>CM072899.1:9120478-11520478 GCA_037013685.1 Acridotheres tristis | reverse complement strand
AGTCAGGATGATGATGATGGAACACAGGGATTTGAAAACAAAGGAGAAAGTAACCATCACCTCAGCAGTGTCTGGGCTGGACAAGTCCAAGGTGATTCCCTCACCTGCTGGGAAGACCAGAACACTCTGGAACCCACATGCAGAGGGTCAGAGTCAAATTCCCTGGGTGCTGCCCTGTTCCATATCCTCCTGCAGAAGGCCAGAAAAGCTGGAGCATTTCAAACAAGCTTCGTGCTGCCCACGGCTGATCAGCTGTTTCCCCAAAGCCTCCCGAGGCTGTGCAGCACAAATACACCTCCTGCTGGACCCGTTCAAAAAGCTGCAGCTAAAGCAGAAAGGAGCTGAGCTCTTTTACAAGGCATTAAGTTTCATTTGCAATTACTGGGGATTTTATTGCACTACTGAATATAGCAGGTTCCTTAACTGGGCCAGCAGCATTGTACCCATATGCCTTTTTAACAGAGCTTTTCTGTTATTGTTTCCTTATTGGCCTTTTCCCTTTTGCTACACACAACTGGATTTTACTGGCGTCCAGCTTGTGCAATTGGCCCCAGGTGGCTCCTCCAAGAGCCTTATTTGTTAATTTGATGGCTGAACCAGTGCATGAGGAATGAAAAATACTGAAATGCAATGCCCAAGATGCTACTTCACAGCAGTGACAACAACCCAGGAAATGCTCCCCAGAGTAAAGCTGCTGGGTGAAGGGTTCCTTGTCCAGTTCATCCTTGGAAGCAAGACACTCCTTGATAAAGCACCTACCTTTTTTCTGCAACTGGCTGTGACTCGAGTAGGACAGAAAAGAGCTGTAACAATTCACCCTACAAGAGCCACAATGTGCTGCACAGGGATGGAGCCACGTGGAGAGATGCCAGGGCTCCTGCTCCTGCAAATACAAGCTTCAGAACACCTGCAAGACTTAAGTGTACCTTGGAGGCAGACAACAAGTAAGAAAATGCAAAAAGCCACAGCATTTCCATAGAGAACACCATTTTTTGGGCAAAGATTCAGAAAAAAAATCCTGGGTCCAACGACTTTCATTCAGAATGCAAATGACCAGGTTTACAAAGGAACTCAGCACCCATCAGCAACAAGTGCTAAGTGAATTCAAGAACTCCAGCTGCTCTGAAAACCTAGTTTCCTGAACAAGATACCAGCAGTTGATGGTAGAACACAAAGGGTTCTACCATCAGAGTTCACTGTGCTCTTACCTTTTTAAAGAATGCATTTTTCTACAGTGGATAAGAACTGAAAAGCCTTGAGAAGGAATACAGCTGAAGGAGGGATTAGAACAGAGATAAGTCAATGGTGGAGAAGGAGTTCTACTTGCAGAGTTCCATGTCAAGATTTGTTATTTTCTGGAAAAACACCCCACCCCTCATCAGAAATCTCAAATTATCACAAAGAAAATGTTTGTAAGAAAGGACTGATTATATTCCTGACTTGGGGGAATATGGGGGAAAGGTTTCGGGTTTTTGCTTGCCATGACTCTTACTTGGAATGTCCTAATTTACACTTGGAGAAGACTTGAAATAAAAATAACAAAAACTAAAATTAGATGTTTCTGTTGTTCAGGTGATATGTCACCTGCACATTTAGGTTTTATGGTGGGGAGGGCTATTTTGTTGTAAGATTTTTGAGTAGAGACATCACTATCCTGATTTAGGAGATTACTTGGTTTTGGCTATTTTTCTTGAGCTGAAAAATTCTCCTAAGATGGGAAATCATGGTGAGCTCTGTTCTAGACCCAAGTACAAGGAACAATATCAAAAGGCATCACCACCCAAGAGTACTTCCTTTTGCTGAAACAGAATCCCAAAACATTTGCTTTGCCAAGAATAAGAGAAAGAATAGAAACAGGATGCTCTTGCTGAGGTTACAAGCCACCACTAACAAATGCAACCTCCTCATATCCCAAAAGAGAGCATCTGGTGCAGCTTTTCTGACTCGGGGTTGCTTGAGTTGAGCAGGAGATGCATTCCTGATAAACCACAGCAGGGATGAGAAAAGTTGACTTCTCCTCATCACTTCTCCCTGTCTTAGCTCCTCAAGTTTTCAATATTGTGTCACAGGTAACAGTGAAACACAGAAGAGGCTCGATCCAGGGCAAACCTGCCCTGATGCATCCTTTCAGCCCTCCCCACAAAACCCCTCGATGTAACTCCTCACCTCTCCCCACTCCCAGAACCCAGTGGAGCCCTGCCAGCATCTTCTCCTCTGGTACCCTGGACACTTGAGGCAGTGAAAGGTATCTCCATGTGCAATTCCACCCCAAATCTGAACCCTTCAGTGCTTTCTGGAACACCCAGAGCTATCTTCAGAATCCCTAACAAATACATTAATTGCTTTCAATTTATCAGCCTCAAATCATTCTGTCTAATTACCATTCATCTAGAGTTTGTGTTTTTAATGGTTTATGGGTATTGTTGGTAATCTTCTAATTTCTCATTAAAAACAATATCTTGTACCCACTATGTGTGAAAAGCCCTAATCCGATAAATCAAGCAAGAGTAACACAGTTAAAAGGAAATCAGTGGAACAATATTTGGGTTTATATATTTCTGCCAGTCAATTTGTAATTAAAAGTTGCTACTTTAAAAAACACAGTTGTTGCTGTGAAAGCCATTATCAGTCGGCATTTTCATATGAATACTGCTTTAATTAATTAGCAAAAGTAAATACATTATATATCAAAAACCGCTTTCCCACTGAACCCATGCGTTCCAGAACAAAAGGCTTAATAAACCATACAAAAGAGGGACAAATTAGCTGATCCCACCCTCCCTTTTCAGGTTTAGAGTCTTTTAAAGTTCTCCAAGGTTTTTTTTTTTTTACCCCACACTTGCTTTTTTTAATACATTGTTTGTTTTTCTTTAGAAGTGGGGGAGAAGATGCTACACAAACACAAAACATGCCATTCAAACTAAATTATTTGGAAATCAGTTTAGCTGGTTCTTAGAAAACAGGAGTGTTTATGATTATTAAAACCCAAATGTAATTACGATCACATACAACACAGTCTCTTTGGAACACATTATTTGCTGAACATTAAGGGGTTGGAGTTTGATTCACAAAAGGAAAAGACGTGTCTGAAAAATTCTTTTGTCTAGGGGCATTTCAGAGTCTGGAAACAGCAGAAGAAAATTCTCCATTTTCATCAACAAGCTGGAGAGAAAGCGTGGATGAGTAGTGTTGTTTCAGACTAAGGGCTATGATAAGAACACCTTGAAACATCAATGGCATCTCTTATCTCACAGGCCTTTAACAAGAAACAAGGGTCCTGCCATCTGACTAGCAAACAAATCATTCACCTCATCCTGTCCCTGTCGTGCTGCAGTGCTGCAGGCAGGCTCCATCTGTGGGGAAGGAGCACAGAGGAACAAGTGCCTCAGTTGGGCCATGAGTGGCAAGGGCTGGGCTCCCCTGAGACAGCAGACTGGGCAAAGGCAATCCAGTGGTGGGATCATCACACAGGTGAAGAACCTGACCTAAATAAAGAACTCAGTGGGCTCTGTCTGGTGGATAAGACAGAAAAAATTTAATTACACTTACCTACAGAGCTGGAGTTCACAGCACAGTGATGGGCAGCAACCTCAGCAGGCTGATCCTCACCACCTTTTTAAGAGCAGAAACAAATACTGGTGAACAGGGGAGGCCAAGGAGTGCAATTACCAGAATGAAAATATTCAAGGCCAGGTTGGGTGAGGCTCTGAGAAAGTCAGTCTAGTGCAAGGTGTCCCTGCCCATGGCAAGGGCTTGGGACTACATGACCTTTAAGGTCCCTTTCAACCCGAACCGTTCTATGATTCCATGAAGTACAAAAGGACTCAATGGAAAAAAAGGAATTACTCAAGGGACAATTTTTCCATGACAGTACTGGAGGTTTTCCACCAAAGCATACCTCCAAAAATAAAAGCCAGCACTAAGAAGATGAGAATATTGGACTGGCTAATGGTATGGCTGTGTAACAACCCATGCAAACATCTAAAATTTCACTAACATAGGAAAACCAGAGGTGCACTCGTACAAAAAAGCAGTTTGCAGTCACCAAGTCCAACCCTCCTCACCAAATTTCCTCTCTCATCAGTTATTTCAACACTCCACTCAGTCCTGGCACCTAGTCATCTTCCCACTTGCTGACATGCTCAGCATGCTTCTTTGCAAAGTAGATTGCAAGCAATCTTCCTTCTTGAAGGAATTGCTGAATCCTCCTCCTCCTCTAATCTTAGATGCATGAAAGCTCTAACAGCCAGTCCCAACCCTGTATGTCCTGTTTTCTTATGCTTTCTCTTTCCTTGATGCTTAGACTTCAGTTCTTTGGAGAAGGGACAGTTTTTCTCCAACTCGCAGCTTTGCAGTGATTCACATCCCAACAGGACTCAGAATTGATGCTTCAGGATGCCTTAAGTACCCAGATGATTTTGAAGATTGTCCTGCTCACTCAGTTCCTTTACACCATCACATTGCAACAGCAAATTTCTTCAGCCTTTTCTGACAGGAAATCTTCATTTTTACACCTTGTTTCTCATGCAAGGGCTTCTGTGCAACCCTGTGTCCCAACCTCCATCCCTCACACATCAGCTCTGAGGCACGGTTTGATGAGACACACACCTGCTTCCTTGGAGTCCCAGCATGACCTGGACATCAGAACACTGCCACCTTCCCAGGGAGATGAAAGTCAAGCTCCTAATCCATCGTTGGCTTCTTGCAAGGACTGATGGACCAGCTCTGCTCTAATCCCACTGCACTGGGATGGCTTCTTGTTGCATTTGGGTGATTGCTTGCCTGGACGTGTTTCTAGCAGGATTTGCACCTCAATCAGTGTGAAGTCTTGTTAGGAAGGTACCATGAAATCAAGCTAGAATTCCCCCAGCAAAGGGCACATTTGGGCAGACACAGGGGGATGAGACAGCATGGGGTGAGTGCCCAGAGCAGCACTGTGCTGAGGGGTGTTTCTGCACAGAGAAGCGTGTGCCTCATGCACAAGCATTCTTTTCCCTGCGCATAATTTCATTGATTTTTATCATTGTTTTATTTGGTTTAGCCGCCCATCTGGAGAGTTCTTGCCTCCCCCAGCCCCCATAAATAACCAAACCCGGCTCTAACCAAAGGCAGTTGACAGAATCAGCCCCATTGCCCTTTGGCAGTTCTTCCAGGAATTTTTAGGGTTTTTACCAGTCAGGAAAAAGCTTTGATGCTTTGGAATCAGGATTTTATGAAGATCACTTTGTAGGGTTCAGCCAACTCATGAAGTGTCAAATGTGGGGCACTCTTTCATCTCATTGCTGGATGGGGAAAAGATCCTCCCTCTTACCAGAATGAGGACTGGAGGGGGGGAGACAGAGAGATGAAGGTTCATCCATAGAGGGGAGGGTTTCTTTTCTCTTGATAGAGTCCACCCACCACATTCCCATCATACTGATTGCTGCAGTCCTATCTGTCTGCTCTCCAGACTACATCAGATAAGAGGAGAACTGCTTGTTCACTGTGGTTCTGATCCTGTGCTGAGGGGCCTCCCAGCTGCAAGGCCAGGCTCTTCCTCACCCTCCTTTTCCAGCTGCTGTTTTCCATGGCTGCTGCATCGGGAGGGATGCTGTCAGGAAACCTGCCACATGCAAAGAATGAGACAGTAATTGAGACCAGCCTAAGGAAATTTCATCTTCCACTTCACACTCATAAACACCCATCTACAAAAGAGAGCAAGAAAATCCCTGTTCTCTCTCAAAATTTATGTGCAAATTCCTATCCAGCCATGCCTGGGCTGTTGAGGGCTTGGCTGCCACTTCCCCCTGAACCAGTCCCACTGTGGATGGCATTCACACACTAATGGGCTGTTTCTGAAGCTTGCAGCTCCACTGCCTCTATAATCGTTCAGAAGCTACAGGCACCAACTAATGTTTACTTGGCAGAACTTAAGGCTTCTGTGATGCTGTGAGCTACACAGCCCATCTTCATCTAGCAGCTGATATCATTTCATCTGGTTCAGAGCAACTGAGTTGCACAACAATTACTTGCATTCTCTCCCGTGGATGGCCATGGCTGCATTGTCCCAGTTCACCTCAGTGCAAATACAGCTTCTTTGTTTGGGTATTCTGCTCAGGTCAGACCACTCAAAGTATTCCTTTGCTGGCTGTCTGGCAAACACACAAACACCAGATCCACATACTAGAAGAGTGAAAGCAGCAAGTGGGATGTTCTACATCCAGAGCTTCCAGTCCTCTTCTGCAAAGTAGAAGCCAAAGGCAATGTCAGCAACAGTCCCAAGGGAAATGAGAGAAAAAATAACTCTGATGATCTCCTTCATCTTGCTTCGTTCATGTTCACAACCAAACACAAACAGAGGCCAGTCCAGGGTTCATCAAACTCATGATCCAATGCAAGGCACACAGACAGCATGAACCCTGCTGGCCAGGGGCTTCTGCTGCATTTGCACAGTGTTGCTGAGGTTTAAGTGGGGAGACCAGGCAGAAAATGTGTTATGATGGTCACATGCCTCCAACATACTGCTTTCCAGGGGCACAACCTCTACCACACCAAAGAACATGAAAGAGCCACTGAAAACAGCCAAGCAGTCTCACAGCCCTTTCCCAGCCAACAAAATACCAGTGAGGATCAGTGTGAAATTGCCCTTTGGTGCAGTTGCACAAAATAGGCTTCCATATATTATGCCTTTTGGGTCTACTACTAAAGGTAGAAGACTCAGGTACTTACAGTGCTGGAGTAGATCTGCCTCCAGTTCCCAGCTCTGTATATATGACCTTGAAAAAGTCATTCAACTTTTCAATGCCTGAGCTGTTCAGCTGCAATACAAGGCTTTTGCAGCTTTTGGCTGTCTTGTCTGTTTAGACTGTAAGCTCTTCAGGGCAGGGACTGTCTCCTATTAAACAATCGTAACTCTCAATTAGGGTCTTCTACACATCCAGGGCCCTCACAAAAATGTCATAAAACAAAAGCTTTCTAATAAATTCTGGGGGATTCCAGACTGGGATCCAAAACTGCTCAGTGGTTTTCCCTGCTGAATATGATGCTGAATCCCTTGTTAGTTTCTGTGTGTGAGGGGGGAGGAGGGAGACTATAATTTAAAGAGATTGCATAAAAGACCATTTAAGTCCTTGTGGCTGTATATTTCTTTTAATTAGTTTATGCACAGTGCATTTGCATGGGAAGCTGCACAGCGTGTGGACAGACTTAATTAGGAGAACAATACATTCCCTCTTAAGATAATGACTTGAGGATTATGAAAATTATTATTCCAGATCCATCCATGGGTCATTCGAGGTTCAGTATCCAACGAACTTTTAAAATGCATTGAGGTCAGCAGTTTGGATACTGTCAGTAAAGTCACTTGATTTTACTGTTGCTTAAGTGATTAATTATGAGCAGCAGCTGCAGGCATCCCCCAAGTTACACAATAGCCCAAGGGCTCACTGCATTTCACATGTGCCATCAGCTTCTCTGGAGAGACAGATGTGCTGAGCAGGGCTGTAAGATCCACTGCAGGCATCTGCCAGCAAAGTCTCCCTGTGAGCTGTCCCCACTCCCTGTCATCCATCCCTTTGCCTTTATATTCCTGGCTGGGGAGGCAAGAAATTTCCATCTCCTCTAATGAATCTTTGCAGCTGGAGAACCAAGACAATTACAGGAGAGTATTAAGACACAAATCAGTAGCCCACGTGAAATGTCACATGTCCCATTTTAGAGCAAAGCACCACAGGCAACCGAGCTGAAGACATCACCTGAGTGCACCTCACCTTTAGCCCATAGCTCCTTGGGTCTTAAAAAAGGCTTTTTTTTTCTTTTTTTCCCCCTTTTCTGGCTCTCTCCAAAGTCCAATCATTTTTTCTTTCTTTTAGGAAAGCATGATCATCATGACAAAACATAAGAAAAGTCCTCTTTGAAAGAGTTTCCACATGGACTGTATTTCAGAGCCAACTCAGCTCAAATAATCTGAGCACCCATGCTGATCCCCCCTCTTCAGAAATGTTTGCTGTTGGGTGAACAGACTCCCCACTGCAGCAGGGCACCCTGGAGAGGGACAGCCCCCTATCCCAAATCTCCAGCTCTAAATTTAAAGGTTATGGAAACTACTATCCTCAAATATGAACCACCAGGTGCAGAACAGACAGCAATCCCATCTTTCACCTTAAAAAGCAAAGCCACATATGCAGTCAAGGAGGACAAGGTCAGCTCTTTCCACATCAAAATCCGTGACTCATTTAGGAGTCATGGCAATCACACCTTGAGTATCCTTTCCTTCCTCTTGACTTATAATGATAAGACAAGTTTTCCACTCAAATGCAATGACTGTGAATTAAGTCAGGCTCTTTAATAGCATTGACAGCAAAAACTTGGTGAAATCATTAAGTGTCATGCTGCTTTTAGAGCTTAAGAAACAGCAGTTCTGGAAGCAGAGAGGACATCTTCAGCTGCACCTCCTCCACGGAAAAACTTTGATTTAGGTTGATCAAAAATTGACATTTCACATCTGGAGGTGAGAGAAAAGTAGGTTTGAAGAAAAAAAGAAAGAGATAGTTAAGGAAAAGAAATTTCAAAGGATCATTTTGTGGATTTAGAACTACTCAGCCTAGTGATTAAATCCCTCACAGCCTTTGTACATCTTCTCCAAAATATCTTCTCAAATCAAGAGAAAGAATGAGATGGCATGTCTACACTCACATTGGCAAAGGGAAAAATGTGTGACTGGTCTCAGCAGCTGCAAATGTCCGTGTTTTTCCTTTCTATTTTGACTATTTCAAGGCTTCCTGAAGCCATAGTAGATGCTCATAGCCAGCTGTGGAGAGTGAATACCACAGAAAACCACAGTTTGTACAGCAGGACACTGCTCAGCAGCAGCTCCATCCCACCGCATCAATGGCTGCAAGGTTCAGTTACCACGGAGCAGATGGAAGAAAACAAAAGCACTTTTAATAACAGCATGAGGAGACACAATTTGAGAGCATCAGCCATTACTCAACCTCTGTTGTTGATAACATGGCACCCAAAGCATGCCAGGCACTGTGCAGGGCACACAGAGATGTCCCTGCCCCAAAGAGATTGCCATCTAATTCTGATTTTACAGTCATATTTCAAAAGCACAGTGAGATCAAAGCCCTCCTCTCCTCCCCCAGGCACTCATTCTCTCTGGTGGAACATATCTCAATTCATAAATCAGAGAAGCAGCCATCTCAGTGAGCACTGCCTTTCAGGACACAAAAGGAAACACAGAGATGCCAAAGGTAGTCCTGACATCATGCTAGTGCTCAGGACAGTAATCTGGGGTGCAAGAGGAGGGGGAACACAGCAATTATTATTTTTTCCCATTAGCAGAGCGTGTTTTTTGTCTGTCTGCAGCACAGACAGCAGTAACAGCACATGACAATGATCCATGGCACTCTAGAACAAAAAAAAAAGTTTAAAAAGAGCTCCTTCTAGAAATTAAATGAAACATCAGGAGCTATTAGGTGAGATGGTCAGAAAATACCTTAAGAATGAAAACAAACAGAATAGGGTAGCAGTCATTTGAGAAAGGACACCGAATCAGACAAGCAATCCCAAAGGCAAATCCCAATGTCCACAGATAGCACCAGCAGCACCAGGGCACACTTAAGCACACAGGAGTAAAGCCAGTTGTCTCCCAAGAACTATCCCCACTGCAATATCTAAGGGGTCCCCCCCTCCCCCGAAAAATCTGCAATTCAAAAAGTAAATTTGCCCCTGAACTGTTTAATCTGCAAGCTCCAGCAATCTCCCTGCAATGGGTGCACAGGCACCAGATGTTCAGAAACCAAGCTGACACTTTGCACACCTGAATGTGTGACTGGGAGCAAGACAGAAAGGATGCACATTGCCTGGGAACATCTGATAAGGCTGTGCCCTTCAGAGCCTGCACAGCAGAGAAGGGGCAGGAGAGAGGCTTAGAAATAACCAGAAGCTTTCTTCTTCTTCCATGAGTCACTCCTGCTTCAAGGAGCTGCAGCTTTGATTATTAACTGGGCTAGTCAGCTAGATATTTAAATGATTCCCAAAAGTCATTAAGAGCCCAATCAGATATGCAGTGCTTGACTCTAGCACAGGAATGCAGAGAGGGAATTATTAGCATAAACTATGCTTTAGAGAAAACCTCCATGTATTTTATATTTCAGGGTACAGGGGAATCTGATTTAACTGAGTTCAAGAGAAGAAAAAGAAGCTTAAGCAATTTAAAGGAGCACATTAAACATAGAAGAGAGTAAAAAATATTAAATAAAAACATCAGCTACCTCAGGGATTAGGAATAAGAAAATATAATGTCAAAGCACTCTCCCTCTCTATTCTCTAAGCAACAGGCAGCTCCTTTAGATTTCCCCTGACTTTTCAGAGAGAAAATTTACACTCAAAGTCAAAGCAGTGCTGAAAGTTGTATGCCTACTCAGGAGATCTCATTCCTGCTGTCTTCTCTCCCAGACTGAGACCAGAGAGGTGAGTTGATGCAGGAAATGAGGGGGTAGGCAAACACAGAAATCTTACCTTTATATTTACCTGGCTTCCACTCTAGAGTCATGACACAGACTCTCCCTCAGCAAAATCTCAAAGCCAGTCTTCTGTAGAATGGTTTTTATAGGAAATATGGTGCAGCAAGAAACTCACTGGATTTGGAACCAGAAGACAATACCAGAACAGAAGCAGTGCCAGAGACATTCAGGCCATTTCAGAGACAGGCAGAACTTGCCTGCAGTTTCTCTGCTGGTTTGTAACTCACCTCACACCTCTGTACACCCAACCTAGCAGGTAGTTCCTGCCACATCCTGCATGGAATCCAGCTCCTGGGATGGCAAGGTAGCACAGGACTTTGTGCAGGGGCTCATTCGGAAGAATCATACCCAGTTGCATTCTTGTTGCTTCAGGTTAAATCAGAGCCACAACAAGCAAATCTACAAGACAAAAACCAATTCCGGGCGATTGGAAAGATGGGCTAAGCTTGGACTTTATAACTAAAGAAGAAGGCAGGCAAAAGTGGAGCTTGCAAAATTCTGTGGGGGATCATCTCTCTCTTTAGAAGCAAAGAACAATCAGCAACTCACTTCCTAGCCCTGCTTTTTAGCAGAAAGCTCAATGGTTTCTCACAAGCAGAGTCAGTGAGCAGCATAACCTGAGGCTGGTCACTGAAACTATCCATCAGATCCCCCAGCCATACATTGAGGCTTAAAGTATTTTACTTTCTTCTTTCCATCAAGGAAAAGGAGTTGGAAGAGTGAATGTGTTCATGCCTATGGTACCTTTCTCTGAAAGAGACTGCCATAAAGAGGGCAAAACTGTATTGTGACTGCAATTAGAAACCAAAGGCCTCCCATGCAGTTATTTAATTAAACCATAAATACAAATGCATAAGTGTCTAATGACTCAGTTTTACACAGTGTATTTATATTCCTCTGAAAAAGAACAGTGCTTAAACTGGTTGCAAATAATAGTCCTCTCTCCCAGCCTGGCTTTCCCTGCAATCAGGAATCAGGCTGCACAGTAGTTTGCTGACAAATTGGTTCATGTTATGAAGATAATGAAGGCATCAAATTACTCTGCACTCCTTCCCCCTGGAAGCAGCCAGGCTCTCGCAGACAGCGATTGCCAGGGTTTTATTTGTGCCTGCATGCGTGTCATTTGTGAGCAGACAAGCCCCAGAGGCCTGTCAGCCAAGGCTCCAGCCATCCCTTCCTGGCAAACTCGTGGTGCTGCACTGACCTGGCTGTGCACTTGTCAGGCTGCCAGGGAGGTGACCATGGCAAAGAGTCACAGCCTCTGAGAGGCGTTTTCTTCCTCCAGCACCCACAGAGATGCTCCAGGTTGTTCTGTGAGAGCTTGCATGAGTACCAGCACAATTTAGTGATGCTAGGGCAGCATTTCTCTAGCTCTGGTACACTCAGCTTTCCAGGAACAAAGCCTAAAGTAACAGATCCAGCAAAGCATTTAACCAAGAAGCTGAGCAAGATCATCTCCAGAAGAAACAAAATACCTTGGCCGGATCACAGTCCTTTTGGACACTGGCTCTGGAATTTTTTCTACCTCTCTTTCCCTTTCTACCTGCTAAAAAGATGTTTTAACTCCTGCTTTGTAGAGGTTCCTGGAACTCAGGTGGAGAAGGACAGAAGAGACGAAAGTATTTCCATCCTGAGCTGTTATTACTAAATATATAAATAGATTCTGAACAGGTAAGATTTCACTAAACTGGATCCAAACAGCTTTTTAAAACCCCTCCAGCCACTATGAGCACCAACAACCCAAGAAAAGCTTTTTAGTGATCATAACAAATATGTCAGGCTTTACCCTGCAATTGATTCGCTTTTGGTAACATAAGTTAAGCTTTAAATCAATATTTCATATATAATCAAGCAGCCAAATCAGCCTTTTAATACAGAACCCAGACCAGCTGCTGTGTCTTTATCTCAGAAAGCAGGAGGGCCAACAAAGCTACAGCCAGGGAAGTGACAGTTCTTCATTATTATCCTCCCTGATTGTACCCATCTTCTCATCTCCCCTATCAAATTTCTGGGCCTTTTTGATAAAAAATAATTTAAGAGTGCGCTCCACAGGAAGCACACGAAGGGTACAGATTGAGCAATGCCTGGGAGCCCCTCTTTAAAAGGTGCAAAACCAGAAAAAGGACCTGAGAACTGGGGCTGCACACAGGGGTCAGGCACTCTGGGAGAGCTCTCCAACATCACACTGGTGTTCTGCTGCTGGAACCCAAACGAGGGAGGGCTTTGGACTCTCACTCTCTGGTGTTGCTCGTTTTCCTCTCTCCCCTTCCCAAAACAGCCCACTCCACACTGCTGAGTGGGGCTGAAGAAGACTGATGTTCGACTCTTATGAAAAGGGACTTGGGATGGATTTGGATTCGTTTGGAGGGTTTTTTGGGTTTTTTCCCCCCCCCTTCAAATACTTTCTTCAGCAAAACAGTTTTCCCTGTTGGTTGGGTTGATTGTTTTGTTATGTTTTTTTTTTTTTAACTGCTCACAGAATTTTTCTCTCTTGCTTTGCTGGGGCTATAGTTTCATGCCAGAAATTTGGTAGTAATTCCAGTTTTGGGGATTCCTTTCTGAGTGCCTCTGCCTTGCACTGTGTGATCCCCTCTGTGTGCTGCTGCAGTGGTCCATGACATCAGCCTGGCTGGGGAACTGATCCACTGTAACAAGAAACACACAGGACACACAAAAGCAGGATTTTTCTTTTTCTTCTGCAGTTGGATCAGTTCCCTGAGATGTTTCACTGGACTGCCTTATAAAACCTCATGGTCACCACCACAGGGATGGCTGTGATCAGACTGTGATGCCACTGAGTTCTGCAGTGAAAGCAGGGCTTGCCTTGGCTGGCTCATTCCTTCATACTTCTGCAAGAAAATCAGTGTTGTGTCTCTGGATCAGCAATTATATCCAATAATAAAACACTGCCATTTTGGTGTATCTAGGTTTTTCTTTTAGGTGTCTCTCCTGGGACATCTCAGATTGAAGCTTCCCACAAGGATCAAGGAAATTTGAGGGTTTGGTTGAGATGCATTTCCTAGCCAGCTACAGAAGTGACAAAGGATTCCACCCACCTATGAAAGATAAAATGGATTTATGTCCAAATTCACTGTTTAGTCCTCTGTGACTGCTCCACAAATCAACATGTTTTTCACTTGCACAAATGACCCACAAATCAACATGCAACAGGAAATTTAGTGTTCAGGCTGGCACCTCCATCCATAATTTGTGCTGTCAAGGGGAAGAATAGGAGGAAAAGACCTAAAGGGCATATTTTGTGTATGTGGAAAAAAATGGACAGAAGGTTCTGCCAGTCATTCACAACCTTATTCCACATGGACCACGTCTCTGTTACAGACCAGCAAACTACAGCACTCATATTCAATGGGCTGCATTCACAAATGCCAGTCCCTGAAAGCCAGATCAGCAGAAAGGCGAGGATTTCTGAGCTTATCTCTTACCTCTTGTGCCAATTTCCCACCACTGCAATTTGCTTCCTGGCCAGTACTTAAAATTGGGTTACTTTACAAACTTTCTACCTTAGAATAACGATGCAGGGCTGAATTTAACACTTTGAGATACCAGCTGGCAACACTAGAATGCCCTTTCCCTGTGCTGCAGGGTCCCACCACGAATGTGTGAGAGAAAAGTATTTTCCCCTCTAATGAGAACAAAGGTTTTAATTCCAGATTATTATGTTACAGAGGGACTTCGTTACAGTTTGAGCTTTGCCAGATTCAGCCTGGACTCTTTAGTTAAGTAATTTCACAAGATGTGACAATTTCAGCACTTCCTATGCCCCAAGCAAGACCTCCTAACCTGATATTCACAGAGGAGAGGAGTTTGCTTGGCTGTTGAAGGTTTTCACAGGTTTTTGTTTTGTTTTGGTTTTTTTAAGCATATTATTAAGCCTTGCCTTAAAGTACCTTGGAAATGGGTTGACTGGCTGATGGCTAACACCTGCGAGTCAGGGTGGTGGCTCAGAATTTTCCAGTTCAAGCCAAATCATTTTCTAAAGGATATAAGCCATGATGATCAGATATGTATGGAGTCAATTAGCAACATACAATTTTCTCAAGAGAACTTGGATTAAGGAAACCTCAATTTTTAAGTTACTAATTTCAAACACTAAAATAATCTAGTTTCTTAAAAAGAGCTATTTTATGCCACTCTCTGCAAGTCATCCCATGCCAAGAACCCAAAAAATGGGTGAGTACCCAAAATCCCTAAGCATTTTTTAAGAATCTTAGAACAAATACGGAGGAGATTTTATTTTCTTTTTTGAAGTAATTAGTACTTATGGTCCATATATTTGTATTTCCTGTGATTCTCCTCAGTGCACCTCCATCCTGTCCCTGCAGGGTACTTTGCTTTGCCAGCTCCAGCAGCTTCCCCAGGGCTGTTTCAGGCCATATTCATGAAAAGGTCTGTCAAGTTCTTGGGGGCGACACATGGAGGGGTTCTTGCAATGTGCCTAATAGGATCTAATACATAAAAACAATGAAATTCCCTTCAGCTGAAATAAAATAAGAAGAGCTTAAGCCTGAGGCTTCAACACCAAAACAGGGTGGGGGGGCAGGGAGGGAAACGAAAACACACGAAAAAAACACCCCCAAAACCAAACAACAAAAACTAAAAGCAAAAACTACTTTCTTGGTCTTGCTGTTTACATGCAACCAGCACAGGACTGCTCACGCTTTACCCAAGACTTTCTGAGAGAGCTGAGCACTCAGTCATCATATATTGCATATAGTCTAGCATTAATTCCTCTCCTAGGTGGGTGATTAAAATGTACAAAGGCCATTTAATTTGTACCTCATGTCATGCCTTATAACTTGCACTCATCATCTGGTAGCTACCAGACAGAGCTACAAACGTGCACACACATCCACCCACACACTGTCACCCCCCAGGAACACAAGTTCCTCCTAAGCAATTATATCTGTGTGCCCCCTAATTCTGATCTCTTGAGCATTTAATGCGTTTGCTCTGGGGTCTACACAATCCTGCTCTAATTTTGCCAGGGGCCTTTGTATCAAAGGCCTGAGCTGTGTGAAAGGTGATTTAGCAGAGATGGTGTCAGTGATTATTTTCAAAGGAACTGCTTCAGCCCCACCACGAGGGACACTGCAGCCTCCAGATAGGGGGCCCTTATCATATTTTCTATTCTCAGATAAGATTATGTTTCCTTTTTTCATCCTCCTTCCTGAATGTTCTTGATAACAATTGGGGGCCAGTTTAATCACGGAGGTTGAAATAACCAAAAAGGTTCCTGGGGTAGTGATGGGGAGATCAGGGAACAGGGCCAGGTGTGTGGGGAGGAGAGAGAAGCCTCACTGGACAGAAAAGTTGGGTAAAAGCAGCTAAGAAATAAAGCCAGCAGAAATGGGGTTATTAGAAAGGGAACAGCTGTTAAACTGCAACCAAACAAAAAGCACATGCAGCCAATGTTCTTGTGGTCGCCTGTCAAAAACAAAACAAGTTGTTCACGCGCCCATTCTGTGGTCTAAACAAATTAGAGTGAAAACGGGACCAGGACAGGGAGATGGATGACCCCAAAACAATGGGGACAGGCCCTTTGTGAAATAGCCCTTTCTGCTGCTGGTAGGGGGTTTCTAAACACCAATAATATCTTTAAGATAAGATGAATCACTTGGGCATGATGTGAATTGGTTCCAGGGAACCAACTCTGACCCCTGGGGTTTGATTCTACTTGGACTGAGCATCAAAGAGAGCAGTGAGTGCCCTGTGTCACTGCCCCCAAAAAGGATTCAGAACTGGAGTCAGAGGGGTGCAAAGGAGCTCTTGTAGCTCTGGCCAAGACTGTCCATTCCAGGACAGCACGGTAATGTTACAGCATGGTGAATTCCCTGGCATATGTCCAGGGGGGTTAAAAGCCCAGTCAGTACCTGAATGACACTTTTTAAGAAACACTCATCTGAACTCCTTCACAACACCACCATGTCCTCCAAGTCTGGTCTGAATCAGCACCTAAATGTTGCATCAGAAGGTGCCAGGCTTAGACAGCGGCAGTTGAGGGGCAGAAGGTGGGGTGGGGAGATAACAAATTTCAGATGGGTTATAAATCAGAACTGTTCATCGCCTGTTGCTGTTTAGCATCCCCCCTCCCATCTTTCTCCGTTGCAAAAAACGGAAAAATCCCATTGTGCCTTGGCAGCATGACTCCCAAACAACCCCTCAATCACCAGTGTGTGTTGTGTCAGTGCCAACATCCCCACATGCCAAACCACAGGAGACTGTTGGCCCATCTCTGTGCAAAAGGAAACCATTCTGTCCTTATGGACTCTTTGCAGTGAGAGGCAAAATGTATCTAAGACACCAAAGAATCTCTCAAGGCATGTCCTGCTTCCCTGAGCTTGGAACCATTCCCTAGGGGCAGCCTGGACAAGAAGAAACCATTGAGACAATGCTACCACAATATGACACTGACAGGGACAGGGCAAGTGTCATTCTGGCCCTTGTCCCTGCTCAGACCTAACAAAAAGGTTTGTGTTCCCAACTGCAAAGTTGGAGGCACCTAGAGCTGCCCAGGGACCAGGTCACACATGGGTTGCAGGAGCCCATTGTCCAGCTTTTGGCCAGAGCCCGGCTCTCTCCTGAGCCTGGCCTTTGAGGCTGAGACCAAACCTTGGACCTACCTTCCTCCAGTGACAACTGAGCTGCCCCAGCAGAACACTTGTCCTGAAGACACTGCCATGCAGAGTTCAAAGCCAGGCCTGTGTGACAGTGATGGCAGCTTACCACAGAGTTCCTGGTAATAAACTCTATTTGAAGACTCTCAGTGAAAAGTGTGTTCCTAATAGAGGATAGCATTTCATGGTCATTATGCGATACACTTAACTTTAAAAGGAACAAAAATGCTGAGAAAGTAATTTTCTGAAAAGGACTCTCGGATTTCATTACTGTGGGTCAAGTGCCTGGGGAGAAGAATTAAAGAAAAACACGAACTTGTGCACAAATTAATTAAAGATATTTCCACTAATAAATTGTCCCCATATCCCAAGGCAGAGCCTTCAGTTTGCAAAATGTGGTAATATTCAAGTTGTGGTTTTCTTCACCGAGCAAGTGGTTCAGCAACATTTAAAATCAAATGGACAGAGTTGGGAATGTGGAATTTGGGAATGGGAGGGGGTTTGCTTTATACTTCGGCCCATATGAAATTTAAGGTATTTTAGTGCATTTCTAAGAAAAAGAAAAAAGCATTGTTATCCCCCAAGACCATGATGACCATTTAAATTCTTTTTTTTCCTTAATGCAGCCAGTTTCTCCAAACAAGATCCCTGCCTCCACATTCTTCCACCAAAATTGTAAAGGACTGCTCCTTTCGATGCAAAGGCAGTGCCAGTTGCTGTAACATGAGGAAATTGCAGCACAAGGAGAAAGAAAACAAAACAAAATCCCAGAAGGAAAAACAGAATTCACTGTCAGCAGCTTTGAGGAGCAGGCCCAACACAGCCCAGTGTTTGTGACTCCCTTCCAGCTGCAGGAGCAGCTACACAAGAGGGGCTGTATTTAAGCAGCTCAGAACAACAGTGGGATGGCAGCTGAGCACCCTGGGTCTAAGCTGTTTTCAATACATGGCCAAAGCTTCTTGGTTGTTTTGAGAGGCTTAATAACATACAGATCACTGTCTGGGCAAGGCCCCCCCAGCTGAAGGTCCTGGGCTGTGCTGAAGCCAGAATGCATCACTGCATGGAAATTGTTGGCTTCTGAGGTGGCTGGCACAAGGGGTAACAGCTGAGGGCTCAGACCTATCTTCTCATTTTCCCTGTAACCACCAAAGAAAACTGAAGCTGAACTTTATTTTCTTTTATTCCTATGACACTCTCCCATTTTTCACTTGGAGGAAAGGGAGGTGGGAAGATTTGGAATCCTTTAGCAGCACATCTTCTGCAAAGACCACCACTGTCTTAGATCACTACTGGCCTAGGGACAGATGGGAAGAATTTGGTATCCAAAGTAGGTAACCAACAAATCAAAAGAATGAGTCTCTCAGATACATAAATACAGCTAAATACTCCTGTCCTATGAGTTTGGATAGTTTATTTGGTTTGTATTGACCTGATCCCATTTGAACATCCTTGTTCTCACACTGATGAGGGGCTGAAATGGAAGGAAACAGCTTCAAGCTTCTCTTTTCCTTTATTTTTTTTTCTCCCTTCTCCCCCCACCACTTAAATTTCACAGGCACCTGAATCTGATCACAACTTCCTCTGTCCAGTGTAAAGTTTAGTCTGAGAGAGTGCACATACCACAATACGTTGGGATAATATTAATGTATAGTATTTGAAGCCCCAGGGCCTGTATGTTTCATTAATTTCCTCCCCATTAAAGTAAAATGAGGATATCCTGTAGAGAATTGCAGTGAACCATTTGGACTGTGAAACTCGTCCTGACCCTGCTAAGAAAAACAGACAGAAGAGGAAAGAGCAGCTGATCACAATATAGAGCCACCCAAACGAAACACAGGGGCTCCTTGCTCAGCCCTCTCTGCACCACCACCATGCAAATATTTAGCTTAACAGGATGTGAAGAGCTGGTCAGCAAGCGTTAAAAAAATACGCACTGATTTTTATTTGTTTAAAACGCAAAACATTTCCCCTACATTCTTTGCAGTGCATTAACCTCAGGCACAATTTCCACTCTGGGATTGAGCAAGTCAGGGACCTGGGTTGCACACAAATAATTCAGATTACTGCATCTGTTTGTGTGTGGTAGGAGCATGCATACCAATCCTTGCTCATTAACCTAGAGCATCCAAGCTCTGCCAAACCCTTGAGGGCTGCCATCCTAAAGGAGGCATCTCTTCCAGGACAACAGGCCATGAATGGCTGTCAGCTTTGGGACAAATCCAGCAGAGCCCAAGGCCTTGGAAAGCAAAATTATATATCCACTCTACTCACCATCCTGGTGTTGCTCCTCACCTGAACCCTCTGACCCCCTCCATCCAGTAACTTTGGTCCTCACACCCAACACCACAGCTTACCTATGCCCCAACTCACCTGCCAATGAATAAAGGAGAAAAGCTCCCCCTTTGGACTTGAAAACCCAGGTGTAAGCACATGGATTTTATAAGCAGGAGTGGTTTCTTTGCAGAGGACAAGGGCAGCCATTCAGCCAAGGTTCAAGTTCTACCAGTTCCTTTTTTTTCATCTTTTCCAACCAGCTCTGCCCAAATGCCTGAGCTCCACTGCTCCGTGGCAGCTGGTGAGACAGGCGAGGTGGGAGGCAGAGCTGTGACCTCTCTGACT
Source organism: Acridotheres tristis (assembly GCA_037013685.1). NCBI lineage: Eukaryota > Metazoa > Chordata > Aves > Passeriformes > Sturnidae > Acridotheres > Acridotheres tristis. The sequence continues at coordinate 11,500,716 of CM072899.1, read as the reverse complement.
ATCACTGAACAAGTGAAGGGATCCAAACAGAGCTTGCTGCTTTCATTTTTTGTCAGGCACCTACCTTGCTCTGCAGGTTTTCCTATTTGTCCAGAAGTCTTCACGTCATGACTGAAGTGATCCCTGGGAAGGGACCAGCCCCAGACTGCAGAGCCAAGGAACTTGCACATAAACTTTCAGTTGTTCTGGGAAACCAAGCACCCAGACTGGTCTAAATTACCTTCCACTGACATGAGACATGCTTCAAAAACACATCTGGGAAATGAATTTCCTCTTTGTAGCCCCTTCCAACACCAACCCTTTGAAGACCTAATTTCAGTCCCAAGTAATGGCACTGCCCTGGTCCCAAGGCTGCAGGTTGAAAAGCATATTTTGGAGGCAGTGTGTGTCCTGCCTGGGGGAAGGAGGCAGTTTTGAGTTACCCTGAACCAGCCACTCTGGATTGCTAACAGACCTGTGTGTCCAGGCTGCAGAGGATGCCCTGCCCGTGTCTGAGAGAGCACAGCAGGATTGTGATGTATGGTGTGGGGTGAATCCAGATAGGGGTAAATCTCAGAGGACAAAGAAGCTGTCCTTGCCCTCCCTAAAAAAAGCCCCACAAAAAACGACAACAAAAAAACCCCAACAACCCACCTCAACCCCCCCAAAAAAACCACCACCAACAAAAAAACCTACCCAAAAACCAAACACCCCCCCCAAATAACAAAAACAACAACAAAAAAAACACCAAAAAACAAACCCACAACAACAACAAGAAAAACAGCAAAAGAAAGAAGAAAAATTCCTCTCCATACTCCTGCCTGTGCATCAGGGTACAAGTCCCAGAGAACCTGACCTCTGTATAAGTTCTGCAAGTGGTGCTGAGACTCAGGGGCACAGAGGTGACAGTACTGCAGGGTAACATGTCCCTCCAAGGCTGCAGCCAGTTAAAATCATCCCCAGCATGTAACCCCCTGAGATAAGAGTTAAGACTCATTGAATGATTAGGGAATTTGGTTGACTACCCCCCAAAATCTAAGTCCAGCACCTTATAAAGCTCTAACTGATGGTCTTGACTTGCAAACCCATTGCCAATGCACATCCCAAGCCAGAGGCTCATAAGAATTATCCATTTGTACTTGCTTGAACTTTAAAAATAAATCCCATTCCAGAGAAACTCTCATTCCCTTATTTCCCAGCTCCAGTTGCCAGTTACTTCTCTGCAGCTTTCTACCAGCTCCTTCCAACAAATCCCAGCATATTCTTCTCCCATTTCACTCCACATCTGTCCTTTGCCAGCAACTTTTTTCCTCCTCCTACCCCAGAAGCATCCTACTCTTACTCATTGCCCAGCACACAATTCAAATGCTTCCCTAAATCAGAGCTGGCTCTAAAGAATGAAGGTCAAATCCAGATGTTGTGATGTTTCTGTGGCATTTGGCTCCCAGGCAGCCACTTGGGCCCATTTCTGCTTCCAGGGCCCTAAACTGCATGAAGAATTTGACCTCTGGGCATTACAGGAATGTGTATAATAATTAATCACAAAAGTCTCCAAGCACCATGTACATGCCAGCGATCCCATTTGCACCATTTAAGATCTGAAACAAGGATTTTTATGTTCATATTGGCTTGTACAATGCCAAGCTCCCATTTGAGACTGTGAATGTATCATTTTCCCATTCTGCACAGACCCAAGCCTTCAGCCAGCTCTCATCAGGATGGGGGGGCATAGTCATGATATAATATGCAATAGTGTGATGATTAGTAGTATTTCTTAATAAAAAAACACATATTAAAAAAACCCTGGCACCAAAAAAAACAGCCCCCAGCTCATCATTTGAATAAGGAGGAGGGAAGAAGGTGTGGGGGAAAATTGTCTTAATTAAAATTCTCCCTTTCATCCTGGTAATTACATTCAAACAGGCGACAGCAGCAGCATCGCTGTTTGTCACCGTGCCAAAAAAAGAAATTGATTTGATCACCGGGACATCGTGTTGCATAAAATAAAATTCTTAAAAATTTGCCAGCTTTTTTTTTTAAACTGTAATTACTTCTAAAACACTGCAAAGAAGGGGGAAAACAGAGAGAAAAAAAAAAAAAAAGGAGGAGGAGGAAGGAGACCCTTTGGCAGATAATATGCCAGTAATGATGGAAACACCTGTAAGCCAGGGAGATCTAGCAGCTATCAGCTCTGGCTGCATTCCATATCCATTAGCTACAAGAGGCTGCTTGGGCTCCAGGAAAGGAGGGTGTTAGCTCTGACAACTGGTGAAAAGCTGATGAAAACGTACCAAAGGGGCAGTCACGGCGCTGCCATTTGATAAAGGGGGGGGGGGGGGGGGAAGAGAGAGAGGAAAGGGAGAGGGAAAAAAAGCCAGGAGTAAATCAGTCTAATTAATGGCTTTGCTCATTTATCAGGGGCAAATGCTAATTATTCTTTTTAATCAGTTTTCTGCCACAGTTGCTCATTCTCTCTGATTTTTTTTTCCCTGCCAGCTCTGCTTAGTGAGAGAGTCTGGAGAAAAGCAATCCAAACCTCTGGCTTATAAATAAGGAAAGCACAAGAGAAAATGAAAGAATGGATGAAATTGTTCCATGAAATCCTACCAAGCTTGTCTCCATGTAGAAACTCCCAGCACCCTTGCTGGTCTCCTACCTCCTTTCTGACTGACTGGCTAAAACCCAAAATGCAAGAGCAGTCCTTGACAGAGGCTAAAGATCCTGCAGACAGCTTTTAAAGTCAACCCTCCAAACTCAGAACTGCTGCTCTCATAAAGCACATTGCTGTTCCTTATTATTCACCAACACCTGCATGGACAGCTTTTGCTCATTCCAATCTGCAGGAAGCAACTCTCTGTGGCAAACCCAAGAGCTTCTGTGTATGAGCATCAGTGCTGAACTTTCCTTTCTGTTGTTTCATCCACAATGCATAGGGCAGGGCTCTGAAAAGCAGTGAGCAATGATGGTTGCACATCTCCAGGCACCTCAAGAGTTTGGCTTTGAGAAGGCAGCAAACACACCATCTTCTCAAGCCTTTTCCAGCTGGTTACCCAAAAAAGCCACTAATTGCCACCATAAATCTTGATCCTATTCATCAAGTGGTGAGCAGAAACTTGAGGGTTTGGTGACCAAATAGTCCATAAACACAGGGACTGAATCTAAAACAAACCCACAGACTTAAAAAAAACCACCAAAACTACCCAGCAAATTGTCAAAAGAAGCAAAACCAAAAGCCTACATGCAGGATCAAAAGCCAGTCTGCAACCAAATCCCAACAGAACAAGACAAAATTCATGGCTGTCTGTTTGGACTAAGATATGATGAGCACCCACAAAGAGAAAGGTAAACCATGACTGCCAGACAGGACACACTGTATTTGGGAGTGTGTGTGAGCAGCACTGCTTAACCAACACAGCCAACACCTGAGATCCTAGTTTTCCTTGCCTTTAATTTGCAGAAGGACAGAAGTTGCTCACCCCAGTGAGTCAGGTGTATCAGCCAAACCACCCCTCCCATTAAGAGCAGCACTACCCATGGCAGCAGCACCTGGAGCATCTGGGTGAGCAGCAAAAGGAAACCCTGTCAGCAGAGCAGCTTTCTTCAGTCACAGTTTAAAGGTCTCCAATAAGAATTTAATTCAACAATCCAGTTACTGCACAGTAAATCCCCTGAGTACTAGATATGTGTCTTGATAACTGCTAAACCTCAGTAAACAAGTCTTTAATCATCCATTGGTAATTAATTAGCAAACAAGAACTAATTGCAACTAGATAGCTTCTTAGATTCAGGACCGTTGTTTTACGTTAATTAAATATAGAGGTCTGTGAGCTACACAAATACATTCTAACCAACATACATGCAGGTTTCTAAAATGCATTTGGTTCCTAATGAACCAAACCCACGGGAATTGTTCAAAGGAAGCAAACTTCAGGATGGTGCAAAGGCTGGCACAAGACACACTCATCCTGCTGAAAACAGGGACCAGCAAGCTCAGGAACTCAGAGCCCAGAGCCCACCACTCAGTGAAAGGCTGAAAAAGCAAGAAATGATAAATGAATGAGGAATTGGACTCTACTACACTTGTAGTCTGTTCTATGCAAAATTACTCCTGGAAAAATTGTTTGCCTGGATTTGATGCCAATCCTAATGGCATTAATTCAGACTTCTGTCACCAGTTTTGAAAAGAACCAAAGCTTTTACTCTGTGTTTCCAGACCTCACTTTATAACCCCTTAAAACAAGCAAAACTCTGGACCAAGCTAAAGAGGTCATATTAAAAGAAGAGAAATCAAAGCCCCAGTTTGGCATTACCACACCAAGGATTTCGTGTAATCAAATGAAAATTTGTGTCTCTTGCTCCCTAGGTTGATCTGAATTACAGATTTTATAGACCCCTTTGTTTGTCTTCAAAGACCCTGGGACCTTCTTCTCCCAGCTTTGTCACTCACTTGCCAGGCAATATTTACCAGCAATTCCATGTGATGCCCTAGCAGCCATTTATAGTCATACTTTGGAAGATACAGTAAAATGCTGGGGTTATGTCGGCATATCCTAAGAGGGAGAGATCATTTTGAGTCCAGGCAGGTTACAGAGAAAATGAACTGATGTGGCTCAGATGTCTGGGGCTGCAGTGCAGACGTTCATGGGCAGGGAGAGACAAGGAAGGACACGACTCCTCACTGCAGAGGTATAAAAGAAAGGAATGAAGCCAGGTAGATGAAATTCAACAGTTGTGATGCAAACACACAATGAAAAAGCAGCAACTGAGCAGTCTGAGACCCAATTCTCAGCTGCTGCAGCTCTTTGCTGGAGGAGGCTCTGTCCCCTTGGCATGGCTTTCCTAGACACTGTATGGTACACATGGTTGTGAGATCATTTCATCCAAATGGGCAAATATGCAAAACAGACTGTCCAAAGGGCTTGAGCTGAAATGCATTAATGACTACAGCATCCCAAACTCCCCCTGCACAGCTCAAACAACAGAACATTGCTGCCCAAACTCCTCAAAGAGGCTGGCACACAACTCCTTTTTCACATCAGAGCATGGGGGAGGCAAAATCTCTGCACTGCAAACTCTTATCTGTTCACATTTACCCACCCAGCAAGAGCTGGACTTGAATGAAAGTGAAGGGACAGAAGGTGAGATTTTTCATCTCAACTAGCAGATTTCATCTCACTCAGCAGCCTCTTAGCCCAGTGACACCCCATTTAGACCCCCATATCCCTCTAAAACACAAACACACCATTTATATGCGAGTGTCACATGCTACCAGATAGCATGCCAGGAGAGAGATTTAAACAAAAAATATGTCTTTCTCTAAATACTGCATGTTCCCCTGGTCTATTCATTTCGTTCTGCTTTATCTATCAAAAATATATTAACCCAAAAGTCTGTTTCCATCAAAGTCTTGATTCCATGAACATTTAAAGATAAGACTTATCTTATTACTGGTGCATTAACAACAGAAATCTAAAGGGCTACTGTCAATCATCTCCTTTTCTCTGTTTCTTTTTCCTCTCCCCTCAAAACAGCTTTGCAGAGCACAACTGGGACCTCGAGGGGGTTCTGGCACACACAAACACACACGGACACCAACAAGCACAACCCACCCCTGCTCCAGTGGAAAGTACCACGGAAAAAACTGATGGTTTGACCAGGGCCAAGCCTGCACACATGGACAAGGAAAGAGAGCAGCAGCAGGCAGTACCCACCCAGACTGGGAAGGAGCCCACACGAATTTCTGCAGACACCTCCTTTCATGCAGAGCCTCACAACAGATGATCTCAAAGTAATTTTCAAGAAGGTTGCACAGGAGAAATGAATCCCCTGAAAAATCCAAGGCCATAGACGTCATGTGCACTTCTAACTCCATTGTATCTCTTGTTTTATTAGAACATTTTTTTCTCTTACCATCCTTAATTCACTATGTTTTCCTCTACAGCACCTTCCCAACATCATATGTGTAAAACTTAAATGATTCTTATTAGAATATTCGCATCAAACTCAGGCAGTATCCAACTATCTTGGCAGAGATGTTTGTTTGAGCTCTTAAAATTAAAAGGTTGTAGATTATTTATGGAAAACAGTAATCATTTTCTACAGTGATCTTCTGGGGCAGAGAAAACTCTGCAGTGGACTGCAATTCCATGCCTCTGGGGCAATTAAAATATCCACCTTAATTTTGCAGCAATGTGTTTTCCTTTCCTTGCAATTTTTTTTTGCTTTCTAATTAGAAGTTTTAATTCTGCAATGAGTGTCACTAAGAGACTGAGCCAAAAATAACACAGCCTGTTCCAAAGGCCCTTTGAAAAGCTTTTATTTTTAAAAGCCAGAACAAGACAGACAATCCAAGAGTGATAAATCTAAGGTTTCTGAAAAGAGCTGAGGATAGCAGGAGGGCAAAGAGACAGATAGGGATGAACAGCACGCACAGTGCAGCTCCTAGTAAAAACAAACTTCTCTTAGGCAAAATTGAACTGCATGAGTTTCTACCAGAGATCGTACCAAGCCTTGTTACAGACCAAAACAGTCATCATTGAGGACTTTCAGACTCAAAGCCTGAGCAGCCCCTGGACTGGGTTTGCCATCAAAGAAGATGTAGGAGAGAGCTCAAACTTTGAAGGGCATTGCCTGAGATCTGTCCCCTGAGCAATATGGGAAAGTACATGTCCTCCTGCCATGGAAAGGAATACTCTTCTGGAAACACAGCTCTGGGACTCTCTATCATGTCCCTCCAGCCAGATGAGTGCAGTCAAGGCACTGCAATGTGGGCAATGCAGCCAAGGCACTGCACGTGGGCAATGCAGCCAAGGCACTGCACGTGGGCAATGCAGCTTCCCAGCCATTTTTGTCAGATCAGTTTTATCTTCAGGCCCAGCACAGAGAATCCACCACAGCCAGAGCAGCACCACAGGTGTTCAGGATTGTCTCACCTCATGCACAGCTGGAAGCTGGAACCAGACTACAATTGCTACAAATGATACCTCTAGAAGAGTTTTACTGCACCTTCGGTTCACACCTTTTCCAGCAATTTATCTTTTGTATGCCCTCAGTTCCAGGAAATATCTGATCTTCGGGTCAAAAATCCCACTATAGGGAGCTGACACTAAGAAGCAGCAATGAAAACATTATCTAAGGATGATGTTCTTTCAAGCTACAGGAATTTCAGGGTGAACAAACCTGATTTTAACTCTGGCTGCACACAGTCTAACACAGATTCACTCAGATATTGGGAAACCAATAGCACCAACCTCTACTGAAAGCAAAGTTATTTCAGACCTGGTGACTTTATCCAGGCTGGTCCTGAAAAATTTGCAAGAATAGCGATTCCAGAATTTGAAATGACAGCCCAGTCCAACCTACATGGCTTTCTAGACTGAAGCACTGTCCTTTCCATCAAGTGTACTGAGGGGGAGAGACCAAGTTAAATTGTGTGAAATAGTTTAACAGGTCACTGCTGGAAACAGAAAAGCATTTAAGTGTTTCTCTGAAGTACTGTTTGTTATATTACATAAACTTGCATTCAGATAAACTTGTCTACAGCATCAATCAAGTCACAACTGGCAGCTCAAGGCAGAATTAAAATCAGGTTGTATCTTACAGATTCTGAGAAAATAGAAGAATGAACTGTAGGTCTTCCAAAACACTGCATAGGGACACAGGATTCTAACCAGGAAAACACATCAGATATTTATGCATGTTAGGTGTTTATTTTTCAATCAGGTACATGTGCCCAGAGCATGACAGGATGTTTGAATTGTGCACATCAGGTCTTTCACCCACTGTTTATATGAATGTCATTCACTACCAGGCCTCTGCAGAAGATAAACAGATTGAAGAGAGATGTGGACATATCAGAGTTTTGCATTGCTTCCGCCTCTAACTCTGCTCCTGGTGCTCTAAGAAACAAAACCTCTTGACCAGAAGCATCTCAGAAAAAACAGGGAAGAGAGAAAAAGCACTGGTCACAAACCAGGAGGAAGAGAATAGTGCAAATCAAAGACATCTACATCAAAATGTTTGGAAATGGGTATTCTTGAGACTATGAGACACTCAGGGCAATTTTTCAAGAGTCTGAAGATGACACACAGAGTGGCTGAAACTAAGACCAAAAAGACACATGATCCACTTACCTGGCAGAAAATACTCCACATACAAGCCAGAGAGACTTGTTAAAAGGACTGCAGGATGGCCAAATCCTTGCTGACACTTGATCACCGGGCTTCTTCCTCACTCCAACATTTGTGAAGTCTCAGAACCCACAAAGTCAAGCAAGTAGGCTCGGCCCTATGCACAGTGCAGGGAGAAGGGCTTAAAGGCTAATCACAAACTGTATTATTCTTTGATACAGTGCAACATCATGGTCAAATTGACAAAAACCAAGCATAAGCTCTAAGCCAGAAGTATTTTTTGGTAGAGCCACCCTTGCCCTCTTTTTGCAGTGATTATCTTGAGGTTTCACACACTGTTATAACCAAAAGACAATATCCAAATGTATTCAGATGTCTGTGCTCATGTTCTACCTTCCCCAGACGTTTTCCCTTCGTTTTTCCCCTCCTCTGCAGGAATACCAGAGTTTACTGTGCACATAAGGAGAGGTTTCAATACTACTGAACAGACATCAGAGCATGCCCTACAAATAAGAGGTTAAATCCTCGTAGTTCAGGGGAAAAATGCCCTAACTCTTGGAGATCAACCAAGGTCACTCCTGCAGCCATACCAAACCAGGTATAGCAGCTTGGTTTGGGCTGTCAGCTGCATGCTATGGGCACACTCCTACACCCGAAGTTAGCCATGAAATGCACTCTGACTGTTGTAGCAGTGGGTTTAGGGTCACTGCTTCTGAAAATCCCACTCATGAGATACCACTTTTACCTTCAAAAGGTAATTAGAATAATGATTCAACCTATGTACCCAACACAGGGCGGACAGCTAAGAGCAAAAGGGATATTTGCAGCATTCATATCTACATTGAAGCTTTTAGAACATAAATACTATATTGGGTGTTATCTAAAGGTCACTTACTAGACTAAAGATTAAGATCAACAAAAGGCAGATGATATGGGGAGCTCTCCCTTTACACATTTTATAACACTGCCTGATAGAATTAACAAGTAAAAGGATAGCAAGGCCATGTGCAATCCCCCAACAGCCCCAACACTCCAGTGTTACTGTTGGATATCTCATAGACACAGACTGCAAAAGAAAAGAGCAAGTAACAAAATAGCAGCATTTAGTGACAAAACAAGGCCTTAAGCCTATGACAAACAAGAACTTGCTGGCTGTACCAAAATGTCTACTGATAAAAATTGATGGTGGAACAAAGGGACAGAGAAGCAGCAAGGATGGGGTAAAGATAACTTCTACTTCATGAGAGAACTAATGAATTCACCACTCAAATATCTGCAAACTCAGAGTGGAAAGACCACTTCCCTTGCATTCAGAGTACTATCATGCATTTCTCTTCAGACTATGATACCATCAAAGCCCAGTGTACTTCCTGTGTGGCACACTGTCCCCTGGCTGAAGGGCTGTCTTTTGAAAAGATGAAAACATCAAATTCTGGGTATTTCCCATGAATCATCCCTAACCCCAGGTGTTTGAGATGCAATCTAATTCTGCTGCACCATGAGGACAAAAGTACATATAACCCCTACTTTCTGTTTTGTGAGCAATCAGAACATCAAGGCATCATTTGAGCAGTCACATTTACTGGAAGAAAATGCGACAGGAGAGCGTAGGCTCCTTGGGGTGGGTGAGAGGACAGTATGCTGCTGCTTAAGGCATTATCCATGGGCATGGTGAACAGGGTACACCCTATAACACATTATTGTCCTCATCAGCTTAGAGTGGTAACTTCCCCATGCCATCCCCAAGGTTTGGAATGAAGATTTCCAGATGCACACCCCCATGTCACTACCTGGGGCCCACACCAGCACCATGCATTATTTCCCATTCCTACAGATGAGCCCCAATCCCTTAAAGCGTTGCACTCAGTGAATTTCCCACATGGCCCCTGAAGGCAACCTTGTGTCTGCTCCTCCTTGGAATGACAGCTGCAGGGTAAGAACTCCAAGTCCCAGTTACAAGCTTTTTGTTTCAGTCTCATCATTTCCCATCCCGAGCTGGGTGGGGGGAGATAAAGGCCATCAGTCTGTCTGCAGAACAGGCTGGCTCTGTTTGCCCCATGCCCCAGCCAACAGAGATTGTCGACTTTTAATGGAGCACTCAGGTTTCCATTGATGCCAGCTGCAGATAGAACAACTCAGCAGCAAACAAATGCAGTCCCTGGGGGCTGCTCAGATTCTCCTCTTATTTGTTAGTTTACCTGTAAAATACAGTTGGGCTAATTCTTGCTAGTGTGGTTGGAAAGATATGTTTCCTCCTCTTTGGAGCAAGCAGGGGAAAAACCAAGCAAGTGCAGCAGGGCTAATGGAGTGAGATAATATTTCCCATGGCTTAGGAAACAGCAGGAATTTTCTGCTGGGGATTGTTTGGTGAGTACCCTGCGCAGAGGTGAAGTTGTGCAGCACTTTATAAAAACTATATTCATTACACACAAAGGTGCAGGAGGCATCCTAATATCTCCATGTTCAGATGGGCTGAAATCCAACAGCTCCTCATGACATCAGGTGTTGAATTTATTTTATGCTTATTACAAGGCCAAGAAGGGAGAAAGAATTATCAGAAAATGTCTTACTTGATTTTTAAATGTTAATGAAAACATTTTAATCCCACCTGAAAGCATCATGATACTGAAATGGACCACAATACTAACCTGCAATTCAAATCCCCACTTATTCCATGAAAATGACCCTGAATGTCTCCTCAGACTCCTGTTAGGATTCACCCTTGTCACCAAAGTGTTGTTTAATTTAACTGCAAAATTTGCTGTTTCTTGGCCCTGAAAACCTTACAGGCTGTGATTTAGACAGGAGCCATGAGAGAGAAAAGCTGCAGGGCTGAAACTGGGTATAGGCTGTGTTTGGATGCTTGGAATGTGTGATGAGAGCTCTGATTTAGGGCTGCAAGTGCAGAATACTTAAACCAGGCTGTGAACACCGTCTTGCAGGTCAAGATTAAAAAGCACCTACAGAACAAAGACAACTTGTATATCACCTGTGTACAGCGTATTTTGCACCAAAGCAGTCTACATTCCTAAACATCCTCTTACACATTAAATATTTATTTTTTCTAAGAAAAATGGATTCCAGTAAAACCCAAAAATAAACACATGCCTTGGGGCAGCAGGATCCACACAGATCCAGTTTTGCAGCCGAAGCCAAATAAAGGCAGACAGAATAACTCTGAAAAGATCACCTAGAATATAGCTGTAGGTTGCTTGATTTAGAAGAACTTGACAGTTTTCTACAAGATATTTGCACAAGCAAGCTAGGGAAAAGTCACCCAGACAAACTCATTACAGGCTGAGCATGATGCTGTTTGGAGAACATTAAGAGAATAGTTATCAATGGTATGCTGTTTAGGAGGGTGTATTGAGCATGGTTCACAGAAGCCTGTCCTTGAGCTAATTCTATTCAGTATTTTCATTAATGATCTCAACAACTGGATAGATCAGTTTGGAATGAATATGCTGGAGGAAAGGACTAGAATTTGAACCCAGAAAACTGAGACAGTAGTCTGAAAAAATAAGAAGCTATTTAAGATGGGATGTTGAAATGTGTAAGCACAGAATGAGAAATGGAAGCCTATATTAAGAAACCTACAGAGAGGCATTGTGGTCTGAGCTCACACATTAAACTCAAAGACAATGAACTCCTAATTGTGCAAAATCTGCAGACAGGGAAGCATAAACAAGAAGATGTCTTGAGACACCCCCAAAGTTAAAATCCTACTTGAAATAGTCAGCACTCGTGAGGCCTTAGCTAGAGAACTGCCTGGCTGAGAGAAATGTACTTAAGAAAAGACACTGAGCATTTGGAGAAACTCAGGAAGACACAAACAAGCCCAGGTCCAGGAAACACAGCCCCCAAGGAGAGAGACTGTACTAACAAAGAACATTTAGTCCAGAGGAAAGAAGATCGATCACATCCATGCTCAGTTTTTAAGTATATAAAGAATGCTGCAAAGTGAAAAAGAATAGGGTGTTCTTTGTATCACAGTGGATAGGGATTAAAAAAAAAAAAAAATATATATATATAAATAGGTTTACACCACAACAAGGAAGATACCTTGGGAGAAAAAAAATCTGTTCCCTTGCTCTCTCAAACAACCCTAATGATACTGAAGTCCTGTGACAGCTAGTAATAAAAATCTCTAAAACCCAGTTAGCTGGACACCAGAAAAGAACATATATACAACTGATTCTTCCTCTGGATATGGAGAGGGACAAGGTGACTTTAGGATTGCCTTCAAAACTTAATAGTTCCTGCCATTCTATATATATCTAACAGATGACAGCTCCTTACTGAAAAGGTGCAGAGAGATGCTTGTCAACCACAGATTCTGAAGAGATCTTGCTAATGGAATGGAAAAGATGTTTCCTGTCTTAATATTTTTATATTGATAACAAAGCAAGCAACAGGATTCCAACACAAAAATTGGAGATGTCAGAAACAGAGTGGAAGCTCAATACACAGTACTTTCAATGGGATTTGGTGCTGTCTTAGACACTATTGTATTGACATCTATCTCAGACGTGTAACAGAGCTCCTCCTCTTCACACACAAATGCCACAAGCTGGAATGGATGTGGCACTGCTGCTCTGTAACTCACTGTGCTGCTGCTGACCACTCCTCCAGGAAAGGCTGCACATCTGTGCTTAAGTGAAGGGACTCTTCTATTCCATAATGTGCAAGTCACACACCTGGATTTGATATTTTGAGCTCAGAGTCACAGAAACTCCAGTACTACAAGCTTAAAACAGTGAGATTGGCCACAAACAGAAAGACACCTGATTTGCAAGCCAGGAGCCACAGGATGTTTACACCAGAATGCCTCAGCCATAAACACTTAATTAAATCACTTTTTTCAATCATGGCATATTTTCTACATCACTGCTCATTTTCAACTTGTTGCAAAGCCTCTCCTGATGTTCCCTTTTCAAGACACTGAAATGCTGGACTCAAAGTTACTGCAACAGGCAGGAGCCAGGAGCAGCCAAGTGCAGAACAGTGACATTGGATTTAATCAGCCACTCCTCAAGCATTGTCCACTCAACATTCACAATACCTGCCAAAGTCCTTCCAGTAAAAAACTCATTACATAGTGCTGACAGTGCTAGTTTAAAGTTCAGGTGAAAACACAAATTTCCTCTTTACAAACTTAAAACAGAATCTGCTTTCACTATCAGGTGACAAAGTCTAGAATTTGTCTTTGCGATCAAATTTGATCTAGAATTGCTCAGCAAAAAGTGGAGATGCTCAATAACATTCATAAATTATCAACTTGGTCACTTCTATTGATTGGTATAAAAATGACAAGTTCACTAAGTGCACAATAAAATGCTTCACTGATTATTGACAGCATTTAAAAATGATTTACACACTAACAGATATACATGCCTTAACTACAGTCAATTACCAGAGTTACCACTTTCTGTAAAACAGAACTTACAAGGAATTACAGACCAGTGTCAGCTTACTTCAGTGCCAGATAAAACCATGAGGCATCAATCAAAGCCAGGCTGGCCAATCATCCTGATCAGTGTCATTCACTAAGCACCAAAAAAGCCAAGGAAAACCTCTACTATACTGGAATTATACACACGCATTCATAAACCATTTGGTTACCAAAGAATTTCTGCAAGAAAAGCAAAGAAAGAAAAGGACAGAAGTAAGAATGGCTTTCATCAAATGTAAGATCAAACAAGTGCTAAAAAGTCCACACTATCTCAGTGTTGCTTAACTAGGGACCCTCCAGAAAGGGAAGAATTATAACTGGACAAGATTTTCAAATAGCAGAAGGTTAATATAGCTGGCAGGAAGAGGAGGAAGAACTTAAGTACCACCAAAGCTAGGCTGAAATTGAATATTGACTCAAGTGAAAGTTAACCATCAATAACATATAAATTGAACTATGTGGATTCATTAACAGAAGAATCCATGATGAAAGATTTGGGCATCAATGTGAACACTCAATAGAAATGAACACTCAATAGAACAGGGACCCTGCACAGAAGGACTCTGTGGGATGATGCTTAAAACAGACAGATAATATTGTAATTATTAAAATGCTACTTTATCAATCTTCATTTGGAAGAGCATATTGATTAACTAAAACCATTAGGAGCATGGATAGTTTTCTATACCAACAGAGGTTGCAAAGATCTGCACTTCTGAAGACAGATGACATTTGATAAACAGCACGAAATAAGGGAAATCATGACTTCTGTTCCAACAGAACATGAAACCAACTCAAAATAGCAAATTATAATTGCAGGACCGTAATTAGCTTGTGGGTTAGAATGCCACAAGATACCTTGGAAAATGCATTTCAGCAGTTTTTTAAATGATTGTGTATTTGTCTGGCTAACAGAAAAACCCACACTTACTCTAGACAGAACAAAAATACAAATTTTCAGGCTCAAAGGACACAAGATATCTACTAGTTGTGAAGAGACTGGGGAAACAGTTCCCTTATATAGGTTATTCTGTAATTACCCATGGCAGAAGTTTTTGTACTTTCCAGGAGTGTGATGCTGGAAACATTAAATGCTAATGTTTAAAAATCTATCCTATCTCCCCTTGAATCTGCTTTAAAATAAGAGAGAAGAAAAATGAGGTAAGGGAGCTTGAGCAACTCCAAATACATCAGCCCACAAGGCTGCCTCACACCCAGCAACTCACTGTGCATGGCGTGTTCAGACAGCCCAGATCAGCACATCAGGGATGGGGAAATCTCTTCAGGCAGCTCTTCTTCTTTACAGGACTGAAAACTGGAGCTGCAGAAGGGCCAGCATAGCAACTGATCTCCAAAGACAAGGAACCTTCCTGCACTGGCAGCAGCACAACTGGAGTTAAGTGGACAAAGGTGCAGCTGTGGTGAAACGCTCCAACAATTGACCTATTTGTTATGCAGGTTTGAGAGTTTGTCCTTACACCTTGTGTAGGATCTGTGAATCTGCAGCTCTTCCCTAAGCTCAGGCTCCTTTGGAACAGACGAGGTCTGATCAGGAAGATGAATGTTTCCTACCTGCAGGAACATTTCCTGATGATTTGACTCAAGAAGCAAAACACACCTGCAGGCAGGAGGGTGCGAGCTAATCCCTGTTGTGCTGCAACCTACAGAGAGAGCTGATCCTTCTGCAATTCCGAACTGCCAGTCAAAGCTTTAGCATCTTAATACACAGCATGCTCTAATTAAAATTTCTAATTAAGGGGAAAAAACCCCACCCCACACTAACCAGCAAAACTAATGTTGCAAATTAACAAGCCTTATGTACAAATTGAAGGTTGTCTTTGCTGCTCTTTCTTGAATGACTTTAATGTTAGTATTTTAAACAAATAACTGTGGACAAAGTTAACACAAATTCACTTCTGCCTGTTTTAGTAGTGGGACACAAATACCAATTCCTACACGAGCCTTCTATGTTAGGGTGGATAGCAATCCACACACAATTCATTTAAGCACCTTCCTTGGAAGATGGACCAATCAAATATGGACCATGTGGACAAACTCTGTCTGCATTGCCTCAGTGAAAGACAAAGTTATGACAGAATTCCTCTTACTTTTGCCATAGGAAAGAAATGTTCTGAGGAGTCTGGACTAACTACCCTCAAGGCTGGCAACAGGAGACTCATCAATGCCCTTCACATGGCAGCAAGGGAAGAGAAGCAGCAGGACCACAGTCTGAAGACTCAGGTCCATCCCCGTGACATCCCACATGTGGCAGTGCAGAACTGACCAAGTTCATTCTCCCACTTTTGTTCCCATCAGTTGGGCATCAGTTCATTGCACAAACACCTAAGTGAGGGCAAGCTGTACATAATGATGTGGTTTTGAAATATATATCAAAGGCAAAAATTGTCAAATACCGTCAGCACTTAGTACTGAGAAATCAAAATACTCTATGTTTTTCTCAATACTGATCTCACAGCAACTACAGCTTTAAAGAAATTGTATACATTAAGCTGTGATGCTTAAACATTTATCTATCTGTTGCAACAACAGAATTATTACATCAATGTGCTCACATACCATCATTACAGCAGTGTAAGGTCTCTACAAATTCATTTCAGCCTAAACTCATGCCTCTCATTGAGTTTCGTGTTCCTGACAGTTCTATTTTCATTCCATTCTGGCAAACCTCTGTTCTTCCACTGTTCTAAATCCAGACCTCTGCCTGAAACTGTCCAGTCATGCCATGCTTCGCCAGATGGCAAATGAGATTTACAGCTCAATTTAGAACTGGATGGAGACCAAACTGTCCACTCACCCAGTGGGATTCTAAGCAGAGATCAATGTTCACAGTTAAAAACAACACAAAATTCCCCCAGCACTGAGGTATAAAGTGATTTGCATTTCTCTCTGAACAAAATGCTTCTCTTGCTAGAGCTCCCCAATAATATGTTTAAAAGGCAAGATGACACAAATCATCCCTTCCTTTTCCCTTACACATTCATCAGCAATTGAAACTTGGCTTAGCTAATCTAAAGATGAAACAAATAAGATGCACACAAGAAAACACACTTCTCAGATGCCTGATGTTTTGGGGAGAATAATTTTAGTTATTCCTGCACAATAAGTAACTAAGTACCCCATCTGCATTTCTACTGTCCTCAGACAGCATGACCAACACTCTGCAGAAAAAAAATTCCCATATCCAGTTAACAGAGGTGGGCACTAATGCAGATAATATTTCAGTAGCTTAACAGTGTCTAGAAGAGCTTCTGAAAGACCACGACCTTTCCAGGTAACAAAACTATGTTCTCAGAAAGTGCAGAGTTCAAGTCAGCTTTGGTTGAAGTGAGGCTTAAGAAAGAAAACTAGACGATGGATCGCTTACTTTAGCAATAACTAAGAAATTTAGGCAAAACCTCTGTGTGGGGTCTAAGTTTCAGCTTGTCCTTATGGAATGCTGTTTTGGGAATGAATTCACCAAGAGGGCATGGATCACTCCTAACTGTCAGACTGAAGTTATAGGCACTAAAATATCAGTTTTCACAGAAAATAGTATAAAAGAACTGGCTCCTACACATCTGAATGGGGGCCACATACAGCCTAATAAAACCAATTCTGTGGTCCAAAAAGGATGGAGTCTCTCTGATTGACATCAATGAGGCCCTTGGGAAATCTCAGAATGATCAACCAAAACACAAGAAAATTGCATGACTTCCACTCAAAGGAGGAGAAATTGATCTAAACAGAACATGCTAGAGCTAATGAACAGCCTAGCTTTTTTAAAGAATCAAAAGTAATCAGATCAGTTTAGCCAAAACGCCAGTGCAAGGGTGTTAGCAGGCACCTCATTCACTGCTGGGGTTGTCAGTGTGGCAGCACTTGATCCAGACCTCAAATTACCTTTTGGTTAAGAAATATGAACTAGAACAGGCAGGAGTAGCAAGGACTCAATAGAAAAAAAAGACAGTCTCATTTTTAAGAATGTGCCTCGTAAAGCAGTACAGAGTTGAGAATTACCAAAGATCTTGCCGTGTTTTCTGATTCTGTTCAATGAGTTCCTTTCACAGTTGACTGTGAAATACAAAAACATAAGAATTTGATCAATTCTCTCTCCTTTTCTTTTCCTAGAAAAAGTATACAAATGCATATCAGAAACTTATGGCTTAGATGCTCCGTAGAGGACTCACCTTTGCCAAGTAAGTTACCTTGAAGGGGAAGTGGATGATCCAAGTCTTGCAGACTGATTGCACCATCTTGGCAAAGCACTTGTATCAGACTCACAAATGAAAATAAAGAACTGTAACACTTACTGAGGAATGGAAACCCAACAACGGGAACTTCAACTAGCACAGCAGGAAACGTGAGAAAGACTCCGTATTCTGGTGTTGACAATGGGAAATAAGCAGATCCACTGTACTCTTTTTCCTCATACACCGTCTACAGGGTAAACATGTTTTTAACCGTTTGCACAGAACAGCAGGAGAATTTGTGGGGAATTCCAGAACACTGCCAATATCTCACTTAAACTCAGCTTCTCCAAGCCCCTCCTGGGTGCCCATCATTTAGAAAAACTGGCCTTACAACAGATTGCAGTCATACAGTCCTTCCCTTTCTGCCAGGCTTGGCAGGTTAGCTCCCAGTGCTAGGCTCTATCTTAAAATAATTCTATTTATATCCTCAACAAGTTTGTTTAAAACTCATGTGTTTGTAAATGAAGAGCTTTCCAGCTCAGTGTGGATATTAAACTATAAGGGAAACATGAAGGGGTTTTGAAACTGCTAATAAGGTAGCATTCCTCTGCTGCCTTTCATCCTTCATTTCATAAGATGCCAGAGCACTTTGCAGATGTAAACACAGAGCTGCTCTCCCAGCAGTGAGAGGCAAACAGTGCTGGGCTGGACTGTGGCTTCACCACTGCAACTCCCCATGAGCCGTGGTGGGCTCTCATTTTGCTTTACCACCCCGTGGTTGTTCAACTGCAGAGTCCAACTGGCAAGGAAAGTGCTAGTGCCCAGAAAGAGATGCCTTGCACACATCAAGAACTCCCCGGGTGCAGATGGCTCACTTTTCCATAGTCAATTACTTGCTACCAACTATCAGAGGATTTAAGAGACAGAGCTATTTCCAGCTGAGCCAGAAACATACACAGAAAGGACACTGCTGCCTCAGGCTTTGGTCAACAGACTGGAGTTGATGGCTCTGTCCCAGACATTAAATGCATTGTAGTTTTTAACAGAAGCTGTTCTTTAAGAGCTGGGTTGCAACCCTGATGCAAACCCTTCAGTCTCAGTTCCAGTGAAAACCCCCTTTTTAGGTGGGGAGACTCAGCTTTGATTCCAAGCAAAGGATGCCACCTACTGAATCCTTGCTACCATAAGCGCAGCTTTGACCCTCCTGGCTCCAGACCTCTGGCATGATCACAAGCCAGACTGCAGTCCCAAAATAAATTCCAAGGAAAAGTAGAAAACAGGCTTGTAAAAACAATCCTTTTCTCCCTGCTACTCTCCCCAGAACCCGAAGATGTATTACTCACCAAACATCTGCACAGCCGTAATAATTTCTAGTTTTGCAACACTGACAACCTTAGCAGTATTAAAAAACTCCTCACATCTTTATTCTATTTTGGATTCATTATAACACAGTCTGACAATATATGCTAGTACAGTACATTCTGCAACATTTAACCCATGTTCCCAGTTGCCGTTCTTAACTTCACGGCTTAATGACACAGAGTCAGTAGATCACAATATGACCCTGTTAATATTTTTTTAATGCCATTTTTACAAATTACAGCATAATGCACTGATTACGAGGATGAAAGGAAAGTCTCTACGTCTGTCTGGAAACCAAATAAAAGAATGTTTGAACATCTGTTCATCCTACAAATGTCTTTAAAAGCTTTGATTTTCCCATAATCATTTTGTTCCACCATTTCACCCTTTTTCGAATGTGTATCCAACAGCCTCAGGACAGCAGCCAGAGATCTGCAGTAAAAGCACATTATAATCAAAGTTCTTGGGCACACTTAGGTTCTCCCTTTGGAATTCTACATTGGGAGCTCTGCAACAGGAGCAAAATAAAAGGATGAGGCTTTGTGACAGGGGCTTTCTGCAACGGATTCTAAGGCACAAGGACAGGGTAGGGTGGCAGGTGAAGGCACAGCCTGCTCCTGTGGGTCCATCAGAGCTGCCCAGAGTCCGAGCCTGAACCGAGGCAGCTCCTCAGCACACACAGCAGCTGGGATGAGCTCCATGCCAAGGGCCTTCCCCACCTCACTGGGCTCCCAGCAATGTCATGGGAGCCCTGCCATGGATCTCCAGGACAAGAGCAGAGCCAGAGCACGAAGAAGCAACAAGCAAAGAAGGAAATGGGAGCACTGAGGAGGAGATCAGGTCTTAGACTGAGAAGATGAAAGAAAAATGCCAAGTTAGTATGCTAGTTTGGAAATGAAATGGAAAATTGGAGAAAGATTTCAAAAATATGTTTACAAGCGACTGGATGAGAAAGGGATGTAGGTCCAACTCTGGAATTATTGCTGCTTACTCTCCTGGAGTACCCCAAGGAAATAAACCATGGGACTCTCTGCACTAGGAGTCCTTTCAGCCAAGCAGAGGGCTGCAAATCTAAGTGTTCAGGGTTAATGAGTTTTCAAAGGGATCAAGTTCCATAACAACAGACTCACTGATCCTGTTAAGGGCAATCCACGGTGTGGGGGAGAAAACATTCATCAGACAGGCTTTTGTAAAAATACATACCCCCATTTACACTGACAACCTCCTCTCCAGAACTACTCAAAAGTGCCTTAGAAATGAGAAAGACAAAACCATGTAAGTGAAAGGATAACAACTCTGGAAGCACCTTTCCTGATCACTCCCCTTTTCTTTCCAATACTCCAAATTAGCAACCCATTTAAAATTCGGCAAGGACACTAGAACTATACAGATTAAAGTATAAGTTCCTTAATAACGAAGAGTATTTAATTAGGTTTAATACCCATAATTCTTAGACTAACCTGAAATGATAGTAACACTGTTCCTTCAGTGTCATCTGTTTCTCTATGTTCCATCACTGCAGTATCTTAGGCAGAGGTAACAGTGCAGAGTACAAAACAGGATTTGATAAAGGCTTAAAACAAAGATAACATTAAAATATTCTTTCCAAAGACTGCTTTTGGGGGTGTTTGGGAAGAAGAGAGAAATGGGGAAGGAGAGGTGACAGGGGTGTGAAATGCATTTTTTCCATTACAGAAGGATACATTTTCCAGCAAGGCTGGCAGCACAAGTTACGTTAAGCCAATAGCTGAAGTTGCCTGCCTAATTCCTCTGGGATCACACTGAAAGCATACCCCATAATCTTAAGGGATGTGCTAAAGCTTTGCTGGGACTCACTCAGCAGAAACTGTTTGGGATTATTACACAAAGCACTAATTCTGCTCTGATTTAAAGGGGGACCATCAGCCTAGTTTAGACAGCAGGCTTGCTCTGTCTCACAACCGTCCAGCTGTAAATATCCTCTCAGTAGCTGGCAGCTTTGCCATTTGTAGCCACTTTGGCGACCTAGAAATTAAAAGGAAAAGAGTGGAAAAAAAATCAGGATCATGTTAATGTGATGGACTCATGCCCCCCAAGGGATATAATGATATGATTAATAAGAATGAGTATAGCAATTGTTTACCTCCATGTGCAACTAAGGCACTTACATTATACATATGGTCACCATCTATAGCTGACAGGTTGCTATTCAGCATCAACAAGCAAGAACTCTTTTTGTTCAAAAGGCAGGAACTAACATTTGCCATGCTGCCAAGTCCAAGTTCAATTTCTGTTCCAGACTGCAGCTTTCATACCTGTGGAATTGCTGTTAGTTTTCATGTTAAGGTGTCCTATACTTTGTATGAAACAAGGAAGGGATATTACCAATGCTCTCCTTTTTATGAGCCTAGGACATGAAATTGAGAGAAAGAGTTAAGCAGCCATGAAATCCCTATTAAAAACTAATGGTTTCTAAAGCATCTTGGAGACACTCATTTTACAAGGCTTATGCAGCAATCTTCTATCATTATTTTAATGAAATAAAGCCCTTGACTATTTCCAGAGGCAACATTTTCTCTCACACACAAAAGGCGTTTTGGTTACAAAATTTTAAAAAAAGCAAAAAGAAAAAGAAAACAGTTTTGGAATAGGATTCATTGCAGAACAGGCAGGAAAATCAGAAAAGTTACATAAAATGTCACTGAAGATAAATTCTGAACCTTTGGAACAGCAAACAGAAAAATTAAGACTCTCAGCTACACAGATCATTATGTTTAATATGAAAAACATTTCTAGATATAAATCATATTTATAAAAAACATCCATACCATCACTCAGATAACATCTTACATAGTTGCAACTGAAGGAATGTGAAACATCCATTTTAGGTTTCACCTATTAAATAGTGTGCCTTCTGTCTCCCACTTTGCTCAAGGAAGTAAGCCTAGAATAATCATCTTCACTTTGTGGGTCACATGAAATTCACATCTTGACTTGATTTAGATTAATATTGATGGCAAACTTCTAAATCAAGAGAAACTTCAAGACAATTATCCAGGAAAACAGTGCAATTAGAAGATATACTCAAATGTGTTCATCCAGCAGGTGAGATTCTCTGAGATGCCATAAAGATGCACATCAGAGAGATAACAAAATAAGCAAATTTGAACAGAGCAATATGAGATTGCAGACATTGCAGAAGGGGGCACAGTCACCATGAGCTTCCAGGCTCTGTTTGTGAGGAAGAAACAGGTTTAATGTGTTTGGACAAGAAACACGTTCCACCTCAATGCAATTCAGGGTCTGGACTTTGGGGTGTAATCAGAGGCCTCTCTTGCTTCCTCAGGATTGAATCATTTTCTTCTGTGTGTCAAAAACATATCTTTTAAAGATAAGAGAGACAGTAACAGGTTGGGCTGAATCATTCTTGCTGCTTTCATCCTCCTTGGTCATATCCCCCTTCCCTCCCTTCGATTTCTTCTTGGAGGCAGCAGTTAGCAGCATCTTGGTATCTGGCTTGAGCCCATCTGTAAAAGAACAAGAACACACGTGACTAACACACTCAATATCACATTTCAGAGAACTAGAAAAAATAAGCAGGCATATTTTCATCTGAAATCAACCAAAGAAAATAAGAAAGTAAATCCAATGCATTAGGGAAGTAACATTTCTGCATAAGACTCCTGCAATATGGTCATTTACACAGAAAATAAGAGAAGTCTTTAAACATAAAGTTCACAACAGTGATACCACAAGTCCAGTGCAGTATCCTGAATCCTTCAGTGTCCATCTACAGCTTTTTAGAGTATTAAAAACAGACAAGAATTTAAACAAGCCAGACCTAAGTCTTTACTTGGCAGGTCTTTCCTATTATTTAGACGTATATCCAAAGTTTCTTGTCATCACTAAGAATATTTATAAAAATATAAGTCATGAATAAAAAATAACTGGTAAAACACTAAAATTATAGAGCATCACAAGACTCAGAAGATTCTTGAATTTCTTTAAGCCTATTTTCTGGATTTATCAGAAGCTTTTTTTATAACTTGCACATTGTAAATTATACAGGTTTTGTTTTTGTTTGTTGGGTTTTTGTTTTGTTTTTATTTTGTTAAGACAAAATATTTGCTAGGGGTTTCAACTTGCACTGCTTATTGCTTAGGGGCACTAGAATTAAGCTGCATAGAGTTTTGGGGATCTGTTTCTCTGGACATTTGTGGAAATGGACATCTGGAAAAATTTGTCCTTTTCTTCCTAAATGGCCAAGGTTTATGACACCTTTATTTTTTTCTTAAAAGTCAACACACTGGTAACATTTTATATAAGAAATGCAAGACAGCAAAGTCCAAAGAAATGTAAAACAAGAGAGATGCAGCTCCTAAAAGACCACTCCTGAAGAAGTGCTTGCATAAAGCAGAAGGCAACAAACTCCTCAGAAGCCTTTTCAGCGCTGCAATGTGGTTTTCAGGCACTGGGCCAAAATCAGTTCAGGTATTTTTAACCTGTGGTGTCACATAACCTTATCTCAAACACTTAATCAGCCTCTCTCTCTTCATACTGAAATTCAGATGCGGATTCTCATATCACGGCCTGACAAAAAGATTGAGATGCTTATGATTTACTGGAGACAGGAGGTCTACAGGCACAGGTGACCTGCTCCAGCTCAGACACATGCAGGGCACTCCCAGCTGATGGCAAGGGGACACAGCCCCAGAGCCCACCTTCCCACCTTGCTGTGCCAGGGAGCAAACTGCTGCAGCAGCATTCCCACTGCAGGGCCAAGGGAAGGGAGGAAATAGGAAAGTGTTGAAGCAAAACCAGCAAACTGCCCACTTGCCAACCATCCCTAGGGCCCTGCACTGGGGAGACTTCCACACAGAGAGGGAATTTTTTTTGAAACAAACGAAAAAATAACAACAAAACAAAAAACCCCAACAACAAAAAAAACCCCAAACTATGCACAACCCCCCCAAAAAAAACAAACAAAAACCCCAAATAAATAAAACAAAAACAAGGACACAAACAAACTAAAAACAAAAAACCCAAAAAAAAAGGGGGGGAGGGGAAAGTACAAGGGTTCAAAAGAGGAGAAAAGCAGCACATCTTGTATATAACCAAATAAATTACAGCCCACACTAAGGCTGCAGGAGTCCAGCATCAAGCAGAATCAACTTTGTGCAGTTCTGCAAGATCATGCATTTCACAGTCATGGCAGCTACTGTTTTCTCTTTCCAGATGGCAGGACACAAAAAAAGCAATGATTATTTCATTGTGACAATAATTGAGACTGTTCTTCCTTGATGGCTGAGAAGTCTGATAATGACTATCTTTGCACATGTAAGGTTCAATTAATCAAACTAGGTAATATGGTGTGGCGGGACCACATATTTATTATATGATTTTATTACATTGTAGAGTCATGTTTGATGCAGCTGTTTCGATTTTTTAATTGGATGCTTTCATATAAATCCCATTAATAGCATTACCCTTACAATCACTCCATCTTCACTACGAAAAATAATTTATCACTACATGAAAAGCAACTTATTTCCTATTTGGAAAGCTCTGAGAGCATCATGGGTGCTGCTAGAAGAAAAAATAGCAACAGTCAAAAAAGCGGAAAACAAAAGAAAAACAGCAGAAAGAGTGACCTCACACAGCCCCACTCGCTACCTTTGCGGAATTTATTTAATACTTCATGTTTTCTTCTGTTTTGATCAACCTAATTGTAATTGTCCCTGCACTGGGTTTCCTCCACTTTCCTGAGACGACCATTTATTTTTTGGACAAAGAAACATTTCATTTTGCTTTCTAGTTGGTTTCCCTTTCTGGGTCTTATCACTATTACAAATGTTGCTGTTACTGGCACAGCACTGTTTAAGAAAGATGTTTAACTAAATCCTTTCAGAAAGACACATTTTAATTAAAGCAAACAAATCCTAAAACACTTTTATTTATGTTAGCAGGCTTTGCGAGACTCTAATTTCCAAAAAATGCTAATTGGCGGAAAGGAGAGAGGAAGGGAGGAGATGTGGCATTAAAATTGCAGCCAAAATTTTCCCTTATGGGTATGTGAAGAGCTCAGGCTGCCTCTGCAAGCCCTTGCCCACAGGGACATGGCAGTGGTTGGCCTCTCACCCCACAGAGACCCTGGGCTGCAGCAGCAAGTTGGGGAAGTCTCAGCCACGAGGGTGAAATAACCACTGTGGATAAACTGAGTTTCAAACCCATCAGTGACATCAGCTCGGATGGTCCAACACAACTGAAACCTGGCACAGCATCTGCAGCATTCAAACAATGCATCTCATGTCTGAAAAATTTTGTTTTCCAGAAAAAAAAAGACAAGCTGCATGTGGAACTCTGCTGGGGAAAATGCATTTAAAACTGAGCCATACCACCTCCTCCACCCCATCACTAACTTCCACATAGAAGAAGTAAAGGTATACCACACCTGCAGCACTTAACACCTATTTGGGCTAAATAAGGTATTCCAGGTAAGAAGTTTACAGAGAAAATGGCAGAACGTGGTAGTTGCTACCAGTGAAGTGACAGGCTGACAGCCAAAAGCAGCTCAGGTATTACTGAACTCACACGGTATCTAAATTACCTAATCAGATCCCATGGCCCTCATTCTGCAAACAGATTAGGTGGCTGGCATCATACCCTGACAAATGGCATTTTCTGTTTTTCTGCTCTGGTGCCAGCAGGTCTCAGGGCTGAGGAGGCTCTGAGACAGGGAGCTGCACAAAGGAGCAGGCACAGGGAGACAGGCACAATCGGGGTTTCATCTACCTCCCTGGATTTCTCACATTACACACAATGCATACTTTACATTTTACAAAACCAAGGAAATGAAGGGAAATATATCTGTCACCGAAGAAGACATCAGAGCTTTAATAGCTGAAATGACGGATATTTTTAGATGAAGGTCTAGTTTAACTTACATTAAGGGTCTAATCTCTGTTGAACAATAGCTATGTTAGCTTGAACACATAGTGAGAAATCTGTTCCATTAATTAAGTGCTGCCTGTACTACTCGGATTTGTAGCAAATGTTAATAGATTTTTTTCTTCCTCTGCTGGACAATTACTTTATTTTGCCAAGTTGCTAATGGATTAAATTGAAAAGGTCCGTGTGTTAAAAAAAAGACTTTAGCTTCAAAGTTCTAAAAAATGCCTTGCATACAACAATGGAAAATACCTATGTATTAATATTATTAATGGGCCATCCTCAAAGGCACATAAGATATGTGAGAGCTTAGCAAATTCATTTCTACCCATCAAAACCATGTCTGTAAGAAGAAGCGCCCAGACAAGGTCTTATGCAAAATGTACTTTTAGCATCCACTAACTCAGGTCAGATATGAAAATCTAGTTGTAAAACAGTGTAATCTACTTCAGTCTTTTCAACTACTTTTAATAATTAACAAATAAAAATACAGACTCTTTAATATCCTTTGTCCCAGAATGGCCCGAAGGATTTAGTCCAAACTGATGCATTTATAAATGATATTAGTAAAAAAAAGGCTATTTCAAATTAAAATGAAAAGCAGTACCATACCAGAAAAAACACTTTCCAAGTCTAAAAACAATTTCATGTGCACAAAATAAAGTAAAAACACAATATTTTATACAATATTGCTCACACAAGAAATTAGCATAGAAACACAGATTTTAACCATTTCATATAGAAATTCCACACTGTACAACTCTGGACCCCTTCTTGTGTATAGATTAAAACTTACTTTATCTTTACACAATCAATTCAGCCCCCCTGCCTCCCTCCAGTGAAGTTTCTCCTAGAGACACAAGTTTTGTCCCGGGGTTGAGCAGGCAGCGCTGGTGATGAGCGCCCTCCCGGGACAGGCTCCCCATCAGCCAGCCTGGAATGCCAGCCCGGACACAAACCTCAACACCCACACACAGCAACATCATCACGTTTGCTTTGGCTTTGTTTTTACTACTGCTTCAGCTGCAAGGAGGATGAAAGCTGACACAGTCTCTGCTCCTCTAATTCCTTCTGCTCACCCAACAGCAGGGTGAAGGAGCACCTCTGTGCTTTTGCCCCATATAAATATTTATTTCATCTATTACCTGTAACCTTGGACTCTACTTTGCCTTTTACACTTTTAACTTCTCCACTACACATCCTCCTTCACTTAATACTGTCATTCCTTATCAACATCCCTTGTCAGATTTGTTGACTTTTTTTCTTATTAGCCTTCTGCTTCCCTGCTCCTTCAAAAGGTCTCCAAGGGTGGTCTCTGTTCCTTCTTTCTGAAGTCCAACTCCTTCTTCCTTGACTCACAATTGCATTTGCTGTTCAGCCCTTCAGGAGTTTTATCTCTCCCCCCCTTTCCCAACTTAATTTTTCAGATTTCCCATCTCTGTATTTCTGTATCCTATTTTCACAGTTCTTTTCAATATTTAGAAATAGTCCTGTCTCCTTCAAAGCTAATGAAACACTGTGTTTCAATGTAAGATTTTAAAGACTGAATGCCAGACACACTTTAGATGAGAAGCAAGATAATACAGTATCTCCTTGTAGCCCAGCCAGAGACAGGAGCAATTTTTAAGCAACTGATAAACCCATCATTGAAAACAGGTGTAACAATATAGGTGCAGGGCATGCTTTCCAACATAGCCAGGGAGAATAATTTATTTTGCTGAACTTCAGCAACTCCCTTCTCTTGTGCACACTTGTAAAAAAAGCCTATTGCTAACTATGCTGGTGAATGTGGAAATATTTGCATGGATGATTACACAGTTTTCTTACAGCATAAGAATTGTAACGGGAAAAAAAAAAATCACGTTAAAAGATTTCAATGTTCCCGATTAATGAGAACTTTGCTTTCAGGCCAAAATTAAAAGTTCATCCTACCCTGCACTGGTACTTGCCATGGTTTGCTGGATAAGCACTGGCTCAGGATCCTCACCACGCTGCTAGGAAAAAGCACAGTAAGGCTACACCAGCAGCTACCCTGGGAATAGAAAATATTCCTTTCTGCATTACATACTGAAAAATTGCTAGACTATTCCTGACTTGCTGATACTATTGCCAAACCTCTCATTCCATTCAGGAATTTGTGAGCAGAACTTCAGTGGGAAACTGAACTTGCTTCTCCCCTCGGTAAACAAAATATTCTATTCACTCCCTTCAAATGCTGCAGGTAGAAGACTCAGCTACTTGTTTTCTGTCAACATTCAAATGTTAAAAATCGACTGAACAGCAGAGAACAAGTTAACATAGCATATTTGATGTCGGAAATAATTTTTATCCAAGGCAAGCGTAACCTTTTAATATGACAGGCAGACATTTTTCTTTCCTCCCGAGGGAAGGAAAAAAAGAGCAAAACTTGAAAGAGGCAAAGTGTTGGGGATAATCCTCACTCACAATGGATTATTCGGAACAGCTGGTTTGCACAATTTCAGGATTTCCTTAAATTGAACTCTCAGAACCTGAACCCTAATTACCCAGTTAGAGAGTGTGCGCCTGCATCAACTCTTGCTAACAGGGAGTAGAAAAGCTGGTTGACCTGAAAATCAGAAATAATTAGAGGCCCAGACGAAGACATCCATGCCACAGTGTGATGCAGAGGGGCTTCACCAGAGAGTATACAAATGGAGCCTCTCCCTCAGCTTACTGCAATGATGGACCACTGAAAGGAAATAGAAACTTTTTGCAAGTATTGCAGGACTCAAGAAACCTGTATTTCAGCACAACAAAATTTAAAACGAATTCATTTTTCTTTTCTTGCAGCAGCTATATATTTATCCATCCTTAAAAAGCATCCCTTCTTAAAAAAACATAGCCACCTATGTCCAAAGAAGGGTACAAGGTTCAAATAGAGCAGTACTCCCATTTGTTTCACATTCTGATCAACTTTAAAATAATAATAAATTTAACATTGGTTTCCAGCAAAATAAATAGAAACACCAGTGTTATAAGAACTGATTCTCAGAGTCCTGCAATACACTAGAAAGCACAAACTTGTTTTCTAACTAGTCCCAAAACATGTCAGCAGCTCTACAAAACTGTTTCTATGCACCCTAAGAACTTGAAAAGCTCATGTAATATCGCTAAAGTAACACGCTGGAGTTTTGATTTAAACAAAAGGCAGAAGCATTCCAAAATGAGAAGATCTGTTTGCCCGGCCTCTCCTGTTACAGTTCTCTCTGCAGTCAGGCAGAAAGGACAAGAACAACAAAATATAAACCTGCTGCTTCAATTCTTTACATCAGTTAGCAACTCTGCTTCTCTTCTCCTTTGCTAAAGATAATCCACATCCTACCTTTTGACTTTATTAATGCAATTTTGCACCTTCAACATCCCAGTTAAAAAAACCCCAAACAAACAAAAAAAACCACACCAGAAAAACCCCAAACAAAAACCAAACCCAAACACTGACAAAACAGAAACACACACAAAAATCTCAAAAACAAATACAAAAAAAAGCCACAAAAAAACCCCAAACTGATCAGGAAAAACAAGATCTTTAGGAGCCTTCCAAGGACAAAAGTAACTATCCTACTGTACCCATAAAGACTATAATAGGGACCTCATATGCACCACATCTCATCTAGTGGACTGGATGATGGGTCATCTAGAGACTGCTGATCCTATCTAACTTGGCATCCCATCTGCCTGTCATGAATATATTGTGCTTCAGAAAGAGCAGGGGTAAAACTGTGTCCTGAGCTAACTGGAGCCCAGGATCAGGCAGGAATTCTCTACCTGACATCAGGGTCAATACCTATAAACCTTTTCTAGGCAGAAGATTAAAGTTCTCTTACAGGAGCAAATCTACTCTGCTCCTAGGTGTTCATCACCACGATGACAAAATATAATATGATTACCAAGACTATTTCAGTCCAATAGTTGACCAGAGATTCACTCAAGAAACAAGGGATACTCCTCTCCTTGCTACTCTCAGGAGCTCAGGATTTGAGCTTCAATTACTTTCACAGATAGGCAATGAATTTTACTTATGTAAATCCCTTCACAATTCTCCAGTAATTCTATTTTGAATTCACAACACCTTTCCCACATCTCTTGTCAGCTCCCTCAAGTATTCTGCTAGAGTTTCAAACTCCAGACAAGAGCAATTTTTCTCTTCTGGTCAGTACAAGATCAGTTATTATCACCCTGCCTGGCTTGTGAATATTAATAGGGCTACAGCAAGAAGTTGGCCAGGGAGCAATCAGCCTCCAAGAAGACAAGCAAGGAGACTCCTTCCTTCCAAATGTGCTAAAATTCTCAGCATGGCATTTGGGATCTAAGCAAAGCATCCATAATTCTTTATTTGATGACAGAGACAAGGAAAAAAAAAACAAACTTACAGCCACTTGGAGCAGAAGTAGACTGCCCCATGTCCCAAACAAACACTGTTGTGAGAGCCAGCCTGTATCAGCAGCACTATTCCTGCAGTCTCAGTATGGCAGACTGCTTGGAAATCTTTAACAAATAAAACATCTTCCCATAAATTGGGGAACAGCTGCCCTGTACCACATCAGAGAAGGCTGCAGCTCAGTGGTGAGCAGGACTGAATCTTGTGTATCAATTTAAGTTTATACAGGCTTTTGGACTAAGAGACATTTTTGTAAGAAGTGGTACTACTGGAAATAACATGCATTTCATTATGGGCTCCTACTTTGCAGGGAAAGAGCCAATCTTCCCTGATGAGGAAGACAGAAGCTGTTTTAATTTAAGAAGTTGACCTGGGTGAAGTTCAGGCCGAAGCTGTATTTGGAAAACTCTCCCATCAAGCAGGACACAACCCTTTCAAGCTCAGTGCCAATTCCACACAATGGCTTGAACTGCGCTCTCCGGCAGTCCTTAAAGGCACATTTTGTATCTTGGCTTTTGCTGCAAGCAATCAAGAAAGAATGCAAGAAAACAAAACTGTTTCCCAAGCACTGTTTGCTGGTGCCATAATTAATATAATCAAACAATTCCACAAATTGCTTCCAATTGCTGGCGTCACTTTCATGTGCAGAGCCAGACTTTCAAAGAAGGGCCCTTCTTGTCCTACATCCTCACACTGGTAACCCTCGCTTTACACAATAGTAAACAAGACCTCACTAAATAGTAGAGGGTAATTTGTACTGTAATAGGTCCCCAAGGCACCATGGACACAATTTGAAATGCCATCTAATTTTTCTTTTTAATTAAAAAAGCAGTTACTATATTTAAACAACAACACAAAAAAGTTCAGAGGGGACAGATTGGAGTTTCCCACAGCTCTCTGGGAGTTTTCTCAAGGTCAGGAAGAGTTTTATAGGCTCAATTGGTACACATTTTTTTCTTTAATTAGTCTGCCATACCTTCTACATGAAGTCAGTGTCTTGATTTTCAGTCTGATATTTTTCATATTGCTAAACGGAGCACAGACCCCAGCATCACACTGTAGCTGTTGGCTGCTGAGTGGGTATCAGTGGTGCACTTCTCTGTGCTTGCCTTGCCTGCCCCTTCCCTCTCCTCTCTTCATCCTAAATCTGTCATCCACACTGAGGAGACCCAGCATAACATTGAGGGCATTGAGTTTGACATTCATTTAGCTATATATTTCTCCATTTCCAGCAAGATGACCAGGATACATTATCCGTTTTCCCAAATTTACATAATATGACCACATTTTAAACTTGGCTTTTCAAAAATAAAATGCAACTATTAAACACCAGCTACAAATGGACCACTGTCATCTGAAGTCACATTTCTGAACTTGACAAATTCCCATCATGTTTCACACCATGCTCTGCATTCATCTCATTACTTCACTACATCTGTACAAGTCCAAACACACGTTAGAAGGATATTTGCAGTTGCCACAGTGTGCTTTCCAAAATACACCCTAATCCAACACACCCTTCAGCCCTAAATGACAGCATGGAGATGAAGTGACAGACTTAAGGTCATTTCTTGGCCAGCTGGCCATCCTTTAGCAGAAATCAGCTGAGAGTACCAAACCTGACCCCATTTTATAGGCCAACACAGCTGTTGTTGCACAGAGCACCACAGCCATATGTTGGCCAAGTCTTCCTAGAACAACTTCCCTAAGAGCAGAGGATTTTCTACCTTGCACTCCTGGAACACAACTATGAGTAGTATGCTCTATAAAACTTTGTGTTTCTGTGCAGCAGGGACCAACCTTAATAGAGGTTACAGCAAGACTCCAGTGCACCATGCACTAGGTCTAGACTACACAAATTAAGTGTACACACGATACAACAGATCAACTGTTAGAGCTAAAAGACAACCACTATGATCATACTCCTGGCCTCAAATTCAACACTGTTCCACTAGTCTATATAGGAAATCTTCAAATTAATTTCCACATGGGCTTTCAGTACAGTAACATGGTTGCAATTATGCCAGCTGATGTATCATATCAGCAATTATTAAAACTCTATTCGATGGCCACTCAAGGTCCCCAGAGCCACTGAGATCATGCCTAAGGGCTGTGCTCACTCTCCCAGCATACCTGAAGGGAAAGGCACCACTCACACTGGTGCTGGGATTTCAGTCCACACATTCTTCAAGCTCCCTGAATAAAAACTGAATGCATGGAAAATGCCCAGTGCATAACGGGAGCAACTATGAAAAAATAATGGCACTGATAAGGAATCAAATTATTAACACATATAAACGGAATGTTGGAAGCTTGGGATTATAAGCAAGCTCTTCTTACAATTGAACAGTAGAAAAATTATAGGAAGGTCAGCATGAAATATCCAAGACCATTCAAAACAATAAAAGTCAGAACGATGTCTTGAAATCACAATTACTGTCACTAGATCTCCTAAGCTCTCTCTCTCCTGCAGAGTACTAAGAAACATGCAGATATAAACAGAGTAGATTCTGGGAGAGTCTGTGACAACTGTTACACAGGACAGATTTTCACAAGTTTTATTGTTGAGGTAGTCCTTGCTGATTAAATTCTCAGATCAAAAGGAACAGTATCACAAACATGTCCCCAGAGAGTACAGTTAGGTATGTAAAAATAGATCAAGGAACCACTAAGCACAGGAGCTTTCATAATTTTAAAAACCACAGAATATCCCTTTGGCACTACATTTCTATCCAGTGAGAGTTTCTCAGCCCAGAGGCACTCAGCAGTGGGCCAGAAGGCACTTTTGATTGTGTTTTTGTCAGCACTCCAGTACCTATTAAACAATAATTAAACAAAACCAACAATGCCCATGTTATGTGAGCCAAGGTGAGCAGAAACAACTAAAAACAGGTTTTGCACAAGGGACTAAAACTTCATCATCAGTGAAAACGGAACAACAACAAAAGCTGCACCAGTGCCCAATATCTCCTAGAGCAGCCTCTCAGAAATGTATACAAGGAGGAAGAAGTTCAGGTTAGCAGACCTGACACAGAATCAAAGGCAATTCATTACAAAGCAGCTCCAAATCAAAGTGCTCAATCCACAGGCCCTCTGTAATCCTCCCACCTCGGCTGGCACACAGCAGCCAGCTAAGCTGGACCAACTCTGCTGACACATCCCAGGCATCTGCTGCTCAGCACTGGTCCACAGTTTAAGTTTGGTGATATTCATCTTCCCCCAGGCTGCCTTTTTAAAGCAATCCTGAACAATGGGACTTCAGAATAAAGACTAAAACATTTAAATATTTTTTTTTTTTAAACTTCCAGGCAAGGGCCTGTAAGGCGATTAGAAGGGGAGGGGGATTGGATAGCAGCTTTTGCTTTTTCATGTTATGTATATTGTGTGTAAACAAATATGCAATTTGCTTTAAAAAGATAAGGTGATTAAATTTTTATCGGGCTTGTACTCTGTTGTCACCACAACAAAGAGAATTAGGAGAAGGAAAGAAAGGCCTTTTTATTTGAATTATGCTCTTACCAGAGGTTCTCTACAGCACAGCTGTAAAGCCACTCAATGTTCTCCAAACAGGCCCTTTGATTGCATTTTATTCAACTTGTTTGCATTTGGAGCAATCGAAAGGAAAAGAACGCTCCACATTTTGATGTCTTAATGTTCCTTAATACCTTCTTTAATTTATATTAAGCTTCTTAACTAGGGTGATGAATTCTTCAAAAACAATAAAGACCTAGCACAGAAATCTTTCACACACCATGAAAATTGAAATTATAATGTATTCATGGCTTTTTTTTTTGTTATAAAAAACATTATTTAGAAGAAAGATTTAAAGCATATGAAAAAAAACCCCAAAGTTGTATGAAAATTACTTGATCCAGAGAAACAGAGGAAAGTTCAAACTAATTATTACCAGGGAAATAAAATGTTGTAGGAGGTGGAGAAGAGTAAACAGCATGAGAGTTTGGGTTACTGTGAAGTTTTCAGTCTTTTAATAAACTATAAATTTCTCATCTATGGCTTTCTACCAAAGAAACAAAAACCAACAACAACAAAAAACCAGAACAAACACTAAAAATTTTTGTAATTTTGTTTTACCAAGACAAAAATCAAGTGTTTGCCAGTTCTTTCTCCTTTATTATTCATACACTTCATCCCTAAAATGATTCTTCACAGTTCCACAGTGTCTTCCCCTCCCAGTGTCTCTGACAGTGTGCCAAGACCAAGAGCCAGGAATGAAACTGGTGATGATGATGAAGGGGTACTCAAACACCCCCAGGTGCAGCAGCTCCATGGGGCACACATGTGCTCCTGGGTGAGGTCCCCAGTCCAACCCCATCCACAGGTGGATCCCAGTCAAACAGCAGGGAAGGCTGTGTGAGAAAAGCAAGGGTCACTCAGTAAGTTGAGGCCACTTGAGGGACAAGACTGCACAGGTTTGCTCTCACAGGCACTGTGTTTTCCAGTTATACTGAATGGTCAAAAATTACCTGGCTCATGTATCAAAACTAATTCCAGACAATTCCAATGTTCTTTTAAAAAATCCCTTCAGCAGCTTTCAGTGAAAGCCCATTAGGGACTTCTGCATACAAATTATGGTCTTCACATACAAAGCAGCCTTAGTAAGGAACATCCAAAAGGGTGCACTCTGTCTTTGCTTCCCAATTTGTCTACTATTTTACCTTTCTTTTTACTTAAAAATTGTACATTCTAATTCAACTGCTTTAAGTTTTCAGTGATACATCTGCATCTGCACAGGTATAGTCACAAGCCCCTCACTTTGCTCCCCCTTGTCCTCTGCAAAAGAGGTCCAGAGGAAAAACAATAAGCTGTGGCTGGTATTTATCTGAACACCAACACAGTGCCTAGAGCTGTGCTACAGTGACTGGGTGTCTGGGTACTACAGCAGCAGAGACATGAGCTTCCTAAGTGAATACAGAACAACATAAAATTCTCTAAATATTCTTGAAATCATAGATTTGAAAGAAAACAGATATTTTGATCTGGAACAATTGTCATTTTCTGTCGTCATCAACTGACTGCTCACCTACATTCTCAGAGTCATGTTTTTAAGCAAATTCCAGGAAAGCAGTTTAAAACCTCACAGTAAAGCCTGCCACATTTACAAAATGTTTGTGGAAAAACTCACTTAGCTGTACCAGCCATCAACTGGCCACAATAATTAACACAATTAAAAATGCACATGCTGCATTTACCACAGAATAAAACAATGCTGATCCTAATCTAACAAACATCGATGGTACCCTGGTTCAAGTGACACTCTCCCCTCTTGAACAAGTCACACCACACCAGCACAGAGCAGCAAAACCTGAGTTCAAGAGTGAACGTGGATCAACAGATCTAAACTGAAAAATCTGAGTACCAAGAAATTGCAGACTGCGACTAAGGCAGCAAAAACCAGCTTTACAAATCACGCTGTTGCCTTCTGCTAGGGTGGAACATTTTCTTCACAGCTGTACTGCAAAGTAGTCACTGCTTTTGCAGGAATCAAGAGAGAAAGATACAATGATAATATAAACAGTTATTCAAGCACAATAATTATTGTATAACAGGTAATCACAGCTGTATCTCAACTATTTAAACTTTCATCATTTTTTAACGGAGCAAGTACAAAATTTACATATCCAAAACAGTATTTATGTATGTAACCAGTTAAGTCTTAACTGCTGTATCTAAAAAAGCTTGTGCCTTTAAGCACAAATGATTCATGAATTTTAATTTGTTTTAAATGTTGAAAAATTCCATCCAAGTAAATTGAGTCAACAAGCCAAACGATGAAGACATGTATCTGGCTTTTATTTAAAAAATAAAAAACTCAAGTCTATAAATTTCTTAGTCACCCACAAATCCTCTAGCAGTAAAAAAATACTTTCCAATAACTAAGTTTCCTGCATTTCTTTTAATTAAGACACTATGCTTTTCACATGCTGGTAGAACACCACTGAGCCTTAACTTGATTCTCTTTATGTTATTTAACTTCAATATTTTCATATGCTCTTATAGAAATAAATTAGCCAATAATTATCAGAAAGGGAGGGGGGAAATTTGCAGAATAGGACTATGTAAGCTGCTTCAATATCGTTCATTTCAAAAATGCAAAGTCATCAGTCCACTCTACAAATAAAAATGCTTAAAACCGATATAAGCATTATTCTGAAAGTAATAATTTATTTATATTTCCCTCCTAAATATCAAGACTTAGTTGAGTCTTTTCATGCTTTTTCTCAGTAAATACAAAGACCAGAAATAAAACTTTGAATATAAAAGTCAATGTTTTCTAATAATTACTTTATAGTACTCAGGCTCCGAATAAACAGCAATGCCAGCCAAGCTGAACATAAGCAGTGATGTTTATAAAGGAACAGGCACAGTAAATCAGACTTTAAATGAGATAGCACAAGCTGCAAAGATACAGTGACACAGACCTAGCACATATTAATAACTTAATACCTCTATCCATGCCACAGCAATACTTCCATTTTTCTAGGCAAGCACCCAAGGGCTGGGTTTCCTTCCTCATTACACTCTTCCTGGGGCACAGACTGTTCTAAAACCCAGTCAAGTAAAATATCAGAAAACAGGTACAGCCTCTGTCCAAGTCCAGGGAAGCAGATCATATTTAGGCTGAAGGAGATCAGCTTTCCTGAACCACTACCCCAAAAGACTCTCTTCATCTTTCTGCAATTTCCAGGTGCTGATCACACTGTTTAGAAGTAAGATGTAGGCAATTCACAGGGCTCTATGCAGAAATTATGAAGAAGTTTCCTGATACAGGTGGCTGGCTGGAACAGAACAAATTACAGCAACCTAATGGACAAGATTCCCAGTGCAAATCTGTTTGAATGTCTGGGTCCAAATTCCGCTGTGAAAGGGAAAAGGTTCCCAATTTATATTGCAGGGTGTTAGAATAGCCAATCCAGCTCTGTGGATTAACAACCTGGATTGAAGAGCCACTGCACATTTTCAACACACCAACTCACTCTGACTTGCACTGCAAAAAAATCCAACTCCCACAAATAAATACAGTGTTTCTAGGGAGTGCAGTAAAAGGCAGCATTGAAGGAGAGGAAAATTAAATTACAGAAGATGTAATATGACCAGCCAAAGCACACAAACAAGAATAAATCAGCCCCATTACCAAAACCACAAAGGCAGCATCTTGTGTGATGACTATTGATTTCATTAAGTTTAGGTTCTAATACCGTCCATTGCAGGAGCAGGGGCTGTCAGATCTGAAGACTTATTTGTCTTGACAAATAATTGTTAAACTTTTGCCATGTATTAACATATCAATGTTTATGATATCTTAAATTACTCAAAGACAACACAGGAACTTACTTAGCCTATCACTATAAGTAACTTGTAGAGTGACCCAACAAAAGCATGGAGTATCTTTTGCCCACTAAATTTTCCTAGAATACTGGATTTTTGAAAGGGAGTTATTTAAGAAATATTCACACTCAAATTACATTTTCTCTGGTAGCTCCTCTACATCTTCCTTGTAGCTCCCATTATGACACTGCTCCAGTCAACTCTGCACTTCACAGCACCTGAAAAGTCATCCAGTAAAAGGAAACTCTGTCCCTTCCCATACCCATCTGTGTTCTCTACTTAGAGCTCTGATGTCTCCAGTTATTGCTCAGGGCAGAGTTGATCAACTGCAGGTTCTGTGATGGCAACCAAGAAGCCATTTACAATTCCAACAGCTGTTACTGATTTTGCAGAAGAATTACAGCAATTCTGTAGTACAAACCCTTCCTCCTTATGAGGAGGAGGAAAACAACAAGGACGAGCAAAAAAAAAAATAAAGTCAAGAAAAGGGAAGGACTGGGGAAGTGTCATGGAAAAAGGGCACAGCCCTGGCCAACAACAGCTTTGCCTGTGCAAAGCTGGGAACATAGAGACTATGACACCATGTTAAGTCAAGCCCAAGGTCCTTTCTTATCCAGGTTCCTTGCTTCCACAGCAGAGGGGGAAGGCTGCAGCACACCACAATACTGAACCTTATTCTCCTTCTAAAGCTCTCCATGCCCTGCAGACTGAGGCACAGTGCAGGGCTGCACAAGGGGATGGTCCAGCCAGGAATCACATCTCCATGCAGGTTAATGTGCCAGCACCAGCTCTGGCTTTATGAGGCTACTGCAGCTTTCAGGGATCAAAATGGAAGCAGCAGAATTCCCTCATCCTGCACACTGATGAGGGAATTCATCAAAATGTTCATAAAAGTGCAGGTCTTACATGCAGTTCATCAAGGCTATGGATCTACAGGAAGTTTACATTAATACTTACACTGCTAAAATTCAAGCGCTAGTAAAACTCTAAGGAGAAAGAAAAATTTGAGTGTTTACAAAAACCTACCAGATGCACTCCCTTCCAAATAGGTTTAAACAGTAAGTCTTAACACGGTTTTCCTGAGGACAGCTATCCTGGAATCCTTGGAAAAAACACGGGATACTGTGAGGAAGACAGGAGCCTCTCTCTGGAAGGTAGGCAGGTACTTTGCCCAATAGACAGGGCAGGTGGTTGGAGTGCAGCAGCCTCCTCAACTCCTTCCCTCTGAAACCAAAGCAGCCTCCATGTCTTGAATGCCCATATTTTAGACAACCTGTGTGGTACCCAAGGCTGCTCAAGATGTAAGAGAAATTATCAGTCTGCAAACAGAAATGAACTGGTTATATCTCCTGTAGAAGGCAAAAAGGAGCTCACCAAGGTCATTTTAGCACAAGTCAAAAGAAGCATAAAATATTTTTAGCTTTTTGTTTCGTATTTGCATGCATCAGTTTTGACTTAACTTTTTATTTAAAAAATGCAACAGGAATAAAACTAACATTCCAGGTAAGACCTGCTCAACTTGCAACTCCAAAGTATACTTCTAGTGAACTTCATCAGAACAAAAAACAAAAAAAATTAAATAAAATAGCCTTAACATTAAAAGAGTCTCAGTCAGCAGTGCTGACTTCAAATGAAGGTTAGTTTGTGCTCTGCAATCTAAAATTATAATGGACAGGCCACTCTATTCCCAGCTTTTATTCAGTCCTATTTTACTACTTCAAATATATACTACCTAAATTTGTATACTCTTTAACAGTAGTTAATCTTCAATTAAAATACCTAGAGCAGAAACTAAGATAACTGGTTTAAAAGGTAAAAGCTTATTGACTAAAATGTATTCTTCATATTGCCTTTTTTTTAATTCTGCATATTAAAAATGTCATTTTTATGACTTGGAAAAAATCTTCAGGAATAATGAAGGCTAACAAAAGACTGAAGAGCAGTAATTTAAAAAGCTCCATATGTAGCATCCTGATTACTGTATCAGTCCCATTTCCATAACGAAGGGAGAAGTCACCAAACTGCTGCCTGTCCTTTCTGGTGACAAGGAAAGGGCAAAGAGGATGGCGTGTTTCCAAGGCATCATCCTTCAGGCTCTAAGGGAAGAACAAGAAGTCTCCTGCAGTACAAGATGTGGGTGTCAGTGTCCAGCACTTTTCTGGAATCTGGTAACCCCAGCTTTGGTGGTCCCTGCACATGTAGTTAATTTGGCAGCAGCTGGGTTCAAAAGTTTATCCTCCCTTTTTGACCTGCAAAGGTTTAGTGTGTGGGCGTGCACGAGTGTGTACATCATACCACACAAGCTGAAGATGTGCAGCCACAACATACACGGTGTGTGAGCGTTTATGTGTCAGGGTTTGCACACAGAACATGCTGCATCTTCCTAAATACCAAAACATCATCCAGTATACACTGGAGTGATGTACACTGCATGCAGCATTCAGTCATCCCGAGCCAAACACAGCCAGTCTGCATTTCAAAAAGCTTCTGGAATTTTTAAGTGTAATTTCAAAAGGACAAACTTCTGAAAAAAAAATTTTAATTGCAATACTACTCCTTAGATAAACAGCTTGAACATGCTCCAGATAAAGTACACTGACCAGTTCTGCAAGCCTGACTAGATCTACACACTAACATGCCCACCACAGGTACACCCAAGTAATGGATTCAACAAACCAGGAATTCTTTTCATATTTACAGTGCTTTCCATCACAGACGCTGCAGGATAAAAGTGTAAATGAAGCTGAGGATTAGAAAGACAGGCAGGAAGACTAGAAAGCGTGAGGAGACCAGGGACTGCTAAGCAGTGACAAAAGCAGAGTCACAGACTGGTGGAATATTCACAACTTGGAAGAATGAATGCATTCTCCAGCCAACATCTGAATATCTTCTTGAATTGCTCTAAAGCACTCTACAATTGCAGGCAGAAATCTCTGATCTTGGCAGAAGGATATATTTTTCAACCATTTGTCATTTTACAGCTCAGACACAGAAGCAAATCAGTGCCTGTCAGCTGAGCTTCAGTGACTGCAAAATGCTCCTCAGCACATCGTATTCACTACAAAACATCTTCACTGGGATCTAAAGAGACATCTGATTATGAATTTATAGCACATTTGTGATGGGGTTTGAGCACTCAGACAGTCACTATCACTGAGATAACAAACAGTAACTCATTAATCCATGGAAATGTGACAGTATAGTTGAGTGCAGCAGTTTTCTCAGCACTTGGGTTATTTTGAAATCTTGAATCAATTGTTTACAGAAGCTCTTCACTTGTGTTCACAGCAGTAAGTGCTCTACATACCAGTGAATCTTTAATACTTCCTAAATTGCAGCATGTATGAAATAGCGGTTTCTTTTATTTAAACGGTAAAAATTAGCTCATAATGGATAAATAGTTCATGATGAGTGTAAGCCCAATTTTCAAACAGAACAAGCACTTTGTGTTTGTTGATGAAGTTGTAACTTTCAGTCAGAATTACATAACAATAGCCCTATTACAAAACCAGTTCCAAACACAACAAGGAGAAAACATTCTGTATGCAACACAAATCAAGTAAAGTATGCAGGAATAATGGCATAGAAAATAAAAGTTATTTAACAGAAGAGCCCATACATCAGCAAGAAACTGGGAATTAAAACACAAGATGGAGCCCCAGGGGGAACACTTAATACAAAGACACTACAGACGGCAAGTCTATCAAGACCAGACTACTTGACCAATGCCAAAAAATGCAAGTCTCTCTTCAAAGTTCCAGGGACAAAGTGAAAAGTTAATGTTAAGAGCTATTGTGCATTTCAAACTTTCTTATGACCTAAAAAAATTCCCAAAGCAACAAAACAAACAAACAAACAAAAACCTATCCAGCTTTACAGGGAAATTTCCAGTTTTCAACAAAAATGTTTTACACAGTGCTTTAGCATCAGATGTGATGCCTAACACATGAAAAACAAAGGTTAAAAACTCTCCAAGAAAACAAAAACTGTGTTTTCATTGTTATACAGTAATCCTAACATCTAGTCTAACATCTAAGAAAACACCTCCTATTTTTGTTTCAACACAGTAGTACCAAACTACTTTGAAAAATTCCCAAACAAATCAAATAAATAACTACTCCAATATATTACATTAAAGCAGATAAATAAAACTCAGGAAGCAATAAAATACAGAAGAATAGGCTCCCAATGCCATGCAAGGCTTTGGGCTGACATGTCTATGGAAAGAATAACCAGCCCTGGCTGCTGTGTGAGCAGGGACAGCACATTTATTCTCCCATTAGTAAAATCTGTTTTATAAGTATAAACTGGGAGTAACTACACATTTGATGGTGGAAATGAGAGGACGATTGAACCAGTAACTGCTGCCCACAACAAGGAAAACAGAGGGACAGATACTGCCTTACAGAAGTCTCCAAATTGTCACACAACTGGCTCTCAAATTTTTGCAGCCCTAATGGGCAGACATTTAGATTGGAAATTAAGAAACCCAGGCCTAGGCAGTTTTGCTTCTTTGGCTTCCATCACTTCACAACATTATTTCTCCTCTGTCTCAGTTTCCTCACTTAGTAAACAGTTCCTAATGCTACAGTTCTTTGTACAATACCTTGGAATACAGAGTCGACTTTCAACCTGGAGAAAAGCTACACATTCTATGTAAGTTTACAAAGTGTCATTGTTGATGAAACAGCCTGTTCCTTTTAATTCCATATTTAAACAATTCTGCTGAGGTCTAAAGATGTTGATTTATTTCTGATTTTACAAATTTTAAAAAAGGCTTTCCATGGAGATGTAATTCATGAGTTTAACATTTCATCAAATATGCTTTTGTTAAGTGTGGTTGAGCAGGCACATTACTCAAGGTCATAAACTTTAAGTCAAATCACAGGCAACTGAGCAGCTCCTGTGCTTTTTCTATGGTCTCTGCGCCTCCACAGAAGGCTAATTATTTTACAACAAAACTTGAGAAGTGTATTTTTTACCCTGAAGCCATATTTGCTCCTTGTTTCACTATTTCTGTTTCCACAGCAGGAACTCTTGTCTGCAGTTCATATTTTCCCATCAGAACCACAGTGCTTGAACCATCATACACCAGCAAGAAGAATCATGTTGAAGGTAAATTACATCCTTAAGAAGCATTAACTTCTGAGTGATGTGAAATTTAAACCACAACAAAAGAAAACACAGACACAGTTCAAAAGTCAAATAAGAACCAGTAGTATCTCAGGTAGCCTAGCTGTGGGTCTTTCAATGCTGCTGGCAAAAACCCCAAATCAACAAACCAAAAACCTGCTGTCCTCTCATAATACAATCAAAAGGTACCAGGAAGAAATAGTGAAAAACCCCCAAAACTATTACATTGTATTTGCTAAAAACTTGATCTGTGTCCTTACAACTATAAAATGCATACACAGTTATGGAAAATTATTAGATCATCCAGAGAACATCTCAATTTAAGGTAGACTATTTCCTGAAAGTACACCTTTGTACCTTTCCAGATGCATTTACAACTCTTATGAATTAGACAATATCCAGTGTTCTTCACAAGATTAATCCCCAATAGTGAATGAATGCAGTGGATCAATATACACTATTATAACAAGCAATTAAAAAAAAAATTACCAACAGCCAAAGCCAACAGGCTTTTGGCCGACCCAATAACTAACCTGAAAGACAACACACTGCAAAAGGAGATGGACTTAGACTGGTGCTAAACAAAAACTCCAGAGTCTTCCTCACTGTACTGTCATAAATTTGCTGGCAAGTTATCTAATATCTCTGTATCTCTGCTCCGTGGCTTTCTAGAGTAAAAAAAGAATAAACT
Source organism: Acridotheres tristis (assembly GCA_037013685.1). Taxonomy (NCBI): domain Eukaryota; kingdom Metazoa; phylum Chordata; class Aves; order Passeriformes; family Sturnidae; genus Acridotheres; species Acridotheres tristis. The sequence goes on along the minus strand of CM072899.1, from coordinate 11,457,107 downwards.
CCATCTGAAATGAGACAGGCACTACATGGGGGCTACCAAATGTCAGGCAAAGGACTTGAAATAGTTTCAGTCCATTATAGTCATATTTACATTTTGGATATAGCAAAAGAATTCACATGTGAATACACAAAAATTCAAACTGCCCAGCTTTGCCCAGAATTTAGCTGGACAAGAACTCTGCATATAATGTGCACATTGCCAGAACTCAGAAGTTTTCTGGAAAAAAATAAGTCTTAACCTCTTTGCTTGTACTGAGGTAGGCACACTGTGCTGAGTTGTTTGAGCACATAAGCTCAATTTTACATGGAATATAACTTTCTTGACACCTATTGGTTTTTTATCAGTGTAAAACTTGCAGAAAAATAGTCCTGCAAAAGTAAACAGTTTAATATTATAAGCAACAAATCAGATGGCTACAATGCAAACCATTATTATTACATCAGCTCCATTCTTAGGATAAGCCCCAAGATATGCTGACATAAAAAAAACAGAAGTCATGGAAATACAGAAACAAAAGTCTCAGGGCATTGTTTTGTACAAAAATAGATATTCCTATTTTTAGAAGAAAAAAACCCCCAAACCAGCAAATGTATTGCTGAACTGTGACTGGTCTGGAAAAGGGAGTTCCCCGACTGTATAAATTGTCAACCTCACCCAAAATAAAGCAAGTGAGTTGTTTTGGTTTGGATTTTTTTTTTACGTCTGTTATGACCAAATGACCCTCTTCAGGGAGGTAAAGCCTATTTTAATCTCTCCAGTTGTCCTGAAGCTATTTTATTTTTGTCAGTTCTACAGCCTAGTCTTCCACAAGTACCCCTGAACCCAACCTTTAAGCTGTTTCCTACTCGTGACACTTTTCTGAGGGACTAACAATCACATATGCTGGAAAATGGCTTCCTGCACAGAAAAAGACTCACATCCCAAAAAAAACTTGGGATGAGACAAAAAAATGCCATGATACAATACCATAATACCATGTGCCAGCAGTTTGCTGTTCAGGATATCTGTCATTGGAAATAGTGTCATAAAACACAGTTGAGCAAACGAAAAAAGAGGTCACACACTTTCCTTCTAGGTATTACAATTGTCTCTGGTAGGAAAAGAAGGGAGATCAGCAACTGTACTGGGATAGAAAGAAACCATACCATGTAGCAGTGCTCCAGGTGCTAAAAACATTCCCTTTTCAGGAGCTGGAATATATGGGAATGAATCATAGGCGGCTCTCCCAGGGCAGCCAAAACGCACACACTGTCTTGAGTTAGTGCTGAGCAAAAGCCCATTCTGAAATCCATGAAACCTCTTTGGACACCACACAGTGAAATCAAATGGCAGGGATGCTCAAACTGCAGCTCCATCTTCCTCCAAGCACTACATACAGAATTCCTTTGTACAGCCTTGGCTGCAAGCCCACTGGTTTCCCCACTTAATGCTGAGACGAGCTGTGAAGCTTTTATATTTGTGGAAGCACATTGAGAAAGTGCCTGAAAAGTGCCAGTACATGTCAAAAATGCCAAGAGCCTGTACCATCTTAAAATCACATGGAGCATTAAGAAAAGACTGATAACCGAGACTCATAAAACAGATCTAACAAACCCAATTTAATAAAATAAATTAATTTATAACTACTGCAATCTTTCTCCTTTCATGATGACCAAATATGGCTACACAGCATCAGCTTTCAGCAAGGCTGGGGGAAGGGGAAAGATTTGTTTAGCAGTTGGTCACATTTAGGCAGACAAAGCTGGAAGGAGGCAAAAGGGTAATAATTTAGGGATGAAGAAACTCCAAAGACCTACAAAAGCATGGCAGCCTCCAGAGATGGGGCTTGCCAAAAGGCTATTTTGGGGACATATAGGGCTACAAAGCTGCTATTAAGCTTCCATCCTTAAAATAAGCCCATAAACTCAGAAAATATTTATCTGTAAGGGTGGCAGCCCAATAAAAGTTTTATGAATGTTTTAAAACTGCCCTGTCAAGGGGCTAGCTGCTCAGTCACCTCCCTCCCTCCTAAAAAAAACAACACAAGCAAGAAAGTTAGGCCCATGTGTCAGGTTCCCAAGCAGGAATGACAGGACTGAAAAATAGCTCTGCACCTCCTGCACCCTCTCATTCAGCCAGCAAAGCACACACCTCCCTGCTGGGAACACCATCACCCACCCTACACACCTTCCCTGAGAGCTCTTCTCCTTCCTGTCACTCACTGCATGATGAAGGGGAAAAAGAAATCAATATATGTGAACAAGGAACACCATGGGCAATGGGAAAATATAAACTCAATCTGGTTTTAAAATTTAAAATCTAAAATCTTCTTGGATCCAGAGATGGTAATAACATTTGGTTTGTGCTGCCCAAATGAACCAGTCACTGTTAATTGGGCAATGGCTTAAAGATGGGCAGAGGGCCAAATGTAGAAGATCATGAAAAGTCCACTCTGGACTTCCCATGTGTCCCATTTTTGTTAACATCTAAAGGCTTTAAGGAAAAATCAAGCAGATGCAATGCAGACAAAAAGAGTGAATTTAAGTAAAAGAACATAAAATTCATTTACAAAACTGTGTGAAGCCTAGAAACACTGGGCAGAAGAGTGATGCTGCTTCTCTCTCCTGTCACATATTTTTTTCCTCTCCTGTTCCAAATCATCACCAAATCTAAAACTCCAAACAAAACTTAGCCAGAGGAAGCTAGGCACACTCCTCAAAATCCAGGAGAGAAATAATCACTGGCAGCAAAATCAAAATGGGATGAAAAATAAGAAAGAACAATGAAAAATTGTTTGCATCCAACCAGACTCTCACTGGTCACACACAGAATTTGACAGTAGTTAGGTCCAATTCAAAACAGCTTTCAAAAAACTGAACTACAGTTAGTTCACACTTAGTCCACTCTTCCTAAGCAGCACCATCCTACATGGTTTCTTCAATTTCAAGTAAAATGCTTATAGACTTAAAACCAATACAAACTGCTCTGAGAAACTAACCCAAACCTCGATGGCAGAACAGAGGGTCTGATGTGCACTGATACAATGGAGCACACACAGCTCCCAGGCTGGTGGTGCAGATGTGAGGCTGTGGCCAGCCCAGGGATGGTTGGCAATGCAGATGTTTCCCGTCGTCAGTGTCATGTTTGTGCTGTTACAGATTTTTTTTTTTCATGTATTGTGTTACTCCATCTATCTTAGTGAATTGTTCACCTTGTAAAATTCTAATTATATTATTTTCTTCTTGTTATCTGCATTATCTAAAATTATTTATACTATTATAACCGAGGTTTCAAACACTGGTTATAAACATTGTTACAACAGTTACGAGATCAGGGTTCTTATACATACACACAGAGAGATGAATAATTTACTTTACAACTGCTCTGAAATGCTGGAACATGATTTTGTTTCCCCAACACACTTCTCTAGCAAAAATGAAAAAGCCCCAACAAACTAGAGGGACAAGATCCAACCTGTCTTCCCCTGGGATCTCAAAGTAGCAGCTTTCCTGAAGATGGCATAACACTGTCCTGCATTTGAAGGTTTGTTGGCCACTTTTTTCTGGGGGCGTGGAGCAGTTGCTGAGCCAGAGTTTGGCAGAAGTAAGTGCTCTGTTAGATTAAATTTCAGCATAATGTTCTTGATAGGAATCGGAGCACCATCCTGAAAGTGCAACGGGAGGGTAAAACGCCAGCCATCAAGATGGATGGTTTGTTTTTATTTTTATAGAGATTTTCTAAACCTCAACTTTCACCTCTTATCCCCCTCCCCCTCCTGTTCTCAGTCACCTCCAATACTCCATCTGTCCGCTTCATTTAATAGAAACCTATATTTCCTAGCTAATGGATGCATTTGGCTAAGAAGATAATCTCTTTGTGTTCGCTTCAGTTGCCACATTCCTGTTATCATATTAATACTGATTAAATACGAAACCCAACATTGAAGTCAGACCCCACACGTTATTTAAAAGCGACAAGACGTTCATATTTTGGCATTTTGAAACCTCAGCCAGCATGGAAGTGACCTCTCCCCCCTACTCTGAACACCTTTCAGCTGGGATGCCAGCCATACGGATTTGTACAGGACAGGATGCTTTGAGCATTGTCCTACTTGAGAACACCAAAGTTCAGGTTTCCTGAGAAGCTCGAGGAGAGCACAAACTGATCTCAAGGAAATGAAGACACTGCAGGACAAGCAGCACAACACTGGGGGCTACAAGACAGGAAGGGTCCATACAGGTCTCTGCTCTCTCCAAAAGTCCAATGGCCATTAACAACCCATGTTTGTGCCTCAGTTTCCCCATCTGTATGACAGGATATTTCACAAGCTGTGCTATAGGTGTGCAGTCAGTTCATTTATGTCTGTTTGGGTTGGCACAGCTACAGACTGAAGGTGCTGCAGAAAAATTAAGCATGAACAACCAGACATAAAGTTAGCAAAAACGAATTCAACAAATTCTGGTATTTAAGCCAACTTCGTAACATGTCACATTTTAAAAATCAGCCAGTCTCACATGTGATAAAGCACACTTCTAACCCTGAGCAAAGTCATCCTCAAATTCCAGAACAACTCTACTTGTCAGAACAGCACTGCAATAAGACCCAGATGAATTTGCACCATTCCTTTCTCATGTGACCATCATCATCCTCTGTGGAGAGGAAAACTGCAACAGAACAGCTATGGAAATGAGACTAATAAGATGCATGCTTTAACTCTCTGTATTGTTCAATATGTAACCACCACTAATTTTTTTAATAAAAAAATATTAATATAGCTACTTACTTATTTGGGGTTTATTCAATTCAATTTAATGGGCTCCTACTGTCAAGTCAATAGAAGCAGAAATTAGTAAGACAACCTCAAAGTTCTGGTGAAATTAGTCATGTAAGCCACTGATTTCTCAGAACTGCAATCAGTAAGAGCCTGAGCTGCACACTGTAGGCTTCTGTGTGCAAACATCAAGTCTCAGAATGAATGCACCATAATTATATATGCAAATTATTTATGAGTTCCTGAGGACAGACCCAGTGTTCCAACCACTCTGATTACATCTACCTTTCTTTGAGACCAGGTCTGAGCTGCACACTCCACTCAGCCAGTTCGTTTCCTAGAAGGCGATGCGACACCTCCTGAGCAGCCTTGGAGCAGACGAGGTTACAGCATGGTCAGGAAAGCTCCCCGGGGATGTCACAAGGCTAAGCCAACCTTCTGAGATCCGTATAAACAAACAGCTGAACATGGAGAGCCTTGAACCGAGGGACTGCTGTTTATCTAACCCCTGAACTGCAAAAGACATCAATCCCTGCCTTATTAAAGAAATGCATACGCTAGCCAGGCATGCCTGCTTGATCAGCTCTCTCCCATTCACAGCTTCTCCAGGGTCGGAGGAAGTTTCAACAGGCCCTGTTCCATAAATAAAATCCTTCTGGCTGGCGATATCTAAATTGTATTAAGACTGGCTCAGACAGCTTCAATTAGAAATAATCGGCAGGGGTGGACTGAAATACCCTCCATCAATTTGCTTACAGATGGTCTTTTCCTCCCCAAGCCAATTCTACCTGGTTCAATGAAAGTAGCAGGGAATCCACAACATACTTTCACTTATTTTATGTGTAATGCATATGTATGTGTGTCCTGAAAGCAAAACCTAGTATCTAATATAAGACTAAAAGCTTGAAATACAGAGGTAGTCAACAGGTCTTTAACAGAAGATTCCCAACCATCATCAAGCAAACCCAGGAAACTTCTGAATCTGAGCAACACAGATGATCTCCCATGTTTACAAGATTTCTCCCATTTCTTAGCCACCCAAAAAGCAATCATTTGTGTATACTACAACTACAAATACTACAAATCCATCCTTTCTTTACGATGATTAGAGAAAATAAGGTTATTCAACCAAACTGATTTGCAAAACTCTACAGCATAGTCTTCTTACAAGAATCACTATTTATTAAAGCTCAAAACCTTACAGAAAAAAGACATTTAAAATCTGTTGTTAATCTACCTATAATTTTTTCCAAATGCCAAATAAAACTTCTTTTTCCTGTGCTTATGAGAAATAACTTCTAAAAGAGACTCCTGCTTTTTTACACTTATGCTGAAATGTAATCACATATTTAAGATTAAACACTAGTGAATTGCACAATGATCATCTGAACAGAAATAGTCAACTTGTAGTATTTTCACAGATGTGAGAAATTAATTTGATTTTTCACAGGAATAAATTGTCAAATATTAAATTATATACATATTTTAGTATTTTCCCAAAAAACCTATTTGGCCTTGGTCAATGGAAAAACATTCTTTAAAATATTCAACTTCTCTTAAAAGGAAGAGCAGCTCAACAGAGAGCCTGGGTCAATAAACCCAAGCTTAAATTTCGCTTCAAGTAAAAAATAAAAACACTGAATTTACTGAAGAAGTCAATCTGAATGTGCACAATTTCAAGAGAGAAAAATAAAACCCACAACTAAATCCAATTACATTATGTCCTCAAATTACTCACTTCAGAGCATAACAAGGAAAATATGAAGAAAAACTAGGGGAAAAAGTCCAGGATTGGGGAAGCAGGCATCAATTTCCACATGAACTCCAAAGGGACTATAATCTTTGAACATCTTCTGAGGAGGTACTTGTGAGAACAATCGATTGTAATGAGCCATGAAAAGAAAATCCCCAGTTCATGATATACAGCCTGCTCTCCTGTCAGCAGGAACTTGCATTCTTTAGCACATTTTCAGTGCTCAAAAAACATCTTCTTTCTCTTATGCTTGGCACAGCCTGTGTTACCATTGTGGGAGCTTGAAAAAGATATTTCATTGCAATCATAAAGAAAACAAATGCATATTCTTCAGGCTGCATTCATGTTGTAATACCAACATATTACATACCTGATGAGCTGATACTTCAGCAGGCAAACAGTCCCTTGCCTAACACATCCATACATTAATTGGCTATGTTAGGGAGAGAGAATGCTGTTCTCTCACAGACAGAAAACTGAGAAGGTAAACAAATGCACTGAGCAGTAAATACATACCTGGCAGCAAACTTGTACTGAATTATAAATCCTCAGGTGCACAGCAAAAGCCTGCACCACACAAACAATGTTCTTCATTTACATACAATGACACAGTTTAGGATGGAACAACAAAATAATCAAAGGCATGGTACAGTAATCAAAGGGATGGCATCTTCTTGGTTCATGGTTCTGCATATATATATATATATATATATATAAACACACACCTATATATATGTATCTCCCTTAAAAAAACCAAACTAAAATGCAGCAGAGGCTGCTCTGGGTTGTGTGGGAAAGATCAGGGGAAGGGGCTGCAGAAATAAGAAAATGGCCAAACAGAGAGGGAACTGAATAGGGAGAGGAGAATAGAAATGGATGAGGGTAAAACATCAAAGAAATCAAGCTGACTCATCAATTGTAACACAGGAAAGAACAGGTTTTCTGAATCACCTAATTGTCTTAATTTACTAATTTGGAATAGTTGAGGAGGATAAGGTGAAAGCAGTAAGGGGAATTGAGGGCTCAGAGGTTTTAAAAAATATTTTCATAAAACACCTAGCACAAAAGTATGCAATACAGAGCTCTTGGGATTGAAGTTACAACTTCAGATATTACACAAAAGACTCTTCTAAGCAGGATGGTCTTCTCTACTTTTCCTATATCTTTTATTCCATGTACTAAGTATTTTTTGCACATTTTTTAAAATGTCGCAATACTGTAGCTACCGGCAGGAAATGCTTTTGTTGCTTATGTATAACATTATACAAAATCATGTTACAGCAGAGCCCTCCCTGTGAAAACAGGTCTATTGAAGCTCCAGTTATTTCCTATTCTTTATTAAACACTCAAATCCCTTTGTGAAAACACAAGCCAAAGACTGCTTTACAGAGACTTCCTTGAAATCAATGCACACTATTAAGAACAACTATTTTTTTTGTCCCCAAACTCAAAACATGGATCAGGCTCTCAAGGTTAATGTCCTTGTCACACAACAGTTCTCATACACTGTGCACTGGCTGCTCTTGCGAGTCAATACTTCAAATACTCTACAATTTGCAAACCACAAAGCTCTATGCCTCCAGGAAGCCCCCGTGGTGTATGTTTTTACTCAGACTTCAAAAAGCCATCAGAACAAACACTGGTGGAAAGGGAAGGTGAAAGGCCCACGGGATGAACGATCAAAATCAAGTAAACGAGCACAAACAGTTTACAGAAAGGGAGAGAAATTTCATGGCAAGGGGGCAACCTGAATGCATGAGTGACCCTTGTGGAGACTTAAGAAGATCAAAGTTATGTAAAGGCTTGTAACCTAAGTATTTTCCACCCAAATACTGTAAAGCTGTGTGTGAGAACTGTAACATCCAAAAACCAGCATCCCATTTTGCACACAAGAAAGCAGAAATAAAGATGAAGGAAATAATTCCTTCTTTGTATCGCATAAATAAACTACAGACCTGGGAACACAAAAGTTGGATTCATGGCTTCCACTTCCTTCCTCTATGTAAATAAGAGGGGTCTTGGAGAAAGCTGCCCACTACAAATAGGACAGAGCAAGTTCGTCCTGAAACCCTTGGTCCACCTGTCTAGAGAGTATTTCAGTCATCTCTTACCAAAAATGTAACCCTTCAAAGAAAAATTCCACCTTAAACATCAAAAGAAGCAATTATAAATTGTGCATATCCCCTGCGTATTTTTTGGAGAATTTAAGGATCACTTTAGAAAGTACTATATTTGGGCAGTTTGGTCATGTACCTGGATCCCTCACATTTAGCTGTACTGACATCAGCTAAGCCCTCAGCAAAAAAAAGTCCCTTCCTTCCCACAAGGACAATGCTTAACTGAGCAGTAGTAAACTAACAAATGTTTATGATGTTTTGTAGCTCTTCAGAAGAAACTGTATTTTGTTCCTTCTGTATATTTTACCAAGGCACTCATGGAAGTATCCCAAGATTGCAAAGGGTAAGTATATGAGAACTAAAAAACAACAACAACAAAACCAAAACAAATTCCCATTTGTTCTAGGAGATACAAGATATTACCAAATTATTAATTTTTTGATGCTCTAAGGTTGGTCAGCCAAACTGTATAGACACAGAATAGAACCCTGTTTTATTTAACAGTTCTTTATAAAATAACAGTTAGTTATAAAATAACAGTTAATTATATTCTTTTTCAAGAAAAAAAATGTTTTCACATTTGAAGTTACAGCAAGTGTGTACTCAATTTGCAAAATGAAGCACCTAAAAAGGATAACAACAAAAACCAGACAGAAGGTAGCACATGCATCCTGCTCTTGTTTGCAGGATGTGTGGTACACTAAAGTTGTGTACTATTTCATGAAAGTAAGAGCAATTGTGTTGTTCCACACTGTGTTCTAATCCAATTGTTTGCAACTTCAGCAGCATTAACCCAATGGAGCCAAAATTAAATGAAGAATTTGGTCTGTAAGGAACAGGATAACAGGGCTATAGTGACTGTGCAAGGCATCTCCACTTAAAAATGAAAAATATCCAAAATAAAAATGCAGCAGAAACTTAAAAACCTGAATGCGATTCTATTCTGCAGTTGTGTGTTTATGGAACCATCACATGTGTGAAACAGGGTAGGATTGCTTTTATAAGGGAAATAAACTCATTCAGTTCCTCATTTTGAATGTTTAATTTGGCCCTTCCACCCACATGTTTATTTCCCTCCAAAAAGGTAACCTTCAGCAAAGGAGCCCCATTGAACAAAGGATTTCCTAAGCACGTGAAGCAAGACTCACAACAGCCCAATGGGCAGTTTACATAACAGCAACATGCAGCCAAAAGGTTTCAGATAATTTGGAAGTGGTGCCCAAGTAAGTTAATGGTGATGTGATGGCAAATACAAGCACAGAACAAATACAGGCAAATGGAGCAGCCTGTTTGCCACATCTGCTGCAGACATGCCCTGCCACAGAGCTGGACTGGGCAAGAGGCTCCAAGAGCTTACAGCTGCTCTTATAATTATTCAAAATTCAGCAAAGTAACAGCCCTAAATGTTCAAGATGCTTATTTTCTCCCAGGGAATGCAACTTTCCACAATAGCTACATTCCCCCAAAATAACAAAGCCTGGATTAACTGGAAAGACTTACGACCACAGGAGACTCTACACAGAAGTAAGGTTATTATACACTGCAGCATTTCCAGCTCTCAGTTTTACCACAAATCTCAAGATAAGTGCACCTCTTCTGAAATCCCAGATCCTAAAAACATGCAACTGAGTGCAAATCGCAGTTTGTTTAATTTATGTATCTCGCTCTTGTGGCTTAGGAGAATCTTATATATGACCTGAGTTTATCTAAGAAAAGAAACAATCTTTACGGATTTTTTTTTTTCTTTTAATAAAAGGAAAAATCATTCTTTGGGGGCTTACTATCTTGAGTACTTTGGACAGCTGACTACCAATGTCACTGCCAACTGAAACAACAACTGTTCAGTTTCAAAAACACTTGTAAAAACCCACAGTCGTCTCCCAAGCTCTTCCCACACTATCAGATCCCGATTTTATCCTCAAATTAAGATAAATAAATTCTATTATAGCATCTTTCTATTTTGCAACAGGGATTTGAAACTTAAATTCAGGATAACTAGTAAAGCAATTGCTGTTCTTGGAGGCAAAAAAGGAAACTTAATTAGAACGCACTTGGAGCAGACTATTTTGGCAGCTCAATTCCCAATGGCCTCCATCTGCAGAGGGCAATCGCAGGCACAGAGCTAGACTGGAGTTTCCCTTCAGCCCCTCCTTTCAGGAGCTTACAATATTGCAGCACTAGAACATCCACAGGTCAGAAAAAAATCACCTCTACCTTGCACATCCCTACAGAAGCCTGAAAATGCTGGAAGAAATATTTGAGGATAAACCAAGCTGTTACTGGCATCCAACTTCAGGGACCAAGAAAGATGGGCAGGGGATGCAATAGCAGATGAATAAAGAACAGAAGCAAGGAGGAGAAAGGTGAGAGCATCAGCAAAAACTTAGTCAAAGTGAAACGAGGCTCAAGGGAGATTGGAAGCAAATATTAAGAAAATGTGTGTAAGTGATTACTAAGTGGAGTTTCTTTTGGTTGTGGGTTGCAGGTTTTTTTTTTCTTTCCCAAGTGGTAGAATCTGTAGAAGTCAGGATACCCTATGGTCAAACAAATCCCATCTGCAGGAATTATTTTTATTTTCTTAATAGGATTTCTTTCCATAAATAGCACAAATAATTAATTTCATATTTACAGCAGGACTCCAGTGAAATGCAAAAAATGAAGGAGTTGATTACTCACTGAGGAGGAAAAAAATCCTTCAGTAAAGGACAACAGGTCAATTACAAAGCATCACCAAAACCAGCAAATTTTTCCCTGCATGTGTCAGCGTGGGGAATGCAATAACTTAATTAGACCTAGTATCATAATACATCTCAAAACGGAGAGCTAATTAAGATATTCCTTTTTATATCTGAAGTTCTAAATACTTAACTTCACCACCTTGTTTTGTCAAGGTAATTGTCTTTATAGATGGAGGCAGCTCCTGTATCCTTACTGCTTTCCACAGACAAGCAGCAAGCTCAGACAAATATGCTCTACTGAGTCACGTAGAAATAAACTAAACACAAACCCAACGAGCAGCAAAGCCCAGAATGAAAGCTCAGTTTGCTTTGGGGCTGAGCTCACATTTGTGCAAGTGTGAGCTGCTTTGCTACTCAGGGAGCACAAAGGGCTCAGTACACGCTGTTCTTTACTGCCACAGCAGGACTGGTCAGAGAGCAACAGGAAAGCTTCCTAAAGCCCTGCCCTCGAGGGGAGGGTGATGTGGTCTGCAGCAAAAAAAACCACTGCAGTTACATCATGTGGTGCACGACCACCAGTGCTCCTGTTGCACTAATGACACTTCCATGAAACTCCTCTCACACAAGAATAGAAAGGGTGGGTGGCAGTAAAATAAAACGTTCCCTCTCACTATTTTCAATGACTCAGAGGATCACTTTGTAGCCCATACTGTACCCAACACAAGGGCTTACACAGAAGCTGGACTCTTCTTTCAGACACACTCAGATGCTGCTACATCACCTGATGCCTGATAATTCTGTAGTCCATGTCTGCTTGATCCCAGAAAAACAACCTGCTGGACAGACACTCCAATGGAAACTTCAAATCCAAAGAAGAATCATAACTTCCCATTGCTCCAGTGTGCAACCAATCTTACTATCAACACATTCCCCCTTCAGAGTTCTCAGTTCAGACATTCCATCCTGCAATTCTGTCATTGCAGACAAGACCAGGCTCTCCCAATCCTATCACGAATGAGGCAAACAGGCACAGTCAGTAAGTTCACATTTCCTTGACTTCTGTTTTCATTCAGAAGGAACATACACAAATTTTTTACTTTGATTCCACAAGAACACTCTAAGGTCGATAAATCTGATTATTCAGTTTCAAAGGTCAGTATGGGATCACATGATGTCACCTCTCAAAAGGTAGGCTCAATTCCTCAGGCCAACCTTTTTGTGTAAATGCAGTACAAATTCCTAGCTCCTATGTGGTCACCAGGACTTCCACATCACTAAAGTTTAATCTGCTCAAGAGGGGATCATACAAGGAAGTGATGCCTCCCTGGCAACAACCCTCTCCCAGCCTCTGTCCATACTACACCAGCCAACTTTCACAAAAAGGAGAGAAGGAGATTTATGCCTGAAGTACCCCTTAAGGATTTTAGGTTTTGTTTGGTTTAGAGGGTAGGGGAAAAGAGACTCTGAAAGAACAAGCAGAGCTAATCTCCAGCTTTTAAATAAAACACAGCTACACAGATTTCTTTGCCCTTGGGCTTTTGTTTTTCCTCTTGACTGAAATCCTGCTCAGCTTCACCTGATACTGACAGGGATGGCAACCCACCAGACCCTTGCAGCCAACAATTTTTTATTTTCCTTTATTAAAACAGAAGCCAGGCTGGGAAAACAAGGACATTAAATGTGCCTAAATTCCATTTGGCCTAAGAAAAGATTATCCTATTCTAATGCAACACAAGCAAAGAATTCCAAATGTCAAGAACTCCCACAAAAAAGGTATGCTGCTTAGTGACAGGATGTTTAATTATTCTCATTGCAATGAAAAGGTTCAGGCTGCCCCATTCCTACTGATGTCAGTAAGGAGTGCCCTCCAAACCACAGAACTGGGAATATGGCATTAACTACAGTCAACCATTTAAAGTTTGTCTTCTACAGTTGTTAAGAAAAACCCAAACCCCTGAAAGTAATATTCCACAAATGCCAGCTGTGTTGGCGTGTTGAGCCCTACCTGAACAAAGTGACATATGCCTTGATTAGTAATGAAAAAAAAAACCCAAATATCAACAAAGAATACAATTAAGATAGCTCTTAAGGAGGAGGTACAGAAGACGATGTGATACACAAATTATTGTACTATTGTATATTTCAATTTTCACATAACTTTCATTTCCCTCATGCTGTTTAACTCTAGTCAACTTCTTTGTTTAAGCAGAATGCTAAAAAATACTAACAAAATTGAACTCCACTTTTAAAGCCTCAGTTTTTAACTGGAATTGAAATCATGCAGAGTGGAGCTGTTCATGTACAGCTCGTACATCATAGCTCTCTCAATATGTCATTAAGTACTTTGCAAGCCGGTGTGGGATCTCATCCAATGAAAAAAGTGGCAAAATATAAAAAATACCAAAGATGCGCCAAATCCACAATATGCTAAGGGGGAAACATATTCTGCATTTCTACCCTTAATTCCACATGTAAGAATACAAGGAATTCTCAAGACTAAGACGCTTAGCTGAATTCTGACCACTTTGTGTCATGTTCTACCAACACTGCAGGATCCCAGAGGTTCTGTGTCCTGGGTTAGGGAGAAGATCTGTGCTGGCACCTTTTATGGCACCTTCAATCCCTCTTACCATGACAAGCAGTGGAAACAGTGAAATGTACTTGTTCTCTCAAGCACAAGGCAGAAAGTTACTGGCAACAAAAGACAAAGTCATCAACTAGTTTGTTTTCACCTGTTTTAAGAAACTTTAAACTCCTGTTATCCTGTATGGCTAAAAAGAACAGAGAAGCCACAAAGCTTGTACTCCAATATTCTCATTTTTATCTCTTTTTATGAAAAGTGTCTTTTATTACATTGAAATTTGCTCAATCCAGCAATGTGTTCAGCTCTTAGGAGTGTTAGATATGCACTGCTTCTTTCACATTAAGAAATAAGGTAACTCTTTTAGTCATGTACAGCAATTTTTAGTCAAAAAGAAGAGAATGGCAGTCAAAGACATTGCAGTGCCTCAGAAAGGATGAACACTTCACTAGAAATTAAACAGAAAGGAAAGTGAACCATGCCTCAGATATCACACATGCTCCAATTAGATTTAAAAAGTTGCTGCGTTTTACAATAATCAAGCACAAAACAAATGCAATGAGCCAAAACCAAAGAAATTGGCATATCTAAAGTTAATATTTTAAAAGATGTCAAGATACACAGCAACTGATCGCGATTTTGCAAACCAAGCAGCTTTACAGGGTCAGTTCTTGGATGAGAGGCAGTTAAATAAAATCTACAATTAGCACCATTCAAATGATATGCTGAACTTTCCTCTAAATGTCTTATCAACTGGCACAACATTCCTTGGTGCAAGGTGTGTTGAAATGAGCATTTTCCAAAGACTGTCATTGTTAGCTTTTATCTTCTTTGGAATAAGACACAAACATACAGTTCCTGCCTCCTCAAACTTGTTCTTGAACAATCCTTTTCACTCATTTATCCTATACAGTGTTCCATTTACAACTAGAACAGCTGCCACATATCACCCACCTCAGCAAGCAGTGCCCCATCAGCAGCTCGCTCCCTCATCCACACAAAGCATAACTTTAGAAGTAGTGCACTTTAAATTGCCTTAAGCAGCTTGTTAAACTCTGCAAACTCTCTTGTGACTTCAGAGATTATGTCCCCCTTTTTATGCATTTGATCATATAACCAGTCTGGAAAGGAAGCATCATCCTGTCAATTAACAGGCCTTGAAACTTTGCCGTCAGTTAAAGCACAAACAGCTCCACAACTGAGCCCTACAGAACAGCACATCGGCCAGCAAATACTTCTTTTTTCTTCTAGATGCTGCTGCAAACATCCTAGAAAGTCGGTTATACCTTGTCATCCAAGCAATAAGAGCATGCCTGGACACAAAACCAGAAGTAAAATGAAAAATAAATTGTACTTCCACCCACCATCCTACTGCCTGCATTCACTAGCAAACATCCAGGCAAACTACACATGAATATTGTCAAACTGGAATACATCATCTTCCTCTGCAAAGACAATCTGGTAGTGCAGGACATCTCTGCTAAATAACATCTCTCAGTGCTTTATTTCATGTTATTAAGCTTTGCTTGCACCTCCTTGGACCACCCTAAGGGATTCTTCTCTGTTATGTTCTTCAAATACTTGTGGATAATAATATCTCCCACTTAGACATAATTTAGCCAAGTTTCATGCATTTCTTTTCATCTTCTTTCCCTCATAAATCAATCCTTTCAGCCTCTCCAGCATTTTTGCTGCTCTTCCCTGAATTACTTCCAAAATACTGACATCTTTCAGCAACTGAGGAACTTCCAATTGTATGCTGTACTCTAGATGTGCGTTTTGTACTCCAAAGAAAGATAATTATGTCTTTTCAAGAAACATTAATGCTCTAAGCCTGGAATAAATCTAAATTGGGAATGTGATTATTTTGGGTTTTTTTCCAGAATGGATAGCAATTATCCCCATTTCACAAGGCAGAAGAGCAGAGAGAAGTATCTGACTTATTGCTGCACACAAGCAGTGCCAGAATAAGAAAGAGATCCACCTTCTGCCTTTCCCAGTCATGGTCTGCCAAGTTTCAGCTCACAGATGACATAAGACAATGTTCCCAGGCTGACCTATAGCAGGCACAAGACATTTCCAAGTGAGTACAGGAGAACACTTGGGGAGTCCAACCCTTGCTGATGTGAGTGTGTGCTACGGGTCCAGTGGGACCATGCAGAACCCTAAGATGTGCCATGGTCTATTATTACCTTTAGTAGTCAGGACACAAATCTCTGACTCATCTCCTTGAATTTTACTGCCATGGAGAGGTTTGTTTCTAAAGCCAGCCACCAGCTATCATCATGTCAACTAGCTGAACAAACTATCCTAGTTCTAGAGGCTGACTGGTTTAAAATATGAGAAGGCTGATAGACTGCCAGGCTGAGACAGTACAAGGCAGTTTTCAACCTGGACATTTCCTTCCCTTCCCTCCCACTCCCTGATACATTTCTGAAGGAATCACAGAAAAAGAACTTCAGAAAAAATTAAAAAGAGGTCTACCCAAAAAGATATATAAGAAACTATACGAAAGGAGGCAAGAATGAAGAATGGGGTGGGGGTAAGGGAGAGAGAAGTCTGACCAGCTAAATTAAAAAAAACTCCAACCCACAAACAGGATGCAGACATTAAAAAAGCAACACTGATCTAACAAAGGAATGTGAACTGCAGTTGACTCAAGCGGTATCACAGCAATGGCCCTCCCCCTACATACAAATCTCTGGAACTCTTAAAGAGACAGGTTTCCAGGCTCTTTCAAATTCTGGGCTTCTTTTCCATTCCTTGATACCCTCAACCTGACTTAATTTACCTTACTGCCTTTTCTTTCCAGACAACAAGAGCACCCAAGTTTGACCCAGACTAAAGCAAAGCAAACTAAGTTGTATTATTCTGCCTACCTTAGAGAGGTATTAAATTCTGCATTCTGCTACATATTCTTCTCATTGAAAGAACAAACCATAAAGGGTCCTCTGTTTCAAGGTCTGCTGTTAAACATCTGATGAGTGTAACCAAGATTAGATAATGGTGAAAGGTATCATTTCTTCCCACTAACTCAGTAGACAGCAAAATGCCATTATCTAAACCTGTACACAATTTTCTTCATGTAACTGCTGGTTCACAATTACAGATCCTGCTTAAATCCACAAGGGTGCCAGAGACTCCTTATAAGGCTTCTCTCTGTCCCAAGAAGAACCATTTCCTCCATCCAAAAATGTAGAAAGGGCAATGTAAATGCCATCCTCCTGTTCTTTTTGTTCATCAGATTTTTGCCTCCAGGAAGGAAACGTTACTAAGAACATTACATAATTACATTTTTAAGCAAGACACCATCTTGCTTTTCAGCTCTAAGGTCATCTATGGATCATTTTATCACCTACCTAAAGGTACCTCAGTGAATCCCTACAATCTTTTTCATACCAGAAAACTAAAAGCCAACACATATCTGGTGCAAACTTATTCTTTAAATGTGAAGTGTGCTTGTTAATTAGGCTCTCAGACCTATTTGCAAAATGTAGCATTTGGCGACAAAACTAGAAGCACAGCTAAGACAGAACACATGAGATACTTTCTATAGTAAGAAATGCTTATCCTGTAATAGAAGAAAAAAGGAAATGTGCAGAGGGGAAAATTAGAGCAGTTGCATCACACTCTAAATGGAGAGATAGTCCATCTTCTGCAAGGAATCAGGAAACTTCACCTTTCGCTGAAGATCAATTGCTATGTTGACTGTTTGCTGCCATAAAACATTGTAATTTCTTTTCTCCACTTGTTCAACAGAAGTAATCTTGCTCATCTCCCTAAGAGGATGGGGGATTAACTAGTGACAAATGGGCTGAAGACAAAACAGAAATACAAAAGTACTGCCTGGTATCCTTAAAATCTTATCCTGTAATCTGAGTTAAATGCAACACCTATTACTACCTTTTGAAAAGGCTCAGAACTACTCTCCTGCTTTAAAAGGAAGAAAAAAAACCCCAAGTAAATGACACTTATAAACTCTAGCACCCATCATTTCCCATGCTCTAACCTAAGGAGGCATAAATCCTTTCTGTAATTCACCAAGGATGAAAAAAACCAGTCACATATAATATTATAAAACCAGGAGACACAAGCAATAAAAACACTCTCAAGATGTCCAAAACCCCATTTATCAAGCAGTTTTTGCTTGAAGGCAAGTCAGGTAATAACATGCAGAACAGAGCCAATTTAAGGAGCTTGCATCCAGTATACTATATTTAATAAGCAGCTACAGGTAAAAATGATTGCAGGTTTGCTTTCTTTTATTTGTTCAGAAGGGCTCTGGTGCAAATCATACAGACATTAAAAGAGGAAAGATTACCACAAACCTCTCTGGGCACCTACATGATCTGTGTTACTGACACTTAGCAAGAAATCATTTTGAGACTGGAGTTTGTTGACACAGGGGATGTGGCTTCAGACCATCCAGTCTCACATTAAGTCACAGCCAGCATCATGTAATTAGAAGAGGTACAGTCCCCACCAGATCACTGCTCCAACTGGCTATGAGCTGATTTCAAAACTTCAGGAGATTCCTGGTAGCACTTCACCTTGCAATATGGAAAGATCCTCTACACTTGGCAAAGATTAGTATTTGTTAACTGCTAAGCACCTACCTGGAATTCGGATTTTAAATTTACCACTTTGTCCAAAACCACCATCTATTACTCCATCTTCTCCTGTAGAGAGTTTCACTTTCAGACCCACAAAAATCTGGATGTTTGTTTCCTTTTTAAACAATGAACGACCAATCACACTGTAATCATCCATCACCTGCAAAAAAAAAAAAAATAGAGATTCATAACTCTACAAGCTAAAGTGCCAAGAAATTATCCATGTTACGTGCTAAGTTTGGCAACTTATATCACTCCACCTTTGACAAACCATTTACCCCCAAACGAGCAAAACTCTGGGTGAGTCATCTAACTGCTGAGCTCAAGGCAATTTGTGTCTAAAACCATAGAAGACTTTATAACCAAACATTTCTGCTTCTCCCTCCTTTATCAAAATATAAGAATAAACCTACATCAGAACACGCTATAAAGATCAGTTAATTAAAATCTTTTTTCTGTTTTGAAACTTTTCCATCAAAGTCACTGAAATACCTATGCTGACAAAAAGTTTATTCCATTATTTATTCTACAGCTAAGTATATTATCACCTACATAAACATTCTTTCTCTTAGCTGCAGACCTGCACTCCAACAGCTACACTTCCAAAGAAATGACAGAGTTTCTACACAGAGCCTTTTAAATACTCACCTTTACATACACATTGATTTGTTAAACCAAGAGCCTTATGACCACTGTATCCAATTTTAATTTCAAGGTTTGTAACCCAGTGGGAAGAACCATTCCAAGTTGAATTCTTAATTAAGATATCAGGAACAAGAGGCAGTGAGGTTGGTGGGTAAGGCAAGATAAACAACCCTCCCTGAGGCATTACAAAGTATAAGGTGCAGTCAAGTGAGCCTAATCCTGTAGGTGTGAATATCCTTGTACACCCAATGCCTGCAGTTACTCTACCTTGTAGATGTAGAAAGAACATTTCTTTATCAGAATAAATATGGGGATATTACTTAAGTCTTTCCAAGATTGTTTTTTGTGGTAAAAAAGTTGCAGTTCTTCATATCTCAGGAGCCATTTTTAGCTACACCTAAGGGTTGCAAAGACCAAAGTGATTTAGAACAGTAAAGAACTCCAGTTCTGAACACTCCCCTTTACTCAGTTTAAACAAACTCAAAATATCGAGGACTCAAAATATTGCCAGTTTATTAAGCAACTGTCCTTGCCTGAAGTCTCCTCCATAAACTGTAATGCATATACAGACTCAAATCTCTAGGACTGCTATTGTTACATATATGCCTCCATTTTAATGCCAATTTCAGTATGGTAGTAAATCCAGCATCAGAAATTTCATTTTTATTTTAAACAGAGTTTACTTGCTCAGCTATAAACAGTCTTGAAAGGGCTGTGCAGTACTAGAGAGCACTGGCAGGACCTCTCCCTGTCCCAGAGCAGGTGCAGGATGAGAAATATCTACAGCCCTTCTTGCTCCTGTCACATGGGAATGACAACAGGACAGGCAGCTCTGCCCTGGGCTGGGTGCAACCAAGGCTGTAGACAGAAACACTGAGATGCCTCAACAACATTCACTGCCAAAATTCCTCATCTTTCCCCAAAAGGACACCTTTTTGTTGTTGTTGTTGTGTCTGTCCTCTCTCACTGCTTCTAAATAGCTTGTGAACCATTGATGGCAGTATCACTGCTCAGCAATATTCTGGCTTAAATGTAAAATTGAATAATGTCATTTCCTAGAGCACCCGCTAATAGGAGGAGGTAGAGGGGGGAGATAAGATTTCAGGCACACTTGCCTTTTTTTGGATCTGAAACAGAAGACTAGAAGAAAAAGAAGCTAATTCCAACCTGAAGAAGCACTTACATTCTCAAAACCTAAATTTTTTTCCAGTTGCAGTGGCTGGAGAAATTAAAATGTTACTTCATCCTATAAATCTTTTATTTCTAAAACAAGAATTTCAAAATATTCATCCCTCTTGTCCACTGCTGGCTAGTGTTTCTATCCCTTGTGTTTGAAATACAGATGGTACAATATGCTCCAGGGAGGATCTCTAATATATCTATTATTTTTGCAGTTATTCCTCAAATGGTACAGGAAGCCAACTTTAAAGGCCAACATCTTTGGAAACATCTTTTTCCAAGAGCACTTCAAAGTTATCTTTAACTTAATTAAAAATGGAATTACAGGATGAGCAATCATACTAGGCTAGCATGGTTCAGTTTAGAGCCTCCCCAGCAAGGCTGTCAGAAAAAACTCCAGTGATTTCTGTGAACAAGTATTACAGGCATCAAGTACCTTAGAGTAAACCAGCAATGATAACCTTTAATTGAGTATTAGAATGGAAACAAAATCTATCAGCGTTTAGTTATGCTACACTCACTTAAAACCTCTGAATTTAAAAACCCTTATCTTTTATAAAGAAAGGTGTTTTTTAGGGTCTTGCTCTTGTACATTCAGTACAGGAGAGTAACCAAGGACTCCAGCTGCACTGTTCTTTTCACTCTAAAGGTCACAGAATCACTGGGTTGGAAAAGACCTCTAAGATCAAGTCTAACCCATGCCCTAACACCTCAACTAAACCATGGCACCGAGTGCCACATCCAGTCTTTTATTAAACACATCCAGGGATGGTGACTCCAACACCTCCCCAGGCAGACCATTCCTGTACTTTCACTCTTTCAGTAAAAAACTTTTTCCTAGTACCCAACCTAAATTTCCCTTGGTGCAGCTTAAGACTGTGTCCTCTGGTTCTGTCAGTGCTGCCTGGAGAAAGAGACCAACCCTCACCTGACTGCAACCACCTTTCAGGGAGCTGTAGAGAGTGATAACATCACCTCTGAGTCTCCTTTTCTCCAGGATAAATAATCCCAGCTCCCTCAGCCCCTCACCAGCCTTGTTGCCTCCTCTGGACATGCTCAAGTGTCTCATCCTTCCTTCACTGAGGGGCCCAGAACTGGACACAGCACTCAAGGTGTGGCCTCACCAGGGCTGAGTACAGGGGAAGAATGACCTCCCTGCTCCTGCTGGCCACACCATTCCTGACACAGGCCAGGGGCCACTGGCCTTCTTGGCCACCAGGGCACACAGCTGGCTCAAGTTCAGCCAGCTGTCAGTCAGTACCCCCAGGTCCCTTTCTGCCTGGGCACTGTCCAGCCACGCTGTCCCCAGCCTGTAACGTTGCAGGGGGTTGTTGTGGCCAAAATGCAGGACTCTGCACTTGGACTTATTAAACTTCATCCCATTGGATTCTGCCCTTGCATCCAACCCTACCAGATCTCTTTGTAGAGCCCTCCTCCCTTCCAACACACCCTCCCAGCTTAGTGTCGTCTGCAAATTTATTAATGAAAGACTCAATACCCTCATCCATGTCATCAATAAAAATATTGAACAGGACTGGCCCTAGCACAGACCCCTGAGGGACACCAGTAGTGCCTGGCTGCCAGCTGGATGCAGCATGCTCACCACCACTCTCTGGGCCCAGCCATCCAGCTCATTCTTAACCCAACTTGTTAAAATAAAAATAAAAAAATCCCTCCTTTAACCAATCAATATGTTCTGTCAGTATCACCATAATTCCTTGGGCATCTCTACAGGCCATTAGAAACAAAACCACTTGAGTGGTGCTAAGATAATAAGTGATCAGTGACTTGCCTGACTGGCTGTTTGGAATAAAACCTCTATGACCCAAAGTCTCTGTCTCACACACTAAATAC
Organism: Acridotheres tristis; assembly: GCA_037013685.1. NCBI lineage: Eukaryota > Metazoa > Chordata > Aves > Passeriformes > Sturnidae > Acridotheres > Acridotheres tristis. Next base: position 11,434,937 of record CM072899.1, on the reverse strand, counting down.
TACACACCCCATCCTGTGCCATCCATGCCCTATGGTGAGCCTATCATCAATTTATCCCTGACAAAGACAAAGTAACTAGAGCATGCCTGTCCTAACAGGAACTAAGATAACTGGATCAGTCTTTGCATTAAAAATAAATGAATGTAGCAAGAATTGCTATAAAGGAAAGCTCATTTTCTCAACTTTAAGACTGCATTAGAAAAAATGTAAAAGAAAAATTATATTTTTGGTTTAGCTTTGCTTCGTAAAAAGGCAAAGAAATGCATGTTGTTCTCTCTAACTGAAACTCAACACTTCCAATTACTTTACCAGCAATTTACCTCCAATCGCAGGATTTTAAGTTAATCCCCTTTGAGTTCTCAGAACATCTACAATGGCAATCACTTTGCCTATTAGCTGAACAGCCTTTCGGGAGAGCTTTGTGCTTTTCTCTCAAACACTCTTTTCCAGTATAAAATATTATGAACTTACAAAGCCAAATGCCACAAAGACAGTAAGGGATATGCAGTCTGCTCTGAAGCAGCAGCAAGGGGCCTAGCAATGAGGGCAGACTAATTTTATTAACTTCAGGGAAACTTCAAAAAGCTTTAGGGCTTTAATGCCAGACAGAGACGACCCCAAAAGTCAGTTTAAGTGCTGCATAAACAAAGGATTAGGGCAAGAAAAAGCTGAAGGCTCCTTGCATTTCTTGTTTATATTGTCATATGACCTAGTAGGAGTGGGAGAGGGCTGCCTCTCTGACTTTAATCCCCCATGGTGTACAGTGGCGTTTCAGTTCACTGACCTACATAACGATAATATTTTTTTAAATTTATGGGCAGAGGTGCAGCATCAAACTCACTTAAGGACATTTTAAAAAGAAAAGGGGCAGGATGGGAAAAATACCCAGAAGAGAAATGTTCTGGCTGGTGTAGTCTCCCTCTCTCACTTAGGTTAGATCAGCAGCTTAGAAAAGGATTTCAAGTTCAAAGGGAACGTCTCTGTTACTCTTGTTTTATGGCTTAGACCAGAGGACACAATAGCACTGAGTTTATGAAATATCCCTTCCCACTTGGCTTTTGTGTTTGCACAAAAAACGTAAACAGTGCTTTATAACTGTAGGTGAAGTATGTGCATCTCTGGCACATAACCCTTGTGCTAAAACCAAGAAATTCACATAAAAAAATAACCAACTCACACTCCTCATCTCTTCAGTACTTACCCTGCCTTAGACTGTTTGCAAAACCACAGTTCACGTTCTGTGTTGGAATTCAGTGCAAACCATAGTATTAATTCCAAGGAAAAACAACTTTAGGATGCCCCTTTGAGCAGGACAGCAAGTTATACTGTCCAGCCTGTTAAACAACCCTCCTTTTTAGAGTAATTTAGAAATGACTGTCATCTGAACACTCTCAAACAATCCATCACACACATTTTGAGACCAAATAACTCATCTCTTAATGGATCAGTAGGAAAAAAAAAAGTGGATCAGAACAGAAACACACAAGAGGCAACAAAGTGGTGCCAGTATGAGAGGGAAATAAAGAAAGGTTTAAGACAGAGAAAGTAAAAGCACTGACTATTAAATACTAGAAAAGATACAGAGAATGACAAGGAGTAACCTTTTCTGATTTAATAAAAAATTACATGAGTTTAAAATAAAATTTTTTAAAGGCCTAAGGATTATTCTCAGCAAACTGATAAAAGGCTCATTGAAACTAAAACAGAAAAACAACAGGAGAGAAAAAGAACAAAATGAACCTGTGACTAACAGTGAAAATAAAGTATTTTTATTACTTTTTTGTGCTTTAGAAAAAGTACACTTGAGACATCTTCATCATGATCAGTGACAGCTCATTTATTTCTAGAAAACAGTTTCAAGCACTTTCCATTTCTGTGTCAGAAATGGGAGTATTTTTGAGGCTGCAAATTCCTGCTCTTTTTTAAAACAAAGTTTCACGCATTGAGAAAATGATGGTACATGAGGCCACAAAAAGGATGAAGGAGAAAGGAACTGAGAGGATTGCACCAATGATCAAGTTCCCAGCTTTTTTGACTCTACAAAAACATCTAGCTTATTGCTGGCTACTGAGAACTAGCTGAATAACTTGGTAAAAAAAAGAGAATTATTTGGTCAGTCACAGCTTTTCCTCAAGAGCTTACTTGGAGCAGCATAAAGACTTTTCTTTCTGCAACTCATTCCAGCACTAGAAGCCTTCAGCTTCACGTCTCATTACTCCTGTTTTAATGGAAGTCATCACCTTAACATCTCCACATAGCCATTAACTTGGTTTTCAGATGTTCATCCCATCTCTCACCAGCCTATGTTTCTTATACCCAAAAAACATTTTCCTTTCTCTGCCTTTCTGAGTAAAGGCACTATTGAGTTTGGGAATATTTAAGAAGCAGCCATAAAATGCCCTTCTTTTTGCTGAGCACTGTGCCAAGACTAGAGCCTGGCAAAACCTTTCATGGCAGCAAAAAAAGGATGCTGAGTAGTGAATCAGGACAATGAGTGAGAGATGCACAACCAGACTGCTTTAGGTTCTAAAAGCTCTACCCTCCCCAACAGCATTCTCTAGGCACATACAGGGTTTCAACACAGCACTGTTCATTCATTGTGCACCTTTACAGTGCAAGTTTCCTTCATCTCTGTTTAAAGCTTAGAAGGGTTGAATCCCAAAACAAACACAGGCACTGAATTCCTGACATGGTCTGAATGAAAACATTAGTTTGGTTCATGTCATGATTTCATTTTTTATTAATCTATGCTGCATTCCCATCATGTGGGAAAAGAAACATCAACAGATATGGGAAAGAGGCGGCTCAAGACTGTTACTACATCCTACATTATCCATCTCCAGACCAGCCAGCTCTGGCTTGCTACACAGATTAAAAACCCTGTGATCCTTACTATACAAGAAAAAAAAAAAAACCCAAGACACTGGCTGTTCTGTAGACAAAGTGCTATGTACAGGTCTTGACCTAGCTTTGTAAGCACAACACAGAGAGGACTGCCAAGCTGAAGTCTGCTCCTCTTCTTGGAAAAGGTTCTGAGCAGCCAGGAGGATGCTGGTGGTACCTCTGTGACATAAAAACACACAGGCCATTTCTTAACTACTTTAAAGTATTTTTAACTGTAGTGATCTCAGGTTCTTAAATCCTAAACATCCAAAAGGAGACATCACTGGGACATAGCAAGTGTCATTTGGAACATCACAGACCTGGCACATAGCAGGAGGCCAGCTACAGCGACAGTAAGTTAAATTTCTTTCTAAAGGAAGCTGCCCACAAATAGCTTGAGGAGGCTGGGAGAACAAAGAGCAGAGGCTGAAAAAATCCTCACTGAAAGGAGGCAACAATGACAGACAGGCCTGGAAAGAGCTGCCTGAAGCAACTGATGCTGAGGAAGAAAAGAGAGCTGCCTCTGCCAGACTGGCATTCCCCTCTCAAGACATACAAATACCTGAGTCTGTCCCCTCCCCGAGGATCTCTAACTCCAGTGTGTGGATCTGCTGCCCAAAGCCACCTCCTCTCTGGGGTAACAGCTTCTTTCTGCCATTTGGCTAACAAGGTTTGTGCTATCAAGCAACACAAGCATGTTTGTAACTGCAGCCCCAGTGAAGGTGTACAGTAAAGGGATGGCTATGCTTCAGCAATATGAAGGTTTAGTTTTACTTCATCTTTCAACTTTAAAAATACCTAGGAAATTAAATAACTTAAGTTTTATATAAATGTAAGTTGCAGAATTGGGCACTTAAGAAGTTAAGAAATGCCAGATGTCCATACAGCCTTATCCCTGTTCCTCTTTGATATGCCCCATGATATACTTTTAACATGACCACATCCAGAAAAATTTCAGAGGAACCTTGCCTTATTAAGTGCACAGGGGTAGAGGCACAGGGGAACAGAATTAATGTTGCATAAGAAACTGTAAATCTGGTATTTCCTAACTTTCAAGTTCTTGATTTTGCAACCTAAGCAACATTCTTAATTTATTTTTGTATCCAATAAATAAAATGGTGTATTGGTTGCCTTGCTGACAAACTGATTCCCCCACAGGTGACTGTTACACAACCTCAGAAAAATCAAGACCAGCTGTCCACACACTTGCAAGACTCAAAAGCATGTCTGCATTTTAAATTTAATAATATAAATAATAACCATAGGTGTTGCTCAAACCTTGCAAAATTCTACTACCCAGTCATGTGGAGTAAGCCATTCTTTTGCTGGTGAGTGAAAAACACCTTTTTTTTCCTACAGGTAAGAAGGCAGATTCTGCAACTTACGTGGTACACTTTTATGACAAATTTATTGTACTGTGTTAATCCATATGCTGAGTTAGGAAATGCTGGGAAACATCACCATCCTTTTCTCAGCACTGTTTAGCAGAAACGGTATTTCTGTTTAACGGGCAGTAAGCCTTACCTTCTCCCTTCCCCCACTAAGCTTCTCAAACTCTTTTACTCAAAAACTAAACAAGAGCCAATAAATAAATGCATCTTTTATATTCCTTCTAACAGCGCATTTTAACTAGTGAATGTGCTGTGCACTTTTATTCACCTGATTGCCTTCATCTCTGTATTATTACTGTATTTAGCATACCATCAGCAGCCAAGCAGAACCAAACAAACTCATGTTCAGACTTCAAAGCAGGAAAAATAATAATTGTGGCGTCTGCATGTTTACAGTAGATGATGGAGTGACATCCACAACTTCTCCTAACTAGAGTCACAGAGGGTTCTGCAGACAGCCCAGGTCACTGCTTGTGTGTGCAGGCAGCACTCCATCAGATTCCAGTTTGGCCTTGTTACTCACATGGTGCCCCTATCAGTCTGCACACCCCACCTCAGTCACAAAGAAAGCCCCATTACCTGCCTGGTGCAGGGTTTTACTTGCTGTGCCCTTGGCATTGCACTGTCACTGTAAGAAAATAGTAGATGCAACTTTAGCTCTAGTAAGACACTGGAACATCCTGTACCTAGAAATCAGTTAGATGGAAGAGTCTAACTATCCAAGGTGGCAAAATTTAATTATCTTCATTCATAGCAGCACCATGCAACCACTCAGCAGAAAATCTAAGGAACAGTATTTCTCTCACACATACTTTGAAAAGAGTCTATAGGCACAACTCTGAAACAAATTCTGGTATTTTGGACATCTTGAAATGACTAAGTGAAAAAAGTACCAGTGTTGTTTAGAAATTATCCACTACCCAGGAATCCTTCCAGACAGGAATACTCTGCTACTCCTATACCAACCTACTGCCTCCCACAGAACTGGTCTCATCCCTTAAATGAATCACATCAGATGTTCCTATTCACTCATGGGCAAGTCCACTTTTCCTCCTTTGTACACTCCTTTATCAGTCTGGTTAAGTGTGTGCTGAGCTACTACAAACTTGGCTCAGTAACTAAACGTACTGTTTCCACTCAAATATTGCTCATAGTTTTTAAAAACCCATCATTTTCAGAACTGCTGCTTTTGAAAACATCTAGTTCCCCAAGGAACGATCTGGGTCATTGCTGGTCATCAACAAATTTAATACCATTTTCTCACAGTTCCTGTAGTTGCTTACTGGCATCATGTCCACAATATCCTATCCTTCTGAAAGGCCAGAAAGATCTGTAAAATGATGGTGACAAAGACCTTCCCTTTGACCACTCAGGTAATGTACTTGCTCTGACAAAGCTCCCCCTATCCTGCTGGAAGAAGAGGAAAGAACCCAACACTTATCAAAGATGCTGAGAGATAAACCTTCTCTCTTCCATTCAGGCTTCAGAAGAGATGCACTGATAAAGATCTTGATAACTTACCCTGCTTTCACTTCTTGTTCTTGCAACAATGCATTTCTCCTTGGGGACACTTAGATCACACCAATATTCAAACAATTAGTAACGTGCTGTTATCAAGCCATAGGCATCCCTAGAAACTAAGCATGCTGGCTACATGATGGCCTCAGCCCCCAGGAGAATGAGTACAACGTGAAAACTCACTATCCAGCAATCCACAAAACCTGTGAACAAAGTGGCTATGAACAAAACCAGGACATCATGCACCATGATTACCATCAAGTAAAGCCTCAACAACAAGGCAAATAATATGAAAGAGATTAAAAACTATGAAATAGAGAATTAATTCTTCTAATTGACAGAGGAACACAGATGAAGTATCTTTATAAAGGACAAGCCCATTACGATAGGAAACCATTCCACTACACTTAAAATAGGAAACCATTCCAGCCAACACATGTATATTTTTCACTACACAAGTCTCAAAGTGCAGAAGGTGCAGGCAGAGTTTTCCTTCTCCTTTTGTTTCTGCCACAGAGCTATGGATTTACGAGTGCCTGTGACAATAGGACCCCGTGGCAACCATCCTAAGATAAATCCTGCTCATGCAAACATTTTCAAAACAGGCAGAATATCTGAGTCATGCAGGAAAGCATGATGCACTCCTATGGTTCACCTTTCAGTTGAAACTGTCTGCACTCAACCTGTATGTTCATAGAAGCCAAAGAGCAAATAATGTGACAAATATAAAGGATTTACTCCAGGAACTGAGTAACTGCTTCATGAGTCAGACTGGAATTAACCTGCAAGGCTGCTTAGAGGTTAAATTCAAAGATGGCATTTCAGAGATGATGTTAGGATTAATACAAGTTTCTTTGCCCAGAACTGTGAAGAGCTGAACACCAAGCAGCCTCCAGATGCACAAGCCCAAGGACAACAGTTACTGCTTATCTTTGTAATTTGTCTCCAACTCCAGGAGCTGCTGACCTGCTGCAGTTCAGCAAGCCCACGCCCACCGAATGCCAAATCAGAGGGACAAGACCTCCTTCACACTCATTTGCCTTTTTTTCACCAAGATTCCCACATCATGCTCCTTAGAACTGCACTGGTGTTCACAATAGCACTCTCTTTTACCTTTTTATCAGTACAAGCCACTTGTTGCCAGTCTAGCTTTTTCCTATTGAAAGCACATTTGTCAGGCAGCCAAGGGTTTGCAAAAATAAGACGTCCAGAGGGCAACAGTCTCTGCCTCCACATAACCTCAGCAGAAAGATGCTCTTGACAGGAACTTCCTTCCACTGAAGCTCTCCCCTCTCCCAAGTCCTCTCTACAAGTATTTTACACTGTTTTTGAAACCAAGTTAAGCAAATAAAAACCTCTGCCACTGTCCTCTTAGTTCTGATGAAATAACCTATTTTGATTTCCCTTCAAACTTACCATACTTAAACCTAAAAAACCCCTCGTGGTTTAAAGCAAAACAGAGCATTCATACATTTTCATAACAGCTCAAAAATATCAAATGGTATAATACCAGATAAAAAACATTACTGCAGTAGAATCATGCAACTTTTTCATAACCAAGATGCAATCCCAGCATCTCAATTTCATGAACTAAGTTGCACCTCAGACAACACTAACTTCTCATACACTAATTTGTCATAGATCACAGTAATACATATTCCCCTTTACTCTCCTTCCCCCTAAAAAATCAGCAGATGAATAAACAAGGATGCACCACAGCTAGGTAAATGCAAAGATTTTGATGAGCAACAGCAGTCAGGTTTGACACACTGTCTCCCAGTGCTCCACTCAATCTTGGCATTAGAGAAGTAAGATACCAAAAGGGAAAAGTGAGTAGTAAAAAATGCAATGACAGGGTAGTTGAATTTCTGTAGAACATTTTCCATCACTTCAGCAGATGAGAAAAACCCGGAAGCTTAGGCATGAAATTTCAGTAAAATGTAGTACTTGAAGACTGTTGGCTGCCTTAAGTATGATTTTTTTTAACAATATTGTGTAGTAAATGCCATATTTTCCATGGATTTGATTTCTATGTGAAATGTTACACTTTCTCATAGAGAGACAAAAAATGTTGGAGAACAAATGTTCTTGTTTTATTAAAAAAAATTAACCTTACAGTCCAGAAGGGTGCCATGCACAAGGGGCACACAAGAAAAATACTGTGATGCTGAAACTTAATGAATTTACAGTTCTTACTATTCCATCAGCGCTCTCAAAGTAATCAGAATAGGAACAAAAAGCCAAACCATAAATGCCTGATTTCTCCTGGGTAAACTGGTAGTTAAACTGCAGGGAATTTATTTTAATTCCAGCTGCAAGCAGGGGGGCTTGGGAGACCCCACATCAGATTAGCAGCACTGTTTTACAAATGGGCACTATTGAATTGCACTGCAGCCCAGCTATGGCAGCGTGTTTCTATGGGAAAGGCAGGCATTACACACCCCAGCCTTTCAGGAAGCTATGAAGCTAATTTTCCCCAGCAGTATTCTCTGAAGGAAAAGTTCACTTCTTGTGAAGGTAACATGTATTTTTTAATTATTATTATTTTATGCCTCCCCAGGGAAGGTGAGGAGGGGGGAGCTTCCTTGCTCAACAGAGAAAGAAATTTTCCTGTATTAGTGCCAAGAACAGACACCCTAAATTCAGCAATCCTAATCTCCAGCCATCCATCAGCAGCAGGGTGGGACCAGCTGATTCAAATTTTCTATTAGCTGGTGACTTTGTGTACTAAAATAAGTCTCTGTACCACCCAATTGTTCCTGCTGCTGTGCTCTGCAAAGCACAGACTTAACCAGCAGCTAGCTCGCTGTAAGTACTTCCCCAGCAGCCCTTTATACCTGGCACAGTCCTCTTCCCACCAACTCTTCCAAGTCCCCGAGTGCTCCTGGGACTTTACACCATGAGCCCTGCCTACAGTTTTGCTCCATCATCCCTTCAGCATGCATCAGGGGAAATGCCAGCTCCAAGTACCACAGCAGGCAGAATCTGGGTACAAACAAAGCTGCAGAAAGCATTTAATGGCAATTGTCCCTTTACAGGGCCAATCAGTATCCATACACACAGTGATCAAGGCACATATATAGGGCACACTGTGGTACAAAGGCAGGATAAAATAATAAACTTCCCTGATCTACTTTTTAAAAGGCACAGTAAGATAAAACAGTTCACTGATATAGCCTAATAAATTACTCTATTGGTCAAATATTAAATAGAGCATGTTCATTGGTTATTGTTTGGGCCAGAAAATAAAGTATGTGTAATTGATTAATGCTATTCCATTATTTACACAGCAAAATCAAGAGCAGAATATATAAACTGGCAAACAGCTTGAAAATAACACTAAATAAAAACAATTAAAATTGTATGACCAGGGCTAACAGCAAACTGTTAACCCCATCAGACAAGTCACACAGTTGGTACTCTGCAAGGTTTTAAGTGCCATAGATTAGTGCCATGTTTTAAGAACAAAAATAAAGAATGTGAGATCAGTTCACCTCAGTTACAGAAAAGCATCTGTCTCCATGGCTCACACAAACTTCTGTTCCCACTGTTACTGTAAGCCAGCACTGGGTCCTGGCAGCACGGGCCATGCACAAGTGTGCCAATTTTTAGCCAAGATAAATGCAAATGTTTCATGAGTTCAGAAAGCTCCTGAGGGCCAGAAGAATAACAGAAAAATTTGGTCTAGAGCTTCTCTGCAGCTCAGGGCCCAGAACACTTTGGACTCCTGGTTCTAATTCAGTACCTCCATCAGGCAGAGAGAAAGGCAGCTGGACACATCTAACAAAGGAGACAATACATCTGCTACCAAAATTGTCAAGAGTGACTGCAAATTTTGGCTGTTTCAGGTAAGTCATATAAACAAAGATAAAAATTCAGAAAGCTACAGACATCTCACTCCTAACTACCTCCCTTTCTAGTGACAAAACTGGCATTCAAAAAACCAACACAATGCCCTAGGTCTGTCATTCCTTTGAAACAAAAGACCTCCAAAGTCAGTAGTGAAAATTCAAAGGAGAAACTCACTCTTTTTTTAAAGAGCTAAAAATTCAACAAAAACCTCAGGAAAAAAAGGAAGAAATATGAATTAGCTATTTGATCAATTTATTTAGTGAGGCATTTTGAAGAACCTCACTAATCACGCCCTAGCAGGGATCTTCCTACTATTAAATTAGTAAAGCAAACAAACAATATTCAAGGAGTCTGCATTATACATAGCAAACATGGTATCATATGCCAAGTGTTTAGTCTCCTATAGCAAATTAAGGAGAGATATTATGCAATCCTCAACTCTGCTTTACAGAATTTTGAAAAGAAGAAGGCTAAACAGTTTGTTCAAACAACAAAATTTTGAATTAGGAAAATCAGTATTAAAATGAGTTCTTTACAGAATATTTAATAGATCACCTATCATACCAATTCATCAAGTAAACAAATGTTGAAGTTTGCATCAACTCTGTTCATTAAGGGGTAAACAGTTAAGTTTTTATGCATTGTACTCCTCCACATAAACCATTCATCATGAAAATTTCTACTATGCAACGTATAAACAAGTGATTCTCCACTGTTGACTGAAGGGTAACCATCACCAAGGCCAAACCTAGGCCAGCAATGGAACACCAACCACTACAGACAGTGCATCTCTCCAGTTCTGATGGCAGAGTGCAAACAAATCCCCTTTAATTTTCACTGTAGCTGCTAACTCCTCCAGAAAGCATCTCTGTTTTCTGCTACACTAAGATAGGTCAATACAAGTACCTTAGCAGATGATGATGATTATTACCTGTGTGACATAGAAACAATGTACATTAGGCACAGCTTAAGTTCTCCATGGCATGAACCTAATTCCAACTTCAACATGGTATCACTTGTAAGGCACCTTGCAAGAAATTTCTTTTTGCCTACTAAAATAAATGCTCTTATTTATTAAAATGTAAAGATACAAAAAAATAATTACTTGTTTTCTTTGTGTTATTTAACCAAATCTAACTTTGTTTTCTGCTGTCTTTACATTTTCAATGTACTGCAGACTGTGTAAAATAAATTGATGGAAACCTGGAAGTTTTGTCACTTAGGAAGGTGCACGAAGCCAGTCTCTGGGAGGAACACACTGATCAGACTCCAAAAGGATCAGTGAAAAGACAGCACCAAATTACTCAACACTGGATTGCACTGAATAAACCAGTCACTTTAAACAGTGATTGCTGTTTCCATGCAGACCAGATGTATTATACTGGGTAACACAAACATTAGAAAAACCTGTGTAAGGCTCTGGAACATAGCAGTGACAATTCTGCAGCCTACCAACATATGTACAGGACAAATATCTTCAGTTCCCATATATAGCACAGAGACAGCTTACCCTTTCCACTTGTCCTTCTTTGTGCTTCTGCTTGTACACTTTCAGCTTTGGAAGGAAAGTCTCTGTGTAGTTCTTGTCTTCCATGCCTTGGAGCAGCACCCCATGGAATGCCAGCCTGCAGGTATTGGCATGAATATCTGTATCCAGCTTAGAGCCAATCACAAGGCACAGTTTAGGACAAGTGACTGGTTTTTCAAACTCCAGCAAAGCCCACTGTTGTTTTGGGAGCTGGACTTCTCCTGCCTGGTCATTTTCTTTGTTCTCCTCTGAAGAAACTGAGTCCTTGGACAAATATTCCTCTTGATAAAGATAATCTTTTTCAAAATCAAAAACATTTTCTTGAATTTCTTCATTGAAGTTAGCAGGGGCTGGACTGAAAAACATCACTCTTCCCATAACTGTTTCATGACCGACTGTGATGTGGAACTTGGCCTTAGTCTGAAGAGCTCCTCGAAAATACTGAATTTTCTTCAAGGAAATTATGGCAGCGTGGATGGTGTGAAGTGAATCTGGGGTGCAAATCAGGCCTCGTTCCAGCAGTTTGGGATCAAACTGGGTCACACAGACACCTACTCTGTCACCCTGCATTGCATAAGTCACAGGAGTATGGAACATCTGCATGGACTTGACCTTCTTTGTCACCTATGGATGAAAGGGGAACAAAAACAATGAAGCAGTTAATTGCACATGAGTACATCATAAGCACTATATGCTTATGTCACATGATATCTGCTTATACTGTGATGTACCAGCCACATATGACACCCTCCTGTCTTTTAAGACCTTCTAGAAGAGTCCACAACTCAAAAAGTAGAAAGCCAATAGTCTGAGAACTCCACCACTTAAAACTGCCACATATTTGAGCCCCCTAGCTTATTCTTCTTCTGTTCATGAGACTGAAGATTATCATGTTAATATTTACATCATCTGTGCTGCAGTACCCACAATACTACCTGCAAATAATCAGATATACCCACACCATGGAATAGCTTAAATATACTCCCTCAAGCATCTGCAGCATCAAAAGTATAACACTGCAATACCCATTCATGCACCTATGTGCCTCCTTTCCCACCCCTTCCATGAAAATCCTTTCACACACTTCTTTGGCATGGTTGAATAAACTGTAAAATGTGCAGAGCAAAAAAAACCACCAAAAACTTGTAATGTATTTGCACAGCACCAAGCACAATGAACTCTCATGAACCATCACTACAAAATAATCAGCAATACAATAGCCCACCCCTTCCTGGTCTATATATACTATAAAAGAAAATCCTCAAAGCTTTCTTAGGAAGATTTGAATGTTCATGAACACATAGCCAGCATTGCTGTCACTAAAATGTGGGGCTCTTGTATCTCAGGAATATTGAAGGAAAAGTGAAACACCAATCACACCTTACACTAAAATTTCCCAGATGCTACCAAATTTTGGCCTTAATGAGCTTGCTATTGTATTACTTATTTCAAGGAGAGAAGTAGAATGAAATAAGCTTTTAAAGACCAGTCTTGGCTCAGCTTGTTGAGACTAAACCAGTTTAGTTTAACAAGGATACATTTTTGGCTTTTTTCTTTTTCAGTTCAGCAAACCATCACCCTTAGTAAGTACCCCCATCCCCTCAAGTTGCATGTAACCAAAAGTTTTTTCTGGTAATATGTTTATGGTGCCACCAGTTGCATTTGTACAATTTGTACTATTTGTATTTGTTGCTGAATGCTTGGATAGGTAACCACTCTGCTTCAAGTCCCTACATTAGATAGCTTTTAAAACTGAAATTATATCTTTGGCAATAAAAAAAAAAAATCTCCTAAATAAATATTATGTACTTGGACAAGAGTCCTTAGTACAAAAAAGTTATACACAGCATTTTTGAAGGGCTGAAACCTCAACATTGAGATCCAAGAACTGTACTCTCCATGAGAGCGCTCAATGGCAGAGATTATTTTTTTCACTATGCTTTTATTGATATGCAATAGATTATCTTGTGAATGTACACAGAACAACAACATTGCTAGGACTGATCTCAACTCTCAGCATAATTTCTTCTTCCATCTCCCTTTACTTATCATCAGTTCTACAGCCATCAAAAAGGTTCATGCCAAATGCTACTGTGCAACTCTCAGCATTCAAGCCTTTACTTTCATACTCAGCTGGAACTATTCTCAAATCAAATCCCCAACCATGTCCCTTATAGCCCATCTTCTAATCCCAGCCCATTCATTTATCTTCTAACTCCAGAAAATTTAAAAAAAAAAAAAAAAAAAAAAAAAAAAAAATCAAAATATGCAAGCACCAAAGAAGAGAATTCCAAGCCAAAGGACTGGACTCAGCAGAGCTGGGCTTCATCCTCAGATGTCTCACAGCTTCAGAGCACAGCATTTAGGCTGGACAATGAAGAACAGTCTAGGGAGCTTAATTATTTTAATCACAAAACTTTTTACTCAGTAATTCTTAACACTGAAAATATCAGCTTTTTCTCTTGCATCTTAGCTGCAACGCATAAATAGAAACAAAATGATGTTTTTCACATTCTCCTTTTCTACAAAGCTTGATGCCCTGTATGGGGGATCTCACTTGGCTCCAGTTTATCTGTCTATGCCTATTCCCAACATCACCTAACTCAGAGGGGAACAAATTGCAGAAACTTAGATCAAAATAGAAGAGCAGATGAAAAGTCTATTGACTGAATTAAAACTTTCAGTAATTAAAATATAAAGAGGTCTCCAAATAAGTCAGCAAAAACTGGCCACAGGCATTATACAGAAAGCTGTTTTAAAACAACAAAAATCTTGTATCCCTTTTGGAAATCATAATTTTACAAATAACAATACCCATGAGCTTCACCACTACGAATATTGTTTGGGTTCCCTGAGCCTCTGGCTGCTAACCAAAACCAAAAGAAACACCCTGTTACAGATTATAATGTTATTATTACAGCATTTTTCAAATCAAATGCCACATCAATGCCTGTGAATTCTTGAAGAATCCACAAAATATTATGGGAAAGGAGATCATGAGGTATGTTCATGTAAGAGAAAAAGCCCTCACTAAAAATGCCTGAACCGAAGTAGTTTGTCAAGATATTAACTAATGTCAAAACAGACTTAAAAAGCCATTGTAAATACTTGGTAGTTTAAGTTTCAAGCTTTTTTGTACTCAAATATACATTCATTACCCCCTTAGCTAATCCTCCTCAACAACACTAACCATATACATAAATTGGAGAGAAACAATTTAGCATTTACCTCCAGCTTTCTATTGACTTCCAAGATGGTATTTTTAAAGGCTGGAAGTAGAAGGGTTGGAATCAAACCTTTCCTTCTTTCATCCACTACCCCTCCTTCTCCAGTTTCAATCAATCTTATAGTTGCAACAATGGTGATACAAGAAATCTTTAAGGACTTCAAGAAAAATAAAACAAAAGACACATAAAGGCTTTCTTAACCATAAGTGTTTCAAAGACATTACAAGCACTACAAGAATGAAACTGCCATATGAAAAGTACCAGGCCAAACCATTTTGAAAGACTTCCGTGACTTCGTATGTGATAATACTGGCAGTAAATCTTTCCCCTTCTACAACCATGGATGGGCCAATAAATTGGCAGGAACTAAGCAATATTCCAGCACTGGCCCTCTTCAAAACAAAATTTGAACCAGAAGATGCACAAGAGATCTGTCAAGTTTACTATTTTAAATGAAGCCACAAAGACTTCATTATTAGTATTCCATTTTTTAGAAATTACCCACCTAAATGAATGAATGAAAGTATTACAGAAACAGTCTAGGTATATTAATCTGAAATATCTTTAACAGAATTTAGATAACATTTAAGAATAAAAAGTGTGATTAGAAAACACAATTTTGTGCATATACTCAGAACACATATTAGCTTTTAATTAGGCATCCACAGAACCTTCTTCAGTGTTGTGCCTCCTCTCTCCTCTTAAGTTAACTCAAGTGATTGGGCACATCCAACATCCAGCCCACGAACAGTGATCAGGAGAATGAACAAGTACTTCAGAAATATTCACTTCACATGATTAACGCTTTTTCATTGGGATTTACAGTTCTCAACCATAGCATACAGAGCTGGCTTGTATCAGAATATAAGCTGTGTTCTGCCACATTCCACAGTGTTCAGCTACATTAAACAATACACAGTCATAAAGCATCACTTCCTAGGACAAAAAGTCTGCTGCAATTCCTATGTGTAAGATAAACATTGCAGTGGAATATGGACACAAAAGTATTTTACAGTATTGAATGAGATTCCTGTTAATACATTTGCTCATGGTCTTCACAGTTTCAAATGCCAATTCAAGAACAGTTTGGATCCTGCTTCTTCTCTTTCAGAAAACATCATCCTAATTGAGAACACATTGTAAATTTGCAGAATCACATAAAGATCCACCCCCCAGCCAAAGCAGTTTATCTGTGCTGCTCCCAGCTCTCCCTCACAAGGGAAGCCCTGCACATCTTGGCTTTGCTCACTCAGAGCTCTAAGAATCACCTGATTTCCTTTCAGCTGGGTCTGGCTATCAGACAGGTCTGCTGGTCCTCACACACGAGTAGGAAATACCATTGCATCACTCAATCTACTGAGAATCACCACTTCATGCTGATCTATCCAGTACCCTGCAGATGATTTAATCAGCCCATCTATATTGGCTCTAATTAGTATCTATTATTGTATCTGAAGTTTCCATAAACCTATCAGACAAAGTACACATTCAAGCCCATTCCTTTTTTCCTCTCCTGTTCTCAGTGCCAGAACTGTCAAAAGAGCACACAGCACACCTTAACTGACCATAACCTCTGTTCCAAGAGCAGAATGTTTGTAGGAATTAGAATCTGACCAGAACACAGAGTGTGACTGGGGGGTAGATGAGATCATCCAAAGTGAGCTGGAGTTGCATCTCCTACAAAAGGTCAGACATGAAACCAAAAGAGAAGTGAATCAGGGAGTTGGTCTGCACCCACTGTATCAAATAACAAGAGCCAGAGTAGCTTTAAATCACTGATTTCCTGTTTTCTGAGCAGACCATGAACATCAGTACAGTATTTCATTCCATTTCACTCTGATCCTGACTGACAGAGACATTTGCTCATGGTTTAAAATACTCCAAATGTAGGGTTTTTCTTCAAGAGGCTCAAGTACATAAGTAAAATTCATCTTTATTTTGTCTGGCCTTTAAAATACAAACCCAGAAGCACTGAAAAGGGTGCAACTGACCCTCAGTACTAGATTTGTTTCTCTTATGCATATCTCGTTTCCCTATGTAAGGGATCCCTACAAGCTATAACAGAGTTCTAAGCTTCCACATATTTTCTTTAGCTTAACAGCAATGGATTTTTCAAGTAGGGAGTTGGGGCTGGATCACTCAGTCCACCCCTCTAGCACCAGAATGAGGTAAAATACTTCAGAGCACTGTCCTGAGCAACAGGAATTTGTAACTGAGACCAGCTATGACAAATATCTTTGGCATTTCTTTGCATTTATTTCAAGCACAGCATTTTGAGAACTAAAATGGGATCTGGAAAACAACTTCTATAGTCCATGAAAATTAAGTAAGGCCTATTTTAGCAATCACTTCAAAGTGGGAAAATTAGGTCTTCAGACACAAAGTGAACAATATTGAGTGCAACTTGACAGTGAGGGTTTTACTGCATGTGAACCACATAGGTAAACATGGAGAACTTGGATACCATTACAAAACTTCCTCAAACTTTGCTAAGAAATTCACTCACATTTTGGTTTTTTTTAGCACAGGGGAATTGATTATATGTCAACCTATAAATCAAGAGCCACATGTTGAAATTTTACATCATTTGCAGAGATTTGCTTCCTGCTTTAAATTTTAGTTCATATAATCACATTAATGTTCTTAAAGCATTATGTAAAATGCCATAAAAAGAGTGAGAAAGAAGTTTGTATTCAAATGCAGACTTAAAAACACAAAACAGAAATCAAAAGCATCCCAACAGTTCAGGCCCTTGAGATAAACAAATGTATCCAATATAGGAGAACCTGTTATTTTAAGACCAAAGGAAAAATCCACTACGATTTTCAAAGCAGTTTACTACAGACTAATAGAAAACAGGATACAGAAAAAGTCCACTAATGACTTTTTGCACTGACATGTCAGACCTTTTTTTTCCCCTTTATTTATCCAACTTCCATTAAGTTATCAGCCATATGCCATTGCTCATCACTTCTTTAGATAAAGCCTTAGCCATCCTGCTGCCTCTCAGTGCTGTGAGTGCATCTTTCTGATATGAGATACAGCGACCACGCTTTCCTGTAATGCTGATGAGAAACTGCAAAGTTAAAATTAGTCTCAATAATGTTAGAGAAAATACTGATTATGAGTGCAGTATTTATGAAAGGAATATGCATATGCATTATAAAATATGACTCCACTTCAAAGTGAGCACCCTAACAAGTTTAAAAATAAAAATCACACTTTCGAGCCCAGTCACTAAGAACTTCATCTTTAAACTTATATCAATAAAGGAACTGAAATTAAAGCACCATTTCAGCCCTAAGGATTGAAAATACACCAAGTGCAAGCCTGCCTGAATTCAGTACCCTAGCGAGAAAAAAAAACACTCTAGAGAAGTATAAGGTGGCCGTACATTGTAGCAAAACACCAAATACATCAAACACCACCTCAGTATCATCCACAAGTGCATCTTTATAAGCAGAAGGAGAATAGCAAACTCCCAACTGCATGGCCAATATGCATCCCACAGCTGCTGCTTTTGAAAGCAAGAACTTCCCTCCTCCCTATTGATCTGCTACAAATTCAAATAAAGAATAGGGCATCTCATCTTCTCTCTTCCAGTATCCTCTCCTGGTGGTCAGGAGACACTGGCCTCTTGTCTGAAAGGCTACCAAAAGGCTGAAAATTTTTAGTTTTTAGTCAGCCTGTGTTTAAGCACATCAACTGAAATGATCCAAAGCTCCAATACAGACAAAACTATCCCCTACATGTAAGCAGATCTTTTTATAAATTCTCTTCTAAACAAAGAACGTAGAATTCTTTTCTTTATTAGGGATAGCAAAGCCAAATTCCATAGATGAGCAAGGAGCCATGTATTCAGTAAAGCTGGCAAACCACTCCTGCTCAAAAGCATTGAAAGGACATACAGGCTGTGAAGGCACAAGAGAGCAACAATGAGCCATCAGAAATAAAGTATCACATCCTCCATTGAAATTTTAAAAAAATTATTTTATTTTAAGAAATAATGTACCAAGTATTTTCTAGATGCTCTGAGATGCCTTTGTGGTTCATGTAGTAACTAGTTAGTTCCAAAATTTTACCCAGGATTTCAAAACAGCATAAAATGAAGATAAAACAGGAGGTGTCAATAATACAAGAGCTGTCAATAACACATCACTGAACAGCAAGTCACACTATGCAAACTCTGCCCACTGCTCAGGTTGTGGAGAGCCTTCTCTTCTGAGTCAACATCACAAGAGCAGCTAGGATGAGCTACAAAGAGTAGAGACCTCAAAGAGTCAGAAATAATTCCAAGTTTGGGGGTTCCAGCAAGATTATGTGGCTTAGCAGCAATTTGCTGAAAGACCTTGACTATTTCTAGAATCTATAATTTCTGCACGGCCTCACCTCCATGTGAGAAAGGAATATAGCATCTGGAAAAAAAAAAGTTATTTCATATTGAATGATTCTTTTAACTTAATTTTTTTTAAGTGAGTTTTATAAGGGCATTCACCATATGACCACTGTAGTGCTTATGTAACAGCACACACGTGCTATCAGATTTTATTAAATATATTCCTCCTTCTGGATAAAATAACACCAGAGCCTGAAGAGCCTGCGCTGCAACACTGGAATAAAGCAATACAAAAGGGGATATTAAAATCAATTTGGCTTATTTCCTTTCCCAGCATCTAAAATATGACTATGCACCCAGTAAATAAAGAAGCAGGTCAATGACCTTATTCATACTACTCCACTTCAGTACTGTAATTTTCATCTGTATTACATGTATGCTATATTCATGCAGACAGTCCCAAATCAAAAGATTAAGATTTTGCAGGTAAACTTAAGTGACCTTCTGTGCTTAAGCAGTCTCCTCTAGCCTTTAAATATATAAACCCAAATCTCATGTACAGGCTGGACAAATATCACTGAATAAAAAAAACCAAAACAGTCCTCTATTTTCTTCTCATGATTGAACTGCCCATAATTCATTATTTACTGTAAACCATCAAGTTCCCACTGTATTACATGCAGGCTATCTTACTGGAGTATTTATTTGGTAAACTCCAGTAATCTTGTCACCCTTGTGATAAAACACGGTATTACACCTCACTGCAGATAAACTCAACTGCATCATTTGTCACAATCCAAATTCTCAAGAAAAAAAACCAAAACAATGTCCCACTTTTTAAGAGGAAAAGGGCAATTTTTTAGAATTATTATAATTTTATAGCAATCTTCCTCATCCACAGCAAAGCTTCCAATAGGCTTAACAATTTCAGGCAACTTTAATTCACACCAATCTCCCTGAATCCCTCCCATCCCTCCCCGGCTGCCACACGAGAATGTTGTGAGAGATGCTGCCCAAACCTCAATCAAGTCATAACTCCTGGTTCTCTGTGTCCTGCCCCGGAAGACAAATCAGGCTGCTCAAGCACCTTGCAGCATTTCCCAGCAACACAAGTTCTCAACACACTCCTTGGCTCCCACTCCTCACCTCTGCCAAGCCCCACTGCAATTTTATTTTCTCTCTGCTTTGCCTCTTCCAGATTTGGGTGATTTTTTTCACAAAGGAGAGGAGCACTTTCCATTTTAGTCCTCTGGCCAAAAGTGCCAAACAGTCATGCACATCAAATGTCTGGTAGGTAGGGAATAGATCCTTGGATGTGTGGAAGGATATAGAAGGCAGACACCTACCACAATCCTTTCATCTCAAAATTACTAAAATCTCAGTGTTTTGGGGTTTTTTGAAACACAAAAGGGGATATTAAGATGCCAAGTATCCTAAATGAAGTGGTACTGCTTGTGCCACCTATCACTACAGATGACAAAGTGTGCATTTTAAAAGCATAGTATAATGCCTGTGAGTTGAGGTAGGAAGTATCTATGCAGAGAATGTCAGACCTGTAGTAAAACTAGGAGACAGAAGCAGCTTAACATTTACACTCCAATTAAAATTTCTGCAACTTATCAAAAATATTTCAATAAAACATTTTTCAGAGAAAAAAAAGAAGTCAAAACCAATGCAAAATTATAGGTTGAAGAAAGGCTGTCTGGAATTTTCTTCTTCCAACAGAAGAAGCTGAATTATTTTTTCCAAATAGATTTAGGTTTAGAACAATAATAATACTTTTATCTGAAGACTTCAAAGTCACATGCAAAAAAAATATATCACAGTAAACACAGGGTTGAAGGTTTTATAGAATTTCTACTGGCTTTTTTTTCCTTCTTCTTTAAAAGAAATTTGTTTACTACCAGTCTTTGAAAAGCATAAAAGGGAGGAAACTATAGGGAAAATAAGTAAAACTTTTACGTGTAAAGAACATTTGGAGCTTTGTGAGAAGGCTGTTTTTGACAGAATATGCGACATGTAGCCCAATGTGAGTAATATTATATCTCAAATAAAAATCAGCCCATGAATATACATAATCCAAAAGGTAATTCTCCCAATCTCTGAAATGTAATGGAGCCACTCTAGATCACTGAGGCATGAATATTTACTGTATTCAGGCTTTACTGCTCTCGATCTGGGTTCAATTTTGCAAATTAAAATGAAGGCTCTGTGGATAGAGAGATTAAAGAAGAGCATCCTAAAGCCTGCCCGTTTCCTTGGTGTGGTAGCAGTGATCTGGTTACCCTTCTGTTGGGTTATTTCTTTTTACTTATTGGAGTAGTTCAAAAGCAATTGAGAGTGGAAAAGGAGGTCATTTTTGGGTCACAACCTTAGAGTTAAAGGCTCACTAAGGAAAACAAACAGAGTGAACATAAAGTTGCATTTAAAAATAAAACTTGTAACGAAAAATAATATTTTCAACTCTTTTCACTTCTATTTTGAATGGCCAAGGGGAGAAAAAAGAAAGAAGTTGTTTTCTCATTTCTTTCTCATGAACAAAGTTCTCCTGTCCTTTCTCTAAAATAAGCTTGTTAATAGAAGCCATGATTTATACAAAATGAAACAAAGGTGATGAATAATTACTGAGAGATCTGGTAGGCTTCATTAGCTATGGCAAACGTTAACATTAATCGTGGTGATTTGTACATTTTCTAGGAAACACTTGGAATATAAATACAGCAGCACTCGGGTGCAGTACAGCAAACAAGCAAACACAACATGCACAACAGTACAAATCAAATGATACGGTGCTACTCCTGGTGAATTCCTTCTACTAATTAGAATCAAAACAAAGGCTACCTCTGCTAGGAGAAGAAAAGAAAAAGGAATTAATTATGATCAGACAAGTATTTTTCGGAATAGTTTTCAGTTTACGAAATAAAAAACAATTGGTGTACAAAATCTTTATAGCTTTCCCTCGAGGCAGGAGTTTTTTAGTGGCAAATTTTAAAGAGTTCAACTGGTAAGCAATTTTCTATTACAAGTCAGTAACAGTGATTAAGATTAGACGAGTAAATTTATATCCTCTACACTTTTGCAAGTCCTTAGGATATTTGCAAAATCTAAGCAGCTAAGTCTAGAGTAAAGAACAAATGAATTTATCCCTAGCACCTTGGCAAATTATAGTAAGCTACTAAAGGAACAAAGCAGTACAGTGAAAAGTTTCATGCAGCAAAAATAAATTCTATTGCAAAGATACCTGGCAAAAAAAGTCAGGTTTACTGTAATGATTCTGATTACTTCACTCAAATGCAGCCAAGAAAAAATGCAGATAAAGGTCAGAAAAATGAATGAAAAAAATTGGGCAAAGAATGAAGATACTCCCTCTTCTGAACCTGGACATAAAGGCAAAATGTAGTCATCATCGGGTAACAAAAACTGCATTTACTACAGAGGTGCCATGTGACAGCTTATGAAACAAGAAATTCACACTTTTTTGCTTCTGAGCTACGTCATGGTACCAAAGGGTTACTGTGCTTTGAAACCTTCACCAACAGCCTTACTAAACATTTAATATTTTTCTTTCTGCTTTCTTAAAGGCCCCAGATGTGTTCTTGCAGATCAAAAGAGACCAACTTATAAAGTTAAACGAAATCAAGGGCTTTTGTTCCGAGGCATCATTGCTGAACTAATTATTCCTGGATGTTGTTTAATGAAATAGTGGTGCCATATATTAAAACAGTTAACAGGATGAGTTGCGTGAGTTATAGGAAAGGTCTGATCTGGGAATATAAATTTTAGGTTTTCTTCAAAGGAGATGAAACAAACTACTCACAACTCCCCAGTCCTTTCTGTCACTGAAAGGCTGAAATAAAAGAACCCAAAAACGTATGAAAGTTGAAATATCATTCTACATATTTACCCTTCCCTGAATGATAGAGAACTAAAGATGGGGGAGTTAAAAAACCTCCCGAGATTCTCTGAAATGGGGAAATGAAGATCTAAGCTATCCTGTCTATTCCCTGAATTCTACAAAGCACAAGTTAAAATAAATATTGGTAAGTCTTAGAAGAAACTTCATTTTAGACATACATGAGCAAAACAAGAAAGGACTCCCATCTTAAAGCAACTCAACACCAATAGTTACAAGAGCAATTAAGTATATTTATCATCAGGGAAAAAGGCAGGAGGGTAGGTAGACAAAGAGGCATTCCAGCATCAAATTATTAGCTAGATCTTTTACATTATTCTGCAGCCACCAACTGCAGTATTTTTGGTAAAATGCATATTTAACTATACAGTTACCTTACTGAGAGAAACAAAAGATCCTTAAGATCCCTAAGGACATCTCAGGCTAGGAAGGCAACTTTTCACTCTTATACATTCAGACAATAAACACTTTACTTCCCTACTGATAGTCTCTTCTGTGTTTGTATTTTACAGCCTGACACAGGCCAACCCAACACTTGACACCCAATTAACAGACCTAGGAGCTGGAGGTCCGTATATTGATCACACTAAATGGGATTAGTGTGAAATAAAAAGTTCAAAGGGTCTTGACCAAACTTCACCACAGCCCAGCTGTGACAGCTGCTATGAATTTGTGTATCCAGTGCCTCACGTTTTTATTAAGAGGGTTCTGGTGCACAAGAGTTTGCAGTAGCCTATGAGATCACGAAGGTTCACTAACAATGTCAGGCTCTGTAACTGCAGTGACTGACCAAAGAAAAAAATCCTCTTGCTTGTTTGCATAGGTCTTTTTGATTAACTCATGAAAAGGGCCCTCACCTCTGATACAACAAGTATTTATAATAGGACAAAGAGTCGTGATTTCTCTGCCTCTTAAGGATTTGTTAACTGCTATGGAAGAGCTGTCCAATGTGAAAAACCTTACGTTTGACTATAAAAGAAGCAATCCCCAATACATGCTGCAAGCACACCTACTATACTCTGACAATGACAGACAGGAGCTGTATTCAAATGATACAAGTACAAACTATTATCTTCTAAACACTTCTGATCTATTATCTATTTGCCTAAACCTTTCAACTGCCATCAGGTGAATAAATATTTCTACATTTTGTACACAGGCATTTCTTACTGGCAGCCCTATTGACGCGATTTTTAAAACATGCATCAAGATCCAAGGAAATTACAACTATCATCAGCATATTTTAGTATTTCTGAGCACCTATGCAAATCCATTTCCTATTTAAAACAAGCAGCCTTATTTTCCAGTATCAAGTATCACAGACACCTGTAACAAACATGGGAAATCCACTGCAACTCAGGGAAGGGAACAAGCCCATGGGGCAGAGATGTGCAAGTACTGCTGAGGTCAGTGAATGTCAACAGGATTCTCTTGGCTAAGGCAATGTTTACCAAAATAGTCACAACAAACTACAAACAACATGCTATTTTGCTTTTGTGGGTGTTTTTATTGATTAATTTGTTTTAGAACACACTATCAGAATATTTCCTGAGAAACATCGGCTCTGGGCATTTATATATTAATGATAAGGAAACAGTCATCAGTCAGGAGAAAGATGGTAAACAGTTGTCAATTTACAAAAAATTTTAATCCATTATGGGTCTTTTAAAAGGAATCTAGATGTGGCCCATGAGGGAATCTTATAAATAGGCTCACTGGGGTTGCAGAATGCATGTTTAACAGAGGAGACAGCTTCAGAGCCATCAGCACACCTGACCAAGAACACCTGACAGCAACTCACCCAGGACAGAAACTTGGTAAAAGTAACAGGGGCAACTTGAAACCTATGAAGAAAAGTAGTCTGTTGGCACATAAAAGTATTTCACAAAGTAAAGAACAATTCTTTAAGTAGTATTGCAGTACACCAAAAACCAGGTTTTTGTTTCCTTTCTATGTATCCCTCTTCTGCTCAATTTCTTTTGTCACAGACTCTGTCACTTCCTGTCCTTTGGGTCTCAGGACTGTAGCTGCCCAATCACATTTGCTAAGACAACCTTCACTAAAATGGCCAATGACATTTCAAAGTACCACAACTGGGCTTCAAAATTAACATTCCAGGACTGGGAGAAGATTTCACATATGACTGCTCTGCCTGCACTCAAGACTGGAAAACTGCAACTGTCACTCCCTCCCCAGTCCTAAAAGCTATATCCTTTCCTTTTTAAATTAAAGTTGAAATCAGATGCAATATTAAGTGTGCGGGCCACAGAAAAATTGTCTGAGATGACTGAAACCAGTCCAAAGAACATTAACTAGCATACCCAGCAATGCAAAAATTTTTCATTATTAGAAACTAGATAGTTAGATGGGTGTTTGTATTTTCTCTTTGCTGGGGGGAGGCAATGTATTTTTAAAAGTTTCATCAGATTTTTTAGAAGTACTTCTTCATGATCAGGCTTCTCTATCTGCAGATTTTTTTCATCAGTCACCAGCTCTCACAGCTCCAATACAGCAAAAAGCATTGTGCCTTCCTATATTATCAGTTTATTTTCTGTTTTAAAAGCTGCATTAATGTTCATCTACAGTAAATAGAAATACAGAAGATACTCATATCACAGTGAGACTAACATTCAGTTACCTGGAGACTGAATAAATATATAATTTGGGATGCATCATCCCAGTCCTGTTTGACTTTTCTAACACTATGCAAGGGGCTTGAAAAGAAAATATAATTTCATTGGAAGTGACTGAGCACATTCTGGAAGTAAAATGTCTACTAGAAAAGCTTATGACTAAGTCCAGAATGAATCTGAAAGTAAAAACCGACCACATCATTCGAAAGAAAAACGTCAGTGTTAGAAACTCTTGCTACTACAGCCAATGTTCATTAGAGGAAATTAAGTCAGCAAGCTGGTACAACTGGTAGAAGTTGTATCACTGTCTTTCCACAGCAGGAGTGCAGGAAAGATAATTTAAACAGAGATGAGGCCAAAGATAAACAGAAAAATACGACAAGCTTTTAACTTGGCCAGTAAGCCAAGTTTCTCTATTGATATTCTTGCTTCAAACTGAAGGGACCGAGCTTCAAGAATCAGTAAAACAAAAATGAGAAAAAATATACATGCAATATTTAAGCATACATTTATATCCCAGAGGCTCTAGAGTATACATGTAACATATATACCTTTAATATTTCTTCAGAAAAATTAGATTTAGAGGAGAAAAGTTTTTACATAGAGTTCGACAAAACAGCTGCCATTAGTCATTTAACAATTTCATTTTTCTGTCTTTCTTAAAAGGCAAAACATCATTGTACCACTGAAATATTCTCTGTTCAGCCATCACAGTTTTTTGCATCCCCTTTGGATATCATATTTTAAAACTATGATAGTTTTTTCTCCCTTTTCCTACAAAAGGTAGGTACCACATTGCCCTTGGGGTTTTTTTATTTCATAAAAATGAGAAATTGCACACATTGTTTAGAAAACATCCCATCCCCTTATTTTTATGAAAATAGTATTTTAAATCCCAAAAGGATGCTAACATTGAACAAAAAGCACAAGGTTAGCTATTAGGATACCAAGTTCGACAAGTTATCTAAGGCAAAGACTTATTTCAGTTGTTTCAGAAGAAAAACATGAAACCGCAGCACCTTACCAACCATGCAACAATAGAAACAAAATTGCAATGAATTCCAGTCTAACCCCCAATAGAGGATTCCAGTTACCATGCTCACAGGAAAAGGAAAAACATTGACAAAATATAACACCATTTTTCAGACACAAAAAACATTGCACAGAAGTAAATCTACAAAGAAAATCGGGTTCCCACTCAAACTTCACTGTTTTTAGTCTTCTTAGACCGCTGGTACACGAAGAGATGAGCTCTCACTCTGCACAGACAAAAGGGAATGAAAAAGGGATGCTAATGTGAGGTTTAGCAGCAAATAAGTAGCTTTCCTGTTAGAAATTTTAGTAGAAACATTAGTAGTTAAACTTAGTGGGCTTTGTGGTTTAATATACATTCAGCACAAGTCATTTTCCTACAAGCCTTTGGCTCCATCTGCTGACTTTTAATATTAAAAATAATTGACGAGGTTGGAAACATTAATGTTTTTGGAACATGTAAATCACCTACATTTTTCTAAGTGTGGTTCAAAATGTACAACTAAACATCCCAAGTGTGTGGTCTTCTAAATTTGTCAGTTAAAATTATCTTGAAGCAACGACATTCCAGCTCTGAGGAGAGGGTACCTGAGTGAGTCTTACAAGGGGTAAACAAGTCTTGCTTGGGAGACTGGCTGGAATCAGATTTAAACAACAGGTAGACATCTGGATGCTTATGCCACAGAATCACCCAGCAATTAAGTACAAACTTGAGAAGTGAGATTCTGAGCAGACTAATAAAAAGACTCAAAAATGTATAACACAACACTTGTGAGAGCTCCTTGGAGACATTTGCTCAACACCTGCCTGTGCTGGTTTCAGCTTCTCCCCTTTGCAGAGAGATGTCTGCTTCAAAGAAACTAAAGCTTGTTTTATTTATGAACAAATAGAAAAAGAGAAAAAATAACCCTGCAGGTTCAAAAGCACACATATTTGCCTGTTCCAACTCTGATTTATTTTTCATTATTGCAGAAGACTGATCATTATCAGAGCACTACGAACTCAATCTAGGCAGAACTGCCACATGAAAAATTGCATATGAGAAATGCATCTAATATGCTCTTTAAATGTAACAGGCAGAAAGTCTTAGTCCCAAAATAAAACACATTTATGATACACTTCATTGGCCTATTTCACAATTAAACAGCTAAATCCATCATCAAATCACAGCAGTCTGCTTTATATTAACACTGAGCTCTTGTGGCTGCAAATTATTTGAGTGGTAACTGGGATAATCGGCATCTCTGGGAATTTGTTTTCCTTTGTCACTTGAACTTTCAGTATCTGTATGAGAAAAAAAACTAACAACCACACTCTCACAACCGTCCCCCACAAAAAACAAGAAACCAAGACACTCAACTTTCAAGACTTGCTGTGACATCTCCGTGCACACTGAAACTTTTCTGTTACTATCTTGTTACCATCTCTTACACTCTCGGCATAAGAGATACATTCAGCCTCTCAAATCTAATCCCACTTGTTGCAATTGCTACATATGGAGTGGAGAAGATTTTTTTTCTTTTCACATGCTGTTCTCTAGTGTCTATATCAACCTATTGGAGTCTTAGTAGCTGACTTACAAACGCAGGTAAAAAATAATAGGTGGAATAAATTACTTTGGCAAGGGGACTTAAACACGGCATGAAATCTTAACGTTATTAAAGCTAAGATTAAACTGAATATGAAACAGATCCTAAAGCTCCATCTTTATCACAAAAAAGGGTCATTTTCATAGTTTTTTAGAAAAAGAAAACTCTTCTGAAATGAAAATATAAAAACCCCTCTTAGATATAGCACATGCCACAGATAGTGTAGTTTCTAAAAAGTTTATAAACATTTAATAGTTTTAAAATAATGTCTTCTTCAGATCCAAGACAGAACCTAAAAAATCTACTACTTTTAAAAACTTAAAACACAGGAATCCAAATTCTGAACAAAGATTACCAATGAATGTTAGTGGCCTACAAAACATTAGGAAGATACAAGACTCATTTCTACGTGGCCATGCTCAGATATAGGTATGGCTTCAATAGGTTTAAAACCATTTATGCAAATACACTGCGGAAAATTATCACCACACAACTGAGATTGAGGGAGACATTAACAAAAACTTAAAATATAATCATATTTAAACATAAATCTAACCTGAAAACTTGATTCTTCATATATAGGGAAACAGCAAGAAATGCAGCGTGTGCTTTAAAGCACTTCATGTAAGTATAAAAATTTAAATCACATCAATGAGTTCTCTGTCGAAGTGTATCTAAATCCTGACTCAAATAAAAAGCCCTGGTGTCAGCATCAGTAGATGACACGGAAAAAATGAAAGGCAGGATTAAAACTTCATTTCTGAGCTGATCAGAAGGGACGTTGTCCATCAGGGACAACAAAGTAATGTAAAAGAAAAAGCAGTAATACAACATTTGATTTGTAGCATTACACTCACTGTGCCAGAAAATGTGAACATTACGGATTCAGAATAACATTAACTCAGCCCACTCCCCATTCTGGATATCTAATGGCATGTTTTTACAACTGTTTATAATGTACGTGTCAGATGGACTAAGTCTTTCTTGTGAGTCACACTATAACCAGAAAACTATGCCTGAGCATTAACTTTTCTTTCTCCCCTGCTCCATTTAAATCTGACATAAAAACTTTGCCTCTCTCCCTATACATGCACCTTCAAAGCATCACGCCAATACTGAACATGTAAAACCCTCAGACAAGAATTAGAGTCACCCTTATTTAAATAAACAAAACAAACAAAAAACCCCAAGTGCCCCATCCTCCTGAAAATTAAAAAGACAAAAACTCACAAACAAAAAAGAAAACCAAACACCACAAAACCCCACAAACCAAGTGAATAGAACCTTTACCTTTGCATTCTTATTTGTGTGTTTTTAATAGAGAATTACCTTCATTTTCCAAAAATACTGCTTCATTTCCTGCCAAAAACATCCCATTAAAAATAAAAAGCACCTCAATGTTTCCAGTAATCCCCCAAATCAGTTCAGCATACACATTTTACACAAGTAGAGGCTACTGAAGCCACAAGTGCCTTCCCTGAACACGTTCTCCTTACTCTTATTAACCCCATTCTCTCTATTCCCAACTGTAAACCAAGTTGCAAAAAAATTTCCCCCTGCCACAAAGACTTCGAAATCTCCAAGGACTCTGCAGAAGTGCAGCCAGAGCCTCAGCTCTGACAACCAGAGATGTGCTACCTACACAGATCACACCTCTGGAAAGTAGATGGAAAAATGGAACTGCAAAAAACTCCACAGAAAGGATGAGTAGGTAGGAAGAAAGAAGACGAAAACAAAGCAAAGACAAGTAAAAGGAAAAGACCTGAAAAAAAAATTTTGTACTACAAAAAGTGTTTGACCACAATTTATTTTAGAACTTTTGACTAATCTGTTAGTGCTTTCTGCAAAGCAGAAAAGCAGACACTGAGATTTCCACTAATCTACGAATTTCCCACCATTTCCTACTATTTGGGGAAATACACAACCAAAAAATATTAACACACCAGAATAAATTATGTTGAACTTCAATCTTATGTAACATCTCAGACTCAAGTAACTATAAAAGTTCTGAGGGCTCAGAACAAGTTGGGGCCTCGCTCAGTTCTCGAACACAGGGATACATTCTCCACCTCCACCCATAAGAGATTAAAAAAAAAACTACCCTGGGGTGAAGATCTCTAATAACCTCCTCCAGAGCCCAAACAACAGAGCAGCCTTGATAAGACTGGAAAGAACCATTAATGTGAGGGTCCTTGCCACCTTAATACACTTTGTACACACTACTACTTTTCCCCAAACAAGAATATCATCTCAACAACAGAAAAGGAACATTTGAAACAAACACATATTGTACAAAACATTATTCCTATTCAATCACTACTTGACTTCAACTCTCTCCTAAAACCAAATGCAAAATAGTTCACAGTGGGATTTACTGTTGTATTTTACTTCATTTTACAAAGATTTGCATTTAGACAAAACCAAGTGGTGTTGCTCTATGCTGACTCAAGGCCAAACTGGGCATTTATTTTAGTTGTATTGAGCATTTATTCCAACCCTCTAGTAAAAGTACATACTTTTAAGCTTTCCTTTTTTCTGTGGTTTTGAGTGTTTGTGGTACACCTGCATACTCCTCACTCCCTCAAGATTTTAAATTGTTGTCAGCTAATCTCCATAAGCAGGACTGATATCTTTAATTAGGCAAGAAAATACCTCATGAATAATACCTATATTCCAAAAATGAATTGATTCATAACAGTACATATTTTTCCTTAACCTGTTATTTAACTTTCTGCAGTCGTATGTACTAGGTATTGCACATCAGACAAAAACCTCCTCTAGGCATGCTTAGCATAACAGTCTACTGAAATTCATTATATAATTAATATACAACATAGTAATTGAAATTAAAAAAACAAAATCAAATAATTTAAAGGAATATCAAGAAAGAGCAGAAAAATTTTTGAAGACATTCTAAAGCCCCACACAAAACTTACATGACAAACAAATTTCTGACTTGTTCTCCATACTTCTATCCCCTTTTGGTTGAGGAAAAAACCTTGACAGCTGTATATATACACCTGGGTTATTTACTTCCATGAGTTAATCTGTTCTCATGGCTGATTTCTGCCACCTAAACTGCAGAAGGATTAAGGCCACCTCTGGCATTCTTCTGCAGAAACTATTACATACCCTATACACATATATTGAGAGAATATATCTTAAATACAAGTTGCCTAGAAAAGAACAGCTTGACTACTAAACCTTTCACACACACCTGACAGTTTTGAAGTCTACAATTTTAGTATTTAAAAATGTATTAGCTACAGAGACTCTTTAAAAGGCTACTTGAGCTTTCCTTGTTATTTCTGAAGTATGAAATGTTATTTTTTCATTAGAGGAGAAATAAAGAGAAGCCAATTTTATGTCGTACATTTTGAAGCTAATCTTTACTCCCATGAAGAGCCTGGGAGTTTGTCACTTTCATTTCAGACAGTTGCAAATGGAAATCTGTATCTAGGCATTGGTATCATGTTCATCACAGTACTATCTGGGCAGCCAAACTAATTATATCACTCCAGCTGATACTGTAAATATTGGCTCTCTCTAGTATTAACTTTTCCAATTCATGTTATAATAGCTGGTGCAGCTTGAAGTGATGGGAATATTTTAGTGAAAAGATGCATTTCACATTTAGTTTCAACAACACATGCTATTGTCACAGGCATATGATGACAGCTTCAGGTGATGAGCCGAATAAACATTTAAAGATCAAAGTGAATTCTCATATAATTTTCATGGCAGTATCAAAGAATAAAATGTAGAGAATTCTCTAAGTGAAGTCCTCTCAGAAACACACAGTACAAGGCATGAAATTCAGAGGACTTCCTATGGTGCTACAGCAATACTTCAAGAAAGTCCTCTGGTAATAGAGTAAATACAGATTTCTGGGCACTTAGGCACTAATCCATTTTCTTCTGTCTCTGGGTCTGAATATTGATTTTCAGCAGCATTGGTTAAGCAATGTTTTCAATATTCAGATCCTTTCTTTGCCAGCAGCCACAACTGAGCAGAACTTTACAACACAGAGACCACAGCATAGTTAATCTGACACTTGCTGAGCTGCTCTGCTTCTAAAAGCCTCATCAAACAAGGAAGTGTACTGTCTATGGATGACCAAAGAAGAGTGACATTCCCTCCCTTCATTCTGGTTACTGAAATTTTGCCAAAGCTTCCAGCACTTGAATTTGAATATTTAAAACATGAGAGTTCCTCTCTGCCCTAACTAAGCCTTCTAATAATGCTACATTCCCAGCAGCAGTGTCATGTGAAGGCTGTGTGTACCATACAAGAGGTCACCTTCCCAATTACTAATCAAGCATCCCACTACGATTCCTGCTCAAACAGCTTGTGTATGTGCATGTGGGTCTGCTTTCAATTAAACTGCATTCAGAACAATTCTACCTGAAATTAAAAGAAATGAAAATAAAGTTAATGACCTGGCAGCAGCAAGGCTTAAGCAAACAAGTTATGCAAACGCAATCTAGCCATCCTTTGCTTTAAGGAGTTACTATAAAGTTAAACAAAAAGGCATTTGGATGAAACTTGTGATTACTACAGCAATGTCCATTAACTTAGTTTCAAATTGATCTTGAACCCCAGGGTACACAAAGCCAAGAACACAACACTTGGTCCCTGGAGCTGCAATGGTTCAACAGGAAAGATGTTACCTACTAAGTCCCAGGATAACATGTGCCTTTTTGCTCAGCTGCATCCCAGTCACAGCACAAAATTGCAACAGTGGATGAGAAAACGCAAGAAAAAAAGTTTCTTCAATCTATGGTATTATAAGTAGAAAAGACCAATCACTTTGAAGAGCAAACTTTGAGGCTGGAAAGGAAGCTAAAAATGGACAAAAAAGGACAGGCAGGAGAAAAAAAATAGAGTGAGCAGATAAAGGAAGTTGAGACAATATTTAAAAAAAAATCTAGAAGTCAGAAGTAATCTTAATAGCTCATTAGATGCTTAGTTTTCTTTTCAACTTCATTTTGGAGTAACAAACCTGCATATTTGTTTATCCTCGTGTTGCTGTACTAGAGCCAAACTGCTCACTCATGAAGCATACAAGAACTTAATCCATTCCTCCATTTGTGGCACACTTGTGCACTGGGATTTGGAGGCTTCACCATGAGATCCTACAACCCAGTGTGTTGGTAATTCCAAAAGAGCTACAGAATACTGAGCACAAGAGACTACACATGGACATCACATCAGCCAGTAGTCTCCAGGAGTCCAAAGAGGACACTAATATGGCAAATTAGTGGGGAGAACACCTACATACATGGGGCAGCACATGCAGCACCAGTGGAGCTATCACACTTCAGTGCCAAGACCAACCTCAGAACAACTATGCCTGTATCATTTCCCTGTCATGGAAAATGTTTACTGACATCTTGACAGAAAAAAAATGTATCTAAGAAAATTCATCATCATATCAAATAAAAGTATGACATTCATATCACACAGTATTTTCTTCTACTTAGAGTCGAGATCATCTTGCATTATTTTATTACTTTAAACCCCACTGAAGAGTGTACCAGTTCTTTGACAGTAACAGCTCTCTACACTAGCTAACTATTAAGGCAAAATTATCTGCAAGGCAATGGCACAAAATATACACTCCAAATTAATCTCGTGCATTAACCACTACCAGTCAGCATTGCAGATAACCCTGCACAAGCAAGTAGTGCCATGGAAATGCTGCAGAAGTTAAGTCTACCTTGGAGAGCAATATTGTTTCCAGCAATGCTGCATGTCCAGGTGGAACCTTGATCCCAACAGTCATTTCAAGATGATTTAAACAGACAGAAACAACACAGAAGTTACAAATCTCTTCCTTTCCAGATTCACTATAGGAACAAACGAATATGCTTTGCCTTCTAATGGATGAGAAAAATTACCCAGTCTTGTACCCCAACTGCCTCTATCTGGCAGAGAGCACAGGGTACATCCAGACCTCCAAGAAAAGCTGCAGAGGAATTTCAGTACTTGAAGAGTTAATTGGCAAGCACTGACTAGGTCACTTTTCTGCCTACAGAGATCACATTAGACACACAAGCTCCAAAAATAGAGTGTATGGTTTGGATTAGCACTGTTCAGGTTGGCTGCTCTCCCCTGGCTTCCTTCCCTTCTGCTCGGACCAAATAGAAAAAAATTAAAAGCTCCACAATGTATATCAAGATCCCTTTCTATTATATATTATCCCTGGTGCTGAATAAAACAAATCTTAATGCACAAAGTCCTTTATCTTGCTCCCTCACTTTACTGTACCCACATGATATTCAATAAAAAATTGCAAGTGATTTGAACTAAACATTGTACTTCAGTAACAGGTAGTGAATGAATAGCAACATACAAATCTCTGGCTGAACATTTTCACTCCTGAGGGGTTTTTTGTAAGTTTAAAGGTCTAAAGTTAACCACAATTTTGTATGGTTTTTAAATACAAACTTAAAATGGATTTTGTGCTTTGCAGTCTTCAGGTTTTGTTTGGAGGGCTTGGTGTTGGTTTAGGTTTTTTTAAAACATGAATTAAAACAGAAATAAAAACACAAAACCAAAAAAACACACAGTAAAAAGTTACAAAACCGTACTTGAAAATGAGGGAACTGATCTTCAGAAACAACTCAGCATCTGCTACTCTTATTCTCTTAAGAGATCTGGCCAAAAAGATTTGAGAAGATTTTATTGCCAGATCTAAATTTCATTCCACAGGCACAGGATCAGATCTTTCATCCTTTACTTAACCACAAAGAACTGTGCAGAGCAGTTTTGTTCTTCCAAAACAACTGATATTATCCTAAATGCTCAAAGCAGAGTACTTTCCAGTATAAGCCAAATCCTGCATATTTTGCTTTTAAGTAATGTCACAGCAGATGCAAAACCAGTAGGATTCACACTGATGATTTCTAGGAAAGAAGAAAATCTCCAGAAAAACTAAAACCCGTGCTTTAGAAGCAAGAGACAAATAAAAAAAGGTTTAATTCTTGTACTGAATTAAACCACATGTATAACATTATGTTTATACATTGCAACATTTAACTTGTTGCTTTAGGATTTAAGACCTGCAATTTTGCACCCGCATCTTTTAATATGCACCATAAACTGCCTTTTCACAATTTTACCAGCTACATTTGGGTGATTCTCCCCCAGCCCAATTCTCCAAACTGTCCTTCACAGCATTCCAATGAAAAGAAAATGTTCAAGGCAAGCAAAACTCCCTTCCCAGCAGAGGTCCTGTTGCATTTGAAAGGCTGTTTATATCAGCACTGGGAAGAAGAACCCAAGCAGCACAGGAAGAAACAGACACAGAAACAGTACTGGGACATATTCTCAGAACATACAGCAAGGGCTCTCTCTACTCACAGTGCTAGAAGCAGCCAACATGGACTGCAATTTGAAAGGGGCACATAAGGAGGCCCAAAGTGCTCAAAATGGAAAAAGCAAAATCTTCAAGATTGAATCCAAGTCCACATGCAAATGTCTTTGTGATCCAATTCAGTGGGGTTTGATCTAAGTTCGTTTTTTGAGATTTAAACATCCTCTGACAAGGCTTAACCATGCAACTCCGAATGTGCAGAAGTCCTTAAATCAACTACAATTAGTTCTTACTACATGTATACACATACTAAAACTCACTAATCAGAGATCCTGGGATACCAGAAAGACTGAAGTACTTACATGGACAAAAGTAGATCTCTCTGTTACAATTTTAACAGCTACAATGGTTCGAAGGAAATAGTCTTGCAAATACTATTTGAGTTACTCTATCAGACAGTGGAGAATTTTTTTGTTGTACTAGCCATAAAAGCTACAGAACTTTTGCCAAAACACAGACCAAGGTTATCTAGCCAAACAAAAAAAGCTTAGAAGAAAACATCTCTTTTAACATGGTGAAAGTATATGAAGCCTCTCAGTATCATACAAAACGATGCCTCTTTGAAGTTCATAAAGTCAACAGGCTCTTGCCAAGACAGAGTCACTACTGGTTTAAACCAACACTCTCATTTACTAAGACTTGACTAGATAAACAGAAGCAATTCTCTCCCATTTTTTTATATCTAAGTCTCACATGACCTTTTTAAAATTCACCTGAGTACTGAAACAATCCATATGACTCCCCTCCAATATGAGGGGAGCATTTCATAAATGTTCTTGCAACTTTTAAGACTGAGATACTCACACTAATGATGACAATTGGCTACCACCAACCTCCAGGACGGTCAAGGTTGGAACTGGTAAGAATATTTCTCTTTCCTTTTAATGAGGTTTATGACACAAGAAACCACTTTCTACCATACAGCACCAGATATGTTATTCCCAATCAGCACAGAATGAGAATCCTTACATGATCCCCTAGAGAAAAACATGAATGCAACCACTCAGCAGGAACACAGGTACTCAGCATTCAAGACAGTCACAACTTCTGACATATACACAGCACAAATGGGACTTCATAGAGGCTCCAAGTCAGTTATTAACCTCTACCAGTCACTCAGCTTGCATCAACCTGCTCCAGCATTTGTCAGCAATTCATTAAACAGGACAGACACGAACCTGACTATTAGACAAAGAGAAAAGTTCCTACTTCTCACAATTCCTGAAATAGAGCCTGAGCAGTGGTCTTCATACTTGGCTGCCACATCCATGCTCTGGATCTTGTATACCCACAGCCCCAATCATAGGTAAGGCAATGCTGAGTGGACACTTTTGGGATAACCAGATCCATGAGCTGTATACATCTCTCTCTGCCTCTTCACTCAATTCAGATCTGACCTTTCCTACAATCTTTCTTACCTGGATAAAGAAGGCAAAAAATACCTTTCCCCCACTGGAAAGAAAACACTTTGCTTTTTCAGTAAAAGTGTTTATAACAAAGATCCAGCAGCACTGGAGTTCGGCATTCATCCTCATTTAAACTAAAATCTCAAAACAACATATATTTTAGATATCAGTAAAATAAAAACCAATCAGTAAAACAAAGTGAAACTAAATTGTATAAAATCCTTATTATTCAAACTCCTGTAACTTTTATGTAGCAGAAATACAAGTGTCACAAGTTGATGCAGTTTATAAACTCAAAGACTATAGAGATTGAAAGACCACTGAAATAATCTGAAATGACATTCAGAATTCTGCCAACACTATGTTTTTGCTGCAGAAATCCTAGGTTCATGCTCTTCAAGGTGGATTTCAAGTGCTAAGGAGCAAATAGTACTAACTCAATCGGATAGTGAACTGTTTGCTGTGTCAAAGCTTTTTGCCAAACACATATATATAATTTTTCTTTTTGCTATATGGATAATCAACCCCAGATGGCAATTTACATAGGCAAAGCATAAAGGAATCCTTGCACTGCTGGTGCTCTCAGCCTCAATCAGAGCAAGCATGGGCATTTGAGAATGTCACTGTTTATTTTTAATTGCTATGTCCCTCCTTTGTGCAGGTTCAAGCGGTCAAAGATGTCGAAGTCCATTAGTAGAACTGGAAGGTGATGCCACTTCATTTGGTCAGAGGGTTCTTCAAATTTAAAAAAAGCAGCTAGTTTGTAACGTCCCTAAATGTACCAGCTGTCAATCTCAGTTACCATTGGGTCAGGGCAAAAAAAGGTCAGAGAGTGTCATAAACCACAATGTGTTGTGAAATGTGCTTCCTCTGTTACCTTGTATGCCTGAGAAAGGTTTGACCTTTTATAGGTATCCTAACCCAGCTCAGCATGATGCTGGCAGGGGTAAGTATAACACACAGCTCAAATCTACAAACATTGCTTCCTTTCACTGTGCCTTGGTTTCTGTACCTGTGCAATATGAAGGTGAATGTCCAGTTGCTAGCTGCCAAATACAAAACTGTGCCCACTGCTATTATCATTCAGAGGCATGGACATACCTATTTCACACACAGCAGTGGAAGGTTTAATTCATTAACAGCAACAGGAAAAATAACTAAAACTTTGAGGGAAGTTGTTAATGCCATAAGAACCAAATGATCTGGCTTTTCTTTGCAAATAATGTGTTTATATGCTAAGTTGCCTGTCACTTCAGTGACTACTCTCCCAGTCACCTGGGAAGAAAGCCCACTAAAAAAAGTCACACAAAGTCTTTTTCTATCCTTTTAAACACGAATTTACAAGTTATTTACTATATTTTTGTAATTTCTTCCTTCATATGGATTCTCAAAAAGCAGATTTATTCCTAAACATATTTCTTCAAAACATTCTTGGACTACAGATGAAAAGCAGAATAGTCATTTCCAGATATAATCTAGTGATGCATTCTTTCTTTGCAAGAAATAATTACCCTGCCTTGTCTCCCCCATCTCCTGGAGCACAAAATGACAGGAAGTTTGGCCAATGCTATGCCAAAAAGAAAGCAGTGAACTTGCTGTGCAAGGCCCTGGTTGGGCAGGAGCCATCTCCCACTCCTTATTACTTGTCCCTCTTTGAACCTCAAGCACAGGCAGGCCCAGGACTGAGAACAGGACACAAGAGCAAAGGAAAGAACACTGCCAAGCGGAAACCAGGAGAGGTTGCAACTAGAGCTACAATCCCAGCAAGCATATTCTGTGCAGGAATTGGAAGCATGGTCCCTAAATAGGCTGCATGCTGTAAATAAGAATACAGGCAGTGAGGAAATCAGCTGGGAAAGCAGAAGTGTCAGAGTACATATGGTACAAATCCCTTCTATATAAAGGACAATAAGATATAAACTAGATGGCCACAGGTATCACTGAAGAGGCTGGCCAGAAATTGTCTGCTATCAGCCAAATACTTCAGGTGAAATCAGAATGCCTCACATAGTCCTTCACTTGTCCAAACAGTACAGTCAAAAATGAGAAAACAGCACATTGACTCAATGAAATAGTAGAGTCCTTACAGTAAAAGATAATACTGACAATCAAAACAGTCCCATCCAGGCTTGTTAGGCCAAAACCTGCCTGCCCATAGAATGTAATCAGTTGGATCCACTTTTAAGTGGTAGCTGCAAAATACTCCAAGTCTTAATTCATTTTGGGCAATTAATACTAAGGGAAAATCAAAGCAGTGATAATCAGCACCTGTGAAATAGATCTCACATGTTCCAAGCATAAAGTCACTTTGTTTTCTTTTAAAGGATGAATATATTTTAAGGAAATTAAATAGTAACAACAGTTGAGCAGTTCAAAGGCCACTGGAAGGTCTCTTTGACTTTCCACAGGCTCTCTGAAGAGCCCAACAGCAGCAAGCCACCTACTGCATCCCAGCAGTACTCTCAGAACATGCTGACACAAATTAAAGCCTCAGCAAACAAAGAGAATGTGCATCAAGCATTTCAACGCCCTCTTCTTGTCATTTCCTTTGCTTTCAGAAATTTCTGGAAGCCCACCTATATGGATTCTTTTGCAAACCTTCTCACTGCAGTGTATCTCAAATAAAAGTAACCTCCTTCAAACCTTGTTCAGTCCTTGGGTACATCCCATCTTGGAAATGTGCCCACTTTGCTTCTCTGAATTGAAAGCCTAACAAGCTAATCTAGATCAGTCCTCTCTTCATCCAAATAAACTACTGAGCAGGTAACTTTACTGACTGCTTTATTTTAAAAAATCACTATGTCTGTTACTATTATAAGCTGGGTTATATAGGTACAAAAATAAAAATTGAAAATAACTGAATCATTTCAGATTGGATGAGAACACTCTCTTCTTTGTTGAGTGTCTCTTTCTATCAGGAAAACCAGGAGGAATGAAAATGAGAGACTCACCTTCAGGGCAGGAATCTCCACATTGTCACCAAGGCTAACAGAGCCAGAAAGAATAGTCCCTGTCATCACTGTGCCTTGACCCTTGATAGAGAAACAGTGGTCGACTGCCATAAGGAAGTGTCCTGAGGGGTCTCTTGATGGCAGGTAAGCCTGAGACTTCAAGACCTGAAAAAAAAGATAAAAGCAGCACCATGCCTGGGTGAAAAGTCATGACAGCAACACAGCAGAATCAGGCAAGCGGATGATTGATTGAACAAGCTTGCAATTTTCCTGATTTCAGGCATCTCCCAATGAGCTTAGAACTCACCAATGTCAAATTAACTGTGCATGCCATAGAGGGGCTGCACACTTAGCAGCAGGAACAGTTCGATTTTCTGCCTTAGAAAGATTTGGTGCTGCACATTTAGCTTGGTTAGCAAAACCTCACTGGCGATAACGTTGCTGCCAAACTCAATATAAACACTGCAGCAAAGCAAAGAGAAAAAAAAAAAAAACTGTACATGTGTCATCTCCCCCTTTTTCATCCCTCTCTTAAAAGTACAATTTTACAGTACATTTTGCTACTTCAGCTTTTTTGGAAAATGAACTTATGTACAGATATTAGTGTGCCATAAAGCCCATCACTGAATCCCTCCCAGAAAAAACTAATACTGGGTTAAGTTTTCAAATTCAGCTTCCCGTTCAGATTTTTTTTGTGCTTCCTGAAGGATCAATCCATTAAGAAAAGTCACATAAGTACCATTTTCTAGAGAAATTCTGAGTTTAGCATTTTTCTTTTGTTGACAAATATTACATTTCTTAAAATATATCGTCAGACAAAAGATTTTAATTACATAAAGGAAGTCATGTACTCAGCAGTGCTTCAAAGGAACTGGTTCACTCCTGTCTCAAATCACTTTTGATCTATCTTCTATCACCTGCATATACACTTGGTATTGCCTTTAACATCTGTTTTTAAGGTCAAAAACTGCAGTCCAAGCCCAGTTTGTAGTGGCAGAACAATGGAGTGTCTCTTAGGAAGGACAGAAGGGATAATAGCTTCAAGTTCAATGGCAGGGCTCACACAGCATTTGCCAGCTCGTCTAATATTAGGTTTCAGTTGACAGAACAGCTGCAGTTAGTGTTTCCTTCAAAGGTTTTAACCCTGGAGAACATCTCAGTAAATCGAACAGGAACCAGATAAAGGCAGAAGTAAGCACTTGCAGATCTCCTCATCTCTAGAAACTGCTGGGGGCAGATTGGTTCTGGCTAAATCTAGTCTAAGGCCATGCTACATCCTATCCCCATGC
Source organism: Acridotheres tristis (assembly GCA_037013685.1). NCBI lineage: Eukaryota > Metazoa > Chordata > Aves > Passeriformes > Sturnidae > Acridotheres > Acridotheres tristis. The sequence goes on along the minus strand of CM072899.1, from coordinate 11,394,011 downwards.
CCATCCTGACTCACAGGAGCCTGGGAGGTGACACAGCATCCAGTGCTCAGCAGCCCTGTGGAATATCTTGCCTTTATACAGTCCAGGCTGCCCAGGGCTAGGCATCCATAAATTTTTTGATGACTGATGCTGCACCCTAACTTCAGCAATTTACAAGTACTTTAAACCTGGCAGCATTCAAATCACAATTTGACAAGTCTTCAAAGAATAATGTCTTGATTTTGGGACTCTTTTCTTCTATCTGAACTAACAGTGGCATCCCTCCAGGGCAAAGATGTTCCTTTCCTTAAGCTAATCACAGAAAAGGTAACAAGTCTATTGCAAAGCTGCAAACTGATCTCAGTTATTTTAGGTTTCCTGCCCTTCACAGTATAAACATCATGCCATGTAACTAAGGGTTTTGAACATCTGAGAATAGATGCTTTCATGTTGGTATTATGCTCTTCAGTGAGTACCTCAATTAATTCAGAAATACCCAGGGGATTCTCAGACTCTGGGGCTTCTGGTCCACCAGGCTTTGCTGCAACGGCAACAATAGGACACCCAGCGAATCTGAAAGAGAGAAAGACATTCACCATTAGACCACAGATGTGCTACACATGTCAATATAAAGAACTTCCAGGCTCACCTGAAGGCTAGGAAACTCCCTAAAATTCCAATTTATCTGCTCTTCCCCCATTGTGACCGACAGTTTCTCCCTGAATTACCAGCAGACCAGCACTACTGGACTTCACTATGAAAGCTTCAGTCCTGTCCCACATTAGCTACTAATTCAATGCTGTGACAGTAAAATGCAAAATTCAGTTGATTTCAGAAGCTAAGGTCTGCTGTTACTCAGTCTTAATGCAGTGGTTTGCATCCAAAGTCATTTTACCTGGAGACTAGCATATTTTTAACTTTCATTAAACAATTAAAATTCTAACTGTAAAGTCATAACCTTCAAAACAGGAGCCAAATGCAAGATGCCTCATGATACCTACCTGAGTCTGCAAGATCTGTAGACAACAGAAAGATCTAAATCTACTGAAATCAAAGTCTGCAAAACTTGCAAAGGTTCAGAGAGAAGTACAGCCAGCTGACCTCAGTTTACCTTTTATCCTATAATTAGTTTTAATATTCAAGTCCTTAACTTACAGCAACTTTTCTTTTTATTTTTTTTCTACAAATTCAGTCAGCAGACTTAACTTTTGCTCTCTAAAAGATAACCTAGTGTTTTCTATTGCATTTTTTCAAAAATCAGAATTAACCACAAAATACACATTAAAGGAATGGAATAATGATCAGTAATTACACTAAAATTGATTGGTTCTCATAGGTACTTAATTCTTATGCAACAGATTCAGACCAAAATTAATTATTTTGGCCATCCTCTTGACATCTACCCTCCACTGATTTTCTCACAAAAGGGAGCAAACTGGAGGGAAGAGATGGTGCTTTGCTAAAGAAGAAATGTTATGTTCTATAAAGGGAGCTCCCTCAGTGACCCAGCTGTAACCAGGCACATGAGGTATTTTCTTGGTTTATATGCCATAAGCCTGAGGCATCTAAGGACAAAGGGTAATAAAAATGTACACTGAAAATTCCTGTAATTAACCATAAAACCATTGGAAATTTATTTTCATGCAAGTATTTCAGAGCACTGTATTGCCATAAACAGAATCTGTGCTGAAGCAGATGCTCTACTCCTCTTCCCATACACCAGAACAAACTGGAGTAATTGTATAGTGTATTTGGAGGCACTTCTAAACACGATCCAGCCCTACTGAAACTCTTACTCTATCACACCAAATTCTCTCAGCAGAATTTAGATCCTGCTGGACAAGGAGAAAAGCTGATGTGCAAAAAAATTTTTAAAATAGAAATTCCATTCATAGAGACAGTTTGCTTTTAGTTTTGGTATGAAGTCACAGAAAACCGAGTTTTGATTAGGTAAATTCACAAGTATCAAACTATTCAAATAAACAACAGTTACTTTCTTTTTTTTTTTTTTTCCTTCCATACAATCTCCTGACAACACTACAATAATTTCCTCAGCATTGGTGGCAACATCTCTACAACTGCAACAGCCTTCAGCTTTGCTTACTGCTGTGGAATTCCACACACACACCTATGTGTGTAGGGAAAACATTTCAGCAAGTAAACTATTTGAAAGAAAAACAAACTAAAAACCACAATTGCCATTACAGGCAATTGTCAAATGGTATCATCATGTATCCCGCTAATAAGAATCGTTTAGGAATAGAAAAGCATTTTAAAACCACACATTTGGAGATTCAAAGTCAAGTGGGAAAGGGCTGTTGAGAAATTCCACATGCCCGAGATACAACAGGACAAGCACTTTGCAATCAGCCAGGGCAGCAGTGCTTTCCAAGCACCATCAAGCACAGACTGCACATGTGAAAACTGAATTTTGGTTCTCTCTCCCCTGTACTCTGAATCCTGTTCCTTGGATTCTTCAACTCAAAATGTGACCTGATAATTATGTCCCTTTATATCCCTGAGCAAAGCAAAGATGTGTTACGGTTTCTGTAGCCACATCCAACAATTCTTCACCTGGATATTCTGGCTTTGTATTATCCTATCCAAACTCCAAGCAGCTCTTTAAATCAAAAAGCTTAATTACAAGAAAATATTTCTCTACACACAATACTTGCAGATGTGATTTTGGAATTGCACCTGAGTTTCTGTAAATCTTTTCACTCTTTTCTCATAACTTTTGCTAGATGTGCTAGTATGTTTAGAAGCACATTGGAAGAGAAATATTGGTATTTTTGCCAACCCAAATTTTGTGACAAGTTACCTGTTAATATTACTGTTCACTTACTTGGTATTTTCCAAGGTCTTCTGCATTTTCTTAGTCATCTTCTCAATGGCACTCTGTCTCTTCCCCTCTGGAAGGAGATCTATTTTGTTCAGGACTACCACCATCTTCTGGCAGGCAATTTGCCCAATTACCAAGCACTCTGCTGACTGTGTCTGCATCCCTTTTGTCACATCTATCACAAGCATCATTAAATCGATAATCTGGGCACCTGGAGGAGAAGTCACAGTCAGTATTACCACAGCATAAAAAGATTAAGGATCATTTTCTCAAATAGTTTCCATTTAAAATTGTCAGCATATGTACAAATGCCCAGAAAGACAAACAAAACAGAAGTCAAAGTAAGCACTGAATTCCACAGCTCTTTTGAAATTAAGACCTTGGGAACTGAAGCTATTATAGGCTATCATCGAGTCATAAGAACCAGGGAAGAATGTGATAATTCAAGTCTAAGGTTGTTACCACTGCATTAAAAAAAATACTAAGAAAATTAAGCTTGTAGCAACACAGGCATGACACTTGCCTCAATTAAAAATTGTAATCTAAGCAGCCAAGCAAGAATCTAACACAGCCAAAGAAACACACAGCAACACTGCAGCGAGCTGCACACAGAGCAATCCCAACACGAGCCAACCAGGTACTCAAAAAAACACCCATAAGCCTCAGAAAAAAAAATAGTGGCAGCCAAGTAGGGACTAAGTCCAAAATATCATTTAAAAAACGTGATCACCACCAGAGACAGGTTTACCTCAAGTCTAAAGAAATCCTTGAATTCCCCAACATTAGGAAGAGGCAATTTAAAACGTGCAGTACATCACACCATTCACTCTCAATTCAGTTCCACATAACCTGAATAAGTAATTTCAAACACAGGAATAGAGATCTGATTCCTAGATCTCTTCATGGGAAGGGTCCTAAATGTTAGGCTGATCTTACCTATCATGCTTATGGATTTTTTTTTTTTGAAGTATTGTTGTCATGAACCCTAAATCTTTTGATTGAAGCAACCTGAATTTCATGGATTTAAATAAGTTTTCAAGGAAGCTTTTGATGAACACTGGGCCTTCCACTAATTACATTCAGATTTTTCTTGTTTCATTTGATGTAACTGAAATACTCTGAATACCAAAATAGAAAAATGCAAGTCTCAAGTGTTGAGAAAATTTAAATATAAAGTAAAATGAAAAATTTAAAGCTGAAGTACTAGAAAAGTCACATGCCAAAATAAGCACATTTTTAAAGATGATAAAAGCTAGAAATCATGTAAAATTCCAGCTCTCTAACTTAAGTACTTTTTATATTGGCCTTAAGATCAGAAGAACAAGAAATCAATATAACTGTTCCTTGTTCCTCCACCCTTTCCAGCCTTCCCCCTGCCTTTTTTTCTGCTTTCAAGGCTTTTACAATGGCTATGACAACAGCTACCCTTGTTCCTAATTCCCATGAACTCAGGATAGGAAATCATTCCGAGGTTGAAGTGCACGGGTGAATGAGCGGGTGGGAACTACAAGAAAAAATTATGGTTACAAATGACTATTTCAACCTACCAGAGCTTTTATCTTGTAATAATGAAAGTCCTTCAGAACTCTAGTTGGATAATTGTATTTCCAGTGCCCCTGCAGAATTTTCACCAGTCATTTCAAATATCTATCCCTGACAAATCAAGGATAAGCTTTACATCTTCAAAAGTAGTTTGCATTTTTATTGTTTTGGGAATTGTATTGATTTAGAGCTTGCTTAAATTTCAACACAAACATCATCAAGACTGTACAAAAGGCTCAGACTTTATACACCAGTCAAGTGCAGACCTAAAGGTCAGAAACCAAGGGAAACAAATGGCATGAAAATAGTCTGAGTGGGACAAAGCACTTAACAATCCGAATGGATCCATTTTTGTGAATACATACAACAGGGCTGCTTTAACCTTAACACACATTTGGTATTACACTATTCTACAGAGCTGACATCCTTAAAAGGAATGGGAAGAAATAATGAAAACCAAATCATCAGGTCCAATTCTTTATTAATACTATAAAAAGGACATTCTGGTAACACAACAATGCTGCAGCTTAAGCCTTACCAAACATTACAGTGGCTAGTAAAGCACAGCAACCCTCATGCTCCAAAACTAATCCAAAGCAACCAGACCCAAACCTGGCCTTGAAAAGGGCAGCTGATAAGATGCATTAGGTACAGTGTGGTATTTTTCCCTCCAAAAGAACACAAAATCTACACTGAACTGTAATATGTAGTTCTGGTAAAAGGTGTCACTTGACCTTGAAACTCTAAATCAACTGCTTCAAATTCATTGGTTATAAAGCAAATGCTTGCAATTGCTGTATTTATGAATCTATTAGCAATACTTTAAAAGAGCCATAAAAATCATCAACCCAGTTGCTAGAAGGTCAAGAATGTCTGCCATGGAGCACTGCATAGCAACAAGAAGATGAACAAAGAAAAATAACTGTAACAATTACTGATATTACTAATTAAAAATAACTAATAATTTAAAACAGCTGAATAATTCCGTGGGAAAATTCCAGGAACACCAGAAGACATACCATGACACTCCAGACAAAAAATACTTCAAGTCAAGCAAAGCAGCAGCACACTCAAGTTCACAAACACTGTCAGCACAATTATTGTGCCTCCTCCAAAGCCCCAACTCCTAAGAGGTGGCCCAAGATGGGACAGAAGGCAAGGCAGGCAGAGCTGGCACACGGGCAGGGTGGGAAGGTGGGAGGCTGCTGCCCTTCACTGGAGTCGTGGAGACAAGGCAAAGACCACGACAGCATTGACAGAAATACCTGAACTGCCTTCTCACCAAGGCATGAGGATGTTTTGTGATGTTTTGGAGGCGCCTACTGGTGCAAATCAAGGCAGGAGTGCTGAGGTTTACAGGACCCTTAAGTAACAAGGCAAAAAAGTAATGCTGAAACTTAATTCCTCAACTTTCCTTTTTGAGCTGTTTAATAAACCATCTTTGTCAATTCACCTTCTTCCCCATCCCACATCTTTTCCTACACAGTTTTACGTTTTGGTTTATTCTAGAACTCATTTCTGTCATTGCCCATCAGCCATGCATAAAGTTCATTAAATACTAAAACAAAATCATCTAGAGAGTGCACAAGGACTCACCAATGTCACATTTCAAATCAGGAACGCTGGCAAGATGACAAAACTGTAACCCTCTCCCACCTACCACAGAACACCTTATTCAATACATCTTCTCCTCCTAACATATAAATGGTAATGGCAGATTTAGAATATGTTTAACTTCAAATTCACTACTTAAAAATCTCTAGTAAACAATCAGCTTATTATCATATCAGAGTTCAGTCAACAAAAAGAACAATAATTGTGAATGATTTTCTGCAGCACAGTAAGATTTAACAAGGAACAGTGAAGCAAGGATGGATTATATCAGTAGTCTCATGAATACACTCTCAAAGATTTTTCAATTGGGACATAAAAATATTGCAGATATACTATGTGGAGACTCAAAAACCAGTAAAAATAATAAAAAAGGTGAAAATTTTACTCACACCTGCACTATATGACAACAAAATGTCAGCCATGGGGTTTTGTGCAACATAGAACAGAAGAACCGAAAGAACAGAGAATTGAACCCCTCAAAAACAGAGAGAGAATATGGGCCTACACAGTTAAGAATAGTAATAGGGAAGAGATTATGGATGATTCGAATATTCCTCAAGCCTTCAGAGCAAGAAAATGGCTTGAAATTACTGAAATTACTTTGAACAAAGCAGAGACACACACAAAGGACGGATGCATATACAGACAAAGGTCTGCATACAAGCTAGTACAGCTATCAAAAGTATTTTATCTGCACTGAAGCAGGTCACAGAATCAATGAAAAAGTTAAACTAAGATACTCAAATTATTTCTTCTACAGAGAAAACAGGGGTGTAACCTTTTATTTGCCACTTCACCTATGAAAAACACGTTCAAGAACACTGAGAAAGATAAATCCTGACATGTGATTTCTCACTTTGCTTGAAAATGAAAGATCAATTATTGGAGTACCCTTTGTGTGATGACACACAGCTCAGATGAAGCCCTGTAAAAAGCAAATGAAATAAACAAGTTGTCATCAGAAAACACAAGGGGGTGGAGAAAGATGGGAATTATACTTCAAAGATAAGCAGCTAAACCACAGCAAAAATAAAGTAGATAGTCTGAGTGAAGAAAAACAAACAAGAAAGATAAAACATGAACTGAGAGATTCTGGATGACAGCCAGATACAGGAAAAACACAAGACCAGCAGCACAGCATCACAAAGACTGCAAGTGCCAGCTAAACCTGGAGGCAGCAGCATTCATTTGTATCACAAAAGTGACAGGGAACACAAAACTCAGAAAGTAAGAAAAATACTTCACAGGCAAGATAAAGCAAAGGTCCAGCTACTGCTTTGAACACCAACTCCTGAATTTTGAGGAGTATCTGATTATAAAAAGTCATCAAGGAAGTCATTTATTACTCTTTACTCAGGAGATTAGCTGAATCACAGATGTCAGAGATTATGACAAGTTTCTAAAGAGCAGAAGGCAGCAGCTCAAGCTCCCCTTAAGTGGCCATCAGCTCAATTTTTTCATTCTTAATCAGCTCTCACTCTTGGATGCTGAAAGAACTCATCATCTGCTACCTGAGTACATTGAAAAAGAATAGTATGCATTTTAAAAGTATGTATTGATGAACTTTTAATCTTTAGGAGAAAACTCACTGCATTTTCTATATCTGCATTATTTACTATAATATATCTTCAAAACTTCTCTGAAATATGAAAAAAGTCTACCCAGGGTTCTAGGCAACAAGGCTGCAGACTTTCATCCCTGCATCGAATTCACTCCTCATAAATGTGCTTAGTGCCACACATAATTAGTAAAAACCAGCTCTTATACCAGAGTTCACAGGGAAACACCATGGAAGTACCCAAGACATCAGATACATTTTCAAAAACTACAGTTGCCATGTTTTATTCAGGAACAGAACATTACATCTTAAATAACAAACCTCCTTCAACCTCAACCACAGAAGTTGTTGCAGTTCTGCATGTACATGAACTCAAAACACCTTCCATTTGTGCAGCCTGTTGCATGTTTGTAAATTTTATACCCAAACTCCCACACTGAGTCGTGTCCCCACAGCCAAATATAACATTAACACCAATTTCGAAAAAGATCACATTGGATCTAGGAAGACAAAAAAACAGCACTTCAGCCTCATCTATTAGTTTATCAGTTCCAAAAATGTATTACTATTTTATTATACATGCACTAAGCCCACTTTCAGAACCATCCAGTTATCATCTCCAAACACTAAATTAGCAACCAATTCCATACTGAAAAGCTCACCCAAAAAGCATTTTCAACAAATAAGCAGAATCTCAATTGGTTTGTCTTTACCAAATGTAGATCAAGAATATGAGAGCATTTTTAAGTTGCATTATTTTGGAAAGCATAACTGAAGTATGGCATTAGATTCCAAATAATACTTCCAATATAAAGTTGATTGGCTTCAAAAGGTAAAACCTGGTGAGTGGAGGGAAGAAAAGGGGATCAGGTCCCTGTGTGAACAAAGGGGAGGTTCTGCATGCCACACAAACATGGAACATAGGCACAGATTCTGAGTGGTGGCTTCTTTAAGCTACTGTGTCCTGTCCTGTTTGTGGTAATCTTTTTAGCTGACTTTGCACAAACAGTACAACTCTTGTTCATAGGCAGCAAAAGGAAGCAGAAAATGGAATTTGAAATGTAAAAATAAAATAATTGTGGGCCATGGGCCATAATTTGATTTCATGCTCTACAAGGAAATGAAACAGGACTTCCTTAAACATACTTTTCTTTTTTTTAAATATGCTTTTTACCATGTTAGGATTTCCTCTAGTGTAGAAGAGAAAATAGGATTGTAGAAAATGTACTGTTCTCAAGTATCATTGCTACTCAAGGGCAAAGCTCTGTTTTAATGTGCACTTCCCATTCTGGGGAAGAGGAAATTCTTCAATTAATAAACCGGGTGGACTGAGGCGAGTTTTTAAGGTTTAATCAATTTCATCTGCACACAGGATAAAAAGACCAACTATTCTACCATTTTTACCTCCGCTATTCCACTTTCAAAAAAAAAAAAAAAAGAAAAAAACTAAATCAATGTTTTATTTTAAATTCTTTGAGGTTAGTATCTCCTGTCTCAGGAAATATTGTCTATATCATGCAGTGAGTATCCAACTTCCCCTTTCACAGCCTCCCTCCCCCTACTTTTTTTTTTTGTTAAGAAACTTTATTCAGAAACAACTAAATTATTCCCTGTTTTCATATACAGTTGCACCCTAGGAGATGTTACAAGTCCCACAGGATTTTGCTAGTTACCTTAGGGGAGGCACTGTGATGAATAAGGAAGATGTTTTATAGGATATGGAATCCCCCAAAAATTCAAACAGAAATAAGAGGTATGAGGCAGGGAGAGGCATGCACTCAACTGGGGAACATGAATTACACATGATGAAACCTTCTGTAAAGCAATGCAAATCGTGGATCAAAACTGATACAACTCCTGTTAGGAAACACTTTGAAAAGAAAAGGAAATCACGGAGTTCAAGCACCCCACCATCATTTCTGAAAGAGGCCATCAGCAGCTCCGAGCACAAACAGGGAGCTGTGCAGCTTCCAACTCCAGATCATTTGGACATCAGATAGAAAGCATCAGACTGGCAACCCACAACATTTCTGAGTGCACAGTAAAGCTTAAAATTAGAAGCATTATGTCATTGCATGAATTCTCTTCATGAAAGCCAGCCACTATGGTTGGTCTGTAACTCAGAGCTAGGAAGGGAAAGCACAGTGGCCATAAGGGCATAATTGGAAGGATTTCACTTCTTGTATGTCAAATAACATATCTATTACAGTTATTTATTTGTCAACGTGAGTTCAACTCAACTACAAGTAGTAGGTGCTAAGTCCTTTTAAGAAATAAAAGGGTTCTTTTGCAAATGATGTCACACAAGAAGCCCCTTGAATATACTCCATCTGCCAGAAGCAACAGTGTGCCATATTGTTCTGAAGAGGATAAAGGCACAAATGCCTCTACCATCTCCTTTGTCATCCAAAGATCTGTCTTGTTTGAGTAAGTTCTAACTACATGTCAGAAACAAGGCTGTGCTCTTCAAAGGGAGGACATGCCTGTAATGATTAGAGTATGTCAATAAGCTTGATCAGGCATGCTGAAGTAGCACAAACAAAGCTGATAAAGCCTCTATGAAGGTCATGCTAAGAAAGACTGAGGAGTATCTTCCAACAATTTATTACATACTGGTCTAGCTATTGCACTATTGCACACAGGATTAAACTTATATGAAATGGATGAGTTGTTGAGAAAAAAAAAAAAAAATCACAAACACCTTAAACACCTTAAAGTGAAAACACTCTCAAAAAACACAGAATAACACAGGAAGAATGAAGGTTTTTCAAGAGATCCTTTGCAAGGATTTACAGAATGTAAGGAGCCCCATGTTGTCTTCAGCCTCTTCAAGAGGAAGGCCAAAAGCACAAGACTAAGACATGTCTGAAACTTTGGAAGTTTCCACCACTTATAGAAGAGAGACTATTCTTAAACAAGGCAAATACAGGATGCTCTTATTCCAACTTGACTAAATTCACTGGTTAAATTATTAATTACACATTAAAATTACATGTAGTTTTGTAAAATTATAGAGAAATCTTCCTCCAAAGACTTCCAAATAGAAATTCACTACTAAAGAGAGATTGCTATGAGCATTTCTAATTTAGGTAACAAATTAATATCCTATACTTGTCCTGCCCTCTCCCCAACAAAAATGGAACCTAAGTACACCTCACCTCTTCCCAGCCTGAGTACAAGCAATGGCCACTGCTAAGGACACATCCTTCTCCAGACAAGGACAGGCCACGACAGATATCCTTCACTTGCATTGTAAGGGAAAAAAGCAACTTTACCCACATGGTTTCAAGCCAGGGCAATCACAGATTTTACTTTGTTACTGCACTGATCCACATCACTACCTGTACAGGCAGTGATCTGAAGCAGCTGCCAGTGAAGCACAGCAGTGGAAAGGATCTGGCACCTGGTCATAGAGGCTGCAGCTCCATGAGCTGGGAAGTTCCTGCTCTCAGTTACACTTCCCTAACACTGTGTTGATTTAGGGCTCCCACAGCAGATGGAGGGTCTGATGAAAGGCAAAGATGAAGCTCAGACAGTTCGACCCAGGCACAGCAGAGAGATCTCCTTGAGAATGACCCAGCTCCTGCAGCACTGCAGGGACAGCCAGAGCTGGCACAAGTGAGGCAGCAGGACCAAGAGCTGCGAAGGGAAAAAGGGAAAGAGCAAAGCAAACCTCCTGTTCCTAGGGACAAAACACTGCTGCAGGCCAAGGGGGTCACTGAACAGCAGTCTGAGGAGCTACACAGAAACTTAAAGCTGAATAAACAGTCCACATATTGTTAGGAAGAATTGAAAGAAACTTAAGTACATGTGTATATACACAAAACTAGTGCAATTACTTCAGAAAATTCTGAAAAGGCACAGTCATTATATGCTGTTCAATGCAAAATTGTTTTAAGTTCAGAAGCAGCAAAGAAAGGTGAAGTATTAGACTGCCTATATACAATGTAATATTGAAGTAAAATACTGCATTTTGATCTGGTCACTTTCTGGAAAAGGAATCTTAAAGACAAAGTAGCTTCTAAAGAGGAAAAGAAATGCAGTTAGATCCTTCACAAAGAAAAATCCATGTTAACAGCACACAGTGACAAAAGCAAACAGAGTTGAGTAAAAGGGAAATAAACACCTCTAATAAAAGAGCACAATCAATTATATATTTTTAAGCAGCACAACTATTCAAATTCAGTACTGCTAAATAACATTTGTCTTTAGACAAATAAAAATACAGCTTTGATATTTACACCATTAAGATTTTAAAGCAACATCCAGGTAGATAAAGCTTCATTTTTTAATAAAACATTTATGATTTTATACTGTGTAAGAGGTATTAAGATGACACTTAAAGGGATACTTTATTCCATCACTGACTCTCTTGTTTGTCCCTCAAAAACAGTAATTCCTATTATTTCCAAAGAAAATATAGCAAACCAGATGAGTGACTATTAGGGTCTGGCATTTAAATTCCTGTTCTTTAAATAAATATTTCTGTCAAAAAAATCAGAAAATCACCCCAAATGAAAATCCTATAGACAATGAGGGGAGAGCAAAGCAAACAATCCTTGCCTTGTAACATGAAATGCCATGTAATACATAGCATGTGTAAAAATGAAGGTAAAGCACCATATGAGAGAAGACGTCATCCTCCATATGTACACAAGTCCTTTTCTGTAATATTACCTATTGCTAGATCTGAATTTCTATATTGACAGGGCACAAACTGGACAGAGTCCAAAACAGACCTCTACTTATTTTAATGCTGAAAACACAAACTATGGTAGAGTTTTAAAAAGCCCACATATCTTGGAAGAACAACAATCACTCTGAGTAGACACAGATGACTGCTACAAAAAAAGGTAGCATTTGCTGAATTACTCAACATCGTGGTATTTCAGCTGCATTAATTTCTTTCTTGGCTTGAAGTCAAAAGAGCATAAATTGTGAATTAGTTAGCAAACATTAACTTTTTAAAGTGTCATTCATATATATGTATATGCAAATACAGACACCAGTAAAAGAATATTTAGGAAGAGAATTTATCTGAGAATATTTAGGATACTGCACAAAACTACAGTGAAGTTCCTTAGCATTTTAGACTGAATGTCATTATACAGCTCATTAGCCATGGAGTACTATCTGTGGCACATAGTAAGAAAAACTTATTTCATAGACTTGAAAGCAAAAGAAAGCATAGAAGAAACCAATTGGGTTACTACTATCCAAGAAGTCAACCTGGTTTATCCAGGGGTGTTTGGTGGGATTTTGTTTGTCTGTTTTTTGCACTACCTGCCTATATTACTCCTAGCAGAAAAAAGTTCAGTTCCATATTTTGGAATTCAGGCTATTTCTAAGTTCCCAAATGCCATACAAAAATGGCATCTGTAATTCCACCAATTCATATCAAAATCAAATTTAGAGACTGGCAATGAAGTGCCCAGCTCCTTTTGCATGGAGTTTTTTAGCTCATAAAATAAGATTTCTCAAACAATGTGACAGTAACTTGTGTAAGAATCAACACTTGACATTCATGCTTCAGGAAAAAAGGTGCAAAGTAAAAAAAATGGAAAATGGATACTTGTAAAACCCTGCTTTGATCTCCTCAGACGATGCTGTGTGCTCAGGGTTCTAGTAAGCTTTCCTAGTGCCTAATGAGTGATTAGTTCAAGTTTCAGACTTGTTATTCAGAGGTATTTTGTTTTGGTATCAAGGCCACGTGTGTTTTTGCACTGCTCTGAAGAGTTAAATGTAAGGTAACATTACACTTGGGCCTTACATAGTGACCATAAATGGTCCCTGATGGTCCATAAAGTCTTTACTGTAAACACTGAAAAGCAAACAGGTCAGAGGACCAAGAAGAAAAAAAATACCCTTTTTATAGTCTTGACCCATATCCACTTCACGTTTGCTCTCTACAAGATCTCCTGCCAAGTTTCAGGGGGAAAAAAGTAATTATATTTGCACGTGATAATGTTAAATATGTTGCAAAAAATATAACTACAAGTACGACCATTCTGTCCTTTGCATCATTCAGAGATTACAGACAGAGACCATCTTTGAAGCTATTCCCAAGACCTGAAAGGGAAAATAGCAGCTAAGCAGTATAAAAAGATTCAAACATCTGGAAGAACTGCAAAGGCACTGAACCTGCACCAGTGAGGACATGAGCCCATCTCCAGTTCTGACTGACTTCCACACATCTGGAACCTTCTGTCCCATCTCCAATGGCTCAGTTCACACCACACAGAAATACACTATTCCCAGCTTCAAGGAAGTGGAGAAATCTCAGGTGCAACAAACTGGAGTGTGGAGACAAATACTGAGTGAAAGCCTCTCTGGTACCTACAACCATGGAAATTCCTGCAACCTCCCCTGATACTGCAGGAGCTCAGGCCAGAGCTGACAGCAACCTATACCAGTACTTTCACTACCAATGGTAAGCCATGCAAAACCAAGTTTATATTGGAAAAAAAAAAAAAGCAGAACAAAAATTACTGGAATAACTTGATGTATTTTCCAAGACTGTTTCAGGAAGAGAAGCACATAAACAGCTAACAGTGCACACTTTTCCCTCAAAGCAACAAGATGTTTCAGTAAGTGAACGAACTCCTTATGAGCTTTTCAGACAATTTAACACTCTGATTTCCAAGAACAGACCAACTGAAATCTTTCCTAACCAATATGTTCATATTTCTGTCCATATTTGAATCTACTATTACATACAAGCCCAGTACTGGACTCAGGAAGGGCAATACCAGACCCAGGAACAGTAACTATGAAGTTTCTATAAGTTCTGTTCTCTATCAGTACTACTTCACACTCAGCTCTTCAACTTTTCAAGTTCTTTTAACATTTGTACAAGATGGTATCTTGGCATTAGCATATCTAGGATTCGATCACACCCATGCCCCCATGCTGTAACAGAGAGAGCCAGCACACCTCAGAAATCCTTACACAAGCAATACACAACTTCAGTACTTGATTATCTCAGGATAAAAAGGATGTGCTATGCTTAATGACCAACTAATTGGTTTTTTCCTTCCAAGAGGACTGGAGAACTTACTACAGTGCATCTATTGCCTCCCTCGGGGTGTTTTGGAGAATTACTGAATTATAAACATCATGGAACATGCTAGAATTTCTTTAAGCATATTTTTATCAGTTTAATATTAGATGACAAGGAGACTTTTTTGCTATCTTTTGTGGTAACTTCAGGTTCTGCCTAGCCAAAGGATATCTCACTGTAAATTCTTATTCACTCTTCTGCCATATCTTTAAAAGATCAGTCTAAAGAAAAGTTCCATGCAGCAGTCACTGGAGATAAGGACCATCACACAGGTAGACAGACCTGAATACACATTTAGATATGCAACTCCAAACTTCCAAAACCTATAAACAGCAGTTTGCATGCAGTTGAAAACAGGTGTAGATATGAAAGTTGTACCTGAGAGATACTGCTGAACCACCTTGAAATTCTTGACTCCAATTAACTTTTCTCTACTTAAATTCAATGTTTTAGGCCAATTACTCTGAAAATCATGGAATGCACTGGAGTCTCCAAAAAACACACACATTATCACCTTGATCACAGAGATTTGCTACAGGATTCTCTTCTCTCCACCTCTCTGTCAATTCAAGGACACTAATCTTGTAGTGCACCTGCAGCTTTAGATAGCTCAACCACCATCAGTAAGAAAATGATTTAAAACCTTGTACAGATCAAGAGCATATTTCTACAAGACTACCCAAAATAAATTTTCTTAAACAATTCTGTCACCAAGCACAAAAGTAAAACCCCAACTCATCAGATTCTAAATCATTCTTCTACAAAAAAAACAGTGCTCTGTACAAAACTGAAAAAAAACATATGTGATTCTGCTGTTAAATCGTTACAAGCCCGAAGCTACCTTGTCTCTGTCTTTGAAATAAAGTCAGCAAAAGTCTTGCACCTTGCATTAAGGAGCTTCTTTTGTATTAAAATCCAGTCCTATTATGTTTTTACAACATTGCATGCAACACACTGTCCTAACAAAAGAGTAATAGTAGAGTATGGGAAGATATTCCTGCACAGCTCTCAGATGTGCTTCATCTGAGAATGCAAAACAAGATTTCTGTAAAAAAATTAAGAGTTTACATTTTTCTTTTTCCTTTTTTTCTTCTCCCCTGTCCTCAAAAAAAAATAAATTTAAAGATTGCTGGGGGCAATGAAAAATGCATTCTTTAATTTTCTGTTCTCCCTCCACAATACTGAAATAACATCAGTCAGGGTTATAAACATCTGTAATTGCCAGGGGAATGTACAATACATTCAGAAACTCCAGGCCCACATATCCTGTAGCTCTGCACTTCACAACAAAAGGTTGGGGAAAGAAAGAGGGGGTGGGGTACAGGGAATAAAGGCTTAAAGATTAAAGTCACAGGCAGAGACAGACGGCTCCGTTTTTTAATAACTGAAAACACTAGTTGTGCCTGAATGTGCTCATTGTTTTATGGCAGGGGGGAGAGTCTCTGCATGCTGGACTGGCTGGCGACAGCCTTTGCATCAAAAATAAGATTTGAAAAAAAAAAAAAAAGAAAAAGAAAAAAAAAAGACAAACCCACTCCTTAATTTCCCCTCTTGCAATGGTTAATGATGCTTTTAGGTAGCAGTCAACAAATTATCCCACCTTACCTTTATTAAATTGGGGACAACTTCATGACTGGAAGTATTACCTGATGGAAACAGTGAAATAAGACACAGCAGCAGAGAAGGATGAAGGGTTTATGCTGTGGAGGAACACAGACTATGAACA
This sequence comes from Acridotheres tristis, assembly GCA_037013685.1. Taxonomy (NCBI): domain Eukaryota; kingdom Metazoa; phylum Chordata; class Aves; order Passeriformes; family Sturnidae; genus Acridotheres; species Acridotheres tristis. Next base: position 11,377,690 of record CM072899.1, on the reverse strand, counting down.
AGAACATTCGTACACGAACAGGCACGTCTAGGGAACAAGCCTGTAAATCAATTTCTGATAGGTTCTTCACACAGTAAAACCAGTGCTACAAGGCTGAATTATGGCATAAGCAGATTTTTATTTCGTTTCAAGAAGTTTAGCTGTCATCAGGAAGTTCTTAAGTCCTTACTCTTTAAAAGCATCAGCTATACTTTCAGTGAATGAAAAGTTTAATTAGTTGGGTTCACTTCAGTCAATAAAAAATGCCATTACATTAAAATACTGCACTAGAGTATTAAAAAATTGAAAATGTTTCTTATAGGCTTTAAAGTAATTTTTCTCTCAAAAATTCAGGAGTACAGGAATTTGCACACTATATAGCTACTCAATATCCATTATTACAAATGTGTATTATTTTTCAAGTCCATAATATTAATTTTTCTCTTCCAAATGACCTAGTACTTCTCATTATCGATTTCAGTGGAAAAATTTTTGCAGGTTAGATCCCACCTGAGCCCAGGAATTCATCTTAAAGTCAATGCAATGAGGTCAGTTCCACTGCTGGGTGCCAATGGACTACAGGTAAGCAAGCAGCCTCAACAAACCTATGTAAATGAAAAAATATTAAATCATTCTTTCACTTTTATTCTAATCTAGATTCAGATATTACCATAAGAGAGCTTTTGTTTTACTGTATCTTTTTTTTTTACCTGACAACTTTGATTTAAATATAGACAGAAAGGAGATAATTCAGTAAGACAACAGGCTCTTTCATCTAAAACCATCAAACTCCCAGTCATAACTTCTTGGGGAAGCCTAAAATAAGGAGCAGGGAGCCACACAACAGGAGTCAATGAAAAGTAGTCTCCTGCCCAAAGCAAGCATGCTGTGCCGGGAGGAATCAGTGGCCACAATACACGGCTCCTCAGCCAAAAATGTCAGACCTGGAATGCTCCAGCTATCATCCCCTCTTTGTTGATGCAACACTTTTGCATCATCAGCCACTGGACATCTTGTTGAGATTAAAAATATTGTGGAGAGTTACTGTCTGCTTAGCAAGGAAAAAAAAGACAAGAGCCCATGTCAGAAAGGGAGGGGAAAGGAAAAGCCGAAACATGAGCTCATGAGCCTGATGTGGAGAATAAAGCCAGGCTTTGTTTTACCCCATTCATACCAAGTACAAACAAGAGACTCATCACTGTTTTGAGTTTGAACTGCAAAATTTGTTTTGTATGCTGCACTGCCAACTTTTTTCCTCACGTAACTCAACTACCCCTCTTTCCCAAATACAGCTCTGGTGATGCTCCTATCAAGCATTTAAGCCAAGATGAAACCTGTATAGTTACAGACTCTCACTCTGCCCACACTACACATTCTGACACTTCAGAAGCACCTACAAAGGCGTTCTTGCATAGTAAAGACCAGCCTGGGTTATATCATTGATGTTGTCCTGAAGTTGTCATGCACTCAAACAAAAGAATTAAAATTTAAATATAGGAATATTTAAAAGAAACTTAAAAAAATCACTTTGAGGACACACTGGCTATCTAACCACACTAAGAGCTAGGCAACAGTTATTAAACTGGAGCTACTTCTTTGGGCAAGAAGTATTAATTCTTTTTAAACTTTCAAATGCAGAATTCAGTTCATAAATACAACAGAACGTTTAAAAGGTACAGTCTAAAAGTCTGTCCTCTGACAGGAACACTACCCACCAGCACTGTCCCTACACGAGCTCAAGGGCAATGCCAAAAGGCAGCATGGGAAGCAGAGTCTGGATTCTACTTTCGTGCTCTTAGGAAAAGGCGAAGAGGGTGGTAATTTACCGTGTACAACCAAATTGTACATGAAAGTTTCAAAGCAGCCAATTAAAGCTAACATTATGGAATGGAACCGAGGTCCGAGTGGAACGCATTAGACACGCATTCCAGCCAGCAGCTCCGGAGCGCGCCTGCGAGGCGGGCACTGCACAGAGTACAAAGGGTCAAGAAGCTCCTCTCAAACAGCCCCAGCTTCGACCAGCAGTCAGGACAGCTCACCCAAAACAACCAAACGTGGTGCACAGCTGTAAAGTGACACCAAGTGACACCAAGCCATCACCTGCATCGACAGAATGCTACGGAGAGAGTCTGAAAATTTGTCAATTGAGCAAGGGCAGATCTCACTACAACTGAAAATCAAATGGAGGTGATAAGGAACAAAGAACACCCCTAAAACTAACAGCAATAAACATGCCTATATCAGTTAAAATCTCTTACATATATCCCTTTCATACACTCAACTACAGCTTTGCTTCTCTTAAGCAGGTAAATGTGAAATGAGTATAAGAGCCATTAATACCTCGTGGGAAGTTGGAAGACAACCACCCCAAGTTACCAGGACTATGTTACATTTTGCCTTAGAGTCTTCTGTACATTGGAGCATGGTGAACCCCAATTTTGATGCAAGTTTCTGGATTTCTATGACAGCAATGCAGAAAACTGTCGTGTTGGTATTCCAGTTGCAGAACATAACCAAATGGAAGTACAAAGAAAGAACAATTAGGTTACTTCTTTTGTCTTATATTTCAACATACAACTCCACACACATGCAAACCAAGAAATTAATTCAATGTCATGACACAAAATTCTGTGAGACTTCTGTAACACCACCTCTCCAACTTCCAAACCTTCACCATCTCCAAACACCAACAAGAATTATGATCTTTACAAGAACAGTAGTCAGATCAAGGATGAAAAATAGATTCATGTCAAAAACTCAAGAAAGACACCCTACAAACAATCTCAGGTTTTATGTCAAGCTTTATTCCAAGCACCCACATTACAACATAGCTATAGCAGTACAGCATGCAGAAAGAAATCTCAAACAAAACAGTCCCACACACATTAAGGATGACAGTTCTAAGAAACAGAATACTTTCCTTCTCTGCAGTGTGCACAGATAATTAGACCCAAAGTAAACAAGCAATACTTTGGAAAACAAATTTTCCTGGACACATTCTAGGCTGCAGTCAGTTACCCTGACTTGCTGCCATGCTAAATATTAGGTGCTTTGCTAACTTGCATATTTCAGTGGGAAGGGTAGCTGAAGAGTCAATGTTCTGGCCACGGTTTTAAGACTTTATACTGAACAACAAAGAGAAGTTTTTATATTCAAAAATCACCACAAACTTATCACTTGAAAACCACAGTGATCTATTAGTTTATTCTCAGTTCACTTTAACAGAGTTTTCCATGTACGCAAAGGCTGTAACTTCTGTTTGTCTTGAAAGATAAATTGGATTTACCACTCAAATTTCATTCAAGATTTATTTTGTATTTAGTTCTCTGGCCTTCAATCCATGGCAGACATCAAGCCCTGCCCAACAATTCACTACCTAATCATGACAATAGCAAGCATTTTGCATAGTTTGTCATTCCACTAAGTCACATCACATTGTGCTAGAGACCCTTCTCCGAGGAGGCCATTATCAAGCACAGGGCACTATTTCATACCTCCTGCCAGCCCAGCACAAGGCCTTCTGACAGTGTAGTTATTTTTATTTAAATTTTTGCTGACTAGGAAAGATACACACCTCATTTCAGAGCAGTCCCAAGGGGTCAACAGTCATGTAAATTCCCCATCCCAGTACTTCAGGACAAAACAAACTATATCATGTGGATATGCTATCTAAACTGCCAACACCACAAAGCACTCCAGAAATTGCAGGGTGTGTAACATTTGTGTTTCACATGATTACTTTCTCCATATAATTAATAAAAGTCCACTAAAATATAAAAGGCAATGCTCAGTGTAAAGGAGGAAAGCCATGCAAAGTTTAATTACTAAATAAAAATAGGCATAATACGTGCCAAGATTAGAATTTATATTGTGTTAAGAGAGGCTGGAATTTAATGATCTATAACCACATAGAGATAAGAGACAGTAGCAATGTTTGAGTAAGTGTTTCCCATAGTACTAATAAGAGGCAAAGTGCAAAATCTAAGTTATCATGATTTATAGTCAGATGACTTCTTTAAAAAAATTTTACAGCTGAGTGAGTGCCATATAGATATTCCAAATTTCACTGGTAGAATATTAGTTTAAAAATAAATACTTCAAATGCTTTTAATTCTATAGTTTATTATTTAAAATTGGATATTCATATGAATGAACCTGTATAGCCAAGGAGCAAAACAGAGACCTGATCTGACTTCATACTGGTTTGGACCTTAATGCTGCAGTCTCCCTTACTGAATTCATTCCTACAAGGTTTCATGATTTCAGAACACCCAGCTGGGCACTGAATTGGTACTTCTACAAAGCTGCAAATGTGCATGGCACCTCACAGATAAACACAAAATAAGGCCCTAGGTTTACCAAGCTCACAAACTAAATTTAGACCTGTTGCTCCCTAAAATAATGAAAGTATTTTCATCTGACACAACCACATTATTTTATTGTTTCAAGTTTTATACTTAAAAAAGCACAGATCTGTGAGATACAAAACCAGGCCCTTGATCTCTAAAAGCCCTGATAAATATAGGAAAACAGTTTTCAATTATGTATTTTGAAGAATTTCCAAAAGTGAAGTTGTTCAACACAACCCTGCACAAAAACTGTGTGTAGGATGAGCAAAGAGCTGAATAAAATACCTGTTTTGACACAAAGGAACAAGCATTTTACAAGCAGTAGTGGCAGTTCCTGTAAGCTGAGTTTGTGAGCAGTAGCACCTGTGGGTTAAGCAAAACATCACTCAAGCTCAAAACCTTCAACAAGAACAGAACTGTGACAAAGGAGGATCATCATAAGCTAAGTACAGCAGGTCTCCCAGTCTGGCATCCCACACTCACCCCCCTCCTGTTCCATTTAATCATTAAAAACCACTTCTTTTCTCATTCATCTAAATTTAAATTTTCAAGTTAAAACAAATGCTGACAGCATCTCCAGGGAAGTGGGAAGAAAGCCTACAGAAAACAAGTCTGCTCAGCATACACATTGCTCTGCCAGGCTCATGTGACCAGCTCCCAGGAATGCTGGCACTGCTCAAGTTATTCACTCGAAACAAGCAACAAACAAGAATCCTGGATAAACAAGAAAATAACACGGAGTGCAAGGCACTAATGCTGCTACTCCAAAGCTGTAACAGTAAATTTGCATTTAACTGCACATTGCAGGAGAACACCAGTCCCAGCAAAAATTCAAAGAGCAGCAAGTGCAGGCACTGAGCCACTCTCTAGCTTGGATGAGGTTCTGGAATAGAAGTTCCCACAAATCCAGTAAAGGCATCTGCCCTTGCTAATCTAACCTTTGTGAGTAAGAGAAGGAATTTGTAGGCATGAATACAAAACAGGATCAAAAGTATATCAAGTATATAAAGAATATTTCAAGATTACACACTCCACTCTTTCACAAAACCCCCTCTTGGATGCTCTTGCCTCATAGAAGCCTTTCTTATATTTTTAATTATTGCTTTTCATATTTTGTTAGGTCTTCTTTCCCATTCATATCTTGTAGACTCAGAGAGCACAATGGATTCTAAATTGAACTTCCTGACAGCAAGGACTAGAATTACAGAACAAGGGATGGAAAACTCAGAATGAGAATTTAATTTCAAATGAACTTAGGTAAATATACTTGTTATCTAACTACTTCGGCCTTGGCATCAAACGATGGAGCCAACTGCTGTTGAAGAATCGTATAATAATAACGGAAGAGAAATACAATGGGACTTTATTAAGTATATTCTTACTGACAATTTACTGTAGACTTAAATTAAATTTTGTTAAAGGATTTCCTTAAAGTACTTCCAATAAATTATTTTTATTAATTATGTTTAAAATGTCATAGTTAATTTGCTTTTGAGGAAAAAATTATCTTGCCATTTTGTAAAAATGTAACATTGAAATAAAGCATATAAAGAGGGGAAAAAAGGTAGGTAGGTACATAAAATGAAATTGTCTAATGACGGGTGTACATAGAAGAAAAAAATCAAATAATCACAGAAATGGATATTTAATTTTTTTCCTCCCTTAATAAAGTAATAATAGCATCTGTTTATATGCTTTTTACTTCTAGTGTCCTGTTAAAAGCAAGGTACTCGTTGGGGCTGGAGAGACCTGAGACACCATAAGAAGGAAAAAAGTTTTTAAAACAGTTCTCCATCTGTAATCACCATGTTTTAAAAAAACTAATGTTTTCTATTACTCAGACAAACAAGAACCCAGCGTACAATGAGAAGATTTGCCTCTCTCCAGGACCTAAATTCTGTTGGTCCATGAAAAATTGAATCACAACATTTCAAAGTACCCAAGTTTTAGGAAGGGCTTTACCAGCAAAATGAAAGGTTTGAAGCTTTCAGTGCCAAAAGAGCAGCATCAACGGGCAGGCAGAGGAGCCTTTGTCACTGCAGCTGTGTTAATAAACTGCAACTCGGGCTTGGATACTGTGAAATCTGGAAGCAATCTGATCAGATAACTCTAAAACATGTAAACAGAAAACATGAAACAAACAGAAGTGAAGCAACGTGGATTATCAGCAACCCAGCTCCTCCTGCCACAAACCACCAACTCTGAGCCCAACAGTGTTCACTGAAATTTAAGCCCAGTAACGATACAAAACAAACAAGGGCAGTTTTTCAAAGTATCAAGATTCTTTGCTTCTCCCTCTTACTCATACAGGCAAGGATAACATTTAAAAATCAAGAAATTTACTTTCAATCCCATTTCACACTACATTGTTCCTCCTCTTTTCCTTCTTCCTTGACATCCCTTTAGGTAAATAAGATCTTTTAATTAATTTCTGGAACTGCCAGCTTATAAACATGGAGAAAAATCTATTCTAAGTACTAGCTTTCACACCAGCCTGCTACAGAGTTTATTCTCTTGTAGCTGAAAGAGGCACATCATGAACCATTGATGTTCTGCAGACAAAGCCTATGGAGATGGACTTCAGAAAGGAATTCTGAAAAGTCCAAAGCAGTGGGGAAAAAGAAAATAACAACAAACCAAGCCTCATTTTTTCCTCCCATAAAAATCAGATAAGATTACAATTTCAAATTATGCCAAGGCTATAAATGCCTCTCGAAGGCTTTCTTTCGTGTTCCTATATGGCAAGAAAAAAAAAATCTGCTGAAACTGCTCACCATCAGCCAAATTCAATAAAGCAACACTATCTCTAACTGTAAATGCATCACGAAGGTAAATAAATGCATAATTGAAGAGTACTAATCACTCCTTAATTAAATGCTGAAATCACCAAGAAAGAATACAGCCTTGGCAATTAAAGTTCAATTTTTTTGGATGCTCAAAGATAACAGAAATAGAAAAAGAGATTACAACTCATGCATTTAAAGTATTTCACAATGATCATTACCACTTAGCAGAAAAACACATTTTCCAAAAGGTATTCAATTTTGAAAAACTGGCTTGATATTTTGCTGACCTATTACAAAATCACACTTGCCACCTATAGACTATGTCCAAACATCCCATATTTCCATCACAACTTAACCACACATCTCTACTCTTATGATAAGTTCTCACAAATGGTTTCTTGCAGCTGAGCTCACCTTGGCTGCTTTTACTACATCTATACTGTACAATGCTTCTGACCCAGAAATTAATTTGTTATTGTTAGAGAACGTCAGACTCCACTTCAGCATCCTCTTAGCAGAAACAGATTTTTCATTCACAGAACTTATTTATTCTACTTCTGAACAAACAGTGCACAAAGAGGAACTGGGACAAAAGTACAACTCTTTTACATAAAGCTTCTAAATAGAATAACATCCCCAAAATGAGTGTATTTTGATGATATCATCATGTCATCCTGAAAATTTTCAGCATCCAATAACAACAGTTAGCACAGGTGCACTTGAGATGCTACAAAATTGTTAGCTCTCCAACAGAAAGAGAAACTTTCTACAGAAAAGGAATCATATGCTACTAAAATAAATGTTAGACAGCTTCATCTCAAACATTCTTTTAACTATTTTGTCCCAACTGTTCTTACAAGAGCTCAGAAGTTACTGCAAAAAAATTTGAAACAGTACACAAGCCTTGAAAGGATACTGTCGACTTAATTTCTGGTTTTACCCAGGATTGACTCAATAATAAGCAAGAACATAACAAGAAATTCCATAAACCTGACATCACTTTCTGTGTGATCTATTCTCTTCCTAGCTACACTCCACCATTTTCTTAATGAGACAAAAATAAATATCTTTACAATGCAAAGGAAAAAGAAACAAGTACAGTGACCAAAATAACTTTCATCCATTGCATCAATTTGATGGCAAGTCTTAAAAAAAAAAAAAAAAAAAACAAAACAACACAGCATTCTTTTCCATAGTAAGTCTAGGACTCACTGGTTTCTTGGTGCAGGGTAAGTAAAGAAACAGAGCTAAATTTATCTTCACTTTGATTTGTTTGGCTTTAAATTACAACAAAGAAAACATTAAACTGCACAAAAGCGGTGCTGGCTATTAGTAGTATAATAAACTATTTTATACTGTAAATAAAGTTTAAAAAAAAACGTGTTAGTGAACACAGTTAGTAATGAAAATACCTCTGAGACAAACTTTTTTATAAAGACTGAATTTTCAGTCACTTGTTTTGGTATTTTAATAGAATTTAGCTTCAGTTCAAAACTCTTTTGTTCCCTTAACCAGAAAAGTATTTCCTCTGACAAGTTTGGTACAGTTCAACTTCACCAAATAGTTTTTTTATTTCCCCTAAAAGCACTATGCAGCACCACAGACAGGTGAATCTCTTCCCACAAGAGACTTCAGTTTAACACCAGTTTTAGACAGAAAAAGTCCCCATTACTGGATATGGCAATACACACCAGAGAGTAAACAGAGCTCAACTACAAACACATGGGAAAACAGCACCAGCACCACAACTTTATCCCAGCACTTGAAATAATGGGAGAATCTCAGTTGTTTGTCAGGTGAAATATGCACTCAGAAAAAAAAAAAAAACCTCACGATGGTCCCTCCGACAGGGTGAAAACCTATCAAACAGCAAGCCAATCCAAAGAACAAAATTACTTCCTTAAAAAAAAAATTTATCAAGGGTGCCTGAATTGTGACTTTTGAGTTTTTAGCCATACACAAGAATAAATATTAACTACTATTTCAATGGCTTTATTATTTCCTTCATTTATACATCTATAAACAAACAGATGTAATTTCAGTGTAAAAACTTGCTTTTCAAGCTTTAAGGAATTTTAAATTAGGTGTATTATCATATGATTTGACACTGTAATACAGCCAGACAGGGGCCAGTTTCAGTGTCAAATGCCCAAAGCTAGTCCCTTAGGTGAACAGTACTGCTGACACTTGGTGGCTTTTTATTAATAAACTTTTTAATACTCAAAACTGAATACTCATCATTTCAGAGATCAGGGAAAGATTCTAATGCTGAATGCTTTTAAGACTAATGATGTTTTGGGATTTCTTTAGTCTTTAAATGCAACCTAGACACCTAAAATTGGGTACTATTTGAATAATTTTCTTTATTCTCTGATAAAATGTGTCTTGGTCAGTTCTTTTGATATCTTTAAAGGATATTTCCTAAATTAAGAGTACAAACCCAAAATGTTTTCTACTTAACACACAGCTCATTTTTCTCCTAAGTCTTCAGAGTCAGGGGACAGTACAGTCGCAAAACTGTGTACTGCACACAATAAATAAAGCCAAATAACACAAAATACTTATGTGAATGCTTCCATCACAGAGCAAACACTGCTGCACTCCTACATTTCAATTTTTACAGGACAGGGCAATCTACCTCACCAAGCTGTCTGCAATTCTTTGCAGATCCACACTGACACTTACACTGGGCTCCTGCACAACCAGCAGCACACACCGGTGCTGTCCTTCACGGTGCCCAACAGCCCCAATAAGCCCTGTGAGGGTTAACAGTAACACGTGGTGACGAGTCCCAAGCCCTTTACACAGGACCATCCACAGAAACCTCCCTCATGCCACATTTAGCACGTCTTCCCTCTGTTCCAGCAGGTGACCCACACACACGGGTGCTCAGCTGACAGTGACAGCACAGAGGCAGGGGCACCGAGCTGTGCCACCGCAGCGCTTGGCACCTGCACTCTGAGCCTCTCTGCAAAACATTTCACACTCTGCAACCTCAGCGTGGGTAACCACTGCCAGAACACGGCACAGAATCCCCCCAAGTCAACCACAGGTTCAGGTAATCATGACCTCTCTTTTTACAGCATAAATGCATAATTTCCGCACCACTCTTTGATGAGGGGACCACAGACTTAAAAAGAGGAAACAATTACAGTCATTAGAATTTCACCCAAGCGTGAGATTTAATCTCAGGCCATGGTCTTGCCAATGGCTGTGGGGGTCTCAATGGAGACAAAATTGCTCTGTGGGAGAAAAAAATGCCTTGATGATGACATTAGTCAGCAAGAGAGACTGAGCTTTGTCTTCCATCCAACAGCACAGTCAAATACAAGGAAACCATTTTCCCTCCCCCTCTTCTTGATCCTAAAAAAGAAAGCTACAATTTTGTTTTTCTCCCTGAAATGCAGTTCTTGCATACTTTGGAAAACTTTCTTCCCCAAAGTAACACTGCTGAAAGGCTAGTTCTTAATATAAGAGTAGATTTAAGCATGAATAAACATCTATGACAAAACAAACATTTCCTATGCCTATCCTTATTAATGATAGGATACTTCTATCAGCAACTCTCAAACATTTCTATAGCTTTTTTTTTTACCTAACAGGTTCTTCAAGACCATTTCAAATTTTACATATACAGGAGAATCATATCCAAATATGTTCACCTGCTCTACAATGCATTTAATGGAAACAATACAGGGAAAACTTTGCCAAAAAAAATTAAGGCAAAGTTTAACGACTGACAAGAGCTCCTGAGATCCAAGAATACCAGCTTATTCTCATATGCCAATCATATGTTGCATCCCAAATAAGACAGAAAACAAAGGAAAACGTAAGCACAAAAGACAAGAAAGTGCTACAGGCAACTGTATTAAATTCATTTTTCCAGTACTGCAGAAAACACAGATCTGCAGTGGACAAAAGAGTTATCATCCCTTCTATAAAAAGTAAAAAAAGAGTTTCACAACAAATCCATAAGCTGAAATGAATAATCTCTTCTCTAGAGCCTGAGGTGAGGGAGCCTGGATTCTTACCCAGATCAACATAAATCTCAAAATTCAAAACTCAATTTTCATCCTTTACCTCCACAATGCTCCTGGAATACAATTTCTTCATTTTCATTTAAACTACTCTGTCTACTCCATTTCCTCTCCTTCTACTATCCACCAATTCCTTCTGCTGTTACATTAGACATAAATATATATTTATTATTGTTTGTTTGGTGTCCCAACTACCCTTAGCACTGGTAATGCTGATAATTACAATCTAACGTAGCATTAACCAGCCTAAATTTGAAACTGAGATTATAATTCAATTTGAAAGCCAACACTAACCATTTCATGTTCACTTGAAGAGATTAGATAAACTGCACAAGAACATTTTGGTAAAATAATTGATAAGGAGATGGGAAATAAGAATTATTGATATTTACTTAGCCTGCAACAGTTTCTGGAAGCAAATAGTTTAAAAGGAAGCACTTCAGAACAGCTACCTAATCTAAATTTTACAGATAGCACAAGAAATATTTTCTCACATAATGTACAGTATCTCTGCAATGCCAGCTATCGTATGAGCTGTTCAAATCTCTTTGCTGAAGCTCCCACTCGGTTTTACCTCATTATGAGCTGTGATCCACAGAATACAACAAGCTCAAGAATCCAGCTGCAAATTACCACTAGAAAACATCTGTCCTTGCTCTTCAGCTTGCCAGGCCAACCTTAGGGCTCCCAGACAGAAAACAACTCACTGCCACAAGGAAAACAACTTTTTATTACACTTAACAGACCTTAGCAATGACAGTGTGCAGGTTTGGTGTGCTCACTTAGTGAGATTTGTTGCATGTCTGCTTTAAAATTATAACCTCAAATTTTCCATCCACATTGTGGTTTTTTGGGGGTTTTCATAAATAGTACTTTAAAACAGCTATGCAAAAACATGTATTATTTTAGGTACAAAAAATATATTAAAACAAATATATAAAGGAAATTCAGTTCATGGTTCCATCAAGCTAACTGGCTATTAAAAATGAGTTTATACCTAAGTGACATACCATTCTTATGCTTATATCTAGCATCTGCTAATTGAAGATAACTTCTAAATCAAGATGCAGAACCAATACAGTAGAATCTTATAAGGCTGGTTTGTCAATTAGCAGACCACTCAGTTGCTAAATTGGACTACTTAGCAAGCAAGCATATCCATCATCAGTAAAAATGTTACTTTGAAAAATGTGCTTTAAATTTACTTTGACAAGGGTGATTTTTAACTAGAAATATGCTTCATATTTTACAGTAAGTTGTTCTAGATTTTATGCAGTTATTTATAATACTTCACTACATTAGCTGACATTTTAAAGCATCCAAAAATTGACTAACAAAGCTTCCCTCCCTCTTCCAAACAGGTTACAAAATAATCTAAAGCAAGAATAAACATGAAGCAAAAGTGGAAAGTGGATCTTTGATGAATGCTTGCCAAAGAAATCCTGGTTTTAAACCAATAGGAAAAATGATCAAGCAGACTTGAACAGCACCATTACAGTGCATGGTTATTAAGTTTTCCTGAGAAGCTGTCATGGTTTTGTGTCAAATAGCACAGTTTTGTTGTATGCAAGCAAACAAACACAACCACTCAAGAGGCTTTGTAGAAAAAATTGTCATGTATTAGCAAGGGACAATTTCACATTCAAACAAGTTTCAATAAAACCACTCCTGGTAAAAATCTACATTTAAGATGGAGAATTCCATTACAAATCACGTCTTCCAAACAAGAAATGCAAAATTATTATTATTATTTTATAAAAAATAGTAATTTTTTTTTAACTGCACACAGAAACCAGTACATTTCTGACAGGATTCTAAGAAGCAGCAGAAGAGAGTGTGATTATTCACTAGAACTTTTGATATCAGAAGGCAATGGGTCTCTTGCTCCTTGTAAACTACTTGACCCAGAAAATGAACAGAAGACTTCTCCTGCTTTGGTCTCTAATATTGCCTAAGAGTTGTTGTATAAGTTTAGGAAGTTGTTGAATGTGTAACTTCTACAGGGAAATCAGCTTCAGGTCAAAACTGCCGAAGAGGGCATAGAAGAAAAATAACAGGAGCAGTCCCACTGCCACGTCACTCACAACTGCAATACACAGAAAGTTAGAGCCATGACACGTACGATAGAGATAAAAATTCCACATGACTCACATTTTAAATTACCCTGATACACCTCCCCAAGTGTGATATTCTACCCAATATCACACAACAAATCCTATTTCACACAGTAGTGGTTCAAACCAGATTTAGTACAACTAGCTTCCTTTTACCCAGATATTAAAAGACATGGGGAAATGGGGAAGGAAATAAAAGACTTAGGCACACTAAATTCCATGGTTGCCACATCAAACCAGTTGTTTTTTCTCACCTGTTACCTGTGTCTCGTGTCACGTGTAAGACAACACCCCATACGTTTTTATTGCTTGGTATAAAAAGCACAATACAAATTATAGATGAAATAAGACAAAACACAGAGGATGTTTTCTTTAAGAACGAGAAAATTAACCCAGAGTTGTGTTCCAAATCGTCTACTTAACTCTGTTTCGATTCACAGTGAGGTCACTCCCCCCATGCTGACCTGTTACCCCGAGTACTTATCCCTCAGATCCTACATCGTAAGCAAACACTGCCCTCTTGTGCACTGCAACATCCAAGAGACAAAGTTCCATTTCGGGGGTTGTGGAGACCATTCAACAAATTTTTTGTACTGGTTGCCTTTCTTCATGCATAGCTTCTTAATTATAAAAAAAGTGGCTTTCATGTTAAAATGTCAATAAAATACTCCGTGTTGTCAGACAAGCATCTGGCACCAACCAAATTACAGTGACTAAAAGAAAGAGACACTGTCTCAATTTCATTTACAGATATAAAGTTTATTTAAAATTTTAATACAAAGCAGTGTCAGCAATTTACAAGCACCATGAACCCAAAGAGTTTAAAGGTTTTAGAAAACATCCCACTAGTGGTAGCTGAAGTCCCTTAACCCACGAGTACCTCCATAACATCAACCACTACATCAAGGTTTGTGGATAGGAATTACACTACACAAGAGTTGTATGTTAATTTTCTTCTTTTTCCACCAGAACAGGGTTCATTACGTTACTCTCACTTCAAGCTGGCAGCCAAAGATCAAGACTCCCTAGTGACTTCTCTCTGACTAGAATGATAGCCAGTAAATACAAGGCACTCTTTTCTCCCAGAGGTTTCCCTTCATTCAACATCTGTACTGAGTAGCAAGTCATCCACATATACATCTACAGCTACACAACTCTACTTGCTCACTCACCCAGAATAGAAAAGAAGCAAGAACTGTCACATCTTCACAAAGGTCTCAACAAACAAAAGCTCACATTGACAGAAGTGCATTTTCACTACAGTAACCCAAAGGTAACTCCAAGCTTACAAATCCTCCTAAAAGCTTATAACAAACTCAGCAAAACAACTAATCCGTGATAAAAGGTGAGGTTTTTCTGTGATATGTTAATCTTACAAATAATCTGCATCTGACTGAATTTGAATGCTGGTAGCAAGACCACATTTCCCTTGATCTCCCAAGCCTGTTTTCATTGTACTCATTTGCATCAGCAAGACATGCTTTTGCTATGCTCATTTCCCCCTCTCCAAGCTCTAGTGCAAGTTCAAAAGTCTTGGCCCCTCCAATGTATCAGGTATGAATTAATACCCTTCCTTAGCTGAACACAGCAGCAAAGTGGAAACAGACACTTGGAAGGCAGTCCTCTTTGAAAGGAACTGCAGGGACAAATGGTGACAATGAAGTTCTAGTTATAAAGTAAAAAGGTCAAAGGTTCAGCCAGGCATAAGGATTACAAAACTACAAGTTTGTCAGAGTTCTCCCCAGCCCAGGCTTAAACAACCAAGGTCAAGCAGTAGCTTTCCAATTAAAACCCTATAAGGATACTCTGTCCTTTGAACTTCATAGGGAAAAAAAAAAAAATTCTGATTTAGAAGTTCTTTTGAGGACCCATCTCGAAATCAAACAGATAAAGGGCATCTGACAACAGCTCACTTAAAGCAAACACTCGGTATCCCTTGGCTGCCTGTGTGGGGGAAGTTGGGATGAGGTAATCATGTTCTCCTGTATTAGTGTGCTGACCCTTTGTATGGCATGAAATTAACCATCAGCGAGGAAAAAATCTGCTACTGCTTAAACTACTTTGCTACGCAAAGTGGTCTTAAAATGAAATATGGGGATTGAATTTCGTCTGGCAGATTAACTTGTCTAACCTCTCTGCAGGCATCCCTTCCTGCTGAACTCATTTGAGAAACTATTCCAGACCCTACTGGTGCACAGGTCTGTGACAAACAAACGTCAAAGCAACTCTTATTTCAACGACATTAACATCAGCTTTGTGGAAGATGAGGGGCTGAACATTAACAAAAGAACAAAAGCTTAAAAAAACCCCACAGTGCTGTGACAGAAATTACCCCATCTCAGTCTAAAATTTTACAAAATACCATCCTAAATCTCTACAGCAACAGAAGAATGAAGTAGTGACAAAAATATCAGTCCTACATCTTGCAGTCATTCCTTCAGTGCACAAACCAAGTGTAAGGCTGATGTGAGTGCTTCTTATTGCTTGGGACAAGCCAAGAATTAGCCCTTAAGGTTCAGTTACTCATGTTTGTTTGTTCTCCTTAGCAAGTCAGACACAAAAGGCTGTAAACACTGATTGTGTTGACTTGCTCGAGACAAGATCCTGCTAAAGCACAGAAAAAGTCTAAAAATTGTATTTTAAAATAAAGAGTTGCATTCTTATTGTTTGAAAGAGTAAGACAGAAATACATAGCACAGTCCAAACCATACAGCTACCCACAATAACTTAATGCCTTCCTGCCACAGACACACAAGAGCCTTAGAAGAATATAAACCAGTATGGTTTGAATACAAGTGAAAGGCATGATGAAGTACACCAAGTGACTATTACTTATTCCATTCCAACCTTGACTATCACCTTCCATCTAAAACTTAAAACATCTTGGGTGAAACTGTCTGCAACATTTCCAATTCCTAGCATGCAGGTAAAAAAACCATCCAAAACAAAACACTTTTGATGTAACATTTGATATGTTTTGTTTTCAAGGACAAGCTTTGCAAGAAAAATGTAGCCACACAGAATGAAATACGACTTCTATTTTTCATTCCATTTGGTTACTGCTCAAATATTCTGCATTCATTTAATCCTAAGGTATTGTGTCTAAACAAGCATCTTGTGAGTGACTGTGAGAAGTATTCACAAGGTCAAGCACTACCTGGCACAGCATGACAAAAATGCAATACTAGATTTTGACATGAAAAAATCCACTTCAGGAATTAGCTACATGCAGAAATATGTTAAAGACTAGTAAATACTAACATTTAACCTCTGAACAGATTTATCAGCTTTGTACAGCAAAGGAATTAACCCTTAGAGCATGGAAATTAACACTGGGAGTGCAGAAAAGATGACAGTTACAAGAGATAACCTGGGGCATCACTGGTGAAAATGGCACTTTGGAAGAGAAGAGCCAGAAAGTGACTCCTCAGAAGGAAACCCATGAGCTCCTCCACTCATGGGAGGCCTGAGTGAACAATGCTGGTGCTACCCAGTCACAGCAGATGGTGTTTCCAGGAGCTGGGATCACTCAAGGGGAAACCAACTAGTTTATCCCATCTTCAGTGAAAAAAGAACTGCAAACAACAAGAAGATGTAATAGCATTTTCACAGCAGTAGCATCTCCTTCAAAGCCTCCATGCATATGAATAACACACAGTTTTGAAGCAGCTCTTTCATCTCTGCTGTCATTCCACTTTCCAAATCCTCACATTCAGCTCCCTTGCCCACAGGCATCCTACTTCTAGCTTTTCTGCAGATCAACTTCCAACTATAGCTAGCCTAGGATTTGAATTCAGAACAGTGATATTTTAAAGCAGTATGGGAAATCTGAGGTACAGAATAAGCACAGGAAGATAAAGTACTTTGCACTTAAGTCCTATTGAAAAACCACATATAGAGGAAACATGTAGTAACAGGGAAATTAGATTCCATCAAAAAGAAAAGGGTAGTGGCATTCCTGGTTGCAGAGAAAATGTTTGGAATGATGAACCCTTAATGCTTAGTAACAAGGAAGTAGATGAAAATAGCCTAAATTTTTCAAGTATCGTTATCTGGGAGGACTCACTTTCCATCCCTGAAGTGGTGAAAAAGTTGGAATTATTTAAACACATAGGAACAGCAAAGAATGTATCCTGTTACACAAGACATGCTACACTTCAGTTTGAGTTTCACCAAACCACACCAAACCTGTAAGCACCTAAACAGTCCCACAGGCACAGATCAGGTTCTATCATTAAGGTTTCACCTTTCAAATCTGGTAGTAAAAAAACAAAAAAAAGCATCCACTATCAAGATACATCTATGTTATCAAGCAGAAGACTGAAGTTCCTAATTATTTAAACTATTAACACAATACTGCACTTTTTCCTCCAACTTTTTCCTAATACACAGAATTACAGTAAGTCACACTAATCCACTGCTTTATTTCAGTAAGACACATAACCTGGTATAACTGGAACTAAGAGTTTGATGTGCTTATATGTCTGAATTACCATCTGTAAAGAATTATTTTTGCCGGGAAGGAAACTCTATAATCATCTCATCCGATCCTTGCCTTCCTTCTCCCTGCATGGCCTATCAATAAGCAAATCTGATGTGGACAGCTGTGACTAAATACTTTGAGGATTTCATAAAAATAACAGAAAGCAATGAGAAGTCTGTGTATCAAACAATCACCCTAAATAAGTGTTAAAGTTATTGGAAAACAAAACTGGTTAAAGCTGAATTCTAAGTTTTCCCACGGCCCCTTCATGAGAAAGTTTACACCATTCAGATTAGCTGCTTCTGGCAGAGAGCAATGTCTGACTACAAGTGACTCCTCAGTACATCCAAGAAACATCTGCCAAGGTCAACTCTGCTCTTCAGGTGCTTACTATTACTAAAGAATGATAAGGGATTGTGGAGTACTGGAGATGACTACCAGACCACAGGTTCCCGGGATTAAGCACACGGCCACGCCTCCCATTGATGATACAGAGCGGCTTTTACTGCTGGTGAAACTGACAAATAAGTAAATATTTCTTATCCTAGCCACGAGAACTGCAAACAATACAACACACTTATGGCTAATGAAACTTACAAAAAACACAATCGTTCAAAAGGGGGTTAAATTCCCACATCATTACAACTAACTCAGCCTGAACCTCAGTCTAGCCAAGAAACATTGTCCTACAAAACTACCACCAAGTCGTCATCAAAGAGACACTGGCAGAGGAAGTGCACAGGAACAGAACTTGCAGGCTGATCCCCGCAGTTGCATCAACCTGTGACTACTTTAAACTCCTGCACCTGTGACTCCATCATGTCCTTCGTCAAGCACCGACCACCTCTTAACACTCTTTAGAAGTGGAGACGGGAGATAGAACAAGGTGAACTAACTTAAAATGAGTCCTTCTGATATCACCTATGAAGACTTAAATGAACAGTCATCAAAACCCACGAAATTATTTCTAAGCCTAAAATTATCATTACCCCTAGTCCTCCAAGACAACATGGGCATGTCCCGCAACTATATCACAGCTCTCTACTACAATATCAAACTCTGACAGCTTTAACAAGGAAGAAAATGGATATTTATAGGGCCGTTCAATGCCATTAATAAGGCCTCCACACACAATAAATAAAACTTTTTCTAGTAAGTGTAAGAAACCTGAGCACACCTGACCATCCAAACAGCACCCCAAGAACTCACATGTACAAAGTGCTTTTCTATAAGCACTACTTTTTTTTATTATTTGAAGAGCAACTACGAGCAAGCGTAGCAAAGTCACAGGTCCCTGAATATCCTGACACCCCCCGTCCCGTAGGTTTGGGCATAGCCGGAGACCCCGACTCCCAGCGGCTCCGCTCCCACCATGGGGGCGCGGACCCGGCGAGGGCTGGAGCACCCCGGGAGGGACGACAGCCACCGGGGCGGGCCGGGGCGGCCTCCCTGCGCCCCCCTTACCGCCGATGATGGTGCGGATGAGGGAGGCGTGCCCCGGGCAGTCGACCAGCGTGAGCTGGAGCTCGCCGGGCCCCGGGCCCAGCTGCGGCGGCAGCGCGGTGCGCAGGCAGGAGAAGCCCAGGTCCAGCGTGATGCCCCGCGCACGGCTCTGCGGCGCCCGGTCGAAGGCGGCGGTAGAGCCGGTGGTGCTGAGCGCCCGCGCCAGCGCCGTCTTCCCGCTGTCGATGTGGCCCAGCACTCCCACGTTCACGTTGAGAACGCGGGCGGCCATGGCTGCGCTGAGCCCGCCCGGTCCGTCCCCACAGCGCCCCTGCGGCAACGCGGGCCCCGCCGCCGCCGTTCCGGCCGGCAGGGCGAGGGCCGGGCCGGGCCGGGCAGAGCCCGCACGGCTCGCCCGCTCCGCGGCTGGGGCTGAGAACCCTTCTGCCTGTGAGAATCCCTCTCCTTTATGCCCTGCACTGCCTGCAAGGAGAGGCGATTTCAGCAGGTCACCTTAATGGCCATCAGCTGGGCCCCCTCCCCGGTGTGTGCCCGGCCCGAGGCACTGGGAACCGGGCACTGGATTTGCCCTGAGCATCCGCACCTGCGCTCGCAGCTCGCCCACGCTAATCAGACACTGCAGGGCTGCTTAAACGCGCTCACTGTCACATCACTCCCTCCATTGTGCCCCCAAGCAAACCCCGGTGCTGCTGGAACTGTGCTGACCGCGGTCGATTTCGAAGTCACATGGACATTGCAACCCCACGTGAAAAAGCAGATCACATTTGGATGATTTACTCTCCTTCTACTTAATAAATTCTAGGCTTGCATAATTCATTTTCCTGTAAAGGAATATTTAAGTTAGGTAGATGCTGCTTTAAAAATCATCCTTAATGAATTAAGAATCCAAGATGATTAACAGTGAACAGATATCCTGGTAACCACTGCTACACCACCAAAACAAACAACAAGAAGGAGATGAACATTGGAGAGGCCTGAGCGTTGCAGAGGCTAAGGGCATGATTCCCTCACTGCTTTAGGTCACTTGGCTTCACTGGTAACACAGCGAGCTAAATGCTCTACAGGATAAAGGTTAACACATGTCCTCAGCATTTCAATAATGACCAAGGAGCCCAAAGTACCCCTTTAAATTTTCACAGCTCTGTACAAGCCAAGAAACCAAGACTGTGTCATGGGCTTCCCACATGTGTCAAAGTAGACTAGACTTGTTCTATATTCTGGTTTTCCTCTTTGAGAGCAGTGCAGTTGCTTTTCTGCTCACTTTGTGCAGTAATACATATTGCTCATAGTAATAACATTCACATCTGAATAACTAATGAATGAGCCAGAAGTGTAAAATGACTTGCCTAAGGCTATTGTCAACATCATGGATTTGGTTTTTAGGCTTTGACTCCAAACTCCACGCTTTTTCTTACAAAGAAATCTACTTTATATACCAACACTTTAAATATAAAGGAGTTTGGTTTAAAGCTGGATGCAAATTACTCCTCCTTCCCAAACACATGGAAGTCAAGATGACCAAATCAATGACTCAAATGAAAAAGGGGGGAAAAATTGCATTTCTTCCTAGCACTCAGTGTTATTTGAGAGACAACAATCTCCCTAAAGGAAAGATGTGAACTCACAAGGAATACTGAGCTAGCCTAGCTAATCAGCTTCTTGAGCAGAATAGTTCAGCCTGATGGAATCTCCGTCATGGGAGCCAAATTAAGCATAATGTCACTTTTCAGACCAAGTTCCCAGGCTTTGAATAGTTTCCTGTTAAATCATAAGGCTCATATACATTTCCTTGTGCTGAATCTGTTACACCAACATGCACTTGCAAAGGCAAGGGAAAGGTTACATCAATTCCCATAAGGTCCTAAAAAGTTAGAATCCACACAGATATTCCTGTATCATAAAACCTTCCCTTTACTTCTTTTCTTTTAGCATTATTAGGTGAGTTCAGAAGGAAGATGGGGGGAAGGTCTGATTCTCAACTAGAAAAGGTAATACCCAGGAGTTCTCCCAAAACAACTAAAATAACAGTTATTTTTCAACAAGCCTTGACAATCTAGAAAGGTCTAAAACTTTCTACAGCTCTTGAGAAAACTGGCAATGAGGTCAAGGAGGTCCCATTTCAATACTTACAGTGTAAGAGGCCACAGCAGGGCTCACGTGAGATTCATTTTGGTCTGCCAGCTTAACAAAGAGATGCATTTTGCTCAGCCAGAATTTAGAGGGATAATGGATAGAACTTATGAGATAAAATGGAATTCCTTCTGTTAGGGATAGCTAAGGAAGGAAGAGTAAATCCACAGGAAAATGGATTTCATTCCACTCCTCACATAACAGCAGTGGCCCTACTTTTACTCCTGAGTGACCTGCAAGAGAGAGGAATATCAGGTAGAAATGGAGGTTTGGTTTTCTCTGTTTAGACACAGAAAAGATTTGCAACTTTCTAGATAAGGAAGCAGTTGTTCTTCTGTAGAGGGAAGGAAAAAACCTCAATGCCTAGAGCTTTGTTGTTACCACTGAGATCATACCTCTGTCTCCAGAGTTTTAAAGCCTGTGGATCTGATTTTGCAACATATCACTTGAGGAAATATTAGAGTGCACATTGTACCTGTGAAATGAATAACTGCAATCACCAATATCAAAGAAGAAATCTCATAAAGACAGCCGTAAGTACTTTCATTCAGCATTTAGAAAGGTCGATTCTGTTAGCTTACAAAGTTTTAGAATTAATTACAAATTTGTAAATTAACGTGTGGCATTCAGTAGGACACATCACTCCTATTGCTTTGAAGAGTAGAAAAATAATCAGCTTTTGCTGCAGGGAAAAAAACAAGACATGACCACTATGCCCACCACTCCCTACCCTTATACAAAGGTCTTGGTATTACTAAGAGGGAGAGGGGAACCTGGCCAAATGAGACAATCCCAACTTCTCCAGATTTTTCTATATCCCTCATGACATTTGTAGCATTTAACTGTTTTCCTTGTTTTCCCCTAAATAAACCATTCTCCATCCCAGTTGTTCTCTACTTATGGAATTTCTTTCTTAAAACATGTTCACTTTAATGCTAAAGTTTATGGACTCATGGGAGAAAGGGCAGGAAGTCAGACTTTTGGGATAGGGTAAAAATGTAAAGGTCATTCACACACTCACACACATACTCTCTCTCACTCCAAAAATAATACACTATTTGACAGTTTCAGGATTCAGCATGTCCCACTGAAATTTGAAAGCTTATGTGAAACTAGGCTACGTCCTGTAACCTCAAACATTTAGTCTAGGAAAACAGCTCTCAAGTCTCCAGCTCCCACATCGGGTATCGCATGACGTCTGTGCCAAATAGAAGACCTCAAACCAGGGGGCAAAAGAAACGTTGGTAAAATGAGTTGATTAAACCTGGGGAATAAGAGTTCAGACTCTTAGTGACAGGTATTATTTTTTCCTGGTTAGCTGGCTAGTGAAATATTAAATTATACTCAAAGCATCCATAGAATGAGCTCGGCAGAATGGTCACACAAACTACTTACATTCCATCTGGTGGCCTGGACAAAGGAGGAAGAAGACTCATGCTTTGCTATTGAATTATTTTATCCTCCCTTTCTACTACATTAGGTAGCTAAAAAAAAAACCACAGAAAATCACGTCAAAGTTGAGGTTTTATATTTCCTCATACTGATGCATCACAACACAAGACACCAGCTATAAAAGATGATACACAATATGGAAGTTTACTTCTAAACTTCCCAGTAGTTCCACTTGTACTCTGCTCTTCCTGGGGAATAAACAATTAATCCTGTGTGGTCTAAAGAATTATTGTTTATTTTCCCTCATCTGAATATCCTGTTTTGTCCCTTTTTAACTGCAACTTCAGGACAACGCTCAAAGAACATATGGAATGAGTAAAGCAATCAATACAATGAGCAATGCCAAACCTGGCACAGTTAAGTAATACCTGTGAGCAAATAAGAGGGAGAAGCCAGCCTTACACTTATGCAGCAAACTATTTTTTACTTTTATTTCTATTGATGTATCCTCTTCTATTACAAGCACAAACCCAAATAATTTACATCACATTTTCTGCAGGTCAATATTAAAATTGTATCTTCCTTATGGCAGCAGATTTTATTTACTGCACAGCAATGGCCATTAGTAGACAGAAGTTTTAGGCTCTAAATTCTAAGTTTGAAACATCTTTTTGCTGTTGACAAACAACACTCTGGGTTTTTATCCACTTTAAGCAAGAAAAATCCCTAATTAGTATTTCCAAAGTTAAAGAACCTTATATACCATCTAATTTTTATAAATATAGAATATTTCTATACTTCCTCCGAGTTAGAGTGAAGATTAACAGCAATTCTCTATTCCTACCATCTACATTCCTTTATATTCCTTTCAATATAAAAGAATCTACATTCCTTTATATTGAATTTCACCAAAAATAAATAAGCAAATATTATTAAATAGACTTTGAAATGCCATAATCTCAAAAACAGGTCTTGTTGCAACATCAAACAAGATAACATGGACCATATGGACATGTTTCAGTCTAAGTTAACAAATTATTATGTATTTCACCCTTTTGAAAAGGAGGGTCATACCCAGCCTGAACCCCTTGATAGCAACATCACTGCCTTCAGAGCTCTAACCAGACTTGCTAATTATTCTTCCAAAACTGGCAGAAACTTGGAAACTTGAACTCTGACCAGACTTACCCACAGCACTTGCGGCAGTTTAATGCACTGGAGAAATCAAAGTTGTATATTTGCTCTTTTACAAAGGAAAAAGTCTGCAGCTCAGTACTTATTAGGTGTTTGTATTCTGTGACTAATATGACCCTGAGAGGATGTAGAGTCTAATGGCATACACACTTTTCTAATTATTTAAAGAATAGCTCCTATTTGTTAGTCAAAAATTCTTAGCTGAACAGCTGTATAGCAGGATACCCTTACAAAGGTGTTGAATCACACATGTGTGCAATTATGCTGTAATTATAATTTTAAACTAGAGTATGTAAATATAAACTGACAGAACAATTAACAGAAAAAGAAAGCAACAATAAGCAAAGTCTTTTTTTTGCCAAATTACATTTATAACAAAACTAATGGAAGCTCTTGAACAAAGAGGGAATGAATAGCATGTATATGGTTCACTGGGCTTTTGCAAATTGAACCAGACTCCCATCCTCCCTAAAACTGCTGTCCGAGTTTGTGCTGTCACAGGACTGCTTTTGCAATTCCTCTGGCAGTGCACAGGAAAGCCAAGGTGGGACCAGACATCAGTCCTGCCTCATACCACATTAATCCACTGGTTTTAAACATTGCAGACACAGCCACAGTTTTATAATCACAGAAAACTCTATATATCCATGGGAGGAGTCCCCTGTCTGTTTTGTGGGAGAGATCACAATATCTACAAGCAAAGAGAACTCACAGGTTGCCAGATCCCACGTAAATTTCAATGTGAGTGATCCCCATATTAAGCTTTTAAACCTCTCATAGAAGGTGCAGCAGAATTACCACCAAAACACAGCTAGAATAGAATAGAATAGAATAGAATAGAATAGAATAGAATAGAATAGAATAGAATCTGTAGCACCACACACTTCATGAAACGTTTCTGCCAGGTCATGAAACGACCTGCTGAGAAGCTGGAGTGTTTTTACAGCTCATAAGGAATACGTGCCTTATGTGCAGCACATGTCACAGCCTCAAATGCTTACAGGACGGATTCCAAGATGCAGAACAGAATTACTGTGTAGATTCACTGAACACTAAAAACTGGTGAGCAACACTGAGCAGGTAAGAGACCATCCCTACTTTCCTTGGCAGGGTAGTTGGAGTAGGTGGTCTCCAGTGATCCCTTCTAACTTCAACGTTTCTGTGAATCTTTGACAAAGTTTTACAAAACACCGTTGGAAAACCTCGGCTGATTTTTGTGAGCTAAAGCCAGCCGAGGTTTTGCTAAGGCTCAGGGTTTCTGGCACACTCAGCGGCTGTGGGCAGGCAAGCGACAAGACACCAAGCCAGGGTACAACCAAGACATCCCCAGACCCGGCAGCGGGGACAAATCGGATTGTAGAAAGAAGGAAAGAAAGTGCTTATGGTGCTGCAGGGCCAAGAAACCTGCGAGCAAGGACGAGCTGGTTCCCCCTCCAGGAGGGCTCTGCTCGCCTCTCCCCAAACCGCCCTTGCCGATTCCGAGAATCGAAGAACCACTTAAGTTGGAAAAGACCTCCGAGATCACAGAGTCCAGCCCATGACGGGTCACCACCTTCTGAACCAGACGCTGGCACCGAGCACCACGTCCAATGTTTCCCTGAGCAACCCCAGGGACGGTGACTCTGCCGCCGCCTCCCTCCTTCCCGGCCCGACTCCTCCGCAGCGCCCGCGCCCGCCCGGACCAGCCGCGCACGCCGCACGCGGAAACGGGCGGGCGGACCCTAAAAACCTGCGCCCCTGCGGCTGACGGGCAGGCCCGACGCCCAATGAGCGCCGAGAGCGCCGCGGCGGGGACCAATAGCGGAGCGGGGGCGGGGCGCGCCGGAGTGCGCTGGGAGCCCCGGTAACGCGCGGGCCGCGTGCGAGGAGCGCGGGGCGGCCGGGCTGGAGCTGCCCGGGACAGGCCCGCCATGAAGATCGAGGAGGTGAAGAGCACCTCGAAGACCCAGCGCATCGCCGCCCACAGCCATGTCAAGGGGCTGGGGCTGGACGAGAGCGGCGCCGCCAAGCCGGCGGGGGCCGGGCTCGTGGGGCAGGAGAATGCGCGGGAGGTGAGCGCGGGGCCGGGCCGGGGCGTCTGACAAGTCCCCGGTAGTGAGGGGGGGTCGTGCCTGGGTTCCTCCGGGTCGCTGCTGCCGTGTGAGACGCGATGGGGACGGGCGGGGCTGGTGCTGCTCTACTCCCGCTTCGCGCAAGGATGGTGATCCCGGGTGTCCGGCGTGGAAATTGGGGTGTTACGGGCAACAGATTTGATGCAAGTAAGGCTGGGAGCATCCCTCTCAATGCGGTGGCCGGATAAAACCTTCACAGAATTACAGATTGGTTTGGTTTGGAAGGGACCTTAAAGATTATCTCTCGTTCCACCCCCCTGTCGTGGGCAAGGACACATTCCCAGGTTGTTCAGTCCCATCCAGCCTAGCCGTGAAAGGAGATTTGTAGAGGATCTGCGGCCCAGGCAGCGAAAATTAATTTCTTGCTTTACTTTCAGAGCTCTCTCTGTGCGTGGGACTGCGGGAGGGAAAAGGAGTCGGAGCTCACATATTGGGTTTTGTTGTCTGTTGTTTTGTAATGTCTTTGTCAACTAAAATGATTGTAGAAAGTACGTTTTTCTGATCTTGTCTTTCTTTTTGTATGCATAAAATCGAAACTTTTACTTTTTGTAAAGCCTATTATTTCTAAATACTTTAAGTAATGTTGGAACAAAAGGTACTATAGCAATACTTGTGTTAACAGTATAAATACTTATTTGACTTGTAGGCATGTGGGGTAATAGTGGAGCTAATCAAAAGCAAAAAAATGGCTGGCAGAGCAGTGCTGTTGGCAGGACCTCCTGGAACTGGCAAGGTATTGTTTTTTTGGTTTTTTATGAGATAAAGTATTTCTAAATCTATTTTGATTTGTTGTCAAAACCGTTTTAGGGTAGTGCTTACTGAATGTTTTCATATACCAGATTTTTTTCAATCAATTTATTGATGTAGTTTTCTGCTTTGTATTTTTACTTTTGCTATGTCATCAACACTGGCAATACCCAGTAGTGTGTTCAGCATCTTTAATGTGAAACCACCTCTTGTAAGTTACTAAACAGATAGGTAACAAGGGGTGTGAAAAACTTTCAGAAGTTACTTTTATATTAAAAGGCAGAATAGTTTTTGCTTGGATTACTTCCCCCCCTCCCCCGCTCCCAAGCTATTTAAGGCTTTTTGGCATCTGTATCAGCTGTCAAATTCAAATTCCCAGTATTGTGTCTTCGGGGTTTTTAAAAGTTTTTGGCCCGGGTCATCTGTTTTGGAGGAGGGTTGTTAGGTGTAAGAAATGTCAGACAGAATAGTCTTACCATTAAATTGATAGTTGTTGTATAGAAGGTGATATAATTAGAAAAGTTAACTTTGTGCAAAAATAATAGTTTCTGAATTATTTTCGAAATTAATGTCTGGGTTTTAGATTTAGTTTTGTTTTTTTTTCCTTTTAAAGACTGCTTTGGCTTTAGCTATTGCTCAGGAACTGGGAAGCAAAGTTCCCTTTTGTCCTATGGTTGGAAGTGAGGTCTATTCCACTGAGATCAAGAAAACAGAAGTTCTAATGGAAAACTTCCGACGTGCAATTGGTAAGTTTCAGGAAAAAAAAGAATAAAGTATTTGCGTGATACTTACGTTGCTTTTTCCCAGTCATCTAAAAAGGAAAAACTTTTTATTGGTCAAGACATTTTCAGATTTTTGTATGCTTATTTTCTTCAGTGCTGATCCTAATTTAGTGACTCTATTTCACACTTAGTGGAATCAGGTTTTCTGTTTACAAACTGTAATTTAATTATTGTATTTTTGTTTATACTTCACCAAATTCTTCTCTCATCCTCCACTTTCACCGCTCTGTTTTTTGAAAGAAAAAATAATTTTCAGTTTCTTATATTAGCAGAAATACTTGTAGACAGGAAAATGCTCCTCCTGTTTTTTGTTTTAGTGGTTTCATCCTACTAAACAGACAGCCTTAATCAGGGGGTTCCCAAATGGCAGCATTAGCCTGACTTACTGTTCCGCTGAGCACAGGGAAAAATCCATGCCAACTAAATAAACACTTTAACTTAATGTCTGCTTCAATTCTACGGTGCATTTACAAATTTGATGTAAATTGGCTTAATTTTCAACACAGCCTCAGTGACTATCTAAAATCTCTTCCTCAACAGCTGCTGACAGCTGATAAATGCAGGTAGAAGTGCTCTTGTTTGTGTGAGGATTGGCTAAAGACAGCCCAGTTGATTTTAGTCCTGAACACATTAACAGTAATTTTCCTGTCTCAGTACCATGTTTCCTCTTGGACTTCATCTGGCAGCAGCAGGGTGAAGAAGTCTCAGTTCTTCACTGAAACAAAAGTATTCCATTGACTTTTGTAAGAAGGCAACTTTCAGTAGTCTCTGGTCTTCTGGTTACCACAAAACTGGCAGGACTTGGGGGAGGGAAGCCTCGGTAGTCTGCAAAATTTCCTTGATGTGATGAATTTCCCTGTCAGAGATTTGGAAACCTGAACCAACAGGTGAAACTTGTGCCATCCACGTTGTCAGTTCTAGAGATAGCAGAGGTTTAACAGCCAGCTGCATTGTTAGTTCCCTGCATTCCCTCAGTGTCAATAGAGAGACACTTCTAAGCAAATATTAATGTTAATGAAAGATGGAACTTCCTTTATTCCTTTCCGATGAATTCCTTGTCACATTTTCATAACACAGCCCTTATTGAATATGTTTATGGATGTAAAAAATATTTTCTGAGTTATTTTAAACGACTAGTAAACCACCATTTCTTATAACATAACACTTTCCAGTTGGGTTTTAATCTTAGGTAGGTTTTAGCTTCCCTGCTTGGTAAAGAAATATTTTACAAGGGTGCATTTTTGAAAAAAAGGATTCCATGTAATTTACTTGTCTGGGTGCAAGGAAAGCTTCAGCTCACATGTTCATCAGTACTTAAAGTATTCATTCAGGTTTTTTTGAGTTTTGTTTGTATGTCTCCTTGGTAGCTGGTTCTGTGTACATCATCATTGCTCATATCATGCATTTTGCTTTCAAGGGGTTTAGCTACCTGAATTTTTAAAAGTTATCAGAGATGTTAACATTACATTTTTTACTTAATGGTTGGGGTTTTTTTCTTGGTAATGACAGAGTTTGACTGGTTTGGATCCATCACTTTATAAGAAAGTAGGAGTTACTCTGAGTTTACGGAATTTTTATTGAGTCTTTTAATAACAGACTTGACGTAGTCTCATGGCCAAGTACTGCATGAGATGCAGTAGAGAGGTTATAATATGTAAGAAACATCAAAGGTCAGAGTGAGAAATGAGATCAAATTGTTTAATGGGTTAAAAGAAATTTAACCTGAGAGAGATTAATCCGGTGTAGAGCTCATTAGCAGCTGGTGAGGATGATGACAGCAGCTAATGTTAAGAGCTCAGTTGCAGTAAAAAATAACTGCTGCATTAGCCACTTCAGTGGCATAACTGTTCCTTGTATTGCCAAACTGGACCTGCCAGTGAGTCAGGCAAGCACTGCTTAGCTCCATGGAGTTAGCTCCATGTTGAACCAAAATATGAAATAGTCCACAATTGCTTCCTTGGATTTGTGTCTGATTTGGAAGTAGAACTCTCTAAGAGCTCTTCTGAGAATGAAATTCATAGTTGACACATACATATTCATTTGAAGTCAAAGGATAATCATCAGCAAGTTGAAAACATCAGTTACCTTTGTTGAGATCGTGTTCATCTGTAAATATTTTCTACAGACACATCTCTAAGAGCACATTAGCTGGATTAGAGGAAGGCTTCTGAAGCAAATCCCTGGGTTTGCCCTCACTGACTTGGCTTTAACTTGTGTTGTAGAACAGAATGAGCACATGAACTGGATTCTTTCCAGATGAAACAGAACTGGAAGATTCATTGCATGCTTCAGCAGCATACAAATCATATCCCAAACACAAACAGGCTACCATGGTTTCAGAGCAAAGTAGAGCTTGTGCTGGAAGTTAAAAGCAAAACAAAGAGAGCAAGCAAACCTGGCCCAGTCTGTGGCAATAACAGTTTCAAAGTGCACATTCCCATATTGATTCACACTCATTGCATATGAGCCAGTGTGATGCAGCCTTGTCCAGGTCAGTTTTATAACTCAGAGGTTCATTAATTTCTGTCTGGTGTTTTGGCATACCTGAAAAACATTTTAAAAATTACTGAAATTAACTTTGTTTATGTCATCTTAAGTAAGAGAAAGCAAACGTTTCTTAGCAAGAATTTGTCATGTTATCCACAGTTATGCTGTTTCTCGCATTTCAGATCCTGGTCTGAGTTTGGGCCCAGTAGAGGGAGACAGACTCGTATTTGTCAGTTCTTTATAGCCCCTATCAGCAGCTCAAAATTACTGCTGAAGTGTCTGATCTATTTCAAAGCAAAATGAAAAGTTACAGAACAAGGAAAGGTTTATAAAGTCACAATACCCTCAGACTGGGCAGGATGACTTCCTTGTATCTTGTTACAGCCCATTCATTATTTTTGGTATGGCATGTGTGTCTCATAAAATACTTTATGGAGTTTCTTCAGATGTGGATTCTTTGAACTTCTGTGTAGTTAGACCATATATAATTGTAGTGGTGGTGGTGATGATAGTGGCTTTGCTTTGAAACTGTCTGCCTGTAAATCTCTTCAGCTTTATATTATTTATCAATTTATAATAACCTGGTTAATTACATTAATTGTGACTAGAACAGAAGCTAGCCAGATATTCTAATGATTGCTTGGCTATCTGAAAATAACAAAGTGAGGATATAATTTTCAGCTATTTTGAAATATTTTAAAGTTTGCATTGTTGCAGTTTCTGCTAAATTTTATCTAGCTCACCTTTTACTATAAACTTGAATAATATTTGAAATTATACATTAACCCTTGAGTAATTTTATGATGTTCTAGCACAATACTTGTTAATCAATTTGTTATATTTTTAACTCTAACAAATAAAGTTGTTAAAATGTCAAGTTTTTTAAGTTAGTTTTTTTTTTCTATAGTTTTGTTAATTTTGCAGGGCTTTTTTGATGATTCAAAAATTGTGTAAAACTCATTGTTATATTAATGTCACTAGTTTCAGAAGGTGGTCTGTGTTTCTGGCTTTAGCATAGGAAACAAATCAAGCAAATTCCGTCTTTGTGGGAGGGAAAAGAGACAGAATCCTAACATTTGCTTCAGGAACTAATAATAATAATGAATAGAAGAAAGTAATTTCTAAAATTTTAATAAACTTCTTACCAGGTCAGAAGTTGGGCTGAGCTTTCATTCTGATGCACAGGATAAATATTCTCACTTAATATTGAAGAAGAGAACAATAATTCATCTTTCTGCCTTTAAAAGTAAAACATTACCATGAAATATAATGCACCCTAACAATATGTTACATTTTGTTGCCAGTAAAGCAGCAGACTCGTAAGTGTGTACTGAAACTGTTTTAAACAATTCCTTGCAGGGTTGAGGATTAAAGAGACCAAGGAAGTGTATGAAGGAGAAGTCACAGAACTAACTCCCTGTGAGACTGAGAATCCTATGGGGGGATATGGCAAAACCATCAGCCATGTAATTATAGGACTCAAAACTGCAAAGGGAACCAAACAGTTGAAGGTATGTGTGTAAGAGTCTCAGAGATTTCCTTAAGCATTTTGGGTTTGCAGCTTCTATTTTTAGCACTTCTTACTTCTGTTTCAAGCTCTTGATCCCCATCTCTGTCAAGTGGGGCTGGCAGGAGGCTGCTTTCTTTGGCTAGACAACTTCATCCTGACTGTTTATCTGCTTTATGTAGAATATT
The DNA here is from genome assembly GCA_037013685.1 of Acridotheres tristis. Taxonomy (NCBI): domain Eukaryota; kingdom Metazoa; phylum Chordata; class Aves; order Passeriformes; family Sturnidae; genus Acridotheres; species Acridotheres tristis. The sequence goes on along the minus strand of CM072899.1, from coordinate 11,345,940 downwards.
TAGATATTGGTCTTGTGTCCTCCTAATTGAAATAATTGAGATAAACCCATCATCACTTGGTTAGCAGCTGTTATATCTCTGTTTGGCAGCACACACCTGTATATCTTCAAGGAGTTAAAAGTGAGTTTTAGTAGGAAGGGATCCTGATGCAGTTTTGTAGATCCAAATACTTGTAGATACAAGTACCACAAAAAAATTGGCTGAGTTGGCAATCTGAATTTTGTTCTGTCTCAGTCTGTGATCCACTCTGACCATGGCTATAAATTAATGTTCATGGTAATAAACATACGAGAAAGGCCTTGTTTGGTTTGGGTTTCCTGATTGTCAGGGACCAAATTTTTGGGGATGGCTTGGGAAACATTGCTTGTTTAAATATAAATTATTCTTTCTGTCACATCTTTTCTTTCTACTTAGGGTGTCATGCTCTAGTGAGTGTTTGATAGAGAACTGGAAATTGAGCTGGTATGTTGCCAGCTCAGGCCCATTTTCCTTTTGTTTTCTTGTCTCCATTCAATTTCCCTGTCAGACGTGGAGAGAACTAAAAGCTGTCTCTGTTGTTAAGTATCATCTTTCATTTGTTCACTCTGAAAACAAGGAAATGAAGAGCAAAAGTGAATAAACATGTACCAAGAGAAACAAAGGCATCTAATATATTCCATACCCATTCTCCCTCACAGAGCTCCACAGAGGATAAGGACTCAAGAAACCAAGGAACATAATTCAATGCTATAGCCAGGTTTTTTTATAAAAGTTTTCCTAGAAAGCTAGAGAACTACTGTTTCTTAAGTATAAATACATTGTCACGTTACTCAGAGGTATGTTTTGTAGCTGGTATCATTATGTTTCTGGCACTGTCACTTCCTTTTGGATCGCAGATTTTTTGTAAGACAGTAAGTTCTGTGCATCTTCCAGATTTACTTGCTATCCCTACTCCAAATGTTACAGCTTTATAAAATCCTAGAGGCATTGTCAGGGTGAGTTGCAGTTTAATTTTGTCTGATGGGAGTGAGCTTCAAACTGAATTTCTTTACCTTGATTACCATAACAATATGGAGCTGTTTTGATCAATTGTGCTGTTTGCTTGTCTCCAGCTGGACCCGAGCATTTTTGAAAGCTTGCAGAAGGAGCGAGTGGAAACGGGTGACGTTATTTATATTGAAGCAAACAGTGGAGCTGTCAAGGTAAGAGAAAACTTCTCTACTTTTATGCAGGTGTATGTTTTTTGCAGACCTTTCTCTGCCTTTGTCAGATGGCTCTCTGATTTATTAGCCTTAACTGACATCATGGTTACATGGAAGTTTTAAAAAGAGCCCAGTGCTTCCCTTATCTGGAGAGAAAAGTCTTTTTTGCACCCAAAGAATGTGGTGATCTGGTTCACAATTAAGGTCATCTGGCAAGGAAGCTATCACTGATGCTGTCTGGATGAGTTTTCTTTTCTGTAAGATCAAGGCATCTCTAAGGGAAGAGGGGAAGAACCAAACAACTTTAGTCATTTTCAGGCTGACATGTGCAGCGTATTTAATCTTTCTTTTATCGCTCTGATATTTTCTCCACAAGATATATACATGTAGAAGGGAATACTGCATTAGTTAGCATTCTTTTCATATCTGATTTAGAAAGTAGTGTATAGTGATCCGTGCTGTTTAATGGATGAGCATAATATTTTCTATCATATAATAAATCACCCACCTACAAAGGAGGTTCTCCCAATCTCTGGTTAATCTGCTGGATTTGTCCTTTAGCAAGAATTGCATAGGGTAAAAGAAGGGGAGAGAGGAATGGAATATTCTTGCCACTGAAAATATCAGGTGCTTTTCAACAGAGTTTTTGAGCTTTGATCAGTAGATAGGATATGCCTGTTGCTAAGCAGGGAGTGGGATGTCTGAATTGTCAGCTGAAGCTTGTCAGAACTGGAATTGTGAACTTAGCCTGTTATCAAATTCATGTCACTCAAGGTTTTGGCACTGAAATTAATCCTATACCTGGGTTTCTCTTTGCTGTTCCTCAGAGGCAAGGCAGGTGTGATATCTATGCTACGGAATTTGACCTTGAAGCTGAAGAGTATGTTCCCTTGCCAAAAGGTGATGTGCATAAGAAAAAGGAAATTATTCAGGATGTCACCCTGCATGACTTGGATGTGGCCAATGCTCGACCTCAGGTATCTGACTTCACAAATGAAGTCTTTACAGAAAAATTATTTGACATAGATGTGATGTTACCAGAATAATTGAGATATAGGAAGTTCAGCTAACTCACTCACCCTCAAAGATTCCACTGTAGGAAAAGCAGTAGGTGTTACACCTTGAAGGCCAGTCTGTCTCTTCAGGGAGGTCCTGCTGCAGCTGGCTGCCTCAGGGCCCTGCCATGGAGATTGAATAGGCAGTTGCTTCCTTAGGATTCATGCACCTGGTCATAGAATACTGGTCAGCATAACACTCCTAGCACTACAGTGAACGGTCTGGGAGTTGTAGAACAGCTTCCACCCAGGTATTTGGGATCCACCAAATTAATGCATAATCTAGACCCTCCACCACTGTGCCCCATCACTTGCAGAAGAAGAGCATTGTGGACTGTTGCCTCTGACTAGAAAAAGATATTATTGCTTTTTCTCCAGAAGGAAAGCTGCCTACAGGTGTGAGGTAGCAGCAGCCAGACCTGCCTAATTTCATTTACTGGAAGTTCTGAATGCAGATTAATCTGCTCTGTGTCTATGGTTTCATAACCATGAAATGGAAGCTGCAAGAATTGTGATTAACTATTTTTTACTGCTGTGGATTCTGTTGATGTTCTTGCTTATTTCAGAAAGGTTTCATAGCCACTTGTTAAACTTCTTTGGGAATTTCAGTAGAGTTCTGCATGTTTTGCAGCAAAAAAAAACAAAAAAACAGGAAATAGAAGACTTACTCCTTGCCATGACTTAACATAAATCCACTCTTAAGGGAATTCTGTCTGTGTCAAAAGCAGAAGTCACTAATAAGTTTAAAGGCTGGAATCCCTACAATAAAACAATACAACTCTTTTAACTTAATGAATTTCAAAATAAACTTCCTTATTTACAAAAAATAATTTATTTTATAAAAATCATGGTATTAAAAAGTCATAAAATTTAGAATAATTCTTCCTATGTTGACAGGCCGAACACCTATGTGTGTGCAGGCAATCCAAGTTTCTGTGTTCCCTGACAATTTCATTCCTTAAGAGTTGCTCTGTGACGGTTTTTTCAAGAGAGGATATCTCATTTTGGTTTTTTTATGCTCTCCCAATGAGCAAGATTGAGGAAGTAACTAGGTGATTGTTTCGAATGCTCCTGTGGTGAGGTGATCTAAACTTTGACAGACTGCTGATATAAAGTATCAAGTTAACTGTAAGAAACAACTTTTAGCCAATTCCCGATCTATAAAATTCCCAAGGTGTGTGCTTACTACATGACCTCAACTGTCACTTTCTTTTCCTAGGGAGGACAAGACATCCTTTCTATGATGGGACAGTTGATGAAACCTAAGAAAACTGAAATTACTGGTACGAAACCTGTATGGTATTTTGAGATTATATGATCTCTGTGTTTTCCAGTTAGAAAAAGATAAAAAATAGAGTTATTATATTTAAATGAATGCCCACATAACACATATTCATAAGTACTAAGATTTCAAAAAGCAATGATACATACAGTTGCTAGAATTGCAATGGCTGGAGACAGTACAAGTTACTGGTTCATGCATGTAGTGGTAAAATGTATACAGTGCTCTGCACCCATTCTCCTTGGGAGAGGTCAGAATGCCAGCACCCATCCCACAACATTCCTGCAACAGTGTGAGGTTCAGACTTTCAACAAAGAGCCAAATTGAACAGCAGTAATACACAAATTCTAAAAAATTATGTAGCAGTCATACTGAATTTTGGTGGAGCAGAAGAATGGCACCTCTGTAACAGCTGTCTAAGGACCTGATGCTCCACAAGCACTGCTGCTCTTCCTACCTACAGGTCCTGGGAGAAAACAGTATCCACAGGCAGATCTGTTCTTCTCCTTTCTGCTTTGAAAGAAATGATGCTTCACTAAGTTACTCTCTAAATTTAAATCAAAATCTGTTTCAATACCTAATTAAATGATTCTTTTGAAGTATTTTGTCTGCCCCAGAGGTTGCTTTGCTTATTCTAATACCAGATATATTGATACAACACCTGGCATAGCTTTGAGAGCAGTAAGTTCACAGAAACTTATATAGCCTTTTTTTTTTTCTTTTTTTTGTTAAACACAATTTATTTGCTGAAATAGAGTAGCAAGATTTAATTTTTTCAGTGGTGTTCTTTTCAGCCATGCCTCAGTAAGTTTCGGGTTTAGAATGAAATTTGACTTGACTTCTCCACCCCCCTACCAAACTCCACAAACCTACAAAAATCAATTTTTCACGTGTGAGTATTTCAGTTAGAAATACTTTGTTGCACAGATATCTCCCCAACACAGTATGAAATGTCACAAAATTTTAGCGTCACAGATAATTTTCCTTGTGGCAGTAAGATACCAAATAATGCAAAAGTTCAAGGAGAGTTTTCCGTGCTTCAAGCCTTACCCTCTGACCTATAGTTCACCAGCAGAACAACCAACAGTTTCTTTTTGTTCTCAGACAAACTTCGAGGAGAGATAAATAAGGTGGTGAACAAATACATTGATCAAGGCATTGCTGAGCTGGTTCCAGGTGTGCTCTTTGTGGATGAGGTTCACATGCTGGATATTGAGTGTTTCACATACCTGCACCGAGCACTGGAATCTTCTATTTCCCCCATTGTCATCTTTGCTTCCAACCGAGGAAACTGCATTATTAGGTATGATGTCTAAACTTGAATTTTCCAGTTTGCATTGGTCCATAAAACCTGGAATTAGCGGTGTCAGTAGAGTTACAACCTTCAAAGGCTTTTGTCTCTGCCACTGACACCTGTGATAATTCTCTGCATGAGTTGCAAGCTGCATTGGTATTCAAGAGCTGCTCATGAGCTTCATGATGGGACAAGCATTTAACACCAGGCTGACTGGAATGCCTCCTTTCCCCTAACAGATCCTTCCTCCTCTAACAGTTTCTGAATTGCTTCACTTCCTGGGCGATTTGTGACAGTTATTATTTAATCTCACTGTATACCTCAATACATCTGTTGCCTGCAAGTTAGGGGCATCAAAAGCACCACAGCTACAAACCTCTAATACCTTTGTTTCCTGCTTCTGCATTATTTTGCTGCTTGCTGTCCTAATTCCATCAGACCTCAGCTTCTTGTTCTTACTGGTGAAATGTGTCACAGTTCAGCCTCTCCCTTTTCCTGCTATGTTGGTCTGGCTTTTTGTGATTCTGCACTCTTGCTAACCAACTTGTTTTTCATCTCCGCTTCACTTTGTGCATTCACTTTTATATTTTGCACCCACAAAATGCATTCTTTGCATGTTCAGTAAAAGTGCTCTCCTCTTTCAGAGTCTTCTGTAAAGTTCTACTGCTAGATTGTGGTCTAGGTCTAATTATGTCTAAACAAGCTGTCATTAGCAATGATTGCTACTCTTTGAATTGATTTCATTCAGCTGTATAACCAGCTTTTCCCTCGTAGTGGCTCGTCTGGTATTAATCTTTCTCTGTTTGCATTGCTTAGAAGTGAGAATGATAAGCCCTTCAGAAATGTTTAAGATGGACATTACCACACTCTCTTTACAAAGATATAAAAAAGCTGTCTCGTAAAAGTAAAGGAAGTAGAGATCTGTCAGCATGGATTCACTGCAGACCTTGTTACAAAAAAGCTGTGATTTCAGAAAGGAAATTTTCCATATAATAGTGGCATCTAATATTGGAGAGCCATGGCCAGAACTGCAGTACTTAAATACTAGCACTGAACTTAAAAGTGTAGTTCTTTACCAACACTTCACTGTTTTTACTGCAATCTGTGTAATTCTCATAAATTAAATCTGGGCATCTTTTGACTTCACAGCAAATTTCAGTGGTTTTGGGAAACCAAGAGTACATGTGTCTGCAGGCTTTGCTGTTGGGTGTTATATGTCAAACAAATAAAATGGTTTGGGATCTAGATCCTCCCCTGTCCTTCATACAGAGACTTAAACTTCTCAGTTTGCTGGATGGCAAGCATGGAATGTAAACTGCTGAAGTATTCACTGGGGGGACTGGAGAAAGAATGGCTTGCTCAGCATCGGGGGATATTCTCCAAATGGATGATAGTATATATAATTCTGCTGATACTGCGAAACAGCTTAGTAAGAATGATTTGTTCCTTGCTGGAAGATACCTTGGAACATTAGATATGGCTATATTGTGAGATACAATTCAAGAAAGCACCTCTCACTATTTTTGAAAGGCATTTAAGAGCTCCAGCAATAGTATTTGTTTCCCTGGGGCTATCTTTAATGAGCCTTAGAGGAATGCTTCCTGTCTCTGACCCAGGGGGTATGTGTCTCTGGACACACAATTGTAAACTAGTGTAGTCACTTTTTACTGATTTTAACCAAACAAATGTTTGGTTAAATGCTGAACCCACAGCAGTGTCTGATTTCTTTCTTTTTTCGGTTTCTCCTCCAGAGGCACAGAGGATATTGTGTCTCCTCATGGAATACCACTGGACCTGCTGGATCGAGTGATGATTATCCGAACCATGCTCTACACACCCCAAGAAATGAAGCAGGTATGCACAGGATTTTAAAGAACTTGTAACAAGTCCCCAGAGTTGTGCACAGCTGCCTATTCTGTTACTGTAGAGATGTTTGACTCTGTGGTCACCAGGGCTTGTGCCAGAAAGCTTCCTGCTTGTTAAAAGTCTGCTTCTCTAGGAGTCAATACAGTGAGCTGGTTAAAACTGCACACAACTTCTCTGAATCCCAGCCACTGAGGAGTTGCTAAGCACATGTGGAGCTGAAAGTGGCACCTCACTTGCAGGAAGGCATGAATTTTTAGCTGAAGCTATCTCTTGCACATGCTATGCTTTCCACAGTTTGCAGATTTCAGGAGGTAGTGCTTTTCAGTTGGTATAAGATGAAGGTATAAGTTGGTATAAGATGTCACAATGTGGGATCTTTAGTCCCAGACGTCAGGCTTTTCCCTCACATGAGACATGAGAGGGATTGAGGAATACAACCTCATGTGCTGCATTTTTGCCTTTATGCTCTGTACTGTAGCTTTGACCTACAGGGGCTGTCTCCTGAAACGGGGAGAATTTTCCTGCTCCTAGTTAAGTTTGGAAATGTAAGCACAGAAAGTGTTGCAGATATCCTTCCAAATGCCTGGAAGTTTTCCTGTGGGGCCATCACAGTGTATTGTGTATTGATTATAATGCTTGGTGCCATTATGATGCATTGTGTCAAAGATCCCCCCTCATTAGCGTCTCAATGCTGGGAAGTGGCACAATGCAGAAGGCATCAGGGTTTACCATGTCAATTCTTTGTATTATTTAAGAGATAGTGTCAGTGGAGGAGAGCGTTGTCACCAGATAATGGTCTCCTGCTGCTGGATAAGTGCCAAGGTGGAGCATTTATCGAATGTAAACATAAAGGCAAAGCTTAATTTCACTTGGTTTGAGGAATTTTCTGTTGATGCTGTCCTGAGCTGTTCTCAGGATGATTTTTTTTTTTGCACCTAAAGGACACTTTGAAGCATTGTGGTGTAGATTGCAGTAGAAGCAGCCCAGTAATTTAACAATACAATTAGGTTTAGTCTCTATACAAAAGAAATTTTCATGTGTGACTTTTACTCAGCCTGGGGGTATTAAAGATAGTCTGGATTTCCCTGTAGTGTAAGTGAGTTCTGTGTAGGTAGTGCTGTATTACCATGCAGGTAAGACACTTCTGAATGCTGATGTTCAGAAGAGCTGGGTAAGTGCTGTGATTTCCACCCTCCCCAGGGCTGAAGGAAAGTGCATTTCCTAAAGCTAAAAGTAGAGTCCAGATATTCGGCCCCATAAATCATGTTCCCATAGTCAGATAATCTCATTTTCCCTTAAATTAAGGCTTTTGAATGGCAGCTTTTTGTGGGAGGAGGAACTATTATACTTAACTGTGCCTTCTAACTAAGTAAAAACAAGGCATATGTAAGTTAGTTCTCTCTTTTTGCTCTCATTTGTCTTTCACGTTAGGAGGAAGTTTCTGCTGTTGATGTTTCTGTGTGAAACTCTTTGCCTTCACAGTTGATTCCTTTATCAGCACAGAATCTGGTCATGTGTCTACTGAAACTTTGTTCATAACCTGTTCAAAATTGGTTTTTGTGCGTGTTGATAAAGTGGAAATCCCATTGTGAAGTGATGCTCTGAGACAAGACACGCAGTAACCATAGTGCAACCAGAATAGGGAAAAAATTCACTTTTATACTTATTCTAGTGAGGTGGTGTTGTAATCAAACTTCTTTGCATATGTGCCTCCTGTTGAATATTAGAGGTTATAACTGATATGTTTGTTCCTAATGTATTTCACCTGATAAACACTTGTTTTCCTATTCCATAGTAAATGCATATGTAAACAAGTGGTGGATTAATGGCTTGGGCCTTAGTCCTTCAGCAATGTTCTACCAGTTTGCTAGATAAAAAGTTACTTTAAAAAACATTGTTAAAAATGTGGCATTCAATACCTTGTTTGTAGCAGAAGAAGAACAAAGTAGCAGTGTTTGAATGAAGGGAAGGGGGTGTCTAGGTGATCCACAGGTAAAAAATCTTCAACCTGAAATTGCAATTGGCAGCAGCACTGCCAATATTCAGTGCACATATCTTAGCACCAACTTTCTGCCATTTCAAGCCCCTCTCTTACTCTGCTCCCTACCCTGGCTCCCCGAGCGCATTTTTATGGCTTTAATTTAAACGAGTGCTTCTTGATATCTTGTTTACAAAGCTGCCAAAGTGAAAAATACCTGTATTATATGAGGCTTGCAGTTCCAGAGTTATCTCTGCACTACAACACAACATCATTATCCAGTCTGCCCCTTATCACTCAGCTGGTAATACAGACTACCGAGAGACTTGTGCCACTTTTGTTACAGCTTTATATGCTCAGGCTTATTGGTGATATCTTCCTCTCCAACTTTGTAAAGATCTTCAAACTGGTACAAGCCTGGGACTGTTCTGGAAAGATTAGATTCTTCTTAGTGATTTTTTTTTCTTCTTCTTGAAGGAATAGGTGAATCATAGAAAGTAACTTTTTGATTTATTTTACCATCTTCTTGTCAGTTGAATAAAAAGTGTGTTGTGAGCTGCTAAGGAAAGGGTGTAGCTTTCTGTAGGGCTTTTTGGAGGGCTCTGCTGTACAGCATCAATGATACACTGCAGAATTCAGTAACTGGTATGGCTATCCAGAAGCCTCCAGCTACCACTACCTTCTAACATATATTTTGCATTTTCTTGTATAAGTTCTCATATTCTGCTCCTTATTAGTAGGTAGGCTTTGCTAACTGTGCAGAGTTACCATGAAGGGTTAGCAATCCAGATAAGTTACTTTACCTTAGTTTTTTTAACATTATATTTGCCTGTTCAAGGACTTAGAATTCTACAAATTCTTGTTTAGTGTTAAGGTACAGAGGGGTAACTCTCCACACCATCTTGTTTTGTAGCATGTCTCATCTCTGAGATGACAGTTTACAGATACTAAGTTAGGTAATTTAGCAAGTTAATTGTTTGGGCAGTTACTTCACTTACTATTCTCAACAGATCACAAAACTTCGTGCCCAGACAGAAGGGATTAATATCAGTGAAGAAGCTCTAAACCACTTAGGGGAAATTGGTACCAAGACAACCCTGAGGTAAGTTGGGCACAGTTTTCTATTCAACATTACTGGGTCTAAAGCCACTCACTGTAGGATAAGTCACTGTTGGAAGCGAGAAAAACCTCTCTTTTACAATGACATGATCTGTTAACAATCATTAAAAAGAGATTGGTAATGCTCCTCTTTTCTTTAAAGAATGTATGTGCTGGAGTGCTTGTTGACTTTTCCATAGTGCTGGTAGAGCTGTGTTTCCCAGCAAATATCCCACTTCTCTGTATCATCAGTTCCCTGGGATGCACTGAATTGTAATTACTCATCTGCCTCTGTTTGATCACAGGTATGCTGTGCAGTTGCTGACCCCTGCTAACCTGCTTGCCAAGATTAATGGGAAAGACAGCATTGAGAAAGAGCATATTGAAGAAATAAATGAACTTTTCTATGATGCTAAATCCTCAGCAAAAATCTTGGCTGATCAACAGGAGAAGTACATGAAATGAAAAGCTTATCACGTTAGATGCTTTGAAGTAGCTTTAACCCTTAGCCAGGGCTGGCTTAGTTATTGAATGAGAAACGTTAATGGTTTGTCTCTTTTGGGACTAAAGAATATTTAAATGTTGGACTGCTTTATCAGGCCAGAATTAACTATCGAGTGTTCCTATTTCATTATCAACAATAAGATGCTCCATGGTTTGTGTGTAACATCTGAGTCTCCCTTTTATCACTCTGTGTGAAATTAGTAGCTCTTGACCCATCAGTTTTGTCTTTAGGTTTCGTTACAGAAGAGCTCCAACTGAAGTTGATGCTTAAGAACAGTCTATTTTCTTTATGAATCCTGTTTTAAAATAGTTTCCTTTTACAGATGAGAACTTTTTGGTTTTGAATTGAAGTTTGTCTGAAGTGCTTTATAATAAAATATGTCAAGACTATTGGAAGTGTGCGTGTGTTCACTCTGGGTGTTGACCTAAGAAACAGTCAAAATAAATTCAAAGTAACAAAGCCAAATATGCTTGAAATGGATCTGCAACATAAAAATAGTTTGCAGCAAAGGGAAAGGTAGATTAGGACCTTTTAAAAGCGTTTACTTCTGTGTAGGGTTTGGGTTTTATTTTCTGAAGACTTCCTTGGAAAATGCAGAAATACATAATAGTTATCTTAGCCCTATTTAAAGCCTTCCCCCCATAGTAACTGAAGTTTTTCTTGGGTTTTCCTAAAGCAGATTAAATAAAAATTGGTTTCATCATGATTAGCTATTTTTTGCACTATCCCCACTTTCTTGATCACTCAGAATCAGGAAAAATTTTCAAACTAAAGCTAAAATCCCGCTCTGCACAGACTTTGGATGAACTTCAGCTTAGTCTCATGTTCACAGTGTGCTTCCTTGTTTTGTGAAGCATGGACACCTGAGTGCTTCACAGCACTTCGAGGTTAAATGATTAACAATTTGATCCTTGTAACACTGAAAATACAAACTTCTGTAAGCACATCAATGGATGTATTGGAGAAAAAATGTAGGAGCCTTATCAAGTGACTAACATCACATTCCTTATTAGAAACTTTAGGGATTTAAAACTATGTGCACTACTTAAATAAGCATTTCTTGGGGTAGGATGGGAAAAAAACAGTAACTTATCACAAGAGGCCTGGTTTAAATGTCCTTTTTAGCACCTGCAAAGTGAAGAGGCTGAGTTTTCAATTAATACTTTTATCCCAATGAGACACTGGCTCAAAAATAATAAACACACTCAGCCTTCCATGAATCTTTCACAGGAAGTCAGTGGTGAGAATCTCAGTAATAGCAAATTAGGCAGACACAGCAATTGCCTTTTGTGGGGGGTTTGTTGTGTTGTTTTGTTATTAAAGCTGAAATCTACCTCTCTTACCTAAGAGGTTTTCTTCTGGACTTTGTGGTAGTTAAATAAGCTAAAACTATCACAAAGCCATTGCATGCACATTTGTATAAAATAATTTACATGGGTTAATTGATAATGTATCGAATGTAACAAAGCTTCCTTGTTAAATCAGGGAATTCTGCCTTCTAAAACATGCAGGAGCTCAGTCATCATCTCCTTGGGAAAGGAGTCCAACTGCTAAAAATCTCTGTCCTCACCCCTTTATGCCCTGGAGGCTTGTCTCTTCCTTGTGCTGAAGTGCTGTTAGTGGAAATTGCTAATGATTTTTCAGCTCCAGTAATGTGGAGTGGACAGCAGACACTGCTGGGGAGAAAAAAACAGAGCTGAAAGGAAGCTGGGTGGTTTGGATTAAATAATGTTTTGATCATATTCTACCATCTCAGGCATGTAAAAACCTGTCCCATTCTTCAAAGTAAAATTCAATACTGTTGTCAGCCAGCCCTAATTAGCTTTTGTACTTTAAATAATCTATCTACTCCTTTCTCTACATCTGCAAATAAACAATAGTGACAGATAGATTTAATGAATGATTTTTGGTTTCTCTGTGAATATTTTTGGCCATGGAGCATTCCTGCTTTCAAAACTAAAAATCCACTCTCTTACTAACCCCAAACGAATAAAGATTGCAATTATACCATAAGAATAATTTTCAAAGTTTTTACTGTGGCTGGATGGCACGTTCTGTTTTAGTGCTATGGCAGCGTAGGAAGAGACACGGTGAATTAAGCTGCTGCATGATCAAAACTGAACCTTTTTTTTTTTCTGTTGCAGTTTGAAAGTCCTTGGCAATGATTAATGTAGTTATTTTAAAATATAAGTACCATTTTTCTTTGAGTTTTCTGAAATATCTAACTGATCAATTTAGAAAGAAGTTTGAATAAGCCCTAAATAATTCTGAATGCCAGAGCAGTTCAAAGGCCCAATCAACATTTGATGGCATTGGCTTTTTAGTGATAAATTTGTCTCTGTTCACTCGGCAGTAAAAGACCTACTGGGGCAGTGAAGGCTGGTAGCTCCTGGAATACTGAAATCTTAAGACCACTGTTCCCACTTACCTTGAGAAGGAAGGGGCAGAAACTCTTGTTTCTTTAGCAAGCCGATTGTTCCTTTGCTTACAAAATGTCCTTTATAAAAATTCTAGCTCTGTAAAACTGGGAAGAAATATCTGTTCTCACAACAGTAAAACAAGTGATTCTCTGTAAAACTCAAGCTGGGTAGCCTGCCAGACCTCAGATACAAGCAAAGACCTGGGAAGAAGTGAACTGTGTGCCACACACTGCAAATAAGCAGCTCCATCCGACCCTGGTTTCACAGCAGACTTCATGACTGATGGTACCTGTCACTTGAGACTCACTGCAGGTACAAGGGTACTTTAGGAAGAAAACAAGATCTCAAAATACACACGGGGGTAAAGCAGCAGCAATCAAACAAAATCGGTTTTCCCAAACCTTGAGCAATTTAAAAAAAAAATAAATAATTACATTGTCATGTAAGACCATCCTTACATCTGCCAAGTCTGTGGCAGAGCAGTGGCTGTTCCCAAAGAATCCCAAGAAAGGAGCAAGGACCTTTCTGATGGGCAGAACTTGGTGCAGAGTGTGCTCAGGAGGGTCTGCTGTTACCCACAGGTTTTGCTCCTAGAAGGGCCCCACTTTTCCCTTCTGCACCTTCATGTTGTACAGCAAACAAGCCCCTGCCCCAGCCCTGCAGGACCTGTCCCCAGGTGCCACCTCTCTGGTGGCCATTAAGTGCCCTGGGAAGATGAAGAGCTGTGCTACAAAGGGAAAATCCTTCCACTCTAAATGCTGAGCCAATGTTTATCTAGCCTATTAAGTGACGTCCAGCTGACTTACTGGTGTCAAAGCTTTGCCCATGAAAAAAAAGTCTTTCATATTACTGATAAAAATAGTTCTGTTGAAAGAATCACTGCACCATATACAATAGGTGCTGCTGAAAGATCTTCAGAAAAAGTAGAAATACTTCTGACACAAAGCTGCTCCTTGAAGGAGGAAGGCACAGGCAGCAAGGAACATTCCCTCCAAATAAGTTTGGTTATTAATATTAAACGTGAAAGAACAAACTATTATTTTAATTCTTCTCTTCCTATTTTCCACAAAGGTTGCACTTGATGCATTAATCTTCTCAGCGAAGTTTTTACGACCGATTGCCTACACACTATGAGAAGTTTCTCCATCCATTACTTGCAGGGAAACGGGTCCTGCTGTATAGGAAAATATTTGTTACATCTTATCAGGGTGACACATAATCTAACAACAATTACAGCAAGCCCATATTTTGTACTATTTCGTTTTCAACGTGAAAAATAGTTCTAATATTAAACCTGGGGTGGGTGGGGGTTATAGTAACCAGTTGAATATTGTAAGCTGTGATTTCCTTTCAGCGTGGAGCAATGCCACACTTAGAGCCTGCTCTGAGACTGTGGATACACATAAATCCAGTGTTCATCCCTCCTATGCAGATGTCATAGTCTGGTAGTGCCTGGAAGCTGATTCCTCCTGTTTATACACACTGAGGGCAGGAATTACTGTGTCTTTAGTCTGCATGTGGCCAAAAGCATTTAAAACACAATTAACATTCATGAGAAAAACAGGAGATAGTCTGAGAGCTGACCCAGCCAGGAAACCACCACTATCAAGAAAACTCAAGACTATACACATCCTGAAAACTTCCCATCCCAAAAATTGGTCCAGATGCCCTCTGTGGAAAAAACTTTGATTCCCCTCTTGCATTGGCTTTTACCATTTGAAATTGGGGTACCCACAAAGAGCATCAGGGTGAATACAGCAGCTCAAAGCATGGTAAGAGTTTTGCTGTGGGTCAGCAGGCACAAGACACAGGTACAACCTTGCCTCAGGCTGCAGGATGGCCAGAGGATGTGCTGGTGTTACACCAGTGACCTGTTCTACACCCTGCAGGGCCAGCAAAACATTAATTTGAGAAACCCTTCCTCTACCAATGCCTGTGTGCACAGCTGGCTTATGAGATACATCAGTGTTCCTCAGGGTGGGAAACACTTCACAGAGGTGAAGATGATGATGCTTTTTATTTCTTTTGACAGAAGATACCCTGGTATTCAAGATGCATTACCAGCAGGAGTTTATTTTAAACTCCACTGTTCCCATCCAGCCTCACAACGCCCTGAAGCAAACAGGAGATTTTCCTGCCTAACATTTTGGTATCTTTAAAAGGAATGAACCAGTGCCATGCTCTGCACCAGCTTTTGGAGCTGGGTAGGAACACACTTTGGGCTCTCAGTTCATAATTTGTATCTCTTCTGCCAATTAACAGCTTTGGAGTCTGTGCATCCACGTACATTTTTAATTGTACATGTCCAAGTGAGTCATTGACACCAGCAAAGCAACAGCACTTGTATCCTGGGAGTTAGAGCCACAAAATCTATTTAGTGACAACATTTTGATAAAGCGAGCAAGCCAGGGAAAGAGCAGATTTTTTTCCCTTTAAACAACAAAATTAAGAATTAATTTATTTTTATTACAAAACATTGTAAACAACCTTCACTTGGGTTTTTATTTTGGGTAGCAATTAAGGATTTCCAAACAGAAGAGGACATAACACTCACTTGACCTTGTAACTGAGCAGCACTGCTGGGCTCCCAGCCCTGATCTCCAAACCTGGCACCCAGAGCCTCCCAGCTCTGCCACTGCCCATCTCCACTGGCTGACTGCCCCGGGACTCTGCCAGCAGCCAGGGCAGCTTGTGATGGTTTTCTGGTGTAAAACCAGAAAACAGGCAAACAAGGGTAAAGAGGAGAGATTTGAGCACGTTTCAGATTGGAAACCAGGCATAGGAAGGGGTGCAGGGATGGCAAAGATGGAAAGAACACGCTCACATCTGCAGCTGATACTCGCTTTCTTTGCCAAATAAAATTCAAATTCCTGAGCCTGGAATGAAAAGTGGGAAAATGGCACAACTTGAGGTTTTACTGCCAGCTCAACATGGCCTCTGATCCCACAAGTTCGTGCAGATCCTGTCTCCTGTGGGAAGGTGGAATCCAGAGGGGTTGTTGAAGGCAGCTGCCATGAAAACAACATCCAGGCTGAGTTGGAGCAGCACAGGAGACAGTCAGTGAGGCCAGCTTTGGGCTCCTGGCTTTGGGAACACAGTGGTGCCAAGACCATCAGGTCTGCCCTCATCCAGCCTTGGGCAGAGCTCCTGGCAGAGGCTGCTGCCATGTAAGCAGGGACAGGGGGTGACACTGGGCTCCCCACAGCAAAAGTCATTTGCCCATTCAGGACATTTGTCAAGCAAGTGTCAGCAAGGACGAAAGCAATATTCCCAGCACATGCCTGATCCCCTAGAACTGGAGCATTGTCCCTGCAGTTGTCACCCCCTCAGTGCACTGAACTCCCCTGGCCACAACAAGCTCTGCCTTACAGGGTGCCCAGCACCCTTGACGTGTTCTGGGTCAAAAATTCATGCCCTTGATGCCTGTGTTGCTATTTTCTGCCCTGGGATATTATTCCCCCTCAAAGGAATGGTGCTAACCTTCAGAGATCAAGCACTTGTGCAAGGGACAAAACAGATTTTGCTTTCAGATCGATCTGTGGCTTCCAGGGAACCCACCTGAAGCCACTGCTGCAGAGCAGAACAGTGAGATCAGCACTGCCAGATCACACAGACCACAAACCACTCTGGATTCACTTGTGGAAGTGGAGACATTGCCCAAGGACAGCAGCAACTGCCCACAAAACCCCAGCACTCAATCACAGGGTCCCCATGTACACCCCCATGTACACCCACCGTGCCCCTGCAGGGGCTGCCAACCCCCTCAGCTGCTGTGGGGTCCCATGGCACACACCTCACCCCCAGGTGTGTTCAGGTAACTGAACTGAGCATTGCAATAAAAGTGAAGCAGAGCAGAAAAGTTTCTTAAAACTGTCTAGTAGCCTTATATGTGTCCTGAATGGGACATCTGTTGTTCAGTTTTCACAATCTTCTTGGGCACTTGAATAAGAGGTCCCTGCTCTTACAGTTCCAGGCCACGGACTGCAGAAAATGTTACCAGACAAAAGCATTATTTACTCATTTTAGCACCAGCAAAATATATCTGAACCATCTCTGCAGAATATATATGAAGGATTCATGCTTTAAAGCATCTTCTGAAAGCTCCTGCATGGACAGGGCAAACCAACTGTGCAGGACCAGTTTCTCCTCCTGTAAGTCCTTGATAAGATCTGCATGGAGAGCAGAGCTCTGCTTCCCTGCACGAGCTGTGCTTATCCATTCTGCGTTCAACATTTCCGTGTGCATGAGGGAAACATTCCTCAAGGACTGCTTTCACCACCCATCATTACAACATTTATCCCAGCCATATGGTTCACACACCCACCAGCCACTGTCTGCAGAAGTTATCTGCTTCCATGGGGAAGGCAGGAAGTAATCACCACTAAAGTTTTGGAGACCATATAGAACAAACTACTTCTTTTGGAGATGCTGTCTAACCCTCCCTGCTTCCCAGCTGATCCTGTGGGATTTGAGACTGTGGACTACAGAGACCAGCACCCCTGATTTTACAGACAACCTGTTTGATACAGATCTTCATATAATCCCCACTTTTATTAGGATAAAAACAAAACCAGATGCAGATTAGCAAATCATTTGTAGGGACAAGAGAGCACAGAATAAGAGAACTGACTGCCAAATGCTAATGCTAAAGAATTCAAGCCCAGGGGCTTCATACCAGGGAGAGACTGACAACTGCAGAGCAGAGCTGGGCAGCCTGAAAAGCTGCTAAAAACCACAGGAGATAACTGTGTTTGAGGAGTTGCTGCTTATCCTTTGAATTAAAATGGTGATATTCCCTAAACACAACAAAATGAGCTCCCTTAGTGCCTTTTGCAGATTTGGACACCTGCTGCTCTCCTCAGCCCCCCAGAACAGGGCTGACAGTGTCTGTTTTATATCTGGGGTGGGATATACTCCCACAAAGTTCCCCAGCTGCCTCCCCCGACTCGATTGCTTGGAAGGGCTGGTGGGTGTGCAGTGCTGGGATCCCTGGGCACAGAACATGTGGACAGTGGCTCCAGGCAGCACAACACTGCAGGAGTCTATAATCAGGGCTTCAGGGAGGCTTAGGGCTATTGCACAAGGAACCCCAAGAGCACATGAGCCAGGGGCAGGCACACTGCAGCCTGGATAAAAGGGCATCCTGCCCTGGGAGGCAGAACTCCTCTGGGGAAATAAGGCAGTTTCTGCTCAGTGCTGCTGCTGATGGCACTGGGGATTGGGTCTGGCTGAAACCAAAGCGTGGACCAGAGTGGGACATGAGTAGGGCCCAGCTGCAGGGAAAGTCACAATAGCCACAAATTTCTTCCTCCATGCTGCAGATGTGAAGAGAGATCCCTGCCCAGCATAAATCCACACACAACAGAGTCATTCCAGTTTATGCCAAGGACTCCCAGCACATGGGGCTACCTGCCAGTCCCTCGCCCCATGACCAGCCCTGCCATGCAGGAGGATGGTGGCTTTCAAAGTTGGTCCTGTTCAAGGCTGGGCCAAGGATCCTTCTCCCTTCACAGATGGAGCCTTAAAGCACTGAAAGCCAGGAAACACAACAACAGCTTCAAATCCACTGCTGGCTCCCCGCTGGAGACACGGACACCTCGAGCAGCCAGCATCACCTCCAACTTCACTTTTAGATTAATGTTCCTCCAAACTTTCCTTGGCTCCCCGCGCTCCCACTTTCTGTCACCCTTCTCATTACAGATGTATCTTTGCATCAAGGAAAGCGGGAGGAAAAATTGTTCTTTCAGGGTGACAGCTGAGCGAGGGCTATATTATTAAAGGTACCAATCACAGGTGCCGAGCTATCATCGCACGATGAATGCACTTGTCAGGAGCCCGCGGCGGCCGGGGAGAGGGAGGGAGGGAGGGAAGGAGGTGGTGGGACAGAGGCTCTCGCTTCCCTGCTCCTCTCCTCTCCCCCCGCCTCTCTCTCTTTTAATGTTGGCCACCTCCGCTCGCCTGAACTTGGACCTTCAGCAGCGACAATTTCTCTGGCCTCGACAGCAGGATTAATTTCTCCTGCCCTCGGCAGGGCCTCCGAGTGCGGTGGAAGTCCAGCTGGCCTGCTGCTGATAAGATGTACCTTTTGATTTGTTTTGTCTTTGATTGCCTTTTCTGTCACCTACAATGGCTGGCCGCCTGGAGACCTCCACATCGCCTGACTGACGGATCTATTTATCTATAGGCTGCTCCCGGCTTCTCCTCCCCCTCGCTCCCCTCCTCCCCAAACCACCACCTTGTACCACTGAAGTCCCAGTCTAATAGAAGCCGTGAAGGCTCATCCACCATAAAATACATCTGCCATCCTCCTTCTCTCCAAGATAAAAGCCTGTCAGTGTTACTTTCCAATTCCAGGCAGCTTGATTAATGGTGAAAAGCCACTGCAAGATCGACTTCTGGTTTTTACAAGCGCTGTCAGCCAGCCCAGGGTTATGCGAAACACACTCATAGAAAACAAAACAAAATGAGAAAAGGTTGGGTGGGGAGGGAGAAGAGGGATGGGAAGGAGGGGGCGAGGGTAACCAAATCATATTAGGCTCAAGACTAAATAAAATAGGAACCTGGAGCCATCAAATACCTGTCAGTCGGGTGCAGAAATACACTCTGCAGCTCATTGTACCAAGGCAAATTATGGCAATAATAAATCATTGTTGAAGGAAGATTGTTGATAATTTTTTTTTGGATGGTGGCATTCAATAGGGGCTCTGGGACACCTGCCACTGGGCTTGGAGCGAGAGCCAGAGCAGGTTATTAGCCTGTCACTCAGCCCTCCTCCTCACACCCCGCAGGAATCGCAGGCAGTGGGACTAGAATAAAAAGTCTGGAAAGAGAGATATTAAAAAAAAAATTAATTACATAGCTGAAATACTCTTACAGGAGAAAATAAAAAAAGGGAGAGGGTCAAAAGAATTATAGCCCTCTTTGCAAGGCTCATTTTTGATAAAGAATATTTTACAGTGGCCCAGCCTCGTAGTGCTTCAATCACTCCACTTCATCTGCTATCAAGAGACAACCATCTCTAGGGTGAGATATGACTGATGGAGCGAGGTAATGCCACACTGGAAAAGTCTAGGAAAATATACAGCCCGGAAAAGAAAGTATGGAATATTCCTGAACCACTGAGACTGGCTTGAATGGTCAGGAGTGGGGATTCTTCAGGCTCAATCTTATGACTAGCAGCACATGTAGGGTGGAGGGTTGAGTGCTGTGAGGGTGGATCTCAGCTGAGCCACAGGACCTCTCCCAGCACAGGACTCTCTCTGCTATATGGGATTATCATCCACATCCAACAGAAACCAAGACCATCCCCAGATAAATCATTCACTGCAACCTCTCTGCATCTGACGTGAGTTTCCCATCTGAGTTGATTCATTCCAATATTTCTTGGGTGATGAGGTTTGACTGGATCACGGGACAAGGGGCACATTGCTTAACAAAATAATCCCATATCCCTGCTTTCACCAAGCATGGGCACGGGTCAACATCACTTTTTCCAAACTGGAAAGTCAGGCTGATCAGCAGCCACCACCTATTCTCTACCAGTGAGAGGGGGAGCTGGGGGAGCTGGCAGGGTAAATGTAATTTCCATTGACCTCACACAGATAAACTCCCCTGTTCATTTGTGGGATCCTATTTGCCCATCGCACTGGACAGAACCTCTGGCCTGACCGTGGGACTTCAGTTTATTGCCTGTTGAGACACCCAGCAGAAGACAGAACAGACTGAAGGAAAGGGCTGATAAACAAGGAACAGACACTGCAAGGGAGGATGGCAAACCGGAGAGATAGAAGGAAGAAGAGAACGGAAAATAAAATTCCCTGAAACAGGAGAAAAAAGTGTGAGGAAGAAGAAAGAAAATCTAGAGAATGAGGAAAGAAAAAGAAAAAGGCAGAAATATGCTAAGAAAGGCAAGAGAAAACACAACCAGAGGAGGAATAAACCTACTGTATAGCAGATGCAATCCCAGAGAAAGCAAGAGGAGAAGCATAAGTGAGATGGGATGTTTGAAAGAAGGCTGTGCATCACAAGAGAAGGGAAAGAGAGAGGAAGAGTAGTAAGGTGAAGAGAAAGGAACCCCCTGGAAATGCTGCAGGCTCTGTGGCAGCCTTCTTCCCAGGAAGCTAATGCCAGTAAACAGAGGGGGGGGGGGATAGTATTAAGTAGTGAAGCAGATCCACCAGAACCCCAGGCAGTTTTACTTCAAGTTATGAACAAATCATGTATTCAATTTGTATTAGAGACACCTTCTCAGACATATGCTTTCCAAATTTGTGTGACATCTACCTCCACCTTCCACAACAGCAGGATGGGGAACAGGAGGTGTCAAAAACAGGGAAGGCTCAACTGAGCAAAACAAAAAGAATTAGGAACACATGGTAACACGTATAAAAATATATTCATTTTTGAAGTGATAATGTTACTTCCACTGCTTGAAAAGAAAGCCTCCTATAAAATGAATACTTCATTTTGAGTTATTACATGTTAAAACAGGTAACTACAACTCCCATTTATTGTTGGCCAACTTTATTGTCAGTCCTTAATACTGTAATTTCTTAACTACATTTAAAAGAATCTATATTGAAATCTCACATTGTTTTTTCCCCCAGCTAGTTCTTCAAATCAGAAGTTTTTATGTATTTGCATTATTATGTTTGGATGTAAGTTCCACTTCAGAGCCATGAGGTATAACCTTCTTTTCTGTATATGCATTAGCAATATTGATGCTTTTTATTTTCAATATCTTATTCTCTCCTATTTTAGGAATAAAAGTATTTAATTTATCTGTCAGTGCAAGAATCTTTGCATGAGATATAATTTCATTTCTAACATGGCCTGTATTTTGACCATGATGCAGTAAAAGAAATAACAAGTATTCCAGAACTATTACTATGTTCTGTGTGTTATCTAATTGCACCACACACCATTTTTCACCATTAGACAAGCAGACAAAGTTTTGCTCAAACAATAACTGCAGGAAATATTTCACTTTTCCTAAGAAACCCAGGGGTTTTCCTCCCATCACAAGATTTTCTCTTCAATAGTTGACTTCATTTTTAGAAAAAAAAAAAGCACAAAATTCAGAACATTTTTCTGTGATAATCTCTCTGCTCTGCAAGGCTTGAATATCATGAACATTCAGACCTGGCAGACTGTTCCTTACTAAACCAGACCATGGGAGCAAGATCATCATGAGCTTTGAACCTGGCTCAGAGCCCATCACATCACTCTGTACTCACACAGTGATTCTCCTGTGCATGTGGGGAGAAAGACAAAGGGATCTGTGGTGCCATCACACCTTTTCCCTCCAGGAAGCACAGCTCTGTGCCAGCCTGGTGCAGAGCAGTGGCTCAGCAGCATCACTGCCACCACAGCCTGGCTGTCTTGAGAGGCTGACAGAGATGGATGGCCAGGACTGCCTGATCAATAGACCTTTTGTCCAAGCCTTTATCACAAACAATAGGAGCTGCAATAATCCAAAATATATTTAGGTTAAATACTGGGAACTAGCAAGCCAAACTCTGCCACAGAGACCAAAACCAATTCCCCAGCACCACCTTTGCTGGGTCCCAGATGGGGACTGTCAGGATCCTCAGCCCTGCTTCAGCCTGTCTATTCTTTTATTATCCCCAGTGCTCTCCAGGTCTGAGAGCTGCACGTGGTTTTCCAGAGCAGTGACCACAGGAGTGATGTGTTCAAACTCAGTATTAATGTAAAGAACTATTGTAGCAGCTTTATTGAATGGCTCCAGCCCCTCTGGACATCTGTATTGTACAACTTGGATACAGGTGATAGGCACCTAAGATTACAGAGACTGATAACTGTATAATCCTAAAGGGTCCTATCCCTCTGGATAGATTTTTTCAGAGGATGAATTTGCTTTGTCCAATCCAGAAGGCAGCATCTTGCCAAGACTATCCACACATATCATCACTTGTCTTCAGAAAAACCAGTCACCTTCCCTCACAGAGAATTAGAGCACTCAACCAGTGCTAGGGCAGCAGGAAAGCACTCATCAAATGGCATTTAAAGACCAATGGAATGCACACATAGGAACAAGTGAGAAAATAATAAAAATTACATTCAGGAATAGCTAACCTTTAAGGCAGAAATACAGCAAAATAGCTGTACATGGTCAAGCGCTCTTGGTATTGTTGTAAGATGAAAACAAATTGTGTGAAGTTCATCTCACACCCTTTGAAATGTCATGTTGGACAAGGTCACAGAGCTCCTGTGCCTCATCTGATTTGGCAGCCAGCGGCACGAGGCTCTTGTGCCTTCCAGCAGACAGATGTGTGTTCACAAAGCTCTGATGCACAAGGAAGAAAGGCCCCCTCTGACCTCTGCTGCCCACCTCTCTGGGCTTTCATCCTGCTCCTCAAACCCCTTGGCTCTTCCTACCTCGAGAGAAGTATTTGGCAAGAGCCACATCATGCTGCTGCCAGAAGATTTACAAGAGAAAGGTAAAGCTGCACTTTATTGCTGCAGTAATGGCTCTGCAGGGTAATGGAACAAAGCAGCATTATTCAGATTACAGAGGTACCTGCTGAGGGGGCTCCAGGCAGGGCAGCAGAGTGTTCCCCTATGTGATTATATTTCCAGCAGCACATTATTATGGGAAATGTGAGGTGTGGACTGTCCAAGGGTCACTTCCACAGAAGGACTGAAGCTCTGACATGAGAAATACCTGTTTTGTGCAAGAACCTCCAGCACAGATCCACCTGTAGAACACAAGGAAATACAATGGAGGATTTTGCTCAGGTCTTTCAAGTTGTGGGCTGGATCCTGGGCTAAATTAAGATGTTTTTTCCGGATGAGTAGAGGGTGCAGCTTTGTTATGCTCACACAGAGCTCCCTGAGCTGAAGCAACATAACTGCCTGCAGGAAACTTCATTATGTCTCCAATAACACCTTCTAGAACCTCAGTAGCATCAATCTGTCACCTCTGCTTAGGTAAAAAGATCTAGATTGAGTCGATTTTATAGCTATTATGTTTAACAACCAAAACCATAGAGAAATGCTTTTGTCTTCTCTTAAAGTGTTAAACTTGATGAATTGCAGGCACTCAAAGCTCTGATCATCATTTAATGGATTATGCATAAAGGAAACACTCTCAGGAGAAGTAGAAATATTCTGCAAGGGTGAAATAATATCAAGACCATGATGTATCAGCAATTCTGCATGAACAAAGGAAAGCATGACCATGAGGGCACATGGACCACTTAATCCTCTGACCCCCATTCTCCTACAGGTATCAGCTCACTGCTCACACACTGATTTTGGGATTAAGGACAGAATTAAGGGTATTATTTCATTCATTAACTGTTGATAGTTACGTTTTAAAGACAGCTACTTTATATACATATTTGTATAGAAAGTACTTGCAGTTTGGGTCTGTGTTTCAGTCACTACAAAGTTAACACTTCTTCTGGTGCTTTAAGAAGAGGCAACATCAGTGGAAGAGGCAAGTAAAGAGGTGGCAGACACTGTTTGAGCCAGGACTCTTGTAAGGATCAGCTGTAGGACTGAGAGCATGTCCTGGCCTGTTCTGCAGCTTTTATTTTTATTTTTAAAAGGGGGAGGGGTTTTTTTCAGAGTGTACAATTTTTGGAACCAAAAATCTCCATTATACTGTAATTGCAGCCAGTACCTGCAAAAATGAGAGCTTACATGCAAAAGAAACAACTCCTGCAGCACAAATAACAGATGAGAACCCACTTCATAAAAATGGAAACACTTTTAGTCTATTTCCTCTGCAACTAGAACCCTTCTCTTTTCACATGTGATATCCCTGTCACCATTCCAGGTTAACAGATCCTGCGAGCTTCCAGCTATCCTCTACAAAGAGGTGGATACCTGTGTTTAAACCAAAATAAAAGTGACTTTGATGTACCTCAGTTGTAGAAAGTAGTGTACTGTGTTCCATCACTAAACTAGATAAATCTTATCCCAAATGTTGGCTTGTTTCTGCCAGTCTGCACTGCTTAAGAAATGGGAAGCACTGAGATAAGAGGCAGCTCTTTTCTACTTACTTGATGAAATTAATATGTCCCCCCCAATAAATCTCTCCTCCTTTCAAGAGTCACTCAAAGCAAGGGGGATAGGTTAAAAAAATGCTCTTCTAATAACTTAGAAATCAACATTTAAGCTTTATCCTCAAACATCTAAGATAAAAGTGCTTAGAAAAGGAATTATTTTAACAAACACACTTTCCTATCTTACAAGTTTCTACATCTGCAGAACACAAAGAAAACTTTGGACAGTGCAAAGGAAACATGAGGTCAGTCTGGGGTACCAAGGTTAAACAAATCATTGATTTCTATAGCACACAGGTATTCTGGGCTTGTCTGGCAGGGGAGATCCAGCAGGCAGCTGCCCCTCTGCATTTTAATCACCATCCACAGCCACACAAGGCACTCATCGTTTGTTGTCAGCAGTCTTCAGAATCCTGGAGCTCAAGAGCATTTCCAGATACACTGATTTTAGGTATAGGCACATCATCCCACCCCATCCCAGCTTCACAAGGGTACATCCCCTCCCTGCCTTGGCTCCTGCACTGCTTCTTCCCACAGTTCCTTCATGGCCTCTCACCACACACCCAGCAGTCACTTTCTGCAGCTGAGCTCTTTAATCCCAAATCCTTGTGTAAGTGACCACATTTGTGGTCACAGGGAGCCTACCTGCATTAGGCACAGGGAATCCCTGCAGCCCAAGGGAATCCAGCAGCAGCAACAATTTCGTGTTCTAGCACTGCCAAAAGATAAAACTATTTAAACAAAAATTAAAATCATACTTACATAGTGAAGTTAATCAGGCCGAATATTCTGCTCACTGTTCCCTGTTCCTGTGTCTGGAGCTGTATTTTTCTTTCATAAATCTTCACGCCACAGGTATAAAAAGAGACACATTAGAGCTGTAAGAACATCAGAGAGCTTCAGAAATGCTGAAGATTAAAGTGGATAATACTCATCTGAGATTTCAGATAGCTAATATTCCCCAGCAGTGCTCACACCATTTTTGGAACCATCCACTTTAGCTTTAATATCTATGAAGGGGAATCAGGGATTTGATATAGAAGCCATGTATCCTGATTTTCTTCAAAGCAATATAAAAATATGTGAAACTGCTTCTTAAAAATATGTATCCTGGCTGTTGTATTTTCCCCTCTGTTTTAAGCTTCCAGCTATTTTAAGCTATTTCTGAGAAATTGGCCCAGTCTTCTTGTTCTTCAGCAAGAATTATCTCAGAGGCAGCATCCCATCTCTGACCTTGACAGCCCCCCCTGTGATGACAAAGTGTATCATGTCTGTGCTCATTCAGTCTCCAGCCCCTGAGATACAGCTGCCAAAGGAGGTGCCAATTGTCAGGGTATTTCCTTTCTGCCAAACGCTGCCAGCTTGGCTGGAACCATGCTGGCAATGGCCAGAGGATTGCTAGAACCTGGCCCACAGAACAGTTTCAATTTTAGCAGATCCATCCAGGAGCATATTATAAACCAGCAGCTTAAAGTCTAGCTGACTAATTAGGTCCCCAGCTTAGAATATTGATTTTGGTTTTAAATGCTTCTTTTCTTGTCTTCTTTCCAGTCCTATAGCTTGTCTCAGTCTAGGCTTAAGTGGCACAAGAAGACAACTGCCCCTTGGCACCCAGCATGCTTGAAGTATATTAGAAAATATTATAAACATTATAAATCCTCTAAAAGATTATTTTCAGCGTTTCATCTTAAAACAACCTCAATCCTGGCCGCGGCTCCAGGAAGCAGAAAAAAATATTGGCAAACTCTGCTCCGAACTTTTTGCAATGTACGACTGTAAAAAGCATAGCAGCGAAGGTAAAGAAAGGATACAGGTTTGGAGCAGCTTTGATCCCCCTCTCCCCGATCGCGATTTGTGACTCGCAGGGTAACATTGCCACCCGGCGGGCAGAGGCTCCGGGCCGGGCTCGGGGCTTTGGGAGGCTCGGCGGGGCTCAGGAGCCGCTCCGGAGCCCGGCGCTGTCCCAGCACCTGCACGGCCGTCCCTGGCCGGGCTCAGCCTCATCTTTGGGGCAGGAGCTTAGGGGAGAAACCTGGAGAGGAGCGGCGGGGAAAGGGAGGGGAAGGACAGGCAGGGAACACACCGGGCACAGCAGAGATGTCACCAGTGTCCCTCCCTGCACAGAACCCCCTTGTCCACTGGCGGACACAGGGGGAAGCAGCCGCGCTGCGGGAAGGGCTGGAGCACGCAGGGAGCAGGTCTGGGATGCGGGCTGAGCACACGGCAGCGGCACAGCACAGCCATCAGCAAACAGCTCACAGAAACCTCGGAGCCTCCCCACAGCACCGGGGAAAATGCGGGCCACATAAAGCTCGTTATTCCTTGCAAGAGAGCGCAGTTAGGAAAAGCAGGTCCTGGGCCACTCGGCTTCCTCCTTTACCAAAAGCTGGCTGAGAAGCCTGGTCCACAAATCAGTACGGGACAGGGTTATCGCCAAGGGAGCACCGTCATGAAACATTCAGAGTAAAGCAACAACCTACCTTTATAGTTGCAGCCAAAAGGAACTAATTTATTTTTAAATATAAAAACCCAACAACAAAATGTTTGAGAAATTAGGAAAGAAAGTCCATTTGTTTGCCATCTCAAAATTACATGGAAATAGGCCCTAGGAACAAGTGAACTAGAATAAACCGGATGATTTTAAACGCTTCGTGAATAATGACAAAAGAGGACAAAAGTCAAATGCCCAGAACTTAAATGCTAAAGAAACTTTCACATGAAACCTGCAGCACAGAAGAAAAGGACACGTCAAGAATTTTGCACAAAACAACTCCAGCAGAAAGATGTCAGATGTTGCCCTGGTGCTGCTTCTCATCCAGCTCTCTTGCACGTAACTCATCACACCTACAGTGACCTAAATTATTTCTGTGATCACGTGTGAAGACATAATATTCCCACAGCAACCACAGTCATCAATGCAAGTTTCCTGGTGAAAAATAAAACAGCAAGGGAGAAATCAAGCTGCGGTTTGGAGTGACTTCAAACACAACCAAAACCGTGGCTGAACTTCCTGCATCCAGTAACAGTACTTAAAGTAAATTTGCTTTTAAGTACTGGGATATTTCGATTTAGGAGAAAGGCAAAATTTTCCCTTACTCTAAGTTTTAAAACTCAAAGGGCAAAACAATATTGGGAATAGCATCAGCTTTGAGTTTTGCTGTCTCAATTATCAGACTACAAAATACTGGCGCTGTATCTCTAATGGAAAGTTTTTGTTCAAGTGATGCATCATGACCCCACTCACCCTCTATTTACTTGTCAGTGCCTTTAGAATTGCAACTCAAAAAAGAAAAGCCCAAAGGAATGGTCAAGGTTCAGTTATTTTGGCAAACCATTACTGAGAAACCTTGGAGCAAACACTAATTTTCTTTATTTCACACTGACACTCTGATCAGGTGTTTTCAGGGCACGATTTTCTCAGTCTCATAGGTGGGTAATATTATTCTACAAGTCAGAATTGTGACAGTATCCAAGCACCAAAAGCCAAGCTCCAAAGATGTACTTTATTTCATTATAAAGCAGATTTTTTAGGCATTATTTCTTTTTGTGAACATCCACTGTATGGTCCTGCTTTGAGGAAACAGCTGTTTGATAACAAAGATTTACCACTAGACCACAAAAATACAGATGCACAGAACAAGTGCTGCTTAGACACAGAAGAGCAAATGCTCTAAACTGCAACCAGTTCAAACAGATATGGCCAAAAATACAAGTACAGCTCCAGCCCAGCCAGAGCAGCATGCACAGAAGTGGAGTCTTTTATACCAAACAAAGTTTGTATTGGGCTTCCTGGAAAAACAACAAAAAAATCCCCAAAGCAGAATTTTATCAGAACCCTTTCCCTCTCCTTTTAATGCCACTTTTTAACTGTCCCCATTTCACATCACAGTTATACTGTGGTGCACTACCACTTCATGAAAAACAGAAAAATGATTGAATGTAGTGTGACATCATAGTGAATGGCTGACAGTGATCATTTCACGGGTGCTTCATCCCAATTCTTTTATTCCTTTTCCAATTGTGATCCTCATCCCGGGCATTTGACTTTCATTGATAGGTGCATCTCATTCCACATTTGCAGATTTCCCACGTGCTTGGTACCTGGGCTCAGGGTATTAACAAGGGTTTCTGGATGTCATCTGTGCTCCTTGGGTGTGTAACAGAGTCCCACAACTCCAGCAGGAACAGTGACTCACATACTGTGTGCCCAACATGTAAAAATGCACAGAAGCATGTTGATGCAGTGTAAAGAAAAGTTCCAGCATTACAACTCCTTCTGGTTTCCATGTTGTCCAATACTGATTGAGGAAAAGTATATTTACAAGACTCATACACAAATATTTGCATTTGGTCCTAGGCACCTGATTAGTACTGACAACCTAAATTACAATGGAAAATTAAGTTTTATTCTTGTCCAGTACAGCCTTAACTGTAAACTCTCCAATGTGAAGGTGTGATCTTCAAAAAAGGAATCCAATACCTTCTGAAAGAATATTTTCCTATGTATCATTCAAATCCATGAGATTATAGGATGGAAAACCCTTCTACATAAGCCCCTTAGTGGAGTTATCTGACAAGGGTCTCGTATCTAGATCTACAAAATCAGACAAGTAGCATCCATTCTTTCCACTCTTTTGTGGTAATGAGACTCAAAATTCACTAGATATGAGTAATCAGATAACATCCTGATTGCTATGAGACCAGAATTCATTATCAAGGAGAGAAACTTCACTCTAGCAAAGAGCACAAGCAGGTTTATATCTAAGCAGCCATAACACTCATTCCTTTCAGCCAGCATCAGAACTAGAAGTACAGCCACTAATGCAATAAAGACTAATTAGAAGGCTTTACAAAGTCGGTTTAACCAAGTTTCAAAGTAGCAACTCTTAGGCACAGGTTCTGGCAGAATCTAGATTTACCTGAGTTTTCTGCTTATGGAGGAGACGTGGTGGGAAAGGACACATTCCTTTCTTACACAGAAACTTGAAAACAGTCTCAAGCCAATACTCAACAGCTGACAAGGTCAAATGTAGTAATTACAAGACAAAACATTTGGAATTAGAGATATCATTTAGTAAAAAGAAACAACTGCCTTTCAAATCTGCCATACTGAAATAAAACCCCAAACACATGAAACACCTTTTGTGCTTACAACCGTAATTATGGAAATTGAGCATCAGATGGAGAGGGTTTTTTTTACCATTACTGCAAAGGAGCTGCAAAAACAAGTTAAATGGAAAAAAAAATCCCTTCCAAGTATTCATTTAACAAACATTAATTAAAACCTTTAAAGGCTGCAGGTTACGAAATGTGAAAGGGGCTCAAAAAATTTTCAGGAGTCATTGAACTAAATCCAAGTCAGAAAGCTGACTCTCCTAACACATAATTAAAAAAAATTTTCTTAAAAAAATTTTTTGCACATCTTCCTCGTCAATTTATAAAATGCAAACAGTATGCTAGAAAAGTTTGAACGTAAGGGAATGTGCTTTGGAAACATTATTAAAATATGTGTTTCTATAGAATGACACTATCAAGTTTATGATACTTCTTTTCACCTGACTGGCTACACTTTGAGAATGTCCCTCCTCTCTTTCCTGGGTCCATGAGAAGCTAGGTTTAGAAAAGAAGAGCTCCCATACTGCCAACTTCACTCTGTTCCTTTACAAAAATTTCAAAGTACTGATAAATGATGGTGACAGCGAGCAGAATTCCAGTTCCAGAGCCAATTGCCCCAAGGAAGTCTGCCAGCACAGAGAGGGCACCGATACAGAGCCCACCAAAGGCAGCAGCTGTGGGGATGTACCTGTAAAACATGACATGAGAAGAGAAAAGGGGCCATTAGAGTTTGCTCACACAGAAACAAAAAAGTCAATGGCAGAACAGTCTCTTCTCTTGCAGGTCTGCAAAGGAAAGGAATATGCAATAATGCCAGTACATGGGGTAAGGAAATAAAATGCTCAACCTGACTGGAGAGGAAAAAAATGCTACACTAAGAGAAGTTATTACAGTCCACCATGCAATTATGCACACATATTAAACCTATGGCTACTGGCTCTTCAAATCCTCTGTAGATGACTGAAATCCAAAGTTACAGTAACATTAACACAAAGGGTACATAGGTTCTACCCTGAAATCTGAAAACCTCAAGACATCAACCCCTGCCCACCTCTGCATCTAGATTTAAGTAACTACTTGTTTTAGAAGCAAGGTCTGCATGAAAACAGTACTCAAGACTAGTAACACATGAAAAACTACAGCAAGAAAACACTTCTGAGTCAGCTTGAAGTAGTAAAGTACACTGAAATGCTCATTATTAGCTACTCTGAGAAGAGTATATAAATGAAAAAATAAAATAGGAAAATAAAAGGTCCAGAATTTAGGGTAAATTCTTTAAATGCAAGGCAAAAATAAACTGTACTGTCAAGTCTTCCATTAAATGAGATAATGTTCTATGTCTCATGAATGTAATATCAAATCTGAAATAATATGTGTTCTAGGATCTAGAAAATGGAATTCAAAGCAACTTTGCCATGTGTTTGCCCATAACACTTTGCCTGAACAGCCAGTGAATATGTAGCTCACCTGTTGAGTTCATGTACCATTGAAGTTTCTCTGTGACCTCGCATTACCATTTGCTGCTCTTTCAATTGCTTGGCAACCTGTATTGAATCAAGGAATGCAGAAAGTTTAGTGCCATTTACCAAGGCCATGGAATGCAGTACTGTGGGAAAACAGAAGCAAGACATTGCAGTAAATGGTGGTGGGGTTGGGCGTTTTGTATTGTTTTAGATTGTGTTTTACATTATTCATCTGAGCTTAAAATATCCAGTATTTTAACTTCAGATAAATTACAGCCACGGGCACTTTTCTACCTGTCAATTATACAAAGCTTTCTGGATAATTCTAGTCCTACTGAGAAAAGGAAAATTTGGATACTGGTAGGCTCGTACATAATTCAATCCATATTTTGTCATCTACCCTTCCCCTGATGAGGGTTTTGTAGATGTTGCAAAACCATTCCTTGAAGTGTTCATCCCGTTTCAGTTTCCTGCATTCAGTTGAGTCAACTATTTATTTGTGGAGCCACACTAGAAACTAGGCTTAGAATCCCTTCTTGGAACATTATTCTTAAACTGGATTTCTGGTGGCACAGGGTTACAGCAGAGCCCTGCAAACACTACTAACAACTGTGAGTAACAAACTCTAGCAGAGGAACATGAAGGTGCTCATCACTGACTCCATGCCCTGAGAAAACACACTTTCAGATGAGTAAGCTGCCAATTTTCCACCACACAGTGAATATTTAAGTAATGATTTATTAACTTTTATTTCTGACTTTTTTTGCATGAACTTTAAATAATTTTACTTCATATCAGGAAAAAGTATTAAAGTGTTAGTAACTGTCTGTTGGTTTACTCTGAAATAAAAACCTGACTGTGCACGGCTGTGAGTGCCTCCCTGCATTCCTGAGAAACAGCAAGATGCAAGTCCAAAACAAGAGAGTGCTCACACTGTTACAGCAACTGTGCAATTACTTATTTGTTAAAGAATTGATTAAACCATTTCATATGGCTGCCAAACTTCACCTCCTATCCAAAATCACACATTACAAATATACCACAATGACAGCTATTTTACATTTTGTTTTCCAACTCCAATTTCAGGATGATATAGTTCCTGAATGTTAAACATCCTGTAGCAAATGGAATTTTTAAGAAGCTAGCCTCAGGTACATTAATGCACTGCACTTTATTCTCCACTGTTGGTGGTCTCAAGTTAAAAATAAGAACTGCTAGTTAATTCTCCCACAAAGGAAGCTCAGAACTCTCTGTGTCAGGAATGGCTGTCTGAGCTTTACCTGCAAGCTTTTAAGAGGCAACTGCCTTGAACACAGTGCACCTGTCATGTGGCACTGAAAGTTTCTACCCCTCCTGTTACCTTTCCTGCTCTCACACTGATCACTTTTCTATGTTCTACATTTCTTAATTCCAATGAAAGCAATTTATGTTTTGATGTTTTGAAAAAGCAGTAAAGAAAACAGGAAAAAATTACCCCCATTCTATCCTAATTTTTCCCAATTAAAAAAAGTCCCTGATTACACAAACAATGAATATTACCAACAAGATTATCAGCAGAACAGCTTTTTCAGAAGGAAGTTAGTCTTATTCTTACAACAGCCCATCTGTTTTCAACATGTAACCTTGCATAATTTGTCATTTGAAACTTACATCTTTGGCAGAGGAGCCAGAGACTTCAATCCATGTCTTAGAGAAGAAAGCACAGGAGCCCAGCATAAATACAATATAAACAACTGCATGTACAGGGTCTTCCAATACTGAAGAAAAGGACTCTGGAGGTGACAGGTAGTAACAGAGTCCACCAACTGGATAAGCACGAGCAGGGCCTCCAGATGATGTGTCCTGGAAGAAGAAAGCAAGCAGTCAGTCACCCATCTTTTCACTATTTCTTAGCCATTAAGCCAAGCCTTAGAAAAGTTTGTATCACCTTTATGTCACTTTGCATCATTACTACTGCAGCAGCACACACATTTACATTCATCACACCAAGCTTCATATGGTACCATGAATTCAAACAAATTACTAATTTAAGAGTTTCAGTGTGCATGACCACCTATCAAAGCATGTCTTAATATTCAGAGACCATCTCTTCAACCCCACATTTCAATGGTGCCTTTGTGAAGATGTATGCAAGATGAGAAGGGATACTCACAGACCAGGTGCCCAGCAGGCTGACCAGCAAGTTGCCACTGAAGCGGGCAGAAAGCATCTGGGAGATGACGTACAAGTTTGACACCAGGGCAGACTGGAGAATGATGGGAATGTTGGAAGTGTAGAACAGCTTGATAGGGTAGGTGTTGTACTGGCCCCGGTAGCGAGCAGATTTGATAGGAAGATCCACTCTGAAGCCCTGAAATGTTTTCAAAAGAAAGTCTCCCATTATATGTGGACATGAACCCTTACCAGAGATCATAAACTGCAAGTGCAAGGCCTTGACAGCAACAGAAGAAACCTGCAATTTTGTGCAAGTACAAATACTCTGCCCAGAGGGCTCTCCTCTCCATGAGGAGAGCAAAGGGTCTGCAAGCCTGCATGATTGTCTAAACACACACCCACACACAAGAAAGTATGAAAGACTTAGACATCAGAAGAAATCTGAAGTTTCAAGAAGACTGAACAAAGCATCCAGGAAAATAAACATTAAAACTTCCTATATTCTTCAGCAACAAACAGTAAGAGGCACACAGGCCTAAAAATTTAAGTGTTTCCCAGTAAAAAGCAACAGCTTTTGGGTTACACAACATCACATGCACCCATGCATCTGGGGTATTTTTATTTGTTTTTTGTTTCTTTTTTCAGAGACCAAATTAAGTCTCAAGTCTTCTGTGTGACTACAGTAAGAGTGGAAACAGATTAAGAGAAGACAGTGTATAATGAACATCCAGATGCTGCAGATACAAAAGTGAGCCTTGTGAATATATAATTTCTTGTAGAAGGAAGTAAATTCAGACCTACTTCCATATAGTTTTACAAGCCCCATTATTCCAACTGACCTGGAAGTAAATGACAATTGCAAAGACAAAGATGGTGGCGATCAGATTCATGAGGTTGGGAAGGTTCTGACGGTAAAAGGCCTCGCGAAGAGCTCGGACTTTGTCTGTGCGAGTAGCCAGAAGATGGAACAGAGCAATGATGGCTCCCTCAAATTCCATGCCTTGGAAAGGGAAATCAAAAAGTTAGGTGAGCTGTGATTATCTCCAAGCTCCAGTGTTTTGGCCCATTAAGCATACTTCTGAACTACAGGACTCAGAATGGGATTTCTCTGAGTCTTTTGCATCTCAAGCATGTTCTCAGGCTTTTATACTGTCACCCTCCATATCAGCTATATTATTTCCAAGATTTTTTTAA
Organism: Acridotheres tristis; assembly: GCA_037013685.1. Taxonomy (NCBI): domain Eukaryota; kingdom Metazoa; phylum Chordata; class Aves; order Passeriformes; family Sturnidae; genus Acridotheres; species Acridotheres tristis. The sequence goes on along the minus strand of CM072899.1, from coordinate 11,311,303 downwards.
AAACTCCTTTTATAATGGCCTAGAAACTAAATCATAACCCAGCATGGGATAACTTTATTGGTCTCTAGAAACACTGACAAGCACCAAGTTCTTTCCTTCCTTCTCCTGATCAAAAAAACCTGTAAACTTAGAGGGAAGCATCAGGCTTTTTAGTGTCAGTTATGGTGAGACACAAGTTATAGTCTGGATTACAGCAAATGGCATAACCTCACTTCTGTCTTCTAATATACAGCAGCAAACAGGATCATTTCCAGTGGAGTTTGGAAAATAAGATCTTTAGGGTAAAGTGTAAAAAAGGCAAGAAGCAGAAATAGCTAATATTTGGTCAGTAAGTTGGACAGTAACCATAATACAATGGCAGTCTACTACTGCTCACTTTTAATGAAGGCACTCTAAGAAATTCAAGTTCAGTAAATATCTTGTGAGATACTACAAATTGAGAAAAATAGTCTTTGTGCTTGCACTTTGCACAGCAGCACCTACTGCATTAGCAAGATTCACTACACAGCCAAGATGACAGTAACAGCATTTGGCATTAAGTTAACAGTGGGAAAATAAAAAAAACCAAAAACGTTGCCTTTTTGTACAAACTTTTGGTAAAGAAAAGACTGTGCCATATTACCTCGCCCAGTGTTCACTGTGGTGGGGCTGAATGCTTTCCACACAATGGTCTCACAGATATTGGTAGCAATGAAGAGAGAGATGCCAGAACCAAGACCATATCCTTTCTGGAGCAGCTCATCCAAGAGCAGAACTATCAAACCAGCAACAAAAAGCTACAGTAAAAAAAGAACTAAAGCATTAGTTGCATGTCTTTTTCATTTTGTTGGAAAAATAATGTGTATTAAAAGATTAGACTATATGTGAAAAAGTAGGTACACTTGGGCCTTTTTGCTCTGCATGTGGGACAGCCTGTCCATAAGGCTCATTTTTGACCCTTTCAGGGGAAGAGTAAGTAGAGAAGACTAGAATTTACCTGGATTGTGATAAGCAAGCAGATACCAGCACCCATCTCAGATGGGTCTCCATACATTCCAGTCATTACGTACACAATAGACTGTCCAATGGTAATGATCATTCCAAACACTACAGAATAAAAAGAAAAAGTATGTATTTGTTCTAGATATATATGTCAGTGGGCAATTAGAGAAACAGAAATCACTTCTTTGTAGAGAATCTTGGTTTCAGCTGAGATAGAGTGAATTTTCTTTGTAGTAGCTGGTAGAGTGCTGTGGTTTGGATTTTCCATGAGAATAATGCTGGTAACAGGCTGATGTGCTGCTGTTTTAGTTGTTGCTCAGCTGTGCATACCCCAAGTCAAGGACTTCTGAGTGTCCCCTGCTCTGCCAGCCAGCAGGTGCACAAGAAGCTGGGAGGGAGCATGACCAGGACAGCTGACCCTAAGTGGCCACAGGGATATTCCATATCATGGAATGTCAGGCTCAGCACAGCATCTGGGGGGATTGGCCAGGAGGGGCTGATCACTGCTCAGGATCCCTTAGCAGGTGGTGAGCATCGCACTGTGCATCACTTGTGAGGTTTTATTCCTCTCTCTCCTTTTTGTTACAGTTGTTATTGCTATTATTATATTGTACTTTGTATCAGTTATTGAACTGTTTTTATTTCAACCCGCGAGTTTTATTATTTTTTTTCTGATTCTCCTTCCCACAGGAGAGATCAAGCAAGTGTCCCATGTGATACTTAGTTGGCACATGGAGTTAAACCACAACATTTGGGAAGGAATACGCAAGTCATGGGATGTTTAAATTCAAGAGCAAGTTAACTTTGTTGTTTGAAATCTGGCACTGAAAATAGAAATATACACAGATAGCTCAGAAACAAATGCACTTAGGAGCGAGTGGGTTTGGTTACCAAAGGCTGCTTTAGATACTGAAAACTCTGAGGGTGTTAAGATATTACTGTAGCAATTTATGATTTTTTCCAGTACACATATGAGTAAACAGTGCACAGCATCAAATAGCTACAAAACACCCAATTTTTTCTGGAAGTCATCATCAACTGAACACAGAGACCCCTTATTGATGAGAAAGACCCATGCCTGGAGCTGCAAGGTATAAACAGCTACAACCAACATCTTAATCAGCATGAAATACTCAGATTAACAGTGATCATCACAGTTCAAAAGTTAAGTCTCCACAGCCTCTACATTGCTTCACTTATCTGGGGAGATTACAGCAGCAATGCCAATTGCACCAACACTTTTCCTTTTCACACCTTCCTGAAGCTTAACAGCCAATAAGGCAGAGAGCTGCCAGTAAAGACTGATGAAATACAGGTATCTGCAGCACACATGACAGAAACTCACAAGTCCAGCTGCACCATTCATCCCATGGTAAATTCACACTTTCCACTGTTAGGGTGAGATACTCTAAACCACCAGCGCTCAACATGAGCTGTTACTCACATTTCTGGGCTCCATTGAAGAGAGCTCTGTCCTTTGGGGTGTCACCAACCTCAATTATCTTGGCACCTGCCAAGAGCTGCATGATGAGCCCTGAAGTGACAATGGGCGAAATGCCCAGCTCCATCAATGTTCCTGCCAGACACAGGAAGAACAGTGAAGTTCAAAGTTAAGTTTTTATCAACGTTTACATCACAATGAAGAAGATCTAAAACTCCACATCTTCATAAATGTAAAAATTCTCAATGATAAGACGAGTTTGTTAGAAGTCAGTTGGATATGTAGTACTCCTCAGTACCTCAAAAATACTGTGTTCACTGAAAAAGACTTTTGCTGTCAAGAATAGATTTACTCTGCATAAAACAAAGTATGATATAAACTGATAGCTCAAATGATAAAGTGAACTCAGGAAACAGTCACCATTCTTAATTCATAGCTGCATTAGAAACAGGAATTTATATAAACTATCATGAATTTTAACCTTCATACCTGTATTAGAAAGCCTCTACAAGAAACTGAAATTTACATAAACCAATACGCATTTCAATCTCAAAGAAGTCGCCCAGGAAACCACAGCACTCAAGGAATGATTTTGAAACACAGTCTTGAAGACTGCAACGGCAGCAATGCAGGCAATAAGGAAATATCTCTTCCCTAACCATTTCCCTCAAAACAAACAAAAAAAAAAGCTCAATTTCTGTGCATATAATAGATTGCACACAGTCAACCATAAATTCATTTTGTCCAGAAAGTTGTGCCTTTCTCAATGCCACACTGGTTTACAACTTTAAATAATATAGAAAAATTACTTTTCACTCTCCACTTCAGTTTTTATATTCATTACAATGGGACGGAATGCAAGCCCAAGACTATTTTGATTCAAGCTAAAAAAAAAAAAAGCCCATCTGAAAGTCTGGCCATACCTCTATTTGATGCCAAAATCACTCTCATCCAGTAGAAAGGATCTGCAGAGTCTGATGACATAATGCCAAATAAGGGAATCTGCATTTCCAACCAAGAGATTAAATTAGAGACTTCATAACATCCTTTAAACATTTCAGCTCTTCCTTAAAAAGGGAAGGAAACATACCTGGCAGCATACTAAGAAGATGAAGAGTGTGATAGCTGTCCATAGTACCTTTTCCTTAAATTGAATCTAAAGGAGAAAAAACACAAACCAAAAATCAACAACAGATGATAAAGCTGTCAAGATAACAAGACCTAGTCCATCAAGCAAACTTTCACAGAAGCACAGTTGATCTTCTTTTGGAGGGACAAAGTACAGAAAACCCTAAAAAATAATGTTCTGTTGATCCCTTTCATCCCACGTAAGGCCAAGGAAAGCTACAAAGCTTTATTCAAAATTTAATCCAAATAAACAAGCTTATGTCAATGCAAGGTTATTCTAGTACTTTCATAGAAATGAGTCTTACATTTTCATAAGTAAGAGCTTATGATGAGAAAAAAAAACAGTAACAGGGAGCAGCTTATCTTCAGCAAATAATCTTAGATCAGAGCTTACAAAGCAAAGATTTTCAAGTTGCTGCTTTAACTTACTCTAGTTTGCACTTCAATCTGAACTGCTTTCAACATCTCACCATGCTGTGACATAAACAAATCTGCCCAACTGAATTTATTCTTGTTCAACCACATCCACATGGGATGCACCATACGTGCACTCCACTAAAAACAACTGTACCTAAAAGTGCCACTCCCCCATCAGGGAAGAAACCCCAAATCCCACAAATGCACACTTTTATACCACACAAATACAAACCTAGGAAAAAAATTTTAATAACCTACCTTCCGTTCTGGCTTTTGAATTTCAGGCAAGATAACACAGAATGGCTTGATCACTTCAAGGAATTTTACTGTACAGAAATAAGTTAAAAGACAAAGTGAACACACAGATGCAATGAATACTGGAAAAGGCCTAAGCTGAATTCAATTTGGATATGTACTCTATATAATAAAAGTCCCAGTTGCATCAATTCAAGTTAGTCTACAGAACAGCTCATGCCATGATCCTCTCCTAGCCAAAAAGACATATCCTCAGATCAGAAGTCTGTCTTAAAACAAGCATATCATGAAGAAGGAACTTGCAAAGTCACAAGTTTTCCCATAAGCAGGGAGGTCTGAATTAGAAGAAGAGTTAATTCTACAACTGCCAGGACAAATCTAAGGTTGCATCCGTATTTTGGACTGATCTGAACTAAGAAGAGTACAGCAGTGCAGAACTGAGATTACTGGTGCCTTTCCAGTTTTTCATGGAAGGCTGCAACTTCAGCGACAACTTAGTAACGCTTTCAGACCAACCCACAAAAGATATTTTCCTAATTTCAAACAATTATGTCTGAAAAGTTACACTGGACCGCGACATTCAATTTAATGCAAATCAAGCAACATCCACAACATCTACAGTAATACAGCAATCGACTAAGATGCTTTCCACGCAGCTTTTTCTCGAGGGATCCTGCAGATTCACATTGATCGGATCACTCTGGGATGCAAACACAGTTTGTAACTCCCTCTGACAATGTCCCTGCAAGGGTCATGCCCGAGCTGACGTCCCGCCGCCCCCACCCCGATACCGCGCCCGGCACCCTCAGCCTGCCGGGGCCGGGCGGAGCGCCGGGCACGGGGCACACGGCCCTGGCTCCTTCCCCGGGATGAGCTGCCACCCCCAGGAACAGCGCTTTCCCGGCCAGAGAGGAGAAGCAAGAGCCCAACGGGAGCCGCTAAAGCTGGGGGTCCCCGGTACTCACTGCCCATGGCGGCGCCGGCCGAGCAGCAGCGAGCGGCGGCCGCGGAGGAGGGACACGTCAGGCTCCGAGCGCGGCCGCCCCCTTCCGCTTCCTGCCACGCGCCGCGTCCGCCGCCGCCGCCGCGCATGCGCCGGGCCTTAGCCACGCCACCCTTCGCCTACAACTCCCATCGTGCTCTGCGGCCAGAGAGGAAATATGACCTTCATGGTGGAGCGCGGCTTGCTGGGAGTTGTAGTCATGCGCCTCCCGCCATCTTGATGTGGCATGGGACTGGCTCCTGTGCCAGGTTGTGTTTTAGCTACCAGAAAGCGTAGCGCTGGTTTACGAGATTTCAACAGATAAATACATAAATGAGCACTTAAAATTCGTTTCCTGCTTATATGCTTTTGTAGTGGGACATTGTAGGCCTTGCTCTGCAGTGAGAACCTCCTTGTACCTGCCGCACAACACGTGCATCACCCGGTAGAAAGAGTGGCTTTGGCTAAACGCCTCAGCTGCCTGTGGCCATTCAGAAGTGGCGTGTGTGTGTAGCTGGTTCTCTGGACTCTGTAGTTGATGCAGACACAAGTGGAGAAATACTCTGCTTACCTTACATCTCTGGAGAAATGACTCTGCTTATCTTAAATTTTCAGATGAGATGAATCATCCTCCAGAGGCATTTGTTATAAAGAGAACTAAGGTGACAACTTCAGCCTAGATACCGGTATTTTAGGTGTCTGATGTCAAACAGCTCCAGGTGTCAGTGTCCCACAGTTCCTGCCTGCCCTAGGCCGTGTGTAACACACCCAGATCATTAAAACACGAAACATTGGTGAAAATGTTTGAAAAACGTGAAAAATGAAAGCTTTGAGCTGCATGCCAAGGAAGTCACGAGGCATCCACACATCGCTGTGTCACCCAGCAGCCCCAGCCGGGGAAACGTGCTCACAGTGGCCGATTGTTTGAGGCGTTCCTTTCCCAGCACCTCTCAATGTCCTGTGAGCCTTCCAGGCCTCTGCAGGGACACTTATCAGCAGTGTGAAAGGGAAGGTAAACAGAAGTCAAGGGAAAGATTAAAGCAAACAGAGGTGCTAATACAAAGCAATTAAAGTCAGTGTATACACTCTATAAAACACATGACGGTTTCCACAAAATCTCCCTGGTAATTTCTGAGCACTTAGGTATGCTTTGTTTGATTATTTCATCCCCTCTTTTCTGAGATTAATTTAAAAGACCAGCCCTAATTCCGGTGTAATTTTTTTTTTTACTGTTTTTTATTGTTGGACTGTATATTTGCCCTCTCCAGGCTTCTGAAACCATGCATCTCATCTGTGAGTTATTGAAGACATCTCCCAATGGGTATGAGAATATTTTAGTTCTTGTCCAGGGTTCCTCATTTCAAATTATCCACTTTATTGAAACTGGTTTTAATCCACACATTTGTAATTAGAGATAAAGCAACTGCTTTCCAACTGACATGCTGTCTTGCAGAGTTGATTCAATAATGTTTTGACTTAGTGATGTGGACACTGTTGGTTTATCAGAGCTGCTAGGTCTGGGAGAACCAGCAGTGGTTCTGTCGAAGTCTGGATAGGGAAGCATAGCAGTGATCAGGGGATTAATGGTAGAAACATGCAACAAGATGCCAGAATTTGCACAGTCACACATGGTTTTTATGCTAGTAAGCTTTGTGCCATAAAAATAGAGAAAAATATTTAATAGGCTGCTATTTGCATGGCTCACCTGTCAGACTTCTTGTGCTCCTGTTTTTACTATTTTTAAAATAATTTTAGGCAATAAGATAATTTGATTGTCTACTGTAAAAAAATGTATAATTACACAGAATTGTCTACTTAGGGAGGATGAAAACTCGTTAGATTTTGCCTTCCTCTCTATCTTGTCCATCCTGGGCCTGAACAACTTGGCATTTCGGGTGAAGAGGGTACAGTCCTACAAGTGAAATGTGCCGTTGAAGTTCAGTTCTAGGTAGAAAAAGTCGTTGCTGAAAGCAAGCTTTCCTTGGATCTTACAGTGAAAAAAAGAAACTGTTTTGCCAAGTGTAGCAAAAAAATACACAGAGAGGAGACAAGTTCAGCTCCTTTGTATGATCAAGTGTCTGTCATTGCAGAAGTGAAGAGCAAAAGAAACTGAAGTTGCAGTGCTTGGGTCATTATTACAGTAAAGCCATGTGAGACACTGAGTCAAATTTTGGCCTGGTATGACACCCTGACTTTGACAGTTTACCCTGGGGAACTATTTTGGCAGCCAACTGCAGACAGTAAAAACGGAATTTTATACACCAGGGCTGATTTTTACACTGTTTTGGATGCACCTACTACTGCAGGAGGACTCAATGTGGAGTGGTGCCAGCTGGTACACCTGGAATGATGATGATGAAGAGGATGAGGATAGCATGTAATTAATAAACTGCTCTTTAGAGAACAGCAATATCTGAGAAGCAGACATAGATTTAAAACAGCTTGTTCTTTTCATGTTTTGCTATTCTTCTCCAAACCAAATCAGTCTCTCTTATATAACCAAGCTAATCCTGCTTCAGAAATAATGTCATTTAGGACCATTATAAACATTAGTATACACTTACTGGCACTGAAGTTTGTTAGCCAGTGTGTTCCACTGTTTCACACAGTGCAAATCTTCAGCCTTTACTCCAAAATTATATATCTTAATATACCTCTATTGCATTAGTGCAAAGCTGACATTTAATTACTGCTTTTCAAATCAAGCTTTGCTCTGTGGCAACTGACTACAGATGCTGGACTTAATTGTGCTGAATTGGACCCTGATGCAAACAGCAAAGACTACATGATTGCTTCAATAGCCAAAGGTAAAAAGCAGAAAATGGGGGCAGAGAGTAGAAATGGGGAGACCAACATAGATGAATTTGTGTCTGCCTTTAAATAGTTCCTTTTTGTTCTAGTCATTGCTTGCAGAAGCCAGCTACAACCTCTTGTTGAAGAAATCACATTTCTCACATCTGTGACTTGCTCACGCCCTGTTCCCACACCAGTACATTTGATCCGTGTGTCAAGGATTGCCTGTTGCACTGAGTAAAGGTCTTTCCTTATCAGGGAGGATGGAGGAGTCCTTCCAGCTGGTGGGATCCTGATCTCAGAGCACCTGTAGGCTGGGATGGCCAGAGGGCATTATAAAGCTATTGTTTGAACACACGTGTGTAAGTGCACACACACACACATGGATGTTCACCTTGCAAAACAAGGTTAGTTCATATTTGTAGCATCATCAAGAGGGGTCCTGGACAGCAAGAGCCCTGCATGGGCTGGCTCTGTTTAGCTGCAGTGTTTGTATTCAGTTCTCTGCCAGTAATTGTCTGTGTAACCACAAGGTGGAAGAACTGCTTTATTTATGGTGCCTTCTCAGCTTGCATGAAATGCACACAACTGTGCAGGCAAGGTTTATTACTGTCATTATTTAATTGTTATAGTACATCAATGCCCAAGGGCCACTTTCAGGACCAGAAGTCCTTGTGTTAAGTGTAATAAGATACAGTCCACAGTCCTGCACGGCTCTTCCTGCAGACAGATCCCTGGGCCCCATGTGGTGCTCCAGGAGATCTCTGTGGCCTCTCTGCAGAGCACAGCTATACTGTGAGTTCCCCTAAAAGATCATCACGTGGGTAGCTCCATGAGATCCCACTCAGATGGAGCAGCTGCATCTCCAGTGCTCTGACAGAGTGTTCCAGGGACCAACCACAGCTGTGACATACTTGACGTCCCCTTTGCCTGCCACCCCCACGCTGTCTCTCAGGCTGTTTGACAGGTGCTTGTTAGATGTCCCTAAAGATTTTTTTATGCAGGTAGAGAGGCTCTAGAGGTGGTAGCACGTGAGAAACAAGGTCACTAAGTGGAAGCTCATGATCTGAATGACAACTGAGCACAGACATAGGAATGACCTTCAGGAAACCCTGAGTAGACAACATTCCTAAAGTAAATTGTTTGCTACTAACCTAAAAGAGACTTGGCTGGTAGCTCCTTTAAGCCAATAGCCAGACTCGATTGATTTCCACAGAGCTAGAATTTCCCTTGTAGTCTGTAGTCAGGAGAATATCTCCCAGCTTCCCTGAGGAACCCCAAGCAGCTGCCAGTTACAAGTGGTGTTCCCCAGGGCTCCACACTGGGGCCAGTTCTGTTAAATCCCTTCATCAAAGATATCATCTGGTCAAGGGGGTGGAGGACACCCTCAGGAAGTTGCAGATGACACCGAGTTTGGTGGCAATGTTGATTGCCAGAGAAGACACTACAGAGGGATCTGGGCAGGCTGGACTGATGGGCCAAGGCCAATTGCATGAGGTTCAACAATTGTGAAGTGCTGGCCCCTGCACTTGGTTGTTTCATACCGGTGCCCATTTGGGAAAAACAAATCCAGTTTCAATATCAAAAATGAGATATCCAAACCACTGATAAAATAGAATGCATCAAAAGAAGTAAGCTTAACTTCTCCACCAGGCATAAGTCCAAAATTGCAGTGCATGAAAGCATTTCCAGTATCATTATCGGGACATGAGAGGTTAACTGAATACCTTGCTACTGCTTTGCACGAAATGTTTTGAGTCCTGAACTCCTCTTATGACTCACACCCCTATTTCTCAAATTTGTTCACCCAGGTGCTCCTAGAACATCATTTTATTCCATGTATTTATGGCAGTGCTTAATAAGGTATCTAAAATACTGTATAGCACTGTACCTTTAACGAGCTGTGCTCCCAGCTGGCAGCATTACAGCAGTGCTTTCTCAATAATGAGGATCCTGATTTCTGGCTCTGATAAAAAAGACCTTCTATATAGCACACACTTTGTGCAGCACAAAGAGTCAGTGGCTAAACCCTGATCTTGTCAAAGAACAACAACAAAACTGCAATAGGAGTACTGTTTCATCCTGCATCTTCACATGAAACCGCAATATTTCAAGTAAAAACAAAAGGTAATGTGTAGTATGTGTAGTTTTGCAATGAAAGCAGCTCTATTGATTCAGAAAAACTCTATAATAAAGCTACCTTCTGTTTGCTAAGCCATGCCACAAAGGGGACAAATTATGACAAATTATGATAAAATTATGCACATCAGCCAACAAGGTCATACAGATACTTACCACCACCAGTTCATGCAATATGGGCAGTTGAAATATATGCAAGAAGAACGAAGTGCTTTTACACCCTTCCTTGACGGATGCAGTGTTGGTGACTGCTGGTCATAGAACTCCAGACTAGATTGATAATGGCTGGTTCTCAGCTGACAGCCTGCAAATTGTACCTGCTCAAGGTGAACCAATGGGTGAGTATTTCAGCAAGACTGAAAGGCCCACATCTAATACAAGGTTAAAGTCTCTGTAGCATCTAAATGCTTCCCATATGTTCTCTTCCAGCTTCGTTAAGGTTTCAGAAGTCTTCAGCATGTTTTTATTTATGTTAAACCCTTCCTCACCCCCATAGATTGGTTGTTTTCCATGCCCTACTTGTTTTTCTGTGGCTTATTTAACTAGATTCTGTAAAATAATTACAATAGAGCTCACTAAACCAAATGTTTTCATATTTCTAGGGATTAAAAACTATCTGTTACTTATATAATCTGTTTTTTAGTCATCAAACTATTGACCTGGAACCACTGTTTAAAAAAAAACCCAAAAAACCAACAAACAACAGTGTTTGGAACATTAAGGAAAAAAGTGCTTGTCTTGCAGATACTGATGCCAATTTCCCTTAAGGGCTTATAGACTAGCAACCAGATACATATAGCTCTGATAATGGACTAATTTACATAAAAATCACTGCCAGCTTGATTGTAACATTCCCCATCTGGAAATTGGCCAGAGCTTGAAATCTCTGCTATTAACCTGAGAGCCTTTACACCTTTGCAGAGACAGCTTTTGGCACAGAGTATTAATTTCATTTAGAAATTTTATTTTTAATGCTTCATATTTTTATGAAACATTATGAAAAATACCATTCGTGCAGCAACCACCTTGAACCTGTATTTGGGAATGGGAATGTACCAACAGAGGAGGCTGTTTGGTTTTGCAGTCAGCAAATCTGACCTGACACTGGGCCTCTCTAGTCCAGCTGGAAAGTTCTGACAGTAGCCAAATAACAACGTGAACATTGGACTTCTGGATCAGCAGTTGTTTTTCAAATCAATGTTTGGATATTGAATTTGAATAACCTCATGTACACAGGGCTATGGAGTTACATTACCCTCTTGCACAGGGAGCTGTACTGGTGGGGTGCACACGGAGTGAGGCTGAGCTTTTTCATGCAAATTAAACCTGTACTACACTGACATTTTTACATGCAGTAATTATCATGTGCATGCTTGAAAAGAAAATGCTGTACATGTAAAATTCTCTTTTGATCCTGGAATAGAACTGATTTCTGTTTATTTTATGGATATTTGAAGCTCTTGCTGAATAATTCTGTGATTCTTTCAATTGTGATCTCTTGACAACATCAGCTTTTGAATCCAAACTCTTTGTAAACTACCTTTTGAGCAACTGTCTTTTTCTTCCTTCTGGAATTCTGAGCAGCAGAAATTCATCAAATAAATTATCTTCCTGGCTTTAAAACCAAAGCTGAAACCTGAGCTGTTCTGTTTGGTACATAGTGAATGGGCTTTGATTTGATTTTTATTGTATTTCATTCAAACTTTATTATAAAACATCTCCCAGGGACACTTGCATGAGAAACACTTTGCAAGTAAAACAGCATTGTATTTCCAGTCTCCCATTTTTAAAGGTTATTGTAACATTTTTGTCATGCTTGCTTACCTGCATAATAATCCACTGTATGGCAGACAGCTGCAGCAGTTAGGTCATAGAGCTAGATGTCTCTGTAGGTTTTTCTAATGGATTTTTTTTCCCCCTACTACAAAAGGGTTTCAATGTGTCATTAACCCAGTGACCAGCACTTCTGCAGTCAGACTGTGGGCTGTCCCCAGGCAGCTATATTTCCAGTGTTCTCTGACTCTAGTTTTGTCTCAGCTGATTTACTGATGAGGAATTTGGTGTAGATTTGAGATCCGTCAAAAAACTATTATGGTTTAAATTGAGCAGATGATCTTTATGGATGGTTCAACAGTGGGTTTTATGTTGATCCTAATAGTTGGTTCCTTTAGAATTTATCCACCCGTATTTTTCAGTGGAATGACAGAGACTTTCAGCAGATGCATAATTTCAGGTTTGGATTCAGGATGGGCATACAAAATGTTTTCTTGAGATCTCTTTCTTTGTAAAAATTGCAGTTTAAATCCAAACTAGATATAAATTACAATATATCACTTCTTTTTATGGACTTCTTATTACTATTTATCTCTCAATCTCAGAGAAGGCTTTTTAAAATGCTAACATTTAACAGGCTTGGTTTGATCCTGCTTCTATTTCCATCATTGGCCAAAAATCCTGCTGGGTCACATCCTCTGGGTAGACATCCCTGTGGATCTCCTAATGCACTTTATAAAATGCATCCAGTAAATCCAATAACAACAGAAATATGATTAAATACACAGTGAACACATGGCTCCAAAAGAAGCAGGTTATAGCTTCACTTTGAATTTTTACTTACAAAGATTTACTTTCCTTGTGAAAGTAGGCTGTATAAATCTTTATCAATATTTACTCAGCTCAGCTAGGGAAATAAACCAGTAACTACACTCTGATCTGTGCAATATCAGAGTAGTACAAACACATTAAAGTCCTCCTTAAATGCAAGTGGGCAGGACCCTGGCCAACTAGGAAGAGCAAGAGAATTACTAACACGCCTGAGTTTTATAGACATGCCAAGAGGCTTAGCAGCCTTTAGCGAACATTGCTGTTACAGCAGCTTGCCTGAAATAAGAAACAAAGAAATCAGATTAAAGACTGAGCTGCTTAGGGCAGCAGCATTAGTATGGGAAATTTCCTGGCAAGAGAGCTGTGATTTTGGGCATCAGATGGCTGCTTTATTCTGCAGTGCTGGGTAGCAGTGAATTCCTCATCCCTCCTAAAAAACACAGAACAATAACTGTCAGGAAGTTTTTATCATCTGTGAATACTGGAAAGAGGGTAAATTTCCTGTCCTGTGGTTTTGTTCATCTGTTATTTGGCATCTTTGTGTAAGAGCCCAAGAAGCCATCAAGCAATAAGCTATTAATGCACCAGCTATGACAAGGCTTTGGAGCAATTTCAGTCTTTGTATAGCCTTTGACTGTTTTTCCCCCCTGTGCACTCCAAAGAGCTGGCTTTACAGTGGGCTGGCTGCAGAGCTGAGGTGAATGCTGGTGCATCAGGGCATGCTTTGATGAGTGAATTTTCAAGTGGCAGTGCTGGCACAAGCAGCTGCTGTGGCACACACCCCTTAGTGAGCACTTGTTCTTGGTGCCTCTCTCTGTGCTGTGCTGGTATAAGCAATTTGTAGCTTCATGGCAACATGGACTACAAAATGATCTGGCTGCAAAATGCTTTTTCAAATCCTGCAGATGAACTACAGATTTAGTCTTTTTTATACTCATTTAGGAATTCTGACTGCAGCATGAGTGAATACCTTAGTTAGCTTCAGCTGAGCCTGATAATTAATGAGAGCAGTGAGCATGTAACAGCTTGGGCTTCAGCATGGGCTGTCCAAGCCAGCTAGAGATCACACTGAATCGCTCCAACAGCTGGCACCTGCACTATTGAATCTTCACTGCTGATCATTACATCTGCCTTGGGTACATCTATTCAGCTTAAAATCACATCTCACAGCAGCAAGATGGTCATAGCTTTGCCTAAATGGAGGGGTGTTCCTGCTGACAGAAGAAGAGAGATGGAATCAGACACCTTTAAAAGTCAACTTTTCTTCTTACATTTTTATCTTCTTACTTTCCCTATGCACTTTATAGTGTACCTGTGAACTATTGAAGTAGTTAAGTGAGTAACACAACTGTAAAACATGTCATTACTGAAAGATGCTCAAGGAATAAGTAAATTAAGAACCTCTTAAGTTTTACTTAGTTTTATTTAATGCAGTAGCTAAACAAGTAGATACCACATTGTTTCAGCAATATTGTAAGACCCTTTTATGCATATTCTCTAGGTGACTCCTTGGTGCAGCAGGGCCTTTTAGTGGCTAGTTAAATCAGTCACAGATTTGTTACAGAGCTCCCCAGAGAGCTGAAGCTTTCCCAGAAAACATGTGGTAGATGATCTAAATTCAGATCTCAGTTATCCAGTAAATCTACTACAGTTCTGCAAAGCACTTTCTCCTTTTTTTGCTTAACTGCAACTCTAAGTGGCATATTTTATTAAATCAGATCTGCTTTGAGAAAAATGCAGTTCATTCATCCTTCTAATTACTACTGTTCAAATTTAGCCTCAATTAGTGACCTCTCAATTTGCTGAGATTAGTTTTGCCTGTGTACAAGTGAGACTGGCTATGAAGGTACATGTAATAAGCCCTACATTCCTTCTTCTACCAAACACATCTACAATTAGATACGTGGTGTTGCTTTTCTATGAAGGAGTAAACAAAATGTCCTTGTTGGCTGCAAACACCCAATCTCTCCTTTCCCAGAAGGGCTCAGTTTCTGAATGCTGGGGACAAATATGCTACCAAAAATCAAGGAGGTGAGAGCAGTGCAACGGTGTTATTGTTCTACCACTGTATAACACTTTCTGATATGTGGATCTCAGTATAACATTACAGAGATGTGAGCCTCCCCTCTAAACACACCAAGGCAGACCCACAAAACGAGTTATTATTGTTATGTGTTATTAGAACTGTTTCTCACGGGTGAACCTGGGTGGGGAGACCAGATGCCCAAGAGCAGTAAATGGAGTAATTGAACTGAAAACACACCCCAGAGGTTCAAACTTCCGATCAGTGCTCTAGATACAAGACATCTCCCTGTGATCCTCCTCCTCATACTGGGAAGCCTGCAAAACCCTATTGAATGGGTATTATAGCTTTTTATGTTTGGATTCAGCAGTTGTTTCAGCCACGTTTGAAAGGAATGAGTCAGGAATTTGTGTATGTGGGAAGCAGTTTCCTCTCACATTACTGCATGTATGGATGAAATACATTTCCTCTACTATGAAGCTGCTGAATGGGAAAATAAAGTAGTGCAGCTGACTGGCACTTTAGTGGCTGTACTTGGACCCTGATAATGAAAAGCCAGCGGCCTTGGGAGGCTGGTTTGGATAATGCATTCCATAGAAAAACTGGTGAAATCACTTGTATTATTATAAAGTATGACTAGAAAAGGACAAAGTGGTGAAAAAATACAAATATTAATAACTGATAAATTAGAGACCCAGTTCTTTAGTGAAACCTGGCCTGGCTGAAAATGCAGCAGGAAATCTGGCTTTAAGATATGAGCTATAATGCAATAATGAAGGCGCCTCCCTCTGTGCTTCAGGCAGTTTTTGTAGCAAGCAGTGTTCAGGAATCAGAGATAACGATAATGGCTTGTGCCTGCAGTCATTGCAGCCATGGCACGCACAGTATGGGAGGCATTTAACGTCAAACTCACCAGCCCCATGCAGCGAGGTGGCAGCAGGGCTGGCTGGAATGCAGGTCACAGGATATGTGGCATTGCAGAGCAGGCAGGTTTCAGTATGAGAATGAGCAGCAGAATCTGGGCTGGGGCTACAACCTGCCCAAAAATGAGCGTCCACAAATCCAGGCAGCTGCTGTGATCTTCATTTTGTCCTTCAAAGCTGGTTTGATGCTGGAGCAATTGGCTTCTGTAAGGGCTGGAGCTGGGGAACACCCCGAGTGGCTCTTCCCAACTTCTGGGGAACTGAAGGAGAAACAAAGGAATTTAAGGACTGGTCAGATAAATGGGCTGAGGAAGAAATGGGATTAGGGGAAGAGAAGAAGAGACTTGCATAAAGCTTTTGAGAAAACTCTAGGGAGAAAACTTTGAGAAAGAAGATTGAGAAAATTTCTGAGGAGAGCGCTACAGCCAGCAAGAAATAGAAGGAAGAAGACATAGGAGACTACTAAAATGAATTTAGTCCCCATTTGTTCCTTAGCTCAACAAGGAATTTAAGGATCTTTCTGACTTGAAACCCAGAATACTTCCAATTATTTAAAGACCAACACTTTTTTTTAAGTACTTTGATGAGCTAGGCAGAAGACAGAGTTGCCAGGTATGTTTTATAAAAATAATCTTACTGCTGTCAGTAAAGAACTTCTAAAAGTAATATTATACATATGTATATAAAATACATAGGACATTGTGGAACACTTAAAGATAAGGTTTGAAGGTAATTCCTTAGGCAGCCTGTCAGGAGCCACAGCTCCACACCATGCTGGGTCCCTCTGCTCCAGCAATACAAACACGCAGCCCCGTGTGTGTGCCTGTGCCGTGGGTGCACCCAGGGGTGATGAGTGAATCACTCCATCAAACACCAGGCAGGGCAGTACACACTGAGACATTCACCAAGAGAGAGAAGAAAAGTGTGTTTCTGCCCACTTTCCCTGTATATTTTTGCCATTTCTAAATATTTCCTTTGCTTTCAACCTCTATATGTCAAATGATATTAAATTGCAAATGTACTAGTTCCAGCTGAGCACAACTGGGGGTGAAATAGCTTTTCTTTGAAGCTGGAGCTAGAGTCCACTTGAAAAGCTGTAGGGAGAGCTACAGACATTTGCAAATGAGAGCTGAATATCTGACCAGGTGATTCGAAGCATTGTGATCCATGAAACTTATTTTCAGAGGAGCTACATAATCCATTAAGAGAGCAGCCAGTGAAAGGGGCCACCCCCACAGCTAAGACAGCAATCATTAGGTAAACATCTTATTAAAAGAATGTCATTATCTCCCAAATCAGCAGAAAATCACCATAGATCTTTATGAATCTATCTTAACATTTAAAAAAATATTCTAGCTTTTAAAATGTTTTCACTGATTGACACATAATTATGTATCCCAGTATACATCTCAAGTAGAGAAAAAATAAAACCAGGATCAGGATCCAGGGCCAAATCCTTTTACTTCTGGACAGTCCCTACGAAAAGATGGTGAGGATCATTCATCCCACCTTGGCTCCACCACGTTGTAACACTCTGGGAGCACTTCCCATCTCTGTTGTCAGCCTCTTGTATTGATGCTCCCTCAGCCTCTTACCTGGGGCATATTTGGGATGCTGGTAGAAGAGCTGACGGCTCTGTGTGCACCAAAGCAATTTTATTTTGGCAAATCAAGGCTTTCTGAGTGGCACTGTGTGTCTGCTGGAATGCAATACAGACACTGCCCCATAAATTTCAATATTGCACACATGCAAGATGTGTGTGTGTGTTTGCCTGTTGTGGGCAGGGACTGAGACACAGGACCAACCCCAGCAGTGCTGTGTGAGGATGAGTAGTCAGATGCCTGATGGTTTCCTGTTTGACCACAGGTATGAAAATAGAAATGAAAATAGACATGAGAAATATGCAGGGATCTTTATGAAGACAGTTATCTGTGAACAATTTCAAAATAGAACATTAGCTGGGGTTAAAAAATTGAGAGCTTCAATTAGCTTTTTGTAGCGTTTCATTTTTTTGCTTTATTCCTTGTGTGCCACATGACCAGCTACCATTCCAACATTTTTCTTCATGTATGGGAATTAATGAAATACTTCAGCACTCCAAGTGAAACTGTGGTATATGCTTTTTCTTCATAAACCCCCCAGTTATTTAAACAGTTGGTAGCTTCCAGCACTGCTTGCATTTTAGAGTTATGGATGATATAAATTCAACCTTGATGAAACACTAAGCTAACTGCTGCTCAGATGGAAAGGGGCTGCAGTAAAATATTATTTCAATGAAACCCACACTCGGTGGAGGTTGGAGAATGCATACTCTGTAATTATTTAAGTTTTGTGGGAGTTTTTTGCATCAGGTTTTGTCATAGAAGAAATTAAGACTCTTAAGGACTTTTACAGCAATGTGAGCTTACCCGTGGACAGAGCAGACCTGCAGATTCTTATACTCTCAGAGGGATGTTGGTTGAGATCTATACCTCTCAATAAGTATACTTTCTACTTCTGCCTTCCTCAGACAAGCTACACTTTCAAATACCGGTTTGGAAATTGTAGTCATCCCAAGGGCAACCCAGGAACTGCATGGGGCCCACATAAAATTAAGAAATTGCTGCCCCTATCCTAGATATTTAATCCAGAATTAAAAAAAAAAATCCAGGTTGATAAATAGTGCTAGACATTCTGACTTGGGCAGAAACAGAAACAGACACGAGGGTCCCCACTGGCAGTCAGACCCTGTGGGCAGCAAGAAAGGTGATGCTCAGTGCATGTGAGGGAAGGTCACTTGGCCATGCTGCATGAAAAAACCCTGTAAACTGCCCAGTGCAGCTCAAGCTTGCTGATTGCAAGGGCAGTATATAAAATATATATCAGTACTCTCCTCAGTTATCAAGACAGACCTTCTCAGAGTATATACTTTCCTTCCATCTAGCTCATTAAATATCAGTCTTAAAAGCAAAACATATGAAGCGAGAAAGAAACAGCCAGCTCACTACTGGAATAAAAGTTTAATTGAGGAGTGCCAGCTGAGTTTCACATACATGGTCAAATATTATTAATGAAAGCTTGCAAATAACTTCCTTCTTCCCTTGAAATATTCCAAACAGACTGTCTTTTGGAGAGTGAGATCCAGTAACTAGCCCAGGCTTTAAACCACAAGAACTGTAAGGAACAGACCACAGAGCAGAGACCAAAGATCAAAAAATCCCTTTAAAACAATCTTCCTTAAAGAAAAAATAGTAGGTACAGTTGCACAATTTAGAGTTTTACAAGAAAATCCTTAATGGGTGCTCAAGAGCATTGCTTCCAGCTGCCTTAAGAGCCTTGTTGAGAAATTAAAACAAAATTCCATTTATTTCACAGTAACAACAAAAGTCAGAGTTTCCAGTATTGGATGGCTATTGATTGGAAGAACTTTCTACTGATTTTGTTTAAAAACTTATTAAAGTACAATTCACCTCCTTGATCTTACACCTACAACTGCACTTGATGACCAGAGGGGTTGAGATTTTAGGAACTGGTCACTGATTTGTACTGCTGAAGTCCATGGTTGTCACAACTCTGTTCTAGGCAGATGATAACCTACATATGAGCAATGGAAAGAAAAAAGAATGGCTGAATAATACAGAAATTATGCAAACACGAGAGTACATGATTAGGCTGTGACACATTCTGCTTGGGAAATGTAAATGGAGACAAGCAATTAACTGGAAGGCTCATGGATTAACTCCTTTTCTATGTGTTTTCCTTAATTTCTTCCCTCCAAATCCCTTCTTGTCTGAGCATTCCTCAGTGTCCTACTGGAGTTATCAGGAAAATATAGTGATTTTCCTTCTATCAGTTCTTACATGACAACTTAATATTCCCACTGGCTATTTATAGAATAATTAATAAATAACAAAAGTCAGAATTGGGAAAGGGCTTTTGGATCATCCTCTCCATCTCTCTCTGCCATAAGCACTGCAGTCAAAAAAGCAACAATAAAGCTGGCATTTTTGCAGCCTAAAACATGATTGAAAGAGAAAATTGAGATGCTCTAAAATACAAATCCTGTAAGTAACTATGGATAAACTGCCTGATGGACTCTCTAATTTCTTTGCCTTTTTTTGTTCCACTTTTGTTGCTGCTTTTGTAGTTATCAAAAGCCACTTCTTTCTGACAATCACTCTTCTCATACAATATCATAGTTTAGTCTTATGTTTGCCTCTGACATTCAACATTGCAGCATGCTGTCATTTACAACTGTGGCCAAGAGCACAGTGAGATTTCCAGTTCTCTTGTCTGTACTGCCCAGGCAGTGACAAGATACAATGCAAGGTAGGCACCAGAGAATTGATGAATAGCTATTGGTAATTCAAATGGGATAACAATTTTCACTTCAACTTACTGTCTTCAAGCCCTACAAAGGCTTACACTGCATTCAGAAGGACTGTTTGAGTTGTTCCCCTTCCCTGTTATTATGGTCAATTCTGTTGGTAGAGAATTAGCCTTATGCTACTCCATTAAAGCTATTCCTATTATATTAACATTTATTATTTAGCACACCTCTCCTTTCCCTGTAGCTGCAGTGCTGATATGCAGATAATACTGGTCTCATTTATTAATTTTTAGTTTGCATCCCCTTATTCGTCTCCCAAGGGGAGTTTCCTAAGTCAGCTCTAAGATCCTGGTCATACCAGACTTTGTAATAAATAATTAAGATTCTTCTTGTCTTTGGTAGAGACTGCCTACCAACACTACTGAAAGACTCATTTGTAACTTGCTGCCAAAGGATTAGTTTCCTACTAGCACAGGTTCAGGTCTATTAGCAAAGACTGGATGTCTTGACTGTTATGTCTGTACTTTAGATCATGTTTGCAGGAGCTGGTGTTCTTGGCTAATGGACCTTGGCTAATGGGATTTTGTTTCAAACAAAGGCTTTTCTACGTTTTACCTTTGTATCACTCAGTTTCAGTCTGGCACTTGTTTTTCATCAGCTGACTTAATCTATTTCATAGCTTCCTGGGTAGCTTAGTAGATCCAAGTGGGATGAACAGCAAAGGAGGGATTTCCCTGGCTAGAGCTTTCTGTCTCATGTCTGTGGTGAGCTGAGCCCTGGGCTGCCTCTGTGCCTGTGAGGCAGAGTCCCAGCAGCCCAGGCTTCACCCAGCACTGGAGCTTGCCCAGCCAGATCGAAGATGAAAAGCCACACTCAAAGGCTGGACAACCTTGGCTTTCAAGCACAGAAGTCCAGAACACCACTACTATCACATTAAGCCTCATCAGAGGAGCACAGCTCAAAGGCAATTACATCCTTAAACACATGTTGCCCTTTCCTCTCTGTGGGACTCTGCTGTGATCCAGAGCCAATGCAGCATTTGCCTCCCCAAATTCTTCAGTCTCTGCAGAATCTGGAAGCACTGAGAGTCACTGAACTTCTATTGGTCCACTAAATCTGGAGGAGGAGGGATAAGATCCCGTGGGTTGAGCCGAGCCACAAGGCAAACATCGTAACTGTCGTGCATGAGGACATCGGTGGCCACCACGTTCCACTGGTTCTCCCACGTATCCAGCTCAAGGATCTCTTTGGTGATGACTTCATGGCGAGCTGGAAAACAAAGGCAACAGCAGCAGGCATCAGGGGGCAAGTCAAACAGGATCAAAGGGGTTTGGGCAGTTGTCATTATGAACCTTCTGAAAGGGGAAATAAAAAGGTCATTTCTGTGGTACTAACTGTGCAAAAAGCACGTGAGTTGTCAACATACAGCAAATTAAATAGTGCAGATGGAAATCTCCACAGAGCATTCAGTCCTCACACTCTGGGTGCCAGGTGCAGCTGCAGAGACAAAAGCATCAAGTGTTCCATCTTTGTACAAGTATGCAGGTGGCATTTTATCCTGCAGTCAATTGTCAGATGCTCATCTTTTTGAGACAGAGTATTGCCTCTTATTCATAAGTATGCCTGCATGCAGTGTGTTCTTTTCTTTGCCCCGACCAAGATGCAATTCTTAGGCTGCAGGAAGCACTCCAATACTGTGTCTGTTCTCGGGTGTACAGTCTGGACATCCTGTGCCTTAGGGAGAAATAAAGACAGAAAGAAACTCCCAAGGTTCTAAATGCACTTTAGATGTTCTGAAATGCTGAAGAATTTGTCATGGACAGGCAGGTTAGAAGAATGCCATTAAATCACAGCCACTCTCCAGACAAGAAGCTTTTTACAAAGACAAACAAAAAATGAAAGAATCACCATGAAGCAGAGAACCAGCAGTGCTATATTAAAATTCTTACAAGACCACAAACCCTTTCTTTGCTAACAACAGTCCTGGCCTCTGCAACAATTGTTACTCAAAGCCTAACTTTCCTAAAAATAAAACCATCTTTCATTTCTGCTCACTTTTTCTTTTAATCTTAAAGTTACTTTCTCACAGCAAGTAACCTTATCCTAAACTTTCCTTACTTTGAGCTGAGGACATGCATGTGCTTTGCTGTCAGATGAGCCTTGGGAGAGATTTATTAAAAGCCAGGTCTCAGACTTCCAAGAACAGACATTTCACAGGTATTGGGATAAGAACCATCATAGCAAGAAACATTGAAGCTGTTTTATTGAGTCTTCGGAGACTGGTGACCGAAAAAAATTTACAGGCTCTGGAGTGAAATTCCCATTCAGCTATCCCTTATGGGAAGTTTTTTTCCAAACAAACAAACCCCCAGCAGCAGCTCTATCTCATGTCTATCAGTTGCACCTCATGATTTGGGCACTGCCCTTATGTGTCACTGACACTAAAGGACTGAAGAAAGGAAAAAGAATGAAAGCAGAAGAGCACTCAGAGACACAGATTGTTTCTCATGTTGGAAACAGACCATGTATTTCTCCAGGGGACAGCAGCTCTGGGGGTTTAGTACCTCCAAGACATGGTTTAGGTCCCATGCAAAATTGGAATTGATGTTACAATGATGTAGTGTGGTGGGATTTAAAGTACCCCTAAGGGTCCCCTAAAAGGAGGAGCTTTGGGATGTGGGGAGGCCAGATGGAAACAAGACTTCTCCTCTCAGGAGCTGGCTTCCTTGCTGAGTGGATACAGGACAGATCTTCTTTCTGCAGGACCTGAACATGCACAAGATTTGTGGACATTTCTGCACATTTTTGTCGTGCTTATCTAAGGAAACCACTCACCAACCATTCACCATTGGCCTCTTTCATCTGGATAAAGGAGGGCAGCACAGCGTTTCTATACCCCAGCTTCCACAACCTGTTTTCATTTTCCCCTCATTGTGTCACAATTTATTGTGGTATAATTTTTGTTGGTCTAAAGCCAGACCTCTGGGACTCTCATAGATCTCCACAAGCTTACTGTCCAGGAACTTTGAATAAGATTTCAGGATATAGTCTCATCTGAATAGTCTTTGTTCCATTCCTTTCTGTGAAACAAGTCATGATGGTTTGCTTATTGAACCTGGACTTTATAGGAGGATAATAATACATTGGAACACTGCACCCATTCAAGACAGAAGACAGCAAACTGCTAAAAAAGGCATTTACATGTGAAGAGAGAAGACATGACTGGAAAAGAGCAAACAAATAACATGTGCCAGTACCAGCAAACTCCTGTATGACCCTGCAAGGGTGAAGAGTTTTTCCTGAGGCAAATACAGAAACACAAACAGACCAAAGCTGTGACATAGGAGGCTCCTGTCTCTGTGGTTTTTTTTATTAGATTGTCTCTTTTATGCAATAAATTTTTATGCCTGGATTTTCTTTGGCATGGATGATGACAAAAATGAGACAAAAAGAGGAAAAATAATCAAATGCTGGAACCAAGACAGTCTGTGAGTGATTGCAACACTTCAGAAAAAATATTCATCATTAAAACATCAAAGGCAGATTCAGCAGCCCTTCCTTACAAGCCTTGCTGTGTTTTTTCCTGACCCGGGTGACTCTCAACCTTTATGTCCCTTGTTTCCCTTTTCTATGGGATATTCTAACTGGTTTTGTTCCACTTTAGAAATTCTGCTTTCCAGCACATGGATTATTAGTTAACTCTTAACCCTTGGGAGATAAAAAGAATGTTTTTTTAGAAACAAGGGAAGCAATAATTTGTCTAGTCTTATCTTGTTTAAAGGAAATTAAACAGCACCTTTTAGATGAGAAAGTTCATGTGAGGCAAAGCACTGCTCAAAATAGTCATACTTCAGAAAACAACATTAACTTTTTCTATTTAGAAGAGAAATTAGTTGAAAAATGTCAGTTCTCAAGCCTTATTTTTAAATTTTTTTTTCTCTTATTTTTTCTTGGTAAGAACAACAGAAAAGGTGGTACTTTTCAAAGAGAATAGTACCTTTGATTCTGGGCTGTATTGCTGGATTTGGGCTTTAATCCCAGTAAACAGCTTGAAGGTACAAATAATTCCTGATTCTTCTTCATTGATTTGCCTTATTTAATTGCAATTTTTAAAAGGTAATATCTTAGCAGCCAATTTTGCTCACAGGAGAATCCCACAAAAAGAAATTAGCTGTATTACAGAGATTACCTTCTTAAAAAGTATCCCACACAACTCTCTGTCCTCCTGGCATTACTCTGCCTCACCAGACAGCCACCTTACCTAGTGAAAGGATTTCACTCGTTTTATTTCTACAAAATGAGGCAATGTTTTCCTGCACATTCTTGTTTAACCATGAGAAGTTTTAAGAAACTTTCTTACACTGTGTTTTTCTGCACAGGATTTAAACCACTTTATATTAGAATTATTCCCATTGTACAAACCTAACCCTGATGCAGATCTTTTTCTAGCAGTAAAACAGTGATTTATTCATACTCAGGAAAGAGTGATGAATAAACCAGCAAAGGGATCATTAATCCCAGTGTAACTTAATCCCCACCAGAAACTGTGGTATGTTAAAAAGTCAGAACTCTTTTGGTACAGTTTTGCCTTCTTGATGTACAAGTGCAGACTGAAGGTTAACAATAAGCCTACAAATCCATCTCTTCCCAGTGACAAGACTTAAATTACACCTGAAAATGTTTAATTTATAAATGTTAAAAAGTATTTTATATATGCAAATACAGTAGTCAAAGCAAAATGAGTCTAATCTTTAAATTAACTTTTATATTCTGGTCTGCAAACAAAACACTTTCCCACAATTTCTCATATTATCTTTTTCTTGGAATGTGCAGAAAGAAAAAGAACAAAAATATTAATTTTCAGTAAGTGATTCCCTGCACTCCATATACACAATCGTGTCTTTTCTTGGAAAGGTTTGTGATTCACTCCCAAAATATGGCCAGGCTTCATTTTTTGCCATAAGTTTTCTCATGCCATTTGAATCAGGATTGAACATAAATCAGGATGAATGATTCTTGGAAAGACGCACAGTATGACTGCAGGCATCATAAATATTTGATCTGCTTTTTTATCAGTTTTTTTGTTTTGCTTTTTTAACCACATTCCAGTTCTGATTTGGAGGCTGGGAAGGAAGGAACAGCTTTATATATGACAATAGTATTTATTATCACTTTTAGTCTTTTTTTTTTTTTTGACCTTTCTTTCTTATTTGTAACTGAAAATTCAGGTGCAGTTATTAGGTTTTGAGTTGGGAGGGCTAAAGGGAAGTAGATGTAGAAGAATTAAGCAATATGCTTAGCAGGTAGAAAATCCATACTTCACCCAAGTCTACTAACCATGCAGCTATTATGTTTGTAAGCCAAGATAAATAAATTCATTCTGCTATAGCCTGCTCATTGTCCAGAGGATTGAGCTAAAAAAAAAAATCGTTCTGAATTTCCATTCACTGGAGTTAAATCTATGGCAGGTTACTGAAATGTGGTTGATATTTCATTGTTTCTCCCAGAAGCCCATTGACATCAGCTGGGAGGTTTGCTCCAGCATAGCAATGAGGAAGCAGAGTTGTGGAGGCAGTGAGAGCAGGTGCCAAGTCACCAGTCACGATGGCTCTTCATCAGTGCAGGGCAGAGATATCCAAGGTATTTTGGGACAAGTCCACCTGCCTTCTAGCAGTGGCAGAGCCACACTGACACACTGTTGATGGCCAGCAGCACCTCAGCAACTTTCTCCAGAGCTGGGCCACCTTGTGTGCTGGGGGAAGCCTCAGTGTCACATCTGTCCTTGAGCTCTGTGCCCTGGGACATGGTAGGAGAATAGTTTGTAAGAATAGTGCAGAAGGCAATCTTTCCCAATGAATTACAGCTGTACTGATTAATGAGGAGTAGAAACAATGCCCAAGGAGGATGGGGGTTATAAAAGAGTGGGCTAGCTGGTCACTAGTGGCAGTTATAATTACAGTTAGTTACAGTTTGGGGTGGGGTTGTAAGGCAGTAAGGGACATGCAGTCATGCAAGGGACAGATAAGGTAGGAAGATTTTGTGTGAGGGACAGACAGGGGTAGGTGGCTGGTAAGGGACAGGTTGGGTTAGCCAGTCGTGCAGAAGGAAGAAAGAGTCAATGCTGTGTGGAGCTGCCTGTGAGGAAAGGAGTCAGAATTGCCTGGAAGAAGTCCACAGAGAGAAGGCATGGAAAGGTTTTAGTAAAGGATTGGTGGTGGTGCTGGTCCAGTCTGTCTCAACATAATTGCTACAGGACATCTTCACACAGGTCAGTGGTCTGAGCTCCTCCTGATGTTGGTTCTCAGGCTGATACAACATCTTTTCCTTTCCAGTTTGAAGGTTCCTAATATGCTCTGTATTCTTTTGCCAAAAATCAATTCATATAAATGAAAAAAAGACCCCAAACCTGTAGCAGTTGAACTGTTGTCTGTTCTGCTCTTGTCATGGAAAAAAGTACCTGAATATCACAAGGTGCTTGCCAATTCAACAGTCCTTGAAATATTTACTCAGGTGTTTCTTTCACTTGTCTTCCCAATTCTTGACACCGAACAGCCACCCAGAGCTGCCTTGAAGCACTCAGCCTCCACTGCTGATTTGTACCTGTTTTTTAATGCCACTATCTCTACCAGAGAATGATTTCAAACATATGCTACTTATCTTCCTCACCACTAATAGCTACTTTCATAATTACATGATGCAGAGTTAGGTAACCTGGGAATTCATATTTGTGTTGCAATGGGATAGAAGTGCATTTAGATCATTACTACCAGATGTCCTGGCTCCTCATTTGCAGTAGGAAAAATAATAAGTTCATCAAGTCTGTGGCCTTCAATCCCATTTGTGTGTGTGAGCTGCTCCCTAACTCCACCAGCCTGGCCAGTGAGACACAGCCAGCACCCTCGTGAGGTCAAGGACATCCATCATCTGTGCCTGTGGGCAGGAGCAGGCAGAGAATACACAGGAGAGGAAACCTGGCTTGGCTGTTTAACATGCTGGCTAGCCTTCATGATGTGAAGTGCCAAGGCAGTGAATCCCACCAGACACACCCAAAGCTGGCAGGAAGGTTGGGGCTTCAATTTACCACGGTGGCAGCTTACTGTTTTCCCAGCACCTGCATGGAGTAAGGTAAGATATTCATTCTCATAGACAGGTCCCCTCTCCTCCTGATCTGCTGTGCAATTCTTCAGGACCATAGTTTCATGATCCACCCATTCACTCTCAAATCAATGGATACTAAGATAAATACATACATATATATATATATATATATATGTAAAAAGAATGGGCTGGTCTACAGAAGGGAACTTCTAATTCAGTTTCTTCAACTGTTATCCTTGGGATTGACTCAGCTGCTTAAGCTTTTAAAATCTTTCCAGATCGAGATTTTTGCCTGCTCTTCATGGCAGGTGATAGCAGGGTCACAGGCTACAGAGGCAGTGAGTCAATGCAATATGAACTCATATGGGTAAAAACAGCAAATCAGAATAAGAACTATTTGGCTTAGCCCATCCTGAAATACTGTTTCTAAATGCCTTACAATAGGTTCATATATAATTTATAGAAGATATAAAACATGTTTAGACTGTGTGTGCAAGCAGTTTTGAACACAATAGAAGATATCATACATGGCTACAAGCCATGTTTCTAAACAACCTATTGACCTCTTCAACAATTAATTAAATTGCATTAAAATAGCTATTAATCATTTATTAACCCTTTATAAACAATAAATGAGCCTCAGTAAGAAGCAGGCCTGAATAGCTAATATCAGGCTTCCAGAGAGTGAGAAGGTCAAATTTAGATGTGAAATGAGCAGGTGCTGCTGCCCAGCAATTCCCCTGACCTGATTTGGCCTCATTTATGGCAGCACATTTCCAGCTAATGAGCAGGGTAGATGAGCAGCCCTCCCTGGGCAGGCAGCATTTGCACAGGTCTCTCCCAGTGCCAGCAGCTCATGCTGGTGCTGGGGGAGAATTTGGTGAAAGGTCAAGCTGTATTTTTTGGGGTGGGTGTGGCTTGTGCAGAGCCTGGCAGTGCCTGCAGCCCCGAGCAGAGTCCTGTGCTGAGCCCTGAATCCCTTCCATTGGTGGGAATATTTATTCTAATGGCGACAACTGTGGGCAGGAGAACTTTAATTATTCATCTGTGCACACTAAATTTTAACAGAGGGAAACAAACAGTGCTGCAGATAAGCAGCCCAGGGTTTGAACCTTTGCTTTATTTAGCTGGGAACATGGGAAGGTGCTGGAGAACCAGGTTTTGTTCCAATCTCTCAACCCCCAAGCTTCACAAGTGCAGTTTTTACTGTGCCAGACTCCTTAATATGTCTATATTTAATTCCAGTAATGTTCCATAACAACTATAATAAGAAAAAGCACTAGAATGATTCTCCATCTAAATCACATAATGGAGGAGACTAAGGGGAACAACTTTTATGGGAGATTAGTCAAAATAAATAACTATTAAACGAGTCCACTGTTAGGAGCGGGCAGTGTGGAGAAAAAAACTCATTAGCTCAGCTGGAATATAGTAATTACTACACAGTTCTGCACTGCTGCAAGCAGAGATGCTTCTATTCCAATGCATGGGTTGCAGATTATGTAAATGAGGAAGAATAGACTAGAAAATTAATCCATGGTAAGTTTTTGGTTTTGGTTCAGTTTTTGTTTTAAGAATCAAAAATAACACAGGTAGTAGGACTCTGTCACTTATTCTGAGTAACAGTTGCAAGTACAGAATAATTTAGATCCTTGCATGTCCATTTCATAGATATTTCTTCCCTTTTCCCTTCCTCTGGCTGTAACACTATTCAAGTGAAAAATTAATTTCTACCTGATACCAGTAATTAGATAACAAAACTGGATTAAGCAGCTATGGTCCCACACAAGACTAAACACATTACAGAAATTTTCAACATACTTGGTAGGGAAGCAGGACATTC
Organism: Acridotheres tristis; assembly: GCA_037013685.1. Lineage (NCBI taxonomy): Eukaryota > Metazoa > Chordata > Aves > Passeriformes > Sturnidae > Acridotheres > Acridotheres tristis. Next base: position 11,282,367 of record CM072899.1, on the reverse strand, counting down.
ACCTCCTCTGCTCTAAGCTACATAGGAGGGAGATGGCAAAACTGCCAGTTCAGAGAGAGACAGCTCCACAACAAACCCCATTACCTGATGAAATTATAAGACCTTTTAGGGGATATGTGCTGCTAAGAGCAGATCTATTAAACATTTCATAACTTGCATTGGGGTGGTTGTACATGTACTTTGCACATCAGCTGATGTCACAGGAGTGACAGTATCACAGTAAAGGTGGCATTTTAATTAATATCATAAAATCATTTAGGTTGAAAAAGGCCTCTAAGATCCCCATTAACCCAGCACTGTCAAGCCACCACTAACTCCTGTCCCTCAGTGCCACAACTGCATGGCTTTTAAACACCTCCAGGGATGGTGATTCCATCACTGTATTAGGCAGCCCATTCCAGTGCTTGACAGTGCCTTTAGTGAAGAAATTTTCCTTAATATCCAGTCTAAACCTCCCTGGCATAACTTGGGGCTGTTTCTTCATCTTGTCACTTATTACACCTGGGAGGAGAGCCCAACCCTCACCTGGCTACAATCTCCTTTCAGGTGTTGTAGAGCCATAAGGTCCCCCCCGAGCCTCCTTTTCTCCAGGCTAAACACCCCCAGCCACTCCCAAGGAGCCTTGTGCTCCAGCCCCTTCCCCAGCCCTGTTTCCTTTCTCTGGACACACTGCAGCCCCTCAGTGTCTTTTGTGTAGGGAGGGGCCCAAAACTGAGCCCAGGATTTGAGCTGTGGCCCCAACAGTGCCCAGTACAGGGGGACAATCCCTGCCCTGGTCCTGCTGGCCACACTATTCCTGATACAGCCAGGATGCTTTGAGTTTAAAAAAAAAAAATTAAAAATCAACTGTGGATTTCGGTTTCTTTCTTTCAAAGCTATGAAACAGCCAGCTGGACTAACATCTATAGCCTGAAACTAAAGCTACAATCCCCAGCCACCCAATTCAGGCTACAAGTGACAGTGACAGCAGATGACATGGTCCCAGCAAGCAGACACACACCCTTCCTTTAATTACTTTCACCAGAAAAACATTTATAATGCTCAGAAGCAGTCAAAAAGAAAGACAACCTGATCTGGCAGGCATTTTATAAGGGTTAATCCTGCATACCTGAAGAGCTGCTCCCCCCTCCATCAGGGAGCCACGCTAATGAGGCTGCTTCTGCTGGGCACAGGCTGATGTCAGTAGCTGTCAGTCTGTGCAGGTTGACAGGTTTTTGTTCAAAGAAAAGAAAATAAAACATGTCAACAAGAATACTGTACAGTCAGGCTGCTAAGGCTGGTGTAAAATCCACAGTTACAGCAGGAAATGTGGCAGTACTTTAGCAGGAATCTGGCTGGCTCTTGCACACTGAGCCTCACTGAGTATTCACACCAGGGGTAATGTTTTCACTCTGTGGTGAACTATAATGGAAAAAAAATTAAAACATGTCTGATTATCTTGATGAATGCTGCAACAGTGCTAGAAAAACACAACATTTGTGACACAAGGCTTCTTGAGTTAGAGCTGAGACAAGCAGGTTAGTGGCCCCTGTTTACTATAGTAGTTTTAGTAGAAAATGAGCTAATTTGTATAAGCAACTGACCAACAGATGAAGTTTTGCTAGTCTTGCTAAGGAGGAAACATTCAAAACAAGAAGTGGGTTCTTTGGGTACTTTTGGCTGTAAAAACACCCAACGTTCATCAGCTAGTGATAACCATACAGAGGTGTCTCAGGTGTTTGCACCATCAAACCACAGACACCAAGTTCCTGATGTGTTTGCCTTAGGTAAGTCAACTCAGAGTCCCTCACATCCTGATTTAAACATGAAGCTTTAAGGGAAGGAGAGCTCCTCAGGGTTCTGAATTTCCTTCTGCTCCTTCAGAGCAGATATAAAGCACCAAGGATCTGACTCTCCCTCTGAAGTGTCTGTGGTTCTCCATCTGCTGCAGGAAGCTTGGGATTACCAAGGTCTCAGTGTAGGCACTGCAGACAAGTGTCTAAGCTTCAGCTGAATTAATCCCCTTTCCTCTTCCACGGCCAGCTTTGAACAAGCTTCCAACTTGAGCAAGCCTCAGCAGGGGAAGCCTTGCAAGCTTTACTAACGTATCTCAACATTGAAAGAGATTCTTTGCAGTTCAGAGGAAGCCTGAACATACTTTGGAGTTCACTCATTTTTTAGGAGGACTCCTATTGCTGCTGTCAGCTGTCCAAGCTGACTTCCCTCTTGAGTAGCTGCAGTTTTTCTTCCTTTTCTCCCAGGGATGATGTTAGGGCTGCACCATTTGTCCTCCCTTCAGGCAGACAAGGACTTTTGACAGGCAATACATATGGAGTGGGAATCCTGCCATCACAAAACTTCAATTGTCACATGGGACTCAGAAAAGATGGTAGCTGAGCAGTGCTCATCCTTTCTTCCAACAGCTGCTTTTCAGCTTCGGCTACAGCTTCTCTGGGCTCTAATGATCCACTTAGGTCTATAGGCATGCAGGAAGGCATATAGAGCATGACATATACCAATAAAAAATTAACATGAAACAATGTCTTAACTGGGTCAGCTTTCTACTGGATCAAGAGTAGGTTTAAGCAATTGCAAAGACAAGCGAAGGCTGAAGAGATGGGGACAGATCTATACTATACAAGGGGTTCGTTTCAGCCCCATAGGCTAAGACTTTCATTGCAGCAGTGATTTTGGCTTATTTTCCTTTTTTTTTTCTCTGCTTTGCTTATTCTTGAATGATCACGCCAGCCCTTTGGCGTTCAGCAGGCAGAAAACCCAAAGACTACAGCTGTGCTTCCAGCTTGTTCCAAGAACTCCAATTGGATAAAAATAAATTACAATGTTTTGTAAAATTGGAATATCCTCTTTTGGTCACATCCCTCCCGAAAACCAAAGTGACATGCCAAGAAGCCCAAAGACCAAAACCAAACAAACACATTCTAAAATAATACTGCCTTCTACTAAAGGAGCAGCAGCACATGTTGTTCTGTACCTTGAAGCTGCTGAGCAGCTGTAATTGTGAAAGTGCAAGTCAAGTCCCCTCTCTAATGTCCCATGTGACAGTAATAACCCTCTCTCAATCCAAAGTCTACATCAGGCAAGAGCCCTTTGCAGCATGCAGGGAACATGTGGCCAGGGAGAGAGGCCAGCCCAGTGACATCTGCATGTTCAGCTTTTGGCCCCTGCCCATCCTCGTCCTGATGCTGGTAGCTAGAAGCTATTGTTGTGACCATTTAGAAAGCCCTTTTCCTATAGTAACTTCAAAGTCACATTAAGAAACCATTTAAGGCACAGGTTCCCCTCAAGTCCTTAACTTTGTGGTTACACTTGATTTGACAGTGAGACTCTTATTTTGGCTGCCTTGTTAATAGACACCATAGCAATGTCTAACAGCACAGCTATACCCTACTTCTTTACTGCTGTACAGAATGCACATGTAGGGGGTCAGAATTCAGGTTGCACAGGTAACTGCAAAACTGGCATTTTCTAACTTTGACTTCTTGTTTTCCAATCTAAATAACAGTATTAGTGCAGAGGAGTTCTACACATAATTATATAGATTGCAATACTAGAGGGAGGAATCAGGACTCCATTGAGCTGGCATTATAGAAATATACAAAAGATGGCCTTCTTGAAATCCACAGGAGGTCTTTCAACCTCTCCCAGAACAACCTCTCTTTATACATGACTCAGTGACAGAATGTGGTGGTATTGTACAGATAGTGTTTTTATCGGTCTAGTCAGAAAATCTCATATTAATCTGTTAGTCATCTGGAACAAAATTGCTTCATTTTTCAGTGCTAATGATCACAGAGTCATCAAATTGTTAAGGGTGGAAAATACTTTTAAGATCATCTAGTCCAACCATTAACCCAGCACTGCCAAGCCCACCACTAAACCATGTAGCCGAGTTCCTCATCTACACATCTTTTATATCCCTCCAGGGATGGTGACTCAACCTCTTCCCATGATTAGCCTTTTGAAATTTTTACCCACTAACTTTAGGCTTTTTCATAATGTTGCTGAGAAAAAGACAACTAGAATGGCATAAGGTTTGCTATGGAAACACAGTGATTTGTCATGAGCATTATTTCTCTGACATCACAGAACTTCCATCAGAGATGACATGAGAACATGCTTGATAGGAAACTGCCAAACAATTGCTTTCAGGAAGCAGTTTCCTCAAACAGTACCAAATGAAAGCAGAAGGCAAGTTGTGAACTAGGTGATGAAAATCAGCATTCTAAAATAACAGCAGCTTCAAGTTTAGAGGCTGTTATACAAATAAAAGTGTAATGAGAAGGACATATCTCCCTGTGATACCATGTGACCATTCCTGGTCAATAGGAGGCTGACATGGCATTAGCAGTGGAAAACTGTTATTGCTATCTGTCCTATTGCTTGTTTTGCAATCCTTTGCATTTATAATGAAAAAAAATAGCTTATGTGCACTGGATATCTAGATAAAGCCAAGCAGAGTTGGAAGGAAGAAGTCTTAAAAGAAGAAAGGTGCACATGTGGCTGGGATTATTTAAAATCACCAAATCTGGGACTTCAGTCTCTTTGTATCTCAGTTCCCTACCCAGGGTACTCATTAAGTACACAAGCTTTTTCAACATTGATTACAAAAAGCACATTAGTAAGTAGACAGAGTGAGATAACATGGCTAAGGACTGATAGAGAGAGCCTTAATCTTCAACAAATATGCCCAAGTTCTCTAATGTCCATAAAACACTATGCTACGCATATCTGTGACTCTTAATATAAATCCTTAATAATTCTGCTGAGGTTTCAGATTTGGACAGGTTTAGTGCAGATCAGAAACATCCTTAAATTTTTGTGTTTTGTTAAGGAAAAAAGCGAAAGCCAAACAGAACCCAATTCATATTGACATTAGGGGCTGGCAGTCCAAAGGGCAGAATCAGGTTTGTAGCTCCAGGGCATGCCAGTGCCACCTGACAGGGCACTGATCAGGTCAGTCTGTGTCCAGTGAAACTGATTTTAACTACACAGAGAATGTTGGACTCATTTTAGTACCTGCTCCATGAAATCCTCCACAGAGGTACAGCTTCCCTTCCACAGAGCCTGCGCTGGTGGAGTTTGTCCGTAAGGAGAGGAGGGGAGAAGGCATAGGGGGTCCATCCCTCCAAAAGTCTCCATCGGGGTTATAAATCTCCACTGCATCAAGGCATTTCCGTGTCTGTCCTCTGTCATAACCAAGGCACCCAATTCCTCCTGCAAAAGATACAGAGGTACAATGTAGCAGTCCCACCTTCTGCTGTAAAATACATCGCTGGCTCCATTTTCTGTTTACATCTTCTCATCTCCCACTCTTTCCTCTTTGCAGCTTCAGAAGTTTGTGAGAACACAAAGCAGAAGCTACAGCACGTCATCCACTGACACCAAAGCAAGATCTTTTCTGAAGTCTCATATCAAAGGAAGGACAAGCAGAATGTCTTCAAAACACAAAGGTATTTTGTTTTGTTTTCTTTCCATATGGTAGAAATTGTCGTAATTATTTGTTCTATTTGCTGGACACATTTCAATGGATCAAGACCGATTTTTTCAAATACCATCGGTGGATTTGACCCTCACACATTACCAACAATTATTTGCATTTGTTGGATAGTTTTCTTCAATAAAAGAAAAATATAATACCTATCTCTTACAGCAAATTACACCTATTTCTTAAGGCAAATTAAATTCCAGGAGCAAACCCATCCAACACACAGGACTGCCAGCTGAGTTATTAGCAACAAGCCCTGCTGTTGAGCAGGTAATTAGGGTGCTTGAAGTCAGTATGCAGGATTGAAACAGATCCCAGTTTCCTTTTGCTGGACAGGCTGCAGATGTACCTGAGATCCCTATGCACACTGGAAACACTGTACCCTGATAGTACTTTGCAAACTCTGCCTTTCCAAATCCCTTCCAGTGATCAAATCCACATTTTGAATTTACAGACTTTGATTCTCTGAATTGTTGTGCAGGTTTTCCATCTGTGCCAATGGACACAATACTCTGTAATGAGCACTGATGGCGTTCTTTTGTGCATGTGTGTGTTTGTGACTACTTTTAAACATAAAATGACTGCAATAGGCAAACCATTTCCACATGAAGGCTGGCATTCCAGATACACGTGTAGGGCTGCTCAATTGTGCACATCCAAAATGCATTGTAAGCATGTAATTATGCTCTTGCATATGCAAAGGGAAAGGACTGCAAGTGCAACCTGTGCTGGTTCAGCTACTTTTGAAATATATTGCCCCTAGTGCTGTTACGCTGGTCTGTCAGAGAAATGAGCCCCTAGTGCTCCAAGTTTTACTTCCATATGATTTTCCATCTACCTCTTAAAATGGACCGTGTTATTTCTTAAATCTTTTGTTTGTTCTCCAAAAGTGTTTGCAAGACGAAGCTCCCTATAAATGGGGACTGCAATGCTCAGAATTTGCTAGCACTGTATTCCTGATCTGTATTTTAGAGTCAGGGAAAATAAAATCAGTTAAACCTGCATCAGAGCAGCAAAATTAGAATAAAATTCAGTGTCCATTAACATCAGCAGGAAGTTTTCCTCTGGCTGAAATTAACAGTATTTGATAATATTTGGAATTGAAAATATTCACTGAGTTTGGTTTTCATCTCCTTTTCCAGCACAGCGAATCTTTACTTGCCTCAGTACCCACCAGCAAGGTCCTTGCAGTGTGCACAAGATAGTCCTTAGTGTGTGCTTACCTGGGGCTGGCATCTAAATGTGTTCAGTATTAACACCCTCAATTAAAGCAGCATTTGCTCTGATGGGCTCCTCCTCTGAGGCTTGATTCACCGAAGAGAGCTGAGGTAGAGATTAACTGTGGTCATGGAATTTTGCTAATCATTTCCATGTCAAAAAGGGAAACATCACCCTGCTGATCCTTTCTTAAGATGGAGTCTCACTGAGCTATTCCTTGGGGTATCTCAGAATTCACACACTTACTTATTGTATTGTTTTTTACACCAGAAGCATTATTCTCTCCTGTGCAGTCTTTCCCACTACTTCTTAATGCCTCTTTTAAGAGATGTCACTCTTAGGAAAGGACAATATTGTCCTAAATTTAGCAAGAAAAATTTTAAGAGCTAATCAAGTTTTTTAACTGATGGGGCTATTTAATTGATTGCTTAGCTCATGGGGTTTCAGACTGTACAGCTTCCATTGCCAGATTCATGGACTACAGCATGCAAGACAATCTGCCACCAGTTTATGTACAGTCCACAGACTGCAGTGCAACACAGAGATTCTCAGGTAGTTTTAACTGGGAGCCAATAATATTAAAACTCCCCACAGACTAAATTGACCCTTTCAAAATACAGCTTTGTGGTGCCAATGATATTTGGCTGCTGGTTGTCAGGCTAAGTATTTTTAAATTAGCCCGTTGTTGCTGTACCCCACTGAAGAATATGCACTCACCCAAAAGAAAAGTCTTCATGTGAAAAATGAAAGAGTCTCTTGTTCAATCAGAGGAATAAATGGTACCAGTTAGGGAATGCATGCAGCATGTCAAAAACTAATAACTTTGCCGATTGCCTTATTATTTCAGGCAGGGAGGGGAAGTGAACAAAATGGCCCTGAACTTTTCTAGAAGCATAATAGCTGCTTATTTCTTACTGTGTTTTTATTGTCATTTTCTAAATAGAGTAACTGTGGGGCAAGGTGACTTCAGAAAGAACAAAAATAATCAGGTACAAAACTGGCAAAGAAGTTGCTGACTTTTTGCAAAAAAAACCTCACAACCATTACCTGTTAATGAAGACATTCAGCTGCCAGTCCAAGGGATCCACTACTAAATATATTTCCTGTATAGTTATTAGAAAAATAGTTTTCCAGGATCTATTGGTGCATCTTTTCAAAAATTTCAGAGCTCCTACATGTTTTCAAGCATTTATGAAACCTTCGTGGAGTGGTTTAAGCAAGTTATATTTAACCTCTTTTAATTCTGTCTTTATGAGAGACAGTCCTGATGGTACAAAATATTTCCATTTTATTTAAACCCTGCACAGCTATTTCAGCTAAATCTAATTTTATATTCAATTTACAATAGCAAAACTAAGTTCTCAGCAAATAGAAAGGAAGAAGGAAATATCAGAGGGGAGTAAAATTTAATTTTCAAGCTTAGAAGAAGAGCATTCTGGAAAACAAGAAATGAACTTCATCCTCCTCTCTTAAAGCAGTGTTAACACTGAAAGGTTGCTAACAAAGGATCTGAGAATATCAGACTCTGAGCACTTTTTTTCTGTGTTCCCAGAGTTGTGTCCAGCAGTAGTTGAGAGTTACTCCTGTGAGAAAGTATATTTTTTCCTCTATGAAAATGGATGTCTCAAGACTCTGTCCAAAGAACTGAATACAAAAATCAACAACAAAAAAAATCTCAAATTTAAATCAATTCACATCTACGACCAATTGAAGGAATCTCACATTAACCAGGCTATTCATCATCTACAACGTATACACAATGCGAGATTTCAAATTGGAGAAAAAAACTTGTTGTGTCAGACAACTCTGGCCACTTTCTGTTCCATCACTCAAGAATCCAGATCATCTGTCTCACTGGCTTCTTCATTCATTTTTATGAAACCATCAGGAATGCAAGTGGATATATAGGGAACTATAGTTAAGACCCAAAGATTGTCTTTAACTCAGGTTCTCTGGATAGAGCAGCTGAAAAACTGAGCTCATGCTCTGCTCCTACAGAAGCCTCTGCATAAAATGGGGATGACATTTAGGGAGCTAAGGCAGGGTGCAGAAGAGGATTTACGGGTTTAGGTCATTTGAGAGACACTCTTGAGCCAAGTGATCCGTCATAAATGCATGGTGTACTTGAGACTGTGCCTTAAACCACCCCAAACTATAGCTGGGTCAGTAAAACACACCTGGCCACAGCCTCCTGGGAGTTCCTGCAGGTGTGCCAAGGGCAGCAATGCCTATTTCCATGCCCATGATCTGGGGAGAGTCCTTTGTTAAGCCACATTCATAAGCAGAGCAGGTGAATTCAGCCCCACCTGGTTCAGTTCTCTGCCTAAAGCTCAGTGTCCTGTCCTTTGTGCAGGGAAGATGAATTTCTCACTGGGAGTTTTAGACATTTCTGTCACTATCATATTGATCATATGAGAAGATTAAATCCCAGAATTCAGGCTTCCCATCACTTACAAATACATCTTTTCAACCCTTTAGGCTTTTTACAATTGCACTTTTCCTAAGAGATATTTCAGATGCCACTGAAGGACTAAAAAAAAGCCAGTGAAGCCACCTTTGTGTTCCCCAACCCATTAATGCTTGAGAGCTTTCCAGATCACACTTGGATTAGTCTGCAATTAAACATACTTTCAAGGGCACTCTATAAGCAGTGGTACTAATGGACTTTAAATCTAATATGAAGCTCCCTTAGTAAAATAAATATATGGATAAAATTCCTGATCTTTATTAAGAAGTCAGGATAAAGAAGACAAGCCTTTGATGCAAGCAGGCAAGGCAGAGCAGTTGATGTGATTAGCACATTCTCAGCATTTCAATGAGGCACAGTTCTGTGCCATGCTTGGGCTGGGGTCAGCTGCCTCTCCCTTACCCCATGCTCATGGAGAAGACCAAATGCAATTTAGAGCCACACCAGCCTCAATAACAGCACAGCCTTCCAGCACTTGGGAGGGAAGGTCTATAAATGGTGGTGAAGTGGTAAAGGGTCACTGTCAATAATTAGTTCAGCAGGTGCAAGGGCAATAACTGTTTCAAATACCTCTGAATATTTCTATAGGAGTGAACCTGACATGTAGCTGAGATACAAGAAATAGGGAACATTCCAGCACCCACTGAGTTCACCCATGTCACTAATACAAAGTGGGCACTGGCACAGAGGAGTTGCACTTCTAAATCTCACCCACACCGAGCTCTTATGGAATTCAATTGGCCAGGCAGCCAAGTCCAACACTGACAATTTCTTTTCCTTCAGGAAAACCACACAGACATAAGTCTAGATTGCTCATTGCATAGACAGGATGGTTGAACATAATAACACCTACAAGGTGGCTGAGGGTCCACACAGGACATTGATCCATTGAGACTGACTTCCAGATTCACACCACATGATTTCGTTCCAAACCAACAGACCTCTGAAATTCGACATGCACTACTGTCTCTCATACAGGGCAGTGTATCAGGGAACTGCAAGAGCAGAGCTGCTTCCAAAGGGAAGTTGAGCCAGGTGATGCACCGTGAGGGTAGAGCTGCACAGAACCAGGGATGGGCAATTGCAGGAGGCCCTACCAGCAGGTGTCAGGCAAAGGTGCAGAAGGAATTGACTCCTCAGGCTGGTGTTCAACTGATGCTCCCGGACCTATGGGCAAAAGAGGTGGGTGGAGGTCCCAAGTGATGCTGCTCAGGATGATCAAGACTTGTTAGTGCCCTCAGGGTACTGACAGTGTTATTCTTTGTCTTGCAACTGAGTCCTCAGATCACAACACCAAGCAACATGTGCTCTTAGTGGTGCCTCTTTGAATTTTTATCAAAGGAACTTGGGAAATGAGGAAAAAAAAAGAAAAAAGAGTAACTCTTCAACAAGCAAATGAAATTCAAGGTTTGTCTCCTGTAAAGTAATTCATTATTAAATTGATCTCTGGAATGCACAATGGATTTAATAGTGCTAATCTCTTACGTAATGTTTCCTTTCATTACCAGCACTCAAGCTGAGACTCAGCAGTTACATTTCTCTCATTCTCTGCTAAGCATAGCTGGTGTCTCAGAGAAATGAGGGAGCCATAAACCAGCCCTTGCAGGCACTTCCAAAGATGAAACCAAGGAGCACTGTCATCCTTTGCTAACCTAGAGCACAGCAGATGAGGTAATGCAGCTTGTAGAAGATATGAGGGCATAAGATTGATTAGAAGCAGGGCTGAAAAAACAGATTCTTTTCTTCCTAAGCATGGCCAATATTTCAGATTCAGCTCCTTCTTTTCTCACAATATGTCTTTTCTCACTTCCTTTGAAAGTACTTAAGTGTGTACAAAGCAGTTTCAATCTCATCTGTCAGACCCATTTATGTGCCTATTTTTGTTCCTCCCTGCACATGGACAATTTGGAGGCTGTTGCACAGGTATAAAAGCTCAGAATCAGACCCATAAGCTGGTACTTGTCAGAAATCCAAAGCATATTTATAAATAGGCATGTTTATTTTAAAAGGGAGTGTTATTCAAATGCACAGTTAATACTCAAGCATGAAAGCTAAAATGTCTCCTTCCAGCTCCTCCTACACACACTTTCTTTTCCAGAGAGACCCCAAAGTACATATTCAAATAAGTATTTATGATCAAGACATTCAGTATTTAATTGAACCTCATTTAACTGTTTAAAACTTTAAAAAGAAGCTTTCAGCAAGAACCTGGCGGGGGAAAAAACCGCCAAGTTGTAAGAGGTAGAATGCCAGTCTGAGGAGGATAAACAAAAATTCTTTTATTCCTAAATTTTCCCTAATAGGATTTCTCATTTAAGTCCTTCAATATATTATTATTTATAAACCAGGAATTATATAGCATAAAAGCAACACACGGTTAAAGCTGTCATAGTGATAGGACTTTTTTTTACCAGTGACCTGTATTTCAGAGACACTGGAGTGTGTCTACTGAGTGTGTTTTAACATAAGTCATGAATACGGCATTCAAATGGATTCATTTGGATGAATTTTCCTAATTTCTGTGTTGGCTGTGATAAGTTTTCAGAGAAGTAGCTGGAAAGGATATTTTTTTAAGTGAGAGATTAAAATGCATGACCTTAAATAGAGCCCTCCCATCTGGTTTTCTTCCAAATGTGTCTCAATTGCCTCTGTCATTAAGAACACAATACTGCTCTTTCTTGGGCTTTGCAACGAATATAGTTATGTTCCTGGGAAAATATGGAGAGAAAGAGCTGAGACCAGTGAAAAGAGATGAATAGGAGAAAGGATTTTGAGCCTTAGGAATTGCTGTTCATTTACTTATGAGGATTATGTATGGTGTATAAATAGCATAAGAGTCTCTAGGAACATTACACAACAAACAGACAATTATGTTGCAGAATTGCTGATTAAGACACACAGTACAGGTTTTTGAACAATGCTATTACTCAGACCAAAAACTCTGATCTATTTCTCATTTTCCTTCCATCAGTGTGACTCTAGAATAATTCCATTTAAGTCATTAGGGTTTTACATGCTGGAGCTGGCAATTAGTCTGGGAAGGGTTTTTGGACAGTGACTACATATTCTGTGCTGTGCCAATAGGACTTTTCAGAAATTAACACTTCAAAGGCTCAGCATCAGATTCTGATCTGGTGAGAATAAAATGATCTTGACACAACACAACTGCCATCAGCAGACTACTTACTACAGACTTACACCTACATGGATGAGAACAAAAATTAGACTTGTCTATCAAAGAGTCTGCTACTTCACCTAATTCAAAGCTAGTATTGCATCAATTCTTTCTGCTTCATATTTATGATAGAAATTGAATTTATGCATCACAGACATTAGAGAGGATCAACTTTCTCTGCAATGATTTTTCATCTATGCTCAAGAGTCCCTCAGTGTGCTGACACCTGTGTAAGAGATCTGCTGGAAAGAGCTGACAACCTTATTTTATTTAAGGACTTTGTTCTCAGGACTTGCTGGAAAGAAATCTTATCTCTCTACATCACCAATGTGCCCAGCTAGAACTATCTCTTTATTTCACATTTTTATTCCTGGGAAGCAGGGTGTGGTCCTCCAGGCACAGAAAGCACCTTGCATTTACCTGTTTCCACCTTGCCTCCCATACTTTCCTTCCTCTGCCTCCAGCAGCCCCCAGTGGGTCTCCTTAGCTGGCTGCAGACTGCAGGATGCTCATGGAGATGATGCACCCCAAAAGGAACAGGAATGGTAGGAGAGGTGGGGGGTACCCGTGGGGCCATCCCATGGTTCTGAATGGCCCCTTCACTGAGTGTCCCCTGACTGGTGCTGCACAGGAGCCTGTTAGATGTCCAAGCTCTGTGCACACACACTGCACCAAGGGAAATTCCCATTAGGACTGGGGAGGTTATCAATAGCAATAGCAAACAAAAATCTCTCCTCTACAGCACAAAAGCTTAGTCATTATGGCTGAGCTGTCTCTGAGGCCATGACATGAGAACAACCCATGAGCTATGATCCTCTTCAGAATGTGTCTTTTTGCACAAATCACCCTTGACAGTGTCTTTCTAGACTCCCAGAGTGCCTGACACTCCTTATGAAACAGGGTGATGTCCAAGGGATCCACAGCTTTGGGGATCCTGCAGTGGTTTCACTACCCTCATGACAGCTGCTGTTCTTTGCTCTGTCACTATCAACCTCTATACTTTCCATTCCCATTCTCTCCTGGACATCATGATCAAGCACCACATCAGCCAGATTAGGAACACTTTCACTGCTTTCCTCTCAATGCCATGAGTTGCCTGCTCCCCTGGCCAGGGTAACCATCACAATTGTGTCCAAAGGGGAACTGGACCCACCTCTCAGCCCAGCAGCCTGAGAACTCACAAGGTAACAAGAACCTGTCACCACAGGTAAACTGTGGAGTGTGGCTTTTCTGCTTGAGGTTTAGTTACAGGTTGCAAGTGTGAATTTACAGCCGGAGATGAGGCTGTGTGTGGTGTCTGCAGAGTAAGATGCCAATATCTTTATCACTATTTCCAGCCAGAGTTCATTTGGAAATTGCTTCATCACTTTGAGAGGTCTTGGAAAATGCTTTAATCCCTCCACAGTTTTCAGACTGTTATTAGCAAAATGCTTCTGAGGGTCCATGAGACCATGAACTTTCCTCAATGCCATTTAAACAGGCATTTTTTGGACTTAAGGCTGTGTTTTGTGTTCAATCTATACATTTCATTACTGTAGTCACTCACTTATGCTTCTTGCTCTGTGAGATTTTGAGGGAATAAATGGATACAATTTTCCCCATTAGCCACTCCTTTTCCTTGTGCCAGTATCAGGCTTGCTGTGAAGAAGACTGACAATTTGTTTTATCACATGCATCCCAAGGTGGCTGCTTTTTTTTGCACCCTGACTCCCTATGTCATCACAGCCTTCAAGGTCTTGATCTCAGAGCACTCCTTATTGAAGCACATGAATGCTGCAGTTCTCTTCCCAGCTATTCCAGCTGCTTCTGCTGCCCCATTAGAGCATCAGTGTCAGTATAAATAATTATTTGTATTTAACCTTTTACAGAGCATGAAGTCTCCATGTTTTCAAAGCACCTTTGAACCTGGGCAGCCAACACTCTCATTATTTAACAGCACACTGACATTCTCTATCACTAAGCTTTGACAATAATGACACAATTTTCTGTTTGCAAAACTCACTTTTCCATATGGGCTTCTTTCACCCTTCCTCCTGCTTGTGCCTATGGGCCTCTTTCAAACCACTTAAGAGAAAGAGGTTTCTCTAAAGGAAGACAAACACAGCATTAAAGCCTCTTCTGCTTCAAAGACACCTTCCCTGCATATCCTCCTGCAAAGCACTTTCTGTATTATGAGCCAGGAATAAACTCTGCTTTATCCCTGGTATGTAACCACCCAGACAAAGCCAGAACACCCTGAGACAAGAGGTGTAATAAGCTGATAAGACTGTATTTTTGTGTTCACTTTGATAAGCTTGTAAGCAGGAGTAGTTTGAAGCAGAGGTGTTTGAAATGTCCCGAGGTCCTGATGGAATTGCTGCTTTCTTCATGTCTAAAGCTGCCCATGACACCACAGGTGCATGGAAGGGCATGAATCACTCACAGCCCACCTGTAGACTGACTGGATGAACTTTTTTCCCCACTTCTCAAAAAATTTTCCAGTCATATATCTATCTACAATAAGATTTTGGGGCCAAAGATTTTGGGGTAAGGTAGGAGATCATTGAACTCATTTGCACAAATTGTAAAACTTTTGGTCAAAGTACTGTTTTGAAACAAAAAACCTGAAAGGATTCAATGCAAAATTGACAAAAGGAAATATTTAATTTTTTTTTTAAATGTACTGTGTTGAGGTACGTGGAAGAGAAGAATTCACGGAGTTTTACCAGGAGACACTCATGATGTTGGTTTTGGAAAATCAAATTTTCTTTATCCTTATGCCTTTCCTTCATGATGCTGCATATATTCCTTAGCATTTCACTGCTCACCTGTGAAATGGTGCTTCAAGGCTTCTCTGCTCACCTTTTAAAAGTCATTATTATATATACCTCAAAGAAAAGTATCTTAAAAAGTGAAGTATCTTTGTTGCACGAATCCAGAACACTACGCGTTCACTTAATTTAATCTACATAAATTACAGAAGGCAGAAATAATGTGGGGAACAAACAACTTTAGAAAAATACTCTCCATTTAGTACGAGGCACTTTGTCCTACGGTACGTAACAAAGGCTGAGATATTTCACTTCACGAAGGCAAATTGCGGGAAAAGAAGAAAAAGTCGTGGTGCTATCTGTTAAAAATCAGTTTCCCCTTACCCAAGACATAAATCTCGCCGTTGACTACGGCAGTGCTGAAGCGGTACTTGGAGAACTTCATTGGAGCTCTCTCTGTCCATTTGTCTTGGCCCGGGTCGTACCGAAACGTTCTGTTACTTAATCGATCCGGCTCCTCGTCAGGCAGATCCATCTGTATGAAATATGACAGCCACATAATAATACAGCATTTGGAGCCCTCCACACATGCCTGCAGGCAATTAATCACAGCAGACAGCCCGGCAGATAAATAGCATAAACACATCGATTACAGCTGCAGGGGATTGTACTCCCCAGGGTTTAACAGCACCCATGGCTGGTGGCTGGCAGTCTGCTGTAGAAGGCAGAGGAATAAGTGGGTGTCTATATCCTGCAGCAGTAGAGCCAAGGATTTGGGTACTAACAACATAGTCAGGGTTAGGGTTAAGGTTCCCAGCTCTGGAAGAACATACCCCCTTCCACAAGGCTGCTGTACAGTCCTAGTAATAATGGGGGAAAACCAGTCTGTCTTTTTTTTTACTGCTAAATGTTGAAATCTCTTTCTACTATTACTCAGACTGTACTATGAGTCTTAGTCAGGTTTTTTGCTGACCTTTCTCAGTCCTATATATACACACATACATACCTACATACATGTATGTATGTGTGTATTTGTATGTGTATATATATATATATTTATATGCCTTATCCTAATAAACATTTGCACATTTATTTAGTCACCCTAACCACAGTAATGTTGTTGTTCAACAGCTGTAACTTCAATAGTTTTCATAATAATCTCCTAACCCCCTCACTGTATCTTTGCTGCCATAACACTTTTTATACTCACTCCTACTCCTCTTGTTCTCTCTAATCTTCTTCCCCCTTCTCTGCCTGTCTTATACAATGCAGGGAATTCAGATGCTGTTTTCTGGGTACAACACCCTTGAATGTTAGCAGTGGGATGTGGAGGGAGGATTCTGAAATATTTTGGGATGAAAGTTTTCACATAGAGAGAGTGAGAAGGAGAGATACTTTGCTTGCTTGTGATGGTGTTACATGTGTCCTTGTTTTCTTGATATTTTTCTTTCCCAAAAGACCTTTCCAACACTAATGTCATGGACAAGATAGTAGGAGGCAAACTAAAGAGTAAATATAAAGCCCCTTGGTTATTCCCTGTAAGTGCCCGGGGCATGTTCTTTCTCCGTGGTAAGTGTGAAGCACTAATTTATTCACTGAAAGAGGGGTATTTGAAAGCCGTGTATTTTCAGCACAGACTAAACATGTACTTAGGAGAAGACACCACTTGACATGCTGTAAATTCACATCCAACCTCATTTTTGTGGTAACGTTCTCCTTGGAGTGCACCCTGTTCTCTCTGTGTACAGAAAACATAACTTCCAGCAGCCCTTCTCTGTGTCTCAGGGGTCTGAAATCTTCCTCTCAGCCTCGCCAAACACTTTTTTCCATTTTAGCATCCCCCAGTTACCAAGGCTGGAGTCACTTTGGGTTTTAACTGCTCTGGCATCAGGGGCCAGACCAATGCTGAGCAGAGCAGCGCTGCCGTGGGCGAGTCCTTGCCCTCCTAAGCTGTCATTTTATGTCCCAGCTTGACTTTGTCTTGTCTTATTTCAATTACAAAGCCTGGGTGGGAAGGATATTTATCTCTGTCCTGTAATGGACACATGCATTTAGGGCACTCTGTTGTTAGTGTTTGTTCAGGATTGACAGAACATTCAGTGCTGCTCCAGCACACG
Organism: Acridotheres tristis; assembly: GCA_037013685.1. NCBI lineage: Eukaryota > Metazoa > Chordata > Aves > Passeriformes > Sturnidae > Acridotheres > Acridotheres tristis. The sequence continues at coordinate 11,265,155 of CM072899.1, read as the reverse complement.
GACAGCCCCTGCCTTGGCCAGCTCATTTGCTTTCCCAGTGCAGCTGTGGTAACCCCACATATACAATCACTGCATCTGACAGGGGGAAGATAGATGGTACCAGAAGAATTCAGCACTCTGTAGTGCTGGTCTTAAAGCACTTTTTTGAGTACTTTAGCTAATTTATTCCAGTCTGTGCAGGTACACCATAATCTTACAAAGCTGTGGGTTTTGATCAATTGCTGTTAATCTGCTCATCTCAAACCTATTTCTGTATAAACTCAGACACCCATGCATTGTTACTGATAGTACTTGTAGGCAGATATCCACTTTAGGTGGGTTTTTAAAAAAATATTGTTGGCTCAATATTCCTGACTTGTGCTTCTAAGCCACTTTTCCCTCTCACAATCTGTTCTGGAAAAAAAAGCTTAACAAAGCTGGTTGTCTGACTTCAACACCTATCTTTGTTATATGACATATCTTTCAGTTCAGGTTTTTTTACAGACAGATGGTTTCTACATCAAGTGTTTTCGTATTTTTGTTCTTTACATATGAGATACCCTTGCACAGTTGTTTCGCTATCTGAAATACTCTCTGATCTTTCTGTTGCCTCCTTGGGGACTCACACACTCCAAATATTCAAAGAGGTGGAGGTCTTGTTAGCTGAATGCATCTCACTTTTAAATACTTTAAACAGTAATTTATTTCAAGAGGACAGAAGCCATTGAGTTGTGATGACAGTCTGAACATATTGCAATGAGGATTACAGATGCTCCACTTCATTGTCAAGTGAATGTGGGGCTTTTTCCTGAGCACTCCAATTTAAAATTCACCAAGCAATAAATAAAAATAGGCTAGACTCTTAAAAGATATTTTGCACTGAGAGCAACAGGAGAGTGTGAGCACTGCCCTTGACATCCATCTTCCTTGTAGCATAGCTCTGCATAATCTCTGCACTACTGAACGTGTATCTGTGGCCATGCTGAAAATCCCTGTAAAAACTTTACATGGCCAAACAGTACAACAGAAATAAATAAATTGATTGGTTAAAGGACTCTGTTTCCCAGAGAATGCTTTGACTTTTCATTTAAAATGTAATGTAATGAAAATCAAATAAATTAACTTCAGTTAACCAAGAAAGCTTTCTGAGAAATCAAGGTGAACTTTAAATGTCATATATAAATCTGTCCCTGAAATGTGCCTGTGTATACGCTTTTTGAAGACAGGGCACAGTTAAGGGTCCTTGTATGATCAAATGCCATTATTTATTATAGCTAGAAAAATTAAGAGGATGGTAAATAAGGAATAGAAAGGATGGAACCTATAATGACAAAGGAGAGGTATTTTAAACTCTTGCCCACTGTCCATATCTTTGTGAATAAAGACAGCCCTTCCTGCAGTTGGTATTTACAGTGAGGATGGCATAGATGGATATTATTATTCTTTACCCTGTTTGCTTTTCCTACAGAATATTTTTAATCAGAGGAATGTAAGCAACTTATTCCTCTATTATCACTGCTGTATTTTCCCAAGCAAGAAGCACTGTAAATTTACACAGCAGCTCCTGTTAGTGCACAAAGCAAAGGAAGCAAATGGGCGCAATTCTCCACCTGTGGTGTCCATCCACCCAGCACGTACAGCTTGTCCTTCACTGTCACCACCCCGTGGCACGCCAATGGTACTGGCAGAGGTGCCGTGCTTCTCCAGGTGCCCTGCTCCATGGAATACTTCTCCACACAGTTTGTGACCACGTACTGGTTTTTCACTTTCATTTGCCCTCCTATCACGTAGAGGTCGTTGTGGGCAGTGCCCAGCGCGTAGAGCTCACGGAGCTGAGTGGTGCACAGGCTGTGCCAAAAGTGGTTTCCTCGCTGGTGGTATCTGTAGGGAAATCCAGACTTGTAAATGCCCTGGTTCACTCAGGTCCCATCAGCCTGTTTGGGAATGTTAGCCCCTTTAATTGTCAGGGTTTACTCAGTGCAATGACAAGAGGAGCTCTCTCTCCTTCACAGAGAAGCTGTGAAATCGAGCCCAGTGTTTGCAAGATCAAGCATTTTTAGTATGAGGAATCCTAGGTATCCTTTCAAAGGTATTTGACCCTAATTAAGGTAAGAAGTCACTTGTTTCTGCATGTGCTGCTTAATCACAGTTTCTGCTGAAATTAGCAGGAGTAGTGAGAACTCAACACTGCTGAAAAAGAAACTTCACCTGCCTCACTATGAATTTATTTCCTCAAATTTAGACGTTTGCATTTGAAAATGCTATCACCATTTTAAAATTTTATCTTTAATCCAAGAAATGTCTGGTTTTCTTTAAAATGTGTGCATCTTTAAAAGATAAGAGTAAAAACAGAATGAGGTTTTTGAGCTATCAATCATTAATCTGTGAAGTACTATCATCAATATCAACAGAGAAGCATGTTTTCTCTGTGTTACTGGGCTCATTGGATTGTTCACTTGGCTCATTTCCCCCTGCTAATGACCTAGAAAAGAAGTATCCAAGGAAAATACTGAGATTTGGGTAAGGAGAATATAACATCTACATGCATTGATCTAATTGAGTTCATTTACTCAGAGATACCACAAGAGTAACTCCTCATTCTTTCAGGAGAAGAGGCATCAAGATTTGGTTGCATGTATATAACTCAGAGCTATGAAAATAAGTTGTGACAAACTGATTAAAGGAGTCAAAATCTCTAAGGAAAAATACCAAGTAAAAAATGAAAAAAATGTTTTGTGTAATGGATTTTTTTTTCTTTTTTGTCCCCAGGGACATTATTTAGACTTAAAAATTTTAAATAATTAGGGGATTTCTGACAGAGGGTACACACCTATAAATTTCAATGTTCCTGGTCCTTTGTCTAGACATTTTGACAGCGCTTGCCTCGCCTGCCACAATGATATCATTTTTCTCAGTGACAACACCAGTGCAAACACATCCTAAGCCCTCTCCGTACTTCGGGGAGGAAATGAAGTAAGTCTTTCGTGTTGCAGGAGCATAACAAAAGCTGGCATCTGCATAGCTGCCGTGCCTGGACCTGATGCCCAGGGAGTTGTTGCCGATGCAGAGCAGGAGATCCGTAGTCTCCATGCCGTACCGCAGGCTGAGGGAAGGCTGGCTGGACAGCCGGATGGTTTTCAGTGCTTCCTCGAACATGTCACTGCATTCTGAATTGCACAGGATCATCGTGTTCCTTTTCCGGGCTTCCACAAGAAAAGAGGGGCTGATAAGCACCAGTCTCACTTGCTTGAGGAGCTCCACAAGGTATCCTGAACGTGACTCTCTGCTGTGCTTGACCCATCTAATGACGAGGTCCAGAATGCTCTCCTCTCTGGAGATATTCAGATCATCCGATTTGATGAGAGTCATCAGCTGCTGGAATTCAATCTCTAGTATTTCTTCCTGCAAGCTCACCTCAGCAAAATGCTGATACAGGTATTTCCTCGCTTGGTCACATAAATCCTCTGCCCCAATGTGGTTTGCAAAGTAGTAGATGCCCACGCAGTTGGAAGCATCCATGTGGTCCATCATGTACTTCTGGCACATGGTGCAGACCTCTTCCATCTGCATGAAGTAGGCAGTGAGGGCCACGCTCTGCACGTTGTGGCTGCTGAGGGGCAGCTCTGAGCTGTACATGTAGTGCAGGAGCACGGCCACGCTCTGGGCAGGGATGTCGTGCAGCACCACTTCCCTCTGAGCACACTCTGCCAAGCCACACGTGAACATGGCTCTGAAATAGGCACTGAAGGCAGCCAGCACCACCTTATGGCAGGGGAATTCCTCTCCTTCTGCAACCAGCACCACATCGATTATCTCCGCGGATTCTTTCATTCTCTTTACTTGCTCCAGTAAAGTCAAGCTGTGGCGCTGCTTTCTCCTCTCCTCAGTCTTGTGATCCATGGTTGATCTCCAAACTTCCTCTCTTTAAATATCCTCAGAACTCAAGGTCTTCATTGGGAATGTTTCTAGAGATAGAAGCATAATATTGTCCAATAAGAACAAACTACTGGGCAAATGGCTATTGCTGTAATTATCTAAAGTTAATCATCTGTATGTTGTGATATGAATCAGTAATGTATAAAAATCGTTCAAAATTATGGTGTGGTCTCAGGTTCAAGGCCTCCAAGACAAAATGTAAGAAAAATCAACACTTCAAATGACCTTCAGTATTCAATACCTACCCCCAGGTTCTGTGATTATTTAATTACAGGTTTCCCTTCAAAGCAGCCTTTCTCAACTGCCTTCTCCCTCTTTTCCCTGATCCTGATACTGAGCCTACAAAAACTGAGCTGAGAGAGTCAACACAGTGTTGTGGGTAGAGGCAGCTTTTACCCCCAAAGACTGGTAGTGAAGCGGCAGGAAGCAACTTGGTCCAACTGGCCATATTCTTTTCTCTCTCACACCAAAGCAAAGGTCACTCGTTTCTACACAGGTGCTACCAGTTCCCTTTGGAATAAGTAAAGGATCAGTAAATAGAGGCCAGCCTTCAGCCTGTCCTCCTTCTTTTCAGCAGGACGTGTATGTGCTGCAGAGTCACAGTTTAGGTTCCACTCACTGTAAGCTCAAGGGATATTTTAAATTAAATTGTAATTATTAACATACTCCCTCCAGTTTTGTTTATGGGGAAAAACCGGAAATTTGTGGTCTCATTTCTCTTTGGTTTTTGGTTTGGTTTTTTGTTGTTGGGTTTTTTTTTTGAAGGCAGATCCTTTAGTGAATTTCTGTCTTTCTGCAGAATGTGAGGTACAGGTGTAGAATTTCAGTGGGAGAATGACATTTACCATCACTTGAGGGATACCAGTCCTTATCACAGTTTTTGGCTGTAATATGGTAATGAGACAGTTCTGTTTTAGAAATGCATTAAGGACTCATGTCATGAATCACCAGTACATGAACAAGTCCTAAGTCTGTGGTATAACCATGTTCGAAACACATTGTAAACATGCTACAAAGTGCTTAATGAGACTGTTGAAATGAGTAACATTCCTCAGCAGCTTAAATATTTGCAGGATCAAGGGCTTGTATCACAGATTGAATTAGTTTTCTCAAATCCTGGCAGTACCAAGAGAAGTCTTAGTTTCATTAAAGAAACATGTATCAACATAAAAAATGAGTATATGAAATTCTTTGAAATTCCTCTGAAGGTATTTTTACAAACAGTCCAGATTTTTCTACAGATTTAGATAGATAGATTTTTAAAAATATTACAGTATTTCCCAGGTGGAAAGGAAAACTACAGCTGTATCACCAAACTCAAACCTACTCTTTTAGCTGTTCAGTTGCTTTTGGAGCTAGTCATCATTCTAACAGTTAGGTAAATTCCTCATTTTGAGTGCTAATTTAAAAGCCAAGCATACTTAAAGATTGGCATTTCCTTGATTTGATCAGTTCTTTCCATATTCCAAATATAGAACCAGAAACAACAAATCTAAGAAATGAAACTGGGTATTACCAGATTTTAAAAATGGATTTGGAAGACTAAACATTAACATCTGGATGTGGGCCAAGCTCTGAGCTCTTCTTATGGTACTTTTAAAATTCAATCAAAACAGTAAGTTTAGTACAAAAAAGAAAGAGATGATATTTCAAAATCTAGATTTTTTTTTTCTCCTGCCTTTGAAATTTAATACTGCATTTGAGAAAACGTGGGTCTTGATCCTGTATCGACTGCCTCTGGAGCAGTCTTCACAGACAGTAGAAGCTTTCATGAGATAGGAAATGCTCATTTTTTTACCCTATATGATAATTAGTTTATTGTTATCCCTTGTGCTGTTTAATCACTTTGTAATATTTGATCTTCACTGCGTTTTGATAAAGGAACATCCCTATATACCAGAAATTGTGCTTACCATCTCAAAGACCATAAGCACAGAATCTTTAAGATGAGCTGTAGTGTCTTGAACCAGGTTGTTCATCTGCAGCTCTGTAAAAGTGTTAGTAAGCACCAACAAACCCCAATCCTGTTTCACAATCTGACTAATCAGGACTTTTCCTCCAAAATTATCAACTTCTCTCCTTTCTCTTTTATGATGTCAGAACTTCATGCATCCCCCAGCTTTTCCATAATGGTCAAAATGTGTATTTTTAATGTAAAGAACAAGTGAGATAATTAATCACCATCATTTCCCTCAGACTTTGTACAGATCAGGAGGAAGCTGTCTGTAGAACTGAGCTATGATTTCATTTCCAGCTCCTGACTGAACTGTACTCAACAAAATTGTGCTGTTGATTTGCATGTGAGTCTACTTTCTCCATTCTACAGCTGAGGAAACTGAAGCTGAAAGGTTAAAAAGAAAACAGGATTAAAACCCAGGGGTGAAATCCTTTCATTAACTTCAGAAATTCATCCCCTGTGCTTTAGCTGCAAACTTGTCGCCTTCCTCCTGGCTTTTAGCAGCGTTTAGGTGAGGTCATTGGAAGGATATTAATATTCTCCTTTATATCACTGGAAAGACTATTAAAGGGAAATAATGAAACAGTGATGCTTTGCTTTCCCTCTGGGTTACACAGGGAGAAGGATGGTGCATTGATAGGAAAAGAGAGGATAAGTGTGATACAAATATAATTTGCAGCAAGACACTGCTCTGAGATTGTGTCAGAGGCTGGGTTGTCATTATAAAACTTCCAGTACAAGGTTCAAATCCTTTCTAATGTCACCAGGAGCTGATATCACATTTAATGCCTCACTCAGAATTTTGGGATACTTTTTTCTTCTACTGTGAGAAATGGATTCAGGGGCAAGCCTCCATTGGATGTTACTTTATTTGAATGCTGGGCTATTAATTTTTCTCCAGTTCTCTCTGCTACTTTAATTTTTATATCAACCATTTAGTCTAATTCCACCTTTTCTTTTTTGTCTTTGTGCCATGAACCTTATGAAGAGCCATATATAATGGTATGCAGGAGCTCCAGCACACACTTTGCAAGGCAGTAGTGTGCATGAGCAGTTTAAAACATAAATAAGCACACTGCTGTGAGCTCAGCTCTCCAGCTTTTATGAGCTATCAAACTATAAATAAATGCTGTCCTCAATTCTCAGTTACACTGCAGGCTCTTTGAACCACCCTAACGCAAAGGGACTGTAAAACAGATGGAAGTAGCTCATCAGGAATTTCCCCCAACCTCTGGGGAAAAAAAAAGCTACCCTGTAATAAGAGACATTATTTTGTCTGTATTTTTTGTCTGGGACATAGATTTTTTTTGTCTTTTCCCGAGGAATCTCCTGTTTCCATGTCATGGTGGGAGGGTGGGAGCTGCAGGACCTGGCCCAGCAGAGGTCACAGCACCCAGCGTGGGGGGCACCTCCTGCATCCTCCTCTTCCCCTTCTGCTTTTTTTTTTCTTTTTCTTTGCCTTAATGAGGCTGCCCTGCCTTCAGCCAGCCTCCCTTCAGGTGCTGAAAGGATCAGAGTTCAATCACATCAAAGAACCAGTGCCTCTGCCTATGAATTATTTGTGCTTCCTTTGTTATCAGTAAGCTGAGAAGCAAATCTGTTAATTGTATGCATTATGACATTTGGCTGACAGCCACAGTGAGGCAGAAATCAGCACCCAGATGATAATAATGTTAAAATCTCAGAGTTCAATTATGAAGGCTGTGCTGGCATTTAAGATCAAGATTTTAAGCCATGCAAAATATCCCACAGTGCTCAAAAAGGGCAACTAATAATGCTAATCTTAATACAAGGAAAAGGTATAATACGATATATAAAAGAAGTTTCCAATGAATTATAGATGTTCCTATAGCTATAGGATAATAGGAATCATTCTCTTAATTCTGACACCTGGAAAGATGCCAGAAGAAATTATTATGTGATTGAATTATAAGGAGTTAGAGGGTAACAAGGTGATAAAAGCAGTTATGGCACCTATTTATCAGGAACAAATTGTGTCAATCCAATCTAATTTTCTTCATTTCTTTCAGGGATAATCGGGGATAAATTAGATACTTTGTCTTAAGACTACTGATATGGTCATATTTGACAAATTGTGATAAAATCCACAGCCTAAATCAACATCAATTAGGTGCCCAACTGGTTGAAAAAGCAGATTCAAATGATAGTTATTGGTGGTCAGACTGGGAAGCATCTTTAGTATGTGGCTGGAGATCTGTGCTGGAAAGGTCACTCACAGTTTCAGGGAATACTTACATTCTTGCTTTGACTCAGATATGATTTCTTGAATTAATTTCATCCACTCTGTCCAGATAAAATATACAGACTTGTGGGAGAACAATAAGTGGGAGAACAGCCAATTCTTTTTAGGAAATGTATGTTCATGTGGGCATACAGGTAGTGTCACTAAAAGGCGATTCTCTGTAACAATTGTACATTTAGTGCCTGGACGTGTTTCAAGTACCACTGTAGCTACCAGCAGCCAGGGTACTTTTCTGCAAGTTTTCCATACTCAATCAGTTGCCAGTTACTTAGAGAATTAGGATTTTCAGGCTTTCAAAGGCATCTAATTAAGTTAAAAGCCCAGCTCCTGCTTCTGCTTCCTGTGCAACGTAGGAACTGAAGTGTCTGCATCACTTTTAAAGGTAAAACATCAGCCTTAAATAGCTTAGGGAATTCTAAAAGATTTGCCAGATGATGAGATCACCTTCTATCAAAGTCATAGAAAGACTCCTCCTTGCTCAGCCCTCTTGTTCTCCCAGGATCTGCCCCATAGCAGGTACAGTTCAGGTGATCTGAAGTGATTTATTTCTGGCAGGGAAGGAGGAATTTTGAGGTCTTGAAACTACTAACACTACAAATGAAATGACACCATTGGCCCATATAGGATAAAGTCTAGCAATCCTTCTGAGAGCGATTTTAACTCTTTTTCTCCCTCCACCCTTATGGCACTTTGTTTCTGTTACGGAGAAGCCTAAGTCAAGGCACCCTGAGGTCTCAGTATGTCCAAGCACAGGCCAGTTCTTGCTGGGATGTGCTGCTCTAGGCTCCTGGGAGCTTTCTTAGCTTGTTACAGCCTGCAGGTTGTGCAAAAGGAGGCTCTCAGTGCAGGGAGACAGGCTGCTGACCTACGAGCTGCCTCTGCAGATGTAGGCAGCTGTGGCAGTGTTGTGTTCCCCTGTGTGCATCCCTGCATCCCTGCTGCTCCAAGCACCCCACTCCAGCACAGCCTGCAGTCATCTCCACTCAGACTGAAACACACACAGCCTGGCCTTTCTGCAGAAACTTCATTTTCCTTCTCCTTGCATCGCTCTTAACATAAAATAAAAATAAAATGGGAATCAACAAGGTTCTCTGAGCTAGGAGAAACTTGGTACCTACCAGGGAGATTTTTTAAGCAGTCTGCAAAGCTTCAAAAACTGTGTTTGGGAACATGATTGACCATTGGAGACCTGAAGATGCTTTGATCAGTTTTCAAAGCCTTTGGGTAGTTTATGATTCTGAGAAAATTTGACAGTTTGAGCTCCATTTACTGCCAACTCAGAGGCCTAGATGTAGGATTGGATTAATATTGATCCTATCTCAGCAAATACCAGGCATTTTTTTTTCTTTAAACTGTTATAGATTCATGAAAAAATCAAAGCAGCTGGAAATGAAAGACTCTATGGGCCATCTTTTTGAATGTGGCCTCACCTGACTTAATCTGGTTCAAAGCTCAGTGAAGTCAGTGAAAAGAATCCCACAATTTAAGTAGAAAATTGATGTGGCTCTGTTAACAAACAAATGCCTATGAACAAACCCCAGTCTGAACCAATTATGTGCATTAATTGTATGAGAAGAATAGAAGCTAAAGATACACATACCAAGCTCATTTCTTTTACAGTTCACATATGCAGATAATTTTTCTTGCATATAAAAACTAACTGAAATGGCAAAGTGTTCATTCACAGAAGGAGGATGCACAAGTTTTTTACAATGACAGATGCCAGCAGAAGGAAAATGTATTTCTAAAATGCATTTCAGTAGCTCTTTAAGCAGCCTGACAAAGGCCTTAGGGGTTTCTCTTTTTGCATTTCTTTAAATATACTGGCCAGTATAGAAAGACTCACTTTCCAGAACAGTTACATCATATAATGTAAACAGGACTGTATCACAATTAAAAGAAACATAATTTAATAGCCATGCAAACTAGGCTCTCTTTGCATTTTTATAAAAGATTGTGATCTCTAATTGCTAATATTTACATAACTCTGGAGCATGCATCCCTCTGGTGAGCAAATGCTAGTATGTAAAAACTTTAATAACTCATCATTGAGCAGTGAGGCTAGAATAAAGGGCAAATTGTAAACCCTTATAACTCAGTGTCAGGATTCCATTAGTTACTGTTTAATCCAAACTTACCACTATTTCTCCAGTTCCAATTTCAACCACTACCAAGTAAATATGTGGGTATGTCTGTATTCACAGAAAGGAAAATTCAGAGCAACCCATGGCAGCAACACAGCACCACCTCCAAAACGGCCCCTGCACTGACACACACATTCAATATCTCCTAAATCTGCAATCCCCACTGAACCCTCATATTGAAAATGTTCATCCCTTTGGCAGGGATCAGTCCCAGGCACTTAGAGATACCCTGATGGAAGAGGCGAGAGTTTCTCCAAGATTCCTATCTGGAAGCAAGTCCAGATGTTTGCAGGTTTGTGGAGTATTCAAATCTCCCCAGTGAGCACAGACCTCAGGCACTGAAATTCCTGCATGCACTGGCTGATCCTGTTCCCACACTGCTGACAAACTCCATATAGCTGCAAACAGACCCCAAGTTTGATATTGATCAATGGTTCCTGTCCTAACTTTGTAATGAATCTCTTAAAATTCCTTTGTGAGCTGGACAGCAGGCATTGTAAGGAACTGAGAGGGCTCAGTTTTGGCACCAACAGCAGGTCCTACAGCCTCCTCCCCCTGTTGCTGCCTTGCAGCTGCCCCTGTGTTTATGCTCCTCTGTTGTACCTTTAAGGGCTCCCCAAGACAAACATTCAGGTATCCCTGCCCACAAGTTCCCCATGCACCCAGAAACCCAAAGCAAGCTTGGCCCTGGTGATTGCACACTGCCCATCTGTCCCAACACCAAACACCCTTCCCTTCCCTGTTCCAAGAGGGGATGGGATTTAAATGTACCTTGTCGAGGCTGGGAGCAGCAAGGGGCTGTGAGAGTGCATGGGAGAGGGAGGCAGAGCTCTCCCACAGCAGCACAGAGCTCCTGGTGACACCGAGGTGCCAGGGCTATAAATAGCCTTGCACTGGGCTCCTAGCTGGGATGAGGAGCTGCTCTAATGTCAGGCACAGGGGCACATTAGGACACAGCCAGCAGGCACCAGCGCTGTTCTCCCTACCCCTGCCCATGTGCTGCCCGCCCTGCTCCTGCCAGGCACTGTGCTAGGGAGCACCAGGCTCTTCTTTGGGGTGGCGCAGCTGCAGTTGGTGTTGGTGACCACTCCAGGAATTATGTCCCCCACAGGCCTTGCACAAAACCAGGCATATCACTGGGTGGAGCGGTTCCAGCACAGGAACACCCCCCTACCTCTGAACAGTGGGTACCCAACCACAGCAGATGCTTTGCTTGCTTACCCTATCCAAGTCGTGCTCAAAAACAAGGCCACTGTCTCCATAGCTGGCAAAATTTTCCCAAACTGGTCCTCCTGCCCTTCTGTGACATTGCCAAGAGCTGAAGCTGCACACGAAAGTACTGGTGACCAAATTGAAGTGTTATCCATATATTTTATGGCTATCTTCTTGTTTGTGCTGGTGTAGATCAGAAACAGATCCACTAAATTGGTCCAGAATAGTGGGGCTGCACTGATGCACATCTTGTACTCTGAAACTTAAAGAGGAACAGAGAGGGCCATAGTACACTATTTTTATTTCCATATGTTTAAGCAAATATGGAAAAAAGATTAAAGCAGAATTTAGGGTTACAAAACTGACTAATGTTGAACCAATACTTTTAGTTGAGAAAGACATTAAAGGGTTTTCAGAATGTTCTTTTTTAAATGGCTTTAATTTATTTATTCACCATGCTAATTGTTTGATTGATGGTAATAGCTTCTGAGAAATTAAAAATTAAATGTATTTCCTTATCTAGATTATTAGTCTGATGATTTTATTACAGTTTTTCTAAAAGCCATAGAGGAAGTGTGCAGAAATGTTCAACTGCTAACAGCAGTTTGTTGGGTTTAGAGGGAAAATTAAAGTACATTATTTTAAAAGCATATTTCATAGCATTTGTGAACAAAACTAGGAAAAAAATCCCAGTGATTAAAGTTTGTTTTTGTCAGAGAATTCGATAGACCAGATTACTAAGATATATATTGTCTAAACTCCCAGATTGTTCTTATTAAAAGTTCAGATTTATCTTAGAAATAAAAATACCCAATCTGATACCACAGCTCTCACAGAAGCCAAGATAGAACTGTGTGCTGATGAAATGCCACAGCTGTGATAAAAATGAACCATATCCTGTAAATTGCCCTGTTCTCCTCTAACTTGGAACAATTTCTAGCATGTTGCTGGTTAACAATGGAGCATTTATATAGTTAATTTTATTTATATGAAACCAGTTCACTACCATGATAATAATCACGTTTCCTTTATGGGTGCTTTTCTTCTGATAATTTCTATAATGAGCCTGTTTTGCAAAAACACTAACACTTTTAAGGCAAATTTCTCTTTATGGCTCATGAAATTATGAATATTTGTCTTGCACTTTGCTGAACTAACTGGGACACCCCATCATGCAGTGGGACAACCCCTGGGCAGCTCTCAGTATGTCACAAATGGAACGTGTGCCCCTCCATATTTTTGCTGGAATTAAAAGCTTTCTCGGCTGCAAGCCAAGCCTGTTTTCACCTTCCTCATGTAATTAAGTCATAATCCTTTCATTCTGATATCATTATCTGTTGTCATGGTGATTTTTATTATAAAATTGAATGGCTGAGATGTGGGCGAAGACAAGTTTTTCCTGAACTTTGTTAAGCTAATACCAAAGGGAAGAGTATCTGTGATAACTCAACAAATGTGTGATCTTTTAGCACAGTGTATTTTAAAACAACGAGAAGAACTAGGCATCAGAGACAGAAAAGGCACATTGAATGCAAATATACCAGTGTTAGGGAAATATGTGTTGAATTTAATGCTTTAGAACAGTGTCTGCATAACACCAGTCATACAGTAAATGCTGATGCTGCATGAGCAAAGACATTCCTTTCTAAATCCCAACTCTTAGTGATTCACTTATTGGAAAAATAGCTCTTTCTTTAGGAGAAAGCCTGACCAGTTTCCACGTGTGTGTTTATCACAGTCCAGACTTTGAGAACAGCTGCATAACATTCACACTTTACCCTGTTCTGGTGGGTGTGTGCACACAAAGAGTCCATGGGTGAAGCTCTGCTTTGCCATGAGCAGGACCATGAGTCACAGTCAGTTCTAGCTGAACTTCAGAGGAGACCTGCATCAGCTCAGGTGAACTCTAGCAGGCATCAGGATGTGGTTTTTATTTTCTGCCACTGAAACATTGCAACTGAGGTCCTGAGCTGAACTCATCTCCTCTGTCACTCTTGCCATGCTTCCAAGCAGAACCTCATTCTCTGCTGCAAAATACATTTGTGCCATTAAATGGTGGCACATCATCATGGTTTGGGAGAGGAGACCCTCATGCTTGGTGACTCCATGCCCAAGGGTGACTCCCCAGGATGGCCACTGCTCTTCTCATCTCCCATCTCTTGAGTTTCTTGAGGCTCCTCAGCCTCTTTTCCTGGAGAGTGAGGCAGCCTCTGGTTTGGCAGCTGGTACCTCACGTTTCTTTACTCCTCACATGAGTAGTTCTGGTGTGTTCATTCACCCGTGTGCATCAGCTGGGTGTGGAGGTGCCTCCAGGCTCAGCCAATTCACCAGCCATGGCACCAGCACTGTTCATGGCACAGCTGCTCCCTGCTCCCAGCACGTCCTGCCTGGGCAGCTGTGGCATCTCCTGGCTGGGCACAGAGCCCGGGTGCCTTCAGCCCTCAGGGTGGGTCTGGACCACATTGCAATGGTTGCTCTACAAATTATTTGTTGTCAGAGCCAGTAATGATGTTTTGGTTATCATGTCTGTATAAACAGTGCCAGTTTGGGTACATAGTGACAAAAAAACCCCAGAAATACAGAGTTTAATTATATTATCTATTCTCTCATGACAGTCCAGATAGAATTGATTTGGGGTTTTTTTCTTGGGGTTAGTGTTAACTTTTAGAGCAAGCCAAAGGCAATCTGGAGCTTGTCTGTGACCACAGGTCCAGGAGGCAGCACCCTGCAGCCCCTCTGAATTGAAATCTCTTTTTGGTTCTGTCAACTGATTCCCAGGTTGCCTGACAGATAATGTGGCATGCCAGCAACCCGCTGCTTTTCCATTTAAGTAAATGATAAAGTTGTGGTTAAATTAACACTCCAGCAGAGGTAATAAGGACCAACTCAGCAGCTGCCATGATGTATGCAAATTGCAGTTTCACACATTAGGAGCTAGATGTTGCTTAATTTGTAGGTCTTTCTGTCTTTTTAAATGAAAGAGCCTCCATCAAGTTCAGGCAATCTTAAAAGGCAAAAGAAACTCCCCAAAGTCAACCACTCACCAGTGCTTCTAAATGCACCTAGAGTTCTTATGGGGTTTGCCTCCTGAGCCCCAATAAACAGTCATTACTGAGTTACACTGCACTGCTGGGTGCTTTTAGGCAAAGTATCTGCTGATTTCCAAAGAGCAGACAGCCTGATTAAGGAGGTACTGCCAGCCCTTTGGTATAAACAGAAACCTCATTTAATTTGCAGTGGTGCCACAATCCAGAGGCTCAATATCCTTCAGGGCTTTTTCCTCTGGAAATGAAACTGTAACAGAGCAAAAGAAGAACTGTGGCTGTGATAGCTGCCAGTTAATCAGACAGCAGGAACAGGCTGATAAGAGAGTCCTTTTCTCCTTTTAGATCAGGAGAGATGGGAATGGAGATGCAAAGAAGAATGTAACTGGATGGGGTTTTTGGAAAGGTTGGTCGGTACATTAGTTTTAATGCTCCTTAATCTCTCTAAGAAAATTATGGATGTGTTAGAGTCAAAAGATTTCCAAATGGACACCCAAGCTGAAACTCAGTAATGGAAGTGCATCCTTAGAACAGCGGAACTTGGGGTTATTATGGCCACAGAAAACTAACAGTAACTAATGTCCATCAAGGTGTGTTCTGTGAGAAAAAGAAAAATATTAAAACATTCTGAATAAAAGTTTAGCTGGCTCAGAAATGTGCAGCTTCTGTATATATGGCTAAAAATATAGTTGAAGCTCACACAATCTTTACCAGGTTTTATTCAGAAAGGCAGAGATTTCATTCCAAAACAAATCCCATCCACATAATTTAGGGATTTGCCTATCTTTCTTGCTCTTCTGACTTACGCAGTCAGTTCTCAAAAGCTATTGCTACAGGTTTTGAACACCTTTGGAGGAGATTCTCCTTCCTCTGCTCTTGTCACCAACCCCTCCATGCTCTTTTCCTGATCCTGGATGCCACCTTCTTAGCCTTCACCTCACCTAGAGATACCTTAATGACCCCTGGCATCCCATTAACAAAGAAATAACAGGAATCTGCTCTATCTAGTCATTATTTGGCTACAAGTGTTGAAACAAACTCTCACAGGAAGATGCAAGGTGAAAAGCTGCAATGAATTTGTGGACAATAAACACTCAGGCTATAACCAAAACTTGGTGTCTGAGAGTGATTCCCAGTTCCCAGAAGTGAATGCACAGTCAGGCTGGTTTCCAGCTCCCTGCTGCAGTCAGAGCTGGCAGGTACCTCCTCTCCATTGCTCTTCCTTCTCAAGGAAAGGAAATCTGAGCAGCCAGGTGGGATGAGAGCTGCAGCCTGCCCTGAGCCGAGCTACTGGAGACAGGGACTGAGGGAAAAGCCCCAGGTGCCTCCATTCTGCTCTTCACATGTGGTCTTGCCAAACTTAGTGTTCAGAGCACCAAGGAAGATTGCAATTCTGTCTGCTCCAGCTCTGTCACTCAGTGCAAGCCCCTGCCACTCTCCTTGGTCTTTGTCTCTCATTGCTGAACCTGGATAATTATGATTTCCTAGCAGTCTGAGGGATTCATTAGCATTTACTAAGTTTCAGGGGCCACTTGCCAATTGTGCAAATACATGTTTGTGTATTCCAATAAATTCTGCAGTTTGCTGCAACCTGGG
The DNA here is from genome assembly GCA_037013685.1 of Acridotheres tristis. Lineage (NCBI taxonomy): Eukaryota > Metazoa > Chordata > Aves > Passeriformes > Sturnidae > Acridotheres > Acridotheres tristis. The sequence continues at coordinate 11,249,024 of CM072899.1, read as the reverse complement.
ACACAATGGAACCACAAAAAAAAAAAAAATTAGGAAAAAAGCATTGTTCTTCTGACAAGCAGAGGCAATAACTCTGAGACACAGAGTACTCCTATCATGGGCATGAGGCATTTGTCCCTAAAGTGGTATGAAGATGGTTGATGTTGGTTCATACATGTCCAGTCCTGAGTGCTGAAATGGAGGAGGTTCTTCTCTCCCATTCCCATGCTGTCCCAAAGGTGCCTGGGATTTGTAATGTGGTGCTGAAGCTCCAAGCCACATGATGAAACACTGTACCAGAGACACACAGAGAGCCTGGACTGACTGTCCAGCCCTGGGTGTCAGGGTGACTGGGAGGCAGATGGTCACAGCAGGAGCATGAAGGAAGGATCAGCAGCAGGGCTTTATCCTCACAGCCCTCAGTAAATGGTGACATCCTGACAGGCTGGGCACCAGATATCCTCCTTCACCCTGTGATCTGAGTCACCAGGCTGTAGCTTTGTGAGTTCACCTCTGAGGGTTCTCATGAATTAGGAGGTAAAAACTTGGAAAGATCTGCAATATCACCACCCTTTTAATTGCCCACCTACAGTTGCCATAAACATGCAGCTGATTTTGCTCAAACCTTGCAGCTGACCATAGTGGTTTATCCTAGAGCAGCATAGAAAATAAACAGGAATTAAGATCTTTCAAAAAAAGTGAAATTTCTTCTATTTCTGTTCAGGAAAAAAAAAAGAAAGAAAAAAAACAGATGAAGAAATGTAGCATCTTCCAAGCTACATCCCATGTGGCAATCCTCCAAACCTCTTTCCATATGTTCCTAAGTGTTGAAAGCCCAAATGTTCCCTATCTTGCTGCCAAATTCTCTGCATCAATCCAAATGGCTCTTACAATACAGTTGAATATTGTCTAGTGAAAAAAAATCCCCATAGATAGATTGATAATTAAAAATATATTTGATCATCAGATAGATATGAATGGCCAAGGGGTGCTGTGCTGAATGAATCATTCATGCTCACATATTTCAAAGCAGAAGGATATCTTTCTGATCTTAATGGAGTTGCCCCAGAAATCCTTAATTGTTACAGAACATATTGCTGAAGAGATTTGAAGCTGGGCACAGAGGAGGAGGCAGATGAGCCAGAGCAGAGATGTGCACTGCCGGCTGCAGTCTGGGGAGCGTGGCTGGCTGGCTGCAGAGGGAGGCTTTGGGCTCCAACAGGCAGCAGTGCATTGGTCCCAGCCCTGTCTCATTTCAGACTCAGCCCCACAAAACTCAGGGCTAGGAATTCACCCTTGTTTTATACCAAATTACTGCTGTAATCCCATCCCTGCAAGTGCTAGGCAGAGGTCTTGGGATGGGACTGAGGCTACACGTGTTGGTCAGTGCTTCTTGTACATGTTTCAAAGCATGGGAGGGAAAGAGAGACTCTCCAGCTTAGGAGCTGAATGTTGCAGCCTCTCATCTGCTGAACTCTTCCTCAAAAAAAGGTCTAGGAATGATGGAGCTTCATGTAGATGTCTCCATCCAGGAGCTGTCCTTCCTCTTGTGTCTGAAAGTGTAGCATCTCCAAACCTTAGTTTCCATTTAAAAACTTACTGTAACTCCAGGACAGGCTCAGTAATGTACCCAAAAAAGTCAGCAAGTGAAAATAAACACGTGCTGGTGTCAGAGCACAGTAGTGTGGGCTGGAAGGTTCCCATCTGCAGGAGCTCAGGAATCCCCTCCAGTGGGTCTGCAACAGGAATATGAATATTATTCATATTGAACATCCTATATGAACAGGAATATGAGCTGATGTCATGAGTCCACAGCAGGTGCAGATGCCACTGACTCCACAGCACAAACAAAACCAGGGATACCTTTGCTACATGAGAGTCATGACTGCAGCCAAGATACAATGGATATCTTGTGTTGGAGGAAACAGGATGAGGTTTGGAGGGTGAACTCTCAGATACTGCAACTTTAGATGTTATTAACAGTGCATACTACTAATTTACAATAAGATCAGATGATAGGTGTCGATGGCCTTGGGGATTGAAGAGACATCTCTAAAGCATATGAGGCTCTGGTAACCATCCCTTTGTGTCCTGAGATTTTCCAAGAATCATTGCCACCTTATATAGGAGATACTTTGGGATGCTTTGTCCTGTTTTTCACTGCAATGCTTCTCATTTGACTTCTCCTTTCCATGTGCCCCTGGGTCAATTACCACATGCATTAATTCAGCCTAGGAGAAAAACCAGTGAGTGCATTTTCCTGCGCTAGAAGGTACAAAGTAATTGTAGCAGACACTACAAAAATTAAATAACTGACAGGGAACAATTATGAACCAGATGCAAACAGGAATGAGTCTGGTGCTTAGTACAGAATAGGTCATACAGAATATGTGATTTCATGGTATTAGGGCACAACACTGAGCACATTGGGCCTTAGTCCTGTTGGTCACCTGGTGCTACCATAGCAAGAGAACCCTCCCAGGAGCTAGCAGTGGATTTGGGATAAGGTTTCTGCAAGACATTAAGATCCTGCCTAACACCTATACCAGGATGGCAGAGTATCTGCTACAGTTCTTTTGTTGTTCCATAGCACATTTATTTTTTTCTGCAATGTGTATTTCACACTAGAGATATTTTTTATTTTCTCTGGTATTATTCTCACTTTTCATCAGTGTGAGCAAGAGCAGGATCAGACCTCCAGTTAAATAACTAATGCAGCTGTTTTGCTGAACCAGCTTCCTGGCTGGGAAATTAATCTAGTCAGCTGTGGATCACAAACCCCAGTAATAGAGATTTCAAAGATTTCATACTTTTTTTTCTTAATTTTTGAAGTTACTTTTCTTACAAAATCTGTTAGGCAGATGTTAGGAAGTAATTACTGTACATGAATCAGAAAGAAAATGCACTTCTTACATTGAACATGAGTGGACTGAGTAAAGAAATTGATGATAGATGAAAAAAGCTAAAATATATCTGAGTGAAATACGCCAGAATTTGCCTCAGGATTATGAGGAAGAAGGAGCACAAGGCAAGCTCTTCTCATGAGCCACGTGTTCATTGTCTTTCCAAAGCAAGCAGCCCACTGCTTTTTTTATCAACTGCAGAACCATTGAGAGAAATTGGCCCTGGCTGGGCAGGGGGAGTCCCCATCAACACCTAACATCTAATTGCTTTCCAGGCAATTGCATCAGTATCCAGTGTGGTGGACAGAACTCAAACATCACAAAACTAAAATACTCTCGAGTATCCTAAAGAATCCTTGGATCACTGAGTATACAGATAGGACTGATCATATCAGTTAAACTCTTGTCTCCATGTACAGATTTATTGTAAGTTTAATGTGAAAATACAAACAATCTTCAAATGATGGTGTCAGGAGTAATAACACCAGAACAATAGATAGAAAGCAGAACTGGAGGGAAAATGTTACCCTGAAGAATGCAATTGTCCAGGCTGTGGTTTTGTCCAGGCCACAATATTCCATATATTTACAAACCTGAGCAATCTTCTGTGGCTGAAAAAGTTGCTGCTTTGAGTGTAACAGTGCTCTGCTAGACAGCTTTTGAGATGAGGTGGGAGTTAGTAACGGTATAATTGGGTAAACAAAATCAGAAAATCCATTAAGAATGGATTCTGCCCTCAGCTTGCCTCCAGCATTGAGCCCTACTTTTCTCTGCCCTGGTTTCTCCTGTGTAAAATACAAAAATCATTCTTCCTTTCTGAAGTACTTTAAAATCCCAGGTTCAAAGTACTACATTAGAGTTAAATAAAATACTTCCACAACTGATAATAGACACACAACTGTGTGTCTTTTTCCATCACTAGCAGTTAATGCCCTTCAGAGATGGGGTTTCTGTAATTACCTTTATGTCACAGTGTGGCTGGAGCAACTGAGGCTGTAATCAAGGAAATTATTCACCTGTACTGTGAAAGCTGCCTTAAGATGCTTTTTAGGGACATAAAACAGACCTTCAGATTGTACTTATTGTCACACATAATTTCATTCAAAATACAAATTTCACATCAGTAACTACAGCCTTCTAAATTCCATCCCAGAGTCTATAACCTATAAACACCATAAACAGAAATGTTACAAAGGAAGCCTTTAAAATTACAAACCAGACAGAATGTTTAATATTTGAAGTCTAATTTACAATATAAAACCTAATTTTGAGAAATGCTATGAAAGCATCGGGGTTGGGTGCATTTTAGAACAGCATTTGTCACAAAAAAGAGCTTGAACATTTGGGTTGCCAAGGCAGAAACAAGCACCACAGACTCATTTTACCCTTATGGGGATTCATCAAGGTTGTGCAGTGCAGCTGTTGTCTTAGTAAAAGAAAGTATCGGCCCCTGGCTGAAGGAAACAGAAACATAATTATGTTATGATGAGCTGAAAAACGTGCAAAGAAAATTGGAATGCAAAGCGTGATAAATGATGCTTTGTCAATTGCAAAGCAGCAAGAAAAGCATGTGGCACAATAACAACCCTTCCCCAGTCAATGCTTCCAGTTCAGCTACCAAAATAAAGCACCACTCTAACCATGGCAGGCTAGTGCTGGCTTTTGGCTGTAGCATTTAGCCCTGGTGCAATAATGCTGGGTTTGTAGAATGGATTATACAGTCAACCTTAGGAATAAAAATGAGAAAATAAATGGTCAGGTACTCCTCAAAATTGAGACCGTAATTCCTGCTAGTGAAAATTCATAGTGTCATCTTACTCTGATTTTTATACGTATTAAAATGCAAAGGTTTAGACCTTCTTCTTCCAGTTCTTTTTGATTACGTTTTCTGCCCCCAAAACCCTTTTTCTGCCAAGATGAACAACATTTTATGAACATTACTATGGCCATATGCAAGGAAATGCCATTCTGTAAAAAAATTCTTGAAGCTGTCTGTGCTCACATTGACAAGGGCAGGATTTCCCTTCAGGTAAATCACTGAAGTTCATTCTTGTGATGTGAATAAATCCAGAGGGAAAATTGTACCAATTATATACCAGCACAGGAAACTTTTATTTAGAAATTGCAAAGATAAAAAGGGACAAATGCCTAAAGAAAACCTCTAGATAAAGGGCAGAATGAATAAAAACAACCCAAACCAAGCCAGCTGAGGGTTTTTTGGTAGCTGCCCTTGTCCGGCAGAGCTGAGGCTGTGCCCTCTAGTGCCAGCCACCCGCAGAACTGAGCTGAGACACCACTGCTGAGCCTGTGCACTTCCAGAGCTCTGTAAAAACCTATTCATTCCCAAGGCAGAGCTATTCTCACGCAAAAAGGCTGCTAGAATAACTCCATCAACCGCCCTCTTATGGAAAAAAGCTCTAGGGCAGAATTTCCACGCTCATTTTGAATTTCCTGCCTTTGGAAGATGCCTTCCTTTTCATACTAAGAATGTCTCAGAATCTGGTATTAATAACTTCGTGGGGTTTTTAATTAAAAAAAAAAACCCAAACAAAAAACCAAATGAACCACCCAACAAATTACGTATTCTTTCTGTAATTTAAAAACAACCAGTTTTCAAATTAGCATCTATGTAGGATAGGTAATCTTTTATACACCAGTTCAAAAGGCTGAAACTGATATTAAATTCCTGTATTTTTAAGTGTGTATTTTTTCCCTGTTAAATAAGGACCACAGGCAAGATACTAATCACTCACACAGCTACTGTTTGCAAGTCACAGACTTTTCATGACAGCATGATTAGCAAGTTTTTATTACCTACAAAAAATTAGGACTATTTTTACCCCTGATTATTTTTATTTACATGGTAAAATTACTGTATTACTTGACTGTAGTTTACATCTAGGGGTATTAAACCACTTGTAGCTTAATCTAATAATTTTATTCCTACTGATTGGGGAAGGTGAGGTTACTGAGGGACAACAAATCAGTGGAAGCCTGCAAACAATTTCTGTGATACTCATGTATTCCCTGTGCTTACCCTTCAACCTTTCTCCATTTCACACTAATTTGTGAGTAGGTCCATGGGGCTGTTGAATTTTGCAGAACCATCTTGAGCTACTTATAATTCCTCCTGACATTGCTAAGATTAACCTGATCAATACAATATTTTCCTCTAGTATTTTCTTCCTCAATCAGTTTGCCTGACATCAAGCTCTTTTTTCGGCTGCAAGACATTAAAATAGATATTTTACAGGAAAATGAGAACAGTACAACCCAGCCCCCACTCCTGCCTCATCCTCATATATGTCTTATTCAGGAACACCAACAGGAAAGCAAAGGCAGATTACAGAAATAAGTAAAGGTGAATGACTGGACTCTGTCTAGAGATTAACAATTTTAAAAAAAAAGAAAAAAAAAGAAACCTAAAACAAAGAGAAGGGCAAATCCAAATTAATTACTCTAAACTGACAGCTTTAGCAACATTGGCTTCTTTGCTTTTCACTTGATTTCAATTCTTCCTCTTCATGCTTCATTTCCCATCATTTCCCACACGTTCTCATGCTTGTGCTGTCTGTTGCTCTCTCCAGCTGCTCCCTGACTACTATAACTTCCAGCATTTTTCTGGTTTTGCAGCAGATTCTTCCATAACCACATACTCCTAATATATTTTATTATTCTGTCCTCCTCCTATGACATTTTTTTCCTCCTTCCTCCACCAGCAAAAGTTCACTTTGTGGTCCTACTGAGCGGAATCCCAAGTGGTTTAGCACACACAGTCTATCAAATCTACTTCTCAAACAAAACCACTGCTTTAAAGTTTAGGAACATGGTGTCAGCAACAGGAGCAGAAGGATCTCATACAGTCTATTTACCTTTCCATGCCATCAGGATGGGATCCATTAAAAATTCATTTTGGGACAAAAGCCTAACTGCAAAGAAAGTCCTTGTTCCTTGTCTCCTTACCCTACTATCAGAGCTACACACCAGCCTGCTGTGCTCTCTCCCATCATCCTTCTCTTCTCTTCTCTTCTCTTCTCTTCTCTTCTCTTCTCTTCTCTTCTCTTCTCTTCTCTTCTCTTCTCTTCTCTTCTCTTCTCTTCTCTTCTCTTCTCTTCTCTTCTCTTCTCTTCTCTTCTCTTCTCTTCTCTCCTCTCCTCTCCTCTCCTCTCCTCGCTGTGATAACAAGTTTCATTACATGTATTTACTGTCATTCCAGCAATTGATCCTTTTCCTAAAATTTGCCTCATCTGTAAGTGTACCCCTTTTCTCTGTATTCCTGTGCATACCTTGGGAGTCAATGGAGACACATTAAGCAGGGCTCAGTCTTTAATAAACCAAACATCCTTTCCTACAAGGATTGAGTAATTGCTGAGTTAGTGTAAAGACTCACTAAGTGCGAATCTATTTTTTATCAGAAGTTGATTTAGCTTAAACTCTATTTCTGAAATGTATTTCACTCTACCAAGACAAGAGAAGATGTTACAAACTCATAAATACTGCATGCTCAGGCATCTCTTTGATTTCTCCCAGGGAGCCAGTATGCAGTAATTGCTCTGCTGAAGCCTGGTGTATAGTCTAGGTATCAGGTACATCAATTCTCCAGGCCCAATCCAGTTTTCTCTGGTGTCTTTTCATTCACAGCTTAAACTCTGCAAAATAATAAGGCAACAAGTCAGCAGTTGCTCCTGATTCATTTTTATATTGTTAACACTGAGATGGGGAAGGGTGTATTACCCATGGGAAGAAATATCCTCAGATTCCTAGAGTCTTAGGGAAGCTGGTGAGAAGGGAAGGAGCTGTTGGTTGATTCTTCGTTCCAGGGCTGTGGTGAGGATCTGGGCCTGCAGAGAAGGCAGGCTGCACCACAGCTATGCTGTCTCCAATTTTAGCTACACCGAGGTTAACAGGGTATCAAGGGAATCATATATCTGCACTGACCAGGGCACGCTCTCAAAGCCAGGATCTCGCCCTTGTGTCCCAACAAAGGTCGTTTTCCTTGAGATGCTATTTTTATCCAGAAGTTTAAAAGGAGTTTTTTCCTAAACTCCCTCCACCCTTCTGTGGCCCTGGGAACTCTGATATTCCCAGCACCACAGCAGGAGAGGAGCATGTTCCTGGCATCAGATTTCATGGATGGCTGTAGGGAAGCAGTGAAGTGTTCCTGGCACATAAACCCTGAGCGGGGGAAGACGCTTCTTTCCTTCTTTCTTTTCTTCTTAATCCAGTTATTATCTGATCTGTATCATTTAAATAATTATATATGTCCTTGCTTCTACCAACTCTGGAGCTGGCTTGTGATAGCTCTTTAATTCCACCCATTCATGCTTAGATAGTAACTGGCCTAGCAAATGGTACAGCTCCAGGTACAGGTCCCAAGGCTCTGCTTAAGAGCCATCTGACCTAAATTTCACTCATTATAAACAACCATAAGTGTTGGTTTTGTTTATTTTTTCTCAAACAACAGCCATTGCAGGACATGTAATTTTGCTCTTGCCATTTATAACTAACACCCCCCCAGGCATTTAATATAAATGACACTGAAAGATTAATAAAATAAAATCTGGTTTTGATTTCCTTTTTATTTTTATACGGCTCATCTCTGAGGTTTTGCATTTATTGCTATTAGTGTTAGCATGTATTTCTTTCTTTTCCTCAGCCTTTGTTCACAGATTTGCACTTGATGAACATACTGCCTGTCTTTAAAAATAAGGTTAATAACTGCCTCTTCTTAGAAAGGCTTGAGACGTCTAAGCATATGTAGGCTTGTAGAAATGAAAGGAGCTGATGAAATGTAAAAGGCATGAATCTGTGCTCAATAAATCCCAAGCACTTAGCAGTATTAAATGACAAAATTCTGTATTGGGATGCCTTAAAGCTGGGGAGCTATTTTGGCTTCAGGGAACCTTGCTGTGACAATTTTTATAAGCAAGTATCATGTACCACCAAATAAATCTCACATTACAGAGTAGCAGCACATGTATTGCATATAATCTATAGCGATACAATGATTTATGTGAGTATAAATCATATGCTGTGTTTATAAATGGCCTTTACCCTGAATGAGGGTGCAAAGCGTGGGCACTTCCCTGAAGTAGTATCTGAGCAGGTATGGCTTCAAAGCCTGAAGAGATGCACATGAAACACCAACAGGCGAAGTTTGGTGTTGGGATCCCAAGGAGCTGTCCGGACCGGGATGCCCGGGAGGCAGCACGGCTCCACCATGTCCTCTCTCTGAAATTCTCTCTGAAATTCTGAGCGAGCCGCCGCCCCCGGGGTGTCTCCGCTGTCCCCCAGCCCGGCCGCTCCTACAGCCGGGTGCCGGTGCCGGGGGCTGCGGGGGCTCCCCCGAGCGCGGCGGCCACAGGAGCCCGGCGGGGCGGGCACCGGGGGAAGGGGGGCGGCCCGGGGGCACCGCGGGGCTCCCCCGCTGCCCGCCCGGCCCAGCCCAGCCGAGGGGGCGGCAGCACCGCCCGCCCCTCCATCCATCTTTTCATCCGTCCATGCGTGCGTGCATCCTCCATCCACCCAGCCGCCCACCCACCGCCCTTCCGCCGCCGTGTCCCTGCTCTCCTGGAGCAGCCCGTGCGCACCGTGCGGTGGAGCCACCGCGCTTCGGCTCCGCGCCCGGCCGCGGCAGGAGGATGCGTGTGCGGGGCTGGCGACCTGGCATCGCGTCGGTGCTTGGATCCTCCCTCCTCCTTCTTCTCCTCCTCCTCCTCCTCCCCTCTCTCCCGCTCCCCGCCTGGCAGCGCGGGGCTGGGGAAGTTGCGCTTACACGAGAGATGGCTTCGCAGCGGGGATTGCTTTGAGAAAAGATCTCCCCCTCCCTCGCCTCCCCCCGTCGCCGCGGCCTCCGAACTGTAAGTGGCAGGAAGGAAGTAAAGTTGCAAACAACCTGCCGCGGCAGGAACTTTGTGAGCGGCTCCAGCTGCATGTGTTCAAGGTGCCTTTGATGTACGTGCAGCAGCTTCTGGAAAGTGGACTGCAGCTTTCCCACCCGCCAGCCCTCCCTCTCCCCAACCCTTCCCAGCCTCCCCTCCCACCACCGCCACTTCAGCCCGCACACGCAATTTGTTTGAGAAGAAAAAAAAAAAAGTGATGAACGAGAAGTGGTGAATTACCCAAGCGACTTTCCTGACGGAGCGGGCGAGCCGGGGAGAGGAGCCGGGGCGAGCCCCGCGCAGCGCCGGGAGGGACCCGCCGGGAGCCGCGGGGCTGCCGGGCTGTGAACGCGGCTCCGCAGCGAGATGCAAAAAGCCTCATCTGCTTGCCTTTGACTTGCCATGCCGGCTCCTCACTAGAATGCAAACCCTTGCACAGGATGAAAACAGGTTTGTGGCACAATTCTCCTGGAAATGTTTCGCTCCCCGCCGCCGCCACCTTCCTGTCTGAGATGTCAGAGAAGATCTTAATGATGACACGGTGGCAGATACCTCTGCTGTGTACCCTCCACTGTTCTTTGGAGATGTTCCGCCAGAGATAAATCTTTTATGCAGCTGTCTTTTCATATCTGTAGCGATTGCTGCATAATTTGCTCTTGATTGCAGTTAAAATATTCTCTTTAGGATCCGTTTCACATAATGATTCAAAATAAACTGAGATGGCAGAAGTGTGGAATAGAAAGCTGTAAATGAAGTACTGATGGTGGATTGATCTTTCCTTCTTCTTGCTCTCTCCTTTTCCCCCAATGCTCTACCTCTAAATGTGAGTCTTTTCTGAAGAGCAAAAATTGCTACATTTCTCGTTTAAAGCAGTGATCTTGGGGGCTCTTTGGCTGGGGTTTTGGAAGCAGCCTCCCATCAGTGGTGCTTGCCTTACTGATTGACTTTCTTAAGCATCTGTGACTTCCAAGCCCATCAGCTTTTCTCTTGTCTCCACCTGTTTTAAAGTATGTCTTTTTTTCTTCTGACACCTTGCAGGTCATTCTTCCAGAATGCCAGAGGAAAGTTCACCAAAGCGGAGTCCTCAAAACATCCCATACAAAGATCTGCCCCATATCATCAACGCTGATGGGCAGTATCTCTTCTGCAGGTATTGGAAGCCAGCAGCACCTCCCAGGTGAGCACTTTCAAGCAAATGTCCTTTCTACTATCACTAAATACGACTCTGTTAATGCAATTATTATTTACAGCTTGACTGGCATTACAGGGCCATGTGTACATGGAGCTTTATAGAGCCCCTAAGAGAGCTTTCTCTCAACTGAGAAAGTGCCTACTGTAAAGATTGCATTCTCCAAACCTCAACTTGCTCAAGTCAACCTTGCAGATATAAAACGTGGAGTTACTGTCATTCCATGCACAGGTGGCTTGGCTGGCAGTTCAGTATTTACCAAGTGGCTCTGGCAGTGGCTGATGCCTATCAGCAGTAAACAACAATCCCCAAACTAATAGCACAGGCAGTAAGGGAGGACAGGGATATAGGCTTTGGAATGGTCACTCTTTCTGGTTTTCTCAGTGTTAACAAACTTAACATCAGCATCTGAGTTCAGTTTCAATAGTAATAGTAGGGCAACAGGCAGAATGTTTGACTGCATTGCTTTTTGACTGGTTTTAAATTATTTATACTTAGTAAATGATTCAGGGAGCTCTCTCACGGGCTAGCAATTGCAATTTCAAAACTGACCTGTGTAATAAACACAGATAAAGAATCAGAGAACTTTTTTCTATTTTTTGGGTCATAATTTAAACAGTCTCTTTAACAGCTTTCTGTGCTAACTATGATCTGCTGTGGCTCCCATAGTTATGATCTTTCTTCTTCCAGTATCCGCTGGCTTGGCACGTATTTGTGTTGCCACTAGTTATGTAGGTATCCACTTCATAAAAATCTGGATATTGTTTAATTGTTTTCCTTTTCTGCAAGCCAACAGGAAGAGCTGTGCTGATTTTATATAGCTAGAAAACAGTCACAGGAAAAAGTTGTTTGATCTGTTGTCGGGAGTTATGCTTTATCCTGACGAGCCAACAGGTTAGACACCATCTCTGCCCAAACCAGCCCTCAACTGCTCTGAGAGAGGGACACGGGTCCAAGTTAGCTGGCCTTGGGGTTTATGCCTACAAAACTAAGGGACAACGGGAATAGCATAGGGCTGGGTTATCTCTCAGGTAATAGAGGGAGTGGGAAAGCACCAAAATATACTGTCCCCAGCTGGGAGAACAGTGCAGCCACCCCACCACAGCTCCATTGTGCAGGTCAGGCTGCAGGGCTGAGTTCTGGTTCAAGATCTCCTGGTCTACAGAGCATTTTATAGTTGCTTCTACTCACTGCCTTTCAGAAACAAGGCAAAATAATGCTATGAAATCAAGGTTTTACAGTGAAACCAGGCTATTTTGTATTATAATGGTAATTAATCGTTAACTACCCATAACATTCATCACCCAGTTGTGGAACTGTTTTTTTTACCACATTTAATTTCTTACCAAATTAGTAGTGGGTGGATGAGTCTTTGTTCCAGAAATGATGACAAGCTGAGAGTGAAAACTTGGTGTCTAAGTCCTCTGAGTAGTTAATTTTTTTTAGTGGTCTGTGCCCCAAGCAGACCCTCATTAAGAGTGAACTTGTCCTAGTTTTGTGACAAGAAAAGTGGATGGGATCAGTGTTGCTCACTTACAAGGAGCTTCTGAGTGTGTTTGCCTGTTTGTGTGTAAGGAGGGGGCGTATTGTTTATTATTAGCTCTTCATGAATTGTTATATATGAGAGAGATGGTAAGTGAATAACAAGTCAGTGCCTGGATCCTGTGATCAAGAATGCTCTTGAAGTGCTTTGGTAGGCAAACAAAAAATATATTATTTTGCCCCCTTTCACTTTACATAAGAAGCTCTGCTTTTTCTTCTTCCTGTGTAGAAGCTCAGCAACTTTAATCTAATTTTAAACGTTCAGCAAAACTGATCTCTCTATATATATGGAGAGAGAGGGAAAGAGAGACACCTCAGGGGACTTTTACAGACCTGTTACAATTTATTTCAAATACTGAAAGCAATTCTTTCAATCTTCTAACTCAATTGTTGATTCAGGTTCAAATCTTAACGCTAATGAATGATGCTATAACCGTCAAAAGGTGGGATCTTTCATTGATCCATTATGTGCCTAATCCCAGCTAGAGCTGTAGAAATACCTCTTCACTGCAGATGCCCAAAGATTATCATTGACTTGTCTTCTATTAGAATAGAACTTATTGCCCTTGATCCCTCCCCCAGGGAGGGGGAAAACCCAGCATGTCTGCCAAAGGAAATACTAAAAAGTAGCCTTAGCCTGGGCTTGAAGAGCAGACAATGGCCAGGCAGTCTCTGAAAGTGGTGATGACTGACAGACATCACCCCTTGGAGCTGGTGTTTCTTTTTTATCTCCTTAAACAGACTCATAAATGTGGATAAAAGTGTGTGGCAGATTAATATGTTACCGCATATTTTAAAAATATAAAACCACCAAAAGCTATTTTTTCAGAAAGATGGAGAAATTTTGTGAGGCTTTATTGCTTCATGCTCACAAATACCCAGGCTCTGATCCTGTGTGGTGTTGATCTGACTGATCAGCCCATACTGGTGCACATATGGAAGCTTTGTTATAAGTGCCACTGAGGCCAAGGTTGTCCTGCCAGTGAAAGGCACCTATTGTGAGTTCCTCAGCAGGGTCTGCTTTGTTTCAGAAGGGGATTTAGGTGATTACTTCACAGGAAGCTGACACACAAAGGCACTCAGATGTCATAATGATTAGATGGGGTAGATGGAGTAAGGAGTAATGGGACTAAGGAAGAAGAAAGACAGTGTTTTCCACTTGTTTTTCGCGTGGGAAGTCACTCCCAACAGCAGAGCTGGGGCCTGGGTGTCGTCTTCTCTTCTCTTGCTGCCTGCTGGCAGCAGTGCAGGTGCAGCTTCTCTGGCCAGCAGCCCTGCAAGCTGCCCAACTTGTTGAGCCAGTTCCATCTTAAAGTGTAATTAAGTGGTCTTGCTGAATGCAGCAGGGAAGAAAAAGCAGTATGTTCTGGTGTCGTTTTCATGTCTTGTGCCAAGAGCAGAGTTTGTGGACCATGAACACGGGTAACTCTTTGGCACCAAGTGCTCACTGCTGAACACAACGCTTAAGATCCGGGCAAGGCATGGCATTTTCAGGACTGTGTAATGTTGTTTGGAGGAATTAAATCATTTGAACCGAACAGGACTGATCTCATGCCTACAGCAAGTCCCAGTGGCCAAAGAAACCCTGCTTAATGGGAAAGCAGTCATTGTGTAAACATGAACAACAGCTCCATGCAAGGCTTAAACCTCTGCCACCACCCTGAGCACTCAGAGACAAAATATGAGGTAACAGGAGGTGAGGAATTAAGAAACCATGTTCTATTCCCAGCTCTCAGACAAAGCTGCTAAGAATAGAGGCTGATGAGGAAGAGGAAGGAAAGTTGGGAGGAGAAGTCAAGACATTTCCTTTGAGGCCCCCAAAGGGCCTGGGGAACTTCAGAGGTGACCTTCTTCCTCTGTGGTCTGTATCTCCATAGCCTTTTCTGGATGCTTCCTCCATTCTTGTGACCGCCTAGATAAGCACAAGTAGTTTTTTTCTGGGGCACTTTTAGCCCCTCTTCTTGACCTCAAGTAAACCCTGAGAGGTTTATTGACTCGCAGTAATTTTTTCAAAGGTGCTCATAGCTGCAGCTGCCCCTGACTTCACAGACAGAGTGATGCCCCAGTCTCTCCTGGTAGATCAGTCACTGGACACTCAAGACACTTGAAGCTAGAAGATGCACTTGACAATGTGATTTCCAGACATCCATGAATCTGAGCTTCTTCTATCACCAAAGAGAAACCATTACCTGGCTGGTTAGCATGGTGCTTGAGTGTCTCTCACAGAGTGGTCTCTAGGTGGACTTTGAGGGCTGCCAGAATCCCCTGTGGTTCTCTGCCTGTGGATCACAGAGGCATTCCTGGGCCATTGTTAATGTACACTGGAATGGGTTGGCTCAACTTTAGACATCATGACCACAGTTTAAATAAACAGAGTTGCAATTGTCTGAGTAAACAGTGCCTTTGTAAGAATTCTTTCAGTTCTACACCTGAGACGTGTTTAAAAGTACAAAATTAAACAAACTAAAAGCACCAGCTTCTCTATTTGTTTTTTACATTTCTTTTACTCTTTGAAGAACGCCTGCCATTCTTTCTGACGTATTAGTAATGAAAGGCCAAGCCAATAAGGAGAAAACAGATTTCTCTGTTCCCCAAAGACTTTGCAGATGTGCCCGTGGTGCAGAAATACAAACTGCTTTTATGTTTGAACTGGCCCTTACATTGTAAATATTGCTTGATGGTTTTGGCATCTCATTACCAGCACTTCCATGACATTTCCAGAAAAATAGCGCAGATCCAAGCATGAGCAAATGACAAAATTGAATTTGACTTTGAGACCTTTCCAAAGTGAATGAATAAATAAATAAATAAGCCAAGGTGAAGTCAAAGCAAAAGAAATCAAATCGCTGATTATAATGTCTTTAATTATAGTGTATTGTGTTAGTCTCTAGAAATACTTAAAGCAGTTTCTAATTCAGTGTCATTCTTGAAGAACACTTTCTTTGTACTAATGAGGTCAACTTGAAATTAAAGCCAAATCTGTAGGATGCAAAGTGACTTATGTCAGCACAGTTTGCCATAGGATGAATTCAGCTCCCTCTGTTTTTCTGATCCCATTGCACACACTGCAAAGGGAAATAACAATTGTCAAATCAACATTCCAGGCTTTGCTTGCTGCATTGCTATTGCCTGAGTTTCTAAAGCATCCCTTCTTTTCATCAGCTGTGTATGTGTTCCTTTAATGCCTCTGTTATCTTTGCTCCATGTGACTGTATTATTCGCTGTGAATGGGGGCATCCTTTTATGATTCCTTATGTGGTTCCAGAGGATGGGCAAATTAGCAAACCAGCTTCGTGTAAGAGGGACTCTGACAGGCAGGGGAGCAGCTTTGGGTCTCACTGCACATACTTCCAACAGGCTTCTTCAGTAGCATAATTGTTTTTCCATAGAAGCCAAGGAAAAAAGTGAATAGCAAATGGAATAACCATTGTAATGAAACTGTGCCTTTTGCTCGTTGCCCTGTTAGGATCTGCTTCTGAGCACAGGTGTACAACTTTGTGACGTCAGTGTCTGGAAAAAAGGTGACTTTTGGAGTTCCCTGTTGGGAGTCTCAAAGCAGTAATATTTCATCCTGATCCTGAGAGCATCAAAAAAAGCAGAATCAGTGTTGGTTCTGTGTGCCACTTGATGAATTGGAAGCAATGCTGTCCAGCACTGTGAATATAAGAAGCAGAGGTAGAAAGAGGAGAAAAGTGGTCTAGAGAAAGTTTGTAAAGACCATTTTTCTGCTTATTATTCTGCCTGAGTCTGAAGGATAAGCAAACCTGGTATCTGTAAAATAAACAGTTCATTTGCCTTTAATTGGAACACAAGTGTGATGATCAGTGTGCCTTCTCTCTGATGGATGCCCAAGTTGGTCACTCAGCATTTAGAGATCTACTGATCTACTGGTCTACTGAGTTTAGTGAAAATAATAAAAGAGCTGCACACAGTTCCTTGCTTCAATTTCTCCAGTACTCTTAGAACATCCCTTAGGAACTCACAGCAGCTCTTTTAGATCTTGTGAATCCATCTACAAGAACTGGCTGGTACAGCTGAGGGTATTTTTTCTAGATGTCTGTAGCAGAGGAGTTGGCCTTGCAAGTTCCCTTCAGACTGCTGTAACTTCGTCCTTTTCATAGCCAGGGTGAACATCCGATCTCTTTGTTCTTCTAGGGAAATTGCATTGTTCTAAGAGCTGTCCCTGCAGACGTACTTGGCTGAGCTGCCTTCCCTAGGTCCAGGCGTGTCATTGTCCTAATGTGTTCCCACTTGAATGGAAGCCATCAGTGTTTGAAGCCTCCTATTGTCCCTCATCCAAGAGATGTGACACAGCCCTGATAGCAAATGGCTGATTGCTCCAGGTATCCAAGTGTTGCATCTTGCCCATGAGATTCCTCAAGCTAGGCAGGTCCCTTGCCTCATCCCACCCCAGTTTATGTCCTTAACTACACCCAGCAATCCCTGTCCTGTCCTCTACAGCACAGACATTCTGACGCTGTGTCAGTATGGCTTATTATCCATGACAGGAAGGAAGGAAACTAGCAAACATCAGGGTCAGTAAAGTTTTTAGACATCATTAGAATTATATCTCCTCTAGGGTTTCCTCTTGGAGACAAATACAATTTCACTTATGTTAACTGGAAGAAAAATACTGGTACAGCAATTCCAAATATCAACCTTGGGCTAGTCCCAACCATAAACATCTTCTAAAGCAACCAGACTTGGGGGAGTCACTGGGTGGTGGTGGCAGGAAGGCATCCCCAAGCTGGCCACACTCATTGCCCAGACGGTGGTACCCAGGTGTGGCCTTGGAGCCAGGAAGGGAACAGCTGCTGGAAGCTGTCCTGGTGGCCACAGTCGGATTTACCTGTCTCCAGGCATGCTCCAATGGGATATCCCCATCAGCAGGGGAGGGGATAGACCTTGGTCTTGGTCTTTCTCTGCTCGGGAATGTGTTTTTTCCTCTTAGGCAGATGCAGTATGTATGTCTCTCTTTTTGTAGCAGTTTTCAATGTCCCAGGACTTTGAGTAACACCAAACTTCATGAGTACTTCAACTGGCATGAAGGAGTCCCCCCTTCTGTGTCAGACACTGGCTCTCCAGCCAGGAGCTATCTTTGTTTCTGTTTGGCAGGCACTCACTTGATGATGGATCTGAATCCTCCCATATTGAGTGATGGCAAAGGCAACTAGCTAGACCAAGAGAATTTAGTGTCAGGAAACAGAAAAAAGGAGCCAATGAGGAGCAGAGAACAGGCAAAACATGGTCAAGACAGTCATTAGACACAACGACCAGTGATTTACAGAATCAGACTTACAATTTATCCTTACTTTTGTTTCCTTGTCTACAATTGTGTGTAGTCATCCAGTCAAGTGATACAAACTGGGGCTAGGGTCTCTAGATGAAAATTGCCAGAGAAATTAAGTTACTCCTTAAGCAGCTGGTGGTTGAAGAAGGCTTGATGTTTGAAGAGAGATTTTAAATAAAATCTACTAAGCAACAAATAAATTGTTCTCTGCTGTTCTGCTACAAGTAAATTGTCTCAGCAGAAATCGTTGAAAAGAAAGAACAGAGAAAAAAAGGGGGACAAAATATTGACAACTGGGCTAAAGCAAAACATTCAGCAATAACAGGGTCGTAATGACTTGCTCTGGTGTTGTGTACAGATAGGTAAGGAGAAAATGTACAAACTGCTGTAGATTTGGTATGCAAGAGAGTGCTGATCTTTTTCAGACATCTGTCTGACCTGTGATATCTTGCTCTGTATGTTTTCTTTCTTCTTTGCTCCAACTTGAAGCTTGCAAAGTGAGGGAATAAGACCTAAATCACTGGCCTTTCTTTAGAACAGGACAGAATTTGGTTTAATTTGCTGTAGATGTCAGCAGGTTAGTTGGTTCACCAACAGACAAGATGAGCTCATTTTTATAATTTTTCAATATACTTTCATTTTCAAAAATATCTCAGTGGGCCTTCAGATTTGACTGTCAATTCCAGAAATCTGCAATGGTTTAATTTGCTGGGTGAAAGGCATGAGGAGTGACAAGGAAGCAGTAAGTAATTAAATTTCTGTAAGATAACATCTAGCTGACTTAATAGTTAAGCTTTTTCTTCATTTTTTCAATTTTATGTGAGAGCTAGTCTACAATATTTGGAGCATTAAAATCTGTATTCTGAGCAGCATTCATAATCTCGTGTCATTAAAAAGACATTCAAGCAATCATCATTCAGTTATCCCCTGTCCCTCCCCAAGCAAGGGGTGTGGAGCATTGCAACCCAAGTTGTCCTGAAAATGCACAGAGCATCTCTCTGACGTTATTAGATGCCCATAAATTCATTAGGACACAAAGATTTATTTTTTTTTAATTGACTTTGTTCTTTCCAGGCTCACTGTGGCCCCATGCATGTAGCACAGGGAACCCATGGTGATATCCTAACTCTGCTGTTAAGCTCCTGCTGGCTGCTTTAGAGTCAGGTTTTTACTCATGCTGTGTGTCCATCCTTGCCTCTGGCATGCTGTGTTGCCACAGGAAAGGTTTTTTACCTCTGTGCTTCAGTTTATGTGGCAGTGGGAAGAGGGGCTGATCCTTGCTTGGGATGGGGTAATGGGTCAGAGAATCTCGAGGTGCCACTCTGCCTTGTGTGACCTCTGCAAGCAGGCTGGTTGCACCATTTGTAAAGCATTTTGGGTTTTGTGTATGAGGAGTGTTGTACAAAAGCCAGCTGCTGTTATTATTTATCCTATTTATTTACTGGTCACATTTCTCAGAGCTGGGGAATGGAAAAAAACAAGCAATCAGCAGATTCACTTTGTTTACATTTCATTTCACTTTCGGTGTTTGGGGAATGCTGATTTGTTAAACACTATTCCTTCCTTTGAAGCCTGTAATTTTGCATAGTGGAAACATTGCCTCATTCTTACACACAGGTGTACGTTTCTCTTTTGAAGCATAATTTAAGGGCTCTGCCCATCACAGGTTTGCTCCCTGCTGGGCACATTCTCCTCCACATCAGCTCTCACCCTTTCTTTGCCAGGAATTGTAGGAGTCGAAGCTGGCCTGGCTGGGGGGGGGGTTAATAACTGTGGTATCGAAAGTATTTGCTCTGGATATTGTTAAGGCTTTTTAAAAATGGTCAGAAATATGTGGTACAATCTCTGGTGAAGTGTTCCACATGAAACGCAGCATTCCTGCAGCAGAATAACAGCTTGTGGTTTAAATAAATGTTGTTATTTCTGCTCAGCTGTAGGTGTACATGTATGTTTTGGTTCAGTGACTGCCAGATACTGTAAATGAGTATTGATTTCCTTTTCTATTTTAAGCTTTTCTGCAGAAAAGACATCCCACATGCCTTTGGCTTTCTTTGCCTGTACCTAAAATGATTGCAGCCAAGGACTCATCTAACTAAATACTCTTCTCTTTTTTTGTTACCACCCATCTTTATTCTCGTAGTTGCACCTCAAGTTGGACAGGTCCTCATTCACATTTTGGAGCTTAAAGCTATTACATCTGGCCCTTTTTGAGAGCAAATCAACAAGGCAGTGATTCAAACTCATGGCAGGTAGGTTCCTTATTTGTGTTAGCATGGCAGCCCTCCCTGCAAGAAGGGAAGCTGCCTTGGTGTTAGAAATGAAATAACATTTTAGGAACCAAGCCTGTAGTAGCTAAAGCCTTTGGACACCCAGATTAGCTCAGTGCAGCCAAGAAATAACACATATTGATTTGGCAGCCATAGGCTGAAGTCTGTATCCAACTCTGGGGTCATCTGTAGACGACTTAATGGTTTAAACCATTGCACCTCACCTGTGACTAAAATTCATTTTGGTTCAAAACATGAATAAACATTTCAGCCTTTTGCAGTGATCATTGTCTTAGCAGCATTCCATGTCTCATGTTTAACTGCTTACATTCAACTTTCCTTCCTACCTCAGGTCTACAGCAAACATGGAATAGTAAATTAATTGGAACATGCTGAAAGCCTTGGCAAACGCTTTGCCTGTGACATTCCTAATTTCCCAGAGGAGTAGCTGCTGATATTGATTTTGACAGAGCCTGTAAAGCCTCTTGCTGCAAAGATTCCTCTCATAGCTGGGCAAGGCTGAAGTGCAGCACTGGGATGTGCCAAGATTTCATTGGAAATTAATGTGTTTAATCTCAAAATATGTTAAAATATACATAAGCCCTTTATGATTAAGAAATAAATCCTTGAGTTTCTGTCTCTAAGTTTATGGAATAATTCCACCCTAGATTTTGGAAAATCTTGCAGAAAAACTTGGCAATTTAGAGACCCATGCTACCTCTGACATCTGAACTTATAATGAGTTTGTCAGTTAGTTAAGAACAACCAATTAAGATCTCTGCCAACACAGGGGACTGCTGACAAAATTGGATCAGGAAGATAAAAGTGAGGACTGGCAATTGACTCTGCAGGAAGTAATCAAGAGTTCCACATTAGGAGTGAAATTGCCTGGCCACAAACAGTATTATTTGGTCTAAGTATTTCAGAAAATTAAGTCTTTCAACCATTGCCATACAGCTAGGAATTGCACAGTCACCACTTTATTAAAAAGTTACAATAACAGTATCTTGACTTCACAGAACAGGTCAAGTGTCATCTCCTTTCTTGCTCCTTCTTTATTCACAACTCTCTTCCTGGAAGTTGTCCCTGACTATGACAGGGAGGTTGGAAATAGGTGATCTTTAAGGTCCCTTTCAACCCAAACTATTCTATGATTCCAAGCTAGTGAAGATTTGCCCACATAAACTCCAAATGCTTGATCAAAGTACTTCAGTCATGCAGGAATAGCTCAGAAATGCTCTGACCCTCTTGTGCCAGGTGTGTGCCTTTCAGCCTCTTCCCTGCACAGGTGCTGGGGTGCTGAGCTGAATTCTTTCAGTAACAACTGCTGGTCATGAGTTGTTTGTACCATCCACTCTCTGAAATAGCAGCTTGAGACTGGAGGTGATCAGAGTCTGAGCATGGCTGGAGTCTGAACCATAGAAAAACCATTTTTAAGAACCATTGATTTGAGGGGATTGACTATGAAGAACCTCTGGTGCACCTAGGTTCAGATTATGAGTGATGTCCTGCATGAAAAATACCTTGTGAAAGAACTGAGGTCAGAAGAAGTCTGCAGACTTGTCTTAGAGGACTTCAGCAAATGCCACTTAACATTTAGATGTGGTGTTCTCTGGAACACTCAATTATTTGTCTCAAGCCATAAGGCCTCCTTAACAAATATTTGAAAGTAACCAAGCAAGCAGCATGTTCCTAAGGACTTAAACATTGCCATGTACTTGTGTGGATCTAACCAGGGGGAGGCTTTTACTAAATAAAATAATTTCCATAATTTGGAAGCTACAGAGGCGTATCTAAACTCCTCACCTCAATACATGAATACTGCTGTCTATTTCCATCTTCTGTGCTATGCCAAAAAGTGAGATTAAATTGTCAAAATGTGGCTGGGATGCCATGTAATGAGCATTCTTGCGAGGCTTGAGCTCATCCCTTAATGAAGCACACCTTGTTCCTTTCTAGGAAGCTTCCCTTCTTTCAGGGTTGAGTTGGATTTGTCAGGCTATGAACTTACAGCAGCAATAATGACTTGTCTGACTTGTCACTGGAACAGGTTCCAATGCTCTGCATATGCCAAGACTTCAAAGGAGTTCAGTAAAAAAGAACTGGTGTTGCACAGCTACTTTGAAACAGAGACATACTTTTATATATAAAAAAACCTTTTTTGTTCAGAGACCAGATGTAGTACTGAACTAGTGAGTAATGCTGAGCTTAAGCGATAGTGATGGTGCAGAAGCTTCTTGCCCTTCAACTGCAGCTTTCTCATGCTTGGAAAGGACAGTCCATATCATTACACAGGCCTTTCTATTTCCAAGGCTTTGGCTCACTAGGCAGTGTCTGCATTTTGATTTCAAGAAGAAACTGCTACACGACTGGCTAAACAGTCATTTTTGTCCCTTTGGAAATCATTAAACATTCAGTGCAAGTGCAGGGGAGGGAGAGTCTGTGAAAACTGTTCTTGCTCTTACTCCCTGTCTGTTGGTGCTCCATTGAGAGTGGTGGCCCTGCAGCCATCACTCATCTGCAGTGGCTTTGCTTCCAAGTCAAAATGAATTTTAAATAAAACTAACCAGAAGTATTTTATTTTTCCTGATTTCCAAGGGGATCTGCGCCAGAAACTCTTTCATTTCTTGGCATATTCTCCCTCCACACCCTAAAGCTAATCTAAAAAATTTGAGGGTGATTTCAGGTTGACTTGAATTTTGCAGCTGATGTCTTCTATT
The DNA here is from genome assembly GCA_037013685.1 of Acridotheres tristis. NCBI lineage: Eukaryota > Metazoa > Chordata > Aves > Passeriformes > Sturnidae > Acridotheres > Acridotheres tristis. The sequence goes on along the minus strand of CM072899.1, from coordinate 11,226,253 downwards.
TAAGCAATGTTTTGCACAGCTTTTTTTAGACAGACACTGACTACTTTGTGCATCTATCCCTGTAGCTCCCCTTGGGAGATGTGACCTCCATTTTATCTCCCTTGTAACCCTTGTACTGAGCAAGGGCTGAAGCAGAGCAAAGCACAGGACTGGGATGTCCAGTTCCAGCATTCCTCCCAGTCAGGTCCCGGGGCAGTTCTGTCCCCCCACATCATCTCTCCTTGGTCCTGTGTGTGTGGCAATGCCCACCCCTTGTCTGTTGGAAGCAGAAGTCATAATCCTTCTTTCAAGGCTTCTTGTGCTCTGCAGAAGGGCAGCAGCCACAGGCAAAAGCTCAGATCCAACCCTGGGCTGCCCAGGTCTCCAGGGATCTTGTCTGTCTTGCAGGTTCAGAGCAGCAGGTCTGGCAGTCAGTGCTGCCAAGGCAAATCCCATCTCTGATATCAAACAGGAGTGTCTCCCAGGGCAGTCCATGTAACCCTAGAATCCCTCCTCCTCAGTTTTATCCAAGAAGGGTGGGAAGATCTGACCCAGGAATTTGAAGCTACACACCAGGCACTTCACCTCTGATCTCAGCTTCATGTCCTCTAAAATATTACTTCAAAGCCTCCTTGAAACTGAATACAGCTGATCTAAATGTTGACTTTGCAGAGATTTACCCAGAGCTATGCAGTTGCAAGGACCCAATAATTCTTTCTCTCCCACCCCCACCTGAAATTTCCTTCCTCTCTTCTCCCTGTATTAGACTGCTCATGAGTTATTCTCAGTGAGGGCTTGCTTTTTGAAAAAAAACTGCAATAAATCAGCTTAAACTATTTCTCCACATTGTTTTGTGCTGGCTCTAACTGGATCCTGTTGAACCTTTTGTTATGAAATATATTTGTACTAACCAGTTCTGTCTCTGCTCTGCTGATTTATGATGTCTGCACTTTCTGACGTGGCTGGAAAACTTTGCCATGTTTCTCCTTCTGGACATCATGGCAGTTCTGAAACGTCCTCCTAAATCTGTTCTTGTGAGGGGCTGTGATTTTGGGATGTATGATGGGACCAGGCTTGCAGACTTGTTCAAGAGGGTTGCTCACAGGAGCAGGCACAGATTTTCAGACTGACCCCTAAATCTCTATGGTGTAAGACTGCAAGATGCTGCTTAAATTAACAGCAGCCCCTTCAGAGGGGCTTGCATGGGAACCAAGCCTGAGGAAATGAGGAAAGCAAGCAGGAAGCAGAGCTTGCTGAAGAGCCTTATTTTTAAATTGCCAATTTAGGATCTGGATAGGAATAAAGCTACTGATTGTACTAGTCTAGATCAAACCACATCAAACACAAATGTAGGGAACCCTCAACCCCCACAAGCTCTGTATAGTCAAGCAGAAATTATGAATTGTGAGCATAGTGCAGGTTCCTTTGACATGTTCTTTCATGCATAAAGGTTTTGCAAAGTTAAACCCCAGAGATAAACTCGACATTCAGAGCTCTGTGAGGTATCCATGCTAATGCTGAATGGTCTGTGATTTTGGGGGAAGGTTGAGAGACTCAGCTCCAGGCTATTGACATTCTGATTCACTTTTTCCCCTGAACTGGGAAAAACAGTGATAGAGCTGCTAGAAAGAGGTGGCTCCCCAGAGCCTGGGCATACATGGCAAAGCTGTGGGGCAGTAGGGCAGAGGCTAAGAATGCAAAAACCTGAGCAAGAGAGCAAGAAAAGCTCTTGGGTGTAGTGCCTCCTTGAAACATGGACTGGAACTGGGAGAAAAGTCACTCCCTCTTGCACCCTCAGGGGGACATAACTCAGATGTTTCCTGGAGGCAGAAGGACGGCATGAAGGGACACACCTGACTCCATAAATATTCCTGTCTAACTGGAGTCACTGGGCTGAACTCATGACTAGCTGTGTAGGTCACAAGCATGCATAACATGAGTGAAATTGCTGTAGCTTTTTGTAACCCCTACACACGGTCCAAGGTTTTTCAGGGTTGCCTTGGGGTACAAATCACCACCAGAAAAAAAGAATGCAAAAATTGACTCAAAAAACAGATACTGCAGATATCCAACTTCAGGTCTTACACCCAAAGCAAGGGACTGAAGAACCCTTCAGAGAAAAGGAAAAGATCACCAATAGTGAAGAAAAAATTTATTCTTCACTATGTGTTCTTGTAAATTAATAGCTGGATTTTTTTGGTAATCTTTAAGCAAATACCAAGGGTAGAAAATTAGATTGACACTTAAACCTCAACAAATATTATTATATGATAGATAGCTAATTCTTACCGTGAGGCCCATTCACCTAGCTGACACAAGAATTCACACCTTTCAGTGACTTTCCATTATAATATACTTTGGAAGCAAAATACACACAAAATATTTTTAACACACTAAAAGATCTGTGAGCAATTATCCAGTTGCTTGTCCAAAATCGTCACCAGTTTTTGGTAAATAAAAGTTAATTGTTCAGCTACAAAGGAACTGATAAATCAGCTCAAACAACACAACAAAATGTAGTACATAAGCCAGTCATTTTTCTGGCAGCTTAGCTGGCTCAGAGCTTTCCTGTCAGTTAGTTTTTTAAAATTACTTCAGGAATTTAGTGTCTGGAATTCAAAACCGTGCAAGTCAGATGTTCTTTGTTAAGGCTGATCTGGTTCTGGTAACAACATCCATAAGACCAAACAAAAAGCACAGTTGCCTTACCTAGAATAACATGGTATTATCTAAAGTTGTGAGGGCTTGATTCAGGAAATCACTTCTGGGTATGATTAAATCAGTCCTTATTCCAGACAGTCCATAAAAATGCCTTTTTAACTTTCATCCTGGACTTTGAGAGTCCTATTGACTTTCATGTGTTGAAGAAAGTTTCCTGAGGTTAAGGCAAGTACTTATATATTATTCTGAAGAGGGATGATTTTGAATGGGGTGGAAAAGATTGCATTTTTCATAAATACAGTCATCGGAAGCTTGTCTTCCGTTCTTTAGTTCAGTCCTAATGTTTTGGGTTATTTTCTGGCAATAAAAGAGGTCCCAGAGAACAGGCTCTGCCATCAGAGGATATAAGATGTTTAAGTCACACCATCCTGCTTGCAACCTTCTTTACCTAGTTCAGTTTCAACATTAATTTTGTTGACAGTAAAGCAAGAACGTGGGTTTTATGCCCAGTAGGACCCAAGCCCTGAGTGCTGTTTCAGGCCTGCAAAGTGTCACAGCACAGCAGTTTTCTGGGTGTGCTTTCAGTGTATGTTTCTTCTAACAGCCTTGCTTTAAGAGGGCTCTTACTCATGTGTGTAAGTCCAGCACTGCAATTTATTTTCCCTAGAATTATTTTCCTCCAGTGGACGTGGAATTGCATCACTGTACAACTGACAAGACAAAAAAGACATGTTAAAAAAACAGCAAAAAGAACCTTTAAACATGGTACTGCCTTTCTACCTAGAACTGCAAGCTAAAACATGACCCTGCCCTGCAAAGCTGCTGCCCACACAAGAAGTGAAATATTGGTGGATGCGAAGCCACAGTGAGAAATAGGGAAGGGCTGGGCACAGCTAAAGCTTGGATCAGCTGGTGACCTCACCAAGAGGCAGGACAAAACAACAACACACAAACTGCCTTGCAGCCTACACTGCACAGCTCCCACCCTGCCTGAATAAAGAACAGGGTGTTTGCAAGTGCTTTGTATTAACTGTGGGTGTGGCACTGCTGTGTTTTACAAAGCTGAACGGGCTGCAGCTGCAATACAGGAGGGACTGGTCCCAGTCAGGGGTCACCAGCACAGAGGGGATGGGAGAGCAGGGACAGCCACAGGTGCTATCACCGCCTCACAGAAGAGAGAACTAAACACAGCTAGTAGTTGATTTGAACAGTAAAGACAAATATTTTTCTGCCTTCTTGTTGCAATAAGCAACTGCATTTGTTTGCCAAGCTGCGCAGCACCAGGAGGCAGAAACCTGCAGTGGGGAGGGGGCAGGAGGAGGGGGAGGTGATAAAGGTTATGGGAAGGGCAGGAATGTGCAAAAGCCATCTGTTGCTTTTGCAAACAGCAGTCAATAAAGTGGTTTCCTTCAATAGCCCGTAATTGCCGTTGCAGAGTTAGGTGAGAGCAGCAGCGTGGGCTGATACCCAGCCCACACCTTGGCTGTGTGTGCAGACACAGCGCTGGGCGGGGAGCCCTGCCTGCAGGAGCTGCTCCTGAGCAGCTGCCCAAGCCCAGCTCTTTCCACATCCTCAGCACCCGCAGCTCCACCAGCCACAACCAGCTGAAGCATCCAAAGATACGCGAGCTTTCCCTGCCCGTGCTCAGAGGCGTTAGAATTAGCAGGGATTCAGGCTCAGGTCGCTTTCCAGAGAGCTTTGCAGGCTGTACACAATATTTGCTACCTGGTACGTGCGAACTTCCACGGATTTCAGCAGCACAAGTGCAGAAACTGGAGGTGAGGAAATTTCTCCCCATTATCAGTTTGATACACGGCCAAGACACAAACCCTTTATGAGTAAAATTCTCATTGAGACTGCACAGAAAGGCACCACAGTCCTGCAAAATCTCAAACACTGCAGGATCCATATTAATTTTAAATGACTCTGTTGAAAGCAATCTCTGATAGTCTGTTATTCCAGCCATTGTGGTAAGGAAGGAGAAGACTGTGACTTAAGCCCAGAGATATCTGCAAAAATGTTTACATACAGGAAAGAACTGCTGTCAGTCAATCTAATAGTTCGTTGTATTTTCCTGGCAGCTTGCTAGTGAAGATATGTTAAATCATGTATTTGTTACAGAGACTTTGGGGATTATTTGCCAAATCTAAACTTATTTTGTAGTGGAAAATTTGAGATAAAATGAAAGAGCCAAATCTTTCAATCCTTGTTCAGATGATACTCATACTAATTTCAGATTTTGAAGGTTGTGTTCAATATATGACCCTTGTGCTTAGACCTGAAAGCTGGAGATAAAGAGCTGTGTAGATGTGACCTAGTTTTTAGTCAGTAAAGCCAGTCTCCCTTTTTATCGAACAACAGGACAGACTGATTTTGTTTCAGTGTAACAAACTGGAAATTTTATGCTTTGTTTATGATTATTGATAGGACAAAACTTTCAAAAGTACCTTTGTCTTTTCAACAGCTTATCAACAGTGTCATTAGGCACAAACAAACTCAGGGGTCTTATTCAGTATTTTCCAGGCAAATAATAACCCAGGTCTGTTCCCTTCCCTGTGGTATGCAAAGGCTCAGTTCTGTGACACCTGGCAACTGTGTTCCAGGTGGAAGGAAAGGTCACAGGAACACCTTGCCTGTCTGAAACTTTGGGTTTTTATATTTTCTCACTTGGTTTACATAGAATGAGGGCTCTTATATCTAGAAGGATGCTGACAGGCAAAGTCGTGGTACTGCATCAGTGTGAATAAAAACAAAACAAGGGCTTTACTGTAACAGGGATGAAGAACCAAGAATTTCCTGGAAGAGATCTCTTTGCCAGCTTTACATTAGGCTTCATTCACTTAGTGCCATTTAGTGCATAAATTCAAATAATATTTCCCTGAGAAATGAAGAGCTATATTCAGCCAGCCAAGTTGCACCTTAATCTCTGTGCCTAGTCAGCAGAAACAAATACTGGTCCCCTAAAGAGCTTAAGTAAGACATTGAACAAGGAAGCTGTCAAGCTTGAAGGTAGTAGGAGTTGTGGGGCAGAGAGACTTAGCCTGGCTGAGTCTGTTGCATATCAGGGCAATGGGCCCACGGGAATAAAGTTAATATTCTCCACTGAATAAGCAATGTCTCAATTTCTTCAGTATTTGGAGGTATAATAATAGAGCCTGCATTCCTGAAATCAGTCTGTCTGCCAGGTGCATTGATAATTTGACAAATCAGTTGATTGGGGACAATGACAAAGGAAGGAATGACTGCTCCACACGGATTGTTTTGCAACCTTCAGTGACAGTAAAGAGGATTTGTAAGGCACAGCAAGTTAAATATGGTACATGACCTAACATCACCCTTGCTAATTGGTGTTAGACAGATACCAGAGCATCTTTGCCTTGTTGCCTTTGTGTTTGCAATGGACTCTGTACAATCCTTCTGGTCTGGATGGATGTTTTTTTAAATTTTCCAGCTGAGCAAATGCTTTGAAGCAGGTGCTAATTAAAGAGCTAGGAGAGGAATTTCTACATCATCCAACATGTATTTTTAAGTTTAAATATATTAAGATCTAAGCAGTTTATTGCTGTGAATACATTGTCTAAAAAGGTATTCAAAACTTCAATCAAGATAAAGTTGAGGAATTCTCTAGCTGTTAGCTGCTGTCATTGTTTTATGTTGTCGATTCTTGTAATATTTTGCTGTTCATGTACTGAAAATGTCAAACTTGTAGCCTTCAAATTGTTTTGTAGTTGCTGATGTTGCAATGACAAATGGTCTTTTTAAACAAACAAATAATGTTTATGCTGCCAAAGCTGGATTTTAAATAGTCACTAATCAAATCCTGCAGTATTTCTGTAATCTCCTTGTTACTTCTGCTATAGTTCTAGCCCAAGTCTATACAAATTTTATCTAGCAGAAATACTGGGGAGGTTCAGGTTCAGTCAGTTTCACTAGATTACATTCCAGTAAAAGTAAGGTATTGTTCATAAAACTGGACTATTCAAAGATCAGTATTTGCAAAAGAAAGTGTATTTTAGACTAGTTTTTTATTATCTCTGTCTGCACAGTGGCTAAGAGTCATTTTAATCATAGAAGTGATGCAACTGTTTTGGGGCAGAAAGTGGAATGGTAAAATTACCATAATTGGGTCAAAAGATAAAATTCCAAACTCCAAGCAAAGTGCTGGAGACCCATTCTTTGGCTGAAATTCCACCTGTGAGTATTCTGGAGCATCAGACAATGTTTCAAGTTATGAAGTTAAGGACAGTGTTGGTATTTGAATCACAGAGGTACCAGTCCCAAAAGAAGCAGATGGCATCAGTTACGCTGGAAGAGCCGTGTAGAGCCTCAAGCCCCCATGGAGTTATCCAGCTCAGGGACTGATGCTGATGCCCATGTGCACCTTGAACTTGCAGCAGACCATGGTGGCTCTGTCCCATGAGCAGTTGCCTTCCCTGTAACCCATCCTACAACAACCTGTTGAAGGCCAGGTGGATGGCAGGTCAAGGTGACAATGGTTTCCCCTGTATTCAAACTGCAAATTCTGCACCTGCCTGCTGTTTGCTGATGCCTGCAATGCTGTTGCTGGATTGAATTGCTGTTGCTGGTTTCCCTTGCAGCTTTGAAGCTTTTGTGGGTTGGTTGGCACGTTAATGATTTATCCATTGCTGCTCCATTTAGGGCCCTGGTGTTTATTGCCCATGGGGCTGGGGAGCACTGCGGCCGCTACGATGACTTGGCACAGAAGCTGACAGGACTCAACTTGTTTGTGTTTGCCCATGACCACGGTGAGTAGTCTAAAACTGTACTTGATTTACAAGCCTGTGCTGAAGTAAATGCCATTACAGCTACTCAGCAGTGAGAGGAGAGCCAATAAAATATTTATAACTAGACATAAATGAGAAAGGGATTATCTGTTGCTTTGTCAAGATCTGCATGTTGAATCTGTAAAAGCTATCCCTGTTTGCTTTGAGTTTTCCTTAGCCTTGCTCTTAACATTACTGCTGGTGCTATTTTGACCTCACTCTAAAGGATTATTTCTCTTTCACCTGTCTCTTGGGGTTGAAGTGGAATTGTCCACTGTGAAAGTGGGACTAGGAGCCGTTTCTGCTGGGTTCACTGTCAATGTTCTAAGTGATCCCAGACAGGCGGCTGAAATGTCAGCATAGCTTTTATGTACTGACACAATGAGACAGAGGCACCCTTGAAACATGGAGAGACAAGAAGGCATCACAGACACCTCTGGGCACATCTCCACAGTCCAGCAGAGAGACTGGAGCTGGCTGTGCACCCCCAAACTCTGAGGAGAAACCAGCCTGAGTGGGTGCAAGGCTGTGACAACACAGCAGCACCCCTTTGGCCCTCAGCCAGCAGGGTGGGCAGTGCTGGGCCAGGTGCACTTACCTGTCCCTGCCTCTTCTTGCTTGAAGGTCTCTGCTCTGTGCCCCACGCTGTGGTGATGTGCTGGGTGTCACCAGGTCTCCTGCAATGCATGGATCAGGACATCCCAGTAACATATTTGAACTATCCTGGCTCTCTGGTAGCCTCCTGTCACACATCACACTTGCAAATTCATAACTTTCTTGTGCTTGGAGATCTCTGCTTTGACTTTATCATTGCAGACTGCTGCTCCCTGTGACAGCCACTCTGTCAATATCAGTATCAGCAAAATGAATCAATGGGATTGATGATGGCAGCAGACAAAATGCAAGGCCAAATTCTGAGCTGACAGGTTGAAATGGGATGAATCTTGGTGTAAATCTGACATCCTTTGGGCAGATTATCCACTGACATTGGGAAGTATACTGCAATTTACTTGGCTGAAGCCAAGACTCAAACCTGCCCCTAGGTCTCCTCAAAGACAGAACTGTTTAATTTGAGTTTGAAGATCTTGAATGTATGTGAGTCATTGCACCATTTATCTGTGAGAGGAAAGGCAAAACCTTATTTAATCTAGGTACCAAGGCTTTCCCTTGCTCTTGCACTTGTGACTCACTTTCAGTCACAGAACTGCACTTGATGTGCAGAAAGGACGCCTCTATTTTCTCTGAAAAAGATAATATCTAGTTCTCGATATAGCTTGCAAGGAAAATAAGTAAAACCCATGTGACTTTTTTTTTTTTTTAGCAATTGATCACATGCCACGTTTGAGGCTGGCTTTGCAAAGGGAGGTGACCTGTGCAGAAGTATCCTTACTCACCACCTAAGTCTCTCTCTCCCTCTGTAGGCAGAGCGTTTCTGAGTGTTGATTCATTCATTTTGATACACTTCTTTCTGAGCTGGAGGGAGGCTAGCAGGAGTCTGCAGAAATCCCAGTAGGAAGTGTCTCCATGCCCCTCTGTGTGTCTGTATGGAATAAAGTTCATGGGAAGGGGGATGGAACAGGCCACATGCTGCTCTTAGCAGACCACAGCCAGTCCATACAAAACTTTACTGAACTCCAGGATACACAAACAACTTGTTCAGTCTCCATGAGCCTGTGAGGGACTGCAGTTGCTCTCTGTGCATACGTAACACCATGCCTCAGCTCCTCATTCCCATAAAGCTTGATAAAGGTTTTAAGAAACAGAGTTAAAATAGCAATAATTGAAGCAACAAATCTAGACGAAATGATAAAACATTGTATTTATCACATGGATTTGATACAGAGAATGCCTCCTCTGTTGATGGAGAAGGATCTTTGAGGTTAATGTTCCTGTTAGGCATGTTTTGTGCTATGTGACTATTTGGTGTCTTTTTTCTTGAATATATTTTTCACTAGAGAAACATAAATATTTCTTGGTGTTTTGGGTATTGCTGGATTAAACAGTGCAATTAGTACAAATCTGGTTTCTCAGGTCAGTTAACAACTTTGTTCTCCCTGTCAGACCTACAGTTTTGTTTGTTAATTCCATTTTCCTGATCAGAAAAGACGAGAGGGTGAAAAGGAAGCTGAAAGCAGAACAATGGAAACACAGTTGTGTTACACAAAGAGCTGATCTAACTGAGCCTTGATTCACTGTAAATTAGAAAGACAATAAACATCTTTTAGGCTCTGTATAATAATCTTTGCACTTAAAGAGGCAACCACCAAGGATAAACTTCGATGAAATACAAATTACAGCCTGAGCTGAAGAACATAATCAGTCCATTGCTAAAACTTTTCTGGTCAGACTGGGAGGTTTAATTTTTTCCTCCACTATTTTATCTATTCCAAATCACTTCAGCAGTGTGTTCCCCTTTGTGTCCTTTCCTTTGGATATCTTTGGGTAATATCAATTATTCAATTGTGTTAGCACTACAATAGCTGTCTGTTCCCTACCGTGGCTCTTAGTCCTATGAGCTCAGTGTAGACTTCCTGACCTGGATATTTGGTTCTGGTATTCTCATATCTCATTCTCTGGATAAAATTCCCAATACAGGTGCATTATCCATGAGATCATTAGTGCAGTTCCACAGCGTGGCAAGTGTGATTTCCCAAATGACTCGGGAAGTTACCAGGGTTGTAGTATGCGTGACTTGACTGATTTATGTTGTGTCTATCCTTCAGTCAAAAGAAGGAAAAATAATTTCCATTTTTATTGCTGACTCTGTAGGAGCTCACACATGGGCTCTAAATCTTGCCAAAGGCTGCTCTGCATCAGTGTTTCCTCTTATGCAAGGCTTCCCCAAAAAGGTGCTTCATAGAGTAACAAACACTGTGCACTCCAGTTTGTGTCTTAGTATTGCCACATGTAAAGTATTTCTGCCTCACTCCTCACAGTATATGTTCAAAATTTGAGCATTTACTCTTTGGGACATTTCATTGTAATCACAAGACTGCTGGACCTCATAGATATGTATTAGAAATTTTCCGTAGTGATGGTGGAAATTGAATTCCAGAAGACCTCTTAACCTTACCTTACATCTAATATTATTAAATGGCTTTGGTTTACATCAACCCTGTGAAAGAGGAAAATGGAATTTCTGTGTAATACAGCATTTTTTTCCTGTGGTCTCTTATAAGGTGTTTTTAACAGGCAGCTAACTGTTTCCCATGATTTCTGGGTTTGCTTGGCAGGAAGCTTCACGAAGGCAGAATTAAGGCTGCTGGGATAACCTTGCTATTTCTGCAAGTTTAGGTATTTTGAAACAACATCTCACCGTTTCAACTTCATTTCTGTATTACTGTTATTTTATTATGGCAAGATTCTGATGACAGAAGAAAGAGACAAACATAATTGGTTATTGGCAATCAATTTGGGAAAGCTTTCTTAGAAAGAATACCTGCAGGGGATTCATCAGAGTGGAGCAATATTGCAATTCTTCAGTCAGCGGCAGATTGCAGCTTCTTTAGTTTTAACACAGTAATTTTAGGAATCTGTAAAGCTGAGAGCCAAGGAAAACGAGAATAAAGGCTAGAGAATGTGGCTTTGTTTTGTCATACCAAGCATTTTGAGTTGGTAAAGCACATGATGTTCCAGCCATCCTTGTCTCTCTGCCTATAACATCTCATTTGCTGAGATCTAATGCACTGTGGTTGCATTACGTGGCCAGAGCCTAGAAAAACCACAATTTCACCTTCAAAAGTACACGTCAACTAATAGCAGTCAGAAACACATTTCCAAGATACAGGGACCACAAAAATGTGTTCATTTTTTTCTTACACTTTAATCATCGTTGAAATTAGCCCTAATTCTCACTTGGACTTGGCTATTGTGTATGTCTTCCATGAGGATGAGGAGGATGAAATGCTCAGCCCTAGCCACCAGATTCACTCCCATCCTGCATTCTCCAGGGGGAATAAACCCTCTACCTGTCCTGGTACATGAAGACCTTTGACTGTTTCACCCTTTTTGAAGCTGTTGAATTTCCCACTCTTGAGTTACATTTAATGTCAGATCAAAGCAGAGGGAAAGGTTGCAGCTCTAACAGCTTATTCACATTCCTTAGATGTTTCTAACTGAAGTTCAGCTTGCTTTGGCAGCCCTGCTGCTGCTTTGTGTGTGGTGAGCATTTCTGACGGGTTAGCAGGTCCCTCTCAGACACCCACTGGTGCTTCTTCTCTCCATTAATTTTCTCACTGCTTTCTCTGTTTAATGAAGGATTTATTTCTAAAATGTAGAAAATAGCTGGAGCAGATATTTTTAAATGCATCAAATATTAGCTGCTTTTGTTTTGGTTTTTTTTCCAAGTGATTGCTATGTTGTTCTTGCAACTGTTAAAAGACCATTTTGTTGATGAGAACAGAAGGCTTTTATTTATTCATAGCACTGGGAAGGATTGGTCTACACAGAAAGATTAAAAAGAACTAAACATGGTCAAACTGGAAGGGGAAAATTACCAAGGATGTCAGAATTAATAAGAACAAGAGTTAGGGTAGCACTGCAAGTGTGAAGTAACAGCTCACATACATTAGCATGCAGGAATGTTCTGGACAGCAGCATTCCCTGACATTGTGATTGGGCAGCCTTCAGAACAGTCTTCAGGAATGGAGTCAGGAAAGCTTTGGCAAATGTTATTTGGAGCTGGTTTGCCCATGGAGCAGCACCACTGCTCTCTGCTTCCTCTGGATGAGCCCACTGCATTGGAGCAGGGAAGGTTTGAAGTGCTTTTCTGCAGAGCTGTGGGAAAGAATGGCACTCAGTGTTTGCTTTCCTTTGACAGGAGGCTTACAGTGGGCATTTTCACTTTTTTTCAGCTGAGAGCTATAGGTTCCTCTCAGCAGGGGACTCCAGAGGAGGTGGCTCTTTGCCCTGGCTGCTAGAGTACTGCCAGTGCTGTTTTATCCCTGCTTTGACTCCCTACTCAGTATAATCCCAAACCTTTCCCTGCCTTTCCTTCTCCAGATGTTGAATGAAGGTAGGAGTCAGGCTTATCTGCCTTCCAGGCACTGGTGAGGAATGCTACCCCTGTGTGGGGCACATAGGAGCTGAAACCACAGCATGGGTGAGAGTTCAGATGCTGCAGTACACCATGGAATTCTTTAGGCAGTGAGACAACTGTGAGAATCTGGAGAAAAGTCATCCTGTAAAACAAAGAGCTAGTGAGTAAACTTAGGTCTGCCTTACTTCTCTAACTGCTTTGGCTGTGGGGATGCTCATGGAGAGAGATGAGCTGGGAGACCACCCTGCAGCCACCAGTGAGCTCCAGGCAAAGTGAACCAGTTGTTTCTGACCTCCACATCTTCTGGCATCACTGATCTTGTAACTCTGGATCTCAGAGTAGGAGTGTCAGCTTGCTGAGAAAACCACATCATGCAGTTTTAACCTCTTTGAAATTATAGGCAAAATTATTGCTACAGCTAAGATACAACTTTTCCCATGCACTGAGCAAGCTCTTGAACACTGTCTTTCAACTAGACAGCATATTTCCTCTTGCTTTCTCCCATGTTGCTGCATGAGCCTGGGTTCTTTTGGTGGTTGTGAGATGGCATCTCCCAGAGGGACCACAGCTCATGCTGGAAAAAGTCCTCTGGATACACCTCCTACAACATAATGATGCTGAAATGTGCCCATAATTGTATTATAACAGTGTAGCCCAAGGGGAGTATCCCGTGGACAACAGGCAGTTGTAAGCACTTTGAGATGGGCTTTATTAAATGGAGGTTTCCGCATTATTCTTGTTATTTTTGAGGAGGTCATTACAGATGTCTGCAGCCCAGCCTTGCCCTGGTGAAGTGATCTCTGAAGTGACTCTGCTGCTTCATTCACACTGGGATCACACTGTCCCAAATCTCTAGAATGCTCCACATGGCATCTTTCAGGGCAGTCAGGGTTGTTTCCATTTGAGAGGAGCAGCTACACAACAGAGAGAACACTCTGTGTGAGTTATGACAGCACATACCTGCAGGGTCTCTTGCTCCAGACGAGGCCACAGCCGGGACTTGGAAAGGCAAATGCAGCCTTTGTTTGGTTTGTCATGTGAAGGCAGATGAAACAACACTGTCAGGCCAGGAAGCAGCTAGACCACAGCAAACTAAAAATAAACAAACGGTAAGGCTCCACACAGCTGATGTGTCTGATGGAGCACACATATACAGCAGTGTAGTATTTTGCTTTAAATTTTTGGGTTGGGAAAGGTGCAGGGGATACTAAGAGGTGTTTCCTCTCTGCTCTGCTAAGGGGGATGAGACTTTATTTCATGGATTTCCCTGCTGATGTAAAAGGGGGGAAAACACAGTCTTGCACCTGTCTTTTAGGCAAGGAGTTTGGAAATTATGAGGACTGGATACACCTTTAGCCCAGATGCAGAGAAGAAAGGGCACCTGAAATCAGATATGTAGTGTCATCTACTGTGAGCTATGAAGACTTGTCAACCACACCCAGGCTGCTCAAAGCAATCTATTTGTTTATCTGACTCTGACCAATTATTACTTTTTAAGTCAGATTTAATTGTGGTACAGTCAGTGAGGTAAGACAGACAGGTAAGCTGTGTGCTGTAACCCAGGCACTGTTGGGATATGGGGAAAGACAATGCAGATGTTCCTTCATCACTGCTCCTACATGTAGATATCACTAGATTATAATGTTGGGCTGCAGTAAAAATTGCAAAAGAATGATTGTGGTTTCCTCAGTTACTCTGGTCCTCCCAAGTGCTCAACCATTTCCTCACTGCTTTGTATCCACCCTAGAAAAAAAGGTTATTGAATAAACAACATGTCATCCAGTTGAACGGGATCTTTGGCTCAGGCCCTGGCTGAACTGAGCTCACTTGTCATCCAGCAAAGCTGTGGTGTGAGCTCTGGGGGAAGCAGAGCTGGGACACATTTTACTCCAGTCATGGCCCATCCACTTTCTGGCATGAGCCATTCTCTTTCCTCTCTCCATCAGGTGATGGGAAGAAGGTGCTGGAGACCCAGTTCCCCTGGCTTGGTTGCAAGACCACTTTATGATGGAATCCCTTTTGGGGCACACTGGGGTCTGAGAGCCTGGCTTTTTACTCCAAATGAAATGGGCCAGGCAGCCCACCCCAGTTCTCCTAATTATTCAATTCTTACTAATGAGCAGGGGGAGAAAAGTCAGTGGGTCATTCCATGAGACAGGACATCTTCTCAGCAGCTGCTTCTTGAACAAAGCCTCGCTGTTGGCCTTCACACAGGGAGGCGTGGGGCTGGAACAGCAGTCCCAGTGAGCATGGACATGGCAGCAGAAGGAACAGAGTGCTCCCTTTGGAGCACAATGGCTGAGCGTGGCACTGCCAGCTCTGCCCTGTGCTCCTCAGCCTGTCACTGCTAACTCCTAGCTGCTGACACACAGGCAGCGTGACAGAAGAAAGATACGTCATTCATTCGGGAAACTTAAAAGGCTTTTTCTTCCCGTGAGGGTTGAATCCTTCTGTTTTCCCTTCCATAGTTCTGCCTCTCAGATGAGAGAGACACTCCATGGTAAAGAGGAGTGGACCATTGAATTTGTGTGTGGTGCTGATAATGTTGGGCCTAAGAGATAGGCATTTTGAATGAGTGGTCCCATTAATCAGGAGTAAAACATCCTCTTTTTGGACAAAGGTTTCACTTTAGTGAATTTGAGAAACTAAAGGGGAAATAGCCCTGACTGAACTCCACTCATTTCATCTTTCTTACAATCCGTTGTTTCGCTCTTGTGATTGCAAGATTCTGGGCAGTTGCTGTCTGTACTCAGTCTTTACCTGTATAAATTAATCCCTAAATTAAGGGTCAAATTCTGCTTTCACAGCTGCTCATAGAAATCCAGGATAACTCTGTCACTAGGTCAGAAAGCAGGCTCAAGCTGCAACTTGTAATTGCATTTCACATTAGTGCAGAAGGGTTGGCAACCTCATGTAATGTTTTCAACAGCTTACTTGCTCTCCCATAACCAGCTCTGCAGGCTGTAGGCGTATGTCTGCATGCAAGATGCTGGAGGATGGAAGGACAAGGACCAGATGGTTATTAGAGCTAAGACTGAGAGAACAGATCCTTTCATCTTCCCAGCTATGTCTATTATCTGGGGCTACTGGACAGACATCAAACTTGCTTCAAACTTTGTTCCTCTACTGACTTCTGTGACAGGACATTAGTTCATATCATCAGGGACTTTGACCTCAAGAAGCATCAGAGGAATCTGTATTCTTTAAGGGAAAGAATAACAAATCAATGTTGCATATAATATCTGTGGACCTTTTCCATTAATGGTGTGGATGATGGGATGGGGAGCACTTTCAGCCAGGTTTCAGGGTGGAAATTGAGCATATGCTGGAAAGCTGCTATTCACAGGAACCTTGACATGGGGAAGAAAGGGAACTGGCAGGGACCTCGTGAAGTTTCAACAAAGGCACTTGGGGAGTTCTGCATCTGTGGTGGAGTAACCCCATTCAGCATTAAAGACTGGGCACTGAATGAATGGAAAGCAGCTTTGCAGAAAAGGACTTGGGGATCCTCACAGACAAGCTGAACACAGGTCAACAGTGTGACCTTGTGGTGGAGAAGGCCACCCCATACTGAGCTGTATTGAAAGATTATAGCCAGCAACCAAAGAGAAGTGATTATTTTCTTCCATTCAGCGTTTTTGAGACCACATCTGAAACACTGGTTCCAATTTGCTCCCTAGAAAAATGAAAACATTGACATACTGGACCAAGGCCAGAGGAGGGCTGTCAAAACAATTAGGGTACTGGAGAACAAGATGTGCGAGGAGAGGCTGATAAAACTGGGATTATTTAGCCTTAGAAGAGAAGGAAGCTTTGAGAAGCCTTATTTAGGCTTAGAAGAGGGGATCTTGTTGCTGTCTACGAGTCTCCAGTGGGAGCATGTGGTGACAGCAGAGCCAGACTCTTGGAGGTGCCCAGTGATGGAATGAGAGGGAAGTGACACAAGTTACAGCACAAGAAATCCCAATTACGTACGAGGAAAAATGTTTTCACCATGAGGGCAGTCAAATGTTTGAGCAGGACCCAGGGAGGTGGGGACATCTGTAGCCTTGGGGATATTTAAAACCCAGCTCAGTAAGGCCCTGGGAAACCTGGCTGAATGGGAAACACTTTGAGTAGGGGTTTGAACTAGATAATCACTGGTATCCCAGCATAAATTATTTTTTATGAACTAAAGAGCATCCTAGCTGCTAGTATTTGGGATGTTGCTTCCAAAAATAAAACATGGAGGGTTTTGAAATGGGTGGGAAAAATTACCTTCTTAAAAGCAGACTTTAATAATACCTACAGTTAAAAACAGCTTCATCTTCAAGGAGATGCTTTTTGACATTTTTGCACTCTGAGAAAAAGAAAGTAGTTTATTTCCACCTTTACTGGGACAATTTTTCCATAGCAACAGCATTTCATTAATGTGCCTAGCTTTCCTATTGTTTGTCAGATGTCTAATTTGGATGAAGTTGTTTCAGAAGCTAATTACTGATGATTCCTCACCTACAAATGTATCTTCATACAAGTGTGGACTTTGTCATCCCATTGGGTTACAAATGACTGTTCCAAGTTACTGAACACTCTTTGAAAAAGAAGGGGAAAAATATAATTTTTTTTATATAACTCCGTTTGGATTAACACATTATTTGGGTTCTCCTTCAGTACCTTTTTAGAGAGATAACAGGAGTCAAAGGATCACAGTCCTGCTCAGATTAGTGCCCATTTCAGCACTAACCTGGAGAAGAGCTTTATTAAGGAGTGTGGTGTGCAAAGAGAGCTCTTATTTGCACGAGGAAAGGCAGAGGACAGGCAGATTTACAAAGAGAAGTAAAACATATATCCAATTAATAAATGGCCTGAACCTGCCATTTCATCTTCATTTTTCATGCTCTTTGTGCCCTGCCTACATTAGAAACTGTGAATAAAATCGTTCTTGCTGAACTGAGAAGTCACAATATCAGGGGAAATGATTCACTAAAGCAGCAAAACTTCCACTAAAAGAAAGGTTTTTCCTTATAACCTCCTTCTGAAGTCATGGGAAGGCTCGCTTAAGCTGCATGCATTTGTGTGTTTTGATCCAAAATGAGGCACTCAGCCTATTTTTCACCAAGACTTGCTCTTAACAGATTCCCTGGGGCACTCCAGGCAAACCTACCCCACTGTGTGTGTTGACACAGTGGGAAATGCCAGGAGCTGGTCCAGGGTCTGAGGCATCAGCCTCCCACAGCTTCCTGTTCCTTCATGGCCCAAGCTCTTGAGTTCCAGAGCTCCACTTGACAAAATAAAGATGCCGAAGCAGCCTATATACTGCTTTTCATAATTTGTAGTTCTAGTGCTCTTTGTTTGTTTATTTGCTCATTCATAAAGTGTGGCATGTTGTTCCAGAGCTGGAATGTCTGATTCCAGATGGTGGATTTTCTCCCTGCTGATTTTTCTGGGAGTAGCTCTATTTGTTACAGACCATGAGCAGACCTTTTAAGGGACTCTCAGAAGTCCTAAAACTAATAGACATTTTTTAAATAACAAAAGATGTAGAGAGTTTTTTAAAAAACAGAATGTTCTCTGTCAGTGCCTTCAAACAAGTGCATATTGCAACAACAAACCCCAGAAGGAAAATAATCAGTGCACAATAGGAAAATTAATCCTTTGTTGGTTCACATATTCAGGTTTTTCCCTCTTCAATAAGTGCAAGTGTTGCAGAGAAATAGGTTTGGTTATTCAGTGTCTGATGGATTTAATTTAATAGTGCTTCTCCTATTACACTTTTATTTTGAATGCAAAAGAAGGCATTTATTTGATTAAGACATACTCCTGCTAGCAGCACAGGCAGGAAGACACTCCCTGTATTATCTAGGCATTTCTTCCTCCAAACAGCATCCTGTCTTCTTCACAAGTGGTCAGAGATCAGTTTTTAACCGAGTTTTGTCACCAGCAAACACTGTTGCTGCTGAGCAGGCTGTTCCAGCTCTTGCTCCTCTGACTCTTTGAAGGTCCTCACTTTTTGTCCCAGTGTATTCCTGCCCACGTTAGGGCTGAATGACAATGTTTTTCTCTTCTCCACCTGTTAGTTACCCACAACATGTTAGTTCAGAGCATTTCTCTTTTGGTTGTCTGTGGAGCCTGGCAGAGCATTAACATAAACTTGTGTCATTAACTGACGTCTTTCACTTCTGTACCACACATCCCATGGGCCTTTCCTGGTTCTGCCTCTCCTTTCCTCTTTGAGACATCAGCTGATCCCTGCTGAGGGATCAGGTGCCATCAGCTTTGCCTCTCTCTCCCTTGGGGATGGTGCCAGTCCATGCATGCCCAGCTCAGCACTGCAGCCTCTCATTTCTTTCACAATGCCTCTAACTTAAAGCCATGTTTATAATGGGATTCTTATGTAGTTTGGGGATTTATTTCTTAATTGCTTGAGCTTTAATTGCTTCTGTGCTGCTACACACAGAATACATGCTTGCATCCTCTGAAGGCAGTAGCTAAATGCCACTAACTTCAGTAGGACTAGGATTTGACTCATAGGTTTTAAGGTAGTTTTTCCTATTTTAGTAAAAAATTAGCATATCTTGGACTATTATTTTAGAGAATAAAATATCATTTTAGCATTTAAAGCATACAGGGAACTATAAAATCGTAGTTGGTGCTTTGGGACAGTGATTGCAGAATTTTAAGAAATTAACCTTGATAATTGAAAGCCTCTGGCAGTGTGATCCTCTTCACTTCTAAGGCCATTGGTAAAGTAAAGCAAAATGTCTGGTTAACTCTGGTTCATTCTCCAACCCAGAAGAGGTTCTCCAGCATCCCAGTAACACTCCTTTTGGCCTTGAGCCTGCTTAAGAATAACAAACTGAGGATTGCAAAAGGTCTCACAAAACCTAAGGCCATTTGGAAGAAGTCTTACCTGAAGACGTGTGTGAAGCTCACTTTGAAGTCTTCTGTGCACTCTGGCAGTGAGGGAGCCATGGGGGAATTTTAGATTCATAATGTACTGAGACATCAAATAAGAGCTCATCAACCCATTACTGTAACAGCCAGTCCCAGATGGGAGCATGTCCTGGTCTGTGCCAGCTCTGGTAAAGTTTTAGTGACCTACACTAGAAAATCTCTTTTGCTTATATTTCTGGAGGTTCCCTGGATTTCACATCACTTTAATCTGGCCTGTGTTCTGTTATGTTCCAACAGTGCTGCAGTTTTAGCTGTGGCTATCTCCTGCAAGTCGTCCTTCCCATTATTCCTAAGATCAATCCTGTATGATTCAGATCAGGATGTGGCTCATTCTGTATCACAGTAGTAGACCATGCAAGAAGGTGTTGGGAAACTGCCACTTGGCTCTGCCACAGGTTTGTCTTGGCTCTCAGGAATAACACTTCACCTCAGTATATCTCAGGTTATTCATGAAAACATCTGAATGTGATGTTGACCCACTTCCAGAGAGCTGGCAGCTCAAAAGCCCTGAGCTCCAAGAATTCAAAACCATTACTGTGAATGATTCTTCACAGGCTGAGAAGAAGATTCAGCCAGTGAATACAGCAGCTTATAATAAAACACCTCACCCACATTGAAAGGGATGAGGCAGAAAAATAAGAAAGATTAAATTGCACCTATATAGCTTTTCCTTATTTCCAAATTCTAAGCATGTGTTTTCAGAAGTGCAAGGGAATGGGCTGTGGATGGAAAACAGTCAGATGTCAGGTAATTACAAACTGCTTGACTAGTTTGGTCGTTACACATTGGTTGAATTTGTCTTCAGGATTGCACCTGGAAACTTGACCACATTGCCAACAATGCAGAAAAGTTACTGTGTCAGCCCTTCTAAATTATTCTAAGCCTGTGCTTTACTCCACCCTTCATCATTATTGCTCCATGAATAGGAGAAACCTGTTCTAACCACAAGGTGAGATTTCCCAGAGCACTGAAACTGATGCTACAGAGCCTGTCTTGTGGCACTTGAGGGTTAATTTCTTTGAAGATACTGTCTGCAGATTCAGTTCATGGGGAGAGCTGTTATACCCACAGCATCTCTAATGCTGGGATTTATTCAGGGCTTGGCAGTACTCTCTAATCTGAGAATTCTTGTTTAGCTACAAAAATAAAATCTAAAAAAAAAAAGTGCTGAATTGTAGATGGTACAAAGACTAATGCTCTCAACCCAGATCTCTTAAAATTGACGTTCTCCCTGCTACATTTATTTTCTGGTTCTGAATATATCCAAGACAAAGCCTGCTGACAGATCCTGGCAGTTTTTCTAATGCTGCAGAGTGGGCAGCCTGACCCATCGTGGTGCCAAGTTCATGCTCAGCTCAGCAGAGGGCTGGGGGAAGGGGGAGGAGGCTGAGGACACTTGTGAACTGAGCCTGCCCTGATACCACCTGCACTTTTGACTACAGTCCCGTGCCCTTTCATGAACCCTGCACCTCTCCTGCCTGGATTTTGTAGGCAGCTCTCCCTGAGCTGCAAATACACCCTTGCTGGCTGATTGTGAAGTAGCTCTCATAGCCCAAAAACAGCATATGGGTCCATAACCTTCAATAGCTCAACACTTGTATCTGTGCTTTGTTTACTGAACTGTAGACCTGCCAGCCAGGATTCATTGTCTGCTGTCACCCAGCCATGGTTTGAAAGGAGTAATAGAGCACAGAAAGCAATAACCTGCCTGTTTGATCCTGGCTTTTTTGGTAAATATATATGTAGTGAGGAGAATTTCAGAGTTGCAGTGGGGAAAGTTACAGAGAGAAAAGGGTATGAAGTGGTAAAAAGCAACGGAAACAATAACTCTGAAATCAACCTCTACCAAGAAAGGACAACAGCTTTGCTGCAAGACGAATTTAGGAGAGCTATTTTCTGCCCTGCCACTTCCCCGTGACTTCCCCCATGCACCATCCAAATGCCACTCAGCCATGAGCCAACTGGCAGCATTTATGCTCTGGCACACTGGGCAGGATTGACCCACTCAGGAATGCTCCCTGCCAGACCTGCTTCATCAGGAGGGTTTTTAGGAGAGTTTTTTCCTTAATTGCATTGCTGCCGGTCAGATCTGTTAGGGTTTGAGTGAGCTACAGCTCTGTACGGATGTACCCTGCTAAAAAAGAAAAAAAAAAATCAAATTAAAAAAGCCTGCCCTTATTTCAAATAATCCACCTGCTGTTCACCCATTGAGCTTGTGCAAAGTGGGTATAAAAAGCTATCAGCTCTGGGAGAGTGGTATTTCCTTCGTGCCTTGTCAGGAACAGGGACAAATCCCATCTAATGAGGGTGGCACTGCCATGTGGCAATACGAAGGAGTGAAGCAAAAATCTTTTTAAGTCTGTGGGAAAGCTCCCTTTGGACAGGCTGATTGAGAACTGGAAGTGCAAGCCATGGAGAGAGCTGACCCTGAATGAAGGGCCTTGAGATCTCAGGTTTGTTAATGATCTTTTGGCAGATTAATTGGTAAAACACCTTACTGGTATCCTAGAACACGAGTCACTCTTTTTAGAAACATCATTATTCATTTGCCAGTTGCTTAAAAATTATATAACCAACAATTCTGTGCCAAGATTGCTTTGGAATAGAGAAATGCTGTATTCTGGTGCCAAGAATTTCACAGACTAAACAGAACCCACTGGGAGCCCTTGCTCTAGATGGGAACTCGTGTTTATTTTAACATGTAAATAAATCAGATGAAAAATGGGTCTTTTAAATTCTTTTTGTTGTTGTTGTTATTGATGTGGGGCCCCAATGGGTGGTCTGCATGGAGAGGAACCTTTTGAAGAGAGCTTGAAAGGAAGTTGTGTCCATCCCCCAAGACATTTCATCAGCAGCATGGAGGCAGTTCTTACATGATCCAGCTTTCATCTTCTATTCTTTGTGAGGCCTAAACTACTGCAGGCAGGGAAGAATTCAGTCTGTCTTTCTTAACAATCAGGATTAGCTGATTTGATTGTTTATTCAAGCACACAACTACCCCAGGCACACATCTGGATTTTGCAGTGTGAGTAGCTGGTTGATGCTGCAGGGAAAGGCTCCTGCTCAGCCACCCAGGGCAGGGTCATTCCCTTGGAGCACTCTTGGGAGGGGAACAACCAGGAGGGCTGTGCACACTCAGGCAGGGTGAACAGAACCATCCTTAAGCAAACAGAAGAGCAAGAAATGAATGGCCTTTGTTGAGGCAAGAAATGGAAATGTTTTCTAGTTAAACAGGCTGTCATTTAGGACTTAATAGCATGTGCATGTTGGAGAGCCAGCCCACATGCCAGCCACGCTTTGGAACAAATGGGCAGGGAAGGGGAAGGGGAGGGTGCAGTTCCACTCCAGCAATGGCTTTTTCATTGAAAATCCTGACATTTTGAATTGCTGCCCCAGCTGTTTCCATATTGGATCAGAAAGTTAATGCAAGTGGATGTTCATCCTTGTTTTCAGCTAGGGAAAAGTACAGTTTGCACTTTTTTTTTTTTTTTTTTCATTCAAAGGATTAAAACAAGAAAATTATGTATGTTTTTAAAGGTATTATAAAATACCAAGGGAGATATCCCTTGGCTGCTTGCCTCTTCCACTGAAGGTGAAACTCTAGCCACCATTAGTGATATCTCAAGTCATATGTGGAGTGCAGAAAAAAACCTCTTCTCCTAGCTCTTACATCAGCAGCATATAGGTCAAATGAATTTGTAAGACACTGAATTAACTCCAGCAAAGTCCATGCATTTTTTTCTGCAGTATTTGGGCAGTGATACTGGTTCTACATCATGCCAGAATAAGTCTTTGAAGACCAACTTCATTACTAAATAAAGTTACCTCACCAATACTTCAGGAAATTATGTGCTCCTCATGAAGGAGAGCAAAATCTCAGTGCAAAACTGCAAGAATAACTGTTGAAAATTATAGTGTCTTATAAAATTATTATAGGCCCTAAATTAAATCCCTTAGTGCTTGATTAGTTAGAGTCTGACTCCTCAGAGCCACTGTAAGTTGTGCTTCGCTGATTATATGTCTTATATTGTGTTGTGATCTTCATCCCCTAGGAGAAGAGATTAGACAGGAATAATTTCATTCATCAGCAAAAGAAACTCTTTTGCAGAGGGAAGCAGCAGCTACTCAGCCATCTACATTGGCTTTGTGCAACATTTTCAAATCCCATTCCTCCCAGCAGCCTGGTAGAAAAGGATTTTTCTGCCAGCTGTCTTCTGCTTTTCTGTTCTTAAGGGCTGGCTCAGGAGATGGCACTGCAGAAGGGCCTGAGGAAGAAAGTGGAATAGTGTTGTGAATGTGCTTTGTGGAAGAGGAAGTGGCTCCATATTCCTCTTTCATGGGCCATGACAGGGATGACAAAGCTGCCCCAGTCCAGGCAGTGTGGGAAGTGACTGTGGCACGTGCAGATTTTCATCCTGTCTTGGCTCCTTCATCTCATGGCATCCCAGGAGACACTTCAGTTTCTAGCCTGGCCACAGTGACTTCTGTTTGTAAATGCAGCTCCTTATTTTGCTACACAAACACTGGTGGGTTTTTCAGCATGTTTTCATGAGCAACATAATGTTCCAGGAAGACTTTTAAGGAACTGCATTAGAAATGGTCAAGCCTTCTAAAGCCAAAAGAACCGTGCTTGTATCCATTAGAGAAGAATTGGCTCTTAACATTGACAGAAACAGTTTGCCTTGTTGGCCAGAATTAACAACTGCTCTGATATGTACCAGGTCATTTTGTTTGTCATCTCTGGAGTACAGAAAAGATATCAAATGGCTTTAGCAAGATGACTGGTTCTCTGCTCCCTAGCAATAAGGCACAAATAATTTTAGTATAGAAAATTGACTGTTGCTTTTTTTTTTCCTAAGCAAGACAACAAACAATATATCTCTCTGTACACTATTCTAAAAATATCTCATCTCTGCAAATGTGTCTCTAATGTGGGAGGAGAATGCTTGCAGTTTGCTGCACTCTTTGTGTGAGGCAAGTGAATAAAAACTACCCAGCAAATGCTGGAAGAAAAATTATTTTCCTAACCTTGGAAGGGAAGAGGGAAGCTGATGGACTTGTGCCTTCAGGACAAGGCTCTCTTTTGGTCAGAGAGAGGCAGAATGCACCTGTAGCTCTTAGTTACATGCTTCATACAAAAAACACTCAGTGTAAGAGGTAATTCTGTTGGCTACCATATCTAGTGGTTGTATAATGTGCCAGTGTGGGAAAAACCAGTGTGTTCCCTGCATCTCTACTGGAGGTGCTAAAGAAGGGATGCCCAGGACTACCAAAAAGTTGGTAAGGACAAGAATATGTTGAGCTGTATTTCAGGTTCTCAAAAAACATGAAAGTGGAAGCAGTGGTGAGAGAGGATCTTCTTCTTTTGGTTCCTAATGGTTCCCATCTGATGTGAAAATAATCTTCCTAGAGAAGACCATAGGCTTGTGTCAAACTGGTTTTTCTTCCAGTGGAAACGAGAGCTGTGGGGGAGGATGAGAGTGCATAGCTGAGGCTCAGTCAGCTGGACACTGAGACACCTCCAAGGCTTAGCTACAAAATAAACACAGCAGCTGACCTGGATGGCAGCTTGATCAGAGTCAAGGGACCGTGACCTATGTCCTAAATCCTAGGACAGCTTACCCTGCTTTCTCCTGGCTCATGTGTCTCTGTCCTGGTGCCAATGCTCTCCACATGCAGCAAAATGAAGAGTAGGTGCAGACAGAGGGCAGAAATTTCATTGTGCCCTCTGTGCATCAGACTTGATTTTGGTTGAAGAATGGAAAGAAATTGGGGAAATCAAACCAGAACAAGCTCCTTTACTATGATAAGTCTGTTCTCAGGGCAAGAAAGATGCTTTGCTGAGCAGGAATCTGCAGGATGATCTCTGAGATGCTTCCTCTGTGTATTTGTTCTGTCAGTGGAACATTTGCTTTACATGTTACTGACAATGCAGGCACAGTCTGTTGACTTTTCCAGATGTTGATTGTCCTGCTTTGAAGCTTCTTCCTGTTGTTTTAGTTGTTTGTGTCTCTGAATGGTGGGTTAGATGTTCTGCTTGTTAAACAAATAATTAAACATTGAGAGCTTTGAAATCCAGTATGTTTAATTAATGAGCTTTGCTCACTTGATGAAAAAGATGTGTACTTAAATCATTACAAAACAAGTAGAGTTTTTTCAGTAGTGAATTCTTATGACAATTTGAAGTGTTTACTAGTTCATTAATAATTTTTTCATTAATCCTTAAAAAGTCACCGAGCAGAAAATCAAGGTTTCACGGAACATTTGCTGTGTTGCCTTGTGTATTGTCTCTCCTAAACTCTCCATCTATGTGCTTTCTCCAAACTCCTCCTCTGCAAAACCATGCTGCCTTATAGCCTGGGATTAGAGTTAATTATTATTTTTAAATCTTGCTGTACCTTGGACTAAGGTCTGTGGTGCTGCCCTGTGGTGCTGGTGCTGTATAAGTGCCAAAAAAAAAAAAAAAAAAAGAAGCAGTCCTTGCTCAGAGGAATTTCAGTAGAGCTCCTAAATACAGGCATCAGCTGCAATGCCTTGTGACACACTTCATTAACTGCTGCACTGGCTGCTAGAGCTGAAACACTCTGGAAAACTGTATCTGCTGCATCTTGTCCAAATCTGAGTGCATTTTGTAAAGGGCAGAGAGGAAAGCAGAGGCAGGCAAGGGTCGCTGTCTCCCAGTCTGTGGGGTTTGGGTATTCAAATGAGCTGCTGAAGTGGTCCTTGCCCATTGCACTGGCACCTCAGGATAGGTTGGGGGCCGCTGTAGTGAGGTGCCCACCTGAGCAAGCTGCCACAAGCTCAGGAAGATCCTGGGAGAGGGTTTAGGCTGGCACATTGCACCTTGTGCACCAGAAGAACCATCCACATTTCTGTCACTGGCATCTCCCTCCTGTGGGCTCCAGACCCAGCATCATTCCTCTGTGTGGGCCACCTGCAAAGGGAAAGCATCTCTGAGAATTTTTAATTATGTGGGTTTTTTTCCCTGAACCAGACAGCTGAACAGCAAGCAGGACTCAACTATTCTCGTGTCTATTACTGGCAGCATGACCTGTGGTGGGCTGAGAGCAAAAATAAAGGTGAGGTAGGCTCACCTTCCCACACATCACAGTGTCCAACATCAGTGAGAGGCCCATTCCATCTCCAATTTGGGGCAGAAAATAGAGGCAGAGGACTTCAGGAATAAAACAAATCTTTCTGAAAGCTAATAAACACATAACTTCTTTTCCAGAAGCCTTTTGGGCATTTGCTTCAAATAGACCTATCAGATTCCAACGAGCTTATTGGTGAACAAGGCAGTGAAAGCAGAGAGTCTTCAACCTGAGCTTGGCTGTGGGCTCTAACAAAAATCCTTGCCCTGCACAGTGTGTGTGCTGTAACGAGCTGCTGCCCACTGCTGCTGCAGTGCCAGAGCTAAAGCAGCAAATTCACCTTTGCTGGCCTACCACAGCTCTTTGGCAATTGAGTCACATCATACTCCAGCTTATTAAACCAAGCACTCCAGCACCAAGCCTTGCCAATGGCCCCTCTGCCATCATTAAGGCATTTCTTTCCAGGGTGGGACTCTGTGGGAGCTGCTCCTCGGCTGTGTCTGGGAATCAGTAACTTCACAGCAGTGGCACTTCTCATCTTTAACACTGACAGCTCCTGACACTCCTCTGTTAGTGCCATTGCAATTCAACATGTGTCTGTGCTGAGGGAATGGTGAGCCTGGAATTCCTGACCCAACCCCTGGCTCTGCCTATTCCTGATTCTCCCACTCTAAAATCTTGGAGTTACACCTCTAGAGAGGAAAACAGAGAGCGCTGAGGAATCCTGAGGCAGGATTCAAGCCCTGCATTCCTCCTGGTTGTTCCACCCATCAGTTGGCAAGGGAGAAATCTCATCCTATGAGATGATCCACCACCAGTGGTGGTGTTCTCACGACAATAAAAATGGATCCAAACCATCCCCTTTCCCCCAAAAAACATCAAAATATGTGAAAAGCCAAGATACAAATTCTTCCTGAAAAATTACTGTTCCCTAGGCAGATTTCTCCTGTCCTCTCTGTTTTATGGCTTTTCCATAATAAATAGGGAGCAAAGGCTGAAAAAACAACGTGGTGCATAATTTCTGCTTTCCCATGAGTGTAAGATTTAAGGAGCAGCACTGAAATTGGTGAATTTACAGCACCATGGCTGAACTCAACATTTGACCTGCATTCCCAGCACCTCATTTTCCATAGCAAAATGTTCCTGCTGAAGGTCAGAGGGGCAATTCAGTCCTCACCTGAGCATCCAGGGTCAGGCTCCACTTTCGCCAGGAGGGTTGGAAAGAGAAATAAATATGTATAGTGTGTGGCTTTTGTAAAAAATTAGTGCTTAGAACAAACCGAGTGCAGGTATCTGAGGGTGGACAGGGTGTGCTGCAGAGCCTCCAAGGCACCCCAGAGTGTGGAGGGACAGGTACAGCCCTCTCCTCTCTGCAAAATATTCTGCTCATCTCCTTTATTGCATTTAAAGACAGATTTTTTCAGCTCTGATGTGGCCCCACAGCCCCAGCAAAAATGCACCGTGCTAGCAGAGATCCAGCCCAGGTCCCCTCATCAGAGTCTGCCCAACAAGCCCAGAGCTGGGCTGATTATTTCTTCAGGCAGTTCCCGTTTGGCTTTTAATGAAGGGAGTGTCAAGTTGGACTGTGCTTTTTATTTACGTGCTTTTCAGCATATCTCCAATCTGATCAGGATTTAACCTTTGTGGAGGCATGTGAACCAATGTCAGCTGAAGAGCTGCTTTGGAGTGGTTTTCAAAAGCAAGCCCCACAGCTTGAGAGAAAATGGGATTTGAGGAATGAAGAGACTTGTAGAAGTATTTCCAGGGTCACAGGATCTGTTATGCAGGCAGTCGTACCTACATGGTTATAACAGGCTCCCCAGAGACCTCCATCCCTGAACTCCCAGCTTTGTCTTCTTGTGCAGCCACTCAGTATTATTTTATCCAGAGAGATGTGTAGTTTTGGAGGATCTATAATCATAGATCATATTCATAGGTGGAATCCCGCTGTAAAGTCATGCTTTGTGACAGGACTGACTGAGTTGTTGTTCTTGACTCCAGTGGCAGAGCTGCAGTCTGAGCATGCTCATGCTGAAAATAGAGGGAAGAATTTAATAACTGTGACATATTGGGCCCGATCATCACAGCCTTTATTCAGATTTTGTTTGAGCAAAGTATGTTGTTTTGCAGTGGTGTGTTTGGTTGGAAATGGATGCTTAAACCTCCTAATTCTAGATTTGCAACTTGAAAATACGTGGTTTGGATTCTCACTTTTAAAGACTTGTGGAAAGGGTGTCTGCAATTCAGTCAATACACACAACCTGACATGGTCACTGAGCCACTGCACAAAGTGCTAGCCCTGAACCACACGAGCTGGCTGTGAAACCAGTTAGATGGGAAACAATTTAAAAGCTTTTGGGGTGCTGAGTGTGCTGTGGGGCTCTGTGCACTGCACCTCACACTGCCCTGCTGAAACCAGGGGCCTCTCTGGGAATGCTGTGATGAGGAGCTCATGGAGCTGTGATTCTTGGGACACTTCTCTGTTGTCACCCTTGGTATTGTGTCACTTGGGTGTGGTGCAGAATGTGGCTAGTTCCAGTTGCCAGGGGAAGGTGGCTCCCCTGTCTTGCAGCCACTGTTCTGCCATTGACACTACTAGTGGAACAACTACAGCAGATTCATTTCCAGCAAAAACCAAAGCTAATAGCTTTACATCAAGGATGAACCTGACCTTTCATTCTTAATAGCGCTAAAGGCAAGAGATCAGAGAAAAGCACGTCAATATTCTTGACTGTATTGATGTTTGGTTGTGCAAATATCTTTCATCTAATAGAAGGGGCCTTAGCTCCTCACCCTGAAGCTTTGTCAGCTGGGTAATTCAAACTTGCAATATATTCATTCACTGGGGCAACAAGTTTGGTTTCTTGGAGAGGAAGAATGGAAAATATTAAAATAAAAGTTCATGACCTAGCAATGCCCCCTGGCTAATATTGTGTAAGGGACAGGGATAGTATCAAAGCAAAGACTTGCATGGCTTTCCTGTCCCACATGTGCAGACAAACTGTGCTCAGACTTTGCTCTGTGCCATCTGAGTGGGGAACAGGAGTTTAGTATTTAAATCTGAGGTTAAAAGGGGGTTCTTTAAGTTATTAATTAAAAAAAAAACCTCCAAATCCTGGGAAAATTCAAAGAGGAACTTGTCACAGCATTGCACAAGTATTTCTTGGATTCCACAATCTTTACTTTGACTGTTAACAAGCAATGTCACTGTCATGTGGTGGGAGCAGGGGAAATTCTCCACTCTGAGAGCCAAGGAGGCTTTCCAGACCTGCCTCTGTCTCATCCAAAAATAGACCAAAACCTCACAGCTCCAGAGCAAGGAGTCATGGCCCATTTACAGACCTGGGCCACAGGGGTTTCTATCTCTGCTTGCTCAGGTGTCTGAACCCTGCAGAGAAGGAGAGACTAGAAGCAAGTGAGGCAGCACTGGAGAGAAAAAACCTGAAGTTCAGAGCTCTCTTAGGGAAAATGTTCCCCTCTCTGGACTGTTCAACTCATATCAATCTGCTACATTTGGAGTTGAATAGTAGGCAGATAACACATTTGAGGACCATAAAGTGAGTGGACTGGATGTGTATAAAAGTTGTAAAAAGCTCACTTCCCATCTGTAATAAAAAACAGTTTAAAGTTAATAGTTCCTCTAGCCACACACATGTTTTCACTTCTGGAGATTATCATTACTTATATTTTAATTTGCTCTTCGATTTGTCTCTGGTCACTGATCCATGGAGGATGCTTGCTGCACCATATTTTGGCAGGAATTGGAGTGTGTGCATGGAAAGCAGAACTGGTAAAACGTTATTTAAAATTGATCAGCATGACGTGTATGGTTTTTTTGTCAGCCAGTGTGGCTGATTGCAGCCTTCACTGCCAAAAGACCCAGCCACAGAGACCACCTTACAGGACAAAGAAACAAGTTTGGAGTTCAGTTTTTCCTAGATGAAGTGAATTTAATCCAGCTTTTTATTAGAAGTTTTGCCTAATTTGCAAGGTGATTTTTTTTGGGTGGTGTACAAGAAAGTTGAGACCTACTGATTCCCACTGGTATGACCACTGCAGCAGATGTAAATACCTTTGTGGCTGTGTCAGCAGTGCTTTTCTTTGCTGATCACTGGAAGGGGAACCATCCAGCATGTCAACAATTACCAGCTTCACCTTGATGCCTTAAGTTTTAGTTTCCATATTTTTCAGATTCTGTGCTGCCTAGGTGTGTAGCTCTGAGCTTCATATTAAGTTTTAGTAAGTTCTCTTCACAGGGTAGGTAGACAAAACAATGCTTGAGACCAAGGACAACCATTACAAGCTTCAGGCCCAAAAAGCATAAAAAACAGAGAACTGAAGAGAGCAAACAAAGAGGACGGGACTTCATGACCTGAAGCTGTAATTGGACAATTAACCCCAATATGTAAATGGACCAAAACTTATAGAAGTGTAAAAACTCATGACCAGGATCCATTTTGGGTCCAGCCTGGGTGTAGCCCTGGCTGGGCTCTTGTATTGCCCAAGGTGTATCCTTTTGAGGCTTTTAAATAAACACCTACTTTATTCTTTTAGCTCTGTCTAGTCTCTGTTGCAGGTCAGCCTTTCTAGGCATGAACCTCCTTTAACAAGTCATTGTGCCTTTGTGTCTGTAAATGTGCATCTGTGCCTACTGGAGAGGGCCTGAGGAGGCACCCAGCAGGAGGGAGATGTTTAAGACCCCTGTACTCTAACCCATATGGTTGGGATGCATTTCCCCTTCAAAATTCTCCTCAACACCCTGCATGGAACAGAAACAAGCAAAGAGGCTGTTTCTAAGGACAAATCCTGTTTGTGATAGACAATAACATGTGTGTGTGGTCAGGTAAGCATGCAAACTGCTTCCCAAAAGTGGGATTAATTTCAAACCTTTGCAAGCTCAGAATTGCCTGGGGCTGTGTTGTTGGTGGTGCTGGCTCCACCTCTGCCAGGGATGCCACTGTTCCCATGGCAACTCATCATCTCCCATTTTAATCTTCCCCTTCTCTTCCATTAGGCAAGATAATTCCCAGACACAGAGTGAGGAAACAGTGTCCAGGTGTGGTACAGTTTGCATTAACACTTGTTTAGGAGGAGGATGCCACTGGACACTTGCCCACTGCAGGCAACCTCCATCACTTGACCCCTTGCCTCACACAGGGAAGGTTTCCAGCCCACCCAGTGCTGCAGAGTATCATGAGAAAAAGCAGGACTGTGAAGCTCATGCACATTCAGGCTCTGGAAAAGGCAGTGTCCATGGTCCATTAAGTTTATAGCAACTGTATCTAGTCTTCAGAATCTTTCTGTTTCTTGCCAAGATGCTACACAGCAGTTACAGTCATACAGTGAGCCACCAGACCAAAAGCATATGATCCCTGAGGAAAATCCCCATTTCCCAGGATGCAGTGACCCATCAGCAAGGCAAGACAGCCTTTTCTCGCCCTGATGTTGGAGGTTGCAAGAAGTAAATTGGTACTCTTTCGTTTTTAAGAGCAGATAGAAACATGAATAGAAGTCCAAATTAAGAGGTCCCTTGCAATCCCTTAACACAGGTCATGGACAGTATGGCACTTGACAGCTCTGTGCAGTTTCCTTTTCATTTCTGCAGCACTTTTTCT
The DNA here is from genome assembly GCA_037013685.1 of Acridotheres tristis. Taxonomy (NCBI): domain Eukaryota; kingdom Metazoa; phylum Chordata; class Aves; order Passeriformes; family Sturnidae; genus Acridotheres; species Acridotheres tristis. The sequence continues at coordinate 11,194,152 of CM072899.1, read as the reverse complement.
GTTTTTTCGGTTTCAGATGACTGCGGGAGAAGGTCAAGTTAGGACAGAAACAGTCCAACAGGCTTATTTCTGCAAGGTCCTTTCTTGACTGTAACCACTGCTTCCAATGACTGAGCTTGTGCTCTCCTTTTCCCTGCAGTTGGCCATGGGCAGAGCGAGGGGGATCGTATGGTTGTCTCAGATTTCCACGTCTTCATCAGGGACAGCTTGCAGCACATTGATCTCATGAAGAAAGAGCACCCAGAACTGCCCATTCTCATCCTGGGGCACTCCATGGTAAGCACCATCCCCTACCCCTCCCAGCAGCACCCAGGACGTGTGTCATAATCTGCTGGTACTCATGTGGATGGCAGGAAATAACTCATTGCACAGCAGGAAAACTAAACTACAAAGAACCTTCCCTTCCACTTCATTCACTGACTGATTTGCCAGCATGCTATAACCTCAAGATCTGCCTTGAGTAAAGACGGTCCTTAACTTTTCTACCCCCACCATGGCCCTAATTAGTGCCATTTGCAACAAGAAGCCTGCTTTTTAACACGACCATTCATTCCCGTGGCTGTGTGTAATTCTCACCAGCTCCCTGCAGCATCGGGCTTCCCCTTTCATTTTAACCAGTAACCAGGAGGTTAAGCCCTCCAAGGCTTTGTGAGCAGCATGGGGATGAAGCATGAAAACACCCTGTAGCCTCATTCTGTTAAACAACCTAACAGGAAAATGTACCAGGGATTAAGGCTGCAAAAACAAAGGCACTGATTTGGTGAACAGATCTGAAGCCTGATTCTGACAGCACGGGCCAAATCCCTTTATTCAAGCTAACAGTATTCCCACTGATGTCATTGATCTGCTCTCCCTGCCTTCCCGGAGGAGAGGAAAATGAATGAGTACTTTGGGATTCAGTCCATGCTCAGATAAATGAGTGTTCTTGCATAAGAAGGCATGGCGTGCTCTGAAGGGCTCCCATGCTCCAAAGCCACTGTAACAAGGAGCAATTTCCCAGTGAGGTCTTTGAGGTGCTTCTTGCTGCTGCTCCATTTAACAAGCCCCTGGTTCTCCAAAAGGGTGGAAGTTCACCAAATATTTCCCTTGGCAGCTAATCTTCTGCAAACTTTTCCAAGCAAGCCCACAGGATCCCTTCCATCTGCACCCCTCACCATCAGCCCCTGTCCTCATGCCTGGCTGTCATTCAGCTCTGGACCATGGGCTGGGTGTTTGCTACCAGGCCCTTAGCACAGCACTGTGGGGCTGGAGGGGCTGGGGACACTGAGAAGGAGAATATTTAATTCCCATTAATTAGTGAAGATTTTCACATGCCAGAGGCAGCATTGCTGTTGCCCAGGTTACCAGGGGCACAGCACGGAGCAAGCCTGGCTTCACAGCATCTTCCCAGTGCACCACCAGTCTGCCAAGCTGATAAACCTCAACTTATTTTTCAAGTCCCACCTGAACTACCACTTCAGACATTTTCTTCTTACTTCTCAGTTCTTTTGAGTAAGGAGGACACAAGGCATCCCAGGGAGCTGATGGACATTGCGTGGAGAGTTGAGTTCAGTGTGACGTGAGAGTTTATAGCATGAGAACAGAAACCAGATCTCTTCTCTCCCCACAAAAAACAAACACTTCCAGTGCTTCTACTCCTCCAGCCTTCCTTGCTGACCACACTGTGCTCTCACTGGGGCAAAAGTAATTGCTTGCTTGGACTAAACCTCTTCCAGTAACAGGATTACTGTACAAACACGATGTTGGCATCTGTATTAAGCTGTGGGCTGTTATTTTGCATTGCAGGGGGGAGCCATCTCCATTCTGACAGCTAGTGAGCGACCCAGTGAGTTTTCAGGCATGCTGTTAATCTCTCCTTTAGTGGTAGCCAGCCCAGAAGTCGCTACTCCCATCAAGGTAAGAGCAAACCCGCGTTGCACATGGTCACCTTGCTCTTCTGCAGGAGGAAAAGTGTTCAGACCTCTGGCCTTGAAATGCAAAACCCTGCTGGGATCTGTGCCACCCAGATGCCAGTCAATACTTCTGACTGCCTCCCCCACAGTTCCACCTACTTTTCAGAGGGGAAGTGAATCCTGAACCTGTCCAGGAAAACCTATTTAAGCAAGAGTTGGGTATTGGAGGTAGCAGACTGTGCTTTCTTCACCTCACCCCATGACTGCCCACACAATGCTGTCCTTTCCCTTCCTCTCCTACAGCTTTCTTCTTGACTCATGCAGACTCTGGTATAGTTGCAACACAGGCTGCTGGCTAAGTCAGGCCAGGGTTATTTTTGGCATTTGGGGGATGACCAATTTCTGAACAGAACTAGAACTCCTGAGTCCCAGAAATCCTTTATGGGCCTCGAAAGAGGCTTCCAGATAAAGCATCACTGCCCCAGCTGCACCCAATTTGACTTGATACCATAACAGATCATCTCTTTTGGTTTGCATTTAGGCTTTATCCCATTCATATCTCCTCCAGAGCTGTTTCTGATCCACAATTGTGTTGCCCAGTTTGCCCTACCCCAGTGCTGCAAAGCAAATGAGCCTCAGCTCTCTCCTCCTTTTTGCATTTTTAAAAGAATAAACAAAATCCTAAAAGAAGCTGGAAGCAAAGGGAAGGAGCAGCTAAACCAGCAGGAAGGACAGAGCCTCTCATTCCCACAGGACTCCTTCCTTTATCCTTTCTTCTTAGACACTTCTCCTAGGGCTAGATTCTTGTTTTAATTTACTTCTAAGCTATTTCTGCTTTTTTTTTTCTTCTGTGAGGAAGGAGACACATTGCCTCAGCTTTCAGTACAATCCTGTCCCACTTTCTGCTGTAGCCAAAGCCATGTACAGAACTCACAAATAATTACAAGCACCAAAGGGTGCTTTCTAATCACCTCTTTTCCACTGAAGAAAATGCATGAAGACCTCTAGCCTTAAGATGCAGGACCCTGCTGAGATCTGAACCACCTGGATGCCAGTCAATATTTTCCTTCTAAGTGCTTTCCCATAGTCCTACCTAATTTTAAGAAGAGAAATGAATCCTGAAGTCATCCAGTCCAAGAAAACTTATTTAAATAGAAGTCAGAGTACCAAAGTCTGGTTTTAGGAGGCTGGTTACTGATTCTTCATGAGTGAGGCTACATCTGGCATAAGTGTCCCATGAGCACCAGTGCCCCTGCTTTTTCTTACTTGGGAAAGCAAAAAAGAATAACTATTAAGAAAAAGTAATAAACAGTCTGAATATGAGAGAGACTGTTAGCCTTTTTTTTCTAATCAAGGAGAATAGAGAAAGATTGCTATAGATTTACCTTTTGCTAGATGCTAAACTCTTTCTGAAACAAGAATTCACCAGTTCTGTGGGAACTAGCATTACTGCAGTCTGGTTTGTTGTAGATCTGTACCACATGTTGCTTTATTTCTATGTAAGAAATAAATGCCATGATGCATCATTTAGGTAAGAAATCCTGTTCTCTAACTGAAGTATTTTGGAGGTGTTTATACGGTCTCTTTCCTAGAAAGTCTCTCACAGACAGTATTAGAAGAGCACAGTCAGTTTCTTTCTATTTCAAATCTATTCTTACATCTCAAAACTGATAAAAAATTAATTATTCCTGAAATAGCTCTGCTCTGTCACAGTCAGTTGAAATCATTTCGGGAGTTGAAAAGGTATTCGCAGGAGGAAGGATTGAAAAAAGCAGAGCATTCCTGCATAAGCCACATTTTCCCATAAAGCAGTGTGGTTTTTTTCCTCTGAGAGTCACAAAACATTTCATGGTGATTGTGCTTCTGAGGAACAAAGCCTTCGTTTTCCCTTGGAACTGGTAGAATTTCTCAGCCCTGGGCCGTTTCCCAAGGACCATTGCATTCATCCCTTTGCTGGGGAAGTTTCCAGCTGAGCAAGAATTTACCTTGGCCTGAACAAACCAGGGCTCAAGACAACAATAACAGCGAGCCAGATGACACACTGGGTCCTTCAGACCCTCTTAGAAATACCTTCCCTGGCTGCTGAGCCAGCCCTGGCAGCAGCAGAAGCACAGCATGTTTGCAGGCTCTGTGCAGGAAGATCAAATGCTGCTCTTTGCAGAAACACAATTTCACCAGTGCCATATAAATCCTGTGTCTTGTGCTTCTGATGGAAGCATCCAGTTGCAAATCCAGTAGAGTGAGAGGGATCTTGCTGCCTTCCCCCTTTTCTTCTCAACTGACCTGGACAAAATTCAGCTCTGAATCTTTGCAGTTTCAAAGGCTGCAGAGACAGGAGTCACATATGCTGGCAAAGGGCAGAGCAGGGGTGAAAGAGCATCTCCCATTACATTTCTGCTATTGAATGCTTTGAAATCAGGTGGGCAGGACAATCCCTTAGGAAATATTCCCTGGTGTTTAATCCTGTACTGACCCTCAGCCTATTGTTTAAGGACTCACTACACGATATTCTCTCTTTACCTTTTGTGTTTTCCATTTCGCCTCTTGCTGATCTATTGTTTTCTAACCTGACTGGGCATCATGTTGCTCACTGTCTTTCAGCCTGAATCTGCACCCAGTAACACTGCAAAGGACTTTTCCTAAGGTGTAATCAAACTGGAATAAAGTATTTTATTAATTTTTTTCTTTATTCCTTTATTCTGTCCAGTTTAGCAGAGATGTTAGTCATCAGGTTCAGAGTCCATAATCCTGCCTAGAATACATGAAGGTGCACAGCTCCAATTATCACTGCCTGGAGTTAACATGAAATGAGGAAAACCCCATTCCTTCCTGGATCATCATAAGCTCATACCTACATTGTTGTGTAGTACAAATTAATTTTGCTGACACAGTGTCATAACCAGTGAGGGGCTCAGTGTACTGGCAGACAGTGACACTGGTTCCTACTCATATCTACCCCAAGGTACACAGGTGTCCCCAAACCTGCTGTGAGTCTTTACTGCTTTTCACTCCTTGATGACTTTGACTTCAACTTTGTGTTATTCGTCTAATATCATAATTAATCTGTCGTGTGTCATCTGTGATCTGAAGTGCCAGGGTGTGCTTCAGGAATTATTAGGTATCTGCAGAAACAGAGGGCATAGGGGACAGCCTACTCCAAGTGTTAGCTGTGAACACCACAGGGCCATAAACCAGACCAATGAACACTAACTGTGCATTTTCTGACTTAAGTGGTGATCACTTAATTAAAGGCAGCTATCAAAGCTATCAAAAGATCAGAGCAGAACTCTGCTCTACGTGCTTGTAGTGCTATTGAAATGAAAGATATTACCCTTTCTTCTTGCAGCAGTTTCCAGCCTGGGCTGCTCGATGCTTTTGTGTGTTGTTCCCAGGAGACGTGTGAGCAATGGATTCCCTTAGCCAATGCATGCACACTTGGCTGTTGTTTATTTACAGGTTCCCTGGAGAATCCACTTATCAAAATGAGTGCAGCCTAGGCAACTGCTGCAAATTGCACCCATCATCACTTATGCACTGCAGCCTGAAATCAGAGCTGTGGCAGTGAGGAAAGGGCCACACAACACCAACACCCAGCCCTCTAAGAGTTGGAAATGACCTTTTCCTACCAAAGCACTTAACTGAGGCCTTTCAGAAATTAACTTAAGAAAGAGGAAAAGGCACAGTACAATGAAGTTATGCTGCTGCATGTGGACGGACAGCTGACGGCATTTCAGTCTAGCACACCCACTCCCTGCTCCCAGGAGAAGTTTAAACACTTTCCTCGTTAAGAGAAATGTTTTAAATATAGGACAGCTCTTTCTCCAGAGTTAGCTGACAAGTCTCAGCTATTTAACTCCTGTGCTGATTTCCATCAGCTCAGTATTTGGGCCTCTATGTTCCCTCTCTAACTGACTCTTTGACTTCTTCCTTTCCTCTCCCACAGGTTTTTGCAGCTAAAGTGCTCAACTTTGTGCTCCCAAACCTAACACTGGGATCAATAGATCCAAATGCAATTTCCCGGAACAAGAAAGAGGTGAGAACCTTAATGCTATTTTAAGTCATTGCATAGTTGGTATCTTGTCCCAGTCCTGCCATTTTTCTTTCAGAAAAACCCACAAGTGTTTTGCTAAATCAAAATCTGTGCTGGTGTAGAAAGGTGACATGTCTCTGAAGCCAGTGGAGCTGCTCACAGAAGGCTGTGGGAAACAGCTGCTCCTCCCTGGGTGTGCCTTGCACCTGCAGCTGCTCTGGGTGCCAGACACGGCAGGGAGCTGCAGGTGCAGTGGGAAGCAGGTGGAGCCACGTCTTTGTCTCTGCTGCACCACCACCACTCATTACAGCAGCAAAACCCAACTCAGGTAGCAAACACTGCTAAAGTCAACTTTTCCACCCCTGCTCTTTGTGGTGAAATCATGCAAAACCCTACACTCCCTGAGTTTTCCTGCTTCCAAACCAGAATCACCTTGCGCCAGATGCATCCAAAAAGAGCATGCTTCAACCAAAGAACTTTTTACAGGTTCTCCTGGATCACACTCTGACTCTGCTGCAGCCTTTCCAAACAAATGATATATTTATGCTATACCCAAGAATAATGCTTTAAGGAGCTGCAATTGAAGCAGCTGTTGTAACAACACAGCTCCAGCCTCACCACTGTGAATGTGCTTGGAACTGCCCAGGGCTGAGTTTTTACAGTGCCACAATAGCCTGGGACTCATCTCCCATTCACACTCACTCCTGGTAATAACTGTGTCAGCCTATTCATGCCATTACTGCAGAAATAGGTGTAATTGCAACTGCTGCAACACCACCTAAAGAGGGTTTTTCCTTCCCACCGTTGTGGGAGGAGTGAAAGGAGAGGAAGGGAATCACAAACCATAAATGAATGAAGGTGCTTAGGCTAGACCCAGAACTTGATGCATTTCAGAAAGCACAATTTTTTCTTGAATTATAGAAAATGGCACTCAAGGATGTCTCAAGAATTTTGCTGGTGCAAAGTGGTCACTTGTTCCTGTGCTCCCATGCCAGCTCACACCTCACTGACAGATGCTGTCATTTTCCCTGCTGTTCATGCAATGGTTCACACCTTAACTAGGAATTAATAAATTGCCTTTGTCTGGGGAGGCAGGTCGACCAGCATTAGAATTGAAGCTGAAAGGATCAGGGACAAAGACAGTGCCAACATCTGTGTGAGTGCAGTGCATTTGGCCTCTGCATATCCCACATCTTTGGCTCACCTATTCAGAAAACTGGAAAGCAAAGAGTTTCCCAGAATAGCCTCAAGGCCCACGGCTGTTTCTTGGCACTGCCAGAGGGGTTTTTTGTTCCAATGACTTTTAGTTCACTTATTCTTGAACAGAGCATAAGATACCACTGTGTTGGAGGTGGAAAGATCCAAGGAGCTGAGGAAAAGACAGGACTGGAGTGGAGTGAGATCATGTACATCCGCTGATGCACCGTGTGACATATGCTCGAAAGTACCATATGAGGCTGCACAAAATATCTGCTTGGGAAGAGGGCTGACTCCAGTCTAGCTGCAGAAACCTGTTCTTAATTACATTCAGCTGCCATAACTTGTTGCATATAATTCAGAGAAAAGGTTTAAATTAGACAATTAATTCACTTAAATGACACAGAGGAAAATTTTTACATCCACGTTTGTATTTAGAGGATAAAAGCAATCAGTGCTCCGGAGGAGGAGAGGAATTGGAGAGCTTTATTCCCTTTATTCACCTGAAGAGTGAGTGTGTCTGCCACGTGTAGGTCTTTGCCTTCTTCTGCAAATCTTCTGCACTGATTTGTTTTGTGACACCTGAACTCTGCTGCAGCTGCATTTAAAGGGTGTTTTAAATTTAAAACATTTAAGGATGTTTTAAATACACCTCCAAGAGCTGGAAGCACTCTACTGCTGCACTCGATAGCTTTGTAGGAGAAAAGTGATGATATAGGGACATCCTGCATAATAATACATTTAGGGAAGTGTCAGAGTGCTCCTGAAATTGGCACACAGTATTGACCGAGCACTTCCGTGTTGTGGTGATGTTAGGAATCACCACAGCAACCACTGGACATCCTTTATAATAATTGCTATTGTGTTGTCTTTCTAACCATGTATTTGCTGCTGCTTCATCTGTTCTGTGATGCTTCAAGTCTCTAAAGCTTCCTTGGAGCGTTGTTTTACCTCTGCCCTTTCCATGGAGCAAGGGAGAGCCTTTTGCAGTGGATAAAGGTGTAGCTCTGCTTCATTAGAGCCTGCCTATAACTGGAGATGTCTTCCAAATGAGATGCCCTGTGTGCTGTGCTGCCTTCTCACCTACACCTGAGCACATAGCTGACAGAGAAGCTGTGGGTAATGATGCAAAGCACTTTCTTGACCCCTTTCTTGACACCAGGTTTTGAGGCTCCAGGCACCTACTGAAGACACGACAGCATTTTGGTCCTCTGGTGCATCTAAGCACACTCCACCCTCCTTTTGGATTCATATTTAAAGCACATTATGTGCTGGAAACATCTATTATTTATATGTTACACATACACTCCTGCCAGACCAGCTTTCTATTCACTAGAAATATTTTTGGGACAACATCCAAGGATTTCCTAATGAGTTTGTGTTCCCAGAAAGCTGTCTTCAGGGTGTGGGGACTGAAATATGGAATGATGTAGAGATATTTGTTTGATGTTTGCTGTATCAAACACAAGACAGAAAAAAGAGAGCAAGAAGCAACCTTGAAAACGAGTCCTGTTATTCCAAGGAGGAATGACATCACAGTGGCAGGAACCTCTTTACCCCACTAGTCTTTGTTAGCTGCTGTTGACTTAGTGATCCCCGATTTAAGCCTTGTCCCTAAGGATTAATCCTCAGTGGACATAGGATAAGGCTGCAGGAGGAGATGCAGACCTCTAAACAGGTCGATGCCATGCAGGAACTGGATGGTTGCTTCTGTCTTAGAGTTACATAAAGATAAAAAGAGCTGTTGTGAGAGACCTTGGAGAGCCTTTGCCTGACAGTGTCTGGAAGACTTCCCTGGCTCTCCTGGGATCACCTTCTGTTCTTGCCCCCTGTCTCAGAGCTCGGTGCAGTAACAACAGTTTTGGGCTTGCAGGGTTTGCAGATTGTAGCCTGCAAAATATAAAGTCCATTCCCTGTCTTTCCTCCTTCCCAGAGAATGTGTGGACCTTAAGAGTAAGGGTTTGTAGAGGAGGACGCCCCTGGTCTGTTTTTGGGTTGTGGGTTTGGTTTTTTTTTTGTAAAATTTTGGGGGGGGGGAGTTGAAGAGAAAAAAAAAGGGGGGGTTGGGGGGGGGGGGGGGGGGGGGGTGTTGGGGGCATTTTTTTAAAAAAAAAAAAAAAAAAAGGGGGGGGGGGGGGGGGGGGGGGGGGGGGGGGGGGGGGGGGGGGGGGGGGGGGGGGGGGGGGGGGGGGGGGGGGGGGGGGGGGGGGGGGGGGGGGGGGGGGGGGGGGGGGGGGGGGGGGGGGGGGGGGGGGGGGAGGCCATTAGCAGAAGCAGAGGATGTTTACCATGTCCCAATGTTTTAACCACAGTCTCATCTTTGCAGTTGCCTCTTACGAGCAGTTTTCCAGACTCTCAGCAGGCACATCTTTAAAAGGAAGATACCATGTGTAATATCCTAATATGATGAGCTGTGGTGATTATCTTTGTCTCCCTGCCAAAAATTACCCCTCACTTCAGAGCAGACACAATCTTGCACAGAGACCAAAATACAACAATGGCCTTAATCAAATCCTAGAAACATCCACCACTTCCAAGGATCCCTAAGCGAGTTCTATGACAACTTGAATTTTTTCAGTCCAACTCCAACACAGAGTGGAGTGGCTGTACAGCTGTCCCTCCCTGGACCATCCTCAGTACTATGGACTGGGACTGAATGGTGTCAGCCACTAATAGTCCTAAATTTCCACCCACATCTTTCTCTTGCTGCATGTAGGGATAGGAACCATGGATTCAGGCAGTGGGGGATGGTGGGGACTGGAAGTTAGAAGGTGATGGGGAAAGACTTATGAGCACCAGGGTGCCTGAGTGCCACCCCCATTTCCAGTGCTTTGTGCTCCAGCACATTTCAGATGACAACAGGGGAAACTGGCTCTAAATCCTGTGGCAGGTGAATGTATCCAGATGGGAAAGCTCCCCCATGCATTATTCTGCCACCTTGAGAATCTCATCTCATCTCACGGGGAATTGAAGACGGAATCCATCCCAAAACCTTTCTGTCCATACTGTCCTCCAGTGCCTGCCTGTGCCTACACCTACACATGGCTACATGTCCTTGGGTGGCCTTTGGGTCACCTCCTACCCATGGTCCCCTCAGGGCAGGCACAGGCAGAAGCAAAAGGACCTCAAGTTAATGCCTTCAAGGTAGAATTTGAACAGACCCCATTGCCTGTGAGGAGAGGAGGAGACTGTTTTAGCTAACCTATAAATAACCATCATTTCTATAAACATCTGCCAGGGTTGGGAGAAAGAGGAGGCTGTGCCAGAGACCAGCCCATAATCAAAGCATTCTGGCAAATATTGCCATAGTGGGCTCTGTGTGGGCCGTCTCCACATACAGTATACAAATATTTACTGTAGATTTGCCTGCTGCAGTAACTACTCCTTCCTAGCAACTTTCTGCACCAGCTCTTGAGCATTTTTATTCCCTCACAGTCTGGCTGAGCAAGTTGTTGACTACTTTTTTTTTGCCTACCACCTAACACCATCATTTGCTGCCTTGTCTGTCATGCCTTGCAGCCCCTTGGCTTTGCAGCCACCTCTGTCAGTTGTCTGTAGGTGTAGGTCATGGTCACCACCCCCAGACAGGGAAAGAGAACATTTAAGCCCTCAGCAGAGAGGATAATGGCCTGGAGAACATCAGTTTTCAAATAACACAGTCTGAAGAACTCTCTGTAGAAGAGATACCACATTGGAATGACAGAAGGGCACAGCAGAAGAGAAAAATGATGGCAGGTGTCCCTGTAGGAATGGTCTTTGTCCAACACTGGTTGTTTCCCTGCAGGAGCTCCTTTCAAAGAGCTCTGGCTTGAATGTTTTCTAGTGGTGTAAGAGAGAAACATGCAGCAAAGAGCATGTCAGGTTGTGTGAGCAGTGCTAGTAAGCCACAATAGCTCGGCCTTGACTCTGATGGCCAGATGTCCTGAGAGAGCAGGGAATGGCTGTGCAAGCTGAGGGAAGACTCTTCACTGCCAGGCTGATCTGCTTTTTCTCATATGCATGAAATATTGCTAATCTTAAATTACCTCTTTCTCCCTGCCAGATGGAGTCTTACACATCTGATCCCTTGGTCTACCACGGTGGCATGAAGGTCTCCTTTGTCATCCAGCTGATGAATGCCATTGCCAGAATCGAGCGAGCCCTGCCCAAGCTGACTTTGCCCATCCTGGTGCTCCACGGCTCTTCTGACAAGCTCTGTGATATCAGGGGCTCCTATTTACTGATGGACACAGTGCAGAGTCAGGACAAAACACTCAAGGTCATCTTGCTTTCTTGGTTGTTAGGAGATGATGCTGTCAGTGTTGGCCTGAGCATGAGTGACTGTGAGGGGTGGGGAGCCTGCTGACCTTCAGAGAGCTGATGGATTGGTGAGGCTGGGCAGGTGACAGCCCCTTTCAGCAAGAGGTAGCCCAGGCTCAGCCCTCCCTGGGCTCAGTGTGGTGGCTTTTCACCAGCTACAGCCAGGCTGGGGGCAGGGCATGGTGGGCAATGCCCCAGTTCTTGTGCCTAGAGGGTGTCTTGGACATGAAGCAGCTTGGTGTAGAAGTAGGGCAAGGTTCAGAAGCAGGTGAAGTGTTGACCCAAAAAGCTCTTCTGAACAATGGCAACTGCGTGAGCACCAGCCTTACCTCATGTCCCGGCCTGTAAAGGTGCAAGAAGGTCTTTCCAAAATGCTGGACAACAAAAGCCACTTCACATCTGCTCATTTCAAGAGAACCACAGCTGATTAACCAATTGTTAGCACATGAATAAACCTGAAAGAGACGCTGAGAGACCAAGGGAAAGCTTTTGTCATCAGAAAAATAACTGGATAGTCTGAGCATAAAAGGAGTAAAATTGCACAAGGCATGATGGGAACATCCCCCATTGTCCTTTACATTCCAAGGGCATGATAAGTATTTCCTCCTCTTTAGTGAGATAAGAAGCAAGAAATCTATGGGGCTGGGACATGCATTATGTTCCTAAAGGGCAGCAGGGTGCTCTGGTACCCACAGATGTCAGGCAGCAATGCCAACACTTCCCTGCTTGTTGAGGGCCAGCACCACCAGTGGCATCTCCTCGATTTCATAACCTGGTACATCTCAGAAAAAAACTGACAAGTTGTGGGCAGGACGTGTTGGACCTGTGGGTGTTGACAAGAGGGGACTGAAGGCTGTTCTGTTCATGCAGATTTATTTTTTCTGTGCTAATCTCTACTTCTCCCTGGTTGCAGGTGTATGAGGAAGCCTATCATGCCCTCCACAAAGAGCTGCCTGAGGTCTCTACCTCTGTCTTCACAGAAATACTGACATGGATTGGCCAGAAGGTCTCAGCAGCTGGGGAAACCAGCCATACTTAAGAGCAACTGCATTTGCAGCTCTTACTGGGGTTTTCTGGGAATAGATGTTTTTCTTACTAGAAATCTCTTGGGAAAAGATCTAACATGGAGGGATTCTTGGAATATTTTACCACACACAGTGTAAGGAGGGTGGGGGGAGAGGCACAGGGTGGGGCATTATTTGCTGATGTAAATGGCCACTGCCCTAATCTGAAGAAGAATTGATAGCTGTGGGATGCCCCTCACCCACCAAATTTTCTCCACAGCTTCCCCTTCTCTCCTTTCACTGTGGTGACTGGGGTATGTTTATACTGCAATAACTATTGGTATGTAAAAGAAATCTGTATCTTCCACTTCATGGTTTTGATGCCAGGTGCATCCCTTGTCCCCACCACCCAGTACCTTAAAAACCCTGGTCCTTGAGAGGAGAGCACTAACAAAGGTGCTGGGTGATGAGGAGAGGCTAAAGATGGAGTTGACAGCTCCCTGAAGGTGAAAGGCTGATTTTCAAGATCAGACCCCTTTGGATACTACCTTTTTAAGCAAACCAGGCCAGGGGAGAGCAAAGAGATGCCTCCCCCACCATCCTGCACGTCCTCTGCGAGTTTGCACTCGGGGAAAGCATGTTGAACAGTGCTTTGATTTTCATCATCTGAGCAGGATCCCAGAGGGAAGAGAAGAATGTGGAATCAAACCCACTTAGCACATTCAATTCCCATGCTTTTCCCCATGTCAAACCCCATCTCCTCTTCAAGATTGACTATTCTGTAAATATTCCTAGGGACAGGGTTTTTTCCTTCCTTCCTTTTTTTTTTACTGTCCTTATTTTTTCTTTTGGAATTAATCACTTGTGCTACTGAAACTGAAAAAGCAAAGTCAAAGTTATAAGAGAATATATTAATATAATATATTATATATATAGAGGTGGCTGGAAGCTGGGAAAGAAATGGGAGAAGAGTAAAGAAGGAGTTAATCATTCCTTCTCTTGGCAAGGAACAATGTTGTCCTACCAGGATCCGGTCCTCTCACCATAACTTTACAGTCATAATCTGTTGTTTTCCTTCATCAGTTGGAAAATGTCCTGAAAATAATGCTAGAGAGAAGTGCAGAGCATCTGGTGGGTGGGGAGTAGCAGTGGGTGTCCTCATGGTCCACTGGTTTAGCAGGAGACCCACAGTGTGAGCAGAGCTCCTGTCCAAGCTCATCCCCGTGTCCTCCTCATCAGCACTGGGCTACATCACTGAGGGGCTGAGCTCAGCCCTTCAGGACATGTGGGGAGTGAATTTGGTAAGCCAAATTCTAGAGCTGCCTGAGTCTCTGCTAGCAGCAGGGTGAGAGGAAAGAGTTTAGACCCTGGATGAGAGCAGAGACATTATAGTGACACAGTAAAAGCTGCATAGTGATGACAGAGTGGCTGTGTGGGCCAATTTATCCAGCGTGGTGGCCCTCAGCATGAATGCACTTCTTGGCACTATCCAAAGGAAGGGGTTTAACCTGCATCTCTCCCTCTGGTTTTGCAAGAAGAGGATGCAAATGTTGCACTATGAGAGAGTGGGGGATCTCCCCAGTGACAAACCAGCCCTCACTGCCTTCCCTGGCAGCAGCAAGAAGCACTGCTGTGTCCTGAGCTGCTGCCCCCAGGGCTGTCACCCACCTCTCCTCCCTTTGGAAGCAGTTCTAGCAAGGTTCAGGAAAGGGACCTCTGTGCAATAACAGAATCAGGGCTCAGTCCCATTCAGTCCCAGCAGCGTGGATGAATGGAAGATGTGTGGATGCAGGTTGTGTCCTTGTAGTCGCCCCAAGGGGCCCAAGTCAGGGAAGCTCTTTTATACAGGTTGATCCAGGCACTTTGGCATTTGTATTTTCTTGCCTCTAAAGAGAGGAACGAGCTATAGCTCTCCCAGCAGCTCCAGCTTTTTATTGAAATATTATTCCAGTGCAATCAGCTGTTCTCAGCAGCCCCCGCTGAACCTCTGGTGACACTTACTCTGGGAAGGAGCAATGAGCAGGTCACCTGCTTTCCATCTTCCAGCAGCCTGTCTTGAGACAACTTCTGTTGCCTGAGCAAGCTCCCTCCTGGCCAGATGCTGCTAGAGAAAGACAGCAAGAAGAGAAACATTACAGCAGTGATAAATCTCACCTGCTTCTTCAGCTGGAAGGGGAAACAAGTGGGTGTGATCCAGAGGTGACAGACGTTGCGGGGGTAGTAGCAAGATGATGACTTAAGGATAGATTTCTGAAAGCACTTTTCTTGAGGAAGTCAGGAGGAGCAAATCAATGCCCACATTCTTTACATCCTTTCCAAAGTGACAAGCACTTTGCAGGAGGGGAGAGGGAAGTGACCTTCAGCAGAAAGGTTAGAGCCCCTCCAACCTGGCTTCAGGCAGAGGAAAGTCCGTTGTCAGTGCCTTTGCTAAAATGTGTCCTTTCACCCAAGAAACATCTGCAGCTGAACAGAACTAAAGGGAAACAAATTACATTGATCTGGGGAAGACTTGTCCTTCTGTCTATAGCTGAGCTCAGCAGTGGCACATGGCCCGGGGAGGCTGTGTTTAAAAAAAAAAAAAAGGTTAATAAACAAAACCTACAAACAACAATAAAAAAAAAGCCAAATGACCCCAAAGCCATGGCACAGCAGCAGGTATTGCCACCCTCAGCCAGTTTTCTGAAGAGCTACCTTCTGAGGCAATTAACCCAGGGAAACCTATCCAAAAGAAGCTGGGCACTGCCTGCGCTGACCCCACAGACCCCTGGGCTGGCTGCTGAGCAGAGGGGCCACAGCTCCTTGGCAGCTGGGGAAAATGAGTGCAGAGGGAAGGAGCCAGGAACAAACCAGCCTGGGCCAGGTGAGACACTGACCTGCACATTTCAGCTCTCTCTGTGCTGTTGCTGATCCCTTTCCCTGCCTGTAAGCTCCTTTATACTGACCCAGTTAGGTTTCACCAAGCCCCGGAGGAATTCTTCCTTGGCTGACCAGATTAGCAATGAGCAGAGCAGCTGCTGAGGGAAATGTAATTACACTCTATTTCCAACTGGCAGGTACCACTTGCAGGGAGCACAGCCAGCCTTATGAATGTTGCTGTGCAGAGCCACACGAGAGTCTGCTCTGCCTTGGAGAACAGGTGGCACTCGTGACTGAGCAATAGCAACGTGTAACTACTGTATATATCACCACCTGTAGCACTGAGAGGCCATTTCCCACTGCCTAACCCATCATGTTTTCTATTTAGCCTGTCCTTTTTATACCACTCACCTTAGCACACTGCCAGCACAAACCCGTTGGGATCACATTTTCTTTTACAAGTTATTCTTGAGGTTGTCTCTCTTGTTCTGTTGTGTTCCAGTTCAATAAAATACATTATATATATATATACATATATAAAAATATATATACATACACATGTATTTTCAGTGGAAAAACCATATACAAGTTTAGGATTCTTAAAGGAAAACAATGTATATTGCAACTAATAATAAAGTTATGTTTTCTGAACAAAGCGTGTCTGAGGGCATCATTGGTGACCGAAGTGCTTCCCACACCCCAGATTAAACAACAGTGTAGAGCTGGTGGAGGATACTCAGTAACAGGCAAACTCAGCCTGCTTCAACATGTGGTTCCCGTGCTTTTAAAACATTAAAACATCATGTTGGTCCTGAACGAAACCCAATTGTACCCTGGCCAGGAGCAACTGCTGATTAAATCCTGTATTTTGTCCCCAGCTGTGACTGCAGATCAGGCTGGGGAGTGGCTTTGATGCTCTCAGCTCCCAGGCAGTGCCCAGATGCTGTAAGAGCTCCAGGTCCATCCAGAGCTAGGGCTGGTATTGTCAGAGTGCCCCACACTGCAGAAATGTCCCACCCTGCCCAGAGAGTGGGGCTGGGCCAAAGAGCAGCCACAAGGTCCTCTCCTGCTCTCCTCTCCAGGCACATTTCAGGACAAGTCGCTTGTAAAGGCTCCCCAGCCACTCACACTCCAAAACACGTGAGGAGTGCTGCAGCAGGGGACAGACAGGACCTGCTCTCATGCCAGCCCTCTCTGGCCAGAGTCATGAGCAGCACCAGACCCAACCTGCAACCTTCATCAACCCATTTCATCTTCCTTATGCCTCAAGTCACTAAATCAAGAGAACAGTGTTTTCCTTCTGCAGCCCTGTGTAGGCTCTGGGTCTGATCACACCCCAGCTCATCAGGTCAGAAGCCCTGGCCAAGGGCTTTCATGTCAATCAACACAGATAACACAGCTGGGGCTTTTCACCAAGCCAGCAGGCACACCATGCTAGTAAGGAACATCATTAGTAACAACATTTGCTTTAATTCTGATATTTTGGTGGTTTATTAAGCCCATCAGTTTTGAGGGTCACTGGAGGGTGTACACCATGATGCTAGGACAGGGACTGAGCACAGGAGGGAGGGGACAGTCCTTCACAAGGCTGGGAGCAGCACCAGCACAAAGCAGCTCTTTTGGAAGTGCACTTTTCCCAGTGTCACCACCTGATGGCTGGCGAGCTGTCACAGCCATAGGTGGCCTTCCTGTTTTAAGCCTGTGCTTCTCTACTCTGATGCTGTGAGGCTGCAGGAACTCTGAAGGTTTTGCCTTTTTCTCTTCCCTCAGCCTGTTCTCAGTCTTGTGTTATCCAAGGCTGGCTCTGGGGGTAGCTACAAAGTGGGGATCAGCTAATGAACGGTAAAGCAGGAGCCAGAGCAGGGCCAGAGTGAGGGAAAGAGCTCCTTAGGAGGCCTTTGCAGTCACCCTGGCAGGGACAGCCAGCCAGCATCACCATTGGGACTTAAGAGGTGTCATACCCAGTCACAGTGCAGCAGGGACAATGCCCCTGTCAGACTCCTGGCACCACACAGCCCAGCACCCAGGCCAGGCTCAGGCACTGAGAGCAGGCAAAGGCTGCAGCTCCAGTGAGTGGTGAAGAATTTTAATTCGGATCTGTTCAGCATGTAACCCACAGTGCTTCACTTCCATTTGCTGCTGGTTGAGCATCAGAGGGAGAAGTGGGGCTGCAACTCACTGAGAGCTGCTGCTGGGGGTGAGCAGGGACTCACACCTCTCCACCTGCCACTGTCCCTGCCCAGCTTCAGGAGAATTTCATCACAGGAAAAGGCAGATGGAGCTGAAGGGTTGTGCAGGTGCCACCACACCACCACAGACCAGCAGTGCCACACACACGCTGCAGCCTCACAGCCTGCCAAAATCACTCCTGCTCTTCTCTCCACATATGAGCACGTCTCCTTTGCACACAGAAACAGGGTCATGTTCTCCCAGTTTATCCATCTGGGATGCTCTCTTTCTCCGTCTGATGGGGAAGCTGCTGATGTGGAGCTGCCACTTGTCTCCCTGCTGCTCTCCAAACAGCTGCCTTATTAAGCAAAACTGCCACGATTGTGAGCAAACACCGCAGAACCCACACTCCCAACAGGCACAAGCCAAACAACCAGCCTTCCCATGGCCACCACTCCTCTGCAGGGAGTGACACAGGATTAATTTCCTTTCTCTCTGGAGGAAACTCTTCAGTGTATGGAAACATTCCAGGAATTTAGATGAAAAACAATTCCTAAGAGATCAATTAAGAGTTTGGATAGATCGCATGCTATCTGCTGTCCAAAGGAAACTTGGCAAAGAAAGCTACTTGGCCCTGAGGGGAGCTGATGGGAGGGCAAGATGTCAGGCATGGAAAACACTTGTCTTCTAAGAAAACAGAGACAAGAAAGGCAGAGGGGAAGGAATGGCAGTTCAGGGACAAAGGACAAGTGGTACCTTAGGAAGGTTCATGACCAAAGGCAAGCAAACCTCTGCCAGAGCACAGTAAAGCCTGGCATGAGACAGAGCCCCAGGAAAAGCTGGGCTTTCCAGACCTCCCAAAGTCAACAGCCTTTGTGACAGCATCTTGTCTTCATTTACATAAAAAAAACCCATGCAATGACAACACCAGCAAAGCTCTCTGCAGGCTGACACAGTGAACCCTGGAGCAGATTTTTTTTTAGCAAATAAACAAATCAGGTTCTTCATACAGATGAAAATTTAAAAATCAGTTTTTCCCTCTGGCTGGACTGCAGGGTCAGCCTCATGCTGAAATGAGCCATCCTCCCTGAGGGCTGCACAAGGCAGCCCTTGTCTTTGTCACATCAAAAGCTTTCAGGGTTCACCCCGTGCACTTTTAACACCAAATCCTCTCCTCCCATGCTGAGCTTATGTACCTCCCATGCTGAGGCTGGCCTGTGCCAAAACCCAGCCCTGGGGCACTCGTGTGACTGGCGAATCCTGGATCCCCACACACTCCTGTGGAGGGACACATCCTCCTCATCCTAATATGACTGCAGAAAACAAAGCACAACTCCTTGCACTTCTTCACAAGGGTTTTCAAGGCCAGACTTTGCACAGGAGCCTGATGTGCCCCCTCACTGCAGCACCACGAGCTTTGTGGCCAGCAGGGCAAGAAGTACTGGCCCCTTGTGTGCTTCCAGACTGATGTTCAATTGCATGCCTGATTGGAAAAGGTCACAAAATCAGGAAACAAGAAATACCATCTCCTCTGCCCCCAGCAAGACAAGGAGCAGACACGGCAGGAGCAGCATGGCTGGAGCCAGCACCTCGAGCAGCTGTGAGGATGCTGTGCCCAATTGGCACTCAGACCAGAGAAGCAGCACAGCAGAAAACAACTCCTCTGAAGCATTTTCAGCTTCTCAAGAAGAGCCTTTGGAGAGGGAAGGAGATTGAATTTGCCACCAGCAAACTTCTTTTGAAACCCTTGGATAATTTTTAGTTTTTAGATCCGTGGAGAAAGGGGATGGAAGGAGCTCTAGAGAGCAGATTGCTGGCTTCTGTTACAGAAGCAAGCTTAATAAAATTAATAGAAATATTGGTAGTTCTGCTATGCTGTGCCAAGAATGTGTTAGAGAAAAGCGTTCTGAGCAGATAGGAGAGATAGATACAATGTCAACTTAGCCTTGATATGAAATATCAGCCTTCATCTCCTAAAGTACATCCCAAGGAGCAGCAACTACCACACCAGCTTGCCTTCCCCTCAGAGCAGGTCTCTGCACAGCCTGTCTCATACAGTTCATCACTGTCACAGTCTTGTACAAACAGTACTGGGATGACCCTGGCTCATAAAGAAGTTATAAAATAAAAAGGGAAGCATTTTTCCTTGCTGGAGCTTTAATGATATCACAGAGCAACACAGACCAGCTTAGTTTCCTCCACAGGAAAGCTGCATCAAGTTCTTTTGGACCAAATCTGCCCTTCCCCAAGCCCACGAACAGAAGCATCTGCCACACTACAGTGCTCCCTTCACCTCCTTTTCCTAATCCAACATGCCAAAGCAACAGCCTTGGCTTCTGCCATACCAGCAAACAGCAGGCAGACTGCTGCTGTCATGAGTGAGCAAATCTCACTTTCTAATCCTGCTCTCTTTCCCCTAGAGCTTGCTCTGCTGGTAACAGGAGGAGGGAGAGGAAAGCTCTCACACTCATTTTCAGAGCTTATTTTGGGAACTGGCAGCCAGACCCTTGGGACTGGAGCTAGTTGTTTGCATGGTACTGATTCTCTTCCAAGGTTCTCTTTAATCTGCTGAAATGCCCTTCAAAGCTTGCCCTGCACTTTTATGCTTATAAAGTGAACCACAACCAGGCAAAGCAAAGGGCATGTGCGTGCTTGTCCCCTTTCCCCCACATGCTGATTGCATGTAAACTTGGAAGTTCACAGCTTGACTTTGGCTTAAGAATCTGCATGTCCATAGCTGCACCCAAATGCGGCTGCTGTTCCCTCTGCAGCCCTTGCCTTGATTATTGCCAATAATCCACCCCCAATTTCAAACTTAAAACCCTTGAAACCATTTGCAGCTTAAAAAAGGGTTCTTCGTCCTTTGCCCTCAGCACTTCCTCAAGGCAGGCAGCAACCCCAGCAGAGCCAGCACCTTTATTCAAAACAGGCCCCCACTATAATAAATGGTTTGCTGGCGTGGCCTCTCAATAAATTTGTTTTGTCAAATCTGTTTTAGCTTAGAAGATAAAACAAAAACCTGCTCCTCAGCACATCTACCCCCTGTGAGCAGAGAACCAAACCAAGCCATGGTTTCCAATCACCAGCTCCAGCCAGGATCACTCATCCCTGGAAGCTGAGCACAGACACAATCCAGCTCCCAAACCTGTGATGGGCTCTGCCAGGCTGCCACAGCAAGAGGAAAACAATGTCACCCTGAGCAGACGAGTCTGTCAATGCACACTGACTGTGAACTGCTACGTGGGAAGTGCCATCTCCACTTCGACCATGACTGCACAACATGAACAGCTCAAGCCTCTTGCAGAGGCTCTTCCTTTACTCTCACAGCACAATGGTACTCCTTGTGTGCACTGTTCATTGAAGACCATATACCTGATTAAGCCCTGCACTTTCCCTAGCCCTCCCTTCAACAGCATTAGTCATTCAGATGTCATTAGTATCTCCTCTCTGAAAACTGAATATTCCTCCACAGAGCAACAGGGACAAGATGGATGCTCGTTCCCTGAAAGCCAGTCACACTCTGAAGTCATCCCACAAAATTGTAGCCACCCAGGCACACAAGAAAGCAGACAAGAAAACATGTGCCTGTGACCTCAGAGAGGAAGGACTGCCCAGACACTTCAGCAGAGTCACTGTTTCAGAGAAAACACAGGCTTCTAACTGGAGTGCACTGAACAGGTCAGAGTAGTTAAGTACAAAGGTTGAAAAATCTCCATCCCTGGATATAATGGACAGTCAGTGACAGGGGCACAAGATGACAAGAAGAAAGGGAAACACAATTTACCTGTCAGCAACAGTCCACAGCAATTTTCCAAGACAAACATCACCTCCCTGACAAACAACCATGGCAGTGACCAAGCCTGTGCCATGAGGCTGCTAAAGAAAGAGAATAATCTTGGAGAAAGAAGACACTAAAAACGAGTTGGTGCTTTACCCACCTGTTCTATCAGGACTGTACACACTGCTTGGAAACCACACAGTTCAGAGCCAGTCCTTGGCCTGGGTAAGGGAAAATGAAGGAGCCCACAGAGCCCTTTCAAAACTAAAGCCATGCTGATGTTGTCAGTCAGTAACAGAGAGACCATAACCACAGCACATATAGTGAAATAGACTATTTTATTGCTGCACACATGCTTACACATTTCTTCTTAAATATAATGTCGCTCTAGTAAATTTTACAATCTTCTTGTTTCAGCAAGTGGGTAGTAGTAAATAGAAGGGACAGAGACAACAAAACACAGAAAAGACACTGGAAACAGAAGAAAAATCAGAAGGTTTTTATTTTGTGATAAAATTATTTGCAGCAAGAATAAAGTGAATTCAAATCTAAGTTTTGTCCTGGGCTCATCTTAATTAGAGAGCTTGCCTGCATGCTGACCATCTGCTTCTGCATGCTTTTGGATAGCCCTATTTTGCCAAAAGGGATGGGGGGGAGTTAAAGGATCCCAAGTAATTGGACAATCTGACAGGCCTCACAGATGTGACCACTAAGTGCATACAGACAGATGAGGCATTTGCTTGGAAGCCCACGTGGACTTGCACTGCTGAGGAGGCAGATCAAAAGGCCACGCTGACCTTTTCTCCCACATATACAACTGCAGCCTCACTTGCTCCACACTTAAGGACACAGGAATGGAATTATTCAAGAGCAGCCATATGGAAAATGCTTCCCAGCACTGCTGCTCCTCCTCTGCCTTCCTCCCGCTCTGCCCACTACCAGTGTCCATTTGCTTTAGCAGCTGAGGCATCTGCAGAGAAAAGCATTAGCACATTCCTTGATAATCCTGCTTCTGCATCTCTCTTAGTACAAGCAGAAGGCAAAGGCTACGTCCTGTTCTCTGGTGGCTCTGTGCAAGCCTCCAGGGCTGTCACAACCACTGCTGTGGAAAGTCAACTGCTACGATGTCAGAAGCAGAGGAGGAGAAGAGATGTGATAAACTAAACATCCTGCTAATGTTCAGTGTTATCTTCAGACATATACAGAGGAGAAATATAGGGGAAGTGAGCCAGCTGAGTTAAGCTGCTGGTTTCTGTAGCAGATTTTCACAAGCCAGACACCCCACTCAGCAAGAAAACAAGCAGTTCTCCTTCCACCCTTCCTTCTCCAAAATATATGGAACTTCATATTAAAGCTTCCTCGATAGCCCTTCATCCTCCCCAAGCTCATGAAGACACCTTCATAGTTGTGCTGGGCTCTTTGGTGGTCATATCAAAGACACACTGAGCTTAGACATGGAGTACCTTCCACAAATCACACAAGAAATGCACAGACAGCTCCTCTCCATGTCACTGTCCCAAACAGAAGCACACTCCTGCTACTTCCATGCAGCAACAACTCCTGTGGAGGGACATATCCTCCACCCTCACCCTAATATGACTGCAGAAAACAAACCACAGCTCCTTGCACTTCTTCACAAGGATTTTCAAACAGAATTGAAGCACAGGCTGCTTGAATAGCCCTGCCACCACCATCCTCTGCCCGAGAGACTTGACCTGCAAGAGACACCACTTAAACTCAGATGACAAAGTGCACAAGCATCTGGGGCTCAATTATATCAATGAACCTCATTCCTGCTCTCCCCCCTCCACCTCAGCTTCTGTTAATTGCAACTCAATCCTGACACATGATTTTGCCAAAGTCAGCACAGTGACCAAAGCCCAGAGTCCCCTCCTCACAACAGAGTGCAGCCTGCTTAGTGCAGGTGGTGCCAGAGCCTGCCCATGTGCCTGCCAACAGCTTCAGGGCAGGAGAGGCACAGGCAGTGAGGCTGCAGCTCTCACTTGCTGGGGGGTATCAGTCCCTCACCCGATGACATTAGCAAAGAAGAATAACCCATCCTCCCAATACATCCACACCTGAAGCAAGTCCCTGCCAAACCCCAGATCTCCAAACCCTCTAGCCACGAGGGGCATCACCACTATTACAGAAAACAACACCCTGAAGCTGCAGGGGATCCTTGCCCAGCTCCCACATCACACAATAAAAGCACACCTGGCACAGTATATTTCAAGCTCTTGCCCCAGGAAGTGACCAAAATCATTGTATGAGATGGTCACAGCGCCCAGGCCAGGATCACCATGTGCTTTACTCAATGCCTCTTCTCCCTCCCAAAGCACAGCACTAGAAAGCACATCCAGCCTGCAGCCTGGGGACACAAGACTCTCAAAACACCATTCCAGAGATGGACAGCTCCAAGGGCAGCCTATTTGGCAAGGCAAGCTTTATGCAGGGTTATCACCTGCTGATTAGTGCCAAGGAGAAGGAACACCATTACCCTCATTAAGGATCCAGGCAGACAACATGAGATAACCTGACCTACTGCAGAATACAAATACAGATTCAAAAACATTCATTAGTACAAACAGTGAATTTCCTGAAGAACAATGAAGCTAAAAGACTCAAGGCTGAGCAAAGCCAGAAGGTCGTAGAGTGAGACAGTAACCCTGTGAGGGACCTAAAAGGCCCCTTTTCTTTTAAAAAAGATTTCCAGTGACCTCTCTTCCCAGACCCACCAGCAAGTCAGCCTTGCCCTACCACAATGGACAAAAATAAAGGGAAAAGTGCTGTTTCCAAAAAGAAGGTGTTTCTGTCCCCTCTTAAAAAGGGCTGCTCTCACTTCTTTTGTGCATTGAAAGCTACTGCTTTCTAAGAATGGAAGGATTCTGGTCTCTACTCTATTCCCAAAGATGTTTGTTCAGAAAGCAAAGCTTTTAAATTCTGAGAACTTCAAAGCAATGAAAAGCTAGGGAAGACCTGGAAATCACTTTTTTTCTTTTTTTTCCATCTAAGTACTAAAACAGCAGGTGAAGACAGTGCCTCCCACATAGCCAAGTACCTCTCTATCCCCGTTAGGGAAGCACTGCCCAGTTCTGCCAGCCTTATAATGCTGACAGCAACAGTGCTGACCTCCTTTCCCATATATTTATTAAGACTTTAATCCAGTTTCCTTCCTCTGCTGCTGGTAATTCAACAAATATTCTGGCATGATCCAGTTTCAGAAGTGTGTGATTAAACCACAGAACGGGATTGGTTCTAACCCCAGGCAGCAGGAAGTCCCCAGAACAGCTCCCTCACCATTCCCAACAGCACACAGTCTCCTCTCCACAGTGCATTGTACAAAGGAGCAGCTACTTAGGCTGAGCTTTGGAAGCTACTTCTGAAAGGAGAAACAAAAAAACAAAGTAAAACCAAACACAAACCAGAAATGCAAATGTTCAGACACAAATAAATTAAAAAGAAACCATGCCTGAAGGTGAATGGGAAGGAGGACAAAGACTGGGAAGTGGGATGTTCAGACTCGGATGTTCTTGCACCCTGAGCCAACGCAGTGAGGGCTGTGCAGGCTGCACATGACAGGCAAGGTTTGCACACATCAGCACTCGAGCCCTATACTGGTTAGGAGGTTTTCCAGAGCTTCAAGTTTCTGGTTGGCTTCCTCAATGGCACTGTAAGTCTGCACGTTGCTGGTGATGTGGAAGCGGATGTCATCGACCAGAGGGATGGAGTCAGTCTCCTGCCGCTCCTCCACGGCCTCTGCATTCTCCTTCACAGCAGCTGCAAACTCCTCCAACTCCACCAGCTGCACCAGAAGGACAAAAGAACCATTAGGAAGACAAGAAGATAGGTAAAAGAGATGCAAAGGCTGGGATAACGGTCTCAGACACCATTAAATGATCCCACAGAAAAAGGAAAGCTAGAGCACATGGAGACCCAAATCCTCCTACAGACACCACTTGGAGATCCACCCTGCCATCCATCCAAAGGAGACTGCAATACTCCAACAATAAACAGTCTCAAGTCAAGTTAATCTGCACGCCCAACGCTGCCCTGTAATTTCCTCTAACCAGCATCTCTGGTTCTGGTATTGGGGCACATGCACATACACAATATTCCCCCCCAAAAAGGCTCCCCAGCAGGAACCAGGAGATGATGCCAGACACTTTTGGGCAATGTCTTCTAGCAGAGAAGCCAGTGGGTGCTTGTGCCCATTTCAGAACTGGGAGCCACAAATGACTATCCTCCCTTGACTCAGCCCCCCCACCACCAGCAAGGCAGCTGCTCTGCTCTGCACTCAACCTGACAGAATTGGGTCACCCATGAACGATTCTGCATCAGGTTCCCCAGGAATGTGTGGTGAGCTGAGGCGTGAGAGGCAGCTTCCATCTGTCTACACTA
This sequence comes from Acridotheres tristis, assembly GCA_037013685.1. NCBI lineage: Eukaryota > Metazoa > Chordata > Aves > Passeriformes > Sturnidae > Acridotheres > Acridotheres tristis. The sequence continues at coordinate 11,168,529 of CM072899.1, read as the reverse complement.
CTGAACTGTGCCTGGGCACAGCAGGTTGCTGAGCCCTGCTCTGCTACCACACTGCCAAAATCTCTCCCTGCTGCCATCTCCACAGGATGCTGGCAACCATTGATGTCTGAACATCAGCTGGGGTAGCTCTGTCTGTACCAACACTCTTAAGAAGACACACTGCCAGTGCTGGGTTCAAGGACTCCCACTCAAGCTAGAGAATGGGAACATACAAGCAAAGCCCTATCCTGATCATTACTTGGGACATTCACCATCTTTTAAATCTTGTTTCAGAAGCCAGAATCTGGGTACATGCTGATGTATCTGTCATTCCCACACTATACACTGAACAAAGTAACAGCCCCAGAACCATTTCCTTCGTTATTTTCTCAGGCCAAAAATAATTTCACACCTTTCAAGCTGCAGGTGAAAATTCCCATGTGAACTGCACAAGCCATTTATAAAGATCTGTCTCAGCATAAAAACCCTTCATAGGTTCTATTTCATCCTTCCATATGGCAACTTTCTCCAAGAGTCCTAAGAGACTAAGCTATAATCACTCAGGATAACACTTAAATTGAGCCCCATAAGGAAAACTTCAGTGTTAAATTCATTACTTCTTGCTGTTTGACAGCAAATTATCCACTGAGCAAACCCCTACTATTTGATTTGTCATCCTGGAGGAGATTAGAGGTCACATTGATTTCTCCTATCTAGAGCACTATGCCAGGAAGAATTTCCCCCAGCAAACACTGAAAAACATTTCCTGCACAGAGCTCCCCTACACACCCCTTTGGCTTCTCCAGGCTGCAGCTGGTGTATTCAGACAACATCATAGCTACTGGGCACAGTGGCTGAAACTTCAGTGAAAATCATCTGCCCCTGGTACTTGCAAAGCTTTTTGGGCAACTTTTCACTCCACATTCAACAGGGATGTGCTAACCAGGGACCAAAATCTGGCTTACTATGGTGACATCAGGTACTGCCACACTCCTCCTCCTCTGTCCTAACTCACCGTGTGCTTTGCTACTTAACTGCTGCTCATTTTCCAGAAGCACATTAATCCAGAGATTAACTACAGACCAAAGCACAGCCATTCAATCTGTTGTCTCTAGGGCACACGTGGTCATTACCATGAGGAGCGTTTCAGTACCTTCTCAATGATCTTGGCCATGTACTCTGTGCACTGGTCCTCCAGTCGGGTCAGCTGGAACAGCTTTGCAATCCTCCAGATGTTGATGATGTTGTCCTCGTCGAGGATCTGCGCCAGGGTCCTGCCACAGAGGCGCTTGAGCCCGGGCAGCAGGTACATGTCTGCCACACACAGCACGTCATAGGCGTTCTCTGGAGACAGCTGGCAGGGCAGAGGGGAGTTACTGCCCAGTCCTAAGCACCCTGCTCGTCCCTGGCACACTCATGTGCTGTTCAGTCCATTACTGGACAAGTGCTGACCATGGAGACACAGCAGCTCTGTCTTTCAGGCTGCATCTCCCACTCAGTTACCACAGAGGAATTTAAAGTGAAGCAGGGAGTTACTCAGGCTGCAGGTAACCCCTCTAGCTAAGCAAAGGGCAATGTTGAAATACCCAAGGGCACCTGGCTGCTAAGAAATGTTCAGTGTGACAGAGGCAGGTCACTTTTACCAGACATACACCCAAGAGACAAACAAAGAGGCCAGAAGGACTGAGAATCTTTTCCCCACATTTTTCCTCCCATTTTATCCTGCTGGACTTGCATTTTGTGAAAAATATGCAAAATTCTCTTAAGAGCCAGCACCTCCCTGGCACAGGGAGTAATCTCAAGGGCAGAAAATCGAGCACAAAATAAACTGTAGGTGAAGCCCAACTGGGTAAGAACATATCTTGCACATCAAATACTAGTAGAGCTCTAACATGCATTCAGAATGGACTAAATTAATGGACCAGATGCTCAAATGTAAACTGTTGTGAATGGCCTTAAACATTTTAAGGCTCTTGAGCAAGAGAACCATCTTCCATTGCCTCTTCCCCCTGGCCAGGCAAATTCTATTTTTGTCAGCCATCTGCATCACTAACCTGGAACCAGAGTCTCTCTCTGTTCCTGCTAATATAAATTGCAAAGAGCTCAGTTACCCACATCCATTGCAACAGAGGATCTGCAGAACACTGCATACCCTGGCTGTGGATGAGGGAAGGGCTCTTGCACTTAGAGACAAGGCTACACTGGCCTGGATGAAGGAATGATAACTGGTGCAGCCTGGCCCACTCTCCTGATAACCAGTGTGCAGCAAACACACTGCTGTGCACATCTATACATGTGGTTGTTCACTCTGACAACTGCAAAGAGCTCATTTTTTGCTCCCCCACAGCTGTCTGCACCTGTGCTTGGAGAGACAACTACCAGCAAGTGCCCCAGCTGGGTAACACCCTGCAGCAGCTGGGCAGAAGAATGCAAGATGTAGGAGAGCCATACCACGAGGGCTATATATGCACATGGGGTAACAAAGCTCTTGGGATTATTAATCAAGTGCTGCTTTGTCCCTTTATAAGCTGCAGAAACCTCAGGAACTGGAGGTGTTTGAGCCAGTAGTATTGATGGCTGCAGCTCCCCACTGCTTCATCAAGGACAAACCTGGCAAATGGTCCTCCAAGAACTGCCCTCGAGCCTACACGAATATTCTGATCAGCAACTTGTCTTTGTGCTTGGAACCCTTTATGTCCTCTGCACACACACTCTTCCCCGAGACTGCAAAGTGTTACTACTGCACAGCAGAGAAATACCACAAAAAAAACCATGGAACTGAGAGTGCTGATACTTGGCTGGAGAAACACAGGACAGGGAGAACACTCCACGTGTAAATGTGGAACCTGAGCTATAATCCTGTCTTCCTGACCATTTTTTCTGGTAGTGTCTCATGACAGGTAAACTCTCTGCAGAAGCTCACATCTTGACTGCTTGGTTTGAAACCCAAGCCATGCACCATTCTGCACATGAAACACATGAGTAAGATTCTTTTAACTCCTACACATTGTTGTTGGTCTGTCCTCCTGACCTAAGCCCAGACAGAGCAGCTGAGGCACCCCTTGGAAAGCAATAGCTGCTTGGGAAACATCCTTCCTGTGAGTCATCATAAGAAGGGCAGGCAAGTCTTCAAGCAGCTTCTTTCCAACTCTGCCTGCCCCTTTCAGCAAGTGGCTGAGGGAAGAGTGCAGGCAAGTGAGGAATCAGCTCTCTGGCATACCAGCAGCAATCCTGCCCTTGCTGCCTGCCACACACATCTCTCCTCACTACTACCCAGAGGTGATGAGATCAGGAGAAACAAGGTCACAGCTGTGTGCACTCTCTGTATGTGGCACCTAACCCAGAGCACAAACCCTGCTTGGGGGAAGTGACACTGGCAGGTGCAGCAACATCTCCAGTCACTGCCCTGATCCCAGAATGTGTTCTGGGATCTTGCAGTGAGATCTGCTGAAAGTATTTGCTACAAAACCAAAGCAGGAAGTGAATTAAACACGGATTTGCTGCATCTTCCATTAGGCTGAAAACTAAGTGGGTTAGGGCTATTTTGTTACTGCCTGTGATACTGAGCACAGCAAGGCACTGGTCTCCCAGTGGAACCTTGGCCCACTCCAGTAATAAATAAAAGTGGAAATAATTGCTTGCAACAAATGGAAAAGTAGGCTGTGATGCCAAGAATAAATAAGCAGAATCTCTCAACCTCTCCAAATCTCCAAATGTGTTCAATCTGCCATCTACTGGCAGGTGCTTCCCTTATCTTTCCAGAGAGTCCAAGAAGGAAAGCTGCAAAGCCCTGAATTTATCATGTCAATAAACAGCATGCAACCTAATTTCCAGATTCTTATTGTGGGATAAAAGACTAGGGATTTGCTTCCTGAACATCATGCACATGAACTATAACCCTGCCTGGATAACAGCACATCCCAGTATGTGGATTCCTGAGACAAAAGTGAAGTAGCAGAGCAGGTCAGTGAAATTTAAGAATATACACACACACACTGCTCCAGATTAAGAAAAATACTGCTGAAAACACCTCAGATCTCATGAGCACTGAAGGAAGAACCAATGGCTGGCCTCACCTCTGTATCATCACTGTAGATGTAGTAGAGGACTCGGATGAAGATGTCTTCTGAGATGTTGTGCAGAGTCACCACAGGGATGCTGGGCTGTGTCTGTAGCTCCTCACTCTCACTGAAATGATCTTCAAGGAGGGCTTTGAAATAATCACTGCGACCACAGAAAAATGCCTGGAGAGAGATGAAAAACCAAAACACTGACATCTTGCTCACTGCACCAAACCAAAGGGCACTACCAACCAGCTGCCAGAGCAGCTCAAAGATATTTCAGAAGTTCAGACTCTATTACTTCAGTTTTCCCTACATTTTGAAGCTGTATCTCAAATATTTTTCCAGACTTTATCCATGCCTACCCTCAGAACCACAAACACACATGGTAAACTCAAGATTATTTGAAATTAGCATGGCACTAGGGCAGGACCTTGAGTTGAGGTTGGATCTCAAACTTCGTTCTTACTGCTGTTCATCTGCAGATTAAACATTCCTCTCTCTATACACTGAACTCATAAGCCAGCAGCAGCAGATTTTGCAGTTGTGAATGCTGTAGCTGAATTTATAAATTTATCTCCACACCTCTGCAAGAAAGGCAGGCTTTGCTGCTTGGTTAAATGCTTTAAATGCAGTTTTCCAGCTGAATCAATGCTGCTTCTGCAGAGTGTATCCAGCATAGAAGGAGTTGGAGACACAAATAGACTGGATTCATGGCAAAAAGGGAGGAGAAGGAAGTACAGCACAAGCACATACCTTATGGCACAAGAAGTTGTAATCTTGCACCCGGAAACACACGTCAGGACAGCTGTTGAAGTTGTCGGTGCTGTCAAACGGCAACTCCCCAAATCCAACCTAGGAAGAGACACCAGGAGACCCTTTCTTTAACATTCCTGCTTTAAACATGTTCAGGATCCCAAGTTCAGACTCCTGTATTCCCAGAAAATACCATCCCTCTATTCCCTCAGCACAGTGCAAAGCACCAGAGATGCTCCGAACACAGATTCTACTGTCAGGAAACGAAGAACTTGCAGTGCTTATAAGAGATAATCCTGGTACAAGTTACAGCTGCCTCCTTTACCCATGGTAATTTCCTGAATCTCCATACAACTTTGGAAAGTGTTTCTTTGCCATCTAACAAGGCAGATAACCAGGTGGAGGTGAAGTTTACTTCAGTTTAGGACCAGCCTTTTCCTGGGTACATGTAATAACATAGGTTACATCCATGTATACACCAGCTTGAAATGGTTTGGCTACAATTATTGCCTGACTTGAATAATCCAATATTGCTAGAGCACATTTTAGATTTTTAATTTGATTTGCAGCCAAAGCTAGAGTTCTTGCAGTATTAATACTCAAGTGAATTATTTTAACAACACACCTCCACCCAATCCCACATGCCAACAATGACAGCACACACCAAAAAAAAAAAAAAAGTGCTTGCCTTATGTTATTTTAAAGTGACACTTCTAAATATTTTCCCTTTCACCTTATTCTATATACAGTGTAATTCAATAGCAAAAAAAAAAAAAAAGTTTATATCCACAGTCACGCAGGCAAAGCAATCTCTGGAAATAAAAGTTTCCCCTGGTTCTTACTTTCCATATACACGGTCCTGAGGTACCTAGGATAAGCAGTTTATTCTGCTTTCATCCAGGAAAATGATACCCCAAATTTGCACCCAGGAAAACCCTGGGCAGACGATAAAGATCAGGCTCACAATGGCAGTCTGTCCATTTCCAAGCCACCTGCCTCCAACCAGACTTCCAGCTCTCCTGAGGAGCCAGATGACTCCTCCCTGCTGAGCTAAACAAAGACACAGACTGAAATACACTGGGTAGGAGCTCTCAGCCAATGAGGTTTCTCACAAAATATGCTCTCAGATACGGCAAGGCACCAAGCTGGCAAAAGCTCACACAACCACTGACCATGGCAATCTGGACCCATCTACCACACTCTCTGTCCACAGCAACACTGGGCAGCTTCTGATTCCTAATCACAGGAGAAGCCCAGTGATGCAAATCATGCATATGGCTGTTGCAGTAATGCTGGCTCTCCACAGCACCTCTCTCCTGCAGTCCTGCTCCACTGGGCAACTCCTGTTCCAGAAGAGATGCAATAATTCAAGGAATGTTGCCCACCTGACCTATCACCTGCTTTTCATATAGCTGCAACACAAAGAGCAACAGCTGCAATACAAAGAGCACCACCTCATCAAGACTGTCCCATTTGCAGGTTCCCCAGGCTGCTATTTTACTGTTATCCATGTCTCATATTTCAAGGCTTTGGTCCTTGGCCCATGGTCTGGGGAACCACAGCCTTACTCTGTGGCAATGTGTTACAAACACCAGTACCATGATGCAACTGCCTGCCCTGTTTGCCTTGCTGTTCTCCGCCCTCTATGCCCACAGCTTCCATGTCCTCTCTTACAAATTCTGACATAAATCTGAAGGCTACAGATTTGCAGGCACATCACAGGTGAAACAAACCTAGAAACAAACTTGGACAAGATGCCACTCTGTGGCACAGGAATTTTAACTGAGATAAACACCACATCTCCTATGTGCATCTCTTCCTTGCTCTCCTTTTATTGTCCAAAGGTAAATATCTAAAATGAGTCCATCCCTCTGGAATGATTATGGGAGTTTTATTTGTCTCCTGAATTATAAATTCCTCTGGGCTCAATTTCCCGCTTCTAGCTTTACCTGGTCCCCACTCTACTGCTCAGGTTTACAAGGCTATTTTCAATTCCTACTAACAAAAGCAGGTTCATGTCTTTGTTTCTCCTATTCAGCATGAAGTGGCTTTGTAGAATTTTCCCTTTTACTCCCCTTTCAAGTCTCTACTACTTCTACTCTCCTCTCTTGTCATGCTTGAGGAATCTAATCTCCTTTCCATGATCTTCCTGGAGAAAATTGGCTTATTCCTCCCACCACCCCTATTCATACAACCTCCTTCACGGGCCTCTGTCCAGGCAAAGCACAGCTGCCAAAGTCAAGTATTCTGCCCAGGGAGCACAACAAAATCCAGCCTACAAGGTGCAAAAATATTCATAATAACTCAATCACCATATAGAAATACTCTGAATACTTTCACTCTCCACCATCACATGTGGAAGACCAAGTCTTTGCTGCTACAAATTTCCTATTAGAGCTTAAATAGAAATGTTGCTGGAGGCAAAAACATACAAAACAAATCAGTGGCAGCAATTTGTACCTTGGCCAGATTATCTCAGCAAGAAAACTGTAAATAAATTACAACACAAAATACAGGGGTTGGTGATCCAAGACAAGATTGGCAGCTCGTGGATTGGATATAAAAAAAAAACCCCTAAACTGGCAACATGTTGCAAACATTTCAGTTAATCTCTCTGCCAAAGGGGCAAAGCAAAGCACGGGAGTCATAGCCATGGACAAGCACAGTACACAAGTGCAGACAGACAAGATGGAACCCATCTACTTGTTTCAAACTGTTCTTCCTCTGCATTACAAGATCTAGTTTTATCCCCAAAACAGCAAATGGTCTCTTTTTTGCAGCCACACCACATGTTAATACGGATGGAAAGAACAGCATTTAGTTGATGTAAAACTCTGACTTCATTTGGTTTGGAAGGTAAGATCTCAGTTAAAAGGTAACTGAAAAACACTTAGAAGGAAACCATGTGCTTCCAATGTCATACACTGGAAGCCCTGGAGTCTATAACTCAGAGGTCACCCAACAGACATGAAATAAAGAACCAGGCAGACAGTGGGAAGCCACATGGTTTTTTGCAGTTGCCTTGCTTTTCATGGTATTTTACGTAAGTCTGTCACTGCTAAATTTTATTGCAACAAACTGAGGAAGCAGCTGTTGTGGACAGAAAAATCCTAGCCATTAGTACTTTAAAACAAAACAGAGACAACAACCACGCTTGTAAAAGAAAACACTGGGGGGAAAATAAAAAAGGCTTTCAAGCACAAATAGGAAAGAGAAAAAAGGTACCAGAATTATGAATGTGTTTGAGATTTCAAAGGATAGTTCTCAGTCTAAAAAATAATAATGAGCTGTAATTGGATATCAAACATTCACTATTGTTCTAGTCATGTAAGATACCACTAACCATGAAATTGGAATGCACAAAGTTTCGTACATCATTCAAGTATCAAAGACATTACATGCAAATTATTTGTATATACTGAAACAGAAAGCTGAATACACCCCATTTCATATAATATGGCATTACATGACATGCAGCAGCTCAAAATGTTTCTAGCCAAATTCCGGAAATGCTGCCTTTTATCCAGAAGCCAAATACCTATTTTGTTCTGCATAGGCTGGAAAAAAAAAAGTATGCTCCTCTTCAGAACACGGATGTTTGTGTGTGACTACTCAGTTGTTCCTGACATTTTAGGTTAAATAGTTTGTATCCTATTCCTTGTATGGCAGCAAACCCTGCAAGAATGAGGATGTACAATGCCTCTGTCCCAGAACAAAGATGCCTAATTCACAGAATTTAACATTTTGAAAGCATTAGAGTAAGAGATAAATGGCAAACAAACAAAAACAAACAAAAAGTACCTAGAGAGAAAAAAAATGGGAATATTTTAGAGTTTATCAGGCTTAAACAAAGCACCAACACTTGCATATGGCACACAAATTCCCTGCTGAGCAGGTGTGTGTGCCCATGCCCTGTTCACTTATACAGCTATAATAACTCTAATGCTGCCTTCATTCCAATGTATGAACACAGCAAGAACACCACAGCTCACAATCCTCAGCACTGTCAGATGATTACACTATCCCAAGTTTCCTCCTTTCCTTCCAGCTCCTATTCTGTATGAAAGAATTAAGAAGGAAAGTGTTTCTAACTCTAGAACAACTTAACAGGAGTATGCCATCAAGGTTTGGAAACAAGCAAACAGGAAGTATTCTTTTTATTTCTGAAGTGACTTAAAATATATGTAAATCTCACTATTTTGGGGTCCATGATCCTTTTTTAAATTCCTGGGAAGGTAATCTGAAGCTTACTTACAGTATCACCTCCCTTTAAAGCCTGCAAACATACAGAAAAGCATATTGAAAGCCACAAAAAAAAGTACAGTTATTTGGAGGAGGCAGGTTACACAGGAAAGATTTCTGAACTAGTAGTTGTAAACATGATGGAGAAAAAACCCTCCCACTATAGTGAAATATATCTGAAAAACACCAGCACAAAATATGTTGGCTTACTAAGGTTAGAAACCTATCCAGGCACACACACAGACTCTGCAACAGGCAGGTCTATTTGGCAGGGGACAGAAAGAAAAAAAGGCAATAAAACTTCACTATATCACTCAGTCATACAACCTCTGGGCACAGCAGGCACCTAAAATGAGTCCACATTATTAAACAAAGTGGTTGGTATAAGAAAGAGGACAAAAAAAAGACATACATCAGACCAAAATGAATCTGGTGAAAACAACAGATGCAGAAACCATGAAGACAACTAATAGTTATCCTGTTCTGCAAATGGAAGAGAATATCTGAGAGACAAGACATAGTTGGGAAAAGCAGATTTCTTGCCAGTCAAGTTAAATTCTCTTCAGAGGGACTCACATGTCTGCTGGAAATATTTTCAGTGTTTGGAAGCATTTCTCCATTGCAGTATGTCAGTTCCTAGCAAGCAAGCCCAGCAACCTATCTTTCACCTAGATATCCCTTTGGGTACCAATGCCTGCTGCTACAACATCTCTAATTCCCAAGAAGGATGACAAAGAGAAGAGCTGGTGGCCTTGTCCCATTGTATTCAATGGAGAAATCCCTACCAACCACATGGAAAAGGTTTTATTTACAAAGATCCCTGCTGGGGGGAATATCCAAGGGGAAAGACCAGTACTGACAGCCTCATTACACAATTTTACAGCATTCCCAATCAATAAATGCCTTTCAGCATCTGGAGCACCAGGAAACAAGCAAGCACTACAGTCGATGTAGCAGTGATGTGAGTGGACACAAGTGAGCAGATATCCCAGCCCCAGAGAGCCCAGGAGTAGAAGTGCTCCCTACCCGCAGTTCAGCTGGCAGGGCGCAGTCTGCCAGGAGAGCCAGATCTTCCTGCAGCCGGCAGTTAGCTGTGGGCTCAATCGTCAGCACCTTCACACAGGTCCCTGGCTTGGAAGAGACTGGAAGAAGCAAAAAAACAAAAGAGCAGAGAAGCCTGAATTCCTCTGCAAACATTCTCTCCCATTTAGATAAAAGACGTGCCAGGAAAACCAGTGTAATTGCTGTTCAGCTTTTACTGCAAAATTCACACAATTCTTCTATGCACACACACATTCAGCACCCCTCAGTACAGCCAGTGAGCAGGGCTGGAAGGGGATGCATGTATTGTTGTCTCCCCTCAAACTTCCACATAATTCCATATGCTGGAATATCAACTGTGAGAAACAAAGTTGTCACAAGCATATTTCAAGCCCAACTTGCTCTTTGGAATCCATGTCACCAATTACAGTTAAGGACCATGGATCAGGCTGCTCTGATCCCTGCAGAATCCACTCACACACGGCCTTCCACAACCACCCCTACAGCTGACAGTGTCACCTAAGGTAAAACCCATGCCAGGGAGTTTTTTTAATTAATCTGCTTCCATCCCTCTCTGCTCTGTCACATGCTTTCACCAGCTCCCATCTCAGCTGTGCCATCCTGCTTTCACTGCAGGGAACAAAGGGATTTATTCTTGTTTAGCCAGTAAGTTCAGCAGGTATGAGTCTGTCCTCTACTCTCCATTTATAGAACCCTAAAGCACAAAGACCCCAAAGTACCCAGACTCCTGCATGTGCCTGAACTAAGCACCACTACCATCAAAGAGCTCAAACAGACCATTCAGAGACAGCAATTTCATTTGCCTTTTTCAGACCTGGTGTATCTTCCCATCTTGTCTCATCAGCCTACACAATAAAACAGCCCATTAAAGGGAAAGCAAAACACATGATCATACTTTAGTGGTCTTGCTATGACCAAAGCTGTTGTGAAGCTCATAGAAACCAACCCTAACTTCAAACGAGTGGCAGCCCAAAGCAGACTTACTGTGCTACAATGCCACTGCCAGCACAGCCTTTCTTGTTTCTGGTTACCTTGCTCCACCACCCCAGCTCACCACCTGAGGTTTGCTCCCAGGTCAGCATAGTCTGGGGGAAGAACTGGAGCATGTAAGACATTCAAGAGTCCCTGGCATACAAGGAAGCATATGAAAAAACATAAAGCACTACTGGAAAATGCAAAGTTGTGGTGAGGAAGCTTTCAGATACTGTTGGGAGCCAGAGAGACACAGAGTTAATTCTGAAGCATTCAGAAGAATTTCTGACAGGTATGATTCACCACATTAAAACCCCTCACAGGTGAATCACGCCACCTTGAGACCTCATTTCTCCTGACATTTTGCTCAGCATTACATGAGCTCCATCAGATGACTCCATTGGGTCGTGGGCGAAACAAGACCACGATGTGCCACAAAACAAGATCTCCATCCCCTCCTCCACATCACTGCTGCACCCTTCAAACATGCCACCACTGTACCTCTCCATAGGCCACATGTCCCAGAATGATTTCTGGAAGGGGAAGGATAATCTACCAGTACAAAATACGCAGGTACCATGATTGCTACACACAAAGCTCACCAGCAAGGAGACAGGCTGCCCTATTAGCACAAAATGCTACTCTCAGATAGATGACTTCCAGGGTAAATAAGCTAAGAGGAGGCCTGGCACCAACACAAACCAGACTGAGTGCATTTTCTCAAAAAGCCCTGATCCACTTACACATCAGCATGAGAGAAGGAAATTTCTTACTTTGCAATTAGAAATTCTTCATGGCAGAGAGAAACATTAGTATTCTGTAGTACTTATTTTAACAGTCACCAGGTCAGACTCTGTAAGTGCTAATGGACTCAGCAAGTTTTAAGTGGTAGTCAAGGCAGAGTTCTTCTCTTGAGATCCACAGAGCATCTTTCCCAGTGACACAAAAGAGCAATGATTTTTCTGAGAAAAATCTACTCAGACACTGCATCTCTCAAATCCAAGGGCACAGCATTTGGTATCACTAGAAAATCTTTCCTTACAGAGACAACAAAAATCAAAGTTGTGAAATAGGAATAAACTGCTGGCTGCCAGCAAGCAGCACAGATCATGAAAGAGGAATGCAAGAAAGACAAATGAAGGGACTTTTGAAAAAGCAACATAAACAATGCAAGGAGCTGAAAGGAATAACTAAACTGTGATTGAGGTTGAGACTGGGTTTCTTCCCAGTCTTGCACAGCTGTAGAGCACTGAACATCACCTACCCATGTATCAGCTGCCTTGGTTTTCCTGCTCAACACTTCTTTGTAGTCTTCTGGTTAAATTGAGCCAATATACCACAAAACATAAGAGTCATAAATAAACCACACTAAACTCCCAAAACCTTCAAAATGATGCCACACTGAGATGCCCCTTCTTCTCAATAGCATAATTAGCTATAACCACAGATTCTGTACATCCAGTGCGTTTGCTACAAAGGTAAACATCTCAAACCTTGCTCTCACCCTTTTTGCCCTAAAACTTGCTGAAGTAACTGCAGAAAATTTATTTTCTAATACATGCACTTCTAATGAAAGGATTATGGTTTAATCTGGACAAATTTTTGATCTCTTCCAAACAATGCAGTAATTTTTTCTTGTTATAGCTACAATATACACACAGGAGAAAATAGGCAAACATTCACACCCAAATATATCTCAGGTGCAACAGAAGGCCATCCTCTTCCTATACTACTGTCTGTGCATGCCAAGATACTAAGTGCTTTTGAAATACTGATTAACTCTAGATAATGAGATTGCAGACACTGCAATTATCCAGTGGAGCTGCAGAGACTCGAGCTCATCTTGTTTTTTTTCTTTCAGCTTCATAATACAGTTGCAGTACATGACCCTGCTCTGCAGACCTGAATCAGATGTCTGTTCCACAGCATACACTTGAAACAGGCAGATGTTCCTAAAATACTCAAAGAAACAGACACACTTTGTCAAGTGCCAGACATGATGTGATCTAAGATCTTTCCAATTTTTTAACTTCTGTAACTCTTACATATATGCCTTTCTGCAGATCAAGTTTTCCTGGCTTCCATGTGAGATTTAAGAAATAAACTTTTAACAGTTGTTCTATTTGTTTGAATCCAACCTGTCATAAATAAAAATCAAGACTAGTGCTTTAAATCACCCATTGATAGGCCTCAAAATTGAAGAGCTGTCCCGTTCCCAAAGAACACAGAAGTTAAATGATTTGTCCAGTGTCATTATATTTCCAAGTGGTGCTTTTATCTAAAACTTCCAACTAACCTGAAACTTTACTTCATTATTTTCCATTTGAAAACCCACCAAGAAGTCAGCTTTTTTGCAGTTCACAAATTTAAGCACCTTCTTTTCCTTCCACAACATAATAAAAGATTTTAACTAAATTAATTAAGGTGGAATGTCTCAGCTAGACCCTGGGAGAAAAAGATAAAAAGGAAAAAATGGATCTCTGGTATCTCACTGAATTACTCTGATATCAAAAGATGACACAAAATCATTTTGTTACCTGATTTCTGAGTAGCTTTTATTTTATATTCATTTACCACTCCCCCTTTCCACCACTTATTTAATACAAACTGATACCTTGCAGTTTTTGTAGATACCAAGAAATGCATTTCTAACCTCTTCAGGTGCATGTTTACTATTTGTGTTTACATAGCAGAAGTAAGACCTGTGACACAGCTTCCATTAGGACTTGCACCCTGGTCTGCATGGGAACAGCTGTAGCATGGTAATCTTGTACCCCACCACTACCAAAAAACTGCACACGTGCAAAGGGAGACCTGCACATGGTAGTATCTTCCACGTGATTTGCAGATGAGGAATTTCTTGAGCCAGAAGTATCCTATCAATTATGTCCTGTAACTTCAGGTGGCTGAATAATCACAAATATTCAAAAGGAAAAGGTGGAACAGCTACACTCCTCTCTGCCTCTTAGATCAGGGAAGAAGATGCTATTGACTTTAGACTGGAGTCTCCTCTCAAATCAAAATTAACTCATTTAAAGTAAGGGACTTAACTCGGAGCACAGAATGAGAATCAGAAGCTTTCAGCCCGAAGGTTTTGTTATCTGGTAATTTTTTCTGCTTCGTGACTAACACCACGTGTGCTGTTCTGATTGCTCTTCACGTGTCCCTTAGCTTGAGCTAAGGAGATGAATGATAAACTCCAACTGCTGGTCTACATGCAATAAGCTTTGGATAACAAAAAGTCCTTAAATAGATGATTGTTTCATTTAGGGTTTGGCACATCCATGTGTTACTAATATACACATGCTTTCAGAAATACTTCTCTGCTTTTAAAAAAAGTGTTCTATGTCCCTCTGCACCCATTTTGGGCCAATTATCAAACATTTTGCTTTGGTTAGGGCTCAGATAAATGCAGAAAAATACTTCTAACTGTATATATTTTATCTTTCTAGGGATTTAAACAAGCTCCCTGCTGGAAGGCACTTCCCAATATATACTCCATCATGCTCAACTGAATGTCTGGCAACCAAAGCAAAGTCCTGCTGCCATGGCTGCTCTACTATAAAGAAAGCATTCAATATAAATTATAAACATGCATGTGTCAGAAACTACTCCAGCTGCCCCATAGAAATGCCATGACTGAAAACTATCATGCAGACATGAAAATTCCACAACAGAATCATTTTCTGGAAGCCCCAAGGACACCATGAAACATCCACTATCACAATTTCCTGTTTCTCCCTGAAAGGGCACACAGGCACAGCAGAGACAACAGCAAATCAAATGCTTACCAAATTCATAGACTTTTTTACATTTGGTCTCCAAATCATCAATGAGGTCCTGCAGCCGACACTGCTTGGCCAACCTCTTGCAATCACTGACATATTCTACATCAATATCCAGACGACCTGTCAAGAAGAAATGCAGTCACATCACTTAATTCACACGATTTAGGTATAAAAATAAGGTCTGAGGACTTGACAGCACAAAAATGTAGTAATGAGATACACTGCCTCACTTTTCAGCATTCACTTACAACTCAGCCCCAGAAGCTAAAACTTGGTACTCCACCACCACCCATCACTTAAATCAATAACATTTTGGCATTTAATTCACATTTTCACTTTCCAGGGTACCCTAATAGCTTCATTCAAGAGTCCAAAGACCAAACAGACTATATAAAACATGCCTAATTCCCTCAGAAAATCAAAACACAGCAGCACAGCAGCACAACAGCAGCATGACTGTCACCATTGACTCTCTGGCTTTGGGTAAGAATAGACTTTAGGCTCACAAGTTTTCTTCCCAGGATCTTTTACAATCACTGAAAATGTGGCAAGGGACATTTCTGAACACACTGAATTGGAAAAGACAAGCCTTGAAGACAATGTTAGCTTCTGGCACCATCTCCTGGCCTGAGACAGTTCAGCATTTAGCATGCCTACAATACAACACTAGGCATTTTCATAGAAGGTTTAGGATCAACTTCTGTTCAGAAAAAATAGTAGAAAGCAGTCAAAGCATTCAGCACACACTGCTCAGGTCTGCCAAACTGGAAATGTCCTACATGGGAAACTGTTTTTTCACCATCTTAGGAAGCTGTTACACCAGACGACAGATTTTCCTTCCTTAGGTTAAAAATACAGCCTCCAAATCCATCCAATCAACCAACCTAAGCTGATTTTGGTTTTAATTGACTGTATAATTACTGACAGGACAACAATTTGCAAAAGGTACAAACATCTTGGAAGAGCTGGTGATTGCTCACATTCTCCCTTTCTGCCAGCAGAGAGGATTTGTTGGCACTCAAGCACCCAAAAACTGCTGAGTGAAAGCCTGTGCCACTCAGTGCAGGGGCACAGACAGCTGCCCACCAGCCATGCAAACAAACACCACAGGGTAAGGTCATTTACCTGTGTATAGATACTGCAGAAGAGCACCAAAGGCTGCTGGGTTAATCTAAAATAAAACAAGAGAAAGTTACATTTGGAATCATCATGAATTTAACAGTAAGTCTGAAACATGATCATGAACAAGTAATTAAAAAAACTCCTTAAGAACGAACTCACACACTGCACATGATTTCCTTGTTTCTCACATAACTAATGCTGCCACTTCATCTGGCTTACATAGCTCCTTACTGTTTCAACTGATACTAATCCCTCAGGTACTTCAGGGGATAAGACTAATGGAGGAACTCAAAAGAGATACGGTTGTAATACAGACTCTGCAAAATCCAGGTTTTTACTGATCATAAACATTTCCACATCTTCCTAGTTACAGAGGAAAGACGTTCTTGTACAAAGAGAGAGGAGAAGCGTGTTCTGAGAAATTGGAATTATATTTGTCACAAGAGGATTTGCACTGCCAGAGTCAAGTTACAGAAATGTGTGCCAGAGTATTGGTGGTTAATGGATGGAATGCAAAGGCACAAAAGGGACTCAATTAGTGCCAATTATGGAGGATGTCTTCACCACAGACCACCTGTCCACCAGGAATTAGACAGACTCAACTCATCCCAGAGAGGAGCTGTGATGCAGCCAGCAGATGGTAACAGCTACATGCTACTGCAATTAATTATGTTTGAGTCCATCACAAAGGGAACAAAGGGAAGGTATCCAATCAGCAGAATTTTGTTACCTGAGAAAGATGCAATTTTACTGCATAAAGTGCCTCCACAAGCCCTTCTCCTCAACTAGGGTCATTCTGAGCCCCAGGAGCTATTCACTGTAGAAGTTAACCCTCAAACTCACTTTCCTCACCCAGCTGGAAGAGCAAAAGAAAGGAAAGAACTGGAAGCACAGCCTTGCTCACCAATGGGTGCTTCAACACTATCATGTTCTTCCCCTTCCATTTGGTCTCAAACATCTCGGCAAAGTAGGCGCTGCGAGCGCTGAGGATGCAGCGGTGGGCACAGAAGGATTTGCCATGAACGATGAAAACAATGTCACTCTGGTACCCCTGCTCCAGCAACCTGTGAGGAACAGAGCAAGAAAAGTCACTGCAGGATGAAAAAGGAAAGAATGGAGTAATGCTAGTGGGGAACATGGTACAATTAGGTCTAAATTAACAAATACCCCCAGGCATTGCAGTATCTCCCTGCCCAGCAGGAAGGCCAGCATGGGGGCTGGTACTTCACATACTGCAGTGGGATGTCTGACTCCCTTCCATTACTCAGAGAAGTTTTGTTGGTGCAACAGGGAGGCTGGAGAATGAAATCTTCAAAACTGAATACTGCTTTTAAATTGTCAGATGTCAAAAAAAAAAAAAAAAAAAAAAAAAAATCAACCCTGCAAAATTACACACTTTCAAAAAGAACTACCCTGCTACAAAGTAAGATGCAACTTTCCTGCTCTCTGGGCACTGTCAGTGTGCACACTTTAACCATGTAACAAATAGGAAAGGACTTGATGCCACCCACCCTCAGAAGAAGGAAGGATGTGACAGGCATGAAATGCAGGCAATTACCACATCAGAGGTGAAGCCTTGCCTGTGTGCCCAGATCTTCATTCTTCAAAAGTAAAAAACAAAACTGCTACTTCTAGAGTTTACAGCAACCATCACCAGTGTTTTCTAATGCCCATCACTCCTTGCATATATATCCTCACAAAGATCCTCAAGAGGTCAAATCAGGTGGACATCAAGCACCATACTCCTTCTAGAGAGCAGGACCAGTGCATAGAAAGGTGTGGAGTCACACACAGAGATGTTGCCAGTCTTAATGTTAATCTCAATCTCCTGCCACTAGCACAACCTTCCTTCTAAGTGTCTTGCCCCAAAGCAAACAGAAGCATTAGGTTTTTACTTTCTGCCCCTCTACTGCTGCCCTTTGTTTCAATTCTAACACAAGGTCTGCTTGAATGAGAAGCAGACACCAGCACATTTTAGCTTTCATGTATGCTCAACCCTACACCATCTGAGCCACAGTCACCAGGGCAGTAATAAATCACCCTGCAAAATTCTACTTCCCTGGAATACAGAATCTGTTTTTTCTCAGATAAATGAGTTTCCTTCCTCCCCTCTTTTCCCACAGCTTCAGAAATTAGGACATTGTAGTACTGGGAAGATTGTCAGACTTTTCTAGGACTTGTTAACACTCCAGTTTCAAAGATAAAAAAAACCCCACAAGTTTTTAACATTTGTAAGTTATTCCAATAGGAAATAAAAAGGAAAGAAAAAAAAAGCCAACCAGAGCAAGTCTGTAATAACATCAGTTACCAAGGTAGAGACAGCCAGAAGAAAAGCTTGAAACTATTCCTCTACTCCTGAGCAAGTTAGGCTGCCACTCAAGCTCTAGCACAATGTGGGACAGGCAACTTTCAGAAGTATCTTAAAACATTCTAGTAAGGAAAAAGAAAGAATTGGGCAATGTCACTTTGAGTGACATTGTGAGTCAGTCTGAGGCTTCTTAAAGTGCTCTGTTTCACAAATGAGAAACATTTTATTAGTGTTGAAAATTTCAGCTTGCAAGCTATAGTACCTTCAGGCCTAAAACTTAATTTCAGTTGACATACTATCCTAAATTGTTGATGTGGTTTTAGTGATCTGATTTTGCTTTGACAGTCAAGAATGACGGCTTAGTGCTTCTGCATTATAAAAATCAGCTTTTGGTTGACTCTAGAGTCTGTACCCAACTCACTGGAGGCTATGCACACACACACACACACACACCTGGAGATAATCCCTCAGGGCACAGAGGAACATCCCTTAGGAAGCTCTACATGCCCAGGAATGAGAGAGGGTACTCATCAACTGCCTTTCAAAGCTGCCCTGAACAGAGCTGGATATGCAGAAGAGCTCAGGAGGGATGATGGGATGCTCGGCACACGCCTCACGTCCTTACCGCTGCAGGAACACATCGTAGTAGTCCCTCTTCATGCACTTGGCCGTGATCTGTTTGTACTCCTTCAGCAGCCGGCGGATGGCATCGCTCAGAGCTCCGTACAGACAACGCTCTCCATCGAAAGTGTTTGCCTCACACTTTGCTCCTGTGAAACAACCACAGGCCAGCAGGCAGAATTAGATCTTTCTCCAGTGTCCCCAAACGGTCACTAAACAACCATGACTTCTGTCTGCTGACATGCTCATCAGCAGAGGGGACCACAGTGAAATATATTGACAAAAACTGAGCTTTCCTCACGTGTGTACAATCTAAAGCTGCTCTCTCACCGACAAATCCTTTCCTGAAGAAGTCATGACTTGTTTGAACTGACTCGTGTAAAAAGCCTCTCAGCATGGCTCCAGCAGTGTTCTGGGAAGACAAATCCCACTGTACAAAGAGCATAATCATTTCTTGGACTGTTAAGAGCTCATCCTAAAAAGTATTACTGCTTTCTATAAGACAGGAGATGTCTCTTTAGGTTAGAGCCTGCAAGAAATTTGGAGAGCATTTACATTTTCCTATTTAGAATTACAGTGGTTGACAAAGATGCTGGGAATGCAGTAGAAAACCAAACCTTTTGAGATGTGACTCTGCACTCTGGCAAAATATTACCAGTATCTAGGATAATTTGGGTGCTGAGAACTAAATGGGTAGTCACATGGCTTGAAGAATTGGTCTCGCTTTATTTGAGATGAGCAAAATCCCTTGCATTTCACCTTGAAGTCCTGCTTACAAAGCAAGGCTATCAGTAGAGTACAAGAGAGTATTACACAGACAAGTCTTCCTATGAAGTATAACTCTTAGATCAGCACATTCCCAACACCATTGCACCCTCACAAAAGTATCAGCTACGATTTCAGAAAGTCATACTGCCTTGGGCCATCACAGACAGCTTCGCCTTCTGTGCATTTTCAAGCAATTTCAAGAAGCAAATTCAAGCAGCAAATGTCCTGCAAAGGAGACCGTGAAAGCGTGTGCAGGGCTCCCTCTGTAGCCTGAGATCACTGATCAGATGGTTGGTTGTAACAGAAGAAGTTTCCACAAGGGACATCTAGAAGGACATACAATCCCAACAGAGCAGAGAAAGACACTGCACCCACTTTTGCTCACCATTGGCTAGAAGATAACGTACAAGCTCCTCATGTCCACACAGACAGGCGTAATACCTGGCAATAACGAGAGAAAGAAAATTAGAGACGCAATAGGAAACAAATTTCAGTGTTTTGGCACATCACCACACACAGATCACAGCACTAAGCATCCCTGAGAAGCTTAGAAGCTTCTCACAGGAGTGAGGAATCACACCAAATAGCACAGAAGTCTGATCCCAGCAACAGACTAAGCAGGATCTGTTCTCAGCAATCCTAGGCACTGCAAGGAGATCTCAAGGTCCCAGTCTGGGTTCAGCATCTTCTGTTGCACCACCAGCTGCCAAATCCATCCTCATTTTAATGGAGATCATTTCACAGGCACTCAGCAGTCCACTGAATTCTCAAAAACACTCCTTGCCCCTTCTGTTGTCAGTCTGACTGCTGCATGCTATGCCAATGAGGGAACAGCACCCACATTGGATGTACAGCAAATCCACCCCCCCAAAGTTCTACTTCAAGGAGTTTTGTTTCCTCTTTCACAGTCTAAGCCTTTCATGATTCTCTTTCACAAGGACCTCAAATTGTTCTACAAACTAGGAGAATCCCATAATGTGTATTGCAGCAGCCAAATGTTAGTCTACATTTACTTTGGGAAGTTATTGTGTAGTCTAAATATATTGTAAATGTCTAAGTGTACTTTGGAACTGTGGGGATGTAACAAGCTCACAGCACATCCCTCAGCACCTCCAGGGACTACCTGCTGCCAGACAGACTGTGATCCCACAGTCACTTGGCATTTTACCAGGCCAAACTTTCACCTGAAAAGACATGCTAGAATGCCATAAACTTTGGTGGGGGAAAAGCCTAATTCAGCCAAGAGCAGAGTGCTTAATCCAGGTAATTTGGTCAACAAAACCCCACTTCTCAGCATCACTATAGCAAGCCCCAGCCAAATGGGGAGACAAAGATACAGTCAGCACACTACCCACTGAGAAGAGAAGCAGAACTATGTAGCCAAAGCTCCAAAAAGCAGAACCTGGGACATTTTGTAACAGTGCTCATGGTTGCTGATACAGAGAGAGTAAAGGAGCTCTGAAGGCCCTACCCCCCCACCCAGCCAGCGCTCCAGGCTGCAGCACTCACAGGGGGGTACTGTCCCACTTATCACGGACATTAATTTCCACATCTCTCTGTTCAAGAAGGTATCTGGAAGAAAAGGGAGAGAGCAAAGTTATAACTTCATGCAGCTACTCACTCAGTCACATTCACCTCTTTCAGAAGATGCAACTTCAAGTTCATAGAGTAACTTCCAAAGGTAGGAAGGTTGTCCACTTGCACTGGACTTGGGGAACTGTCAGCTGTGGCTGAAGGGGCATCAGCCAAATCTTCAACCCAAAGAATGGTGTTCTACAGCATGGCCTGGCAGCTCCCTTCAATTTTAAGTGGCACACGTGGGGAAAGAGGGTAATCAAAACCATCTCTAACAGGGCAGCAGTCTCAAAAGAAGCCTGAGTACTTCTGCAGTATCTTCACATTCCTCAAAAATGCTCCCAGCCTGGATGCTTACAAATAAGTGGCCAATTGTACAAGGCCACGGCTGGACTCCCATCCTACTCGTGGCTTTTCCTGACAAAAGTAACACCAGTGTCACTCCAGACTGCTCTTAAATGCCGACACTTCCTTGTCCTGCATGTTTGGGCTAGACCCAATGCTGCCAACACTCCCTCTCTAACACCTCTAGAAGCCAGGTTTTGCCTTGCAGACAGATTTCCTGCACAGCCTGGCTCTTGTTATAGCCTGTACTTCAACAACCACATGCAAAAGTCCCTCTGAGCCTTCACAAAGACTCTCGAGTTTTGGTTTTTAATGACCCACCACCACATGAGTCCTCTCTTTCACTCCCTTCACCTTTGCAGTCTCAAACTTCAGGTTCCTCTGACCACGTTCAACACACCAAGCAACTCAGCTCCTTTCTACTCAGTCCCATGTAGTCAGTTTGACCCCCCTGCTCTGACAGCACTCTCAGACTCATTTCTCCACCGTGACCTCTTAAGGCCATCCCTCAGAACCCTCCTTCTACAGAAAATCTACAGTTTACTGCTCACAATGATTTAATCTAACACAATCACAACAGATAACAATGTTGTCCAGACCTTATCTAGCTGCACACTTACCCTTCACTAGCAAGCACCTTGAAACAGAGGTTGCTTTAATTATCTGGCATATCACACATGAAGAGATGGAAGAATCAAGCAGGATAAAAGGATGAAGAACAGTTTTAGACTCAAACCCTGAGATGCAGGAAAAAAGCCTGCTGTAAATCCTGGACCTTGCATTCACTCTGCAGAAAACAAGCCCATCTGACTCCTGATCCGAAATCACTGCAGCTAAGCTGTGCTGCTTTGAGATGAGCAAGGAAACTTGACCTGAAATTTTAGTACCCCGTATTTCTCAGAGATACTCCCACAGTCTACAGCACAAGGTGTCTACAAATATTTCCATGACGATCGCGTCCCAGGGATCAAGCTTCCTACCAACGCAAATACCATTTCCAAAGGTTAAGAAAGAGCAGCTGGAGAGGAACCTTGTGCAAGGAAGGGCATTTGCCACAGGCAGCATCCACACCCTGAGCACGCAGTGACCGTATGACAGCCAGACACACCTGCACACCGGGACCGGGCACACCTGACCCGAACCTAGGCACCGGCACAGCCCCGGCGCACACCCAGCTCCTCGGGCTGCAGACAAGCTGCGTTTATGTACCAGAAACAAACCGGTGCGGAAGCACCCCGGGAGCTGGTGCCCCGGAGAGGCCGGGACGAGCTCCAGGTGAGCACGTCCCGGCGAGGCCAGGTCGCCCCGACAGGCCCGGCCCCGCTCGCCCCGGAACCAGGGCGGTTAAAAGCAGCGGTGAGTGCGAGGGACCCGCTCCCCGGCCCGGCTCACCGCACGCGGCTCACGTCGCCCTTCTTGCAGCTGGTGAACAGGTCGCTGGTGTCCATGGCCGGGCCAGGCCGCGGGGCGGCGGCGCCGCATTGACGCGGAGAGCGGAGGAGCGATCGCAGACCGGGCCGGGCCGAGGGGCAGCGGCGGCGGGGCGGCAGCGGCGGGCGCTGTAAACACGGCGGAGGCACCGCCCGCCCGGCCCGGCACCGCCCCCCGCAGCGCCCCCTGCGGCCCGGAGGAACAACTGCCGGCAGCGCTGCGTGGGGCTCGGGAAAAAGGGAGCTCTGGAATAAACCGGGGGGAATTATCTGGAACCGGAGCTCAGGAAAAGGAGAGCTGCTCTGGGCAAACCGGGGAAATTACCTGGAACTACGGCTCAGGAAAAGCTCTGGAACAAACAGCGGGGACTGCTCTGGAACGGGGGCTCGGGAAAAGGGGACCTGTTCTGGAACAAACCTGGGGGAATGATCTGGAACCGGGGCTCGAGAAAAGGGGAGTTGCTCTGATTCAAACCGGGGAGACTGATCTGGAACACACCTGAGGAGGGGATCTGGCCCAGAACATTGCTGGGATGGGGTTTGGAACATGTGGCAGGGCTCTCTCTGGACTATAAGCAGTTGCAATGAGAGAGGGTCTCATTAATCCATTCAAAGGCAGGTGCCAAGAGGATGGTGCCAGACTCTTTTTGGTGGTGCCCAGCTACAGGACGAGGAACAAAGGCCATAAACCGAAACATAAGAAATTCCACCTCAACATGAGGAAGAATTTCTTTATCTTGAGGGTAGCAGAACACTGAAACAGCTGCCCAGGGAGGGCGGGGAGTCTCAGGAGATAGTCAAGCATCACCTGGATGTGTTCCTGTGTCACCTGCTCTGGGTGACCCTGCCTTGACAGGGGGGCTGGGCTAGATGCTCTCCAGAAGTCCTTCCAACCCTAATAATTCTGTGATTCTGTATGTGTTCCAGGTCTGGAGCAGGTGTGGGATGGTGGAGAGCTGTGTGGGACACAAGGCACAGGGCACATGGGCAGGGACTCTGCTGTGGAACAGAGGCTTGTGCTAAGCCACTCTAGCAGGAAAGGTGTCCTGGGCTGGTCCTGTGGGTACTGGAGGGATAGAGCAGTCCATGGGGGAAGCCTGTTTCCACAGCCTGGGCGCCTGGCATGACTCAGGGCTTCCACAGAAACCTGTGATGGGAGGATGAAGAAGTGCACTGTAGGGAAGGGGGCCAGGCTGGCAACCCCCATCCTGGCCAGCACTGCGTTACAAGATGCAGCAGATAGGAATTCAGGCAGATCTAACCAAGCAAAGCCTGCACTCAGGTCAGTGTTCAGACACCCAGGAGGTGTGTTTTATTGCAAAGAAAACAAAACCACAACCCTGTTATTTCCAGGGCCAGACACAAGTGTTTCTAAGCGTTCTCTGGCAGCAATCCCGAGCAGTGGCCAGGGCTTGCAGTGTGTGTCCAGCAGGAATGAAGGTGTTGAGAACGGCTCAAAGCCTGGCTGTCAGCATAGATGAGCACACGAGGCTCTCATGAGCCAGCACAGATGAAGGTGCTTGTTATGTCCGACTGTTGGAGCTGTCCCAAACCCGCTGTGAAGGACAGATGTGCTCCTGCATGGCTGCAAAGGCAGACGGGAACAGATGAATTACTGATGGCAGTGGCTGCAGTGAGACCCTGCTGCAATGCTCTAAGGTCATGCTGCAATAGTCCTTGGGATAATGTACTTTCATTTCACACCATATCCTCTGCCAGAGCGATCCTTAAAGTGTCTCTTGAACTGTATTCTCAAGCTGCATTACATCCTTCACAGCACAATTACTGGGTCACTCCTCATTGCTTCTTTCCACCCTACACACCCCAAGGCGGCACACAGGATGCAGAGTCCTAGGACATGTTGGACTCCATGTTACAGGCACAGTTCCAGATATCTGGGTGACACCTCGGAGTAATCTGCAGGGTGGCCATCCCAGATCGCATCTGGCCAGGATCCCACACAGATGGAGAGCCACTCTGATCTCGGCTGTGCATCCAGACGATGCTCCCTCTGAAGAACCACCTCCATTTCAAGGCAGAGTCCCTGCATTCTAGCCGTGGTCCCAAGGAGCAGAGGGAGCAAGTGGCAGACAAAGCAGGAAGATGGAGCTGAGACTGTGTTGCTACCCAGGATCTCTATACTGGTGACTCCAGGGAATGTCCCATCTCACTCCTTTGCAGACAAGGACATCCTCACACAAACCACCCTTGACATGCCTGGTACAAGCCCCTCTGCTCACAGTCGAGTCCTGCAGCCCCTCGTGCATAAAGCAGATTATCCTAGGCATGTCGCAGGAAACAAACCCAAAAGTAAAGAGAAAAGTTCTTTTTTCTTTTTCTTTTCTTTTTTTTTTTTTAATTTTTCGTTTCCAACTCCCAACCGCCACCAGATGTCAGTGCGACCAAACATTTGGCAGATGGAATTATGGTGATGTCCGAGTAGGTGGCAAAGTTTTCCAGGAATTGCTTTGTCTCCTGCATCTGCTCTGTTGTCTGGCACACTGCTCTGAGAAGTCCAGCTTTCACAGTTTTTATTAAAAAGAAGTTTAACTACATTAGGGTGATAGAAAAGCTTCCTGTTACAAATGCTAAGACAAAGGTTTTCTTCCTCTTTACGCCCTCCCTGTGCAGAGCTGGAAATGCAAGCACTGGACAGAGTAAAGTGGGCTACCAAAAGCCTCTCTACAGTGCTTCCCAGCCTGCAGGTTCCCGGAGATGTCTCTGCAGGGCTGGCAGGAGAGGGACAACAGTGCAATTGACTTGACAAGATCAGCCTAGTGCAAAATATTATACAGAGAAAAAACAAACTGTAAAAGGATAAAAAGTACCACCAGACTAAAGTGAAATTCTATCAACCAGTAGATTTCTGAAGCTAAACTGGGATCATACAGCCAGGTGCACCCTGCCAGAGACAGCAGAAAAGTGTCCTCAGCCTCACAACAGCCACCCTTAAAGTGTCTCTCAGATCACCTGGATGCTCCAGACAGAGAAAAGCATCTCTGGAAAATCCTCCAAGCCCCGAGAGGCCAGAAGAGCAAATTAGAATTTGCTTGCTAGCAACTTGCTAGCTGATTATTGAGCCCACATAGCCCCCTTGGTTTCTTTAAAGTTTGAAGACTTTACACGAGACTGGGAGGTGCTAAGCCCAGCCAAAAGCATTGCTTTGTCAGTGCCTTGTTGTTTCTCTGAATTAGGATAGTGGAAAGAAAACAAGGCAGCAAAGCAGCTCTTAGCAGGGATATGCACCAAGGAAGCGATTTGTGGGTGAAATGATTCACATCTGATTGGTGGCATTATCTTTTTAACAGCCACTGGGCATTAAAAACATATTTGATGAGGATTATTGGACTTGGAAAGATTTACACGGTGCAGCTGCCTAAAGGGCACGGGCATACTAGGCCCCATTATGCTAAGTGCTATAAAAACTCAAATTTTAACTCCATGCTTTAATTTACTCACCATAACAACAATTTGCATTTAATCCTGTGAGCCCCAAAGTGCCTTCAACACAGCCAATGGACTTGAGCAGTTTTACTGCACAGATCCATCAGACTCAGGAGGAGCCATCAGTGAGGGGTGGTCAGAGAGGGCCATGTATGTACATGGACTGTCCCCCACTACCAACTGCTGGGGCACGAGAAGGAACTCTGAGCATCTCTGCAACCCTACCAAGGTACAAAAGGAGCTGATGATCACGGTCTCCTACATAACACCAGGAAAGATATGGAGGCAGGCTAAAACCACTGAAAATTGGAATCTGGATAGGAAACCAAAGGTTATCACCTTTCTTGAATCCCTAACAAACTGGTATCAGAGTGGTCCTACATCGAGGTGATCTGTGATTCAGTTTGTATGCAAAGCGCTACACAAACTGCAACAACAGACTCTTGCACCTTGACTTCAGGCACACACCCCAGGGAGGAACATGCTACAGGTCTCTATACATACAGTGATAGATTTACAGGCTCAGCATCAGGCTGCACATCTGGGGCCTCTGTATACAAAGGTCCCCTTCAAGACCAAGTGTGAAGCTGCATCTCACAGGAAGCAAGCATGCAGATCACCACTAGGGAGAGAAGTACTGGTGCCTCTGACAGAAGCAAGTCCCTCAATCCCTCAATGACAGAAGAAACAAATGTTCTGGGATTTCAGGCTTGGAAGTAGGCAGGGCTCAGAGAACAATTACACATATTCACGTGCCTTTAGCACACATCTTCAGGGAGCTGGAGCCTCAAAGTTGCCTGAGGCATGCCTGAGAAACATTCATGGGAGAGTTCTTACATCCGATTCTTATCTCATCAGAACTGGCTCTTACACTCTTTAAATGCAGTGATTTTAAAGATGTTACCCTGATTTACACCTGTGGGATATTAAACACTTCCACCCTTCTCTCAGGGAAGGATGCTGAAATTGAAACAAAAGGATGAGAACATTACTTGTTTCCCTATTTAAAAAGTTTCACATAGCTTTCACATTTACTGCAAAATGACCAACTGAAACCATAATATCCTGAAAAATAGAACTGGAGTGGAAAAGGCCAGCCAGTTTAAAACTTACACTTAGACAAGGGATATTTTCCTGCTGATTTCCCAGGCTATTGTGAAAGAGGCATGTAAACATCATTTTTGAGCAATGCTCCAACCTAAAGCACATTTCCATCTAAAATGCTGCACCATGGCACTGAATTCTCTGCAATCAGTCAAGCAAGGGTAAAGTGCTCAAACTTTGCAAGCTCAGCTTGGAGTTGTGGAGCTGAAAAAAGGAGTGGGGCTGTTTGTGGTACTAGGGGTGAAATGAGATGACAGTAGGAAGTGGGTGGGAGGGGTGTTTTCCCCAAATGTAAACATCAGCTCTCATACAATTAGTAGCTGAATGCTAGAGCACTAGAAAACCTGTTTTCACATGGGGAATGCAAACTCTGCCCAGGAGATTGACGGAATCTTGGCTCCCCTCCATCCAGAATGCACAGGTATTACTGCACCTGCATGGATTGAATGTGATCTCAAGGTCAGGATCTGGAAAGCGAATTTACTCCCCAAATCTGGATTCTTGGTGGCAGGCAGCCCCACCATCTTGTTTCTCCAATCCAGACAGTCTCAGCCACTACCACAGCCACTACCACTATACAGTAAGTGCATTTAAAGGTGATGAAAGCATTGGTGCTACTGATAGGAACACACACGGAGATCTATAAACCCACCCCTCCCGCTTCCCTCTGTTCCATGATCCTCCTGGCTCCAAGCCTCAGATGCACGCTCAGGACTTCCATATGGAAAACTTGCCCAAAGACCTGTTCAAAGGTTTTAAGAAGTTCCTGAGAAGCCACCTGATCCCATGGTCCATCAGTCAAGATAGGAGAGAAACAAGTGTGTTTAAGAGGGTGGTTCCCTCCTTCCTTTTTCTAGAGATGCGTGTCTTCCTCAAACACATCCACATCCTCGCTCGCCTGCTTGTTGATCAGGACATCCCAGCTGTCAGGGCCATTGATGGTGTTTCCGCCGTTGACGCTCGGCTTCTTCTCCTGCATTTCTGACTGGCTGTCACTGGCCACGTCCAAGGTGGGGTTGTCATGGCAGCCGTTCTCAACAAAGCGCAGCTCCTCGCCGTGAGACTGCCAGGGACGAGAGGACACAAACGGAGACAAAGGGGGACAGGTCTTAATGCTGCTGAGAAGCACAATCACACCAGGCTATGAGGGTCACTGAGAACTTTGTGGAGTCGGTGGGAAGAGGTAGATTTATACCCAGCCCAGCCCTCACACTGGAAATGAGCTGTCCTAAGCACATTTGCATCTCTCTTATACCTGAATGAACTCCACTGCTGCTCCAGCAGTGTATCCAGAGATACACTAGATGTCCCATAATTGGGCAGGGGAAAACAATTGCCCCCAACTATGTCCCATAATTGGGCAGGGGAAAACAACTGCCCTCTTAACTTTCCAATCTCCTTCATCCCAAGGGCTAAGAGTCTGGCTGTCTTCTCCACCCACCCAGTGCTCACCATGTTCTTCATCTTGGGCAGGCGTCTCTGCCAGCAGTTGTAGATGAGCCCCAGCACGATGATGATGGCACAGATGGAGCCGATGATCACCAGCACCACAAAGAGCTTCCCATAATCACTGCGTGTCTGGTTAGGGTGCGACTGGCAGCTCGTGGTGGTCGAGTAGTTCTGGATACCAATCTGGAAGGAAGGAAGCAGTACACTAAAAGTCCTGACCTGCAGGCACACAGAGTCCTGTTCAGACTCTCCAGGGTCCAAGTATAGGACTATGAATGTGGGTAGAGGAACTAAAAGCCAAGGTTGGAGACTCAGGTTGTACACTGTCTTACATTACTAGAAAGCTCATAACTATACATAACACCATTTTCCATGAAAGCTGACACATCAGCAAATGACAGTAGGCACAATTTTATTTTGCTCACCTGCACAAGGATATCACACCTATGTGTATGGCAAGGAGGCTTTCGTGGGCAAAACTGTCCAAAATTAAGTGTTCCTAAGACAAACTATGGACCACTGATTGGTGCTGAGACTTTGGTAACTGCTTGGCAGAGAATGTACCCTAATAAATAGGTTTCCATTAAAGCTTAGGTCCTAAGAGGGTATAGTGGTCTTTATAAGGTCTTGAAAGTGGACAGCTGCCCACTGAGCCTAAAAGCTTAGGAATAGCTGCCCTAGAAACTGGCCCCCTGTGGCTGTCAGCAACCAGCCCAGTGTTGGTCCCAGTGACTTGGCAGATTTGAAACAGGTTATGTATCAATTCAATAGTAAGTGTGATAGGTGTAAGAGAATATTCTCCCTCCTCCTTGCAATCTCATGCTTGTGCAAGGGAATCACTCTGAGCAGAGTTTCGTTACTGAGAAAGCCAGAGAGTCAGAGGTGTAGGGCAAGGAGGCTCTGGTAGGACTCACATTAACATGGGGCCACAGTTGCAAAGTCAAACCTTGCATCCACACAAATCCTTCTTTCTGGACAGTTCTAAGTGCTGATACTTCAGTCACACAATTTCTACAAGGGTTGGCTTTTTGCACTTTCTCTGGTGTAAGCCAATCAATACACCACTGAGCACTTAATTTGCTTTGTCTAACTGCACAAGTTTGTTAGGTCAGGGAAAAACCTGAGAGCAGACAGCCAGCAAGGCAGTGGCCCAACCCTGCTGCTAAAATCAGCAAAATTACTCCAGTGGTTGGGGTAAAAAATTCAAGCAGAATCAGGTCCTCCGTGCCTACACACCCTGTAGGAAAAAGGGGCAAAGCCAGAGGTCATTGGACTGATTTGTCCTGATCTCTATTCTCTTCCAAGCTGCCCAGGGTTAGAAGGGAGTATGTGTGGCCTAGAGGCAGCGGGGAGAGGAGTCTGGCATTCATTGACCCAGGTCCTCTGCTGCCCTTGTGGAGGGAGTTGTTTAAGGAGTGAAATGCAGATCCTGGAATTGTGGAAGGTGTGTGAATGTGTCAAGAGAAGCCAATGTATGTAAAACAGCTGCAGGGTGAGCAGGGCCAAATGTGGGGGGTCTGCAGCACCCACACTGCTTTTGACAATAGTATGGAAGGGGTGACACTGAGAATCCCAACAAAATGAATGTGAGAAAAGCAGTCTCACAACCAAGGCAGACAAGCAGGGAGGGAATAACCCATAGTTACTCTCCTAAAAGGAACAGACATTTGATGGCCTGGCTACTACCAGGGAGGGGAAAAAGGAGTTTGCCAAGTGTCTGACTCATCTGTTTGCCTGCTGTGGGGTCAGCACTTGGTTAGACTGAGACATGCTCCCAGTTTTCAAGTTGCTTATTTTAATTGTATAACCGGTCTTAACAAACGGATGCAGGCAGACAGGCTCTTACCTCAGCTAAGCTCCTCTTAACATCCCCCAGTGCCATGAGAACATCTTTTGTAGGGATAACGCCTGTAAAGTAGAGGAAGATATCAGTGCTGCTCTCAGCTCAGGTTACTCAGATGTATTCACAGTCTAAAATCCCCAGCAGGATGGAGGCAGGGAAACACACATTTTTGTTCATTGGTGTTTTATATCAGGAGGCTGAAAGAACACAGGATCACAGACAAGGGTAACTCCAAATTCTCTTTAAAGGAGTAAAAAATCCAGGCATGAACTGATATCAGAGCTTAGGTACCCTCTCCACCACCAGAGAAGATCTTGGGATCTGTGTCTGCTCTGGGAGCAAGCAGCAGCACTCAGAAAGTCATGGAGACAGGTACAAAAAGGTCACAGAGACCATAATGTCAACATTAGACATTTCTGTCACAAAGCAGGCAGCAGGAGCAGTACAGGAAAAGGACCCCTGTACTAAAACTGGAATAAAGAGGGTAAAATGTTCCAGCCCATGTTCACTGTCAGCTTTTGTTTCTTTGGGGATGAGGGAGGGCACTTTGAACCATCCTAGTTCAGACATGACTTAAGAACTGATAGTTTAGGAAGTGAACCAAGAGCAGGCTGTCATATCCTACCATGGAGGGGAGTGCATAAGCATCAGCAGAAAGCTGACAGATGCTCAGGGAAAGGCAATCCAGGGAGGCAGCAAAGCTGAAGGCAAAGTGCAGAAGATGGAGTTTTGTGCAAGCAGTGACGGACAACACAGAAGGCAGATGTGAAGAAAGATGTCCTCAGTCCCTCTCCATCCCTCAAGTCCAGTGAACATTGAAAACTGGTGGAATTGAAATGGACTGGAAAGCAAAAGCTCCTTCCAACATGGCTGTGTACCTCCATTTGGGAGCCCCTTAAATACACTCCCCATCACAGAAAGCTCCTTCTGCCAGCACTTACCCTGTTCCCCTGCCAGCGTCATCAGCAAGTGCTTGTCATTCTCATTGGGTTTGCTCAGAGAGATGAGCCAGCGGTCCTGCAGCCCCTCTGCCTGCCTGGAGAAGGCATCCTCCACCAGTGCCAACAGCTGGGGACCCCTCTCCAACCGAAATTCCTCCTGCCACAGGAAAGGAACCTTGGTGAGTGCATGGTAGGGACAGGGCAGCTGTAGCACTGCAGGGCTGGTACAGCTGAGACCTCACAAGAGCCAGCAGTGTTAAACCTGGCACAACCAGGCTGGACCCACAAACATCTCCTGAGGCACCAACCTTCCTCCTCAGCCCCTGCGGCTGCCATATACCCCACACCAAGCCCAGCTCTGCTGGCACCCAGAGATCCTGAAGCAACATTATGGTGTCAGGTGAGAAGGAAGGAGCCAGGCTCTTCCCCACAGCCAGCACTGGGTCAGCAGGTGCTGCTCAGCCTGACGTGCTCCAGCCATCCCTCAGCAGGCTCCTTTGCTGCTTTCTCACTCCTGTGTTTCTATTCTCATCTCCAGTTGCCATGCCAACCTGAAGGCCACACAGATGATTAATAAAATGGAGAGTTCTTGTTGCCATGGCAATTTGAAGCGCTCAGGGCAGGCACAGGCCTGTGCCAAAAATGGCCTAATTGGAGAAGACATCGATGACTGGAGCCTGAATCACAAGAGCCAGGCAGTGCCTCCTCTCATCAAATTATGGGTTTTGGTATGGGGAGGCAGGAGGAGCTGAGTGAGGAAGCAGCACCGTGATGCAGCACCACGATGCTCAGCTCCAGCTCCAGCTCATGGTCTCACTGCCAGCCTGAGGCTCTCTTTTGGGGAGAGGAAAGGGGAGCAGCTGAGCCAGGAGCAGGAGGACAGAAGTGAGACGTTTCTGGTGATGGGGAAAGCAGAGGTTGCAGAGCACTGATCAATTCTCCACGGTGGAGAAGAGGGAGCAGTGAAGGAGCCTGAATGCACCTGTGCCAAGGTGGAGGTCACCTGCCAATGCACAGCCAGGTACCACTGCTGGGTCACAGCCTGCAGTTCTCACTTGGGCAAACTTTCCAGGCAAGTTGAGTGGGAGATTTGCCCACAGAGAAACTGAAGTGATTCTCTTGCCTGGAGCCCACTGGGAAGACAAACGGGCTTCCAGCTTAACCCAGAAATACAGACATAGCCCCTGCAGCAGGTAAAAGCCTGGTGCCATGAAGTGTATTGAAGGCCAAAGTGCAACCCTCTGGAAGGGGCTAAGCACCCTCCTCGTGGCTCAGCTTTTCAGTGGGACTCAATACACACCAGATCATTGCACCAAATCATTGAAATATGTGAGAAATACCCATTCACACTAATTTAAACTACAGCACTTACAACACAGGTTCCCCCTCAAAGCCTCTGAAACCCAAACACTACAGAGTTCAGATACAGAAACCAAAGACAAAAGGCACAGGCAGACAGTGGGTGAGGTGCTCAAATGGAGAAAATTACCAAAGGTAGGAAACAAACTGCATCAACATCAGTGGAAAGAAGAAGAGCTTGATTCCAGCTTCGCTCATGCAAAGTGGTAATGAGAGGAAGGAACGATGAGATGCTCATGTTAAATATATATGTCGACAAATGTCCCTTTGAATAAGGGGTAGTACAGTACAAATCACTCACTGGGAAATATGTTTTGAAACATGAAATCAAGTAGAAAAACAGTTCAGTCCTGCCTATCCCAGGGCACCATCTTCCTCCAGCAAGGCAGAAACTGAGGATTCAACATAATTTGATCAAGAGACATCTGCACATCTGCTTTTCAGTTCTTCTCCTTACAGGGGTTTAAACAACACAAATGACCACAGAAAGGAAGTTAGTACATATTACAAAATTAACCAATGTTTAAAGTCCACAGAGATGGGAGAAAGAGTGATGGGGACATGAAGGAAACAGGGCAGGAGTCTGATTTTTAAGGACTCCTTTTCTGCATTACAGCTGTGAACTGTAGCAGAGATACTTAAAACCCTCCACACTGGTTTGCCTAAATTAGGAGGAAAAAGACTGACTTTTCATCTATTCTTAAAGCAGTCGGCATGCTTTACTGTGTATAGGAATTTCCCCATTTTCCCTGTCCCCTAAAAGGTCACCTTTAATAAAAAAGAAAAAAAAAAAAAAACCAACCAAGAACTCACCAACAGTGGCAAGAGACAGTACCACAGAGCAACCCTGCAGTAACAGAACCAGCTGGCTCTGCCCACAGCAGGAGCCCCACAAAGCAGAAGTGCAGATGCACGAGGCCAGAACACAATTCCTCAGTGAGACATTTTGGTCTCAGGTTGTCAGGCTCATAATAATTTCTTAGAATTATGAAAGGCACCTTAACCCCAAGCCTTTCACAACTGGTTTTTAAGTGCTTGATAAAAAGCCTGGCAGAAGTGAACAAGTCCTTTTATCAGGGATCCACAAAGGACTCTGTGCTCATGAATTAACTGCAGCTTTATGAGGATGGATGGACAGGCACTGGATTAGCAGAGCATGGCTGGTTAACAGACACAGATAACACAGAAGATAATAGGGTGGGGAGAAGAGACCCTTAAGGAAGATTTAGTGATAGCTGCTTGATACTTATCCATGCATAGTGCAAATGGGAGTCCCTATGCTGGAAGGAATGGAAGGAAAAGGAAGAGAAGGAAGGAGAACTGCATTCAATCCTGTAAGAGGTGCAATGTTAAAAGCTCTCATGTCTCATGACAATCCAGGTACTGACTGGCACAGTCTAGCAGCCAGAAGTTAGTAAAAAATCCAATATGGAATTGACATGTGCTAGACTTGGAGCAAAATCATCTCTCTCCACCCACTCTTTTTCCCTTTTGAAGAACAGGAATATTTCTGTCCTCCTCCCCTTCTCTTCACAACCTCTATAGGTTGAGATTGTTTTTAAAATGTTTTGTGGTGAAAGCAGACAGCAAGAGCTATGCCTGCCTTCACTTTCCTAAACACCATTGCCCCCGTGCCATCAAATCCCTTTGGACTGACTTACACAGTCAATGTTATCTGACATATTCAGGATGATATAGTTCTTTCCCGCAAGGTTGCTCCAGTCTTTGCAGATCACCTGGAGAGACGAGACAAAGACAGCTGAGTTCAGGTGTGAATGTAACTCTGCTGCTGAAAGGACAAGGTACACAAGGGACAGGAGCAAGGCGCTGTATCATACTCCCAGAAGCACTTTTCAAAGAATGTGACTGTCCTTTAATTCCCTGTTCTAAGGAGGAATCACCATTTCAGTGCCAACACAGAACAGGGACAAAGTTACTTTGCCAGCTTGTCACAGCTCAGATTGACCTTCCACCTCTATCTAGACTCAAGGAGGACACAGATTCTCAGTAGAAAGCTCTCTAGCCTGCAGCCTTATCAGCACTTAACACAAAACCTAACCAGGAGCCTCTGTGGTCCTTAAACAAACTGGTGAGACAGGACAGCACTTTGCAGGCAAGATAGGATGCACAGAGGGACTAAGTCACTTGCTCAGGCTCTTGAGTACCACGGGCAGAAAGCAAAATTAAAAGCTTTGCTTGGTACTTTCTCAGCTCCTGCTAAATATCTTCTCTTAACCAGCTGTCAGTTTGCTGGATTCAGGAACTGCAGTTCACCCCTCCTCTCCCACAGGCTCTCCTAGACCAGCATTCTCACACATAGCTCTACTCTGCTCCACCTGCTCTGCATCTGGTCCCTGCAGGCAGCAGTAGCAAAACCAGCACTTTCTTCTCACTCCCCTTTCAGAAATCCTCGGGGCCATGTTTGTCCTGACACTTCCAATAATGCAGGCTGAGGAAACAAGGAGCTGTTATCTCTGCATGCCCCAGAGGAAAGGTGTTCAGCTTCTGTTTATCAGAAGCAGGCTTTTGCGCAGCTAGGAAGATGTGAGGGACCAAGGCTTTCACCAAAGATGATGGATACCCGTAAGAACTTCTGCGAATAACTCTCTGAAAATTCAGTTTTGCATGGGTGAACAGAAAAAACTACATCCAGCAGCCAGACTTAGGGACAAGGTTAATACTCCCCAGGAGTGAAGTACCCAAATATCCCCACTGCAACCTCCCACCCCAGCCCCTGCTCCAGTGCAACCTGTGCTGAGTCCCAGGGCAGCTCAGTTGGCAGCATGGCCACACGGGCATCCCCAGCCTGTGGTGACGAGCTCCTCTCTGCTGCCACAGCCTCAGTGGCTGACTCGGTGTCATTCCAAACAGGATCCAGTGCAGGCTCATCAGCTCTGTCCCACGGAGACATGGAAGGGGGGTGCTGCTCACTACCAGGAAGAGTCTGGGTGCCTGGGGAGCTGCTTGCAGGAGAGGGTGTCCCCATAGGCGTTTCCCCTGTCTGCTCCATTTCAGTCAGCACCGTGGGCTCCAGCATCTCCCACCCCACCGTGGGCTCTGAGACCTCCTCCCTGGCTGAATGCTCTTCCCCATCAGCCTCCACCGTGGTCTCTGCAAGCTCTGCTCCTGTTGTAGCCACAGTCAGCTCCAAATCTGCTCCCCCAACAGCCCAAGTGTCTCCAGTTGTCACCTCCAAGAGTTCTTCCGAATCACTGGGAGATCTTGCTGCAACAGTAGTAGAAAAAGTAGAGGGCACAGGTAGAAGACCTGGCCCCATGCTGCTCCCAAGATCTAAGCCTGGAGAAATAGAGTCCTCTTCTTGCCCTCCTATGGCTGCCTCAGTTGCAACACCTGGCCTGGCAGAGGCTGTGGAAAACAGAAGGGAGAAGGAGTCCTCTTGGTCCACTGGTTCAGAAGATGTAACCTCTGGTCCAGAGGCCTGGAGGCTCTCCATTCCTCCTCTTGAGTGGTCTATAGGGAGCAGCCCCTCCTCTTCCTCTAGTGTGGAGAAAGGTGTGTGTAAGTCAGGCTCCACAAACTCTGCCACTGGCTGGACAGTGGCCATTTCCCA
Source organism: Acridotheres tristis (assembly GCA_037013685.1). Lineage (NCBI taxonomy): Eukaryota > Metazoa > Chordata > Aves > Passeriformes > Sturnidae > Acridotheres > Acridotheres tristis. Next base: position 11,131,789 of record CM072899.1, on the reverse strand, counting down.
GTTGTCTACTTGTGTCCCATTTCGTTTCAGCAACGCCTTCTGAGATGAAGCAGGAAAGGTATAATCTAAAAAGAGATCCAAAAGATTTCATGTTACATCTGAACTAAGAACTCTGAGAGGCAGAGAATATGCATTATATGTGTCCAGCCACAGGTGGGGGTCAAATGGCAGAGACCCTCCAAGAGCAGGTAGCTGCCACAGCAAAGAATCATCCATCCAGTATGTGCACTTCTCCATCTACCCATCCCATCTCAGTGAACCCATATTCCCAAGGGATAATTTCCACGTTTGTTCTCTCCACATCTGTTCTGTTCATAGGCACTTTCACAGACAATAATATATAACAGTTTTGATAGCTGGCATCTCTAAGTTGAGGTTATGAGTTCTAAGAATCGACTAGAACCCAGAGATTCATTTCAGATGGGATTGAGAAAGATGGGGTCTCAGCAGCAATCAGCCACAAGCTAAATGGGAAATACTATAGAACAAAAACTAAAGCACAGAAAACCAAATCCTCCTTCCTGGCACACCCAAATAATACCAAGAAACCCTGAATCGACCTGGGCATATTTGAAATGCAGAATTTTAGTTTGTATAGCACTTCAGAGCAGAAAAGTCATCCCACAAACATCTGCATTAGTTTAGCTTTGCTACTAGCAAAAGTACTACTAGCAGCTGAATCTAACTCCCCTCTCTTCAACTACAGCCCCTGTTGTTGTGTGGCTCTGTGTTGTTGCTAGACAAATATAAAATCTGAAGGAGATGCAGCTCACAAATGTAAGGTCAGAGCAGGCTGGGGTTTCTTCTGGAAGCTAACAAGGAGCTGGGGACCCAGGAAAAGGAAAGTATCTGTAAGATCAGATAGGTTTAGCTCAGAGTGGCAGGCATAAATCCAGCAAGCATAAACCAACCTTCATCTTTCTTGAGAAACTGCTCATACCCATGGAGTTCTGTTTCAGGAGTCTGCATCCCAATTAACTCCCTTTCTCCCCAAGCCAAGCACAGCACATTCTCAGTGAGAAGGGAAGGAAGACGATCCCTTCACAGCCAGAAATCAGCCCCCTGCTCTGTCTATGGTTATTAAGTAAATGACTGTCTGAAATTCCCAAGGCTCCCGTCTCCTCTCCTGCCTGCCAAAGCAGATGCTCCACTGAGCACAGTGGGCAGCAGCTGTCTGGATGCCTTACAGAGATCTGCACAAAAAAACTCCACGCATCCCTGACTCTAATCCATCGCTCGCTGCTGCCACAGTGGGTGCAAGCTCCGAGGCAGGGAGAGCCATGTCAGCAAACACACCCATTGCCCTGGGTATTCCCTGGCAATCAGGGCTGCCCATGCCACTCCTGCCCCACCCTCCCGAGTGGAAAACACACTGTTCCATCCTCCCCAAGCAGGAGGTGTAAAGATCCTCCTGTTCAGCTGGCAAGTGGCTTTCCTATCCCACAGCTCATTCCCTTTATGGTGGCAGCAGCTCCTCTCACATGTTGCCCACAGGTGAGTGTTTCCCAGCTGCTGACCTCCAGAGCTGTGCTGTAGAGACTGGCTCCCAGTTCTGTCTGCAGAAAGGCCACTGGGATTCACTGCCTAGGGCAGGCAGAAGTCATGCTGCTTTGCTGCTGTGTCTCAATAGAGAGCACCCTCCAACCGACAGCCCCCCAAAGGCCCCGGGGATTAAAAGAGTTTTGCTTCCCAACAGCCAGCTGGTAAGGCTTCCCCATAGGCCAAGGAGGCTGGTAAGAGCAATCAACAGCAGCACAGACCAAAAAAAATCCATCTCTCCTCCACTACCTGGCACTGGTCTTCCCAAAGGCCCATACCAACAGGTAACATCCCAATGTCTGCAGACATGGTCACTGCCTTGCTGGATGGATGGCAGGAACAGCCACAGGCCACGGGATTGAGTGCCTACGGGTGGGCACTTTTCTATCTGTCTTCAGACAGATAGAAAAGCTTAGTGCATCTCCCAAGGCTCTGCTACTCCTGCTGCTGCAGGGATAACTCAGGGTTTGCACCACGAACCCTCTCTGCCCTGACGTGCTGTGGGTGAAAAGTGAGGGTTTTGCCCTTTAAAACAAGGCTCTGTCATATGAGATGTTATTTTCAAGGATCAATGATCCAATATGCCATCTCCTTTGCCTAAAGACATTCTAAGATATTCTCAACTCCTTTCCACCTTCCTCTCTCCCATGCTCGTCTTTCCACCTGGAGCAGAGCACAAACTGGCAGGCAGATGGGCACAGCAAAAAAACAAACCACGAAAAAGCAGCGTGAGGTTTGTCCCATGGGACCAGAAATGCTCCCAGCCTGTCAGCTCTCCTTTGAAGTGACACACTCAACCTTTCCTTAAAGTGCTCTATCACAGATTGGCTGGCTCCCATGGGGGAAAGCCCCGCATGGTGCAGCTGTGCCGCATTTCCACCAACAAGATCTAAAGATCTTGGAGGAGCTGCCGCCTCTGCCATCTCTCCTGGGAAAAAAAAGTTTGGGACCTATCCCACTCTCTCCTTCTATCTTACAAGGCAGCCAAAGATTGAAACCTGAGCTGCTTCTCTAGGCCAACAAATCAACAGGGTAGAAGCAGACACAGGAATCCTCACACTTGCTACTAACTGGGTTAACATTCCCACTTGTCATCAGTTTCCCCACTACCCGGCATGTTAAGCTGGGAACATCCTTCTGTCTGGTTCGTAAGACCCTACTGATTAGAAACTTAGCTCCTCTCAAATCCTGAGAGGGCTATTACTCAGATTCAAGTAGGGAACAGTGAAACTTGAGGCACAGGGGTGCTGGTTTGTGCTCCTTAAAACAAGGATCTCTCCATATAACCCAGTTACCAAAGGGGTAATGATGAAGGTTGGAAGAGACTCTCAAGATCTAGTCCAACCATCAACCCAGCAGCACTAAAATCATCCCTAAACCATATCCCCGAGTGCCACATCCAGATGCCAACTACGATGAGTCAATCCTTCCCTCCAGACTCTTCAGCTAGACAGCTCCCATCTGGAATCAGCTCCTCCTGTCTCACTAACAAGGGCATCTGCCAACTTCTCAAGATCAGGTGTCTTTAAGGCATTCATGTTTTCTTATAGTTTACATCCCTCTTCTATGATTTGAAGGAACTTTTGCACCCTGTCCATCTCCCTGGTGTGATCTCAGCCCCTAAGCTGGTCACAGCATATTCTTCCCAAGCCCCCATCCAGACAAGCTGGTCTATCACTCATCTGTGCAATGCAGAGATAACAGCTTGCCCATGGGAAGAGTCTTCTCAGCATTTCCTTTGATTCCTGTTTTCTCTAACCCTAAGAGAACTCAAAGGGATCTCCCATTTTTAGCATCTCTCCCAGCATTCAGGTAGCAGTTCCCCTTTAGCAAGTGGTTTACAACCCCCTTGGTCCACCTGGTTGTTCCCTGCCTTCAGCAGACCTGATACAACAGGTTCCCATGCTCTGGGCACATGGCAGTGCACCCACAGACCTTCCCACCTCCCAGTGCCACTTCCCTTCTCACCACTTCTATGGGGAGAAACAGCAACCATGGGACTGAGAGACACAGCAGCCTGTGCTCCTGCTGCAGAAATAGAACAGAGTCTTCTGCTAAAGGAGACAGGTATTATGGAGCTGGCTGCAATGCCAGATTTGCCTGGCTCATTTATCAGCTCATCTAATTTCAGGGAGGAAGCAGAGCTCTGCCAAGCCCAAGGATACCCAAGGAGGGAGGAGATAGTAACTCCACAGTTACTACACCATCAGCATAAGTACACACCATCAGCTCCTTCCCTGCCAGGGTCTGCTGTCTCCCACCAAGATCAGCAGTAGGCTGGAGCACAAGATGAGCCACACACAGACATGGCATGTGCCCCTTTCCTGCCACAAACAAGAGGAGCCAAGCCACAATGGAGCCAGTCTGATCACAGGGGGGGACAGCTCAGGAGAACCAAGCACTGGAACGATGAAACTCTCCCAGCACCTCTGGCAAACAGTCTAGCAGGGATGGACCAGAGGCAGACACAGCTCCACATCATGTTCCCTCCCAGAGCTTCTCAGCCACACCACCCCCGTGGGAGTCTGGTTCACCGATATGAAATTACACACCTCTATCTCACCTCTTTGCCACCACATCCTTAGCTTCACCCCTTAATGCTTTCCATCAGTGGTGATATTATGCATATTGCAGCATCCAGCTGCCTCCCACAATCCCCCAGCGTTTCCCTTCCAAGCTCTCTTACAAAAACCCTGAGGCAGTATTTTTTAAAGAAACTATCTTTCACAGCCTTTCCAAGTTTTGCCCTTTCCATCTCCCAGCAGACCCAGGTCTGGGTCACTCAGATCCATTTTCTTTGCCTGGGGAGATTATTTTCCCTGGGAGAGGTGAACATGAGCTTCAAACCTCTGCAAAAGCCACCATTCAAGCAATGTCCTGCTTCCTCCAAAATCAATACCAAAACTTCCCTGACACCAGATGGGCCAAGACATGGCACTGTGCCAAATTTCCCAGCCAGACATTTAATTCATTATATTTCTGCTTCTCCGTCATTCAGAAGAGCTGGTCTCAGTTACTGCCCTACAAGGTTTCCTACCCTGTGTTTGCTGTTAACTGTTTAAAGCATCTGTGACAACTCAGGGAGAGGGCGATCCTCATTGTTTTTAGCACACATAACCTGACCATAAGGTGTTTATTGGATTAAACTGGAAGATCATGTTAACCAGTGATTGAATTACTGATAACTAAAACGTACTGTAATAAAGACAAGACCATTCCCAGGCTCTAATCACAACACATAGCATCATTCACACTAGAACATCTGCCAGTTTTGGGAATCACAAGGTGCACTCTACTGCAAATACAGCCAGGTCTGAAGCTTTATCTGCTCTCTTTTTTGCAGTACAGAACAGTAAGGCTTACTGCAAAAAAGTCATACTCCAGCTGATTGAAACCACAGGGGGATTTCAAAGAGGCAAAATACAATTACTGGTGCTGGATTTGAGCCAGCTGGGGCTAATATACTAATCTTCCAGAAGAGCTAGGAGAGGTTATTATCTACAACTCCAAGACAAGTCCACACACACAAAAGAGATCACAGCCAAAACAGAGACCCAAAGTAGCAAAGTGATTAGGTCTCATTATGGTTAAATTTGCTTGAGGTATAGACCTGGCACCAAGGACTACTGGCTGTTCCCAAATAACGTCACACCTTACTCCATCTCAACACATAGACTGCAATAAGGCAGAATAAGCCATCCTCACCCAAACACAGTCAGTCAAGGATAACTGCACCAGAGTAACACCCTGCCCAGAGAAACACCCTGTCACAGGTCAGCCTTTGGCAGCAGTGTGTCCTGACAGAGCTGGCTTGTCCCAAGATAGATCACCCATGTCCCTGTACTCTAAACCAGGGCACAAACAAGAGGCACCCCGGGAGCTGAGCGAGGGCAGGCGGCTGCTCAGCACTAAGCTGCTTATGGACACAGCCTTTACCAGGTGCTTCATTTCATTAATGCTTGGCTTGAAGATGGTATTAAGAACTGCAGATCTGCTGTCAGTCTGGATGAAGAGGCAGTAGATTTCAGTAAGGCTGAGACATACCAGGATGTCTCTGGCCAGAGGCAAGTAACTCATCACAGAAGGAAGTGAATCTCACTATCAGAGAAGATGGAAGGTATTTTATTCCATTAGCTGGTCAGAAAACTTACTTTTTCTTGAATATAGTCTTTCTAACTTGTCTGTCCCACTATCTCTCATCCTAATTCTCCTGGGAATCCCTTCTGCTAATTACTATGAATAATTAAAAGATTACAATTTCCTCCCCCATCCCACAAAGCACCACATGCTGTCCTAGGAAATCACCAATCTATAAAACTAGATTTGATAGCTCCCAGTACAGTCATCCCTTGGTCTTCAACCACCTTGGAGCTAAAAGAACAGTCCCTAGCTGTAACGAAGTGAGCTTCATGCCAGCCCACTGTACCACTGGAAAACGGAATGATGCACTCCAATCCCTGAGTAGTCAGCTGTTGGGCAGGGGAGGAGCGGGACTGGGTGCCCTCATGGACTAGACATTCACAAGTCTTGTATTAATTTTCAGGAGCCCACACTTCCCAGCAATTAACAATTAGGCTGCCTCAGACTCCAGCCTTCACTGGAAGAGAGGAACATGTGGGGCAGTGCATCCTGACTGAGCCAAAAGAGAACACTGAGACCTGCAAACAAGGAGCACTCCAGCGTGGATACACCAACATGTAACTCTTTCATCAAAAACAAAGGATTCAAAGAGACCTACAACCCTACTGACTCCCATCTTCTAGCCCTAAAGCTGGATGAGATGTTCTATCTGTTGCCAAGGACATCTGTGTAACAGCAGGAAACACAGGAGATTGGAAGCTTCCAGGTAAAACAAGATGGAGAAATGGGAAGAAAGGAAAGGAGGGTAGGAAGGGCCAGATGCAAGACCCTGCAGGTTCCACTCTCTCTTCAGAGCTGATCAGTGGCTCACACCAATTTGCTACCAAAGGTGAAGCAAAGCAGCCAAACCCAAACTACAACCAGAAGCTTCTGGGTTCCCTGGAAGCCTGAAGGGATGCAGAAGTAATAGGTCCACAGCTCCATAGACTCGCTTTTTGGCTGCAGTACAAATCACACACTGCTTCTTCCCACAAGGATATAGCATCCAAATTCCCACCAGACCTAATCCATGTCCTCCACGTGTGGCTCCACTGGGTAGCAGCTGTGCATGGGGTGACACACATGCAAGTGCACACTTCTGTGCACCCTCAGACAGAATGAGACAAATGTCAGGGCCTTTCCAAAGGCTGGTGCTCACTGATGTCAATACAGAATCACTGTTCCATAGCATAAATCAGCTAAAGGACATTATTCAGGAGAAACAGAGCCCCAGGCTGAGCTGTGCTCTGCCACTGGGAGTTTGTTCTCACTTTCTAACGGACTAACAGGTGGCCCTAGAAATGTTTTCTGGAAATATTTTTAAAGGATGTTTTTTGTGCGTTTAACAAAAAAAAAAAAAAAAAGCAGCAGCTGTAGATTGTTATTGCTTTTTAGCTCTTGCAGCCTTGAAGTCACACAAAGGCAGGGCAGTCTACACAAACAGAGTTGAGATGGACATAAAAAAAGGAGAGATCGAGATAACTAATACAGCTTTTGAATAGCAGGAGATCTGGCCTATCTTCAAGACTCTCACCAGTTCAGGCCCAATATCTTTATACAAAGACAAAAAGAAGCACAGGTGTCCTTTCATAGCAAGTAATTTTCTCTCTCTAGGAGTACAATAATCCTGTTCTGTGCCTTGATTGATGAAGTGTTTCCAGTGTGTGCCTGGGACAGAGTTATGAACTATGCTGGGCTGCACTTCACTGAATGAAATCTCACATAAGGAAAACCTACACCATAAACTTTTCTTCCTTAAACAGCAGCTGTTTAAAACTGTTTAATGGGTTTATACATTGAAAATAGCCTAACAGATGTCATCACACAGTTCCACAACGTATCACATGGCATCTGTCACACATGCAGCATGTAAGTTCCATTGGTTGGGTGCATCTCTCATACAGACAGGAGAAGACCGCCCAATTTAGGGATGCTATTACAATATCCTTTATTGTAAAATGACACACGGCAGGTTTCTAATTAAATTTTAAGTAGAAATGTGCTCCCAGCTCTTGAATAATTCAAACTGTTCTATTAACCAAGGTTCTGAAACGCCATTGAGACATGAGCTCTGGACACAGCAACTGTCAGGGGAAGAAACAGCACTTGGAAGCAGAGCAGTGGTTAGCTGGGCAGCGGATAGGGCAGGGTATGCATAAAGGACAGCTGAAAGAGCACATCTGCTCCTGGAGGAAAGAACTGCAGGCGAGAACGGAAGGAGAGAGCGGCGTGTTCTGCATGCAAATGGGGCCAGGCACGTGCAGGAGGCAAGGCTGGGTTCAGTAGCCAGGCATCTCGCTCTCAATGCACAAGCACACGCTGTTCTCCAAGTCACGTCCAGATCTGTGAGGACACGCAGGTGCCTGCTGGCACACCAAGAAAAGCGGCGCTGAGCTGGGCCAGCGCGTGAGAGCGCCCGAGCCACAGCGTGTCCCGGGAATGGGGCAGGAACAGCCCCATCCCACCCAGCCCCAGCACCACTGCATGGCACAGCTGCCCCACAGCCAGGCCTGCCAGTGCCCCAGGGCAGCCAGAGCACAGCCACACAGCTTCAGCAGCACTGCCAGTGAGCAAAGGGCTGTGGAGACCTAAGCTGGGATGGCCCTCGCCCCACATGGCGTGCACTGTGCCCCAGTGGACAAGCCAAACTCTGTGGCAGCCCTCAGCCCTGTGTGAGCACAGGTAGTTTTTAAGGTCACAGAAATAGGAGTGGAGATAAAACAAGACTCGTGCTTTCTAATTGCAGACTCAGTCAGATGTGCTGAGAGCGATACTGCACAAGGGAGGAGGGATAAGGCTGAAGCCTGGCCCTTGGGTAACACTTAATACATGCCCCACATGATACTTAAGAGCAGGAGCATGTGAAATAATCTCCTAAGCTACTGGAAACCCTGCAATGCACCTCCTCCTTCCTCCCATCCCTCTGCCTGAAAGCATCTCCAAGCCAGTGAGGGGCTTGGGGACAGACTACTGAGGGGACTCAGGGTCTCAGAAAAACACTCCACAGAGGAAAGCAAACACAAATGCCAATGAAACCCATTTTGGTCATGACCTCTCAGGAAGTAGTGGAACATGGTAGGCAACAGGACTGCCCAAGGGACAAAACCTGCTGTTTTCTCTTGGACCAAGTCCCCACTGAAGTCACAGAGGAATCCAGAATTTGATCCAGGGAACTCAGCTCTAACTCAAATGCTAAGATGGCCTTGATCTCAGTTGGGCTCTTGAGACCTTAAAGTTGTGCTTAATAGACAGCAACAGAAAAAAGCAAGAGAGAAGAGAGCATAAAGGGAAGAAAGTGAAAGGAGGGCGTGAGGCAATGGGAAACTAGATGGAGGCAATGCTTTTCCCAGCTCATAGTGGCTCAGGAATAAAAGCTCAGCTTGTAACTTGGTTTCTAAAGCCTATGCTTGCTCAGGGTTCACTGGGGACACATCAGGCACTGAGGTGAGAAAATAGAGCTGACATTTAATCTCAGGACCTCTTAGCAAGAGTTGTGTCAAAGCAGGAAGATAGATCCTTGCATCCTTCCACTTCCCCAGAGCCCTTGCAGAGTGGGAGGAAGAATGGGGTAAAAATAACTTACCTGTTGCTGGTCCCAAGTCCAGGCTGGAGTCGTTGAGCTCTCCTCCATCTTCCCAGAAGTACTGTGGGGGCTGCAAGATCTTGGACTCCTCATTCTCCTCGCTGGCAAAGCCTGAGCCTGGAGCAGCATGCAGAGAGCCAGGGGCAAGATCTGGCTCTTCAGCCTCCGGGCTGGTTTGCTCGTGGGAATTCATGGCCTCCAGGTGGGACATCATAGCAAATTCCAGCAGAGAAGTTGATGTGAGGCCATCAGCAGTTGGGTCCTCCGAGGAGGCAAGGCAGAGGCACAAGGTCCCTGTATAATGACAGGAAACACACATCAGAGAGAGGAATGACACCCACTGGGCTTATCTTCCCCTTGAAGCCTATTCCTGCCAAGCCAACCTGCCCTGGAGATGGGCTGTGCTCTCAGCTGATGAGGAAAATTAGAGTATTTTGGGAAACATCCACAAGCATGCAGAGTAGCGTTTATATCCAGGAGTCAGTGCCAAGTAATCATCCAGCCTGGGGCACCTCTTTCTGGGGTGATGATTCACCCTCTCTGAGGTGTTTTTGCCTCTGTTAAAGGATGAGGAGCCTTGTTAACCATCCATCCTGGAGAGGAGGTGGAATGTCTTGTACTCCAGCCATGAAACTCTGGCCTTGTGGAAACAATGACAGTTTCTATCAGACTGTCCCGATTTCCAGCTATTATATGCACAGAGACAGATTCAAACCAATATTATTTACAACCAGTTTTAATCATTTTTTTGAATCTGTAGGGTGAAAATCTAGTTTTTGGTTTGAACTTCAATGCACTCACATTGTCGGTTTTCATAATGAAGGGCTGACCATTACAGATAACAATTATATTGTGACAACAGCAAACACCTACCTAACACTAAGCAGAGAAGCAAGCTGCATTTTGCACTTTTCTTTCAACATTATACTCTTATTATTTCCATTTTAACTATTAGAAGGCTTGACTGACGCTTCTTGATTCCTAGATGAGACTTTAATTGTGATTTGTGTCAAGGTACATTCACATGCATATTGAACTTCAATCAAAATGCAAGAAAACGGCACCTGGGACTTGGTTTTATTCAGCTGCTAAATACCATTATAAATATGGAGGCATAAGGAAAAAATAAAATTACCAAAAGCTGTTTTACATTTAAAACAGTTTTGTTAAGCAAGCGAAGTAACTAATTTGGGTGAACTGTACCATTTGCTTTGCAGCCCTCTATTATTCAGCACATCAAAACTAGAAGATCTCATCCTCTCACAGCTGATTTTTATTCATAGATTAGAAGAAAAAAAGGACAAGTTTTCTTGCTTTCTCAGCTCAGATTCAGTTTGTCAATTGTTAATGAACTAGTCACTGAACTGAACTAATTGAATAAGCTGAAATGAAGACTAATTTGGTATTTTTCTTTGATAACTGATTTTTTAGACAAGAGAAATGCAGCAGCTCTAATCCATCTGGACTTCAGTCAAATATCTGATACAGTGCCTCATGCACAATTACAAGAGACATAAGAAAAGACATCTATTAGCAGGAAAACTGTAAGGCATTGGCTGTACAGAAAAATGTCAGAGACTTGTGCTGGAGGGAGGCTACTAGTGGAATACCTCAAGGTTTGTCCTTGGATCTGCTGTTCTACCACATTTTCCTAAGTGACCTTGGAACAAAATGTAGGAAGGTGATAATGAAATTAGCCAAGCACACAAAGCGAGGAGACATCCTGCTGCACAGAAAACGTAGGTACAGCTAGGTGATCTTGAGAATGGGAATAACAGAAATATTATGAAAAGAAATAACATCAAGTGATAAGCCACCCTCTTGAGAACGAGCATAAAACATTTCTGATACAAGATGGGAAAACATCCATTAGAAATGTCTTAGGAGGAGAAACTCCCGCATTAGGAACAGCTCTGAGATATCACTGGAATGCAGATATGGAAATCCTTGCAGTGTTGTGAAGTATTAGAAACAGAGATTTTACAAAGCACTGCTGAGACATCACCTGGGTGCTGCACACAGATATGGATACCTGTGGCCTGAAATGATTTAAGCAGAGCTGAACTGCCTTCAGGCAAGGGCACAGATGAGGCAACCTCCTGATGTTGCTACCCACCACTGTGACCTGCAACTCCAGAAGCACAAATTCAAATCAGGGCAAGTGCAAAGATGAGCTATGGGGCAATGACAGATGGGTTGGTCCTGGTGTGCTCATTGAAAACACTGGCAAGTTGGCACAGAAGTTTGGCAGTCACTGCTCCCCTGACAAACTGATTACCAAACCTGTCCTGGGAATACTAGAAGCCAGAAATGCATTTCTTAAGTCTTCTGCCTGTTCTGACCCTCCCCACCTTCCTCCACTACTGTCTGAACTCAGCAAAATCCAATATTGGTTACCCTTTCCCATAGACATTTGGGCCAGGCTTCAGCACTTCTCAGTCTTGTTTATTTTGCCCTATTGATCCAAGGCAAGATCAGCTGAGGCCTGAGCAGCAACAAAAAGGGAATGGCAAAAGAGGCAGTGTATCAGAGGGGAAGGAAGCTACTGCAGCATCACAGAGCCAACCAACACACCTCAGGGCATCTCTAGGGATGTGTCAACTCCTGAGCCATGCATGAACAGTGAAGTCCACAGCTGGAACCAAGAGCTTGCACATCCCTTGTGCATGAGCATGGACCCGGGAAGATCTGGCCAGGACAGCCCTGTGCTGCTTCAGGGGTGCCCAGCAGGCTCCAATGTGAGCTTCCCCAGCTGACAGATGACACCTGCATCACTGGAGGAGCAGCCCACCAGAGAGAATACTTGTCTTGAGGAGCTTACAGCTTAAGCAAACATGACAGAGAGCAGCAAGGAGGAGAAAAGAAACATTATTCTCAAAGTTATCCAGCAAAGGAGAGCAGAAGGATAGGAAGAGACCATGGCAGGTCCAAGGCTAAATGGAATATTTGGTTTATATGTGACTGCAACCAACTGCCTGGATCCTGAGCAAGCTCTTTATCCACCCCAATGCCTCAGTTTCCTCTGACTCCCATTAGCAGAGACATGGCTGATGTGGCACCTCAGATTTCCAACACTACAAAGCACATCCTGGGTCTCCCCAGCAGCAAGGCAAAGCCTCAAAATGTGCCCCTGTGCCAGCATCTGCCGTGCCTCAAACCTCTTTTGAATCAGCTACACTCTGTTTGGGCTGCCTACAGAGCTCAGCCAGAGCCCATCCCACCCCTTCTGCACCACACATCCCATGGCAGGTGAACCTGGTAATCCAGAGAGCTATTTCCATCCATGCAGGAAGCTCAGATGCTGGGAGTTTGTTTACCCTCCTTTAACTCTGAAGTGTTTACCCAGTTAAAACCCCCTAAGCTGCATTATCTGGTTTACTGGGATGCTGCGCTTTCCTCAGCCCAAGATAAAACGACACCACCTCATCCCTAAGAATGAGTCATGCACAGCCTGAGCAAGACAGGTGTCTCCTGGGGTGGATGTAACCCCTCGGGCTCTGATCTACAGGCACAGGATGCAGAGACTGGTCTGGGGGAATCCTCTGTGCCAGCACCAGCCTGAAAGCCCCAGGGCTTTAAGAACCACCACCCCAGGGTACAAATCAGTACCTCCCCAGACACCATTCTGACACCACTTCATTCATGCCTTCTGCACTGACAGCAAAAACCCAAAGGCTCGGGGTGCCAAAAAGCAGCCCGAAGATTTGCCATCTTCCCTTTCTCTTTCAAGCCTCTCATAAAGGAGCTCCACGCAGCTGTCAACTCCAAGGCAAAGAAAGAATCAAAGCATGAGCTGAGCTGGGAGGCAGGGGAGCACAGCTGAGAGAGGAAATCTAATGCCCCAAGACCTCAGTTGCAGACCATTCTCCTCCTAGGACGGGTAACAGGGATTAGACAAACTTCTACCAGCCATCAGTCTCCCGATTTTGTATTCTAAAACGCAGATCAAGTGATAGGAATAAAGAAACAAATGAATAAAGACCTGCAACTGTAGATGGGAGGGAGCAGGGAATGGAGCCAGGGCTCACCAGCTGCTTCAATGGGGCGTTTGTCTCTCATTTCTATTTTTGCGGCACCTCTGCGTAACCTGGAGGAGATGAGGCTCTGCATGCTAAAAAGGGCAGCCAGCCTTCGGGGAAACAGCAGGGCTTCGAGCACGGGAGGAAAAACCCTCCCAGAGCAGACAGAGGAGGGGCAAGAAAGGAGAGAAAGTGGGAGAGGTAGATTGAGAGGAGAGAGGGAACAAAGGCGGAGAGCACCAAAAGCAGGACGGGAGCTCCCGCGCTGGCTGCGAGCTGTCCTGCTGCCAGCACCCACACAGGGGACATGTGGGGGCAATGCAAAAGATGTTTCACCTCTATAAGGAGCAGAATGGGTCGATTCCAACAGCAGGGAATGATGCTGCAGTGTTATCTTTCTGAGACCACTGATAAAAAGCCAGCCAGGAGGATACAGATGAAATGAGTTTGCTAGTGCTGACCCCACTGACCCCTCAGAAAACAGTTCTAAGTCAAAGTGGCAAAGCTTACTCTGGTCAGCTCAGCAGAGGATTCAAAAGAACAGCCCCAGACAAGGAGATGAGGGAATTTCGCTCAACAACAGAAAAAAAAAATTGAAGAGAGACTATCTGCCATCTTTCTCACAAAGTGCTGTGAATAAGAGCAGTTCCACAATTCTAAATAATTCTAAAAGAACCCCAAAGTGTTTTCTACATAGGCTGACCAGGAATCACTTCATCCCTTTGCCACAAAGCAAGTCACCTCTCCATGGGACAGGGCAGCTATTTAAAAGCTCCCAACTGGCCTATTGAACAGGACTAGAAATGAAAGAGGAAATAAGTCATTTTTGTGTCCAGCTGAAATGAGAAGAGGGAACTGGGGAGATGAAATGGAATCTGGCTGTGACTATGTCAAACAGCCTTTAAAATTTTTTTGCTTTTTAATTAGTAACAAGCAAATCCCAATTTCTCTCCAAGGAAACACAATCATCCCTGAAGATGTCATCACATTGGCTTGATCTGTAGAGGGGATGGAGTACTCTTCACTTTACCCAACAGAAGGTTGGTTTTACCTCCCCTTCCTGAGTGTTGTGGCTACACCACAGTGCCATGGAGGCAGGATCAGCCTGCTGAAGAGAAGAACATTTGCCTGGAACACACTCTGACTTACCTGTCTGTCACCACCAACTAGCAGAGCATGCACACCCCACACAAGCACACTTGCACAACGGGTACCAGGGAGGGAGGTCAGAGCATGGTGGTATTGCCAGCGAAGCAGCCACAAGAATGTCCATCTGGCCCTGCTTCTGTTGACCTTCCTTTCAAGCCCATCCCACACCCAGGAGCTACCCAACAATTATTTCCTAGGAGAGCTGGGTCAGGAATGGGTCATTTACTGATAATCAGTTAGGACAGAAACACAATGACCAGATGAGGGAAGCATCTGCCAGGGATATTCCCTCCCCCAGACCACTGTGCCTGGAAAGGCTGGGGAGCAAGGCCCAAGGGCAGAGAGGAGAGAGGCCCCAGGGCAGAACGGTCAATGGCACAACCCACTTCCAGAACATAACAAAATGCAGGGTAATTTAAATAACAATAAAGGATCCCCACCATGGCCAGTGGAGGTAGAGACAGAAATGTTGTTTGACTGAGAGATGTCCAAGTCGCCTGGAGCCTCTGCACTCCAAACCCTCAACAGCTTGCACAGAGCAGCATATGGGATGACTGTGTATCAAACCAAGTTCTTCTGATGCTCATTCAGAGTTACAGACCATACCTGTTCTGGGACACACCATCTAAGAGAACTCTCCCACACTGCACTAGACTATTTACACATCCAGCCACGGCCCTAATCTCAGAGATCATTTCCAATTAGGGCTTCAGAAAACAAGATCAGACTGCCATCCTCCTCTGGTACTGCCAGCAACCAGGTCCCTTACTGAGTTTCCCTCTAAAACCATCCACCTTCCTGTGTCTCCAGCATATTTTAGAAAGCAATAGGAAAAGCACTTGGTCTGCAGGGAGCACATACTTACCAACCTACACCAACAAGAGTGACAAGGCACAGCGGAAGAAGCCCTTGCAATGGGACAGCTCTTTAGAGGGATGTTGTGCCAGCATCTTTAAACTTTTACAGCTCCTTACAGCAAGCATAATGAAAGCTCCAACACCCAGCTGCAGGGAGTGCGTGTCTGCACGTACTGGGTGGGCACTGCCTCACAAAGAACTGCCAACATCTGCTCCCTTGGCATTTCAGCAGACAGCATCCCCAGCATGCAGGCCCAGGTATATCCACGGGAAACACCAAGGCACTGCCAGGGGATGCACCTGCTTTTACAGATAATTGCAGAAGTGCCCTTTGTCAGCACTGGGGCCTGGCGTCCAGGGGTGCTGAGATCCTCATCCCAAGACGTGTCAGGCGTCCTGTCCTTAGGATCTGTAACATCTGGACTGCTCTAAACACCTCCACCCATTTGCACACAAGAGACTCCACACAAGCAGGTCACAGACACTTCGACATGCCTGCCTGTCCTCCCTGCTCTGCTCAACCATTCATGCCGGGAGTCACAATCTCACTTGGTTTCAGTCTCCCAGACTGTTTGCCTTCACTCCCTCCCCAGATCGTCTCGTAGCCTTCACACCTCCCTCCTCTGCTGCTGCAACGTCTGCTCTCCTCCACGATTCCTGCTATTGACAATGGCAGCTCCCAGCTCGGGGCCAGGGGAGATGCAGCCCCTGGGAAAACAGCATTGGGTAGACAGTTCTACATAGTAGAAGTGAATTTTCTTTCCTCAGTTATCTTTCATAGGCCTCTTCAAACAGCTCACAGGCCCCAGGGGTTAACAGACTACGGGATGAAAGCCACTGATCTAAGAGAAAAACCACAGCCTACAGACTTCTTTGCCCTCTCACCGGCCCAAAGCATCATCTGTCTCTCCAGGCCTGTGCTTCCTCTTCTCACTCTGTCCCAGCCTGGACTATGTACCCCACAGTGCTCACTCTGATTTCCAGCACACCAAATAAAGGCTCATGCCTGCTGCAAAGCCTCCCTGCCCAGGCAGAGCAAGTAATACCTCAGGTGCCTGAGGTACTTCCCTTGAGACCTGGCCACCTGTCAAAATGCAACTGAAACTTTTTACAACCCAAAAAGTCTTTAAATCCCCCAGCACGACAATGAGCACAAAATGGTTTCACTCCACTCCAGCCCCTGCAACAGAGTAATGACAGTCACCCTGCCACACGCTGCACCCCCAAGAGGCTCCACTATCCAAATAACCTCATGTATCCTAGGCAAAAAAAAGCTCATGCAAAGGTTTGGTGGTCCCAGGGCACATGTATGGGTTCTGACTACCTTCACAACACCAGGCAGGACAAGAAGAGCCATGGTTGCAGTCAGAATATAGAGGGAGAGCTGCAAAGGTGGTTTCCCAGCACTAACCAATTGACCCCAACCAAGAATGTGCATCCAAAGCCTGGTAACCACAACAGGGCTTCACGAGGCACAGGGACAGTCAGGGACTGATCTGAGCCCTAGCAGGGTGTACCTTCCTTGCCAGCATCCCTGGCCCTCTGAATAAACCAACACACGTGTTTTCTTGGCCTCAGTGCAGGCTGTCCTCGTGTGGCTGACAAACAGGCTCGCTCCATTCTTCTGGGATTACGTGTTTCAGTAGTGCCCTGGTTTCAACAAACAGCCAGCAAGAATGAGGAGCCAGTTCACCCAAGCACCAGCTGCGAGCCGTGATGCACCTTCCTCCAGCCCCTCAGCGAGGCTGTCAGTGCTGCTGCTGCTCACCCAGGTACCCACAAAATGCCACAGCTTCTTCCCATGCAGAGTAAGTGCAAAAACTTCTGTGCACTCTGATCTGCAGCTCGTCGCTGGCAGTTTCCCCTTGAGGGCTTAATGTGGTTATTTCTACCCCTGATGCCTGTAATTAAATGAACATTTCCTTATGGTAACGAGGCGGCCAAGGAATAACTGACTAAAGGGAATTTTCATTCATCCTGATCTATACTCCCTCATCTCTGGCTTGTTCACACAACACTAACAAGACATATTCTAAGCGGGCAGAAAGAAAGAAAAAAAAAAGCCCTTAAACAGCCCACATGCAGACAACCACCTGGGGAGACAAAAAGAGGAAGGAGACCAATTCCCTCCTTCTCCCTCTGCATCATTTTTCTACTTGCAAAATCAAAGGGGCCAGTTATCCCTCAGATACCCTAGAGCCTGGAGAGATGTCTCCACGCTCTGCCAACAGACTAATGCTGCCCAGCAGTTTGATGGGACCCTGATGAGGTACATGTCCCATTTCAGCACATCTTGCAGATCTATGGAGGCTCCCAGCCCAGGGAAACATGTGGAGAACCACACACAGTCAATCCAGCTCTCCCTCAGGTACTAACTGCTCCTGTCCTGTGAGACTGGAGAAGTGAGGCCAGAGTGCACTGAATTATTTCAGACTGGAACTGATCCTGAACCACTGAGCTAAGCTACTACCCAGAACAGAGCTTGATGTACAAATTCCCAGCAATCTGCATCTCCACCTCTGACCTGCCATCTAGGTGGGAGCACAGCTGTCTGGAGTCACCTGGCCAACCGAGTCCAGCCTCACAGTGCTGCCACAGCCCACCAGGATTACAAATTTCACTAGATTAGGAACTGAGCTGTCCCTGGGAGCTGCTCCTCACCTCCCACCCCGTGCCTCTCCCTGCTAGGACAGCAGAGAGGATCACAGGGAAAGCCAAGAACCCAAATCCTCCGTATCACCACCAGCTGGACAACAGTACTAGAAAGTTTCTAGCGGCCTCGGCAGAATAGGAAGCGTATCCTCCTCTCAGCACCAGTGGTGGTCCTTTTGGCTGCCACATTTTAAAACCACCGTGAGGTCCATCTCCTTCCTGTGCAGAGCAAACACAGCTTTCAAGCTATGGGGATGGGGTCAACCTTTGCTGGCAGATTGGCAGGGTGGGATTGTGGCAGCTCCCCCCCTCACATTTTACACTCTTCTCTGGAGGAGGCAGAGGTTTGAATTAATTTGGGGACAGGGGTTTCCTGCGAAACGCAGCTGAAGAACCTTTGCCAGCTGTGCCCAAGGCTTTCCCTTAGTATGGACAACCTGCCTGGAGGAAGCCACAGAACTGGCTCCCTCCTCAGCTCTGGAAAGACTTATTGCTTCTGTGCCACAGAGTATTGGCACAAAACACCAACAGCTTTTCAGATCCATTTTGCTCTTTAAGCTCACTATTGTTTGCAAACCTAAAAGGCTTTATCTCTTCTCTTTACGGAGCCCCAGACAAGAGAGGCTCACAGCCCATGGACAGAGCGGCTCTACAGATGACACATTCCCCCATGAACATTTTCAGGAGATTGGGGTAATAAGAGAGATGTGCCAGGGGACTGGATGTCACTGTATCACAGCTTGGTCGTGCTGGAAGACAGTGACTGGTTGGTAAATCAGCCCTTCCCTCCCTGTCAGAATGACTCAAGACAAAGACTCCCCCACACTTCAAATGTCCCCGTTCACAACTCCTGTTCCACACTAACCAGATTTCTGTACAAAGGGATGGATTAGGGAGGAAGAGGACAATCTCAGTCTCATGGATCTTTGGGGCATCCCTTTGTTGGGAAATTTCCCCAGACTATTCAAAAATAGAAGCAGAGCCTTCATAACTATTCCGAGTACAATTATTCCTGCACTTAATTGCCTTTCCCTGGCACCCTACCTCTCCTCCAAATTTCAAGAGAAGGCTCCTGGGGAACCGCGGAGCAATTTGTGGTGGCCCGTTCTTTGTATCAGTTTCGCGGTAGTTCGCAAAATCACCACGGCGCCAGACGAAGCCATCGCCAGCCCAGCGGGCGGTGTAGGGGCAGCGCTGCCGCAGCCGAGGCTGCCCCGGCCGGGCCGAGCCGTGACCACCCGGCCCCCGCTGCCGGTGCCCCACGGCGTGCGGGGTCCCCGCGGGTCCCGAGCCGGCTGTTCCATCTCCGGGGCAGGAGAGCCGGGAGAGCGATCCACGTGCATCCAGCCCGCCATGCCGGCAACGCGGGGGGACCCTGACAACCCCCGGGGGTCCCGGGGCAGACACCGGCTGCCCCAGAGGGCTCTGATGCCCGGCTGGGCGGCAGCGCCCGGCACACAGGGGAGAGCCCCGGGGTGGGACACGCAAGTCCCGGTACCCGCGGTCAGTGGGGTGATGGAGACCTGCCTGCAGAGGTCCCGGCGCCCCGGGGCATTGGAGCCATGGCGCACCGCTGTTCCCCGGGATGGGGGGTGAGCAGACCCGCCTCCCGCCGGGGGTCCACGGAGGGGATGGACACCCACCCGCCGCCCAGCCCCTAGGGATGGCAGCGGCTCCCGCCGCGCCAGCCTCACTCACCGGCGGCCAGAAGCAGCAGCAACGCCGGGGCCCGGTGCAAGGGCTGCATGGCGGCGGCCGCTGCCCTGCCGCACCGCCTCTTCACGGGGAGCGGGGCCGCCCCGCCGCCCGCCGGGCTCTGCCCCTCGCCGCCGCGCCCGCCCGCCGCCCGGCCCCGCACCGCATCCCGCCGCCCGGCGCCGCCTCCTCCCGCCGCCGCCGCCGCCGCTCCGGGGGCGGGGAACCGGCAGGGGGGTCCGCACTGCCCGCCGGCTGCGCGGACGGAGCGGCGGGGCAGGGACAGGGGCGGAGCGCAGCCCCTGCTTTGCTCCGAATTTCTGGCTGCGGAGCCGCAGCCCCCCCCCGGGCCGGCTCCCCCCCCGGCCGCAGGTCCCCGCACGCCGCCCCCGGTGCCCACAATGAGTGCCGGCTGCTTGCGCCGGGCGCGGGTGATCAGCCCCCGCCGCGGGCAGCACGGATGCTCCGGGCCCCGCCGGCGGCAGGGACAGGGCCCCCGGAGAGCAGCTCCCCGGGAGAGCCGCTCCCGGTCAGCCGCAACACCGGGACAGGCAGCGATGGCCCCCAACCCAGAGACCCTCCGCATCCTCCTGCTGACCTTCCCTTAGCTGTCCACCGCTAACGGAGCCACCGCTTCTCCCTCACTCCTCAGCTTCCACTCATCACCTGGAAAAAACTTCTCCCGCTGGGCAAATTCATTTTCGCACCTCTGGAAGCTCTGGTCCAAGCCCCTGCTCAGGGGGGTCACCTACAGCCAGTTTCTTAGGACCATGATCAGATGGCTTTTGAGAATTCCCGAGGCTGGAGACCCCACACCTCTGCTCACCCTCACACTAAAAATGTGTTTCCTGATGTTCAGAAGGAACCTCCGGTGTTTTGCAGGTTTTGTTTTGTGCCCGTTGCGTCACTGGACACCACTGGAAGGAAATGTGGCGCTGGATACCATCAGTATCTTTGTGGTAAAGGCACATCACTGACTCACATTTTATTTGGTGTCGCCACGACCTCCAGGTCCTTTCCTGCCAAGCTGGTTCCCAGCTGGGTGGCCCCAGCAAATACTGGTGCATGAGATTGTTCCTCCCCAGGTGCAGCCCTTAGAAAACTTTGCTGAACTGCAGGAGGTTCCTGTCAGCCCACTTCTCCAGCCTGTCGAGGTCCCTCTGGATGGAAGCTAGAATCTCTGGTTTACCACCTAGATAAAGACATGCAGATATGCAGCTCTTCCTAGTTTTGTGTTGGGATCCTGAACTCCACCATCTCATGGTCACTGCAGCCAAGGCTGCCTTTCATCCTCACAGCCCCAACGAGCCTCTCATTGTTGCTTAGAATGGGATCCAGCAGAGCATCTCTTCTTGCTGGTTCCTTTATCACTCGCTGCATCCTGAGGCTTGGGGTGTTGCATCTGTTTTCTGAAGCTGGGTCAGTGTTGGAGCCTCTGCCCTAGCAGGGACAGCTGCTTCAACACCTGCTGGGAAAACCATTCCGTGCTGTGTCACCACCATATCCCAGACTGTCACATTGATACTAATTTAGCTGATGTCCCCTTTCTCATGCCCTTCTGTGCAAACTGCTGTGTCTATTAAAAAAAAAAAAAAAAAAAAGAAAAAACCTGTATTGCAGCAGTTTTTGGGTTTGTAGCTCTTGGAACAGTTCTGGTAGCACAGCAAAGGAGCATGCTGAGTATCCCACCAAAAATCATTATTACAGCAACAAGACCAACTGCTCCAATTACACTAAAATTCAAATTAAACACATCTTTAGCGGCCTCAGGGCACAACTTTACAATAAATGACGCAAGCAAGGGCTTTGTCAGACAGGTGCCCAAGAAATAAGGGTCAAGAGGTCCTGTAACACCACAGCAGTTGTGAGGGAACACGTGCCAGCTCCCTGTGCTTCAACCCCTCTTGCCAGCTGGATGGGCTACAGCGTGTGGCCCCTCAGAAAAGCCTCACAGCTCTTGGTTCGAGGCTACAAATATGATATGACTCCAAACCAAAGGGCCTGAAAGCATATTGGTCCCTTCTCACCAGGCACTCAGCTCATGTTTTCAAGTTTTCCTCAGCAGTGGCCAGGAACCTTTCTCTTTGGTTTCAAAACAACTTTTTCATCACACATTCTAGGAAGGCAGAGGATGCTAAAATCCAACATGGCAAGTTCTGACTGAGGAAAGAGCTGTACTGTCACAGCCTCACCAAAATGTCTTTGTGCTTGCACCGTGTGCCCAGTACTCTGCCTCTCCCACACAGCATGTCACTGAGACAGCAGGACATAGGTCTGAAGTGATCAGGATTTTAAATTCAAGCATTCTTATTCCTCAAGTAAGTGTTCATTAAAAACACTCCAGAGTCTTTATTTCCCTGTAAAATTGATTTTTTTGTTGTTGTTTGAAGAGTGAGTCTCCTGAAGGAAAAATTGATGGTATTTTTTTTTCTGGCATGAATTTGCTGTTTTTCAACAACTAGAGGAAGGTGTCAGTGTGCCATAACCTGCTGAACTCTGTAATGAATCAAACAGCCACCTGAGGGTACTCAGTATTATTGATAGTGACCTTTACAGCTCCTCCCAGGCTGGCAATGGCACATGTCCCCTGTTTGTGCAATTGCCAGCCTCTTTTTTCCAGCCCTTTCTTTCCATCATCTGCTCCGGGGCTGCAAGTTCCCCCAGCATGGCCAGGGCAGCTAACAGACTGGCTGCACCCCTTCCCCAGCGTGGCAAGGCAAAGCTCACAGACTTGGACCAAAGTATTTGCTTTTGGCTTCTTTTAGACCACATCCATCCAGGGCTCTGAAAGTCCTTTTTATCCTAGAATCAATGCAGCCCCCAGCCCCCACCAAGCAGGAAATGCAGCAGGAACTACCGAGCTGTCGCTTACTTATTAGATGAGATAAAAACACTTTAGTGCACTCAGATTCTAGCCCAGGCATGGCATTTAATGAATGCTCTTGTCATTTTTCACTTTGTTGCTGGTAATTTGGCTGTCTTCGCATGCAGGTGGCTTACTACAAGTGGGTAACTAAAAGCCTTTCAGATCTCCTGACCCTGCCACATCCAACTCCCCAATCTCGGAAGCTCATGGCGCTCCCTGGATTTATTTTGACATTATACATCAATCTCAGACTGAGTAACAAAGGGGGAGTATGAAAGGAGAAGATACATCTTAGGCAAGGAAATTAAATAAAATTAGTGGCAACATCGATCAGCCAGGTCAGCGCTGCCAGTGGAGCAGAAAACAGCCAGCAGAGATGGGCAGCACCAGCTCTCTTTAAAAAGCAGCACCAACTTCAACCCAGCACAGCCCCTGCATCTCCATTTCATACTCTCTGGAATAGGTGCAGCTGGCTTGGCTCTCTTCTGAGGCACTGACAGCTTTAAAGTCAAAGGCTTGTCATTTCTCATTGGATCTCTCTGCAGCCTCCCTACCTGGTGTACATTCTCATATGATGTTCAGAGCACTGGTAAAAGAGACTTTACAATTGCACTAAATGCTTTTTTTATAGCTGCTTCAAAGCTGTTCAGAAATTTTTCTTGGTAATACCATTATCTGTGCTTTTCTGTTCTTCCCTAAAATTGTTCAATTTCACAGTTACGTCTGTTAGGCAGAATCAGAAAGCAAGTGTGTATTTTAGGCTGGCAAAACTGAAAATCCTTCTGCTGTCTCCCCCTGTGAGTTACTGTAACAGCTTTTGCCTTCAGGAAATTCAGCCAGCTTTCACATTTCAGTGTAAGGGTCACATTTTGTTCCAAGATGCCTGCAAACAAATACTACTGAGGTAGAGGAATGAGGTGATAGCTAAGGGAAAGAATTTGGTGCCTAAGACTTGTCAATTAAAAAGAGACTAACCACAAAGTCTAATCTCAAGAGAAATTTAACTTATTTTGAAACTCCATTTGAAAAAAAAAAAAAGCAGCAACTCATTAACTTGAAATATGCTGGTGAGATATTTTATTCTCCTAAATACAGCAAAACTGAGTTCACCTACAGAGGTGAAAGTGATCTATTGCTTGTGCTCAGCAGAGCAAGAAAGTAAACAATAAGCAAAACAAATAAACAGTCAGATGTTAAGTTCTGGCAGTATTAGAAAATGCAAGATGTCACTAGTACCAGGGAAGGCGTTTAACCCTTCTTTCTTTGCCTACTGACACTTGTCAGGGCAACAAAAGGTGATCTGCGCCCATTCTTAGATTAGAAGGAAAAATGAGCTGTTCCATCACCTTGACAGCCTGTTCTTTGGGACAGAGGCTGGGTGACACAGCAGGCTTGTGGCACATCATGCAATTTAACACAGTCTTCTATCAAGCTGTACAGCCTTTTGGCATCTCATCCCTCCAGAAGAGGAAAATTCTCTGCCCTGTCCAGCCCCTCCTTCCTTAGGCACAAGGAAAGATTTAACCTCTCCCTTTTTCCAGAATATGTGAATTTACTTCAGAGCCTCCGACAAGCTTTGTATAAGCTCATTTGCTGACTTAGCCTTTTTAATTCTGGGACACCATGAAACATTTTGACTGTACCAAGCAGGGGCGGGTACCACTCTATTCCTGCATAGCCCAGGCATGCAGCCATTCTCTGGGCAAAACACACAGTTCCTGCTCTCATCCAAAATCCTGCTGGGGGAGATCTGTAATAAACATTTCAAGAGGAGTGAGCTGGAGCAACTAATGCCTTCCAAGGTAGGCTGTAATTAGAAGGGAAGAGATTCTGCTCTGTTTAGAGCCCCAGTAAGATTTTCAGTATCAGTTTTACCCTTTCTTCATCACTGCATGAGCTTATTCCCCTTAAGGGACAGCACACTGTCCACCTGGGACACAATGCTGCTACCAGCCCTGCTTCTTTCCCACCCCCCTGTTGTGAAGTGCAGGGAAGAACAAGCACAAGTTGTGCTTTACTTTCCCGGTTTGCACATGTCCCTGCTGCCTCCCATCCCTGCAGGTTCGTGTTTCTGTCCTCACCAAAGCAGCACTGATTGCTGCATTAACAGCCACTCTGACAGCAAAGCTCAGCAGATTCCTAGAGGGCAGAGCAAAACAGAGCTATATATTGAATTTGATTAAGGGGCCAGAATAACCTCTAACAGAGTCACCGGGGGCAAGGAGGCAGGCAGCCCTCCAGCTGAAATCTCACACAGGTTTCCTCACAGCCCAGGGGACAGGGCTCCTCACTTGAGGGGAATGGCAACCAGGTCACATTGCTTTGTCACAGCTGCCGTGCAGAGGGACGGCCACAGCCCTCCATTTACACAAGTGGTGACTTCTGAGCCTCCAGCCAGGAAGGAGAAAGGAGTAGATCAGTTTGGGGCCATTCACATCATTTAATCTGGGCCTCTGTACAGCTTCGAGATCCCTTTTATCTCTTATGTTGAGCTTATCAACTCAGACAGTAAGCAAATTGCTTTCTGGAAGGGACAAAAAATCTGCAGAAGTGAAGATGTCATGAGGGCAGCAAGCCTCAGATCTTCTAAATCTTTTGACTAGGGCAGAAGGACAAGCGTGATAAAGCCCAGTAAAGCCAAGGAGTTGATGACATGGCACAGGAGGTTTAGTCTTAGTTCTGCCTGTTTTAGAGAGATGACCAGAGCCTGAAGAAGTTGCTGTCAAACTCTCATTGTAGCAGGTTTGAGGAGCACACATCAGGGAGCTGAGCACAGCAGGACAAGCCCCAGTACCCAAGACAGATGAGCAGCTCAGAGATGAAACTTGGATTCAACCAGAAGTCCAGATCCTCAGAGAAGCTCACAGACCAACACCAAACCAGTCAATCCCTAGGTCAGAATCAAGGTCTGCTGATGTCAGCCATCATCCAGGAATCACTTAGCAGTTCCATACTAGTACAAGATGACCAAAATCAGGAAGGCAATCCATGGATCACAGCTTGAAGCAATAGGTACTTTGATCAAATACAGGGAGAGATAAACCAGTATTTCCCTCCTCAAAGCACACATAGGCCCCAGACTGAGCTTAAATAGAGCCCTGGGCCATAGGTGTGGATAGAGGAGAGCCTGGTCAGGGCAATTAAGGCTTATTAGTACCCTCAGAGCTCAGACAATATAAACCTCTCTCTTTGAACAGTGACTTAAGAAGGTGAGGGGGAGTTCCTACCTTTTAATGGGCAAAGTATTTTCACTGGGTAGAACCCAGTGTTGGTTTATAGCTTTTCTTTCTAAATTGAAAAGGCTAGTGTCATCTTCAGAAAAACTCTTGCTATTTTAATAGCTGACTAAGCTGGAATGTAGGTATGTATTTTCAGAGTGGAGGGATCAGCCTGTACCTGAAGAGGGCTGGTAACTCTTGACTCTGAGGAGAGCCAGTCACTGACTCATAGGCTCTATTAGTACTCCTACATATGTGTTTCTATGGGATTTGGTGGGACTGAAGTTCTTCAGCATCTTTTAGACAGGACGGTTACTGGCAGATTTGCCTGAGCACTAGATCACCTAGAGAAGAAACTAGCACTTCCTCTGGGTTCCTCCAACAGCCTTACCTCTCCTTTAGAGAGAAGTGACTTGCAAAGTGAGCAGAAAGGAGCACAAGCCCTTCCAAGGTGCTTTTGCTGTAAAAATGCAGAGCTCAGCAGCCCCTTAAGGCTGCTCACAAATGTTTAGTAGAGGCCGAGGGGCATGCTGGATGGCTGGAATCCTTGGCAGACCAGTACTTCATGATAATGGAGACATTAAATCAGTGATGGCAGCAAGAACTGCATAATAGATGCAAAACACAGCCGAAGCCTGATCCAATTTTGGCTCTGCTTTGTTAAGTAGAAAAGTATTTCAGGAGATGGAAAAATACTAGGAAGTTCAGAGTGCACCCTTGCTGCAGCACAGTAGGAGATGTAGCTGTTTGCAGTGACTCACCTGTATCCGTGGATACACATCTGCTGTAAACATATTCCCATACTGTCTTCCCATGCTGGAATTCAGGTGAGTTGAAGTCAACAAGGGCAGAGCTGTAAGCACCTGAAACAGCCCTCCTGGCTGAACTGCAGCTGGCTGGACTGCACTAGGGTGGGCAGATGCCACTATCTAACACAACTGAGCACTGTTACACTGGGAAAGTTCTTGTCAACCAGTTTCCAGATAGCTCTTTAGTAAACACAGTGGAGATGGACAGAGAAGGTTCCAGCCAAGGTCTGGCATGGGAGAAAGCGAAATACTGCTGGTCCAGAAATGCTGAATATGTTAGTTTTTCCAAGAGGCTTTGACATTAATTTGGGGAAAAAACCACATTACTGAATGTAGAACTTCACCTCTTCAAGGGGCATCTGCCATTTGACATGCAAACTCAGAAACAACCACTGGCACAATGAATAAGCCCATGGCTTGCAAATGTAGTGTGTTGGTTTATGATTGCAATAAAGGCATAAGCTAAACTCTGCTAGTACAAATGAAAAGTCCTTTTCTGTGAGCTCTAACTCTCCCTTTTTCTCAGCTCACACATGCTGATCAATTAGCTGGTATCTGCAGGCACATGCTCATACCCCCCAAGCAGGTGCACTGTTTGTGTGTATTGTGTTTTCATTCCATGCTGAGCTAAAGTCAAACAGCTTATTAGGAGACGCAGAGAGCCCTGCTGCTCTCTCAGGAGTTTGCACGCAGCACGTTCAGATTAAACTGGATCAGGATCTGGTCTATCATGCCCTTTTCAAATTCAGATGATCTTTGAGGCCAGACTGACTCAGCCCTTGCCAACAACCACAGTCCCAAGGGGAAGATGACCACAAGAAGGGACACCACTTGTCTCCATAGAGCCTTGTCTCCTTTAAAAGGAGCACCTTTATTATCTTCTGTGAGCTCAGGCATAGTCTGCTGTGAATAGACATCAGCTCCCCGACTCTTGCCTTTGCCCCTGGCTGCCAGGGGCACTGTGCAGTTTGAATCACAGCAGCGAGAAGCCAAGTACAAGCTTGGCTAAACTCAAGGTTGTCAGGGGAGCAACTCCTCATTCCATGTGTGGCTTGGCTTTCTGAGTTCCAGAGCCCTGGAGCAAAATCCTCGCTCTGTTCAGCGGGACCATGGCTCCTGGCAAGGCAGTTCCTGCTCAGAGCAGCATGTTTGCTGCACCCCTGCCCAGACCAGACACCTGATGCTGTCAACAGCCAAAGCTTGCTGCAGGGAACCTGAAAAGCTCAGTGGCCATGAGAGGAGGAACATGCCTTCAGACTGGCATTAACACTCCAGTGAGCAGCTGATGCCAGCATTAGAGAGGGCGCAGCTGCAAGAATTCATCGCGCTGCTGGATGCTGGCAACACAATGGTGGGAGGGCACAACTGCCTTTGTGTTGAAGATTTGGGAGGCAGAGTGAGCAAAATGACAAACAAGCGACTCCAACAATGGCATCTCTCTCTTGCCACTGCTCACTGCATGTGCCAAGTGAGGTGGGACCAGAGCACAGGAGGCAGGAGAAAGCTGTGGGACAAAAGTGAATGGTGCCTATCAACAGCCCTGTCCAGCAGCAGGGCAAGGAGCTGGGAAAATCGGGAGTCCTGCCCCCTTCCTGTGTATCTCTCATGGTTTGCAGTGACATACTTGACCACCTATTTAACTGCAGGTCACGACAGGCATAGCAGAAGCTTCACAAGGTTGCAAGGGTTTAGGAAACATTTTCTATTACTCCAGGATGACACAAAGCCTCTTCCTCCTCCTGCACCCAATATTCATTGACACAAATGCACCAGTTTACTCGACAAGCTTGTTTCATCCCTTGTTATTTCTGGTTTTGCTCTCTCAGGGCCAGGACCCTTCCCCAGCAAGGTATGTGGGTTCCCACAGAGCTAGGCACAGCGTGCAAGCACTTGCAGTTGCTGTCCCCAGGGACAGTCTCTGTGACCTCTGGCATGAGGAGGCAAGGTTTCCTGAGGAACCACAATGGACCTCACCAGGCAGTTGCAGGCACTCAGCAGCTTAGTCATCCCCAACACAGACTTGATCCAAGCCCATGTTCAGGGGCAAAGGCTTGCTCAGGCAGGGAAGGAATACCAGGAAGCGTCTCAATGGGCTGCCTGCAGAAAGTCCTGGTAGACAGAGACCCAGTAGGAAGGGAAAAAAACAGCCAAAACAGTTAAACAAATACACAGGAGGGAGCTGGCAGACAGAGGAGGCAACACGCAGAGCCAGTTTCAGGCTGAGAGTCATGTGCTCAGCCCCCAGCAGGGCTCAAGCACTGCTGGCTCCAGGCTGGGAGGACACAAACACACACACATCACTGTGACAAACCCCACGGTGACAGCGTCCACAGCCAGGGACACCTCTGCTTGGCCAGCACACAACTGCAGCAGCCAGCTCACAAATTCTCCTGAGCTCAGGCAGGAGGCTGGAGATTTCCAGCCACGAAAAAGCACATTCACTGCAGAGCTCAGCTGGGTCCTGGAGGGGTAGTGCTTCTCCCAGCCTGCAATCCAAGTGGCAGCCAGGGCATGAGAGCAAGGCTGTCTAACCCAAGTGAGTGTAAGGAAGGGAGGGGGAAAATACTGTGATGGGACAGCCTCAATGGGATACAAACATAAACAGGCAAGAAATCACTGCAGGCAGGTCCTTGGTGGGAAGGGCAGCATTCATGGCATGGTCCAGGGCAACTGTGTCCTACCATCAGTCCAAAGATGTCTCAGCTAGAGCTGAGAGCTGGCACTGGCCATTCCTACTAACCTGAAGAGCAAATATGAGATGTGATTGTACCCAAACCTAACCCCACAAACTGCTGAGCAGTTCATGCAGCATCCAGGCTGCTCACTTAAGCTCTTACTTCCACTCTTGGCAGGAGTTACCAAAACAAGAATCACAGAAGTATTGAGAAACAAATGTATTTAAAACACACACGCTAAGAAAATTGCATGTGAACACTGAGCCCGTCCTGTCCCCCCTGAACACATCCAGCTTAGGCCTTCTCCACTGCCATGCCCAAAACCAGCACCATGGATATTTCACCCTCAACAGCTAGGTGTGAGGGTGTTTAGGTGTCAAAGGTAGCACTTGGATTCAGCTGTAAATTCACACCTGCTGACAGCTACACAGAGATAACATCCACCAAGGCAAGGGAAGCCTCTCCACTCCAGCTTCTGGATATTCCCCAGCACGTACTGAAGGAGTCTTCAGTGCCCATAGAGATCATCATAGAGCAGAAAGAGTTGTGTTTTGTTTCAGTTTTTATCTTCCTCTGCCTCCCTCCTCCTCCCCTGCAGAAACCAAGCACAAGGTCAACCCATGTGGGCACCTGGGGAAATGTCAAGTGTCAGGCACAAAGGCCTAGAGCAGAGAGGCTGGCTGGTTCATGGAGAGTTGAAAGCAGTTTCAATTATCACCCATCAGGCTGTACAGTCACCAGAGATGGGAACAGAGAATCCCTAAGGGTGCTTGCAATCCAAGGGGGATGGATAATGCTTTCCAAATGCTCCCACTTGGTCCCTCCTGCAGAGGAGCCCGTGACAACTAGTGACAAACAAACAGAAAACATGCCATGTATATGGCCATCAATTCTCTCCCTGCTGTGCTTAGCTACAAGGCAAAATAGTGAACAAAGTTGCTAAACAGACTTGACAGGGCATTTAACTACTTAATTCTGTTCTATTTACAAGGTCTTCAGCAGCTCAGCACTCCCTTAATCCATAAGGCACAAAGCAAGCAGAAGGATGTGCAGCCTAGTCCCTCTGGCTCAGGATGTCTGTAGCATTCCTGGAGGGCTGGAAGATGGAGGTCTCATCTCACAGAAGCATGTGGCAGACTCTGCTGCCAGCCTCAGAACTGCTGGACAATCAGCTTCCGCTTCACATCCCGGCTGAACCTGTTCATCTTGAACACTTCACTGTCATAAAAGGCTGAGAGGTTGTGGATGTTGATCTGCCGAGCCTGCAAGGAGGAAGAAGGGAGAGGTAAATGTTTATTTAATCAAAGTAAGAATCATGTGGTTTTCCATAGAAGAGACTGCATAAAATTTGACAGTCAGCAATCTCTGCTCTGCTCAGCAGGAACCAGAACTGCAGAAGCCGGGGAGACTCGGGTCAGGAGGAAGGAGCATTGGCAGTGCTGAGCTGAGCCAAGAGAGAATGCTGGCTCAGCATCTGCCTGCTCTCAGCTCGTCCTTTTACTTCCACCAGAGCTAGAATGTAACTCCTATCCAAAAGCCCCCAAAACCTCATCCAGCGGGAGTTTTGCAAGGGAGACATCTGACTGGGGGTGCTCATCCTGGCAACACCAAGCTGTGGCTTTGGAAGTAGTTACACTGCACATCTGATATAAAGAGCAGAAAAGCACTAATCCAGGAATCAAGCACTGCTTTAGTGCCAAGCAAGGTCAATATTTTACACAGAAAGGCCAAGTCAGAATTGCAACCAGGATTGGGATGAAGATGCATTAAGGAGGAGGCAAGTGAGCCTCAGGAGGGATTGGAAAAGTTCATACACATAGATTTTTCTGCTTTTTGCTTCTTCAAATGCAGATGCCAGAGACAAATGCAGATGCCAGGGAACTTGAGTTCTCATTGGCCTGCATAAGCACCATACTGCAGGATTTACTATTCCAACCCCAAAGTTTTATGGGGGTGTATGAGAACAGAGAGGGAAGAATACTGAACTTCCAAACAAGAGGAGCAGATACAGAAGAGACAATCCTGATGCTGGGTTATACTAGCACCAGTCTTTTTTATGTTATCATAAGGCAGGAAGGGAAGTTAGAAGTCTCAGAACGCCTCTGGTTCTGAGGCTGCAGAGAGAGCATGAACCAGTCCCAGAGGCAGCTGGTTATAAGCCCATACCTTGTCCACCAGGTCCTTCTCTGGGACTTCGATGGTGTCCTGCTGGGCTCCGTAGCGGTTTCTCTGGTACATCACCTGCTCTGCCACCAGCTGCTTCAGGATGAACAGCAGCAACTCGTTGTTGTCTCGCTTGAATGAAAGGTAGCGGGAGAATGTCTGGGAGGGAGGATGGGATGAGCCATGAGGATCAGAAGAGTGATGCACTGCAGTGCCCAACATCAACCAACCCCTCCTCCCACAGAGCACACTGGGAACCAAATGACACTGCTGTCACCTGTGCCCTTAGTGTACCTCAAGTGACTATGTCCTTGCCAAGCTGCCACCTGCACATACAGTGCCAGCCCTCTGACAGCCACAACTCCTCTGCTGACTGCTTTTATTCCCATCTGGAATCTCTGTAGGGGTGCTGGTGCCTCTTGGGAGCTAGCAGTACACTGCTGTGGAGTTGTGCTGCCCATAGGGACACAGCCAGGGGAGGGCTGGCCCTGGGCAAGGCACAGAGCAGTTTGTTTCCCTTAACCCAGACTGCCCTGTGCCTCCCCAGCAGACGCTCCTACTTGGCTGGCTGTTTGAGACCAAAGAGAGAGGCCACGAGTCGTCCAGACAGAGGGCAGGCACTCAACAGTGGATAAATGCCAGCATGTGGCCAGCCAAGAGCTGTTTGGAGCCAGCCCCTGCTACTCAGAGAAAAGGGCAGACCGCACACTAACCCACAGTGAGTGCTACCCTGTGGTTAACTGTACCCTGAGAGCCCAATAAAAACGTGAAGAAACAAACTGCCTGCTTGGCTTGATCACCTGGCAGCAGCAGCAGATGCCCTGTGCCAAAATAACAGGAAAGGTGTCAAAAAAGAACAGACATGGCAGTGTTTTTGACTCAGAGGCTCAAGATACACTTCCTTCTCAGACCCTACAAAGACATGGACTCACCACAGACTAACGAGGGGCAGTCACAGAATAGAGCTTCCTTTGGGGTGCCTCCTCAAAGGCACCCAGCTTGAGCTGTTATTGCACAATGAGTAAATTATTTCAAGTATCCAGATGTTTGAGACTCTGCTATCTGGGGTCAAGCTGATCAGGAAATCTTGTGTGACTGAGTGTGGTGTGTGCAGCAGTGAAGTGGCTTTGGTCTCAGCTCAGGTGGCATTAGTGTGATTGCCAGAGCAGCTCCTGCATGGTCAGACAAGGAACTTCCTTGACACTTCAGACCCACAGTACTGCACTACATAGGCTCAGCCTGGACAGGACCGAGCCCTGCAGAGCTCCCACAGCCAGGGCAGCGCAAGGCGGCTGCAGCCGAACCCACGGCGCTGGGGTGCAGCCACAGCCCCCGGCCCAGCCGGTCCCACCTTGCGCATGCTCCGCATGACGCTGAACTTCTGCGTGTCGATGAAGCTCTCCAGCATCACCCTGATGGCCATGTTGACGTCGTCCTCCACCACGTAATCGCGCAGGTGCATGCGGGCGTGCGCCTCGGCCATGCGGATCATGGACTCGATGTGCCGCACCGTGATGGGGATGCTGCCCGTCGCCTGCGGGAGGAGCAGCCACGTTACTGCAGGATACAACACAGGCGCCTTCTGGCCCAGGGTCCAGGTCCTGTCACACTAAAAGGAGCTCTCTGCACTTCTGAGGGTGACTCAGGATAAGAGGGCTCTGCCACCTGCTGGCACGGCCACACAGCCTGGCACAGCTTCCCTGTTCATCTGAGCTCAGCACAGTTTAAGAGGATGTTGTGGGGTCACTGTAACACTGTCTAGGGTCTTTCCAAGATTAGCTATCCGGTTTCCTCCAGCAAATTTTAGGAGTTAAAGAAGCAAAAAGCCAATAAAAAAAATAGTTTTCTCAAGCTCCAAAACCCTCCCTCACAGCTCAAGAAATTCCTCTTTCACTTGGAGAGCATGAAATGAGTCTGAGACATCCCACAGACAAAAAAGAAGGGCATTTCTACAGATAATGGCTCCCTGTAACATAAAAGGAGCATGTGGATCTGAGTGAATGCAAACATCTCCTGTGGGCCTGCCAGACTGGGTGACAAGAAAAGGACTTTGCTATGGCAGGCACTGTACATGTGTCCAGTCCATCAGTCCACACATCACCAACAGGCGAGACTCAGCACTTAAATGAAGAATCATCTGTTCAGCAGACACTGCAGGATCTGCCTGTCTCTCACAAAACAGTGGCACAGACTTTTGTGATGGGAATGGCAAGAATTTGTCAACACATGCTGGAGCAGTCTCAGGCTGATTTGCAGCCTAGATACATACAGCTCTCCCCTCCTTTCCTCTATTCTCACCATAGACTCCTTCCTCAGGTCACTGTACATCCTGGCCACCTTGTCCTGGTCCATCTGGTTGAGTTTGGGGTGAACCTTCTCTTTGGCATAGATGATGTATTTCCTCAGGATCTCTTGAGGAATGGGTTCAACCCCATAGGTGTTGGGAAGGATGACCTCATTGGCGTCTCCATTCACTGCCTCCTTGCTGCTTGGGTGGTGCTTGACATGGCTGCCAACAACGAACCGGGCAAGCATTTCATCCTACAGGAGAGCAGTGCACCAACAGACACTGAGCACACTCAGTGGACAGAAAAAACCCAGTGGGCAGCTGCAGCTGAGCATCCCAAAAGCAGCACTGAGGCCCAGCACACGCTCAGATCCCTGGCACAGCCCCTACCTGCACTGAGTCCACCGTGTCTCTCACCACGCACAGGATATCGAATCGAGAGATGATGGGCTCTGTCAGGTCCACGTTGTCCGAGAATGTCAGTGACGGGTCATAGCGCCCACCTGGGTCACAGACACAACCCAGGTCAAACAGGCTCCAAGGCTGGAGCTCTGGAGGAAGGACACACCTCCAGTATGCTACTGGAGACGTTTCTGCATGCCTGATCTCTGCTCCAGACTTGAAGGAACCAGGCAGAGGGAGGGGAAGCCGTGCCACAAGCTCTCATGAGTGTGCACTTATGCTGAGAGCCTGAGATGGTCCTGTAGTCTCTCAGCACTCACCT
Organism: Acridotheres tristis; assembly: GCA_037013685.1. NCBI lineage: Eukaryota > Metazoa > Chordata > Aves > Passeriformes > Sturnidae > Acridotheres > Acridotheres tristis. Next base: position 11,097,434 of record CM072899.1, on the reverse strand, counting down.
ATGGGATTGGCAGCAGCAACAATGGTGCAGCGAGCTTGCAAGGATGTGACAATGCCTGCTTTGGAGATGGAAATGCTTTGCTGTTCCATGGCTTCGTGGATGCTGGTCCTATCTTGATCATTCATCTACAGGAGAGCAAGAATGATTTAGAGTGAAACTATGCCTATACCCCACTGCCAAACACATCAAGGGAAATCAGCTCCAGATGCATTGAAAAAGCAGCAAACTGCACTACAGAGCAAGGGCCTAAGCAAACTGCAGGTCACCTGGGAGATGTCACCATGAGCTACAGCATGTCCTCAGAGGACAGAGGTTACAGCTGGCCACTTCACAGCTAATTCTTCCCAAAGAGACGAAGCTGGGCTCACCTTGTCAAATTCATCAATCAGGCAGACACCTCTGTCAGCCAGCACGAGGGCTCCTGCCTCCAAAGTCCACTCCTTGCTGACTGGGTGCCTCTGCACATAGGCTGTGAGGCCCACAGCAGAAGCCCCCTGGCCAGTGGTGAAAATTGCTCTGCTCGACACCTTCTCTACGTATTTAAGAAACTGTGATTTTGCAGTACCAGGGTCTCCACAGAGAAGCACATTGATGTCACCACGAACTTTGTGTTTGCCACCTACAAAAGCAATGGGAAAACCATGTGGCAGCTGAGTGCATGGCTTGGCAGCAGCCCTGCCCTGAGCGCCACAAAGCTGAAGAGAGGGCAAGCCACAGGCATGGCAACCAGTTTACAGGAAAGTTGAGGGGGAAACAAAGTCAGTTTTGGATGCAGCCATCTTTGTAAAACAGACTTTCTAACCTTGCTGACACATCCTAACACATCCTTCTAAGGAGATGGTAACAAATCAGGGTGCCAGAAGGTCAAACCTCTGAAGGAGCATTAAATGTGACCTCCTCAAGGAGGGATAAAAACTTGCCCAGGTTTGCAGCAGGAGCTGCTTCCAGTCATAGCATTTCTACCGTCACACCAGAGTTTTCAGTGTGATAAAACAGCCAGTTCAATCACAGATATCCCTGTCTGTTACCAAGCCACACAGAAAACTAACTGCTCTTGTTGCAATAGCACAGACAAACCCCAGACCCTTTGCCCTCCCCTGAATGAGGCAGGACCAAAGGACACAAGTGACACTCACCTGGGTTTTTGGGCTCTCCGCCAAAGAGAGCTAAAGCCAAGCCCCTCTTGATATCTTCATGTCCATAAATAGATGGGGCAATGCTGGCAAAAATCTGAAAGGGAAACCAGAGGAGTTGTCCAGGGAATATCAGCTCCCATCCTGAAGAGAATCTTGCATGAACATCAGCGAGGTGCCATATCTAAAGCTACTCTTAAGATACTGCTGTCTCCAAAGAGTACTTTATTATCCAGGGTGTGAGGGCTTTTTCAAAGGTAATGACCCACCCACTGTTGCCTAAAGGAGCTTCACAAAAATGATGCTGTTGGGGCGTGGCAGATTATTTAGTCTGGTGCTGGAAGCTGCTGCCACTGCCTCCACAACCCTGTTGTACACAGGGCACACCACAGTGCCTGTTATCAGCTCTTATAAAGTTGGGGACCTTGATCAGAGGCTTACTCACTGCACATGACAGTACTTTAATGGGCTATGCTGCACGTGAATTGTCATCATAGTCAAATATTATGAAAAACTGGCTTATTTTCTCAAGGGTATTCTGAAAATAACCTGATGCTGGAGACTACTCATGTTAAAACACTCTTGGCTCAACTGAAGCTGCAGCATCCACTGCAACAGCAGTCACTGTAACAACTGCACAGGCAAGACAATGGAGCAAAGTTCCCCCATTACAGAAATTAAATCTGACCCAAGTGAGGTTGAACATGCAGCAATCCAGGAGCTTTGTTCTTTAAGTATTGGATTCAGGTCTTAGCATATAGAGGAAGCAAAGCTAAAATCCCTACCACAACTTAAGCTATGCAATAATATCCCCTTTAAATGACTTGAGATGCAGTCACTGGCCTCATAGAACACTTCCCCACTTGGCTTTTAAGACACAGGGAGAGAAAACTGATCAGATATAAGCAGTGTCTGAGTGTCTCTCACCTGTCTTCTAGCCCTGCTGCGATGCAGAAGGCTCAGAGAAAGAAGGGGAGAAACAGAAAATTTGACCTCCAAAAGTACAAGGGAGGTTCCTTATTTACTTCCCTCCTACAACCAACTCTCATCTATAGCTGTCTGAGAGCTACAGAAGACCATTCAGAGAGAACTGGGATTTCTGGGTTCCTTTAACCACTGTTTGGCCAGCAGACCCGTTACATCACTTTCTGATCCAGCTGCCAGGTGATGGCAAGCTATCAACAGGAAAAGAAGGGATATCTGAGGCTGACCCACCTTCTCCCCAATTTGCTCATCCTTGGACAGACCCACAATCACTTTGACATCTTCATCAGTCAGCTCCCCAACAGCCAGCTTGTTATCCTTCTTTGCAATGTGGTTGGCCAGGATCACAGTTGCAAACACTGGGAACCCATTGGCAGTGTTCAAGGAGCCATCGTAGTTGTTGTGGTAGATTCCTGTCAGCTCCTGGGAAGTGGGAAATGCTGTGTCAGTGCCTGCACAGTACAGAACAGCCCCCTCTCCACTCCAAGGCTCAAATGCATCTGAGGACAACCCCTCCCCACATCCCCACAGATGGCCCCGTGATGTACCTGTCATAATGTACTCACAATCTCATCTCCTGGCTTGCAGCTGTCCACCAGATCAGCGAGCAGAATGGCATCCTTGGAGCGGGGCAGCCTGCCTGCAGCCACCTTCCCAGGGCTCTCTTGGATCTTGATGCGCTGATAGTTCTGATAGACTGTCTGCAGAAACAAAAACAAAGTCACCCAGCAGGCACCAGCATGGCTTTTCACAGGCACCTCAGAGAGAAGGGCCATTCCAAGACTTGCAGTACTTCAGTTAGAAGACTACGGACATGGGAGGATGGAGGTTGTGAGGAGCAATTCCAGGGTGTGATAGACAATAGTGGGGACAGGAAAGCCCTTTGCTGCATCTCACAGTGTTTCAGCCTCCACAGTGTTTGTCCACCCAAATACCAGACCAGCTCCCGGGAGAAGAATACTCCACTTGCGATGGTTAAAAGGTATCAAAGCAAAGAAGGAAAGTCAGAAGCTCCACGTCAACAATTTTGCTCTCTGGTTTCCTTAGCTGACAGATCAGAACAGATTGACCTAACGTGGGAAGGAGATCTGGACAGTGTGTGTCTGCATTTCTAAAATAGGAATAAATAACTGTGTACCACAAAGATGATTGTGACAAAAAATTCAATCCAATTCCACACCTACAGTGTGGCAATAAATTACTTTTAGTTGATAAACTGAGCTATTCAGGTCAAGAGCTCAAACAGACCTATCTTCACAGCCCCCTGGATATAGCAGAAGACCCCTCTCCCCACAGAAGCTGTTCAAAGGGTGGGAGTCAAAGCAGGGCTGTGAGGAACAGGCAGTGGAGCAGGATGAGCTGCCACTCCCATCCAGGCAAGCACACAATCTCTTACCTCTTCCATGTTGATTTCAAACGGGCCGAGAGACTGACACTCTGGACAGGAACCAGGTTTCACCTCCTGGTTTTGTGACTGGAAAAAGGGTCCCAGGATGAAGTTGCACTTGCTGCAGTTGTATTTGACCATGCTGAGCTGAGGCAGGACCCCTGTACAACTTGTCACCACTCCACTGGTCCGGATCAACTGATTCAAGTGCAGTTGCCTGAAGAAAGACAGAGCTATGCTGGATGCCTGCAGGACACAGAAGGCAAAACACCCTGCAGAAATACTCTTGCTGCAAGGCACAAGTTTACTTCAAGGATGCTGAAAGTTCATCCTTAGTATGACTGTTTTCCTGTGCTAAGCTCAGCTATCCTGTTACTTACCCAGAGCTTTATCTCACAGGTGAGTCCTGAGCACTCCAAAGCCTAACACAAGCCCCAGAGACACTGCTGGTAGTTCTGCTCTTACCTGAGTGACCGCAGCTCTTCCACCAGGGGGAGGTGGGAGATGCGGACATGGATCTCCTGAGCAATACGGTCATACTTGGGGTACATGGCCAGCACCACTTCCTTGGCTGCTTCATCAAAGATCTTCAGCATCTCTGCTGGGGCCTCAGGCAGAAAGTAGGCAAGGACATGCTCCTGGGCTGCCAGATCCTCGTAGTTCACCACCAGACTCTCTCTGTTCTCTTAAGAAAAAGAAGGGGTGAATTGTAATTTCAGTCTGTTCATTCCTCAAAGAGTTTGCAAAGGATAGCCAAACCAGACAAGCCTGGATCCTGCAGGCTGCAGTTAGACCTCTGCACTTTCCCTGAAGTTTAGAGGTTAACAATTTGAAAATGGGTGAAAAACCCTTCTAAGTTTATTTCTCTGTAACAAACTCTTCATCAGTACCAAGCTTGCAATTGCTCCTCTCCAGTTCTGAACAGATACTTCCCAGGCTCAGTGTCCCTAAAATTCAAAAGCCTCAGCCCAATACACAACTCTCTCAGAGACCTCCAGGAAACAGAAGTTAATAGGAGAGACATTATGTGTGCTGAATGGCTGGCAAAAAACTCCTGTGTCTCATGTTCGTGGAAATGGATGAGACAAATGCTTTTTATTTCCTAGCTTTATAAAACTGATCCTGTTCCATTGCTCAAGCTTCTGCTCAATATAAAGAAGAAATACAACATGAGCTGTTCCTAGATGTGACAATTTCTGCTTTTAAAACAAATCAATGACAGCCTTAATGACCATTTCTCTGGCAGTGCCTAGTCAGAATACAAGGCTGCAACACTGACACAGTTTCCAAAGTCACAAGGTCTATTTGTGTCCCCTTGCTGGATAATCCAGTTTCCAGTGTGAGAAAGTAACTGGTGCAGACAGCAAGCAATTGTTGTCTCTTTCAGATCACAAACTTGCAGACCACTGTCTGCTGCCCCACATATTCTTCTGCTAGCATTTATACGAAATGAATATTAATGAGGAGCAGACGCCAGGGGCCTTCTAATTAGTCAGCCAGAATCAAAGAAGACAGTAGACATGTTTCCATTATTCATTTATCTCCATCAGCATCAGGCTTTCTTAAAGTGCTGATTCAACGTCTGGAACAAAGAGGGCAGGCAGCAAAATTTCCACCTCTGTACTGGATCACCACAAAGTACCGTGACCCACATAAAAAAAGAGAGCCTCCAATGACCCAGCCCTACCTTTGCACATGTCACTGATCCTCTCCTTGAAGACATTGTGCCCGTGGTCATCCACATGGGTCTTCAGGAAGTTCTTGAAGCGGTGATAGATCTCAAGCCGGGGAGCTGCCATGGAAACCCACTCCCTCACTGAGTGCCCTTTCATGTCTTCCAGATTCTCAATGCTCTCAATCATGTCTTCATCCTCCTCTTCCATGCCTTCAGCAGCCCGCTCTGCCAGCCGCCTCTTCCGTGCAGGGCGGTCTTCATCTTCATCATCACTGTCTAAGGGGTGGGAGGAAAAGCTGTTCAAGATCTGGGATTCCCATTCCCAGTCTATAGATTAGTCACAGCAAGACTGCATAGGATGTGGAAATAAAGAGGTCACAGTCTAGGATAAAAACCAAGGGACATCTCAGGCCCAGCCTAAATCCAGTTCTAGACTTGCTCCGACATCTTCCACAACATAGCGAAGACTTTAAGGGTATGAATTTGAAGACTTGTATGCAGAAGCATACAATCAAGTCCATTAATGCACTGACCAAGGAATGAGCTTAAAATGCATCAAAGGCCCTTCCATCCAGCCCACAAAAGTCTGTACAGGAGCACCAGCACCAACAAACTCTACAGCATACACTTGGTAGAATCCCAACCCTTTGATACTGGCCCAGGATCATAACTTTGTTACAGGACACCAAAGGAAAGGGATCCTGCACCGGGGAATCCAGCCAAGCCCACAGTTAGTGATTTCACTAAGAGCCCAGACACATTGGAGCTCTAGAGACCTCCATACTAACCTGAGAGCAAAGAGCCCAGCTCCCCTCGAAGGGCTAGGTTATTTCCAAGCACACAGGGTGGCACAGCTCACTGCACCTACCGTAGAGCAGCCCCCTCCTCATGCGGCCCATGCCCTGCTCCAGCTCACGGTCCCGCTGCCTCATCACTCGCTCGGCGGCTTCCCGCTGGCTGGCAGTCAGCTCCTCCACATCTTCATCATCCAGGGCCAGCCCCTCTGCTTCATACACATCCAGCTCTGGGATGGGCCGGTAGTCCCTACACACACACACAGAGCAGGGAATAAGGCCAGGACAGCAATTCTGCAGCCCTTCTCCTGCTGGGCAGGTGTCAGCACAGTGGACAGCACAGTGGTTCTGCAGCAGGACAGAACGATATTGAGCAAAAGGCACTTCCCAGTGGAAGATGCCCTGCAGAAAAGGGCTCCAACAGCATGGTTAGGAATGCAAAGGGCTCCTAACCATGGTTAGGAATGCCAGCATTCAAACTTCTGTGTTGTAAAGTTCACCTTGCCGGCAGGCCTTACTGAGTAAAACAACATCAAAATTCATGCCTGCAGAAGTAAAGAGATGGGCTGAATGCACATCACACACATCCAGGCAGATCCTGGCTTACCCACCCTGGGCCACGATGGCACTTTGCTCAGTTCTCCCAGGACTCAGATGACACCATACCGACCTTCCTGCATTACCCAGCAGTTCTCCATCCAGCCCCCAGCACAGCAGAGGGATCCCACACGGCCTGAACTCCCTCCAGGTCGCTGGCTGCACTGACACCCCCAGCACCGGACACAACCCCCCCGAACGATTTCCTTACCTTTCCATCCCTTCCCCAATGAGCTCTTCCCCTTCTTCCTCCTCTTCGGGGAGCCCCTCGGTCCCCAGGAGCCCTTCGGACTCATCCTCGAAGGGGGGCAGGTCCCGCCCGGGGCTGGACGTGAAGGCATCGCCGCGGCGGGAGCTGCGCACCGGACTGGTCACCGCTGCCTGCGACTCGGAGGAGTCCTGCCAGGACAGGAGGGAGGGTGAGGGCAGGGGACCGCAGGGAGAGGAGGGGGGGCGTGCCTCCGGATGCGGGCCGCGGTCAGAAAGGGGGTATATGGATCACCGATGAGTTATAATTATAATAATTAGCACTCATCGCGAATAACAATTAAACAGATGGAGGGGGGAGACGGGGGTAAATCCATCCTCTGAACGCAGCGCAGCCGGAGCGCAGGAAAAGGGTCCGATCCTGCCAAGCCCGGCTCTCTCTGAGGCGCCGGGCACGCGGGAAAAATTCCCTTGGCGTTTCGGGAGCACCCCCAATGTCCCCCGCACCCCAAAATCCTCTTTGGACCCCGCACGGCCGCAGGGCCAAGTGTCCCACAGCAGGGAGGACCCGGGGCCCGCAGCCGCGGGGGCAGCACCCCAAAAGAACGGCTCCGCCAGCCCAGCACGGCCACTCACCGCCATGACCGCCGCTTCCTGCCCCGCCGGATTCCGCGCGAAAATGACCCACGTGGTCAGAAAAGCGCGCGAAACCTCATGAATAATGGATGAAGTCTGGCCCCGCCCGTTGTGAATATGCATGAAGGGGGCGGGAGCCTGGAGCGGGCGGAACCCAGGGCACCCACCCCGGGCCAGCACTGGCAAACTTTGGCATACATTGGCAAACATTTCTCTCTGGGCTCGAGGGGTCTCCTCCTCCCGGGAACCCGAGTCACGGGAGAGATCCCATTGTGAATTCCCGTGCTCACAGCTGCCTCTTTGGCAGCTCAAATCAAACCTGGCTTGACCGAGTTTGCCACTGACCCAGTTCATTCATTTTTGTTCTGATTCTCGCTGAAACGACAAGAGGTGGAGAGGAGTTCTCGCATTTTGTGGTTGTTTTGGGGGGGTCTTTTTGTGTGGTTTTATTTTTTTTTTCTTTTTTCTTTATTATTTTTTGTTTGTTTAGTTTTTTTAATCTTTAATAGTTTTAAAAATATTTTAATCTTTAATGTATGTGCTGAAAGTAACAGGGCGCTGATCAGAATCGTTCTGGAGAACAGACACGTCTGTCTCTCCAGCTGTTCAGTGCAGCAAGCAAATGCCATTTGTGAGAGGAACTGAAGAAGAGCGCCTGTCCCATAGAGACTGGAAGAGGAATTTAGACAGACAAACAATCCATGGGCTGATGTTTGGCAAGGAGGTGGAATGCTTCCTTCCAGGCCACAGGGTCCTGCATAAACAGCAGCTGGTTTGGATTTTGGAGATCTGCATTCTCTGAAGGGTTTCTGACCACTATGTAGTATCAGGCTATTTCTACTCTTGGCCAGACTCGGGTATGAGATAATGACCCTGAAACAAGAGACACCAGAAGCAAAAGTGACTGAAGAGGCAGCTGACAATCTGAAATGGATCTTCCCGGAGCCCAGCTGGATGATTCAGGATGGTACTAATATAGCAAAGCAGGAGCATCATGATATAAATAGGAGAGTGGCTCAGCCTCTTCTCTGTGACACATGACAGGGAGCTGGCTGGTGCTCAGAGTGAAACAGAGACAGGGACACTCCCAAGATGCTCCCACTTGTAGGTTTTTAGAGACCACAGTGGACTTGGTGGTCTTAGAGGTCACAGAATCACATAACCATGAAGGTTGTAAAAGATCTTCAGTGTCATGGAGTCCAGTTGTTAATCCAGCCCTGCCAAGTCTACCACTAAAAAATGTCTCTAAGCACCACATTTCCATGCTTTTGGAACACTTCCAGGGATGGTGAATCCACCACCTCCTTGGGAAGCCTGCTCAATGCTTGAGCACGCTTTCAATGAAGATTTTTTTCCTAATGTCCAGTCTTTTCCAACCGAAATGATTCTACAGCTTAAGGGAAGGCAGCCCAGCACCTGGCTAAGGTGGTGCTGTCTGACAAGGCCCAGATGCCACACTGTGATGAGCCAATGTCACCACAGGGTGCCACTGTCTCTCCAGGCACTGGACAGCTGGATGAACAGACAGATTTTCTGCTTGTCCTTCCTGGAAGACCACACACCATGTCCATGTTTTCATTGCTAACTTTGGGTGCAAACTACAAGCGGTCCTATGCTTGAGCTGGGTGCTCTGTCTCTTTGACAAGAGTTGCGCTTAGGCAGCTAAAACCACCTCTAAAAACCTCTCAGCTAAAATCAGGCTGCTGCCATGCATGGAACAGGGCTCCTTCTACTACACTGGAGACACGGACTGGGTATGTGAGAGGGCTGAGATGCAGACAGAACCCAGGCTGCTCACTGGGGTGCCCTCATCTGAGCACCAAGCTCCTGAATACCCAACCATTCCACCAGGATTTTGTAGACTCGTGGCTTCTTGCAGCACAGGAAGAGCCCTAGGGACTGAATTTCCCTTGAAAAAAAGGGCAGAGACACAGGAGTGCAGTCCAGGTGGTATCCTATGGTGCAAATGTATGCCCAATACTAGAAATCAGTAGGTTGGTAGAACAGCTCTGAAACAAGACAGGCACATCTGTCCCTGCAGTTGCTCAGAACCTGAACAGCAAAGCAGTTTCAGATGAGAAGTAATATCCTGTTCAGTAGACTGATCTAATAAAAGCTGAAAGAGTATTTGAGAGAGATAAAATGTCCCAGAAGAGTGGAATTTGGTGATGATATGAAGGTGTAATGCTGTCCTGGACACTGTGTCTCCATCTTCCGCCTCTGACACCTGCAAGACAGGTGAGATTGCCACAGCACCAGCAGGCTGCAGCAGGTACAGCAACAAGTGCCAGCTTTCCTTGGGGCCCTCAAGGTTGTATCAAGGCTGCTGAACATCACTTCTTGTCCTGCTTCAGCCCAGCAGCACCAAGTGACACATCAAGGACAAAGGGAGTGAGCTGAGCCCTGCCATCTTTAAGCACCAGCTGGAGGAGATGATGCATAGAGCAGCAGTGCTCACCTGAAGGATGTGCGCAGTTAAGGACATGGAGCAGTCCTTGGAGATGGGAAGAGGAGAGTTATGTTTGTGCACACCATGTGGGTGCTGATAGGCAAGGCTGGTTAATTCAAATAACAGTAAGTGTGAACACCCCATCTCCTGTTTCACACAAGCAGCGAGGAAGGCAGGAGCTAAAGTGTCACGGTCCTTGCAGTGGCACCCAGCAGTCTTCTGACCATGAAACAGCTTTTGGATCTGGTGTCCCAAATACTGGGCTCTAGCCTCAAACTGAATCACATGGCAAGAGCGGGTGGATAGGAAAGCAAAATCTCCTTCTGACACAGTTATGTGGGAGGTAACACATTCAACTAGTTAGTGCCTGAGGCTACAAGTGAGAAGACATGGATTTTACTTGTCTGTTACCAAGGCACTTTTAAGGCAGAAACACTCCACCTTTCTTTAAACAGAAGTGTCCCTTCTGTAACTCAGAGATCTTGGTGTCAGCCAAGCCTTTGAGCTTAGATTCACAAATGGAACACGTCAAAATATTGCAACATATCATTAACCTGAACGACAGGGTGAAATGAGACAAGCTAAGGACTGGCTCCTCCAGATGTCATTCCAAAGGCATGACACCAGCATGAAAACCTGTTTCAACCCAGTGGAAAATCAGAGGAATAGGGCTGAGGCAGGCAAGTCTCCATGTACACCCCCTTCTTGAGGCTTGCTGAGGTGTAGCTGGAAAATTTGAGAAGAGGATCAAGCAGATTTAAGCCAAGGAAGCTCCATCTATGTGTGAGGAGGGCCTGGAACCCTCTGTGTATGGTGTTTGCTACAGCAGAACGTGCAAACTTGACCAATGTAGGGATCGAAAGAGGTGTAGGCTCTGTACAGCAAACTTCAGCGTAGCAACAGCCTTTCATCCCTACAGAAGCAAACCCTGCAGCCACAGGTGAACCACAGGTAGAAAACCACGCCAGGATGTATCCTCCAGTCCTTGCAATAACTCAGATAACAAACATTCTCCTTGAAACTTCCCTGTCAGTCACCTCTTACTGCTGAGAATAACGTACTGGTTATTTCCTTTAATTTCCTAAATAAATCTTGGCTCATTTGTCACAGTTACTTCCTTGTTTACTATACTAAGCGTCTCTTTTGCCTGTCTGGTATGTGCAACTCCGGATCCTGCTAATTATCGATCGCATTTCCCTTTAGCAGCTGTTGTGCAAGCTACACCGAGTTTCTTCAGTCAGCTCTAAACTCTCCTTAAAAGCCAAACTCAGAGGTTGTTAATCATTATCCCCTCCAGGGACTTATTATGGGATGTCCCTCAATTATTAACTGCCCTGCCTTGCATCCAGAGGCTGTACAGAATTCCTGTTAGCCCGCCAGAGGTGTGTGACGGTGGGTGCAGGATGGCAGAGCTCTCGTTGCTGGGTGGGATGGTGGGCTGTACGGGCTGGCCCGGGCTCTGGGATCGGGCTGTAGGGCACAGAGCCCGCCCTGCACAGGCAGAACCGAGACCGCTGAACCCGCCCAGCTCCGCGCTCATCTCGCTCCCTGTCGCGCCGGCGACCCACAGGTGGGTGGGGGACGAGGCGCCTTTAAAGCGCGGCGGACCCGCCCCCTTAGTCCGCCTCCCGCCCATTTCTATTGGCTCGCTCCGCTACTTCTTGTGGGCCCTTGGACAGGACCCGCTCTCTGATTGGCGCAGCGCGGACGTCTCGGGGACCGTCTCTCAATAGCGCCCCTGCGGTCAGCCGACAAGACCCGGCTGTGGCGGCCGCGTCTCCGCTTGGCTTCGCGGCGCTGCGCTCGGTCCTCTCTTCAGCGACGCTCCCCGGCTGAGGGGAGCGGTAGGGCCGGGACTGGGATGGCGGGGCCGGGCGGCCGGGACTGAGCGGCGGCGGCGGGAGCGGGGCTGGGTACGAGCCGAGCGGGGCAGGCGGGAGGGGGTATTGGGGAGGGGGGGACACTGCGGCGCCTCAGAGCAGGACCGTGCTGCGCGGGGGCCGCGGGCCTCCGAGGGCCTCCTGGTGCAGCCCGGGCCCCCATGGCCAGAGCCCCCGGGACACCGCCGGCCAGCTGCAGGGTGCGGTGGAGCTGCCGCGGGGCTCCCTCCAGCTGGGCTGCTTTAGCACAGTGAAACGGGCGTCCTCGCCAGCCTAGAGCTGAGTGACCACGCACTGCTACTTTCCTTGCGTGTTGTGAACCCGCCTTCTACAGGAATCAAAACTAAAACAGAAAAAACCCCGGGATATGCATTTCTGAAATCCACTTCTGCGCCATGGTTCTGTCTCTGAGGGTTTGGGCTTCTTGTTGATACTTCTGCTTTCGGTATTTTTCATCGTTTGTTTTTTGTTTTTTTTCTCTTTGCAGTTTCTTTCTTTTTAAGCTTAGTTCAGAACAAGATGTAAGATGAAACTGGAAGGGAGCACCTCAATCACTGAGGGAAAATCCCTGTCTTAAATTCTATGGGTGAATTGAAAAATGCAGCTGTTGTGACCAAAAGAGAGGATTGAAGAGGCTTCTTAAAAGGGAATAGAGAAAAAAATACAATAAGGCGTTTTTGGTTTTTTTTTTTTGTGTTGGTAGGGAATTTTTTTGTTTGTTGTTTGTTTCTTTACTTTTGGTGTACTGAGGTATTTTTTACCATTTAAGCTACTGAAGTAACAGTTACATTTGGGCAGGGATCTGGTCGGTGAAGATTTTATTGCACAAGTTGAGTATTGTAAGAAGCAGTCTTAATCCTATCAGGATCTGTACTTCAGAGACTTTGATGCTGTTTGCAGAAAGACAGAAAAGTTTTGATTTTCTTTCATTACAGCTGCAACTTGTGCAGTTTGTAATTCACCTTTCTGTAGATGGGCTTTGAAAGAACAAAGAATTACTAGTGACGTGACCTCTGAATTTGACAGCTGTGATATTGTTACAGTGCCATGATTCACGGACCAATATGCATTGGTGAGATAGCATTTCCCTGAAAGTGTAGCAGAGCCTTTCCCAGTGCTCTGTCACTGCAGCCCAGGAGTCATGCCCATGTTCTAAGTCCAAATTCACCTTGTCCAGGGCCTGGACTGAGAATTTGCCTTGACCAAGTCAGCCTGACTTCATCTGGAGTGTAAAAAAACGTGTTATTTTGTTTTCTGGTGTACAGGTCTGCCTTCTGGATGAAAAAGGGAGACCAGGACAGCAGCACTGTTTTTTTTTCTTGTGGCTCCGGGGTGATTCTACCCCCCCCATGGACTGGGCTGGCTGAAGCAGACAGTCCCATGTTTGCTGGGTGTGGTGAGTGAGCTCTTGGATAGGCTCAGCTGACTGGACTTATTTAGGACTAGACAGGGCAAGGACAGAGTGCTGAAAGGAGCAGTGGGATGACAATCCCTAGCTGGATCCTTTCCATTAATTCCTGGTCCTGTTGCTGTGGGATTTTTGCCGTTGATTTGGACAGGAGTGGGCCAGTTCTCCACATCCTTGCTGTAAGCCGTAGCTATTAGAGAAGTATGACCACAGTGCTGTCTGTCTGAGGGCCTTGGCTGCCCTCTCTTAGCACATTGAAGTTCTGTTGCTCTGCTGTGTCTACATTTCATCTGGGGAGGAAGAAATCAAGTACCAGGCTGTAGCCTGGCTGAGAGGTGAGCTCGATTCTGCTTTGCCCTTTGAAACCTCGTGACTGGAGTTCAGTTACATGTCGCCAACTCCTCTCCTTATCAGCAGCTGCTGTTGCATGATAGTGGTGGCTTCTGGGGAAAATAATGGAGCTTGTTTGCTCTTTTCATAAGAAGTTGTTTTTCTAATGTAAATCTCTCACAGCCTTTTACTTGAGCTCTTTTAAGTGTGCCAGGCAGTTGGAATTCTTTGTCCCAGAAGAGCTACTAGGAGGTTGTGATGGTTCACAGTTCATAGTGTTATTCTGCCTGTCATCTGTGAGGTTCTTCTCTACTTTTCTGTAGAGAAAATATCATGTAGAAATTTTTCTGTGTTGGCAAATGTGACCGTTCTTGGCATCACCTCTACTGATGTAGTGGTGTTACAAAGGAAGAGAATGGAGCAAAATTGTTCAAAGAAAATCCTCCTCTTAACAATTCAGAGAAGTAAGTAGCTGGAGGGAAGAAAGGACACTTCCAGAGATAAGTTTGGAATGTGAAGGTTGTTTGCTGGAACCTCTACTTAGAAGAAGAATTTTTTGGCCAAGGCTTTGCCATCTTGGCACAAAGCTACTCCTTCCAGGTCTGTGTTTATTTATTGTGGTGCCTCTCGTGCAGCAAAGCATACGGCTGTCATGAAAGAAAATCCCAGCTCGGGGAGTATCTGTCAGCAAGGATGAATCAAAGGGAGGCTTTGTTGGCTGAGGACAGGATCATTCCCTTGCCCCGCAGAGAACCTGGGAAGAGTCTCAGCCTCTGAAGAGAAAGGAGAGCCTGTGACTGACAGTCTCAAGCAATTTTTGAAGAAGGTGCTACTGAACTTTTTAAAGCTCAGCAGATGATACAGGGCTGTGCTGATGCTTTCCAGCTTGTGACTCATCCAGAACCTCTAAGGGAAAATACCTTCTGGGTCTTGTCATGGGAGCTGTCAGTTTTCACCACGCAAGTCAGAGCTGGAGTCAAACAGGGAGAATGTTTTTTTTGAGATAAATCCTGGATTAGCTGTAACACACAAACTGCTCAAGTGCTGTCCCTGGCAATGTGCATCTTTAAGGTGTTGGCTATCAGAGATTTATCATTTTTGCATCCGTGGGTTGTCTATGATCTTTTTGGATATTGTCAGGAGGGGTGATTGGACCCTGTGTTTGTATTCAGCTTGTAGCTACTGAAGTACCTTAACAGTCAGGGTTCTACTTTAAAATGGGAAGAGAGTTGCTCAAAAATAGAAATGTCCTGGTGTCTTGCAGAGGGTTAGAAAAAGAATGGTGAATCTTGGTTTTTGCCAGTGTTGGGTTTGGAAGGTAAAGACTGTACAGTCCCTTTAGGTGAGTGTATGTGAGGCTCTCCCTGCTCTCAGACTTCAGAGTTGCTAACAGTAATGGGTCTTTGGGAGGGACCTTCATCTTTTCTTTGCAGTAGTTGAAATCAAGTTATTGACTGTCACTTCTTGATCTTGGGATCAAGAATGAGTGGTAAAGTAGGTTTTTGTCTCTATCTGATGATGCCATGTGTTGCTGTTGAGCCTTGATTTCTTCTAGGAATCTGCCAAAGCTCAAAGAATCACAAAATTTAATCTCACATAATACCATTTGAAGATGCTTGTCACTCTTATACCAGAGTGTGATTTTGTACTGCCCACCCTAATGGCTATGTGCAGACTTAGGGCAGGTGGCATTTCATTGTGTAATACAGTCTTTGACAAGATGATAATTGGCTGTACCAAGCAGGAAGCAATTGTGCAGGGGCTTAATGTCAAGGATGTGTTTTTTTAGCTGTGACTCACAACTGATTTAATATTGCTTTTTTCTCTGCTGTGGTTGTCTTGCTCTGTTTGACCTGGACCAGAAGGAGGACGGGATGTTCCAGTCCATGATGTCTGTGCTGACATTGTCTGTGGCTGACAACATCACACATTCGACTGCCCTGGTGACAGTGCTGGATAATGTGACAGCTCTCTCCCCAATGACGACGCACGTGATCAACGACACAAACATCACAGTGCCGCACAAGTGCCTGTTGCTGCTCTATGAAGACATTGGGAAGTCCCGGTAAGTTGGAGGAAATGGGACCACAGTCTGACCCTGGACCAAGGGAAAGAGCTTAGTTTGTTTCTCGGTTTGGTTGAGAAGAGACTGATGCCTTCCTTTGTAGAGGCTGAAGATCAGGGATAAAACCTGTTTTATTTACTTTTTGCAGGGTCCGCTACTGGGATCTTCTGCTCCTGGTTCCCAATGTGCTTTTCTTTATGTTTCTTCTCTGGAAGCTGCCCTCTGCCAGGGCCAAAATCCGGGTCACTTCCAGCCCAATCTTCACTACATTCTACATACTAGTGAGTACCACTGTGCCTTTGAACTGATGAGTGTCATTTTATTACCACTCCTGAACAATATCACTGAACTACTGGAGAGAGCCTAGACCATCTCTTGCAGGGATAAAATCTGCTTTCCATTGAAGGTGTACTACAAGAAATAGACATTTTTTTCACTGAATTCAGTTTTTAATGGGTTCTGGGACCAGATCTGCTGGATTTTGTTCTCCTGTGGTGATTTCATTTTTACCTTTTCCTTTTTTCTTCTTTTGTTGCTTTGATGTCTTGGAATCTAGTATCTTATGCTTTCTTTGCTCCTTGCAGTAAGTAGCATGGGACACAAACCCGGTGTTTCATTGAGGTAGTGAAAGGAGAATAAATTGTGTGAAGCTGTTGAAAAGCTTGGTCACCTGCTGAAGAAAACGATGATGTGGCAGGGTTCTGGTTAGTCTGGGAAGGTAGAAATCCAACACTGTTAGTTTCTTTCACATCCTGTCAAAGTAGCCCTGACTTGATGATGTTCTTGATAGTTCTTAAGGTGGAAACAAAATATTCAGCACAGTTACAGTTCACAAACCTCTAAGATCTTGCTGTTTTCCTCTCACCAATCCTGTGATACTGCTTACAGGACATCATAAATGCAGCTAAGGACCTACCTGAATTTGTTTAAAAATACCATTCAGAAGCTTTTTGATATCCTGGCTTGCCTCAGTATGTAACATAATATGATTGCTCTTCCTCAGTGAGATCAGTACAGGTTGTGGAACTGAATGTTTGTTTGAATTGGGTTAGATGGGCACCTCTTTCCCTGATCTGTGTACAGGTACTGGCATGGCAAACCCCAAGAAGCTCAAAACCAAATCTGACCTAGTAGCCTCCCCTGAATCTTTGTTGGGAAGTCTTGTTAGCTCTTTCAGGCCAAGAATTGGGGTTCTGGGCTTCTGCACAGTTTTGGATAACCAGGTATACACACAAATGTTTCAACCTTTTGAAAATATTACCGTTCCTTTCCAGTCTGGGTTTAAACCTTCCTACGTGTTTCCAGTAATGCACATGGTCAGTAGAGGTTTTTGCTAAAGGCTTTGTAAAACAAAACTCCTGGTAAACCAAAGGGAGAAAAGTGAACTGACTATGCTCTGGATGGCAACTCAGCCCCACACAGCTGCTCTCTGACTCCCCCTCACTGAAACAGGGGAAGGAATCAGAAGAATAAAAGTGAGAAAACTTGTGGGTTGAGATAGACAGTTTAATAAGCCAAAGCAAAAGCTATGCACGCAGAGAAAGTAAAGCAAGGCATTCATTTACCACTTTCCATGGACAGGCAGGTTCAGCTGTTTCCAGGAACGCAGGGCTCCATCACATGTAATGGTTACTAGGGAAGACAAACACCATTACTCTGAAAGTCTTTTCCTTCCTCCTTCTTCCTGTCTTTATGTGCTAAGCATGATGCCATATGGAATATTCCTTGGGCCAGCTGGGGTCAACTGCCCCAGCTGTCCCCTCTTAACTAGTGCACCTCTAGGCAGCTTGTTGCTGGAGTGGGATGACAGGCAAAAAATACCTTACATTCTGTCTAAGTGCAGTGCAGCAGCAATGAAAGCATTTGTGTTATCAGCACAGTTTTCAGCACGAAAATCCCAAACACATCCCCATACCAGCTACTGTGAAGGAAATTTTCTTTATTCCAAATCCAGCACACAGTTTCATACTCGTTTCTTGAATATGTTATTGGGAAATGAGGATGGAAGTGTGTTTTGTGAGGACTTCCTTTAAACTAGCTGTTTGTCATGTCCTAAAGGAATGCTTTCCTGTGGAGTTGGTGATTAATGTGGAGTTGACAGATTGAAAAGACTCTCTACCTGCTCAGAGAGGAAACAAAAAAATGTGTGTTCCTCTCCAGTGAGTTATTGAAGCTCTAGAACACCATTATATTCAGGGAACCTTCTTTTTTATCAGTGTTTTGTCAGGAAGTTTTCCACCCCAGGAGGGATTGTTGTATTCTTCTTTTGTGCCATTGCTGTCCCTTTTTCCTCTAAGAAAGAGACAGTCATCTGTGGGTCACTTATTGGTCATTTCCATTCTGCAACCACCTTAGAATCAGCTTGGACTCTTGGTTCTCTGATAGGTTTAGCTGTCTCCTACCTTCATCATTAGGATCAGCCTGACATGTAGAGAATTTTATCTGGAAAAATCCACTTTTTTAGGGTGTGAGTCTGTACAGCGGAGTGTAGATATACCCAACGGAGCTCTTAATTGCACAGTATGGCTGTGACAGCACACAGAGCCTCGCTGAGCTGTCATGCCTTCAGTGGTGTATGAAGTGAGTTGGGGATCTCTATGTTGCACTGTGCAGCAGGGTAGGATGTTTTAAAGCTGGTGGCTGCAGGTGACTTTTCCTCTGCATTTCTGAGCATTGTCAGTATAGAATGAGAGAACTTCAGGTTTAGTTTTGTTACAATTGTGCAGTGTGGTAGTTGGTATTGAGTGATTTCCATTGTCTGATGCGATTCGTTTATCAGACTTACCAACTATTTGGTTTTATAATTCAGAGGGATATGTTTTCTGTATGTTTCTTCTTTTCCTTTCCTGCCCCAGTAGAATGAAGGGTGGGAAGACTATAAAGATACTGTTGTAAAGACTGGGTGAAGAACTCTTCAGAGCTTAATCTGACAGCTGAGGCAGTTGTTCCTTCCTAAATTCTAAGGCACTGCTCCTATCTAACAGCTCTGAGGAATCTTTTTCAGGAAATCAATTCTAGTCTGCTGCAGGAAATTCTTAGTACACGTTATCAGGCTTAAAAGCTAGCCTGAAAATGGTATTCCAGAAGGGTTTCTGATCACTACTGCATATGTGCCTTTTGACATGAGCTCACTTTTGCTCTTTTTTTGCAGGTATTTGTGGTGGCTTTAGTTGGCATTGCTCGAGCTGTTGTCTCCATGACTGTGAGTGCCTCTGATGCTGCCATGGTTGCTGACAAGGTAGGTGCAACACTGATGTTAGAGGCAGTGCTTTGTGTACTTCTGATCACCGCAATCTGCCCTGGCTTCCCTCTTATGTATGTGCAAGAAAAATGTGCTTTTTTTTGCAGTACTCTTAGCTATGTGTACTATGGAATCCTGTTTTGATAGCTGGATCTAAATCATCACAACATCCAGGATGGTAAAACAATGGATTTCCTAAAATAGACACACAAATAGTGGCAGCAAAAATTTCCTGTTACTAGGATGAAATGGCTCTCTTTTGCAGGAGATAAACATTCAGATACCTTTAGTGGATAGGCCAGACCTGGCCTTTGTTACTCTTGCAGCATTCCAGTGGCTCTTTGAAAATGTTGAAGTTTTTGTTTTGAATGCAATTAAAACCAGCTTCCCCTTTGCGACTTGACACCTGAACGTCCTTGCAACCACTCTGAGCACAGGGTGAACCTTTAGCAAACAGGAAATATCTTTGTATGTCCTGTTCTTTTGTAGTAATTTGACTGGTAGCAAAATATTACTTAAAACAAAAAGCTCTGCAGTTCTTGAGCTGTTAGATGAGGCACCTACAGAGTGTACAGGTCTTTGGGCTTTATTCTCTGGGATCAGTGTGGTTTCCTTGCTTTTCCCTTTAATGTTACCATCACAGCATTGTGATGAGCTGCTGTTGTGAGTGGCTGGATGTTTGTAGCATTTTTCATTCACCTCTGTCCAACAGATGTAGGTCCAGGACTTGAATAATGAAGAAGAGGTGGAAAGATGTTTTTCTTCAGCTCTGGTGTTGCTGCGAAGTGCAGCAACTGGGAAATCATGTAGCAAGACAGATACTCAGAGTTTTTTTTGTAAACATGTCCCATCGTGTCTATTATGTTTCTTTTGTATTCTCTTATATATATGCACACACACACACAGTATTTGCTGGGATTAGAAGTCTTATCCAATGCCTCTTAAAATACTACGTATCTTCAATACAGTACCATTCAGTGTTCAGAGGTAAAGGGTTAATAAGCCAGAATCTGGGTGCTTGTTCTACGTTTGGCACTGATTTATTGCATGACTCCATGAAAAGTTGCCTCACCTGCTTTTTATTGGTCTTGTTTCACCAAATAAAACATGAGATTGCAAATGACAGGCTAGAACAGGGGGTACCTTTTACTTGAATATGCCTTAGATTTACAGACCAGTAGCTTTGGAAGAGGGCAGAACACTGAGTTTGTTCAGGCATATCTGCTGCTTTAGGAACTGGCCTTGTTTAATATTTGGTGTTTGAGGTCATCATGGACTTGTGCTCCCTGGGAGCACCGCAGCAAGAACACATCTGAAATAAGTGACAGATCCTCAGCTGGGGAAAACCATGACCACTTCCTCTCTGTAGAGCTACTATTTGCTTGTTCCCACACAGCTGTTCTGTTCCACAGGCACGAGAAGGGCTGGGAACAAGCATGTGGTCAGTATTCCTACAAAGCATGAGAAGGGTTTGTGGAAATGACCAGCCATTCAGAGGCTGCCATCCCCTGGAGTTTTGCTTTAATAACTTCAAACTGGTTCCTGGCTCCATCTAATCTGTTTGTCTGGTCTCTGTTATCCCTCAGATCCTGTGGGAGATCACAAGGTTCTTCCTTCTGGCGATTGAACTGAGTGTGGTGATTCTAGGCCTTGCCTTTGGTATGTGTCAGGAGGTTTTTGAGTGCTTTGAATGTTTCCTATTGCCTTTCCTTCCACAAAGGCTGCATTTGTGAGTTTATGGTGATGCTGAGTCTATAAAGTAAAGAGGCTATAGAATAAATGCAAAGGAAAAATTGTGGAGATGTAGTTAGAAGTGGTTGAAGGCCTCATTATTCTTACAGATCTATGGTTTGTGTGATTTAAGGGTTTATATGTGCTTAGTTTGTCCTGCACTCATATGGTGGAGTGTACAGCTTAGGTAAGATTTTGTGCCAAGATCAACAGTCTGATCTTTGCTTGAAGCCTGTTTTATTTAAGATGGTCCCTTTGGGGGCCCTTCTATCCCCTTCACCCCATTCTTAATTGGTTTGATCCATCCTGGCTGCATTCAAATCTTTATCTGTACCTGCAATTGTAATTCTACTTTTTTCAGTTATGCATGTGGAAATGCCTCTCCCTGTGGGTCAGAGGTAGAGGAGAGGGTGGGTGTCACTGTTGCACGTGTCAGTGGGACACGTGGGCAGTATGTTTTTCATCTTTTGAGGGCTCATAGAATAACGTAGATTGGAAGGAGCTTCTGGAAATTGCTTACTGCAGTATATTCCAGTACAGATTTCTCTACTCCAGCCTCCCATCAACTCTTTTCCCTGAGAAGCAGCTTTATAACATCTCAGTGTACTTGATGCTGAAGTAATTATTTTTTTTTTCTTTCCTGTAACCCCCAGCAGTTAGTTGTTTTCTCTAAGTGTGGACAGGAGGAAAGCAAGATAAAATCAGTTGTTATGTAAGTAGGATTTTTGCCTGTGAAAGGCTCAAGTCTCCAAACAGGGTTTAGTGAGTTTTAACCTTCCCTTGAAGGCCTCTGGGAGTACAAGTGTTTTCCTTTATTGGTTCTGAAAAGAACTGTTTTTAACCAGTGCTGGGATTACATCCTGAGTCACTTCCATACCCCATAATTACAGGTCACCTGGAGAGCAAGTCGAGTGTGAAACGTGTGCTGGCAATCACCACTGTGCTGTCTCTGGCATATTCTGTCACCCAGGTGAGTACATTGAAGTGGAAGAATTTGCAAAAGAAGGAACTTTGCTTGAAGTTAAGCAGTTAAGTGTGTGACTCCTATCTGAAAGTGGCAGCTTTGCTCATTAGATGAGGTTTTGGAGGAAGACTGAATACTTGTGGCAGTGTATAAATAAGCAAGTAGTATCTGCTTGTTTTCTTTACTGCTTAAATGACTCAGATAAGGTGAAGAAATGAGGTTTGGATTGCCTTGTTTAATGAATCTGGGAACAAGAGTGAGGTTTTCCACACCTGAGCCACAAGTTCTGGATCTGGCCTCAAGGGCCATGAAAACCATGTGCTTGCCAAGTAAGGGCACTGCAGTGCCCTTGTCTGCTGAGTCTTTGAGAGATGAGAGCTCTTGCTTGTCTTCAGACTAGCAACTGGCTTGCTGGCTCAGTTTATTAGGCATGTCTTCATGTCCCTGAACAATGCAATCTGTGTATGGGTTTATTCTCCTCCTCAGCATGTCAGTGGTCAGCTCATGTCTCTGT
This sequence comes from Acridotheres tristis, assembly GCA_037013685.1. NCBI lineage: Eukaryota > Metazoa > Chordata > Aves > Passeriformes > Sturnidae > Acridotheres > Acridotheres tristis. The sequence continues at coordinate 11,075,439 of CM072899.1, read as the reverse complement.
ACTTAGGGCAGCATCAGAATAACACACAGAGCTTTGTTCTGGGACCAGGCTCTTGGCTGCAGAGGCAGGGAGCTGATCATTACCACATGATAAAGCTGGAGGAGCCTCATAAAATATCAAGTGTTGGAGCTATATCTAGGTTCAGTAGTGCTTACAAGCACTTTTCTCTCCATTGTCTGTATGGGTAGTTCCTAAACAAGACAGTGTCCTTTCCCAAACTGACTATATTCTGGATGTTTCAGCAGAAAGGTCTACTTTAAGGATGGAAATGGAGCTCTTGGTCTGTTTTAGACAGATAAGTGCTTGCATCCCCTGTCCACCTCAGTCTGTCTTCTGTAGTTTTGTTGATGCCAGTTTCCTTCAGATGCAGTTTCCTCCCACTCTTTTTCTCCTCATTTCTTGGCTTCAGTTTTTTCCTCATCTGTTTTTTAACTGTAACTTGGTTTAAACAGGGCAGGGGGCATGCCAGCTGTTCTCTGAGCTTCTTTAAGCATAGTGTCCCTTGTCCAAATATGAATTTTGGTGAGGATATTGCTTGTAGCAGAATCATGTTGGTGCCACTTCTCTCCTAGGGCACCCTGGAAATCCTGTACCCTGATGCCCACCTCTCAGCAGAAGACTTCAATATCTATGGCCATGGAGGGAGACACTTTTGGCTTGCCAGCTCCTCTTTCTTCTTCCTGGTAAGTACTGGAATATGTTCTGCATTCTGATAGCTTTTTTGTATTTTCTAACTGGAGCAAGGAGGATGCTTTGAGTACAATAATGCCCTAATCCCCCTCCTGCCTCCTACAGCGTGGCACTGATGCTTCTCATAAGGTGGAGAAGCTGCAGCAATAAAGGTGCAGTGGGAGTGGTGTAAGCTGGGGCAGCTGTATTCCAGCTGAGCTCAGATGTTCTTCCCTCTTGTGTTTCTCAGCTGTTTAATGCTGATGGGGTGAGTTGTAGGGCCTTCACATCTGTACTATGTTTAATGTTAAGGGTTTGTGCCTCTGCCCTGAGACATGTAGGGAGTGCATAATACCACACACCATTCCTGCAAAGGTTGTTGAGTTCAGTTGCCAAGCAGCCGTGGAACTGTTAGTTCTTTGTCTCAACAGGTCTATTCCTTGGTGGTGATCCTTCCAAAAACTCCTCTGAAAGACCGGATTTCCTTGCCTTGTAGGTAACTGTAGTGTTTTCCATAGTATAGATGGGGACAGCATCAGGATAAAGCATAGGTGCGAGTAAAAGGTTCCCATATGTGTTTTTGCTGCAGATGCATTCCATGTCTCAGAGTTTAGATAACATGGCAAAGGACTGGTGACTTATTCCTAGAAAAGTTAGTATGTTGTGTCTTTTGGAGAGCAGAGTAAGAGCAGTTATGCTGCTACTTTAGTAGCTAAACAATTACATTAAGAGAACAAGACCTGCTGCTCTGTTAATGATACAGGTATAATGAAAATATATAATCTTCTGAGAGCCTTAAGGAATGGCTTCTTAATAACAGCTTCCTTTGAAATGCACACATGATGTTCAAGTATGCATGCTAGTCATCCCCTGGGAAAGGAAGGCTAAATGGGAGCTGTTCAACAATTTTTATCTGGGCTTTTACTTTATCAAGATACTTATGTTTGTTTGATTTTTGTTGTTGCGAAATACCTCCAGCTCTTGAATAGAGAGAAGCTGTTATTAAAGTGTTTGTATGGAGCTCTTCTCTCTCTAATTAGTGTTGACATCCCTGTGTGGGTATCCTGAGGGAGGGGATATATATGTCACATGTCACAGGCACAGGTCCTGGGCCTGATCTTGATCTGCCTGGAGTCCAGCATACTCTGCTGCTCCTGTTGGGGTCTCCTGAGCAGTTTTATTAGTGCTGTGCATTGGAAGGGCACAGCTTCTGGTTCAGCTGGGTTGTTTTTGTTCTTCTTGTATTCAGTTATGTGACTGACACTGGTTCCAGATGCTTGCATATCAAATCTTTGCATGTGTTGCTGTAACTTTGCTTTCAAAACCCATGTGTGCATATACACATGCAGGAGGGTATGGTTTAGTCCATTATACCACCATCAATCCTGCCAGCATGAGACAGGAAAATGCAGTCTTAATTGTTCAGCAGTTCTTAGAGGCAAGGTGGTGAGAAGCTTCTGTTGGATTTGGCATCTCCATCAAACATATTTCTGTGGGCCTGGTGTTTGAGGTTGAGCTTCACATGTGTCCATGTCTTTCCCACAGCCAGGAAGAGTTTTTATATTTATGCTGGCATTCTGGCACTGCTGAACCTGGTACAGGGCCTGGGCAGTGCCCTCCTCTGTGTGGATATCATAGAAGGATTGTGGTAGGTACACTGGGGGAAGAGGTCTGCAGCCCTGGGTCTTGTCTTGTATTTGAGTGTTCTTCAACACTGCCTCTCCCAAGAAAACAAACCTATGCTGTGTTCCTAAGAAGGAATAAACCTGTTGGTTCTGTTTTGTGCCAAAAGACCTCTAAGTAGTCAGGAAACTCCCCAGTGGAGAGGCTGTGGAGCTGTATGTGCTGCAGTTGTCTTGAGGTGGTGAGTGAGAGTAATAGTGTGAATCCACTGATGTCTGGTCATTGTTAGGTAATAAGACAGGAAATAGTTGGCTGGAAATATGGAGACGCCCTTACACCTGGGGTCTCATTCTGCAGGGATCAGTGTCAGATCTGTGAGTCAAAATTGGGAGCACTGAGACTGCTCTTGGTCAGACCTTGGGTTTTGGCATGTTTCCCCTGAGTGTCTAGAAGCAGTGACACACGTTGATGACAATGGCCGTTACTTTGCATCAGTTTAAATTCGTTTGGTATGATTTTTTTCTTGATCTCTGGATACTTTGGACAGATCTTGGATTATTTGGGAGGATGTGAGTGATGTTATCCAGCTGTATTGTGCTTGAGTGCTAAATCCCTTCATGTTCCCTTTTGCTCTTGACAGCTGTGTTGATGCTACCACGTTCCTTTACTTCAGCTTCTTTGCACCTCTCATCTATGTGGCATTCCTGAAAGGTTTCTTTGGGTGAGTATCCAGGAGCAGGAGTTTAGATGGGTGTATGTTGTCATTTAAGTATTTTTCACTCAGGTTCTCTCAATCCGTACAATAAAGAGAGCAACTAGAATGCCGGTTAGAGAGCCAATCTTAATTTCTGCCCTTGAAGAATTTCTGTGGCCCGAGGCTGCTCACTTCTATGTAGAACTCCTTTGTAAGCAGAGCAGAGCTGATGGCTGTATTCCTCACACATTTCAGAGGATCACTTCTTCAGCATCAGCATCCTGTGTAGTAAAAAGTTTTTCTGCTGAAGTTGATAGCTAAATGCTTAATGAGGAATTGAGTCCTGGGAGCTTAAACGGTCTTCTGGGTGGGTTTTGGGATAAATTTGTAGAAAGTATGTTGGAGTTTAGTAACTCTTCGGCCGAGGACTACCGTGAACTCAAAAATCGCCAGTGAAAAGCCCTGGGAAGATCGATTCTCAGGCCGGGGTCGCCGCCGTGTGGCCACTCACGGGAAATACACCTTGGTGGGAAAATGGTTTAGTGTAGGCTTTAGTATTTGTTGGTCATTAGCGAGAAACAGCAGGCTTTAAAATAACCAAGAAGATGAAGTACTTTTAAAATATAAAAATGTACCTCTGCATCCCTTTGAAGTTAAAGGGAGCACTATCTGGAGTTAAAGATGAAAACTGCTGATCCACAAGTGTTTGCATTTTGGTTATCTTGATGTACACAGGTAGAACTTGAAGTGTCCTTCAAGTGAACTCCTGTTCTGACTCATTCTGGTGTCAGTAGCAGGCTGCTGTGGGGTTCAGTAGTGTTTGGGTGCTGTTGTTCTCAGTAATTCAAATCTCCTGAAGATGAGAACTCTTTTCCCACGGTGGAATAAGGATTCTGCCATTTGTATTCCTCTTAAGTGACTGCATCTAAATCTTAATTTAGCATTGCTTTATGGAAGTTACTCTGCCACAGATTTCTAGACCAAAAACTCATTTAAAGAGTGTTTAAGGTCTGAATGCACAATTTCTTCACACTGATGAGTTTCAATTAAGGATAGGTGGCTGTGATACCACATTGATTAAACATGCATTTTAAATCTTTCGTCACTCCAGGTCAGAACCGAAGATCCTTTTCTCCTACAAATGTCAGGTGGATGAACCTGAGGATGTGGATGTGCACCTACCCCACCCTTATGCTGTTGCCAAGAAGGAAGGAATGGATTCTGGGTTCTACTCGAGCACTCAGATTGACACCACAGCCTACCTGGACGATGTGGCCTCTATGCCATACCACGTGGGCAGCATCAACAGCATAGACAGTGACCGCTGGAAATCCATCAATGCCTGAGGCAGGGCACCTCAATCACATGATGCCTCGTTCCTGTCCTTCCAAACTCCCTGATACTACAGCTGTTAGGATGTCCACTGGCAATCTGTCCTTGGCTGCCTGCCATGGCTTTCCTCTTGTCCATGGGATTTCCAAAACCTGTCGTGGAACTAAGTTGGCAGCCCAAACCCTTTTGGAAAGAACACTTTGTTTCTACCTGAGAACATTGTAGAACAGTTTTGTTCATAAACCTTTAAACACTGAACTTTCCTGATCCTCCACGTTCCAGATGTGAATATGACTCAGAAGATAGCCCTGGCTGGCACATCTTCCTTTTCAGTGACTGAAAGCACTTGTCTCTCACTTAGAGGAATGGTGTTTAGGGATGAGGGTGCTGATTTGACTGCTGTATTGTACATATATAGACAGTTTTTGGTGATTGAAACCAAAGATGGTCTTCCTGGGCTTTTTCAAGCAGCATGGCTGCCTGCATCTTGCCATAATGCAACAGCACAGGTGGTGATAGTGTCTGACGGGGGAACCTGGTCACTGGGGCTCACCTCTGTTTTCAGCTAACACTGGTGAAAATTGTGAATTGGAGTTGCTAGTGGTTAAAAGAAACGTTCTCAGTGTATGGAGAAAAAGAGGTATGAAGAGGAGTGAACTGTTCTCTGTGCCCAGGGAACCTTTGGGGGGAAGGCTTGTGGCTCACAGCATGGATGTGAAGTGACTGAACAGTAGGGAGACAGAAGGACAGACAGTGCTGCTGTCTAGCTGAGCTGAAGGAGCTGTGAACCAGTGTGTGGAGGCTGTAGTGCTGTGCATTTGAGCTCACAGGAAAATCTAAGTAACAACACTGAATCAGGGCTGAGTTTCTAGAGTAAAACCTGTGAGGTAGGTGCATTTTCCATCTGCACCCTGCTTCGTGGATTTGGCAGGGACTTGGAGAGTGCTGTGAAGGAGGAAGTGACTCTGCAGATGAAGGCTCCAGAAATTCAGGTGCTTGAGGCAGAGCAGAACCCTATGATGAGTCTGAGCTGTCAGAATTTAGTGACTGGAAACTCAAACACCTTAGCTGTGCTAGAATCAAACTGGTTGGTGTGCTGCAGTGGGAGAGGAGTGGGAAGTGGATGTGTATCTCTGGCAGTGTCCTTCCCTTACACTGCAGTTCAGATCCCCAGACTGCTGCTAGTCTGAGTAAGTTTTATGGCTCAATATGTTGAAAATACTTACATGCATGTGGGGAGTGGTCCTTTTAAAAACTTTCTGGAACTTATTAACATCTTCCATGCTGGGAGAAGGACTCCTGTTGTCTGAGCTGCCTGGCATGCAGTTTCAGGACATGGTGTTCCAATCCAGCGACTGTTCATATAAAGGCTGCATCAGTCTGGTTCCTGGGATATCCTGTGCTTTCCAAGGATAAAGATATGTATTTCTTTAGATTTCGGGATGCTTTCCTACCTGAGTCCTCCAGGTAGGTGGAGATCTGCTGTAAGCAGCTTTCCACTAGGGATGGTAGAAAGAGGGAATTTGCAATGTTTGGGGACTGTGTGAATCTCTTGCCCCAACTTACTGCCATTGTTGAAGAATACTGAGGTAAGAGTTAACAAGGTATTGGTGTGGATCATTAGCAGATAGAGGATGGTGTTTGCTACCAGGTGTTCCCACCACAGGGAAGGAAAACCTGGGTAAGAACATGAAGTTCATATCAGTTGCCAAAACTATGCAGGCCTTTGCTTATCTTTTTCTGTTAATGAGCAATGCAGTTTCTCTGTCTGCCTGGGTACTTTGCCCTGCAGGCCTCTAAGTAGCACTGGCACCTTGAAAACAAACAATGCCCCTACTCACCCACACCGCCCTCTTTTTGTTTTATTTTTGTTTTATTTACTTTTGGGGAAAAAAGGTTTCCATCTGTCTATGTGCTAGAGCTGAGTAGTTTCTTGTAGGTCACAGCCTTTCACATTTCCATTTCATGCAATGACTGCAAGGGCTTGCCAAGTCAGCCCTTGCCAGGTTAGAGAAGTGTTCCATGCTCTTCTGTCACTGCTGTCAGTCAGCCTGAGCCATGCTGGGCTGCTTGCTGTAAAAGGGATGGATGATGTGATGCCTGAATTGCTGTGCTGCTGCTCCAGATGCTGCTTACAACACTGATCCAGAGCTGCTGTTGAAGGGTGGGGGAACCTGCAAAACTTCCCTGAGCCTTGGACAGTCAAGAGAGATGAAGATTTCAAAGCAGTTGAGAAGTAAAGGAGCAAACGGTTTTCCATCCCAAGGAGTATTTGTTGACTTTAAACACCCTGACTGAAAGGACTTACCTGCCCTCCTAGGTGATGTGAAGAGCCTGTTATGAATTTGCCTTTGCTACCACCTGAATTCAGTGCTGAAGGATCACCTATGCAGGTTGTCAGCACATCCATCTTGTCCTTTGCTGGTGGGACTCCAGTACTTCTGGAATGTCCCATGTTCTACTGCTGAAGAGCTTCTGCACTAGGTCATGGACTGACCCTCCTGCTGTGTATTTATGTATATATAATGCTTTGAGCCATCTTTAAAGTGGTTCTTGAGCAAAGTGTGTTATGTGGGGGGGTGTGGTCAAAAGAGAGAAAATATAGAATAAATGTATATTTTTGTTTGTAAAATAAATAAAATTAAGTTTGGCATAAATAGTCATGCTTTATTTCTCAAATGAGACATTGGGGAGGAAAAATAACTTGAAGATTTAAAAAAAAAACGATTGCAGGAAGGCATGGGCACAGGTGTGATACAGTTTTGTTTGGCTTTGCCAGCTCTCCTTCCTGGATCTTTGCAGGTGATGTCTGCCACCTGGCTGGGAGTGCACACCTGGAAAAGGCCTAGGGAAGGATGACAGGAATAATCACAGTTTATGGAAAGACTTCTGGAGGAGTAATTATGTGGTTGAGAACTCGCCAGCCTGGAAGAGCAATGGTGCAGGCCTGTGAAACCCTCAGAGAAGACAGAAGAGGTGAATAAGGAGTTCGTGGACTTTGAGTACAAAAATTGATTGCTGTCCAATGAAGAGCAGGTGGCAGATAAGAAACGAGCAGGAGGCAGGTGAGTGTGTTCTGGGAGGGAGCTCCAGCCACCCCTGTGCTCCTGCCTGGCTGGGTGCAGTGTTCCTGGGTGCAGGCAGCCCATGGTGCACAGTGTAGTGCCACTGTCTTGAGAGTTCAAGCAATGGGCCAGCTCTGCAGCATTCAAGGTTAAAAATATTCCCTGCTTTCGGGAATGTGCTCTAGAATAGTCCTGGATCTCCATGAGGGGTTTGGGTGGTGTAGAGTCCTAGGTACTCCCTTAATGCTGGCCCAAGTCTCTGAGGCAAAGCTCTGGCTGCCACATTAACTGCAGTGTGGAATAGCATTGAACAGTTAAAACTGCTCCTGTGCACTACTGAGGAGTAGAGTGTGCTGAGTAGATAAAGTAGCACATTGATACCAACTGACCTGTATTTCTGGGAATGCAGAAAGCTTGTTGGAAAAAGATTCTCTAAAGCTGTTATTTTTTTGGTCCAGCTGCCTCTGTGTGGCATTATCTCATTCCTTTGGCTTAGGCTGTGGATCAGCCATGCTTGGCAACGGGGACTGTATCAGCCATGGCCTGCCCTATGCAGGACCCACCCGTGTGTGTCAGGGCAGGTCATCCTTCCTCAGCTTGGGAAAACCCCGCGAATTGGACGTGTAGCAGTGGACGTTGTATGGACAATTTTGATGCCGCGTTCATTGACAGGGCGGTGTAGAGGGCGGGCTCACCGGGACAGGAGCGGGACTCTCCGCTGTCCCGGAGGCGCTTCCCCGGCGCCGGGCACAAACTACAGCCCCCAGCATGCATCGCACCCAGCCGCTAGCACCGCGCCTCGCTATTGGCCGTCCCTCTGCCGCCGCCAATGGGGAGCGGGTATATTGGCAGGTGCTGCGAGGGCAGAAGCGCTGCTGGCAGCCGGTGCAGAAGACGGGTGCGGGGAGGATAGGCGACCCCGGCCGGCATGGGCAGCAGCGCGAGCAGCCACGGCGGCAGGAGGGTGTCCTTCGGGCTGGATGAGCGGGACCAAGTCCGGGTGCTGCAGGGCATCAGGGTGAGGCGGCCTGGGGGTGTCGTGGGGCCGGGTGTTGGAGGCTGCGAGGGCCGGGGGCGGAGGGAGCTGGACTGGGGAAGGGTCTGGCCGGGAGGTCAGGGGAACGAGGTGCAGGGTTGGAAGGGACGAGTGGGAGAAGCAAGGATGGGAGGGAAACTTGGAAAGCTGAAGGAATAGGGGGTTGGAGAAGTGATGGAGCGACTGGTGAGTGGTGGGAAAGGGGGCTGGGGGCCTGGGCACGGCTGTTGTGTAGCAGGGGCACACCTGCTCTTTTTTTTCACTGCCAAACTCTGCTCTGAACCCCCTTTCCCTCTTCGCTGCTTAACGACCTCGGCTTGCCCCTGCCTTGTGCTTTGCAAGTCGTTTGATGCTCTGGGGGCAGGCAGAGGAGCCAGCTGTGCCCTTGTGCGCCGTGCCAGGAGCCCGGGCAGAGCACCGCGCTGGGAACCGGCGGGCACAGAAAAGCGGGGAAAATAGATGGGAAACCGCTTCGTGACCTTCGGTCGGAAACTGACAAGAGCGTGTTGTGGAAACAAAGCCTGCAGAGTGGTGGTGCTGATTAAGGAGTATTTTTTTTTCCCCCGTTAATATTTTTCTTTGGTTTTTTTTGCATGTTAGTTTTGGGGTTTTTTATTACTACCATCATTTGCATTGCTCTTGCTTCTTCACACTTTTATGTGATTTCCCCTTAGAATCTGCCAGAAATGAACTTACAGTGTGTGTTTTGCTGTGGCTACTTATTTTTCGTCCTATTTTGGCTAATTGTTTGACAAAATTAGCTAAGATTGTGCCTATCTCCTTGTTAAAGTGTTTGATGGAGGTAAAGTTGTCTTTGTCTAATTTCTCTTTACAGGATATAGACAAAGATTTGTGCCTTTAAAATCAGGAATTGGGCATGACAACAATGTAAAATGAAGGTATTAAAAATGCTGTTAAGTTGGCTAGTAGTGGTATAGCTGAAAATATGTCTTCTACTGTGGCAAGTCTAGGTGGGGAAACAGCTTCATTTTGTTTTGTTCTGCAGCCAGACCCTCTGACCTTGGCAGGAGGAAGGGGTCAATTTTAGCAGTGCTGTGAGAAGCTTTTTGGACTGAATTGCCAGTAAACTTCAAGTTAACTTTTCTTTCTTTTTCATGGGTTTGAACCTATGTCAGGGAGTGAAAATGAAGTTGAGATTGCATAAATGTTTGCAGCCTTATGTGAGTGTGAGGTCTGCATGGCTGTTCTCTGTCATATGGCTTGCAACACGTCTGCCGTGCTGAGCTGGCTTAGCTAGCATGGAGCAAGAAGAGGAAAAGATGGAATTAAAACCTGCTTAATTCCTTTCCTTCCGCTTCTGGTAAATTTGTCCCTATACAAAGGATTGACTTGTTTAGGGTTGCTCTCCACCTTTGTTTGTGGAAGATTGTCTAGTGAAGTTTTTAGGGTCAGGTAGTAGATTGGAGGTTTTGTCACTTTTTGATAGGATTTTAAAAATGTCAAGTCAACATACAAGTGCTGACCACCTGGACTGGAGGGACATTGCAGTGAGTTACTGGCAATACTTCTGTAGTATTATGGAAAGTAACAAACGGGGAGGTTCACAGTGAAATACACATCAGAAACTGACTTGGCTCATGTCTTCCCTGGTTCTGTGTTTCAGATCACTGAAGATGTGGTGAACAGAATGAAACGATCCTCTATAAGTATAACGGACATCCAGAGGTCTCCCCGTGCATCCAATGGCACAGCTCCATCCTCACTGGCTGCAGGAGTGAAGCCCCAACCTACAGGTACTGTCGGGGTGGTGCTGCCCCTGCAGGTCACAGAGGATGCTGGTATTTTTCAGTGCTACCTCATTGTGAGAGGAGCTCTTTGGTTAGCTTGTATCACTTCGTGAACATTTCTAGCGTTTCAGATATGCAATAAGCAAGGCAGAAATATTTTGGTTTTGTTTCCGGCAGGCTGCCTTGTTGTCTGCTTTACATATGCAGGGTGTATATTATGCATGGGTGAGGGAAATACTGCTTTTTACTCATAGCTCATAGGGAGGGATAACCTGTCTAAGCACTGCTGGCTAAGTGGATGATAAAAATTTGGTTTCTCAACTTGTCTTTCTTTTCAGGTCAGAAAACGATTTTATTTCTATGGGTTCTTAAATAGGCTTTGTTGATATATATCAGCAGTGTGGATTTGTTTAAGGCATCCAGACTAAAATGAAGATGGGGAACTAGGCCTTTGCTTTTTGGGGATTTGTTTGGTGTGAGCCTGTGTCTTTCCTGAATATAGATTTAGCTTTATGGATGGCCTGAACTCCATCAAATAATTTAATCTTCACTTGTGGAATCCCTTGTAATTACAAGGAGAGAAGGAAGTCAAGATGAAGACTTACTAGAACTAGAGGAAGTGCTCATGTTTCAGTATATATAAGGGTTTGAGGAGTTAGTATTCTCACACAGAAGTTTTCTGTAGCATGGTTTATTCAGTGTACCTGGTTGAAAATGATGCTGTTGATGTCTCTGTTTCATAAATTCAGTCTCTGTCTATCAAACTTAAATTTTCTTGACTTTTTTTTTCTCTTGATGAATAATATGAAATTCTCCTAAAATAATTTATGTTGTGATGAAGCATATTTCTAGTACTATTAGTTGTCACAGATTTCTCTTCTCCTTCCTAGGAATTCAGCCACCAAAGGCAAATGACTCTGCTGCAGAGCATGAACTCTACAGGAGGTGAGGTGTGAAGTTCTTGAAAAAGACAGTAGTTTAGCTCATTTGGGAATATATGTATGTATACATATGTCTGAGTTTTACTTCAGTCTGAGCATAATGAGTGTGTTTGACAGCAGCTGAACAGGAGCCAGCGTGTGCCCAGGTGGCCAAGAAGGCCAGTGGCATGCTGGCTGTATCAGCAATAGTGTGGCCAGCAGGACCAGGGCAGGGATTGTCCCCCTGTACTGGGCACTGTTGAGGCCACAGCTCAAATCCTGGGCTCAGTTTTGGGCCCCTCCCTACACAAAAGACATTGAGGGGCTGCAGTGTGTCCAGAGAAGGGAAACAGGGCTGGGGAAGGGGCTGGAGCACAAGGCTCCTTGGGAGTGGCTGGGGGTGTTTAGCCTGGAGAAAAGGAGGCTCAAGGGGGACCTTATGGCTCTACAACACCTGAAAGGAGATTGTAGCCAGGTGAGGGCTGGGCTTTTCTCCCAGGTGTAACAAGTGACAGGACAAGAGAAAGTTGTGCCAGAGGAGGTTTAGGCTGGGTATGTGGGAAAATTTCTTCACTGAAAAGGTGGTCAGGCGTTGGAACAGGCTGCCCAAGGAAGTGGTGTAATCACCATTCCTGGAAGTATTCAAAAGGCTTGTGGATGTGGCACCTGGGGACATGGTTTAGTGGTGAACCTGGTGGCGTTGGGTTAATAGTTGGACTTGATCTTTTCCAGCCTTAACAATTCTGTGATTCTATTCTCTGATTATGTTTTAATGCCTGAGAATCCCCTTTGAAGCCTTTTTCAGTTAAGGGCTGCTTCTCTTAGTGCTATTGCTGCATGCATTTTGTGTGATTTTTTCTTTCCTGTGTAACAGCCAAAGAGCAGCATTGTCAGCCAGGCTGACTCCTTTTATTGTTGTATGTCCCTTGATCTTTTCCAAAGCAGTGTCTATTTCTCTGGCTAACTGCTTCCTATTTTCACTGCTTTCAGGTGATAATTAAGTACTTAATGGAGCTAAATATAACTGAAATATACATTTGTGTGGTGCTATGTCTGCTGTTGTTGCCAAAGTTGTACCTCACAGGTCATATTTAAAGTTTGTTGGGCTTTTGAATTCCTGCTGATAATGGGATTGTGAGCAGATTTTGTGTCAGATTCTGGATTTGTGTTTTGGCTCTAAGCAGGGGTACTCCATGACAAGCCATGAAGTTGCCAGAAGTCTGCTGATGACCTTCTCTCTGCTTTTGATGCTCCTACAGGTATGTGGAAGAGCAGGCACTGGTCCAAGAGGAGTTGCTTTGGCTAGCCAAAAGAGAAAGGGAAGCAGCCAGTGAGGCCAAAGCGAGGAACAGCATTACTGAGGAAAGGCAGAAAGCAGCCCAGCTGGTGAGTAACAACCCCTCCACTGCTTCCAACCTGGACAGGCTAAAATGGCTCTGCTTGAGGGGATTCATTTAATGTCATTTGTGTGATGAACTTAGAAACTTGGGTTTAGGCTGAAACACTCTTCACCTCACTCATCACTTTACATTTGGCTCACAGTGCAGCTGCAAGCTGCACTTGCAGCATGTCACTCCATGCTTCCAAGACATGCTGTGCTGGGGACAGCTTTACAATGGCAGGGAGTATGGTATATGTGATCCTTGTCTAGCTACAGAGGGCTCTTTTGAACTGTCAAGTGCATGAAATAAATGTTTCAATAGATACATGATCACATTCTGCTGACCTGATGTATCCTGAGACTTTGTTCTGTTTTTTTCTTAAGTATAATTGTGCATGTACACAAATTAATAAAAAGTAATAGTATCTTCATTTGTTTGAGTCTTTTATAAATCTGGTAACAGAAGAACTGTTATAAAACTGGTAAGTATTGTAACCTTTTGAAGAAGGTCTAGGATTGATTTTTAGGGACCAGGAAGCATAAACCCTTTTTTGGACACACCACTGACTCCCAAACCAACTTGTTCTTGCCCAGCAGGCAGACTTACTTTTGGGGACTTCTTGCTGCAGCTTTTACATTAGTCAGGCACATTGGTGTTGTCAGGATGACCCATTGGGTTGCTGCCATACAGTGCTGAGAAGAGCAGTGCTGGAGGCAGAAGTACAGTGAGATGAGGCTGAGTAGAGCAAAAGGCTTGTATCCATCACTGCAGTACACTGAGATTGTCATTGGTGCTTAATATTCACATGATACTGTTTTATATTGTTTTTTTTGCATACTGCCATCCCTATGGGGTGCTGTCTGTAATCAGTCTAGAGCCTCACTGGAGCTGCCACTTTTTCCTGACCTGCAGTGGTCAGAATGTGACACCAAGGTGGGGCCATGTTTGCCATAGTGAGATCAAACTGCCCATATTTCGACTGTGCTGTGAAAACTTTGAGAGAACTAGACCAAGAGAATTCTCCTTGCCTGGTGCATGCTGAAAGGATGGTTTAGGGAAAGGACAGACTGGAGTATGGATAGCCTTTTTTGTGGTTCTTGCATCCTACTGATCTGTAGCTTAACCAATGTGTGCTTAATTTAAGTGAAGAATCCTATGAGGTTTGGGGTTTTTTTCTATATGTTGAGTGCTAACAGGCCTGGCTTACCCAGGCAAAATGAGCATTAGCATTTATGGTTATAAGATATTTTTGGGGACTGAATAAATAAAATTTATATAAGAATAATGACAGTGGTTCAAAGAAAAGGTCTTTATAGCTGTAGCCTACCTCTGACAGTGAACTCTAGCAGCTGCTAATGGAGAGCATGAGAACAGAGCAGGTATATAACCTATACCCTTGCAAATTCTGTTGTTGTAGGACTTAGAGGCTTTGAAAGCAAGAGGCTGTATTTTCACTTTGGTGATTAACAGTCTTTAAGGAAATTCTCTTCTGTGAATTGGTCTGTTTGTGGTTTTGGACCCAACTGTACTTTGTCTCCATGATAAAATTTGTATATGATTGGACTGGTAAGTGTCTGAGATTGCTCTCCTAGATAGATATAGCTTGTGAATGGCTGCTGTGTTGCAGGAAATTTCCTCTTGGCAGATTGTATCCTGAGGTGTTGGATCATTGCTGAGCTTCAGAGCCGTGATGTCTGAGGCAGGTGACTGTTGCTCCTCAGCAAAGGACATCTGGGTCAGCAGGTGCAGTATTAACTCTCTTTTCAGTAGAAAGAGAATATTCTCTTTATGAATGCAATTAACTGGTTTCTGTAAGAGCAAGGGGAAGAAGTTGGTGGATTTGTTGTCCAATCTAAAGATGTGACTTTGCTCAAAGTAGAGCCCTGCCTTCCTGCAATGAGGTGGAATGTAATCCTGAAGAAATGTGACTAGTAGAGTCATGCAATATTTGTGAAATGCAAAGAGGACACCTCGAAAATGAGTTGGGACCTGACTGCTCACATACAAAAGTTGTTCTATTATCTGAATTAGCTTTTAATCCTGTAGTGTTGCATACCCAGATGTTATGTTCTTGATGCTCTGTAAAAATGTGATTAGGGTCCCCTTGTGATAAATAGTGATTGTGGTGTGTTAGCCCAGAATGTGGTGCAGGAATGAGAAACTGTTTAATTTCATTATTCTTTAACTATATCTTGATCAGTCATAAATTTAGGATCCTTAAAAAATGGGATAATCTAGTCCTTGCAAAGATGAGGGCAGAGCTATTGTTTGTCACCTTCTAGATATCATGCTAAACAGGAACTGTTTTGGCCAGACTTAAATTATTGGGATCCCTATCAGACTTGCTTTATCTCAGCTACAGTTTCCTTTTGGGCATGGTTACCTTGTTGTGTTGACTCAATCCTACTCAAACCATGTCTGTCCTTTATCTTTTAGTATTATCCTCCTATTTATGAATCGAGCTTGAGTGTTTTTGCTCTTCTTTTTTTTAGCCCCAGCAAATGGGGAAAATACCGGATATGAGCTGCTCGTCCATGTCTTGTATCAATCTTCTCTTTCAGGTAGAAAATAGTAGTGGAACTCAAGGTACCTAGTGGTAATCCAGGTGCAGATAGCAATGGAAATTATCTGCTTACATTTATAAGGGAGAAACTTCCAGGCTCGTTTTTGTTGTTGTTGTGACCTATAAGGGAAGTGAGATTAAAAGTGGGGCAACTCCCATGAAAGAAATAATGCATAATTTGCTTCTTAAGCAACACTTAATTTGGTAAAAACTGAAAACCATGCCACATATAATTAGAAAGTTTTCTTCATTTTTTTTAGTATTTACATTAAGATCTTGAGCTGCCCTGTGCCCTTAACATATCAATAGTTAAGTGATTAGTTGCCCTTTCTTGTACTGTTGTCTGTAGCAGTGCTGGATCATTCTCCTGTAACCATACCACTTGTACAAATCCAAGTACCATAGCTGTATTTTGAAGTGATTTCATTGTGATTGTGCTGAACGTTACTTTCATTTAATCTGTTCTTTATGGCTTTGTCTCACTGACTTTTATTATTGGAAATATTGCTATAAGCACTTCAGTGTTATTATATAGTGCACACAAAGAGCGGGTGGACTAGAATTAACCTTTGATATGGAACTTGCTGTCAGCTTCTGGGGCCAGTTACTTGATTGTTTATGGGGCAGAGTGCAGATTAAAACTTACCGTTATTTTATAGTACTTTCTATGTTTTGTTTTGCTAATTTTTTTTCTCCTTGAAGTGTACTGGTTTCAAAAGAGATTTAGAGTTAAGCACCTGGGTCCTGTTCTACATTTTTGTCTTGATCTTTCATTTTCTTTTAATGACTTTGAAGAAGGTACTTAGCTTCTAGATACCTTAGGTTTTGAGTAAAACTCTTTACAGCTTTAGTTGAAGAAGCAAAACAGCTCTTTAAGTAATAATGTAGCATTCACTTTTCTCTTTGAGTGAATATAGCTTCTTGATTAACCTTGGGGACTGGCTCAAATGGAAGTAGTCTGCTAAGCTGCTGTAGAAGAACTCTGCCTCATTTGTATTAGAGATGTTTTGTTTGTTCGTGCAACACTGCAGGATCATGGTGCTGAGTGGACTCTGAATAATTTAATGCTGTGGGTACTTGCAACACAACAAGGATTATATATGTAGTATTTCAGAGCAAGGCCTAGGGTGTTTAACTAATGCTGGTGCCATGCCATAAGTCTCATGTGAAATACCCAAGAATTAACACAGCTATCTTTAAATGCTTTTCTATTTCTAGCATGAGGAACTTGCAAAGTTGTCAGTCAAGATATTTAATTCCTTGGCTATGCTGAGAATAGTCTCACTATTCCTCTATGTGAGAAGTCTTTCCTTTTTCATTTCCAATTAATCAAAATGTCTTCTTAACTTCTCAGTTCTTTCAGGTTTATTTTTTTTCTCCTTCCTACCAGTAAAGGAAACTTTGCAAACAAAGCTGCTCCTTTTCCTCCTTTTTGCTTTTGTAGTCTCTGAAGGTTGAGCAGCATGTGCAGCATATGCATCAGGAGCCTCTTGGAGCCAGTGACCCTCTGCCTGATGGTTTCCACTGAAACCTTTAAGACAAATCAATGTGGAATGGGAATGGATAAAAGCAGAAGCTGGGGGGGAATAAACGCGATTAAGCGAAGACATCTCATTACTACTCTAGAAAGGGAGGATTATAACTTATAAAATAGAAGGATCTCATTTAGAGGCCATGTGCACTTGTGTTATCAGAAACACAGGGAGAGCAAATAGAATAAATGAAATTAATACTTTGAAAAGAAGCATTACCCGGATTTGAGCATTGAACTAATATGATTTGTGCAAAGCCCTGAAGTTCTTATCTCCCAATTTAATACCCCAAGGAAAATGGCTTTGTCAGAGTTATTGACCAAAAGTTGTCTTCCTTCTCACTTTGAAAGAATGAGTTCAGAAATGGGGTGATGGGAGGACGGACTTTGCACTATGACCAGCTGTTTCAGGCAAGACTGATGGGCACTGGTTGCTGCATGAAAACAGACTGGGCAGAGAATTTGTAATTGCTGGAGAGTTTATCCAGCTGTCCATGATGGATGACTTGCTACTCCCAGTGTTTCTGATCATGCCTGCTAACTGGCTTGCTGGATGGCAACCTTTACTTTCTGGTGGTTCCAGCATTGGACTAAGGTGGCTCAAATGGGTATGAAAGGAAATACAAGGATATGGGTTTGTTTCAGGGTGCTCCAGTAGCTGATTAAAAGTGACCATAGGCTGTTGAATTCTTTCAGATGATTTCTTGCTCAGATATAATCTTTGTTTTTCAGAGCCTCTCATCTCCTACTCTTGATTCAGGAAAGATGGTATGAAGGAAGAATGCATGACTGGGAATGCCTTAGATCAAGCAGTGGGTTTTGATAAGTGTGACTTTGTGAATGTGGCATTCTGGACTCAGGCTATGCTGTGGCATACTTTGGATACTTTCACCCTTGATTTAGTGTATATTGGGCTACTGACATTTTAACTGGTATGGTTTTTTCTCCATTTCAAAGAATGTGGAGGTAAAACTGCTTAAAATTGCTGAAAATAGCATAAACAGCCAGTTCATAGATTGGTACAATGGAGGAGAATTTTGGTGTTAGGGAGTGATCAGATATTTTCTTTTTTACTTGGAGGAATGATCCAATCAGTCTATTTGTGGAAAGTCTCCTTTATATTTCTGGCAATTGATGAAGCTTTAAGTGAATCTTGTGGATTTTTTTTTGCTGTGAATTGCCCACTGTTGTTGATCAGTGCCAGCTGTAGATGCAGCTGAGCTGGCACTGAAGATTGTTTGAGAAACTGTGCTGAACATGATTTAGTTTGTTAAGGCTTTCATTTACTTTGTGATAAGCTGGGGATCAGCTTCATCCTGGCTGATTAGCCATAGGTAAGCAATCCTAGATTAACTGGGGTTTTGCTGTGTGTAATCTCCTACCATTGTGACAAGCTGTAGTGACCGGCTGAGGCCCAGCAGTGGCGTGGTGTTTGTTGGCACTGTGACAGCATGGAGCCAGCAGTGAAGTGACATTGCTGGTTTCGAGGTCAGGTCTCTATTGTCAAAACTTGTCCTCTTTTTCCTCCCTGTTTGAGTTGATATAATGAAAGGTATTTTCTCCAGGAGCTTTGCATTATGGTTTGGAAACTGCTCATCTCAGGGACAGTTTATTTGGTCCTGCTGGCTCTCTAGCTAAAACACAGCACACTGAGCTGAACTTTTCCCTTTCTAAAGTTGTAAACCTGTGTGTAGAAAACATTGCTAACACATGAGATTTGGTGTTTCCTGGCTTTTTATTTTCTGTAAATACTTCTTGATTGAGGTTTTTTGTGGGTGAGGCAGAAAATATAAATTGAAATCTGAAAGTATGGAGGCTTTAAATAATAGTGAAAAACGAGGAAAAAGCTCATTCAGTGTGATTTTTCATTGATGTTGCAGTTGTTAGTGACAGGTATCTATATGTGTTTATAAAAGATATTTTTTTAGATTATTTTTAATGTTTTCTTTAGAAAATAAGCAGTGCATTCAGTTATTAGAATCTTCATTCCTACCTACAGTGTGGGTGACACCAGTTGTGGGGGCAGCACCTCCTCATGAACATAGTTTGCTGTGGTTTGGCTCTTTGCAGAGCATTCACAGGCTGTATGTCAAACACCCAGACTTGCCCTCAGTGCCTGTAGAACCATGTGGGGTCCTAACTGGGTTAGAAAGAGTGGCAGTGTCTTGGACTGGAAGCTGCAATGCAGTTGTTTTTGATTGCTCTCACTAATTGACAGCTAATTCTTTCACTAATTGAATAAAGCTGCCTTTTAAATATGTTCATACAAATCGAAAGATCTATTTTTAGGTTTGAGATTTAATGTTTTATTGCCAAATGTTGCAAAGTATTCACAGGGGAATTTAAATAGCTTCAGTCCTTGTGCCTTGTATCCCACTCATTCTTGCTATGTGAGCTTGAGACACTCTTCCAGACTTTCTCCTGAAGAAAATATATTAGTATGTGGAGACTTTAAATTTAGTGGTCTGTTATTCTAAAGTCTCAGGCCAGAACATTGTAGACTTTTCCCTACAATTGGGCTCCTCTTTGTCTGCTACCCTCTACTATAAAAGTAGGTATATTTCTCCAGTGGAAGAATTACTTAGTGAAACCATTAAAATATTAAACATTTAAGGGATCCCTATAGAAAGTAATCTTGAAGTATTAAATGATGGACTTGGGAAAGGTTTGCATTAAATTTAAGCTTGGCATGGTGAGGATCTGTCTACATGTCTTCTACCTCCAGCAAGCTAATAACTTCTGTTCTCTGGAGGATCAGTGGGGCCTAAATTTAACTAAAGCAATTTTGGAGAACTTGCACTACAATAAAGGCAGAAAGTAAAAACAGCCAATGCAAAAGAGAACCTCCTCTTCTCTGGAGGGAAGGAGAAGGTGTTACCTGGCTAAGGATAAGATTCTACCTGTGTACTGCTTATTTTCCTGCTACTGCTGCTCTGATTTTTCAGACATTTATAGCATTTTTTAACAACTTCCAATTTCTGCAGCTAGTCTTTTATCTCCTGACTGAAGGTTAATTTGTGTTTGGAGTGTTTTTGCAAATTTCAGCATCTGATGGTTGTTTGAGCGTCTCATTTTTGTAGTCTCTTGAGCTAAGAAACCTTATCACAAGGTTGGCCTTTTTAAAAGTCCAACAGCTGCAACAAATTGAAGTTGTCTGTGGTGCTGCCCGCTTCCCCTGTCTTGCCTTCAATTTTCCATGCTCCTATTTCACACTTTTTTTTTTTGTCTACCAACTTTACATACTCTACAGAAACTTCTTCAATATTCCTTTGTTCTAACTTAGGGTTACTGTAAAGCCATTTCATCGTTTAAGAAGTAAAAGATAAGATTAGCCTTCGTTTTCCCCTATGTAGAACTACAAAATATCTAATTCATAAAGAAATAGGAGAATAACATCTTGATATTTTTCTGTGCAAAACTAGTACTGAGTCTTCTTATTCTACTGTCAGACTACTGTGGAGTAGTAGAATTCTGCTCTAATTTACAGTTCATTGAGAGAGGCATAAGCAGCACAAGACAGGCTCAAAGGCCATTCTGTATCTTAATTGTTCATGGATCACCACCCCCTCCAGCACTGTGATGTCCCAGTCGGAATCACTACATTCCACCCCTTCATCCACATACAGTTTACTTTTCTCAAGCATAGGTAAGTTACAGATTAAATTAGCAAACTGTTCAGCTAATGGGAAGATTGCTGATGGGCTGGAATGTATCCGTGTGATAGCACGTGTCAGTGCACAGCACAAACGGCATGGCTATTCCAGGGGGCTCCCATACACCAGCTGCTCATGGTAACACATGGGCTTCTCAAGCTGCAGGAGCCAGGCCCAGCAGAGCAGCTGTGTCCCCTCAAATACAGTGTCTTCCACAAATCCCAGGACAAATGGCTTTGTTGGATGATACTAGTAGATCAAACTGAGTCTAAATGGTATGGTCTGAGTAATCAAAATAAACGCTTATGTAACTTTTTCTCACCTTTAAGAAAAGTCAAAGTGAGCTGATACAAAAACTAAGTTTGACTGAGATTTTTTTCTGATTTATTCCTCTGCAACAGTTGAGCATCCTCTAACCTGCCCCAATTTGCTGATGTTTATTTTAATTCTTGCTTGCTTCCTTCTTTCTCTCCATCTTTTTACTCTCCAGAGCTGCAGGACGGTTTGCTCCTGCTGCCTCTCCTCGTTGTTGGTGTTATCAGGCACGTGTGCAGCGGCTGAGATTGCAAATGCTGCTGTTCTCCGGGATTCTAAGCATCAGACAATGTTTTACACGGCGTCCCATTCTCTAGCTGGCTGGTTGGACATGATGTTGGTACCTTATCTTCACGCTGACACACACTGGACATTAATAGAAATACATTGCTGAGGCACATGTGTGGAATTTCAAGCAGCCTTTCTAGCTGTGCTTTAGATAGTCTATTGTGTGCTTAACCTCTTGGAAGAGGTTTTGATGAGAAATGCCTGATGTTAACTCTTGGGTAGCTGGGTGGACTCTCTGAGTTCCTTGTTATAGTCAGCATAATATCCTCCTAATTTAATGCTGCTTATCTGTTTTGGAGTTTCAGCAGGTTTAAACCCATCTTTCTATGACCAATATTCCTCCTTCCTAATGCAGATTTTTAGGGAAGAAATATCTGTGTTTTGCACATGAGGATGAGGTAGGAAATGTGTTGCTGCAGGAAATGAGTTGCCAATACCCTTGTGTAGCTTTGTCTAAAGTCTGTCCCTGTATTATTTTTGGCTCTCTGATTGCTATACATCAACTAAAAAAATGACCTGAATGCAGCTGCTTCTATTTGCCAGGAATTCTTTCTGCTTTTGGAGCACATCAGAATTTTTATTGTTTCCTTTGTACTGTATCTGTGTACTTTCTCTGCTTGTTTGCTATGACCATCTGCAATTATCTATATTATTTATGAGTGCTGAGTAAAACATGACGGAAAATAGCTTCTTAAAAGGGACTGTGCTAAGGGAAAGGAAATGAGCTGATGACTTTGATTTTTAGACAATGAAAATAGAACACCTGCAAGCTTGTGAGAAAGGGAAGGAATTAGAGTTAGTTGCATTTCTTTTTCCTGTCTGTGCAGTACATAGGGGGTTTAGGGCCCTTTTAGCCTTGAAGACTTTGTGATAATGGGCAGACTTGAAGGATGATACAGTAGGAATCGAGTAAAAATTGATCAAACAGACCAAGCAGGGCTATGTATAATTACTGTCTAAAAGAAAAAAAGCTTAAAAAAAGTTTAATATTTACTTGAATAGAACATTAGACTAGGGATACATTTGTTAAATAACCATTGCTCTTCCAATTAGGACTGAGAGCTTGCCATTTACATTCACTGCATCTTCACCTAATGCTTTTGCTGTGGAAAAAGTGGTTCACTGTCTAGTAGATAATTTCAAGCACCTTTATTTTTTCAAAGATACAGGTTCAGGTCTCTTCTTTTCTCTCCATCCTCTGAGCAGAATGGATTTGTTCCTTGGTTCATCTTGCTGTAGCTGTAATTGGCACTGTCAAGCTGAGACTCTGGCTGCCCCCTCGGCTTCTGAACTTCCAATACACAAAAGGTTCCTTACAAAAGCGGTTCCCTTACCAGCTGAAGACCTGAGTAGTCACTCATTTTTGTATTTTCATATGGTTTTCTCTCCTAGTTTAACAGCTAAATATGGAAAAAGGGAGACTGGAAATAAAGATATGTTGAAAAATGTCAAACCAAAACAACCAAACCCTCAAAAACTACAAACCACACAAAGCAGCACCCTGAAAAAAGACCCAAATCAGAAAAACTCCCCCCAAAGCAACAGCAGTAACAACAATCACTATATCAGGTGAAAATAAGCTTGCATGTTTCTTAAACCCTTTTTCCTAATTTTTCAGTGTAAAAGATTTTTGTTTCAAGTACAAAACTCAAAAAAGCATGAGAGCTTTAACCTGCAAAGCCAGCTACAATTTTAAAGATAATGAACATCAGTCCAGCCTGTAGTTTTCTGTCATTTAAAAAGTTGTCTTCCCATCTGCTGTGCTGTTTCCTGTTCAAGACTCAGCATTTTGCAGTGTAATTTTTCAGAGCTTTGTGTTACTGAAGGTTATCATGGAGTTGTGTTAAAAAGCTGCTTGCCTGTGATTTCCTATTAAACAGTGATCTGCAAAAAGAGGTGGTTCCATGGTCAAGTAAGATTTTGATACTGTTCCTTTCCTGGGAATGGAAGTGGGATGCATCAACACCCTTTCTTTCCCATCTGATGGCTGTTCAGAAACTGCCTCTCAGGTCACTGCCCTTGTTCCAAATTATGCTAAATGTCTAAATACAGCCTTGAAGCTGTTGCCAACTACTTACATTTTCTTTTTCTAAGACTAGTTTAGAAGTAGCCTATCAAATTCCATGCATCTGGAGTAAAAATAAGAGTTTTCATTGTAATTAGTCTGGGTGGAGTGTCAGTCTGTGCCCTGATTAAGTGGGGACCATTACCTGTGCTTATGCTCCAATGTCATCCTGCCCTGGCAGGCTTTTTTTCTGAGCTTAATAAGGAGTATGGTAAGGTACCTGGAGGGAGAGGAGCACTAATGGTCTTAGCTGCCATTCTCCTCTGTGTGGATAGGACTAATGTGGTTGATAAATACTTCCCTGCCTCAGGCCTTGCAAGTGCAGGCTGCTCTCTTAGCAAAGAGAGTAGCTCCAGGCATACCATGAGTGTTTTCAGGTGTAATTGAACCAGCTAGACAGCAGAGATTTTCTCCAGCATCGAGAAATTTTAATCCTGCTTAGTTTCAGTGTTTTACTGTGAAGTATCTTGCTGAGCAGATAATGGTAGATGATAGGTTTTTCTAACCTCATGCATGCACAGGCTTAGGAAAAATTTTGGCTTATTTTTGTATCTCTTTAGAAGTTACATCTGCGTTTTGTACCAGAAATGTATCTTACTGCACGTTCTAAAACTCTGGGAAAAGTTCACATGTTTATGAGAAGGAGTAACAAACTTTGGTGTAATCAGACTAATTTCCTCTGGTTGCTTGTTGCCCAGCAGATGTTGCTGTTGAGCTTGGTTAGGCGTTGCTGTGCAGCTCATCGAGGCATCTGCCTATTGTAAGTGCTGTGATGCAGTGATTGGGAGCTAAATTTCCTCCTTGAAAATTCATGTCATCTACTGCTAAGTCAATACACTGTCCAGAAGCTTGAGGTATATCTTGTGCAGGTGTGTGTGTAAATAAAAAAATTATATTAGAATGTCGTTTTTGACCCATGCATTATGTTTTTCACTTCATTATGGACTCTGAATTCTTATGAAACTTTCTGCTTGCATTACCAAAGCAGTTTTGATAGCTTGGTTTTTATAATGATTTTTGAGAGTGTTTTTTGACTTTTCAAGTGAGTCTTTAAGGTGTGGTGGTGCAAGGAGAGTCTGATAGTTCATAAGCAGCATATCCTCATCAATATCCCTTTGAATGTAGGATCTGGGAAAATCTATCGCCTGCCCCATGCAGAATCTGGGAGATGAATTACGTTTCTTGTTTGGGGTCAAACCCACTGCTCAGTGCAGCAGCTGCTCTGTGTATTGATGTTGCAACAACAAGCACATCTGTGCTCTCCTTCACAGTTCTTTGGGATGTGATTCTCCTTGTAATACCTTTATTTTGGAGCTAAAATGTTTTTAATGTGCACCTCAGCTGCCTGCCAGCGATGGTGCCTTCACTGAGTTCATACAATTTTCCAGCAGTGTCGAGAGCACTTGGAAAGTTGCAGTGAGTATTTCCTGAAGATGGCACTAAAGAGACACCCATGAAGTCCCCTTTCCAGGGGTGGAGTGGGAACTGCTGAGCCCTCAAATTGCTTGCATACCAATGAAATGTCTCAAAGTTTTTGTTTATTTGTTTTCATTCTGACTCTAGGTTCTCTAGGAGTTACCATAATATTTTTCAGGATGAGTTTACACTGAGTTTTTGAAGTTCATTGCTTCCTACAGAAATTGTGGAATCACAGAATGGTTTGTACTGGAAAGGACCCTAAGGATTATCTAATTCTAACTGTCCTGCCATGGACAGGGATGTCATTCTCTGGATCAGGCTGCTCAGGGCCCCATCCAACCTGGCCTTGAATGCTTCCAAGGATAGGGCATCCACAGCTTCTCTGGACAACCTGTTGCAGTGTTTCATCACCCTTCAATAATGAATTTCTCCCTAACATCTGCTCTAAACTTGCCCTTTTTCAATTTAAAAACATTGCCCCTTGTTTGTCATCATTTGGAGTTTTGAGGCCACTGTGTAGTGGCATAATTTACAAACTCCTTCTGTCTTTTATTTTCTGACCATGTTGCCTGCACTTCTCTTTCCTGCTTAATGCACAGATCTAGAACTTGTGACATTGCATGTTCAGGCTACAGAGGGGAGGACAAAGTTGTTGTGAAGACAGTGCAGGTTTTCACACAAATGGTGTGGTATGTTCTCAGCCACCTCTGATTTCTCTTTATTCTTCACCTCTCCAGTTGGTTTCTAGTAGTGTTTCTTGGAGGGGTAGATAATAGCTATTAAGAGCAAGTTTGGTTTTGGAAGTGGTGGAAGAGAGTGGCAGATTCTGTCCTAATGACATCTCATGTTTGCTATCAAATGGAGATTGCTGCCTCCATTCCTCAGATCCTCTTTAGAATTCCCTGATTTGACCTACACGCTGGCCTTCTAATGAGATCCTCTCCAAAGCCTGCTCTGTAAAAATTTCCTATTTCATCTGTGTCTCTTTGGCTCTGACTATCTGCAGTCAGATTCTGTAGACTGAGAAGGTCAATAGTGAAGAAAAATGGAGTTTCTCTCAGCAGAAGTTTGAAATGTATCTGCAGTGCTTTTGTAAAGGTAGTATTTCAGGTCAGTCTTCACTGATATGGTAAATTTCTGACTGATTTGAGTAATTTAGAGCTCAAAAACATACAGATGATCTAGCTGGTCTTGGCTGAAGTAAATTATTACTTTTAGCACAGAATCTTCTGAGAGGGAAGCTGGTGGTTGACTGGAATTCCTGCAGATTCTTAGGCAGGAGATTAGTATCTTTTCATCTGTTTTCAAGAAGGAGAAACAAGTTATAAAAACCACTTAAAGGTTCAGTTAAGATTTATTCTGCCTGCATAACTGCCTCCCATAATGACTTTAATATGCATCATCCTGAAACTCCTAATTGGCCCTGGTGCTGGCAGGGCTTTCAGACCCAGCAGAATCTCCAGTGTTCAGCATCTTTTAGGAAGGAATGTAGCCAGAGAGGCACAAAAGATGAAATGGTTGCCTTATAAATTCTGACTGACTTTGAGAGTCCTTGTTCTAACAAGCAGGAGGATGCTGTTGAAGGCATCTAGATGAGACCAGTGGTGGGAGTTGTGTAGGTGAGCAATTGGTGAGGCAAGAGGAAGGGATGGGGAAAGGCCTTGTGGGTTTGGTGGGAGGAGATGGTTTCATTGTGAGCCATGTACCTACTTACCCTCTTGTTTCTGTTGTTGGTTGGAGTCTTGTCTGTACTGACACTGATTAATTTTTTTTTCTTATGGGTGCTTATGGGATTGGGCTGTGGTTTGAACTACTGATCCGAAGAGCTGGTTTATTTTTTTAGGACATGACCCTAGTCAGTTGTTCCTCTCTGCTTAGTGACTGTCTGGTCCCTGTGTGGGTGCTCATCAGACAGATCAGAGCCTGACTGACTGGGAAGGGTGAAATTTTCCTTAGTTTCTCCCCTGCTCTCCTTTTACCTGGGTGGAGGTGGAAGCCTGCCAGGCTGTGCTGGGGTTGTGTGGTTTCTGTGAATGATGGAGGACTGTCGTTCTTGCTCTCCTGAGCTGTCAGTTGGACACCTCTTGCAGACCTTAAATTCTCTTTAAAACAAAGCATTTGGCTTAGATTATTTAATTCCATTAAGTAATTTCACTGCTAATGCATAATTATCTACAGCAGTGACACTCGTCTATGCTTTAATTATCACAAAGCTGCACAACTCCCCCTCCCCCCTGCCTGGAAGTTGTCACTTGTGCAGGGTGGTTTTGCAGAGATAAGTGTGTAATACATGGCAGTGCTTTGGGTCTCACAATACTCAGACAGTTGCTGATTGCTAAATGTAGGCAATAGAAGAGGCAAGGATTTTGGTCTCAGTCTTCTATTAGTGGTTTTTATCCATGTGGAGTGAGAGACGTTGGGAAGGAAAAAGCTTATCAAAACTTCGTAATACTGGCTTGAAGATAAAGATGTGAGTAAGTGCTGATTGGAGGCATTAAGCTTACAGGAGTTGGGAAAATTTGGAAGCATAAGTATTTGTTTTTCTTTAGAAGAAATGCAAGAAATGAAGCATCAGTGATCCTGGGCAGCAGCCCACGAACCCTATTTGTGTTTAAGGAAGATTTCTTGTATTTATCTTTTTTTTCCCTCCACCCCCCTGCTTTGTTGCTGACTCTTTTCAGTAAACACCCTCTCAGAGTGCAGAAGAGTCCAGTAAAAATTATTGATCCAGCCAGTCATTGTGAGGAAACAGAGATCCAGGGTATTTACTCTTGAATTGAGAGAAGATGCATACTTGAGTGAAATACCTGCTGTTTCTTAACACCATACACTTGTTTGTTAAGGAGTGATTTTGTTAAAGGAGAGGACAAGGTCAGCCTGATCTGAGTAGAGGTTATGTGGGCAATATGATACTTGTCATTGAAAGGGTATAGGTCTGTTTGGGAATAAAGTGATCTGTAAAAGATTTCTAAACCCTTGCAAAATGAAGGCAGAAAAATCCGGAGGGGGCTCATAATTATACTTCTCTAGTTTCACAAAGCCGAGAGGACTGGGTTGGAGGCACTTCATTTAACTGGCAATGATGCGCTGAGGTTTGTGGATGAAGAGCACCTGGAGCCTGTGTCAAAAAGAGAGCAAATCTTGAGAGGGATCTGATAGAAATGAGGATAGTATGAAGAAGCAAAACCTGTGTGTTATCTTATAATAGATGGAAATGAGGCCATTTGTTGGTGTTATCTGCTGGCAGAGATGTTCTGCCAACTACCTTTGTTTGGAACTCTGGCCAAGAAGCGCAGTATGTAATTGTGTTCCAGCTTCTATCCTGACTGAATTCTTAGGATTGAAATTACATTTTTTCACATACAAAAGCACTGAATTTTTTTCCTTTGTATTGTCATGATGAAGGCAATTTTTGATTGCTGACTGTCAGGAATGAGGAAGGGAGGACTGTACAGCTTATGTTACAACATACATTCTTAGTCTCTACTGCACCTGGCTGGCAGCAGTGGCACCTGTTTGAGCAAGATTCCTTTGGCCTAGAAGTATGTTATATATTTTCTTTGGCCCAAGGATATAATGTTAAGTATGTTGAAGACCTCACAGCTTGCTAAGCTCTAAATTTTACCATCGATCTCATACTTGTTTTTCCTGGTATTTACCCTTGTAGTGGTTTATGTACTTCCCAGATAAGTAGACTGGCATAATATGGTGGTCAGTTTGGCTTTCTTCCTCTCAGGAAGAGTTATACTTCCTAAAGAGTAGTACTTGTATGTACTTACTTCTTACAGGAAGTGTTTATACCCTACAGTAATTTTGTCTTGGACCTTTCTTTCTGTGAACCTGAACATGACTGACAAATTTCCAAATGTCTCTTCTCTAAATGCTGTTGGTTGAAACACCTTTCATACCAGGCAGTAGATGCTCCCATAGAAAGAATTTAAAGTGACAGAACTGATACCCGGAACAGTTGTTGGATTTTTTGGTTTTATTTACAATTTGCCTGAAAACCTTCCCATAGGAGCACAGAAGTAGACACTGACTTAAGTGGCTTTTCTGACTCATCTGATAAAATCTATTTGCCAGGTTTGATGTTTCCATCATCTGCCTATGTTGTCTGATTCTCTGGAGCTCTGCTCTCACCTTTGTGAGAGCACACCTTAAAATTCACTTTTCAAATAAGACTGGGATTGAGATGTCATTCTTAAAAATAAATTTGGTTTATGCAAAGATACAGAGGAAAACACGGAGATGAGGAGAACTTCATGATGGAGGTGATGGAGTTCCATTGCCTGACATGAGTGAGATGCAATGTGGAAAAAGCTTTCCTTATACACATAAGGTTAGTCATTATAAGGGGACTGCTGCAGAAATGGGCGGGTGGCTTATCCCAGTGGGGCAGGCATGGGAGAAAAAACTAGTAACAAACCCCATAAACCTGGGGTTGGGGTAAGAGGGAGAATGGCACTTCCTGGCTTTGTGCACATGTGCTGCTTTTGCCTCCTGTGAGTTTGTTGGCAGGTGTGGAGAGAAAAGATCCCAGCCTGGCAAGTCAGCCACCAGTGTAGCTGATGATTAATTGCCCTTTTTAAATTGCAATTATGTCAGTCACAGAACCCGTGAATATTAATTCCGGATTTGCTGCGTGAAAAAGTGAGCGCTGATGAGACAGGTCCATTTTACTGATATCTCAAAAGTGGGATAAGTGCTGCAGCCAGTAGTTATTACTGAAAAGAAAGGCTGCTGTGACTCTTAGCTTTGCTTTGTGTCTGTCTTGTATCTTCTTCTCCAGAGTTCCTGTTCCCTTCTTTCAGAATCCTTCCAGTGCTTACACTGAATTTTCCACACTGACAGTAGAAGGTGGCAGGCTGACACCCAGAGTGAGTTAATCACTGCAGGCAATATGAGTTACCTGGATTTGGTGGATGGCTCTCCACCATTCCTGCTGCTTTCTGAATCCCTTAGAGGGTTCAGAATGAAATAGGAATTGCTTTTTTGCTGCTCCAGCTCTTTGCCTTCATCTCAAATGAGTGTAACCATTTGTTCCATTATACTTGGATATTTTGAGATAATTTTCTGATTGTGCCCTGTTGGAAGGATATTAACAGGCAAGCATCAGTACACCATGACTGTTTTCCTTTTGGTAATCTGCTTGAATACTTGGATGATGAAAATCTTGGTTTCTTCTGTGGTTTGGGTCTCTTATCAATCCTGATCCTGTCTAGTGTTTTCTGCATGAATCAGGACAAATTGTTGCATCTTGCTTGTGCTTTAGTTTTCTTGGAATAGTAGTTATCTCAAAAAGTCTTGTCATGTGTTGATTTTCACTGACATCTTTGAAGGTGAATAGTGTGGTATGCTTTTAGCAAACAAAAACAAAGCCCCTCAGAACCCTCTAGTGTTTTTTTATGCTTTTTGTTTTTTAAAGATTTGTCTTTCATTTAAAGCTTTTCCAAGTTTTCAGTTATAAGTGACTTTAAATACCTAGTTATCTCATTATTTGCTTGTGGGGCTGGTATATGCTGAGTTATCAAAATGATTAATGATTTGTAAGAAACTGAATTAGATGGTGGAAGTTGCACAAGTTATCTCCCCTGTTTGTTCTTTTAGTTCTACATTTTGTGTTTTGTATAAGTTGATTGTTTCTGAAAAATTTTCAGAATGGAGCCGTTAAAGATCTGAAAGTGTTGGGCATGTGAATGTCAACTAACTAGTTGGTGACTGTAGTCCTACTGAATTAAGGGCACTATATGATAACCCCTTCAAATAGAAGAGTTGTGACTTGCAGGCTGCCAATGAAAGGCTAGAGGAGAATTAGATGCAGCAGAGAACAGAAAAAATATTTTCAGTTTTTGCTTGGTGTGGTCCTTTCTTGGAAGGCCTCTAGGAGGCAGTTAAGTATATTTTGGTAAAGACTTTTTACCAGCCTGGGCCAGCATCAAGAGCTGGCCTAGGACAGCAGGTTCAGTGCATCATTCTGGCTTTTCTGTTTTCCTCATTATTCAGCTTTTATAATTGAATGGTAAATCACTTGTTTTCCTCTGACCCTTTCATTTTGGAAGGCTTCAAGCAGTCTTATATGGCTACTGTTGCCCTTTGAGGTGAAAATGAACCATTTTGTTTTATGAAACAAGCATGTCTAATAATGCTGTAACAACCAAGTTAGCTTTTGGTCACTAGTTCTTGTGGGTGTTATTTTCGTTGTTCTTCTCCTTGCTGTTTCCTTGGTGCACTCTGTCTTTACCCTGGTGTAGTAACTGCTTTGTCCAGTGCTGAGTTGGTGGCATGTGAGCATGGTTGTCACATGAGGAAGTGTTCATTTTCATGGCTGCTCTGAAGAGGTATCAGAGCTGCCAGCACCTCTGCCTTCCCAAACTGCCATTTATTGGTATGGGGTCAGCACTTAGAAACCTGTTGGCAAAATGCAGCGTTTTCAGTAATGTCTGGCTGATACAGAAGTTTCCATTGCATTGTAGGACTAGAGAAATCAAAAGCTTCAGCCTCTGTTTCTGTTTGGGTCGTGTTTGTTTTCCCCAAAATGCTTTGAAAGCTTTGTTTTGTTATCAGAAAATGAGCTTTAGTTTCATGTCACTTGTCCTTAGGATAATATTCCTTAGCTGACTGGGGACTCTGAACACTGATTTTAATTAATTGAAGTAGTTTTGAAACATGTATTTTTGTACTTAAATTGTTTCAGTAGGATTTGTTTCTGCAGGACTGTAGCAGCACACATTGCAAACTCTCCCTACAAGACATTGCCAAGACACTCCCTGTTTTAGGTGGCACCCGACAGACAAGCCCATAGCCTGCTGCTCCATGGTGTGAGGTGTGTACACTCCTCCTGTTGACACAAGGTGCAAATATCAACTCTGCATCAAGAAATGCCAAAGAAAAGTCACGTTTAAAGACTATGCAATATTAGAGGTGATTTCTGTCTTTAACAACATGTCTAATTATCCCTCACAGGGGAATGGTATGATACTCCAGTGATTTGTCTTGAAAAAGAGGTTAAGGGTATCAGGTCAGCACCTAGAGGCTTGCATTCAGAAAGTTGAGGTGTTTTGGAACAGAATATGCTGATCATCACCATCCTGTCAGTAGTTTTAATTTTCAGGAGCTGAGAATGGAAGCTAAAACTTGCAGTGGCTCTTTGTCTTGTAAGAAATTGGCTGTAACTTGTAACGTGACTTGAGAAAACAACCAGTGTTGTGGAAAGCTTGGAAGGAGAAGGGAGTCTGCTTTTGTGTGTTGGTTCCCCAACGTCATGTTAGTAGACCTTGTCCTTTTTATGTGGCAATTCCAAAGCTTGTGAGCTCAAGACAGGCTTTTCTTCCTTTGGG
Source organism: Acridotheres tristis (assembly GCA_037013685.1). Lineage (NCBI taxonomy): Eukaryota > Metazoa > Chordata > Aves > Passeriformes > Sturnidae > Acridotheres > Acridotheres tristis. Next base: position 11,043,799 of record CM072899.1, on the reverse strand, counting down.
GGCTGTGGTCTGAAAAGGGTCCTGCATTTACAGCTTGAGCTCTGTGACCAGCATGAGGAGGAAGGTGGGGATGGAGGAAGGTCAGTTCATCTGCTGCTTGTCTCCTTTCTGTCAGTGTAAAGAGCTTTACAGAGACAAGTAATATTTTGCAATTGAGTTTCTCTTTTAAAGACACTCTGATGCTAATGTTGATTTAATAAGGTTCTCTCGTTCTCTCTCCTTGCTTAATTTGAAACGTCTAATTTTGTGCTTCACAGTTCTGAACACAGAATTAGTGAGGGAAGAGGAGCCGGAGGCAGGAGGAGCAGAGTGCCACACCAGAAGTTGCCAGGGGAGATTGATTCAATAGAGTGAAAAGGTGCAAAAGGTTATATGTCCACAGTTCAGAGCAACGTGATGGTGGTACTAATGAGAAGGAAAGCTTGATCCTTTAAAATGTTTTAAGATCTCTGTGGGTGTATAACAAACATTAAATGAAAAAGGGAGCATTAGAGTGTTGGTTTCTTTGAGTGGATTTTTCTTTTGATTTTATATGGATGTAATATATATGACAGGCAGGAAGGATAATATTCTGAGATAAATAGACATTTTAAGGCTTTTATTTTAAAGGTTGTTTTGTTAAGTGTGGCATTTATTTTCAGAAATGTTGAGAGGTTATGAGAGATTGTGAATTTGATCTGGCTAATTTATTTTGACTGAACTTGAATGTGAGATTTTCTTGCTAGAATTTTATGCTTGTGGAAGAACCTATTGACATCCATGGACATTAAAATCCTTTGTCCTGGGGATAAATGTAAAGTCCCCAAAACCACAGTGCCGAAAGATTATTTAAAATATTGCACAAGTAATAGTAGTAATGAAAGCATTTTCTTTGCCCTCCTGCTTTGTTAGTGTGCCTTTCCTCTTCCTCATAGGAAACGACTCCTATGCAGTGGAGTTAAAGCCTAATTTGCCTCTTGCTTGAGTTGCATGACAGTTCTTCACACAACTGAGCGGACAGTGTAGAAGGAGCACAAGATGTGTTCAGCTTAGTTTTATGATAAGCTGCCAACATGTTTCTTTGAAAACCTCATTAAATCGCAATTAAATCCACAAGAAAAAAAAAATAGGCCATCTCAGTGAATACTTGATAGATGAGTTTGTGGTTTTCAATGCTGGCCAGGGGCATGATCTGCTTCTTGCAGTTGGAACTCAGTGAAAGCTTTGGTGCAGTCTGACCACAAAATCACCAAAAAACAGCTGCCAGCACTGGAAGCTGTGAAAGATGATCCTCTGCCTGGGTTTCTTTCATGCCCTTGGTCAGAGTGAAGTATCTGCTTCCTGATTAAAACTATGTATAAGACCTCCAACCCCATTCTTCTCACATTGTTTCTGGTAATAGGACCTGCACTTTTACCAATTGCTTCTGCTGAATGTGGTAGCTAACACTGGATTCTGCAGAGCTATGTCAAACATTTGGCTGGGGAGTGCACTTGACCAAGCAGGCCTGCATAAGGAATGAAGCTTTAGACCCAACTGTTAATATAGATTCTAAAAGAAACCTGATCCTGCCTTCGAGGGTTTCTTTTCTGCTGACTTTCAGTGCCTGTAGTGACTAGTCCCCAGGAATATTTATCAGATCACTTGCCTGTCTGGTTATTTCCAGTCTATTGCATTGGCCAACTTATTTGATCAATAAATCAATCAATCAACAGGTTCTTAAAATTACTTCCATTGACTTTGGAGGTGTAACACAGAAAAGGAGTGTACAGAAAAAAAATGATTGTATGTGTCCCAACTATAATTACAGAGCAAACAGAGTGGAGATATGTTTGTAACTAGCATCTACTACAATAAATATAGCAATCTGTCTTTAGGGTTCTGTGATGCTATGTTGTATTGACTCTTTAAATTTGCAAACTCATGGAGCATGAATCTTGGCTCTCTCAGGTCATCTGACTGCTTTATTTAGAGCATCCCCTGTTTTAAAGCTAAATTTCAAGTTTCTTGCTTTTGATTGAAAGGTCCAGAAATAAATACTTCTGTTTCCTTAGCATGTGACATAATTTTTGAGCTTCAGTGACAGCAGAATGTTTTCTTTTCCTGAGGAAAGTTTCTCAAACTGCTTAACTCTTCCTGCTGCAGCTGGTCTGTGCCATCTTCTTCTTGACAATAGCAAGACCTGGTTCGTGATCCTTGTTGATAGACTTCCAGGTACTGCTCCTTCACAGAGAAAATGCTCTCCTCCTACCCTGAATTTTCCAAGCCATCTGCCTTAAGCAAGAGTGTGTTGCATGGGCCAGTAAATGGTCATTGAATCAGCTTGGAATTCTTGTGGTTCTTAGAAACATTAAGCATTTTCACGATGGGAAAACTGTTCTTTGCAAATTGTCCCATCAAATGGAAATCAAAATTTTGCTGGCAGTGACACAGATTTGTAAGTTGCTGTTGATACAATCATGCCCTGGAGATTGCAATGTAAAAATAAAGAATGTGGTTTTACAATAACCTGAAATCCTTGTTGTTGCTGAATCTACACTCTTCTTTTTGCAGATGATTTCATTATGATATACTTGGACTTCATTAAAAGATGCAACCTTGCAGCGTTTTCTCTTATCACAGCCTTAAGAGGAGCTGAGAGTATGTGTGTTTGAGAGCCTCTATATTCTCTTCCTACAACACACAGTGGGTTGCAAGTGCTTTGGAAGCAAGAGTCAGAGTCTCTAGTGGACATTTTGTCTGTAGCTCAAAACCACAACTTAATTCACAGCCTTTCATAAACACTGACTGTGGCCTAGGATGTAGGGAAATGCTGCAGGTGAACATGGAGGTACCTTTTCAGAATTGGTTGTAGGGAAATTTACTGCTGACTGCCTGTGTGTCTTAAGTGATTGGAGAAATAAGGGAGATTGAGAGCAAGTTCCTCACTTCTATGCTTTTAATTTCCTGGGTAGTCTCTGATTATACTTTCCATGTGTTTTTACTCCATAGGTAACACCTTACTACAAGCGTGATTATGTATGTGGACTACCCCAGACCATTTATTTTGAGTCCCCCTATGCTTTATGTGGTCCTTCCAGTAAGGCTTTGGAATCCACATGATTTGTACTAAATGTTAATTACTGTATGCCTTTACCACATGCACCTTGGCAAGCTGGTAGCTTGGAATCTGCCCCCAGAATGAGACTGACCCTGTAAAGTTCTGTGAAGTATGCTTTGTGTATGTCTAGGATGAAAGAGCAGGGAAAAGAGGAAAATATACCTGACTGTCAAAGGGGTAAAAACAAGCTGTGTTGTTTGAAAGTGCCCCTGATTCTCCACCTGCTGAAGAATTCAGAGACAGACAGAGGATGCACGACCATGGCTGAAGGCTTTCAAGAATTTTCTTACTTAAGTATATAATTATGGCAGTCTATCTGTATTAAAAAGCAGCTCCAAAGTCAACTGCATTTCTTTTAAGCTGTATAATGTTTGGGATAATAACTTTTAAATTTAAAAAAAAAAAGGTTTTTAATCTGGTGTATTCATTTTACTATGCTAGCCTGTATCCATTGGCTGGTGCCTATAAATATCTGTTTTGTTCAGGGGCAGGTAAAAATTGTGTGTAATTTCGGAGAGCAAATGTAGAAAGGGAATTCCTTCTGGACACACAGGGTTCATAATATTTACTGCTTGGAGGCACATGGGTTGATTATTAATGCCATCTTGATTTTTTTCAAAACAGTGGTTGTGTGTGAGGTACTATGTTTGACTCAAAAGCTAATATATTTGGTATTTAGGAATCTGGCAAGAGAGAGCTCTGTCCCCATATGCAGGCACAGCAATGAGGTTGGGATGTAGGCATGCATAACTGTTATTTCCCCCCGTCTGTCCTATCCCTAGAAAGCCATATGCCACCCTTAGGCTACTGTAATGGGAGTCTGCATTAATGATTATGAGCTAGAAATAATCCAAGAAGAGTTGAGTGGCCTTCGTTTCTAGCTTTATGAGAAATACCTCATTGACTCAGTCTGAAATATATTCTGGGATAGAAAGTCATAATTAATATAGAATTTCATTATGCCCTTCCTTGAAGTTTTGGTTGTTGGTTTGTTTTTCTTGTTCTAAATTGGTCAGGGACTTGGAGATTCTTAAATTTAATAGGCAGAGTAGGAATTTAAGCAAGAAGGTAAAAATTTAGAGTGAGTTGTTGACTCACCTACAATCAGAAATAAGCATCTTGAGCATACATCTCTAGAGAACCTATGCTCTGCAAGATTTCTAAAACCGCTGAATGCCTTGTCTGTTGGCAGCCTGCAGAATGAAAACTATGTATGTATGTATGTATAGAAATGGTGATGGGAAAAGGAGAATGTGGAAATGGGCTGGAGTATTAAAGCAAGCAGTGAAAGCAGATGGTTTACATTAGATTTTGTAAAATAGGTTTCTCTTAATTTTGTTGTAAATGAAAACCATGAATGGTCACCATTGCAAACCTATTTGTATCTGTGCCATAAGTATTAGGATGCAGTTGTCCCTGAATCGCAAAAGGGCCAAAGTTTTTTTGGCTGCTTCCCATCTTCATGTTTATAGAATTGTGTATGGTCTGTATGCACTGGAGTTAAGAAATTTCATCACAGCCTTTCCTCAAAATTGATTGCTGTTCAGTGACTCTTCCTTCACCCTCTCTATTGTCAGTTAGTTACATCTCAGACTCTCATTACATTTAATATTGATACTGCTTCAATTTTTCACTAAACTGGAAGAGTTGAAGAGTCTGGAGTGGCTACTGAATGTCTAGATTTATTCTTTAAATACTTGAATTTCTGTCATTGTGGACCATGATAAATTTAGAGCTGGATTATTGCTTTAAGAAGAAATGACTGTTTGCTCATTCAGTGATGAAGTCTGGCCATCAAGATGTTGGAATATGTGCTGCAGAGTTCTTCAGATACTGACATGAGTGCAAGAGTTGTTGCCAACAGCTGTCTTGGGTTTTGGGCACCTGCTGCCTCTCATTTCTCGCATCTCCCACTCTATCTTCCGCTCCCAAAGCTGGCAGTGCCCCTAAAAATACTTTGTGTTGAGTTCTTAAGTAGGAGATCTCTACCAAGCTGGTAGTCTGGATTCCTGAGTCATTGGTCACACTGCAGTGACATCTGTTCTTTGACAGAGTTATTGACTATGGCAAGGAAATGGACTTTGGGGGGAGCTGGTTCCAGTCAGGTAACAGAGGCATTGTCCTTCCAAAGGCCAATGACCTGTGCTGATCCTTCCTCCCTCCCTGCCAATCACAGAACTGTGTTTTGATTGCTCACTGCCATTTTTACATTTCCCCAGAGTGTGACAGACTTGTGTGGTGTGCACCATGTGTAAGGATGATGCAGTGTAGTGAGTCTGGGAAGAGTTGCTGGGAATTGCCCTTATAAGTGAAATGGGATTTTGGTGCTGTTTATTTGATTCCATTGAAAGTTGGACTGATGATACATATATGGGAAGGCATAATCAGTGCTCAAATGTGAAATATTGAAAAGCACAGATGTAGTACTTGCACAGTTCCCATATCCAGCCAATGTCTTCTCCAAGTGTCCGTACAAATCCCTAGGACAGAGGCTGCTGGTTTGGCCTGAGATCCTGTTTCAGTAAACTTTTGCTTGTGATAGAGTTAGGACTAATATCTTGACTGGGTTTTGACCTCAAACAATTAAGTCCAGTATTTATTCTGGTTCCTGCTGTCCAGTGGGTTAGCTGGAAGAGAAAAAAACCCTTTTCAGCAGAAGAGTTCAGAAGTATTGACCAAGGGTGTTGAAAGATGACTTGTATCCCAGGGCTGGAATTATAAACCTCATAAGTTGCCATCTGGTAGCTGGAAGTGAAGTTCACTTAGGAAGCAAGGAAACCAGATATTGCTCATTTCTTAAATGGATTGCTTAAATTTCAGAAATATTGATGGAATGGTTGTGTCTCTTGTTGTCAAAACTGGTAAATGCAGGACTGCAAAGAGATCTTGGCACATGCTTAGAAGTTAGCAAAGCTTAAGCCAGTTGCCGTCTTGACTTTTCCTTCTTGTATTATTTTATTAGTATTTTATTTAGTCAGAGGTTTGTTTTTTTTCCAATGCAGCAATATGTACTACTACACGTTCTAATTTTCCTGTTTCCAGTCAGTGGAGTGTATCTATTCCTATTCTTAGAGTAATAATTTTCCCTCTCCTGAAGACTGACAGAATTAGAGGCCTTGGCAGTACCTGAAGAAGAGATGCTCTGTGATTAGTGACAGTGTTATATTCTCTAAAACCCTAATTTTGCTGCTGTGCATTGTATCTTACAGGGCACATAGATCATAGGGCTTCTCCTTGCTCTCACTTCTAGCCCCTCTCCAGTGCCACTGAGTCAGTACCTTTTGTTTCTTCTGTCATGCAAGTGTTTGTTCACCAGGAATATGTCAGTCCATGGCTCAGGCACCCAGGGATGACAGATGTACATCCAGTAGAGTTAGTGGTGTGCATGACCTACCTGCTGAAATAATAGCAGGCACCATGAAGAGTGCTGTGTTCCTCCTATCCATCTGCTGAGGATGGACAAACTTGCAACTGCTAAAATGTAAAAGCAAAATTAAGCCCATCTATCCTGACTGTAAAAATCATCAGAAAGAAAAATGTTATTCAAATCAGACTTCTGTCAAAATTGGTCAGTGATTGCCAGTAAACACCTGTTGTGTATTGGTTTGTTTGGCCAGGGACTTGATGCTGCTATATCAAACCTGTCTGCAGAAAGGGGGGAACTGGCTTCCCTCAGTTGAAATGTAGATATTCAGTTCCAACCCTCTGAGCTGATGCAAAGGATGAGGATGGACGACACACATATCTGATAACACATCATCCCTCAGTTACCTGAAGTATTCACTCTGTGCCATTAAAATGATGACAGATCCCATAAAAATATTACCCTCCACCATCTGCTCCCACTGGCAGTGAACTATGACCAAGAGGAAAGTTCTTTGTGCCCTGTCAACTCCCCTCAAATAAATAATCATAATGAAAAAAGGCCAGCTATTCTGAAGTTCCTGCTTAGCCAATGTGCTGCTGATTGAAGGTAGCCCTGAGAGGCAGGGAAGGCTTGCAGCCCTTTACAGCAAATGAGAGCTGTGCCTGCCTCATAAATGCCTTGGCTTCAAAAGGAGGTGGTTATGGGCATGAAATGTTTATCATCTTGTACTTGCTTTGCTGCTGCGTTACTGTGTAAGTAAAAAGTAGTAACAAGTAAAGAAGAGGCAGTACTTCAGCCTGCTTTATCTGCTTGTCTGTGCACTTAAATAGGCTCATGGACAAAAGACGGAGCAGGTGGAGGCAGCTTGGTTTTGACAGAGGTTTGGACTGTGCACTCAAGAGGTTTTCAGTTGCCTGTGAAGGGGAACGTGGTTGGAAGGCTGATCAGTAAACTGACTTTCTGTTAGGAATCACTCTTTGAAATGAAGAAGATGACTTGCTACGTAGGTCAGCTTGTGCATTCAAAAATGCCCTTTAAAAGATTACTTGTTCTTTGCACATGATGGAAGCAGCAGAGTTGTTGACCACCTCCTTTTGAGTGTGCCCAGCACTGCCACGTTCTGTGGCACATGTTGTGTGTCAGTGTCTCTAACACTGTGCAGCACCTTGCATGCTCCCTGCAACTGCCTGTTTCCCAGCTGCCTTTGCTTAGCTCCCACCCTAAATGGGGATCCTGCAGCAGGCTGTGGGGACTTTTACTGTGGGTTTGGTTTAGGGGGTGCATGTGCTTTTGTTTTGCTTGAACAGCATAATTCCCAACAGGGGACAGCACTACATTGCTTAAGATGCTTGTCATTTTAAAGGAACTTTTCTAAACTTGTCCTCCTAAAAGCTATATTGCACAGCAGCAGGCAGCCTCCAAAAATCACTGATTTCCCTTTTTCTTCTCTTTCCCTTCCTTTCTCTCTTGTGCTCTCTTTATTCCAAGCCTGTGGATTTGGACGCCTGGGTAAGCTCTATTTTTTTTCTGGATCTTGCTTATTCCAAGTGTCATATTGTTACTGTGCGTGTACAGATTGTTATTGCTGAGCACAGATGCAGGATTTTATTTTCTGTCATTACATTTTAAAAGGTGTTCAGCTAGAAAATTGCATATTATTTCCTCCATAAAGATTTTCACTGTTTCCTTGTGTGTAGCTTACAGCTGCTGAAACCAAACTTGATCTGGTGATGTGTATTGTTGGCTAAGAGAGTAGCAGAAACAGGAGGAAATGAAGGTTATACCAACATTGCTTTTTAAGGCCATGAGTTGCATCTGGTTTCTAAAATAGAACCTGGTCACCTGCTTTCAACAGAATGAAAGGTAGGACAAAAAGCCCATGATTTTGTAGGCCTCTTGTCTGGAGCAGCGATTGCAGACAGCTCTACAGTAATGGTGATATTTCTGCTGATGCCAGTGGAGGTTGAGTCAAGGCTCCCCTGTGGCTACTTGCTTGGTACAAGCCTTCCTGTAAAGTTCTGCTATTCAGTCTTGGGCATGAAGTACACAAATTGCCTCTTACTATTTCAGTGTTGCCCTTTCAGCTCTGCCATTCCCTTTAGACTTGGCCAGAAACATGCCAGCTAGCTAATTTTGGAGTTAGCTCTGTTCTTTAGTGAATTGCTGTCAATTCCTTCTTCCCATCTTGGAGTCCTTAATAGCGTTTGTTTTTCTCCCCTGTCACCTGGACTGCTACCAGGACTGGAAGAGACTAGGGAAAGCACGAAGTATTAGAATTTGCAGTTGTGAAATGTGGCAAGCTGAGGTGCCCAGCCAAAACATCCCTGCTGTGCTGCTGCAGAGCTGTAACTGCATACCTTTGGGGGAAACTGATAACTCCTCTCAGCAAAGACAGGATGATGTAGAAACTAGGCATTTGATAGACTTGAGATCCTTTCCTTTATCCTTGTAGCTTATTTCCCTGCATTGCTTCTGACTGATTATCTAGGCATCGTCTTGCTAGTTTGTCTGTGAGTGGTGGAAGTGCTTTGCCAAGAAGATAAATATTTTTGCAGTAATCTTGCCAAGTGCTGTGACTTGCCTTTTAGGAAGTACTTTATAGGCTGAGGTTTGGACCTTTCCTTCTAGTTTGAGTTGCCCTTTGCAGAGAGAGAGATTTTGGGTATTTTGTCCTCCAGGAGAGTCTTCTGCATATCCTCTTCCCAAATCTCAGAACCCAAACAGTACTGGGGAGAGATAGTAGCTGTCAGCTGTGGGCTGTGCTAACACTGCACTTTATTCCTGGGTGCCACATTCCTTACTATCATCTGACCCTGCCAATAAGCCCTTTTTTTTTTTCCCCAAGCAGATTTCTGCCCTAGTTTTCATGTTTAACAAGGTGATGAGGTGGGACTGTGATTAAAAAGAATAAAAATCTGGTGATATTTTGGAGTGTGACAAAGCCAAAGCTAATCTGGGAATGGTTATAGCTAGAGTGAAACCCAGCTCTAGATCAGTTGCACAGTCTGATGTGTGGCATGTTAGTGTCAGTTCAGGACAAGGCTAAGAGTGTCTGGTTTTGTTCATAGAGAATGAACCAATAATATTTCATTACCTCAATTAGGAGCTTGTAAAATATTTCTTTTGGCCTGTCTTTCAGCTAGCAGGCCAGTGCTTGAATCCTTTAGTTGAGCCAGTTTATAATGTATAGCTTTAGAAATGTGCTTGCACTGTTTGTTTCTAAATGGGTTACTTGATAAAGGGAGAGAAAGAGGCAGAGAATCACATAACTCTGCCCTGGCTCTTTGTCACTGTTCAAGGCAGCACTGAGATAACCTGAAAAACCTTGGGCTGCAGAAAAAATGTGAAGATAAAGGAAAAATTTGGAAGAGCACCCAACTAGTCCACGGATCCATGCCCATGGAAGCTGTAGCAGCACATTAGTAGTATGCCTTCATTTTAAGAATGTAGTATTCCTTTTGTGAGAATGCAATCCTTGTAAATTCTGACACAATCACAGGGGATTCTTGAGTATTTCTTGAATACGTCTTATACCTAGCTTTTCTACAGAGGGCAATGGCCAGTTGCATACATGCTCTTTTATAAATACGTCCCCTTTTCCAAGTTTTGGGTGCATTCCTGTGTTCTATAGCTGAGCGTGCTCTTTCTTCCATGTCTGTTTTTGTTTCTGTGTTCATACTTCTTGGACATCACACTCTGTTCTACACATCTTAGGTGTCATCTCTGGGCTTTGGTCACCTCTTGCACAATATATTCAAGCCTCCAGTGTAGTTGTGCAGCTTGGAAGTGAAATGCAGCTTTCTGATACCTGATTTTCAAATCAGTGTTATCATATGCATGTTTTCCCTTCTCCTTCGTTTTTTAGTTCTAAAGGCCTTTTTTCAAAAAGTGTATTGATGCTTTGTTTGGCACTTGGAATCTCAATCCCCTGTGAAATTGTAATCATCTTCATAGCAGCCAGTTCTGTCTGGGACATCACAAGCTTCTGACTTCAGGTAGGGAATAAGCAGCAGGACTGGAGGAACTCTTAATAAATATCCTATATTCGTTCAAAATGTCCCTAGTTGCCTAACCCAGTTTGGAACAGTGGATATTTCAGATGACACATGCTCTACTATACAGTTTGTACTTCAAACATCATCATAAAGTGTGCTAAAGTTTTCAGTAATAACAGCTGGGGATAGAGGGAAACAGAAAGCAACTTTGAAGCAGATCTGTCACAAATAGAGTGTTTCTTTGCATACTTCAATGCGCTGAAACAGCAGCAGCTCTTGAAAACAAGTGAGGCATTGAAAATATGTTTGTGTTGCAAGTACAAGGTTTCTCTGTAACCCCTAGTTCATCGTACATTATGGGTGATAAGTGGGACAATGGGGGATAACATGGGAGAAATTACTTAGGGGGAAGAACGGGGAGTACTCTGAGGTTATAGTCTGCAGTTAGGAGATCCAGTTTTTGTTCTTTGACCTCAGTTTTGCAAGAGCCTGGGGAAGTGACTAACAGAATGTTAGTGCAGGGTGCATGGGTGTGGAGGCATTATTCACTGCCAGCTCCAGTGAGGTCAGCTCACAGTCTAGGGGTTGTCATTGTGCAGAGCAGCACACCCCTAATGTGTCTGCATCTCAGCACCCTACTTGAGAGATTAAGTTTTGGGATTGTGTTCCCTTCCAGAGGGGTTGTAAGGATCAGTGTGCTGGATTTCTTGGTGAATGATGTCACACAAACTCACAGGTTGGAAAGGTGGCTGAATGTGTGGGTTTGTGATCCATGTCTTGCCAGAAACAGCATAAAGCCTCTTGCACACTAGTATTGTTACATTTGATTTGTTACATTGATTTTGTACTTCCAGAATATCCACTATCCCAGGAGACTAGCAATGATACATAATTATTTAGATTAAACAGAAACTTTCTTGAGTTATTGAAAGAATTTATTATTTCACTCTCTTTTCTTTTTTCCTCCATCATATGAGGCACTTTCCATCTGAATCATGCAAAGGGACCAGTACTGTCTTACTCTTCTTTCTCTTTCTTACTTATTTTCCCCTTAAAGAAATGCAAGTCACCTGCAGAGTATTCTGATTTTATGGGTGTTATGCAGAAAACCTGCAGGAGAATTGGGGTCCTTTGATCATCCACTAGACAATCCCACCTTTTTTAATCTGTTTCATTTTATTTGAAATTTCCTAGTCCTTTTCTATTTAGAAGATCAGTTCAGAGGAATAGCTGTGGTTCCCTTACCAGAAAATGGTTATCGTTCTGGCACTTACAAAGTACCCATCGGTGCCCCTATTGTTGCTGTGCTTTCTCTTTTGTCAGGCTGCATGTATGGGGTAGCTCATTCTCATCCCTGTCCCCATCTTATTCCAGCTCGTTTCCAGGTAGTAGGGCAGCTATAGGTTAAAACAAGGCCAGAGATTTTGCTTTTGATCAAGTGCCTTTGAGAGAGAGAAGATTTAGATATGAGTCTCTACTGCTTGTGTCTTATCCTGGTCCTGTTTTCTGGGATAGCAAATATAGAAACAAAAATACTTATTTTTCTTTAAAAACAAAGAAACCCAGTTCACCACCACACCCCTACAATCTTCCTATTTCATATAATCCTTTTCTTGCTTGCTTATCAACCACCCTCACTGCCTAGATTGAAATCTTTTCTAAGCCTTATTATACCACTGTATTTCCATCAGCGGAGGAGCAGAAAGGACATGCACAGCAACTTGCTTTCAGATGTAATTTTTCTCGTTAGCAATGGCTTTTGGCCGTAAAATGACAGGTCTGAGCCCACGGGGATATTTCTGTCCCAGCTGCTTAATCATGTTGGACCAGCATTTTCTGTGGTCATACCATCATTAGAAGTTAAGAGAATGTTGCTGGGATGCTGTGGACTGGCAGGGTTTGTGTCCATGTTAAGCAGGCTAATCATTCTGGTTTTGAAAGGTCTTCTGCCTGCTGTTAACTTCCATGGCCCCAGAGATTTTGAGGTGGGATGGGGGATGAAGAACAGCTGCCATCTTTTCTTGCTATTGTTTCTTGTTATTTTTAAACTTCAAAAGTTAGATTCAGTTCCATCAATGTCATGTTTTCTTAATGCTGGTTCAGTTTAGGGATGGGAATATAATGAAGTGGTGCTGGCTGTAAGGAGCTAGAAGGCTACAGCTGTTGCTGTGCCCACACAGACTTTTTAGTTGAGCACTATTTAGCTGATGAATACCAGATATACTGTTTTGAAAGTGTTGTGCTTATAATTTGGAAGATAGAAGAGAAATTCTCTGACAGCCATCTCTCCTCTGAGTCTGCAGCACCAGCCAGAGGAACTGTGAGGGTGCTGATGGGGAATGCACAGAGAGAGCACTTAATTATCTGGATATCCTATGTATGTCTGTTGTAGAGAAGTATTTAATCCTTAGAAGCTTTTGGACACTCCAAGGGGCAAGGGTTTATAAAGAGGAGGATTTGAGGGGATTTGGGAGGGTTTTTTTTCAGCTAAGGTGAAGAACATTTGAGTAATGACTTTCATGATGCGTGGAAAAACAGACATGGATAAGATGGAGTTCTGAAAAAGGGAATGGGAAGGTGTCAGCTTTCTATGATTATATATTTTCATTTAATAAGAAGTGTAAAACCAAGGGTTTGAGTTCAGGTATGATGCTAATAAGAGCATTTTGAATGTCGGGGGATAACCCAAAATGAGCTGCAATTCTTAAGGTTTGTAGTTCCACTGAGGGGATCTCATGCAGGAGTCCTTAGCAGTGATTTATTTTTAGTTCCTTCCAGTCTGCATCACATGTACTTTCCTTGCACTATATTGTTCATTTTTAATTTCTTCTTCTACTGATGCTGTTTTGTTATCCTTCCCAGGCTATGGAGCTGGAACGCAGGGAGGCAGAGTTGAAGCTACAAGAGAACTTCTATAAAGAGCAGTTTTCCCGCATTGAGAAGAAGGTAAGGCTGAGCTGTCTTTATTTCTGGCCCCTGCAGGGGTAGGACATGAATCTGTGTGGATCCAAAAGACACAGAACCAAGATGTGTTGTCCTGCAACGTGGAACTGTCAGCTGACAGTATCTTTTCTGCCCCCCACCCCTTACGTAAGTGATGAAAAAGCTGCACAAATCTTTTGAGCAATTTGCCTTTGAAAGATAAAGGGTTTTTTAACTGGATGATTTTTAAAAAATGATTTATAGTACTTCAAACTATTATCCTTTTCACCATGGGATTTAGGTGAAAGCTGAATTGAAAAAAACAAACAAGTGCCCTGTTTTTTATTCCTTTTGTTAAAAATCCTTTCCTTAATAAAAAAAAAAATCAACCACCACAGAATAAATTTTGCTATAAATATGAATTAAAGTTGTATTATTAATTTTTCTCTGGGGAGCCAAACAGTTCAAAGAGTGGTGCTGCAGTACACTGCCTGCTTCTTGCTGGATAAGCCTTTGAAATGAACATGATTTAAAGAGACACTGTCAAGCATCTTTTAAGCCTGAAATGACCTTTGAAAATCCATTTAGGGATTTGAATCTCTCCCCTAAACGTGGGATTTGCTTCTCTGTTTAATTGTTTACCATGATGAGTTTTTAAAAATTGATGCCATAAAAATAGGAGCAGCCATGCTGTTCCTTATGAACTAATGTGTTCCTCACTTCCTGGCAAAATGAAATAATGTTATAAGTAGTCTTTATTTTTTAATAAATGTGGAGCATAATCTTCTCCAATTTGAAGCAATTAGACCTCCTGACAGGGAGTTGCATACATTCGACTTGTAGTTGTGTTATGTGACTAAAAAAAAGTGCAAACAATGAAAAGGGTGGATTGTAAAGAGACAGAACAATCAATCAGTTTTACTACCACCATGTAGCAGGATGGTGAGTATGGACCATGGGAAAATTGTAGATTATAGGAACGGTAGGAAGCTGTTGGCATATCTATTCCTCTTTTCATTCCCTCCTACTGTATGACTGTCCACGCTGCTTTTTTTTGAGCCATCAGTGGTAAAACATGCCTGTGAGCAAATTCACATGATACAATTTTACAACACTTTAATCCGTACAATTCATTAAAAATAAACTATTAAAACTACCACTCAGTGTTGCATTCGTATTTTAAATTCTATTTCTAGATAATGGGGATTGTTCAGTGAAATTGCAAACAATCTAGCAGCTATCACTCTAATTATCACAGTTGTCCATATGTTCATATGGAAAGGGAATTTTTGCAATTTCTTGGTCCCATGCTGTTTGCTTCTATTATGTTCTTCTCTCCGGATCTGGTTTCATGAAGCGGAAATTGCAAGGAAAACCTGTGTGTCTGTCCTTTATGGACATGGGAGTGGGGAGAAGTTTGTGTCCAGGCTTCATTGTCCTCTTTTTGAAATCTTTTGTTGTCATTTGTGTTTTCGAGTCCATGTCCCTTGCTACAGGGACACCTTTATAAACGATGTGATGGATGTTTTAGTGTGGGATCTTCTTGGGGGAGTAAGGTGGGCTGCCCATAGTCCTATTCAAACTGCAGAGCTACAGAGAAACTGTCTGCTAGTTGTTATGTGTACAAAAGCAAATAGATAAAAAGAACAGGTTTTCTTTCCTCTCTTGAAACACTGTGTAGTTTCTGACCCTTAAAGACTAGCATTTTGCTGGTAATAAAATAGAAGAATGCCTCCAACTGTTAGTCTGGATTGGAGTGGGAGGTGGTGGGGGCTAGAAGGGAAAGGAGAGAAATGTACTTGAAACAGTGTAATAAAGCTTAATTGTATTAGTTTTGAAAAAGGTTTTTGATCTTCTCCGAGGATAATTTTATTCCTATAATGGTTGGAAAGATGGAAAATGCAGCACAGAACAATCTTTTTTATTAGCTGTTGCTTTTATATAATTCTGCTTTTATTTGTTGAATACACGCAGACCTTGACATTTATTTATTTATTTTTCCTTCCACTGTGCTAAAGCTTTCTAACTCAGGCTTAGATATATTTTTATATATCTGTGTATGTGTGTGTCAATATTAGAAAAAAAACTCTCAGTAAGGGGGTGGTAGGGGAGAGCTCTGAAATAGAATTTTGATTTCTCTGCTGTTTTAAGAGGGGATGGTCACTTGAGTGTGGTCACTGATAGTTCAGAGGCGTTTGGCTGTGAGTGAGTGAATATGGCTCAGTGTGGAGGTAGCAAACTGAAATTTCTCCTTCTAAGGATCAGGCTATCAGGAATTCCCCTCTCTCCCCCACTGCTGTGCCCAGGTTGGTTTTGTCCCCACTTCTGCCTGGTAACAGAATTCAGCAGTAGGAGACTTAGAGATTTGTTTTTGAAGGACGTTTTGAACTATTGATGTTAAAAATCCAGTACCTTCCCAGTAGGATGCTAAGAGTAATTGTGTTACATACTCCTTACAACATAAGAGCTGCTTGGTGAATCAAACACAGAGACTATCTCGTTTCCTCTGACAGTGGTCAGTTTGCAAAGGCTTTGAAGGAAGAAGAAAAAAACCATCACCAAAACAAAGCCACAAAGAAAACTTTTGGAGAGCAGCTTTGAGAAGAGTCTTCCTAAATGTTGTCAGTTGGAGGCAGACACGTGCCCTGCTGCACGAGAGTTTATTTTCATTCAGTATTTTTATTCACTGAAAGTTGGATTGGTGCCATTGTTCTTCTATGCGTCTCAGGCATTTTTCCTGTAGCCCTGTTTAGCTCTGTGCCTCCAACGTTATATGGCAGTGTGTGCCACAGGTTAACTTAGGTACTCTATAAATTCTCTGTTACCAGTTACAAAATATTTTTTTGCATTTAATATCCTTTATATGAAAGAAATAAAATAAATTCTCCTCATCTGTAGAATTCTGTTCCCTCTTTTATCTTTCCATTAAACTGAGCAGTCCTTGCCTTCTCAGTCTCCACTTCTGTGAATGATTTTTTTCCAGGTTTCTCATTCTACTTGTTTGTCTTTTGGCACTTTCCCCCTAGCAGCTCTGTCTTTGAGATGTATTGACCAGAATTGAACTCGGTAGTTCCCTTGAATGTAGCAGATTGTGTGAATACATTATCCTTTTATTTTGTAATCTTTAAAAGAGTACTGTAATCTACTGGACAGAGCACAGAATTGGAAGGAAAAACCTGCTCATTTTCTAATAGCCGTTTCTCTTTTGGGAGTTTGAAACAATTATTTAGTCTATCTATCTCAGTTATTCCATCTATATGATGGAATGGCTTATAATGGGAGGGCAAAGTGTTGTGAAACAGTAAAGCTATAAAAATGCTAAAAAGGCTTTGCCTTTAGTTTTGCATGAGGTGAACTACGGGTGTACCTTATTTCAAACAGATCTTGAGAAACTCAGTTTCTCCAGACAGTCTTATTACCATTTTCACAGGAAAAGGTACGTATGAAAAAATAATTGCAGTATTTCAGCTTTTGGGGTTTTCCTTGCATCTTCTACTAAAGCACTGGAAGAAATGAGTACAGCAGTTCTGTGTCACAGTGAGAATCTATCTAATTCAGTATGCTGGTCCTGGCTGTGACTGAAAGTTGAATGTCCAGGGATAACTGTAAGAACTGAACTGATGGGAGAAGAGGTTGTGGTGTCTCCTTTACTGGAGACAGTCCAGGAGCGTCTGGACACAATCCTGTGCCTTGTGCTCTGGGATGACCCTGCTTGAACAGGGAGGTGGGACAGATGACCCACTGGGGTCCCTTCCAACCTGATCAAAGCAGGGTTATGGGGTACTTGTCCCAGATGCTTTGACCATCCTGGCTAGTCATTTTTGGAACTTCTCATGTATTTAATCCTCGGGGGGTTGTGAGCCGGGACTGTGTGCACAGTGCTGGGGATACGGGGGGACTGTGAACATGTGTGGCAGCTGTGTCAGAATCACAGAATCACTGTTTGGTTCTCTGTTTCTTTGTAGTGCCTGACACTTGATTTGCACTTCTGACTTGTGTTGAGCAAATGCCACACACTGCTGTTGCTGGCAGCATTTCGGTGTTTTGAGTGCAGATTTGAATATGTACAGTGGGTGTACTGGGATTAAACCAATGCTGGGATTAGTGGCTGGGAATATTCTTCCCACTGCACCCTTCATTGTCAGATTGTCAGGGGTTGTGTATGTGGGAAGGGATGGTGGGCTTCGTTCTGCCTGCAGTGTTGTGCATGCTTCTTAGGGATTTTTTTTAAATCAAATTTTATTGAACAAATTCCTTGCTGAGGATCATGACACTGGTAAAACCCTTAATCTTCATCACTTTAACTCTGATAGTTTGTTGTAGTTGTGTATTTCTGTCTCTTGGGTCACTTGCATATTTTTGTTTTGGAGGGCCTGAAATATTTTGGTAATCAGGAAAATGAGAGGGAAAAGCTGCTTTGAATTGACTGTTTCTTAGATGAGTGTGTGTGATTGCAGGATTGGAGCTGGTGATACAGACATTCCATTCCACATCTGTGTTTCAAATGTGACTGTCTAATCTCAAATAAGTAATCCAGTAATGAGACCTGACTAATTTATTGTAAGTGGTTAAACTTCTAACTCTGACTTGTTTCAGTCATTTTACATCTCATCCATGTAATTTGAATTATTTTGTAAATTGTGTGTCTTCTCTCAACTGTTTTGAACAAAGTTTTGTACTGTAGTGTTCCTCTGGCTAGGAAAGAGTGAGAGTTAGGCTAATAACCTGTAGGGAGAACCTTAGACAAACTCAACTTGAGAAGCTCAAGATGATGTTTTTTCATGCATTTATTTGTTACTAGAAGCGGGGAGGGAGATGGAGGAGCTTATTGTTAATAGTTTACATATATACTGCTCAGAACTGGGATTTTTATTAGGGATTCTGTGTGTATGCTTTGTCCTGCTTGCTCCAAGCAGTAGAAACATCCTTTAAAAAGTATAATAAGAAAGAAGTGCAGTCTCTCCTGGAACCCTTCAGATGCCAGGAGATTTCACTTAGCATATTAGTTGTATATTTTCTCCCAAGTAAATATTTGTTTGACTTCTTTTGCTATTTCGCCTCTTGCTGAGTTTAACCTGACAAAAGCTAAGGGCAGTGCTACACTACATCAAAAAACGGGCAGTGCTTTGGAGTAGTGTAAAACAGCAGAGAGAGGCTGAAGGTAATCTTGGAAGATAAAGTTAAACTCCTTGCTGTAGATGATGCCTCTTCTTTGTTTGGATTTTCCTAAGCTCTGGCTCCCACGTTATCTCTTGTTAGGCGGCTGTGGACTACTGTGAGCAGTGGGTGCATTAATATGCAACGTTTTTCTGCTTGTACTTTTTTCAGAGCAGTAAGTAGCACAAGAGGTATTCATAAACTGTAGAGTATTTGTGCAAGTGGGAAAGGAATGCATTGAATACATACCTTTTTTATTAATAAGGTTGACTGCACCTTTTTCTCTGCTTGACTTCACAAATCTTGTAATTTTGTGTGTGGTATTCATCTTGTTTGGTTTGTTTAAATTAATCTTTTTGCCCTTGTACTTCCCATTTAATTCATGTTTGTAAAGCATTTAGGATGTGTAAAGAATGGGAGGCGAAGTTATTTTTGTTTGTTATTCTTATTGGCCTTGATCCTTCTTCTTGGAGCTGTTTCCCATTTTGGTGTGCCAAGGTCACCTCTACATGCAAGTCCACTGTTATTTCTGGTTTATGGCTGGTAACATGTCTCAATAAAAAATTCTGCAGAAAAAAAGTGATAGAAGCCTGAAAAAAAGCCTTCCAGAACAATACATTCATGTTGGATCTTCATCATCAATTTAAAGCAGATTCTGTGGGGCTGTACCAACTGATGTCACCTGCTGAAGGTAGGAGAGGATTTCTGTTGAAGGGGATGAGAAATCCATTCCTTGAGTTGGGATGCCAGGCTTGTCTGTATCCATGAGACCTGGGGATCACTTGCCTACCTTTGAAAAAACGATCTGTCTTGAAGTGTTATCTCCACCCAAACCCTCTGCCCTCTCAGTGGGAGTTAAAGATCCAGTGCCCTTTGATAAATGAGTTGATATGTCCTGGCAGGTGTCACTGATACCATTTGCTTTCTCCTGTAATGTCTTGGGGCTGTGTGTGAGCTCTTGCCATGTGTGTAAGGGCTGCTTTGTTTGCCTCCAGTCTCAGCCTTGCCAGCCACCAGCTTACTGCTCTAGCCAGTGCTGTGGGTACCTGGAGGAAGAACAGCTAGTGTGAAATGAACTTCTGGTCTTAAAAAATGTGTTTTCCTTTCAGAAGAATTTCTTGTCCCCATCTCCATAATTGAACCTTAAAATATTCTTTACAATTTTATTTTCATTTCTTATCTAGTTTGTTCAGTTCTCTATTCATCCCCAGCCCTTCCTGCAAGCCCTTCCTCTCACAAACTCACCAATGCTTTCTTTGAACTTACATCTATGATCCAAAAAATCAGTTTGCCTTTCAAGCCAGCAGAGCAGTACAGCTAAGCACCCAGTTCATCAAACTGTTGATTTAATCTTCTGAACATAAGAATAATCCCCAGTGTAGTGTTCTGAAATAGGTTGACAAGATCCATCCTAATCATTCAGATCACTTCCAGTTGCTCAGGTTGCCTGTCTAGATGCTGTTCTCAGGTGGCAGTGGCTCTATCAGTCTCCCAGGGCACAGCCTTTGATGTTTAGAGAATGGAAGATCCTGTCACTTGTGTGAATTAAATTTCTGAACGGGAACAAACTGAAAAGGGAACAAACCTGAAATCATCATCTGAACCGGTTCCAACCTTCTATCCTCTTTTCCTTTTCAGTTTTTCTTAGGCTTTAAATGTCATGCTGGGGTAAGAACACAAGAAGGAGGGCAGCATCCCTGATTTCTGCTTTCTGTGGACATCCATTAGGGCTGAACAGCATCTTTAGAGGAGGCTGATGCTCCTGCTAGTCTCTCTGTCTGCAGGGAGAAGTTCTTTCCTTGTTGCTGGTGGCCAACACAGAAACTGACATCCAGTACCTTGTGCTCAATTCACCCATTTAATGGTTTTTTTGTGGGAAGCCTGTGAAGTTTAGTAGTTAATATACCTCAGTACACAGCTTTTAGAGATCAGATAAATTGATTGGTAATTTGATGAACTCCAAGAACATCTATAATAGGGTAACTAAAACGTGTTAGATGTCAGCACAGTCTCTGCCTTCTCTGCAGTGTGTATGTTCTCTCTTCAATATGTGTTGACTGCTGTACAGTACATTACATCAAATTACAAGCAGCCTCTATGCAAACAGCAGCTAAGTGTTTGCTTCCTCTTCAGCGTGCACGATTAGTGCAGAGATGCGTTTGCAGTCTGTGTGCTGAAGGGTGAACTGTCAGAGCCTTACGGTGATTTTGTTTCCCTGGCATTTAGAGTATCTTTGCAGAGGGAGAGAATGATGCTTATGGGCTGCTTCATCTTGGAGGAATCCATCCTCAGGCTCGACTTGTGAAATAAATGTGGCAACGTGTGGTTTGAACTTAGTGTCTTAACACTGAATTTAGCAGCTGAATTTAGATAACAATCTGGTATCTGGTCTCATCAGTGTATCACTATGAAGACTTGTTAAAGGCAGAACAAAAAGACCTAGAATGTGATCTTGTCTCTTTGTTAGAACTCAACACTGGAGCATTTGTCAAGTCTAGTCCAAAATGAGCAAAACAAGAGGTTCTTTTGTCTTGCTTCCGAGAGCTTTCCCATTATCTAATGTTTCTGATACCCTTCCTTGGCATTTTTTATTCAACCCAATTTTCCCTTAATTTAATTCATTTTCTCATTGCCTAATAGTTTAAATTTCTGATTCCTCCCTTTTTGTGTCATTTGAATGCTTGTTTATTAGCAGGATTGGTATTTATAAATGTGTCTATGTATATTTACATAGATAACACTGTTACCAGTAAAAACAATGCTACTCTTCTAATGGAAAGCAGCACTGCACACCCCCCCCAGATGGGAACACACACACTGTCTGTCTCTCACCTGTTTTTACTGAGGTGCAGCTGTACCTCAACAGCAACTACATCACCCTGCTGCAATAAATACCAGTACTGCCTGTTACTTCCCTGTAATTCACCAACCAGTGTACAATTAATTTCTGGCCCTGTTATTGCACTATTGGCTATTTTATGAAGCTGTAGAGAGTTAGCACAGTGAATTGATTAAATATGTTGCAGACCTTAGGCTGGATTCTGTGTGTCTGCTGGGATTTCGATGATTGAAGCTTATGCTTCTCTTGGGATATTCCAGATTTAGACTTAGTCTTGGAAATTGGTTCAGGTAGACAAAACTTCCCTATGTGTGGTATTCTTGCATAAGAGCCTGACTTTGGGGAATCTGAGATTTCTATTTCAGCTCACAGTGGTCCTTCCACATATGGCATGAAAAAGGCATTACTATTAGGACTTAAAAATAAAGCCAACACCGGGATTCGTTTTGAAAAGGTCTTAAAATTATGGCTCTGCCCTTACAGAATATGCTGTCATCATGTTAATGGAAAATATGGCTAATAATTACTCTATAAATTGACTCCCCAGAACATCTCAAATTTGTGCTGAATTAAGTAGTCCAAAGATCAGACTTTAAAAAGGAACTACTCCATATTTACAGCGACTGTACCTTCTGAAGTGTTTAGTAGTTTGCTGTGGGTGTGTTAAATACATGTTTCATGACAGCCTGGGGCCACTTCTCTGAAGGTTTTTTCCCCATCTGCCAGTCATTTTAAAGAAACATAAATAAAAGAGCTACTCCAATTTCTTGAACATATAATGCACATTCCCCAGAGACCAGGGTGACTCAGAAGTAGCTTGTAAATAACATGTTCAATGTTTTTAAATAGATGTGTACCATCAGGCTTGCAGTGAGGTCTTCAGCCACTGCAGACTTGCTTTGTCTGTCACAAAATCTCCTGATTTCATGATGAGGAGTGGATTTGTGCTTGGTTGTTTGGTTTTGGGGTTAATTGGTAGTTTGCCTATACATTCTGCTGTTTTGGGGTTAATAGGTGGTTTTGGGGTTAATTGGTGGTTAGCCCATACATTCTGCTGCCCCAAGGATGCCACAGTTTGCCATTAAACACCTTGGCTCAAATGAAGGTTTCCTGGCTCACCCATTTGCATTTTAGCCCCATTGTAAATAAATATGAAATAATGGCTAATTTTGGTTTGTTTTTTTAAGTTAAAAATAGTAAATATACATCTCATATGCAGTAGAACCATCTGGGAGTTGAACACTGACAAATGTGGAGAGGAGGTTGCCCTGATAGGTGTTCAGCAGTGGAGTGGCCAGCAGGTAAAAGATGTTGCCCTGCACAGGGGACAGCAACAGTGAGGAATGGCCCCAGAGC
Source organism: Acridotheres tristis (assembly GCA_037013685.1). Classification (NCBI taxonomy): domain Eukaryota; kingdom Metazoa; phylum Chordata; class Aves; order Passeriformes; family Sturnidae; genus Acridotheres; species Acridotheres tristis. Next base: position 11,021,084 of record CM072899.1, on the reverse strand, counting down.
CAGGATATTCTGAGAGGCTGATGAATCTGTGCCCATCTCCAAGAGGCCACAGAGGAGCAAGAGATGGGAGAAGAAAATGTGGGAGCTAAGATAAAGCTCTAAGCCTCTGGTTTGAGAAGACTTGTAATTAATAGGTAATTTTATGAGAAGAGCTAGCTTTTATTTTCATTCCCAGTTACTGCATTTCAGGTCTTTTAATAAGAAAACCAGCTTAATTCCTTCTCCTTTTTTCTCCCTCCCCATTCTTCTGAACAGAAGCCAAATTTTTTCTTTCATAATTTCAAGCTGCAAGGTTGCTTTGGGCTTGCATGCCTGGGTCAATTGAAGAGTGCCTGAGTTGTGGATTTTTTTTTTCCCCTAGAGAAGTCTCATGATGTACGGGATGGTACACAGAAATGATCTAATTTGCCCTGACATGCAGCAAGCTTTGAACTGGCTGGACTGTGGCTCTTGATGAGAGAAGCCGACTCATATGGGCGTGTTGCACTGTGCTGCCTGTCTGAGCGTGTATATGCATTTTTTTAACCTCATTTTTCATAGTAGTTATGTATACCACAGAATTTCCTTTGGCTGTTTAGGGAATTAAATGTAGTGTATGAGACCTTTCACCTTTAGGTCATTTGTTGAGATGCAGCTTCCGTTCGCAGCAACAAAAAGCCATTACTGCCTGATGGCTCATCACTCATTTGTGTGGCACTGAGACAACTCTTCCTTCAGTTAGAGACAAGAGTTTGTTGCAGTAAGAACAAAAAAAGGCCCCCACAATAGTGTCCTAACTGTCAGTTTCTCTGATAGGCGCAGGACGTCCCGGGGAGGAACACAGCATTAGTCCTTGCTGGCTGCAAACAGAACAGTGCTGGGTTTTAAGTTTGTGTGTTCATTTGTTCTGTGGAGAGAGGATTTACTTCCAGGTCTGAAGTGTATGTGGTGTTTGCTGTTATTCCCTCCTGTTGTTCCCCAGCAAAAGCATAGTTCTGTTCCTTCTTTGTATTCCTGTTGTCTGAGCTCACGCTGTCTCCAGTTGAAGAGCTTGAATTTTTTGCTTGGTGTTGTCCAGCTATAGGTGGAATACTGATACTTTTCTTTTTCATGAGGCTGAAAAAAAAATCCATTTATAAAAAACACTTTCCCAAGCCTCCTTTTCTTTATCAGCTATAGCAACAAACCCCTGATAATTAGGATGCTTATACCAAAATGTTTCTTCTGGAACGTTAAGCCTACCTATATTTCCTTTTCATTTAATGCCAAGTTCAAGGCATTTGTTGTTGCTTGTATGCAATAATCCTTACTGTCAGACTGTGTCTGGAGATTAAATTCTGAGTAGATTTAGCTTGCATAGATGGGTGTGTGGTACACTGTGCATGTGGCATTCTTCCATTTATGTTCCTGAGAAGCCTTGGCAGCAAGACGTTGTGAGATTTTTTTCAGGCTTTATAAGTAATTATTCCTATTATTGTTTAATGGGCTAAAAGTGAGACCTGCCTTTGTTGCCTTTCCTCTACCTGGATTCTGTAATGAAAGGACCATAACTAAGCTGGTGGTGCCTGAAAGGTGTGTAAGGCCACGGGTGACATCCTGCTCCAGGAATGTGTCCTGAGTGGTCTCTGTGGAGTACAGGAATGAAGGAGTTGTGTGGCTGCTCCTGCTCTCTTTGGGTGTTTGATTTTCATGTTAGTATCTACAGCTTAATAGCCCTGTGAAAATGCCTCTCTCCATTGACTGGAGGTCTGTGGTCCTTCTGGGCAGCTCTTTGGAGCCTTCCCTCTTTGCCAGCTGCAGAGGTGTCTCCTCAGTGCCCTTATAGAGGAGGCAGAACAGCTGCATTAAAAAACAGGCAAAAGAGAAGATTGCTAAAAGCAGAGAGAATGAGACTGTCAAATGATGGAAAGGAAATTGCTTACAAATATTTTATATTTCTTTCTTATCCTTTCTGCCATCCTTTCTCTTTTGTCCTCCTTGTGGTTTATTTTTATCTTAGGATAAACATCGTATTTATTATCTGTTTGCTGTGTGGCGAATTTCAATCTTTTGAATGCAAAATACATATAAAATACAAAAATATAATACATATAAGTACATATAAAAAGATACTAGTATTCCTTTCTCTGGAATAACTGATGCTTTGCAGGGCAAACTAGAGGTTATGCGACAGTGGCATTGTAAAGGCAGGCCAAAGGAATCTGTGTTAATCCATCTTCTTTTTCTTGTTATCAATGTTTTGTCTTATATTTTACTTTCCTTTGTAAATAGTAATCAATATTTCTTTGTAGAAATAGCTTAATAACTTTTCTTTGCCACCTGTAAAATACATTGTTGCTTTATCATGTGTGTCCAACTATCACTAAAAAGGGAGAATGACGTCAAGTTATCCTTTGTAATACTGTTTTTGAACTGTATCTGAGAACTTTTTCCAGGTATTCATTAACTGAGGTTTCTGTCTCACTGGAAGATAAGTGAACATTGTCCACATTTTAGAAGTGAGACCTTAATGCTTAAGGTTAGTATTTTCTATAATAGCTTTTGTCTCTTCACTTTTTGGTTATCTGGGTATGGTGTATTTCTTCAGATGTGCTGATTACCCGTAAGTTGAGCTTGAAGTTTTGAATAATGAGCTCCTGAGCATCTCCAGACAGAGCCACGAGCCAGCAGGCACCTCTGAAAGTGCAGATCTGTCTGTGTCATTAACCGTGTACAGTGACCTGTGAAGTCCTAGCGGTCTTTTGGGCTGTAATCATTAAACCAGTCTCTCCTACTGGATAAAATGGGAAGAGAGCCTGCAAGCACAGTGAGAGAACCTTGACTGAAAATACAAATATCTTCAGAAAATGCTCTGGGAGTAATAGTAATAAAGAAAAAGTACAGTGGCAAAATAAATTGCTGCTGATACAATTTTTCTTCCTCTCTCAAGTTTGCCTCTAGTATGGCAGTTTTTCTCCCTTCAATAAATAAATGCAAAGATGGGAATTGCTGCCAAAAACTGTCACATTTCTGGAACTTTCAGCCCCTGATTATTCACATTAAGCCTCTCCCCCCCCAGCAGTACAGTATTCTGAATATGTACACCCACCATTCTGTCAGATCTGTGCAGTCTGTGTCTGGTTCATCTTCTGTGTCTTTGATGTGCTCCATAACGTAGGCAAAGAGAGGTCTGATAGTCTCTCTAAAAACCTGACAGTTTGTGTGACAATCTGTCCACGAATCCACAGGCTCCTTGTCAACCAAATGAGCCTTTGAATATCAGAGGTTTCAGAACAGCGCTTGCAGTATTGCATATGCACCAAGGGGAGAGTACAACAGGCTTGCTTGTAACCTGAGAGATGTCTGAGTTTTCCTTAATCATTCCAGGGACATCTCATCATTGCTTGTTGGCTGGTTCTCAGCCCCGCACATGTTGGGGTTATTTAGCAAAGCTTGATTTACTGGAAACTGCACATGGAGAATAATTTGTAGTTGGGGGTAGAGGAAAAACCCTGAGAGGGGGTGGAACTTCCAGGCTTTGCCTTACTTCTGTTTTTCAGTGGTTTTTTGTTTGTTTCTTTTAGCAGCTCCCTTCCCTGCACTTCCTTTTTCATGCAAGTGTATGGATGTGATGCATTTTCTTTAGTATTCTCCAGTTCTCTTGCACATCCTGTTGCCTTGGGTTCCTCTGTTCTGCCTTCCCTTGGGAGCCCAGTGTAATTGCATTCCTTAGCTACCTGTTGTGTAAAAGGATGGGGTCATGAATTTAACTTAGCTTTTTTTTTTTCAATTGGAACAGGAAGTGTTAACTGGGCCAGCTGCTGCAGTTTATAAATGGGACTTAGGGATATTCTCAGCAGAGAAAGATGGAAGTTTTAGCTGCAGCATAACTGTCCGAGGTGGTGGGAGTTTTGTTGGAGGCTCTGTCAAATACCAGCTTTGGCATGACGGCATTAAACCTTAGCTAAAATGTTCCTTCCTTTCTTCCCAAAATAAGCTCCTGTGACAGGCCTGACAGGGGAATGTGTTTTGTATCTTTTTTATTATATGACAAGTATTTGATGGCTGCCAATTTTGTTTGATGGGGGTTTTTTTTCCCTCTTTATTCCCCCTTGAAAGTGCTGGTCAGCCTTTGAGTGAAACTTCCACCTGCATTTCTTAGCACTCTTGATATTCTGGCAATTTCCTTCTATATTCTCCGTTTCCCTTAGCATCGATTTTCTGCATTCCTGTCACTCTCTTATGGACAATACCCAGTTGTTTGAGGCAGCATCCTGTGATCTCAGAGTTCATCCTGACTGTGTGGTGGATGTGCTGGTAGGACCCAGGTAGCCCTGCAGGATGAGATGTGCAGCTGCCCAGCACAGGTGCTGTGCCCTTAATGCCATTGGCACCACGTTATCCACACAGGTCAGCCATGTGCAGGACTTCTCTGAAGCAGATGCTGAAAGCTCTTGATGTTTAATCAATGCCTGGGAAGCCAGTTTACCTGCACTTGTCAGGTGTAATTGATTTGGGCATTTATTGTGAATTCTTCACCTTCACTAAAATTCCAGCTGGGAGGAGAGCAGGGTGATACTCTCCTACAGCAGTACTGGCATTAATCTGGGCCTTTCACAATGCTGTTGCTGTCCTTTTCAGAAAGCCTGAGTTACCTGCTGGAATTTTATGGCCTTTCTCTTTGAAGCTGCTTTTACTTTCCAGAGTTTGTTTAAAGAATTGGCAGTGCTTTGTTTGTAGTCTTTCAGAAGAGTGTGCTTTAAAGCAACCTCATATAAACACAGTGTTTCTTTCTCTTTTCTCCTTCTTCCCCTTTTAATTGCTTCTGTAGTAATAATTTCTTTTTTGCTGGTTGCCTTTCTGACTTGAAGATAACATGAGGCTTTTCTGCATGTTTCGAGTGAGGCACTGGAAGCTTTTGGAAGTTCCTAATACCATTTTGCTGTGGGGTACCTGCTTTTAATTAGACTCTTCCCAGGGTACCTTCATAGACAGTCTGACTCCATGTGCTTTGGGGGCTGTAGCTTAACCTTTTTGTACCTAATTTGCCATCCACAGGATGATCCCAGCCATGTTTCTTCTCCCCTGCTCTGCCTCCCTCAAGCTTTGTGTGGAGATAGGTGTTCTTTGGGGGATTTTATCTTTGAGAAGCTTTCTAAATATGCTACAGAATTAATATTTTGCTTTCAACTCAGGATAATATTGCAGACATGAGAAGATCTGTTCAAAGAGGAATGTACTTCTGTTCCTGACTAGTTTAACTTGCCTGTGTTCTTACTGTGGACACTACTCTCTTTATGCGTTCTCTGAATCTTAATCCAAAATTTATGATCTCACAGCTTATTGCTGAAGGAAAGAATAGAATGGAACAAATTCAATGCTCTCATTTCATTATTGGTCTCAGCGGGAGGAGTGGATGAACCCACACATGAACAGCAAACAACAGAGCTGTGTTTAGAAGTTGGCTTTGGCTGAAAAAAATCTTTTTTTTTCCATATCAGCAAGCTGTTTGTAGTTCCTTGCATCTTTTCTCTGTTACCTTTTAAGAAAAAAAGCTTATAAATTTTCAAAAAAGCAGTTTAACCCTTAACTTCTGTGCTCCAGTGAATATGCTCCATAGGCATGTTTCTCTTCCTTGTTAATTGGCTTTTATTTTTATGTGCATTTGATGGGAAGGAGGAAATGTGAATGAGCTAACTGCTTGCTGATACCAGCAAATGGGCTGAGCAGAAACGCCAGAGGAGTGAGCTCAGGAGGTGAAGAGATTGTTTCTTGCAGCATATTCTGAAATTCCCAAACTCCCTGTTTTGGACCAAAGCTGATAGCAGTGATTGATAGTGTGGGTTGATTTCAACGCATCCATAGGGTCATCCAGTGAACAGATTGGTTCGGCTCATCTGCCTCTGTACCTGTGGGAGGGATGCAGGTACATGGGGTAATTTTTCAAATCTGTTAGGAGCTGTTTGCATGAGACTTCTGAGTGGTGAGAATGAACAGCCTGATCTACAGTGCGTGTGAACCAGCAACCTGCTGAGCTGTGGGGAGCCTGGGTGTACCTTTGCTTCCCTGAGGCACTGCTGGGAGCAAAGGGGGCTCCCAAAGCTGGCACTGACTGATGATTCTCTGCAGCTTCCTGGAGTTCCTCATGGCAGCAGCTGCATCCTGGGCATGTGTGTGTTGCCTGTCCCCAAGAGTGTGCAGGCAGGCCACAATTGTGCTGCTTCTCAGGATCTGAGATGTGAGGTCTTATTTCTGGCTTCAGTAGCAGCTGGAAGCAGGAATTTGAATGTCTTCCAGCTGACATTTGATATGTAAGAAGTAATCTTTGCTTTCCTTACCTGTTTCTCCTAGAAATTTGCAGCGCCCTTGTGGGGCACACCGTGTATTGCCCCACTCACAGCACTGCCTCTTGTGCTCTTTTGGGTTTGAGAGGGGCTTGCAAAGGGCACTTGGCTGCAAGCTGGTGAGCGTGGATGTCAGGAGAAGGGATCGAAGCAACACGTCTGTCAGGTGCGAGGCAGATTGCACCATCTAATCTCCCGGCTGTCGTCTGCAGCATTTGTCAAAGCCCCCACTGCCCTGCTCCGTTTCATCAGAGCTATCACTGGCATCCATCTAGGCTGGCAGCATTTCAACAGCTGTTAATCCTCTTTGTATCTCTAAACACCGTGACCACTGACAAGCTTCTATACTCTGAGGTGTCAAAATATCTCAACATATCTGTGGTGATGGTGGTTGGGTTTGTTGGTTTTAAATCAAGACACCTTCCAATCTATTGACCCGAACTAAACCTGATGGAGAAATCTTTGTCCCAGTGTCAAATTTTTAATGCTGTTGCTTAATGTTCACAAATAATTTCACCTGAAATCTGATTGGTTTTGATTTCCTCATGCTTGTTTTGCTCAGTTTTCTATTTTACATGTTACTGCAAGTAGCACGTTTCACTGAAGTTGTAAGGAATGTGGTTTAATGTCAGTGTGAGAATGAGCTGGCAGGGTTTTCTCTTTGTGTTTCAATTACTTTCCCTCCTGAAATAACCCTGAGAACTCAGTCTTCTGCTATTATGTTTTCTTACTTTCTTTGCTATATGTTCTGGAAAGGGCCTGGGCAGTGTAGTGAGGTGTAGTAGTGAGTGTTGGAGTTTCTCTGCATGTTTGCAGCCAAGGAGGAATGCTGAATTAAAATGACTCCAAATTTAGCTCTAAGTTTTAAAATTGATTCCCTTTGGAAGGGAATTTTTAGCACAAGGGTGTTTTGGGAGAGTGAAGAGCAAGGGCATAGCAGCAAATCTGTTGTAGAAAAACAGCAGGGTAAAGGAAAGTGGTTCTGTTGCACTTTAGGCTCTGGTTATGTATTTTTACAACTTCTTGGTGTTTTTATTATTTGCTACGAACCATCATTTAATAGCAAGGAAAAATCTTTCAAACTAACATTGCTTTGCTTTGCTTTGTTTGTTTGTCCTCTCTGGAGAGCTCTCTCCCCATATGACAAAGCTCTAATGTTCTGAAGTTGACTCCCCTAAGGCTCAGCTTTATTGAGAGAAGTGAAACATTTTAGGTGGTTCATTCATTCTTTCTGTGTCTTTTGTTATTTGAGCCTTTACGGTGTCCTTTGGTCCTGTTTTTAAACTTATTTCTGCAACTAAGACTGTCAGGAGCTTTATTTAATAATAGTTGAGGTCTCGTGTTCAACTTTTTCTTTGTGAGCTGCCATTTTATCTCAAGCATCAAATATTGTGAAAGTAAATTAAAAGCAGTGTTCATGTCTTGTAATTTTGTGTGGAATTTTCTCTCTTTTACTGTACCACTGAATATCGTTTTATGAAGATAAAGGACTTCACTAAGACTACAGACAGCTCAGACTTTGTTTCAAGTGCAAATAGCACACGTTGATCCTGCTGAATAACCCTTGTGTGGAGGCGACCCTGCTGAAGTTGAGGGAAGTGCTCAGGTGGTTCCTGCCTTAGCTCCTCATTTCCAACTATATTATAAAGCCCTCGAAAGTTCTAGGCCACTGAAACGTTCTCTCCTGTCATAGCATGGTGGTAAACTGCTGAAAATGAAGCAGATCTTGTGTCTGAAGTAGTATAGATGAGAATACTTGGAAAATTACTCTCTGTTAGTAGAAGGCCCGCATCACAGAACCTGCTGTGTCTGTGCCCATGCTGAAACGCCCTTCTCTTGCTCATTTAGCCCTTTTGGTGCTATTTTAATGTTTAGGACAAAAGGGAATGTGACTTTCCCAAGGTTAGAAAGGGTCTAAAGGCCAAGGAAAATGTATTTTAAAAATCTGCTTGTTGAACAAACTCAGATTTAAATGGTAGTCTCCTGTTTTTATTACTTGGAGAAGTATTTAAAGGTACTGATTCATAGTATTAGAAATATTCATTGGGGTTTAGAGTTTTTGAAGGGGAGAGATCTGAATCAACAGCAAGAGACCCAGTTGGATCACAGGGAAAGACATTTCCTTTTCATTTTTAAAACTCAGCAGCTTTATCTGCAGGTTGAAGGTGTTCTGTGCCCCTCCTCAATCTTTGCATGATGCCTGGTGGTTGCTTTGAGACCAAATTTTCCTTCTTCCACTCACTGAGATTCTTGCCTCTGTTCAGGCTCTCAGTTGCCTGCTTTTAGCAGCTGCAGAATTCAGAACCATAGCATGGGTTCCTTTCCCAGCTATTTTTGTCCATGTCCGTAGCTGATGTTGTTGAAGATGAGCCTGACCAAAGTGCTGGGCAGTTGAACTCTCTCTAATAAACTTGGTAAGGCTGTGCCACAAGCACTTTAATCGACACTGCATCCAGCAAATGATTCTGTTGGCTATCCTTACTTTCTTTAGGTGAGTTAAATGCGACCTCATGCTGGGTCTCACGTACAACAGATTTGTTCCTGTTTTCCTCTCCTGCTGCTGTTCCACTGCAGAGTGCTGCAGGCTAATAGTATCTGACGGGACTGCTTCCTATTGCCTGAAAAATGTTTAAATTTGCTACCTTGCTTTCTCTTTTTCCCAGTTTCTCTCATTCTGATCTCTCAGATCCAATCCCTTTGAGAAATCAGACAGTATGAAATATGGAAATTGCTTGGGTAGTAATTGGAGGAACGGTGAGACCTTTGAAGCCCAATGGAGATAACGCTTACATCTACTTATTCACATTATTTAATTTTTAATGGCAAATTTAATTAATGAAGCACAGGTCTTGTGGTTTCATGTGTGAATAAGTAACAGCAGGGAGCTATAAGTCATGAGGTCTGTTTACAGGCCAGAGAAAAAGGCACCATTAAAAGCTGAACTTTTCAATATAGGAAGGAGAAAAATGGATTTAATAGCATTGAAGTTTGACCACTCTGTAACAAGTAAGTAAACAAAAACATTAATGATAATTTGCCGGTAAAATGCATTTTGAAGTGGTTAGTCTTTCGTGATTTCTCAGCTTAAATCTGTCTCCTAGGTCAAAGTTTGAAAAAGAAAAATCTGTTCTGTGTTTCTTTGGTATGTAACATAAATTCAGGCATCAGAGATAAAACACTTAAATATAGTACCTTGAAGCCCAGGTTCTGAAAATCTTTATAAACCTTCCAATTAGCTGAGCTTCACACAACTTCAGAGATATAGGCAGCTGTTATCCCTCACTTGCAGATGGAAAATAGTGACTTGCCCAAGATTGCACAAGTGGCAGAACCACTAATAGAACTTGAGTTATATCTGTCCTTTCCTTTTTCCAACCACTGAACAGTATGTGTCGGCTCATCATGTGCAGGACCACGGCTGCATTTATGGGAAAATAAATGAAGAAGGGCAAGAATAGTATTCTATATAAAATGAGCAAATTCGGGGAGAGACGAGATAGCAGCTCGAACTGGCCCTAAACGAATAGCTGTCCTCGCTTTCAATACCATTTTGTCACTTTTTTTTTGATTGATTATTGCATATTTTCCGCTTGTGCCTTTTCAGAGTGGGAGCCTTGCAGATGAGCTTTGGGCGAGGCAGTGGCCAGTGGAGTCCAGCGGCTTTGCCTAAAGCAGCTTTATCAGCGGTTTAGTGACACGAGACCTTGTAGTGCAGTCGCTGGGGGAGTGCAGCCATTCCCTCCTGCTGATTGTGCTTGGGAGGCTCCTCAGTGCAGCCCACAGGAGGAATTCATCCTCCACATTTAGCCACTGAACTGTTGTGAGCTAAAACTCTTTCTGTGCAAGTTCAGGAGAATTTAATGCAAACCTCTTAAGCCCTGCAGCAAGACACTCAAGACTCTGTTTGGCAGCACCTTAACTGAGACCTGATACGCCTCCCTATGTTGTTAGAAGGGAAACAGGCTGCATAATTTTCCTTTAAAGAATAAGTAACATAAGTAGAAGCACTGAAATGTAAAATGGATTTTCCAGTGCTAGCAGCCAATTTTGATACTTGCATGTCAGTAACTTGCAAGATCCTTCACAGCAATTAATGAAAGAAGAGAACAAAATATGACCAAACTCAAAATAAGTCTGTGCTGGAAACACCTTGTTTTTATGTTTACATGGAATAACCAAAGCTCATGGTTGGTTGGTAGTGACCTTTCCCCCCTCTTTCCCTTCCTTGGAATGAAGGATGTGTTGTGGCCTTGATGCATTTTGCTGAAAATAAGATCGACTCTTAAGTATTTCTGGTGTTCTTTGAACTGAATATTCTGTTTGTTGTTGGAAATTGTTATTAATTATAGAAGATGACTTTGTGACAAGATAGGATCTGAGACGCCTTTAATTTTTAGAGCTGAGCATTCTATTCTTTGTTTCAGAATGCAGAGATCTACAAGCTGACAACCGAGCAGTATCAGGAGGCAGCCACCAAGGCAGAGGAACGGATAAAGTGAGGAGCCATTTTTATTCTTTTCAGCAGTTCCAGTTGCATTTCATAACATTTTGTGTGTATCTTCTGCATGTTCCTGTAAACAGAGTGTGAAGTTACTTGCTGTCAGGTACTGAGGGGGCTGAGGAGGTGCAAGCTAGCATTCTCTGTGTGTCAAGCTTGACAGAGTTTAGTATAAAGTTGATAGATATTGCAAGGAAGGATGAGGAGAAGGACTTTAAAAATTAATACTAAATAGGAATATTTACTAGGGTTTTCAAAATAGCAATGGAACGTGTTTAATCTGTTCCAACTTCGACCCATTGTATTTAACCTGCACACTGCAGCATTGGGCTGGGAGTAGGAAGAATGGCACCACTTCTAAAGTTTTCATTGTCCAGGGGAAAAAACAGGCAAACAGTCTAAATCTTATCCCTGTTGGTTTCAAACTAGAGTTGTAATTTTCGTGAATGCTTTTTTAGAATTATTGCAATCATTTTTCTGGTCTTTTTTATTGGCCTTTGCACAATAAGTGGGCCTTTAATGTTGCCTTTTTACCGTGAGCATATATAGTATTTAAATTATATTTGTATTTGCCAGTAGAGTTATATAACTTATTGTTCCACATGCACTAACAGCTGCCCAAGAAAAAATATTTTCTATAATTCTTTAATATTAATGAGGCTAAAGCAATTACGCTGTCAAGAGCAGCACTCGGATCTCAGTTGGGTAAACAGTTGGCCAACATGCAATAAACTGGAGTAGCAGCATATGTAGTCCAGTTGGGTCCAATCCAGACTCTACAATACTTAATTGCATAAATAGATAATATAGTAATGATGAATATGTTAGTGGGGTGTGCAGTATATTGTGTTGTCTTTATTTAAAATTATGTTTGACTGCCAAAGCGTCACATAACCTGTTGTAATTTCACATTTTTGTTTGGACAGTCAGGCAATAAATTGCTAAAGAAGCCAAAACAAAGCAGCTAACACATTGCTTGCATTTCCATCCCATTTTCCATAGCAGAATTCTAAATTATCTTTTAAAATAAAATTTTAAAAACTCATAGGACAAAACGTTCTTATAGTCTTTGATCAATGGAATCTTTTCTCGGATTTGCAAATGTGTGATCAATTGTCATGATCTTGTGTAGTGGTGATTTGTCCTTGTGGCTTGGTAAAGGAAGTGACTGGGACCTTGGGATTGTGTTCTTCACTTACTATTGCAGACTATAACTACCTTATGTTTTATAGGTAGTCTGAAGGTTGGTTCCTGATGTTTCTGTTTCCTTTGGTTTGTTCTGTTTCTTGTGGAAACGAAGACTGGTAATGTAGGAAACTCAGGAATGCAACCATTTCTTGCAAAGGTTAGTGGCAGAGACCAGCACAAATGCTAATGAATTTTTTCTTTCAAGACTCAGAGAGTGTGTGATCTCTTAAGGGTTTCTTCCCCTTTTCTTTGAGCCTTTATCATCTAACAGTCCCTGGCTTCTGGCCTTATTGTACAGTGCTCTTCTATTTGATGGCAATATGAACTTGAGCCATTATAACGAGACAGATTCCTTGGGCTGTCTTCTTTGCAGCAAAAAGAGACATGTGCCCTAATGTGATTTCTGTGTGAAAAAATCACGTGTCTGGGGGTGTCTTGAAAAGGGACAAGATGAGTGGCACGAGTGAAACTGAGGATGAAGTTGAATATCATGCATTCTAGTTCTTTACAGTAGAAATAGCCAGGGTTGTGCTGAGCTGAGCATTGGAGTTTCTTAATCTGGGACTGATAATGCCCTTTGATAATTGTACATGTAGGAAGAAGCATTGCTTTCCCCCATCAGCCTGCAGTGTGTCACTTCCATCAGCATGCAGTGACCCTTTTCAGATTGTTGCTTTGTGTACAACACACTGTACAAATACTCCTAAAGTGTTCTTGTGCCTCACACCTGGGTTGTGATACGGCTGGACAGGATCAGGGGAAGGTTCCTTCCTACACTGGCATCCATGCTCAATTGGTAGGACTTGAAGTCTGTGTGTTGTGAGGCTCTCTTGCTAGGCATCCTACATTCAAGTCTTTCTGCAGCTTGTTTATGGTAATAACCTACAAAATCCTGTGACTTCAGTGGAAAGAAGAGTTTGATCATCCTGATTTACACTTTCACATTAAACATACAAGGACAGTAGGTGCTAAGATAGGTTAGACTGATCTATGCAGATCTAGTTCTTTGGTTTGCAGGAATAAACTGCCACTCCCGCAAAATTATGTGAAATGGAATATTAGCCAAAGTATGAAGTACAGGTCTGCCTGTTTTCAGTGCTGGACTATGATATCTCCTTAAGGAAAGGAAGCCAGGAGTGGCACCTGCAGAGAGTCCATATCCTTCACCATTGTGTCTCTTCCCGAGCTTCTCTTATCCCTGTTACACAGTGAACACCTGCCCCTGGCACTTGAGCCTTGTATTTGTTCTCTTCTGCCACTTGTATCAGCAGAGCTGATGGAGGGAAAGGGAAATAGGGCCGGGGCTCTTTCCACAGTGAGTACCCTGTTTTTCAAAGTCCATGTCAAAGCAAAAAGAAGAAATATCTGAAACAAAATCCCGGTGTTTTCTTGGCATTTAATGACTTCTGTAGTTCTTTTATCAAAGCTTACAGCTCTGCACAAGTGGTCAAGCATTGCATGGACTGTTTTCACTCCTTAGTGATTTTCAAGCATTGCAGGATTTAGGAATATTGTACACCTTTCCACCAGTGACCCTTCACAGCATGCCTGTGAAGTAGGCAAGTGAACCTTCCTATCTCCCTTTGTATATAAACAGAAGCGAAGTACTTAGTGCTGAGCTTCATATTAAATCAATGACACAGTCATTAGCTCTTGCTTTCCACTTCAAGGTATGATGCCTGCATGGCCTGACTTGTGCAATGGACTTTGTTCCTTATCTCTTCACCTGAAGCCAGCCTGCTCTCATCTGCACATATCTCCTATCAGAGTGTCTCCTTCTCCTTTGTTCTGGGCTCTGTCCAACCTGTTTTATTTCCTCCCAGGAAAAAAATCCTAGCAACAAGATACCACTGAGCACAGCTTTCAGCACCTTAAGCAACTTGCCCTTGTTGCTTGCATGCTGTGGTGAATTGGACAGTTGCCACGGACATATTGTCTCAACTATGTTGTTATAATTGGTGCATTATTATTTTTCTCATTTGTTAACCAACAGAATTAAAGTCAGGGGACCTAGAACTTCCCCCTGCCTTCTTTCCCTGTTTAGCAAACTGTGCACATCAGTAACCACCCACAAAGGAAGCAGCGTGTAAATAAAAAGCCAGTGCTCCCCACCCTTCCCTTCGTTCCACATCCTTTTCTCAGTGCTCATAGAGCCATGACTCAGACTGGGTTTAGAGAAGACAACTTGCTAATCCCCTCCCTGCTACAGAGAATAAAATGGCATTTCATTCCAAGCTCTATTAATGCACTCGCTCCAGGGATAAAGCAGCACTCCCAAAAGGCAGTGGCCAAATTTTCTTTCTGTTGCGTTGTCTTTGTCTTCTTTTGAGTGTTACATTTAGATTAGCTTCTGAGGATTAAATGTTATTACAGTCCCTGAATCTGTTAAGGGGACAGAAAAAAACATCAGTAAAGAGGTTATGGCTTAGTGCAGCACTCTAGATTTATTCTCAAAATGCCGGTTTGGTTTTTTTTGTTGTTGTTGTTGTTGTTTCTGGGGTTTTTTTGTGATTTATTTTCTTTTGTGAATGTTGACTTATCACTTTTTAAAAAAAAAATATATTTATTTTTGTAGTTGTTGCTTTTGGATGCAAGAATTAGTCTGGGTGGGGATATGACTCCAAAAGGTAAAGCTGCAGGAGTTGGGTGAGGGGATTAAGAAGCTGTTAAAAGATAAAATTATTCTGAAGCTGAGTTTCCCTCTGAGATCTCCCTGTAGTTCTCAGAACTGTTTTTGAAGCTGCTTACTGATGACTTTGTTGCTTTGCATATTATGCTGAGAGGACTGCATATACTTTGTGTTGTTATCAAGGAGTGCATAAAGAATGGCAGTATCTTATTCTGGTGGAGATCAGCCGTGAATCCAAGGCAGCTTTCCAATGGAGAAACTGCTAAAGAGATTTACTCCATATAGGACTTACATAGTAAGACTTTCATTTAATGGTCCTAAGATCTTGAAACTATGGACATGAGTATTTAAGGTGGTTATGTTAGAGAAACTAGCAAGTAGTTTCCTCCTGGCTGAATGTGGAGTAGGAAACCACACTGACCCAGTGAGGGTAGGAGAAGAAAGTTCATAGATGGATTGTCTGCTGGAAACAGGGAATGTGGGAATGTATGGCTTGCTTTTGGTATTCATGGAAATGAAGATTTTATTGAATTACACAAGATTTTATGAGGCTGATGGCCCCTCAGTTAAAATGGCAAGATTAACTGGCACCTAGAGAAACCACCTTTTTTTGTTTCTTTATGTAGATCTGGAAAGTTTATAAAATGGTTATGTGGTGATACTTCCGTTTGTTAATCTTGAAGTCTACTATGAGGCCTTGGATATTTCAACAGAGGACTGTGCCCAGGAGACAAGGTCTGAAACAGTGATTATATGGACAGTTGTGAAGCCAAAGGAGAAGGGTAAAGACATCATAGTTTTCAAACAAAATTGCTCTGAGATTTCTCCTATCATTAGATTATATAAATTATTAATTTAGTGTTGAAATTAAGAGCCTCTCCAACAGAGGTTTAAGAGTTTTCAGGTATAAGAGATTGATTATTTCTGAAGGCTCATCCATGGCCTTACCTCAGCATAGTGCTTTTGTGCCCTGCAATGATGATATCTTCACCAAAACTGTTTGACATTGTCCCAGTCCTTTTCTTCCCTTGGTGCTTGGTTGGTGCTAGTTGTTCCTTCTGTCTGCACTGAGTCTGTTTCATAATCTTTAAATAAAGAGATGGGTTATTAGTCAAAGCTTTTCTGTTTCTCACTTTTATAAAGTTGCTCTTAGTAGGAAATTAAAATATTCTCTAAGAGATTATAATGCATGAGTTTTCTCAAATTTATTTCAGAAGAGGGTAAAAGTATATGGGTGAATTTTGACTTTGTGTCATTTTATATGAATGGTGTGCATTTTACTGAAAGAAAAAGTATATGATCATTTTCACTTCTGCTTCACAAAGTTATTCATTCATTACCTTAGCATGTAAACATTTTCCTTATGAATTCTGGAAGGCCTATTGTTAAGCAACTACTTCTACCAGTGCATTGATTTCCTAGCAATATATATTCCCCTACTGCTTTAGGAATATGGTATGTGGAAACAGAAGTTGAATATGTGCAGTGAATTTGCATAAATTTTCCAATTGGGCCAGATTATTCTTTTTTTGAACTGAATTTTAAATCTTGAAAATTTATTAGATTGTGTGCTTTGCATTGTCTTTCTGAAGTTCAGTTCTTGGGGATTACTAAGATGTTGCCTCTAAATAAGATTTTTATTTTGGCCAGTTAATAAAGTGAATAACATTTAATCTGATGTTCACAGTATGGTGTTTCCTCTCATGCGTGATGAGAGATGAGTCCAATGACCTGAGATTGCAGTTCTGTTAGTGCTGAAAAACTGGTGTCTCTTCAAAATTGCAGGAGCATTTCTTCACCGCTATGTTGGTAGAACTTGGGCATTTATAAAATAAGATCTGAATAGCAAGGACTCGACTAGAAAAGGAAGAGGTGCCAAAAACTCCATGTAGTCTGTTAGGGATGTTTCTGTTGCTATCGATTTTTACACGAAAAGCACTTGTTTTCTGTAGTAATGTTGCCTTTATAAAGCCCTTAGATCAGGGTTTGTTGGCAGGCCAAATCCAGATGGTTTTCAAAAGCACGGATATTTGTGCAGCTGTTAAAACAAACCTCAGTCATACTTTGTGCATCAGAAGACGTGAAATATTTCAGTTCGCAGCTCTTTATTGTGGAGAATACAGTGAAAATAAAATCAGATCTCTGCCCTCACATTGGGAATTGCATATTCCAACGTGTACCATGGTAAAAGCAAGGTTTCTCCAGATTTCACAGTATCTTATTGTGTATTTACAAATAATGGCAAATCCACACCAAAATCCAGAACTTTTTGTCCCTTTGGCCTTCCCCTTCCCTTGGCTTGAGTTAGGAAAGGTGTCATGAATATAAATGAATGACCCAGCTTAGCCTATTCCTGCTGTGCTTTTCTGCCTCAGTCTTCAGTGTGTGTGTGGCATAATGTGCTGGTGGTAATGGCATGGGGCTGATCTGTGAGGACTGAGGTTAAAGTTGTCTGGGGAAGCTTTCCAGAAAGAGTGGTGAATTAAAGATGTCAGAAGCAATAATGCCTGCGAAACCACTTGTTACCAGCGATTTAATGACTTGTTTGCTAATTAGCAGCCTGAGGCAAAGTTGAGGTAACACTCTTAACAATCTGGTCATTAATTCAGTTGCAACTGATTTCAAGGGCAATGTTGCTATTTTGAACAGTAATTGTATTCCTGATTCTGGATTATACACGCTGTGTCCTTAGTGTTGAGTCAGTCTCCTCCTGAAGTCTTGGAGGGGTGGTAGAAGACACCAGAGGCAAGTACTAGCAGGGGAAATTTGAGGAAATAGTTTGTAATGTAGGTCAGAACTTCTATATTTTTGTCTTCTGAGGAAATAAGGACTGTGGCAGGACTGCTGTGGACACCTTGCCTCATGGTGATGCATCTGCACAGGGGAAGTTGGTGGTGTTTAATGCTGAGCTGACGACTGTTTGAAGTCCTTTTCTCCCTTATAGAAGAGAAAATCTCTGCCATAAAATCGGGCTTCAATAACTTTAATTTATTATTTATTTGTTTGTGTGATTTTGATCATTCATGAAGTTACTGTGATAAAATGGGTTTCTAGGCTAGGGGATACTCAGCCTATTATGAGAGAACCCTGCTGGGTTTGGTTCTTTCTATAATTGTGTTTTTCTTGTTAGTCCTGGCAGTGTCTCTTACTTGCATGTCTGGCATATATATATATATACAATACCAACTACAATTCAAACTATTTGACCCAAAACCCTGGCATTTGGAAGACAGAAGCACTTGTTCAGGGATGAATATTGTTTTCTTGGAGAGAGCTGGTCAGCGTTGTGCTGACTGCAAGGGCCACCAGCAGCACACTGGAGCAGCATCAGGAGCCACAGGCTCACTTACCCGAGATGCTTCAGGTGCTCCTCTCCAGACTTGGTACCATGTTACCTAAATTGTTTTCTATAAAGTTTTTTTCCTGAGTACTTATTGAGTTTGCAATATTTACTTAAAAACAAAAACAAAGAAAACCCCCCAACCTCCCCCCAAAAACGGACTTTCAAAACTTTTTATGTATGCCTGCTTTGAAAGCACCATTATTGATGTTCTCTGAGGGATGAGTAGCTGCTTAATGGGGATCTTTGCTGAGTCAGTATTCAGAATTGCACAGCTAGGTAAAAGGGGGCACTGGTTTTAAAGATTAGAAAATGTGGGCAGAAGCAAGGGGATTTTTTTAAGAAGGTGTATGTTTAGCTTCAGATCCCACCTGAACTTTAGCACCAGCAGCTTCAATCTCCTCTCTAAATTTGTTTTGGTATCTTTAGCAGGATATACCACTCGGTCAGTGCAGAATATATGAAGGACTAAAATTTTTGTCCATCTCTCTGTGTAGCATGCAGTAAACTATAGGAGCCTAGTGCAGTGCTCAGTGGCATTTTGGAAAAGTAACTGCTGTTCAAATGGGTAGTCAGGGTTTTCTTTTAAAAAAAGAACATTTCATTTGCAGAGTGACATTATTATAAGATCATCTCACATAGGAGAAATTTACTGAGCCTTCTGTCCCTCATTTAGAAAACTTTCTGGGAAGGTATTTAATAGACCAACAGTTCCCCAACTAATTCCCAAACAGTATAGCACTGTCACAACCCGTATATTCTTAGGGCTTGTGCTGTGCATCTTCCACAGACTGCATGCCTTCCCTTCCTGACCCGAGATCTTAACCAGTTTTTAGATGATGTTTTTATCTGGAGAAAGAAAATCCCTATTCGGGTCACTTGTTGGGCTGTGTGTTGTTTTCAGATTCAGTTATTGCTTGCTATATTGCTTTTCTGCCTTGTGGGAGCTGAGCCAGCTTCCTTTCTGATTCAGAGAACTCCTTCCAGCAACAAGATTCTGACTCATTCTTGCTTGGCTTCCAGAGACTGTTTTGCTGCTAACTTTAGGCTCTTCATCTTTGCTAGTCAACTTTTAGTAGCTTGGCATCTTTGGGAAAAAATGGTGCATGGCTTTGTGGGCAGGAGATTCAGTTCTGTTAACTTCTGTATCTCTTGGCAAGTGAAGGAAGAGGCAGTAGTTTTCCTTTTATCTTCCAAACTGGCAGTTTCTCATAGCTCAGTATTCTACCATCATAATCAGTAAAGAATTTACATCCAAATGTATGTTGGAATTATCCACTTGTGGGGAAAAGTCTCTCATTATTCTAAACCACTTGCCATCTGCCATGCAGAATGCTAATCGGGGTGAT
Organism: Acridotheres tristis; assembly: GCA_037013685.1. Lineage (NCBI taxonomy): Eukaryota > Metazoa > Chordata > Aves > Passeriformes > Sturnidae > Acridotheres > Acridotheres tristis. The sequence continues at coordinate 11,001,778 of CM072899.1, read as the reverse complement.
TAGTTATTGCATTTGCAGGTTCGGTAGGATAAGGAGAATTTTATTTTATATGGTTTAGTACAGTTTTTTGCTTATTGCTACCCTTCTGCTCCCCCAGAGACCCAGTGCCCACAGCCCCAGTGCCTGCAGCTTATGGATTCTAAGGAAGCCAGTTAAATCTGGTTGAAACTGCACTTGGCAAAACACAATGAAGTATGAGTCAAAGTCTTTCAGGATGACCCATTGATCACATGGGAAATGACCACTTGTGTGTGAGGATAAACCATGGAGGAGGACAGGGGAGTTTGTGGTACACGAGTAAGTCACATAGAGAGCTGGAACCAGCATAGCATGGGTCACACAATCTCTTTGCATCAATTTCATGACTGAAATGAAGTTGTTGTTGATTCCCAAAATTAGAGGTTGTTACAGAAAGCTGCTAGATTTTAGTCACTTTTGACATCAATCTGTGTATTTTAGAGTTTGGGTTTTTTGAGGTTTTTTTTTCATTTGGTGAATGAAATGTGGTTGGGGCAGGCTGTTTCTACTGAATGCAGTGCAGTGACACAGCAAGTGGCTGACACTTGAGACTTGGACTTCTGTGGCAACTTTTGTTCTCAGTGATAGAATCTAATTACTTACATAGAAGAAGATTTCAGAACAGCTTCTGTGTATCTGTGATCAGAAGGAAAGGAGGTATCTGTCCTGGGAAGAACAAGGGTGCAGTGAGTGCATGAACTCCAGGGGGGAATTTGGTGGCAGTTTCAAACAAGCTGTCAAAACAGGAATTGAGATTGGGAAGTACTTGAGTGACAAATTTTGTAGGATCACAGAGTCACCCAGAAACTCACAGTTCTTTGAAATAGTCAGTAATTTGGCACTCCATGAACAATGTATGGAAAAATAGAATCAGGTGACCTGTTATTGAAATGCAGCTGTCAAGGGGGAGAAAGAGAGAGGAAATACTGCAGGTGTGCAGGAGTGTGCTGCTGACAGTGTGACAAGGCATGTGAGAAGGATTTAGACAGGAATACAGCGGCTTCAGCTGAAATTTGGAGGTAGCACCCCTGTTCTTCTGAAAATTGTCATGAGGTTTCACCTTTTCTTTTAGTCTCTCCTATCTTGCTTTAAACAGTGTGTTACTTCTGCAAGCTTTCTATTTCACCTGGATCAGTGGCAAAACCTGATGAGCAGTGTTTTGAATACTTGAGGCTGATCAGAAATACTTTCTTCCTGATCATATTAGTTTAGCCTCATGAAACATGCAGTTTGTTTACACTGTGCTAGGTTATGTAGCTTAAACATTACTGATTTTTAGTAGACATTTGGATAATCTATTAAGCTTCTTTCATCTCTTATTCCCCTTGCCACGCAGCTGCAGCACAGCTCTTACCTCTTCCATTCAAACCACGTCATCAAGCTGATGTGCAGGACCAGGGAATCCCATGGCTTGTAGTGAGGGCACAGTGTTTGCTTTGTGATAGTGCAGCATCCTGCAGCCTATGCTGAAAGTTAGCTGGCCTGGCTGTTTGTTCTGTGCTGATGAGTTTGTTATATGTGAATGAAATGCTTCAATTATGTTTAATTTTCTGCTGTAAATGTCAAGGATTCAATAATGAGATAGAATGAAACCTTTCTATGTGCTGTGTGTTGCATCTGTCTGGAGTAATTTTTTCTGACATGTTAGAGAAACCATCAGAGCCAATTGCTACCCAAGGGAAGATGCAATTTTACAGGTCAGTTAACCACCTATTGGGTTTTATATATGTACAGTGCAGCCTGGCAGCACACCACATTTATGTGACCAAAGCATCACTGAGCTTAGTCTGAAAGATGTGTAATGGACCCTGGATATAGAAACATACTAAGCAGCTATACCACGTGTCTGATTCCTTCCCAACATGCAGAAATTGCTGCTGTGTGCCCTGGGATTTACTGGCAGTGATGCCAGTGCATCTCATTGCTGGTGTCTAGGACTGTCTGTGCTGTAGTGACAGTGGTGACTAATGTGGTTTGCTCGAGTTGGCTCAGACACTGGTCTTAGTCAAATAATACAGCAGAAAGCAGCTAACCCAGTCACTGGATTTTGTAGCCCACAAGAAATTCCAGGTTGCTGGCCCATTTGGGTTGCTGCTTGCAGCTGTGTGCTGGAGCCAGCTACTTTTAAGTTTGCTTATATGAGGGACCCTGTGTGCCTTTGTTTATCAGTTTCTGAGCAGAGGTGTCCAAGTGTCTGAGTTTAGAAACCATCAGCCTCTGTCTTGAGTTTTTTGTTCAGCTCAAATGGTTCCCCAGAGTAAAACATAAAAAGAAGATCTTGCTCTTAACTCCATCTGGAATTGCTGATCTTCCTGGTAAAGCCAAGTGATGGTGTGTTACTCACTGTGGAGTTGTTGGTTTTGCACTAGGCTAAAGGGCTGCCAATTCCTGAAGCATTTAAGTTGTATCTTTGCTTGGGTAGTCTGATCTTCAGCTGGATGGAAGGACCAGCAAATGCATAGACCTCTTCCAGCTTTCCCTTGCTTTCCAATACTGAGTCTATAATTCTTTCAAAAAGGGAACCTGTCAGCAGCACCTAAGTAGCAGCTGTAGTGCTGTTTGAAACCTTCTGTCTCTGAGCCTGTATCCTGATGATACAGCCTTAATTGCTTTTTGCAGTGAGTTTGGGTGTTTGTCTTCAGAAACTGTGTTGCTTCTTGATTAACTGATGGACATTTAGACCAGCACTTTTCTTACTAGTGCAGTGCTTATGATAGAAATTCTCAAAGAAACTTGCTTTAACCTCCCAGACACTTCATACTTCTTCATGGGGTTTATATCCATGTAGGAATGAATTTGCCAAGATAAATGAATGCAGTGATTGACTGAAGCAGCTGTTACCTGCTGCTATTGAACAGTTAGGAGAGGGTTAAGAAGAAAACCTCTTCTGAGCCACTAGATTGGCCCTGACTAAGATGAATGTCTAATTCACTCCCAGCGTCCTTACTGCTGCCAGTAATAAAAAGCTTGCTTCACATATTCACCCCACTGCAGACGTTTCTCTTAAATTAAATATCAAGAGGACATATAATAGCACGATTCCATGCCAAGCCAATATTATCAGATTGATGTCAGCAGTGATAATAGAAGAAGGATAAGTTGATGAGATTTCATTTATTAAATAAAGTAAAGGGAATATGCAGTGATAGAAAGGATTTGGTAACTCTCGGTGTCAAAATGCAGCAAGATTGTGCTCATTCTGTCTTACCTCAGGGGATAGTAGGGAGAAGAATGCCCTTTGTTTCATTTTAAGAAAACCTCTCCCTTCTTTTCCAGACAAAGATTTAAATCCCTCCATGGGAGGGGGAGAGGAAGTTCTGAAATCATGTATTTCAGGTGTATGTAGCCTTCCTGCCCATTGCACAGTGGCAAGGCAAAGGTTTCTTTCCTCTCTGTAATAGGGGTGGCACTGCTAATGAATTTTATTTCTAAATCCATCTTTTCCTTTTTCCAACCTGTCATCCTTTTTCCTTTTCTCCTCCTTTAAACAGATGACTGTATGTTACTGATTTAATCTTTCATATTCTGTATGTCCTGCATGTATTTATTTCCAAGGTATTGTCAGAGCTTGTCTTCTATACTTCCTTCTGCAGATATTGTATATCACTTCCCAGCCCAGCCTTTCTCTCCTGCCTTTTTCCAGCTGCTGTAAATGTGCCTCTTACACCTGTTTTGATAATAGTTATAACAGTTGCAACGTACTTTATTTTAGGCAGAGGCCAACTGTCTACCTCATTTGGTGGTGACATGTGCTTAAAACTTTCACCCACTTTAGGAGAAAGGTCAAAGCATAAAAGTCTTCTGCTAGCTGTATATACAAACTTCTTCACTTTTCCACCTTTTCCTTCTCTCTCATATGAGAAATAATAGTAAAAACCCTCATGACACATGAGGAGCAGTGTGGTCGGGTATCCAGAAGATGAATTTTTCTAAAAATTAGTTAATGCCAACAGCCTTGAGCTAGGCTAAGAATGAAGGGAGATAGCTGAGGAAAGTCCACCTCCTTTGGAACTCAACCCACAATGTCATTGCATTCTACAGATGTGTTTGTACTTGAATGCTGCTGCTTTAGTTCCTTTTTGTCTCAGATATGTACAAGGAAAGCCAGACACCTGTAAGGTGCAGCTGCTGTATGTGTATAGGGCTGCAGTTCCCCCAGTGTGGAAATGTTGCAACCTGAAGCTTGAGACAATGTGAGCAGGAGAGTGGCACCCCCTTGATTCAGACTGGGCAGGCATTGTGATTGCTGTGCAGGGAGGAAAACATCTCAGGCAAGTCTTCACCAGAGCACTTCAGGTGCTGCTTTCCAGTCCAGATGGGTACCAGAACTAATCTGCTGGATGTGGATAACTTGTGTACTCCCAGATTCCACAGTAACTTGTATTGATAATTACCTAAGCCAGCTTTGATTAGCGTCTCTAAATCTGTTTTGGGAAGCTGGTGCAATTGATGCGTAACCACAGCTTGAGGTTTTATTTTGAAGAAATAAAGGAGAATAATCTTGTTATGATTTTGGGTACACAGTACCAAATAAATCCTCCCTGTGTTGTGGGAAGTGGTGTGTAGGAATGCTGGTTTAAATACTTGCTGGGCAATGCATTACTGGTCTGTGCTGATTGATCCCCTGCCTCTGGTAGGCTTTAGCCAACAATACTCTTTTTTGTGGCTTCTTGCTCACCACTGTGTGGCTTTTAGATAGCCCTGTGTGCTGAGCACCAAGGGGTCTGTTAAGGACGAGGGCCACCGACTTTGCAGCACTGTCTGAGCCCACAGGTGGGTCCTAACTTCATATTTATTCTAGGCAGTGAAGACTGATGCCATAGGAAGGACAGTGATATAAAGCAAAACACAATTTCTGTAGCTCTCCCTGCTGACAATGACAACCTTTAAATATCTCTGTGATGTTTGTACCATATTGTTCAGTTCAGATGAATACAAACTGGTTTGTGGTATGCTGTACCTTTTAGCTCTTCCAGGTTTCTATATGAAAATTACAAAATGCCCTTCAGTTTAACATCACTGAGTTTAAAAAAACTAATTTTAAAAGTCTTAACTTTTTCAATGAATTGAGGGATTTGGTGGTATTTCCTGACCTGGTATTGTTTGGTATCATTTCCACAGTCTCACTGATTTGATTAGAGTGATATTAAAGTTAGTGACAAAGCAAAATGCCAACATTATGAGTTTCTGAAGCTCTCTCTAGGTTCTTTTCTATCCCAAAATTTGAAGATTTTTTTAGAATATGGATTTTAGAGGCTTTAAAGGTGATTTGCTATATAACATAGAAATTAGAAATGAACACTAGTCCTTAGGGACTGTGCATGGAATAAGTTTCTTCTAAAAGCTGTAAGATTAGTGAAGAGGTAGAAAAAGAAGTCTGTATAGTATCTTTGTTGGTTTCTGATCCAAATCTCAGTGTTGTGGAGTGTGGCTGTCATACTGATAAATTCCTACTCTGTCAATGTATATTGACATTAAGACTGAGGACTGAAGAAGTATCAGTTTGAGTATATCTCAACCAAATTATTGTGAGAGTGCACCCAGGTTGCTGATACAGAAAAGACAAAATTGTTCTTCTTTTGGTCCTTCCACTTCTTTCCTGAGCACCTTACACAGATGTGCATGATTTGGAAACTCGTATCTGAGCTCTCCAAAAGCTTTTAGAAGATCTTGGTTTAAGATTTCCTGTTTCTTAAAAATCTGCTTCATCTGAGATACTGTGACATGCCCAGAGACAGGTCATGTTTTCCCTCTCTCTGCCTTGCTTTGAAGCCCTTTTGCTGAATGAATGCCTGTTGTTACTGTGGAAATGAATACATCATAGCATGGTATTAATATCTGCCTGTAGCATCAAGTGCTTTGGAATGAAGAGGTGTGTTTGATATTTGGGCACAGATCTCGAAGCATATTGGGGCAGGAAATGCAAGGAATTAAATGGATTTATGGTTTAGGAGATGACATCTGAGGATTGCTACACCTAAGCATATGTTCTCTTATTCTCTGATAAAACATACCATGGCCATGGTGGTGTGAATGCCTGCAGTTTGTGTCTGCCTGTCTGTGCAGCTGATGTCACTGTTGTTACTGTGTTTGTGCCATTGTTGCTGGGATTGTTTTACAACGACCTTCCCCTTTATTGGTACTGTTGCTGATGATGTGCCATATGTACACATGCACATTAGAGTAAAAGAACATCATCCTTAATTGTTCTTGGGTAGTTGTCAATGCCATTTACAGAGTAAGAGTACTAATTTATGTAGAAATACAAAGAAACAGATATCTGGTCTTGCTATTATTCTGGGTTTTTTCTAGTCACTAGGAGAATTGCAGTGCTTCCAACCATGCTGGATTTCTTTTAGTGTTTAAATAGATGAGAATTCAATAGATGGAGGTGGCTTATTCAACAAGTCTGTTCAGTTCCTTGTCAGACTGTTACAGATCTAGTGCAGGCCCAGCCAGGATTCTTGAGTTCTGCCAGAGATTCCCAATGTGAGTTGAGAAAATCATTGAAACTCTTGGACTTGGGGAATTTTTTCTTCCTGACTGCAGAGGAGAGATGATGTTTTATATAAGGGTGAAACAGCCTTCTACACCAGCTAAGAAAAATGATGCTACTTCTTTCTGCTAAGTACCCTGGATTTTTCAACTGAAAGACTCTGTTGGTCATTTGACCCACTTTGGTGATTGCTGCTCCCACCAGTTTCTCTATTAGTACTACATGACTCCAGCATAAAATTAATATCTGTGTTGCTAGCCAAGTGGTAGTAAGTGGTTGAAAACTCCTCTTCACATATCATTCTGTGCTTGTTTTCCCTGCAGGAGGAGGAACGCTGATCCTATCTGTGCAAACCTGCAGTCTGAAATTCTGAAGTGCTTCCGAGAAAACAAACATGAAGTGCTCAATTGCTCGGAGCTGGCGAAGGAATATCAGCGCTGTGTTAGTGCAGCTCAGAAGGTAACAAAAACTTCTCTGTTGTACTGGCTGGCCTTGCTGTCTTGTTTTGCATGGTCCTTTCTTCTGAGAAGTGTTTTTTGAGAGCTGTGGTATCTGTTAGTCGAATTGCAATCTTCACAGGAGACAAATCTTCCTTGGGATTAATTTTCCCACATTCATTCCACATTTCCCAGTCACACTGTGGTATGTCCCCTCCTGTCTGTGGGTCCTGTTGTACTGAGCTGCCACCCAAACAGTAGAACCAATGCTCCCAGGTTTCAAAGTCAGTCAATGATTTTCCCTAGTTTTACCACCTTGGAGGTTGTATACTGCAAACAGTAAGTAAATCCATTTTGGCAATGTTTGCAACATTTTCAACAGGCTCTAAACATCTCCTGTTGTAGGACTTTGCAGTTGGAGGTTTTGCTTCTTTTCATTCTAGCATGGGGAGAGGTTCTGTGCTGGGCAAAACTGAAAACTGCTGTCTGTTAAGAAAATTCCACACTTCTAAAACCTCTTCATCTTGTGTGGGAGGCCAGGAAGCCTTATGGCTCTTCCTTCTGAGATGCAGAGTCCCAATAGGTTCTGTTGATGCCTTAGGACAGTGGCTGCTCAATACCTTGGAAGAATTTCTGACTATTGAAATAAGTGAAGGGGAAAAGAAAATGAAGTATTTGGACATTGCAACTAGGATATGGTCCTGGGCCATGCGAGAATTCGGTGGGTCAGGTGTCCCTCAAGGGCAGACTTTTCTGTTTTGTTTTTTGGGTTTTTTTTTGTTGGTAGAAAATTCTCCGAAAGGTGCTGAGAATATAGTAAAGGGGATGTAGGGAAAAGGATGGTAATAGAAAATTGAGACTTCTCTCATGGGATTGCTAAAGCAAAGGGTGGGGGAGAGAGGTGGATATTTCATGGAAGCAGGCTTTCTCTGCATTAGCATTGTGAGAGGAAGCTGTATGCCTGATTTAAGTATAACATGAAACAAGCTGCCAGCCGGCTCCCAGAAGAAGCCCGACAGAAGGAGATGGGAAAATTGTCAGGATATATTAGACCAAATGTTGTTGCTAGTCCTAGTGGAATTTTTTTCCTTCCTGTTTACAAAGAAGGTCTTTGTATGTCTGCAAATCAGCAAGGTTAAAGCTGCCAGGGAAAGGGCTTTTCTCTGATATCTCTAAAGTCCCCAGTTCCCAAAACATGCGGTTGCTTTTTCTTCCTCAGCTTTAAAGTGGTGCCTGTGCTGCTGCTGCACAATCCGTGCCCCTGGTTGCTGTTTGCAGAGCATTGGTGCATCTATTGCCAGCCTCTGTTATCCTCCTTGCCTCCTCTAAATCAGGCTTGTAGCCTTTTCAGTGGAGTATATCTTTAGCAAATGCATTTACCAATACATCTTTATTGCATGCAGTGCGGGTGGAATGTGATTACCAAAGAAGACAGATTGCATTAAACTTCAGCATATTTGCAAGCTGCGGCTCCAACCCGCCTGAGAAAGGGGCTGGGATGCTGCCAGCCCTGAGCCCCAGTCCAGCATTATTAAAGAGGAAATTGGAAGCTAAATGACTGGTAACAGCAGAGGGCAGTGAAAGATCCTAGTAACTTGGGTCTTTTTTGGATTTTGTGGAGGTTTTTGTAGGTTTTCTTTATAAACCAAAAACTAAGGGTTGTCTGATTGTTTTCGTTCCTAGAGTCTTCAATGAACTTCAGGATTTTTTCCCAACTATTATTAGAAACTACCTGGAAGGAGAAGTGCATAGGACATGAATTTATTGTGGGTGATGACAATGTGGCAGAAAATCTTGCTACGTTTTAATATGGAGCTTGAGAGACTAAGGAATAGGTAACTAACACCTTGCAGCTAGAGATAGACACTAGAGGTACTTTGTACTTCTGCAAGTACAGATTCAAATACAACTTTTGTAAGGCAATATGTCTTCTGTAGTTTCCTTTCGTCCCAGGAGAGCTCAAGCCCTGACAATTTGCCTCACTGCTCTTACTGACTCTTGTGACTCCTGAGATACATGTAGCAATCACAAGCTGTTGTTTTATCTTGTAGAATTAAAACTCCCTCCTCCCTTCCCCTTTTTAAGCTGTTATTTTTCTCTAAGTTTAAATTAGCATCTTATACCAAATGGCTTTGTCTCACGCGTTCCTCTTTCAGGAAATTCAGGTTGGAGGAATGTGGGAAAGAAAGACCAGTGTCTCTTAATTTCTTGGGTATTTTTTTACCCTTTTTTTTAAAACACAATTTGTTTTCCAGTGCAGGAGGAAATGTAATCAAAGCTGGATGTGTGACTTCTGCTCACTTGCATGGTGGTGATTTGTTCTTCTGCTTTTTACTAAAGATTTTATAAGGCTTGCTGCATATTCTTTAATGAAGCATCTGGTTCTCTGCAAGTTCCTTTTGATGGCTGGTAAAAATGTCTCCAGGGCATGGTATACATTAGATTCAGAGAAAGCAAGCTCTAGATTTCTAGACTGAAAATTACAGCTTCCAGTGGATGAGAATAATTCTTTGCCTCTTCCCCCTTACTGTGTTTGTTTGAGTCCATTCCTTTGGACGCCCATTTCCCTTTGCCTGTTTTGGACATTTCTGGGCCAGGAGCTGAGATACACCCTCAGTTTTTTCTGCCCCATGAACAAATATATCAGGTAATCATTCAGTGGGTTTTAATTTTTTTTTTCTGCTGGTTTCCTGTACAGACCCTCTTCCTGGAACAGGTTACATTATTGTGGTGCATGGTAGAGATGTAGCTATTGTAACCTGTTTTGTATATTTTCTGACCATTAGGCCATCTCTTGTAGTCAACAGAGAGAAATAGGCATATGTAGGGTATGATGCATCTAATTCTAAAAAGTCATCTGAAACAGGCCAGCTGAATTGCCAGCCAGAGATGAGTATTTGCCTCTGCCTCTTGAGAGCCACATGCAGAGTATAGACTACAAAGTTGGTGCCTGTTCTGGGATGCTCATGGTTATGGGAGCAGGATCCTGCTCTGGTTGTCTGCCTTTGTAGCCAATATGCTTTCAAGTCGCCCTGTCTAACCTGCTCATGAGCTTTTCCATTTCTGCCATCCTGAATGTTGAGTTTTGGGCACATCTCCATTGACTCAGTGCAGCAGCATCAGCCCCTTTAGGCACTGGGTTCATTGCTGCATCCCATGCTTAGCTTATGTGGAAGTTCTCTGACTTTAGAGGGTGTTATTGCGATGGCTCCTGTTTAATTTAGGAGTGTTTTATCTTTTTTGGTGGTCTGTTTCCATGGCTCTGCAGAACTTGAGCTACAGCATAAAAATCGCTGGCTTTAAATCTAATAAAAGCTGGGATAATGGGACAGCTGTAGGAGGGGCAGTTCCCATTGTGTCTTTCAAAATTGCCTGTAGTTTATTGACCGCAAGTTTCACCAAGAACTACTGCTGCTGTTAGATAATGAGAATTGAAAATTGCTGCTGCTGTTTCCCCAAGGTTTTATCTTGTGCCAGTGAGAAGGGGGTGTGGAAGGAAAAAGAGAGTGGGCAGTGGAAATCTGCGTAATTTCTTAGTTTGGGTCCAGATGGAAGGGGAAAACAAATTATTTTGTTTTTAAAGGTCTGAGTCCTATTAGTGAATTGTTCCCTCCCCTATGTAAGTACACACTCACATGCAAGCTTTTCAGAGTGTTTGTGACCCATTCTGCTGCCCTTGCGTTCTGTTCACACCAACAGGCAAATCTGAATTGAAGGCAAATTTTAGTTGGTTACTTTGTTACGTAGTAGGTCGTTATACCAGGGAATCTCCAACCAGCTGCCACTTGGAAAATGAGGCCTCAGGTGACCATATATTAATATGATTTGAGATTTCAAACAGAACCTGCTTCCTGCAACTGTGTGCAGAAAAATGTCTGTTAGTGAAGAGCAGGTATCCCTTCTTTTCAGGGGTTTTCTTACTGTCTCTAGGTGCCTGTCTTTCACAGAAGGACCAAGGTGCAGTTTTTGTGCACTATCTCCTGGCCAAACCGAGTTATCAGGGGCCATGTACTCGGACATGTGTTTTCCCCTGTCAACAGGAGCTGTATACACTGAACTAGGAGCCATTCATAATCCTGCTCTCTCCCTCCCTGTTCTGTGTCCAGCTTCTCACAAATCTGCTATTCATAGCGGACAAAGGTAAATCTGCTACTGTCAAGGCTTTAGGGCTTGTCCTACATAAGGAAATTACGATGCAGTAAACTGGTGAGTTTCTCTCTATATGAACGTTCAGGGTTTGTAATGAAAGTGCAGGGAAAATTCACACACATTTACTGTGAGTCACTCTGCTGTGTGCAAACAAGCCCTTGCTAAATACTGATTGACTGAATTCCAGTGAAGGGAGACTTTTAACATAACCTTGAGTCGTCTGTATTCTGCTTTGCCCTTGACTATAATAAAAAGGAATGTGGTCAATTTATTGCATTTACGTTTCCAAGTGATCTCTGTGAAAGCCCAGTTCCCTTTTGGCACACAAAGCAAAGCATTACAACTCTGCTGGAAGTTTGTCTCTAATCTGTAGGCAGGGACTTAGCTTGCTGAGAGGATGCTGCAGCTATTTCTGCAGTGTCCTGTCCTGATGGAGCAGTTTTGCTCAAGTACTCTTGATCCTGCTGAAGCGTGGCCTGCTGGGAACTTTTATTTCTGCAACCTGGATCTCTCTCTGTTTAAGAGAAACAGAGTTGTATGCCATGGGCTGCACTGCAGGTATCTGATCATTCTGGATTATCAGGCTTTTGCTAAAGTGATGTTTCCATTCTGGTGGACTTCAGAGTACTTTATAGATAGGTTGTGTACTTACTGGGATAGAGAGGAACAGTCAGTGTGTGTGGCTGGAGAAAGGAAGTTTGGACCAGGTATAGAAAGGTCTGTATCTGTACTCTAGAAATGGCAAGATTTCCCCTCTGCCTGGGATTCTGCAGAGGTAGATCTTGGCTGTTGCAGCCTCCTTGAGGAGATCTATCACATGGTATGCTGCTTGAAATACAATATATCTAACTTGAAAGGCTATAGGGTTGTTTGAGCTTTCTGGAATTCAGGTTTGCAGTTTCAGATAAATCTGTGTGTTTCCTGTCTGGAGGATGCTGTGTCCAGCCATCCTCAGCCAGGTATGTGGCTGTCCTGCCTCCCTTTTGTCAGTCGGTCCTTGCTCAAAGAGAACATATCTGTAAAGGGTTTGTCTTCCCTTCTCTATAAAGGAAATTCTCTTTTTTAAATCTTTCTCTTTCAACCTTTATTTGTGCAAATGCTGTGGTGATAACACTATAAGAGGAGTTTATGACTCAATAAGTGGCCCCCACAAGGGAGTTGGGAGAGAGCTGCAAGCTGCAGGCAGCTGCTGTTTGTTTAGTTGTAAACACAGAGGGGCAGTGGATTAACTGTACCCAGGCTTATCCTGACCTGGTATTTGCAAAGGTGAAGAGGATCCATATTTCGCTTCTAATTATGAAGGATGGAAACAGTTATTGTTTTGATTTTCAAGGCAGCCAGTTGTAGGTTCTGGTGACTCTTAGGTCTATACAGAACACTTCATATCCTCAGGAGTTCACTGGAGGATAAATAAAAAATATAGAGCTGCCTGAAAGGACATAAACCACCATCTTAATCTATGAGGCATGTTCCAGAGTAAATGCTGGCTTACTTAAAATGGAAATGTCTGCTGCCTGTACCTGGTATTTATGAAACTGGAGGCATAAGTTCTTTATTTACTCTGTGTCTCAGAAGTTCATGAAGCTCTGGTGTTCCCCACAGCCTGGTGTGTTGTGAGCATTTATTAACCCACAAGAACAAATTATTTTCCCTGTCTGCTCTTTGTGGTCCTTATAAAGTCCAAAACTCCTCAAGTTTAAAATTTTTGAAGAAAATGAGCAGAAATAAGTTTAAAACTCACTTGGCTGTGCTTCAAGGCTCCTCTTTCAGTGATACTTAATCCATATGCTACATCATCTTTACCTCTGAAGTTCTTGCATCCGTTGCCTAATCTGGAAGGGGGACTTCTGACTGCATTTCTCTTCTCATAAACAGTCTGTTTTCTAACAGTTCAACACCCAGTCCCTGTCCATTTATTTTTTGTTTATCGATTTTTGTTTGTTTGGGGGTTTTGACATTGTTACAGTGACACATAATTGCTTTTTAGTCCAATTTCTTGCTTGATGGTTCTGATTTCAGATGTATTTACTGGTAAAGTTAAGATAAATATATGTACTTTGATGATTTTGAAAGCAACTTCTGTAAAAGAGGGAAAGAAGTCAGTATGACATTACAATTTCTGAAGTTGAATTATTTGGCATTTTGTTACTTCTAAAATGTGGTCTTGTTGCAGTTCTTATTTTAAAACCTAGTTTTGCCTGAAAGTGTTTAAAAACAGTCTAAATTTTTTTTTTTTTTTTGCAATAAAATACTGTAAGAGTTAGCTGGTCAGGAATGAGACATCTTAGCTGACCTGATGCTCTAATGAGACCTTTGAGTGGGTGTATCTGAAAAGCCTCATTAGACTTTGCCATCAAAATTTCACTCTTTGTACTCTCTTTCTTTCTTCTCAAAAAATATTTTTCTTTAGGCTTAAATCAGTGGGACTACATGGATCAAACATTTCTTTAGTTCTGTTCTCTCTGTATGGTGTGTTAGGCAGCATTTTCCTGAGAACTGTAGCCTGTATTCAGTCAGAATTATCTAGTATGGAAAATAGTTGCTTGGGGGTGAGAGACTGTAGTGATACATATGGCTGTTTTAATGCCAGATTCTTTCACAAAAGATTTGTAGCACTGTTGGCAAGTGGGAAGTGGAAATTCTTACTCAGATTAATTCCAGGAGACTGATGACCAAGCAGTCTTGGACAGAAAGAAGTTTATTTCCAATTTTTAAACTATGTGTTTTGCTGCTGAAGTTAGATTGAAACGGATCCACAAAAATTGCTGTCGATAGCAGCTGCTGGTTAGAAGCACAAGGTCAGTGGTCAAGTGCTTTCAGACTCCCAGGAAGTTCCAAAGTAGCCCTGACTTCCATAACTTCTGTACTAATGTTAGATCCATTCTCTGACAACTTGGCTATAACTTGGGAAATTTTATCAGTGATGCCAAAGCCTTCATGACAAACTGGGGAAACCAAAGATTTGTTATGCTCTTTGTTGATCATAGCCTGCACAGGAGAGTTTCCTGCTGTGTGCAGTTTGCAGTCTCCACACACCATCCATCAGGTATTTTTGTTGTAGGTTTTGGGGCTGAATACTTTGAGGACTAGTGGGATTTAAAGCCTTCACCACTCAGCTGAATGTGTCTGTGTGGGCAAGGTGCAGGGGTTATTGTGGTGGCAGTGGTCCCATTCAACTGGAAGCGTTGCTCCCAAGCAAGCAAGACTGCTCCAAGTAGCCCTTCTTGGGAAGTCAGTGAATGGTGGATGAGCCCTCCTATTAGTGGGAAACCAATCCTTTTCAGATCTGTGGCACGCTGGAGGAAGGAGATTTGCAGATGTTGCCCTGGTGTTGCTTGCTAGTTGTTTGTTCTCTCCACAGAGCCTCCTCATTCAAGGCTGTGGAGCATTCATCTGTTAAAAAATCCAGACTTGGAGGGAAACTTTCTTTCTGCATCATGCCTGCAGTAATTGTTTGTGATTTTCACCCCTCTGTGACACTGTCTGTCTGCCCAACAGGCCTCCTTGTCTGGAGATATTTCCTGACATACTTGTGATGCTTCCAAAACAATTTAAAGCTCTCAGTCTTAGATAAACCTTTGCAAGCCAATTGAAAAAACCTTTCTGGATACCAGTGCTTCAAATACAGGAACAAGACATCTTGAAGATAGTGTGTTACAGTGATTTGAATACAGTGTTAGAGTTAGCTCTGCTGCTGATACTTCCATCTCTGGCAAGAAACATTCTTCTGGTTATAACATCTTTTTTGGTTAGAGGCCTTTCCTGGGGTTCTGTAAGAGTTGGTGAAAGGCTCTTAAAGACCTCTGCAGTCACAGAAGCTGTCCAGAAAGACAACACTTGTTATAATTAAAGTTTGTTACCTTTATAATGCGAGGGTAGCACGAAGAGAAGCCTTGAGTTAGGATGGTGCTGCAATGTCTGGTGGACCTTGTTTCTGAAGCTGAAGGAGTGCTGCTCTATTGTATTGAGCCAGAGTGTGCATGCAGAAATGCACACAAAATTATTTTGACAATGTGTTTGCTCCTTGTCCCTGCTGAATGCCTGTTTGTCCTGTATAAATGGATTTCAGGATCAGCCAACCTCCAGCTCTGAATTAGTCTAATAAGGCATGGTATGTAGGGTTTAAAGGTCATTTTACAAGCAGCTGGCTTCCTGCTTATATTAGGGGGAATGATTTTTTAAATAATGGTATTGGAAAGCTGTTGATTTAACTTTTAAAATACCTGTATGCTGTAAAATTTCAGCTCTTCTGCCTCTGTCCTTCAAGCACTCTGCTTGCCCTCTGCCTGCTCATCTTTCTGTCATTTCTGATTACCTCTACCCATCTGCCTCTGCATTCTCTCCCCTTAGGTTTATCAGTCCATGTTTGCTGCCCACAAGGACTTGGCTTATATTTCTGAGGAGCTCATCTCTTGGGTTGCTTCTCTGAGCTGTGGAACAGGAAGCTCAGGGTTCTTAGGTTTGGGCTTTTAATAGAGCACTATTACACTGTTCTTTTATTGGGGCACTGAGAGCTCTCAACAATCACCACGTCACTGGCAGCATTTTTGTGTCCTAGCAGGTACCTAGTTCCCTCCTCAGGATGAATTTAACATTGGTGAAAAAAATATTTTAATTTTACTTTTTTTTAAAACTCCTGAACTGATTGAGTCATGCACATTGATTATTCCAGTTTCCTCTCTGTGGAGTGTGTTCTTCAATCCCAACTTGATCCAAGTGTTTCATATGAAAATAGAGGATGTTTTTATTCATTTGCTTGTTCCTTGGATTCCTCTTTGAGTTTGCCAATGAGAGTGATTTGAAATGTTCCAATAACTTTTAAAGTATGGACGCTGTCCTAAAACCTGAAGGGAGCACCCACGTGTTTGGGTCACACAAGCCTTTGTCAGGTGGCAGTGTCCTTCTGCCAGGTGTGAGATGGTACATTACAGTTACTTGTGCATGTACAGACTCCTGGATCTTCAGATGTTCCTTCTGCTTGTTTGAAGTTTTGTTCACAATGTATATCCTCAGGAAGTCAGATAATTGGACAAAAAGCAAGCTTAAAATTTAGGGAGATTATAGCAACTGCAACATTTTTTCTTCTTGCATTCAGAAAAACTGCTGTGAAACTTTTACATTTCTCTTATTTTCTGAAGGATGTTTCCTACTCATGACTTGCAGTTGTTCTGAGTTTATTCTCCTTTTAGTACCATCCAGTGCCCTGATACAGTTACTGAAGCAGTTCAATTTTTGTCTAGGACACACCTTTGTTCTTTAGATGTTGTATTAAAAGCATCTCCTTTCAGTTCTTGAAGTTTTTACTCTGTAGCACTTTCCTGACTATTGTGGAGAGTGTTACAGGACTGAACTGAATTGTGGGTTCTCTCTGGCTGCCTGTAAGGGCTCAGACAAGCAGTGCCCATGTATGTGATGGGTCCCTGCTCAGCTGCTGTTTAAAAAATACTCTTATATTTGAGTCTTTTTGCTAATAGAACTGTAAACCTTGCAATTTAGAATAGTATATTGGCATAAGATTAAAAAAGAATCCCCAAGTTTCTAAATTTCAAAGAATTGAGGCTTTTTTCTTCTGTGTGAGGCAGTAGGGCAAGTAGTACACTGTGTTTGGTATCAAGTAGGTACTTGATAGCTTTATAAAATAAGTTATTTGACAGGAGAGTTTCTGGTTATAGATACAATATAGAGACTTGTTGATCTCTCCAAAGGATTTGAAAAGGAGACTGAATTATTATTTATTTGTCTCATCTCAATGCTGTGTTAATTCCATGTTTGAGAACTTCTGCTGATTGCTTTTCATGGGTGGAAGAAGGAAGGAAATGTATCTTTGTTTTGAGGCATTGCCTGCAGCTAAACATAGTGTGCTGGGAAGTTATATGGATACTTCTGATGATCCTCTGGGCTCTCTAACACTGTCTCTTCATGGATTCAGGTGTATACCAATTGGTGACTTTGAACACAAGAGTTTCAGTCAGGCCATCTTAACAGGAATTGTTGAAAACTTTTGTCTTCAGTAGTGCTAAATGCAGCCTACTTGGGATTACCATCATTTAACAAGCTCTGTAGTATTTCTGGGCCCCTGGGGTATTGTCAGTACTGTTTAACTTCCTGTGGCACATCAAGGTTGTATTTTATCTTTTGGTACCAAGCCTAAGTACATCATTTAGGATTATTCTGAGGCTCAGGAAATCTCAAATCTTGTAAAAGTAGACAGCCACTGAAAAATGTATTGGATGCTGTGATCCAGGTAGGAGTGTTCCTAGCTGTGTGTACCTTGAGCTGACAGGATGAAGGCATTGTGATAGAATTGGAGTGCACTAGAGAAATTTTTGTGGAGAGCTTGTATGGCACCAGTGATCACTTTTGTGTATTGTTCTGCAAAAGCCAACTTTAAAGTTCTAAAGCTTGTATAGACTCCAGATTGGCCTCTGGAGCAGAAGCAGGTTCATTGCTGAGGGTAGACTGGGTATGATGTTCTAATACATTCCCCTCTTTCCAGTCTTTATTAAATATCTTGAGGCACATGGGCTGCCACTTGGTTCAAAAACAGCAAGCATTTTAATTTCACAATTGAAAGTGGAAGTCATACTTTGTTCTTGCAGCTGCTGATAGGTGGGTTTTGTGCACACAAAGCTATGTTGTGAACATGAGACAACGGAATGCTCTTGAGGTCCTTGTTTAATGCACTATCAGATGAGTTCTGGTTGGGAAGGAGCCCAGGCTGTGTGAGACACTTCGTGCCTTCTTGTTTTGACGAGCCTTGACATTTGCTACAATAAAGCCCCAGAAAATGCAGGGAGGTCTCTCTCCAATCAGGTGAGTGTATTAGCAGGCTTCTTGCACTGATGGATTAGAGCCAGGCTGTGTTCAGTAAATGTGGCTAAATAATAAAAGGTGAGATTGTGTGCAGTGATCCCAGGTCTCCTTTCTCCAGCTGCTGCCTCCTGTCTGTTTGCTGGGAACCTTTGCACAGGCAAACAGCTTTGCTTGAGAGAACAGGCTATGCACTATTTTGTGACACAGCCAAAGGTGGCTGACACAAAGCCAAAGGAGAGCTTCTCTCTGAGGGACTGAAATGTCAACAAAGATGTTGTACTGCCTTGGAGAGCCCTGACTTGCTTTGTATAAAAACTGAACAGATGTTGGTAGGTCAGGAGCTTTGCCATATACAGAGCAGACCCTGGAGAGCAGGGCAGAGCCTGCTCAGGTGACATGAGTGACACTGTCCTGGCTTCAGTGTGCCAGCACTCCCCCTTCATGTGGGATTCCTCCCAAGCCATGTCTGGAGCTTTACTCTTCTTAAAGAAGTGGGACTCATGTAACCACGTTGTGCGTCCATGAGCCTGGTTTATGTCCCACTCTCTGCTTACTCTAAACCTGCTGGTGAGTTGCAGTGGTGTTCCTCAGAAGCACAAAGGCTCTGAAGTAATAAGTTCCTGTATACCTTGTGAAAACAGGCAATTAGGTGGAGGCAGGGGACCTCAGTGGTGCTTGTGCAGGGGGGAAGGATATTGACTCACTCTTTATTAGACGTGAGTTTGGTCACAGAGAAACTTAACTTTGAGACATGAATCTGGAGGAATCCAAATGGCTGCTCTTGAACACCCTATTTCCACTTGAGGACTCTGGCTTGCATGAATGTTTAAAGGGCTGACTTCTGCCTACCATTGTGATCACCTTCATTGGAGAGACTCAACAGGGATGGCACTGCAGCAACTAAGAAGATTGTCCTTTGGAATATGCCTTCTCTATCTGAGTATTGATTTCCTTCTTTGCTTTTGAGAAATGGAAACAAACTCCTTGCTGCAAGAGAGGGCTACAGCAAGCTTTCAAAAGTTTATAGCTTGATCCTCTAAGGCCTGTTCTTTTAAATTAGGATGTGATAAAAGAGTATTAGTTGTGAGCAGCCTGGAAAAAGAAAAGGGCTTGTGGATTAAGGTAGCCTGTGGTCTTACTTCCTGCACCTCTTTTTATGTTATTCAGGGAAATGTTTCATGCTCAGAAAATTTGAGCTCTGGGGATCAGAGCAACTGATCCTTACTGGCCTCAGCACTTTCTGCTGCTGCTGAGCAGTCAGCTCCTCAGTAGCTTGGTTTTGCTGCTGTGTGTTGAGGCAGGACAGCAGCTGAGACGAGGGAAGAGGAACCAGTGCACTGTTGTGGTCCTGTGCCAAGGACTTGTGTGACAGACAACTGTGTGTGAGTGAAACAGCCTAAGGTCTGCCAGCTCACTGATGGGTGCTCAGTGGGTTGTTGTTTGTGGTGTGGCTGTGCTGGCACAGCTTGCTCAGATGTTGGTCACAGGGTCAATGACTTTTAACTGGGTTTTTTGCAGTCCCCACTGGTCATCCTTGTCCATCTATTATTAAACCCACTTTGGCCTGGCTGGCAGGAGCTTATTCCAAAGCCTGATGGAAGCAAGGTGTAGTAGTTGTGGAGTGTGGCCATTGAGGAATTGGTTGTGTCAGCAGGTCTGCAGGTGGGTTTTGGACAGGATAGCAGGGGTTCGTATTTATAAAGTTTTCATAGGCCCCTTGAGTACAGTGATAGGCTTTGAAGCATGGTTTCCTCTGAGCTCTGCTTCCCCACAAAATCTTCAAGCATGATCCATCAAGGAGTGTGAAATATATTCAAAATCCCACTGCTGCCTTTTTCTCAGTCAGCAGGGTTGTGCTTTCTTCTCCGGTCTGGAGTTGTTTTCTGTTGAGAATAAGCAGTCTCTTTTCTTGTGATTCCTTACCTCTCTTTGGGACATGATGCCATCAAGAAAACCAGCTGTTCCAATCTGAGAGCTGCCTCTGCCTTTATGCTCTCTTGTTGATTTTGTTGATTCAATGAAGTGCTGCAATACTGTGGAGAAAAGTGGGGGAAACAAAGAGGGAGATCACACAGAAGGAATATACAGAAGAGGATTCATATCCTGTCACATGGTTCACTGTGGCTGTGTCTGGAACTAGATCTGCTATAATAATAGAAATTCCCTCATGGAAACTGGAATTCCAGGTCCAAATCCTTGCCTCACTGAGCTGTGGGATCTGAGAGTTCCCTCATGGAGAAGAGAGCTAGCTGATCTCAGCATCTGGGGAGACCTGACAAGTCCTGACTGTTCCTGCTGAGAAGGTGGTGGCTTTGATAAGTGTTATGGGAAAAAAGTATCTAAAGGAAAGAAGTAAGGGAGATAATTTCTGGATGCCAGCTGTAGAAGAAGGATAAAGTTCAAAATATTCCTCTTGAAAATCCTGCAAGTTGCAATTCCAACTCCCTTCAACTCTTGAACCACTATCTCAAACCTTTGTCAATACAGACTTTTTTCCTATGAAGCTCAGCTTCAATGGCATCTCTGTTCAGCCAAGAAAACTGCCAGGTTGTGCTTTGACTTTGGTTCCAGCTGTTCAGTGCAAAAAGCTTTCATTGCTGCTATGAAAAGCTTTTCTTAAGGGACAATATAAAGCAGGAATGTTGTGGTGCTTGAAGGATGAAGTAGGCATCTTCCCTTGAGAAGAGTCTTCTAAAGCACAGATGTCTGGTACACTGTCATGTGGATAAAAGGTTATAAGGATTATGTGTTAATCTGTAGCTGTTAATCTTCCCAGCAGGTTTGGATCCAATTGATGTTTGGACCCACCTGCCAGGTATGCAAGAGAATTTCTTCAGTGGCTCTGAACTGCTTCACAAACCTCTAGGCTGTAACTGCTCATCTGGGTCCTGCCTGCTCTTCCTTGTGAACCTTGGTTCTTGCTTTGCTCTCTCTGTTGGTGCTTTCCTTGGCTTCATCAATTTTGATTAGTGCATACCATGGTACCTGGTCCATCCTGACAGCAGGATGGTAAGTTCACACCATACTGTGTGTTTTACCTCAGGCAAGCTTGTGTTCTTCCAGATAATTGCTTCACAATCAACAGTTGGAAGCGTTTCTTGATCTTGGCTTGAATTTCTCAAGTACCACTGAAGTTCCACTGAAGTTTCTGGAAGTGCATGTTGTAGAGCTATAAAAACTTGCCTTCCTGATTCCCGACTTGGCATTTCTTATTTGCAAGTGTACATCTAGGTATGCATTTGATTGTCTGTTTATTTGGTTTTTTTCAATAGACCAACTATATCATTTTATGGTTTTTAAACCTGTTTCCCTGAGGTGGCTGCTTGGAATCCTTCTCTTAAGCATAAAAATACTAGCAGTTGCCAACCCTCTTGGGCAGGATGTGGAAGGTTCCAGGAATCCCCATTTTGTCTCACTGGCACCAGAGTCAAATGCTGTATAGCACTGCCAAACTATTTTCTCCATTGTATTTTTGATTTGATTGATTTTTTTTTTTTTTTTTTTTTTTTGTGATGCACTGAATCCCAGATTCTTGCAGTGCCATGTTAGGACTGGGGTTGGTCCCCGTGACGTCAGGAGAGTGTACCTTTAGAAGCAAAGGTAAATTGTTCTAAAACTCTTCTGTGATGTTCTGTGATTAAAACTCAGACTATGGGTATTTTACATCTATTTTATGTGTGGCTCACTGATCTCCTCACCACTTAGCACAAACAGTTCTAGCCATGTGTAGGTTTTGTCTTGTAGTCTGAACAAGCAAGCTAGAGATATGCTATTGCCTGGGTTTGCTACCTACTCTTCCTCCTGCTCCTTCCATCTCTTTTACTCACCTATTTCTAGCCTGAGCTCAGAATTTCCTTTCCCCTGTCTTCATTTTTTCACCTGCTTCCTTCCAGTGTCTCTGCACCGTCTTCCTTCCTCCTCTCCTCTCTTCTGTCCCCTTCGTTTGCATTCCTTTCATTTCAAAACTTATATTGGAGCTGACACCAGGCTGCCTGTTCCCTGCAGCACTGAACTGGCAGTTTGGAAAGAGGAGGCTGCAATTCCCTCAAGGGGCAAGACAGAGTTCAGTGTCTGTCTTATTTTTAAATATGCATCTGAACATGGCTGATCAGAGGAGCAAAAGAAACCTTTGGGTTCTGAGTGCTGGAAGCTCATAAGGACATCGTGTAATCCTCTGCATCTCTCTGCTCCTCCTGCACTCTTCACTGAACATGAAAGCTGCTTGGCACAGGGGACTTTGACTGCAGGAAAGATGGGTAAGAATCAGAGACCCCATGGAAGGAGGGTAGAAAGGGATGGGTGCTTTGAAAGCCTCACATCTTTTTCTGCTTCGAATTCTTTTCATTCTGTCAGGTTTATGCCCTCTTTTGAGCCCTGAAGGACCCCAGAGTACATTACCCAGCTATATACCAGCTTTGCAGGATGCTGTTTAACCTTGGGCAAGTAAAAGACTCATGACTGGTCATCATGCTGGTAGAGTAAGGGCGCAAGCTGAGATATTCCAGTTCTGTGTTCTTGTCACAACCAGTGCTGTGGCAAGGTACCAGAGATGGATGTGCAGGTTTCCCAGTAGGAGTAGGAGCTCTGCTAAGGCAGTTTTTGTACCCAGCTGGTGAATTTCCTAAATGGTTTTGCTGTGCAGCTCTTGCTGCTGGCATCTGTTCAGGCAGCACAGTGATGAAGTCACCTAAAGGGCAAAAAAAAGGCAGGTGCTTACTGGTTCAACAGCTCCTGCCAGCAGATTAGGATCAGAAGTGAAGGAGAGCATATTGAATTAAAGCTGTAATCGTAATTTCAGTTTAGACAAAATGGATGTCGCTTGGCAGAATACCAGGGCCCTGACTCTTGTAAAAATGTGTCACGGTGTCCTTTGGGACCTTAGGAAGATCAAGACCTTTATTGAAGACCTTCTGTCAGCTGTTACTTTCTCTGGCACAGGCTACTTTGGTTTGGCACAAACACTACTACTATTTTCTGCAACATGTTGGACACTTCTGATCCTGAAAGTGGTCAAACGTGGTGTAAATAGCTAAGAGTTCAAGGTCATTGCAGCATGTTATATGGGGGAGGCTGCAGGCTCATTCTCTTCACGTTTCCTTTTAGTGTCCTTGCCTAGTGAGCAGCCTAACCCATCAGAGGATATACCTGACAGCATCAGGACTCAATACCAGATGATTGTCAACTGAAGTATGTTGACAGTGTTCAGGGTAGAGTGAAGTAGGCTCTGCTCTGAAGAGAGAAGGCTAAGGAGGCTCTATCTTAGTCCTTCAGAAATGCCAAAATCTTCCTCGAGAAAGAAATGCTTTTGATTGGAGAAAAAGTCTTCTTACAGGAGGATCTCAGTGTTTATGCTGTCTAATTTCTTTCTTTAGAAAGAACAGATAGAAAAAAAGTAAGAGTTAAGACTTTCCAGTTGCAGACTGGTGAAATAATATGTGTGAGTGATAGAAGAATTGACTGCTGGGGTGGATGGATTTGGCCTTCTGTTCTGATTCTGCCTTTTTTTGCCAAAGGATCCATGTTTTTGGACTCTCATGAGGTGTGTTCAGTTGCTGTCCATTTAACAATTTGCACAGTGTTTATGTGGAAGAGGTTGTGCCTTTGCAGTGGGTGAGGAACAGAAACAAGAGCTGGCACTGTACAGCTGATTTCTTCTCTACAGTGCTGCATATTCAGTTGTCAGTTTTTCTCTACTTGCTGAAAATTTTTGGTTTCTTGTTTTAAAATAGCTAGTAGAGAGATCCATTGCCTACAGGGATAGCTGGAGCCAAGTGGCACATAAACCTTCCTTGGCTGTGTTCTTTCAGCTCCTCCCTGCCCTGGGGATGGCTCTGCTGGAGTTGTGGGTCCCCTGGATGTGTCTCTCTGTGTACCCAGTCCTGATAAGCAGCATTGTGTATGCCGTGGCTTACACACTACAATCCCAACTGGCATTATTCTTCCAGTTAGACCTTTCTTGAATAGCAAAGATACTTTTTACAGACTTTTTTTCCTGAAAAATCACATATCACAGCATTCTTGACAGAGCAAGGTTATGTATATGGGGGAGCCCTAAATAACAGCAGTTAAACTACCTGCACTAGCTGCTCTGATTGCCCCATTTGCTGGAGTAATTGGGGCTGGAAGAATTCCTTGGGAAAGAAACAAAGTGCTACGATTCCAGAGTGCTCCTGTGACCTTGCTTTTGCTACAGTGGGGAACAGTTTCCAAAAAAACGTCGAAAGAATATGCCCGAAGTCACTTTCATGTGTAACTTAAAGTATCCAGGATTTTACCCTAGGTCCCTCAAGGTAAAAGGCTGCTGTGTTAACCCCAGCTCTTCATCTCTTGCCAAGTCTGGAAATCCGGATTCTTAAGAGGAGCTGTTATTTGTATGACCTTCATGCGTGAAACAGTTTCTCTTTTAAAATGTGTTTTCCCCTTTATCAGTTATTCATTGAAGAGTCTCTTTGCATCTGTAGAATTTTGAAGGGTAGCTATTATTTTACCATTTTAATTTTCCCAGCTGTTCAAATAATTGTTTTAACCTCTCAGTGCCTGGAAGTGCTTTGCACGTCCTGATAGCTTTGCATTGTATTTCTTTGGTTTCATGGTTTAAATTACGAACAGTTTTCTCCCTATTCCAAATGATTACTCTGTGACTTTCTTCTCTATAGCTTTCAAGTCTGCACTGTTCTGAGCACCACTGACAGCAAGGCACTTATGAAATTCCACGCTGGGATACCAGGCTCTCACATCCTGTTTTGGGGTTTGGGCTTTTTTGTTGTTCTCCACACACACATCCTGAAAAAAAAAAAGAACTTCAGTACTTAAAGATCCCATTAAAACCAGAACAAACTGGTTATTCTGAAAGGTCTTGCCAGTGGCCTCTCTGGAGTTGCATTTCGCTGTATATAGGGAAGGGGCTCTGACAGAGACGACGAAGCCAGCACAGAATACATTGTCTTTGTGCAGTTTTACAGGGGGTAAAGTCAAAGCATTTAATTTGACAGTGGTTTCTCTAGCCCTTACACAAGGCTGTGACAGCTGAGGACAAGGCAAAGATTCCTGCTGGTCTGGCAGAGGATGTGGCTGATTGAGCTGAGCACTCAGTTCCAGGGTGGTGTTCCCAGCCCAGGGTGATGCTTGAAGGAGGAGGGATGCATCTTCTGCCCCACCTGGGGAAAAACACTTCCACGTGGGAGTACCTCCAGACCAGCAGTGTCTCATTTCATAGCTGCACTTTTCATATTGATATTTATTTTCAATGGGCGTTGCATCTCTTGAGTATGTCTTTAATGGCCTTGCCATAGGGACAGAGGTAAAATTTGAAAATAAGTAATTACATTGTGATATTCTGGACATACTTTCGTAGTTTCTCTTATGTGTTCTTCTCACATGTTCTGAAAGTTGTGAGAGGTGATTTATAATTCATCAAACTAAGCATAAAACATCTGACTGCAAAGCCTATCAATCTGATCCCATCTCTTTCCAGCCCTTTAATTAGGGAAGCCTTGCTGAAAAATGTACCCATCAGCTACTGAGAAATAGTGCATTCCTGGACCCTCAGTATAGATCTTGAGTTATCCAGGTGCCAAAATGCTGTCAGAACTGACAGATCTTAGAAAATACACCCACAGGCAGAACATTATCCATTATACCAGCACTGAGCAGTGGGCAGTAAGGAAAAATCAGCAGAGAATGTGTCTTTATCAACTTTAATTGGCTTTTCCCGTTGCTAAAAATCAGTGTATCCGGCAAGGAAGAGAACCTATCTAGCAGTTTGATTTTTCCATCCCAGAGCTGAAGGGTGCAGTCCATCTTCACTGACGTGTGATGTGGACTTGTCTCAGCACAGCTCCTGGCAGTGCAGTGGAATCCACAGCCCGCAGAGAAGGCTGCCAGCCTGTCCTCGGTGAGTGACCGTGCTTAAACAAGTGTGAAGAATGAATTACTCTGGATAAGTTGGATTTCATCTGTGCTCCACTTGCTTAAAATTTGCTTCAGACAGAGCCAAACTTAGTTAAAGTTTTCTTTGGGTGCTGGCTGCTAACTGCTCCTGGAATACAAGTAGCTGGGGTGTGGAATCAAGGATCTGGGCAATGGATATGCTGATCAGAAAGGAGACAACAGCCAAAGGAAGCAGGAACTTTGCCAGAGCTACAGGAAATGCAGTGATTTGGGGGACAGAACAAGCTTCTTTTGAGTTGTTTGGCACTGCAGGTTTACATGTAGCTTTACATCAAAGGCAAAGGAAACAGCAACTGTGTGGATTTCTCCTGGGAAGGCTGTTTTGACACTTTGTTGCAGCATCTTACATTTACTATACTGTATAAAATGTTTCGGTTCTTCTTTGGTGCTTGTGTCTATTCCCATTAGATTTATGACAGTTTTATTAAATAATCTCTTCAAGATCATTGCAAATCTATTATTATGCCTTTTTTCCCTAATTGATTAATGAAAACTACTGATCTCTTTATGTGTGATGTATCACTTCTCTTACTAAATTCCACAAAATTTCTGAGAGCAGCTTTATTTTAACTTTCTATTCAGCTAAGTCAAGCTCCTCTATCTCATTTCTGTAAATGCTAGAAAAGTATGTTCACTCACAAACGGCAATTCAGTAAGTGAACTTCATTAAAAATGTTTCTTTTTCACAGTCCTTGATGGTCTTAAAAACAAACTGTAAGACCATCACAGGTTTGCAATCATATACGTGTCAGTTTAACCCTTGTGTTTAATAAAACTTATATTGTAAAAGTTTATTGTTATGACAAATGAAAGAGCAGTCCTTTATCCAAAGCCTGCTCCATAGGCAACGATTCTGCCATTGGCACAGATCACTGTGATGGTTTGGAATGGGTCTGCTGAGCTGTGGCAGACCAGATCAGTGTTCTGGAAATCTTGTCACCTCATGGAGTGGGCAGTGTTGAGAAGTGAGGGTGTAGCAGCAGGGCAGGAAACACACAGGGCTCTTTGCTCAGCGTGAGCCTCCAGTCACGAGCAGCCTCTGCCCTTGCTGGGGTTGGTCCCAGGCCTGGCACAGAAAGTTCCCTGTCAGGATAAACTCTGGAGCCTGCCCTGTACAAGCTGTAAGAATATGATGGACCTTATGGAAAAATAAGTGTTGATTGTGTGGTTTTTTTTATTTTTTATTTCTGCTTATCATATGGCCGTGAGAGATACAGCAACTTCTTGTGTTTGGAAGGTTTCTTTAGAAATTTGAAGCAAGTGGGAGGAAGGGATAACAAAGTCTATTCTGTTCCTCTAATTCAATCTCCCTATTTACAAGCCCAACTTGTCAAGTATGTTGTCACTGTTCTTTGCAGCAAGAGGAGGACGGAAGCCTTAGAACACTTCTGGAGAATATCTACAAATCCATATGAATAGCCTAAAACATCATAATCCGTGTGGTTTCCATGGATGCCGGCCGTGCTGCAGTTAGGGCAGTTCTGGTGTGTAGCTCCAAATGCCACAACAATTTTACCAGGATGCAGTATTCTTGCCTGATTGTCCTAGACTCTGGTGGTATTTCTGCCTGCTGTTAAATAGCTGTCTTGTGCCTGTGTGAAAGAAGGGATTCCTGCATATGCAGCTTGAGGAGGTGGTAAAGAGTTGTAAGTTTTATTATGTACTATAAAATAATAATTCCTGATGAAATGAAACTGCATAAAAATATCAGGATTTTGACATCTGTTTTTGAGATGGTAAAATGCTTCTTTGGCCTAGAGTTACTAAAGGTGTTGCTATCCTAGATTCTCAGTTTGCCAGTGCACAGTGTAAATGTGGATGGACAGTGCCTGGCTCTGGCTCCGTCAGTCATTGCCTAAATGCCTGTTGGCACCTGAGTGACCAGCTCCTCCTGTTTAAAAGCAAGGCTGCATGATTCTTGTATTTTTCTAAACCATTTGCTCTCTTTAATTGAGCACTGGGAGCCATTGTGTGTGTGGTGCTGCAGAATCCTTGTCGTGTAAGGGCATTGATAAATATGTATTGTGTTGTCAAGTGTTTGTAGCTACTCTGCAGGTAGTGGTGGAGGAGTGAGCTGCATGCAGTTAAGAGTCCTTGTGTCTCCGGGGTCAATGAAAACAAGATGGCAAAGGGAATTGTGGGAAATGAAGCCAGGATAGCTGCCTTCAGCATCACCTGCTAATAAACCAGCTATTTATAGAGCAGCTGAGGCTTTGTCAACCAGATTGTTAAATTAGTATTTACATACTGGCCTCATTGTCTTTCACAGAAAATGTCATTTGCATTAGTGCTTGGACATTAGTGCAGCTTCCTGTGCTCCACATACACGAGTGTGTTTCGTCACAGTCTGTGACTTGCAGTGTGTGTGTGAAACCATTCCTGATAGATTCTTGCCTTGCAAATAAATCCTCTTCTCCCTGTAGCATCATTTTCCCATCTTTCTGTGCCTCTCATTTCTTGCAGAAAAGCTCACCTTTGTTCCCAAATGTCCGCAACTCATCATGAGGCTGATCTCAATAGAGAGAGAGATGAGCAGCATTTCTGCATAGCAATTCCTAGTTAATCTCTGCCTCTGAGAGAGAGATTGAATTGTTGATGGCTTGTGGGTAATTTAATAACTAGCAAACAAATAAGATGTGTAGACTGTAGCAACTTAGCCCAGATGCAAAATCCCCACACCTATTTGCATCTGTTTGAAAGAATTGGTTTGCTTTTTTACATTTTAGCACCGGTGGAACAGCATTGAGAAGTGTTGCTGCTCAGTGAAGCTGTGTTGATCACAGCAGGCTCCACACCTGGCTAAGCAGTTTCAATCCCCTGTGTGTGTGTGTGTGTGTGTGTCTGTGTGCTGTTCAAAAGGGAAGAGTAATCTACTTGCTAGACGTGTCTCTCTCTTAGTCCTTGGACGACCTTGAACAGTCATTTAACTTGTGTTTATTTGCCCATCTCTACCTGGGCAGATATTACTTCTGTGGTTTGGAGTGTGGAGGTTGAATGGATGTCTCGGATTCGTTATGGATGAAAAGTGTTACTGAAATGTAAGGTATTCGTACTGTCTCTTCAGACAGCTGATCAGAGTTCAGATTCACCTTCCTGTCTTGCTACTTCTTGCTTCAAAGCCATTTGGACACTTGGATTGTGCGGGAAGTCGGAAGGCAGTAATAGCAGGGCTGTGATGTAGACAGGTGTCACAGCCTTCGCTCAGATTCACTTCTTAGCACTCACAGGGCTGTTGATAAGGTGCTGTTATGCTGGTATTGTGTTATTCTTAATCTGTCTTTGGCCTGCAAAGGGTCCATCAGCATCAGTTTCTCTGACACCTCGGCAGGCTCTCTGGGCACCTCATTACTCTTTTCAGGAAGAGAGCATTGCAATCCCGTTACTGCGTCCGCGGAGAGCGGAGCTCACCTGCCTGTGCCAGCCCAGTTACTGTGAGGTGAGAGCTCAGAGCGAGGGTTGCAGTTTCTCTCACCAGGTACCTGAAGCACATAATACCAAAACAATAATGCAATATTTCCTGAAACCATTCACCTTTTATTTCTTCTGGTTAAAACAGCAAAGCCTTGGTTTCCTCCCCTTCAAATTCTCTCTTCTCTTGGCCTACAGGAGAGGGAGTGGGATAGGCCAGCTGTGGCCATGGGTTTGAGAAACCTGGAAGTTGGTTCCTTGGTAACATCAATTCCAGTGACTCTGCTGTACTTATTTCACCACTGCCTCTTCCATTTTAACTTTAATCCTTGCCGAAGGCAGCACCTGATTCTTACATTTTCAGATCTACCAGGTTTTTTTTCTGCCTTCTGCTGCTATTCAGGGGAGATGGGGGTTGGGATGTGGTATTCTGCAAAATGTCAAGGTCTCTTCCTGGAGAGCTGACAGCATAGGTGTTTTATATGTACACGGGCTATCAGGATGAGACATTCCTACTCAGAAACATTGGCTGAGACAGACAGACATTCCTCCTGCCACAGAGAGACAGGCAGGCTCACTGTTGCCAAGCCTTGAAATATTTGGCATGTTTTCTGTTGCCCTAGTTTTGTGGAGTTGTACCTGAAGTTTTAGAAGTACATGAGAATTTTAGTTCTATGTTTTTACTGAAAAAAGAAAAAGCAAGGAATAAATACAATGAGCTAACCCTCCTGCCTAGACAGAAGTGGTATGAGAATGTGACTCAATTGCTTAAAACCAGCAGACAAATGAAATAACCCTAGTGTATTTCTAAACAGTTTCACAGGTAAACCTTGTGGTTTTGTGGGAGTTTCTGACTTTCCTCTTAGGCTTTCAACATGTAAGGAGTCTGCAGCAGGGCTTGCTTTCTTGAGTGAAGGGATATTTGCAGCTTTGTAAGAGTTCACCCATCTGCCGTGTCCCCTGCAAGCAATAATGAGCTGACCAAAACGGTCTCCCTGAATTAGAAGAGCCCTGCATTTTTCAAATTTTCTTTGCATTCTAATTTGTGCTTTTTCAGTAATTCCAGCTTTCAAGCCTTTCTTGCAAACAGCAGGATCTTTAATTTCAAGTGGAAGCCAAGATTTCTTGTAAGAATGTGGTTCGGGGTAGCGGTGTTTTGACATTTTCACAGTTATGTCATATATCATCACACCTCCCTATGAGCTGGCAACACCGTTTACACGGAGATGAACATAATTATTCACAGAGGGGCCCTGTTAGAGCTTCGGACTTCCTGGCTGATCTAGAGGAGACCAAATGGCTCTGCAGGTCTGTGTCTGTCTCTCATGGGCTCACAGCAACGTGCAGCTGCCTGTGCACTTTCACATTGGTTCCATAGGCTGGCCAAGGCACGTGCTCCTGAAATCACTGATGAATTCAGAGGCACCCACTCGTACCTCTGTGTCGCCTGAGCAGAGGGACACATGCAGCCAAGCTCCCACAACAGAAAGGTTTCCAATAAAGCTGAAACACAGAGTTATTGTTTGTCCAACCACTGGCAAATGCACAGAGCCATTGTGTGGGCCCTGAAAGCCTGGGCGCTTTATTCTCTGCAGACTGAATGGCAGCCGCGGGTAATAATAACACAAGATTAAAAAAGCCAACATTATAGGGGCATTTACAACCCGCTGAGAGAATGAAATCTCAGCAAGGCTGAGCTGTGTCTCTAGTGATCCTACATTTTTACTGCTTGCTAAGGAAATGATGGGCAGCTCTGGAGAAATGGCCACCACAGAGCAGATAAACAGGGAGCAGGTTGACTGTTTGAACGCTGCAGTAAATAATGGAAAAGCTGTCTGCAAATCGAGTGACCAGCCTGTCCTTCCCTATGCTGGCTGAGCTGGGGTGTGTGTGTGTGCAAACACACTGTTTACTTCCCAAGCAGGTATCAGTGAGACCAGGATTGGTTTGCATAGTTCAGAGCATTGTGCTTGGAAGTCTTTGGTCAGCATCATCCAGGCTGGTGCTTTGGTAGCTGTTAGCAGGTCCACTCAGGAGAATTTACATGTGGGAATGAGAGTGACTGTGGAAAAGAGATGGTGGAAATAGCTTTCTGCCTGTGGGAGCAGACACTCTTTCTGTCAACTTAAATTTAGGGAGACAATAAATATTGAGCTTCCTGAATGCAAGTTCCAGTTCTAAGTCGCAGTAATGACAACTACCTTACACAATTTGAGCTCATCTGACACCATCTTACATGTGGAATTGTTTATTTTCAAAACAAAGAAACCCTACTCCACCAAAAAAAAGATGATTTTTAAGGAGCAACTTCTTGTCTTAAAAATCAAGTGTTTAATTCAGTGCTGGTTTTAACAATTCTTTAACACGAATGTCTTCTAAAGTTCTTTGTGTACATGTAACTACCTGAACAGCTTTGTAAGACTCACTTTACCCATGCACACATGGAAACTGCACTTGGTAAGTCAGAGACAGAGTACCAGCCTGTAGCAAGATCCTCTCAGGATATGCCCAGGCTGCAGAATAATGATGGCAGATCAAACCAGCCCTAACCTTGCTAGCCTTGAGTATTACCAGCAGGCTAACCCTGACAGTGCTGAGCCACAGGAATTTGTACCCACCTGTTCAGACAGGTTGTACAGTTCTCTGCTACTCAGCAGGTTTCTGAGGCAGCATCTTACAGATGTGACCTTGGTCTCTGGCATTAATGATGCATTGAGTGAAATGATGGGAAGTATTTCAAAGTAACAAAACACGGGGTTTGCTACATGGCTAAGGCAGGTGTGGTTTAATAACTGTACTTTTCATTTCTGAAAACATTCTCATCTATTCGAATGTCTTGCTTCAAGTGTTGTGCCAGGCAACATGGCATGGAAATTTCTGGGCCCTGGGTGCCGTTTGTAGTGTGAGATATTATGGGGATTCAGAAATTCAGACTACTTCATGGATTCATTTACTTGGATTAATGAATCTGTCTCTGCCTCTGTTTCCCCAAGAGTAATGTGAAGTTACTTACGTCAAAGGGATTTATGAGCTTTTTTCTATATTGGCCATTTTGCAGAGAGTGAAATTCAGCTCACAGGGCTCTGCAGAAGGACAAAGTATTTGAGTTTGTTCTCTTATAATCCTGGTTACAGCAAATTGGCAAGTTCCTGTTTAAAGTCTCTTTAAACACAAAGTATAAGTACTCTTTGATTTTTTTGTTCTCTCTCTTCCTTTTTTTCCCCTCTCTCTCCTTCTTCTATGTGTTTTGTTTTTATTTTAAATGTTCCTTTAAACTGCAAACTGTTCAGGTTGTGACCTGAAGGCTCCTCTGTGCTGGCACAGATTTGCAGAAGGCAGCTGAGGGCTTGCTTTGTTTTCACAGGTTGCAAGTGTGAAATTAAATGTATGTTAGTGGTAAGGTCTTCGTGGGAAGAGAGTGTAAAGAGGTGTTGAGTGACAGTAGAAAAGAATGGTCTAGGAGGGGGGAAGAGAGGATGTAGCTAAAACTAAATATGATGCTTGCTTTTTTCCAGAACCTTTACAAGAGAAGCATGAATGTGTTCCCAGTCCACAACTCCCTTGTCTCCTCCTCCCCTGCCCCCCTCCGTTTTTTTTGCTCTCAGCCTCTGGGGCTGCTGTTTTAGGATGAGTTGATTCCAAATAGACAATACTTTCCAAGCAGATAAACGGACACCTAAAGCAGCTGCACTGGTATCTATCATGAACAGACATGCTGCACAGTGAAGAAAATTACAAGATGGGACTGGCATCATTTGTCATATTATAAAAAAATACAAAGCTCCCCGTCCACTTGAGCAGAGTCCACAAGACAATTGAACAGCACACTTAAAAACTATCACTTTCCTTTCCAGTCTCTGAATACATTTTCAAATGCTAGCATTAAACATTCCACCTTCAGGTCCTCTGTAAAGAATGTGTTTTAGACAGATGGAAGCAGGTCTCTGTCTTGACACAGATGCAGGACTATAAATTTGCAGAGGAGGCAATAGGAGATAATTATTTAGAAGGCTTTTGTGGCTTATTCCGGCATCTGGTATTCTGTCGGGGTGTCCTCTGAAGAGGGATAGGGACAGGATGGAGCTAGAGAAATGCTGGGCTTGTTTTTCACTTGGTAAAGATTTTTAATCTTGAAAAGAAAGATTTGGAATTTACACAGGAGGAGACACTGAGAAATCAAGATGCATCTCCCAGCGTTCACTATTTTCCCTCCATGGTTCAGGTTGTAGGGCATTTTATCTGCTGGTCTCTCAATTGCAGTGGTTGAGCTGGGTGCCAGTGGGCAGCTGCTCAGAGCAGATCCCTGTTGCCCAGGGACTGCCAGTGGCAGTGCCATGCCCAGGGCAGCTGAGCTTGCAGCTTCCCACAGGTGCTGCCAGGGTGTGCCTGTGGTTGGGCATCTCCATCTAATCTCATAGCCCAACGTCTCCGTGGCTTCCCAATCTCTTCGAGCCTCTCCTCCCGATCCGTGCGTCATGCCCGGCGGGAACACCCAGTGCTCTCCAAGCACTGCACATCCCCTCCCCAGAGCTTCCCTGCTCCTTGATCTTGTCAAACGGGAGTGGCACGGTGAAATGTTTAGTGTTTCTTGACTTCTGAAACCTCTGTCCAAGAGGTGTGGCTCAGTCATTTGACTGTCTCGGTTGAAGTCATTAACATTTCAAAAAGGGCTGTTAATTCTCTGTCTGGTTGCTTGAACTTGGTAGGAGATTGTCTAATTGGGGCTCGGTGAGGGCCAGCCAACCAGACTTTTTTTCCTTGACATCTGATCAGATCTTGCAGCTCCTGGGACCAGATATTTCAAGATACTTGAAGATTGGCAAGAGTTAGATGTATAATTAATTCTTTGCAATCTGATACTCAAATACTGTAAATGCCCAGTCAGCAATAAGCTTCTGGTGCAGGAGAGTTCAGTGCTGAGTCAAACAGGCTGATTCTGCTGAAATAATTTCAATTTCTGGAAGGGTAGTCTTCCAAAATATTTTTTTTTCTCTTTTTCATTTTACCTGTAGGTGCCCCTAGTCTTTGGGAGGTATTTCACAAAAGCAGGTAGAAGTCATATCTCACATCTATCTGCAAGCATTCCCAGTTTTCTCTTGACTCTATCATTGCTGATTTTTGCCTCTTCAGCCAGAAGAAAAGCAGAATGACATCTACACCCATGTGGGTGAGATGAATACAGCTATCACACAAATAAAATTACTGGCTGCCGAGTAGCAACAGCTTAATGAAAATGTGAAGTGTTAAATAAATAAAGCCAGTCAAGCTCATACTACTTCTGTGTGGAATTTCGCTGTATCACTGAACAAAAATAGAATTAGACGTAGAAAAAGGATATCTGGGGAAGTCTCTGCCTGCCTCTGTTCTTGGTGTATGAAGAAGGACTAGACAGGATTGAGCCGTACTTTAAATGTGGACACAATACCCTGACCCAAAGAGGAATTCTCTTTATCCAGAGGAGGAGCCTGTTAAAGCAAGACAGAGAGAAACAAGATAAAGCGCCAGATTTCCTCTGAAGCCTAAATGCAAATTGTACAGAGGAATGGATCCCTTGAGAGCTGAATTTTTGCATTTCTTTAGCATCTTCTCTTGGTGAATAATTATCATATCTCTGTGTGGTTGGTAAGTGGCATTACTCTTAGGTACAGAAAGGGAAACTGAGATGGGGATTTATTTCAGCTGCTGGAAGAAGTTGGGAGGTGACTGACAGTAGAGCCTAGGACTGGCTTATGCACTCCAGGCAGTGCTCACCCTCCTGGAGTGCAGGGGAAAACTGCAGAGTTTGGTAACACTGGCAACCCCAGTATGAGAATTTAACGACCACTGTTGAGGAGCCATCTCGGAGGCACAGTGCCATACCTGAGGTGAAGTGTTTTCAGCTGTTCTTTGCACTCTCCCCAAGGACTGGACTTTCCTGTGCTTCCATCTTCATGAAAATTTCGGGAGCTAAAGACATGCTCATTAGAACTAGTGCAGGTTAATAATACATCCTGGGGTGAGTTCTGGAAAAGCAAAATGCACTATATAAATCTGGAATCAGCTTATGAAGAAGCCCTGCAGCCAAGGAGCTGCTGTATTTGCCTCCAAACAGAATTACATCCTCTTTCTCTGGCTTCTCCCATCTGTCTGTGTGGGGCTGTGAACAGTCAGTGAATGGGATGGGATGATCCCTGGGATGTGGGGAGACAACTGGGATTGCTCCTTCTATCTCCTGTCCCTCTCTTCCTCCACCTGCTCCCTGATGGCATTTCTCCACAAATAAAGCACATCTCAGCTAGGCTTGGTCTCAGATTATGTGGAGTTGCAGGTGTATTGAAGATTTTCTGTCTGGATCATGTGGACCTTTAATGCACTGAGGAATTAGAAATGTTATAGGAGTTTAAATTCTAAGTGCCTTTATTTTTCTGGGTGACCTTGTGAGATTTCCTTGCACCAGACCTGTATCTTGCTGTCCTGCTGCCTTTATCTAATTTGTTTTCTTGTGTATGTTGCTGACATCCAGTGAAGTGTAATTTGTTTGAGAAGTGGCACTTATAACAAGGATCCTGCTAGTAATCCCTGCATTGAATCCCTATATACACAATGTTCCAGGAATAATTAAAGTCACAAACTTCAATCTTGAGGGATGCACAGGGGAAACCTATCCTGAAATGAGGCTTGCCATATTTGACTTTTCTACTTCCAGTGCTTTTTAGCACTGTAGGATTTGCTATTTTTGTTCCAGGACTGAAGTAGATTTAAGAGGAAGTCTGACATCCTGAATTTACACCTCCTAACAACAGTGTTCATCAGTCAGTCTCCTTACTGTGTCTTGTCTCTACCCCTTCTCTCTATTAATTTTCCTCAATAGTCTGCAGGGATCATTTGGCAGCCTGATTCAAATTCCTGCACTTCCCTGGCATCTTGTTTTATAACATCTTGCATCATGTACTTTCCATTTCTGTAATCCATTTAATCCAAGATACTGAGATGGCTTTGCAGGTATTTATTGCATTTCTTTCTTCCTTGTGTAAGGAGGTAACAGGTCATTTATACAACTTAATCCAAAATCTCTTGGCTTCTGGGTTATTTTTTGTTTTCCCACTGATTATTCTGGAGGCTGGTAGCAAGAGCAAGAAAGACAGCATGGAGAAGTTGCCAATACTTGTGTCTATTGTTTCATTAGGTTGTGTCCAGAGCATGGCTTGGCAGTTCAGCAGTTAAACCCCTGCAGCCAATGTCCCCCAGCAAATAATGTTACTGTTGCCTCTCCTTAATTTTTGGAAGTGCTGGGCTTAGGGTTTGAAATAATGAAATACTGTTGCATCAGTAAGTGGTTTTCCATTCCTTTTGGCTCTGGAAGCGGATATTCACAGTTGGATGAAGTTCATTTTAATCCTCACAAAACCAGAGCTGGATTTGTACAAGTTGTCACTGTTCTGCTTTAGAAACACTCTGTGCCTTCTGGATCCCTTTATCCCTCCCAGGGGCTAATCCACAAGTTTGCAAAACACTCAGGGTGACTCTGGTTGCCGTATAGAGGGATGTCCAGTGTTATCTCCTTACTCTCCTGCATTGCCTTCTACCACTCAGTCCAGAAAGGCACAGTAGTGTTTGGAGTGTGCAGTTTCTGATGTGTACAGATAGTGGGATGTAATTACCTTCCTCTGAGATACAGTCATTACACTGGCTGTAAAGAGAGAGGGTCACAGTCCTAATGGGAAATGATTTTAAAGCAATCTTGACCAAATCTAGTGGAGCCATTTCAGAGCACTTAAAACTCAGCCAGTCCTTCATGGCACTTGTGATATGTCCACTTCATGCAGCGAGAGGCATTGGGATTAACACTTGTTGAGGGATAAAGAAAATCCATGATAAACTGCAGCATTGGCTTTGGGCAAGCATTGTGTGCTGCCACGGGGGAAAGGCGCTGACAGAGCCTGGGCTTGATTATTATTGTTCTTGATACTGATTTGGAAAAACGCAAGGCTCTCACAGAAGCAATAAGCCAGTAGTCATGAAATCTGCCACCTTGGGCTTCCTGTGCTACAAGAGCTGCTCCTCTGTCCCCAGGCTTGATTCCTGCAGAGGTAAGAGGATTGTTCCCATTTCCCAAGCAGGTAGCTGGGCAGATAAAGACACAGTCTCCTGATCAGAGCCAGATCACTGGGGGATGCACTGTTGGTTTACCTGGAAAGTTCAGGCTTCAAAAATGTTCTGTCTTACAAGGCAAATTTGGTCAGAGGTTGTTAAATAGCAAATACTAGTTTGTGTTATGGTGGAGAAAGACAGGCTTCAGCATGCTTTGGTGTGTGCTGGGGTTGTGCTCAGTAACAAGGTGAGGAGAAAGATTTCAGCAGAGCTGATGGAAGGTGGCAGTCAGCAGTTGCAGGTCATATTGAGAGGCTCTGGCAGGTCTGTTGGGATCAGCCCTGGACTAAAAAGCAAACACCACTTCACATAAGCGATTTTCTGTATTTCAGGCCTTTACAGAAGTGCAATAGCTCAAGCTGTGCAGGTTAGCAAAGCTCTAAGCTGGTACCCGGGAGAGCAAGAATAACTAGTAGTGAAATGCTCTATGTCTGATTTTCATCTTTTGAGCTCCTCTGTAATGTTATTGGAAAACAAAAATTGTTTAAATAATGGAACAGACCCGATGAAATTGTGCAGTGATGCAGAAGGGGTTGAGGAAGGGTTACTCTTTTCTTTCCATTACTTTTCTCCTCCTGCCTTGCCTTCCAAACGTGGGTGGAATCTACATGTCAGGCGCTAGCGACATCAGCCTGGCCCGGTGGCTTTTCTTAATGGCAAGGATGAGATTAAATGCAATTAACATCGATTGAGCAAAAACTGCCCTCGATTTGTATGTGGATTAATTAACAGTCATCCTTTCAGCAGCAGCCCTTTGCAGAGCTGTGTTTGTTCCTCCTGGCCCTGCTTTTTTCTAGCACATGTCCAAAATCAAAAGCACTGAGCTTGTTCCCTACTGCGACGTCTGGGGTTACCAGCTCAGCAGGGAGATGCAGCCCCCCAACCAGGATGATTTTTTGTGCAGTCTGCTGACTGCAGAGCTGCTCAGTCAGTGGCAAAATATTTCCTGTTAAGCAAGGCTAATGACGGGAGCTCTCTGCGAGTTAGAACAATGATCAGAACAATTGTCTGGAGGAAATCAATGTTATAATGCATGAACAAACAGGTGAGTCTCAAAACAGCTGGAGATTAGTTGTGCTGGTAAATAACTTTGTATTCGGGTGATGCAGAGCAATGGGGAGGTGTCAAGGCAGAGCAAAGCAGGCAGTGTGTAGGCTCTTGTGAGCCGAAGGAGAGGGAGGAGGAAACCATAAAGACTGTTTCTGTTCCTAGCACTCTGTTGGTGGGGTATGTAGACCAGGAGACTTCCATGTGAAAGCACTTTCCGGGGTGTTCTGACAATGCATCTGGTGAGTTTTTTGAAAAGGGTTCTTTCTGCTGTCAAGCCAACTTTGAAGACACCATCTGGGGAAGTAGCCAAGAAGTCATTGGGTGAACTTCCCTGCTTTGCAAAACAATTAACACCAGTACAGAGAAGAGGGAAAACAAAACTCTCTTCATAGCTTTTTGAATTAATGTTTCTTGTTGCTGCCAGGCATGCTCCTGGCCCTCCTTATTCCAGTCCCAAGGACAGCAACTGTTGGACTCCTGAAGGATGAGAGAGACAGAGAAGCTTTTCTGTGCAATAACTATATGGCACAGAAGTGCTGTGATCCATTAGTCAGCACAGCTGCTCCACAAAATAGCCAATACTCTGAGTGTAACAGAACAAATTGCACATAACCAAAAAATACCTACAGCATACATCAAACCAAAGTGACTCAAATGTCCCTTGCAGCGCTTTGGGGTGCTAATAGCCCTGCAACAAATGCCTCATCCAGTGTAAAGGCCTTGAACACCCATCTTAGGGCAGGTCAGGATTTTTGTGTTTTGTTTGTGCCTCTTTCCACACTAACTGAGATGAAAAAGTTGTGTGGTCACGTTGCTGAGGTCTGCTGTGTGCCAACAGGTATTCTGATGTTTCGAGCTGCCTGCACACAGCAGGGAACTAGGAACTATGGAGATTAATTTCTACTTTGTCACTGACACTCCAAATGCACCAAGTCATTTATCATGGGGATCTGCTTTCTGATTTCTTCATAGCTACACAGTGCCCATATGTGTGAGCGCTGTGGTGCGACTGCTCAAAGGGATGTTAAAACAAAGGCAAGGCACGTGGTGGAGGAAACTTGCAGGGTTTGCCCTGTGAGACTAAGGGCTGGTTAAATAAATATGTCTTAACACAGCTGAGGCTTGGCAAACAGTGTCTCTGGCAAACGCTGAGGGAGGAAGTTCTTCAGGGTCTGGCTTTTCAAGGAGGGAGATTCCTCTGCTGGCTGAGAGCCTCCAGCAAGGCCAAGAGCCGAGGCACGGAGCTGGCCAGCGACTGGGGGAGGTGGAGAGGATGCTGCAGATTCACCAGGCAGCCCCGGGCTTCTGCACTGGGATGCAGACTGAGAAGGAAGGAACAGGACAGAAGAACCAGGTGCATTAGAAAATCCTGCTGAAACTTGCTCGGCCCAGTGCTGGGTACCAAGGCCTCAGCTCTGTTAGAGGACA
Organism: Acridotheres tristis; assembly: GCA_037013685.1. Taxonomy (NCBI): domain Eukaryota; kingdom Metazoa; phylum Chordata; class Aves; order Passeriformes; family Sturnidae; genus Acridotheres; species Acridotheres tristis. Next base: position 10,961,899 of record CM072899.1, on the reverse strand, counting down.
AGGACTGTGCTGGGCATTGACTGGACTCCCTTCTCAGCAGGGGTGAGATTTGTGGAGCAGATCTACTTTCTACTTAGAGAGCTCAGCCCTTTCTCCTCACTCAGCTGGAACCAGAAGTGGAAAGCTACTGGCTTTTCCACAGAGGCTGCAAAGTGGCAGGCTGTGTCAGCTGAGCAGCCCATTTTGACTGCAGTTAGCTCCTGAGCAGGGTGCCACAGTGGTGGAAGAACATGAGTTAGTGGCTCGAAGGTCCCATTTGCTGTGAGAGGCATGGAGGAAAACAAGTGCTGTATGCCCTCCAGCTGGACTTGCTGTCAGGACTGAACAGACTGCCATTCCTGTTTGTGCTGATGAGGAATTTGCCTTTGTATGGATACTGTTTTCATATGTAGAGGCACTAGGCTGAGCTCATCAAGACTGGAACCTGGTCTCTGCTTTGATTGCATTGGCAGTGTCATTAAAAATAACCTGCCCTGCCTATGCGAGAAGGGCACTGTTCCCTCCTGTCAGACTGTGAGTGTGGTGCACTCTCCAAGGCTACTCATCTCTTGACTTCTTGTTCTGCTAAGACTGCAGCAGAGACCAGCTAATGCCAACTGTGGGGCAGTCATTTTATGAGGAGGCATCAAAATCTTTCAGTCTGAGCCTCAGCTCCGTTAATTGGGAGTATCCTGTCATGTGAGAACAGTGATTGCCAACTGCCTGGACTTGTTGCATATCCACCTTGTCTGGTGCATATGCAATGATAAGGGCAGGGAGAAGAGGTAAAGCTTCTCCTTCCCTTTACTGGCTCCTTCTGCTCAAGGTAAGTGCTGTAACAACCTGGTAGCATCTTGCAGAGAGGATTCCAGGTTGGAAGAAAATGGAGGGGTGCCAAGTCTGCATTGACATGGTTGCAATGCTAGGTGGAATTAAAATGTGGGCATAGAGTGTGTTTAGTCTCAGAAATATGGTGTCCCTCAGCCCATCCGTTCTGGGTCCAGGCTTACTGTGCAAAAGATTTTGAGGAAGTTTAGTCATCCAGAATGAGATGGAACCTGATGTTTTTGCACAAGGAATGTTTATGAGCCTCCAGCTCATTGCATACCTGGTATGTGGGTAGGTTAGGCTGGAAAGAATTCATTGAGGTTAAGAGCTATTTGTTTTCATTTTCTCCTAAAATGAGTTAAAATGTCATAGAATCATATAACGGTTTCGTCTGGAAGGGACCTTAAAGATCATCTACTTCCAGCCCCCTTGCCATTGGTAGAGACACCTACAACTAGATGAGGTTGAAATATGTAGTTATGATGTTGAACATGCAATTAGGTAACCGCGATATTCTTCAACAGTGTTTTAAAAACAGAAGTTTTACCGTTTTCAGAAGGGTTAACTGCAGAGTAGCCACAAAAGTGATTTTGTTGGTTTTGGTTTTTTTTCACAAAATGTAGCATTCCTGGACACTTTACTGAAGTGTTACAATGTGAATACAGCAAATTACTTCATTGCAAAATTGATCATGAGTTGTTACTGCTTCATTCATTGCAATTTCAGTGAGTGCTATTGAAGTTTTTAAAATATATTGCTCTGTGCATAACTTTTAAGTCACTAATGATGAGAAAAATTACTGGGAAATTAGAGTCAGTGGAGTATTATTGATGGTTCATTTGTCAGATTTCTGCATAACCTTTGTCTAAATAATTTGGTGAACAATTTTCTCTTTATTCTTGAGTCTTTTGAAGCTTTACCATTTCATTGTTGTCAGAGATGGGGCTGTCCTTGGAGATTCAAGGCCAGCATATTCAGTCTACATTGACCATGTATCAGCCAATATCAGCCTGCTGTGCAGAAGCAGCCTAAATGACATCTTCACCTTCTGACAAACAGTGCCAAGTGTGCTAGCATCATTATTTTGTGATGTTTTCCATTCTGATTCACACTGAAGAAAGCACAGCTCCTCTCCTCAGAAAGGCAAATATCTGGAGAGTAGCTGAAATACAGCCCTAATAAAAATGGGCAATGAGACTGTATGCAGTGAAGTGTTCAGTTGTCTTTCTCCAGTTGGCTTTAGCTCTTGGATCAGTACTGTCTGCTCTGCAGAAGGGACCTGCAGGTATCCAGAGCATGAGAAAAAAGTAGCAAAGTAGCCTGTTGATGGCTTACCCTTTGTGATTCTGCTGTTCCTGCAGCACTGACAGAATGATGCCATTGCTACTGCAGGAGAGCTGATTGCCCATGTTGTGAAGTGAGATCCAGCACTGATTTGTAAGTTCCTCAGAGGGAAAGATGTTAGAGCTGGTGTCATGTGTGTTCTTATCCACTGCTTATGGCATTGTTGGTTTGATTTCTTTGACTTTATAGATGTGATAAGATAAAAATAGGAAGAGACCACAGCAGACTTTGCAATCTCCATCCTAAAAATGTTGGAAGCTTTCTGTCTTATAATAACCCTCAGGAGTTCACCGCTCATATGCAGATACCTGCAGGATCTGAGAAGGTACCATTTAGTAAAATTCTGTGGGGACGAAGCAGATGTGATTTTGCTTTGAATTTTAGGAGGGCTTGGGTCTTAATAGGATAAGGGTTGTCAGATATGTCAGGAGTTAGGGTGGTCTCTGGGTCCCCATCTTTATTCTTCACTTCTCTGGTGCTCTTATACTGATCCTGTTCCAGGATGAGAGAGTGAGGGGAGGGTGTGTGTGTGTCTGTGTGTGCATGTGCTTGATGGCAGCTAATCAAAGTGCTCCTGTGTCCTGCTGAGGCAGGACTTAGTGTGGGGCTGCACTTACTCTTGTGACCTCACTGCTGCAAGGCTTACCTGGAGCCACAGGTGTTCTCTCCCACTGTAGGCCAGTGGATTTACAATCATTGCAACTGACTATATGTACTTGATCACAGAATCAGCCTTACCTTTGGTATCATAAACTGGTTTCTTGCTTCCACAGTCCTCTCCCCTTGAACATCTTGTGTTTTACAGTTGGTGAAACCTGTTGATTTTTCTGTGGGATTTTTGCCCTGCCAATGCTACTCTTTCATTTCTGATGGCAACATTCCTGTGTCAACAGCTGCATAACTAGCTTGCTGCCTTTTTCTTTTGTCTCCTTTTTTCTCCAGGAGCTGTTAGTTAATTCTGGATAAACATCATCCACCAAAGAGCAGAGGACAGGGACCACAGACGCCCTGGAAGCCCGAGCATCCTTCTGGACAGACACTGACCAAAACCAGTGCCTTCTGCCCTCCCTGACCAAGACAATACAACATGATTCCTCTTCTAACTGCCTGCATGTGTCAGTCTCGGTGAACGTTCCTGGAGTTGGGAGAAGGGTCCCAGGAGCAGGGGATGCTATAGTTTCTTTTCATTGTTTTGCAGTGTAAAGAATTGTGTTGACCCCAGGTGCTTCCAGCACAGCTTGTAGCTTGGGGTTTTGCCCCAACATAAGCCTGGTTCATGCAGTTCTAACTTTGGTTTCACCAACCTACATATGAGTTTCAAGAGCTGTTGCTTCTGTTCGTTTGCTCTGGAGAAATGTATTTGGAAGTAACCCTGAGTAGCTTGTAAGGATTAACTGTTCCTAGCATGCTGCCATTGGTTACACCAGCAGGCACATTCCTTCCCTTCCAAGGTTCCCTCCTAAACAATAAAGTGTTTAATGGTGACTGTGTGCTGTGAGATACTTTCAGTCCCATGAGTTTGTAAACTGCTGTTTTCTGCCTATTGCCGATGCCAACAAAAACTCCAAATGAGTGTGAGGAAAGCAGTATTTCAAGGCGCAGTTTATAAATCACAAAACTTGTTCATTTTGGTCCCAGGGTGACTGGCTTATTTGAAAGTACTTGGTTGCAAAGTCCTGGCTGAAGAGAACTGGTGGTGGGGAATCATACTGGAAAAACCTTTGCCTGCTGGCTGCAGAGCCCAAGTTATCTTTCTTTTCATGAGCTCTTGTGTGCAGTTCCTGCTGTGTCTGCCATAAAGCACCATCCCTTTCATCTTTGTGCTCTATGTTGAGCCCTCTCCTTGCTGCCTGAGGAATGGAGGAAGCTGGGTGCATCTGGAATCTTATTCTCCTAGAGGTAGGTGTGGCAGAATTGCAGAAGACCTGTCAGCAAACCTGGGGAGCAGGTCCTGTTTGGTAACCTAATTCCTTTTCTCTGGCTAGAGCTTTTCTGTCTGGCAGCATTAGTTTCCTCTGTCCTCTCTGACTGTATCTGACAGCTTTTGAAGAATGTGAACATGGATTTTTGGAGGTCGTGTCAGAGTTTAATGCAGTGTTTATGAAAATAGATGAGGGGGGCTGAGAATTGTTTTCTGTGTTATATTCTGCTTTGTCTCTTTTTTCTTTAGACAGCAACTTAGTGCTTTACATCTTCATTAAAGCAACAAAATGCCTTTCCTTCTTATTGAGAGCTGATGCCACAACACTTTTCATCCTCAGGAGTGATGTTTGCTTACGCATGGCTTATCTTTGTTAGTCTCAGATCTTGCAAAAATTCCAGCTCTGCATCTTTGTGTAGGTGAAACTTGCTGTCCCCAAGGGAGGAAGACCAAGTTCTCCAAAACAAAGTAGGACAATTAGTGCCCTCAGATCTATTGGATCAGGACTGGGTGGGTTTTTGCTGCTGCTGCCATGCCAACTTTTGGATCTGCTTGGGATAGCCACAGAACATCTGACTGTGCAGGCAGAGATTTAGAGCAGCAAGGTCTGTCCCTGACTAGGTTTGAAATTATTATTGGTCTGAAGAGAAAAGTATGTATTTTGTCTCTTCCTCATTTTCCTCTTGCCCCTATCCAGCATTGCCTTGGCGTGAGTAATTTGCATGTTATTATTTCAGCTGCCCTAAACTGGGGGGGCGGACTATGATGCCAGGGCTGATTATTTGGCGGCGCTGGGCAATTTTCTCTGTTAGGCAACTGTAATACATTTTCATGTTCTTTTATAATGAGCTTTATTTACCAAATTGGCAATTCCTCTGTTGAGAAATAACTGATTACAGCATTCAGGGAGTTGCTGTCATCTCAAGATATGCAGGTGTCTGTGGAACATAAACAGATGTGATCGTTCAGACAGTGAACTTGATAGAGGGTAGGGGGGAAAATCAGCCATAAAATCATAAATGTAACAGCTACAGCTAATGCTGGCCAGGTGCATTGCGGCTGTTTGCAGCCCAGCAAGGACAAAGTGACGCTCAAAGGCCATCCAGTACCTCCAGATGAGGGACTGCTTGATTGTTAGTTGAAAATACACCTCTTACCTGTCACTGCACTTCAATACTGGCTTGCCTGACTCTGTCTCCCAAAGTTTCTGAGAACAGACATTCATTTGTGGTGCAGCCTTGAAGTGAGAAACTCCTCTGTCCTGCTGCGTTTGGTTTGATTTTAGCTTACTCTGTGCTGAATGTCTACAAACTTCTTAGTGATCATGTCCATGGGGAGTGTGGTTCCATCTGCCTTTCAGGCAGTCCCTTTCCTTTGGTGTTTCCTGGTGGCCAGGACCAGTTTTGTTGCTGCTGTTGCCCTAATCACCAGCTCAGACACCTGAGCCTGCAGGAAAATATGATCACCAGGGATGTCAATAGGAAACTGCTGAAGATGAAGTTCAGTTGCAGAATCTCAGCTGCTATCCAAGTAAAAAATGTACAGGTAACACAGCTTCTTGAGAGACTGTTTTCTCTTCCCCCTCATCTTTTCTGCTCCTGTAGTACCAAGGCCCTTTTAAAGAACGAAGAAGCCCTGCACCTTCTCCTAGGCTCCCTCTCCTTATGTTTCTCCTTGACTACTTGTTGGATATTCAGAACAATTTTTTTTCTGTGCAAGATTGTGACAGCAGGTGTCAGTTATGCTCCAGAGTGGCAGAGATCATTATTCCTGGAGCCTGGTGTCCAGTGTTGAATAGATGTCCTTTCCACACCGCTACCACCACAGCTGGCATTAAATGGACAACTAGGACAGCAGGATAAACAAGGTCTGAATCTATTGTGGAAGCTGAATTAGAGGCAGTTTCCTCCAAAGGCAACTTCGAGGTGGGGTAGAGGCAGCCAGCCACGCTGTTGTCTGTGCTGCATGAGCTGGATAAAAAGCAGCTCTTTTGTGACTAGAAATATCTGTGACCTGTTTCACCAACTAAAACCAAACCTGTCCTTGGCCAGGTGCAGCTTGGGCACAGTGCTCCTTCCAGCTGAGCAGTGCATGTCCATTTTGCTTGCCTAGTTACTGCAGTTCTCTGCAAACTGGGTAATTTTGTGTACAAATGCATCCGGTGATTCGGATACAGTGTGCACAATTGTGGTAATTTCATGTGAAAATAAAGCTTGCAGAGTGCCTGCTTTAAGGGTATGAATTGTTTTAAAACTTGCCAGATGAATGGAAAGAACAACCTTCTTATTCATGCATAATTTCTTAGCATTGCAGGAAGGGAAAAGAACAGAACCAGAGAAGTTAGAGAAGATACAGGAAATAACAGAAGTGATAAAATTTTTTCAGTAGGCCTCAATAGCTTTGTAAATGAAACATTCAACAAGCAGCACTTTGAGATTCCAGTGTGCGAGAACATCACCGGTGCTCAAAGCACCAAATTTGTGATCTTGCATAAGAACTCAACCCGGTGCCTCCTGTTGTTAATATTTCACACTTGGCTTTGCAAGATGCTTTATCTAATATCCTCTCTGCATTTAGGCAGCTACCTTCTCTGCCTTGTCCATAACAGGAGAGGCTGGAGGAGGAAGGCAATTGCCAAGCGTGTCTGTAATCTATGTAGGAGGGTTTTGTGTAGCTGTAGGGGGAGAAGAGTAAGTCTCATTTCCTATTTTATAGTCTGCTGAGTCCTGTGATCTCATGCTGTGTGCTCCTTTTCCAAGCAGAATTTTTCAATTTGTCTTTCAAGTTGTTGTTATTTTTTATTTCCAAACTGGTTAAACGTGTTTGTCTGTGACTTGATGAACTGTTTCTGTCTGACTCCCTCAGGTGCTTCAGTGCCAGTCTTGTATGTGTCTCCAGACCACCTTTTTCTTCTCTTGTCCTGTACCCCCCCCAGTGGGCTGTTGCATCCAGCACAGAAGTGTTACCACATTTTTGGAACCCATGGGAGCCTGAAGGGCTGTTCAGTGTCCTGTGACATGTAACCCCACACCTGCTCCCTTTCATGGGGGTTTTATCCTTGTCCAGAGCTGGATGTGATGTTCCTGAACTGCCTCACCTGCCTTGTCAGCCCTATCACTCTGCTCTTGGTGTGTGTTGGATTCTCCTCACTTTCTCTGTTCTCGATTCCTTGGGGGAGTGAAGGCTGATGTGGGCTGAAGCAATTGGGCTGTATCACCTTTGAGCTGAGGCTCTTCAGGTCGGTAGTGCTGCCCCTCCATCTCCCACTCTGGTGTGTAATTGTGCTGGCAGAGTGGTAGTTTTGCAGCCTGGGGCAAAGCCAGAGGAAGCAAATGGAGCAGCCACTGGTCTCAGGAGAGCTCCTTGTCAAAAGTGTGTCTTGAATTTAATGACACGTGTGCTCTTTCAGACTTTTTATAGAGGTCAGAGCATGGCAGGAAACTTTCTTCTGTCTTCCTAGGGAGAGCAGCACACAAACTTTTCTTTCCAAGTTGAAATCAATTGTTCCCTCAGGGCGATGTAACAGACTCCTCCTGTAGCTGATTTCCCCTTGTGAATGGCCTAAATTAGATGCTCTCCCTGGTTGCCCTCATTGGAATGGCTTGTGCTTTATCCAGCCATTTCATTTGTGCCATTTGCTCCAAGATGTTGATAGCACTTGTCTGGTTCCTGCTGTCCTGTGTTGTTCTGTATGGGAGCTATTGCATGGCAGGCCTGCTGTCCCAGGGAGTTTAGGAGAAGAGGCAGCAGGGACCTGGAATCTCATTTTGATTCCTACTTTCCACCCTCCTTTGTTTTCAGAAAGTGTGTTTAAAAATAATTTCTGGTATCTTTGGAGCAGGTTTGCTAATTGACATGAGTTGAAACAAAGCCCTTTGGCTCACTTGGATCTTTTTGAGGAGTTAGAATCTGTTCGCCTCCTTATGGATCCCTGAAAGCTTAGTTTCAGAATTCTTTTTGAATACTGAGTTGATATTGGGATGACAGCTGCAGGGTGAATCGTCTTCATTCCCATTTAGTGCTAACATTTTTGGCAAACTGGTGTGTGCAGTTCAGTCCTGTACACTTTCTACGGCCTGGTCTACAGAATTAAAAAAAAAAAAGAAGTTACCTTCAGTGTTTAGGACCAAAAAACAGTTTGGAGTCACCCAGACATTCCAGCTGTGCCTTCTGCATGTGTATTATGCATGAGCAGCTCTGCTGGAGTCTCTGGATGGGCATCTCCTCCTTGCCAGTGGGGCAGAGGTTTTGTGTTATTTAGTCCTTGAACTGTCTGAGTTAGTATCTCTAATGGCCAACAGTGGAGGACATGAGTGACACTCCCTCAGGAGGAATGAAAAGGATGTTATTTTTTCCCTCCTGTGACCTCTTGAACATCCCACTGTACCCATTTTCTTGGTGGTGGAGTCCATCGTTGTAGTGAGTTTGATTTTTATTTTCTGTGAATGGGGAGTGCCACTGTAAGTCAGGATTAGCTAAACATAACATTAAAAATAAAGCACGGCTATTAATTTAATGGGTTCCTCGTTACAACCATCATAAAACAAGTAAACAGGAACTCTGCCAGTGCTGCCTGCAGTCCTCCTCCAAGTGGCTGAACCAAGGGAGAGATTTGAACTCTTGCCATTTGATAAAGCCATGTGCGAACATGGCTTTTTAAAAATTAATTCTTTACTTTTCCTTTAGTAGCTTTTCAACTGCTGAAGAAGTCTGGCCAGTGACTGCAGTGCAGCTTTGTGGCTCTTAATGAGACAGAGGGGAAATGCCAGTTCAGGACTTAGCTTAAATCATATCAGCCAGAATAAAAGATTACAAAAGGCAGAGAAATTGTTCTTTGTGGACTGCCTTGCTGAAACAGCCTTTGTAGTCCCTTTAATCCTTACCTATTTATTTTTCTTTTGCAAAGGAAAATAAGTAAATTTTGTGATGGTACCTTTTCCCCTCTACTGTTTACCTTCCAGAGTGCTCTTGTCAGCTATTGGCAACTTCCTTGGATTGGAATTTACTGGATTAAATGGATCACACTGTGGATCTATGGTGGCCACGTAGACTGGGTGCCTGCTCCCAAGGACAGTTCTATCACTGCATCTCAGTGGGAAATGTGCAGTGGGAAGGCACACAGAGGTATTCAAACAGTAGAAAGCAGTAGAATTACCTGTGTGCTGGGCTTCTTCCAGACTTAAACCAGGTGCTTGTGCAGTGCTGTGGGGTCTTTAAGTTAAAGAGGTTACAAAAAGAGAAAATACTCATCCATTCGTTTGAAGACTCCATTCTAGATATTTTTATATTGTACCTTCTGGTATCTTGAAGTTTACATTCCCAAACTGGAGGGTGGTTTACAAAATGGAATATCCACGGTAATGTATTTAATATCCAGCTGTAAAGCCTCAGTGCCAGCTATTGGTTCCACCCAGCTGCTGGTTGGGCACATTCACCTGTGCTAGGAAAGAGGAACTTTGCTGTCTGAAGGTAAGGGTTGCCATTTAGTCTGTGACCAAACAGATAAAGAAGAGGGTCAGAGTCTAAGCTGATTATCTTTGTGAAAGTGCCCTCAGCCAGCAGAGTCTGGCTCCTCAGCTTCTCAGAAGACAAAGCAGATGTACTCTTCTGAGGCTGCAGGTGGTCTTGTATTGCTGACTGCTGATCCAAAGCTCAAGGGGTTTTATTTGAGGCTACTTTGAGGCATGAATGTGATTAGATCTCTCTAGGTTTTAGGAATCCCATGCTGAGGTGACAGTATCCAAGTGTAGCATCAGGAGAAAGAGATACATTTACTTCTTTGTGGCCGATGGGCTGATGTTTCAAAGTATGGCTCTTCTGCTGGGTAAAAAATTTCATCCAACGCTGCAAGGAATTGTGCGGAAAAATGAGACCCAAGTGCACACAATAAATTTAAGGTAATCCATATCATTCTTCTGACTGTGAACTTGGTCACTACCAACCAGTGCTTACCTTGTAGGATTGGAGGTGTTTACCTCGTGGGGTTGGAGGTCCAAACTCAGCTCTCTGGAAAAACCAAGCACACCCATTACAGGGAGGTTTTATTCAGTTGTACTGAAGAGAATTGTGCTCCAGATCTCTTTGCAGTCACCCCGAGACTGGGAGCTCTAACACTGCTACAGACCTTGCAGCACTCCTGAGCACGTAGATGACAACATAGTCACAGCTGTTCTCAGGAGGGCAGAATTCTGCCATTCTCAGCTTGCAAGAAAATTGGATTTTAATGAGGACTACAAGGTGAAAACTTCTGAAACTTGGACCTTTTACCATCCTTTGAGAATGTGGACCATGGAGCAAAAAGCATGAAAAGTGGCTGAGCCCTGCTCCTGCCCACAGGACTGCCCTGGGAGCGAGGCTCTCTGGGGAGAGCTCCTGGCTCTCCATGCTCTTCTTGCTCCATCTGGTCCATAAGAATTTGATCCCTTCCACGCAGCCTTAGATTTTAGGGTTAAGTAATTTATAAACCAGTCTGCAATATTTCTTCTTATTGCTGTATATACCTACATATTCTCCAAGAAGTCCTTTCCAGCTTTTTAAAGTTCTATCAAATCTCTACCTGCTGACTGTAGGAGAAACACCTTTCCTCTCATGGTGTCTGTATGTCCAAAGAGGCCTGGCCTGTCCCTAGGTTTTCCTTCCTATGTTGAACCCTGGGGACTGAGTAGTTTATGGGAGTGAAGAGGAAGTGCTCAGGGAATAGGAGTGGTTGAAAATGTACCTTTGACTCTTAACTTGGGAACTTAACTAATGGCCTTGATTCAGATTTTCAAAAGATTCTCCAAGCCCTGAAAAATCTGTGTTACTGAGTATGGTAGGTGAATCTCAGAGCTGTACAACAAATTAATGGATTTTTCCATGGACCTGAGCTCAGTGTATCAAGTAGTATAATGGTGTCCTTAGTCCAAACTTCTTAATGCAAAGTCATCTGTGATTTTGTAGTCCCTTACTGTTAACAGAGGTACTTTCTACCCCAGGAGCGAGATGGGACTTCTGGAGAAGCCTTAGGTATTTTCTGCCTTCCCTAAAGCACTTTGCAGGGCACTGACTGTGGGCACATCTGTGCAAACTGAAAAGCAAACTGATCCTGCTGACTCTGCCTCATTTTACTTCCCCTGACAAGTAATTGAGTGGTTGCACTTTATTAATGCTAATGAGTTTTTAGTTTGAGCTGTTAGTGTACAGTTTGATATTTATATTTATTTATTTGTAACATCCAGACTTTGTACTGTCTGGAATAATCGTCGAGCTAATCTGATGCTGAGCCATTATTGTGACAATTGAGTCACAATACAATTTGACATTCATGCTGTACCTGGTGTAGCTAATTTATGTAACTCAATTTATAAATTACATAAATAGGTTACATAATTTACCACATACCTTGTACACTTCACAGTAATATTCCCAGCTTGCAATTTAAACAATCTTTATACTGAGAATAATTTACACTGAAGACTCTTGAATAATTTTGCAATCTATTCCTGGACAGATAAGGAGTTGTGTTTGTTAAATAAACACTTTCTAGTGTTGATTTTAACTTACTAATCACCCTCTCCTGCTTCCCAGGTAATCTGTAGCCTGTCCTGGGTGATGCTCTGCTCTACAGAAGTCCATATCTTCAACTTCTGCCTTTCAGGAGCTGCTTGCCTGGGAATGATGAATTTTCCCTCTGTCATCCAACTGAAACTTCAATGCAGCTGGTCTTTGCTGGAAAACCAGCTCTGCTGGCTGCAGCCTTGTCCAGGAGTGCAGAACCCCAGCTTGTCCATCACCCACCCAAGCACACGGGTGATGAGTGGTGGTGTGACCATGGTGAGGTGGAGCTGGAGGTGAGGAGGGGGCTTTGCACTGATCTGGGAGAGTTGTGATGCAGGGGTAGAGGACACCTCCAAAGATGTTGTATGTGACAAGTCCTTGGGAAGTTTCTGCCTCATCCAACTGATGTTAGAGTGAGACAGGTCCTACTCCAGACCTTGTGGCACCAAGGTGTCAAAAGGAAGCAGTGCAACCTGTTCATGGCAGTGTCTCCAGGCATCCTGCAGGAAGCACCTTGGCATAAACTCTGCGCTTTCCTCCAGGAGCAGCTCCTGGCAAGCAGCCCCAGCACTGAGACCCAGAGGAGGAGGGTGGTGCTGTTCATCAGCCCTTGTTTGAGAGGCCTGTGGGCCCATTTCCATCGTTTCTGGTCCCTGGGGTTGTGTGAGTGGCCATTGTGTGACTGGCAGGTGTAAGCCTGCGTGTCTGGCAGTGCCCAGAGGCAATGCTGCTCCTTACAGATGGGCAGTGTTGACCTGATGGTAGTGTTTCCAGAGGTCCTGCTCTCCAAATCTGCCACTTCCCATCTTTTGGAGTCCAGGCTGTGGCCAAACAGCTCCCACATGCCAGCAGCAGAGAAGAGAGGCACTGGAGCAAGGACCTGGAGGCAGGTGCTCATGCAAACATCAGCATCGCCTTTCCTTTCCTTTCCTTGTCCTGTCACTTTTCATCCTGCTGCCACTGCCTGGATCCTCCACTTTCCCCAGGAGGGGCCAGTGGTGACAAAGACCATTAATTTTGCGACAGCTGCTTCAAAACCCCATCAGACCCCCAAGCTGTCACCCTGTGACTGATGCCTCTGAGCACCACAGATACCAAACCTGCAAACAAAATATTTAGGAGTGTAGGGATGGAGGCTGTCTCACAGTCCTGGCAGCCACCATGGCCACTAGCTGCCTCCCACTGATGCTCAACACTCACCTTTTCCCTGTGCCCTGCTGGGAGAAGATATCCCCTCCTTGAGCTCCCTGCTATCTGGGGGACCACTGCTCTCCCCAGGTCTGTCTTTGCACCTCCCAATCTATGTCCCAGTCAGAGCCAACAAATGAGCTGTTATGTGCACACAATCCCAGGACATGCACGAGCCAGACCCATGCACCCCAAACCTGTGTGGGCAGACCCTGACCTGGCTGGCTCCTGTAATTATCTCCTGCAAGGCAAAACAATTAGGAGTTTCTGCTCTCCTCTCCCTCCCTTCCTCCTTCCTCTTCATTGTTCTTGGCAAAAAAAGGTTAATTAAACTCAGAAAATATCCCTTTTCTCTCCCCTCCTAAGCATGAGACTTAATTTTCTCTTTATATTTGTATTTAATTAATTCCTGCAAAGGCTCTGACTATATTTTTTTGGTATAATTTCTTTCTTTGTCTCTCTCATTGTTAATCCTTGCATATTCAGTTTTTCTCCTCCCTTTTCCCCTAGATTTGAAATTCTATTACCATTTCAGAAGGCAGGCGTTTGAAGAGAAAATTGAATACCCGTCCAGTCTTGATAAGAAGGGACATTTGGTACTAACGGTAATTTGTGAAGCAGATTTCCTCACACCCCGTGGTTGGTCCCCACCTTTCTCTCCATGTTTGCTGTGGATGATGTGCGTGTGCCATAGGGGCGTGGGGATGTCACAGCATTTTGCAGCCTTTATATCCCTGGATTGCTGCATCAGGGCTATAATGCCCTGGCAGCCGCTTGTGGGGATGGGGTGACATGGTGACATTCTGTGTCTGACACCTCCCAGGCGCCTTCACACCCCCCAGGAGCCGACCCTGCACCCCCACTTTTTTTTTTTTTTTTTTTTTCTCAGAGGTGATGCCTATCGTATTGTCCCCGTGGTTTTAGGGGAAGCTCTGTTGTTTTCAGGAGAGCTCCTGTTCCCAGCTCCAGGAATATCCTCGGTGCCAGCGGGAGTGGAAGCAGCTGCCCTCAGCCTCCCTGTGCGGGGCAGGAAGGGTCATTCTCGGGCTGTGGCTGCTGGGATGCGCTGGCCTGGATAACGCATCCACACCGAGATGTCGCATCCACACCGGGATGTCGCATCCACACCGGGATGTCGGGGCTGTGGACCCGGGGTCCTGCAGCTCCTCCGTCTCAACCGTGCCCTTTGTGCCCTTCCCCACCTATAGGGTGCATGGTGCTGAGGTTCGGGCATCTGCTGACGTTGGGAAAACAGGTCTGGGGATTTGTGGTGGCTTTTCTCCCCGCTCTGGGCTCCCTGTCACCTCCTGTCGCCTGTCCCGTTCGAGGCATCCCGCTCCGGTCCCCAACACCCCGCGCTGCCGAGGGATGCGGAGCGCCCCGAGCGCCCGCGGGGCCGGTCCCGCAGCGCGGCCAGGGGTCCGAGGGTCCCTCGGTCCGTCCCTCGGTCCGTCCCTCGGTCCTTCCCTCGGTGCCAGCAGCAGCAGCAGCAGGTGGCACTGTCGGTCTGCGCTGCTGCCGCTGTCGCTCCATCCGCCCGGGGCTGGGGCTGGGGCACATCTCGGTGAGGGTCCCGGCCGAGCCGGGCGCTGCCTGCCTAATGCAGGACTAGCAGCGGCCCCTCGAGTGTGCCGAGGGGATGGAACAGGCTTCCGACATTGTCTGAGTGATGCCTATGACGGCTTGGACTGAGCTGAAGTGAAATATTCCCTGTTTCCTTCCCCGAGAGAGACTCCCTGGGCAGCCTATTCCAATGCTTGACAGCCCTTTCAGTGAAAAATTTCCCCTCATATCCAATCTAAACCTCCCCTGGCGCAAGTGATTCTGTTTCCTCTTGTTCTGTCACTTGTTACCTGGGAGAAGAGACTGATCCCCACCTGGCTACAAGCTCCTTTCAGGTAGGTGTAGAGAGAGAAAAGGTCCTGGCGTTGCTGCCCCAGAAGTGCCCAACCTGAACTGGACAGTCACCACTGTGGCCACTGGCGTGTCTGTGGCTCCAGAGAAACCCTGCACAGGGCTGAGTGCTGGGTCCTGTTTGGTGTCATGCTGGGGCTGGAGGGTCCTGGGTCCCAGCAGGGCAGGACTATGATGTCCATGGACCTGGAAGTTCCAACAGGAGCTCCAGGGAGAACTCCCCATCCTGGCACAGCAGTGCCCCTGAAGTGGAATAGGTGTGACATGATGGGGAGCTGAGGTGGGATATGAGTTTTTTCTGGAGAAATCTCTGAAGTCCAGGGGCAGCAGCCTGGGGGTGGAGAGCATGGGGGTGACTGATGAAGCTGTAGAGCTCTCAGGGAGCAGCATTCTCCCCACCTCCCTCGCTGCTGGGTAAATCATGACGGCTTGGACTGAGCTGAAGTGAAATATTCTCTGTTTCCTTGCCCAAATCTGTAGTTTCCTTCTGGCTCTGAGGCTCTGGGCCATATTGCACATTTGAATTTAAAAGCAGACTTGTGCTTGGGCTTGTTATTTATTTATTTATTCTAGAATTGTTATTTTCTTTAAAATCAGGGTCCTTTTTTGCTGCAGCTTTGTGGTTCCTCTTGGAGCAATGACTGATGGACCTGGGTGCAGAGGGCTGGGGACACGAGTCAGAAGTTGGTCCCTGGCTGTGTGGGGTGTCCTTGGGGATGTCTGGAGCTGGCAGGAAGAGAGTGGTGGAGGGGAGAGCCTGGGAGCCTGGTGCTGGCTCCCAGCCCTGAAAAGGGAGATGCAGAGTTAAGGCGATAGCTGGGGGTGCTAATGGGCACCCCTCTTCCCCTCCCTGCTGTAGGATTTGCCATCTGCTGTGTGAGAAGCGGCATTTGCTTGCTTCAGGGATGTCACACCGGGGATGACACGTCCCTTCTCAGCATTGCTGGGCTGTCCTGCCTGGGCTGCACTCTGCCCATGCCCAGCGAGCCTCGTGTCCTCGAGGGCTGGGCTGCAGCAGTGTGGGGCTGGGTCCTGAGGGTGGCCTTGTGCTTCGTCACGGGTTTGTCTTACTCCCTGGAAGGCCGGGAGGTTGGTCCCTGAGACTGTGGCACAGGATGCTCAAGTCCCAGCCGCCATTGCACGGGCTCTTGAGCATCTGCTGGGAGCCGTGGCAGGCAGGGACCAGGCTCACCCTGGCTTTGGGGATGGGAGCAGTGCCACGGAGCAACTTTGGAGTGCAATGCTGGCGGGGGGAAAGGGTGGAGAAGGACAGGAGGAAACAAGGATAACTAGAAGAGACAGGAGAGAGGAGGAGGTGGGACAGGCGAAGGAGGAGTTGAGAGGAGGACGCTGGGGAAAGAGTGGTACAAAGGGGAGAGAGCCCTGCTGCAGGAGCAGCCACCCCGTGCCGCACGCCCAGCAAGCCCATCTCCCTGTCAAGCTGCTAACGAGGATTAATCGCCTGTTCCGGGCTCCTGTGCGGGGCTGCAGCCGCTGCCGCCTGCCCTCCGGTGCGGGTCCCCAATGGCTCCGTGGGTAATTTATGGCCACATCGGTGCAGGCAGCTGTTCTCAGGTTGGCAGCGGCACCGATGGGAGCCTGTGCCTGGTTTGAGGCTCTAAATAACCCCATCGGCTCTGCAAACCATCCTGGCCAGGCTACCCAGCCAGGCTGCAGGGAGGAGAAGGGTGGGAGTCAGAAATCACTGGTCCATCCCCTACAGGCATCAGGGTCCCCAGGCCGGGGGAGAGCAGATGGCTGCAGCCAGCTCATGGCAGCCTTGTCACAATGGGGTCCCTTAAATACCGATAGCACAATTAATTGGGACTCACTGATCACTGCTGAATCTTGCTGCCTCGCTGCACATGGGGCAGCCGGTGCCTTGCCCAGCGGAGGCTGGAAGTGCTGCTGGCATCTCTCTCCGTGCCCTGGGATATGTGTGGAGACATATGCTTCCCCAATCTGCTCGAGCCTTGGTGTGTTTTGACCATTCCTTGCAAATGGCCTCAGAGGGTTTTAGTGGGGAAGGAGGTGCCAGGGACACTGAGGCAGTGAGATGGTGGCTGCCCCACAGCCCCATCGTGTCCTGATGGAAAAGGCTGGAAGGGGCAGGAATAATTTGAGAGTGCAAGAAATAATTTGGGAGTGCCCTGGGGCCACGTGCTGGGTATTTTTGGGGGCGTTGGCTCTTCTAGAGCTGGATCTCTGTCCTAGGGTGATCCAAGTCACCCTGAGCCTAGGCCAGCACAGCCAGAAGTATGAGCCAATCTGTTATCCTTTCCCTTCAAGGATTTAGTGTTTCTTAGGCCTTGTCCTGGCTCAAAACAACTGGAAAAGAAAAGTAGAGCTATCAACCACCTTCTCAGAGTCCCCTGGCTGCTGTGAGCACTTCCAACATCATCTCACTGGTTTGCAAGTCAGGAGGATGTGACCTGACCTGGTGCTGTCAGTTAGCATCACTTCCCCAGGTGAGGTGGCCACTGGGGCACAGGGGAGCACAAGGGTTCTCCCAGCTGTACCTAGGGCAAGCCAGGGGGCCCTGCTGGCTGCTGGCTTGGCCATTGGCATTTTGGGGTCCCTGGGGGAGTACCTCACTTGCAGCCTGCCCTGGGACTGGCTGCCATGGCTCTGTACTCCAGCACTTTTGACAGAGCACAGAGCTGATGTGCTTCTGGTGTGCTGCTTCCCACAAGCAGTAATTTTGCTTTCTAAGGGATTGCCTCTGTATTCCTGAGTCTGCTTCCCCGTTTGCCACATGTGGCAACACATGCTTTTCCCTGCTCTCTTCCTCAGGCACTTCTGCCATCAGACAAATCCAAGTCCCTGGCATGTGGGCTGAGGTTCACGGAGAGAGCAGGAGCCCAAAGGACGGGGAAGAGGAATCCGGGGGTCCTGCCAGGGTTGAGGGAGAGCTCACGGGGCTGCAGGGATGTTGGGAAGTGACAGCAAAGCACCTGCCAAGGGCCAGGGAGGTGCACGGGCTCTAGACGTGGTTCATGTCTGCAGGATGGGGCTTTCCTTGCTAATGGAGTGGGAGCCTGGAGCCCAGTGGGATTGCAGCAGGCACAGTGCCGTGCTGGGGTTTATTAGGAGCCGGTTAATAACTCTGCACTGGACGGTTCGTTAAAGGAGTTAATTTACCCTGGGCTGTTCTTTAATGTGGGCTACAAGGCTCAGCTGTGGCCGTGTCAGGCTGAGCCTCTGCTGCCTCACTGCCCCAAGATATTGCCCTTCAGCACCACTCCCAGCAAAAGGGCTTGTGGGGTGAGGAGGTGCCAACGAGGATGGGCTGGACTCCCATAGGGTTTCTGCTGGCATCCCCTTCTTTGTGACCCCCCAAGCTGGGACATGCAGCATCCCCTCCCCACCTGTGTGTCCCCACTCCTGCAGTGAGGCACCAGCAAAGCCCCGTGGCTTGGCTTAGCTCAGGGGCCTGCCCTCCCTGTTCACCCCCAGGTGGCTGAGCTTCCCCATGGCACCACGTTGGGAAGTGGCTTTAGGAATACATATTGACATTAAAAAAGGCCCCTTTGTACCTATTAATTGAAGTCATTAAATTTAATAGGATGGTTATTGCATGTTAAATAAATACTGGCTAATTATGAAAAACATATTTGCCAAGGCTTAACTATAGAAAAGATGCCTCAATTACATGGTTATTAAACCTAAAAAATATACACTTTTAATAATGAAGTGACATTTAAATAACATACATTAACTGTCTTATTAAATGTTGATTCTTTTCATATTTGAGGACTTTAATTTAGAATGTTTTCCTTGGCACTAACTATACGATGCATCATTAGCTGTCTTTCACTCATCATTTTGTAAACTTTTTTTAATAAATAGGCTGAAGTGTTTGTATTTGCTTTTGTTTTCCTAGCTTCCATCTCTCTCTTCAGGCAGCAAGGATGTGCCAGGGGAGTGTGCAGGCAGAGCAGGAACTTCCAGGCAGCTTCTTCAAATCACTAAACCCCTCCTAAAGATGGTAAACTCCTTCCTAAATCTGTCATCTTAAAATAGGCAGGCAGCCAAGCACTTCAGGATTTTTGACACATCCTTATGGAAAGGACCACTCTGCCTCGCTCTTGGTTTTCCAGATCAAATTGGTTTGCAAGAAGTACCCAGGAGACGGAGAGCAGAGTAAGAGCAGGAGCTCAAGGCTGCAGTGGAAGCACCATCCTGGTACAGCATTCTGTCTCTGCTGCCAAACCATGGCATTAATCCTTGGAAAAGTCAGTGTTTGGGGATGCCTGCATTCTTCCCAGGTGTAGGGGAACCTGCTTGGAGAGGGATGCTGTGTGGAACACATGCCCAGGTGCTGCAGCAGCCAGCCCTGCTGCTCACAGGGATTCCTCTGTGGCCAGAAGGGCAGGGAGCAGGGTCCGGGCTGTGGGAATGGTGAGGAGCAGCACAACCCAGGGCATGCAGGCTCCTTCCTTAATGCATTTATCGATTGCAGTGTACACGTCAGGATGTAATTTAGAAATCACTCTCCCAGAATCAATTAAAGACCTTACTGGCAACACAGGCATCTCTTCTAGTTAAAGCCTTCATCCTTACCTCAAATGTACACCCCAACATTCCTGCTCAGCTTTTGGAGAGCTCTTGTCTCCCTCCCAGCCATCGGGAAATGTGGGTGCTGGGATCACCCTCTGGCAGACCTGCTGCTTTTCTGAGAGCTGGTGTTGCCTCAGCTGCCTCCCAAAGCAGCCATCAGTTAGGGGCTGTCAGGGAGCCAAGACCTCTCATCTTCCGGACACATTCTTCATGTTCCCTGCGTTCGCAGCGAGGTGAGTAATCTGTGCTCGGGAGGCCCAGTGGGCAGCACAGAGGCACTTAAATTAATTATGGAGGAGTTAAGTCCCAGGGGGGGCTCATGGGGGAGTGGGGCTCAGTCTGGGCTCGGAGGCAGTCAGCTGTGCTGACTGCTTTGGGCAGGGGCTGGAAGGTCTCTCGCCTGCCCTGTGGCTGCTCCATCGCTGTGAGGAGCTGCCCCAGCATTAGACAACAGCTGGGGTCAGGAGGAGGGGGCTCCTTAAAGGCAATAAATGGGGATGGCATTGTGGCCGAGGGGATGTGCCACAGGCTTTCAGGCCAAATGGGTATAACCACTGTGGGACAGTGATGTGCCAGCTGGTCCAGGCTGGCTCTTCAGGGCTGGTTGTGGTGCCTGTGCACCATCCATGATGGCCTTTTCTGGGGCACAGCCAGGGCTGCCTGGTACATGGGGATGGTGTTGGAGGTCTCCCAAGCACATCAGCTCAATCCATTTCCCTACCCTCCTGTGGTGCCATTTAGTGTTGGCAGGGAAAGTGGGGTGCAGCTCCCAGGCAAGTGGGTCTGTGAGAAGCTGATGGTGACCCCAGGTCTCCTAACACAGAGAGGCATCAAGGTGGGCATGGCTGAACCCACGTGAGCCCAGCTGGAGGTGCAGGTCCAGCAGGCTCACAACAGTGTGGGCTCAGCAAAGCAGAGTCCGACCTTGTTTGTTTGGGTGGAGAACCTGAGATTCTAAAATGCATCTTGGAGTGGGATGATAAAATTGTTACTCAGGATTCCTGTGCTGCAAGATAGGAGGCAGTGAGAGTGGACTGCTGTGCTAAGCATCAGGCTTTGTATTCTGATTTTGAATTGGTTAATGATATGGGGTTTGTTCACAAAAGGGAACTGAAAAATCCTTTTACAATGGTAATCTTTCTTCTAAGACGTGGACCTTTGACCGTGTCGAAAAGAATTTCCCTTTCTTCCTTCTCCTCCTGCCCCCTTTTCTTACTGTGATGATGAACTTTCATCAAAACAGTTGCAAGTTGGGTTTCAATTCTGTAAGAACTACTTTAGTCAATAATAATTTTTCCATGGGAGGCTGGCATTTGGGTCCTCTCTTTGTGCCCTCTCTCCTACTGACTGTTACAGGTGCTCAGACTGAAGTCAGAGCCAGAGTGAAACGTCCCTGCTCCATCTCAGCACCATTATGCTCATAGTGGTGATGCCAGGAATCCTGTGGCAGTGATGTAAGGAACAAACCCAGCCCAGCTCTTCCTCTGGCTGCCTTGGGGGTACCAGGCTCTCCAGTTCCTCCCACCCCGGAAACAGAAGGAGCACAATGAATTGCACACCCACCTCAGGAGCGTTCATAGCCAGGAAGCTCAAGCCAGGAGACCACAGGTGCCCTCTGGCTGCAGTGTCCTGCTGCCCAGGGATGAGGCTTATAGTGCTTGGTATTTCACAGGCCTGAACATTTCTTCCTCACCAAGGTTCATGATTCTCCTCAAGGGATCTCTGTGCTGCTATATAACATCCCTGTACAGAGAAATTGTCTTAAGTAATGGTTTCTGCAGATTTTTTTTAAGGTATATTTATCCTATCTTTTATTGGAATAGAATTAAAGCAAAATTAGAAACTAAAATAACTTTAATTACGAATTTCATGATTCGGCATGTTGTAAATCTTTCAGCATAATATTGTGCCATAAAAATGCTATTTTGTGATAATTATTATTATTATAATTAATGTTCCTTAATTGCTGATGTCGCAGGCACATGTTATCTCCCAGGTTTTCCTGCAGTGTCTCTGGAGGAGCTCTTCCATGGCAGGGAGAGGCAGAGGATCCTGCCCGGGCAGGCGCTGGCTGTGTGCACATGGGTGGGTGTCTGGGTGATGCTGCCAGCTTATCCCACCCTGTGCGTTGCTTCCAGTACTTCCCAGACAAGGAGGGTGCTACAAGCTGTGAATAATGCCTCTGCCCCAGGCTTTGCTGTGGTATACACACACTGGTGGTTGCTCTGACAGGGAGATGGGCTGAGTGGGTTTGATGGCTCTGCCTTTGGTCTGGTGAGAGCACCCCAGGGTGCCCCTCTGTCCTTGCAGGGGTAGGTGCAGATACTTGTGAGGAGGAGATGCAGGGTACAAGCAAGGGGAATATGTGGTGGAGAACTAAAACTGAAAGAGAATGTGTGATGAAGAACTAAGACTGGCCAGAGAGAAGTAGGGACAAGGCGGTGGGATGGAAAAGTGGTGGGATGGATGCAGTGGCCAGACCAGGGCTTAGCAGTTCTCATCAGCATCCTTTATCAGCTCAGAGGATGCTGCTGGGGTCTGGGAGGCAGTGGCACAGAGTGGGTCTTTGGGCCCAGGTGCGAGGGAGGAGCAGGAGCACGGGGATGGAAAACGCCTGATGCCAAGTGCGTGAATTTTTCATGTGACCCAGAGGCCTCGCTTCTAACAGCATGGGGCTGCCCAAGCCCAGCTGAGAGAGGGAAGGCATGAAAATAGCCACTGAACCACCTGCTTCACAGTGGTGAGTGTATATGGGGTGAAGCTGAAACCAGGATGCATTTTTAATGACTCAAGCAGGGCTGGGTTTCTTTAAATAAGACTAGACAATGAATATCTTCTCCCGAAGCTGTGTAGTGCACCACGAATGCATTATTTACAGCAGCTTCTTCCTAGTCCATTTTAATTTTACATGGGTACTCGGGAAAGGGAAGGGACTCCTTGGTGTCTAATGGCCACCCACTTGTTCCATGTGACAGAGGTGAATTTTTGAGCCACCAAAGGATTTGGTGTTGATCTTTCCACTGACTTGAGTCATGGGGAAAGCAGTCATCCTAGAAGTGGAGCCTGGCACCTAGGAGTGGAGGGAGCTATGGCCTGAAGTTTTGTCTGACTGATGCATGATCCAGTCCTGATAGTGCCATTTTCTGCCTTCTCCCCACGGATGAAATGCAGGGGGGATGTTCTTGGGCCACTGCAGCCTTCCCTTGTGCTTACACATGCTCAGCACAGAATCTCTGCTCCCTGCACTGGTGGAGGAGCAGAAAGCCTTTGGGAAGTGGACAGTGACACATGATCCTAAGAATGAGGGAGAAGGTGAATCTGCTCCATGGAAATGGTCCTCAGCTGACCCTGGCAGGGGAGGATATGGAGCAGGTGGCAATAAACAGCAGGACAGTGGGCTGTGGCAGAGCAGGAGCAAGGAGTGCTCTAAAGGACACAAGGTTTCCCAGCCTCTTCTAGTGGCTGTTGCCCTGGCTCCCTGTGGGATGGATGTCCCTGCCCCATGCAGCAGTGATGCCACACCCACGGTAGTGCATCTTGGAGACTTTGTGGGCCTGGGGAATGGGGCAGTGGCTTTTTCCCTATCTTCAACATTGCCCTGACTCAAAGTCTGTGCCCGGTGCGCCTTGTGCGGGGGTGTTGGGCTGCCAGGGGAAGCACAAAGGGGTTCCAGCACTCCTGAGTGGCTGCTGAGGTGGGATCAAAGTCTAGGAGCTGATGGACAGGAGGCTGCTTTCCCCAGCACTGCCAGGCCTGGGAGGGTTGAGATGGCAGCTTGACGGCTTGGAAAATAGGCTGAGATGAAGGAATATCAATACGAGAGCGAGCTGCTCCTGCCGAACAGCCCCGGGGCAGCTAACGTGAAATGCTGGTTGTCTCGGAGGAGTTGACAGGTGTCTGCATCAGGCATCCTGCTAATTAAGCACCGTCATGAGTCACAGGGCTGGGGGATGAAGAGCTGGGAAGGAGCTCAGCCGGAGCAGGTATGGCCGGAGGGGATCTCTGCAGGACCTCCCTGCCCCCCGGGAATGGGCTGGTGCATACATAATTTGTCGGCTGGTGGGTACACAGTCATCGGGGCGGGCCGGTCTTTTGGGAGCTGGGGATCAGCTTTGAGAAGGGCAGAGCGAGCCATCCCACTGGGTGTCTGTCTTCCCCCATTGTGGCTGTGTGTCCTTCCCTGGCTCCCATGTGCTGGCAGTGATGTCCAGACCAATCTCTGTCACAGACCTGGCCTCTCCCATACCCACAGATCTCAGCACTGATCCCATCAAACCTCTTCCCAAATCAAGGTATGTATCACTGCCAGTGTGACAGCCTGAGAAAATGAGGATATTCCCAGACTTAACTCTCTCCTGATCCCCTTCAAGAAGTTCCTCTTCTTACTGAAATGGGCAGTGGTGCTGCCAGCCAAAGAGGCTTCTGCAAGAAAATTCCCAGGAACAGGAGCCTAGTAGGGTGGAGAGGGGGCTGCTTGTCTCTTTGTGGACACCGGTGATCTGGAGGGGATCTGTAGCAGCAGGCACAGGATGAAAGCCATTCTGACAGACAGCAAAGTGCCTTCCTTTCTGGGCAGAACCAGGAGTGAAGGAATGTTGCCACCCTGGTGACAGCCCCTGTTCCACCCTGTGTCCCTTCCTCGTGTGCCTCTCCAGCACCTTTTGCCCTTCACGCCTCTGCTGCTGCAATCTCCTGAAAAATGGCTCTATTCATTACCCATTTTAATTCCACCCTGGATCCCCAGAGCTCTGCAGACACAGTTTGTTATCTTGGCTGTCAAGAAGTTAAAGAGCTGCTGATGCCTCCTGGAAAACTTTGACAAACCCTCTGGTCAGACCCGGTGCTGCTCCCCAGCCTGGCTGCTCAGCCTTTCTGTTCCTGAGGCTGGATTAGCAAAGAGGTCTGTGAGGGTGGGAGGAGGGAAAAACCCCCATTGCTGCCATCTGGGCAGAGTGGATCCCTCCTGGTGCTCATGCCCATCGGGGGGATAACATGGGACCATCTGGGCAGAGCAGAGCTGCAGAGTTTGGCTGTGAAGGTCCCCAAAGCCCACATTTGGATTCCAGACTGTTCTCTAGGCCAGTCAGATTTCACAGCCTAAAAGCTTTTGGGCTGAGGCCACTGGGTTTCTCTCATCCCTGTGTTTTCAGTGCAGGGGGTTTAAACTGGGATTGGAGATTCTTGGGGTTCATTTCCTGAAAATTTTTCCACCTGTGGGTGATAACCAAGGGAAATGACATGGTCTTGACTCCTGCACTGTACAGAGCTCTGCCTTTTGGCAGAATTTTTTAGCAAACAAAAACTGCAAACAGTAGAAAAATAGTGAATTTTTCTAATTATTTTTGCTCCCTCGCCACTCAGAGTGGGAGAGCAGAGTAGAAGAACTTCCCCATCTCTTTGGGCTCTCTCCAGTGACCTAATCATCTCCCAGTTAGTTTCTGATTTTGACAAAGTCCTTGTCAGGCTGCTTTGAGAGAACAAGCTACTGCTCAGTCTCTCTGGTAACATAGGCAGAGTGCCCCAGACACCCCAAGAACAGTTTGTGTCTCGTAATTTTGGTCCAAGTTGGGAAAGAAGCACCGAGTCAGCGTTTAGCGCAATGAGAAGGAGCCGGGTGAACCCCTCACCCCTCACTGCTGGGATTTGGGTCCAGCTGCCTCCGGAGCCATCCTCAGCATCCTCCAGCCCTCCCTCCCAGCACCCTGCGGAGCTCGGAGCGCCTTTGAGGTGCCACTCAAGCGGCTGTCCTGGGGGCACAGCCAGGCTGTCAGCCCGCGGGGTCTGCGGGAGGGGAAGCAGGGAGCTTGTGGATGAACAGAGCAGCCCCCTGGGAGGCAGCATGAAAGGCCAAGCTTCCTGAGATAACAAGAGTCTCTGCGGGGGTGAGGTGCCTAGACGTGGGGGAAGCCATGTGAGTGACAAGCGTGTCCCAGTGCCCGCTGGCCGTGGTGGCGAGTGAACCACCGGACCAGCGACGCCAGCTCTGCGGGTCGCTGTGAGCCCGAGGCTGTTCCCCACCCAAAACAAACCCGGCATCTCCCCTGCCAGCTCCCTCCTGACCCTTGCTGGGCACGGGTGGTTCTTGAATTTTCTTCCTGTCTTCTTTTATTCCCTTTTCTCAGGGCTGGGCTCTTCTTGGTGAAGCAGGAAGGGGCTGGTGATGCATTCTCAGCCAGGTGCTCGTTCTTTTCTCAGCTCCACCACCTCGGTTCCCCTTGTCACTGGATCTATGTGGACAAATAGATCTTCCAGCAAAAATAAATCGCTCCAGTTTCCTATCCCAGGGGGCACACGGGAACGGTAGCACTGGCCCAGGGGCCGGTATGCTGCGTCACTCAGTCCTGCTGTGGGGAGGGAAAATTCGTCCCTCTCTTTTTCTCTCTCTGGCAGGAGGTGGCAGCCATGGGACTGAGGTGCCCTGGCACCAGCCCTGGAGAGAGTGGATTTAAAAGCAGTAGTGGGAGATTGCCTGAATATCTCTCCCTTCTTTTTTATTCGTTTAAGAGGTTTTGCTGTCTCGGTAACTCCCCTGAGAGACAGGAGCAGCAGCCTCTTTGGATGTGAATACCTGACAAGTTTTTAATGTGAAAGGAATTCACTAAATTTAGTCTCTTGGAGGAAGGGGGAAAAAAAAAAAAAAAAAGGAGAAGTGTTTCTTTCAGTCTGGGGGAAGCGATCCAAATCCCAGCCACTTCCCTGCCGGCAGAGCTTGCTGATGTCTTCTCTGTCTCGAAAGCTTTTAAGTCTGGGCCCCATGTGTGTCCCTTCCCAAACAAGAGGTGGGAGAATGGCAGTCACTGATGCTGTGCCTGGGGGAACAGGCCTGTTCTCAGCTCCTCTGGCCTCCTGGAAATGGATGCTGGTGAGGGCTGGATGAGGAGATAAACGAGAAGAAAACCTTGTTGTCAAAGTTGCAGGGACATCATCTCTGCTCGGGTGGGCTCTGAGTGAGGTGTGAGCACTGAGATGCTGAGGGTCCTGAGGAGAGTGCAGCTCTGCTGTTGAACTCAACCAAATCGTCCTTTTTCTCCTCCATTTTCCTCCCTACTCTCACTAGAGCCTCTGAAGGTCCACTTTTCTCTGTTCTGGTACTTGAGGCTCACCTGTGCATTGTGCTCTCCTTTCATGTCCTCTCCCAAAGTGCCATGTGCTGCTCTCCACAGCTTTGGAATTCAGTTCCTCCTAGGGGTTTGTAGACACACACACCTGCTGGGATCTTGCAGGGGAGGTCTGCATGTGTGCCTGCACAGGGTGAGCACGCCACTTTCTTCACAGACGGGGCAGCTCCCAGACTCCCACGGTGTGTAAGGGACAAAGAGTCTAAAGGACAAAGTGTCCTCGTGTTGAGAGCTGGTGGGGCTAAAGGTCTGGCTGGCGCTCAGAAAACCTGTCTGAACAAGCAACCTTGCACCGATTGCAAGTTCCCAGTGAACCAGAACCATTTACAGCTCCATCTCCTAATGGGGAGGTCTGGAGAGATCCATTCCCTGTCATTTCCTCCCCAAAAGTCTCTTCTGAAATCTGTGGAGATCCCGATGACAAACACTCTATTTATTCCTGCTGATTTTCACAAATCCTGCTGATTTTTCCCTCCCTGATAGATAGATCATGGAGCATTTCATTAGGGCCTGACCAAACACAGGACAGGGGCGAGGTGCCACGGAGCACTGCTGTCTCTGGGAAGGGACTCTGTGGCTGACACAGTGAGAGGGAAAAGTAGGGGAAGGTTACAAGAGTGGATAATACTGAGCGTGCTTAGAAAATACAAACAACCACTTCACAACTGTAACTGGTATCTTTTAATGTTTTTTATTATTCCCCCCACACCCCGTTTTGTAATTTTAATTTTAGACGGAGTGGATGCCATGCCAGTGGGAAGATGCTGAATGGACAGCCCGAGGATACGAAGTCCTGCCGTGGCGTGCAGGGGAGCGGCGGGCGAGCAGGCTCAGGTGGGTGCGGACCCCTGCTCGCCCCGCAGCCGCTCGCGGTCGCCTCCGCTCGGTGGCCGCTTTTGGCGAGGCCCCACCCCCTGCCCCCTCCTCGGCATCGCCCCTTTAAGGGCGGGCGGGGGGCGTGGCAGCCCCGCCCACATGCCCGGCCTCTTCCCCACCTTGGGCGCCCCCTGGAGGCGGCGGCGCGCGCGGGCGCGCCCCCGCCTCCCCGCTCTTCCCTCGCGCCGCCGGTGCGGGGCGTGAGCGCGTGCGCGCGGCGGCGGCGGGGGCGCGCGCGGCGGGCGGCGTTCCGTCGGGGCCCCGCGCCCCGTCCCATTCATGCGGGGCAGCGGCGGCGGCGAGAGCGAGGCGGGCGCGGAGCCCCGGGCGGCGGCGGCGGGGGGAGGCGGGCGCGGAGGAGGAGGGGACGGTGGAGAAGGAGGCAGTGGCGGCGGAGAAGGCGGCGGCGGCCCGGCGGGCGGCTTGGTGTGGAATGCAATTATGGCTGGCACGGCGGAGGCGAGCGGGGACCGGAGCCGTGAGTAACCCGGCTGCAACTTTCGGGCGCGGCGCGATGTGCCCGATCGGTCGGTTCGTTAAAAATAACGCGGATTTGGATTTATCGCTCCCCTAAAAAAATTGGCTTTATCGCGACCGCGGCGACGGCGCGGGGCCGGCGGGGGAAGGGCACCGCGGCCACGTCGAGGGGCGCGGAGGGGCCGCGGCGGCCGGGCAGGGCTGGGCCGGGCAGGGCTGGGCCGGCGCCGCGCCGCTGCCGCCGGGACCAGCCCGCATTGCGCCCCGCGGCTCCGGGAGCCGCCTCCCGCGAGGGGACAAAACCGCGCCGGGACCGAGCCTCTTTCTTTATCCGCCGCACGCCCCGCGTGGATCTCGTAGCGGCGTGTGCCGGGGACCGGGCAGGTGCGGGCTGGACGGGCGGAGGGCCGCCTCCCCGCTTGGAGCTGCTCGGGCCGGGGCGCTCCCGCGGGGAGCCGGTGCCAGCGGTGCCTCCCTGCCCGGTGTAGCGGCGGGGCTTGGCCGCCTCCCTCCTCCCCTTCCCTCCCTCTCCGCTGCACCCTCCCGCCCCGGCTCTCGGCGGCGTTCGCTGCCCCAGCCCCGCCGCCCCGCTGCCCACCCGGGTCCGGCACTGCTGGGAACGTGAACCGGGCTCAGCCTTTCTCGTGCTCGCCGCCTTGGATCATCACCCATCTGCCCTGCCCTGCATCCCCGCTGCCATCCCCGCATCGTTCTGCCCCACATCCTCGCTGTCATCCCTGTGTCCGCACTGCCTCGTATCCCCGCATTGTGCTATCCCATGTCCATTCTCGCTGCTTTACATCCCCGCATCCCGCCGGGGCGCGGCGAGTGGCATCCGGGCTGGGCTCGTCCTGAAGCCCACAGCGCCGCCGTTCCCTCCGCGCTCCCCGTTCCCCAGCCGGGGAGGTGCCGTGGGCGCCCTGCGGGATGGGATGGAACGGGATAGGGTGGGATGGGATAGGGCGAGATGGCTGCCGTCGCCCTCGTTATGATCGTTACTATTGTGATCGCGCTGTAGTTCGGCAGCGCAGCGCTGGGCACCTCCGAGCGAGGCGTGGGAGGCTGCGGTACCTGTGTGCGGGGCTGCGCCGGTGCGCGCCTCCCGCCGCCGGGGTGAACGTGGAAGGTGGCGAATAAAGCCGGCTGCGCGCTCCGTGTCCCTTAGCTCCTTCCCATTCCTGCCCAGCGAACACACGCGGCAGCTCCGGCGTGCGATCGGGGAGGGATTTGCAAAATCTCTGTGGCATGCTGAAATAAATCCAGGAATCCCGCAATCGCCTTCTCCTCCCTTGTCTTCCTTGCGGGAAAATTCTTCCTTCTGCCTCTGGCCGAGCGCCGGGGTAGGGGGAGCCAGGGGAGGGGGGCTGGTGTGTAAACAGGGCTTAACATGAAGGTCACTGGTTAAAGAGGAGACGGATGGGAGAGAAAAGACAGGCATTAACCTCACTTGTTAGCTCCCCCCTGGCTCCTGCTTTGGGGAGGACAAAACAAAAGCAGAACCTGCTAACGGGGGGGATGAATATTCATGAACCTTCTCGTATGCTCCGGGACACGGAGGGGAGAAAAGTTGGGCAGATGAGCCGCCTCCCGAAGCTGCTTTTCCTCCGGCTTGCGAGAAAATCCTTTTTTGCTGAGCGAGAGCTGTGTCGGGGGGAATTACCAGCCTTTTGCTGGATTTATTTTTTCAATTTTTTATTTTTTATTTTCTTTTGTGTGCGGCTGAAAGAATTGGAAGAAAAAAAAAGAAAAAAAAAAAGAGGAGCTGAGGCTATTGACTACATCAAAGGTTATCCATTTGAAAACACCATTTTCCTCTGAACAGCGGCTAATTGCTTCCTGAACAATCCCAGGGTCTTTTGTATATACTCAGTGGGTAAAATGAGTGACTCGATGTCTTCTCTCAAGACACTGGTGACCGAACAGGGCGGAAAGGTGGAGAAGCCAAGGAAAAGCAGTGGGGCAGATGCCTCTGGGAGGATGCATGGATAATTTCTTAAGTGGCTGAAAGGAGGGAAGGTTTTTCTCGGCTTCCCGCTCGCCGCCGAGTGATCTGCTGGTGCCAGTGGATGCCGGTGCCGGCAGCGGCGTGGCGACACAGGGCTATAAGGAAGGCTGGTAAGGAAGTTTGGATTCAAAATACCCGATCATGCGTGTGATCTGGTGCTCCCCATCCGCCCGTGGCTTTGGCTGCCGGTGCCGCTCCTCCGAGAGAGGCAAGCCTGGATGCGCTCGCTGCTCTCCAGGGGCTGCGGAGAGGCAGCGCCGGGGACTGGCTGGCTCCTGCTCCTTTGGGTGGCTGGGCTTTCTGCAGCTGCTACCCTGAAGATTAAAGTTTTGGCGACGTTGCTTTTGTTAGCATGGTGATAGCGGCGTCGGGGAGAGTTTCCCCCTCTTGGCTTGTGTTTTTTTTTTTTTTTTTTTATTAGGAGCATCGGATTTGAAGCAGAGCGCAGGCATCTGCCGTCGTGCACGCTCGGGCTGTGCACGGAGCTGCGGAGCAGAGCCCTTGTGCTCCGTCACACAAAGCCCTTTCCCCGAGCGAGGCAGTGCCCTGCGAGAGATAAACAAACTCCTCTGAACTCCGCTGGAGACGGGGCCGAGGGCCGTGTCGGCGGCTCCCGGGGAGGGTGTTTCACCGGGGCTTTGCGCAGCCGAAATGGAAAAGGGTAATAAAGCGGCGCTGCTGCGTGCTGGCAGGGCTGCCTCCCCTCCTCCATGGCGGCGGCAGCCGGGGCTGGCCCCTGCCCTGCTCCCTGCCTGCGAGTGTCACGCCAGGCCGCTTATTTCCCTGGGTTCGCTGCCTTTGACTTCTGCTGAGCAAAGCGAAGGATCTGGCCCTGGTATCGGGCTTAATGAAGGGAGCTCGGATGTGTTTATTCTCTAGGCTGAGTGTGGGTCAGGGCCTTTGTTGCTGCCTGCCTTGCTGCTGGCTGCAGCGCTCAATGCCGCCGAGAGCCGGACCCGGCCCTGAGCTGGCAATTTCCGAGCAGCAGAGGCTGGTGCTGCCGTGCTGGCGACACGGGCTCCTGCAAACCGGGGGAGCATTACCTGTATCGGGCTTCTGCCGAGCCCCCCTGGGCTTTGTTGTAATTGCCTTGCTGTGTTCTGGTGCCTTGGTCGTTTGTGTTTTCAGTGAGGAGTCGATCATGGTTTTTGGCACCTCTGGCTCAATGGAAGGGGAGCCTTGAAAGAGCCAGGAGGGCAGAGGTGGTGCCATGTACCTGTGCAGTGACAGGAGGGTGGGCATGGGTCGCCCCAGTGCCCATAATGCCACCCTCACTGTCTGCAAGCTTGGATTTTTCATTGATCTGAACTGGTGGAATGTATGTATTGAGAACTTGAGGTGGTGTTGTCTCTAATCCACAAATGTCTCCTTCAAGTTTGTGTGCTGTGTGGAAGAAACTAGCGAGTAGGGGGGGGTTCCTGGCCAGGGTTTGACCAGTGAATGGCTTGGTGATGTACCATGTGTGTAGAGGAAGGCACAAAGGCTGGGAATTATGAGTGATGTGGAGCTTGGTTCAGCATGGACCATGACTCCTTACCTTTCCTGAGTTTGTACTGGGGCCCCTTTTCCCAGCAAGGTGCTGAGTGCCATGGCTTCATGCAAAATGAGGAGAAGCAAGTGTTTGCCACCATCCACTGGTGAGGTGACTGGTTTGGCTTTAGACTGGAGCGACAACCAGTCTTCTCTGTCTGTAGCCTGGGAGGTGTTCCATCTAGTGCTATGGGAAACATCCCACTACAGATATGGGGTACTTGGTGAGAACATGTGTGCTCTGACACTGTCCCTGACCCACAGCCTCATCCATGACCCTCTTAGTCTTCCCCAGGGTGCAGCATGGACGCCGTGTAGACACCACAACACGGTCTGCCTGCTACGCCTGGAAGTCACATTTGAGCAAACGTCTTGTGGATCATGGAGGAGAAAAGCTGCAGGCAATAAATAAGTTCTGATGGTTTCAATACCAGGCATGGGCAGTCCTGGCTCTTCTGCCCTGCACTCAGCATGTGGTGTAGACAAACCCACACCTTCCCATGGGTTTGTCAGAGCGTGGCCAGACACAGGAAGGTGTCCTTGTTTGCCTTGCTTCCCTGAGCACTCTGCGACTGCCTCCAGCCCTTGTTCCAGGTGGAAGCCACCATTTAAAAACCTGAATGAAAAACATCTCGAAGTTTATTTTCCCTTTAGCCAAGGCTTGGCACTCCTCCTCTTTGTTGCTGGTGTGCTGAGATGTTTGAGTCTGGAAGAAAACTCCACATCCAGATCGTCAGGCTCACATTCCACAAACACTTTTGCTCCTTTCTCCTCTGAAGTTGCCTTGCATGGTGCACGATGGACTGTTTTGGGTGATTCTTCTTCCACATGGTGTCTTGGTGTAATGAGGGCCAAATCCACCCCTGCCCTATGGGCTGCTGTGTGCTGGTCTGTGCCTGGGGTCAGAGACCCTTGTGAGCTGCCTGAAGCACAGAGGAGAATTTTTATTGCTGGGTTCAACTCAGGGCCTGGTGTGATATCCTCTTTTCTCCTTGAGCTGAGATTGTGAGGGATTTTGCTAGAGAAAGTGCCCGAGGTGAGAATATGCCAGGGGTGCCAGAGACAGGCTTCATGGCTCTGGGGGATATGCTATGCAGGGACCATCTCTTCCTCATCTCTCCTCCTCCTCACCAGCAGTCTGCAGATCAGCCCTGGGGCTTGCTGCCCACCTCCCCATCCTGAGCATCCCGTGATCTGCCAGCCAAATTGGCACAGAGACCTGGGAGCACTGGTAATCCAATTTGGGCAGTTTAGCTGCTCTTTGCTCTCTGTGCTGCTGGCCGGAGCTTGGGAGCTTTAATCCGGCTAATGACCCCAGCTTGAGTAACCACAACCATTTGCTTGATTCAGTTTTCCTTTCTGTCGGCGATGGTGAACGGGCTGAGGCTGTTTCTGAGTCCTGTCCATGGTATCAGGG
This sequence comes from Acridotheres tristis, assembly GCA_037013685.1. Taxonomy (NCBI): domain Eukaryota; kingdom Metazoa; phylum Chordata; class Aves; order Passeriformes; family Sturnidae; genus Acridotheres; species Acridotheres tristis. Next base: position 10,929,206 of record CM072899.1, on the reverse strand, counting down.
ACGGTTTCCAGGTGTAGGTATGTGTAGGGACTGGAGGGTGAGGGACGCTCACTTGGGGGGACACTGCAATCCCTGCTTTCTCCTTGGGAGATTTCTCCTTCCCTCTTCCCGTTTTTCATCTTCTCTCCCTCTTTTTCTGGTAAAGATAAGCCCTTCTTCCGGAGTTATTTTGCAACATAGTATTATTTTCAGAAAGGCAAAGCCAAGAAAAATAAAAGCCTCTCTCTTCCTTGGGTTGCCTACTGTTTAATGTACAAAATACAGGGGTGGTAATTGCATTAAAACATATATAATTATACTGGAGGGAGGAAAAAAAATCCTGCTAATTGCACATGTGTTTTGAACTGATAAATGTTGAGTGATTCTTCATGTTTTCTTGGGAGTTTAGAGGAGCAGAGATGCAGTCTGGCATGTGAGGGGTTGGAAGAAGGGATGGTTTCCCAAAATTATTGGGAAGCTTGGATGCTGTGAGCACTTCTGGGGTAGTGTCAGTGTCGGGGGCCCGATCCTTTGCAGGTCCACATCTGATGCTGCCTCCATCCAGGCAAGTCTTGGTGTCATTGTAGAAGTCCTGTGAGTCCCTTTGCTTTATGTGTTTAGTTAAACAACTATTTGTGTGTCAAAATAATCAGGCTCTCTGACAGAAGTAAATTCCTGGCAAGAGAAGAGGCAGATTCCTGTATAGGGGGAGAAATTTCCTGTGTGTGTAGCCCCACATACAAGGGCTGGTCCTTTATCGCGGTGTTGGCATGAGCGGGTGCTGCTGGGGGGCAGGGGGAGAGGAAGGATGGTCACACTCTTTTTAAGTGGCACAATGCGAAAACCACTTTTCCTTCTGCGAATGCCGACCCAGTCAGAGCTGCCGATAACATCGCAGGTAATTGTAATGGCAATAAGTTGTTTGCTTTGTGCATGCGGCCGGGCTTTGTGTACGGGCGGTTGCTTCGCTCTTCCTGTGCAGACTGTTAGTTTCAACAGGGGAAGAGGAAAACCCAAAAATATTTTAGGAGGAGTTTAAAAATAATCTTGGAGCTTGGCTGGTGGGCAGGATGTTTCGCAGGATCGTGTTCCCTGCTGGTCCGTGTCCAGCTTTGTGGCCCTCGGAAGGCTTTGCTGGATAGTGTTAAGTCCTGCATTGTCATTTTGGCCAGCCCGAGGGCTTGCTGTTGGGCAAGCTGGAGTGAGATGGGAGTCTGCCCTGGCATTTGACTTTTGCACTGGGTAGATCTGGCTGCCCTGTAGCAGAGCAGTGTCAGAGCCGGGGCGTGAGCCCCAGCTTACGGCTGCCAAGGTCTCTGTAAAACATTTATATCTGCTCCTCAGCGTTGCATTCCCTCCACCCCCATCTGCTCCTCCATGGGTTTTATTCCTGCAAGCGTTGGCATGCTGGCAGGGTCCGTGCCTGCCCGCTGCTGCTTATCTCCGTGTCCGGCTCCTGGATGGCTGCTTCCTTTCTGGAGTCAAGGGGGGGCTCTCCCCTCTCTGGCGGGACCAGAATCGGCTCGATGAGCCCTGCTGAAGTCAAGAACCTGTTTTTCAGGCTGATGTCATCGGGAAGAAATGGGGGAGGAGGAAGGCAGGAAGGCAGCGCAGTTTCCGAAGGAGAGCCGCTGCCGAGCCCCATGACGAGCCCCATGACGCTGACAGCAGCCCCGGCTTGCGCGGCTCCCACTGCTCTTCCTTATCAGCACGGCCGAGGTGCCCCAGGCTGCTGGCACATGCGGGAGAGGTCCTGCTCTGCATGGCCTCATGCCTGTGTGGGGGAGAGCTGGGAGGGAGGGATGCGATGTGCCAGGGGAGCGTGTCAGCTCCCAGCAGAGCAGCATCTCTTGGTCCACTGGCTGTGCCTTGAATGGCTCCCTGGCCTTCACTGCGGGTGTTGACACTTGCTGGAGCTCCCATCCAACCACCTTCATTATCAGAAAGTGGGTTTTTGGCAGAGGTGCTTGGACAGCCCTCCCAGCACAGGCCAGCAGCCGCCTCTTCTCAGTTTTTCACTGAATGAGTCAATCCGTGCCTGATGCCTGTTGGAATCTCAGCCCCATGCAGGCCATAGTAGCAAGGTGATGCCTGTGTCTAGCATGGCTTGGGGATCTGCAGGAAGAGGAGAAGCCTTGCTGTGATCTCCCTCCCAGCCAGCAGCTCTTAGGCTGCAGCCACGCTTTGAAGTGTGCTCTGCCCAGGTCTGGTGGATGAGACCCCTCTTGCTGTGGAAAATTGGGATGGGGTGTGCTGTGTTGGCACTGCCCGTAGGAAAGCAGAGTGTGGGCACAGCTGCTGCCATGGCACCTCCCTGTTGATATCAGATGCTCTTTGCCCGTGGTGCTGTGAATGAAGCCTCTTTTGGACTCTCAGAACAGTTTCCCCTGTGGTAGTGTTGCTGTTGGGGGGACTTTTGGGCTTTTCCTGTCTCTGCTTGTCCATTGCCAGGTGAGGCTCTGCTATCTCTCTGGCTGTCTCACTTCTCCTGGGTCAGTTGCACATTAGGTACATAAAACATGGGGCTATGTTGAGCTGGAAACTCCGCAGGGGAAGCAGAACCAGGACTGAGCCATTTCCAGCTGTGGTTCTTGGGACAGCATAACTGAAACAGCAGAGGGGGAAGAATGGAGGTTGATAGGGAAGGAAAAGCACATGTGGCTCGGGAAAGCTCGTTTGGAGAAGTTCTGTGGTTGTTTTAATCAGAACTAATGTGATGGCAGTCGTGCTTGGCTCGCCACAGGACAGCACAAGTTCTGGTGTCAGCAAGGGGCCAGGCGGAAACATGGGAATTTCAGCTTAGCTGGGATTAAACCAACCCCAGAATGACCTCCCTTTGCTGGAGTAGAGGGGATCCAGCAACCAGGAATCCTCCTGTGGCAGTGTTCCATTGCAAAGAGCAAGCTCTCCAGATTGCCTCTGGGATTTGGGGGACTAGTGCTTGTGACACAGAGGTGAAAATGCAGCTTGGAGAGCTGGGCTGGAAGAGGGGCATTGATCCGGGGAGGGTAAGATCACGGCTTGTGTCTGTGGCTGCCCTGGCCCAGTGAGGGATGTGGAGCAGCAGGCTGAGGAGTGATGTGTTGTGCCCCAGGGAATGAGATTAGACAAGAGAAGGATGCTGATGGCCAGAGGATCTCTTGTTGGACTTCTCTGCTGTTGAGAGACCTTGCTTGTGGGTGACCTTCTGGGTCTCTGCAGGTCCAGCTGGACCAAGGTGAACTCTGCCAGCAGGACTGGTTTTTTGGGACATTTATATAGGGCAGTGGACTGATGGGTTGTGACAATAAGAGTCTGAGAGTGTGTGGACCAATGCCAAAGGAGGAGGTGGCATTCAGGGAATTTGGTCTGTACTTCTTTGCTCATAAAATGAGGCAAGATGTTGTTAACTGATCCTGATTGAGGTGACAAAATTCACATCAGTCTGGTGTTTGAAGCCTTGAGTTGACCTGAGTGTGATAGTAGGAAGCCACAGTCCCATGGCTGGTGCCTTGGGTTGGGGTCTGTGGATGAGGAGAGGCACAGAGGGGTTGGAGGTATTGTGCTCTGTGTATGCTGATGGACAAACTTCCTGAAGGAGGATGGGAAGCAGCAGGCTGTGTCCTGTGTGGATGATTACCCATGGGCTGTGCACTGGTCTCCATTCTAGGCATCAGTCAATCCAGGTCTATGTACTCCTCTCTTGGCTGCAGGGAGCACGAGGGAAGGCGGGGCTCACTTTCCTCCTGGGAAGTCCAGTTCCAGCACATGGGCTGCAAACAGAAAAGCCCTTGGCAGCCCTTGTAGGGTCCCTGTATGGACTGTGATACCCAGGTGAGTTGTGGGAATAAGGCAAAAGACAGCCACTGACTCTCACCTCTGGTGTAGCCAGATGGAATTGAGAACATGTGTAAGGTCTCAGTCCATGCCCGGTTTCCTGGCAGGACCTGCTGAGGCTGTCCTTGTGTGCCTCCTTGCCTTGGAACGTTGTGGTTGTGGGGAGCTTGGGTTTCCATATAGGAAATGCTTGTGAGCCCTTTCTGGAAGGGCTCTGCAGAGCAGAGAGTGTCTTGGTGGTGAGTGCATGTAATGGCTCCAGAGCTGTTCTGGAGTTCAAGCTGTTCTTGGCGTGACATGACTTCTTGCAGAGGACCAGAGAAGGGGAATTGCGCACTTGAGAAATGCTATTTAATTTCCTCACTGCTTGTTCTTTTATGCTCCTTTTTGCTGAGGGTCAAGCTTCATGAGCCCTGGGGCAGTAGATGGCTGCTTCTCCTTGTCACATTTCTCAGGACAAAAGAGGCTGAATTCTTTGCCCAGAAGATCCTTGTAGGGCAGGAGTGGAAGTTGGGGTGGATGGCTGGATGGGGTTCTCTGTCCCTGCTTGGGAGTGGTGGCAGGAGTCTGTGAGGAAACTGAAGGTATTCTTGATTGGGTGATAGGAATGGAGATTGGGGCATTGGAGCAGCTTCAGAGCCTGCCACTGATTTCATCAGGATGTGGTTTGAGCCAGGGATAAGGTTTTTAATGATTTAACTCACTGGCTAGGGAGGGACCCCAGCCAAATAGTTTTCAATGACTATGCACTGCAGGAAGGAGTTAAAGTTTAGCCCTGTTGCAGCAATTGCATATGTAGTGCAGCTCAAATTTGTACTGCCACCAGGCTTTCCTCATTGTTGCAAGGCTTTTCCCAGGCAGATGAACCTAAAAATACACCAGCTCTACAGTGAGGCTGCCTCTCCTGTGGCCCAAAGGCTTTTCTCTCCCCTGGATAATCTCCCCTCTCTCCCCTTTGCTAATTACTGGCAGTTTGTAGCTGGTCTCTTTGACTGTTTCTTATTGCTGAGAGCAGCAAGTCACTTGGAGAGATTACAGGTAAAGGCCCTTTAGATGCAATTTCCCCTTTTGTGGGTCAGCTATTTGGGGGTTTTCAATCCCATGGCTTCTGTCCTCCAACCTCCCTTGCAAAAGTGCAAGGCTATAAAGCTCTTGGGGTGTTTTGCTGGGAGTGAACCTGCTGGGATCTTGTTGATGGAGGAGCAGGGGTTGCAGGCGGGTCTGTGAGTGCCAGATATGCACCTCTGTGCTTGTCTGCATGTTTTAAACCCTGTCTGTGGGTGTTCCCATGAGGGCTGCTGCATTGTAGGCTAGTGCTGACTCTTGGACTTGCTGCCCAAATGAGTGGAGAGCCGGTCCTTAACACTCTGTCCAGTCTTTGCCTTTTAAGGTTAGTTTTTCCATCCCAGTACTACTTTGTGCTATCAAAAGTGATGATTGTTTTCCCAAAGTGTGATCTCCCTTCCCAAACACAGGTTTTTGGGCATACTGCAGGACCAGGGAGCTCTCAGCCTCAGGGGATGAGTGCTGCTGCCCCTTGCCACCTCTCCAGTAGCCAGGACGTGGGGCAGTGACATCTCTGGGGCATGTCCATGGCTTGTTGCTGAAAGGCTCGTTGGAAGCTGGCATGTGTGAGTGTTGGCTGTGCTGAGATGGGTAACCCCCACCCAAGTCTTGCAGTGGCTGCAGCCATCTCAGTGTAGCCACTTTGAGATGCAGCCGTGAGCAAATGTCTCTTACAGTGGGGAATGAAAGGGACTGGGGTGGATTTGGCTCTTGTGCTGACTTTTCTTCTGATGGAGGATTTCCTTCTAGAAATATATGTGTGTGTATAGATATATATGTTTGTGTGTGCGTGGAAATCAAAACACAAGCCTGTGGTGCCGTCTGGCCGGCGGTGTGGCCCCACTGTGGGGTGAGCTATGGGGATGCTCAGTGCTGCAGATGCTCTGTGCTGCATCTCTCACTGCCCAGCAGCACAGCCCACTGTATTTGTGGAGCTACTCTCCCAGCTGGCATGCATCCAACTGGGCTGGGGTGAATTATTTTATTGCTGCCTGTTTCAGGGCAGGGCACGGCTCCAGGGTATGTGCCCGGGGTTTTCCATGCTTTTGGACTGCACTGGATGTGTTTGTGGTGCAGGTCTCGCTTCCTGGTGGTGGCAGTCATATTGTGGCCCTGGACTGGGTGTCCCCAGGGCGAGGTGCTACTTGAATGCAGCCCCAGGGGGTTTGGATGCCCTGTTGTATAAGGAGTGTGCCAGTGGAGGAGCTGCCCTGCCTTAGCTGCTCTGTGACCTCTCCATGGCACTTGGAGACTCTGTGACAGCAGGAAAATGCCCTTTGGCTGCTGCTCCCACAGACAGGGACCAGGACTGTGCTGGCACCCATGCTCCAGTGCAGGGCTGCCTGCACTGTGATGGGCTTGAGCCCTGCTTTAGTTTAATCCAAAGTTCAGGAACGCATATCACTGAACCCGGAAGAAAACAGACAAACTAACCATTTGTGCTGTTTTATTTTTATTAATCATTGCTGATGGTTTTAAGCAGGACTGGACAAAGCCACCACTGGTGTCAGGTCACTAGGACGAGATGTTGCTGCTGTAGTATATTTAGGAGCAGAAATCTCAGAGGAGCTCTGCACAGTGTCATCTCTCAGCTCGCCCCAGCTCTGCCTCACTTTGCTCTCGTTCCAACTTCTGATTTGCAGTTCCCTACGTTAATTTGGGAATCTCCTGTTGGGCTTTCTAGCCCTGGTTTGTGGCTGCAGCTCGACCTCTAGTTCTCTCACCCACTTCTTGAAATAGAAGCAGTGAATCATAGAAATGCACCAAGAAAGCAAGTTCCCTGTCATGCTCTCTCATCCTGGCAGGAGACGCTCCATTGGCATCCCCACACTGCACCAATCTCCCACTCTCACCTTCCCCATCTTCCCCGTTCCTTCTCTCCTTGGCACATCACTGACACAGGAATTTGGTGTTGGTCCTGGTCTCCTTGCCAGGCATCTGCTGTGCTGTTCCTGAGAGGCTCAGCCTCATGAGAGCAGTGGCTTGGTGACAGCTGTGCCAGTTTCTTGGGGTGGAAAACCACTCGCCGGTTTCCTTCAGGAAACCCCAATGCCTGCAGCTGCTGGGCTGTGGCTTTCTGGGCTAACCAGTGGGTTTGTGCTGACAGTGCCACTCGGTCCCACATCAATGTGTTTTGGGGCTAAGTAGCTCTGATCTGGGGTGCTTGTTGTTATTCTCTTACCAACAAGCTCAGAAAAAGGCAGATTCTGGGAAGTGTGAGTGTCTTCTGGGAATGTCCTTGCCCTGACAGTGCTGTGACAACCTACTCTTTGCTGGGAGGCTGCCAGTGTTAGAAAAGGTGGTAGGAATGGGTGATTAGGAACATGAGCATGATTTCCAGGGTGTTGCTTTGGTTGTCTCCACAGCCATTGGGATTTGTGACACCTGGATTTGGTCTCAGTGCTGCTCATGTGCTGTTATCCAAATGTCCCTTGAGACTGCTGCCTTGGAGGTGGATGTGTTGGGAAGTCAGACAGCGGGGTGAGGAGCATTGTGGGCAGAGGCAGATCTGCAGAGAGGGTTTGGAAGTGGTGCAGAAGCTTTGCCCAATATATCTGGGGTTCAGGGGAGCTGGCAAAGCTGCAGGGGTGGGCAGGGCTGGGCTTGCCCTGAAAAAGGAGAGGGGGATCTTGTGTATGATGGGAGTTGGAGAAGGGGAAAACGAATTTCTCCCTTTCCTTAGATCTTTCACAGTCTGGCTCTGTGGCTTGGGAGGCGAGCAGCAGAAGTGAAGGATGCTGTATGGAATGTTGGGGTAGCTGTGTGGCTCACTGCTGGCTCATGATGATGCAGCCCCCAAGGTTTGCCTGTGGCCTAGCTGGTAGGTCCCACAGCCCTGCCAAGAGCAGGATGCTGGGGCTGGGGCAGCGTTCAGCCCCATACAGCCCTGCTGATACAGCAACTGGCTGCCCTCTGACACCCTGCCTTGCCAGGGCTGGGATCTGGCAGAGCTGCCAGTCACTGCAGGCCATATTTCCTACCTGTGCCACTCCCTGCTGGGGATCCTCTTGGAGGTTATCCTGGGCTGAGTCACAGATGGGTGATAAGGAGAGGAAGGAGAGAGAGAGGCTCTCCTCCTCCACTCCCCTTCGGAGCTGCTTATCTGTGTGGGCTGGGAAACTGAGCTGGTGCCCCAGCCATGGATCTTGGTCCCACCTGGGGCAGATGGACTGTGATGGTAGGATGGGCTGTGTGCAGGCAGGGGGTTTGCACAAACCCCAGGTTAGTCTAGGGTGCTTGTGCCTTGTGGGAAGAGTGGATGGAGAAGACAGGGATGGGGTGTATGGGAGGGGCTGCTGATCTGATGCAGAGAGCAGAGCTGTGTATTGGTTTCCTGTGGCCATCTCCACCCCACTGCCAGGATGCAAAGGTCACCCTGGTGTGGGGTATTTGGCTGGCTCCCCGCTGCTTTGCCACTCCATGTTGGTGAGCCCCAGCTGTGGCACAGCAGCAGACAGAACATTCCATCCTCCTGGTGTGTGCCCCCTTGTCCCTCTGGAGCCTCTCAAACCAACTGCCTCATGTCTGGCCCTGTGTTTTCTAAAGCATAGAAATGCCAGAAGGACACGCTTGTCCTTGCCTTGCCCGTGTGCTCCCTCCAACCCCTCCTGCCCAGGACCCTGCTGGCAGGCAGGTGGCAGGATGGTGGGCAATATGCCAGGGCACTTGGCTCTCTCAACTCCTCTAAAAGGTGCTTTTGAGATCCTCTTCTGTGCGGGGGCTTGGACTGTGCATGCTGCTAACGGGGATTTTACATCCATTCCCAGCACTGCCATGGAGGTCAGGGTCTCTTCTGCCTGCTAGAAAAATGTGAAGCAGCGGAGTCTTCTCGGGGGGCGTGGAACATGCTTGAGACTGCAGGAAAGCCTCCTAACCCCACTTTTCTTGTCTTTCTCCCTCTAGGGTTGACTGGACTGGCCGTGCCCACGATGCCCTGAATGCTGAGCGCAGCGGAAGCAGAGGAGAGTGTATCCCATTAGCTCCTCCTCCCTCCCCTGTCCCTTTAGTTTGGGTTTGTTTCTATTTATTTTGTGGCTGGGTTTGGGCATGGCCTTGGCTGGATGTGAGGCTGCTGCAATGTGGCTCCTTTGGCTCAAGCACCATTTGTCCATCCACATTTGGACCTTGCTGCTCTTGGGGAGCACCTGGCTACCGCTGGCGGAAGGCAGCCCCAAATCTCCCTTTAGGACTTTCCCGGTTACAGACTGGAGCTTGACACACTTGGTGGTCCATAACAAAACCGGGGAGGTCTACGTGGGGGCTGTCAATCGGATCTACAAGCTCTCCAATAACCTCACACTGCTGCGGACCCACGTGACGGGGCCCGTGGAGGACAATGAGAAATGTTATCCTCCGCCCAGTGTCCAGTCCTGCCCACACGGGCTGGTCACCACCAACAACGTGAACAAACTGCTGCTGGTGGACTACTCGGGGAATCGGCTGATTGCCTGCGGCAGTGCCTCCCAGGGGATTTGCCAGTTCCTGCGGCTGGACGACCTCTTCAAGTTGGGTGAGCCCCACCACCGCAAGGAGCACTACCTCTCCAGTGTCAACGAGTCAGGCACCATGTCTGGTGTCATCATCGAGGTGCTGAACGGGCAGAACAAGCTCTTCATTGGGACGCCCATTGATGGGAAGTCAGAGTACTTCCCCACTCTCTCCAGCCGCAAGCTGATGGCCAACGAGGAGAACGCGGAGATGTTTGGCTTTGTCTACCAGGATGAGTTTGTCTCCTCGCAGCTCAAAATCCCCTCGGATACACTCTCCAAGTTTCCCACGTTTGACATCTACTACATCTACAGCTTCAGCAGCGAGCAGTTTGTTTACTACCTGACCCTGCAGCTGGACACCCAGCTGACCTCTCCCGACTCCACTGGGGAGCAGTTTTTCACCTCCAAGATCGTCCGCCTCTGTGTAGATGACCCCAAGTTCTACTCCTATGTGGAATTCCCCATTGGCTGCGTGCAGGACGGCATCGAGTACCGCCTGATCCAGGATGCCTACCTGACTAAACCTGGCAAGGCTTTGGCCAAGTACCTGGGCATCTCAGAGCAGGAGGATATCCTCTTCACCATCTTCTCCCAGGGCCAGAAAAATAGGGTTAAGCCTCCCAAGGAGTCTGTGCTCTGCCTCTTCACGTTGAAGAAGATCAAGGATAAAATCAAGGAGCGTATCCAGTCATGCTACAGAGGGGAAGGGAAACTCTCATTGCCCTGGCTCTTGAATAAGGAGCTGGGCTGCATCAACTCGGTAAGTTCCCACCTGTCTGTACTCAAGCCAGACTGTTTCTGGTCTCTGGTGGTGTTCTCTAGCTGGACCTTGTCTCTAGCTGGACACTTTGAGCTGTGTTTTCCCTGTGGATTTGGGCAGTGTCAGTGTGTTGGGCTGGGAGGGTGGGATGCTCAGATCTCAGGGCATCTGCTGCAGCTCTGCTGTGGAGTCCCTTGCAGATGGCATGTGTGGGTTCGTGGGTGTTGTGTCACCTGGGGCTTGGCAGAGGCCAAGCAGAAGATGTTAGAAGCAGCAGGACGTGCAGGACAGGGAGCACAGACCTGCTGGAGAGAGGTGGGGAGGCTGGTGGTCCCAGCAGAAGTTTGTCAGATGTTCAGCATGGAGGGACCACATCCTCTCCATGGGGTGCTGGGAGGGCACAAGGAACGGTCAGTGAGGTGGCTTTTGGGAGTGACCAGTGCAAAGTGTTATCCAGAGGTACGGGAGGTGAGTGCTGCTATCCTGGAACAGTGGTTCCCAACTGAGGGAGCACTCCCCTCTGTCCCCAGAGACGTGTTTTCCCACCTGGTTCTCACCTGGGTGCTTCTGCTCCCTGCTGGGGTCTCAGCTGCTCAGTGTGGGACCTCTGAGTGGTGGTGGGCAGGGGACCTCCGAGCTTGGCTCTCGGGGTTTGTTTCCTCATTGAACTGTTATTGTTACTGCATTCCTTTCTGGGCAGTGTTACAAACTAGCAGGAGTTGCTGGAGGCTACATCTCCAGGTGATGGAGGGGTCATAGGGTGGATAGTCCCCAAGTAGGGTCAGATATGGGGCTGAGGCAGGCTTGGGCTGCTAGTGTGTGTGTTTGGGAGGGTCTGGTGGAGGTCCTGACTATAACTATAACCCACCTCCCCCAAGTCCAGCTTGTTGATGTTCAGCACCCATCAGCAGACACCCAGCCCTGCTCAAGCCGGGCTTTGGGTGCAGGCAGGTGGGCAGGGGGTCCCTGTGGAGCAGCCCTGCCCTCTGTCCCACCGTCCTCACTGCCACTCTGAAGGAGACAGCTAACAGCTGCCTGACAAAGTAAAGGGTTTGCTGTCAAGAGCGCTGGGCTCGCAAATCAGATTTTGGCTTTGAACTAATTCAATTTTGCTGGAAAATGATGAAATCGTTACACGGCTGCCTGTTGGGTCGTGCAGCTGCTGGCTCCGGCGCTGTAGCTGCTCAGTGCTGCCTCCCACACTCCCAGCTCACCTCTCCCAGTGCCCCACTAACGCCGTGTCCCCTGGGTTTGGGGAGGGTGCTCTGCCCCCCTGCATCGAGGGATGGTTTAAACTCTGATGGTCCTAGGATTGCTGCCTGGTGGCCAGCCTCTGGCAGTAAGTGAATCTCAAGGTACCCTCTGGGTCCTGCAGATATGGCTCTTGTGGGGTGGAAAGATGTGCCCTGTGATGGGGAGGCTCCTGCTTTTGACACCCTCCCCCAGGAGAACCAGGTGGTGTTTTCTGCCCCAGTCCTTCAGCTGCCAGGCAGAGTGGGGCAAGGCTTGACTGGATCATAAGTCAAGCCCTCAGCTCCTTGCTGTGTTGAGCACAGGCCAAACCAGACCACTGGGAGTATGTAGCCTCTTTCTGGCAGGAATTTCTGTGCCCCTACTAAAATAAAGCCACCTCTGGGGTGGGTCATGACAGTGATGGATCTCTCGGTGGTGAGGACAGGCTAGAAAATGAAGGACATGCTGGTTTTTTGTTTTTTGTTTTGTTTTTTTTTTTTTTTTAAGGAGGCAAAATGTAATTACTCAAGTCAGATTTACACCCCATCCATATGGAAATGTGCAAGGAGCTCTCTTGCTCTGCTCCTTCATGGCAGTAAGGGGCTGAGGCTGGTCCATGCTGGAGGAAGTTTTGTCAGCACTGCACTCCCAGACCTCAAGCAGTGCAAGGCCAATGGATACTCATTCCCAATGCTGCAGGGTAGCTCTGATTCTCCAGAGCTGGTGCTGGAGCTGGGAGGAGAGGCTACCAGGCGTGGCAGATAGCTCAGGAGATGTTAGTGATTCCTCTCCAGTGCTGGTGAATTGAGTGAATTCCTGCTTCCCATTTCTCTCTCCCTCCTTCTGGGATCCAGTGATCTGAAGTGGGAAGGGGAAAGGAGCTGGCTCTGTAGGGAGACTCCTCACACTGGTGCAGTCAGACCTAAGCATGGACTTAAACGCACCAGAGGCACCTTGTGGAAGCACCCAGGCATTTCCCTGTGCCAGCCCCACTGCCTTAACCATCCCTGAACCTCTCCAGGGCTTTGCTGCTCCAGTGTTTCACTGAGAGGCCTTTGGTGTTGTGTAGCCAGGCTCTTTTCTTCCCCTGTGCAGTGCAGGGCTGGGAGGTCTTTGTGCCTGTGGCCAGATGTGCTCAGCACAACTGCCCAGTGCCCCTGTCCCCAAACTGGGGAAACAAGGACTGGTGTAGCAGGGCTGGGAAAGGGCAGTGGGATGGAGCTGGAATGCAGATGTTGCAGCAGGGAGTTAGAGTTCCTGGAGCCCTTGACTCCTGGGTTGGCAGTATGGGCAGAGCCAGTGCCTGAAGCCAGCAGGATGTGGGCATCAGCTTTCCCTGGGCTACCCCAGGGAGAAAATGAGTTTTGACTCCTCAGTAAGGCTTGCTGCCCAGCTTGCTGGCACAGGACAATGGCTGGTGACAAACCGGCTGAAAGTGGGCCAGGATAAGCCAAATCCTTTCCGGGGCAGCCAGAGAAATGCAGGTGGTAACAAACTGTACCACACTCGGATTATTCCTGAGCAGCGATTAATGCACAAAAAGCCTGGCACCCCAGCCTGGCACCCCAGCCTGGCATTTAGTACCAACCTCCTGTAACCTCCTCCCTGGCTCTTTGCATCCTTCCACATGCTCCATCATAGCCCCTGGAGGTGCACAGGGGGATGGGGTGAGCCTATAATGGTGTTAACTGGCGAATTACTAGCTAATTAATAATGCTGAGTGATGCGAGCCTTGTCGTGCTGTCTGCTCCCTCATTGCTTTCGTAAGTGGGCTTGAAGGGAGGCAATGAGACAAGGCATATCAGGAGACACCCGCTCCTGCTCACTTGGTGCTGTGGGCCTGCTTTCCCCCTCCTTCAGGTCCCTTTCCCCAGGAAATCCGAATTTCCTGACCCTATTATGGGGAGGAAAAAGTGGTGCTGGGAGAGAGAAGACTGCTGTGCTGTGCGGATAGCAGCCCTGGGATGTCTGAGCCAGGGGCAACTGAGAGGGGTGCCAAAGATAAGCACGGAAATAAAAGAAAATATAAAAATAATTTAAAAAAAAACCCAGAAGAAACACTGCACCACCCCTTGCAATAGGCTGAAGGCTGTGATCCCTGCAAAAACCCAGGCAAATGCGAGAGTGGGCAGATCCTGACACCTCCTGCAGATCCCAGTGGTCCTCGCAGATCCCAGCATCTGCAGGCTGAAGCACTGCAAGGTCAGTGGCCCTGACGTGCCCTGGTGCACCGGCTGGGGGACAGCTGTCCCCTCTGTCCATCCTTCCCTCTGTCCCTCTGCCTTGCCTCTTGCCGCAGCCCCCATCTGCCAGAGATGTCAGTGGGTTCCATAACCCCGGCACTGCCGCCCTTGGCCCGACCTCTGTGCCGCCTGCACTTCCCTAACGAGGCAGTTTGCTGTTAATGAGCTAATTGTCGCCGTAATTATTTATCGAGGTGGTGTCGGCATGGCGGCGGCGGGAGTTCCTCAGTCCCAGAGCGCAGCTGTATTTGTCATTTCCCAGAGAGTATGTTGAGACAAAGCAGAGAGCAGTAAACACCATAAACATATCTCCTCTTGCATATTCAGCAGCCGTGGGGTTGGGGAAGCTGCAGATTGAGCTCAGAGAGAGCAGAACCTGCACCCAGGGGTGCCAGGGCTTGAATGCCTTTGTAGCATTGCCCCGAACCCTTCTGCTACTGCAGGTGGCTGGGTGGAAGATGCTGGGGTTCGTTTGGGAAATCTTTTCCCCAGCAAAGCAGCTGAGAAATTCCAAGTATTTGGATGGGAGCTGTATATCAGCTGGAGCATCACTTGCATCTCACTCTGTGATTTGGAAGATAATTTTCTAGGATCTGCTGTTTTAAAATTCCTAGTCTCGTAATGCAGAGGGAAGATGTGTGTTGGCCAATGGATAGAAGAGGGCAAGGCTGGCATTCAGAGGATGAGTGGAGAGGTTGTGATTCTTCCTTCCCTCTTTTTCTTGTGGCTGCAGAGACATGCAGTGCCTCATGTTCCTGTTTTGGGGTTCCCCATGTCTTTCATGACTGGCTGTAAGAGTTCCCCTGGTTTGAGAAAGGATGAGCAACAGTCAGGCGGGGAAGGGAGTTGATCTTTGTACTTGAACTCAGTACTCAAAACCAGAAGTTAGAGTAACTGAGGAAGCAGCCCAGCATCCCCAGAGTGCCTGGTGGGCTGAGTATGACTGGTCCTTCCCTTTTGGAAGGCTGGGACAGCATTGAGTTCCTGCTGCCTCAGGGAGTGGGACCACTGGCCCTGGAGCTGAATTGATGGCATGGTGAGGAGGGTGAGCAGCCTTGCCATGGCTGTGGGAGCCCAATGCCATTGTAGCTGCAAGTGCATTGTGCTGGGGCACAGAGAAATGCTGTGTTTTCTCCCCTCCACATGGGTGACTGCTGGTGGGAGCCAGTCTGGGCTGATCCTCCCTTCCCAGGCAGTGATGAGTGGGAATTACAGAGCTCTGTACTGCCCTTGCGTACGTGGAGCTTGGGAGCTCGGCATTTTCCCATATGCTCTGTACACATGCGGTATGGATTTAAAACCCCTTGGGGACTGGCATGCATTTGGAGCCTGCTGCTTGCCAAAAAACCTCTCTCCCCTTTAAATTCAAAATTATATAAGGAACCTTGTGAAGCGGAAGGATCCCGTGACTGGAGCAGGCTGTCTCCCTGCCAGCCATGCCTGCCTCCTGCACCCAGGCTCACTGCCACCCTTGGGGATTTGGTAAAGCCCCTCACTGCCTGGGACAGAACGGGGATTTTGCTGGTGCTGTGTGACCATGTGAGGCTGTTGCCTCATGTGGGAACACTGGGAGGCCCATGTGCCCCTCAGGCCAGACAGCTGTGGCCAGGGTTTGTTGTTCTGCTCAGAGGTGAGGATGCTTGAGGTAGGGGTGAATGCTGTGGATCTGGTTCTGGTCCCACTCCCCTGCCTGCATCTCAGCTTTCACAGGGAGCATGCCTTTGCCTTTGTCTTGCCTGTCATCAGATCATCCTTGATGGAGGTCCCTGTGGTCATGGTCATGAGAGTGGACAGCAGTGCAGCCCTGCTTCTGCCTTTCTTTGGGCAGAGGGAAAGCTTGCAAAAGCTTTTTCCAGATCTGTGGGCTCGCTCTGAACTGAGGAGGCAGCTGGCTGAGCCAGGCGCCTTGTCTGGGGCAAGGCAGCATGGAAAAAATGTGGGGATTTCCCAAAGACGTTCCTGCGGGAGGAGGAGCAGGGCTGGCAGGTGGGTAGTGTGTTTGCTGGAGGCTTTGCTGTGTGAAGTGAGGCTCTTCCAGGAGCCCTGGCTTGTTTGCCTTGGCATGGCCTTGTCTGGGAAGTGTTTTGTCTTTGGGGGAAGGCTGGGGTGCAGGATTCAGCCCCTCCTGCCTTGCTGCCAAGCTGTTTTTTTTTTTTTTTTTTTGCAGCTAGTGCTGGGATGAGGAGGAGAGGGATGTGTGTGCTGGGGAGCTTATACTGGCATCCCACGTGTCTGAGATGACATTGGCAGGGATGAAGGGGGGAGCAGAGGTGCTCCACTGGCTCCTGCTGTGTTTGCAAGTGCTGCTCAGTAGGATGCAGAGGACAGAGAGCCTGCTCATGTGTAGAGAGGGCCTGCATGCAGTGCATCTGTCCCAAGTGCCTTACATCTGTGTGTAGGAAATGTTAGAGAAATGACAGCTCATGCCTTCCCTGGCTGGTGAGGTGGGATGGCTGCAGTAGGAGGCTGCCAAAGGTGCTGTAGTTGTGGGGTGAAGGTGGGAGATGGCTGATTGCTTTCTGTGAGGTCCAACACGTTAAGGCATTGGCAAAAGGCTCATCTCTTCTCTGCTTTCTTCCAACAGCCGCTGCAGATTGACGACAATTTCTGTGGCCAGGATTTTAACCAGCCTCTGGGCGGGACTGTCACCATCGAGGGGACCCCGCTCTTTGTGGATAAGGAGGACGGGATGACCTCGGTGGCTGCCTACGACTACAGAGGACAAACTGTCGTCTTTGCAGGCACACGGAGTGGGAAGATCAAAAAGGTAGGAAAGCCCTCAGTGATGCTGATGGGGAGGGGTGACCACTTGCCTCACTGGCCCTTTGTGGGGTACTGGTTGGGCTGGGCCTCCATAACAGAGTGACGTGAGGTATTTGGGGTGATGTGCAAAGGGCCAGTGAGGGGCAATTTCCCCTTGCTTCTCTCTGCCAACCAAATTTACAAAACTTATGCCTTTTGGAGGGTTGTGACATAAGGAAGTTGAGTCCTTGCTGATGGCTGCTCAGAGCCCATCCCATCATGTCTCGGGGGCAGATGGGCTTGCCCTGGAGCTGCCACGAGGCAGGCTCTGTCCATCTGGATCTTCTGTCCATCTGGCCTTGTCATTGACCTGGGCAGGGTGGGCAGAGGTGGGTGCTGATGGTTTCAGCCCAGAGGGGGAGACTTCACTTCCTGTACCCCGCCAGGGCACAAAAGGCTGTTTGTAGGTGGCAATTAGCAAATAGCTCCATGCGTGCCTTTCTCTGCTTGCATCTCCACAGGGCACGGATTTCCTGTTATCATAACATCATGCCTATAATTATAGCTGTACATGCCCTGTATAAACATAGCTTCCATTAACACATCCTCAGCCAGAGAGAGGCCATGTGAAGGTCCTGGTAGGGTCCCTGCTATGGACCAGAGCTTGGCTGGGAGTGACTTCAGAGAAGGTGCTTCAGTAGTCTGTTTTGGGCACAGCATTCTGCATTTTTGCTGCGTCTCCTGATCTGTGCTGGCCAGGGTGCACTGCAGGAGGCAGGGTGGTTTCCCTGGCAGGAATGTGAAGCAGGATGCCATTGTGTAGTCCCCATATGTCCTACTGACTCTGCCCCTGTTCCCCCACGACCCCTGACAGACCTGCCTGTCCCCCTGCCTATTAGCAGCGTTTTTGGGGCATGGGCAGCACATGTTGGGGTGGGGGGCAGGATGGAGGGATCCTCTCTAGCCCCACACCTTCTACTTGTCTTTCTGCAGTCCTTGGAAGGGTGCACAGCGACAGCAGGGCTGTCGGGCTGGAGGCGGCTCGTTCTCCCTTCCGGATCGATGAGGGACCCAGAGGGACTGGTGTCATGTTGCTGCCGGCTTCTCCTGCTGCTGGGCTCCAGATGGGAGCTTTTAGGTGGTGATGGGAAGGGAGGAGCATGTGGGAGAAGAGTTCAAAAAGCCATCACAGTATTACACCTCTAGTTCCTTGGTTACCTAGAGGGGCTGGTGGATGGTTTTTGATGGCAAATTGGATTTTCCTTCTAATTGCTTTTTTCAGTTTTTCCTTGGTCTTTGCACCGTCAGAGCCGTTTGGAAGGGGTCAGCTAGTGTGGGTGCCTGGTTAGTGTGTGGGCTGCATGCTGCAGCCATGACTCAGCCAGAACTTGATGCCCAGGTGTGGTTTGAGCATCCTCCTTCCCTGCAGAGCTTTCTCAAGCCTTGTTTTTCCTAGTTTTGAACTTGGTGCCCCAAAGAGCTGGTGGGGCTCTCTAGCCCTGCAGGCCATGAGGACATGGAGCTGATGATTCTCAAGAGATGGGTCTCGGTGCTGGAATGCTGTGTAGGTTTTACAGGCTTATCCTGCCTGGAGCCCCCACATTCCCTGGTATTGCAGAGCTCTCTAATGGCAGCATGGGAGCACTTTGCAGGCTCCAAGTCCTGTGCCACGAGGTCCTCTCCTTGTCCCTGCAGTGACCTTGAGGTGGGCAGCCCAGCCTTCTTGCGGCAGGGGCTGCCTGGCTGCCCGGCAAAGTGCTGCCTCAGCAGCTACCTGATCCTGCTGCCTGGCTGCCAGGGCCGGAGGCAGGGGAGGGCGAGGAGGGGCTGCTGACCTGGCTTTGAGTGGAACCAATGTGTCCCCAGCCAGGGATGCGATACCTGGCAGGCGTTCAGCAGAGTGTAGCCAAGGTGGCTCCTGCCGGCAGAGAGGATGTATGTGGGGGAGTGAGAGGGTGCAACATTCAGTGGTGGTTGCAATCCTCTGCTTTTAAACTGTTGGTGTTTCCCACTGTCTCCTTGGCAAACACCCACACTAGGCTTGATGCAGCCTGCCATCCTCCCTGCCCTTTTCAGAAGTCCTGGCATCTCCTCTGGGAGGGGAAGGGCTGCACTGACAGCTGGGTGCCCCCCTCCCCACCCCCAGGAGCCCCGTAATGGATGCTGCTCTGCTGAGGGGCACCGATCTCGCCATCTGGGCCGGGGTAAGGTCAGGCCAGAGTCACTGCTGTGTCTGGCTTTTCCTTGGATGGCAGCTCACATGCCCAGCATTTGTCCAGACTGTTATGTGTAGACAGAGCCTCCCTTTGTCCCCCCCAAAGAACCACACAAGCCTGTGGCTGCCCTGCAGCTCTCCCCAGCCCTGCTACCAACAGTTGTTGTCAGGAGGGCAGGGTGCTGGGCAGCACCTGCTGCCACCACAGCTGCAGGGAGACCCCAACTTTGGGGGGGTGGAAGGATCTTGCAGGCAATGTCAGATTTGCAAAACTGTGTGCGGGACAGGGGCTGTGGGCTGGGATCTGGAGGCAGCAGGGGGATGGAGATCACAACCCCTGGGATGCTGAGCGGGTTGCAGCAGCAGAACCTGTGGCAGCCCAGTCTGTGCTTGTCCTGCAGCATTACCAGGCAGGCAGTTATCTTTGGCTGATCCCGAGTTATGTGGAGAGGCCAGGCTTGGAAAGCCCTTGGTCCCGCGTGCTCGCTGTGCTCTGTGCCAGCAGTCATGGGACTGGGGCACTCGGGGAATTCCAGCCATGCCCAGGTGAACAATGCAGGGATGGGTTCCAACACTGCTGGAGCTGGCGCTGAACCACTTCCTCCGTACTCCTGAGCTGGCATGACAGGGACCTGGCCTTGCACCCTATAGTCTGAGAATCTGGATGGGGAAGTGACATGGGAATGTGAACCATGCAGCAGGAATGTCAGGGGATGTTTTTGAAAGGGAAGTGAAGCTTGCATCCTAAAGCTCGAGTTTTTCTTGGAAACCACCTGTCCTCAATTTGCAATGTTTTTATTGGGCAGTTATCATTTTCCCAGGCTGTCTTTTCTATTGTTCGGGTGGATAGGAAGCTGTGTGTATGTATGATTGCAATGGGAGTGTTCAGTCATGTGCTGGAAAGGCACGTTTGACACTGCACCCATGTCAGCTCTTGAGCTGCGTATGCCAAGAACTTGATTTTAGGTGTGCTTGAAGTGTTGTATGGAGAGAGGGAAGAAGGATAACACTGAAGGGAATGTGCTGATGGTGCCCCGTGCTGGGCTGGCAGCTGGAAGCCGCAGGAGTGGGACATTCTGGGAGGTGCAGCACCAACCCGGCTGCCCTTCTTCACTGCCATCTGCTCCTTGTTATGCAAACATGGCACTGCCTTGGGGCTCTGCTGAGCTCAGTGTAGCCCTTGTGGGTTGACCCAGTTTTGGGTGCTGTCTGGTTATTTTTGGGGGAATGAGCCGAGTTCCTCTCGGTGGTTCCCTGCCCACAGCTGTCCCTGGCTGCTGCAGAACAGGGAGGCTGTGAGCTGTCCCTCCTGTCACAGCCCTGCAGGCGATACCAGTGGGGATCCAGGCACTGGAGATCCCTAAGGCAGGCATGGTTACAGGACAGTGCAGCCAGTGCATCCCAGCCAGGATAGCATTGGACTACACAGCCCTCGCAGCTGAGCTCTCATTTTTTGAAGATTATCTGTCTCCCCCATCACCACCGCAATCCTTGTAACTCCCTGTTCTGTCCTGGAACTGGCTGGCCCTGGGCATGAACGCATCGTGTCTCCATTGGGAATCTGCTCCCCCCCCGGGGCTTGAGCTTGCCACGGCTTGTTTATTCTCTCCCACAGAAAGCACAGCTGAACTGGGCCTGTGTCTGGCTGCTTTGATTTCATTTCTTTGATAATAATAATACTAATAATATTAATAACAAATTCTTCACACTAAGTGCGTTTTCCCCATCCCTTACAGCAGGACATGGTGCTCCTCTCCTGGCCTGGAGAGGGTTGAGGAGATCCCCTACAGCTCCCTGTCCTGTGGACAGGGAGGTGATGGTGCTAAGGGGGAGCAGATTTGGCAGCCTATGGAGGCACCCCCCCTTGAGTTCTCTAAAAGCTCTTGATTAAGGATGCTTCAGTGTGTTCACAACCCTTGGTGTGTCTGGACAGAAAATAGGTGCCGTGGGGAGAGGGAGTTGCTGACCAGGGCCTTTTTGGGATTTCCCTGTTGCCTGCTGCCTCCCTTCTATCACAAAAGCCCCCATGTGTTGGCCTGCTGGGTATGATGCAAGACCTGATCGTGGTCCACGTGAGCTGGGAGAAGAAGCCATCAGGCTCCTTGCCTGCCCTGGCAGTCCATGTCCCCACGGATCCTTTCGCATCAGCCTCTGCCCAGTGCTCAGGGTAAGCAGCTCTGGCTGAAAAGGGGCCCTTTGTGTCTCGTCGGTGAAATCCGGCTCCCGGAGTGCGCGGGAAGGCTTGGCCCGCCTCGTGACCCTGCTGCTGGCTACCCTACTTACTGCCTGTGCCTTGGCTGGCTTTCCTTTTGGGGTGTGTGTGGGGGGACACAGGACAGATTTGGGGCATGAACCCTGCCCTGGCCCTGGTGGTGTCAGCCGGTGACCCTTGAGGACTCCCCAGGCACCGACCCCTATGCAGCCCCTGGAAATGCTCTCCTGCCCGTGCTGCTGCCTCTTCCCAGCTGGCTGCCCGGCACAAGGGCCTTTTGTTCCTCCTGCTCCGTCCCCATCCCATCCTCTGGAGACCCCCAGCCCCCTCCCCACACCCTGACGTCCCCTGTGGGCCCTGTGCTCAGCCCCGCGAGGGAGATGCGCTCCTCGGAGCATGAGCCCGCGCCTCTCCCCAATCAATGGCAATAATTTTATTGGCATGACAAGGTAGCCGACGGTTGCCAAAGTGAATCCATCAAATACCTCTTGGCGGCTCCCCGCCCCCTCGAGAGCTCTCGCTGGAGTCGTTAAGCTGTTTTAATCAAGGTGGAGGCTGGAGAGCAGGCGTGTTAAGTGGATGGGGTGGTGGGGAGGGGGTGGCGGAGCCTTCCCGTCCCTTCTTGCTCGTGGCAGGGAGCGCTCGGCATCGCCCCATTTCTGCTCAGCAGGAAGGGGCCCCGCTCGCCGGCGTTGGGCTTTGTTGCGCCGCCCGGCTGTGAACAGGATGTCTCATTGTTGGAGGAAACAATTAGAAATTCATCGTGAACCGCTGGCCTCTGGGATCTGCTGGGGCGGCGAGGCCGTGGCTCCAGGCAGCTGCCAGCTTCGTCCTGGGGTGACTCCTGGAGGGGAATGCCACTGGGATTCCTGCTCCTGCCTTGTGCAGGATGGATGGGGACGAACATTTCCAGGCTCCTGACACTCCAAAGGATGCTCCAGCATGTTCATACAGCCTTGGGGAAGGAGAGGATGTGTCAGGGGACTCACTGCCCTCAAAGTCCGCTTCTTCCACCCTCTGTGCCCCCAGGCTTTTTGACTCACAAGCTCAAGTCTCTTTCTTCTTTCCCCCCATCTGCTCTGCTCTCCGCACAAAGCGGGCAGGTGAGCAGGCCTGGGAGCCTGGCGCCGGGCCAGCCGGGAGGCAGCAGCAGCCAGCCCTGCTCCAACCTTCGCTGCCGAAAGCGCTGACGGTGCAGGTCTGGCCTCTCCCTGGCGCCGGGAGCCCGCAGACAGCCGTGAGCCTCGCCCCCATCCGCCAGCCCGCTCCGGCTCCGGAGCCGCCCCGCACGGCACCGCGGCTGCTGGACCTCACCGGTGTCAGGCAAGGTGACTTTTGGGCAGCAGAGACTTGTGGAAGCTGGAGGAGGCTCGGGGATGGTGGATCCCAAAGACCTTGTGTCTTCAAAAAGGCTACTGGGTGCAAACCTGGCTTCTGTGATCTCTCTGTGAAGGGGTTTGAGGGCAAAGTGCCACTTGGCAGCCCCTTGGGACAGATCGGTGCTGCCCTGCAGGGAATGCTCAGGAGCTGGCGGGTCTGTGCCAGCATCACCTTCACAGCTGCTCCCTGCAGAACATCCTGTGCCCTGGAAATATTGTGGAAATAAGGCTAGGAAAGGAAAAAGCAAGGGCCTGTGGGGGTTTGTGACTGTGTGCCTTACTGGTCCCTGCTGCTGTTGTTGCAGGGCTGTGTAAGGCATTGGCGCCCATGGGTTTGCAGTGCTGGGAGAACAAGGCAGATGAACGATCTTTGGGGTCGTTGATGGGGATGCTGAGCCCCCACAAATGTTTGGGTCACACTTACTGGGGGCTGTTGTTAGGAAAAGGGGTTTGTGGGCTGGCTGGGACTGTGCAGTGCCAGCAGTGAGCAGTGGGTTTTCCCTCCTAGCTGGTGGGGTTGGTTTGGCTGCTGAAGCGTGAAGCTGCTGAGCATTTTCTTCTGTATCTCTCTGCTGCTGAATGCAGGGCTGTGGCCTCTGTCTGTGACCTCTATTCTGCTGGGAAGGGCGGGAGCACGACTCTGGCTTTGGACTGTGCCTCCTGCTGGGGACCTCTGTGGTGGCCCCAAGGGGACAGGGCAGGGGGAAAAGCCACCCCATTAAAATGGAAATGAGCTGGGAGGGCCCAGCTCTGTTGGATCTCTCCTGTCGGAGCCATTGTGCCTATTCACTGGCTAACTTTCACAAACACTGACTAATTTTGTCT
Source organism: Acridotheres tristis (assembly GCA_037013685.1). Classification (NCBI taxonomy): domain Eukaryota; kingdom Metazoa; phylum Chordata; class Aves; order Passeriformes; family Sturnidae; genus Acridotheres; species Acridotheres tristis. The sequence goes on along the minus strand of CM072899.1, from coordinate 10,906,247 downwards.
TTTCAGGTGGGAGAATGGCCCCTACCTCCCACCCAAGGCAGCAAGGGATGATGGCTTGGCTCATCAGGAAGGCAGCAGTTTGGGAGGCAGGGACTGTCGGTATGCCTGGTGTGAAGGGGCAGTGCTGGTGTCCTGCCTTGCCTTTGTGCAGCCCCATTAACCCAGATTTAATGGTGCCTGAGGAATTTGCCCTCAGCCCCTGGCCTGCTGGAGGAGGGAGGATGTGTGCTAAGCAGGAACTCAGGCAGTTCAGTGTTGTCTGGGTCTCTGCGTGCTCCAGCCCTGCCTCAGGTAGAGGGGAAGGTCAGACATCCCCGTGAGCTGACCTCCCTGCTTTTCCCTTCTGGGCTGGGAAGAAAATCCATCACAGATCAAGAGCAAGGTGCAGGTGTGGTATGGCACTTGGGGATGCAGGATGTGGACTCCAGCTGCCCCTTAGTGGCTGCTAGATCCTGTAATCCATCTCTGAGACTTTGATACATGGGTGGTCATTTGTCTCCAAGTCCAGGTGGGGATGGTATCAGTCCCAGGCTGCTTGGAAGAGCTGCTGTTTGGCCTCTTGTTGTTCCCTAGCCTTGTTAATTACAGGCTTTTCTGAAGTGGAACAGGAGAAAGGATGCTAATGGCAGGCTGATACCGATGGGGAAGGCAGCAGAAAGGTGCCCCATGGGGTCGGCATTGTGGGGTGTAATAGGAATAGAGGAGCTGAGGTGGGTGCTGGGTGGTGGCGAGGGTGCAGACCCCTCGGGCAACATCCCTGTTTTTCTCTGGTGCTTTCCCTGGATGACCTGTGCTACCAGAACTGATCCTGGTACCTCCCTGCTCTTTGTGTACCCATGGATCAGCTGCCAGCACGAAACCTCCCTGTGGCAGTGAGAGCAATTGTCTACATGGGAAGCAAGTGGGAAAGTTTTATTTAATGGATGCTTAGTTCTTTTAATGCCATTTAGCAGCTGGAGAGAAGGAAGAGAGCCAGTGCTGTGTGACAAGCCGGCTGTCTGCAGACAGAGAATGGGCTGAAGTAGTGGGGAGCATCCCTACAGTCTGGTAGAGAAAGGCAGGATAATGTGATAGTGCTTTAATTTGCCCACGCTTTGTGCTCTTAAGGGCAGCATCACATCTTTTGGTAGTTTTGTGCAGGGACAGATCTGGCATGACCGGGGTGCTCAGCCCTGGAATGCAAGGAGGGGTTCTGCTGGTAGAGCAGGTGCTGGGGGAAGCACCTCCTTCCCATCATAATCCCTGTATGGGCAAAGGAAATAACGCTGGGCTGAAAAAAGCCAGCGTGGTTTTTATTAGCTACAACCTAATGATGTATTTTGGATTGCTCTCCTGCGTGGATAAAAATTACCAGTCCTTGAATGAAGGGGAAATAAAAAAGTCTCTCTGACCTTGAAGCTGTTCGTTCACTTGTCTTCATTTCATTCCCCTTGGCTGGGGATGCAGGTCAGTTTTGGGTGCTATTTATAGTCCGCTTCGTTTGGTGGTTTTCTTTACAAAGCGAAAGGTTGTCACCCTTGTTTCTGATACTGCAGAGAGGAACTGCTCTAGGGAAAAGGAAGAATAAATGAGAAATTTCTCGGAGTGTTCCTGTATGCGGCAAAGCTTTGTAATCTGGAAAGATCAAAAAGCCCTGGACTGCCAACCTGAACCCCTTGTGTGGAGGTAACCAGGGTCCATGGTGCCTTGAGAGATATGGAGTGATGCTTTTCTGTGCTGGCCAGTGGCTGCTGGGGCTGATCAGAGCCTTTATTTGCACCAAAATAGAGGTGGTTTCCCTTTCCAGGCAGCTTGGCTCGTATCTCCACTTCTGGCACGGTTTGCTTTTGTTGAAACAACATGTGGGCTTGATTCTTCCCTTTTTCCACCCCCTTGAAGGAAGCTCTGTTGTCCATCTTCACTGAAGCTACATGTCCACAGGAGCCCAACTGCTGAAGTTGAATCCCCTGCCTGTGCCTGCATCTCCTCCTCCAGCCCTGTCCCTGACAGACAGACTCATTGAAACAACAAATGTTGCCATAATTTAATTTTCAGGCAAACAATAGTCCGGGGACAATGTTAAATTCATGAAACTGGCTTAATGCGATGACATTTAATGAAGCAATTTGTGCACTAGCGTGGCTGTGCGTGGCTCTGGAGTAGTGGGGATGCCGCTCCACCCTGCTGGGCAGTCCCTGTTTGGGAGCAGGCTGGGAAAGGTTGGTGCTCCAGGGTAAAAGAGGGGGGTTGTCCCGCTGCCCTGCAGGCTGTGTGTGCCCTGGTGCTGCAGCTTTCCCATGCTGCTCCCTGATGCTGCTGCAGCGTGGGCTGGGAGCCGGTGGGTCCAAGCTCCGTGGTTTGGCCTGAAGGGAAGTGTTGATGATAATGTTTTGGAGCAGGAGGGGACTTGTCCTCTGCAGCCTCTGCTTTCTTTGGACTTTTCCTCCCTGTGTCTGGAGCCCTGGAAAGGTTTTTTGCCCCACTCCACCTCCTTAGTGGGCCAGATCGAAGCCTCAAACCCCGTACCCCATCTCCCATGCATGCAGTGCTGGCTCTTCCCTCCAGGGCCACCCTGGGTTGCAGTATCACATGGGCTGTTAAGAGGCTGTTCCCTTTGGAGCAAGAATTAGGAATTATGCTGCACTGGGAGAGCACAGGCTTGGCTTTGGGGGGTTTACAGTTCATAAAAGCAGGTGAGAAGAGGCAGTTTGAAGGGTGGAGAGACTGGCTGCTTGCTCCAGGGGTGGATTGGATTTGTGCCATTCCACCAGCATCCCTTGGGCATCCTGGCACCAGCAGTGCGTGGGCTTCTGCTGTGTCCCAGGAGAGGGTTCCCTGCCGTTTCTTTCTCCCCTTGATTGACAGAGCCCTGTACATCTTAATTATGTGCCGGCATCCACAGAGCAAACCTGGCGCCACTATAGCTGGAGGCTTTTATAATGCTGGTAATGCTCCTCCCTGGGCAGGCAGTTCCCAAGGCAAGGGGTTTCCTTGCCTTTCTAGGGACAACTTGTAGTCCTTGCTGGATATGATGGACCTCTGGAGCTGTGGGAGTGAGAGCTGGACTGGTGACAGGTGAAGGAACGATGTTAAATGTTCATGAGATTTTGATGTGGCTGTTCTTCAGTGGAGCTCAAGGAGGACGGAGCTGGAGACACGACGATGTCACTTCCTTGGAGAACCCCATGTCATGTTTCCCACCTCGAAGGATACAATATCCATGTGTATCCAGCAGGGCTTTTCTCACCTGCAGTCCTCCTTTTCCCTCTTGCATTCTCCCAACTCTCCAGCAGCAACCCCAATCAAAACCTGAGCTCCACCAAACTCATGTCACTGCTGGTGTTCCTTCCAAGCAGGACTTAAAGCTGAATATTTATGGAAAGACAGCCAAATCCTTCTGAGTTTGGATTTTGGGCTCAGTGGAGGTGCTTGTGGGCAAGCTTGAGCTCTAGAGCAGTTTGCAGTCCTGCTGATCTTGGAGGCTGAGTCAGTGCCTGGCTGTTCTCTGGTTCCCCTGACTTTTTGCTTTCTGTTAACAGTGGTCAAAAATTAATTTGTAGTTGTTGAGCAGAATGCAACTGAAAAAAATAATGGAGGAAAATATGATGCAGTTTGGTGTGTGCACGCATGTGTGTCTCTCTCTTTCTACATATGTATTTATTTTTCTTTGAAAGTTTCCAGAAATAGGTCTGTGTCTTGGCCAGGGTGATTGCATCTGTAATTAGTTAAGGAAAGTGGGTGTCTTGGTGACAGCCACACAGAAATGCTCAGCATCCCTGGTGAGGCTGTGGGGATGGGGGACCTTGGAGGTATCTAGTACTGGCAGCTTCCTTGGCAGAGGGAGAGGAGCAGCCTCTGCCCCCTGGATGGAAACACTGGATCAGATTTGGCTTACTGCCACCACCCCTGGTTTCCTGGGGGAGGGTGATGCTTGTGATGGTTTATTTGAGAGCTAAGCAAAGTCCTTTAGAAAGACCCAAGCCCATGAAAACTGCACTTTGCATGCATGGCTCGTGCCAGCAGATCCCCACCCTGTGTGAGGGATGGGAACTTCCCAAACTGAATTCACCCTTTATTTCTCCAGGGTTACTCTGTGTTGCTCTCTGCTCTCTGTGTTTCTGGTATGTTTATGAGCCTCAAGGGATCTTGTTTTTACACTCAACGTTTAAAATTAAAGATGTGTTTCCAGTAGGTGAGATAAACACTCCCTGTCTCAGCTGGGGGTTTCCTTCCTGCCTCTCCTTCCCTTCTCGAATATGCTGGTGGGAAAGTGTGAGCCTGTGGCTGGAGCACATAACCTGGGAATGAGATTCCTGGGCTCTCCCAGGGGGATGAGTCAGCTTCGATGCAGGATATGTGAGCTTTGTCTTCTTCCTCCAGTGGCTTCTTATTTTAAAAGAGGGCAAATAATTGCTGCCTTTGGCGTGGAGATGGAGGAGCAGGAAATGGGGAGGGGTCAATGTACTTGCTCAATATTCAAGGTTCACCTTGGGGGCTCAGGGCACACCATGTGATGCTGCTGCCCATCTGCAGGTGTGCTCCTTAAATTGTGGTAACTCAGTTGTATGGCAGCATCAGCATTTCTGGCTGGAGGCTGTGGCAGGGCTGGCACAGCCTGGGTTGGCACCTGTGGTTCCTGCTGGATATGCTGCTTGGCATGCCTTGAGCATGTCCCCCTGCTCTTTAGCCACTTACCCCAGAGATGGAGTGTGTCTGTGTCCCACCCTTCACGGAGTCCAGCATCACAACTTGCCTTCTGCAGCCTCATCCTTCCAGACCTCATGCAGCTGAGATTGTTCACCTGGGATACTGAATGAGACTGGGCTTTATTTTCGAAATGGAGATGATAAAGAGCATCCAAACAGCTCTGATGCTCTCTGAGACCTTATCTGCCCTCCCTCCTGGGGTGGAAGAATCTCCACTCACCTCTTTTAGGCTTTGGTTTCTCCTTTCACGTGCTGTCACACTTGTGTGAGCATCCTCACCCCTGTGCTGTGAAAGCCTTGGCTAGAAACCCAGCCCAAATCTCCAAATACGTGATGTTTCATGGGCTGAGACTTGGCTCACTGTGCATTTCTGAGTTGGAGCCAGAGATGACATCTCATACCTGAGGACCAGAGGTATTTTTATAGTGTCTACTGAGCTCCAAGTCTTGCCCTCAGCGTCCCTGCCATGGGTGGCAGCTCACACTGGTCAAAGCTGTTGAGTTAAAACTGTTGTTTTTGACCCCTCTAACCTCCCTAATTCTGTTTATGCTCGAGACCAGGGAGAAGCAGAGAGAGAGCAAACGTTTTTTAAATAGCTTGCGAGTTTCTGGTGTTGTTTTTCATCAGGAAAATTATAGTTGTATAGAGGCAATTAATTGGAGGAAAAGTTTCTGGTAATAAATGTCGAGAATGTTTCAAGGATGGCTTGGATAAAATACACTTTTTTTTAAAGCCTCCCAGCAAAACAAAAGCCTTATCCTATTTTGACCCTTGCCAAAGAGAAACAACTACAAAACTTCAATTTTCTTTCTCGTTTTTTCTTTTTTTTTTTTTTTTTTTGGTGTATGAGTGTGTAACATTTAAGTGCTTTTTCCCCTGCTCAGCCTGTGCTCCTTAAACAAAAGCATGTGTTTTCCTGGCGTGACTCCCTCGAGGCAGCTCTGTTGGAGTGGAGGGCAGGGGCTGTGGAGGTGATGGCTGCACAAGTCCAGGCAAGTCCTGGTTTTTGGCAGGAGCTGAAGTTCTCCCTTTTTTGGGGCAGGGGGAAGGGAGGTGGTGGTGGATTGTGGTCAGTTCCCTTCTCCTTCCTACATTGCCCAGTTTTTCTCTTGTGCCAGCCGTGGGTGGTGAAGCCTGCAGCCAAAAGGAGGAGCAATCCTGAGACGTGTGGAGTGCTTTGATATCCTGGGGCAGAAGGTGATAAAGGAAAGAATTAAAGCTTCAGAGTGATGTTAGAGCCTTGGCTGCCTCTCCCGGAGCAGCCATCGCCTGCGGCTTGTGGGCTGTCGGTAACCCCGCTGTGCCTCTTGCTCCCTAGAGCTTGGGGAGCTTGGCGTGGAAAAACGGACATTTTATGGGGGAGGTGATTTCCTAGTGGGGATGTCTGTTTCTGTGCATGGTCTGAAGCATCCCTGGGGTGCTGTGGCTGTGTGAACCTGCCAGGGAGCTCTGCTCACCCCGAGCGGCCGAGCCCTGCTGCCTTCCAGCCACAGCCATACCTTTGGTCCCAGCTGCGGGCTTCAGTGCTGGTGTGTTTTTCATAAAGGCTCTTAATCACATACAGGATGTTTCTGTTTGTTCAAGCAATGAAATCACACAAACAACCCACCCCCAGTTTGGCTTTCGCAGAGCATCAGCTGCTCGACCCAAGTCCTCGGCAGAGCCCGAGCAATCCTCCCCTCTCCTCCTCCAGCTCTCGAGCCAGCAGTGCGGCCAGAGCAGCGCCTTTCATGTTGTGGACATGGCCTGGAAAGCACTGGGGACAGGATTACATTAGGGCTGGGAGCTGGGACTGACTCATCATCACTGGGATGCTTGGCCAAGGCAGCAGCAGCATCTCGCAGGAGCTGCAGAAAGGCTGGGAGACCTCGAGCTGGGGCCAGCCCTGAATTCTGGGGGCTTGGTTGCAGGCAGGCTGCACATGAGGCATGGTGCCCCCCCGGACCCTCTCCCAAGAGGTTTATTTTTGGGTGGGTGGGAGGTGAGTTGCAGGCGTCCTCTTGTTCCTGGGCACTGGGACTGTGTATTTTTGTGTTACCCCAGATATTCAGTCCTGGATGGGCACATCACAAACCTGCCACTGCCATCATCATCTTTTGCTTTGGGTTTTGTCCTTCGGAGTATTAAGCAGAAGGAGAACAGGAATGTGTCAGGGTGGATTGAAATAAAAAAAAACACCTTGACTTTTCTCACTCCTGTTGCGTGCATTGGTCCCATGGCTGCCGTTTCCATGGTAAAGCAGTGGGCCTGTAACCCAGCCCGCCCCGTGCTCCTCAGCGTTTGGAGGAGCAAAAATCCTCGGAGATGACAAGAATAATTTAACGAGCCATTAACGAGAGTGAGGGAAAACACCAGAGGACTGGAGCAAGGTCGGGGTGGGGGCGAGAGGAGGCAGGGCTGGCTTTTGGCAGGGAGAGGGTCACGTTGGCAGCCTGCTCACCTCGCCTTCCATGTGTTATGAAGTTTTGGAGGTTGCTTGAAAAGTGTCTGGGGAGCAGTGGCGAGCCAAGCGGGCCGCGGGCCAGCTCACAGCTAAACATGTTGTTGTGTAAAATTGCAGTCAATTAATTTAAGACCTGCCAATTTCAACTGCAAAGCGCTAGGAGGTTGTGTCAAGTTTTCAATGGGATAAAAAGGGGGAAGGGGGGATTAGTTTTCAGCACTTGGATGGGCAAATAGTGATCCTCTGCCCAAGCCTGCAAAGCACCTCCTCCTCTCTGCTTCTTTTGCTTGCAGTAAACTCAGCCTCCGCTGATGTTAAAAGTCCTTCTGGCGTGTGCTGTCAGGGCTGAAATGGCTCAAGGATGTCAGACAGAGCCTGGTAATCTGCTGATGACCATTTCAGGGCTTGGGGAAGCACTGGCTGCAGGATGATTACCCACTCCCCTTTGATTTTGCAGTATTCCTCATCCACAGTCTTGTGGGGAGTGTCCCCTCTCTGGCATTCCCAAAGTGGCCTTCCCCAAACTTACTGATTCCTGCAAGCCTGCAGGTCCTTGGCATGCTGGGCATATGCTGGCTGGAAAATGCTCAGGGCAGGCCCAAGAGGTGCCCTCCGTGCAGCCCTGGAGGTCAGTCCTCACTCATGATGAAGTGCATAGGCTGGTACTCGCCATGCAAGAAGACAGCCTGCCCCAGAGAGCTGATTGCCAGGTGGGCACAGTGTCTGAACCCCAAAAAGGCTTATTCCCCCATCTCATGGTGGCTGTGGAGCGGTGCTGGTCTGTACAGAGCCCCTCTTTCTGGCTGTGCCCTTCTTCCAACTACTCCATGTGCCTGTTATCCTCTTGTGCTGCAGGAGTGCAGCACCCCCAGTAATGGGAACTGGGCTGAACACTTTGCTGAGGTTTTACTCTCTTTATGGCAACTTTAATTTGAGAAGTGTTTCCTGGGTTCTAGGGGGTGGTGTTTGTATGTGCATCTGCAAGCTGGCTTTTTTTTTCCCTTCCTTGTTATTTTTTTCTTGTTTTACAGCTTAATGAAACTTCTGAGAAAGTGCAGCTCTGCTGTGAGTAAGAGTCATGAGACTTCTGGGGAGAGCTGGCTTTGGCTTGCTGAGGATTGAGCTCCTTCTTGGGGCTGCTTGAGCCTGAGACTTGTGCCTCAGCTCTTCCCTGTCCTTATCCCAGCTTGCTTTTCCATCCACAAAAACAGCGTACCTTGGATTTACACACATATGTTCATGCATCTTTCATTCCTGGGCTTTTGCTGTCACCTCTGCCATCATGGCTCTATGTCCCCAGGACACCATCTCCAACCACTGTTGCTTTCTGTTTTGTCATCAAAGGGTGTAAATCCACTTCTCCCAGACTCCTGGGGCTCAGAACCAGCCCTATACCCCATCATGTCCATGGGTTTGTGCTTTTCTGAGCAAGGGTTTTGTGCTTTTCTGTGTAAGGCTTTGCTCAGTGCCTGTGTGTGCAGTGGAGCTGCTGCATATCCCTGCAGGGCTGCAGACTGGCTGCTCCTTGTTGCTGCAGGAGAGGGGATTTGGAGGCAGGTCCCTCCTAGAGCCAGGCTCTGCTGCTTAGGCACTGCTGTCTGCGGACTTCCCCAGAATATATTAAGCGTAATTTCCTCCTGCTTCCCCGGAAGCTTGTTAATATTTCACTGGGGCACGGGGGCAGACTGCAAAGCCCAGGCTTCAAAGGAGGGCAGCTTTCAGCAGCTCTGGGGTTAGCTTTTGGTTTTCCCAGCTCTTGCTATAACTCGTTCTGTGGTTTTGAAAATAGGTAAAAAAACCCCAACAATCCAGCTGAGGATAAAGCCCAGGCAAAGCCCACCAGGCCTGCATGTCTGTGCCTTTTTGAGCCAGGCTGTGGCTCTGCTGTCTGCTCAGCTCCACTCTTCCTGCACTGACATTTGGGGAAAAAATTGTAAATTCATGTCTGGATACCTTGTGAACCCACTTGGGTTTGATATGGCTGGGAGGAACCCAGTGCAGCCTGGGTGTGCCCTACTGCTGCCAGCGTGGCTTGTGAGTGGGCTGAGGTGCGTTCCCCTTCCATGAGAGGAGATCTTTGGAAATGACTTTTAGGGAATTGCTTTTGCCTGATCCTGGACTCCACAAATCGGAGCAGGATTGGCCCTCCAGGAGCAATAACAGAAGAATTACTGCATTGCATGGGCGTCTTTATGTGTTTTTTAAACTGTGCCTCCTAATTATAAATAATGGCTGCGATATGAGATATGATTATGATGGATGGTGATTCTGTATTCCGTGTGCATTAGCGGCTTTAACCTTGCCGGGGTAATTATGTCTCATTTCAAATTCTGATACTATTTATTTGAGGTAGGGGACTGGGAATTTAATTTCTATTGCTTTGTCTTTTAGTATTATTATTATTTGAAAAGGATACCTTTGCAAAATTGTTTTTTAATCATTCCCTCCAGTTGGCAGCACCAGTTTATTAATATTTTCAGTGGTCATGTGGGGCTGTTTTGGAAATGTTTGTAAAGGTAGATGTTTTGGGGGAATGTGAAGCTGAGGGCTGATGTATAGGAGAGGAGCTATTCCTGCAAGACACCAGTGTGCACCCCACAGCTTCAGTCTTCCCAGAGCAGCTGCCTTTGACACTGGCTGCTGCTGACCCATGTGTCTCTGCCAGCCTCACATGAGGTCCCTGGAGGTCCAGGAAGGGCTGAGCCATCGTCCTGCCCACCCCTCACCATCTTTGATGGCACGTTTAATTAAAAACCGCATCAACCCGAAGATTGTGCACGTGGTCCTTAATCAGTTTGAAGTCTCTGTGAGAATAAAGTAATTATACTACTCGTTTGGTTACAGTAATTAAAACTTTAATTAACATCATTTCCCACCCCTTGGCCTCCCTTTACAGATATTCAGGCATGTGATGGGTGTCTGCCAGGGTTGCATCTCGGGATAAAGCTGTTTATCCGGGCGCTGTCTGCCCATCCCCATCTCTGCTCCCTCCAGCACCAGGCTGGTAAGGTCCAGCTACTCTTGACCCTGGCCCAGCTCTCTCCAGGCTGCCGAGTGTCAATTGCATTCCTGTGTGGAAATGCTCCATGGGCAAGGTGTTGGCAAGTCCTGGTGTGTAGCAGCTCCACTGTAAGTGCTGGGAATGGTGGAGACGGTGGTAGGTGTTCCTTGGAGATCTTCTGAGAACTTAGTTTTGAATGTGGCGTGTGGTCTGGTCTTAGCAAGAGCCAGCTTTTCAGAGAGCAGCCCTGCATTCCCAGAAGGAATTTGTTAAGGAGACAACCAGGCTCTTCATTTCCCATTGCACAGACCTGCCAGAGATGAGGACACAATGATTTGTGGCTGAGTGCTATCATACCTGGAAAGCTCGGGGTGGGTTCCAGCCCCTCTGTGCCCTAATTTTACCCCTCTGGGTAAAATGTGGCCACACCACTCTGTGGTCTGTGATGGGCTCTGTGTTGGCCGGCAGCACCCTGTGCTCCCTGAGATCCTGCAGAAGAGATTGCTGCCTGCAGAAGGGATTGCTGCCTGCATCGGTTTCCAAAGGAAATCCATGCTGTGTAAAACCTGAGCTCTTAAATATCTTGAGCAGCGTCCTTAGGGAAGGCAATATCTATATTTAAATCTTCTCAATCTCTCCTTCGAAATTGCTCTGATGCACAGACTGAAGGGCCTAATTTCCATCCCAGTTTTGAATAGGGAGCCCACTGCAGACAAGTGTTTTACTTTGCTCAGAGTTCTGCATGGTGGGGAGCCATGGCCCCATAGCTTTCCCTTGGCTTTTTGGAAATGTATAGAAGGGTCTAGTGTAGCCAGGGATGGATGTGGCTCTCTGCATTTGAAATGATGTAGGACGGCCAGAAGTTTAGAGTATGGAAATGAAATTTTAAATTATTAACAAAAAGGAAGATCAGGAAATTTAACATCAAGAGCTCATGCTGGAGTGAGTGAAAGGGTCTAAGTCTACTGCAAGCAAAATATTTGCAGGCACTCTGCTGTGAAGCCAGGCTTAGCTGGCTGTTATCACCAGGATCACTGGCCATGGAATGTTGGAGGATTTCTTCTCTAATCTTGGAAGTGTTTGTGTTTGGAGCAGGGACTGTTTTATGAAGAAAGGCAGGACCTGGAGTTTTGATCGTGGCATGCTGATAGTGGAGCTGTTGATCAGAAAAGATTTTAAAAAAGTGTGCCTGTAACTTTCTGTCTTTTCCTGATGACATGGGTTGCATTCTCATAGAGTCCATCATGTAATGTATGATTTTGTAATTGAATCTGTAGGAGATTCTGTTTGCCCAGTCCTGCTTCCTTGCTGGCTCTCAATATTTAATGTCACTGTGCCCTGCGATATTTAGACCCTGATTGTTTATTGCTTATCAGCTTCTCCCGGGCAGTCTGGTGTGATTTGTCCATGGAGATAAAACACCAGGACAGCCCAGAGCTGCAGTAAAAAGAGGACTGATGGGTAGGAAGGGATCAAAGCTGGTGTTAAATGGGTGAAGCTGAACCCCCTATACCATCAGTGTTGTCCTTCTCCCTGTATGGAGGTGAATGTGCAGTGGATTCTGTTCCTTTTATAGTCACCTCGCTGCAGGAAATGGCTTTTGGCTCTCATGCTGTGGAAATAGTGGCTGGTGCACTTATGTGGTTGGAGCTGAATGAGTGGGGGGGCTGAGACGGGGATGCAGAAGTTGTTGGAGTGTGATGGATGGGTAAATCCAGACATGAATCATTGTGCCTGCACAGGCAGCCCCACTGGACCAGGGGTTGACTGGTGCTGAATCTGTGTGTGGGGCTGCTGGGGTGGGCACTGGGGTGGGAGGGGTACTCACCAGGGGAGTACACTGAAACAGATCCCCCCCTTGGAGTGTATCCCTCTGCAGCCTCCACTCTCTGGGCTTTTCCTGCCACTGGCTCCTCTGTTTGCAAGGCCAACAGCCCCTGCCTAGTCCTCAGGCAGCTCCTCTCTCGCTGCTGTGTTGTTTAGGGACCAGGAAGGAAACAGCTATTTTCCTGGAGCCGAGAGGGGAGGAGGGATCCAGCTGATCTCCAGCTGTGCTGCGGCCCTGGGAGTTCATACTTCCTCCCCGACATGTCCCTGGTGAAGCCCTGTTACCCCCTCCCTGTCTTTTTTCCCTGGAAATGGGGCGGTCCCCATTCCTGTTGTCAGGCAGCAAGGCTTTGAGCCCCTGGCCACAGGCAGAGGCTTTGCCTGATCATTGCTCCATGTCCCAAGTGGGCAGGATGGTGGGAGTGGTGGGACAAGCCTTTGGCATTCATGTTGGGGCTATCTTCATCTGATTGCATATCTGGGCAGAAGCTGAGGGAATCCCAGGAAAGGTTTATGCTGCCCTGTTGAGCTGAGCAATGTCATTAAGAGGTAAATAATTTGGATGCTCAGAATTAATGGCGAATTCTAAGCTATGGAGAAGCTGGGGATGGTGGCTCTGAGTCTGCCCTGCTTGCTGTGATGGGCTGTGTGTCAGGGGGGACCAGTAGCCAAGGGTTTGGGCTGGTCCCCATGTGATCTCTGGAGGAGCCAGTGCCTTGGCAGTGGAAGAGATGGCTTTTGCTTTGAAAACTCAGTATTGAGTCCTTCAGGTGAGAGCTTTCTCCCCAGGGCCCTCTCTGGAAGGTTTAGGTATTAACTCACCCCAGGCTGGTCACGTGCAGTCTGAGTCCTGTGGGAGCTGGGAGGGTGACACATTGCCATGGCTTCATTCATGCCTTTCATGCCTGGGGCCTGCTGGGACTCTTGGGATGCCTACAGTAATTAATGAACAGGAGGAAAAATAATCCAGTATTTCTGTGATGTGCTCTGCCCTTCACTGCTGTCACCCAGGGCTTTATTTTTACATGGAGAAGAAAGGTGGGATGCAGAGAGGAGATCCCTGATGCATTTTGCTTTGTGCTCTTCCTGCCCTTACCTTCCATTTTGCAAGGCTAAAATTCCTTCTCCATCTGTTACTGGGCTTTCCTACCTCCAGAGCTCCCTCCTTTCTTCCCAAGGCTTGAAAAAAAGCAGGATTGTCTAACCTGCCTGTGCTCCTCTCCCTTGCAAGGGACATTTCTTTGGTGGGATGTGGTGTTGGAGTTTCACTGGATATTTTTGCTGGAATGGGCACAGGCACTGTGTTGCTGGAAGCATAGTTTTGAAGCGCTCTGTCACGCCCTCCCCAGGGAACTGATGCCCTGGCAGCTGCCGTGCTGCCCCCAGGGACACCCTGGAATTCCTGCCAGTTGTCTTTAGCCTGGGAGGCAGAGCCCTTGTGCAGCATCCAGATCCTGCAGGGTTGGTGGCTGCATGCACGCTCTGTGCAGAGGTTAAGTTGCATCACTGTTGCTTGGCCGAGTGTCAGCAAAGACTGCCACCTTGCCAGGTCACAGCATCACATGGAGGGGTCCCTGGGGTCCCCCATTTCCTTTTACTTGTGCCACTCTACAGCTGCCAGTGCCTCCTGCCTGGTCCCTGGCAGCCCCAGGGCAGTGCCTGCCCATTGATTTTCTTGTTGGGGGCCCCCTCTGACCGCCTCAGTCCTGAGTGATGCTGATTGGGAAATAATTGCAATAATAATAGAGATATTTTGCTCCTGAGTGACTAGATGATATGAACTGGGCTCTGAGCCAAGAGGGTTTTGAAGGGCAAAGCTGAGAAATCAATGGCTCAAGACTGCTGAGCTGTTGTGGGGTGTGGGGCTGGGGGCTGGCAGGGATGGGGATGGGACTTAGGGCTTTATTTGGGATGAAAGTGGGGCAACTGCCTTAACCCATCACGCATTGTGTGGCTCCCACTGGGAGCCTGTAATTCCTCCTACCACTTCATAGTGACTTCGCCATCCATCAGTTCCTCCTGCACCGGGGTTTGACTCTGCCAAAGGTTTCTCCTATGCATTATCCTGGCACTTGCTCACTCTTTCCAGCAGTTCAGTTTTGGTACAGAAATATGGGGAGGATTTTTCTGACAGTGTCTTAATTCTGTCAAAATTGCTGGAGCAGTGTGTTGGGCTGTACTTCCCATCCTGCAGATGGAGCAATGCTGGCAGAGCTGGTCAGGAGAGATTTTGGGAAGGTTTGCAGATGGTGAGCATGGAGCTGGTCAGTCCTATGCTGTGCCACGTGGGCTGGTGCTGGTGTAACTGGCTCTGGTGAGCCCACTTAGCATGGTGGAGCATCACCACTTGTGTGGGTGGCTGAACAAGAGGAAAAGATGGAAATGAGTTTAAATGAAAGGAAAGGTGGTTGAGAAGTTTTGGGCAAGGTGTTGCTGCGTTTTGGGGGCCTTCTGAGCAGAGTTGCTGCCCTGCCTCCTCTCTCTTTTCTTTCCTATGGCAAACCCCAGTGCTTCACCCAGCTCCCACTCTACCTCCCAGAGTGAGTTTTTCTGTCCTCAGCCCACATGGCTGAACTCAGGATCCTGCCTGGAGATGACACACTGGCAGTAACACGTGCTTTGAAACCAGCAGGGTGAACCTGTGTCACATCTGCCAGTGCTGGTGCGGTGCTGGATTTGTTTCTGAGCAGTTGAGCATTGATTAAGTATCTCCTTGTTTTTTGCTTTACTGTACCAATATGATTAAAATTCCAATATTCTCCAACTCGGGGTGATGTTGGGCCCGGGACAAAAGCCTGGCCTGTACTCATCTTTATCAAGTGAACGGGTTTCACTGAATGGAATCAAAATCAGGAACAGCTTACCTTGCTCTTTGGCAGGTTAGTAATGAGGCAGGAGCATCCCAGCCCTGTGTGAACCATCAGTGAAACCTTCTCTTGCAGAGGAGGTGGAGAGGACAGAATCCAGCCGTGCCAGATTTGAGCAGCCTGCAGCTGCCTGCGGGTCTGTTGGGATCCTATGTGTGTGATCCTGGTGCATTCCTGTGCAGGCAGCTGGTGGGATGGCAGGGAAGGGAAGGGAAGGTGGCTGGCCAGCCTGCTGGGGGGGGCACTGGGAGCCAGGGTGTCAGCTGCCAGCCTGCCCTGCATAGCTGGGATGTTTCTGTGGGGCCCATCCTGTCATCAGGCCTGGGACAAGCCCCTGCAAGATGCATCCCTGCAGCCCTGCCTGTGGCCCTGCTGCTGGCTGTCCCTACCCTTCCACTGGGTGTCCAGCTCCTGCCCCGTGGCATAGAGCACCCCTAGGATTAGCCCTGGTAAAGCATGGCTGAGGAACTTCTAATGGCAATTTCCTGGTTATCTGAGTAAAGCCAGAGATAAATCCTCACCACTGACACCAAAGTTTGGTAACCTGAAAATACAGTGGGAAGGAGCAGGAGCCACTGCCTTGACCTCCCTGCTCTTGGTCCCCAGTATATTCCCCTCTCCAGCAGTACCCAGCTCCTAAGGCTGCGCCCATGGGACAGATGATGCCATGGCCCTGCAGCTGCCCCCTGTCCCTGCCTTTTGCTGCACCTTTCTGGGTGAAGGGAAGAAGAGAGTGTGTCTCCTTGGAGCAGCTGATCCAGAAATTTGATTTAAACCCTTTCCCTTGCTTTGGAAACTGGAGAGGGGCATGTGCATGACAGCTGCTTGTCCTGGGGAAAGGCATGTGGAGGGGCAGCTGGTGTCCCTGTCCCCACACTGTTTTACTGCCTTGGGGTGATCCCAGGCCATGTGCAAAGAAGGGCTGTGCAGGCTGACCCCCCCAAAGCCATCCCTTTCCCTGTGAGCCCCTCTGGCTGGACATGGGATGTGCCTTTTCCAGCTGTAGGCTTGTCAGCGTGGTGTTGTGTGACACTATGCAGCAGCTGTCACGTCTGCCCTGTGTGGCCAGGCTGCATAGGCCCTCTGTTGCCTCTGGGAGGTGGCCCCACGGCTTGCAGGGGCAGCTCTGCCAGGACCCACTCCTCTTCTGGTTATGTTTGGCTTATCCTATGTCTTTTGGGTGGATGCTGCCAAAATTAAAGCAGAATGCTGGGGGTGTTCTCACAGCCCCGCTCTCTGGGAGGGGATATGTGCTGCTGATTTGAGTGTAGGAGCCTGGGGCTTCCATGGTGCCTGAGCTGTGAGCACCAATGGCCTTGGGAGGGGAAGGTTTCGCTGCTGGGACTGCACTCTACCCTGCACCCATGACAAAGCATCTTCCTCCTCCCAGCTCAGCAATGGGCTACAGAGCTGCTCCCTGGTAAGAAGACAGGGCAGGAGGGGACCAGCACATGTGCACAGGTAGGGCAGGCTCCTCTTTCCAGCGTCCTCTCCTCCCAGCCGTGTCTTGTCCTGCCTGTTTAATCCCTGTCCCCTATGGAGATCCTTGGGGCTGGGGAACTCTCTGCTTCCCTCAGCGTGTGTTGAGAGGGAAGAGGGGAGGCTTTGAAATGCACTCCCATAAATAAGCCTTTCTTGCACGTTGCTGTCAGTGCCGTGCGAGCCCCGTGGAACTGGAAAGGGTCCCCGTGAAAAGGCTGCCGAGTGTGTTTCAGGCAGATAAGTCCCTGCCTTTGAAGTGTGGCAGGCGGGCAAAAGCGCCCTCCTCTTGTAGCTGCTGCCAGCCGCTGCGAATTAATCACAGCCCTGCACAGATAAGAGTACAAAGCCTGGCTGAGCACTTCTGCTGCCCGGAGGAGGGGTCTGCGGGGGACCGACTGGGACCCGGGATGGAGAGCCTGGAGGTGGGGAGATGGAAGGCTGGGGTGGGAGAGCCCGTGGGAAGACTGGCTGTGGGGCAGTGAAGAGCCCCCTCTTCCTACTGCTGGACTTAGGGGTGTCCCCTGTGAGACTAGATCTCCCTGGGCCCCCAAAAATGTGGTTGTGGTCCTGTGAGGAGCCAATAGCCCACCCAAACACCTCCTAGAGCCCGCACAGATCTCTGCTGGCATGTGTTAAATCCAAAAGCAGCCTTGGCATGTCTGCAGCTGCCTTCCCTCTCCAGCTGTGCTTCCTCCCTCTCCACCTGGTGTCCCTGGCCCAGACTGAGCTGTAAAGCCCTGTCCTCCAGTGCCATCCTCCTCTGGACCTGCTGCCAGCGCTGGGTGGGTGCCAGGTCATGGCTTCTGCCCCACCTTCCTCTCACTGCCTGTCTTTCCAAAAGTCGGCTCTGGGGAGATGCTCCTCTCTGCCTCGTGCCCTTTGCTGCTGCCATAAGGATGTTAGGAGATTTTTCTCCTGGCTGTTGGCTGATCAGCAGTGGTTATGGCAGTGGGGAAGTGCCTCCTCACCTGGACAAGACTGCAGGGCACCTTGCCCAGGGGAAAAGCGTGCTGCCATGGAAGGAGCTGTTTCTTAGCACGGCGACGCTCTTGCCTCCCCCAAAGCCTTGTATGGGATGGCAGCTCCTTTCTCCAGCCAAGACAAAGCCATCTCCAGGAATCCTCTCTGGCTCTCTTGGGAGAGGACTTTACAGATGCCCAGCTGGGGTGTGCAGTGTGCAGTCACTCATTGCACTGGGGTCACCACTAGTTGGAGAGTAGCACCCCGTCCTTTCCCTCATCCGTCCTTTGACAGGGTCTTAAACCCCTCTGAGAGTGAAGTTATGCTGGGTGCTGGCCCCGTGGGGGTGGGCTCGTTGTTTGGGGCGGGGGGGGGATGTGCACGTGGGCTTCTGGCAGAGCAGCCCCTAAGCTTGCTTTGAGATGATTCACCCAAGCAGGGAGTTTATAATTTCATGCCTCTGGTCTTCCCCATGTACTTAGCAAGGCAGCAGCCCTTCAAGCCGACCCTCACTCCTGCTCCTGTGCCTCAGCACAGCCCTGGGAGCTGGTTGCCCCTTGGGGTTCCTGCAGCTCCTGGGAGGAGGAACCACTGCTGAGTTGCTGCCTGAAGCCAGCCCGAGGCAGACAGGAGTGAGGGCAGGAATCCTGAGCAAGAAATTAGTGTGAGTAATTATTAGTATTGGGTAATTATATCAGCGTCAGGATGAGGAGAAAGGTTAATATGTTTATTTATTTATTTATTTATGGTAAATGTCTTTTCCCCTGGGTGGGAAGGCAGCCAGGGTGGGCAGGAAGGAGTGTGTTTCTGAGGGGGTCTGCTCTGATTAAACTGCATCCTCTCCCCCTTTCCCTGTTCCCAGCTACCCTGCGGGTGCAGGGAGGGGGAAGAAATTGGCCCTTCCAGTGTCTGTAAGAGATGGGAGGCTCCTTGTGCATTCCTTGTGCTGCTCCACCAAGCTATAGTTCAAACAGCCCATCCTTATCCTGCTGGCCAGTATGGGTAGGTTCATGTTGGGCTAATCCTGCTGGAAAGGCCCTGATGCTGGGTCCCCACCTCTGTCTGCAGGGGGTGGCTCTGGGCAGTTGGGTCCTGCTTGGTGTGGGGGGAGTCTTGCTCATGGAAGTTGTGGATGCCCCATCCCCAGGAGTGTTCAAGCCAGGTTGTATGGGGCTTTAAGCAGCCTGGCACAATGGAACCAGGGGATAGAACAGAGGTGTTAGAACTAGATGATTGATAAGCTTCTCTGTACCTGAACCTTTCTATGGTTCTGTGATCTCCTCATGCTGGAGAAGAGTGTTAGGATGCATTTTCTCACCATGAGCTAACTCACAATCTCCCTCTGTGTGCTGCACTTTGGCCAACCAGAAAACATCTTGATTACCAAGTCTTCCAAAATTATTTTTTCTGATTCCCAAACACACCTACAGGTTATCCTTAACAGGGGGAGTAGTGCTAGAGAGAAGGGTTCTTGTGTGTGCATGGCCCCACCAGAACATCCTGACGTGTGTCAGGCTGGGTTCCAGCCCTGTTTGACTACTAAGAGTATTTTTAGGTTCTTCCTGGAGCCTCAAATTAACTGGAAGTGCTTCATGTCTGTTGTTTTTTTAATACATCTCTTTCTCTTTCCCAGCACTATGCAGTGCAATAATGTAATGGGGAAATTACCCCGCTAGTTAAAAATTACTGCCAGCGCGACATCCAGCCATAGATCTATTTTAGAACCTGGGTAAAACTGTATCGATTATTCTGTGCCGCAACTGCGGCCCATAAAAGGGCTGGAAAGGTGCGTTTGTCACTTTGCCATGGTGAGGTGGGGAGATGGTGCCTTGCTGGGGAGTGGAAGGAGTGCTCCCAGTTACTCTCCTGCAGAGAGCTGTCTTGGGAAGGACTTTGTAGGGGAGAGACTGAGAGCTGAGAGGGGAACAACTTGTGAGGAGATGTGGGGAGGCAGGGTTGTGCTCTGGGGGTGATGCTGGGTGCCACTGAGCAAGGGGCACTGCTGGGCAGGGCTGCCACATGGCCCTGTACTACAGGTGCCTGGGGCTTGACCTCCTCTGATCTGTTAGGAGTAGGAACAAACATGGTCCTGGGCTGGGCAGAAAGATACCCCTGAAAGAAAGGCAGGCAGAGGCTTTAGCACCTCTGGGTTCCCCAGCATACAACGGTACCAAGTGCAGGGTTGATGGGGAGCAGAGTCTATGTAGGGGTCTAGCAAAGGATGCTGAGAAGGTGGGTGAATACCAGGACCATTTTGGGGTATGGTGAAGGTTCTTCAGCCCTGTGGAGGGAGGTACAGGGGGTTTTTGGCTGTGTCATGAGCTCCCAAGAGTTAGCCTGGCCCTGCAAGCCCAGTTGTCACATCCCTGGGGAAGGGCAACTCCTTTGCTCACTGCTATGCAGGACTCATCTCTCTCTGGTTGCTCAGGGGTCTCTTTCTTAATTAAATACATTTGTTTTGTAAAACTGCCTAAAAATAATCCAGGGCTGGTGCATGCAGGAGGCTGGCAGTGAATCAAAGGCGCCGCTCTAATTAAACGGGCCCCGGTTTGTTTGTGAACCGCATACATTTCCATGCTAATCAGCTGCACACCGGGATCCTGCTTTCCCGGCCCCTATCCTCCTGATTGGGAACTGCAAATGCTGGCAGCAGTTTACTGCAGGAGGAGTGAGGTGGCTCGGATGCTGAGGTGGCTGCTGTGGGGGCACAAGGGGTGGTCGTGGATGTGCTGGGCTGTGGGAGTGATAATTGGGGCAGGGCTGTGGGATGCATTTGGGGAGATGCTTCCAAGCAGCCAATTTGCCCTTCTCCTGTGGGGGGATCCTGAGTCCTGCGGATGGGGATGCTGGACCAGGTCTCTGTGTGTGCCAGCACCAGTGTGGAGATGATCACAGGCAGAGTTTGCTTCATCTTGCTGGGCATGATGCTTCACTGCCTGCCACTGGGATTTTTGCAGAATATATGGCTGGTGTGGCTCCCATCCCATCCCATCCCATCCTCTGAGCATTTCTCTGGCACTGTCTGCCTTGAGGTTGTCCCATGCCAGGGTCAGCCTGAATCTGGGGGTGTCACAAGTAATGACATGAGCACAAAGTATTTCTGGCTCATGGAGGTGCCAGTCAGGGTCTGCCAAGTGGCAGAGCTGAGTTTAGCCCTGTGTGGTGAGTGCCTGCAGCCTCACGGTGCCTCTTGATGTGCTGATCACCAGGACAGCCAGGAACCAGCGTGCTTAGGAAGAGCTTTAACGTAATTGTGAGCAATAAGGAGATTAAAGCCTTCGCCATGTTCCTGCTCAGGGAACAAAGGCACTTTCTGAACCTCTGTTGACCTCCAACTTCCTTGAGACCCTCTTGACTTCCCCGGTCACGAGTCCAAGTGTTTCCTCTGATGGATGGGCTGGTGAGAGCCGAGCCTGTGTGTGCAGCAGTGTCCTGCCTGGCAGCGCTCAGAGCAGCGTGATGTGTGAGCTGCTCTCAGCACTGAAGGGCCAAGGTGGAGTTTGATGCTTTGCTGCAGGCTGGGGACTCATCTGCTCCCTGTTACAACTTGGAGGGGCTTTGGGGCTGAGCAGCAGCACATAGCAGCATGCAATGTGAGAGAGAGATGTGTCCTCCCTCCCTGGAGAGAGACAAACCCATCAGCATGAATGTGGTGCAAATACACCAGACAAATGTAATAAAGTGAGGGAGGCGTTGCAGTTAGGTCTTCTGGAAAGGACTGGGATGCTTGCAGAGCAGCTGATACTGAGGTCATGCTCATCCCCCCTTTCTCTCCCCACAGATCCTTGTGGATTTGCCAGCTGAGAGGAAGCACCAAGCTCTGCAGTACGAGAATGTAGTGGCCCACGAAGGCAGCTCCATCCTGCGAGACCTGGTGCTGAGCCCTGACCGTCAGCACATCTATGCCATGACTGAGAAACAGGTAAGGGGAGGGGTCAGTGGTCCTCTGCTCTCCTGACTTGGCAGCCCACACTGCAGCCCTAGGCTACAATTCTGTGTGCTGGGCAGCCTTTTGGGCAGCTCTTTAGGAGGGTCTGCCCTTTGCTTCCTGGGATTGGAGCTGTCTAGGGATCCTGGGGCAGCTTCTCCCTGTTCCTCCCTGCAGAAACACTGTCCTGAGGCTTTAATTGTTAGCAGCAGCTGCTTGAAATTCCCATGGTCCCTGGGGACCAAGGGCTTCCTGACCCTTCCTTGCTGTGAGTGGCTGGCCATAAACCTCCTCCCTGTTTTGGCCATCCCCTCCTGAGCAAGGGTTTTGCAGATCAGCAGGAGCTCCTTCCTCTAAACAATTTTTTGTCCTCTGCAGCAGTTGCTTTTGCATGACAGGGCAGAGGGGCCATAGGGCTGATGCTCCTGATGTTCACCCTTTGGTCCCTGCCTCTGCTTGTGCTGAACTAACTGGAGGTACAATCCAATCTGGATCTGGTGCTGTCATCCTGGCAGTGTGGTCCAGGCACATGATAGGAAGTTTTGGTTGTTTTAGTGAGCATTTGCTTGATCCATGACCTGTGGGAGGGCTGCTGGTGTGAGTTCATCCATCCGTGGGCCGAATTGGAGGGAGTGAAGTGAGTTCCTGTTATGGTGGTGACAATTTCTGGATCTGGTGCCAGCGTGCCATGCCTGGTAGGTGACACAGGGTGGCCGTGCTGGGGTGTGCTGTGCCTGTGTCTCCCAGCACCTCTGCTCCTCTGTCCTGCCAGAGGTGTGTGTGTGAGAGCAGGGCTGCAGGCAGAGCTGGGAGCCTCACAGTCTCCTGGCCACCAGCCCGAGGGCTTGGGAGGGGAAAGGACGCTGGAGCAGGAATGTAGGTTTGTCTAGACAGTTCTGAGGGGACAGCAGAGCTCTTTTCTCCCTCCTCCCAGTGGCTGTTTCTGGTTTCTGCTCTGCTGCAGGAAACATGCAGCTTTCCAGGTGGACAGAATGTGCATTTGGGCCCCTCCATGCAGCTGTCCTGGGCTGTGTTTCCATCCCTGGCTGTTTCTGTCCTGGAGCTTGCTCAGCTAAACTTTCCCTCTGCGGGGCAGACGTTGGAGAAGTGGATGCCAAGGGGGCAGTTGCATTGACCTGGACTGGGGATCTCCTCCAGGAACCACCACAGTTGCTGGGACCTGACACTTGTCTGTGCAGGATCTGCCTGGGGGTAGTCTCTTCCACCACCTGTCTAAAGCAATGTCAGGGACAAACAAATGGGAACATTACAGATGCCCTCACCACTCTGGGGGGATTGGTTGGCCAGTGTATTCCAGCCCTCTAGACATCATGCTGAGCCTGTGCTCTGCTGTGCTCTTTGGAAGGAGAACACCCCAGGTTTAGCTTTCAGTAGAGAAGTTAGCAAATCTTACTTAATGAATGAGTGCTGCCCCATGGGAGCAGCGGGGAAACTGAGGCACAAGCACAGCAGGAATGAGCAGCTGCTTGGTGCTGCAGTTTCCTTGTGGCAGGCAAGCAGGAACCCCCTCCCTGTCCCCCCTCTTCTCCTCCCCTCTCCTTAATAAAGCCCACTCTCTTCCCTAGAACGCTCGGTGTTATCAGAGTGCTGGTGGAAAGTAATTAAATGAACAGTTGTAACAGAGCTCGAAGGGCTTGGAGAATGAGGGGATTTTAATCAAATCTGGAGGAGCAATTAATAAAGGACTGGTAACCCTTTCAGAGCAGGGCTGTGGCAGCCATGGGGTGCCTGGCGGCACTGGGAGCTGACGTGGAGCTGAGGTGGCCCAGCCCACTCTCAAAAACTGCAAAGATGCAACAATGAAAGGAGCTTGTTTGGAGGAAAAGGCTCTCTGGGGTGGAAGTGTTGCCTGCAAATGCACTGCCTGGGCCTGGGAGAGGAGTGGGTGATGGCGAGGGGCTCAGCCTGCTCCCTCTCCTGCCTTCCCACTAAGAGGCCAGGGTGAGTCTGTGCTGGGTCTCTCTGCCATGTCAAGGTGTGGGCACAGCAGCCTGACCCCATTCACCCCGTGCCTGTTCCCTTCAGGTGACACGTGTGCCAGTGGAGAGCTGTGAGCAGTACGAGAGCTGTGAGCTGTGCCTGGGCTCCCGGGACCCCCACTGTGGCTGGTGTGTCCTGCACAACATGTGAGTACAGCAGGATTGTCCCTGGAGCTGTGCCAGTGACCTACAGCTGACAAAGTGTGCCCATCCCTGCTGCTGTTCTCCTTGAGGGCATCCCTTCTGGACTTTGGCCCCAAAATGCTGAGAGATGGAATGGTCCAAGGGGCCAGTCATCCCCTCCTGTGGTGCCCAGGCTGTGCTTAGGAGCCTCCATGCATGGTGAAGCTGCTGCCAGGGCCTGCTCATCCTGCCCGTGGGCTGCTGGGTTTAGGATTCTTGTGCCAATAGGAAAATCTGAATATAAAATACTCCTGAAGTCTCAGGGGAGAGCAGAACTCTGGTACAGGCCTCGGTCATCC
This sequence comes from Acridotheres tristis, assembly GCA_037013685.1. NCBI lineage: Eukaryota > Metazoa > Chordata > Aves > Passeriformes > Sturnidae > Acridotheres > Acridotheres tristis. The sequence continues at coordinate 10,882,572 of CM072899.1, read as the reverse complement.
GAGGTCCCTAGCTGGGCATCATTTCTGTGCCAAAGGGTCTGTTTGCCATGGTGCCAGCCCAAAGGCCTGCAGGGACCTCAGGAGATTCTCCTCCTCACACGGTGCTTTCCCCCCCCGCAGCTGCTCCCGCAAGGACCGGTGCGAGCGGGCGGACGAGCCCCAGCGCTTCGCCTCCGAGCTGCAGCAGTGCGTGCAGCTCACCGTGCAGCCCAAGAACATCTCGGTCACCATGTCCGAGGTGCCGGTAAGACACCCCTGCCTGCTCCCTCACATCCTCCACAGACACCTCCTGACCCTCTGCAGGCAACGGCTGGGAGAAGGCAATTAAAAATAACTGATGACTGTAGGATGGATAGGGGGAAAAGGGGGAGAGAGGTCTGAGACAAAACAGAGCAAAGTGCAAGGCATTGATGAGGGCGGGCCATTAGCTCCATATTGATGGAGATAGTAAACCAGTTGATGATTATTCAGAAATGACATAACTGAGCAATAAATATTTCTCCATAATGACAGCATGACCATCAGAAATGCCATTCACAGGCCAGCGATCTAGCTCTAGTTCAATAGCCTGTCTCTGACTCCAGCCTGCAGTAGATATTTTGGGATGAGACTTTGATGTTCAACTCGCTGCTCTCTCTCTGTGCAGGCAGAAAGGATGAGGCACTTCCCTGAAGTATTTTTCAGGCCATTAGCACCATGAAGAGAATAAGAAACTGCATATACTAGCAATAAACTTCCAGGTCTAGATATCTGGCACTCAGGAATCCTAAAAAAGTTGGCCAGGGAGTTCTGTGGCCTGGGGATGTATGTAATAATATGACTTTGTAATAAATAACTGAATGTTGAGAAAAGCCCCAGAAACGGAAAAGGTGCTCATTTTCTTTCTCAGATGCATAAAGGACCGAATACCCAGAGACTGCTTAGTTTTACTTAAGAATTACAAGAAGAAAAGAAAAAGAACAGGTGCAGAATACACCTGATAATGATTTAAGGATGGGAATATAATTTATGCCAGTCAACGTGGGTTTGTGTTTGACAAACCCCATTTTGCTCTTTAGTGAATTTATGACTTGAATTAGAAGAGGGACTGTGGGGATGTGATGTCTTTAGGCTCGTACAAGGCTTTTGACTTGGTACAACACAACGTTCTGATTAAAAATTAGCATTATACAATATTGATAAAGCATGTGTTAAGTGGATTAAGAACTGGCTCTGTGACAGATCTCAGAAAGTTCTCATCAGAGGGGAATTGTCACTGGATGGAAACAATTTGGAAAGCACTTCTGCAGGGGTTAATATTCTTTGGTAATATGGAGATAAATGTGATATGGCTGCAGATGGGACCTACTGGGGTGCTGGGACTGGAGGGTGGTACAGGTGAAGTTCCTCCAGAGCAGTTGGGTTTGAGTGGGGCTGTATAGCAGAGAAATTGGGGTTTGGTATTGCCAAGTCTAAAGTTAAACATGGATGGAGGTTCACCTGGTGTCCTGGAAAGTGGTGCTGGGGCTGAGCCCTTGCTGTGGGCTCTTGATGCTCCTGGGATGAAGCCAGGAGCTGGGCAATGTTTTCACTCTTGGGGTAATTATCTCCATACCGATGACAGGATGCTGCACAGAGGTCTGGGGTGGATGACATGGGGATGCTCTGCTTGGGCTGGAGTGCAACTTTCAAAGGGAGGGACTGAAAAACTCCCGTAAACATCATGTAAATGAGTTGAAGGCTGGAGAAAATGCCTTGCAGTGAGAGACTTCCAGAGCTCAATCTGCTTAGCTTATCAAAAAGAAGATTAAGAGGTGACTTGATTACAGAGTATAAGTGCCTTTACAAGGAGCAAATATCAGGGACTAAAGGGCTTTTTAATCTATCAAGGAAAAGCATAACAAGAACTAATGGCTGGAAGCTGTGAAAAATTCAAATTAGAAATAAGGCAAGCGTTTTGCAAAGTGAGAACTGCTGACCCTGGGGATGACTTTGTGAAGGAAGAGGTGGATTATTCCCCTCCTTGCCTCTGCTGAAGTGGGTGCCTTTCTGCCTTTCTATGCAACGTACTTCAACCCTATTGCTGTTCTTGTTCTCAGTAGAGAGCTGAGGTATAATGGCTTGTGGTGTGTTAAGGGCAGAGGACAAAGGCTGTGAGTCATTCCAGCTCTTAAACCCATTTAAACCTGTGCTCCTTGCTTGAGCAGGGAAGTACATGGATGGGGCTCCCTTGTCATGTGTGGGTGGCAGAGGAGGGATTGCACCCCCTGGTCTTTTCTGTTGGCTAGACTTACACACAGCAGCCACAGGGGAGCCTATTCTCCTCGTTCTCTGTGTTGATGCTCTTGCCTCTCCTCCCCAGCTGGTCCTGCAGGCCTGGAACGTCCCAGACCTCTCAGCAGGAGTCAACTGCTCCTTTGAAGACTTCACGGAGTCAGAGAGCCGCATTGAGGATGGGAAGATCTACTGCAGCTCTCCCTCTGCCAAGGATGTCATCCCCATCACCAGGGGCCGCGGTGAGATTGTGCCCCAGAGTGGCAAAAAAGCCTGAGACAAATGTTGTCCCATGTATTACCCCACAGGCAGATATGGAGGAGGACAGTCCTCCTGTGACAGTGATCCCAGTCTTGGGATCTGAACCCCACTTGGGTTCTCAGGATACAGGAGAAGGAATTGCTGCTCATGGGAGGCTGGTTCTTTAGTCTCCAGTCCATGGACACAGCTGCTGGGACACAGCCTCTGGCAGTGGTTGGAACTAGATAATCCTTAAGGTCACTTCCAACCCAAACCATTTTGAGATTTTACTTGCTAACCACTTCTGGGCACCCTGGCCCTTCTGTGAACCATTCCTGGGCAGATGTAGCCATGGAGTCTAGGACATTCTCCTGACCCCAAAACTATTAAACCCTCCTTCAGTGTGCCCAGTATAACCTGAGGCCCCAGGCTCCCTGCCAGCAGGCTGTGCTTAGCTGTAGGGGCTCAGAGCTGTACTTGGGCTCTTAGGTGTGTGAATGGGGGGGTCAATGAACACTCTCTTTTTATTGCCACACTTGGAGGATTTTGTTAATTAACTGGACTGAGTGGTGATGCCCAGCTCCCTCCAGCCCATCACAAGCCTTGGACTGAATGCTGGAGCATGCACTGTGTCCTTTCTGATGTCTTTTTTTGCCTGGGTCTCTTTCAGGGGACAAGCGAGTGGTGAAGCTCTACCTGAAATCCAAGGAGACGGGGAAGAAATTTGCCTCAGTGGATTTTGTTTTCTACAACTGCAGTGTCCATCAGTCGTAAGTGGCCTGGACTTTGTGGGAGGGCTCCAGGAATGGATTGGGACTGGGAGAAAGAGTTCTCAGCTTTGTGGGTGCTGATGTTGCAAGAGGAAAGGGCAGTTGAGTACAGTGTTGTTTACAGTGAGAAACCTCCTCCTTTTGCCCATGTGAACTGGGATGGTGACCAGAGCACCCACAGTTGGTTTGGGGGTGTGGGAACATGTAGCGTCAGGGCAGAACCTCACATAAAAACAAGGGCTTTGGGTTTGGCAAAACTTTGAATGAAAAAGCGAGTTTACTGCATTGCAGACTGTAGAAATCAATCCATGTGACTGAAAACGGCGAGTGTCTTGTTATTCCTGGAAACAGTTAATAGGAGTGACTTGGCAGTGCAAAAGGAGAAGCCTGTGCTTTCCTGCCATGGTACCTGCTTCCCAGGCTTGCTGGAGAGGGAGCTGGAAAGTTACAGCAACATAGGATGGAACATGCCACATGTCCTGGGGCGTTTACCCAAGAATTTCCTAACTGGAAGTAATTGTGAATTTGCTTTCTTGTCAGGCTGCTGTGAAATCTACTCCTGTAAGGGTTTTTAGACAGCTTGAGATATGCATTTGATAAAATAGAGGAGGTGTGGATTATTGATGTGCTGTCTAAGCAAGGTGTCTAAAGTCTCAAACCACAACTCCTGATGAGGAGCTGCAGACAGTGTTCTTGAGCAGTGGGGGATGGCTGTGCTGTAGGACCGTCAGAGCTGATGCTGGGGTGTGTTTGGGCAAAGAATTTGGAGCTAAAGAATTTAAGAGATTTAATTACTCTGCCAGAAACCTCCCGTGGATGGTGGTGCTCTGGCTGATCAGGAATTATAGACAAGCAAATGCCAAGTGATCTCTTTTGGATGTCTTTTTGCAAAATTTTGAGCCTGGCTTGGGGGCTCTGCTGGAATTCACTTCTCCAAAGGCTGTTCAGAGTTTCCACTTTGATCAGGGAGGAGCAGGTGAGATGCAGGTGCCCTGGCTGGGAACCCACCCACAGTGAGCTCCAGGAGGGATGTGTCAGCACAGGGCCCCTGCAAAGTTTCTGCATCACAGGGATTCCTTCCCTCCTGCTCTTTGCACAGGGAGCAGGGCTCCTCCTGGGAGTGCTGTGCCGGTGAGGAAGGAGAGACTTTGCAAACTTGACTTCCTCCCTCACCTTGACTCTGAGATGAGCTTTGTCTCCCTTCACATCCTGTGGTTTCAATAACATTAGCTCAGCTTTGGCTTGGGCTGGCTGCATGTCAGTATTTTGCAAATCAAGAAGCAGATATGACTTTTATTTTTCTAAATGAAAGAAAGATGACTTTTAAGTACAAATGGCACCAGATTTGGTCCAATCAGCAGTCCAGTGGGAAGAGGTGATGAGGGAATTGGCATTTTATTTCATGTGCCTGACACAGAAGGGGAAAAAACCCCTACCCCCCCGAAACAAACCTACAACAAAGAGCTGACTGATTTATTACTGCGTTGATGTTTAATTTTGGATGCATTATTTAAAAAGGCTAATTATGGATGCATTAATATTTATGGGCTCCAGTTGAAGCTGATAGAAAAGTCCATGTTCTAAGCTGGTGAACATTATTATTTTTTTCACGTCAAGAGTTTTAGGGTTTGGAGGTAGTTTTAACTATGTGTCCTGCAGTCGAATCATAGCCAAAGAGCATGACAATACCTCCTGGGATGATGCAATACTTTAAAATACCATTTGTAGACAGGCGTCTTTAATGGATCTCTCTGGAGTTAATAGCCTTTCAGATCCAGGTTTCATATTTTGTGGAGGAAAATCTATACGTCAGCCTGATAAATTCTGTATTAGGAACAATATGCTTTTCCATGAGGCTAATGTTTTTCCTGTGGAGATCTCTGATCACTGTGCTTTATGTTTTCTTTTTATATTTGGACGGCTTTGCTTAGGTTGGAAGGCAGAGTTCTGCATGTCGAATCATTTCTCAGCTGAGGACAAAGTGTTTGAGTGAGATTTTTCAGATGGTTGTGGAGAGATGGGAGGCTAGTGAGGCAGCTCTTTGCTGATGTCAGCTGGGGTGGCTCCAAGGGAAGCCAATGCAGCTCCACCAAGTGCACCAGGGAGAGTCTGACCCTTCTTATTTTCAGCAGATATCTGGAAAGGCATCAGCAAAATGTGGGCTGTGGGGCTGGTCCTGCTGCTGCATGAGCACTCTGGCTCTCTTATTTCCCACCACCTTGGCAGGTCTTCTTCCCATGCATTTTGAAGGGCTGCTGGAACCTGCCTGCTCAAGGGAAGGGTTGCAGAAGGGAAGCTGTATCTGATCACTTCTGCACGAGAGGAGGGTACAGAGGGGGTTGTGCTGCCTGTATGTTTGGCTATGATGTTCTGAGCAGAGGGGATACGTTCCAGGGAGAGCTCCAAAACCGTTCCATCTGTTAATGCAGGGCTTTATGTCTGTGTGGTGGAACTGTCCCCATCACAGACCAACATCAGTGGCTATTAGGCTACTTTGTGCAGGGTCCCTGGGAGCCCTGGTTTGGAATTTGCATCTTCTCTGGGGCTTCGTTCCTTTCCAGGAGTCACCTGGGAAGCTTCTGGAGGTCCCAGCTTTGTGTACTCACGGGTCCTGAGGGGCTCAGGCATGTATTTTCAGGCAGTGGCATCTTTTGGGCATCTTGCTCCTAAAGGCTTGGGCATTAGGCAAGGAAGCCTCTGGCTGAGGTGTGGGATATGCACTGAACAGTGAAGTGGAAACTAAGAGTTTGATGCAAGGAACTGAGCCCTTGCAAAGGGGGATGTGTGTGGCTGAGGGTCACTGCTAGCCCACAGCAGGGGAGCAGGGCTGCCCACAGCCTTGTCTGCAGCTCCTGGGGACAGGCTCTGGTTCGTGCAGTGGAGAATGAGATGAAAACCCCCGTGGCTGGGCCTGGGTGGATTCCCTTGGGGGTTTCCCATGGGACACCGATCAAGTGCAGGCATTTAAAGGCTGCTCAGCACCTTTGATCGTGTAATGAATCAGCCTGAGTCCAGCGCGTGCACAGGCAGATGTTGAGGTCGCCTTTGTCAGAGTTAAATGCCTTCTTCAAAGCATTTGTGGGGAAATGAGTCCCCTTTTAAGATAAAGATGTAACACCAGGCTCCCTGCCTGCCTCTGGCTGAGCTTGCTGGTGAGCTGGGGGAGTAGGGAATCCTCACAGAAGGCTAGTGAGCAATTCCAGGGAATAGTAAGATGTATTTATTTCTTCCTGCTGTTTTCATGTTTCTTTGCTGGATTTCTCCTTTGGAAACTCTGTTTCATAAATCCTGTTGTGGTTTGGCTTTTTGGAGTGTGTGGCTGTGGGAAGGGAGCTGGCAAGTGGAGTGGGATGGGGAAGAAGATGAGAGCTTTGGTGCTTCCTTTAATTCTGTGGGCAGGTTTTGCAGAGCTGCTGGTTTTTCAAGCACCAATGTGCTCAGTGTATCGCCAGCATGTCCTGTCAATGTAATGTGGAAGCAAAAATCCAGGTGCTTGCACAGGGAAAGGGGGAAAATCAGCAAGTCTGATTCCAAGAGGGAATCTGAGCATCCTGGAAACCTGTCTCCAGTCCAGGAGATGGTCATGATGCTATCAGCCTTGTAGTTGTGCCTCAGTGTAGTGACAGCTGTGACACCCATGTCCCATCAGCTGCAGGGTGCTGAATTTCTCTGAAATAGAGCAAGGGCAGACATGCCAAATGACTCCTCCAGGCTGGAGAGATGTGACTCTGCTGTGTCTCCATCCCACAGGTCAGGCTTTCCCTGTAAGCCTCCATTAAGTAAATGGGATTTTAATGCATGTCCCAAGGGCTGGGAGCAGCAGAGTTGTGCTGGTAGGGCAGGGCTGGGCTGTTCTGGTGGCCGAGGCACCCATGGGACAATGCCAGCCCTTGTGGCACTGGGCTCCTCTCTGCAGCCTCTCCTTCTGCCTGCACATAGCATGGCTGCTTCCCTATTGTCCCACTGCTGCTCGTTTCCAGATGCTTACAGATGCTTTCTTTTCAAAGGAATGGACAGATGGCTGCAAGCAGTTGAGTGAGTGTATCTGAGTTTTCATGGCTGAGCTGCGTGGTGGTAACAGATCCCTGTGCTGAGGCAGGTGGAAAATCCTGTAGGATGGCCCCAGAGATAGCTCAGGATTACCTGTTTTATGTCATGTATGTTGTTAATGAGAAGGGCTGGTACAGCCTGATCTTACACTTCAGTAAGGGGAGGCAGCTGAATGTCTTTCAAGAGAGTTATCTTAAAACCCAGGGCATGATTCTGCATCCTCCATGTGATAGTGGATGCTCTGGACCACACTGTGAGTAAGGACCTTGGCAAAACCTGGCAGGGATGGGAAAGAATTGGGTTGGTGTGAAAGGAAGGACAGAAATGGATTGAGATGGGCAGGAATGGAGGGAGGTGAGAGCTGACTCCCATCCCACTGGGAGCTTTTCCTGGGCACCAGTGAGTCTTTATAGGGGCTAGGGAGCCACTGACTGTCTGGTTCCACTGCTCTTCAGAATTTCCCCTTCTCCCTAGGGTAGAGAGATGGATATAAAGCCCAAGGCATTGCAGTTCAGCCCCTCAGCCCTGACAGCTGCTGCTCCAGATGCAGGCTGTGCTGGAGCTGAGTATTCACTAAGGATGCATCCTCCTGCCAAGAGGAGATCTGAGGAGCAGTCGGGGGGCTCACAGGCGGCTGTGCTGTGCCTGTACAGATGCTGTTTTCATCAACACTGTGTTTATAATTTCCCTTCTTAATGGACCTCCCCTGCTCTGCTCTTGGTGCCATTCAACTTCCCCCTGTTCCTCCTCCCTGCCCTTCACTCCATGTCCTTCCTTCCTTCAGGGATGTGCTGTGCCATAGAAATAGTCTGTGTGTGTGTGCAGTGCTCACACCTCCTGTCCCCCTCGTGCTTGCTGCTCAGGCTTATCTCACTCCTGTGGATGCTGTTTTTGTTTTCTGCCCCTGCTGTTCAGTGTGATGAAGAACTTTGGGCTCCTTTGGGCACGTGGCATGCCTGGGGCTGGCAATGCAGGAAGAAGAGTGAGTGAGGAGTCTGGATCCAGCACTGCTGGCCCTCCACACTTCCCATCAGCTACAGCTTTGCTTTGGGTCATGTGTGGAGACAGCTGGAACCTCTCCATGGTCACTGGAGGTGTCTGCACACTCAGGGAGGAGTCAGTCCCTGAAGATACCCTTGGGTCTGGGCTCATCCTGCAGTGATACTTTTGGTTCTGTACCCACCCTGGAGAGGCATCTTTGCTGTCCTGTGCCATCCACACCTCTGCTTCTCTGCAGCCCCCCAGGTGTTTCCCTCCATGGCATTACCAAGTTTGGGATCGTTTATGGAAGTGGAGGGAGCAGTGCTGGGAGTTTTTGGCCCAGCTGTGGGGTGAGATTTGAGCAAGCATGGTGGCTGTGGAGAGGCTCTTGCTTTGGCCCTGAGGCACTCAAAGTTGGGCAGAGCTGCTCTATTGCCTGCAAGAATGCCTGCCCTGGCTGGGGGAGGTTTCAGGTCAGCAGTGAGCCTGGATTTGTTTTGGCATGGGGCACTTGGCACAGAGTGACCCTGAAATGCTGCTCTGAGGCTGGTGCCACGCCTCTCTCACAAGTTCATCAGGAGGCAAGGAGGGCACTGCCAGTGGGTCTGGCCCCCTTTCCCTGCCTTGTCTGGGCTTCATCTCCACCAGCACCTGGCAGGGCTGGGGAGGAGGCAGATGGGGAGCAAGCTGTGGGTCCATATCAGTGCTGCACCCCCACCATCGGTTTTCTGCCTCACTGGGCTTCTTGCTCTCCTGGCACGCTTTGGGGAGGCGGAACACTTCAACACATGAAGGAGAGCCTCCCTCTAATTACCAGGCGTGATGAAAGCCTCTTAGGCAAGAAGTGATGAGGGAAGAGTGCCTGACCGTGGGAAGGAGAGAGACGGCACAGATGGCATCATGCTGCCAAGCAACCTGCTCCTGCTCCAGGAGCAGACAGCAATGGCACACGGACACCCCGGGGTATGGACACACTGGGACACAGCCCCAGCCACACTGCCCAGCCTGCCCAGCAGCCAGGGATCCCTGCCTCAGCTCCTGTCCTGGGCTTTGGGCAGCCTTGCAGGGTGCTGTGGTGGTCAAACAGCCGTGCTGGGGCCAGCAGGACTGAGGCAGGCTGTGAACAGTGTTTCACCATGTTACTGGCACCCAGGTGCTGACTTACTCACCACTTTGTCCTGGACTGGCTCTAAACGCAGCAGAAATGCTGCAGAGCAATGTGTGTGTGGTGAGTGCTCTCACAGTGGCATTTGATGTCCTTAGAGCAGAAAGAGAATCTTGGCAGAAGGGAGAGTGTGGAAGCTATCACTGAGGATGGGGCTTTAGCAATGGCTCAGTTAAGTTGAAGCAACTGGGAGGGCTCAAGTAGGGAGGGGAAACTATGCACCTCAGTGTGTGCATGGAGGAGAGCCCGAGATCCTTTGACAAGTGGAGACCAGGAGACCAGCTGGGACCTGCAATAATTAAATGACAAAGGAGACCCTCAGGTGAGGAGGATCTTGAAATAGCCAAGATTTGGCTTTGACCCTGAAGAACTACAAAGTGGAGCTGTAGCTGTTGGGGCTGGGGCGCCCAGGGCAGGGCTGCATCAGGAACTTCACCCAGCTGCTTTGAGATGCTTTGTGAAGTGATGGAAAGGGGACTGGAAAGTCTTTGCTGACCCTGAAGGACCAGGTGACTGGAAAATCTCTTCTTTGGAGGATGGGGAGGGCGATTCCTGGGAGGTTTTGCTGCAGCTTGGTAGCTGGGCCCCAGCATGTGGCTTGTGGCTGCCTGTGCCTCTCTCTTATGTGACCTCTCTGGGGCTGAACTACTCCCATGAGGATTAATTAATGTCTCACCCCTCCATATCCTGGATTTATCTGTCCACTGGTCGTGCCTGAGCCCTTAGCACGAGGGCAGGAGCTATCCTTTGCCTTTGTTTGTGTTCCCTATTTCCCCCACCCTCTGCACCTCCCTCCATCAAAGCAACCAGAGATAGGAGGCTGGGGCTCTGCTTTTAAGTTGAATCTCTGCAGCTGAAATAAAATTGCATATATTTGCATAAGGAGCATCTCAATTAGCATATTTGTGGGTAAAGCTAAAAGGGCTGTTCATTTGGAAGTGAAAATGTGAGCGAAACATGGAAATGACTTCCAGCCCCCTTTGCAAGCAGCTTAATTAAATATTTCCTTAGTGTGTGAGCATGGTTTTAGGAAGCTCTTGCTGTATATGTAATGGTGTGTGAAACCCCAGGGCAGCCTGGGAGACCTGGTCCTGCAAAGCCTTGGGCGTGTCTTTGCACCCTGGGCTGCCCTCACCGTGTGGCTCTCTCAGGTCCCCACACCTCCAAAGTGACAATTCTGCTGGAGGGTGAGGGTTTTGGTATACCAGCCTCTGCCACCGAGGATACCTTCTCTGGGAGGATTGTCTTTCTGCTGCCTCACAGGGTGATGCTGTGTTTTCCTGTCGTTTCCCAGGGATAGAGGCAGAGAGGTAGCTGTGATTAGGAGGAGGATTGGGCTGGGCAGGGCTGCCTGCCTCCTGCCAGAGCTGTGTTCAGGGAAAGAGCCTGTCTTTGTTTAAATATAATTGCTTTGGGCCTGATCCTTTTGATGCTTGGATCAGTGAGGAGCAGGTATGAACCTTCTAGGGAGAAAACCAGTGCTGCTACTTTTCTTTTTTCTTTTTCTTTTTCTCTTTTTCTTTTTCTTTTATTTTTTTTTCTTTTTCTTTTTCTTTTTCTTTTTCTTTTTCTTTTTCTTTTTCTTTTTCTTTTTCTTTTTCTTTTTCTTTTTCTTTTTCTTTTTCTCTTTCTTTTTCTTTTTCTCTTTCTTTTATTTTTTTTTTAAGCCAGGCTGATTATTTTTACTGCCTTTTAGCTTATGCCTCAGTAGATCTCCCATCTCCTCCTTGGGAGAACAGCTTGGTCTGCACAGATAATGCCTGGTGCAGACCTGCCCTGTGAAGGCTTGTGTATTAAATAGGGGACCTGTCTGCCATGTCCCCCCAAACAGCATGGCAGGGAGGGCTCAGCCTCTTCCCTCCCCACAGGAGTGGAACCCACAAAAGTCTCCCTGCAGCTGGGGGATACCCTGTGCCTGCAAACAGGGATGCCTGGGAGGGGGTTAGCAAGGGAAGCTAACCAGGTTGCCGAGGTGCTGCTCCTGTGAATGGCTGTGGGACTCTCTGTGTCCCCTCCTGCTTTGGGGAGAGCCACCAGGTCCCTGGGGCTGGTTTCATTGCTAAGAGGAATGGAAAGCAGAGCATGGGGCTCCTGGGTGCTGAACATAGCCCCAGAAAAGATGGGGAGAGGGGAGCAGGAGTGATCCCTGTGCACAAAGAGCCCCGAGAGGAGGCTGGGGGGGAGGTGGGAGCGTCTGGGGCTGAGGAGGGGTGGCAGCCACAGACACAACGCATGAGCAGTGTGCAGGGCTGGGGCTGAGGGAGGAAGGGAGGGGGTCACACACACCCTATTGTGAGCAGCTGAAAGGCTCTACAGTCCCGAAATGTTAATCTGACCCAACCTTTTGCCAGTTATAATTTTCCTCTCAATGAGCATGCATTAATCTGGCCCTTTCTCCCCTGTTCCCCTGTGGTGCAGAGCCCTTGTTCTGCTGCCTCTTGCTAAAATCGCCTTTCAGTGAACCCAAATAAAGCTCCCAAAGTCTGGAGCTCGGCCCCTGCTGGAGTGGGGCAGTCAGGGTCAGCCTGCCAAGAGGAACAGGGAACGTGGCTTCTTCAGCTGGGATACAAATCCTGCAGTGCCTAAAGACTGTATCCCCCCACCCAGCCATGGGCAAAGCCTGGGGGTTCAGGTTGTGCAGGCATCTCCCTCCCAGTGCATGGCCCATGCCCCATGGATAAAGGATCCTTTCCACCCCGAGGAGCATCACCTACAGATGCTGTCCTGCTGAAGCATCCCAAGAAACGTCCCCGTGGACTCTGCCTTGATGCTGCCCTAACACTGCCCCCTTCTCTCCCTGTGCAGCTGCCTGTCCTGTGTGAATGGCTCCTTCCCCTGCCACTGGTGCAAGTATCGCCACATCTGCACCCACAACGCTGCTGACTGCTCTTTCCTGGAGGGACGTGTCAAGCTCTCTGAGGTAAGACAATGAAACTGCTCCCCTTGCCTGTTCTGGTCCTGTCATGGCCTCCTGCCCTCTGGGGAAGGTATTGGAAGAAGGCAAACTCCTTCAGAAACCATTCCTACTGCCTCTCCTGGGGTGCTGAGACTGCCTGAGGAGCAGTGAGGGAGGAAAGGGAAATGCTGATGGAACTATGTGCTGATGGGGAGAGGCTGTGTGGCTGTGGAGAGGCGGCTTGGGAAGTTGGCTGAAGCCTGGAGCACTTTAGGCTGAGTGAAAGGAAAAACAAAGGCAGAGACGCTGAAGCATTTTCCTTTGATGTTTGTGAGGGGAGCAAGCTTGAACTGTCATTGCAGAACAACTTGTTTTTGGAGAGGAGAGGTTGAAATCTGTAAAACAAACTGTTTTGCTGCACCTCGTGCCTTCTTCATCTCAACTGCTTTGCTAAGGAACATGTTCTTTTGTGGGGGTTCATCCTGTGCAGCATCCGTGCCACCCACTGGGGAAACCTGCCATCAGCAGGGTGTTTGCAGGACATCCTGATGTCCCCAGCCTGTGGTGGCATTGCTGGCTGCTTGGCTTGGCTATGGAGGTCTGGAAAGCCACTGCTGGCTCTACAGTAAACGCTGATTTGGATCCTGAAGGGAAAGTTACGGGAAGGAAACTCTGTCCCTATTCTGGAAGGGGGCTCCAGGTAACTTGTCTGGGTTTTCCATTGACTGTACAGTGGGAAGGATCCTGTTGCCTTCAGGGGAATATACTAACCTGAGAAAGTTGGGAAAAGCTGTTTTCTCCTAGCTTGTGCTGTGAAGAAATCCAGTGAGCAATCTGCCTATCTCAGGCATTCCAGAAGCCTGCTCCTGAGGTCATGCTTCCAGCCAGCCCTGGCATTGCTTCTGCAAATGTGACACATGGTGTCCAGACCACTGGAATCCAGCAGTTCTGGTCTGCCCATTCCCCTCACCAAGGCCATGGTATCTGTCCCCCTCCCTGCCAAGTGAACCCCAAAGCCTCTGGCTGTACTCTACAGTGGTGGTGCCCTTAGGATGTGTGCAGCTCTCCCATGGACTGGCTGCTCAGGAGCTTGTGTCACTCCTCAGTGTGAACCGGGTGTTCCCCAGCAGACCTTTTGGCCACACTGGGAAATGGCCCAGTGCCTGGTTTGAGGTTTGGATTGCCTTGCACATTGGTGTGGCTTCAGCAGTTCCCAGCAGGAATGGTGAGGCACCCTCAGAGCAGCTGCAACTCTGGGCTCTGTGACCAACTGGGATGATACATCCTGTCCCCATCCCTGGCCATCCTGTCCCCAGCAGGGTGGTGTGGAGGGTGGGGGGGCTCAGTGCCAGTCCCATGGCACCACCAGACAAGTTAATAGTAGACATCCAGCCCCATCCTCTCTGCAGGAAGGTTATTTTAAGCAGGATTTGGTCTGTCTGTGTTGGCTGGAGTGTGGTGGGCACTGGTCAGGAAATGCAGGGGCAGAGGGTAATTCTGTCTCTGCTCCTTCCCATGGGTAGTTCACCACAATTTCCTGGGTGGGAAAGTGGTTGTTTTGTAGGAAAACAGAGTGACCCATGGCATTCTGTCCTGGGCATGCTAGGAATGTTTGTCTGGATTTCTGGGGGTAGCAGGGCTGGAATGGGGCAGGGGTAGGAGCCACCACTCACTAAATGTGCCTGAAACAGTGACAGCAGTCAGGATGTCTCTGTCCATTGGCTGTGATAGCTTTAAAGCCTGGGCTCTGGAGAAGAGGTGATGAAGCAGCACAGGCTGCTGTTCTTTTTTTGTCACTCATGGTGTGCAGTGGTGACCAAAGGTGGTCAGTGATGGACATTGGAGCATCCCGTCCCAGAAGGCTGCTCTTCTGAGACAGCCTCTGCTGATGCAGAGCTGCTGTGGAGGGTGAAAGGCTCCTGGACTGTGGGGAACAAGTGTTTTTGTTCAAATTAGGTAGGTTCTGCTTTGTTTGTTCTTCATTTCCCGTCAGTGGCAATGGCTGAGGACTTTGTGAGGGAACCTCAAAGCTGGGTCAGGCCCAGTCCCAGACTGCCTTCATCTTATCTCTGCTGATGCACAGCCCTGCAGCTGGAGCTGGGAGCTGCCAGAGAAACCCAAATGGCAGCATTTGCAATGTGATTCTGAAGCTCTTACCTCTCCAGACAAACCTGGACACCCATTTCATGTTCTCATCCAGCTAGAAAAATGGTTTTAATGGAGAAAATCTGAGTTGTGTGATGTTTGGGAATTTGTGTGAGTTGGGGCCTTGCTTTTCTGCTTATCCCATGCCTTCATAGCTGCCTCCTCCTGGGCCCTGGGGCTTTGCTGGGAGGGACTATTTTTGGCAGGATACAGAGCTCTGTGGGCTGTGCAGAGTGTTCCCAAGGGATGGAAGTGCTGGGCAATGCCAGAGCAAGTTGTGTCAGCAGTTGGAATTGCTCGTAGGGGAAATGAGTTGTCCTTGTACCCCCACCCCTCCGGGCACCCTGGGCGCCCACCAGCACCAGGTGTTTCCTGTTTGGGCACAGCCTGACATTTTTGCTGGATGAGACACTTCTGCTGGCAGATGTGGAGCGTGTGACATCATGGGGGGGATTGGGCTCAAACTGCGAATCAGCAGAATGAGCCCACCTGCCTGTGTGGGGAGAGGGACACACGTGCCTGCTGTGCTCCCTGGGCACATGCAAACAGCCATGGTGAGCCCAGCCTGGGGGGCAAGGACTTACCCACCACCCCGGCTGGGCTGCAGCAATAATGACTGAAAAAAGAGGAGATGGAAGTGTTGGAGAGTGAGCCAGGAGTTAATGCTTGCCAAGTGTGTTTGTGCCCTGTGGGGAAGGCTTGTGCCACCCACGGGGTCCCCCTGCAATGTGGAGGAGATCAAGCAGGCAGGGGCTGCTTCCTCTGACAGCATTTCCAAGCTGGGAGCTGGTGGGGAACAACCACCATGCCCATGGGGATCTCCATGGAAATGGAAACTGGTGAGAGGTGTCTCCCCACTGTGAGCTGAACTGATTCTGGAAGTGGGGGAAAACTGAAGCCCCACTTTGCAGAGTGGCAGCCCTGATACAGAGCAGGGCAGAGCAGTGTCCAGCGTCCCCAAACTGCCCCAGCTCTGTTACCATCTCCAGTTTGGGGCTAACACTACTGCTCCTCTCAGCTTTTATTTTGTTTAGTATGTTTTGGAGATAAATAGTTTCTTCCCTTGAAAACTGTGCTTTTGGGGAATACAGACTTGTGAAGAACGAAAACTTAAAGAGTAAAAGTAGTTGGGTTTTTCTGTCAAGATCTGCTAAATGAAACAACTTCTTTTTCTTTTCTCTGCATTGTTTGAAAGTTAATTAATCATACCGGCTGAGATAAAGCCTGGAACTTTGCAAGGTTCAGCCTGGCTTGCTGCAGGATGGCAGGAGGCAGCTGGGCAGCCTTGGTCACACATGGCTGCTGGCGGCCTTGGGGCCAGAGCTGCCCCTGCAGCTGCACTGTGGCTGTCAGAAGCTTTGTGAGGGCAGTGGAGCAGCTGTGTCCACTGCATTTCTGTTTTTAAAGCAGCTCACATGTTATTCCCTCTTGATGATATTTCAAACCAACACTCCCAGGAGTAGCTGCCATAGGTGTGAGACCTCTGCCCAGCTCAGCAAAGCCAGGGTGGGATTGCATCAGGCTGTTGTTGCTGAAGTGTTACAAACTGGGGCTGCAGAGCTGTTTTGCTGCCTGAGCTCATTTATTTTTGCTCCCCTGTGCTTTGCACACAAGAGTCACCAGCTCCCCTGGAGCAGCTGGGAGCCCGTGGCTATTAAAAGTGGAGTGCTTTGCCCTCCCAGTGTGTCTTTCCCCAGGGGCTGGCAGGGAGGTGCTTTCCTCTCCAGCTCAGACTCAGCAGCATCCCCTGGCTGGAGTCACTCATTGTCTGCTGGGCAGCCTGCAGCTGGGCTGAGTGGGGTGACACTGCTTCGAGCTGGTGCAGATAGAAGCAGCAGCAGCAAAATTTGCTGCAGAGCAGGTTCTCTGCCACACTGCAGGAGCACATTGCTGTATCAAAGAGGGAAAAGGCTTTTTTGTCTACTTATGAAGGAAGGGGGATGGAGGCTGTAAGGGAGCAGGGGGGCTGAGCAGGTAGCTTGACAATGCACAGTCCAGGGGGCGTTTACTCTGAAACCTACTGCCTGCAATGATGGCATCCAAGTCCATATTGTTACCAGTTGGCCCAAACATGTGTTGCTGTTGCAGTGGCAGGTTAGAGATTCCCGAGATGGATCCTCTCCCCATCTCCCACCTAAATCAACCTGAGCTGTAGAAAACACTCTACTGCCCTGCTACCAGATTCATTTGTGCTCTTCTTTCCTGTCTTCAGGGTTTTGAGCAGAGCAGGCATAGGATGCTGGTCTGGGGCTGCTGCACATGAGGATTTTCTCAAGCATGTGCTCAGGGTGGTGTTTTTGCTAAGCCTGCCAGCCAGGAACGGGTCACAGGGGTGCTGGGGGAGGCTGTGCAGTGTTCCTGTCTCATCATCTGCTTCTTGTTCCCCTTGCAGGACTGCCCCCAGATCCTGCCTTCCACCCAGATCTACATCCCCGTGGGCGTGGTGAAACCCATCACCCTGACGGCCAAGAACCTGCCCCAGCCGCAGTCAGGCCAGCGCAACTACGAGTGCATCTTCCACATCCCCGGCAGCACCACCCGAGTCACAGCCCTGCGCTTCAACAGCACCAGCATCCAGTGCCAGAACACCTCGGTGAGTGTGGGCCCTTCTCTGCTCCTCCCTGCCTGCCCCAGGACCGCCCCAGCTCAGTGCATGGCCAGTTCTGCTCTCTCATGGGCAGGTAATGGGGGTTTCTGCTGCCTGTGGGGTATGAGGTGGGCTCCCTGCCACCACCCCCACCTGCACTGGGAGGCTGTTGGGGGTTGTTCTAGATAGGATCAGTGCTGAAGCCACCAGGCTTTAGGAGCAGTTCCAAGGAAATTGGTTTGCAAAGCTGAAGAAAGTTGCCTGGATTAGAGCCAGCTGGGCCCAGATGTGCTGGAGCCCTCCTGACACCAAGCTATCCCATTTTACGGGCAGGAATGAGGTAACACCTCTGTGTCCCATTGTGCACATGGAGCCCTCCACATGCAGCTGTGCCTGCCAGCCCTGCAAGCGCTTCCCCTCCTCCCCTGCAGCCTCTGTCCATCCCTGACTCCATCCCTGATCTGACCAGCAGCTGCCTCCTTCCCTGCCTACCTGCCTTCCATCCCATGCTCCCTGCATTGCTTCCTGCCTCTGTGTCCTTGCCCCCTGCAGCCCTGTCACTTCAGCTCTCTCCTGCAGCCTTCTCTGCCCTCTCCAGGCACCTTATCCACTAAGTGGGAAGGGGTTAGGCAGCCCTGGGAGAGCTGTGTGTGTGCCTCTGACTGTGCACTAGGCCCACGAGCAAAGCCACCCTGGGTGCTAATAGCCCCACTGGGAGCTGCAGTGTCTCAGCTCCTCAGCTGCCCGCTGTGCTCTACACCGACCTGCCCTCCTCTGAATGGAGCCAGCCCCTCCCTTTGCTCTCCCATTTAATCCTTTTAAAATTTGTTTTTCATCTCTCATACTGTGAAAGCTCATTTGCAGCCTAACACCAGTGCTGATCCCTGCTCCCTTTGGTGACACAAGTGACATTTAGAAGCCATTGAAGACGAGCACTGACTCCCTCCCTCCTCCAGTGATCCCAGGGCTGCAGAGCCTTTGGACAGGAGGAGCATCCTGAGCCATTGCCTCCTGCCCTGGGCAGCAGTCCTGGGGGGATGCTGTGCAGCCAGTCCAGCCTCCTGCCAGGTCTCCTCTGCCTGGAGCTGGCAGCTGTCACCTGCCCAGGTCTGTACTGTAGGGTTTGGCTGAGTTTATTCCAAAGCAGTGTGGGACGTGTGTGCTGCAGGATGCTCCCTGTAGGGCAGTGCTGTGGCTGCACAGTGCTGACAGCAGCAGCCTGATGGCTCCTGTAGGGTGCTGGGGACAGGTGCCTGTGCCAGAGGGGAGCCTTTACATAACAGGAGTGGAGCTTGCAGAGAGGCTCTGAACGATGTGGACTCATTTCTCCCTAGTATGTTTCAACTTGTCAAGCAGGAGGGAGAGTCTAAAGCACAATGTATTCCCTAGGTGTCCCAAGGGATGCTGTGGCTGCCAGGATTGGTGCCATGAGCTGCATGACCTCTGCAGCTCTTCTCCAAAGGGATAGGACAGCTATAACCAGGACCTTATCCCGGGCTGACAGTGGTAGATGTTTGACCTGGAATTGTCAGGAATGCTGTGAAAACAGCACAAATTGTTTTATGTCAGAAGGACATGTATGTGGTGTTGTGAGGTGCATGGGGAACAGGTAGCAACAGCTCCATGAGGCTGCAGTCTGGGGCAGAGGATGTGGCTTTTGGGTGCAGGGTGGCTTCACAAAGAGAAAAGGAGAGTTTTGACTTGAAAGAAGCTGCTTTGCTTTCAGGGTCTGCTTGCCTGCTTTAATGTTTGAGGGCATTGAGCCAGGCTGCATTATGGTGTGGGGGATTCAGATTCACACTTGTGTGATGTTTGTCTCCTTCGTGCCTTTTTGCAGTCCATCTGGCTGCTTGATAGTGCTTCAGGCTCTCCCAGCCATTGCCCAATGGCTTCTTCCATTGCACTTCATCCTTTGGTTTAGGATTTTGGTGTGGAGAACCCTGGCAAGTGGAGAAGTAGGGAAAGGATGACATCTTCCCAGCCAACAAGTGAAGGATGGATGCCAAAAGGCATTTAAGCATGCAGCGTTTCCAGGAGTTCAGTGGGGTCTAAACAACAGGTTAAATACTTTGTGGAATTACAGATGCTTTCCTGAATCACTGGTGAATGAAAGGCGTAATAAGTCAAGCCCCTTAAAACTCTTTGTCTTTTGTTTTAGTGCTTGTCAAACTCCAACGACTTGTTAGCACTTTGAAGAAAAGACATCTTGGTTAAATATTCAGCAGTCTATTCATTAAGGTCTGAGTGTTGACTATAAACATAGTTTGAAACACCCAATAGATCTTTGGCAAACTCAAGGGAGACCGGCTCTGGTATTCCCCAGCATCTCAGGCCATAAACCAAGCTGAAAGAACTTTTTCTGCCTCGTCACTTTGGTCTCTTTCTGCTCTTCAAGAGGAAAGCAATCCTAATGGTTTTCCATATGTATTGTAAAGATGCAAAGAGGAGAAACAAGCCTAACTAAGAAAACGAAGATCTTTGCCAATAAACTAATTTTTGCAAATTGAACGCTTTTAATCTTTTGGAGGCAGACTTTTCCAGGCTTCCTTTTTGCAGCAGAGGATGGAGAAATGGTCACCTGTCTTAATGCATAAGGTTGATGTCACTGAGATTCATTTTCCAAATATCCTTGCCTTTGCCTATTCTTTCCCATCTGACATCCCTCAACAGAGTTCATCCTCCTGATTGCTGCAGAAATGAAACAGTTTGCAGTTGAAAAGAGCCACAGTCCCAAATCTGCACTAATGCTTGTAACGTTGGACTTGATCTGATTTGGTCCTGGCCTTTGCAAAATGGCTATAGGTGCCTCTTGCTGTCAAGGGCTTGGCTTTTTCTCTCTAAAATGTTCCTCTTAAGGCTGAAATAGCCCCAGAGCTGCTCTTTCCCTTTACATGTATAAATAGGAAGAACTCCTGATCTCCTTTACATGAGCTTGTTGTCTCAGCACCTTAAATTAAGCATAATGCCTCAGTTATTTCCCTTTCTAAAGTCCCACGTGGTGAGGAGCAGCTGTGTCACCTCCCTGGCTCCCTTTTGGTTCCTTTCTCACCAGTGCCCCTGGCATGGAGAGCCCATCTTGCCCCCTGTTTCTGCTGTGGCCGTGGAGATTCCTGCCCTCTGGCTAGGCTTGGGTTGAGATGTTCACCCCAGAGTGAGCATTATTGCTGGGACAAAGTGATGTGGGTGCAGAGCAAGCTGGGCTGGCAGGGTGGGCACATGTGGGGTACCCCAGCATGGATGCTGAAGCTCAGCCCCAAGTGTGGATGCCAGGGAGTGAAGTAAGATATCTCAGATTTATGTTTTCTGCGTATTTCTTTGTTGCTGTAGAACCTGGGTGTTGCTCTGACATATTCCCAGGGTCTCAGGTTCTCATACCATGCTGGATTTGAGGCAAGAGCAATCCAGGTGAAGAAGGTTGTGTGTGATGGGGGAGGAAAGGAGGAGATCCATGTGAAAAGAGGAAAAGGAGCTGCAGAATCAGAGGCTGAGCGTTACTGTCAAGTTGTGCCGTTGTGCGGATGACGGTATTTTACTCGGCCCAGGGTATATTTATAGAGGACATAAATCATACACACATGCCCTGTTCTGAGCACTGCACACCTCCAGTATATGTATCTCTAATTAACCAGCCATGGAGAGGGAAGCAGGATTGGAGCCCACAGCCCCAGCTCCGTTCGCCAACAAAGCTGCGCTCTCCGTCCTAGCGGTGCCTACATTTATCTTTCCTGCAGCAGTGTTTAAAGTGAAAAGGGAGTATCAGGAGAGTTTGATAGGATCCAATTAAATTCCAGCAGATAAAATAATGATGAATTGCAGTTGAGCCCTGGCGAGACGCGATGTACATTACTGCCGTCCCTGTAGTGCGGGGAAGGAGTTGAGGTCATCAACTACAGAAAAATAGGACACAGCTGCAGCCCAAGCTCTCCTCCAGAAATGCAGCCCAGGGGGATGGTGCATGTGGGAGTGAGGGGGATTGCACAGGAAATTTGGATGTGTGGGTTTGCTTGCAGAGGAGCAGCCCCTCTGCTGCCTTCCCCAGGGATGGGCTGGGCAGCTTGTGGCTGAAGTGTGGGATGGATGCCCTGTGGAAAGGGGTGTGGTGGCTGTGGGGCTGCCCTGCCTCCTCTGGGATGGGAAGGACTAGTGCCTTGTCCAGTTGTCATGGCACTTGCAGGAGCATCCCAAATTGCATCTCAGTGAGATCTGCCCACAGATGTGGGGTGTTTCCTGCTAGCGGCAGCTGTGTCCCCTGTGTGGTTCCCTGGAGGCATCTTCTCAGAGTGGAATCTCTCATCCCAAGGGAAGCTGGGTAGCTCTCAGTGCCTGTTGCTGCTAGCTGGTGGATGTGTGAGCAGTGGGCTTCCTAGAATCAAAAGTGGTACTTTCAGGGCAGGTGACAGCCATAGCCCTTGTTGTGTGCAGGGCTGGTGGCGTTCCCTGCATGGGGGCAGGGTGGATGTGAGAATCAGAGATGTGAAAAGAGCATGAGGTCAATGGTTGTTACTTGGGAAGATGCCTGAGATAAGTTTTGGGTTAAGAGCCCTGAGAAAGGCCTAGCAAGGTGTTCTCTTGCCTGAACTGCATCTCTGCAGGAGACTTTGCTGGGAAGACCAGTATCTAGGTGGATGGGGCTGAAACATCCTCTGTCTTCTCTTCCACATTCTAAGCTCTTCAGGGAGGGATAGGGAGGCTGGCTGGGTTAAGTAAGGAGTCAGGCAGTTTTCATCTCAGTTGCTGACTCACTTGATGGCATCTTTTCTCCCATCCCCTTCTGTGGGCTGTGCTGCATCAGAACACATCACTTTTGGGCACCGTTAGTTTGCTCTCGGGCTGTGCCTGTTGTGTTTTGCTCCCAGAGCAAACATCCCTTTCCCATAGCTTGTCCTCATAGCAGTTGCCAGGCCAAATCATCCTTTGGCACAGCTGGGGGTCCTGGGCACCTTTGTAGAGTGAAAGATGGTCTGACAGCAGGACTGCCTGGGTGGGTGCATCCCCCCACTCACACCCATCCTGGCCTACTCTCCTGCTGCTCATCCCAGTCTGCTGCCAGCCACTGGGATTGATTAACTGGGAGGTTAATAACAGTTAAGTGTTTAATGATGTTTAACACCATGTTGGCTCTGAAAAGGGAGGAGCCAGCGTGATGGAACCTGTTGGCTGTCTGGGAGCTCTTTTTTGGATCCCATAGGATGGACAGATTGGTAAGCATCCCCTGCCTGGTCCCCACCAGTTGTGGGGCCTTCAGGGCTGGAAGGTGGCTGCTGCTTTCCTTGGATGCTGCCGCCTCCCTGGCTGTGGCTGTGCCCTTGGGTGGAGAGGCCACTTTTGTGCTTACACTATGGCAAGAGATGTTGTGAGGAGACCTTTTGGAAACACCTTTCAAAATATGAGATGCTTTGGAAATTAGAGAGGGATCTGATGGATCTCCAAGTCCCAGGAGGCCCAGCCTGGAGCCTTTGCAGCTGTGGCTCCTGCCTGTGCGCAGCCAAGTCCTGACTCCAACTCCAGCATTCTACAGGGACCAGTATCCAAGTACAGTATCCAAGCCACAGACCCACTGCTGTCTCTGCAGGGCAGGTTAGAGGCTGCTGACAGACACGCAGATGCAGAGGACACATTTTTCATTGATATCCATGTTCCCTTGGTGATCCCATGCTTTGAACACCAGCTGAGGCAACGACTCTTGCTCTGCCACTTCCCTCCACACAGTCCTGTGCTCTTGCTGCTCCCCGCTGTCTGCTCCAGCTCCCTGCCACAGCAAAGTCAGCATCCTCAGTACTGTGTCCTTTCCCAGAGGGAGACAGTCTCTCGTGCAATTGGCCTCTTGCTGTCTCAGAACCGGTGCATGAAGAGTTAATATTCTCCCTCCCTTTCCCCCTATTCTTCTTCCTCCAACCCACCTCCCAGAAGAACTAATTTCCAAAAGCAGCCGGGGCAGAGAGATGCAAATAAGTGTTTTGGACAGCTGCAGGCTGGATGCCTTCCCAAGATGCCAGGGCCCCAAATGAGACATGTCAGAGTACAAATTGAAAATGCCAATTTCACTTATGCTGCCACGTGGCTCGTCACAGCTAAATTCTGCTCCGGCGCTGCCACCACCCTCCCCAGCATGTGCTCCCTCCTGCTGCCAGGGAATGGTCTCTGCTCAGTTATGGGTCTGGCCAGCTCCTCATTGTGGTTCTGTTGAAGATATCCTTGGGTGGGAGTAGGATAGGGCAAGGTGAACAAGTCTGGACTCCTAGCCAAGTTCTGGCTTCATCTTCCCAGGCCTGGTAACAGGAATGTTGCTGAGAGGCTCTGGTGGTAGATGGTGCATGGTGGAGATGTGGTGAAGGTTGTCTGAGCAAACACAACGAGAGGTGCCGTGTCTGGAGGGTTGGTTGGGGGGTGATGGGGCTCTGCCTGTAGAGAGGAGATGGTGGTGGAGCTGTTTGATCTGCAGCTGGGTGTGTTATGTCTGACAACTGCTGTGTACAGCTGACCAACAGCAGCCTTCCTCCTTGGGGAGGGCTGCGTTTTGGGGTCCTCCACCCTGCCTTCGGGTGGGGTGGCTTGTGGGCAAAGGATCACCAACAAAAAGCTGTAATGGAGGACCAGACTTGGCTCTCACTGGCACCCTGTAGTGCTGAGGGAGGGGTGTGTTGCCTTAGCCAGGTCTCGTGTGCCCCATTTTGGTGCCGTGTCTGAGGCTGGACTGGTGATGCTGCTGTCTGGGAGAGACTCAGCACAGAAGGGACCAGCTTTGATGGTCAGGTGAGAAGGCTGAAGTGCTGTCTTCCAGGACACACTGGCCTCCTTCATGGGTCACATACCTGAGCCTTGTGGAGGGGTTGAGTAGAACAGACCCACAGCAGAGGCTCCTGTGTGGGGCAGCAGTTGAGGCAGTGCTGCAGGAGATGCTGAGGCCACCTCTCCTTGGTACAGCCTGGGGCTGTGAAAGGTGATGCTGGGACTGGCTGGAGGTGGTGGCAGGGCTGTGGCCAGCCCATGGCCGGGTGAAGCACTGCTGGTGCATCTGCTGCTCTCTAACAAACTCCAGCAACCCATGAATCATTCATTTAATCTCTCCTGACACGCCTGTCATTTTCTCAGGCGAGGAGCGGGGAATCTCTTGCCGAAGGAGGTCATTAGCTGTCAGGGATGGTTCCAAATGCCTTCCTGCCTCTGTATCGATTAAACCTCTCTGTCTGCATGCAGGGGCTTTGCAGGGAATACTGATGGTGCTGCTGGGGCTGGGACTCAGATGTTGAGGCAGGGGAGAGGGGTCTGGGTGGGAAGAGGGTGCTGGCCAGGCTAGAAAGAGAAATGGAGGTGGATATATTTGGACATCAGCAGGTCCAAGGGCCTGAATTTTGGGTCCCCTAAAGCTGGGGATTCCCTGGTATCACCCTCCTACATGGAAACTCAAACTGATGGTTCCAGTCCTGGAATGGAGTGCAGCCAATGTCCAAGCACAGTGTGGAGCTGGGAGTAGGGCATCTGGGGCTGTGGTGTGGCGGGGAGGAGTACTCTCTCCTGAGATCTTTCTGAGGGCTGGTGTGGCACTGGAGTGGTCGTTGGCTCTCTCCCACATACAGCCGTGTGGCCAAAGCTTTATGTCATTTTGTTATGGGTGGTGGGGCTGGAGGGGACTGTGAGGGACATCCTCCACTGGCTATCGGGGGTGACTCTACTGAATCCACTCTTGTTATGTGCCCAGCTTGTCCTCTCCAAGCTTCACGAGCGATGACCATAATCCCAGATATCCAACGGAGCATCCCTGGAGTGGGGAGGACATGGGGAAGGGCTTGGGAGCCTTGTGGGGAGAAGTACGTCTGTGCTGCAGAGGCACCATCTGTTTCTTCCTCTTCCAGCAGCAGCAGCTTCAGACCTTTGAGTTGATGGGCTTTGGGTCTGTTTACAAACCCTCTGTTTTGCTGCTTTATCATTTTTTGTCAGTCCAGCCCACTGGTTTCCTGTGCTGTGACTGACACTTTGACGAGTGGCTGTCAGACCTGTTTGTTCCTAGACAGCAAGTCCCAGCCAGGACCCCATTCCTCTCCTCTGGGCTGATGGGAGACATCCATGTAATGGGATTGTATGTCTCTCTATGCCACTCACCTCTGGGAGATTTTGCCTCAATAATTAACAGGCTCTGCCTCCTTCTGTTTCCTCCTGCAGTATTTCTACGAAGGGAATGACATCAGTGACCTGCCTGTCAACTTGTCTGTGGTCTGGAATGGGAACTTTGTCATTGACAACCCCCAGAACATCCAGGGTGAGTGAGGGATGGGACGGGACCTGGCCCAGTGCCCCTCAGCCTCCAGCCCACCCTGGCTCTGACCGTAGTTTGCACCAGTGCTTTGGTGGTTTTCTAAAGAAGAAGCTTTTCCCAAGAAGCTTTGGGAGGCACTCTGCTTTGGTGTTGAGTCAGGGTGCTGCCTGTGGGGGTTTGTCCCACTGGGAGTTGGTGGGAAGGGCCGAGATCAGGTGCCTTTTCTCCCCGAAGCCTTTGCCTATGGCTGGGGCACCCGTGCTGACCGTGCCGTCCCCTGCCATTGCAGCCCACCTGTACAAGTGCTCGGCGCTGCGGGAGAGCTGCGGGCTGTGCCTCAAGGCTGACCCGCGCTTCGAGTGTGGCTGGTGCGTGTCGGAGCGGCGCTGCTCCCTGCGCCAGCACTGCCTGGCCTACGACAGCAGCTGGATGCACGCCAGCAGCGGCAACAGCCGCTGCACCGACCCCAAAATCACCAAGGTACGTGGGGACTGGTGGGTGATGTGATGTGATGTGGTGGGGATGTGGATGGGGCTCTCCAGTGGCAGCTCGCAGCAGGCAGATCTACTCAGCGTTTAGTACTTGAGTGTTTTTTGCCACCGCTTTCACTTCCAAGGCTAAAATCCTCTCTCCACCACCTCCATGCACTGCGCTTTCTGGTTCATTTCCAAAATTCCAAACCCTCCTGCGCATGACTGAGGGATCCAGGAAAGCTCTAGGTTGCTTCTTGTGTTGCCATGTAGCTCATCATCATCATCCCATTTCCCTGACAGATTTTATGACCTTTGCTTATAAGATTGCATATATTAATATTCACATGCCTGTTGGGCTGGGATCCAGGTTCACAAGGAGAGACTGGTGGGTATTTCAGCTGGATACCTTCTGCTAACCCACAGCTGGCCAGGCCTTGATGGTGTTAATTACTGGAGTCTTAGCACAGGATCTGATCTGTTTGGGTTTCAGTCCCTTATCTGATGGAGGCTGGAAATGAGAGTCTTGGCTTTTCTCAGTGCGTGCTGCCTGCCTCTCACATGGATGGGCCCTGCAGTGTGCTGGGTGGCAGCCATGTGGAGAGAGGGGGGAACAGCTCTGCTGGGCATGTCCCTGCCTGCAAAGAGCCCTGCCTGCAAGAAGTACTGCCTGCAGAGTTGCCTGGGGCTGGTGGAGTGCTGGCAGGAGAAGGGATCCATTCCTCAGGAAGTGGGATTGAGCCTCAGATCCTGCATCCCTACATGGAGGTCTGCTGTTGTGTGCAGAGCTGCAGGGCTCCCTGTCAGCTTCCCACCGTGCTCAGGCTGAACTTCCCAAATTTGGACCCCTAGGGATGATGGGAGTGGAGAATGCTGTGGGGCAGGTCATGGTCAGGGTGGCCTCGCTTTAGGCTGTGCCCTTGTCCTCTTGTGTTCAGGTGACCAGGGCTGCAGGCATTTACACACAGCTTCCCAGCAGCTGATGCTGCCCAGCATTGGTAACAGCAGTTGGTCCTAACAGCTCTCCCACCCTGAATCATTATGAAATGTTACAGTAATTGCAGGTGCAGCAGGAACAGGTCTATTAGCAGGTGGGCTTGACCTTGGCACTGCTGTGTGTTAATGCCCTGGGAGGTGGCAGTCGGTGTGGATGTGCAGTAGCTGTTGGTGTGATGTTGCTCCTGTAGCCTGCCTGTTGCCTGCTGCCTCCCACTACCCTACTCCCACATCTGGGCTGTGGGCATGCTTGCAGATGGTCCAGAGAATAGCCTAGTGCAGAGAGGGCAGCATAGGCTGATGGGGGAGAAGTCTCCTACAGTGGTTTCGTGAGGAGGTTCCCTTTCTTGCTGCCCAGCTCACCAGGATGCAGGTGTCTTCATGGGTGGTGGGGCTGGCCTGGGAGATGACCATGATTCTTCAGCCTTGGGGTGAAGAATCATTGTTCAGTGGTGGGGACAAGCCTCTTCCAAACCTCTGTGGTGTCTTGCCTATTGCTCACTGTGACCCTCAGAGTGACATCCTTTCTCTTGGGAAGGGGGTACCCCTTGGCCTCTGCACTTCCTGGCCGTGCTGTGGCCACCAGAGCTGAGAGCAAGCCAACTGCTGGTACCCGCTGGAGCTGTTTGCTTGTTGATGTAAAAGGACCCTATGAAACCAATTAGGAGAAAAGCAGCATTTTTTGTTGGGGCCAGGGGTCCGGAGGTGGAGGGGGAAAAGGGGGGGTTGAGCAGCTATTGCTCTTCTTGGTAGTTCCCCCCTCCCACACACCTTGTT
The DNA here is from genome assembly GCA_037013685.1 of Acridotheres tristis. NCBI lineage: Eukaryota > Metazoa > Chordata > Aves > Passeriformes > Sturnidae > Acridotheres > Acridotheres tristis. Next base: position 10,854,988 of record CM072899.1, on the reverse strand, counting down.
TAGCTGTGACCTCCCTGTGCTGGGTGGCCAACGATGTCATTTCATTCCTGGGCTCCTTCGTCCCCGAGCGCGTGGCCCTTGTCAGCTTTGCTGCGGAGGAGGAGGAATCGAACAAGCCAGAGCAGCTTTTAACACTCATTTAGAAACACCAAACAAACAGCCACTCCTTGCCAGCTGCCCCACCAGAGCTTTTTTAAAGGGGAAGAGACCCAACCTGATGCTAGCTGCAACTGCTAGAACAAGCTCCAATGCCAGACTTGTGCAGGGGCTGAACAGGCAAACAGTGGTTCCCCACAGCCCCAGAGGGTTTTGTTGCTGTGTAAATAGTGAGCTGTGACTACCCAGCATGACCCAGGGCTCAGGCACCAGTCCTATCTCTGATGCTGGCCTGGGACATGTCCTGCCGGATGCCTGTGTGGAAGGGGCCTGGGTGCTTCTGTCTGAGTTTGTGTGTGCAGGTCACCAGCCCAGTGTGAATCCAGAGGGTGGAAGTTAATCCCAGTGGCAATGGCTGTAGTGGGGCTGTGCAGAAGCAGCCCCTGGCTCCATGCAGCCCATCAGGGTTGATGATGAGAACAGCGTCCACTGCTGCATGTTTCCCACCCTAAGCCCATCCGCTTTTCCTTGCTGTGAAGATGATGTTCAGAAATGAGCCCTTCACAAGAAGGAGGAAGAGGAGGATCCATCTGGCTCAGGCCCCAGGGCTGCAGCTGCTCAGATTTGCCAGGAATGGAAAGGGCTTACACGTGCTTGGTCGTGGCTTGAACCTGTCCAGGAGCTGGGCTTAGTGCAGGCAGAGGTGCCTGTCAGTGCCAGAGGGGATCTCAGCCAGGAGAGCAGAGGAGGCCATCACCTGCAACAGAACCATCCCTTCCCCTGCGTTAGGGTGTGATTTCTTCCTGGACTGACCCAGCCTGCATTCCCCTTTCCTCTCCTGCTGCCTGCAGCTGCCTTTTCTTCTGCTGTGTCTTCATGGCCCTGGGGACCCAACTGTGTCCCCAGGCCTACCCAGGGCATGCAGTTCTGCCATTCATCCCCGTTAGTGCTGCAGGTGGGTGCTTGACCTCAGGGCCAGCAGTCACTGATGTAAAACTGCCTGAAATTGCCTGGTTGGAGGCAGCGTCCCCACATACCTTGGAACAGGGCCCACACCTCTGTTCATCCCTCATTCTGCCACTGTCTGTCAGGCCACACCTGTCTGCTTTATTGGGCATCATCCTGGTAAATGAGGTGTGATGCTATGGTGAGGTCCCCTCCCTTCCCAACTGGCCTCAGCAAAGGGTTTGCTGGTGAAAAGAAACTCATTTCCCCCCTGCCTGCCATTTCACCTCTGCAGGGACCTGCTGGACACGCTTTCTCCTTTGAGGACATCTTGGACATGAGAATCTCATCCCTGGGCACCCAGGACCTAGCCAAAAGCCAGGCACATCTAGGGGCTTCCTTGCTGGTTCAGCTGGAGCCAAGGCTGATCCTGCCCTGTCTTCTTTGACTCTTGTGTCCTTGTCACCTAGGAGATGGCTGTGCCTGCAGCAGGGTGTCCACATCCCAGCCCTTTGCTTGGACACATATCTCCTGGCTTTTCTCTGGGTGGATTTTGTGGATACAGCTGTCACTGAGGAGGTCTTTCCTGCTCTGTGGGCAGCTTAAAGATGTGCTGGCATTTCTCATCACCTGTCTGCTCCTTGCTGCTTGTAACACACATCCTGCAGCTGCTTGTGCTGCAGCCTGCCTGAGTGAAGTGTCCCTACAGCTCTGCATCCTTGTGACAGACCATACTCTCTCCTAGTTGTTCCCTGAAACTGGCCCCAGACAAGGAGGGACCCGTCTGACCATCACTGGTGAGAACCTGGGCCTGAAGTTTGAAGATGTTCGCTGGGGTGTCCGAGTGGGCAAAGTGGTGTGCATCCCCATCGAGAGCGAGTACATCAGTGCTGAGCAGTAAGTGCCTGGCGAGGGGTGGGTGTGCTCCAAACCCCCTCAGGAGGGTTAGGGACAGCAGTGATGATGTTCAAATGCTGCCCGTGGCTGCAAAAGACATAGAGCTGATTGGGCTGAACTGGGAGGGAAGTACCTGCTGGTTATGGTTGCTCTGTGAAGAGCTCAAAGGCTTTGGGGAAGCTTCTCTGAGGGCTGGCAGTGTCAACTGCCACCGCCTTGGTTTCTCGTGGATCTGCTGGCACCTGAGACCTTTGCTTCACACAGGGAGTGTCTCGGTGCCAGGACACTGAGAGTTTCTTACTCTCATCTCTTAGGATTGTGTGTGAAATCGGAGATGCCAGCCTGAGCAAGGTGCATGAAGCACGGGTAGAAGTGTGCATCCGTGACTGCTCACCCAGCTACCGGGCCATATCCCCCAAGACCTTCACCTTTGTGGTAAGCCCCATGCTGGGGACAGGTCTGTCACCTCGAAAGGGAAGTGATGCTGGGTGGTTTTGGGTGGTTTCCTGGCTGAGTCAGAAAATTTGCCGTCATTTTCCTGAGGGACAGGCAGGGATTCTCTGGTCAGGCATTAAGTCATGATGACTGAATTTCTCCAAGGCTGCCACTGCTCTGCCTCCCCACTGTCCTGCTGGCACTGCCAGGCTTTAGTACTGTGCCTGGCTGTTGTCTCATAGCTCCCTCTCCTCTGTGGCCCTGTCTGGTTGAAGCTGCTTGGGGATGTGGGTTTCAATTCCCAGCCTGTCTGACTCCAGGGATGCCCTTTTCCTTTGACAGACGCCCACTTTCTCCCGTGTTGTCCCAGCCCGGGGTCCCCTCTCTGGTGGCACCTGGATTGCCATCGAAGGCACCCACCTCAACGCTGGCAGCAACGTGTCCGTGACCATCGGGGGACGGCCCTGTGCTTTTTCATGGTGAGGGGCACAGAGGGTGGTGGAGGATGGGCAGAGGCACCTTCAAAGGCAGTAGGACCCCCAGACAGAGCAGCAGCCAGAAGCCTGGGCTAGGAAGCTGGGAGGGACCATGGGAGCCAAACCCCCTGGCTGGGCAAAGGTGTCTCCTCTTGAAACCTCTGTGTCAGAGGCTGCAGGAAGAGCCCTAAGAACAGAGATTTTTCTCTAAAAGCACAAAGCCCTGAGGCATGAAGTGGATAATTTTTAGATTAGGGATGATAATGGAGCGGCTCTTTAAATATTTTCCTGCGGTAATTACTGGTTATCAGCCCTAATCGCTGCTGTTTGCAGCCGCCGCACGATGGGAACGCTCAGGAGCTACTCAGTCTTTCCCGGCTGCCTTTTGTTTCATTTCTTGGATTTTTGTTTTTTTCTTTTTTGCCTCCTTTCTCTCTTCACCCCCTAGCTGTTTCAGAAGGGGAGAGGGGCTGGGGCAGGGGGCTCCCGGGCTGCCCTGGCCCCCTCCTGCCCAGGCATTGACAGGTTGTGTGTTTCTGCCCCAGGAGAAGCGCCCGTGAGATTCGGTGCAGGACTCCCCCGGGGCACACCCCCGGCGGCTCCCCCATCCTTATCAACATCAACCGGGCAGAGCTGAGCAACCCAGAGGTGAAGTACAACTACACAGAGGACCCCACCATCCAGAAGATTGATCCTGAATGGAGCATCAACAGGTGAATTGCAAGGAGCTTGTGGGATGCATGGGGGACTGTTTCCCATATGGATTTCCGGCTCCTGATGGGCACATCTCAGTGCTGTGATAACTGCCAGGCTGCACTCCAGAGATGTGGCAAGAGGAGTGTGAGCAATGGCTTGGCAGCAGAGCCCTGCTAACTCCTGGCCTACAGTGCTCAGCCTGGCAGGGGGCAAGAGCAGAGAGTGCTTTGGATTCTGCTTAATTTCAGCTTGACATTTGGCGGCAGCAAATAAAATTAAAATATTTCCCATTGGGGGATTTTTTGAAATGTTTACATATTTTTCTAAAAGGTTTGAATTGGCTGGAGAGAAGGCGAAGGAATCCATTAAGAGCTAGTGCCAAGGGAAACCTTCCCCAGGCTGTTGATGAGGAGCAAGCTTCCCAGAGGCATGGCCAAGGTCTCTGGGACCATGGGGCTTTTAACACCAAGTCATGGAGAAAACCTGTCAGAGTTCAGCCTCTCCTGTTGCCCACTGCCTCTGTGGTGGAGAAAGGGTGGCAGAGAGGAGCTTGTACTTCTTGGGATGCTTTCTTGTTATGAATGCTTAGTTGGCTTGGAGCCATCTTCAGACCCTAAACCTGCACAGAGGGTGGGATGTCAGTGTTAATAATAAGGTTTTATATCTCTAGTTGGCCCTTGGTCAGCTAAAATGATTTGACATAAGTGCATGTGAGTTCTTGTCAGCCATGCAAAATCTGGGTGGGATAAGAGGTCCCTGGGGCGTGGTGGCTCACCCAGGCTGGGGCAGATGGGCATCTGGCTGGAGATGATGGGTGCTTCCATCCCAGAACTGGGGATCCAGTCCCAAGCTGCCTTTCCTAACCCACTGTCTCCATGTCTCTAGTGGTGGGACATTGCTGACTGTGACTGGCACCAACCTGGCCACCATCAAAGAGCCCAGGATCCGGGCCAAGTACTGCAGCTCTGAAAGGGAGAATGTAAGTGGTGCTGGCTGGGAGTGGGGGCAGAGCACGAAGAGGAGGGATGCTGTCTGTGTGCAATGCAGGGCAGACAGTGCACCCTTTGCCCTTCAGATGTGAGAGGATGAGATCTGGGGACTGCTGTCCCAAAGAAAGGCACCAACCTCTCTGCAGAGTCTCCAGCCAGGTGCTTTCAGGAGAGGGTTGAGATCTCAGCATTTAAAACTGGTGGGAGGTTTGTGGGACATCTATATTGACAGAAAGAGCCCATCTCCAGTGACATCTTGCCTGCCATCCCTTGCACATCCATTGCAGACAGGAACCTGTCTCTGCCCTGAGGTGGGATGTGATGCCTGTTGTTAAAACAGAACAGGAGATTCCAAATCTAAACCCTGTGTCCAGAACCGCTGCTTTCAGGAGATCCTTGTGGAGTCTGATCCTGACAACCTTGTTGGGAGTGGGTCTGACCTCGTTCTGTGCCTCCTGCAGAACTGCACTGTGTACAATGACACCACCATGGTGTGCTACGCTCCCTCCATTGACAACCCTGTGCGGAGCCCTCCGGAGCTTGGCGACCGCCCGGATGAGATCGGCTTTGTCATGGATAACGTGCAGGCCCTGCTGATCATCAACACCACCAATTTCATCTACTACCCAGATCCTGTCTTTGAGCCACTCAGCCCCACAGGGATGCTGGAGCTGAAGCCCAGCTCTCCCCTCATCCTCAAGGTAAAGACTCTGCACCTGGGGGCAGAGGTAGGGACATGTCCCTCTGTGGAGGTGGCATTTTATCTATCCTGGAGCAAAGATTTTGCCGTGTGGGGTTTTTTAGGCATTCCCCATTGCACGAGAACTGACAGTCTCATTCCTTGTTGTCTCAAAGGGCAGGAACCTGCTCCCCCCGGCTGCTGGTAACTCCCGCCTCAACTACACGGTGCTGATTGGAGACACTCCCTGCACCCTCACAGTCTCTGAGACACAACTCCTCTGCGAGTCCCCCAACCTCACTGGCCAACACAAAGTCACAGTAAGTGCTGACACTGGTGCCTTTGCTTCTTGTGCCTCATGTGTCTCAGAATTTCGGTCTTTATCCCAGCACCAGCCCTGCTGTGTGCTCGTCTTTGAATGAGGATCAGATAGTAGACGTATGTTCAGGAGCGTCCTCAGGAGTCATCTTCCTGCTCCCTAGGCATCCCTCTTCCTAATAAAATGTTTGGTGGGACCAAATGCTTTGTCGCCCTGCTGCACACACAGCTTAGTGTTACTGTGCCCTGGCTGGCACTGGGTGCAAGGCAGGAGGGATTCCCACCTCTCCCCCCGAGTGTGGCACATGCTGCAAGGCAGGCTCCTTTGTTTGTGGGGTTGTAGTGCAGCAGTGCTCACGCTCCAGGACTCTGCCGTGTTAAAAGGGACCCAGCTCAGTCCTCCCCAGTCTCCCCATCCGTGGGGAAACTTGCTTTACATCCCATCTGTTACTGTAATGTTGTCTGAATGAGACATCAAACTCTCTGCCTGCTCCACGTGCACTGGCAGCATGTGTGCTGCATGCCATTAAAGTGCCTCCCTCTGCTCGGGACCAGCCATTGCCATTGCTGCATTTGTATGGTGTATGGTAGGGGATATATTTATTTAATGTTTTGTTTTTTAGTTTAGGTGTTGATAAGGTTATTTTTGAAATGAGTTTTGTTGTTTGATTTAATTTTTTTAGGGGTACTATGTTTTTAAAGGATTTGTTTCTTTAGTTTAGGATGGTGTTTTGGGTAGTGGTGTGAGGTACAGTGTAGGTTTTTAATTATTTGGTAGTGGTTTTTATTATGGTTAGTGTGTAGTGTTTGTTTTGGTGGGTTTGAGGTAGTCTGACTTGTGGGGTCATTCATGCCATGGTCTGGGGCTCATGCCTCAGTTCCCAGCATGGTGGGCACAGCAGGGAGGGCTACCTGTGGCACATATTCCCTGACAGCAGGTCCATTCTTTCCCCTGCCATGGTGCAGATCAAGGCTGGAGGGTTCGAGTTCTCACCAGGGACACTGCAGATCTACTCAGACAGCCTGCTCACCCTGCCTGCCATCATCGGCATCGGGGGCGGCGGCGGCCTGCTCCTCCTCATCATCATCATCGTCCTCATCGCCTACAAGCGCAAGTCCCGGGATGCTGACCGCACCCTGAAGCGTCTCCAGCTGCAGATGGACAACCTGGAGTCCCGGGTGGCCCTGGAGTGCAAAGAGGGTGAGGGATCCCTTTGCTATCAGCATGGGGGTCTTTGGGTGTTTCTTACTGCTCCAAGGCTCCTTTCTTTATTGCCTTTCAGAGAGGGAATGGGAATAGGCAAAGCTGCTTTGTCAGTGGAAGTGAAGTCATTTTAGGTGGGATTTGGGGATATTTCCAGTTAAGAAGTTCTTCTCCATTTCTCCAAGTGGGAAAAAAGAGAGCAAGCAGGGTAGTGAAGGCTTCCTGTGAGTGGGCAGTGGATCTCTCATTATGTGACAGACAGATGCTGTGAAATTGGACAGAATTCCTTGTATGATACTGCTGATAAAACCTAATTGCCCATTATCCCCCTGAGCTGGCTCCAGAGGCCCCGACCCTGCCAGCCACAGCCACAACCAGCCCGGACGCTGTGAATGAAGCAGGCACCAAAAACAAGATAATAAAAAGGGGAAAGAAAGACAAACCTTTGCTCCCCCAAGTCCCCATCCCTCCACATGCCTGTGGATGGCACTGGTGACAGGGAGAGGGGAGGGAGCTGGTGAAGGGGATGGTGTCTTGTCTTCCACAGCTGGCAGATAAAAGGATCTGCTTTTAATTAAAAGGCACAATCTCTTCCCTGCCTTTTCTCTTTTCTAGTCCCGCTAGTTACAGATAAGATAGCACGCCTTTCAAGCTGACGGTTTGTTTTTTCTCATCAGGCTGACGAGCCTGCAGTCCTCTGCCTGGCTTTCAGCTCCCTTTAAAGTGCTGTTAATTTGATTTTTCTGAGGGTTTTCTCCCCCCACCCCAACCCCCTTCCCTGGTGCATTTCCAGTACTCTTCTCCCATCAGCTTTTCCCTGTAGGTGCAATTAAAGGTTCAGGAACCCCCTGGTTCATGTTCCCCTGGCAGTCACAGCTGCCTCTGCTGGGATCGGGAGGTTCTGGGGTGGGTGTGTTCAAGCTCTTCTCTCAAGTAGTATTTAGGTCAAAAAGAAATGAGGGCAATCTTGTGGTTTAGGCTAACGTTTTCCCCCAGAAGCTCTGTTTTTATTCAAACCTTGCTGTTCCCCCCTGCCCCCAGCATCCCTGGGAGGCTGCAAATGCTGGGCAGGGGGGATTTGGCCCCCCTGGGACCTGGCAGTTCTGTTCCCAAATCTGCCACTTCATTTATTCTGAGGATGTCATCCCCACACTCTGCAGCTCAATTTCTCCATCTGTGTGGGGACAGCAGTCACAGCCTGCCAAGAAGAGGAATGCTGAGAATATTCATGCCTTGGGGAGGGTCCACCCGTGGGGTGCCGGGGGTGTGATGAGGGGCTGAGTGCCAATGCTGTGTGCTGAGACTCCAGGATGTGTTGTTTAATTCTGGTTTTCCCACCCTAGCCTTTGCTGAGCTGCAGACAGACATCAACGAGCTGACCAACGACCTGGATGGGGCTGGCATCCCCTTTCTGGATTACCGCACCTACGCCATGCGGGTTCTCTTCCCGGGGATAGAAGACCACCCTGTGCTGAAAGAGATGGAGGTGTGGGTCTGTCTGTCTGTCTCTGTAGTGCTTCACATTGGGGATGTGCCCCTGCACAGTCCCCTGCACGAGCCCCTGTGCCCCCGGGCTGGAGAGATGCTTTGGTTGGATGCTGGCCCGGCATGGCGCATCTCTCCACGTGGCAGCCGGCGCGGATGTGGACTGGCTGCCAAATGGTTACTGTGCTCTCTGACATTAATATCAATATTTATATTAATATCATTGCTGCTGTCATTTTCTACAGCACTTGCTTTATTCAATTGGGTTTGTTTGATGCCTGACCGCTTGCTTGCTTTTAGCAGGGTTGTCTAACATCGCCTGTTTGCTTGGCTCCATTTCCCCATGCAGAACCCATCCTTGGCATTCTTCCTCTGCTCCCCAAACCAGCTCCTTCTCTTCTCCTGGCCGCCCCACCTCTGTATAATTTAGTGCATGCAATTGCACAGCAATTGCTTTTCGTGTGCTGGGCTGCTGAGGCCACTCTTGATTAGAGGAAGGAGGGGGGTGACCTTCGCTTCCCCTCACTGCTGACCCAGCACAGTAATTAATGTCGACGTGGGCTTCACAATGTATTTAGGAGAAGTAATTGGCTCTGGTGCAAGATGCACGGTCACTAATTACAACACAACAAGCTCTTACCAACTGCAAGTGCACGTGCTGGTGTTGTACACCAGCCTGGCTATGGCGTGGGCCCTGGCCTTCTGCCTGCTCTGTTTCCCCAGCCCCTAATCCCAGCTCTGGAGGGTGGTGGGGACCCTGTTTCCATGGATTTCCCCTTGCAGCTCAGGTTTCCGGATGCTCAGAGCCAAAGCAGGCGTGTAGGTCTCCCCGGGGCGCAGCCCTTCCTGTCTGTGCAGATGCCTGGCTCTCCTCTCACCTCTGCTGTTGCTCTTAAAGATTTTCCCTGAAGAGGGAAAGTGGAAAGGATATCAAAAAGGGTATCAGAGGAGGAATTTTGCATTTTCTGTGGCAGGCTGGGTGGACTCTGGACACTTCCAGCTCCTAACCCAAAACATCCTGCTTGAGAGAGCACACCAGTTCAGCCTGGCCTGGGAAGCAAGGGGTTAAATTTGCGAAGGGGAAAAAAAATCCCCAAAAGAGATTAAATAAAGCAACTAGAGTTGTGTAAGCTTCATATAATTTAATCAGGTTTGCTTTTATTTGTCTCTTTACTCAGAGTGTAACATTAGCTATTGCAAGTGACGGAATGAAGCGGTGCTTGCTCACACACATGCTAATCCACAGTGAGCACTGGTACCAGCTCCCTTCCTCTGCAGGGTTTAGGGGGAGGCTGGTTGCTTTGTGAGAATTTAAGCCTGATTAAATATTTAATTCAGTATTGTTCATTTATTTCTGCTAATGATCAGCAATTTGAACACGGGGGCTTGGAATTGACAAGGACTTGGTGGGAAACAGGGTTTTTGTCCAGCGGGAAGGAGTATTTTGGGAGAGGGAAGTTACAACTGTGAGGAATTTCACTGAAATGAAGAGCACCAATCCAAAGTTTTGATTGAAATGAAATGATTTGATGTGTCAAAACTCTGTTCTTCATTTTGAGTTGATGTTTTGAAATGAAAAGTGTTGTTTTGTCTCCAAATACCGTCATGAAGCAAAATTTAATGCTCATTCTCCCAGTCATGAAGACAAGGGGGGGAATGAAAGAGAAAAAAAGATGTTTTACCACAGGAAGGCTTTTATTCAGAGGAAACCATCTTTTCTAATGGGAAAATGGAATATTGTAGAAATATTAATTTCTGATAACAAATGTGGTCAGAGCTGGCCAGAGCTGGGCTGCTGATGGCAATGCAGGTATGAAAGCATCTGAGCCCAATCCCTGCTGAATCCTACGTGGCCAAATATGGCCAGAAATACAACTTCAAATGTCTAATGAGTAAAGAGACTGTTTTAGGGTGTGTCTGCAGTGAGACAGAGCCCAATTTCTGCTATTATTTCCTTATCTGAAATCCACCCCCCCAAACCAGGCAGGTTTGCTGCAGGTGGAGCTCAGGGTTGTGGCTTTATTTGCTTTCTATGTAATACCTAAAGTGCATGTTACAGTGACTTGGGTGGGAATTGAGCTGCTTCTTAGCTGAAATTGAAAATTATAATCTCTGTGTGTGCTTGGGAGAGAAAGAGTGTTTGTTTATGGGAGGGAAGTGTATTTATGTGTCTGCTCACAAGTGGGAGAGAGTCTTTGTATGGTATCTATATAGACATACATATATATACATTGATGCCCTGAGACTGATGCTGGGATTTTACAAACTAGATAGCTCTACTGAGGGAACTGAGGCTGATCACCAAAGGGGAAGCTTGGTAGTAGTGAGAGACCTAGTCCAGCTGCTTTTTGGCCCTTTTTCTTCATTTCCTTTTGTGGGATTGAGGGTGAATTCAGTGTGTGGTTCAGTCCAACCACCTTCTCATCACCATCCCTATCATGCCTGTCTCTCAGCTTTGCTCTATCCTTGCAGGTTCAGGCTAATGTGGAGAAATCCTTGACCCTCTTTGGCCAGCTCCTGAACAAGAAGCACTTCTTGCTGACCTTCATCCGTACTCTGGAGGCCCAGCGGAGCTTCTCCATGCGGGACCGCGGCAACGTGGCCTCGCTCATCATGACAGCGCTGCAGGGCGAGATGGAGTATGCCACAGGGGTGCTGAAACAGCTCCTGTCCGACCTCATTGAGAAGAACTTGGAGAGCAAGAACCACCCCAAGCTGCTTTTGCGGAGGTGAGTGTCCCTCTGAGAGGCTGGAGCTGTGGGACAGTGCCCAGGCACTTCCGAGCACAGTGACACGAGCTGGTGTCCTTTGGGGATGCCACCAGTGATGGCTTAGGTGTTGGCTGTGGCAGTGAGGGCACTGAATCTGTGTCAGGCATTTCCTTGCTTGTCTGTGTGCAAGTATGAGACGGATGTGGGACTAACTGATCCCAGCCAACTCAGGAGCACTCGTGGGATGTTCTCAGTCCACTTTGGCTGTGTGGGCTCATGCTGCCTGGGAAGGAGAGAGCAAGGTGCTTACCAGCTCTTCAGTCTAGTGCAGGTAGGATCCATGCTAGTGTCAGGCACTGTGGTGTGTTGCTGTAGGTCACCTGGAGAAGGGAAGGTGATATTTCTTGGCATGTGGGACAGCTCTTGCCTTGCCTCGTGGCTGTGTGGGTGCCTCCGTGGGCTGGCAGCAGGCAGGAGTCCTCTTTTCTGTACTGTCTCCTCTGGGCTTACCCGCCCTGCCAGTCACACGGGGGTTTTCCTGGGGAAGTCACTCAGATCTCTGCAAGCTGGGATCTCGCTGGGGCCAGGGGAAGTGCAAGCAGGAGGCAGCCTGCCAAGCCCTGCCGTGAGTCTGCCTGCCCCATCAATATTTAACGATAGCTCTGAGCTCTCCTTCATCACGGGCTGATGAATATTGAAAGATACACCAAGTCCTGAACAAAAACTATTAATAAGCTCCACTGGTTCAGCTCGAGGCCCTCTGTGCCATCTTCTCCCTTTGCACGCCATGCAGTGCCTCCCCATCCCCACATCCAGCAGCCTGGTGCCACCAGCCTTTGGCAGAGATGCAAGGGTGGCTGAGAGGCACAGGGTTGGCATGTCACCAGAAAGGCTCAGGAAACCCAGGGCATCTTTCAAACATCAACTGATGTTCATGGCATGGCCAGACTGGACAGAGCCTGTCAGGTTTTGTATGCTTGGCCCTGGGGAAACACCTGGAGAAGACCCAGATGTGAGCTGGTCCCAGTTACATCTGTGTTGCCCATCTTGTTAGGCACATTGCTTTCCTACTCTCTCTCTCTCACATTACAAGGGTGGCCTTAATGTCTCAAAGCATCTCATTAGCAGTGTGTCAGAGGGGGTGTGCTGTGCAGATGATGGCTGGCTGGGAGTGGGCTGGGTCTTGGAGATGCCAACTGCTGTTCCCCATCCCTCTCCCCTCACTGCATTCTTATGCTCTTCTCTTCCAATCCTTCCTCCATAACACCAGGTTTCACTGAAATATTTAGAATGCATTTCCAGCTCCTGAAGTAAATCAATAAAATATAAATAAAAGGCATCATGAGAAGGCCGGCAGCAGCAGTGACTGAGCCGTGGCAGCAGTACAGGGGCAGAATCCAGCATACACCAGTGCCCAAAGACTGCCAGTCCCCAGCCACAGTGCTGGAGGGCCATTGCAGTTAGGATAGGGATAAGTCCCCTGGCCAGCACCTTGCTTGTGCCTCCCTGAGTGATATTTAACAAAGAGACACTGTTCTTGAAGCCACGGTGCAGAGCATGTGGTGCCGAGAGCTGTGCTTCTCTATCTGTTTGATTAGCCTTGCTGTTGGGTGTGAGAGTGTGCTTACTGCCCAGGGCAACTGGGTTAGCATTGATCTAACTGGGGAGAGCTGTTACTTATTTATTTGGTTGTTGGATAATCTCCCCATTGCTGTGGCATCTGGCTCTATCCTGGATAAAGACAAACATCCACTAGAGCCTGAGTGGTGGCACTTCAGATAAGCATTATGGGTTTGTCAGGCCTTTCTAGGGCCAGGGAGAATGCCTGCTGAAGAGCTGCAGTCCACTTCTCCCTTGGCTTTCTCTCCATGTTCCTTTCCTTCTCCTTTTTTTTGTTCCCTGTGGTGGACACTATTCTTTCCTGGTGGGGGCCTTGTCAGGTAGTGCTGTCCTCAAATGGTTTAAGGAGGGCTGTGCTATTCCAGGGAGGACAAAATGCTAAGCCCCATTAGCACAAGAGAAAAGTCCTTGGTCCCTTGGAAGGGACCATATGACATTGAGTCAGCTTGAATAAACTCTGGGAAAGTGGATTTCCTGTCCCAGCCATCTGGTCTTTGCTCCTGGCCCATCTGCTGGGCATGGCTTTGCAGTTGGGCAGTGCATGGAATTGGGCAGTGGGACTCCTTCTAGTGGCTCTAACGTTTTGGTTCCTTCGGGATTTTGTTTCTTGAGTCAACCATTTGTATTTGTTTCCCTGGTGCAAGAGGAATGCAGCCACGTTCCTGAGGTTATTACTATTGCCAGTGCTTTCAGGACCGTCTGCATTTGCAAGTGGCTGATCTGATAATTAATGGGTGGATAAGCTGAAGATTTTAGAAGAAGTGAAGGCTATGTTAAAAATAATGGACATGCTGAGGGGAGTTTTAATATTCTGACAGAGAGATAAGATGTGGTGCAAAGACAGGCATGTTAAGCTGCACCTGTATGGCCGCAGGGTTCACCAGGGGCTGGTGTCACCCTCAGTTCCCTCCATGTCCCTCTCTCTGCTGGGGTGGCACATCCTGGCTGCATTACCAGCACCCCAAGATCCCTCATTCTATTCAGACTCACCATGTTTCACACCCATCCTGAAGGATTCTGCTCTCCCTTTTGTGCGTGGTCCCCAGCAGACAGGAAACTCCCTGGACCTTCCCTGCTAAGCTGCTTTGGAGCACAATTTGGATTTGAGCTGTGCTTTAGGAAACTAGAGGTAATATATAGATTTTCTCAAGGCAGCTTTGACTACTTCCTTTAACTGCATATCCAAAAGCTGAGAGCATGGCTCCGTTTTTAAATCTCTTTTGGAGCAAGTGGCTGCTGCATTGTACACTTGCAAACTCCTACATCACCATCCCACTCCAAGGAGACACACAGCAACCCTAAACTTCATCATGCAGGCATGGAAGGGTTAAATTCCAAGCCTGGCACAGTGTCTGTGATCCAAAAGTACATGGAAAACAGGTTAAGTTTCCAAGCACTGCTTTTACTCCCTCCTTCTTTAATCCTCTTGTTTTCAGCTGAATTAGTAGTGAGGATAAGTTTGATCAAAAACATATTTGGGTCAAAGTTTCCAGACTAAAATCTGATTGTGGCTTTAACTAAGGCTATGTACCAGTGGACTGGTGGTAAATGTCCTCTTTTTTTACTATGGGCCCTGGACTTTGATGCTTTAGAGATCAAGGGCTGATGCAGGGCTTGCAGGTTCCCATGTCACCAGCAGTGGTGGCCTGCATCATGGCAATGGCAGTACTGAGTGCACTGCAAGACCAGAAGGCAACAACAGCTCCCAGGTGGGGAAAGGGGCTTCCAGCTAGATCTGTCTTTGCCTTGCATCGTCAGCCCTTCCTTCAGGCTGTACTTTAACTGGGGAGCTTGAGGAAGGTTTGGGGACATTGTACTTGGCTTAGGTGCCTCATGCAATCCTCCTGTGGAGAGAGCTGCCTGGCTCCAACGGGACATCACAGAAGAAACAAAGTTCATAGAAGCAGAAGGTACCAGGGAGAAGCAGAAAGCTTCTCATTCCCTGGTGAGACTCCCAATGGGAAAAGGTTGAGCTTAACTTGTTGCAGTTCTCCAAATACGCTGGAGACCAATTTGCATTTCTCTCCTGGGGTTCTGCTGATGAGCAGGCTTCCATCAGAGCTTGTGTGTCCCCTTGTGCTCATTGCTTTGAGCCTCCTTTCCAGATGAAGCCTTTTAAAGCCAAAAATAATTTAGCTACAGTCTAAGGGTGAGGTGGCAACGGGTGAGATCAGAGACCTTTAATATTCTCTGCTGATGGCTTTGCTCTCTACCTTCCCTACAGAACGGAGTCAGTGGCAGAGAAGATGCTGACAAATTGGTTCACATTTCTGCTGTACAAGTTTCTGAAGGTGAGTTTGGGAAGGGATGGCAACCCCATGTTGACAGGGAGGTGGTTCCTGCCTTGCTGGGCCAGGTAGCATGCTACCCAAAACCCAGGCTGACATGCTCCTGAGCATTGCTGATCCCTCCCAGAGCAGAGATTTCTTCCCAGATCTCTGTTTCCATCCTGGTTTTCTGAGATGTAATTCTGGTGTCCTTTTTGGGAAATAGCTGAGATTGGGAAATGAACTTCAGATCGGGATTGCGTAATGCATACTGGGGTTGAGATTTTAACAATGGTACCCTGAGGAAAGATAAATCTGAAGCAACTCAGCTGAGTCTTGGAGTGGTCCCCATTCCTCTCTTCTTGCCTTTGCTAGTATAACTCAGGAGGAAAAAGCCCAGAGAGCTGATCCTTCTGTAGTCATGGCTGTGATTGGAGCTGTTTCTGCCTCTTTGAGTTGTAGTTTGATGAGCTGCACTCTTCATGTAATGCCACTGCTTTTCCTTCATCTCTCCAACACTGAGGTTCTGTGGTAGGGGAATTGTTTCCTGCAGGCATCTCCACTTCTGCTGCTGCTTCCCCTTCCAAAGATGCCCTGGTGGGGATGGATGCCTTGAGGGGCTTGTTGACAGCCAGGGACAGAGCTCTCCACTGCACCTGCATGAGGCTGCAGAGCCTTTTAGCTTGAATTCATCTGTTTCCAGTTTCATTGGGGTAGCAGAAGAAGATGCCACAGTGTAAACTCTGTTTTTACCATTGGTGCATCTACCCATATTGAGAACATTTATTCTATCAGCACCACTGCTTCCACCTCCTAGAGCTGCACCAGTTTCCATGCAGATTACACAGCAGCAACTACAACATGTGGACCCCAGGCTCAGTCCTGCTGCACTTTTGGGATGACTGCGATGGGTGAACGATGCCTGCGGTCCTGCCGCTGGTTTGTCAGGCAGCAGGGCTGTTTCTTGGAATCCTGCCTGGTGTCAGTGCAGTGAGACTGGGTGGCACACAGCTGTTTTTGTGAGATTTCATCCCTCATTAAGACAAAGAGGGTTTGAATTATTTCCAGCCAAGACATGAGAGTGAGCAGGAGTCTCAGCAGAACTCAAGTGATCGTCAACGAGAGGTGATTTATAATATCACTTACATGCACTTGGCTTTTTGCCTCTGTCGAGGAATAGTCTGTATCTATAAAAATCTATCTAGCATGCTGGAGATTGCTTGCCAGTGGTGGGAGAGGAGGAGAGCTGTGCTGGTCATAGGGAGGTATCAAACCTCCTTTGTGCCAGGGCTTTGTCCAGCAGGGCCCTTTTGCATCAGCAATGCCCAGTGGGATCGGGTAGAACACTGGCAGAAGGCTCTTTGGGCTCTGTGAACTTGGTGGGACAGGTAGGAGTAGCTCTCCTTGTGGAAAAACTCCTCCAAGACTGTAAAGTGAACAAGGTTATGCTTTGGTTGAGCAAAGTGCAGTACACAGCCTACAAACACCCACAGCAGCTTTTGGGGACACTGTTTTCTGTGTGTGACCTGACATCCTTGACCTGTCTCTGGCTGGACTGGACCATGTTCAGAAGCTACTTTAGATTAGCTCATGCACCATCAATGTCCTGTATTTGTCCTTGTTCCCCTTCAGAGAGGCTTCTGGGCACATTACCAGTTGTAGAGCAGGTCTGAGGATAAGGAGTAGCAACTGAAAGGTGTGAGGATGGTGGAACTAGGGCAATGCCTCTTTGTAAAAATGTCCTTGGCTACACCATGACTTAGGCATGGGAAAATACCTCCAGTCTCTGGGTGGTAGCAGCAGGAAAAAGCTCTGATCTGAGTGCACCATTACAAGAGAAACGTACAGAGGGCCTGGATGAACTTGCTGGCTGTGAAATTTTTTACACTGGGATTCATCTCCTTGTGAAGTGGTTGAAGCTCCACTGCTTGAGTCACTTGAGTTAAACTGGAAGAGACTTGAGGATGTGCTCATGCCCTTTTCTGGGTTGGTGCCACCAGAGGAGACCCACGAGACTGTTCTCACCTGTCTCTGGACAGTGAGGATCACAGGTGGCAGCAAAAGCTGGAGAAGGCCGTGGGGGAGATGGAGAGTATCACAGCATACAGCTTGGCAGCAGGGAAAGTGTCCCAAACTGCAGTAATTGTACATTTAAATGAGGCAGACAGCCAGGTGCCTGGCTTCTGGATCAGCTCTCAGCTGATGGGGACAGGCACAGGACAGCCCCTCATGTCCAGGGCCAGCAGCGTGGGCAGCCAGCGAGGGCTGGCACTTTCAGGAGGACCCTGTAGCAGTATTTGTCAGACTCTTAATGAGACACCTCAGGGAACGGGAGATGGATAAATCGAGACAAGTGCTGAAAAATGCACAATATTAGGTGCCTGATGAGCTAGATCTAGTAAGTAAGACAGTTTGGGAATTAGCTGGCTTGTCTCAGCCTGCTCCCAACATATCAACACAGGCATGCACAGGGTGCCTGCAGCTGCCCTCCTCCAGCTCAGCTTCCATGGAGATCCCCAAAGCTCTCTCAGTCAGGTCCCCAGCAGTGATCAAACTGCATAAGGGCTGGCAGGGTGAGCACAGTCACATTTGGGGGACAGGGTGCCTTCATCAACCTGGGGGACCACCTGGCCACATCTCAGAGGTCTCCTTCTGTGTTTCACCTGATGGAGTTCGTTTCAAGTCAACTGCCCAGCACTGATTTCTTTGGTCCCTGTTCATTTTGTTGATCTCTGCCTAAACCATCCTCATCTGTATTGTCTCAGTGAGCTGTGACCCACAGCAGCACCTTGGCCCTGGGCTTCAAGAGCTGGTGGGGACAGTGAGGCTGGGAATGAGGTGTTGCATTTTAAGGCTAGGATCCACACTAGGAACAATCAGAGAAGTCAGTGTAGGAAAGACTGAGCCCACCTCTCTTGGTGTGAATCCCCAGAGGAGGTGCAGAGCTGCAGATGTGGGGGCACCTTCCATGCCTTACTGGAGAGGTGAAAGCTGTGGACTGAGACTGTATTAACCATGGCAGATGGAAGCAAGAGTCCTGCTCCAGGCTATCCTCCATCCACACCACTTCCACAGACTTGGAAGTTTCACAAGGAGTTTTTGCAAGCAACCAAAAAAGGCAACTTATGTCTTTCCACCAGAACCAGAGGGGTAGGCTTGGGGTGCCCCGGGCTCTCAGCACTCTGCAGCCAGCCTTGCCTTGCCAGGCAGCCGGTGATGTGCAGCCTAGCACCCACTTGGGTCTCTCACTTTTCCAAGCTGACTTAATGAAGCCAAGTTTGCAAATGAAACATAATTTCAAAGACAGGCATGTTGTCGGAAGGTCTGGGGATGATGTATGCCTGTTCCCGCTCGTTAGCAGCTGTCTCTTTAATTACCGCAGATGCTAACGAGATGCTAACAGCATATGGTGACAGGGAGAGCAGCCACACTTTGCACCAAAGTACAATTTATTTGTGAGGCGGCGGGGAGGGAGGGATGAGGGCTAGTGGGGTAAAATCTGCTGGGACTTCTCTCCATCCTCTCTGTTCCCATTGTACTCTTTTTTCTCTCTTAGGGCTAATGCCTGTATCTGGAAGGGCTCATTGGGATGCAGCTCAGGGAACATGTTTGGGTTATGAATGGGTGTCCACTCCCAGTCCTGCTATGCCAAATCCTGGCTCCAGGCTGGTTGGTGCTTCCAACCTTGGCAGGCCCTTTATTGTTTCTGAATCCAGCATCCAGCATGTTTTAGGGGAAATGTCTGGTCCAGTTTCCCTTTCCCTTCCTCACATGAGATAGATGCTGATGTGGCTCTGTTTGGTAGCTAAAGCTGGATCTGACTACAAGGCTTTGGCAGTGGAGATGCGTAGGTGGCAAATGGTTTAACTGCAGGAAACCTCATCAGGTCCCCTTCATCACCTGGAGGCTCAGGGTAGGGTTGTCTGTGGGTTGCTTCCTTGCTTTTCCTTTCCAGTGAGTCTGGCTGGCTGTGCCTAGCTGTCATTTGGAGAAACTTTTGATCTTCTCTCATGTGAGACTGAGCTCCTGGCAGATGTCAGAACTGCATCATATCTGGGCAAGAGCCCCCAAGCTGTCCCACTGCAGTGTGCCCTATCCAGTCCTCAGGTGCTTCTCTTGTCTGGAGCAGCTCAAAAGACAGGCTGTATCCCATACTCAAGGTCCCCAGACTCAATCTGCTCTTCAGTAGACCTGAATTTATCCTTTTAAGCTCATCTTTGGCTTGCAGAATTAGTAGAATTCACCCAGAAGTGTCTGGAAGCTCTGGGAATTTGAGCCTACAGTTTGCAGTTTGATAGACAAACAACTTCCAGTGGGCTTGGAAGGAAAGAGTGAGTTCCTTCACAGGATGAATTTTACCATGGATCCCCTTCCTTGCTGTCTTGAGCAAGGGATGGAGACTCTTTATAATGCAGTGTGTGGGGATTGATGCTGCAGGAGACTTCTGACATGGTGGTGATTCTTGAAAGGCAATGCTGGTGCCTGGCACCTTCTAACTCCTCTCCTCCATCCCCCTGTCCCACAGGAATGTGCTGGGGAGCCACTCTTCATGCTCTACTGTGCCATCAAGCAGCAGATGGAGAAGGGACCCATTGATGCCATCACAGGAGAGGCTCGCTACTCCCTCAGTGAGGACAAGCTCATCCGGCAGCAGATTGACTACAAAATGCTGGTTAGTGCAAGAAGAAGCCTCAGTGGTACTGGTGCTTGCCACGACTGCCAGGTCCAGCTATTTAACAAGATCTTGGAGGCACACAAAATACTTTTAGAGAGAGAGTTTTGTCTGTTGTTCTCCAGCATTCTTGGGGTGCCTCTTACCCTGTCTGAGTGGGGCCCATCTCAGACAAGGTCAGAAACAGGGCCTTTCCTTGGCAAGGTTTGCTCTTGCCAAGGGCCCAAGGAAGCCAAACATTAACTGAATCCTGCTCCATATCTTTTCAGTCAAACCCCTGTTAATGGCAGGTTTGGGTGAGAGGTGATGTTGAGCTTGTGCTAACATAGGTAATAATCATAATAATATAATATGAGCAGTCCATAGCTCATGTTCGGTGGGAATCAAAGTTTGAACTTCGAGGTTACTGCAGGAGATGGAGAGATACTTCTCTTCCTTCTGAGCCATGTCCTCTGTCCAGCTGAATGATAAGCCAGACCCTTCCCCTGGCTGAGCCTGCAGCTGGTTCTTCACCTGCAGCTCAGTCTCCACAGGGTTGGTTTGGGAGGGGAGTGGAGTGTGCCTGGGCATTGCTCGTTCTCAACAGGCTTTGGTGCACTGGGCATGGTTTGCTGTGCAGGATTCCTTTGCTAACACTGTGCTCCCTTTCTGGGGATTGGAGGTTTGAGAATGGCAGGGAGAGGTGGGGGAAGGGGAGCAAGAATGTGCCATGTGGCTACAACCCTACAGCAGTTTGGAAGGTGAGAAGACACGGCCTGTAGACAGCCTTGTGTCCTTGGATCTGCCCTTGCAGCCAGTGTGTCACAGCCTCTCACTCGACCCTTTCTGACCCTGTGCAGACCCTCAACTGCGTGAACCCTGAGAATGAGAATGCCCCAGAGATCCCTGTCAAGGTGCTGAACTGCGACACC
Source organism: Acridotheres tristis (assembly GCA_037013685.1). Classification (NCBI taxonomy): domain Eukaryota; kingdom Metazoa; phylum Chordata; class Aves; order Passeriformes; family Sturnidae; genus Acridotheres; species Acridotheres tristis. The sequence goes on along the minus strand of CM072899.1, from coordinate 10,834,587 downwards.
ATTACGCAGGTGAAGGAGAAGCTGCTGGATGCTGTCTACAAGGGTGTGCCCTATTCCCAGCGACCCAAAGCTGGAGACATGGACCTGGGTAAGAGAGGCCAAGCACTTCCCTGTGGGGAACAGGGATGTGACTAAGACCAGAAGTGCCAATAAATCTGAGTGGGGCAGGAAAAGCTACATATCCTACAGAAGCACATTTGTGTTTGCTCAGTCCACTTTTGCCATGCTGGTGGCACTGACTGTATGTGGGGAGCCCTGGTACAAGTGTGGATCCTGCCAGTAGAGAGGGTGGGGAGAAGAGCCCCCTTGGCTCTTCTGGGGTCTGAATTGCAGGCTTGAGGTGTCTTGAGATCCAAGGGGCCAGCAATAGTTGAGAGCAGTGTTAATAGTCCTGTTCTTAAAGCGGGGACAGGGGAATGGAGAGGAGCAAAGGTAACAGTCACCAGGGTCGAACTGATGCTGTCTTTCCCTGAGTTCTTGGATTTGTTCAACACATTGATAGTCATCAGCCCTGAGGCTCAGAGAGGGGTGGGAGGCCTATTAAGTTGATGCCTTGGGACTGTGCTTGTACCCTTGCCTTAGCTTTGTGCTCCTGTTATCTGCTAACCACGAGCCCTTCTCCCTCATGGGGACAGAGTGGCGGCAGGGCAGGATGGCACGCATCATACTGCAGGATGAAGATGTCACCACAAAGATTGACAATGACTGGAAGAGGCTGAACACCCTGGCCCACTACCAGGTAAGGCAGTCCATAATGGAGAACAGTGAGCAATCACCAGCTGCTTTGAGCTTGAGCATCTTTCCTCCCTCCTAAGCTTGGTCAGGGCCTGGGCTCAGCTCTGCAGGGCCATGGCCAGGAGGTCTGCAGTCACTTTCCTGCCTGCACCTCATGTTTATGGTCCTTTTAAATGGGGTATTTCCAGGTTCATAGAGGCTGTTTCCCACTCTGATCTTACTGTGCCATTTTCATGCTGAGCTTTCTGGTGTGTTCCTGTTCTACCCCTTCCCCCAGCTGTCACAGAGATATGTCAGGCTCCTTTGCTGGAGATGATGTCCCTGGGGTGGTGGCAGTGTCACTGCATCGTTCTGGGGCTGGTTTCTCCCCGTGCTGGGGCTGTTTCCCCTGTGCCTTTCTGATGTGGCAGCCTGCTCAGCCCATTTGTGCCCACAGGTGACAGATGGCTCCTCGGTAGCCCTGGTGCCCAAGCAGAACTCAGCATACAACATCTCCAACTCCTCCACCTTCACCAAGTCCCTCAGCAGATATGGTGAGTGCACATGGGCATCCTCCTCTGGGCTGGCAGGGGAGATGCACTGCGCTGGGCATGGGGACCAAGGCACAGGGCAAGTGACTGTAACTGTAACTCACGTGAACAAAGTCCTCCAAACTCCCAGCTCTCCTGCACAATGCTATTTATTCTAGTGTTGGAGAGGGAGCAGGTGCCCTCAGAGCCATCTTTCTTTGCAGTGTGTTGGACTCAGGGGAAAAAGGCAAATGTTAGATGGCTGCTGTTAAGGGATGCTTTCCCTTTTATTCCCCTGAAACCTCATTAAAATAAGCACAGAGGCACTTAGCACTTAAAAGAGCAGAGTTGAAGACTCCCACAAATGTGCTGGCAGGTGTACTTCAGCCTTGGTTTGGAAGGGAATAGTGTGATCAGCTCAGATTGGCACAGAAAGCATCTGTGATCCTGGCACTTGCGTGCTGGGAGCAGGACAGGCTCTGCAGAATTCCTTCCATGGTTGTCCTGGCCCCTGTACATCAGCCAGGCTTGCATGTGGCCCAGCAGGCTGTGAGGATGGTCACAGCAGAGCTCCCAATTCACGGTGGCTGCAGAGGCTGAGTCCCAAAGCTGCTGTGGAGGGAAGGGGAATGATGGGGCTGGTGGTGGGGCAGAGCTGGCAGGGTGAGAGCATCCCCCTGTGCTGCAGAGAGCATGCTGAGGACAGCCAGCAGCCCCGACAGCCTGCGCTCACGGACACCCATGATCACCCCTGACCTGGAGAGCGGCACAAAGCTCTGGCACCTGGTGAAAAACCACGACCACATGGACCAACGAGAGGGCGACCGGGGCAGCAAGATGGTCTCTGAGATCTACCTGACTCGTCTGTTGGCCACCAAGGTATGGCCCAGGCACCCAGAGATGATGCCTGACTTCTGAGATCTGAGTGGGGAAGGGTAGTGATTTGGGTTGTCCAAAAGTGGTAAGCACTGCTTTTTTGTTAGCTTCCTGCTCTAGCACAGGAAGAGGTCCTCATTTGGTCTCTTTTCTGAGCTGGAGGTGAAGGGTTTGTGTGTTGAAACCATTGGTGAATATCCCCTGAGTGGACTTTCCTATTTGCTTTTTGTACCTTTTGGTGTTTGTACTGTTCTCTGTATCCTTGAGCAGCTGCTGGTCTGCAAAGCAGAGATACCCTGGGATAGGTGTCTCTTTGGTGCTTGGGATAAAACTGCAGAACTGGTGATGTGGGAAGGGTGATTACCCATGGCATTTGGCATTGCAGCATGTTCCACTTCCCTCAGCACATGCAACACTTTTTTGCTTTGTGTTTTTCTTTGTATGCTTTTAGCATACCAGATCATACAGTGAAGGGAGATACCTCATCACTGCAGTGTCTGTTTCCCAGTATAAACCACTGAGAACCAGTAGGGTTACACAGACTGTACTGTGCTGCTCTTTCAGATATAGGGATAGAAGTGAAATTGGCTTAGAGGCTGGCCATTAGTTAAAGACTCTCCTCTCTGCTGGCCCAGAGTGTTGCTGAGCAGCCCTTTTCTCTCTCTCCTCCCCAGGGCACCCTGCAGAAATTTGTGGATGACCTGTTTGAGACCATCTTTAGCACAGCTCACCGTGGGAGTGCACTGCCCCTCGCCATCAAATACATGTTTGATTTCCTGGATGAACAAGCTGATAAGCATCAGATCAATGATTATGATGTCAGGCACACCTGGAAGAGTAACTGGTAATGGAGAAGGACAGCGGGCTCGGGGGTGGGCTAACAATATCACAGCTTCCAAGCCCTCCCACAGGGAGCAGAAATATGTACCTGGAAATGATCCAGGGCAAGAGAGGCCCATATCTCTGTATTTCGGGTGTGGGTAAATCCCTTGCATGCCTTCCTTCCCAGAAAAAAATCCTAGGAATGCAGTGCTCCCTCAGCCCTTCCCCAGATCCCAAGCACCACGCTCCCCCTGATGGCTGGAGTGACTGACAGCCACAGCGGTTCTGTTCCCATCTCACCTTGGCCTCTGCATCCCTCGGGCTCCTCCAATGCCAGCCCCAATTCTCATCTCTGCTGTCCTGAAGGTGTTTCCACACTCCTTGCTGTCACCCAGCCATGCCCTAACACAGTCAGCACAGATCTGTGTGCACATCCTCCCTGCCCTTGCAGAGCCAGCCCTGCTCTGCTAATGTTGGCTGAACACTGGGGTGGGGCAGCTCCTGACACCTCCGTGGTGCTGTGCTGGGGCAGGTGTTGTCTCCTGAGCCCCCTTTGGCATTTTTCATTTCTGCTGCCTCGCTGATTTCATCTCTCTGATTTTGCTGTGACTGGAGATGGGTACGTATGTTCCCCGTGTCTGGCATTTGTTAAATGGCAGCCAAATCACTTTTGTGTAGTTCAGTAACTGTTTGCAATTAGCAGGGCAGGAAAAGAAACATTTTTAAATGGAGATGTGAGAGCGCAGAAGTGCTTGGAACTGATTTATAACTCAGTTTCCTATATTAAAAGAAGGAGTGAAAGGCAAGGAAGTAAAAAAGCCCCACTCTTCAGGGGCTGGGCATGCAGGCTCTTGCATACTAATGCCTGTGCTTATCTCTGGGCGCTAATTCGACGTGTGGAGCTAATTTCTCCAGGCCATTCCCTTCACAAATGAAATATGTACATGCACCCAGTACCCTCATTAGGAAAGTCCTGGGGAACAAAGTGTGTTTTGTTTAAGATAAAAGCATTCACTGAGTGTAGGTGCTGGGGGATGACAGGGGGAGGAGGATTTCTGGTGGGGGAGGCTCTGAGGCGCTCCTGGGAGAGGAGAGGGGCAGCAGGATTGGGAAGTGGAGCCAGGGAGGGTGGCACGTGTGTCACTATGCAGCAAACAACCAGTCAATGGCTCGCCAGGAGACCTGCTGTTTCTACAGCTGAGAGTTTTATTTCCAGCATCTGAGGCCACGTAAATTTTCTTCTGGTGTTAAATGCACTAATGAGTCCCTTGAGGAATCCAGCTAACTCCCTCCTCTAACAGAGAGATGTGTGAAATGCCACACTTCAAAAGGATTATTAATGTAAGGGAAAGGGACCATGTCTGGTTTGACCCACGGGCTCAGCAAGGTCTCTTCAGTGTGAGTGGATCCTTGGAGAAACCACAGATCTGCACTGCCCTGGTTTGCCTTTGGAGATGTTGGCAGTGCTGAGGAATTTCTTCACTGAGAGCTGCTTTTGGGACGGGCAGGGGGAATGACCATTTACCCAGGATGTTTGCATCCCTGGAATGCTGGGAAAAGCAGCCTACTCAATTGTGGGTCATGGGAAGCTCCTCCACAACTGGAGGTGCATGTACGTGCCAGCTGCCCTGCAGGGTGTGGTTCAGGTGCTGACTCCTATTTCCTTCATCCCTCAGTCTACCTCTACGTTTTTGGGTGAATGTGATTAAGAACCCCCAATTTGTGTTCGACATTCACAAGAACAGTATTACTGATGCCTGCCTATCCGTGGTGGCTCAGACATTCATGGACTCCTGCTCAACTTCTGAGCACAAGCTAGGAAAGGACTCTCCCTCCAACAAACTACTGTATGCCAAGGACATCCCCAACTACAAGAGCTGGGTAGAAAGGTGAGTAGACTTGGCAACAGCTCCTTGCTTTGCCTGGGGTACTTGCAGTGGATGCTCATGGATTGTGGGGATGTGGGTTGTTGGGAGGGCTCCTCGTGGTAGCTGATTGAAGCAGGACTGTGTTAAAGCTCGCAGAAAGTGATGCTCTTGTTTGGGGGATGATGCTTTCTCATGACTGTCTCCTGGAATGAGTTTGCAACACTGTTTTGAAGAGCTGTTTATGACTTGCTTAAGGGGTGCTAAAAGCAACCTCCACTCTTAGGTTGTCTGATGTTTTCTGTTGTAAAATCTTGGTCTGTACTAGGGAATTGCTAACACCTCGCTTGATTGCTTTTGAAGAGCATCAAGAACTCAGCCTTGGACTAGAGAAGTGCCCTTTTTGTACCACAACAATACATGCAGGTTTTGCTGAAATGCTTGAAAATTATCATTTCCCAGTGCTCAGGCTGCTGTCTCTGTGCTGAGGGGCAGGTCCCCGAGACCTTCCAACACCCTCCACCTTCCCTGTTAGCTGAGGAGAGATGTCCCTCTGTCCCACTGAATTAATGTAGTGTTAAAGGTTCAAGGTTTGAATGAGACTGATTGCAAATTGATGCACTCAGGCATAATGCTGTGTTTAGCTTTATCCTTTTAGGAGAAAAAACTAGGAGATGTCCTCCAAAGCCCTCCAAATAGAGCTATGGTTAAAGAAGGTTCTTGAGAAGTGAAACTCCATAAAACTTAAAAAATGGCAGATTTCAGGTAGCTGAAATTACCTTTTTCTTTGTTGTGATATGCTGGGCTAAAGATGATGCTTTGTCTTAACTGAGGGGCCTTTTTTAGCATCTTGACCAAATACAGACCGAACTAAATGTAGTATGTCCAGACAACAGTAAATGTCATATTCCCTAGTTTGTAAGGATGGAACTTTGTAGCCTAAATCATCCTTGGGTACTCGCTTGTACACAGGTATTTCTGTTGCACCATTGGCATGCCTGCTGTTCTGCAGGCAAGTACAAAGGCAAGTGTCTTCCCTCGAGGAAGGTAGGGCTTGGATCAGAAGGAAAGGTGCCCCTGAAATATGATGTCTGAAATGAGAGGTGAGCTGCATGGTAATCGGAGGAAGTTCTTTGTGTGGGGCTGGATGGGGCTTTGGAGTGGGGTCCCGTAGGAACATCACAAGCTTCATAAGGTGAATTTCTCTGACCTTGCCATTTCTATGACGAAAATATTCAGCTCTGTGTATGTGCCTGGAAGAAAAAAGGTTTAAAATCATTTCAGAGTTAAACATTGGTCTAGACATTCTGCATCCTTGGGGAGGAGGTGGGAGGTCTCAGTGGTGACAGATATTCCTGCCATTGCTTACCTCCATTATGGTCCCAGAGGCAGATGAGCAGGGAGCAGAGATGTCCTGTGCAGGGGGTGACTATGTCTACTACTGTTCCTCTACTGCAGGGATTTATGGCATAATCAGCATTTCTGGCTTTTGGCACAGTTATAGTCACAAAGCTTTGCAGAGGAGGGATGGGAGTGGTGCGGGGGTGGCTGAGTGGGACTGCCAGTCCCAACAGCAGGTCTGTCTGCTGCTGTGGCTCAGGCACCAGCTGAAAAAGGGGCATCCTGCCAGTCTGAGGCAGGAATAGCACAGGGAAGGGCTTAGGAAGTGGGAAATCTGGGGAAACCCAAGGGAACCACTGCTGGGGTCGCAGGTGTCCTCTGGAAATGGATGGTGTGACTGGAATCTTGGTCCATATGAGCCATTGCACACTTGTATTGAAAAATGATGGTTTCTTCCCATCCTATGTGTCGTGATAACACCTGGAAGGTGAAACTGCTGCTTTAGGAAATGTCACTCTGGGGTGATCTCTCTAGGGGTGTAGAAGATGTCTGGTTTAGTCAGAGGTCCTCACCTTAGACCACTGCTCTTCCGGCAGCATCCAGAAATTTTCTTGCATCATTTTCTGGGTATGAATGAGCCTCTTTGTAAAAACTGCCCAGTTTTTAGTGATAAAGTAGTTTATCACTAGCTGAGTTCAGTGCAGTGGGATGGAGTGCATCTTCATATTCATCTTCTCAAGTGGTCTTGCTGCCATCTGCTCCTATCCAAGTGCTTCAGCAGTGTTCCATCTCAGCGTTCAGCTGATGACACTAATGATGCTAATCACTGTACCAGAAACTTTACTGAGTGAGGAGTCATGAGGAGCAGAGCAAACCTGAGAGAGGCTGGTACTCTGTATTTCCAGGTGGAAATGCTGGCAGTACTGCTCCCTGGGAGCAACCAGAGCTTGCTTGCAGTGGGCAGGGTTTCTTTTAAAATGAGGCATGTGGACACAACCCTGGTTTCCAAAAAGTCCTCAGCAGCCTGTCCAGTGGTGTGTCTGCTTGGTGTAACTCTCCTGCTGTAATGGGATGCTGCAGCTTTGTCCTCTCAGGGTTGTGATGAACATCCTGTTGGATATTCTGATTTTCCACTACCACAGTATGTGTATTGCTGCAGGGGCAGGTTGTCACCTTGTCACGTGTTCACACCCCAAGTATTTAATTGAATGCAAAGGGACGTTGTTGGCTTTAGGGACATGGTGACCTTAGGAGAGTGGTGCCAAAACCTTGTGTGTTGCTGCAGGTGTGGAGGGTCCTGGTGCATATGGTTTGGTGGCAAAACATGCCAATGGGGTGGGAGGGACAAAAAATGTGTCGTTTAGGAGAGGGGAGAAAATCCCTTAGAGCAACATTGCTTGGCTTCCCAGCATGGTGAGCAGAATTGCACTGAGCTGGGTGCTGTCCCAGCAGGACCACATTCCTAATGGTGCTGACTGCTCTGTGGAGTGCTCAGAGACTCTTGGTGAGCAGTGTTAGAATGGTTAATTGTATGTCACTGCTTGGAGGACAGATGCTCTTCACTTGCCTTTCCAGTGGCTGTTGTCTGTGAGCATGGTGGCAGGGACCCATCCCTTCCTGCCTGTCCCTATGTGTGACCCTCTCTTCTGTTCCTCCCTGGCAGATATTATGCAGATATAGCTAAAATGCCAGCGATCAGTGACCAGGACATGAGCGCGTACCTGGCGGAGCAGTCGCGGTTACACCTCAGCCAGTTCAACAGCATGAGCGCCCTGCACGAGATCTACTCCTACATCACCAAGTACAAGGATGAGGTAAGATGTGGTGAGAGTCAGGCCTGAGCTGCCTCTTGTGTCCTTTTGTCCTTGTTTCTGCAGTCCCCTCCTTTTTCCTATAGAAAAACACACAGTGAAGTGTGGAATAGTAACATATTCCATGTCTGTTCTTGGGCTGGTGGAGAAGGAAAGGATTGGGAGGCATAAAGCCAGGAGCTGGAGTAGGCAGTGCTCATTCCTCATATTTTCTGCAGTGAGTAATGTGGGAAACACCTATTTTGCTACATATTTGGCACATGGGCTCCATGAGGCTGCAGAGTTCCCAGCATTATCTCAGCATGCTTCCCTTCTCCACTGCCACCAATCCTACACCATGGTGGTACCAATGCTGTGGAGCTGTACAGGTAGTGCTTGGCTCCTCTCCCCAGGGATGTTAGAGGGATGTGGTGGTCCCTCCAGTGCTTGTTTTGTAGATGTCAGTAAGGATGGTTAAGAACTCCTCTGTTGTAATTTATACAAATTAATTTCTCAAAACTCTCCTCAGATCCACAGCCTACATCTTATTAAAGCAATAAAATACGTAACTACAGTAAAATATAAGTCTATACACATAGCATGATAGTACAGATTTTATTGTCCCAATAAAGGGGTTTGATGACTATATTGGAATGGTGGCTAATTTAGGTGACAGAGTGCCAGAGCATCTTGCCTCTCAGAGTCAGGAGAGGAAATGGGGTGCCTGTTGTACCATGCAGCAATCCCAAGAGTCTTCTCCCAGTGCCTCTTTGAGGTGTGAATTTAAGGGGTCCATGGGCAGACTAGCTCCTGGGTATAAAGTCAGCACTGGGATTGTGGTGGTTCCAAAATCCTATGGAACTCGGTGCTTTACAGGAGGGAGGAGGAGATCCTGGCTTTCCTAGTTCTTGGGAAGATGCTGTGTGGTGGTCACCATGCAGCTGGTGGCCATGTATTGATGACCATACTGGTGGGATCTCTATGCCAGTCCTTAGACGATTTTGGATGGCATATCCCAGAGGCCCCTGTTCCTCTGGGTAATGGGCTGGCCATGAAGGGGTTTTGGGGTTTTACAGTTTGTGCACAGTTCTGTGGCTACCATGAGAGTGAAAAGTGGAGCAGTCTGGAAGACCTAGATTTGCTGTGGTCCAGCTATCATACCTGTGCCATCATCCAGGCTAAGAGTCCCACAAACCTTAAATAAATCCTCCAAGCCCTGGGTGTGATGAACCCGTGGAATTAATGAGCTGCTCTTTAGGGGCACAGGGCCTCTTCTTGCCTACTAACAGCAGCCTGACATCTGTTGAGTGTCTTGCTGTTGCCCGCTCTCTGAGCATCACAAGTGTGTTCACAGCTCTCAGGAACTTCTTTTATTATTTGTAATGGGATTAATAAATCGCAGCTGTTCCCTTTGTTTGTTTTCATTCATTAAGCACAATTATATGCAGCCCGATTGCACCCTCTTTGATGCAAAATGGGAGAGAATAATTTTTCCTGTTGTTCAGTGCAATAATATGCTGTCATTGGCTGTGAATGAAAATCATAATTAATTTTCATTTGGGTACTTGCATCTTGGTAATCAGTGGTCCTTGCTCCTTACAGCAGGTGACAAACCTGGGTCTCTCTACACTCAGCACAGGTTTCCTTTGACTGCACTGTTTCCATAAAGCTGAGATAAGAGAGGAGTAAATAAATGCATGGGCAATTTGGGAATCATTTGGTAACTCAGCATTCCAGGATATACAGCTGTCTGGTTGGGAGAGGCAGAGGAGGCAGGTAGGGGGAATAGGCTTCCTTTACACTTCTCTGATCAATCTCATTAGGTTCCAGCTCAGACACCTTTCAGGCATGTGGAGTTTTGATTTCTGTGTGAGTGTCACTACTGTTATTTTACTCTGTGTGTAGCATGAGGGCTGAGAGCATCTGTGGAGATGGATGGGGGGGGGAAGTGTCCCCAGTAGCAGGTTTGTGGCAGAATCTAAGAGTTCTTGCCAGTCCAGCTGCGGCCCTGGGTTGTTGCTGCCAGGGGAGGTAAATCAGATGTGTCCAGCTCTTGCTGGTGACTTTTCCCCTCCTTGAGAGCTGACACCAGTGCCCAGATGTAGCTTTCCCTTCTTTTTTGGGAGGAGACTCCCCATCAGCCTGGCCCTGCCCCATCAGAGGCTGCTTGTGGCAGTGTGGTGGATGCTCCTCAGCACGCTCTGCCTGCCTCTCAACAACTTGCCAGTGCTGCAGCAGCTCTTAATCAAAGGGAGCTGATTCCCCATTAAGAAGTTACCTGTAGGGCTCCTGATGGACTTTGCCTGCCTCCTAGTAAGTCTATTAATTATACAACAGTTGGTTTCCAATTATGCAGCCAATGAAATGGTTAATCAAGTCCCCTTTGACGGATGCCCTGATATATAATTGCAAAAAATTTGCTCTCTCAACTAGCTCACCCGAGGAGATGAGATTTCTGTCAGGTTTGTTTTTTTAAATCAGCTTTTCTGCTCTGCTGGCATGATGTTAGTGAGACGAGACTCCTGGCTGCTGGGAGGGCAATTGCCCCTTTGTTTTACACTTTGTTACTCCCTTTTCCCCACTCTGAGTCTCATCGTCTCCTGCCACTGCCAGTCCTTCCCCAGCCCTGGGGTCACAGTCACATCTAGCCCAGGGCAGAGAACTCTCCCTCCAGCCTGCAGTCTATCATCCTTATCAGCAGCTTGTTTAGAGAAAGGATTTCAAGGGAGGAAAGTCATTCTCGGGTGCCTGTGGATGCACCCTTAAACAGGATCGGGGGCTCCCAGGCTTTGCTGGTGCATCTATCTGATGTTCCCTTCCAACATCCCACTGCCCCCCAGTTGTGATGAAATGAGACAAGTTTTAACACTGGTGGCAGCTGAAGCCTTGTGATTTGGTGTTTTTGTGCATGTGGAACCAGTTCATAGTTTGATTGTGGTCTCTTGAAACACAGCCCTGCTTCCCTAAAGTATTACAGGATTGTTGGAGTCACAGATGTGGTGGGAAGGTGGTGTTGGCTTCGATTTGGGGTTCACCCTCTGTCTGACTGTATTTTCTTCATTTCCCCATGTGCAAGCTGGCTCCTCGTTAGTGTCAGGCAGGTCCCTGGTGTTACTGCAGACCCTTTGGGGGTCCCAGTGGCTCCGTTTGTGGATGGCCCCACTCACAGTGGTGTCTCTCACCTTGCCCTTCCTTTGGCCCTGTTGCGACACAAGAATACTTCCCTTGGGGCCACATCCGCATGTCCTGATGCCATCAAAGAGCCAGCAGTCCACAAGGAGCCGCTTTGGGTAGCAGGGCACCTCCTCACGCTCTGTCCTGCCCTCTCTCCCCAGATTTTGGCTGCGTTGGAGAAGGATGAGCAGGCGCGGAGGCAGCGGCTGCGGAGCAAGCTGGAGCAGGCGATCGACACAATGGCCTTAAGCAGCTGAGAAGGCGGCGGAGGCGCCAGCGTCCGGCAGCGGGGGCGGCAGGACGGACAGACGGACGGACGGACACGGACGGACAGAGGGAGGGAGGGATGGAGGAAGGAGCGGCCAGCGGCAGCCGCGGGCACAACGAGACTTTGGGGCTGGGAGCGCCGCGGCTGCGCTCGCTCCCCACGGACACACACGGAAACCTCGCGCTTTAGCGGAATAAAAAAAAAAAAAAAAACAAAACACAAATCCCGGCGACAGCAGCAGCGTCGATAGAACTCCCTGACCCACAGACAAACCCCCCAGTCCCAGCGGGATGCAGCAGGGACCTTGCAGAGAGGCGGAGGAGCAGGGGTCGCCTGCCCCATGGACCTGCTGGGCATCCCCTGCCTGGGCAGAGCCCCTGAGCTCGCAGGGCAGCAGGGTCGGGACCGCGGGGCTTCCTCGGAAGGCGTTTGGATGTTGTTGTTACTTTGGTGAAGGGAGGGTGGGTGGGCTCCTATTTTTACTGTACTTGACTTGCTCTCCCTTCCTTCCCCCCCAGCTGTCCACCCCCTCTCCTCCTCCTCCTCTCTCTTTTTCTGTCTCTCCCCCCTTCTCTCTCTCTTTCTCTGGCCTTCTGCCACTAGTGTTAACTGCTATATTTGCACAATTTACACGAGACAAACAAAATTTTTAATTTAAAGGAAAAAAAATTATAACAAAAAATGGGAGGGGAAAAATATTCTGAATTTTTTGCAATGAACTAACAAAAACGATTTTAAGAGATAAGCTAAAGGACTGATGCTGGGGAGATTTGGGGTTGGGGCTTTAGGGGTGGGCAGGAAAGGGAGAAATCCTTGAGCTTTGATATTTCTAAAATACGTCCTGTGCCATGTTTTATTTGAATGTTGTTTAGTGCGAAAAAAAAATTGAAGAAAAAAAAAGTTGGGAGTTTTGTTAGCTGGATAGATGCTGTTATTTTAATGCTGCTGAGTGGTTCTGGAGGTCAAAATCAGAGAGGAAGGGAGATCCCAAGGCTGGTTTTTCTTTTCCTGGGCGATTGCTGAGGGATGGTTGGTGTTTTGTTGAACTTGTCCTTGTTTTCCTGGTTCGGTGGCCGTGGGGTGGTCTGGCCAGTGCTGCCTGCTCCTGGGATGATATGGGGTGGAGGATGCTTGTGGGGCCTTGTGGGCTGTCAGGAGGGTTGATGGAGAGCCAGCCTGGCTTTTCGTGGCAGATTCTATGGCACTGGAGCTGCCTTAACAAAGCCCCTTTACGTTTATTTTTCCCCATCATCTTTTTGTGCTGATGCAGGGGAAGAGACCAGATTCCCAGGGAAAGGGAAGGCAGCTCCTCTGCACTCCTGCTGGGATCCCCCCAGCCCATGGAGGGACTGGGATCCTGGCTGCCATGGGGCTGTCACCTGCTCTTCCACTTAGGGAGCCCAAACGTGTGCAGGACCTCCCACCCAAGACTGACCTTTCTTTCTCTGTCTTTTCCTTCTTTCTCCCCCTTTCTCTCCTTGCTGTCACCCTGTCTCCCCTCTGCTGCCTCCGCCCTGACAGGGCTTCACTGGAGACCTTGAGGTCTCTCCCTCAGCTTCCCCCTTGGAAATGTCAGTTCCTTGTGGGTTTGTGCTTTCCAGAGATGAAAAGGTGCTGAATGCTGCCCTGAATGGCAGCAGGTGACCAAAAACTTCCAAAAAAAGAGAGCAAAACCCTTTCCTTTTCTGTACTGAGAACTCCTGTCACTGTCCAGGCCATGGCACATGGGGCCACACTCTGCCAGGAGCGGATGGCTGTGAAAATCCAAGTGGAGAGACGCCCAGCTGATTTCTGTCCATTCCCTTAAATTGCAAGTTAAGGGGGGGAGAGGGAGAAATAATGAAGTTTTTAATTAAAAAAAAATAATAAAAGTGTGTATATATATATATATGTGGTTACAATCTAATTCTCGTGCCCCAGTGGGGTGCTGTATAGTTAACTGAAGGAGAATTGAACCAATATAAAAATGAGATGAATTTACGCAGCCAGTTAAAACAAAACAAACAACCACTGCAAAAAAAAAAGAAAAAATTAAAAAGGATACCAAATGGTCTGGAAGAAACTTCCAAGCCTTTCTCACCATGCAGAACAATCGTTTGAAGCCTGCACATCACTCATTATGTTGTAATTTTGTTTGGTTTTGTTTTGTTTTAATAAGGAGGGAAAGGAGAGAAGATGCTGATTAAAAAAAAAGGAAAAAAAAAAGATGACAAAAGAATCCAACCACAACAGCAAAACTATGTTTGAAAAAGAATTTATAATTGTTTCCCAAACCTACGAACCCTGAGCTGTCGCTGGATTTCTGAGAGCTGTGGGCTGTTGCATGACTGTGCTAGATTTTAGTCTGAGTTGATCTTTTTAAGAAACAGAAGAAAAAAACCCATAAAACAAAGAAACTGCGAGTATTGAATATTAGAGGTTTGTTTAGACCTGTTACCTATTTTTTTTAATTTGAAATTAATTTGCCACTTTCTCGTCCAAAAGAAAAAAAGAAAGACTTTAGAGGTTCACATCTCAAATGTGTTACTTGGAGAGCCTTAAAGGACAGCTGTGTGCCCTGTGCTGGGGCCACTGCTGGCTGCCAGCATCTCCCTGGGTGCTCTGGTGGGACAGAACCCTCCGGGGCTCCCTTTGTAGAATTCACTGCTGCTGTGATGGGCTGGAAGGGTGCCTGCAGCTCCCTTTGGTGCAAAACTTCTTCCTTGTGGCATTGCTGGCTGCGTGGTGCTGGTGGAGGTCCTGGAAATCGCCTGGAGGATGGCAGCAATGCACTGGTGGTCACTGCAGTGTGATGGAAGGAGAGTGATGGCTTTGAGGTCTCTGCCCAGGACTGGTGTGGGTTCTGCCTGTTGCAGTGGTGAGAGTGTCTTGGGGAGCTTTGGTTGCTGTTGAGGGAGCCAAGCACATGGGTTTTGTGGTGGTTGAGAGGGGATGGAGATGTGTTTCTAAGAACATCTCCCTGAAAATTTCCCTTTTGACAAAGAGGGCTGGAAGCACCATTAATTGCTGAGGTCTATTAGCCTGTTGCTGTCCCAGCTCCAATGCCATGGGTGCTCCCTCAGCCAGGCTAGAGGGATAGATGAGTATTTTGGCCATGGTGGATCTAAGGTGGGTTTGGGCAGCAGAGAGGCTCCTGAGGAGGTCATGCTGAGCAGGCTGGCAGTGCCATGGTGTGGCTCTGATTTCTGGGCTCCCCTTGTGCTGTGACCTGGCTCTTCCAGCCTCCTGGGGATACTGACTGCCCGTGGTGCGATCCGAGGGATGGGTTCCCATTGGCTTCCTCCTGCAGAGCTTTGGGGTGTCTGTGGCTTGTTCCACCAAAGGATGCCCCAGCAGCTCCCCACTGCCTGGGCATCCCCTTGCTGCCTCCAGCAGGGAGGGTGATGGTCAGTGAGGTGGGCACTGCAGTGCTGCCCGCAGCCTCTGGCGCTTCTTGGTGCTACCTTTGCCTTTTGCATCATGCCCAGCGTCCTTAATTGTGCCAGGCAGCTGCCCACCCTCCCTTGACTGGCCTGGTGGGGTCAGAACTGGCCCTGTCAGACCCTGCCTCAGAAGGGGGAAAGGTGTGGAGGATCTGGGAAGTATCCACAAGACTCCTCTTGCTGCTGGTGTAGCCCGTGCCCCGGAATGGGGTGAGGTGGAGAAGTATCCCTTGTTGTGAGCCTGCATTTCTGGGCACTCCTGCTCTGGCTCCCCACCAGAGGCAGCTGGACAGTGCAGGCTGATCCCCCACCGCTGCAAACAAAGGGGTCCCTCCCTGCTCTCATTGCCTTTCGCTTCCATTTGGGGTTAAAAAATGTGCAGTCCAGCCTGGAAGTGTCTCCCTTAGCAGGAGCCCCGTGTCACAGCCAGAGCTGGCCCCAGCCTGGGGACAGGGAGCAGGGGGACAGGTGGGGGGACTCCCCAGGCTCACCCGCTCCCGACCAAAGCGCACAACGAGCTGTCCTTTAAGGAAGCAGGGGGAAACCTGAGGCGGACCCGGCGAGAGGCAGAGAATTATGATAGTTTTAGAAAATTAAATGGGGAAAAAAAAATCACACTCCGGAGTCCTGATTCCCTTTCTGTGATTGTTTCAGACTTGAAGCAACAGGCCAGCGTGGCTGGTCAAGCGCCCTTTGATCGTGTAAATATCCTGCTATTTCCTATTTTAATGTTCTTCAGATTTAGTACTTGTAAATAAACACATGCATCAAGGAGAGATTAAACATTTTTGCTAAAGCTGGTGTTTGGCCTGTATTTTTGGGGGTACATGGAGCAGGTAGCTTTGGGAGCAGTGGACAAATCCGTGGCTGTGCCAGGGCGATGTGGTACAAAATAACATTACCATGTGCCAGCAATAGAGTGCATGTGTGGGCGTGCAGGTCCTGAACTGTGGCTGTTAACACCCACCAAAAGAGCTCCAGATGCTCATAGGGGGATTTAGGTGGCTTCCCCATCAGCCCCTTTCCTGGGTTAAATTGCTTTAAACCATTGGATTTTACTCATTGCTTTTCAAACTGCTCAGAGCTGCTGATCAGACACAGAGGAGCTGAACCTGCCATGCAAGCACAGAGGGGTTGATACCTGCCTGACTGCTCTGCCACTCACTGGGACCCACAGGAGCCACCAGAGCTGGGGCAGCTTCACTTCCACGTCTCGAACATCCTGGCCCTTCCTCCCATGGGGACATAACGGGGTGACAGCACAAGTGCTTGGGAGGAAGCACACAGTGGTGAGGTGATGCTGCATCATCTCTGCAGGTTCTGCACACTGCAGGGGCAGCTTTTTTTTCTACTCCTGATCTTTTTTAGCTCCTGATCTTTGTCTTTAAAGCTGGGTCCTCCTGTAACTCTGGGTGCCTCTGAACAGCACTGTAGTCTCTGCAGGGCCCCAAAGTCGCAAAGTGAAGCCCCAGGAGAGGAAGCCCAGGGCAGCAGTGTCACCTCAGCACTCTCCTCGCAGTGGGGACCTTCCTCAGTGACATTGGGTGGCCATGGCAGGCTTGGGGAGACATTCCTGGAGAGGAGGGGGTGAATCCCTGGGGTGTGGGGTCAGGGTCAGGACTCCTCAGCAGGAGCCCAGCACACAGACCCACATCACACAAATTAGGCCACTTTTTTGTTTTTTATTGTTTCCTTTGCCTCTTCCTGCCCTGGGGCCGTCTTCTGAGGGATTGGGCTGCCAGGGCTGATTGTACTGTGGATGCTGAATACATATTTTCTTTGCATTTAGTGTGTATATAAACTGGATATTTTTAATGTTCTCTCTTGCAGTTTCCCTACTCTCCAACAAGAACACCATCAGCAGGTATTAAATATCCACTATTTTTGCCGTAGCATCAATAAAACAAAGATTGTTTTGATCTTGTTTTTCTATCTTGAAAAATAAAGCTATCTTTTACCAAACTTTCAAATGCTTAAGAAAATCACATTTGAACCGAATTTTGGTCAGGTTTCTGGGAGGATTTAATGGAGGACAGTAGGAAAAACACCCTCATCTTCCCCAGTTTTGTGCTGCAAACACCATCCTCATGGCCACGTGAGAGCAAGTGGCAACTGAGCATCAAACAGGTGAGCACTGTGGTAGGTACAGAAACTGTATTTAAATAAGTTGTCAGTCCAAAATGTAATGGGGCTTTCATTGCGTTTTTCAAGGCATGGAGATAAAGGTCTCTCCCTGAAGAGACCTTGCTGCACCTGGGTGCTTTACTCTCAGCCCTTTGCAAGCAGAATTTTTATTTTAAAATTTGTTCTATTATTTTATCAGGGAATCAGGGAAAAACTTTAAAACCTCCTGGGTGACCAAATAAATAAATAAATAAATTGCACTGGTTTTCCCAAGGAGTAAGAGCTTCTGGCAGGAAGCCAGGGCCTCCAACGACAGCTACAAATGTCTTTGCCTCCTCAGTCCTAGTGCAGAGCTAACCAGAGAAAGATTATTAAGGCCTGCAAATGATTGTGTAATCCACAAATGCACTTTATTTGATTAAATGATAAAATGTGAACCTTCCAGCAATAACATACGCCACTGCCGCCTGAGACGGCGCTAATCCAGCAAATCTGCAGCAGCCTCCAGGTGTCTGGGGCTGCCCAGGGTTTGGAGGTGGAGGCAGCCCTCCCTGTGTTCTCCCTGGCAGACCTGGGGCTCTTGGAAACCCCTTTGCCATCATCTCATCCAAACTCGGGCTCCAGGTGAGTGGCACATCCCAGGGCACCTGTGTGGGGTCTGAAGGTCTCATCCTGGACTCTTTGTACGAAAATCTCTATCCCCTCACCATCACCGTGGTTTTGTACTTTCCCTGTGCACCTCCTGGTCCTCCTGCCCTGGCAGAGGATTCTGTCCTGCCTTTGGGTCTCTGTATAATCCCTTGCTTGTCTTACACATGCAGTGAGGGCTGGGACATGCAGATGCAGCTCTGTCCCTGCAGAACTGTGTGCTCAGTGCCATGTGTCACCTCGGTTTGTGCTGGGTGTGGCACATGGGGACCAAGGCCTCCAGCACAGGGACACACTCATCTCCCTTGGCACAGTCATGGACATCCTCATGCTGGTGTTGCAAGTGTCAGTCAGCAGTAAAGCTCCTCCTGACTCTGATGAGCTTTGCTCCAGAAAGAAATGAGTGCTTGGCTTGGGGGTTCAACATCTCTTTAACCTGCCACTGATGTGCCCCAGTGTGTGTTTTTTTCTGGTGTCACCACTGGTACGCTTAGAAATCCAGTCATTAAAAATGACTTCAGAGTCATCCTCTTCTTCAGGTTTAGCCTAAAGGTCAGCAGGAACATTTCCCTTGCCCACCATCCCCAGATCCCAGCAATGGCCACCTACACTTTCCCTTCCTCTTCTGCACCATCACCCTGGGCAGTCCTGGTCCTTATGCTGCTGCCCATGGCCCAGAGACACACAAATGAAGAGAGCAGCTGGGCTGATTGGGCTGTCCCTCACTGCTCCCTGAGCTCTGTAATCCTGCAGGAAAGGGATCTGCCACATCTTCAGGGGAATATGGGGGGGTCCTCAAGCAGCCACTTTCCATGGGAGAGAAGCTTATATATATATAATCCATAGTCTATAATCTAAATGTATATATAAAATTGATAACTATGTATATGAATAGAATAGAATAGAATAGAATAGAATAGAATAGAATAGAATAGAATAGAATAGAATAGAATAGAAATTAAAACCCAGCTAGAACGTTAGCATGGGCTGCAAGTGCCAGGCCATGTGCTGTCTTCAGACATTGCACAGGAAAGGCCAGAGCAGCATCATGTGACCCTGCAAGTTGAAGGATACGATGGGGGGTTTCTTCCCCCTCAGAGGTGATGATTAAGTTTCTTCTAAGCTTCTAGGAAGAGGAAAAAAAAAATAGAAAATCCATAAATTTTGAAGGCAGTAAGGGCTGAGCAGAGCAACAGCCCCTTCCTCTCCCTGCCTGGACTAATGAAAATCGCAGCCATGCTGGGAGGCAACCGGTTTATGTTTGTTCTTTGCTTTAAATGTAGTGGTAAAAAGCCCACAGTTTTGGGCACGGATCGGAGGTGGGATCATTAGGAGGTGTCAGGCGATGGCTGATACACATTAATGGGCCATGAGCAGAGCTCTACTGTGTGGGTTTTTTTAACTGAGGCAAATTATTGCTTCAGGAAAAAGACTGTCTCCCTGGTGGAATTAGAGCAGGGGGAAGGGGGAAAATTGATTTGTCTCAAGTTTTACTGCAGCAGATTGACAGCTCAGGCTCAGCAAACTCCCCCTCTGCCGAGCTGTGGGGCAGAGGACAGGTGACATGGCACTGCCAACTGCCCCTTTCCAGAGAGGGTGGCAGTGGGGTGCAGTGACCAGTCTGGAGACCATGACCACTGGGAATCTTGGCCATGACTGTCAGGAGCAATTTTTCCATACAATGAAGTCAGCTGAGAAACAATGCTGCTGGCATTTTGCCTGCTCCTCTGCTCCTCAATGGTTTGGTGGTTCAGCAGCCAAGTTCTGGCACAGGTGGCCAACAAGGTCACCCTGGCCTGGCAAACCTGGGGTGATGCTATCTATGTGGGGGGGAGTTGCACTTCTCTGGATGCTTTTCAGGTGGTGACTGATGTGACACTGCATGTGCTATTTCTGGGTGCTCTTCCCAGCAGTAACCCTGCTTTGATGGGCTTGAATGGGCCTTTCCCTCCCTCTGCTGGAAAAAAGCAGATATTTCCAGTGACCATCCTTGGGACCTGGATGGCAGCCAGGGGCATCTCCTCTCCCCTTGCTGCAGGTGCTGTCCTTCAGCAGCTGTGGTCCTCTAGCAAGGTGTCTGCTGGTAAGGGATGGGGACTGGATGGGTTATTTCCATGGTCACCTCTCCCATTTCACAAGGGATCACAATGCACATTGTAAAATCAGCCAATAGCTCACACACCACTCAGATGAGTCCCTGTGGGGGAAACTGAGGCATGAAGGCAGAACTGCTTGGCCCAAGGTCGTACAGAAGGTTGCAGTGGGGAAGGAACTGCTCACAACAACACTGAAATCCCCAGGAAATGTGCTTTGATTATGGTCCCAGATGCCTGGGCCACTTTGGCTGTCACACTATCCTGAGCTGGAGTTTTATTTCTTCCTCAAACTGTTTTTTTTTTTCCTTTTTTTATGAACGAAATTCTCCCTTCACAGCTCCTATTCTCTCAGGGGCTCTTCCACTCAGCGGTAGCCCAATTTCCTTTTATAGCTCGTACAATGACTGTCCTAATTACAATTAAAACCGGGAACACTCTAATCAAATCTTTTACTATTCTAGACAAACTCAGAAAATGAGTAAAATTAGTGACACATGGTGCAAAAAAAAAAAAAAAAAAAAGAAGAAAAAAATGTCCGTGAGCCAGTGCTAATGCAGAGAGAGTTAAAGAGGGCAGCAGGATTTCGACTCTCATCTGCAGTAATTGGTGGTGGGAGGAGGCACAGTCACCACTGTGGAGCAGGACTTGAGCATCCCTGGGGGTTCCTCCATCCTGTTGACCCTGTGCTAGCTGGACCTGTTGGTTTGAATAATCCCCCCTAGGAGTTACCATGGAAACAAAGCCTTTTGATGGTGAAAACCTTCAGCGTCAAGAGTTAATCAGACCCTAAACGAAAATGGGGTTAAAGGCAGAGCAGGGAAGTGTGAACAGTGGAGCCACTGGGGCAGAAGAAAAGCAGTGAGTGGAGAGTAAATAATAAGCAAGGAAGAGGGATCTGATGTCTGCTTGAGCTCCAGCCAATGGCCAGAGGGGTTTAACTGTGATGGGAAATCACAGGGGTAAATTAATAGGCTGGATAATTATTTTTAATTTTCTGAAGGGCTGGTTGTATGATTTTACCACTCTGCACCATCTCCCAGATCTGGGTGCTGATTTAGCAAGGGAAACATCCCATGCTGTGAAGTGGAAGGTTGGGCACATGTCCCACCTGGGTGGAAAGGTGGCCCTCAGCTGGTGTCCTGTCAAGGGATAGGGCTTCAGGCCAAAATGGAACTTGCTGGAGTGGAAGAACTGCATGTGCAGTGGGCTGGCTCAACACGTGTTGTCAGTTTGGGTATCTGAGCATGCTACTCCAGAATTACCAGCTGGAAATACATCATGTAGAGAGGTGGACTCCCTTGTGTTTGTGTTAGGGAGGAGGCAGAGAGAAGGATTTATGGATACATTTCTGGGATTAATGTTCTTGGATCACGTAAGTGTTGGAGAGGTAGGATGGAGGCAGAGCCAAGAATTTCAGTCCTTTCTGTAGTTTGCTGCTACTTTGGGGTTACAGATCCTGTCTGGGTGATCACTGCAGGTTGTTTCCAGAGCTAGTGTAGTTAGCAAGGGGTTGATGAAGGGTAGGGACTGAACTGGGAAAGCAAAACTTGGAGCACTGTTCCCACCATTGTTCCTACCAAACAATGAAAATAGTACTGTCAGGGTAAGGGTGTTTTTTCTGCTAGAGGGAGAAGGTGTTTGCAGCTAATCCCAGTACTATGTTGTTGCAGTGGCCAAGATTTGTGAGGTCCCTTTGAATGAATCAGAAGAGGACAAGACACCATTGTGGGGAAACCTGTGTTCATTTTTGTTATCAGGATGTATGGGAACCCTGGTTGAGAGTTGGTGTTACAGTCAGGGATAGAGTTAAAAGGAGGACCTTTGGTGTGAAGAACTGGGTGGAGCAGAAGAATTCCCAAAGAGCCAGGACTGTTGCTGTTACTGTGTTTCGTGTTGCCTGGCATCCCAATTTTCACGTGATTTAGTATCATGAAAGACCTCATGTTGGACCTGCCCAAAGCATCAGTGTTCTCATCCTAAACTGTGGTGTGATATTCCCCTAACTCCTTTTTCAGGAACAACTCTATGTTTGCACTCATCAACGGCAATGTGCAACAGCACTTCCTCCACTCAGTATGTTTTTCCTTCTGACCAGCCTAAATCTTACTTGTTGCAATATAATCCCCTTTCTACTGGTCCTGCTCAGCAAACAGGTGAAGACCAGATTGCTCACAGATGCTGTTTTTGGAAGGACATCTAACTCCAAGGTCTCAGTTATCTCCAATTTTCCCCTGCACTCTTTAGTTTTTGGAGATGTCTGAAGTTTCAACTGTGAGAGAAATAGTGTTGGACAAAATGGGTGATCAAACACCTTTATATCTTAGAGTTTATCAGCTTTCCATCCAGATCATGCAGTCTCACAGCTGGATGTGCCCTGAAGCCTCCCATGATGGAGGGGATCTCCTCACTCCTTTCCTTCACTCTCCATCTTTATTACTTTATCAAAGTACTTTCAAGTATAATACTTAAATTTTATAGGTCTGAAGCATGGGATTATTCAATTTTCTTTATAGGCCCAGTTTGATCAATCCACTTGGAAGCCCATGCTGTGGTAATTGAAATGCACTGCCTGGGGAGGAGGGAATTTCTGCACTGGCTTCAGCCTTCGTTTCTGACCACTGCTGGCTGCACGGGCAGGACCCAGCAGAACCTGATGGGATTCACAGGGCAGGAGCTGCCTGGGGGCCCAGGTGGGTCTGGATGAGATGGGAGCTGGGAAAGGTGCTGGGACAGAGCTCTCTGAAAATGTTAATTCCATGTTCCTTCTCTTGTTCTGATCTTTCTGACCCATCCAAGCCTCAAGGGCTGTTGAACTGTTGAGGCCCAAACTGAAATGACAAATTACACAGAAAGCAAGAGGATGGCCAGGAGCTCAGTGTGGCTGCCACTAGGACGTTTTACATGCCTTCAGGAGCAGCATTTGATAATTCATCCCTGCCCACACTGAGCCAGCAGCAGATGAATTTCTCAGCTGCCTCCAAATGATCAGAGGCTGAAAGAAGGTTCTGGGGGCAGAAAAAGCCTCTTTGAAGGGGTTTGACACCTTTCTAGTGGAAGGCATGAGTGTGGGAAACTCTCACCTTTGCCATGGTAGTAGGAGAAGACTGTGTCTTGAGGAAAGTTTTGGTGGGTGTGAGGCAGGAGAAGGGTTTGGATATGAATTTCTGGTTCACAAGACTTTTGGGAGCCACTCAGTTTCTCTCTCATGCTCCATTCCACCTTCATTTTTGGGGATTTGCACCAAAGCTTTGAACTTTATGTTTGTTAAAGGATAATATATCACGGTGTCTGTGACAACAGAGACTTGGTGCAGTGAGCCAGGAGGAATTCCCAGCCTCATGTTTCAGATGTCCTTGATATCCAGCTCTTCACTTGTTGAAGTTTGTTAATTGGTCCTGGTTCCTGGCATCAGATGAACCTACCCATTACAGACCAGGTTTCTTCCAGCATTAACTCTCAGAGGAGCAGCACTCCCCAAAAGCACATGGTTTGAAAGCTGACATCAGTTTTCCCGTTTAAAGAAAGGCTCTCTCCTCAGGGATCAGTCCTATGATACAGCAATGCTTGGGGCTCCAGGGAAAGCTGTGGAAACACCACAAGTGTGGGGACCTCTGGGTCCTGTTCTGAGGGTACTGTGGTGAGAGGTTGCTGTGCTGAGTGTTGGATCGAGGTCTTCAATCCAAATGTTGTTAGAAATTTCCTCTCACTGTTCAACAAAAAAATGTCAATGTTATACTGAAAGCAACATCCATCCTGTGTGACACCAAATATTTTGCAAAGCCTTGGAAAAAAATTGGGGAAGTTGGTTTTTTTATTGCTTGAAAGGTTTGGTTTGGGCTAAAATGATGCTATTTTTTCTCAGCTGAAAAGTTTGAAAAATGCCACAGTTAGGTCTAGTGAAGACCTTCACTAGATGGAACTGATCAGGTGTGAAGAGGCACCAGTTTCTTGATTTCTGCCTGCCCTTAGGGCAAAAAGCTGAGTGCAGAGAGTATGTTCTGAAAGTAGATTTAGGAGATGGTGCTGCCTGCTTGGTGCTTCCCACAGGCAGAGAGGACAATCCTTTCTGCTTGTTCCCTGCTGGCTGCAGGGATGAAGTGAGGTGGCATTGGGAGGTGCACCCCACAGTCTTGACTAAACTTTCTCATTCCAGCCAGGCTTTGCGTGGGCCTGGGAGAAGGGATGGGACTGCCAGTTCATTGTTTCTGCTGCAGAAGTTGCTCTTCTTGTTTTAGATTTCATCCCCAAGGGCTGTTAATACAGCATTTCCCAGAAGGGCTAAAGTTAAGGCAAATTGAAATATATTATATTTTTGGCTCCAGTAGGTAGAACTGTATAACACTCTGACTTAATTTTTTCTTTCTTTCTGCACAGAGTATATATCATAGACTGTCATTGTATTTAAATAATAGAGCAGAACCAGGATTATTTTGTTCACTTTTTTCCTCCTCTCTGATCTCCCCATTGAAAAATGCATGGAAAGCAACAGATGTTTCGACTTTGTAGCTTGAACCTTCTCAACTGTTTGAAGATTTGATATGAAGTTCTTTGAACATCAGTTTCAGAGGAGACTCTCTTAGTAACAGTTGCCATGCAAAATTCATAATTAATGAAGATTTCAGGGTTATGGTGGGTTTTTAAAACGTTATTTCTTTATTTGTGTTATTATCTTGTACTCTTCTTAATCAGCTTGGAGGAGGGGCAGCAGCCAGCTGGAATAAACAGTCTCAATTGCACCCGAGTGTGTGCCACTGGCTCAGGGTGCCTTCTCCAGACTGTGTGGCCCAGGGGTAGCCAGAAGGCCTCTCTTACTAGCCATGGGGGCAGAGATGCTAATTGAGGCAGGAGCTGTTGGAAGGCACCTGGTAATTAGTTGCTGGGGTTCAGGCACTTACCTGCTGCCCAGTGTATCAAAGCAAGAGCTGATCTAACTTGGAGGACTGGATTACCCTCTAGTGGCTGCAGATTAAATAAAGGAGGGATGTTGTGTGTGTTTCTTGCAGACGTGGCTCTGATTTACTGAATGCCCCTGTCCAGGGGTGCAGTGTAGAGGGCAAGCAGAGGTTAGGGGAACTGGCAGCACTGCCATGGGGAATACTGGGCCCCATCCCCCAGCAAGAGCAGCTGTTGCAGTGTGATGCAGATGCCCAGGGTAACTGCAGTACAATACCCCATTCCTGATTGCCAGCTCCAGGAGGGCTGGTTTTTGGAAGTGCCTGTGGCTGGGAATGCTGTGGCCAGGCTGCCTGGCACAGCACTGTGCTGTTGTGGCTATCACACCAGAGTTGTCTTTGGGATGTCTAAGGCAGATGGCAGCATCACTGTGGGTAGGCAGGGGGAAAACTGTGACTCATGGATGGGCTGTGGGTTTTCTCTTGGCTGTCCCACATCGCTACCCAACAGCTGCTCTGGATATTTCTGTCATGGGGTGATCCCATTCTCTGTCAAGTCCAAGGGTGTGGCAGGACCTTTGCTGGGCTGGCCCTCTCTGTAGCATCCTGCTTATCAACGGCAGACATGCCCTTGTCTGTGCTACCCCAGATTTTGGACAATCTAAAAGAGATTGTTTTTTACCATTGGGTTCATGCACTGCTAATACTCCAGGGAGATTTGGGGTCATGGCAGAGTAACAACCCCCTGTTTTTAAGGCAGGACATAAGTGACTTTATGGTTTAGCTGGCAATAAGCCAGCTGGTACACAGGGATGTGTCACACTGGTGAGATTGACTTTCCTTGGCATCCCATGGGAGAGGCAGCAGCTCAGCAGTGTCAGCAGTGACCAGTGATACTTTGCTGCCACCAGCAAGCCACCACTGGCTGCCACGGCAGAGGCAGTCAAGTCATGCATTTAATTGGTGTCTATTGGATTTTTTTCCTGCAGCTACAGTTTGTGCTACTTATTGTGACATCCATGAGAAGCGGTGATTTGGGTTTGTTTGTGTGTCTGACTGGAGGATTTCTCCACGCTGGCATCTGACTCCTTCCCCCTCTCCTGACGGCTGTTTTTCTGTGTCACTGGGCTGAAACAAGGGGAAACTTTTAGGTTGTGGATTGGGGCTAGGCAGGGTCAAGGGAGCAGAGGAAGGAAGGCACAGCCAGACCGGCCATCAGGGCAGCTGCAGGCATGTGCCAGTCTCCTTGCTGCTGATGCCCCAGGACACAGCAGCCAGGCTGGCCTCCAGCACAAAGCTGCAGCCAGGCCCCTGTCATGTCACTGTTGTGTCACCACGCACCCCAGCTGCTGGCTGAGCTTCAGTGGCTGCAGGGACAGAGCAGACAGGCCAGGCAGCAGCAGAGCTGTGCAGTCCCAGGGTGGCAATGCTGGGCTTTCTGCCTGCAGAGCTGTAACTCCAGAGCATTTGGTGGCTTCTTCCCTTGGAGATGAGCAGAGAACAGGTGGAGTGTGGATTGTCCTAACCCTTTTGGACCCATCATTTCTTCAGCTAGGATTTCCCTTGGATTTCCACCTATGGACTTATCAGCAATGTGTCTGATGGGCAGTGACTTCAAACTGGCTGATGGACAGAGCAAGATAAAATGAAGGAGGAATGCTGAAAGGCATCTTGTGTGAGATATGTGCCTCTTAGCCACAGCTCGGTTGTTTGTGATATGTCCTTGTCACTGGATGGGACAAAGTCTTGCAAGTTCTGGGCATAGACAAAACAACTAAGACTTAGCAGAGCTTCTCCTTCAGCACTGATACCTCTTCTGCTCACTGGGGAGAACTGGGCTGGAAATATCTAACTTCAGTACCTGAAGTTTTGAGACATTTCAGAAGCTGAATCTACATTTCTCAG
Organism: Acridotheres tristis; assembly: GCA_037013685.1. NCBI lineage: Eukaryota > Metazoa > Chordata > Aves > Passeriformes > Sturnidae > Acridotheres > Acridotheres tristis. The sequence goes on along the minus strand of CM072899.1, from coordinate 10,808,120 downwards.
CTGACCCTGCTCTGCAGAGTAAGCAGAATGAACCCCACAGCCAGTAGTTCTGGGCGTGGTCAGGCGTCCAAGGCTGCTGCTCAGTCCCAGCACTGTGTTAATCAGCTACTGTGGTGCAAGGACACTGGTGCAGTACAATGGGCTGCAACCTTCACTCTGTGGTGAAATTTTGTGTCCCCAGAGCATTGACCACCCTGGCACTGGACATGATGGTCCCTCCTGAAGGACTGGTTTTGATGCAGTCAGAAGTGGCTGTGGTGGGTTGGGTGCTGCCAGCAAACCTGTCCCCTGAACAGAGGGAGATCCTTTTGTTGGTGTTCCTAAGAGAGACAGGAGGGAGGCTTGGCGTGGAGAGGCGTGTGCAGCTGGGGACAGTTCTTGGCTTTCTGGGGCTCTGGGCATTGTGCTGGCCCTGCTGTCCTTCAGCAACACAATAGATGTTCACAGCACATAGAGCTGTCAGACTTGGCCTGTCATCCTCAACCAACACAGTGGAAGCCTCCAGGGCTTGCTGCCCTTCCCTCCTGACCAGTTTGCTGGGCTGTGTACACTTGAGGATTGTTACAGTAGCTGTCACACTCCTGCTTCTTCCCAAACTGACCAGTCAGCTTCTTGTGCAAATGTCTCTGTCCTTTTTATCCATTTGGTGGTGGAAAGCACCTTCCTTCATCCCTCTGGTCCTTCCTGCACTCTGCTGCCTCTCTCCAGTCCTTTCTTTGGATGCATCTTTGGTGTGGTGCTGGACTTCAGCCGGAACAGAAGGTGCTTGTGGCATGGGACAGGATGCAGTGAAGTTAAAGAAGATTCCTGTGGGAGCCTGTCTCCTGACCAGGTACTGCTTTGGGATGTCATGGGCAACAATGACTCCCAGAGAGCAGTTTGAGTGAGGTCACTCTGATTTTGGGAACAGGTTGTAGAGTGCAGCTGTTTTGAGCCATGCTGAGTCACTTGCCTTGGGCCAAAGACTGTGCCCTGCTGCATTTTCTATACTTATCTTTATTTACTTTTATTTGTGTCTCTGGAATACTCCAAAGAAACACCACTGCCAACCCAAAGAATCCATATCCCTACAGCTGGAGCTCAGCCTATGCAACCATCTCCACTCCATTATAATAATAAATCCCCACTTCTCCTTCACCAATTAACCCTTTGTGCTTCATCTCGACCTCTGAGGGCGAGCTGAGCTTGGTGGGATGGTGCCTGTGCCCTACAGCAGCTGGGAGCAGTGGCTGCGTCAGGGTGCAGCCAGCACTGCCCCTTGTCACCTCTGTGTCCCCATGCCCTGTGCTGGGCAGCCCTGGCTGAGCCCCTCTGGAATAACCCACCATGGCAGATGTGGCCTCGCAGCCCTGCTGGGGCTCTGTGCTCAGCAGAGGGGAACAGCTCTGGACTCTAATCCGAGCAGACAGATTGAGGTCAAACGCGCCCTTCGTGCAACAAGCAGAGAAGGGGAGAGAAGGAGAGAGGGGAGCAGCAAGGAGGGAGGGAGGGAGGGACCACAGGGGATGGGCAGCCTGGGCCACTCCTGGCCCCTTTCTGAGGGTGCCAGGCACTGTGTGGGGTGCGTGGGGTGGCAGTGGCACCGGTTTCACCAGTGGATATGAAATGCAAAGGCAGGGCTGGCTGTGGGGTGGCACAGATCAGCACTGGGCACATCTCTCCCAGCATCCCATGCAGTTTGCTTGGCCCTTCTCTGTTGTGATTTAGGCTCCAGAAATCCTCCCAAAGCTAGGGAAGGTGAAAGGTGCTTCCTTGTGACAAGGAGCAGGATGGGTAAGTGTCAGCTGTTCCTCATCTTTCTGGCAACCTTTGAAGTCCCTGTGCTGGGGACTGACCTGCCACTCTTGTGCCAAGCTATGGACTCAGAGGAGTGGGAGCTTTCACTGCTAAACCTCTGTGTGCCAACAACTCCATCTGCTTCCATCCACCTCTCTGCCCAGAGGCATGGAAATACCTGTGGGAAGAGAAGAAGAGCCCACTGCAGAGCACCCTTCTGCCTGCTGCCCCATTCCCAGCACCTGGGTTCCCTCTTGGCTCAGCCCTGCTGCCAAACTGAGCAGCAAGGGATGAAGGACAAGCAGCTGGAGGAGGATTTAGTCTGCTCAGGTTTGCTCTTTTGTGGTGCTTTGGCATTTCCACATTGTGCTGTGCATGCTGGTCACTGCTGGCAGGGCAGGCACTTGTAGTGCTCCCTGGTTCATGTCCAGGTGTGGAGTCTTTCACCTGTATCATTCAGAACAAATAATGGGAGTAAAAGAAGAGACAAAGTTTTAAAAACCCAAAATTACTCCCCCCAAATCAGGGAGCCCTGGCTGAGCAGTCTTTTTTTGCAGAGTCTGATGGTTGTTGCAAGAAAACACAGTGCACTGAGCTCATAAAAAATTATACACAGGCATTGGAACACCTGGATGTCCCAAACAGTGGCTGTTCCTTTGTGCATGGTGCCTGTTAAAATGAGCTCTTTGCTACCTGGGGACCTTGGAGGCTGCTGGTATCTTCTCATTTGGCTTAGGATAGAGATGGCTCAGCTTTCTTTCAGCCCAGGTAAGTCTGTGTTATTAAGAAAGTCTTGAGTGGCTCTGAAAGCATCTGCTCCTAGCTGGAATTGCTTGGACATGTCTAAACTGTACATTACCCTGCTATGCCTGAACTCCTTCTCTGCTTGCCAGGAGGGGCACAGAGGTGTTTGTTGTGTGGCCAATGTCCCCCCTGGCTGCCCAGGACCCTGCTCCTCGTGCTCAAATGTCCAAAGGTGATGTCTCCACGGTGTGACAGGCTCAGGGAGAGGGGCTGGGAGCTGCCTGGCTCTGAGAGCTGGGCTGCTCTGATGCAAATCCGGTTAGTGGTGAAGCAGGATGAGAGGGACAGAAGTGTGGAAAGAGAATCAGCTCCAGACAGAATATATATATATTTTTGCCTGCTCCCTGGGAGACTTTTGAGAGTCTCAGAGCAGCATTTCACATAGTTGCTCAAGTGGAACTGTGCTGAATAAATAGTTGCATTTCAGCAGTGGAGATTTAAAACCAAGGTCTTGGCAATTTCTGGCTGCTGCAAATCCCTTGGTACTTTTCAGAGTTGTGGGTGTGTTAACCCCAGTACCTTGGCCAAATTCCCAGCTGGGAACCACCTCATAAAATCCCTTTCATACTCTTAGCAGGAGCCATCTTAAAAATACTTCCTCCTCGTTTTTTCATTGTTTGCCCCAGCTGCCTCCCTACTCTGGTGAGGCATAATTTTGAGCTCAGACATGTTTCTAGCTGACATATTTTTGGTACTCATGTCATCCTTCTACCACCATTGCTTTTTCTCATGTTTACTGACTACAGCTGGAATGGAGATAGAAATCACATCTCCTTCAGCCTGATAAATAAAAAATTCATGTACCCAGTCTTTTTGGGCCATTTCCCATCCACTGGTTATCCTGACAGCCTTTCTTTGTGTCTATTGCTGTTTTTGAGTGTGGCTGACCAGTTTAATTTGTGAATTGGGAGATGCTCTCTTCTGCTGGAAATCCTCCCTTGCATATATGTTAGGATCAAATTTACCTCCTTGGTGGCTTTATCTCACTAATCAGCCTGTAATTGACTCCTACAATCAAAGTATTTTCCTCTTCAGTCATTTTCAACTTGTGAATTCCCCATTGCAGCAGAAATTCTTGAAAACGACATGGTTTGCTTCAGGGATTGAGCCATGCTCATGCTGTGCTTCCAGTGTGATATCCATATTGTCTTCCCTGGTTTCTCCTGCTTCTCATAGGCTAGTTTAATTAAGAAGAACTCATTAGTGAAATTATTGACCAGGGCAAGTCCTGAGACCACTCTGCTGGGAACTCCACTGTCAAACTCCCTGCAAGCTGTACTCTTCCCTCCTTGTCCACAGCTACACCTCCATCAAATCCTACTCTGCCTCTACAGTGCCTGGGATAAGCCTCTTCCTGTTTATCACAACAAATCTCTTCCCATCGTGGCTCTGCATTAAATGATTCACTAAAATGTGTATTTTCCTTTATCTAGAAGATCAGTCAGTAACATGAAAAAGTGAGATAAAAATAAAAACAATCCCAAATGTCCAGCACCCTCCACAGCCCTGCCCAGTTTTTGCTCCCTCCCTTGCTCACGGCCATGGGTGACAACTGCTCAGATTGCTTTTTCATCCTTCTTACTTGCAGGTACTGCATTTTATGTTCCTCACCTCCTTACTGGTGAATTTATTGAAGCCCTTATTCCCAATCTGTCTGTTTCATGAAATAGTTCCTCCAGGAATTTGGGTTGTAAGATACTTGGCCTTGTGACTTGATCACAGGAAGATTTTGGATCTTCCTTTCTCTCCCAGCTGTGGTAAGTAGATTTTCTGTATCAGTCACCCAGTTAAGTTCATATGCTTGTAATTATTGTCACTGTCCAGAGCTGCTGAGAAGAATTCCCTTAGCCTTGGGACCTCAGCTGGATTTCCTGTGAACTCTCTTCTCAGAGACTGCTTGTTCTGTCTTTATTACCTTTGTGTTTGCATGACCAGAGAACCTTTCACAATTTAATATCCTTCCTTTGACGTTTGGCATATCCCACTCCATCTCTTCTATTTTCAGCCCCTAACATTCTGCTCTTTGCTGATTAATCATTTTATTTTCTTTACTGTTTTCTTATTCCTTTTTCCTGCATTGCTCTACTCATTCCATCAGTTTAGGAGCCACCCAGACTTTACTCCTTCACTATTTTTCTGTGTTTGAGGTGAAGTCCCCAGGGAGTTTTGCCTTTGGTTCAAAGACATTTGAACCTACCATAAAAGGTAGGTAGGTTTATAGGCAAAGCTAGGTTTACCCTTTTGAAACCAGGAACTTTTAGGCAGCACTCTGCTGTTGTCTGTCTGTTCTGTTTAGAATAAGTCAAAATGAGGCATGAGTTTTAAATAAATCAGTCTGTCCAAGGCTGTTTTCCAGCTCCATCTCTTCCACTCTCTTTTCATCATTCACCAATATTGAGTCTAAATCACAATCATGTCTTGGTGATGCATCTACCGTTGATGTTCAAGTCTTTAACTGTTGCAGCTAGGATGTGTGAGCTTTTACTGCTGCATTTTTAGGTTTATTTTGGTAGTTAGTCTCCTAGAAGGAGCATTTTTATAGTTTCTGTCTTTTTATTAATAATGTTAACAGAAATCTGTGTCCATCCAAATTTTCAGCACTCTCCTAATGGAGCTACTTCTATTTTTTTGTCCAAGTGGTAGTGGCCCAAAATGATCTTCTTCCATCCTGTCATATGTCTTCATCATCACATTCATGAAGGCATTGCTGGCTTTGCATCTCCTCTTTCCCGCCTTTCCGGAGGGAAACAGTGACATTGGTACTTCTCCTCCACCAGGTTTGGTGCTCCTTCTGGCTTTTGACACCTCTCCAGCACCTGGGGTCATGCTGTGCAGAGTTTTTGTGTACCCCTGAGTGTGCTTGTCCCTCTGAACTGCCCCCATCCTTTGCCTAAGGGAACCTGACTGAGTGAGGGATGAGAAAGGAAGAGCTGAGTGAGTTCCCTACACCGAGGTCCCCCCACCCATTTCTTCCCATCTGTGTGACCTGGCCAGCCTTGACTCTTTGGCTGCCTAGCAGGAGACAGTCTCTTTTGTCTCCTTCAACCTATTTTGTGGCTCAGGATGTTGGTGCCCAATCCCTGGAGCTGCCCATCCCTCCAACAGCTCTGGTCCCAGCTCTGCCTCTCCAGTGTGATCCTCTGGTGACCAGGAGTGGGGAGCCAGCAGCTCCTGCTGCATGGACAGCTCCTGCTCAGCCTCAGCAGCACTACAGAAATGGTTTCCTCTGAACATTTTCCACAATTTCTTTCCATTTTAATTTTTTTTTTCTTTCTATAACATATTATCAGTGTCTTCTGGTCTTGAGCCTCTTGGGACCTCCAGGAGAAAACATGAGCTGATTTCTTCTGGAGAGGGAATGAGCAGTCTCCAATTTGCCAGTCTGGGTGGATTATCTTGTCCTTTTGCTTTTAATAAGATGCACAGGATAAAAGAATGACTGTGGATTAGGTCGGTAGTTTTATTTCTTCCCCTGAGTTTTAACTTGGCACGTAATTGGAGGCAAAACCGAGGGTTCTGGGTCCTTTTGCACCCCTGCCTTCCACACTGGCACTGGCAGCAAACCTATTAGTGAATCCAGCCAGGGATAGGGACCAAGGGTTTTGTGGCTTTGAACGACTTACATGTTGTTAAACATTTCACAGTGTTTGAATTGTTTGTTTGTGTTGGTTTTTGTTTTCTTCCCCTTTCTCCCCTCCACTTCATCTTCAACATCTGCTCGCCGCAAACCTGATTTTAAGAAATACATGCTCTTATTAATTTATGAGCTGTGGTCAATGCTGTGGGAAGAGAGACCTGAAGGGAAAAGGGGTTTGTGGAAGCAGCAGGGCTGTAATGAGATCAGGGAGAGGGGAGGCTCCGCATTTGGACTCTGCTCCTGCTCTCGCCGAGACACTTGATCCTCAAGGGAATGAACATGGCAAATGATATCGTCAGCTCTCCAGCACTTTAATATTTCTCTGAATGATTGATAGCACGATGTACAGGACCTTCAGACATAAGGATGGAAAGGTTTAGACCACAAATATCCTGTGTTATGGCTGATAGCAGCACCTAGAGGAGAACAAGTGCCCTGATGCTCTCCTCTGATTCCCAGGGCAGCAGTGACCATTGCCTGGAGCAGGCAGTCCAGCTGTTCGTCTCTGTGTGGGCAAGCAAAGTCTGTTTCTGTTACAGCAACATATTCATAGATGCTCTTCTGTGGTGTGTCCAAAGCCTTGTCTTCCTCTGCTGATATCAGGAAAAGCAGAGCCAAAGGAGGGTGCCAGCTCCTCTTCATGGAAAAAGGACCAAGGCAAAGCTTTCCAGTGTGGTGGGGCCCACTGGCATCACCCTCTACCTAGGGCATGTGGCTGACCCCTGGGCAGGGGCAGCTCCCTAATGGCATCCTGTATAGACCACAATGCTGGAAGGTACTGACTCCTGCACTTGAGTGCATTTACCTCAGTTAAAAAGCAAAAGATGTGCAAAACAGTGGATAGTAGAAGTGTTGTCCTGATTTCAAGCACTGTTTCAATTTGTTGGCACTTCAACTGTAGTCCTACTGGAACCTTGCAAATGAGATTGATTTTCTCTCTTAACCCTTCTCCCCTGTTTCCATCCTAGAAACAGATTTTGCTTCTCACAAGCCCAACAAGGCCCCAACAAGGCATGTTCCCCTGAACATGCAGTTGGTGTTGAAGGAGGTGTTGGTGCTGGGCTCACCATCCTGTTACTGCAAAGCTTTTCAGGAAAATGGCAGTGCTGGACAAACTGGGCTTGTGGCTGAATGGCTTCTCAGGGGACCTTGGTGGCTTCAAGCAGAAAAAGTGCAACTAGTGCTGAGGCATCTGGGATGTGTTATGACTCTTTTGACACACAGAGAGTCATGGATTTTTCCAAAGGGATGTAAAAAACAAAAATGCAGGTCATCATTTGGCCCTTCTGATCTCAACATGCATCCCATTAACGAAGGGAAAAAGTCATGCAGGAAATTTGTGAGTTGGCTCAGTTGCCTGTGGGAAAAGATAGAAGTGAGGAGGGGAAAATACTACTTTAAATGTAACATCCATATGCCCATTTAGGATTTAATAAGAGTTACCACATCTCTGGTAAGTGACAGCTGGTTATTAGAAGCATACACTGAAGCTGTGGATCATCTAAAGTCAATGCTGATGCTTAGCTGTTTGTACACCAGTACATCTGCCTTTAATAATGGCTTTTAATTTTGTTAACACGCTTTAACTAGCTTATTAAATCAAAATAAAGTGGGAATCTTAGTCTTAATGCAACCACACAAAAAGGATCCAACCTCAAACCCTGCCTCCCTGGTTGTATCCCATGATGTCCCAGATAAAAATATGTCCAAGGATAGGTTTAAACCAGCATGTTATTCTGGCAGAGTTACAACAATGTTATATTTCTTCTCTCTATCCATTCTTCCCTTTTTCTGACTTCTGCATTACCATTCTTGGCACCTTCCAGAGTTTCTGTGTGTGGCATGGGTGGGAAGCTCAGCCTGGTTTAAAGTTTTTCCATCCAAAAAATAGGCAGCAAGTGTGATTTCTCCTGACTCTTTTGGAGGAGGCAGAACTTCTGGCCTCTCTAGGTGAGTGAATGATCTGAATCAACTCTTCAGAGTGCAACATCCGGGTTGCAAGGGAGAAAAAGCTTGGACTTGGAGACACATGCTGCATCTGTTGTGTTTTCTGCTTTAATAATGACAGACTGAGATGCTTTTAGTGTGGTGGGAGTGTCCCTCAGCCCATCATGCTGGATAAGCACTGCCAGCACGTTGCTGCTGTGCTCTGCATTTGCAAACAGATTTGCTTGGATTGGGCTCACCCTGTGCTTTTCTAAGCCAGCCCTGGTGTTTGTGCCAATGTGCTTTCATGGCATGCAGGCAGCACTCTGAGATGGCTGCTGGTGGCTACCATGTGGGCAAGAGGCAAATGAGTGCGTCCTCCCTGCAATCTGTGCTGTGACAGAGAGGAAAGGAGGGTAGGTCAGCCCCTAGTGATGGCAATGCCTTCAAATTCCTGTCCCATAGCACCCCCTGCACCTCCCTGATAGTTCCCATGGCCTCTCAGTCCCTGCATGGGGAGATGCACCAGTGTGGAATGTGCTCCTTGAATACATGATAGAAGGGCAGCAGCATGGTGCTAGTGCTTGGGGTCCCATCCAGGCATGCTCTGAGTCTGGCTTAAAAGAAGAAATTACTTTTTGGAATCGGGTTGTCGGGCTGTCCACACCACCTGCTTGCCCCTCTCCAGCTTGGCAAGCTTCAGCCAGGGGTTCCCTGCCCACAGGGCAGGTAGCATGGACCCAAGGCTGAGGTTTTGCCTTCAAACCACCTGTATATTTAAGTCTATTTACTCTGTTTCAGCCAGTTTGTTACTTTACATATTCAAATACCCCCCAATTAACGAAATCTTGATGGGATGCCACCCTCAGCTCTTCTTTGTCGCCATCCCGAGACTGTGTCCCACAGCAGGTGTCCTGCCCCTGCCTTGTCCCATCCCTCTCTCTGGTGAGTGCTGCCAGCACATGCTGGCCAAGCTCAGTGTGCTCTGAGCCTGTGGCCTCGCTGGTCCCTGCTCCCGTCTGGCCAGCAGAGCGCAGAAATTGCCTGTTACCTCGGGTCGATTCTTCATGCACTCCTAAATTGCTTTGTATTGACACGCTGTCAGAAATGGATTGTCACATTAACCCAGCCAGAGCCGGGCTGGGGCTTGCAAGCACGTGCTGTTGGAATGATCTCCCGGCAGGTTGAGGGCAGGCTCCTTTCCTCTTAGGTTTGCAGAGATGTTTTGCAGCACTTTCTAATTGTGATTCAGATGAGCCAGTGAAAGGCAAGGCTCTCCATATCCTCTGTTCTATAGCCATTTCTTCTTCCTTTGTTGGATCAAAAAAGTGATTGCAAGCATGCTGCCTCCTTACCTCAGCTATAGAGCCTACTGGTCTGACTCAAAAGCTCTCTTCCAAGGTGAGAGTAAGTGATTGAGCAGAGGATCCCAAGGTTTAAAGGATTAAATTTAATTAATTTCCCCAAGATGAGTCTGTTTTACCCATGATGGTAGTTGTGAGTGATCTCCCCCTGTCCTTATCTTGACCCTTGAGTCTTCATTATATTTTCTCTCCCCTCTCCAGCTGAGAAGGGGAGTGGTAGAGCAGCTTTGGTAGGCACCTGAAATCCAGTCAGGGTCAGTTCACCACATCAATGATTCTGAATATGGTGAATATAAGGAAGCAAGAGTGATGGACTCACTTTTCCCCCTGAGCCAGCTTGCACAGAGACTCCCATTTCATCTGGTCATTTTTCTAGGTGATGTGTAATTTCTAGAGCTTCCCATCCCTACCCCTAATGACCTCTTCAATTTCTCTAATGAGATTCCTCCTCGGAGATTAGCAAATGCCTCATGAAGTCAGAGTGTACACCACCCACTTCATTCCCTTTGTCTTTCATGCAGCTGAAAGAAAAATCCAACACAATGCTGTGAGCTGGATAAACTCAGCCCATGAAACCAGAAATAAAGACAGTGCTTATGCAAGGAGGTCTGAGCCTCAGTGATGAGTAATTTGAAATTGTTCATATTCATATTTTGTGCCCCTCACCTCCTTTACAGTGCCTCCTTGTAGACAAGAGAGTGGTGAGAGGCACTGCAGTTTGCATGGGAATGGTTTGCCTGAGCAGCAGGTTCCTCGTGCAGCTCCTTCCCTTGTATCAGCTTCATGATATAGGTGAGCACAGGTCTGTTGTCCTCTTAATGGATTTGTGAAGAAACAAGCCCCAGAAATGCTGTGCCCCAAACATAAAAACCTTTAAAATCTACCTTTAGAGGTGTAGTTTGGATCCTTAGAGCCCCTGCTCAGCTGCCTTGCAATATCATTGTTTTATTTTGTGTTTCCCATCCTCCCTGAGGATCTGCTTCTTCTCTCAGCCACACCCACCTCTGTTTTGTGTGCTGAACCTCTCGGTGCCATTGCAACACCATGTTACTCTGAGCATGTCTGGCTTACTGGCAAAGTCTAATCAATGAAGCATCTTCTGGGCATGAATGAGAGATCAGGGTCTGCATGGAGTTTGAAACTTTGGCCACTCACAAAATAGTGTAGTGGCTAGAGCCCTCCCTGCTCCATCTTTTCTCCCTTTGGAAGAGACTTGAACCCACCTGGAAACACCCTCCTGATTGTCAGGTAATTCTGGTTTTGAGGTGGCAGGAGAATCTGATCAGTCCTCCTATTTGAACTTTTCAACATTGGAAGGAGTAATTAAATATTTTTTAAACCTTGTGTTGCAGTGAGGAAGTGAAAAGAAGCAGGACTTTCAGCCTAGAAGCTCAGGTACTCACCTTGGAGTAGGGGAGATGTGGGTGCCTGTTGAAGGTCCAGGGAATACTTGTATAAATTATGCTATGGAGTCGTCTCTCCTCACCACCCTCCTCTCTTTCTCTTCAGTCCAATGAATATTTACTCATTTCATGCATGGTGGAAGATACTGAAATTCGTAGAATGAGCATACTTGAGTAATCTCAAACTTTTATGCAGTGTTCCACGTCTCTTCTCCAAGTCCTTCATCTCCCAGAATGGGAAGGGACCTCCTCCCTTTCCACTGCAGTGCCCTCCCATGGGCATTCCTCTGAATCCACATTTATTCACCTTTGCCCTCAATTGAGCACAGCTTTAGTTGATTCCTCTTTTTTTGTTCCTATTTTGTCCAGCTTTGTCTTTTTTGGCTGTTAGGATTGCAGGTACCTTTCTATGTAGGAAGTCATTGGGATGGTGGCAGGAGAGCTACCCGGAGTCATTCCTGCAGTGAACATTCCCTGTGCTCCATGAACTCCTCCATGCACAGGACAGGCAGCCACAGTGCCATGGCCATTTGGTCGTTCTTGGCTGAGGGTGCTGATATCAGAGCCAGCTCCAGAGCAGCATTTAGCCAGGCACACGTTTTATCTGGTAGCTTTGTCCCTACAGCCCACTTTACATTAATTGCCATGCTGCTGATGTGACAGTGGATTTCAGCCCCTGCTGCCTGAAGCCACATGGACAAGAGACACCAGACTTCAGCCCAGGAGCCCTCCCAGGAGCTTCTTCCACCCTCCTCCCTGGGACCCTGTATCTGGACATCTTTGTCCTTTTTGGTGCCTGATAGTGCTGTTGTATCACAGATGAAAAACATCCTTTGCTGTATGAAATAGTTCTTGCCATTTTCCCACTTGATTTGTCTTTCTTTTCTCTTTTATTATTTTTTTTTTGCTGTTCAGCCTTTTCTTCTCATTGCTGTGCTCCCTCCCCCTCGCCCTGATCAGTCAGAATTCTCCTAAACCTTGATGTGTTGTGACTGGGGCTGACTGACAGCACTTCGTGCCTGACACACATCTCTGGGATGCAGCCCAGGATGTGTATTTAAGAGCAAAGTTGGGTTGTAAAGTGCCATGTGGGAGTCTCTGAGAAAGGAGTCAAAACACCATCAAGCCTATTTTTCCTGAGAGGAATGGAGATGTAGTGTGGAGCCTGCTGAGGCCAGGAGAGACTCTGAAGCCTGGGTGGGGGTCATCCTGTCCCACAGTCACTGAGAGATGCTCTCAGGTCTTTACAGAGCCAGGGCAAGGGTTGAGGGGAGCTATGGAGAACCAACCCCCCTTTTCTGGATTGGTGATACTACTTTTAAACTCACAATGGCTCTATGTGGATGACATGGAGCAAGCAGAGGGGTCACCTTCAACTACACCTGTTCTAGGTACAGGGCATGGTACCCTGGGGTGGCTGTTTCTGGTATTTTGGCAAGGAAATGTGAGAAAATCTGGGCTGCAACTGAAAAGAGGGACTTGATTTATGAGTCTCTCTTCCATCTCCTCTTCATCAGAGGACTTCAGAGATGCTGTTTTCCTTCTTCCCAAAATTTGTTTCTTTCCACCCCAAACCTGGAATGGGTGGAGATCATGGAAATTTAAGATAGTTTGTGTTGGACAGGACCTTTAAAGGCCATCTAGTCCCCCCCCTGCAGTGAGTAGGGATATCTTCAACTAGATCAGATTACAAAGAGCCCTGTCCAATCTGACCTCAAATGTTTCCAGGGATGGAGCATCTACCACCTCTCTGGGCAGTTTTGGTGGTGTTTTACCACCCTTATTTACCTTAAGTAGAAAACTTAATCTTTATATCAGATTTGAATGGGCTGTCCTTCACTTTAAAACTGATTCCTCTAGAGATGTGTTGGCAGAGCCCTGGGTGGACTCACAGCTCTGAACCACTTTGTTCCTCCATCACCACACTCATCTTGTTTCAGCCCTGCATGGGCTCTTGGGCTATTTTTGGTGTACACAAGAGCATTTTCCACAGAATGGGCCCTGATGAATTTGCAAAGAGTAGTGCTTTGCTGGGAATGAAGAAAGGTTTTCCTGGCATGGAGGACCTGGGTGAAGTAGAAACAGCTGTTGTCCTCCTCCCTCTCAACCCACCTGCAGGCTCAAGGCCACTTGCCCAAGCTCAGCAATTATCTCCTGGGGCTTGGAGCCAGTCTGCTCTGCTTTCCCCCAGCCAATGCAGGCTTTAGAGGAGCTGGCTGGGCTGGAAGGTCTAATTTGTACTTGGAGGAGGCCTGTGGTTTTGAGGGTCATCTTTAGCACCATCATGTCACAATCTGCTGCCTGCCACCTCCTGAGTTTTCTGCATGTAGTCATCTCTGCTCACTGAGACCCTTCTGAGTTTATCTCCCTGTCTTATGCAAAGTCACCTAAAAATCATTTTTGCTGGCACCCCTGGTGACCCCAGGTGCTCTTTGGAATTCTCTTGGAGAAGTAATCATCCCCTTTGGATTGCAGCATCAGTCAGCTTCAGTCCATCTGACAGTCCCAATTTTTTTATGTGCTTGGCTGTAGAGCACCAAAAGTCAGACACAGTTGTAGGCTTCGGGTTTGTAGAGTTCTCTTCACCTGGGAGAAAACCAGCAGGGTGACAGTTTGTTCCTTGATCTCTTCACCTGCTACCCTGCCCCCTGCTCTTCTAGTGCCTTTGAAACCTTCCTTTGGTGGAGGGGAGGGATAATACCTGAGTGTAACTGGTGCTGCTGATGGGAGGTGTTCTCACTTCTGTAGGTGGGGAAGAAGCACATGGTGATTACAATGAGAAATGGGGACCGATTTTGGGGTCTTTGCCTCCCCCACATAGCAATAGTGTTCTTCTCCCCTGCCATGGGACCAAGAGGTATGGGTTGAAAGAGGTATCTCAGGACCTGCTTGGAGCACAGGATCACTGAGGGCCTTCTTGACTGGATTTTACTTGACTTAATTTGACTTGACTACCATGCTAGTTTTTCTGCTGATTCTTAATGCCTCATCTACTTTCATCTGAATCCTATTCATCTCCAGCCTTCCATTTTATTTTCTTTTTTTCTGTTTTCCTTTTTCCAGCTACAGTACCAGTTCCTGGCAGAAGGGGAGTGTTGGAGCCGAACTTGCTCTACTCCTTACTCCCATCAGACTGCAGAGATGCTTCCTGGGCAGGTAGGTGTCACAAGTGCACCAGCAAGGGTGAACTGCTCCAGGAGAGACTCAGATGGAGCTATAAAGATGTTCCTGCCTGATGTGGTTAAAATTCACTTCAGGAGGTAGCCTGGAGCTATTGAGGGCCATCCCTTCAGATGGAGGGGGTAATTCCTGTGCAGGAATTAGCAGTCAGCACACCTGTTACTACAAGAGACTCCAGCTGAAAAGAGAAGAAGGATGGGAGGGGGTGAGGAAAAAAAAAAAAAAGAGGCTCTTCAATTTAGTGCAATTATCTCAATTTTCCCAGGATAAGGATCCTTGAGATATTTATCTGATTTATAAGGGTGCGCGGCAAGGCGGCAGACGCGTCCTTAAAGAGACATTTATCAATTTCTTAAGCGTGGATGGGGGAGAAGAAAGAAAAAACAAATGAGTGAGAAGGGGACACTGCAAGGAGACTCTTTTGGATTTGGAAAGGAAAAAGGAAGCCTGCTCACTCTGTATGTTTTCACATGTGATTAATAATCCGTGGAGAACTGCAGAAGCAGGAGGAGGTTGGCTGGGCTGGGGCAGCAGCAGAAATCCTGTTGTAGACTGGATTGCCTTAATACTTTCAGCAATTTATATTCCAGGGATGTGTATTAAGTATTTCCAGAAGAATTTTTTTAGCTTACATTTCTGCTGGGGAAATACTTTATGCCAGGCCTGGAGACCTTGCCCAGTCACAGAAAAGTGCTCTGAACCTGCGTAAATTTGGTTAAAGTGACACAAGGTTTCAGCAGGATTCATCTTGTCCAAGTGCAGATGTTCTGGGCTCAGGGAATGCATGACTGTCTACACTCACTTTTAGGAAAGGGGAGCAGAATTCACCTGACACTCTTGGCTGCCCACAATTGGAGGGAGTGCACTCCTCTCCATTAAAAAGACAGCTCTCTTTTTTATCTCCTTCAGTGCCATCAGACTTTCTAATTTTTTCCTCTTGCCCATACCTCTGCTCTGCCCTTTAGTCCTCCCCCTCTGCACCAAATCCTAATGCCTCTTCCTCCCCTTCTGCCCTGCAGCTGCCATTGTTTTCTCTGCACCTTAGTAGCTAAAATGGTTCTGGACACCTTTTGCATCTTGGAGGCTGCATCTTTGCTCTCTTCCATATCCTTGTCTTCATAGGGAAGCAGGTATGAAAATCCTCATCTTTCCACAATGTGCAGCTGCCTTACTGCCATTCCTGCAGCTCCTCACAGCTCCCTTTGCCCTCCATCACATTCAGGCTTCTCGGCATCCCTTCCCAGCCCTTTTGCCTCTCTGTTGCTCCTTTTTGTCTACATCCCTTATTGTTCCGCTGACACTGTCTTGTCACATTGTACCCTACTTCCTTGATTTGACAATGGAGAGAAAAAAAGAAGGGATTCAGTGGACACGAATGAAATGGGAAGTGGGAGAGGAGGAGCAGAGAAAGAGAACATCAGAGGGAATGAGAGCAAATGCTCGTAGCTTAATGTGGCTCAGAAAGTCACCTGGGGGAGTCATTGATTGAGGGGTCACTGACCCTTGTGAGTAAATTTCTGTAATAAACTGGTAAAAGTACTGGCAGGCCCAAGCGATTTAGTTTAGAAATTGCTATAGTTCAGCTCCCCTCAAATGCAATTCAGCAGGACTGTTAGCAAGCACAAAACCCTTGCCAGCCTAAATATGGATTACTTTTCTTTGTCCCTTAAGATTGTCTCTTTACAGCATGGTTATGTTCTCATAAATTTGTTGCAGCGTATTTGCGAGCTGCTGACCCATTGGAAAGGATTTGTGTCCACCAGAAAAGCCTTTTGGATAAACCCCTTTGTTGCAATATGCCTTTTTAAGGCCGTCCTGCACACAGGTTGCTCTGGGAAATAACTGCTTTGTCAAGGACCAGCTAACTTCACTATCAAAGGTCTGACTGAGGCAGCAACCCTCACACATGGGCACCCACTTGCCATCACTTGCTGTGCATCTCACACCTCCTGCCCTCCTCTGTAATAGCTGACTTCGATAAATGAGATGCAGTCTTACTATGAGGGGAGGGATTTTCAGATCCTTGATCCCAGTGAAGTTCCTCATGGCATTAGAGAGTCAGAGATGCTTATCTGCCTGTGGTACTTAAATTAATCTCTGGTATCATCTTCACTTACTCAGGCCTGTGGCTGGATCTTGCTGGGGTGGGAAGGCAGTCCATAAGCCTCCCCTGTGCTGCAAAGGTCCAGTGGTCCAGCTCCCTATATTGGCCTTTGCATGGTACAGGCACTGGTTTCCTGTGTTGGTGTAACAAATGTGAGAATTTACTTGTTAAAAGCCCTATTGAGATACATGTATAATATGTATTTCTGCTCCATAAAGCAGAGTAGGGGGCAAACTATATAGAGAATATATAGTTTGTGTAGTGTTGGTGTTTGTGTAGTGGGATCCTGCTCTGTGGGTAGGGGCCACAATACTGCAAGTGGAAGTACAGTCAGGTGCAGGGTGTTTACATTTATCCTGTTTATCTTCACCTTGGCCCATCTGCCCACTGTGATTGCAGCACACCCATGGGTGCTCACCTCAGTACACCCTCACCTTTAGATCTGTACAGACCTGGCAGCAGCTTGCACTGTCCTTCCACCTGCACATCTGCATCTCCAAGCAGGTCACCACCTGCATTGGCTCCCAGGGGCAAGTAAAGCATGTGCTGGAGATGTGACACTCGCTGCAGAAAGGATGGCATCTGGGGCATCCTGGTGTGCTGTGCAGTGCATCAGCTGTACTTTCACACTACTCTGGGTCTCTGCAGTGGGTAGTCTTAGTCCCTTTGGGTACCCTTAGTCTCTCTCCCCACATGTGGGCAGTGACCCAGAGGATGTGGCAGTGGAGAAATAGCCCCAACAGAGAAGTTTTAGGGCTGTTGGGCACCCCTTTGGAGCAGAAGCAACCTTGCAGGACATCCCTGGTGTAGTCTGGAAGGGGTGATGAGTGTGTGGAGCCCTGCTACCAGCAGCCCATTGCTACTCACCTGCCCTTTTACCACTGAACTGCCTTTAGTCATGAGCTGTGCTGTGCAGGTAAGGGGAAAAAAAAGAGAAGGAAAGCCAGGGGAAAAGAAAAAACAAATCAAAGAACAGTGTGCTCCGTGTTGTTTGATCTTTGAGGACTGCTGAAGAAATCTCTTAGGCCACTGTCTCCCTGGTTCTGCTCGTAAGGAGATTATGGACCTCATGCTTTCACAGGAAAACACCCGGCTGCTGGGCCTGGCACAGTAATCCAGACAAAGGATAACAGCAGCCTAATTAATTCTCATGTCTCTGAATCTGATAACAGCACAGTACACAGACGAGTCCGTAAGGACTTAATGAGTTTAATCGACTGCACTTGATGATTTTATTTGAAACCTTGTGCCACAAATTAAACTATTAAAAATGCACTTGAACTTGATTGGCAGCTGTAATCCAGGCAAAGTCTACTTAATCCGCGGGGGTGGGAAGCAGGGATGGATGCAAAAGGCTGGAGATGAGAAGAGTGGAGGGGAGGCTCCAGTAGGTGAGGGGATTTGGGGGTGAGTTTAAAGGAAAGCTGGAAAGAAGGGCAGAGCCTCACAGAAACTGGGGGTGAAGGTGGCAGGGTAGGGGGTTAATCTGTGCTCACCCAGCCCTGGACTGATGTGGGATGTGGGAAGGGTTCAGTGTGTTCCTGTCCTGTGCTCTGCCCTGCAGGACTTCTCAAGCAGCTGAAGGGGCTGTTAGTTGCTCAGAGAGAATTAGCTGCTGGCTCAGGAGTGAGGTGTAACAGCAAGGTTTTGCACATCTGAGGTGAGGAGGATGTGAATTTTGGGCCCAACCTCCAAATGTCATGCACACCAGTTGGTGAAAGGCCAAGGAAATGCACACAGGGATATTCACTGTGTCCCAGGCAGGGGTGTCACCTGTGGGCAGGCACACACAAATACTCAGCTGCTTGTCATCTGTAAAAGCTATCCGGGTGAAAATCAGCCTGTAAAAAGGTATCTGTGCAGAAACAGATACACTGTCCTATGTGTTCTCTGCCAGCTGTCACTCAGGTGTTTGGTTGTGCTCATCCAGTTTGCTCCCATACATAAATACCTATATACATATGCAGACGTGCACAAACAGTGATTTGGCTCAAATGGGTCATTAGCCAAGGAGGGAAATAGCATGTAAGTCTGCTTTGAAAGTCCCTTGCCCCCCACTCTGCTATTTAAAGTAATTTGCAAAAGATTTGCAAAATTATAAACCAATTTGCAAATAAATGATCATGATTAATGGCATATTCTTTAGGAGGTGACAGAACCATAATAGATCTGTAATCCCCCTTATTATGCAGGAACCATTAATAGCAGTAGGTGTTAAGAGACTACATTACAGCTAGAATAGGCTTCAGCTGCACCTCTGGAGTGGAACAGGTCAAGTTTTTGTTGCTATGGCTTCTTTGCCTATTGTCATACTCATAATTGGTAGAAAGCAATGTATCTCAGTGCCACTTGGGTTTCACAGCTTGCTCACCTCACTTATCCTACCCTAAAATTCCTGCTCTTTGGCAGCAGAGGGAAAACCTTCATCTACTGATGAGTGAAGGCATTGCACATCCCATGGCAGGAGGGGCAGGTGCCTCCTCCCTTTGTGCATCTCATCTCCAGCTTTATTCCTGCTGTCACCTGGAAATGATAGGACAAGGAGTGATGGCTTCAAACTGAAAAATGGTAGACTTATGTTCAATATTAGGAATAAATTCATGGCTTTGAGGTTGGTGAGGTCCGGCACAAGTTGCCCAGACAGGCTATGGATGTCCCATCCCTGAAAGTGTTCAAGGCCAGGTTGAACAGCGTTTTGAACAATTTGGTCAAGTGGAAGGTGTCCCTGCCCATGGCAGGGGGGTTGGAACTGGATAGTTTTAAGGTTTCTCCCAACCCAATCTAGTCTATGATTCTGTGATCTACACTACTTCTGGATGTGTCTTGGGGTCTCACAGGAGTGCTGGGGGTGAAGGGTTATTTTGGCAAGCAGCTCTGTGTGTGGTGAGTGAGGCTTCGGTGCAAGGGGGAGAGGGGCAGGAGGGAAAGCATACAGTGTTTTATGGGGGAGCCTGTGGCACACCCACACCCTGTTCTAGAGGCTGAAACACTCCTCAGAGGCACTGAGGGATCAAGAGCAGTGCCAATGCCTTTGATTTCTGAAATAGCAACTTTAGTAGGCTTTGCTACATGGACATAAGCAGATGATCCAACAGTCGAAAGCACACACCCTGCTGTGAAGGATGGCAAAATCTTACTCCAGTGATTCCCTTCACTCAGAGAAAATCCATCCCTGACCTTACACCTTTCGAGGGGTTTAATGCAGTGTACATGGATGGGACAGACTGAGAAGCTGCCAGAGAAGTTCCATCCATCCTGCTGAGTACCAGCTTGGGACAGAGGGCAGCCTGGTCTTGCTCCCTCTTGCACACACTTCCAATATGATGTTGTAAATTTGGTGTATTGACAAGTAGCTGAAATGTTTTTATTTGATGGGTTGCAGTTTTATCATCCCCTCCATTTTTTTGCATCTAGCACTAAATCTGTGGCAGATGCTGGGCAGTGCCTCAGTGTGTAGTGATCTTGTGAGGTCTGTGGCATCTG
Source organism: Acridotheres tristis (assembly GCA_037013685.1). NCBI lineage: Eukaryota > Metazoa > Chordata > Aves > Passeriformes > Sturnidae > Acridotheres > Acridotheres tristis. The sequence goes on along the minus strand of CM072899.1, from coordinate 10,788,443 downwards.
CAGTGCTCTGCCTCTGTACCAGACTGAGACAGAAGTGTGGGTGAAGAAATGGACACTGCAAGCAGTCATTGATTAGTGATTTGGTGATGCTCTTTCTAGGGAAATGTGTTTTAGGGGAGGTTTTTTCGGGTGAGTTAACACTGAGATCCTGGCTGCTTCTCCCTCTGAAGTCTGGAAGTTCTAGAAAGTACAGAGATGGGGATTTAAGGTGTTGTGCATCCTGACTAATTACATCGGTCCTGGCCATAGGTGCTTTTTGTGTTTCTTATGTTAAAATGCACTGTAAAGTTGCAATTCACCGTTAAACAGATGCTGTATGCTTTCCCAGTAGTGGATACATTTTAGATTTTTTTACTGAAAGGAAAATAATTGGCATATCTTTGACAGAATAATTCTTAAAGATCTTAACAGGGGAGATCAGCTAGGGAATGGCAAAATATTTTCATCTATTTGCTGTTGTTAGTGCTTTGATTAAACAGACTAATATTTCTGAGTCTGTCACTTAGCATGAACAGCAGGATATTTTGTTATCAGGTAATTCCCTGCCTACAGTGGCAGCAGAAATGGTTGGATGTAAATCATGCAGTTAATAATACTCCAGTACAGAAGGCAGATGCAACTGCTAATTGCGGAGCCTGGGATGCTCAGTGAAATCACAACAACTTATCAGCCTCTGTCAGGTCACTCGGGCTCTCCCCCAAGCTCACAACCTCTGCCAGGCAGGATGCCATGGCTGGTGGCACAAGGGCTGTCCCCTCTGCTGCTCTCACAGCTGAATCCCAGGATGGGCTGGGGACAGAGCCAGCCCACGGCTGTCCCCAAGCAGGGAAGTGCTGGCAGCAGTGGCACCGTGGGCAAACAGCCACAGAGCCAGCGCACTCACTGCGCTCCTCAAATATTTACCCTTTGTTTCAATCTCGACCTCTTTGCCTCTCAAGATAAATAATTTAGTGTGGAAGCCTTGAAGGTTAATCTTGCATTTATTTAATGTTACAGGACACTTGGCTCACTTACAGCTAAAAGCCCTGCGTGCTGATTGTTAGTTTATTTAATCCAAGTGCCATTTTCTTCACCCTCTTCTCTCTGAATTGCTGAAAGGGAAGAAGGAGAGGAAGCAAGGGGAAGGAAGAGTTATCTGTATGCAGCTTTTAGCTCCTGCTGCAACCTCCATCAGGAGCAGCACCCTGGGGAAACGTCGATGTGAGTGCCTCAGCCCAGCCAGGCATGTCATCTGCCAGTCGATCCAAGGGGCTGGCTCCCAGCACCGCTGAAAAAAGGGGAAAAGCAGAGGATGTGACTCTGACATCCCCGGCACACCGGCTGTGATAGAGCTGCCTGCCTTTGCCCAAATCTGTCAGAATTTCCTGGTGTGCCAAAAAAAGAAAAAAGAGACAGCATGATGGGGGCAAGGAGGGGGAAGAGGTGAGGCAGCGGGGAGGAAGAGTATGTTTGCCTTCATTGATGAGATGCTTTTTCTCTCCTTTGTCCGAAAGCATCAGGTGGTCCTTTGCAGGAGACCTCTACAGCACTGCTAGAAAGCTAATGCAGAAGAGGAGGGTGTCTGAGGGAGGTGTGGGGTCTGATTTACCTTGCTTGAATGATATTTGTAGTAATTTCTAGCAAAAAAGCTTTTGTGTGTTTGCAGCTGGCTCAGCACTGGGGGGCTCAGAACCTCTTCCTGCTGCCAAGCCCAGCAATGAGGAAATGGCCAGGAGCTTCCAGGTTTCAGCAAAGGCAGAAATCAGCTTGTTGCTCAAGAATTTCACAATGATAGATATGAAGAGTTGTAAACTTATTTGGCAGTAACTTGCAGGCACTGGAGAAGACATTGCAGCATCATCCCTTTCCTTGCTCTCATTTCTAGAGATGCAAAAAACCAAATGCATGGTCCTTCCCTTGACTTTGTCCATATATCTACACTCTAGACATATTGGACAAAGAAGACGGAGAAAAAAAGCCAGACACGGGGAGCAGACTGGCTGCTGAAATTAGTTTGGCTTTTACAGACCAGCCCACAGTTTTGGATCTGAAATTTGGTGTTAGCTGCTCCCTCTCAACTGGAAGTTCCTGCTTACAGCCAGAAACTCAGGAGGGGGGCAAATTCCAAGATTTCAGAACAGCCTGTCTGTATTTGTTCAAGTGCAGACCCACGTGGACAGCAGGCAGTGAGGAAGGCAGTTTTTCCTGTCCTCATGGCCAAGCCTAGCGGAAATGTCACTCCCATATTGTGGCCCCAGGCTGCTCTCACAAGCTCTGGCTGAAGAAATCTCCCTCCTAACCTTAGCTTGTGCCTCACCAGGTCTCAAAAGCCACTTTGGCAAACTCTACATTTGTCTGGATGTGCTCCTCACCTCTTGCAGTGATAGCTGCACTCATCCACCACTTCAGAGCATCTTGTCAACTTCCTTCCCACCCCTGTTTTTAGAGGCTTCCTAAGGCGAAATGTCTCTGATTTCTCTAAAGGAAATAATCCCTACATTCAGTAGCATTAGGGCCAGCAAGGGAAGAAGAGAAGTGTCAGAGGATGCTGGCAGTGTGATCACACTAGCATGTCACCCTAGCATAGTCACATTTTCACCTGCTCATGTCGTCCAGCCCAGCTGTGACTTACTGATAATTACTTGCTTGTAGCTGGTGTGAGACTCCCAGTCCTCAAAGCCATCTGCTTACCTCCAGGTCCCTGCTGTGTGATCTTTCATTTGGAGTTCACCTCTACAGTTTATGGCGGTTTCCAGGATAGCATTCCAGCTGGAGTGCCTCTCGACTCCATCCTGTGCTGGCTTTTCTCCTTTTAAACGACACTCTACATCTCAAAAAAACACCAACAGGATGCTAAATGTAGCAGGATCCTGGCAGGATTTGATCCAAAAAGGATAGCCATGTGTGATAGGTGGGAGACTTGAGTGTCTGGGTGTTCGTTTGTGCAATCCAAATCTCCTCAGGTAGAGATGTGAACAGAATGACCTTTCCCATGAGCTTCAAGTGCTTCAGTATTAAATGGGAAATAACACAAGATCAATGTGTCTCGTAGCTTTTCAATGCCTCAGTCTGAACCAGGAGTGACAGTAATAAGAAAAAGAATAATTTAATAAACAATAGGTGGGGTTTTTTTTCCTTCTAGTGAGGATTCTCATATGTGTTTGGATTGGTGAATAGGCTTCTTTTTGTTCAAGACAGTAATTCAATTCAATTTTGATTTAATTTTGATTCTTGTTGGTATGTACTGGAAAGGATATGAGAGTGGGATCTCTGGGAAGAGGCTTAGGGCACCTAAGTTTGACCCCTGCCTGAATTATCTTCTGCAGGAATCACTTCCCCCATGTTGTGGAGGCAGATCTCCCACCTGCTGCCTGGAGATGCCCTGCATGTGTGAGCAGTGTCTGGAGGCAGAACCACCTGGGGAAACGGTGAATTACAATTGGTGACTGCTTCGTAAATCCCCCCAGCACTGGAAGAGGTTTGGACTAAAGTTTTCCTAAGGGCAGCTGGGAATTCACAACCCTGAGCTGTGTTTAGCTCCCAGGATCTTTGAGAAGAAGCCACGTGGATGTGTTCTTCAGACATTTTTGTGTCATCCTTTATGTACCACTTCCACGGTTTAACATTTTAAATCATGACAAACACCCTCCCAGTCGAAACAGCTCCTATCAAACTGGCACTCACTCTCAACACCCTGCCACCCACAAGGATGTGCTGATTGCTGCCAACCTTTTGGCAAGCTCTTTGCTTTTGTATTAGGACAAGGTGATTGACAATGCTTTGTGTGTCTTGATAATGCAGAAATGTGCTATTTAGAAAGAGAAAAATTCACATCAGTGTCTCCTCAACATGATCTGCTGACTGCTTTTTCCTCTCCTTCCCCCCCCATATTAAAAAATATATATTGAGCCAGACAGCTGCAGTGGCTGAAGAAAGCAGTTAATTCCCCTAACAAGTCTCTTGCAGAGAGAAGTGCCAGCCAACCCAACTCTGAACATGGAACTGGAACTGTGTATAGGATTAGGGGCATATCTGGTGGCCCAGATTCCCCAAAGCCAATTAATGACTGTTACAGAAGGCAGATTTTCTTTCTAAGGTTAGAAATGCATCCTTGAGTCTGGAGGGGAAATAAAAAAAAAAGAAGGAAAAAAGCTAGAAAAGCTCAGGACTCAAAGGGAAAGTTCAAAGGGTTGGGATTTTTGCAGCTGGAGTTCAGAAGAGAGGGGTTTGTGTGAGCGTGTGTGTTTCTGTACTGCTCTCTTCCTTCCTCCAGCTCTGTTTTCCTTATTGATCCCTCTCGTAATATGATTTCCCTCTGGTATAATTGAGCGAAAAATAACTGAGAGTAAAGTCTTGTAGATTTGTTCCTTCCCGAGTGTTAGTCTTGTCCTAGACAGCCTGGACGAGCACAGATGCCAAGTTCTGCTCAGGGCTGTCCCACTGAGCCCAATGGCAGCTTTGGAGCAGCCATATGAACACAGATGTGGGCTGGATCTGCTCTGCAAGGCAGGGAAACATGCCCAGTTTTCCTCAGTCTCTTTTCTTCCCCCTCAGCAATCTGAAAGTGGGGTTCCTGGAGAGCAGAGGGATTTGCTGGAGATGCTCTGTGTGGCCATACACCCACCTTGTGGCACCAGTGGGCAGTGACTGTGCTGGATCCAAAGGTGCCTTTTGGGAGCCCATGCAGTCAGTTTGCACCTCTCCATTGCCTCTCCCAGCTTCCACTCCATAGACATCCCTGTCTCTATTTACTAAGAGCTTTGGGATCCCCTGTGATGAAGCGTGCAAGCAATTATCACTGGAGCTAGGACAGAAAGCAGAAGGCTTGTTTGTTTTTTTGGATCCGGGGCTGTTTGCTCAGCTGCATCTGTATCACTGCTAATTATTAAGACATTTATTACCATGCTTTATTTATATGTGTGGGTGCTTGTTTACCTTTCCCTGAAGCCTACAGATTTAGTTGTTCTTGGAAAAGGGTTTTTGGATCCTCAGTAGGATGGTTGGTGAGTCCCAATGCTCCCACTGAGGGGTAGGGGAGTGAGATATCTTTGGCAGTTCAGCACCTAATGTTTTCACTTCTATTCCTTTATTCCCAAGAGTTTAAATTTTTTAAGTTCCCTGGAAGAATATGGGACGTCTTCTCTGCTCTTCATTTTTTTATGTGTCCCTCACCCTCTCTATTTTAATCAGAAAATCCTGTGCTCAAGAGGCTTCTCTCATCTCAAAATCCAGCTTGAAGCGCTGGAACAGTGGAGATGGCTGGTGCCGAGAAGCTCTCTGGGGGCCAGAGCAAGGTGGGGGATTAATGAAAGAGATCTGTTCATACAGACCATTATGAAAAGTGGAGTTGAGGCTTTGCAGGTGCAATGTGGGGATGGGGAGATTAACTTCTGCTGAGGCTTATGGCTGGGATCAGGGCAGGTGCAGCTGGCAGTAGGTAAATAGAAAATATGTGAGCTTGATATTAAAAAGGGGCTCTCTTGTGGAGAAAGCCTTGAAAGCTGTTCACCTCTGCCCCAGCCCTGCTGCAGCTCACCATGGAAGCAGGAACACGGAAGGATGTTTTTTGCTGGACCATTTCAGTGATGTCCTGGTAAAGAATGGGTGGCACTGAAATGATCTCCATGGCAACAGCTATGGAGGGCACAGATGAAGTGGTTAGGACAAGGATGTGGGAGTCAGGACTCCTGGTTTCTGTTTCCAGGGTTCATGGTGTGATCTTAGGACAATTGGTTCAATATGTGTAACGTGGCATTTACCATCCCAGCCCCTGTAAAGTGGTCAGAGATTGACGGTTGAAGGTGTTTGCAGGAAGAGCAGGGAAGCAGCTCTTGAAACTCCCACTGACTCCAATCCCAAAGACAGGGTGTCCTGCTGCCAAGCAGGACCATCTTTAATTTAATGACAAGGTGTCTTCTTCCCTCATTGTTTTCCTACTCTTACCTTACCTGTACAGCATCTTTTCCCTGATTTGCATGGATCTAAACTGGCTTGGCCTCTCTGAGTGCTCAGAGCCTCTGTGGCTGCGAGGCCACATTATGCAGGAGGGATTGGATAATTTCATGAGTGTTTACATACATCTGCATTCCATATCGCCTCCAATTTGTGCATTTGTCACAACCAGCATGCTGGTATTTCTCAGAAATTTTGCTTTCCCTTAACCTTTTCTGTGCAGAGCAGAGAAGAGCCTCTGTCCCCCAGGCAAAAGCAGAGCTCACGTGCAGGAGCCGCCTGTCTGTCCCAGCAGCCGGGGGGATGCCCTTTGATAAACTCTCAGCTGGATGCAGAAGGATGGTCTCTGGGCTCCCCCACTGGGGTTTCTCAGCTCCACAAGCAAGGGAAGGGCTGTGGCCATCCCTGCTTCATCACTTACATGAACATATGGTGCAAATTGCAGCTGCAGCAGAGCCAACTGCTCTGTGCACTGAGGAAGGGGATGCTGTCTGGTCCCTCCACCTCTGCATCCTGCTCCATCTTGGGCATCTACAGCGCAGCAACCAGGGGACTGAGCAGGCAGAAATTTGTTGTGTAGCAGCAAATAATTCTAGCTGATCTTTTTAAAGCAGGTGGTTTTTAGTGGCAGCTTGCCTTGCCTTTCTTTGTTTTATTGATTTGAGGTTGTTGCAGAGTTGTTCAGGTTAAGAGAGACAGGAAAAAAAATGCAGGCAATGGGGACAGACCTGGGGGTCTTGGAGCTGGTGCAAAAGTCTTGTCTGAGTTCTCCACTGAAAGGCTTTGTGAGTCATGAAAGGAAGCTTGATGTAGTATTCTGACTGTGAATCTTTTAGGAATGATCCTGCAGTTAGGGAAAGTGCATGAGAAAGATGTGATGCAAAAAGAGATGATCTTCAGCCACATCCTGCAAGTACCTTCCACTTTGAAGCCTGCTGTGTCTGCACACCCTCTTTGAGCCTAAAGGCAGACCAGTGACCAGTCCAGGGCTGCTGAGCTGTGTGGTTCTTGCAAACAGAGAACTTGCACTTCCCAAGCCAGACCTAAATTACCCATCAGGCTGGCAATACTCAGCTGGGTGAGGAAGCAAGACCAGAAGGTCTTCCTGACCAGAACGTGAGGAAGCTGACAGATGGTGATGGTGTAGCTGGGACTAAGGGCTGGAAACAACTACTTCACTTACAGGTAACTTGGAAACATCTGACTTAGGTTGGGACTCTGGGCACTCCATCAGAGAGCTTCAGTGGGATTTAAAGTGTACTTGTGGGATGTCAGGGCATGGGGGTTGTCTGAGGAAAGCTGGGCACCCCAAAATCACGGGCACCCTTATGCAAGGTGTGGAGTTCATTAAGGAAGCACGTGAGCCTAGTCAGGAATCATGAATCAGTTGGGGGTAGCTCTGCTCAGGTGGCACCATGACTCTGTCAAAGAGCTGGACTCAGAGAAGGAGGTGGGAACAGGCCCAGCAAACCTATAGGACTAGATGGACTTTGGTTCTCAGGAAAAATGACTGACTGGTGAAACCAATCTTTCAGCATAGGGTGTCTCTCGCTACAGAGGCTGGATCCTGGAAAGCATGCTAAGCACAATATGCAAAGGCTAGCCATTAGTTTAGTTCTTATTTACTGGGGTGTAACTCTGAGAATTAAAAAAATAACATAGAAGTTGGCCAGTTCCCAGCAAACAGTGGAAGGGAGGGATGAGAACCTCCTTTCCTTTCAGACCAGGAAACACAGAAAAATAGGTGTTCTATTATCTCTTCCTCTAGAGATCAGAGCTGAAATGACATGCCTCCTCTTTCCCCTCTTTGCAGGATTGCTCTGATTGTTGTGATGATTGCCTCAATCCATAAGAATTTTAAGAAAAATACCTTTTGATTAGTCAGCCCAGCCTAGCACAAGAAAACCAGGCATCCCCAGTCAGGCAGGTAAGCATCAGCTTTCCAAGCCTGCTGAGGGAGGAGGATGCCCTGTGGAGCCAGTCCCAGGGTTTGGGGCAGAGCAGGCTTGGCTGCAAATCACCCAAGACAGTGCAAGCATTAGAAGGAGGAAAAAGGTGAGTATGAAGAGGAACACAAACTGTACAGATGATAGCAGCCATGTCCAGGTACTGCTCTCTAAATGAGCCTTTTCTGGGAAGAAAGTTGCATCAGCAAATAAGAGTTGGTATTTACCAAAGCATTTCCAGTTGCACGTGTCATTCCTTCTTCATTGTTGTGGGGTATGCTGCAGCCAGCCTTTCATATGTCTGACCAGCAATTAATTAGGAGAGGATCAAGGCTGATAATTCCCTCTAATCCCTTCTCTCTCATCTTTTTGTTCCATAATCCTTTTAATGCTAGCAACTTGGGGGGTGGGGAGTGGCAGGGGCAGAAGGGGGAAGCCTGAGCTGTGGTGTGGCGCTGGCAGAGCCCGACTTTGTGATGCCAGAGCATCCCTCTGCTTCCCTCCAATGGCATCCCCTGAGGGAAACATCCCAAACTTGGGGCAGCTCACAGGGCAGCATAGGAGGGGAGAATTTTCCTGTAGGGAGAACAGGGTTGGGGTCAACGAAGCAGGGACAGGGCAGACAGCAGAATCCCTTATTCTCCAGATGCTGACAGATTTCAGTTTAACCTCAGGATCTCCACTGACCAGATCTCTGCAATGACCATTAGGAGATCCCTTATTTGCCTCCAGCTCTGTGCCATCCTTCTTGTCATACCATGAGGACACTTAATCAGTGCTCTCTGTCACCTTGTGATCTGGAGAGGGATGCTGCCATCCAAGGAGGTCTTATGTCTGCAGAGGTCCAGGTGCTGGCAGCACAGAGATGGGGAAAGAAGTCCTGGATGGGGAGACAGGTGGGAGGCCTTGGCTATGGGTAGAGTGCAGAGCTGCTGCTGGGTTCAGGTGTGCAGGGGAGGAGTGGTCAGAGATGGTAGGTTTGAGCAGAAGAGCCTTAGGAAAGGAGAAAGCTGGCATCTGAGTGACAGTGACAGCAGTAATAGCTCTACACTTATGTATGAATTAGCCAAGTGAGTGCTGCTAACACTGACCCTCCTCTCCTGCCAGGTCAGGAGGAAATGGCGAGTGTTGCCAGCCTGCATGACAAAGTGTTTGGGTATTGAGAAAGACCAGCATTAAATCAGCCTCCAATCTACAGGAAAGTTGTTCATGATCCACAGCCCAACATCCTCATTTCCCTCTGACTCCTTTAAATACTTTCTTCCCGACAGCTGGAAGAGGAGATGTGAACCTGCTGATTCCAGGGACTAAGTGGGTCTGAAGGGCCTTTTGTTTGATCAGAGCTGTGGTTATTACCCCTGACAGTCACAGGCAAAGAAGTCTCCAATGTGTGTTTGACTGAGTTAAGGTGCCTTTGATTCAAACTTCTCTTTATCCCATTTAAACTGCAGATCATTTCCATTCACAGTGAAAGGAAACTAAATAATTCAGTGCCAGACAGCAGCATCAATGCAGCTGGAGGTATGGGATGCCTTTACCATGCAGAAGACTGGCCTTGTGTACTTGAGGGGAGGAAATTTTGGGAGATGCAGAGCTCTCTCTGGGCTGGGCGAAGGTTTGACCCACAGTAACACATCGTGATGGAGCAGCTAGAAAAATGCACGTGATGCTTTATAGACTGAACAAGTCTTTTTGCTGTCACAATCCCTAAATCTCCCCTCTCTGTGTGTTTAATAACACAGATGTCTATAAAGTAAATGCCAGCTGATTATCAGAAAACATATTTGCTGAGCATGAACAACTTTGTAGTAATCGAACACCAGAGATAAACACTGACTATATGGTTTTGTAACTTCAGAGGATTATAATCTCCAGTGTACCAAAATAATAAATACCCGTGGAATAAACTCTTTTGCCTCTATATCACATTGCAGATCCAAGCTGAGTCCCTGGAACCGTTGATATCTAGTGGCTCCTATCTTGCTTCCACTGGGGATGTAGAGGAAAGTCTGTTTCCTGGATGCACTGTGTCTTTTTAATTCTTCTCTCCTGTGGATGTGGATGGGCTTTCACTCAACCTGCAGCATGACAGCCAGCACAAAGGATGGCCAGAAGCATGGTGTCCACAGCACCCAGCAGCGTAGCTGTTCCCAGCTGAATGACCATCATCTGGCCCAAACAGTGCCATTTTCTTCAAAACAGTCATCTGTGTATTCCTTTCACCTCTGCACACAGTTAGGAGCACATGGGCTTCTATTCGTCCAGTCTTTGTGCAGAACTACTGCAGCTCTGCCGTGGGCTTTTTTCTATGCATCATTTAAAATAGCACAGAGTTAAACATCTATTTTAAAATAGCTTTGTTAAAAAAAGAAAAGCTTACTCCCCATCACAATCAAAGGAAGAAAGAATAACCTCCCTGCGGCACCCGCCAAGTTTCAGGTGAAGGGGACTATGTGAGAAATAAACACAGTGCCTCTGCCTGACACTTCTGATGGGGTCAAGTTTTTCCTGCACCATAATGAGGTCTTGTTAAGAAAGTGGGAGCAGTGAGATATGCTCCTTTCTCTTGGATCTCTGCATTTCAAGCTGCCTGCGGAAAAAGTGCGGTTGGGGATGGGAAAGAAAAAAATTACTTGTTAGATATTTCTACCTTGGGCTTGGATGTTCTGAGGATACAACAGTGAAGAAAGAAAAGATGGGAGCAGGGGTAGCAGGAGGCCAGGCAAGCTCTGCAAACAGTGCTCATCTTCCCCCTCTTTCTCTTTCGTGCCAATCTTTGTTGGTGCCTGCATTAGATGTTTTAACTTCACTTTCTGTGATGAGGAGCCTGGGAGATGTGTTGGCAAAAGCTTTGCTTTCCTGGCAATAAGAAGGCTATACAGATTTGGGGGCTCTTGTGGCATCTAAGTGGATGGGGAGGGGGAAGGAATCCAAACTTTCAATCAAGCCCTGCCAGCTCTTTTCCATTCGAGAGGAATGAGGCTTGCCTTGTTAAAGGCAGAGCGCGAGTGAGAACGGGCAGCGTGCCAAGAGCCATTTGAGAGGCAGGTGAGACTTTCTGAAGTAAGAAATATCCATTCCACTCTAAATTGAAGTGTGTTAAATAAGGATGCTGTTCAGTGCTAATAAGGCAGGGAGTGAGCTGGAGAGCACAGCTGGGGTTACGGCTCTGGGAGAGCACAGAGGACCCGCGCTCGGGTTTGGCCGCGGCTCTGGCTGTGTGCAGGGAAATGAGCTCCAGGCAGGTGTTGCCCTACTTCCTGAGGATGCACATCGGTCAGCAAAGGCATGGTTTGCTTGACTTAGCTTTTTTTTTTTAGCATTTGAGCCCTAGGGTGGGAGTGATGGGGGTTGTGGAGGTCACAGCTGAGCGTGCAGAGGGACAGGGCTGGGTTTGGAGCTGGCATGTTGTGGAAAGCTGCAGTGATGGACTGCAGCATTTGGACTTTCCACATAGGGAGAGGGAAAGCTGGCACAGCACCTGCTTTCATTAGGCTTTTCTCTACCTGCAAGTCCCAACCCTCAACAGGAGAAATGCTCTCAATGTATTTTTTATTTTATTTTTTAATTTATCTTCTCTTCTAAAGTGCTGAAACATAGAAGAGCAGATGCAAATTAACACATAAATCCAGGTTGGAGGGTGTCACCAAAAAGATAGGTTGCACAGTAATTAAAGAGCATGAAATTTTCCATGGTATTTTTTAGTGTGCTCTAAATAGCCAATTGCTGTTTCCTAAATATTCAGTAATTACTGTAACTGGATGCAGTTTGGCTTGGAATTTAATAAGACCTTACTGGAGAGTCTATTAGATCACCAGGAGGCTGGTGGGATAATTTAACAGTAGTGCCTGTCTTTGCTTATTGATTGTGTCCAGAAGGCAGCGCAGTGGTGTGCAGTCGATAGGGCACGAGAAGGGGGCACAAGGCACAGCCTGCCCCTTGCTCCACTGCCAAGGGGGCTGGGGGGAGCACTGGGGGTGCTCATCTCCAGTCTGTGAGGGACTTTGTGCCCCACAGAGCCCTCCTTCCCAGAGCCCTCCCTTGATTCCATAGGCGGAGCAGGAGGTGCAGGGTGGGGATGTGTTTGCTTGGGTTTGTGCAGCTCTGCCTGAGCTGACCTGGTGCTCAGGGGAGCCCTGTGCTCTTTTCAGTGACCCTGAGGCTGGTTTGCCTCTGCTATCCCAATATACTGGATCCTTGAGGTCTGCTGCCAAACCCTCCTATCCCTTCTGTGTGCATATTAAGGATGAGGAAACACACCCTGGATATTTACCTCATGACATAGTGGAGAAAGACTCTTTGGGAAAAATGCTGTTTCCATCCTTGCTGGCTGGTGGTTTGGAAAACATGAGCTGCCAAGTACGTGTTTCCCTGAAACAATACAGGGCCTAGGAAATTACCCACGAGGAGGGGATGTTGCCTGGGCACAGCTGTGCTGTGGGTCAGCTCCAGGGAGAGGGAGGGTGGGCAGGCAGCTCTGCTGGGCTGCCCTAGGAAGGGGCCCCATTGTCCAGGCAGATCCTTTGTGAAGTTACTTCCAGGCTTTGTCTTGGGTTGTCTCCAGGGTGTCCCTGGACACCTTCTGGAAGCTGGTTTAGCCTAGGAGCCGTGCCCAAATGGCAGCAGGGATCAGGCTGCACATTCCCAAGCAGAATGCCCCAGCTGGCTCTACACTCCTGAGCATCTACACGTGCTTTCTTGCTGTACCTCAGGTCACACAGAGCAGCTGATGATACTGCTCTGGCAGCCTGCTGGGCAGCCCCCCAGTCGTCTCAGATATTTAGGATTGAAAAGTTTACCAGCCCTATTTGGCTGGAGTGTCTTGCTCAGTGCTTTGAGGTCATGGATAAAATGCACTACTGAAGGACTGGCAGATTGATTCCTGACAAAAGCTGAACTTGTGCAGTCCTTGTTGCTCTTAAAATATATGCTTGGGAGACATGCTCTGCTCTGAGACAGAAAGGAGACAAATTATTTTATCATTGCTCAGACCTGGCCACCCAGCTCCCAGCATCAATCAGGGTAAGTCCAGTATGTCTAAGTAATGGCTGCAACATCTCTTTATGCCTGGAAGTGACAAGCTCTGGTTTAACGCCAAAATAGTGGATTTGAAATTTCTATTTCCAAACATTGCTTCTATAATTAGGTGGTTTTGTATTGTGTGCCTCCCCACCAGGAATGGAAAAAAAACAAAAACAAAACCAACAAACCTGTGAGATATTTTTGCACAAGTTCCTGCCCTTCAAAATGGAAAAACAGACTTGGAGGCTGAAACAACTCCAGCTGCTCAGCTCATTTCATTGTTGCAAGTGAGGAACAGGCACTTTAGAAAGGAATGCTTCTTTTAATTGCAAACCAGCTTCCCATGATAATTTATTTCTTTTTCCTCCTGAATGAGATTTCATACTGACCTCAAAACCACACCTCTTTGGTTTTGGATCTTTAGATCACACAGACAGGGTGTCACAGGATTATTTCACTCAGGGAGGGAGACTCACTTCCACAAGAATTCCTTCATATCCCGACTGCTTGAGCTACAGTTGCCTGATCTTTCAGACACATAATCTAAGTGGACTTGCATCACTGGAGCCCAATTTAATGCCAAGCCATAAATTGAAGGATCAGGAGTACCCAGCCACAAAGAAATCCGGTTCACAGATTAGGGAGTCCTGGCCGAGCAGCCCTAGAAATTGAACTGGGGGACTGAACTAAATCAATTTGATGCACCCTAAGGACAGTGATGCTACTCAAATGCATAAAACAGAATAGGGCAGGATCTCCCATTACCTAAATAAGGGGATGAGCCATTCAAAAGTACAGCCTGACCTTTTCTAGCTGTGATGTCCCAAGTGCGGGCTTCACTCTCTGTCTGTTCCCTTTTCCCCCTTTTCTTTTCCTCCCCTCCTCTTCCCTTCCCTGAGCTTCAGAAGTGGTATTTTTAGGCTCTAGGTTAAAAAGAAATAATGATGGTCCTGAAAAGGGAACTTGTTTCTATACAAAGCTTTGAGTGGAGCTGGACCAGCCACATATCCATTCCTCAACATGGAACCTGGATAACCTTAACACAGTTTAGGAACTCTTGGGAAAGGGAAGGAGCATACCAGTGTTCTCCTGAAGGAATGTTCCATGTGTAAGACCTCACTGGGACCTCAGGTGGAGAAAGAAGGGCATTGAGATGAACATCTCCTGAAAGAGAATGCTTTGTGCCACCCTTCCACCAAGTGTTTTGTGGATTATCTCCCTTTCACAGGAGAAATCAGTGATGTGGAGCTCGAGCAGGTGCTCATTTCATGCTCTGTGGAGCAGCTCTGGAGTGGAGAGGGACAGGGAGGATGGAAGTTGATGCCACAAGCCACGAGCCTTGCTCTCGTAACTCCAGAGCTTGCTCATGGGACAAAACTCCACTTAGTGCTGGGGGAAAAGCAAGCTCCCATGAAACTTGCCATGTCTCCATAGGAACAAAACAATTGGAAAATGTGGACTAAGGACTGTTCTTCAAGCAGAGCAGTTCATGCAAGAAGGCAAAGAATGTGGCTCAGGAAAGGCTTCCTACCCTGCTTTCTCCCACTGCTCAGCACATCATTGCCTGGACCTCTCTGTGGCTGCCAAATGTGGCTGGAGTATGGATGGGTCAGGGATGCCCTGATGCAGCAGGAGAACTGATGGATGCTGCAGATGGCTGCAATGGGGCCTGGAAATCCACAGCCTGTGAATGTCCCTGGTGCAATCCTTGATCCCTGGGAAAGCAGTGCTACTCCTGCTTGAAATCATGACAATGCAGCTGTTTCTTTGATGGAGGATGCACAGAGAGTTTGCTAAACAAATTGTATGGACGTGTACACTCATACCCCATACTTGGAAAGTTCAGATCAAAGGCATCTTCTGGGGAATTTCTCCTACCCACAATATTCTTGGAAATTGCCCCTCTGCCTGAAGAGTTTGCAAACAATAATGACTGGCCCTTGTTCAAAACACTAGCTGTAGCTGGTGGGAGATGGCTCACCACAAGGCAGTCAGCAGAGCAGTCTATCACAATTCAGATGTGGCTCGATCAAATTCAAGGCAGTATAAGATGTGGAACAGATTACAGGCCGGATCATATAAGCCACAAACCACATTAAAAGCATAGGGACAACAATAGATATTCTGCTCTCACACTTAAACATGATCCTGAATGAAAGGATTTCCCCTGCCTCCAGCCCTTCTTCCCCTAAAGCAGGATTTCTGTCTCCAGAAAATGCCATCCAGTTGCATGAAGAGCCTTGGGAACCGTGAGCATCTTTGCATAACAATGTCACGTCAAACAAATTCCTGCCTGCTCCTTGTCTACCACCTGATGTATTGTGCCCCAAAATGGTTTTGACTACCTGCCACCTCAGCAACACCCGCTGGCTATGAAAGTAGCAATTGCAGAGGCAGCTGTGAAAATGAAAAGTAAAATGGGGTGGAGGAAGGAGGGGAAAAGCCAGCTCCGTGGTGTGCTGAAGTGTTGGGAGGATGGCAGGAAGAGGAAGGCCAGCTGGGGCTAGGTTTTTGTCCTCCACTTTCCAATGAGAGATGATGTCTCTCAAGTGCCATACAAATGAGCAATGGTGTGGAAGGGCTTTCTAATCATCAGTGATTGTTAATCAGTTCATTAACAGTGATGGTCGGCATTTTTTAAGAGGGACGAATTGTTTTCCTCCAGAGAGTAGAGCCCTCTCTACCGTGGCCCTGTCATTATCTCTGGATGTGTGTGTGTGTAGGGGCAGAAGGAGGAAAAATAGGGTATTTTGGTACCCAGGGCCTGACACTGAGCCACCATTTTGGTTCTGGCAGCACCCTCAACCCCATGGGTGCTGTATTGAGTCCCTGGGAGATGGGGAATCAGGGCTCCCCAGCATGCCTAGAGCAGATGTAATTAAAGCCTTCCCTGCCTGCCACAGAGCATATGGGACATGTTAGCAGAGTAATTAAATTTTGTGAAGTGAGTTTTTGCTGGAAAGCTGGAGGGTGGGTCGGTGGGACCAGGGAGAGCAGCAGTGCTGCCTCTCTTACCACCTCCGGCCCTCACTCCAAATTGCTCCTTGTGTGACAAGTTGAGGAAATAATTAAGTGGTGGCTCATTTGCATTATGCGTTGAGTTTGTATGTACTAAAAAATTCTGAGGAAACTGATCAAGCTGTACAGATGTTGCAGACGAAATAAAGGCATGTTTTTTTGTGTGTGAGTTCTGAGCAGAAAGGCAGATGTGGGGCCTGGAGAGCAGAAGGGGCAGAGAAGTGAATGGGGTCAACAGAAAATCTAGTTCTTGCAGACGTGGGTAAAATATGTGCAGTGCACAGTAAATTTGACAATTAGTGGAAAATTACAGGAGAATGGAAACTGCTCATGAATTGGAGTCACTGCATGTCTCTGGTGAGGGATGGAGGGAGGGAAGGAGGGAGGGAGATCACAAAGGCTGGAAGAGTTGGTTTGCAGGTTTCAGAATAGGACATGTCTTTTCTTCACCAGGTGAAACTTTCTGAGACAAAACCTTTACATGTTAAACTTACATTTTGATATTAAAATGAAAGAGGGCCTCTTTTCTAGAAAAAATAGAAAGGTCAAATAATAACTCAGTTTAAACAAAATTCCTGTCAGGATTGAATGAGTCATTTGTAGTTGTCCCACATTGAATGTTGTTTTGTTTTACTTCCCCCTAAAGCTGAGATTTGAGGCAAATCATACTCAGTTTATGCATCATACTGTTTTCTTTGGTCCAAATCTTTTGGTTTCCCCTATTGAAATTGGTATTCACCCCACATTGTGTTTGTGCAGCTCTTACAAAGGAGTCAGTTCTCATAAACACCCAGCTTCCAGCAGTGATGATTGTGGAGCTTTCTAATACATGGAATGGGTTTATCTCTTCCTGAGAGCACATCTATAATGACCTACCCTTTTCTCTCTCTTCAGGATCCTCGTAGAGCAAATTGTGGATTGGGAAGGCTGGAAAATGGTGACCAACCACTGACCCCTCTGAAATGATTGCTGGCTCCGAAGCTTTTGTTTGGGGCAGTGGCGAGGGAAGGGAGTAGGTTTGCTCCTGTGCTTTTGGGACATGGTATTCCCTGTTGGGTGCAAGCACGGGGCAGCTTTCAAATGGCACAGGCAGCTCTGTTTGAAGAAGTGCTCCTTAATTACCCTCCTGATTGATGAGAGTGCCAGCCCTCTGTGCCAGTCCCAGCTGTGTGGCTGCAGGTTCCCCATCATTCCTTGGCAGCTGCACTGGGCAGTGGGATGCAGGCTCTGGCATCTTCTTCTCCCTCCTTCAGGGCACTGCCCCCCCCCAGCAGCCCCAGCTGACAGAGCCTGAGTACAGACCTTGCTGTAGGTTAGGTGTGACCCTGTACCTGTGATGTTTTGGGTTTTGAAACACATCTGAGATGTGCAAGGGAAGGGAGAGTGGTTTTGTTTTGGGAAAACCCTCTTGTAGTGTCGAATCCTCAGAACTGCTGAGGCACGGAAAAATACATCCACAACAGAAATGTTTACTTGGTGTACTGGAAAATTGCTCTGCCCAGTTGTCCACAGGACCTTGGATCACCTCAGCTACTTGGGAGACACAAACCCACATACAGGCAAACCCATTCTTTTACCCTATTCTGAAAGTGATGATGTTGCAGGAGCAAGGCTTTAAGTGAATATGTGATGCTGAAAAGTGAGGTCACAGCAACTGTTTACCAAATGAGCTCTGTCTGGCTTCATATTTCTTTAGCATCTGCTTCAGCATCTGCACCACTCCTTTTCTGGACATCCCTTGCTTGAGTTGGAGGAAGTAGCTATGACTGAGGGAATGAATCTCCTCATATTGCCACCAGTTCTCCCTGTCAAGGCACTTTTTCATTGAAAATGAGACATGCACATATCAAAAATACTACTGAGCCAAAAAAAGCACCATTGGTGGTTTTGAATGGTGAAAAGTTCAGAAGGTTTCAGTGTTCTTTTTCCCTAATTTCCAGTTAGAACTTATAGACTGGAGACTCCCCACAAGTCATTAAAGCTCCTACTTTTAGCATCGATTCTTCCAAAATACTGTCTTCCCCAAAGGGTCTGTTCATCTTTTGGAAATGCTTCCCTTGGTAGTTTCTCTTGCCTCTCCTGGAAGCTGTTCCTTTATCTAATTGCTCATCAAGAGCAGAGCTTTCCCTGCACCCCATCTCATCTTGGTGGGTTATGGTTTAAGATTGTCAGGCTTGTGAGTCTGCAGTAATAGTGGATATTTTGGAGAACTGCAGTCAATGGATCCAGATTTTGTGTGCTTCTCCAAATCCCTGGCCTCCAGACACTCACGAGTTCAGCGTGCTCAGGTATCCTTGGCCATCCTTGGGTACCAAAGGGTCAAAGGTCATAATCTCACCTGGGATCCATGGCAGCCTGCTGATGTCCAGGGCCTGCTGCAGGAGCATGGTGTGAGTTGTGCCAGCCCAGCCTGATGTGTGCCCTGTGTGCCACAGTGTGCCATAGCCAGAGCAGCTCTGCCATATGTTGGGAAAATCCAGGTAAAATTTGGGGGCTGGCTTTGCAAGGATGCTGTATCCAAATGCAGAGAGGAACAGGGCCTCACCATGGCCATAAAGCTGTGCTTGATGCCCCTCCCCAACAGCACATGGGTGTATCTGGGAATGAGTTAAAGCTATCAGAGGGCTCCTGATTCTGTCAAAACACACAATGAGTGAAAGACATCACCGTGTCTCCTCCCAGTGGAGATGGAGTTGATTCCCAGCTCCATCAGAATTAAGGGGATCAGCAGCACTTGTAAATGGCAGCACCATGTCACCCTTATACTTGCTGTCCCTGTGTATCCAGGGCAGGTCTGTTCTGTGCAGCACCTGTCCAGCAGCATGGGCTGCAGGACCTTCCTAACCCTAACCTCACTTCAACTGCAGTCCAGAAGGATGGAGAGAGTTTGTTTAATGAGCATGTGCCTCACGTGCTCAGGAGGATGAAGCTGCAAATGCCACCAGGTTGTGGATAATTTCCCTACTGTGCCAAAAATGCCAGGCAGCTGTTGACACATGAAGAAAAGATGGATTGGAAGGACATGATGGAGACAGTCCCCTTGGATGAGGTAATGTGGCACAGTCAAGTGCCTTTCCTACAGGGAGACCTGAGATGGTTCTGCTCAAGATGCTCCCATCTACAGAGCTCCTGCTTTTCCTTGTCTTGGCTTTGATGGTAGAAACTTCATGTACAATTTGCTTTGCAACATGCCAGCCTGGCAACTGTAGTGAGAGAAATGGGGAATGGAGAAGAAATATGTAACTAGGTCAGTCTGCTTCACATTACAGCTTTATCATTTACCCAGGGAGGAGTTGTGGTCTTTGCCCGCCCCTCGCTGCTCCCATTCAGTCACTTGATGGGGTTTCCAGCTACTTTGAGCCTGCAACCTTCAGATCAAGACTTTTCTTTTTTTTTCCCTTCCTTAACTTGGCTTTCACGTTCGACTTTGCTTCTTTCAACCTGTGTTCAGAGGCTCACAGTGGAAGAAACCTTTTGCTGTATTTAATTGTAAAAGTTCCTTCCCTATAAAAGTCTTGGCAAACTGGGCTGGCTCAGTGGTTAGTTCTTTGCTCTCCTCCTTGCAGGGGCAAAGTTCAGTTACTTAGCATCTGGCTGCTTGTTCCTTAATCCAAGAAGGAGTTTTTAATCACAGTAGGACTGGATGGTTTGGCTTATTCACAGCAGGGCTACAATGCCAATTGCCATTAGGTCTCTTGTTCAAATATGGCCTGTATTGCTAGCAAAGTTTTAACTGTTTTGTGACCAGTGATGAGGAGTTGCTGGGTTCAGCCTGTGTGCTGGTGGGTGGATGTGCCTGTTCAGGAAACACATCCATGCAAGGAGCACCAGGGCATTTCCCATGGCCCTTTTTGTACCCCCCCACTCTGAGTTTGTGCTGTTTGACCAAGGAATGCATTGGGTGGACAAGGTCAAGCCCTTGCAGATGTCCTTGAAGCTGAGGGATGCAGACAGGGACTGGTGTGTCCTCCGTGTGCATCTAGAGGAAGAAGAGCAAAAAAGCAAAAGAGCATCCAGGTGCACTTATCCCTCTGCACATTCCCCTGTGGCCAGATGAGCAGAGCTGCCCTACTGCAAACCTTTCCATCTCTCTTGTGTAAAGCCCTCCCCAACAGCATTTTGGCTCTGCCCACTGAGGCTACAAACTTCCCCTTCCTTGTGATAATCCTCACTGATGCCTTCTTGTGTTGTCCTCCTTTTCTTCTGCTTTGTTGGACCAGAGCTGGAAAGACAAAGCAGCCCAGCCAGGCTGCCTTAATTGGCTTTGGAAACACTGCTGGCTTGGTATCATCAATACTATCACCAGTATGAAAGTAGAGATGGCACATATGGGCTGTTAGTAAGCATGTTAATTATGGAGAGGTGCTGCATTACTCACTGTGGGCTAGATCCTGCCCTCTGGCAAGTGGCACTGTCATCACTCTGTCCTCCCTGCAAACGGGTGCCGCGGGCAGAGCGCATCCTCCCGCCGGTCCATATGTGCACCTGTGCCTGTGTGGGGAAGCTTTGTCCTTCCCTGGGACTGGGTCTGACAGAAAAAGGCAGAGATACTTTGGGTAAGGCCCTGGAAACCATCAGAAAGAGGAGCTCTGCTTGTCAAATATTAGTGAGCATCTTAGAGGCAAAACTGTTTTTTTCTTGTGCTTAATGATTCTAGTACAACTCAAGCTCAGGCAGTATTTGCAAACCACGGGGAGAAAAAGATTTAAAAACAACAACAGAAGAGCATTAACAGGAAATAATCTCATCAGCCCCAACTCTCCAGCAGTGCTGAAGACAAGAAAATGATGCCTTTTTATTAGCCTTATTGTCTTTAATTAAAGCATTCAGCAGAACCCTCTGATAATGGACTGCAAGTGAGGTCGGCAGCATTTGTAATAACACAATGCAGAGTTCAATTAAGTTGCACTTTTGTAGCTTTTCATCTCCAGTTTAAACAAGCTCATGATATATACAGAATGATTACCTTTCTGAGCCAGAGGAAAAGAGGGGGGGCACAGGGGCTTGGGAGACAAATCACTTGTTGCTGTGTAACTGATGTCATAAACCCCCTCATTCCCCCACAGCATTTTCTTGTGTTCAGCCAGCTTGTAGGGCTGGTTGTAATTTGGCTGCTATACTGCAGCCATTAGGTAGGGTTTTCTATACCACAGTTTCCTATCACTGTGGGTAGCCACTGCAGGTTTCCTAAGCCTGAACCTTTAAAAAATATATTTTGGTGGTTGCAATACCTAAAGAACTCCAAACAAACATGGGGATCAGAGATGGCAGAAGAAAAGGTCAGAGGTCCAGGTATAACCATTTGAGCTGAAAGACTGTGGATGATTGACAAGCAGTTGATATTTGCTGCTCCTTCTTTTCCCTGCTCTATTGAATTATTGGTCATAAAACACCCTGCAGTCACACTCTTGCTGTGTCAGAGAGAGAGAGAAGCCAAGAAAAGACCCATACGACTAACACTTAACTTTATCTTCACCATTAAGTAATGCTAAATTAGAATGAAATCACTCTGGTAATACAGGTGACAGCTATATGGAGACCAAATGAATTCCCTATGATCAGTGCTGTTAAAGAGGCACATCGGCAGAATTCATGATGATGGGACACTTACTGTGCATATAACTCATGTGCACACACAGGAAACTCGTGGTAAATCTGGCCAGTGGTTTATGTCAGGCTTTATATTAAAAAAAAAAAAAAAAAAAGAGTGGCTTTAAAAGCCTCTGTTCAGTTTCTCATGTCTCCAGCCCTAATGTAAATTTGCAATAACTGAATTGCACTGCTAACCTGCTATGGTGGGGAGGAAGAGTAGGAGGGGCTTTACCGAGGCTTCTGGAAGAGGTTCTGGATGCTTCCATCTCCCATGCTGAGGCTGCCTGGGCTGTGCGACCTCGTGCTGCCACCCAGAGATGGACCTTCATGGCCTGAGACAGGAGCCATCACCAGTGGGACTGTGCTCCACGGATGGCAGTGGCAGCTCACAGCACCAACAGCTCCCTGTGTATGGGCGAAGAGCTGAGTCTGACCTGGGATGCTTGCATGGGATTGCCATGAAGTTAATGTGGGACTATTTCTAGGACAATTATGGCCCCTATTTATTGCTGTAACCTTATATAAAAGAGAGGATTGAACTGTGCTTGGTCTCCATCACAGCTGTCCCCACAGGCCATGTCCCTTGCTGCTTCCATCATGTGAAAAAAAGCAGTTTTTGGATAGGGTCTACGCCCACAGAGCTTTAGCATGTGGGTTGTCCTTGCCAGGATGCTGGGGCCTGGTAGCATTAATAGTGGTTTTAATCAGTCTGTATTTATGGCACAAGAAAGTCCCTTCCCTTGTGCTGACTGTTGTGCTATGGTACCCCAAGCTTTG
Organism: Acridotheres tristis; assembly: GCA_037013685.1. NCBI lineage: Eukaryota > Metazoa > Chordata > Aves > Passeriformes > Sturnidae > Acridotheres > Acridotheres tristis. Next base: position 10,766,157 of record CM072899.1, on the reverse strand, counting down.
TCACACAAGGACAGTACCCTCTGCATACAGGCAAAAATTACAGCAAAATATAATTATCTCTACCTCCTTTCATCCTGTTTATACCTGAATAGAGTTAATTTTTTGTGGTTTTTTTACCATCTCTCACTTTGTGCAGCTATGTACTGTTAAACAGCTGTTCAGCTCCACCCTAGAAAAATAGCTTCAATAAAGTGTATTTCCCATACAGGTCATATATTGGTTAATCCATCCTTTTGGGAGAACTTCCAGACAGGAAATGTGGAGGCAGAGGAAGTTGTCCCAGTAGAACACAGCACCGGTTAGATTAAATCCAACCCTGGCTCTCACTAACTGCTGTTGTTACTGAAATTAAAAGAGAAAGCAAAAGGACTGAGCTGCACTGGGGCTGTGTCACTGCCACTGCTGAGTGCTCCATCTCACGGGGTGGCTGCTGGCAGTTTTATCCTGGAGAAGGTGAGTCAAGTTTTATATGGTAACATCTTAACTTTTGTGATTCAACAACTGGTCTTTTTTGTATTCTTTGGTTAAAACAATAGGGCAGTGCCATACCTGTGCTATATTCTAGTCAAGGCATGATAGATGGGTAAAGGGGGACACTAATGTGACCAGCCCCCTTCATTCCTTATGTTAATGAGATAGCCAAAGGGAAAAAAGAAAACACATTGGAGCTATCTAGGAACAGAACTGACCTCTGGTGGATTTTAGAGCTCAAGGAGGTACTGAATCACTTACTTCACCAAACCTGTTTGGGCCCATGGATATGACTTTGTGTGGTCATGGCAGGAATCACTTCTGTGCAGATCCAGTCTGTTGCATGCTCCACATGGCTTTGCTGTTATTGCACCCTGACTGCTGCTGAGACAATTTCTTGCCTATTAAAATGCAGTTAGGGCCTGGGAAGCGATAGTGTAAGAATGGCTTATCAGTGCTCCATAGCTATTTGCTCCAATCATCCGTACCAAAGGCCTGAGAATGCTCCCACAGAAGCCAATAAGACTTTTACCATTGACTTCAAAGGCAGCAGAGAGCAATTTAGCTGCTGCCACCAGACAAAGCAGGTTAGGCTACAGCTGGTACTTCCACAGCTAACTTGGCTCTGAAATCCTGACAATCTAAATGTATTTTTGCTACATGGGATGTTTAAAAATAGACAAGACAAAGTAGTGGGGAAAACAGATTGCTGGGAGTATTCCCTCCCTGGTAGGAGAAATGGACTAGCTGAAGCTAGCAGGGCTTTTCCATCTCCAATGTGTACGAGTCTATGATTTTTGTCAGCAAACTAAGCACTTCTGAGCCCAAGGCAGCACAGAAAGCCGCTAAAAGCAATTTAGAGGTGCTGGTATCATAATTTCTCAATCCAAGAGTAACTTCTGGTTTTGCATATATTGTAGGGCTCTGGAAGATTCCCCTGAATCCAGTAAAAAGCAGTGTCTTAAGTGGAGGTGATTCCACGGATGGGAACTGTAAGTCACAATTATGTGAAAGCCTTGAAAGGGCTGCTGTCCCTGCTGCCTCATGGGAGCAGGATATTGAGTGCACAGTGTTGGAGAAGATCAAAGAAGCAGCTACAGCTAATAAATCACCAATAATGGGTGACTTTGCCTGCCCACATATAAGCAGGCGAACAATGTTAAGTGAATCAATGTCTCAATACTTTAAATTATCCTCAGAACAGTTACTTTGAAGCCATGAAAGACTAAGGGTGTTTTGTTTTTTTTTTTAAATTTCGCCTTGAGCAACATGGACAATGTAGATCAGGTCGAACAGCTTCCTACATACAAGTGGTCATTGTCTGGCAGTTTGTCACCCTCATGGACTTCATCAAAACCTGGCCAGGAGCTCTAGTATTTGGAAAGGAGAAGCTAAAAGAAACTGAGGAGTGAAAAAGGAAGTTCAAAAGTCAAACCCTTCAGACTATATATAAAGGCAGTTTACTCAGCCTATGTATGTTTTCATGGTAAAGGAAAAGTGCTGTGCGAGTGACAGAGGGAAGGGATGCATAAGCTGGATAAATACTGTTTGCTAGAATTGGAGCCAGTCTGGGTATTCAGGAGAAAAGAGCATAGACCTGGGCAGAGCTCTGCTCTCTGCACTGTCTCTCCAGTGTGGGATTGTTGAGGCAGGAGAATGCCCTGATTGAAAGCTGGAAGTGCCCCATCATTTCAGCAGGTGATCACAGAGCAGCCCCTGCTCAGCCCTTCTCCCACAGTCTGGGCTGGGGACTTGCCCTTGTGGAAGAAGTGCCAGGGTACCCACCTCAACTCCTCAAAATGCTCTGCTGATGCACTGAAGTGGACTCAGCACAATCCTGAGTGTTTCATTAGGCAGGTTTTCCAGCTGGGAGGAGAGGCTCTGATTGCATTGACCTTAATGTGAAATTAGAGCAGTTTAAGCAGGTAACAGGCAGACAGCTGGGTGCAGCCATGCGATGCAGGCGTTTGTCTCTATTTGCAGACAAGCTGTGTATGTGTTTCCGTTTTTGCTCAACTTTTGCTGCTGTTTATTTAGTTAATAAGAGATAGCAATCTGCCTCATAGAGCCATGAAAACAGCAGAGCAGAGAGCACCAAAAGAAGAGCTTTTGTTAAACACTTGCTGGCCTTATGGCACCAGTTGTGCTTCACCTGCCAGGCAAGAGAGCTGGAGGGAGATTTTTGCACTTAACAGATCTTCCCCTGGTGGGGCATGTCCTGTCTTTCTCCATCAGTTTGGGTACAAGACTGCTGTGTTCCCTGTGCTGGGCTTAGTCACTAGTGAGAGACTGGGCAGTGTGTCACCATCTCCCTGCTTCTCACATCTAGCTTGATGTAGCTGTACAGGAGTTGCCAAAATTTTGGGTGGCTGTCCCTCAAGAGGCAGACAGGAGGAAATGACCAGACTCTCCTGTCCATATTAGCGCTTTAGAGAAAGAAAAGAGAAGGAAGGCAGCATGGACAGCTGCTGCAAAAATTCTCCCTCATCCATCTCCACAGGAGGACTAATGTTGCATTTCAGGAAAATGCTCTGCCACTGTCTTGTCCTCTGTTTCTGCACCCAGCAGTCCTTTCTGAGTTTTTGAGTGTCAGTCTTATGGCCTCCTGCTTTTATCCATCAACTTTAAGTGTCCCAGATGCTGCTAAGGACTGAAACACAGCTGTTGCTTTCTTGAGTTACCAATCTTGCCCTTTGGTGTTGGTGAGGTTGTTCCCCAGCATCACCAGCTGTCTTTCCAAGGACTGGTGCTGCAGGCTTTTAGTAAACTGAAGATGGACTGAGATGCAGGAACTCGTTTTAGGGGATCATCAGGCAGGCAAGAGATTGAACCCTGATCCTGGGCTTGTATTGCAGGCATATGTTAAAGGACTCTGACTGCACTTGCTCGCTCTGAAGTAAACTCTTTTCTCATCCCCGTGCCTCTGCTGCCCGTTTCAGTGTGTTCCTTGGATGTCTGAATTGCTGGCCTAGGTCTGTGATTTCTAGCACTATCCCCAAAAACATGCTTTTTACAGAACAGGTATTTGCACATCTGCATTTACTTTTCCCATGCCTCCACTGCTCATATCTGGACCATTTCTTCCCCCAGTACTCTGAGCACTTTCCTGCAGTGTGAGGGGCTTGAATAGTAAATGAAAGAGCAAAGAGAGGGAATGTCCTCTCTAAAATTAACCAGGGAAGGCAGTGGCAATCATTCCACAGTGGACCTTGACCCAGAGACTGCTGGATGCAGCAAAAATTTCCCATAAAAGACTCTCTGTAGTTTTCAGATTGGGTCCCAGTTGTGTAGAGAATGCATTAGGGAGCCCAGCTCCTCGTGCTGGGTGCTTTAGGGACACAGGACAGAACAGAATGTGCATACACATACACACATCCTTCTTGCATGTGTACACATTATATCAGACGCTTTTGGATCTTCAGATAACTATTATGTATTGGCTGGTCCTCTTGGAACACAAATGAACACTTATTACCTACTTTATCCTGTGCTTAGCTGCTAATTAGGAGTTTTTTAGAACATACAATTGGAGGTATTGCCAATTAACTCAATTGTGGACCAAGACCAAAGCTGTTATTTGCTTTGTCATAGCTATAGAAAGCCAAATAAACAAATAGTAGTGTCTTTTCAGTCTTTCCCCTGCGCTTTAACACAGCTGTTTAGCAAAATAATAATAATTTCATTGTCTACTTTCCAAAACTTTATGTTTAAAGCAGATCATAAAAAATTACCACATGGTTTACTTTGCCTAATGATTACAAACTCAGGCTGTAAATCCCAGAAGAAAGAATATATCTTACTTAAAAAAAACCCTAAACATACAAAAAAGTCCAACCAAAAGGAAGCAAATGAAGAATGAAATATGTTAGAGTTTGTCTGAATGTTGTTTATGATCCGAAGTTCTGAAAGAAGCTACTGGAGAGAAGTGCTTGGTGTCCAGAGGACTTTAGAGGGGCTTAGTATTCATTTCACTGTGGCTCTTCTGAAAACTGAGGGTAATAAAAAATCATAGTTGCAGCAAATTAGCATAAATTTGAAGAACTAATTTTTTTCTATCTTTTTAACTTCAGAAGCTTCTTTTCCAGTTTCCCAGGAAGTTACCAGCCAAGTGATTTGGGATAGCTGGCTTGTGCTGTACCCTCTCCTGGTGGCCAGTTCCACTTGGAGATGGCCTTGCCCCTCAAAGGCCTCTGTTCCATGGGAGGAGCAAAGGATGGGAAGGACAGGAGCCAACTGATGGGAATGAAGTGGATCAGGAAAAGCAAAATGAAGGGTGTGAAATGCCAGACACAAGACTGACTGTGGATCTGAAGCTGTGGAACTTCACAGGTTTGCCCTCCTTCACCCCCATCCTTCTCTTTCAAAAGCCTCTTTTCCCTTTACCTTGGTAACATGAACATGAGTTACAAGGCACCAAATGGAAATAGAAAAGCCTGTGGTCCTGGTGTCCCCTAGCAGGAGTAAGCTCACAGAAGCAGGTGAGTTCTCAGCCCTCAGCAGTTCCCTTCAAAGGTCACATCTAATTAGGATGATCCTGGATTTTGACATTATTGATGTTTTTAGCAAGTTAGTCTCTTCCAAGGCGGCAAAGAAGTCCAGCTGGGAACCCATATGGAGAAAAATATATATATTCCATAAACTTGTTATCCCTAGAAAACTTCTTGTATGTACTATATGTGAGCTCACTCTATACACCTACTCTTCTCCACAACCTGATTTTAGACATTGCATGACAGATAGCTGATACCTCTCAGCATTTTAATATTTCTACTTGGAATCCACTGTAAGGCAGGTGATGCTCTCTTTTAGAGAGGAAAATATTTTCCTGGTCTTCCCATAAGTTTTTAGTCATCCACAGCAGTCTCAGTAATCACTAATTTCCACATGGCTTTGATGAGTAGATAATCAAATTCACCCTAATCTGATTATTTTCTGGAAACCACAGTGCAGGTGCTTGGAGATTAACACCAGTGAGTTCCTTTAACACCCTGGCAGTGGAAATACTTGGGCATAGTCCAAGATTCAGCATTGTGTCAGTTTGAGTTCTAACTTTAAAACAATTTAATTTAGCACAGCAGATATATGTCCAGTTACTTCAGCACAGATGGTGGGGAATAAGTTATAAAGGTATTGGAATGCTGCCTGAGGTAGGTACCCATATCCCCAGAAACACAGATTGGGTGAAGCAGACAGATCTTTTCCTTCTTTCAGTTCCAGTATAAGCAGATTAATGTTGGTCATGGGGCTGCATCCTGGCCCCAGGAATGCCTGCTCCTTAGCTGAGGTGAAGCTACAGCTATAGGCACACACACTTTAGCCCACCCAGGGGTGGTAAGTGGATGGCAAAACTGCATTTTAAGCCTAGTTCAAGGCTGCTCCTGGGGACAGGCACTGACAGCACTGCCTGAACATGCACCTGCAGCTCATCCCACCCTAATGCAGCATGAGCTGATGTGCTCCAGGCTGAGCCTGCCCACACCCGAGGGCGGGTGCCCCCAGCCCACGAGAGATGCTGTTACACTGCCAGCTGGGTGCTCTCCTCGACAAAACTGTATCCCCTCACTTCCTACATCCATTCACTTGTCAAGAACAGGCTCATTTTAACACTGTGGATTCTAAATTTTCTCTGATGTAATTATTGTTTGACACCGCAGCCTTTCCAAGCACCTTACATAAGGAAAAAGGGAGAATTAAATATGAGAAGCCTAAAAATAAAACTATTAAAAGGAGGCAGAAACTGTTTTGTGAGCAGCAGAAATGATGTGGTGCCTCTGGGAGATGGTACGTGGAGCCAAAGGAGATGTTCTGCTTTTAGGCAATCCCTTTTATTGTATTTCAGTGAAGTTCTGCACTTTTTCTGAAGTTCTTTGGTGCAGGGCTTTTAGAAATGAGTCTGTTCTTTCTCTGTGCTCTTGCAAAAGCCACGACTTTCATACCATTTCCCAAGTCAATCTTCTTGAACAGACTGCAGCCAAAATTTCCCTTCCCTAATTAACCTGGAATGGTTTTTGAAGAAGTTTTAGCCTCAGAGAACATCAAATTTAGCTCTTAGCCTGGAGCCAAGCTCTGGGCTAAAGAACACATGTCATTTTAGGAATTCATGCAGATGCACCTTGACATCCGGGATGTGATCTGTCGCCTGCACACTTCCCTTCTGAGCTAACAAGCAGGAGTGGGCACTGCTGATGCTGCAGGTGGAGTGCAAAAGGTTTTTCCCATTCATTCCAGCACTTTTGTCCAAGGTATGTAAATAATTGCAGGAGACTTTTTTGACAAATGTACACCTCTTCTACTGGTATTTGTCCACGTGTAATTCAGTCACCTCATTTTCCCCTCTGGGTTGATTCAGAGGAGAGCTGCTGCAGTATTTCCTGTTATGGTCCCAGAAGAGATGGAGTTCTCCACCGAGCTCTTGTTTACCTAACTCCTCTGTCATGTGAAAAGGCAGCCAAAAGTAAGTAACACAAAAGTTTTTATTGTGTGATTTTGGAATGACCTTAATAGAGCCTGGTTTACACACATCTGGTGATGAGTACATGCTGAAATGCAGGTATGGGGAGTGGGGCTGGAAGGGAACATGTGCCTTAAGTCAGGATTGGCCAAGTTTCTCTGCAGTGACTGTAGAAAAGCTGACTGCATTGGGCAAGAACAGATGAACATGCAGCGAATGTCTTATTTATATCCAGTCCCTTTATGACTTCATGGTTTGGGCACTCAGCATCTGAGGCATCAGTACCACAGCACTGTGATCCTTGGTGTGTTCTTGAGCCTTCCCTTCTGTAAAGCTGTGACTCATTTTCTCTGTTTGCAAGACAAATGGAACAGCGATGTGCCCATGATGGTATCTTTCACAAAATCTAATTCAGACTGAAAAAAGGTAAAGTCTTGATGAACTACTTGTGCATCCTGTCCAGAACATCTTTAGGAACAATTGAATATGGGGGGTTGATGACTTTGAAATGCTTAACCATTACCATTCATTCCTGACATCTCCTTAGGAGCCCACTCAGAATTAAAGCAGAAACAATGATGCAAAGCCAGGCTACTTTGAACTCTCAGGATTGATTTTTTGAGAAACTGTCTGTTGTCCAAGAAATATTTGCAGAAAATAACTGGGAGAATAATTTAGACTAGTGATACCTTGTGGAAAATTGGTGACATCTGGGACACCATTCCTGAGGAGAAAGTAGGCAAATCTGTTATTGTCTGTGACTTACCACTTTAGCTCTGGTAGCTGCTTTTGGTTTGATGAGGGTTTTGTTGGTTTTTTTGAAAGAATTTACTTAACAAAGAAGACATATTTTCCCTCTGGGATAAATAACCTCCCATAATTGCACAACTCCACTGGTTTTTAATCAAGTCTGTGTGCCCACAGTAAGTGGTCTTTGGTTTTCTGGCCAAACACCAGTATTTGCAAGCTACATGGAAAACCTTTCCTCTGGAGCTACACAGCACCATAAGGTTTGTAGTTCCACAGGGGCTGATTTGTGCTAACATGCAGCAGGGCATCATGTCAAATTCTGCAGAGTATAAGCTTTCCCCCATAGCAATACAACATGCATTTTCTAGCCATCCTATAACAAAAACCTTCTGAATACAAAGAAAAGCTGGCTTGGTTTCCTGCATTGCCTCTCAAGAGGGAGGGAAGACAGGGAGCAAGAGTGATCTTCTGTGCTTGCTTGCCTGTTTGTTCTTAAACCTACTGAGGCCCAGTTAAATAGTAATGCTGTTCAACTCTTCTTTTTGTCAATGAACTCCAGTTACTCTCAAAATGTGGTAGTTTCCAGACACGAGGGACACCAGTAGTGTGTTTTAAGTCTGACAAAGTCCTAAGAGCGTCCCCATTAATTTCTACATGAACACAGCTATAAGCAGCATGAAATTTCCCCCCAAGTCTATGGCACAAGGTGGAGCCAAGCTGTCATCTCACAGTTGACCTAAGATGACCCTGGTAGGGCTGCCAAACCTTCTGGTCACAGAGCTCCAAAGGGAGCACAGCCCACGTGCTGAACTGCTTTCATAGCAGGGGAAGGGCACAAGAGGAGGACCCTGTCCCACTTTTACCCTTTTCCAATTAGTTTCTAAAGTGATGATGTTGAGAATGTTTTTGCTCCCACATTAATAAAATGGAGCAGTTTTGGCCTGAAATCCCTCAAAGCATCGTTTTTACTCTACTTTGCTCTTAACTTTAAGGGTTTGGATTTTTTTTATTAATTATCAATCAACCACTCTCCAGCCGCAGTACTACCACGTAGGACAGAGTTGCCTCCAGAGTCTATTTAAATTAAACACAGACCTACTAAATAGACACCAAGTGCCAGAAGATCTCTTTTGGAGGGAGAAGAGGGGAGAAACAGCTTTCCAGTTCACACTGCCAATGTGTTTCTGAACCAAAGGATGACACCTTTCTGACTTCGGGACATTATTGTCTTTCTCTGGCAGAACATGTGTTCTGAAAGCCTATAGCTGTGTCATCTTCAAGCTGACATTTCGTGGGGATACTACAAGCAAAGTACAGCCAGCCTGGCTTGGGATTGCACAGGAGACATCCAAGACAGTACATGTAATTCAGCTGATATTACAACCCTGCCAGAGGCAAGGCTGACTCCAGACCCAGCCAAGGCTCTGTGCAGGTTTGCAGGTGAAGCCAACCAGCCTTGTGGATGATGCACAGCCAGAGCAGACCCTGGGAAGCAGCTGAATTTTTAAATACGGACCGGCTGTGCCCGTGACCCCCTTGGATATGTGTCATGGAAAGTTTGAACCAGGCCAGGGAAGCTGAGCTGTCCCCACTCCTGTGCCTCTGGAGGCTGTACATGGAGATTGTCTTGAGGTTGGGTGGCAGTGGTGCAAGAACAAACTCACATCTCATTGTTCTGTACCTCATCCAACCCTCCCTGCATCAGCATAAACACCAGCCAAAAAGAGGGCTCTGGAAAGGCTGGAAAGGCTCAGGGGCTTTGGGAGGAAGGGCAATCAGTGCCTAGCAGCAGGTCAGTGCTCAGGCTGGTCCCTTCCCACAGTTTGATTGTGTGGCTGTCTCCCAGCTCAGCGAGCACATGGGCTGCTGGCCAGGCACTGGAGGCTGTTTCAACACAGGGATTTATGGTGAGCTCTGGGAGGCTTGGAGGGGGTTGTGGCTGGGAGAGACTGGCCCCTGGAGAGAGCAGCAGATGTATTGTGCAGCCCTGCTGTTCTGGGCCAGCATCTCCCCTCCTTGCCTGTGCAGGATGGATGCCACGGAGCAGGAAACATCAGTCAAACCTGCTCTCTCACACATACATAGCGCTCCCTCCTTCCATGCATGCATTAAACCTTCACTGGAACAGAATTCCATCGCTTTATTCATCCCTCGGGCTGCCAATTCAAGAAGCATTTCCCAGCCTGGACCCAAGGGGTTAAGGTGGGTTGTTAACTTCAAAGTTGGGCTCTTTGGGGATCTGAGCAGTGTGGGTCATGGATATCCTTGTGGGCAGGTCCCTTCTCTCCATGCTGTGAAGAGCAGATGTGGCATAAAAACTTATTTTTGGGGAGGGCATGATTAATCTTTGCTTCTTAGAGGATGACAAATATATTATATTCGCTGACATGCACACGCATTCTCCTCTGCTGACGGGTGACCCTTGTCTTAATGCCAAGCGTGTGAGATCCAGCTCTGTAAACGAAGAGGAGAGCTTTGCAAGCTCATTAATGCTTTGAAGTCGCTCATTAGGAGCAGATTCCTCGGGAGCTGGCGAGCACAACACCCTTTGTGAGCATGATTTCATTTGATATTAATGTGGGTGCTGCAGCTGGAGGCATCCAGGGATGCTGTGCTGTGATTGTGCACACACAGACCAGCACGGCAGATTGCTGTGGCTGTAATGAGCAGGGTAAAAAGGGAAAGTTTCTGTCCCCTCTTGTGAGTTTTCCTCCTGGCAGCATATGAATAGGTTAACCCAGTCCTCCACTGAGCTGAGGACGTGAAGCATTCTCTTGTGGGATGTCTGGAATATTTCTGCCTTTCTTCCTACTACCTGTGAATTATCTCTGGAGGCCAGGGTGACCCCCACCCCAGACTGAGGAGCTCTGTGTCACCCTTTTTTGAGGTCTGGAGATGTCCCTTTTCAGTGCCTCTCACCTTTCCATCAGCCAGTCAGAAGCCCTCCAAGTGGTCAGCTACCCCAGGGCGAAGCAGTGAGCAGTCCCTGTGGAAGAAAGGAGGAAATTGCTTTCACCCTGAAGCAGGACAGGACCAGGACAGCCTGACTGAGCAGGTTCTGTCCAGCAGACAGAATCCTCTAGTGAAAGGGCCTGGCAGAGCTTCTCTGTGTGATAATGTCCCTGTATGAAGGTGCTGGCCAGAGAAGATTGATCATGGCTGAATTCAGAAAGAGAAATTATGAGGCTCCTGTGGTGTAAGGGCTTAAGACTTCCTGCACATAAGCACCTGGGGGTTGTGGGTTTGAATCCCATGAGGCTCAGTAGTGATGTTTGGTTTTTTTTCTTCTCCCCTGATGATGGAAACAGAACTTTACCTCACCCCAAAGAGAAAATAAAGACCTTCCTGTACCCTCTATCTGTCCCAGCTAAATGCTCCAGCAGACACGTTATGCAGACAGGAGGGGGTAAGGAGTGGAACCTGGGGTGCAGAGCCAGAGCTTTAACTGTGTGCTGTGTCTGACTGAGAGCTGCCCGGCTGTCAGAGCTGCTCCCTTCCCCTGAGGACCCAGAGTCCTGCTCCAGGGTCTCTGTTGGCACCACCACCAGTCACTGTGCTCCTTGCACAAGGATCTAGGGTGGCACACAGGGGCTGTGCCTTTCTTCACGGCCCATGAGGCCTGCTCTCTCCTAGTGAGATGTTCCATCAGTTGCTGGGGACGATAAAGAAAGCAGTGAGGATGGAATGGCATCACTGGGCTTGGGAAGCGTCCTGGGTTGGGACCCTGAGGACTTGGTGAGGTGTGAGCTCAGGGAGGAGCTGGTGGGCCAGGGGAGAGCCCAGAGCCCACCAGGATGGCCGAGTGGTGAAGGCGTTGGACTTAAGATCCAATGGGCACATGCCCGCGTGGGTTCGAACCCCACTTCTGGTAGGAGCCTCCTTTTCCTGCGGGGCCAAAATTCCCAGCCCAGCTTTTGGGGCATCACTTCAGAGCAGGGACGGGATTGGGTCCAAAGTCCCCAGCCCAGCTTTTGGGGCATCACTTCAGAGCAGGGACGGGATTGGGTCCAAAGTTCCCAGCCCAGCTTTTGAGGCATCACTTCAGAGCAGGAATGGGATCTCTGGCCCCATGCCTGGGGAGCAGAGGCCATTCCATGCTCCAGCGTGAGGACCCTGGTGGGACTGAACCTCCCTGCCATGCAGGCTGAATGTGTTCAGAGACACAAGCCAGCCTCTCTGGCACACAGGCTGTGGATCTCCTTTTCCCTGCAGGGAGAGCTGAGACAGTCATAGGCTTGAATCCCACATGGTCCCAAAATAGCAACTTGTTTTTCCCATGGCAGAAATAGAAAAACCTGATTACCCAGAAGGGGGGAAATAAAAAGGTGTTGAGCACTAAATATTTCGGGCAAGTCACAGGGGGAAACCAGTGCGAAAAAGTGGGTTTAGGGAAACAAACAGATTTGGAATTTGTGGAGTTTGTTTCTTTTACCAGTCCTGCCCTATGACCCCAGACCCACTGCAGGCTCACCCAAAGCAACATTTGGCACTCTCTGAGGGGATTTGGTAGAGTCACAACCCCCTAGAGGAAACCAGCATGGCAGGAAGGAGTTCCTCATGCTGCTGATTAGATTTGGGAACTGCATGAGGAGCTGAGAGCTGCTCCTCTGTTGCACAGTGTCACTGTGCCATGGTCTATTTTGGGTCAGTGCCTCCAAATGCCCACGAGACTTTTGCTCCCTTCCTTGTGTGCGTGGATGGGAACAGATATTTCCCCAGTAGAGGGTTAGGCTGCTGGACTCACAGAGATGCTGTCAGGTTTTCATTTGGCTGCTTTGCTCCAGCCCGAGGCCAATCGGAAATGTCCTGCTGCTGGGACATGATTTGAAGTGATGGTGTTAATTTGGTTAATTAGGATTCCTGGGAAGCGTGCGCTTCTTGCAAATCAGCTTACCATTGCAGTATCACTGCAAAGAGTTATTTGCTGGTGCATGGGGTTATGTATGAATTTATGATTATGATGTAGGACCATTAATTTCATGTTTGTGGCAGATGATACAGCTCAATTAAAAGTTGCACGTTGAGATCTTTGGCTCTGTCTGATACGTGGGAATCAGATGGTGGCCTCCAGGAAGTCTTAAAGGGCCTTATGAGTGGCCATATAACAAATGGGGCAAGACCCAGAGGAGAGGACAGGGGAGGAATTGCTCTGCTCCTCTCCCATTAGATTAGTGCTGGGAGGGAAATTTTGTGCATATCTGCTATAGTTGACTTGTTGCAACTAACCTCAGTCATTAAGTGACGCAAAGAATGACAAACACATCTCTGAGATATCCCAGGGGGTGTCAGCAGCACTGTGGGTCAAGTCCTTTGCCTCTGATGGCTTGGAGTCAGACTCCTGTCTAGTTCGTGTGTCAAAGGCATTTGGTGGCCTCTGCTGAGTTCAAAACTGAAATCTCCTCATTTGAGCTTCTCTGTTGATCCATATTCTCACAAAGCTTGTGTTTTTACTGCCCAAGGGGTATGGGTTCTGTGTGTTTCAGATCCCTCTAGGGTGCTTATCCACTTTGCAAAACTATTGGATAGACAGAGCATCATCTGAGGGCACCAGGAGCTCAATTAACAGCCTTTGTATGGCACAGCCCACCAGGGTTGTAGGGGTGGCTGGGGCCAAATATTAATGAGTCAGGACTGAGACCAAATGACAGACTCCTGTAAGAGTCTGGGGCTGGAGACTGAGGGATTGTCCAGTGGCCAGGGTAGGGAAAGGCTGTGGGGACTGATAAGTGAACTGCCTTACGTGAGGCCATAGCTTTCCCCTTTCTCACCCCACATCCTCAAAGGGGCTGACAGAGTTAAAAAAAGAGTAGCTTGTTCAAAAGCCATTTCCATGTATCATATTTATTAAGACAGTTACTGCAGGTTAAATATCAATAGTTTATTGCAAATATATTTATTATAGATTAACTATGCAGTATCCACATCAGTTATGTTGTGGTTAAAAGTAAGCCTCAGTGAAAGGTTTTTAATAATGAATTTGTGTTGAAGTAGTGGATAATAAGTATCTTTAGCAATCTTATTCTCAATTTCATAGGACAGTTTTATGTTCAATAAATACCCAGAGATTATTAAAAACATATTTATCAAAGATTAACAGTGATGAAACAGATACAAATCTAAGCTGTTAAGCTCAATATGCATACTTACAATAATCAATTCCTATATTAAACCACAATAATGGCCTTGTTTAATCTAAATGCAATGGGTTTTTTTGGGTCTTCGTAAGTCTGTCTTTTGCTGTGGGGTCCTGCTTGCAGGTCTCAGATTGGGGACATCAATATGGGACATTTGGACATCAAATAAATCAAATACTTAGGTAAAAGCAAAACACTCCTAGAATAAGGCAGGCTGTTTCAGGAATAGGGAGCCAGATCTTCCAAAAATGTAGGTCAAAGCCAGTCCACAGACACCAGAGCAGCTACTCTAGCTTGTCTCCACTCCATATCCCTGAGAAATCCCCATATTCAGTCTAACCTATAGCTCATACCACCACCTGCAACCACACCATTTCCAGGACTAGGGCTCTGGAGCAGGAACTCTCCACTTTACAACCACAGATGCACCCACACTGTTTTGGATACTGAAAGCTGCTGCCTGCCTTGCATCCTGTTATTACCTAGCACTTGGAGGCAGAGTGCTAAAATGAGCTAACTGTGTGGGAGATAAACAAAACGTTATTGTTTTATTCTTGTATTGCTGCTGTTCTAATTGCTGGCTGCTGAGTGTTGAGAGCTGGTACCTGTGCCTCTGCCTCTGCCCCCTCTGCCTCTAGGTGCTGTTAGCTCTGCCCCAGGCACGCACTGACTGTGAAAAGTGCCATGGGCTGTCTGGGTGCTTTGTGGAGTGTTGGTGGCCTTTCCACAAGAGGATTTAGATTCCTGAATCCTTCCAACAGCTGGCTGGGAACTCCACAAAGTATCTCCCAGCTGGTCTGGATCCAGTGCCCCATCCCAACATGTGGTGGTGGTTTAATCTGATGTTTGAACTTGCAGTTGTCCATCGGTGGAGCTAAGTCCCAAATCCAGTTGAGGACACGAATCATAGAAACCCAGATTTGAGAGAAACACTGTCTAAAACATGAGCTGTGCCATGACAACAGGAGAGCTGTGGTGTTGTCCTTATATATTGAGAGGTATCTGCCTCTTGTGATTACAGGATCTCAGAAAACAATCTGAGAGGGATGGACACTGCTGCTCAGCAGTATCTCAAGTATACAGTGAATTTCCATCACTGAATTTTCTGTTGATTTCTTTTCTTTAGGAGTTTGAAAGCAGGCTCAGGCACTGCTTTGAGGGATGCTACTTCTTCATGTTAGAGCAGTTCAGTAGGATCAGGAGTGTGCATGGGGCTACCAGGAAGCTCTTCAAAGGCAAAGCAGAGTCAGGAGACGATGAAGGAAGCTGGGCAGCCTTTTGGAGATGGACAGACCTGTTAGAGAGGTGATGGCTGAGAGGAAATGAGGAGCTTCTGGCCTGCGTCAGCCACCTGGTATATGGAGATATGTGTGTTTATGTGTATCTCTCTTGATCTCCTGGTATGGGAGTCCCATCTGTGCTTGTGGCACCAGTATATGGTGCAAGTGTCAGCTTTGAGGGACTCGAAAGATGGCCCATATGACCAGGGAAGATCTTTCTGTGCTTACCTGGGCAAGGACAGTGCTGGCTCCATTGGATGCTGTAGGGATCCATCATCACATTTTGTCAATGTCTGGTCTGCATGACGCTTCCGGTGACCATCTGTGTCAGGAGCCTCTGGCTTCACTTTTTGCCCCATCTGTGGAATGTGACCTGAACTGCTTAGAGGCTTTGTGCATCCTCAATGCAATCTCTGTGAACATCAGAGCAGTTATTTCTGATTATATCTTGAATGAATTTGTCTCCTGCATTTGTTCCTCATCCAAACACTCCCAGTGGAGGATGCTGAGCTGGTAGGGCAGACTTTCACATCTTAGCAATGGGCTGCAATTACAGAGGTGGCCAGAGAAAAAAGACAAGCAGGCACGCACCACTGCCTTTAATAGAAGGCAATGATTCTTGTGGGCTCCAGAGTAATATGAGAGATCTGGTTTTAATAAATTAGCAGCCTACAAGTAACAATCTCAAGCAATTAAACACTGGAATGAAGGTGTGCACTATGAATGTATTCTGGAGTCGATAAGGGGGTGGAAAAGACAGTTTTTGAGTAGTAGAGAAGGCAAAAATATAACAAAAGATTCCCCAGAGAGCATAGGAGAGCTCTTCTCTTCCTCTCATTTTTATTGTGCATGCATGTGGAAGTCTCATCTTGCTCCCCATCACCCCTCCTTCCTCCACTGGTTCCCAGGGACCTGATTTGGAGCCTCCCTGAGCTCATTCAAGTCTCTATCATCATTATCACCCTTGTGCCTACTCTCACCCATGTAGGTAAGGGAATTCCCATGATGAGGGGGGATGGTTGGTGGGAAACATGGGAGGTAACTGGGAGTAGTGAAGCTATGAGCTATGAGCTGAGGAGGGAAAAAATAAATACAAAATAAAACTGTTAAGCTCCTTGTCTTATATTAATAGCCTGTATGGGATACTCTTTGCCATAGAATTCAATTTATTTCCATTTAAAGGCTGTTCTTCTCAATCAATGCTGCTAATAAATAGCTGCTGATGGCCATGACCCCCTGGGCTGAGGGAAGAATTTCTCTTCTGAGCCAATTAAAGGAATTGAACAATTCCTTTTAATAATACTATGGGATTTTAATAGAAGAAAAAAACCAAACAAACCACCCACAAACCCAACAGGAGAGGGAAAGAAATCCTTCCCCTGAGCCTTGCAGGAAAGGGTCAGGCAGGCTTTGCCAGGGTCAGGATTAGATGCTTTAACTTGTCCTGTGAAACTAGAAGGGGAAATGTAGTGTTTCCTGAAAGCACAGGAATGCTTTTCTTTTCTTGTGTTAAAAAAAAAAAATCAAAAACAACAACCAGAAAACAAAAAACATAATTGCAAATAATGTTCCCTTGTTTACAGAGCTCTAGAAGCCTTGGTGATATTAGTGAACTCCTCTAGCCTGGTGGGAGAGAAGGACAGGTGGGGCCAGCTGTGATGCCTCTTGCATGGCTGTGATGGGCAGGACACCCCTCCCCAAGAGGGGAATTATCTGGGTGCCCCATGGGCACAAGGGCAGCAGGCCAGGGAAGCAGAACATTTCATCTCAGGCACTTCCACACTCACGGGGGTAAGACAGGGCTGGCCTCTCCATAGCTATTTCTGAGACTCACATAACTTTTTTAATGCCAAAAATCCTCACCAGTACATTTGTTCTCGTGGGATCATCCTATGAGACACATGGGGTCCCACAGCCAGTGCTTGGCCAGGAGAGCATTTGTGCCTTGTGAGACAGACAGGTGTGCAAGGGAAGCAGAACAGATACCTATTGAGTTTTCACAAAGCTACGTAACCCCAAATGGCACTGGGTCTTCTCCACTCCATCACTCTCCTGTCAATGAAATCTCATGGCTCCTGTTGGCATCGGATGAGAGCATCTGTCAACCACACAAGTGTCCTTCGAACACTCCTGTGCTGTAGGGAAGTCTCTTATCTCCATTGTGCAGATGGCAAGCAGAGGCACAGAGAGGTTAATTGACTTGCCCGAAGTCAGCACAGGAGGTCTATAAGTGACACCAGGTCCCTCGAATCCCTGTCCTCTGGCTTAATCATAAGACCATCCATCTTCATCCTCCCTCCTCTCAGGATTCCCCAGCATCTGTGACAGCTTAGGCACTCGCGTTGGCAAACTGCAGGTGGAGACAGAGCTGGGAGATGGGCATTTCCAGCAAGTTTCTCAACCCCATATCCCAACAGAGCATCAATTTTGACCTTGAAAGCTTAGGGTTTTTTTAAACTCTAGCCTGCTTTGGGAACTGCGAGATAAATGTGCTTGAGTGTTTGCTCTTTGGGCAAGAATTTCAGAGATTCTAAAGCAAAAGGACATTGCATCACTGCTTTGATAGAGAAAGGACCCCTTTCCTGGGTTTTAATGAACCCCCCACATCAAAATGATAAACAGATTGAAAACACAGGTAGAAAACAAACTGTGACCTTTATTTGCAAGTGATCACCTGGTAATAGATCACCGATGGACTCTGGAGATTTGTCCTTGGCAGCCATTCCCCATCTGTTTGAACAGGTCTGTTCATGCTGGGTCATTGAGAAATGCGGCAGGGTGTGAACATTTCCATCACAATGTCTCTTGTTTCAGAAGTGTGAATGGAAGAGGTGGAGAGTCTGGAGTGAGCCATTGTGGAACAGGTTAGGTTCCCTCTGAGACTGGGAAGATATCACAGCTCTAAGTCCCTCTTTCAATTTGCAGGCTTTCTGCAACGTCCCTGTAGTTCTTGCTTTCTCACTTTCATTTTTTATTAATTACCCAGTGACAATTTTCCCAGAAGACTCTATTTTTTCATTAATTATTAGGAAGACTACAGGGGAAACGTTTAGCTGTTGGAGAGCTCACTTTAGGAACATCAGGTGGGAGCATTTTCTAATGCCTACATGTGTATCTTTTTGTCATTCTCCTTGCACAGGAGGCTAAATGACCTGCCTGGGATGCACAACAACTTTTTTTTTTATTGCAGCATGGCACACTGAGCAAGGAAACTTTATTTAAGTGCTGGTTTGTTGGCCCTGGAGACCAACATACTGCTCGGGCAGAATCGATCAGCATGCTCTGTGTATGATTTATTATCATGTCCTGTGTGTAGAAGAATTCACAGCCAGATACCAGTGTCAGTGTAAGACAATGCTGCACTTGCATTACTGTTTTCTACAGCTGAAGGTGTAGATATAAGAGAAGGATTAATGTTGGGCTGAAATCTCAGGTCCAAGTGGTGACTGTTCCCAGTGCAGATGAATAATGAAGGTGGAGAAAGAGCATTTGTTTTTTCTCTCCTCCTAAAACCATGGCTTTTACAGTTGTACCTTCTACAGACCCGATGGAATACTGAGATTCATGGGAATGTCTTGAGAGAAAGCCAGGAAGCTCAGTGTTAAAATGGAAACCTCCTTGGTATGGCAAATCTGAGCACCACAGGCATTCAGCTTCTGTTTGACGGAATAGAAGCTGATATTTTAATGATGGCAATCTGGGAACCTGCTCCTGAAGGTTACTGGAGGTTATTGAATACCACTCTTTCTAGGATATCTCATATTTAAGTACTTCTGTATAATTGGAAGAGTGTTCTCCGTACATGAACAAGCTTCAGAACAAGCCAAGAAGAGACTGAATTTCCTTCAGAAAAATCTGACAAGATTTCCAGTATCCTACATGTGCTCGTAGGAGATTTTGGTGAACACAGCCTTAAAGCTGTGTGGGGATATGGAGCGGAGCCCAGCATCACCTGCTCCCTTCAGAAATGGAATGAAAAAGTGTGCAAGGATGATGGGTTTCTGGGCTTTAATTTAAGGACTTTAAGTTGCATTGATGGTTGATGCCAGCCTTCCCATGCTAACTCTGTCCTTGGCCAACTCTTGGCTTTGCACACAGGACATCCCTGCTGGAGCCCATCCCACAAGGCTCCTCCTGGGGGGGATGTGCTCAGGTGTTGCAGGGCTGTTCCACTTTATTCCAGCTCCCACGCTGTTTTACAGCATTGTTTCTATGGTTACCCACCACACTCCAGAACCCAGGGAGCCCAAGAAGAGGCAGGATGACATTCCACAGCAGCAAGACCTGTCATGTACAGTGATGGGTGTAATACCTGATGGAGTGCTAACCCATAGCCAGGTCCTGGTTGTGAGGACATCCCTGCTGCCTTGGGAGTCCTTCCTTGTGCTGGGAAGTGCCAGGATTCAGAGTCAGGGGTGGGCAAAAGGAGGGCACCTTGTCAAGCCTTGGGTAATTGCCATGCTGCTCCCAACCACCCAACTCCTCACCTTTGTGCCAACAGCCTGCTGGGATCTGGCACCTGCTGGAGGTCATTGCAAGGGTGGGATGGGGGAGAAGTGGTTGCAGCAGTGGGAGATTTTTTGCTAAGAAATGCCCCATAATGGGTAACATGGACCTTTTTGGCCACAAAGGTTTTCTGGAATGAATTTACCAGCATGGCATGTAATTGGATTTGGCCTGTAAAAGCTTTTTGTTCACAGAATAATGGGTTGAATGCATTGCTATTTCATGATCTGGCATAGCTTGTTTTAATGGTGCTTGTGTGGGATATTCTAAGATATTTTTACGGAAGAACCAAGGATCTGATCTGGGTAACGTGACCATGATGGAGAGTGAAATTTGATGAGAATAATTATTTGGCAGAACTCTTTGCAGTGCTTAGCTGTCTGTCTAGTTGGACCAGATCGTGCCCACAAATCCATTACTGTAATGTGATATTTGCTTTCTGATAGACCTACCAAATATATGTATGTGCAAGAGCGCTACCCAAAAGAGTTGAAACAACTCACAAAAAGAAGAGATTTGGAAGTGAAGAAAAATATCTCTCTTTGCAAGAGATTTCATGGTGAAGAAGATTAAAATCTTATTTTCTTGGGGAGAAGAGTGGATTTATTGTTAAAATAATTTTTAGAAATCAAGTTCCTTCTACTAGAAATTATTCATCCTAAACCATAAGCTGTTTTCTAGGGGCTCCTTTCCCCTCCAACTATACCAGCAATTGACAGTTGTGACAAGTTATTGTCCACCAGTTCCAGGTAAGGCATGGGGGTCCTTGAAATGCCAGTGGATGAAAAATTTGAGATCAATTTGAATTAGTATATTATTGCAAATAAAATAGTCTGCTTCCACAGAGGCAAATTCTGCCTTGGGAAAGAAATAGCTCTTTCCTATTTATTTCTGATCTGTCCTTGAAACAAATCACATTCTTGGTCCTGGCCACCATGACGTGATTAGATAACAGGACCTGGGAGGAAGATAAAAGAAGAGCAACCAGACCACCTTTCTGCCTTCTGATCACTAAATGATCAGATGTTTGAGAAAAATGATTTATGTGGGTAGGCTCAAACCACTAAACGAGGCTATGAGATGACAACGTGTAGTTCTGCATGGGAAAAAAAGGCCTAAAAATATCTGAAGGGTGTAAACATGACTGAGAGAGCTGTGGTATCAAAGGGACAGTGCTGGCAGCTTTCCTTGCTGCTCAGAGCAGCGGATGGGAGATAACTGAGAGGCAGAACATCATCATCAGATACTTCACTTCAGCCTGTCCCTCTGTGACTTCATTTGTCACATTCTGCTCCAGCCCTGTGACTGGCATCATGTCCCAGAGAAATACTGCCTGGACACAAAACAAAGCAACAGAATATTTTCCCCTCTTAAAACTAGTGACTCCCAACACCATGGGGCAAATCTCATCCTGCTGAAATCAAAAAATCTTTCTCTATTGGGCTGTTAAAGCTGCTCTCACCTGTCAAATATCATCTGTCCTTTTAGTGTCTACCTTTCTCTTGAAATAATAATGCAACATATGGGTTATCAGTACCAGAACCCAAGACTTTAAAGAAATAGTTGCATATTTCCTATGGCTCTCTGTAGATGTATGGTTGGATTCTCAGCTGATGGGATGGCAGCTGATTCATGGCAGCTGAAAACGCAGCC
The DNA here is from genome assembly GCA_037013685.1 of Acridotheres tristis. NCBI lineage: Eukaryota > Metazoa > Chordata > Aves > Passeriformes > Sturnidae > Acridotheres > Acridotheres tristis. The sequence continues at coordinate 10,744,912 of CM072899.1, read as the reverse complement.
TTTTGTGTTTTGTCTTGTCTTCTCATCTCACTGAACTTTCCAAGGATCTAAATTAATGCAAAGGAAATACGACCTTGCCTCAGTGAATTGTTTTGAAGGCTAATGTGCTGAGAGATTTATGGGCAAAGAGGGTTTTTTTTCCCTTCTTTCTTTAATAAAAAGTGCTTTCATTCAGCAGCTTTGATGGAAAGCCTGCAAGGACCCATGATAAGTATGTAACCGGAACAGACTCATATTAACTATCACTGTTACAAATCTATTAGTCCCACGTATTAGAGCATGTGCTGGACCTGATGAGCTACACTAGTGGGAACAGGAGTAATTTTGTGAAATACATGTAGCTTGCAAATCTCTTAGACTGTTATCCAATTCCTTTTGTTTCAGTTTAATTAGGATATAAAACATGGCCTTAAGAGCTCGCACGAGTGGAGGGAACTCCATGTGAAGGACAGGGAACCAGCTGCAGGGGATTCCCAGCTGCTCTGCTGCTGAGCCTGCTGGCTTTTGTCTGCAAGGTGGTTTTGCTGTTCACCGAGGACTGATGGAGGCAACGTTTCTTGAAGCACTGCAGGAGGACAGAGCTGCTCTTGCTCGTGGATGATGTGCACAAGGTGGGCTGGCCTCGGATTGTCTCAGATCCCTTCCCTGTGCTGGCAGCACCCAGCGTGCTGGGGATGCTGGGCTGTGTCAGAGCTGCTCTGCTGCCAGGACACCCAGCACCCCCTTGGGCCCAGCAGAGCTCCTGTGTGAGGCAGGGGCTGCCAGCAGCTCCCTAACAGGGTGACACGGAGACAGCAGAGAGCAGCTACCAGGCAAAGCAGATGGTGGTGCTTTTCCAGCCACGTATGCAAAGCACCTATAATGAGCAGAGATGAGCCCCTGAGACCGGTGATGCTGATGATGAATTAATATAAAATCAAACCATACACTTTAAAGACAAGAGCATCCAGCCCTTCTCATAACTGATGCAGGACATGTTTCATCCAGAGCGTATCTGCTATCACTGGTGCACTTTCTGTTCTTGAATTTATCTGTTCTGTACATTTGGGGACTGGCATAATTAGCATTTGGTTTTGTAGAAATCAGAACCTAATTCCTATGAGTTTTCATGTCTTCTTTTTCCTTGTTTTGATTATTTGCTGTCCATTTGTTAGTTTGTTTATCAATGTATTTCCTGTTTGAAACAAAAATAGAAGAGATGGGCACTTGCTTTCTTACTGGACAGATGCTTTTGTATACTGATTTATTTCATTTTTTGAAGATGGACACCTGATTTCCTTATAAATGAGTGTTGGCACGCTGAGAAGCTTGGGGAGGAGGAGGGGGAGAAGGAGAAATGCATCTATTTAGAACAAATGCAACACTGAAGGAACGCTTTATAATATCCTCCAAGATTGGCCTGATTGTCTGATGCTTTAAACATATGGTATGCTCCTATCTATATATATTATGCATGAAAACTAGCTGCATGCACATAGCAGTCATTCTGCAATGCTGTACACAGAGTCTGCCAAATCCTGAACTTCTCATTCAAACCCAGCTCCTGGTGAAGACAATGAGCTTTTATTTAAGCCTCACTGCCTTTGGCATGCTCCATCCTTTCTCCCTTAATTTAATCTCAACTGGAAGAGGATTTCAATGTTTCATCCTTTGGCACTGAGTGCTGACCTTCTGCTCCACAGGGCATGCAAATTTGGAGCTGGAAGGGTGTGGTGGTGTGGCAGTGAAAGAAGTGCCACTGGGAAGGAAGAAAAAGCCTCAGGTGAGCTGGTTAGCAGGCTCTGAGGCAGTCCTGACACACCTTTGTGTGTTCCTTGGCTCATGCCCACGTGTATAAGGCATGGACTGTCTTTATCTGAGATCTCTAAGGCAGTTTTCCAGATCCACCTGGGCAGGGCAGGCACTGGGAGAGTCTAGGGTAGGAGCTGAGGTAAAGCTGTAGCAAGTTCTGTGGTTTCTGTCCTACTCTAACACAGATCTTTCCTTCCTACTTAGTCTCAGTTTGGTTGAGCTTTCCGTAGTGGGGAGGAAAGCTGTTGTTCTGGGGGAAACTTCACATCAATCTTTACACTGCTGGCTTTGCAAGAAATTGGACCAGGGAGGGATACTGCAATTATTGCATGTGTTTCTTGGCTACCATCAGTGCTGTGCTTGGCCCTGTAACAGATTATTTTTTTTTTTTTAGTGGGGGGAGAACATATTATTATTTTTTAACATCATTTTTAGGACTGAGAAGGGGTGAAAAAAGGGCTTGTCTTACCACGAAGCTCAGTATCATCTTGTGTTTCCTTGCTGTGTTGAAGTGTTTACCCTTTAGTGGAGGTGACAGGCTAGAGGAGCTGACTGGCAATGCCCATTCTATGACTTCATATTTCTTGTGCCTCTCTAAGTGGTGGCACTGCTGAAGTGCAAAGGGTGGACTTTTCCAGGTGAAGAAAAGCAAAGATTCTTCAAATTGCTTGGTCCCACACCACCTGTAGTTGAAGCAGAGCCTCCTGTTGCACAGCAAGGTGCCATCATCCTGTCAAGATAATTCCTGAAGGCCTGAGGCATCCAGAAATTATTGTGGAGGGTTTTGCAAGAGTCCCTCTGCCATTAGCTCTGCAACAGAAATCTCCAGGAGTATGTTATCTTTGACAGGTATAATTATGCCTAATGCAGTGTCAAAATTTTGCAGTTTTCAAGAACTTACTGTCAGTCTGAACCCTGTCCACCCACAGTTCCATCAGAGAGGGTCTGAAAATGGTCAATACTTCTTCTAAGTTGGCAATAGTTGGAAGCCTGCAGGAATTCTAAGAATTTAATTAGAGAGATTATCCTTCCCCTTTTTCAATTTTTAGCACTGCACAAGAAAATCTTTTTTTTTTTCTGTCTTTGAATTTAATTTTCTTCTCCGCCCAAAATGTTATTGAAATCTCCTGGGCTCCATCATTTGAGGAATTCCTGTCCTCTTCTTCCTGCCAATACACTCTGTGGCCCTGCTGCACTGTCACCAAAATCCTATGCAATTAGACCCCAAAGGATGATTCAAAATCAGATTTCATCTTGGGCAAAGAGAAGTCTTTAGATCAAACATCCCCACTACTGTGCAAAGCAAAGGCTCTGAATGCACCACCATGTAACAATCATTAGAGGAGCCGAAGATCTGAAATTTAACACTCACGTAGATGAGTGATGGATAAACATCACTTTCCTAAAAAAGCACTTTTTCAAGCTCTTTAATCCATCCAGAATTTAACAACTGGGTGCTGGCTGAGGCACAGCTTGATTGGGGAGAGATGAAGGGACGGAGAGGAAGCTTAACACAGAGCCAGCTCAAAGCAAATGCCTTTAATGCTGCCAATCTCAGAGGCTTTGAAGAAGAAGCCCTTGTGTCCTCGGTGCTTCTCTGTGGCAACTTTTTGGCATTAAAGTTTGTGTGAGAGAATGATGAGTTTCCCATTATCACGTATGGAGATGTGATCCATTGTGCTGGTTCCCACGCTGTGGAGATTTAACATTCACCACACTTTGTCCTGCAGATATACTGTGATGTGTCCTTTACAAGCTGCAGCCGACTGCACTGAAATCTTGACTGACATTTCTTATCTGATGGGGGCTGCTTTTCCACTGGCTGCTTTTTAGAGTGATAAATGTCAGGAGTTTGGGAGTTGGCTTGTATCTAGGCTCTCCATCTGAGACTTTGGGCAGGTAATTATCCCGAGACCATGGGACTTTGTCATGAAATACACTGCCATGCTCATATAGGGAATGAGTCAGCCAGGGGTCATGGATTTGGTGTATCCAGGAATTGGGAAACATCCACAAAGTTAAGGAGAGAAGCATAGAATCTGAGCAAAGATTTTCCCCAAACAAAGATGAAAGTAGGCGTTTTCTGACATTGTGGAGTTGTCTGTCTTGATCATCTTGAAAGGCCACAAGTTAGGATTGACCCAGTAGCCTCCAGATTTGAGGCTTCAGTCAACCAAGCAAAGCAACTAACCCTTGCAGGCTGGTGTCACGGCTGGAGCAGAGTGATAAACCTCCTACAAGAGGGCACCCGTAAAGAAAGAAGATCTATGGCAGTCAGGGGGCTCCAAACAGAAAACTTTCTTCCCCTAGAAATCCTTAACATATTTTGTCCTGGTAGAAAGTGCAAGGAGAAAATATCTAGAGGCATGAAAATTTCTTCTGTCCCTTCTTTCTCCTGCGTCTTGCTTTTTCTCCTGGGTCCACTTTCTTCTTCAGTATTTATCACCTGGAAGCTGAAAACAGGATTCACTGCAATCCAGGACCTTTTTAGTATAACATTTCTCAATGCCCACGAGGTCTGAGAAATTAGGGTTGACATTTTTTGGAGGAAGGAAGAGATGGGTGTCACCTTGCTTATTCTTCTCTTTTCCCAGTACCAGGATGTTCACACCAGTGTGGCTGGAATAATTACAGTCTCCGGCTAGAATTAATGTCAATCTTTTTTTTTTTTCCCCTGAAAAATCAGCACAACCCATCTCAGTGAGCTCTTTACATCCCCATACACCACAGAAGGAGGTAAGAGAAGTGTTTTCATCCTAGCCAGATATGGTGACTTGTGAGGTGGTGTGAGAGGCTGCCTGGCTCTGGCTGATGCTGAGCAAGCCTGGGACAGGTGAGCTGGGATGGCTGTGGGGTGGCACTAGAGGATGGAGGGACTGCCACAGTGTTCCTCACTACCTGGAGCCAAGTGCAATTTGCTTCCCTTTAGGCACCCCAGCTCTGCTGTGAGTTGTAGCTGTGATTATAACATCTGCTGCTGCTGTCCTCCCTCCCTCCCTCCCTCAGATGTTGTGGCTGGTGGGTCAGGTGCAGCCAGGGCCCTGCCTGCCCATTCCCCAGGTGCCATGGAGCTATGCTAAGGAAAAATGCCTTCCCCTTCCCCTCCTGATAGCTGGGACAGTATTTTTGTGAGCACTCACTGCCTTGTACCTGGCTCCAGGCTCCCTGGGCAGCCCGACCAATTTGGAGGGACAGGGTGAGGAATGCTGGCCCCTTGTTCAAATACCTGACTCAGTTCATTTAGATGCTTGAGTGTAACAGTTGCTTCATCTGGTTGGATTTTTTTTTCTGCTGTTTGTGCCTTTGTTTGCTTCCCCCTCCTTTCCCTTTAACATACCCTTTGAGCTGTTCTTTAATTGAAGTAAACGGAGCAGCTGCTATGGTGTGTGCTGTTTTTCCCATTTTCCCCCGTGAGTCACACATTTCCTTCCTTAATGTCTCTATCTTCAGTCGGTCTGTACTAATGAGGCCCCACATCTCAGCTGCTGAATGCTCAAGCTCATCTGCCTGGAATTTTCTAACTCATTTCAATTCATTTCCCACTTTCCCCTCTCATCCCTGCTGCCTTTCTCCCATTCCCATCCCACCTCTCTTTATCTCCTCTCCCTGACTTTGACTCTTCTCCCACTTCTCCCTCCATGTGTCTCACCAGCCTGCCTGCAGCCTCCTTGCTGCCTGCTGCCCTCCCAGATGGAGATGAGACCTGAGCATCATTGCAGATGTAGGATGTATGTGCTGGGAGGCTACAGCAGGGAGTGGGCAGCATTGCCACAGATGCCAGGGCAAGGAGAGGCACAACAGCTCTGTCTGCTGCAAGGGTGCTGGAGAAGCCTCTCCTGGGGTTGTGGGAGTTAGGAAACACTAGGAATAGACATCGTCCTTTTCGTCTGTCCTTGCTCTCCACAGGGGAAGGAACTAAGGGTGCACAGTCCCATGCCAGAGGGTGTCAACCCAAAGCACTCAGTGAGGAGCAAGCAAGAGCAGTGACCTCATCCCGGCTCTGCTTTGCTCATGAAGGTGAGTCTTTGCACAGTTTTAGCTGCTCTGAGGAAAGAACAGCACTGTGGGGTGCAGGAAGGGATTATCTGGTGTGTCCTGCATGCCCTGGAGGTCTGAGGCACAGAGATGTGAGCTGAGAGGCTCTGTCCTTAACAAAGTTGGGAATGTCCCCTGGCATCACCATTTCTTGGTGCTCACTTTCACTGAAAGGAAGGCATGTGCTGATGTCTGCTGAGCAGGGTGACAGTGCTAGTCCTGTTTTTTTTTTTTCCTCATTATGACTGTTGTGGGTTTTGTTGGACAATTCTTACTTAAACACTAAGCCCTGCTGTTCTCTATTGCATTTATGTCCTTATTTTTGCAGAAGAGGACTGTTCTCTCTTCTCTTAATTAGGTGTGGAACTGAGGCACAAAGAAGCAAGGACCGGATTTAAAATTTAGGCTCAGAGCTTATCACCTGTGAAATGTCAGCAGCCCTTGCCTAGAGGGGCCTTGGACACATCAGCACTGCAGTCTCAGCAGTGTCAAGGAAGCCAGAGAGACCCACAGGAGTCCGAGGTTTTGGTGTCCCCACAGCAAACCCCCTATCACAACTGGATGAGACCCCTGCTTGGCTTTCACTCCTTTATCTCTTTCACTGGGAGCAGGTGTCTTTTCATTTTAGGAACATGCAGAACTGAGTCCTTGAGATTTAGCTGCAGGAACATGATTCCAAACCTTGAGCTTTGCAGGTGAATTCCATCCTTACCACCAAACACCTGACTCCCCCAAAAGAAAAATCAGAATAAGATGATTTTAGAGGCATAATAGAGCAAATAAATGCAAATCTTTGCCAAGAGTAAAAAACCCCATCATGATGGAGATCAGAGACTGGCTTGTGGGCTCCTTGGAGAACCAGCGGAAGAAGCCAGAGTTATGAGCACTGAATGGCTGGAGGAATTTTGATCTTGTTTCAAATTTTGTTATGCTGTTTTTGCTTTAAAATGCAGGTTCAAAGGGAAAAAAAAAACCATGACAAAACAAAACATGCCAGTGCTTTCCTCTTTGGCTTCAGGGCCTCCTGTTGAGGTTCCCTCATCACCATAGAGATAATATTGCTTGTTAGGCCTAAGACTAGCAGTTGGAATTCAAGTGGAAAAAAGACCTAAACAAACCCATTATAAATCCCCAATTACTTTCAAACTGTCAGGCTTATTAAAAAATGTAAATATCCTTCTCATTCTTGCAGAGAGTGTATAAAAATGCATGAAGCTAAAACTCAGCTGAGCTGAAAGGAGTTGATTTCTGCAATAACTTTGCTGGGGAAATGGCAGAAGTTGCTCATGGATGGCAGAGGGAGGGAAAAGAACACCTGCCTGAGCCACTGGTCCCAGTCATCCTTACTGTGGGTGTGTTGCTGGTGCTACCCTGCCTTAGATCACTGGTATAATAAAAATTTTGGGCTGTTTTTCCAGAAACAGTCATGCAGATCCAACAGAGGGAATTTCCACCAGCTGATAATCGCTGCACCCCAACTGCATGTGGTTGAAAGTGCCAGTTTTAAGTACTTATTACTCACCTCAATGGAACTGTTTGTCCATTCATGTTTTTCTGCTTTTTCCTCTGTTTTCTGCAAATGGGAGGGGCACTTATTTTGTTCTCAAATTTGATCTTGCTCTAGCTGCACAGGAGTTTCTCATGAGTCTGTCTTTAGTGCAAAGCCTTGCTTACCATGATCTACACCTGGATTCAACCAGGACTTGCACAGGAGGCTGGGATTTTCCAGCAGTGTTAGCCCTGCAAAATGGTGAGGTTGTTTCTGGAGGGAACCAGACTTCCTTTCATTTTCTTCAACATGAGTTACATTGAGGATTTCCTTCCCCATTGCTATTCTATTCACAGTTAACCAGGACAGTTTTAGGAGGGAATGTTATGAGATAAAGGAAGCTTAAGGTGTTAGTGTTAGGCAGAGTCAAGTGTCATCATGCTGCTGGTAGGAAGTGTTGGCCAGTGCTGTTTAGTGCTGGCTGCAAACTGGGGAAAAAGAGCAATATTTCTTCTATTGGACTTAGAGCCAAACATCTGTGACATTGGCAGAAGGGTAAAATGCTCCCTGGGGAGCCCTAAAAGGCAAACTGGCATGGATGTACGACGTGTGGGCAGTGGAATGGAATCTTGGTATGCACTGGGCACTGATGTGGCACTGGTACTAGTTGGGGAAGGAAAAAGAAAACACCCCTTCAAAGGAAGATATAAGGAATTTAAACATCCCATTATGACATTGCTATGTGCATACCAATAGATTATACAGGACTGCCATATTTTATCCAATAACCTGCATATACCTCAGAGGTGTATGTATTAAAAGAGGAAATGGTTAGCTATTTAATTAAGGAAGCAAAATTGAAGTGATAACATAAAAAAGGAGCATAATTGCTATTCTGATCAATCATCAGCTGGGACTAGCTTAAAATGCAGCTACTTTAAAATCTCACTTGAGACTTTACAAGGACTGCTGAACTTGGCACTTCTGCCAGTTCTCTCTGGAAAAGCCAGATAGTGGAATCCCCCTTTTCCACCCATTTGCAGGTGCTTTGGCACTAGTTGTATTTTTCGTCTGGATGCTTATGAGAATCTGTGATTTTAATTTCTGAGTATTTGAAGGCATCCCCAGAGCCTTGGCAGCAGCATTTTCATGGCAGGGCACGGGGAGGGTGGAAGGGGAGGACTCCTCTTTGAGGGAAGAGTGTTGTGGAAGATGCAAGGGTAAAGCCTGGCCTTCCCCCGCAGCTCTGCTCCACATCACCTCGGCTGCCTGCAGTCAGTTCCTGATGTGGAGCTGTTTGTAATATCCCAGTGAATGCCCTCTCAGCCTGGCAATCCTGCAGGGACCTGCCATCACCTCTGGCTTGACTGAGCAACTGAGAGGTTTTCTGCCTTGAGACTTTGCATGATGTGTTTCCAGAGCGAAAGGACAACAAGAGTTGACTCCGTATTAAGGCCGGACTTTGAATGTTTTGACTGTAAAACTGAAACACCATTACCTATTCCCTGCAGAGCTCCATCTCTCCTTCTCTCCTTGCCTTCTCCTCTCCACACTGTAGCCTTTTGTATGTCTCAGGCATTAATCCCTCGCTGCCGGCTTGTGTAAATTAAAGAATAATAGAACTGCAGAGGCATAAGCTCGCAATGATGGGGAATGTGTTTGTATGCTAAGAAGCAATTTCAGTGAAAATTAACTCAATTTCATCTGAAACAGTGAAGACCGGCATAAGCTGGCAGATCCCCGAGGATGGTAAAATTACTTTGTCAAAGCTCTGCTTGCTTAAATTAACCAAGCAAGCACTCCAGGTTATTGGCAAGATGCAGCTAGTAACTAGGTTTTAATAAACAAAAATAGCTTTTTAGATAAATAAGAAAAGTGCAAAGCATCTTATATATTCTGCTGATGTGGTCATCTGTGTGTCCTCAGCAGCAAGACCTTCACATTCTCCAGGAGCTTTCATTGAGTCTCTGTGTCTGGCTGGTTTGTCTTCAGAGCCTTTGCAAATAGGTATCAACCAGAAAATGCTTTTGGAGATTATCTTAGGTAAGTCTCTTCCCAATGACTAACAGACTGAATGGTTCAGTCTGCAACACCAAAGTGTGGTAACAGCAACAGTTTCTAGAGACGTTTTATTTTCAAATCAGAAGATGACTGTTTCTGGGTTTATGACTATTAAATTGCTCAAAATAAGATGTGGTGTCATAACAAAAATTGTTCTACACTGTCACTGATACAGCAAATTTCCCAGATGAATGCATTTCTGCCAAAGGCCAAGTCAGGGTGTGAGCTTTCTCCTCCAGCTGGGAAATCAGGTCCAAGGGAAGTGAAAATTTCACCATGACAGCAAGAGTGCCTCCAGGACCAGCTCAGATGTCAGTTGAGAATGTGCTGGGTTTTAGAGTTTATTTTTGGTGGGGCTTTTTTGTAGTTTGTTTGTTTGTATTGCTGTGTAATTGCATGTCTGAGGATCCTGTTCTGCAAACAGGCTTTGTTGTTGGAGTTTGTGATCTTCAGGAAGGACCCTCTGAAAATGCTAATTCTTTTGCCTCTTAGTCCACCACTGTCATGGAAGAAGATTGTTTCTTTTGGATCCCATTCCACCAGGTATTGTGATTTTGGTTTTGGTTCTAAGTATTCATTAGAAACGTCATTAACTGGACAGAAGGATAAAGAGCTTAGGAACGCCTCCATTGGAGGAGAACAGGGAAAAGCTCAGAACTGCAAAAATACACAATCTCCATTGATTCTCTCTCTCTCCAAATGAGATCATCAGTATTCAAAGAGCACTCCATATTTAAAATCTTTGAGTATGTGTCATCAGTACCCTCATTGGAAGGATGGATTGTTCCTTCTTGCTTAGCCAAGTCATGATTTCTGGCACTGGAAGCTATTCCATACCTGTCCCAAAGACCCCAGTAAATGGGACCATTAATGGTTTATCCAAGGAGAGTTGCAGAAGGATCAGACCAGTCAAATGGGAACATGAGGTGGAACCCCATTATACAGGAGCTGCAGTTCCCTGGGTGGTTGTTAACTCCCTTCCTTTCCTACCATAAATCTCAGTATCTGCAGCAGGGAAAGCAGCTGCATAAAAGATTTGCTGAGCCATCCACTCATTAAAGTGTTTCACTGGTAAAGAAATACTTTCTCTCACTGTTGCATATTTACAGTTTGGAGATTGCTTGTTAGGACAATCTGAGGTTGTATTTTTTAGCTGTGCTGCTTTCAGATGTCAGCAGGAGACACTTGGTTAATAGCCCACAGTTCCTTTCCATGAACTCTAGTGCCCAGACTTGGGAGACAGGTGGCAGCCCCTCTCCTCATAAACAAAAACACAGCCTAGGAAATATGGGACCAGCTCTGTGTAAAATCACCTCCCTTTGATAGGATTAATTGCAGAAATGCCACCAACTTGTCGTTAAATCCAACAAATGCATTTGGAGCAGGGAATAAATCTCGTGGGGAGGCAGTGGCTCATTTGGACAAACGCGCCCCGCTGAGACCTTTCATCACAGCCCTGCTCCATTGAGTTGTCCGTCACTTCTGCTTCTTTTTCCCATTAATGCAGTGGCTGTGGTCAGAAAGGTGCCAGCTTTGAAACAACGGCCTCAAAACCAGCCAGGGAATAAAAGTGATACCTTTCCCCCGCCCTGCTCTATCAGCAGCCTGTCTGTCTGCTCTCACAGAGCTGCTATCTGCTCCCTGCATGCTGCTCCCGTGTTCTATCTGCTCCCTCCGCTGATAAGACCCAGTTCATCCATTGTCAGCCCTGCTGAGCCAATCTAGCTGCATTCGAGCGAGCTGGATTTTGTTCTGCATCACGTATCAATGACAACTTCCAGCGACGGCCTTGCTTTTAAAACCTGGCTGGTGAGGGTGCACGGAGCTCCAAGAGCAAAGCGGATCTTTAAACACAAAGGGAATTCAAAGCAGCTTAAAAAAGGCTTTGAAAATAGAACAAATATGTTGTGGAAGCCATCAGGAGAGACTAGATAAACACGGGACATCGGGATAGCCGCAGGCAGAGTGCTGAACTGTGCCACACCTGGAACAGGAGTGGTGGTGGGCAGGGAACACGGCACTGTGCCTGCTGTAAAAGCAGAAAAGAGATGATTTGTGATTAAGGCACAGCAGTGACACTGAGTGGCTGGAGATTGCTGCAAGCGATCTGAGCTCTGGGCTCCTTCTCCTGCAGTGAGAGGAGGCTCTGCAAAGGCAGGTCAAAGGTAGTCAGGAAGGCAAAGGAATCAACAGGATCCCACACCTGGAACTCTGTGCCCTCTGAGCTTCCCCCCTGCGATGTGGCACTCACTGGGGTAGGAGCAGAAGGGTCTTACCTGTTGAGTTCCAAGCAGGGTTGTGTTGCAGCCAAGGCCTCAAAGAGCTATTGAGTAATTTGAATAATAAATAAAAATGTAGCCTTCAACTATGCTTTTATTAACTTGATGACACATTTTAATATCAAATTACTTTGATACTCTTGACTCAGAAGACTTAGAAGTGTCAAGATGCAGGGGAAAAGCCAATTGCATAGATGCTTTGCTGAGTGTGAAACTGCTCATGTTCTAGTTTGTGTGTATTTCACCTTTAATGAACCTGACATTTTATGAGTCAGCACTGATGGGAAACGTGAAGGTTGTCTTTCAGGAACACCTTACTCCTCGTCTCTGCCTGCCATGATGTCACCTCCTTGCTCTTTGTTCTCTTAGGCTGCCATGCTTTTCTCCAGCCTTTTAAACTTTCCCTACTCAAAGGATTAACCCTACAGTCTCACATTGGAGAACTTACTTCAGCTGCAGAGAAACAGCAGTACAAGACAGATAAGAAAGTAATTGTACCCTGAGGAAGCACGAGGAGTGTCTGCATCGTGTACACTTGCTTTACAAAACAGCAGCTACTTATGCAAAGCAAGTGGCCTTTTAAAACCAAGACAGGGTACATGGAAAAGCCGTCATGGCAGATGCCTCATTAGACCTCTATCATGGCTATCTGGAGCAGTTTCTGTCCAATCCTTATTTCACTTTTCCACTGTGGGAGGTGGTGTGTCTCCCTGCTTGCCTGCACTGTGTTGTGGCCATAATCCTGGGTCAGGGCAGACAGATTGTGAAAATCCAATGTGAGAATCCTGAGGGGAAGGAAAGAGAAGGGAAGGGAAAGTGAGGGTGAACATCTTTGCATGAGGAATTGATGCCAGATCCAAAGTGGGACTTAGACCTGATCAAAGCTTTTTTCCCCCAAGACATCTCCCAGTGCTGCCCAGAAGAATCATGTGCTCTGTTTCTGTTTCCAAGGGTCTTAATATGGAAGCCTTCAAACTAAATATCAAAAAAGGTGGTTTTTAGGCACTCCTATAGATCAGAAGTGCCCAGGCAGTCAGCTTGTGTTGGTGTCCTTCAGCCTTGCTCTGGAAGGGTCGTGATAGACCAGAGAAGTATTTTGGATATGCAGAAAAAAAGATCAGATGATGCCCTGGAAGAAAATCCATCAAAGTTTATTAAACACAGAGAGCCATTTTTTCAGATGGGCAATACCTGACCTGAGGTCTGGGGGAGCAGGTAACGTACCCAGAAAATCAGACTCAATATCCTCACCCTTTCTGTGCCCTTTCCTTGGTGCTTTCAGCAGCAGGGCAGCAGGCTGGATGGATGCTTGGCTTTGTTCACTGCAAAGCTCTCTTCTTTGAACCTCAAAGGTAAAAATAGCCAGAGATCTCTGACTCGGTTCACACAAGTGTCTTTGAGATGGGAAAAGCTTTCAATTGCTTCCAGCCCGGGGCCAGAGCAGTACCAGTGACCATGAAGTAGAAGGCTCCACATCCCATATTAACCAGTCACTGCAGTCTTGTTCTCTCTTCTTTTCCTTGCCTCGACTTTGGTTTTTTTTAGCCTCTAATGAAGCACAAGTATCCGGAAGGAAGGCATGCCAGGGGTGACAGGGAAATGTCCTTCTGATCTCTCCTCTTGAAGGAAGATTTGGAACATTTTAATAAAGTGAATTAAGAACTTGGACACAAAAAGTAACCTGTTTCTCGGTGCCTGGTCCTTTAATCTTCTCCCTGAGCAGCTGATAAAGGCTTTCCTTAAAGAAACCTCCGGAACACAAAAGGGAAAATAAAAGAATGGGAGAATAGACTGAGAAGTGCAAGATGTTTAAAGGCACCCCAAAAAATGAAGCTGCTTGGGTGTTAATTGTGCTCTCTTTTCCCAGAGCCTGTTTCTCTCTTTCGTTTCTGATTTTGGATCAATGCTAGAGGCTGCAAAGCTAAACCAAGGAAGGAAAAAGCCTTTGATTAGACAATCTGAGTGGTAAAAAAAGGTATTGAACAGAAAGTGCAGTCAATGAGCTACTCAATACAACAATTAGAAGGTGAAACTTTTTCTTTCCCTGTCGTAGCAAGAAACACCTCTGCTCTGCTGGAAGGAGGTGGGTGGGAGGAATTCTCCCCATTCTGGTTCCCAATTGTCTCCTGGACCTATTCCATTTCAAAGAAATATATGACCTATAAAACTGGCCCACTTTCATATCACCCAAAACAGTCTATAAAACTATCTGGCATTTAAAGAGACTCTCATGGTGTTTACAGTGACAAGATTAATGTTGCAATAAATTAATGAAGATATGTAGGAAAAATGTTGCCTCTACAAGCATTCCTAGAGTACTTCTAATTATAGAATCTTTCCAACACTGCTGGCTACATAAATGGTTACACAGCTGAAGCTTTGTCCAGACAGAGAACCGCCCTGTTCCATGGGAATTACGTGTGAATAAAATGTGAGAAAGTTGAGTGGATTGGTATGACACACTAATACAGTAATTAATGGATTTTTTTTTTCATGTCCTAATGATTGCAATTACTACTAACAAAACTGGATATCTTAAAGGGTAGTGTCCTTTCCCCCAGGATTTTGTAGGGAGGACCCCAGGGTGCTGAAGTTAGCTCAACATGTGTTATTCAAGCAGGTCCCTGGGAGCCAGTGGCACTTGGAAGAAGGTCCAGTGAAGCACCGTGTGGGTCTTTGCAGAATCACAGCTTTCACCAAGGCTGCAGCATTCAGAGCACTGTCAGTCTCTTGAGCTACATTTTGAGCTGAATTTGGTTCAAGAACATGGTGTCTGCTTCAGCCTGGATGGCACCGACCCCAACCCAAAGCAGACCCTGATCTGCCTTTGCTATGGTTGTGCCAGGGACAAAAGGGTGTCATCAGAGGCTCTCTCAGAACATGGGCAAGCAGAAGGAATCTGTGACTCAACTCTTCCACCCACCAGGCAGCCTCGGATATCAAAGCCACAAGAGTCCCAGGGGAGCCTTATTTATTCCTGATGCTTTAGTTTGAGCTTGTCTTTGAAGCCTAGATCTCACAGCAGAAGAAGAACTGAAGAGCTTCTGCCTCTCTCTCCCTCACAGTTTCAGACACATCTACAGCCATTTTTATCCACAGACAATACCAGCCAAATAAAAGTTGGGGTCACATCACAGCAGCATCCAGTGCTGTAAGATCGAATCTCTCATTTTTGCCCCCTCACCTCTGAGAGGCTGCAGCCATTCCCTCCAGTCCCTGAGACTGTTTTGCTATCTGCTTTTCCCTCCAAGCATCGACTGCCCACAAACAGCTGGGGCAGGAAGGGTTAACCTCCAATTCCCTCACTCCTGACCACACAAAAGTTACAAATCCTCTACGCTGCTGCTGCTCTTGATCTGCAGTGTAAAGGGAGGAAAAAACCCAACCCAAACAAACCAGAGATTAAAAACCAGGTAGGTTTTATAGACCAGCTGCAAAAGGAAAAGCAGAAAGATAGAGCAGAGGGGCTGGGAGGGAGCAGCCCTCAGCTGGCACTACATAGGCTTTGCTGTTCACCTCTTTTACTACATCCTTTACTGTCCTATAAACATGGCTAAGCCCTAGCATCACTCAGCAGCATCCTTACACCTCACAGAACCCTGTGCCTCCTTCCTGGGACGCGCCAGATCTTCCTCTGCCACCCATATACTACCTCCTGTCCCACTGAGAGCTTTATAGGGCACCTACCAGCCCCACTGGCAAATAACACCTTTCTCACACAGCTCCTTTGGTGCTCTCTTTACAACCACAGTTTCACAAAATACTCATTTTTCTTATGCCTTCTCCTCCTTTCTACTGACCCTGTCCCTGCCCATCTGCTAATATCCTGTCTCTCCTCATCTTGCTTTCTATGCACTGTTGCTCCCCAAATTGTCTTTTTCTTTGGGTCCTATTTTTTCTGATTAGCAAAAAAAATAGAATGAGTCCAGGAGCTTTGTGATTTTCGTTTTCAAGCACACATTTTGTTTTGATAAACTGCATTGTTTTGTCTATAGAAAAGTATTAACTGCTTACATCTATTTTCTCAAAGACCGCACATGAATATTAAAAGGGATTTATTCCTACAATGGCTTCGGGCAGTTGAGTAATCCATTATAGGCTGTCATATCACACTGTGGTAATGTGAAAAGCTGGGAGTCCCTCCAATAATATTTATTAGCAATACAGGCACATTTTCACGTTGTGTTTTTTACCCCCCTTCCCATGATAAGTTCACGTATAAAAATATTCATTAATTTCTTTAAGCTGTTGCTTGATTTTAATTATGATGGTGATAATGATGATTTAAAACAATAAGTGAATTTCATGCAAGTGATACTGACCTGGTTTATTGCATTTATTTTAGTACGTACCAGAATTTAAGGCCCACAGGCCACCTGGATGGTTCATTTGGCCAGTATTTCCCTCCCTCTCCAGGGTCTCCTGTGGCCCTGCAACGGAGAAGTCCACAGGAGTGGGCTGTAGGGCTGTAGAACCCACATCTGCTTTGGGCATAGGGCAAAGGGGGATAGGAGGGTGGGGAAAGGTTTGTCTCCTTCTCCCCACAACACCAAAGTTGTGCAACAGTGATGGGTGAGAGCAGGGTCCACACATGAGGCTCTGACCTCACCTTCTGCCCCCTGTCCTCCCCTGTGAGCTGCTCTGCAGTCATTTGATTTGCCTTTCTCTGGGCTTCTTCCACAGGCAGTTTCAACCTTTCTCCTACCTCCCCCATCTGAGTCTGAGCTTTTCTTTGCTGTAATTCTCTAGTGGCAGCACCTGGTCTTCAGCTGTGAGCCAGAGCTGGAGCTCAGCAGTTGTGTCTGCACTGACCAACACTGAGACACTCCAGAAACTGTTGTGTTATTCCAGGCTGATCCCCCAGGAAGGTGCTAAGCCATGAGGATGGGCTCCCTGAACTGCTTTGTTATTTCCCTGTGGGGCCAGCCAAGAGTCCAGCACACACAGCAACTGCAGTGACACAGACTTTCTCTCCACTGGGACCCAAGCCAAGACTGGTCCCTTATTTCACTGAGGCTGAGCTGCTGCCAGAGGCTAATGAATGGTGGTCAACAGTGAACTGACCTTCCTCTGAACTCCTGATCCCAAGGTGAACAGCTCCATTTATCCAGAGCCCACTACTGCCAATCAGCTTTTCTACATTCACCTTCAATTGGATCTGATGAGGAGGGCAATCTGTGAGTGGTTTTGTTGATCTTGGATGGATGCAGCACATGGAGTAAATTCTTGCCTCCATCTCTTAGTCCTTCTGTTTATACACACAACCAAAGCAGAGCATGACCTGCTGACAAACACATCCTGGAGACAGAGAATATAAGAAGTCCACATCATCCTATATGACAGTCTGCTGTTACACTGGACTAGGTATCAAGAGCTTGGAAGCAGCCAGTGGGGAAAAAAAGGTTTTCTCCAGAAAATTCTATCTTGGTTGAACTGTGCTGTGATGCTGAAACAGCAGGATAATCCACAACAGCTTTGATGAGTGATAAACAGTTAATGGGGTTGTATAAAATGTTCATTAGTCCCCACGGGTCAGACATGGCTTTGCAACAGCTTCAGAATAATTTTTACTGGCACATATGTGGAGAGGGGCTCAAGAATTGGTGGGGTGTGAGTGGAAGAGGCTTAGGAGCATCACTGTTGGCCTCTGTCTTGCCCTTGTTCCAACCTTCTCCTATAGTTCACCACTGTGTCTCCTGTCCCCTCAGTTGTCACTGCCTGTTATGTGAATAAAACTGCTTTGAGATTTTGCCAGAGCACATCAGCTTGTATTTGCTCATGGCCACATGTGGGACCAACATCTGCAGGTGGAGCTGGGCTTTTGTCCGGATGCAGATGGTCAATGGTGTGAGTGGGAGGATGGGAGTGTGCACGAAAACCACAGGGCTCACCTTCATGGCCCCTTTGCAATTCATTCTGCAGCCAGAGCTCCCTGGCCTACACTTGTGACATAATGATTGTCTCCACAGCAACCAATTATGATGATATAAATAAACCCTCTACAATAGTATTGCACTGCATTGAAGAGAGATGGAAAATGGTGAACAACAGGTTGGGGCTGGGGGGAAGAAATAGTTGTGTAGATAGTAAAAGATAACTCTAGCTGGTCATGAAGGTTCTAATGACCCTAAATTATATGCAAAAAATGGCATTTTCACGATCCTTGTTTTTTACTAGCAATAATTAAGAAAAGTTTCCATTCAATCTCCAGTTAGTTCTCCTGAGGAAGCACTTTATGGCCCAAATAACAGTGCTCAAACTTGGACATCAAACCCAGGTTTCTCTTTTCTTGATGGGCTAACAGCAAAATCTCCCTGAAGCTGGTGGACAAGATGTCTCTTCTCCTGCCTTTTGTGAAAATTTGTTTATAGAATGCCCTGGGTTTGGATGAGTGTCTTTGGCTCAGTATTGAAGTTTGATCACCTTACACAGACTGGGTGGTGTGGGAAGGAGTTGTCTTTGTTCCTCAGTTTATCTCTGAACAATTATATATTGCTCTGTGGTTGGAAGGAGGTGCTGCAATGGGGCTTTTCTGTGGGCATTCTGGGGATGAGGTCATGGAGTCCCTGAAAATGTCCTCAGGGGATGCAGAAGAGAAGTGGGTTCTCATTCTTCCATGTGAAGTGAAATTCTGCATGCCCTGTGTCTGTTCTCAGCATTCTCTGTTTGCTCTTTGCTCATTGCATTGGTCTCCAGCCCTGCCAGGTGAAGCCTCTTCCCTTGATTTGCTGGTGGTGGCTGCCAACCTACCTGTCCCTGCATCCCTGCCTGCCACTGCTGCTGGAATCTCACTGGAATCAATATGCAACACCACATCTCTTCTCCTTGGATGGTTGCAGAGGATTTCAGTCTCCTGCCCTATGTGTAAAACCTGTCACAGATTTTTTTTGCTCCCCTCCCTCCCCCCCCCAGCATGGTGCTCATTGAACTTACCACAGTTCCCAGACTGGGCTGGAAATTGTGTTTTCCCTTCCTGTGATAATGATGCAATCCCACCATGAACTGGCCACACCAGTTCAGTTGTTTGCTCAGCTTTAGTTGTTTTGATCTCAGCAGTGGGGGTCCTTTTCCCTGAGACCTCAAGAACACTTTAGAACCTGAGGTCAGGGACCCTCATGTCGCTGTGGGTGCCAGCCTGGGCACATTATATATCCCAAGGGCAGTAGCCAAGTGAGACAGCTCTTCCCCCAGCCAGCTGCAAAGGACTCATTAGCCAGGAGCTATTTAGGCAGTGGCACTGCAGCAACTCTCAGTTGGAAAAAGCTGATTTGTGGCAGCTCCCTCTTCACACTGAGACTGCACTGATCAGGAATATAAATACTGCTAATCCTCTGCGTTAATACCAGCAGCTTTGATCATCTTTCCCCATTATCACTCCCTTGCTGTTAATAAAAGTGATAACCATGGGGGAGAAGGGAAGGGGGACTGGACTAATCAGTTTGCAGTTAGCAGTGCTGTAAGTAAACTAAAAGGTTTGGAGACCAGGGAACTGAGGGAACCCTGGAGAGGTGGTGTTAAATAAATACTTTTGTTCATGCAGGATGGAAAAATGAGACACCCAAGGCAACCTGCCCTTAGTGACAGTGCTCCTGGACTACAAGGAGGAGCCCAAGATTAAATTTCTAGCAGGAACTTGCTACCAGGGCATGTTTCTCTTCCATCTGAAGCATTTGGCTGGGTGGGTTCCAAGTTTATTTGAGTTGGTGGGAAAAAGGCAGGGAGGGCACTATGTTTCCAAAGAGTAAAATAGGTACTTATGGGTTTCTGCTCCTTCCATCTCTTTCAGGTTCATATATACCCTAAGCTCTCTTGTTCTATTATGTTTAGCTCTTCTATTGGAGTCTCAACTACAAAAGTCACGCCCAAGCTTTGGAGAGACTTTTCTTGGGAGAGGAGTGGAGACGCTGTATTTCCCTATGTGGATCCCTACTGATAGCTCAGGCAGACTGGGCAAAACAGATAATGATTGATAGTATTTGCTTATGATGGCTCCTGATGGCACTTTGAAGAAGAATGGGGAGGATAACTAATTTGCTCACCAGAATCTTAGCCTTTGAACAAGATAATTGAGTCTCTTGCCTTCATATTGAAAAGATAAATGTGCCTTGAGAATGGCCAATTGTGTCTGATTGTGTCTGCAGAGAGCCTGAGAATAACGAAAAGCAGGTGCATCACTTGCACATTAGTTACCAACTTCCCTGATAGGCACTTAAGTGGCCCCATTATTAACCAGCCACTGCAGGGCTGGAAGGGCAGGGACATCCCTGACACAGAAGTGCAAAGGATCTATAGGAAATGGCACCTCATTCAGGTTTAGAGTGTCCCACTTAGAGTTGGATATTGAGCAGAATAAGGGAGAGTACCAACAGCCCTTGGTTTTGGACTGACTGTGGTTGATAGCAAGGCTGAGAGAGGAATGCAGGGATCCCTAGACCCAGATGTGGGGGAATCCTGTCAAGTGTCTGAGGCACTGGGGCACAGTGAGTGAAGAGCAGGACAGTCCCTACGAGCCCAACACCTCTGCCACATTCTTCACTCACTGGCCTCTTGTTTTCTTGGAGGGCAATTTGGCTTCATTTGGTGTCACCTTTTACTCCACTTATTTTCCTGGTGCATCTTCTGGCCTTTACTCCTGCAGAAATACTGAGCAAACAGCTGCCTTTGCAGAGACTGTTCTCTTCTTGTTTTGCCTTCAGCATGCCCCAATCCCCATCCTTCCCACTGGATTGCTGAAGAGCAGGATGGGGCGGGGTGGGTGTAGCCCTTGTGTTTTGTCTTGAGACCACTCAGGCTGAGGTCCACCAGCAGAAACAGCTCTCCTGGCCTGAACAGAGGCCAGACAGCAGCTCTGCTCCAGCCCTGCAGAATGAAGCTGTGAAAGAACAACATCCTGCAGTTTGAGGAAGCTGTGCCCACATCCATCTATCAGTGCAAGCCTCCACGGCTGGATCAAAGCACCAGCTGGAGCCTGCCCAGTGCTCCCATTCCTGACTCGTTCAGCCCCATCCACCCTGAGCCCTTCCCCACTGTATTATTTTCACACTCTCCTTTTTCTAGTGGCATCAAGCCCAGAGCTTTCACAGGAAAGGGCAAATGGGCTGGGACTCATTTTAACAGCAAAAGGGAACTTACAAGAGATTCACAAACTTCTGGATGGGGCCAGAAGGTCTCTTTTTCTGCAGCAGCTGGTTGGAGATAGCAAGATTCGCCTGAACCTTTGATAATTAAATTCTCAGCTGCCGAAGAGCTGGCTGCCTGGCTGCCAGATAAATGCTGTTTCCCTTGAATTAGTGTGGAGCCAAAGTGACATCCAATGGCTGGTTAGGCTCATCAAACTGGCTGTTCTCTACAGCTATCCCAGGGGATGGAGCCCAGGCGACCATTTGCCAATGGAAAAAGGTAACTACTAATTCCAGGCACGTATCATCCTGCTGAATTTATCACATCTGCAGTTCAGGTACTTTTAGACTTCCTGATGTCATAATACTCCTTTATACAAGAGCTTTCAGGGAAAGCTCCCAAATATGCATTAGACAGAGATGTAATAAGACAGGTCCTGTATATTAAAGAGCTACTGCCAACTCAAGTTTAGTCTCAAATTTAGGGTTGAAATGAATGAACTATTACAAAGCCTGACACCATCAGAAACATTCTTGTACTACTTATTTTTTGGACAGAAGTTGGAAGAAAAATTGTGGGGGTGCTATTTCTTTAGGGGAAAGCAAGTGCCACCTGCAGGGCCTGCAGACAGGGCTGTAAAGTGACAATTGAAGAGTCAAACACTGATAAACATGAGCCTAGTACTGAGCCTCATCCCCCACGCTGAGAGAAATGGAAAATGCAAACAAAGAGGTAGAAAGAGTGGAGAGCAAATTGGTTTTCAAAAACTCTTCCTGTTTCAGTCATCTCAGGTACTGCTGGATGCAGAGTCCCAGAAGTGTGGTGGTGGTTTTTAAGTGCCCAAGGTCCCCTGTGCTCCAGCTCCTGTGTCAGGACAGCGAATTATTATTGCAAGGTCACTCATGCACTTTGTTATATGCTGGGCAGGGTCCTTGCTTGCTAAGAAAGGGCAGTTTTAAGCCAGACAGACCAGGCTAAAGAGCTGTGCAAAAGCTGACACTGAGAAACAGATCTGGACACCAGCAGTGCAGAGGTTTTTATCCCCACAGGGTGGTGGGAGGGGAGCAGAGCTTTGTCTGTCCCTTTTAGGAGATACCTCGAGTGAATCCCCTTGCTGGGTCCTGATGCTGTGAATCCTAAGAGGCCTCTGACATCAGCAAAGTGTGGTGGATGGGTGGGAAGGGCAGCAAGGACTGGGGGAGCTGAGCTGTGTGTGACAGCTCCCACAGTGAGCCCAGGGAGCAAGGAGAGGGCTCCATGCTTGGCATTAAATGATGGAGGAGGCAGGGTGGGCTGGCAGGAGATGGCTCCTCTGCTGTTACTGGACAGCTACTCACCAGGACTAAACATTCTGCTGGCATTTAAATAGTAAATACCAATAAATCATCTGGAAGTGTGCCCATCCCAGGCCTGATGAATGTGTGCTGGTGAGAGCTATGCTCAGGGCCACCTGCACTGGCAGCTCAGCCCCCCCTGCCACCCACACACACACAGCACGAAGGAGGCACAGGAACAGATCATGAAGGCTACTTACACTGACATTTTCTTTGAGAAAGAGTAGAGAAAAGCCCTCAGTCCCAGAAATTTAGCACTAAAACATCTGTTTGAGCAAAAACCACAAGCACCTTGGTGCTGGGAACACATATTTGTCTGCAAAATCAAAACCTTTCAGAACCATGTGCAGTTGACTGATCAGCCTGATTTGCTGGGGTTTCTTTTGTGAAGACCAAGCTGGAGGTAAGAGTTTTGATTGCCTTTTTGAGCTGGAGAAGAGTTTCTTTCCCAGCAGTAGTCTGCTTGGCCACCTGTACAAAGCCTTGCAGCTCACAGCTATGCCATGAGAGCTGATTACACCTTGGCTGACCTGCCTTGACATTTAGTTGTTTAGTAGAGCCAACTCTTTGTTTACAGTAGAGAGAGCTTGTTTGTCTGACCCTATCAGGGATCGGAAGGGCAACTAATATTGACTAATGTCAAGTGGCTCTGCTGTACAGAATGGGGTCTCCTGAGGCCCCCCTGCCATTAGCAGTACTCACAATTGGGGCCAGCAAAGTTATAGGTTTTCATTAGCAAGAGTGTTAATGAAGGACTTTGATAGAGATCCAAACTGAAGTGCAGAAGGTAAGGATACTTGGCAGGGCTCTTAGAGGAGAAAAACTGGCAGCAGCTGGTATTCAACACACACCAAGAGCTTAAACTGGCCATTCCTTGGTTCCTCATTTAATTCCTTGGTATCTCATTTAATTCAGGCAGCTGTTGGGGATACCAGGAGTGCTGCAAATCAAGGATATGACTGGCAGCTGTAGCACAATAGTTGCCATGTGCAGCATGAAAAATGAACCTGCTTATTGGATAACCAACCTCCTAAAGGAGCAGAAATCCTGTCCTCTGTGGCCAGGGGAACCATGCTGAGCAGCTGAGGGCCAGCAGCAGGCTCTGTTTTTTGTTTAGCTAACTAATTTTAATTTCACAGCTGGGAATTCTTATTGTAGCAGAAATCATTCCACATCTCTGTCACTGCGTGGTCAGATGATGATCTGGTGTGTGGGATCTTATGTTTAGATCTCAGCTTCACTGTCTTTCCTGGAGAGCTGAATTTCCTCTTGGTGAAAGTGCCGTAGCTCCATGGAAATGCAAATGCTCCAAGGGCTGTGCTGATTTACTTCAGGCAAGTTGCTGGTTCAGTTTTATATTTTATGCTCTGGAGATATTTTTACTCTACTTTACTGTGGCCTCCAAGCAAATCCGGTTTTAAACTCCTCACTGCAGGACTCTCCTAGTTATGTCCCTTGATTGAAACCACAATTGCTGATGGTGCTACAGGGTTTACCCATCATAGGTGATTTGGAGGGTAACTCCCCCAGAACATGGTGTGCAGTTGTGGAAAATCTTTGCTACACCTTTTGGCTTTTATCAGTCCTGTTTCAAGTATATGATGGCTTTATTTCTGCAGGATAGAAAGACACCCATCTGATTTGTCTGGAAAAGCATTCAGCCAAGATAAAGCACAAAAAAATACCCAGAAAAGTCTGACCTTCTTCTGGCCAGTTCCTTTCAGTTCCCTTGGTAACCATCACCTTGACGTTGTGGTATTCAAAGACAACTTCTTAACTTTTCAGAGAATATAACAAGGAGCTGTTCAGGCAGGGTCAGCAGGAACTGGGAAATGTGTTTCCTTTGCTCCCTGGAAAGAGGCAAGGTGTCAGGCAGGGAGGCGACTGGTAAGGGGCAGGCTGCTATTCTGTTCTCCAGCTACTGTGAGCTGATTTTGGAGAGGTATGAGACCAGCTAAGGTGCTTTCTGTTTTCCCTCTCGATACCCCTCTCGCAGACCTGGCTGGGAGGATGAAATCTGGTTTGGGTCAACTCCCTGGCATCTCTCAGTTGAGCACTCTGGGGAAAGCTTTACCCTTTGAGTGATGTTCTCTGTCTCTGCAGTGGCTTCTTGCTGGGGCTCATTCCTCGTGGTGGTCACTCCCCTGCTCTCCACTCAGGGCAGCACGCACACACACACAGTAGGGTGGGCTCCCAGCCCTGGCGTTGTGGGAGAAGTGGTGCCATTCATTTGGAAGCTTGGGAAACCAAAATGGCCTTTGAAGTCTGGCACTGCTCCTTGAAACACTTTGGATCAGTTTATTCCCAGTTGTTGCTGTGCACCAAAGCATTGCAGCACAATCCCGCACTCAACACCTCCAGGAAGACCTCCCAGGAGGACAATAATTTTCATGTGTGATTGCTTTGTTGTGTCAGTCTGGGAATACATGTGTAACTCCAGCTCCCTTCACTTCCTTGCCTCAGGAGGGACCAGAAGACAGGCCCAGCATTGCTGACTTTGCCAGTTCCCAGAGAGGTCCTGTTGCATCCAGAGAGTATCCTACCCAGTGTGCAGAGTAGGTATCTTCCAACAGCTCCAAGTGAGGGATGCAATGGAAACATCTTGTCTAGATGACAGTCGGGGATCCTCTGTTTGGCATTGGAATATACAGGCAGCAGCCCACAGTTGCCAGTTCCTGCTGCCTTGTGTCCTCCATGCATATTTAAAGCACACGCCTGCACAAACCTCTACCCTTGTCACTGCAGACATTCAATACATATAAAATATACTCCTGTATTTATTCATAGGTACATGCTCATTTATCAAAGAGGCAATCTCTGTTGGCATCAATATAATAAAGGGTCTCTCAAAGCAGTACTGCCAGGAGCCCTTTTTCCCCAGGGAATGTAATGCTGCCATGAATATGACAATAAGTAAACATGGGATAATGCTGCAGCAGAGGGCAGTAATTCTGGGGACACAAAAGGTGTTGTAAGTGCAGGTTAAGGGACAAAGAAAACAGTGCAAGTGCAGTGACTTTCGCTTCTCCCTTGGGAGAGTCACATGTTAGTCATCCTCTCTGTTTTGTACATGTCCAAAGGCAGGTAGGGCATGGAGGAGATAAGTGACATTCCGCTGCCTAGCAACAGCTATTGATAACCAAGGGAAGTCAAACCTGTGTTTGAATTGCTCCCATGTGCTGGGCTCCATTCATTGCACCAGCTTAACACCTCTGGGAGCTGGTCTGGTCGGAGGAACCAGCC
Organism: Acridotheres tristis; assembly: GCA_037013685.1. Classification (NCBI taxonomy): domain Eukaryota; kingdom Metazoa; phylum Chordata; class Aves; order Passeriformes; family Sturnidae; genus Acridotheres; species Acridotheres tristis. The sequence continues at coordinate 10,719,560 of CM072899.1, read as the reverse complement.
AGACATGATCAAGCTTCAGACTGAAAGCTGTGTGATCAGGTTTGCTTTCACATGTAAGTTTGTGCTGGCTTCGTTTTTGGTGTCCTTTCACTGCTTTCTTTGGCTGGGGGACTATGAATACCCTTAGGGTTGAGGAAGATGGTAAACCAGTGCTGTGGTTGGTATTCCTCAAACAATAACTCTTCACACAAGGAGTCAGTGTGATCATGGGCATCAGCTGAGCGTGAACTGCTTGATGCCAACTCCTGCATTTAAAGGAGGCCTCAGTTTCCTGCTCAGCTACACAGACACCCTTTATCTGTTCTCCAGCCATTTTAATGCTGTGGATGATTTATGGTTTCATGCAGAAAAACACACAGAATGCCTGCATTCCCATGTCTGTGAGGAGGTCTGCTTCCCATTTGTCACTCGAATTCACCACTTGGGAGTCTGCTTGGATGATTATCTCCTGACAATGAGATATTGGCTGTGGTCTGGGATTGCTTCCCTGTATTTACACTATGGTCATAACCATGAAATTTTTCATAATTTCTTTTTGATTCCTTAATATTTGGCCAAGTGTTAGGTCTTAGCGAAAATGCTTACAGATCTTGACACTTCATAAACATGAATGGGAATGACAATTTGGATTATTTGGGTTGGTAAGGATGTGCAATGCCTCCCTTGTCCTTTCCCAATGTTACTCTTTGAGACATGAAAACCCTTTTTTCCATCCCTGGCTATATTTATACTGCCTTGTTGAAGCAAAACTCTTTCTCTTAAGTTTTGGTGGCCTTTGATGCTGGAGGATGTGAGAATCTTAGTCACTGGGGTATTCATTCTGACAGTGCCTTTGTGAGGTGGTACAATGCTATTATTTCCCCCTATTTACAGAGGGAGAACAGCACACCAATGGTTTCATGAGGCACTTGGGGCAGTGAAGATTTAACCTGGTTGCCTGTAGGTCAATGTATTTTGCTGACTAGATGCCTGCAAGGCATCTCACTTTCCAAAGTATAACTGGTTCTATGACACAACAAAGTGTTTTGGTGATGGTTCCTTGGTATCCTACCATGGACCTGGCATGAATTATGAACTTCAGCTGACAGAAAATAATTTTAAGGCTGCTTTCGGCTGGAAAAGCCTTTATATGGACTAGCCCACTCACTGTGGGCAAGCCCTGGAGATGAATGCAGTTTTTCCCCCTTCCCCATCATAGTGAGAAGTGCATCACATCCTGGCAGAACAGCAACATCCCAGTGCCAGCCAACCTCCGCAGAGCAAATGGCATGTGGTGTCAGGGAATGCTTTCAAACAGCTGGCTGGCAGAAGAGAATTCATCCAGATGAGTCTGAAAATTTATATGCACAGCTGATATTGCTGGAAAGCAGAACTGGCATGGGAATAGCTCACAAAGTGGGCATGCAGGGGAATCTTCAACTAAGGCTTTTATCTATCAAACAATTCAATCAGCTTGGGTGCAGCATGAAAGAGCTGTGTGCACTGAAGCAGGGAGGGGAAAGGGGACTTCTTTTGCCTCTATTTATATACCTGAGAAGCTACCCTAGCAATGAATAATTGCAAATAATAATCATAATATCAAAACCAGAAAGGGCAAAGAAAGAGCAGCTCCCTCCCCCTCTCTGGTGCTGGTGTTTGAGATGTCACTCGGATATGAAGGTGAGCCTGCTTCCAATGGAAGGAGGCTGGCAGTCAGTGCATCTTTATCACAATCCCTTTCATGCTCTGATGAGCTCTCTACCCCGTGCAAGAGCAGCAGCAGCAGCACAGACAGAGATGCCAACCTGTCTCTGAGCAAACAGAAAGACTTGGGCTGAATCCTTACCTAATTCAAAGAAGACCCCTTGTGTGTTTTTCCAGAGTTGGCTGCTGGCTATTTTTTATTCCCCCCCTACTTTGTGCTAAGGTATGTGATAGCCTGTACCTTTCTCCAGCTAAAAGGTCATTGATTTTTCACATGGAGGAATTATCAGGTTCATCGTCTTCTGCAGATTATAATGAACAGTATCCTTTTTATGCTTCCTGAAATCTCAGCACTGGTGTCTGAGCTTGGAAGGGAAGCTTGAAAGCACAGTTTGTTTTTAACACTGGAGAAAGTGTCATGCTCTGGTGAGGTGTTGCAGGGAGGTCTCTGGTCTGGTACAGAAGTCAGAAATCGGTTGTGTTGATGTGTTGACCCTCTCTAACTCTGCTTCTCTGGGCCAAGGGAATGGCTGGTCAACCCAGCACACTTAAACCATTTCCCTTTTCATTTCTTCATTTTGATGAAAGGAACAGCTCTGGGCGGAAACTTTGGACCCATCCCTTGTTGAACCACACTGAAAGGGGAGCTTTGAACCTTGTGATCACCAGCTTAATGCATCCTCATTGCACCACTGGGAGATGCCCCTCCTTGGCAGAAGAGACCTGGAGGAGGGTACAAGCTGTGGTTTCCAATTTGTGCTCTGAGACTTGCGACAGGGACAGTGAGGGAAAATCCTCCCTCGAGCACAGCAGTGGCTTCAAAAGGAAGGATTAATGAGACAGTTCTGTGGCAAAGGCAATCCAGGCTAAGAGGAGAAATCACATCCCACAAGAAGGAGGGATGTGATTTCCCTCTTCCCTCAACTAAAGATTTTCAGAATTTCACCCCATTTCATCATGAAATTTCTGCTCTGGGTTTGGAGAAACGGGGATCAAAGGCCATGACTTCAGATGATGCACCATATACTAGGTGGATGAAAACATTCACTTGTGAACCTAGTGCTGAACTGAGAGCTGGGATGGAGGTGCATAGCTCCAAGTGCTTTTTTCTTATCTGAAGACCCCTGTACCCTCTTTTTGTTTTTCCACATCAGTGATTAGTCAACAACAAGAGGAGAGATTAATTAGAAACTTCTGTAATGACTTCTTTATCTTTCATCCTTTCAGATTTCTGTCCCTGAATCTCTCCTGAAGTCCCCACATCCCCGGCATTGAGCACGATGTGATCACTGCACAGAGCGGCTCTCTGAGCAGATTTCATTTCGGCTGAAACTGGATATGTGGAGGAAGGGAGGCAGGGCAATGGGGGAGCAGCGCCCAAGGAGAATTAGTTGACAAGGAGAAGCATGTGAAAGAAAACAAGGAGCACTTGGGACTTTGGATGAAAAGTAGTTCATCCCTTCTCAGCCCATTAATAAGTTAATAACTTATCAGAGATTAACTTAACACCTTGAGGCACAGAAGACATTGCCTTGTTCTCACATTAGCTTGGCTCTATTGTAATTCCTTTATCTTACCTTTTTTCCCCCTCAGCTATTGCATACTCACCTGGGGCCACACTAATATAACAGCATAAGATTCAATTACAAAAGACTACAATAAGAGTGCAAAATTCTCTTCCTGACATGCTGAATCAGTGCTCAGAAGCATTAATTATTGAGTGGCTAGCAGAATAATTTTTTTTTTTAAGTTGTAGTGGAAAAAAGAATAAACCTTATGGTATCTCCTGTGCACAGAGTAGCAATTCTCCCACTGGGGTGTCCTTGGCTTTGCCAGCTCTTGGGGCAAGGCACAGGCAGGAGGGACAGGGATGGGACTGGAGGAGCCAGGAAAAGATGAGGTGTTGAGAAGGAAAGGATTAGAGAAAAGAGTGCCAAGCTGGCACAGTCCCCTCCTGAGGAAGGAGAGCCCCAGGGATGTTTGGTGCTTTTTATTTCCCTTGGTCCAAGCACAAGGCTTTTTATCACAAAGGAGAGGAGGGAGCCCATGTGGGGGGAAAGATAAAGGCCTGGCCACCGGGTCTCTGCTCTGCCTGGATGGGGAATATTCTTATCAGCCCATTTGATGTCTTCCTGAGAGTTTCAGCATTGTGTCCAGCACTCAAACATCCCTGTCCCTACACCAGAGCCACCGCTACCTCCAGCTTATCTCTTTGTTACAGGAGCCTCCATCTCTAGAGTACCTAAGCACATTTTGCATGGTATCAACACAGAGAACAAAGTAGCTCGTCCTTTCCCTGGCAGCTTCAGAGAAGCTCGGGTTTGAGGGGACCGTGGAGGTTCACGTCTTCTTCCTTATCTGGCAAGGTGCTTTCAGATTGGGACTGTGAGGCAGAGCAGTGCTGCTGCTCTTGATTTTGTGAACCAGAAGATGATGCCAGGATTCAGATAGGTTGAAGCCCCTTTTGTCCACACAAAGTCATGGAGTGTAACATGTATCAATATCTCCTCATTTTCAGCTACAGATGGGTTAGATACACTAGAGAAAATGGAGTATTTTTGCTGCACAGATCCAATATTTGCTTCCAGATTTCTTGGAGCAAATATAAAGAAAAAGCATAGCTCAGGGCGTGGGTTTGCTTGGGATATCCCAGCAGACAGAAAGGGTTGTCCAGTTATTTCAGCTGGAGCTACTCGAGGCTCACAGATGCCACTACAGAGCTATGTTACGATGACAAACACCAGATGCAATTCCCTCATCCCTCTGCCATGCCTCTCCTTTTCTATATTTAAATGTACATATTCTGTGGGGATGAAGACTTGGCTTCGGAAAATGTGCAAAATTCTGCTGCCCCACAGGGTTTTAGTCTTGTGTTCAGATGCACCGTGACAAAATAAACACTGTGTGTGCGAGAGGGAGTGAAGAGGATGACATCAGGATTACAAGCAGTGTCAAAGGAGACAGGCTTGCCTTTCACAGGCGATATTTGCATGTGTAACACAGGCTCCAAAGACTTCTATCGCCTCCCTCCCTTGCCAGCGTTGTGTGTTATGCATTAAACATATGGCTCCACTTAAACCAGGGGCCAGGCTCCCTGCGAGGGGCTGCGCTCGCCCCTCGTCCTCTGCGGATGGGGACTTTTGGCACAGACAGGAGCAGGGAGGGAGGATGGAATTCCATTACTCAGCGATGGCACCGGAGCGCCTAATCCCATCCTGCCCACTAATGTCACACCCTGCGCTGGCTGGGAAGGGAGGCAGAGGCAGGGGGAGCAGCCGATCCAGCAGACCCACGGCTGACACCATCACCCATTCTGGGCTTTATCCAAAGATGACAAAACAGACGTTTAGTCAGGAGTCAGAGATCTTAGAGGCCAAAGATCAGGCTAAAGCTGCTTTTTCATGGGCAGAGTAGATGACACTCTGTAATACCTTTAATTGGACTACAACATGAAATTGCATGTTATATGCTCATGTTCACATCTGGAGGGATGTGATTTAGAATCATGTAATCAAATGCACAGTGTGTTGGTGAAATATGGCATAACATGCCTGGTCTCCATTCACACAGCAGCAGAGGCAGTGCAAAGGGACCTCCACCTTCCACCCCGGTAGCTATCAACCCACACTTATGAGCTTGCTAAAAATTCATTACTTCATTTTCCCTGTGATCTCTGTTGATGCAGATACAGTGCAATGTCTTCTGGTTTTGTTTTGTTTTATTTTATTTTATTTTATTTTATTTTATTTTATTTTATTTTATTTTATTTTATTTTATTTTATTTTATTTTATCTATAAGCTTATGTTACACAGGACCTAGCGGGTGATGGCTATTTCTCTTTGCACCTTGGGAGATGAACTAGATTTTGTCTGATAACTAAAAATGAAAGGCTCTACATCTCATTTCTTATTCCCTGAGGCATTGATTTTGGTATTCTATAAAGTTACGGATTTGAGTGGAGATTGCTCTGATGTCCTTATCCATTCCCCCAGTAGCAGACTCAGAGAAAACTGCAAGGTGTGACCATTAGTGAAACAATCAAAAATGCCTCTGCAAGCAAGTCACTGGAAGCACAACAGGCTCCCACCTCTCCCTTCCTCCTCCTTTTCTTCCTCTCTTCCCAGTTCCGGTCTCTCTCCCCTGAAAGAAGTTGCAAGGCTTTGTGTTTAATTAAGACATATTGTCCAACCAATTGGGAAGCAGGAAATAGCAGGAGATGTTTTACAAATAGGAACAATTCTTGTTCATTATCCCTTAATTGAGGCAACAAAAAGGTGCTGGAAAACATCCATCAGATGCACATTCATGTACATCATCAGAGAGGATTGGATTTAGGAACTCACAAAAGCGACGTCAAATGTTCCAATCAAGAGTTATACAGGCAACAAGGAAACAAAGAATTGGAGACACAAATACATCAGAATTAGCCCAATTGCAGATTATATGCTTCTGGAAAACACATTCCCTGGCTGTCTTCCAGGATTTTCTTATTTCCTACTCCTGTCATTTCTAGCTGTGGTATGGAAGTCAATGTTGCTTGTCCCTCCTCTGCTGGCCTTCTTCATGGAGAAGGTGTCATTCTGGAGAGTGTGAGGGATGCCTGTTGTGAAGACACCACAGGGTGTCACCCCAGCTTGGACTCGGGGCATTCTGAGGATGACACTTGGTGCAACTTCTCCATCCTTGCTCCTTCACATTTTGAAGTTTGGCTGCTCTGCAAAGTCACTATTCTTGAGCAGAAGAGATAAATAACACTAGAGATATAATAACAACTCTCCTGCTGAGGGAAATATTTTGAGCCTGGAAGGCCAGGAAATCCTGTTATCCATTTAAGGATATGTTCTAAATCTTGCTTGAACTGCTTCTGAGCTCATTTGCACTCTAACACCGTGGACCTGCAGACCCAGCCTTTATTCCCACAGGTCTGTTAGACTCAAGTTTTCTGGCTTGTCATTTTTAAAAGGTGCTTTGAGTTTTAAATGAGGGACAAAATATGCCAAAGACCCTCAAGATACCTACTGAAATGTAAGCTCACCTCAATGCTTCCTTGGAAAGAAAGCCATCACCAGGAAAAATGTCATCACACCTCATTGGACAGTAGTAATAGACCCAAACATGACAGGATATTGTTAAAAATGCTCCTGATCAGTACCCACAGCTGTTGAGCTAATTATTCTCACTGCCTTGGTCTTATATGGTCTCCAGGGTACCTGAGCATTTCACAATCTTTTATATAGTTCTCTTCACATGCTTCTGAGAGACACGTCTCCACCACCACCTCCTCCTCTCCTTCATCCCCTCTGAGATGACTGAGGGATGTGGTGGTTGGCAGCCCATTCCAGTTCTGTGTAGTGTTTCCCCTGGAACAGCACTCATCTCACCAGCTTTATCTAGCCCAACTTAAGACATGGAATTTAAGATCCCACCATTGATGGAAGGAGGTAGAAAGCACCAGAGGTCAATTATGCTCATTTGAAGGCAGGGAGCCTCAAGTGGGCTAAATTCCCATGTGTTTATTGGGGGTGAGCTCAGGGATAAGCATCTCAAGCTGGACCATGCTATGGAACCACTTTGATGCAATAGGAGCATGGTCTTATGCTTTATGAAACCATGTGTGGAGGCAGAACATCCCTCCAGCAACCTGAGGATGGCTGGGAGGAACCTGAACCCAAACATGAAGATGTCCTTGAGAGATACTCCTTGAGCTTCAAAGCTGAAGAAGGGACTGAAGCCTGTCAGTCCCCTGCTCAGCTCTAAAGGAGATCATACAATACCCAGGAGAGGTTTTCCTCCTTGGGAGGATGGAGCAGGAGTCTGCTTACGTGTCCTGTTTCAGATGGGAGCTCTGTGGATTAGCTCTGTCTTTGCCTTCAGTGAGAAATTCTCCTATGATTTTCCCTTGCACATCCTCCAGCAGATGCAATTCCTGTGTTGCTTTCCCCTCTCATCCCCACAAGCCCTCTGTGCCTTGTTTTGAAATCCCCACTTCCGACCATGGAAAGTGTTTGCATTGTAGCTGGCATTTGTTGATTTTCTTTAGGTGGCTCAGGGCTGCAGGCATTCCTCATTACTTTTTTATTAGCCAATTTGAATACTCATTTAGCCTCACTAAGCGTGTGGTGGTTTTTAATTCTTCCTTCAGAGGCATTTGTGTGGAGCCTGTTCTTGGTCCTCAGTAATAACACAGGATCCCACCAATGCAACTGAGGTGAGAGATGATAACTCACGAAACAAGACCCATCAGTCTGGGCTCGTTTCATGCAGGTGACAAGGCTGAGGACTCTCTTTGTTTTGCCCTTTGCTTTCCTGTGCAGTGGGACTGCCAGAAATCACAGCAGTACAAGACGTGGCAGGCTGACACGGTGTGTTGCACTGGACAAACAAGTCTCCAAAATACTTTGCAAAATTAAATAATTAAAGTGGCAAGACCATAAACAATATGAATTATGGAAGTGGTAGTGTGGTAATGAGTAATAATTTAAGCCATTCAGCTATAAGGCTCATAAGAACTACAAAAAAATTACTATAACCATTATGTATTTTAATAAATGACCAGCAGAGAAATATTGTGTTTTGACATCCTGCTCCTGTGCACTGCTTTGGACCTGCCTTTCAGGTATGCTGCATATCCAACACAGACAGTAATTTTTTTTTTTAAACTCAGATCAGGTAAGTAGGAAGGGAATACATGGTGGGAGGAGAATTGATCCTGGTATTTCTCAGGTTGCAAGGCCAGATAAAAAACGTGTTCCAGGGATAGGTAGTCACTGTGCAACATATCCACCTTCGAAGGCAGAGGGCTGCTTTGGATTCTTCATTCCCCCTGGAAGGCTCTGGAGCCGTTGCTGGGGCAGCAAAGGAGGGAGCATGAGCACCATGGCTGTCTGAGCCACATTGCTGTGGACAGACACAAACCTTTGGTCTCTCTGCCTATTAGTCCAGCAGTTTGCTCAAGCACTAAATCCAGTTCCACACAAAAAAAAGGAACACTCTACTGCTTTTTCAAGTGTCTTAGATTCTATTGTGTACAAATTTCCAAATGAACTGCTTGAGTGTTGACTAATGCTGCAGCCTGCAGTCAAGGTAAGAGCCCATTTATTTATAGGCTCTTCAAGGACAAGAAGAAGCTGTATTTGTACAGTCCTCCAGCACACAGCCTAACAAACAGTTACCTGCCTCAGCCACGTTTCAGGAGGACGATATATGAGACCCTCAAGGAAAATACACAGCTCAGCCATCGTCTGCTGGCAGGAAGGTCATGCGATGCCACTGGCTTCTGACAATGGCAGAACTGCAAATGTATAAAGAAGGATTTTTTCCCTGCATCGTCAGTTTGATTGGATGTGTGTCCAGGAGGCTACTCAGGACATCTAGCTGGAACTGGCTGGGAGCAGACAGTCCTGGCTGCTGTGTGTGCACGGCACCCACTCGTTTAAATGAGGCTGTGTGTTTACAATGATGGGACTGTCTGATCCCTGGATGCTGGGGAGCTCTCTTTTTCTATTTCCTGCTGATATTTACTTCAAAGGTGCATGACCACACAGATCACTTTAATAACAAGAGCCCAAAAGAAGAATTAATAAAACTCTGAGTGTGTTTTATCCCGAGATCTCTCAGTGCTTGACAAAGGAAAGGCACCATCAGTTCTTTTTATGTGGGGGCAGAAAGAGGTGAAATGATTTATTTATCCACATTCATGCAGTGAATTGGTGGTAAAGCAGTGAGCTGGACCTCTCCAGCTGTGCTTTGAGGCTTCCTATAATGTCCTAAAGCATTTATCCTTCATGAGTGCATCTTGCCCCTGCTGCTTTGTGCAGAAATCAGCCCTGTGAAGAAAAGTTCAGCTTTACAGTGGCCTGGGCTAGAGCAGGAAAACAGCAGAGAGAGTTCTGGCGTCTTAAAACATATAGATGTAAACTCATGGTCAAAAAGGTAGAAAAGACACGCAGAAAGGGCACTCGTGAAATGGCAAAGGGGAGCATGAGATGTCTGGTGGATCTGTGATGGAAAGCCACTTATTCAAATTCCCTCCTGCAGTGTTTCGAGGAGGTTGCATTGGCTTGCCCAGTGGATATGCCCTTGGTGACAGGGGCTCCTGCTCAGCTGGAGAGGCAGCTGGGTGCTCCCCTGGCCCCAAGGTCCTTGGAGGCTTCAAGCAGATGTGAGCAAAGAGCCTTTCTGCCATGTCTCTGCATTTTTCTGCATTCACAACACACAGTGAGGCTGTCATTAAGGCTACAGGAAAACAGCACATCAGGGCACATCTAGAGGACAGAGAGTGTTGACCACTTGTGCTGAACAGAGCAAAGGTCTGTAATGAAGCCCAGTGGGATGTGGTCCATCTGGCCTCTCAGCATGTTCATCAAACCCTTGCTCTTCAGGGCAGCACTGAAGGCTGGCTGGGGCTTTGCCCAAGTGGCAGCCCGTGGGAGAGACTGATCCTGAGGGATGTCTGCCTGCAGTGCCCTTTGCCTGCAGTGAACTGTGCATGCTTTGGGGTGTGAGAGCTCTGGGAGAGACACAGGGAGACAGGGAAGGGAAAGACCAGAACTTCCCAGTGCTTTGCATCATCTGGTGGGGATGCACAGGCACAGGGACAGCAACTTTCCAGGTGCCCAGCAGACACTGGGAACCTGGGGTATTTGCCTGGAATATTTATCCACTGCCAAATATTTAATTATGCAGGGAAACTTACCACTTAGGCAGAGATGTCTTGGCTTCATTAAAGAAGCTGCAGAAATCATTGTGTTCTCCCCCTGGGCTCTGTGAAGGAAAATCCTGCTGATGGAGTCAATTGAATCTTGAGGGGCCACAGAGCTGTGGAGCCCCAGGTTAGCAGAGGATTTTGAGGCAGACATGCCCATGCCTGGGCTTTAGAGCATCAGTGTAACCAAGCTCCCAGGCAGTTTTAACAGGTGCCGTGAGCTGATTACAGAATGCTCTCAAAGCAGCCCAGGGCCCTTGCTCCACGTGCCCACAAATTTCATTCCTGCAGATGAGACAGCAATGAATTTGCCATTCATTAACAACAAATAATATCTCTCAATCCGTCTTGGGTAAGCGTCATTGTGGAATTGTTCTTTCACTTTCATTTTACAGGGTTCCCTGTGATAAATTTAGCTTGTAAAGGGTGATTAAGACACTTCATTATGTTTTAATGTGTCTTTAGGCCTATGTCTAACAGTAATGCTCATTCTGGATCTCCCTGGAATTAGCAGGCTGTTGAAGCCCAGAAAAGCCTGCACGTGGGGTATGACTCTGGCTGGGCACCACACCAGTGGCCCCTGCCTCATGGTGGGGACCTTCAGGAATCCCAAAATGGGTGTCCACTGCTGGAGACAGTCCAGGTCAGTACATCAGCCAGCTGTGGGTCTCACAGGAGGAGATTATGTTGTTCATTTCTTCCCCTCACCACCCAGTTTGTCCACCTTGGAGCACAGGTTTGCAGGCAACAGCAAGGTCCCTATCAGCCCTGGCTGCCAAAACTTGAGTTTACCACCAGATTTGGATTTTCTCTCTAACAAGCAGTTTCTCAGAGCCTTACGTGGTGAAGCCGGTTCAGTAAAGTGCAAGGGAGTACTTGTATTTGAATCCCAAATTGCAACCCAGAAGCCCTCCATCCCACACTGATAAACCCTGAAGGTGGCTAATTCCTATTTTGTGCCTTGCTCAGCTGAAAACTTCATTCAGTGGCAAGTAGGCACAGAAGCGCCCTGGTTTGGGAAGGCAGGCAATTATTTCCTGCCTGAAGGGAGAAAGTTCATACTGTGCTATGCTTTGTGTTTTCTACAGAGCAGAGCAGCTCTGATCGCTCCCAGGCATCCTCTGCTGTTTGTCAGTCACCAACTCTCTTCATGGACTGTGTAAGGAGCCCAAGCACCTCATTAAGATGTTTTCAATTGCTCTCTGTAGCCACGTGCATAGCAATGAATTGTGTAAAACCTAAATTAGGCAGTGTGAAAGACTCACAGGAAGATGTCCATGCTTTAAACATTCTATCTATATGAGAGGGAACGTGGTCTGATCCCAGAAAAAACTTCTGCCCCATCACCTCGTGTGCCTTGCCCTTTCACTGCCACCCAGTGCCTCTTTTGTGTGACTGGGCTTTGGGCTGTCACAAGGTAATGGGAGTTAAGTTGTTTTAATTCTTCTTGTTCTCTCACTTAACCCTTCTATTACATACTTAAACTGTTCTAGTTTCAGGCTCTTCTCTTTTAGAAATCTGAACAGCTATTGATAAAACTTTTCACATGTTCTGAGAAATTTTATATGTTCCATCTTCTTTTCCTTTCTGTTACTTTTTGTGGGCACCTTATGAGGACTGAACTTGTTACTGCAGATAACAGCACTGGGAATTAAGTGCTTAGCTGGGAAGCCTCTCGGATCCCTTCTCATACAGATTTAGTTTGGGGCAGGATGGCAATCTTTAACACAGGCAGACGAGATCTTGCTTGCTGGTTTTTAGGTGAGTATTAGAGCCTTAGGTCCTAAATCAACCATGACATTCAGACTGGTGAGGGTTGGGTGGGCTGTGGAAAGGTTAGTGTTGGGCTAATTCCTTCAGGCAGTTTGAGGTATCTGTGGCAGCCGTTCTCCCTCCCTGTGTTGAATTGCTGCATGGTGTTGCCACATAGTGTTAAAGAGCAGCACACTGGAAATGCAGCAGTGGACACATTTCAGAGTCAGGCCACACCATGGGGTATGAAAAGCTCCCCAGCTTCCTTCAGGATGAAGAGCTGCTCAGTGGCCTGTGTTAGTCCCTGGGACATGTAATTTTGTGGTCTCTGAGAAGAGCAGGGCAGCTGCTGCAGTCCCAGGGAGTGCCTTTCTGGTCTAGTTAGAGCCTGTGACCATCAAATGCTCTCATTCATTTATTGGAGGGTGATAAACAGCATGGGAAATGCCTGCCTCAGTCAGGGCACATCCTTGCTCTTTTATGAATGTGACATCTTTAAAAGCATATCTGCTAATGTCACGAGAGACCCAGAGGAAATCCCAGCTTGCTCAGCTTGGAGCTAAGTTTCCTGAAAAGCAGCTGGATGCAAAAGATGCTCAGGTTTACAGGACTATTTGTACAGAAAATAAGCGACTTAAACAGCCTTCTCCACTAAAAAAAAACCCCAAAACTGCACCATCTGGGACAAAGCTCTGCTCTTTAGACATGGGTGTAATGCATTTGTGACTGCAGCAATGGATTTTTTGCCATATTTTTGTCACTGGCACAGCTGAGGCTATGGATCAAATAAAGAATCACAGTTCTTGCCACCTTGTCAGTTATCTTTGGGGTGGGAAGGAGAGGCTCACTGCTGCAATAAAATGGGCAGAAATCTGTCTGATTCAGGAGAGTGAGGTGCTTTGTGCCCTGAGAGCCCCTGTCTGTGTGGCTGTCTACCAGTGGTTCTCCACTCAGGCTCTCTGGTCTTCCAGGGAGCCAAACTCCCTCCAAAAGACCCTCTGATGAAAGGGAAACCTCTGTCCCTTTGCTGGCCTAGACCTTACAATTAAGGCACTATACACTCCTGAATAAGGGTGTATTCAGTCTGTCTCCTACCTTTTTTTCCCTTTTTTCCCCCATGGAAAAAAAAAAAATGAGCACATGCAACTCCCAAGAGCCGTGCTCACCAAGGCTGGCTGGAAGCTTTGGGAGCCACACAGGTGCTGCAATGAAAGAAATTGCTCTGTGCTGCTGCAGTCTTGAAGGAATTTGCAGCTGGGCTCCCAAAGAGGGGCCAGAAACCTCAGCCATTCCAAGCCCTGGCTGTCCTGGGGTCACTTTGCAGCAGAGGCATGGCAAGGCAGTGGTGGGGTCACAGCCCACGGGGGACAGGCTGCGTGTCCCACCCTGCCTTGGACAGGGCTCGTGCTGAGATTCCCATGCAGCTGGTGCTGTGCATTGTGAGCCATATGGCCAACACCATAAACACTGGCTCTAATTGTAGCTCTCAACCTGCCAAAGTGCAAAACAGGGAGAGTAATGGGGGACAGAGCTGGGGGTGGAGGGGGGGAGGAAATCAAACATTTGCCTAAAATAGACTCAGAAACAAGGAAAAGGAAAGGGGGAAAAAAAAGGCAGAGGGCTTCATTACACCAGTAAAAAAATTGCCTTCTCTGACCTCAGGCACCTGACTCAGCATTTTCTAAGTCGATATTTTACAGTAATAAAAGGGAGAGGGCACCAGGTGTGTGGGAAATGGTGGCAAATTTGTGTCTAAAAAGGCAGGGACATTTCTTCTAATGAAGGACTTTAGAGAATATGCTCCTAATCAAACTGCTAATAATAACCTTGTTTCTATAATTTGCCTTTTTTTCTGTCAAGTGGGGTTATGTGTGACAGAGATTTAGGGACTTTGGAGAGGGACTAGGCAATGCTTTCAGTTTGCTTGTTTTATTATTAACATAACATGAAGGAAAACCTGGTCCTGATCCTCCTTGCCTGGGTGTTTTGTCAATCTATTCCCAGCAAAGCTGATGCAAAATGACTACCAGGACAAAATGGAGATGTTTTTATATCTGTTCTGTAAAGATTTAAATGGACAAGATTCAATGCAAAGCACTGCTAAGCATGGGTTGTTTGGTCTCTTTCCCAAGGAAGAGAGGCACAAGAATAGTCACTCTGATCAAACTGGGACCCAGTACAAATATCAGAGCTACCCTGACATGAAATCAGATCCACAAGGTGGGAATTAGTCTCTGCATTTTGGCTTTGGTTCAGCCAGGTCAGGAAGGATCTCTACAGCCCCTGCTGAGCTACTTGCTCTGATGGGTGACATGAGGGCAACATCTCCCCCACATCTCTAAAGGGACAGCTCCAAATACAGCCAGAGCAACCCAAAAGGTGGTGGGGACTGCTAGGGCTGGGTACTCACCTCAGCCCTGACACACTCAGGGACAGGCTGAGTCCTTGTGATCCACTTTGCCCTGTGGTCCCCAAAACTTTGGAGGATATAGGAAACCATATTTCAGTTCCTTCAAATGGAAAGTTAATTAAAACTCAAGGAGAAAAACCTCCATCGGGAGCCAGCAAAACAGCAAAACAGGTAGACACCTCTGACTCTAATTTATGTGAGTTTAAAAGTAGTACCAAGATTGGTTTAATTACTTGGGAACAATGTATATCTCCTGTATTGCTGATCAGCTCGTTAGTGGTACACTTCTTTTTTTTTCCACTTCCAGTTGAAATTGATAATACATCCCTCACTCAAAACATTGTCTCCCAATCACCATGGTTACTGCCAGGTTTTTCCACAAGGACCAAGCATATTCATCTGTCAAGTATGCTAATGAGGAACGGACCCTGTCACACAAAGGAGCAGGCTATTCAAACATACACTTGCCAAATAATTGTACATGTCAAAAGAATGATGCTTGTTATTTGCCTAATATTATCCCCCAGAAGTGGGAAATAGTTCAGCTCTCAACGCAAAATGGCTTGCCCTTATCAAATAGGCAATTTGCTGATAATTTAGACTATTAGAGATCTTGGGGTGGGGAGACAAAGAGGGGGGGGTGGCAAATGTAAGTGGCCTTTTATAATTGCACTGAAAGCAAAATGGTGCTTTTAAGTGCCCCAGAGGTGCAGTAACAGGAGCATTGCAGGAGTGCTGATGGCCAATGAGAGGGGCTGCTCACAGCCTCTCCTCTCACCTCTGTCAGGTAGCTGCTGGTGGGTGGTTAATTATAATTTAGCAGGAACACTTTTCTCAACTGCATTTTTTTATTGCTATTTATCTTCATGATGGGCCAATTTCCCATTTGTCTATTTCGGTAATTAAGGCAAAGAAAAATGTTACTGTAGGATTCCTCTAACTTTCTCAGCTTCCAGCAGCTAGAGTTGTTGAGGCTGTGCTGATATATCTGCAGCCAAGGCAATGAAGTGGTCTCTTCCCTCACTCTGAGGTACTTAAAGACTCTTCCCTTTCAGAGCAGGTCATGGAAAGGCAGAGACAGCCCAGGGACTGAGTGACCTGCCAGAGGTAGGAGCTGTGGTTAGCACCTGCAGAAACTCCTCTTCACCATAGACAAATGCTAGCAGACCACAAACCTCACATCGCCTGTGCCACACGTGTGGAGGAGGAAAATCCTGGAACTCTGTTCTTTCAAGGTGAAAAACTAATTAACTTCTCTAAACTGCCTGAGAGGTCTAGAGCGTACAAGTGTCAAATATTCAGACATCTCTGTTTCTTTGAATGGGATGGGCAATACTCCCAGCATCATCTCAGGGTTTTCAAACATTGTTGATTCTATGTCACATAGCTTTTTAAGGAAACAAGAGAGATCACAGAATTTATTTATTCTTCTCCCAACTCTGCTTTTTCCTTTCTTCTTCCCAGAAAATGAGGTCTGTGCAGTTACAAGGTGCTGGCTGGAGACCCGGAGCATTGTTCACAGCAAGAATGCAGCATCAGCCTTCAGCCTGCAGTCTCCTGTGCTGTGTCCAGTCTGTGTACATGTCCTTGGCATCACTGGTGTCCTCTGTGCCATGTCCTGTAAAGAGACAGCTTCCTGACGATCCCAAATGTGCACCACGCACCAGTGATTTTGTCTGGGTGATATATGATGACCTAGAACCAGAAGGCACCTGAGCATCTTCCCTGAACTGTGTGTGTCCCCTCCAGCCTGCCTGGTCTGTGAAGAGTAGTGCTGCTCATGGCAGGCTGGGAGGGTGCAGTGCAACCTTGCCCTCAAAATGTGACATTATTTGCTGGATGTGGCTGAATGGTGACTCTCCATCCCTGGAAGTGTTCAAGGCCAGGCTGAGTGGGGCCCTGAGCCACCTGGTCTAGTGGAAAGTGATCTTGACTATGGAGGAGGAGTTGAAACTAAATAATGTTTGAAGTCCCTTCCAGCCCTAACAATTCTATGATTCTATGATGATTTTCCTTGATTGTGGATTCTGATTGCTGAGCCCCTTATGCTTGCTGTATGAGTGAAATGCAGTATTTTGCCTTGGGGAGGATGGGGAGACTTCCCTCCAGACAGTAAAATCTGCTTCTGTTTGCACTGGAGAGGTAAGCCCTTAAAATGCACACAGGGAAGGCAAGGAAATGTATGATAAGGAAGCTGAGTTTTGGGGCAACCAGTAAATTTTGTAGGGGATGAAAACAAGGATGGGTTACGGTTTGCTAGCCTGTGGTGTTTCTTGTAGGAAAGACTAATTTTCTAATGAGCACAAAGAAGAGAGGGAAAAAGCATCAACTAACAAACAACCTAATCGGCTATTAAAATATTTCCAAGCAGTGAAATTAATACAATTCCCAACTCATAACTTATTTGCCTCTGTACAAAATTAACATAGATAAATAAATTAAAAAAAAATAACCTCACCCAAACTGCTTCATAATAAAATGTGATCATAGCAATAATAAGACGCTTCAGTGCATGAATTTGGTTGTATTAATTCACCTCTGGTGTAATTGACAGCTCTCAGCCTTCAGCTTTCCTCTGAACAGCTCACTACAGCTGAATTATTATACCTGGCACTTCAGACTCTTCCAAATCTCATTGCCTAATTGCGTTCTCTTCTAGTAGGTGAGTGTTAAACTCAGACATTAAAGGATCTCTGCCAATTACCTGAAGCTCAACATTTGATCTGTCTGAAAATCTCACAGATCCGTGGGGGACTGCTCCTCTGTCTGCATCTCAACTGCTGCCTTCTCTCCTTGCTTAGTGCTGTGTAAAATGAGAGTATTTCTACTCCTGGTTTTAAGGGTATAAAAAGAGTGAATAATAGAGGGAATTCATGCAAGAAATGCAGACCCCCCTCTACCTATTCAGAATTAGAGCTAGCATTAATCCAGCAGCAGCTGCTAATTATGTAGGATTTGTAGGAAAATTTGCTCTCTTTGTCTTCCCGTTGCTGGTTTTACAGATATGATCTGACCAGTGCCTCTGTGAGATACCCTGCAAAAGAAGCAGCTTTTCTGGGATTATGTCCCCATTGCATTGCTTCTTCTGCTTGTAGTCCACTGATGTGTTTCAGCCCGTGGTCACTGTAAAGTCTGTGTGGCTCAGCAGTGCATTGGAGACCCTTGTTTGCAAACCAGTCAGTTAAATTAAGAAGCTTGATTCTCATTGCTGTGTGATGACATCTTCAATTTAGCTGGTGCCCCACTGAGGAAGTAAACAAACAATAAAAGTGTCACAATTCCTTCTAGTTCCATTAGACAAACAAGAAGTTTATTCAGTGTTTTGGCAAATGAAAATTTAAGCAAACTGTCAAGGGAGACATTTTCCCCATCAGATGCTTTCTGAGAGGGGATTATAACAAGAAAGAGCTATCACCCACCATGTCATTAAAAACAAAGGCTCCTGTGAACCCCTTTTATTAAAGATTAGCAGCTCTGATTACAGACTTGTAGGCTGAGCTGAAGACAAATTAGAATATCTTTTGCCATGGGATAAGTTGCAGTATCCTCGTGGGCAGCGAGACTATTGCAAACAGCACACTCCTGAGAAGAGACAATTTTCACCTCTGGCCATTCATTCTCTGCCATTTAGAAACAGCCTGGTGATCTGTCTAGACCTATTTGCTCTCAAACACCAACACTTCACCTCCTGTGAATCTGTTGTATGATTCCAGGTGAGACCAGTTGTTTATGCAATCAGGAATACCAGATTTTTGGCTTTTGTGATAGATAGCCCTTAGGTCTACTTAGAAAGTCTTGCCAAGCCAAGTGCCAAGGAGCTCTGTCCCAGCAGGGTCAGGCAGGGATGCTAATGCAATTCTTAGGAAGTCATGCAGATTCAGTCTTCAATGCCATGTGATGGCCACAGACTTGGTGCAGACTTAAAGATCCATCAGATTAGTTGTGAGCTGCTGACTTTACTGAACAGTGAACATGGAGCTCCTGCTCATGCCCACCTCAGTCTGTGCACACATATTTAGATGTGTGTGTACACCCTTCTAAGCAGCAGAGATATTCTGGGCAGCCCCAGGGACAAAGCAGAAACTATTGCAGAAGGGATGTTTGTCCTGCCTGGGATGGCTGTGCAGTCTTCCATGTGATAGAGACAGCCTTTCTGGGCTCCCAGGTTGTTGTCTTTACACTCAGCACAGGAAAAGTATATCTTTGTGGGTAAAGGAGAAAATAGCTCTCGAAATAGTCCCCTGTGAGATACCATGGCTCCCAAGGGTACCCGTGGATCATGGATAGGATGGTTTGGATCTCTGGATCTATAACTTTATGGGTGATGTAGGGATTAATTCTCGTCGTTGGGCATCTCCCTGCAATTCTCTCTCCTTCGTGCCTCTATCCCTGCAGGTGAGCACTGAGCACTGGGACTGAGCTGCCCTCTCCTGTTGTCTGTGCACAGGAGTGGGAATAGGCTAAATTCTGCACTGCCTGGGAGAGAAGTGATCTCATTTCCATCTGTTCCACAACCATGCAGGAGTTTCAGCTGCCACCATAGGAACAACCACTCCTGATAGAGTAGGTGATATTTAAGAAGTGATGCTTCACTTGGTTGTGTGGACTGACCTCTCCTGGATATGAAGGACCACAGAGCCACTATCCATTTCACAATACTGCTTCCCCTTCTCTCCCCTTCCCTTTCTAGGCTCAGAGGGGAATGATGGCAGTGAGGAGCCAGAGCAGGAACTGTGGTAACATTTAAAGAGCAATAAGCAGAATCCTGTGCACACAGGAATGGCAAATGGCATGGAGAAGCAAAATCCACCAAAACAAATCATGATGTCATGTACAGGATTCCTCTCCTCCTTTCAGTGGTCTATAAATGTGATCTGAGTTCTCAGCTGTTTGTGCCAAGGTATTTCCAGGTGATACCTTCAGAGGATTGGGTAGGATGAGCTTGCCCTACCTGTCTTCATGTGGACTGAATCTAGATCCCTGTAAGAAAAGGATAACCAAGTCTATCTGTGGTTAACCTGTCATTTCTGTAACCCCTCCACAATCCAACCCTTACCCATGTCACCTGATAAATTCCCTTCCCTCAGATTCCTTCAGACCTCCAGCTTCAGACCTATGCATACTCCTACACCTCCGCAGAGACACTGCTCCAGTCCTCTGGCATATCCTAACAGGATGCTCCCTGTTCCCAGCCTCAGACTTTGCTTTAATAACTTTGCATCAGCAGTTCCAGTGCTGCTATCCCAGTGCCTGTAAGTGCCTGTTTTTACAAAAGCACCACTGGCAGAGTTCCAAAACACCAACCATGAGCTGCAATTACCAAAGATGTGCCTGTAAGCCTTCCTGGGGCTGGAGAAAGGATTGCATTTGAGATGAGCAGATACTGCAGCAACCCTGCTCCAGCTGGACACATCCATTGACAGGAGCGAGCACAGCCACTGCAGGGACAGACCCTCAGCTCCTCGGGTCCGGGGGGGCCATCTGGTTTTGTGGGGAGCTGTTCTCCCAGACACTTTTCCATCCTGAGCAGGCAGGGGACAGCACACAAGGAGAGCCTTTTTTTAGCAGCAAGAACTCATGGTGGAATGAGCCCTGCCTCTTGCACAGTCACAGCATCAGTCTTTGTTTATGCACTGAACTGATGAGCAATTAACTTGGAGACAAGACATTATATGCAGAGCACAGGACTGTAATGCGCTTTCTATTAGGCCTGCCTCACATTTCCTATTATTACATGCCACTTTCTGTTGCACCTTTCCCAAATTGTAACCACTCAGGCTGAAATCTTCCCTCCTGGGTGTTGCCTCAGGCTGGACTGATCATATTTTGTGAGGAAAGTTTATATATGCCTTCGGGGGATCCCTAGTAGGGATGTGCAATCTTTGCTAATGGCTCTGAATGACACAGGGAGAAGAGGACATGGGAGACGCAGGAGAAAATGCTAATGCAAACCAGGGAGTGCAATTATGCTGGGATGGAGCTAAGCTGAAGGCAAAGGGGTCTTGTAGAGAGGCCTCTATGATTTTCTGCTGCATGTTCTTTGTTCATAATAACTGAAAGAGTGGTCCTTCATTGTCTGGTCATGTCTGGTTACATTTTTCTGGATGTAAATTATAATACAACTTGTCTGACCTCAGTGTCATCATCCCCAGAAAATTGCAACTGGTTCTCACACTGTTATTATGGAATGCACTGCAATCCAGGGGAGTCATTCTCCCTCACCTTCCATTACCTATGCCTTCCCCTGCTCCTGAAAAGGCTGAAAGCTTTCATTACTGTGTGGCTGAAAAAGTGCTGTGGGTTAAAGCAGCAAAAGGTGTGTGCTCCACACGAAAAGGACAACAGGTATGTCCATGCAGGGGCATGGACAGAAGTGGTCAGTAGAAAAAAATGGAGGAATTTGCTTCACTTTTTTCACTGTTCATCCTTATTGGGAAAAGCATTGAGGCAAGATTTTATAGCAAGATCCCAGTAACTTTACCTTGGATATTTGGCAGAAGGTCTGGAGCAGAATGATCTCCTATGGCTCCATCAAGCTGCTACTCCTCCATGTCCCACCAAGCATCAGTCAGCAGAGGGGATTACACAGACTTGAGTTCAGGTGACACAGGCTCAGAAAGAGAGAAGGCATCACAGTGGAAGAGATGCTGGTTTGGCCCACCAGGGCTGTAGGGTTGCTGTGTTGAAAAACATTGCTCTGGGCAATGGACTTGGGCTATGCTAAGGAGAGAGGGGATTTCATGTACTGGGGAAGCTGATCAGGCAAAGCAAAGAGCCTGGTGAAAGAGACACCCATGGGCAGACCTTATTTCTGCAAGCCCCTGAGTTATTTGGAGGAAGTGGCCCCCTAAGAACAGCCTCTGGATTGTTTGTGTTGGGATGCTGCCATCAGGTTTCCATTGCCTCCCCAGCATGGACACTCCCAAAGCCAGTGACCCCATTCTCAGAGGTCACCTCACTCTCTTATTAATCTGAGCTTTCAGTCCTGCAACAGACGTACACATGGAGAAGGTAATCCCAGGACCCTCTTTTCTTTCTCTTTATGGGAATAGCTCTGAGCAAGGAGGGTGAGGACAGAGAAACTCACATTGCTTTAAACAAATATGAAGTCAGATGCAGCAGGGAAGAAAAGAAAAGCTAAATTATTCCTGCAGCATCTCTGCTCCCTATGTGAAGCACAGCCTGTTAATGCTTCCCATACCTCCCACCTCCCTCCCCAAACTAGATGAGAAACAAACCCATTATCTGAAGGACATTTGTCTAAAATTCCCCTTTTGTGCTTTGGCTATCTGGGACCTGCAGCTGTCACTTCCCATTCTTCTTGTAATTGCTCCTACTACAGCTAATAATGCATTTATCAAGCAGAATTTACTTATTTATTTATTTGTCTCCCTTTATTATTTTTATTATTTAGGTATAAAATAGGTCTTTTTCTCCACACTGCTTCATCAAAAATCTATAGTCTTCTGAAGAAGCAGTAGCTGCTCTGTGCTTCTTCCTCAGCTGCAGTGAATTAGTTTATTAACATATATTGTGGCCCTGCAGCAACCTCTGGGATGTGGGGTTTTCACCTGATCATGTCACCCCTTCCCATGATAGCTCCTAAAGTTAAGCTCTCACAAGGGGACAAAAAGCAATCCAAAAAGCAATTTGCTTGGCTGACAATTTCTTCTCTCCCCAGAGGTGTGGTCGTGGATATTTGTGCATTGGAAGGAGTGTGGAGTCAGCCCTTGCCAAACGTTTGCTGCAGTGGAGCTGGGATCAAGGGGCTGTGATGCTCCAGGGCTCTGGTGACAGCTACATCTGACGGGCGAGCTTCATCTGCCCAGGGCAAGCAGGACTTGGACACCTTGGAGGGGGCAGCCCGTGACCTGTGGCTCTGCAGGCTCCGTCTGGACAACTCAGCTCCTTGTTCTTGCCTCCCACCTTCCTTCCCCCTGTTCTGATGGGGAGCCTTGGAAATGCTTCTTTGCTTTGGGAACACCAAGCTTCTATGCACATTTTGGAGCAACCACTGAGGGTTTGAGGGAAGAGTTTATCAAACACACATGCATCCTGCTTTATCTAATTACCTTCTTCTCTGGGCAAATAATGGTTCTCTTTCACTGGTTTTTTTGAGATTTGATAGGAAATGAGCTGAATCACGAAAACTTCAGGTCTCCTACAACTTTACTAATCTCCCCCATTCAAGAATTATCTGCAGAGCCCACCCCCAAAAGCAAAATCTTCAGCTACCTCCTACTTCTGTCTCTGGAATATTTACTTTGAAAGTTGTACACCGAATGAGTAATGGGGCAGAGGTGAAAGGCAAAAAATTGTGCTGTCATGCAATTTGCTCTTGCAAATTAGGCAACAGAATTGCAAAAAGAAACACGGAGATGGATGCTAAAAGGACAAAAAATCATTCAGTTGCAAAGTAAAACATCTGGAACACCAACTTCCCTTTCATTTAAACGAATATTGTAGCAGGTGCTCAGGTGCTTGAGATCTCAAAGAGAGATGAAGGAAAGAGTTGTTCTGACATCTGTATGGACATTGTTGAATCTTCAGGTCTCTGGGGCTGAGAGGAAATTCACTTCTTTTCTCCCTTGGAACCATAGTGTATAAACCTGAAAAACACAGGGTATATATATCTTTCAGATATTCCTCTGCTTTTGCCTCCTACTCCAGAGTTTTCAGGATGGAGTGATTTCCCTGACCTTTTCAGTTGTGTGTGCAGGAGGGCAAAGAAGAGCAGAATTCAGCCCATCAGATTTGCAGGTACAGGGGCTTGGCCAGTTGCTCAGAGATGCTTCTGACTCCCAGTCTGGCTGTTTAATTCAGGAACCAGTTGGAACAAACAGACTTTGAACTATTCATTAACCAGAATTTTTGTTCAGTTTTCTGGATGAGAACTGGATGGATCCATAAAAAATAGATGTGTATTTGGACTAGGGGATCCAGGATTTGTGAAAAATTCCCTCTGAGATGAAGGAGAGCCAATTCTCCCAGGCAGTGAAAGACCTCTAAAGAGGATTTACCTCAGCTGTACCAGCAATGCTCTGCAGTCCAGGTTCTCTCTGCTTGGTGACCTGGGAGTTATGGAATCACTTTTTCAGAGGGAAAGAGTTCAAAAGACTAAGTCATTCTGCAGTATGTGACAGGCACTGCCTTACTTACCAAGCTGAGGATTTTATCTTGGCAAGCCTTGGGGACATTTACCCCCTTACTGGCTCAGGTGTTTGTGCCTGGCACTGCAGATGTGGTTTCTGGGACTGAACTCCCTCTGCTCCTCCCCCTCCACTGCTGACATGCCAACAATCCTTCCTAACAGCAGGATTCTGAGATGTGTTCAGATGTGTTATCTTCCACCCTTTGGTATGCTATTTTGTATGCAGTTTCGATTCCATGAGTAAAGATATGCCTCTCCTCCCTACCAGGGCACAATGGACATCACAGAGGAAAGAGGGGCTCCTCTCCCCATCCTTCCTCACTTTGTCACTTCATCACTTCAGGACTTCCAGCCATACATGTGTCCTGCAAGCATCATCTGCACTGTTCAGCAGAGATGCCACTCGCTTGTACTACGTTTGTGTAATGCAGCATTTCACTTGTCCTGAGGGAAAGCAAAAAATCAGAGCTTTGAGGTGAAGTCGTGTGTGTGCCCTGGATTGCTAAATGGCTGTGGGTTGGTACAAGCTGTGATGGCTGGGAAGCACTGCTGAACAACGAGCTCTTGGATTGCTGAAGGGAGAGGAGATGGGCTCACTGTGCACTGTGGTGTTCAATTTTATCTTTCCTTTCCCCAAGCACAGGGAAAACATGGGGAAATGTTGCTGTGTTTGTTGGTTTTGGTTTTAGTTAGTTTAATTTGCTTGTTCCCCCTGCAGCCACCATGGTCCTTATAAAGCTAATTCTTGGATAATTTTTAAAGAAAATGAGAAAAAAGTCTCTTCTAAGCTCTGGAAAAAGAAACTTAAATGAGAAGCTTACTTTCCTTTGATAGTAAAGCTAGATGGACTAGCTCATAATCATTTTATTGAATTACAGGCATGGAATAGCCAAATAATTTTGCAGCTTTGTCTGTTTTGGTGAATGGGTTCTGTTTTAAAATACTTAAAAAGTTTTCCTCAAAGTAGGAAAAAAAAAAACCACTAAGTTTTTTTTTTCCAATATGAATGTTTCATAGAGCTACAATAAGTTTCCCAAAACCTAAAATTAAATTATTTGTTTCTAGTTGAGTAAAATGTTGCCTTTGACCCAGAATGAGTTATGGCCAAAATTCCAACAACTTTGGACGAGACAGTGAAGAGCCTCCAGCACTGAGAGCCAGCAATCAGTCCTCTCTCTCTTTTCATTTTAATTCAGTTATTTTATTTTCAGGAACACCAATTTCACCCAGAAGTGTAACAAAGCAAAAGAAGTGCTTAATCAGAGGTCTTTTGTCATAGCCCATTTAGATCCCAAAAGGCAGATTACAGAGGATAATCTTTAAAAGCCAATGCAGAGTGGAGATCTCTGCAGTTGCTCAGGATCTGTTCATGCAGTTTGTGACGTGCTGAGGAACTGCCTTGCTCAATCAGGGTGGTTTATTCCTCTCTACCTTCCTTTCCTGCCTCATTTTCAACAGCTGTAAAGCAGATAATCTCTCACTTGCCTTCACATCCACCCTAACTGACCTGTATCCTTTTCACACACTGGGTAAAGTGTGATCACAGCTAAGTGATAGCCATTAGACTCTATAAAATTAGGATTAGTCAGGATGACTTCCTACATTAGATCAATTTAAGTCATTGGCTGGTGGGAAAAAAGTGTGTTTCTCTCTTCTGTTAGCTGGGATATGGTTTGTTTTTTGTGACAGCATGGGGTGCAATTGTAGTTTTTCTCTTAAAGTCATTGATTCTGCCTTCTACCTGCATCCTCTATTGCACCTGCTGCTTTCCAGCCTGAGCTTCTCTGTTTACCCTGGGTAGAGATCATCTGAGGTTAATGTCTGATGGGCAGATAGGAGGTTTTGGGAAGGCAATTCTGTGGCAGAAACTTCTGTAACTAACAGGAGCAGACTAAGGCAGGGTTCTTGGGGACTTGTTCTGGCAGCAGCCCAAAGGCTTTTTGTGTTCTTGACTGGAGAGAGGAGAGCACAAACCTGGTGAGCCCCAGGGATGGGTGGCTGGGCACAGCAAGAGGAATCATGTCTCCCTCAAATGCCCCCTTGGTCCTGGGGGAGCCTTGTTGCCCCAAACCAAGCCTGGTTTCATTTTGCTTGAATGCACAGATTCCACAAGCCTGAGCACCACCCAGCAGGTGATCCCATTGTGGTCCAAAGGGAAGCAGCTCCTTACTGAAGGTGGTGCAGACATATTCCAGGTTAGAAATCTCTCCTAAGCAGCTCGTGGAACATCAGCACCCTGCACTCCTGATCCTACCCTGATCTCCAACTCACTCAGTGAGGACTCAGTGTCCAAGCAGCCAGGGACTGGGGAACAGGGGGGAAGGCTGGGAAGGACGTGGGCTGCTCAGCATGAACAGGGCTGGTCCTATTCAATCATAGCTTTACAGCAATTTTATTAAATTAATCAGAACTCTAATTAAATCAAATTACCCATGTCCTCAAGGAAAGTGACCCGTGTACCCCTGCCCTTCACCAGCTGGAGACACCACTAGGGCACAGGGCTGACATGGGCCCTCCCCAACTGGCTGGACCAGTCCCTCTTCCTGGCACTCCTCTTCCCACTCAGAATATTCCCATCTTCCAGCCAGAGACCAGACACAGCCACAGGCAGAGGGCTTTCTGAGGACCCTGAGACCCTCTGTGTATCTGCCAGGACCCAGGTGTGTTGAGGACTCTCTCAGAACCCTTGGGAAGAGAGGAGGTGCCCAGAGAGAAGCTCTTGGGGCCAGTTCCAGGCCGGGGACCCTGGGGTTCCAAGGTCATTCCCACCGAGCACTCTGCCATCTCCCACAGTTGCTCTGTTTGGATTGTCTGCTTGAGCTCTTCCCACTGCAGGATCCCAGCCACGGCAGGGAGGGCTTCCCTGGAGACTGCAGAGCAACAGGCAATGGGACATGGCCCCAGGGCTGGGGAAGGGGATCAGAAATCCCCCTCCTCTTGGCCGGGCTGGTACCTGTCCCGTGATGCCATGGAGGTCAATATGCTGCACACCAGTTCCCAGGGGACTCAGCCAGCACAGCAAGCAGGGTGTGCAGGTTCTGCACATCTGACACTGGGTGTGCTCCAAGCACTCCTGGATGCCTCTCACAATGCTTGGCACCTGGAGAGGACACAGCCTTGTCCTCAGTGTCCCTTTCCAGCCCTCTCTGCTGCCTTCAGGTGGCTTCAGGGACATGAGACTGCTGGGTTTGGGATGGAGGGAGGATGGAGTCCCCCTTCAGCCCCTGGCAATAGGCTGGCTCAGCCCTGCACACCTGGGCACCCTTTGGGACATCCCTGGTGCCTTCTGGTGTGTCCCAGAGCCCCCTGTTCAGATACCCTCATGTGTTCTCAAGACATTCTTCTCATCATACTGCAGAGCCTGGTGTCTGCCCCTCACTGGCATTAAATGAGTCAGATTCACTCTATCCTAACAGAAGTCATCGTTTTTTGCCACCACAGCTCTTCCCCCTGCCAACCAGAAGTCCTCATTCAGAAAAGGGGACAAAGAAAAGGAACTTCCTTATGCTGAGTTGGCCTTTTCTGAATGTGGAAGCTCTCAGCAATGAAGATTCCCCTCTCCTTGTTTTTTGGCTCACTTTGGTCATGAGCCATGATGGAGAACAATGTCTTACAACCACAGCCTCTTCCCCACTCTGCACATTGCCTCGGTGTGGTCCACTCAGGACCCCTCCCAAGACCTTCATCACCCCTCAGGTCCCTCTGAAGGGGCATATCCTTCCTCTCTGCTCAGCCACTTCCTCCCAGTGGGGTGAAACATGCTGCAGAGACCAGTCTAGTAAGTCAAACTCATACAAATTTTTTAGAGCTTGAGACACTGATATCCTTATCAGACTCCAGACTCAGCAGCTTGGGTCTATTTCTAACACAAAGCAGAGAATTTTGCCTAAAAGCTATTGCTGTTTCCTGGAGAAGAAAGAAATTTTGTGTCTTGACAGTCCTGGGGCTGAGCTAACACAGTTATACCAGAGATTTCTCCTCCCAAAGTCCTTTTAAACTCCGGAGTCTGTGTTTATTCAGTGCTTAGCCCAAAGGGGGCTCATTCTGTGTTGGCCCTTTGGCACTGCAGCAATAAACAGGATTAATAACTGGAGTCAGCAGGGCTTGGTACCTGTTAGAATTTCCCGTGGACTATGCAGAAGGTGCTGTTCCTACAAGCATCCTGGCAGTGAATTATTTATGGGCAGCATAAGGCTCGCAGTGCTTGCCAGTTTATTAGATTTATAACTAGCTGTGCTGGGTCCATTGAGTGTGTCTGTGCATGTACGAGCATGTTCCTGTTCAGCTGCTCCTTGCCAATGCCCTACTAGTTAGGGAAGATCTGCTCACACACATTTCCAACATAAACACAAAACTTTGTGACTCAGATGTGAGAAAATCTTGGAGAGGCAAAGGATTGTTACTAAGGAGAAGAGCTTGTTAGGATACCTCGATTGAAGATAAAAACTTTCATTCAAACACAGGCTGAAAAACAGATTATTTGAAGGGTGAAAAAGTTTGGTTTTCTTCCCAGTTCCACAGCTTGCAAGAGACCTACCAGTGTGGGTTTTATCTGGAAACGTGTGGACTTCTGATTTCTTTTATGGCTTTTGCATCTTTTTTATACCCAAGGGTGGTCAGTTCACTGTGTGTGTTGGAGAGGATTTTAAACACAATTTTCTCTTGAAACCCACGGATAGGAGCGCTTGCCTTGCAGCTAATGTCTGCTATTCCAGTTCCAACAGATCTCAGAGTAGGTGTTATTAAAGGCTCAGCTTTTCCTGTGCTCTCTGTTATGTCAGTGCTGTGATGTTCCAGGAGAGTCATCGCTGCATGTGAAGGCGCTGGCCTGGGGCCATGAATCTCTACAACACCTCTCTCTGAAGAAGCACAGGTGACTTGCTAACACCAGAGGTTCTGCTCTGAGGCAGGAAAGAGGTGACAGGAGCAAGTCCTTTATACATGCAAATAATCTGGGCAATGGAGCAAAACTTGCCGTGGCTGGAGCAGAACTGACTGAAAGCAGAATGTTCTGCAAAGTTTTCTGTGAGCCCTTGTCAGCTCTGGCTGGTGTAGAGAGAACCTGTTTGAGCTGTTCAATAAATTGGATGGTTTAAATAATGTATGGACTGTCATTCTGGATTCATGAAAACAGCTGTGTGAAGCACTGACTTGTTCAGCCTGCAACAGGTTCCTTTTCTTTAAAAAGTTCTCTTCACTAGGCATCAAAATCTCACAAATAACTTTTGGATTCTGCTTTGGAGGGCTTCTAGCTAGAGTTGAGCAGACTACTGTGCATTTCACAGCTCTGTTTTCATACTGTCTAGCTTAAGTTTGGATTCTTTTCTTTTCTTTTCTTTTCTTTTCTTTTCTTTTCTTTTCTTTTCTTTTCTTTTCTTTTCTTTTCTTTTCTTTTCTTTTCTTTTCTTTTCTTTTCTTTTCTTTTCTTTTCTTTTCTTTTCTTTTCTCTTTTCTTTTCTTTTCTTTTCTTTTCTTTTCTTTTCTTTTCTTTTCTTTTCTTTTCTTTTCTTTTCTTTTCTTTTCTTTTCTTTTCTTTTCTTTTCTCTCTTTTTTGTCTCGTCTCCTCTTCTCTTCTCTTCTCTTCTCTTCTCTTCTCTTCTCTTCTCTTCTCTTCTCTTCTCTTCTCTTCTCTTCTCTTCTCTTCTCTTCTCTTCTCTTCCCTTCTCTTCTCTTCTCGTTTTTCTGAGTTTTTTTTTTTTAATCTAATAGTCAGTTAAAGAATCTCTCTGCCTTTTCCCCAACAAAATGACCAAGTGAATCTTTTTCACATTCCGACTAAGCTCTCAACCTTTTTCTCCATCTTCAAACACTATTGCTATTTGGACTAGAGTTGTGTATCAAGTCTAGAGATCAACAGATCACTGGGCCATGGGTCTACACCCTCATCCCCTGTCACTAAGTAAAGTGATAAGAAATTCAAAATCCAAGAGATTATTCCAAGGAGGGAGAAAGAAGAAACATTTATTTTAGTGCTACAGGAGGGAAATGGAGTCACAGAGGCAGTGAATTGCATTCCACTGCAGAGGAAAAAGGTAGAGATCCTGTATTCTGGTGGTTCAATCGTGTTGTCATTTGGTTTTTCTCTCTTCGTTACTCCAGATTTGATGATGATTGATGGTGATGATGATGGTGATGATGATGATGATGATGATGATGATGATGATGATAAGGGAGGACTTCCATAGGTCACCTCTGATTGCCAAAAGATGCTTTCAGAGGACTGCTCCATAAAGCTGTGCTGCCCTGCCCAGGGCTCTCTGGTGTATCCAAAACCAGGATAACAATGTCATTAGGGCACCATCTTTTCCATATTGCTCTACCCTGCTCTCAGTGCTCTTCTAGGCTGCCTCAGGGTCCCTCAGTCAGACCTGTGCCTTTATCCCTGTATCTCCATAGCTGGACCTGCCTTACCTTCTGGGAGTAAGTAAGGACAACAGCAAACCCTCAGCATCAGAGATGTCAGAGGAGAAGAGTGGCTCATAGAAGCATTTGAAGGCACGGAGTGGCACTGTGCAATGGAGAGAAGCCACTCAGTCAAAGCTGGTTTCAGTATCTACAAGTGACTTAGTCACGGTGGGATTCTTCTACAGTCAATGGGGAAAAGAAGAGCTCTCAAGGGTGTGATTCATGTGACCTACTTTAGGCATCTACTTTGGAATGAGATGAATTACACCTCTGGCTCCATTGACTGTATATTGATGAGATGTCTGCCTACTGTAAGAAAGGAGCTTTGGGTGACTAGCTTAAACTTAGAAGCCTGAATTTAATCAGATTAATTCACCCTATATGTCTACACATGCTCCAGCTCTCTGTCTTGTTGCTGTGTGGACATAAAAGGAAGAGCCTTTTCTTTTTCTTTGTGAGACTGCAAATAAATCAGATTCAGAAAGCATTCAAAAAAGAGCAGCAATGTGAGATAGGGCTAGTATGTGCAGGAAACTGGGCAGGGAAAGGTATTAGCTTCTCTTGTCTGCCCTTGGAACAAATTCACAGGAATCAAGGGAAATAAAGGTGATTTTGTGCCCAAAAATAAAAACTAAATATATGTTGGTGAAGTGAGGTTTCCTGGAGTCTTCTGGCCATTTGCCACAGGAAGAAAAAAGGTCCTCCCCTCCCTACAGAGACATTTTTTCTTGAAGGTTTGGACAATTACTGCATTTTACCTTCTCTACCACAGCGTGAATGCTTTCTTCTTTTTAACAGTTTGTCTATGAGTATTTTAGCTTCAGTTTAATATGAGAGGATTGATGTTTGCACTCCGTGGAAAGGTTGTATAGGGTGGTGTTTCTGCTTGTTGCAATAAGACTATTGAAAAAGATGCCTCAGACAAGTAGGTAGGAGGGATAATAATGAAAAGTAGTATGTTCTCTTCCTCCACTACAAAAAAATCCAAGCCCCCCCCCCAAAAACAATCCTCCTTCTCCCCTTCTAAAAACCCCAAAACCCACAACCAGTTACAAAGAGAGGCTAAAAAATATTGGTGGTGCAAAACGATTGCCATCATGAAAATCGAAGTCCTACCAAAACAGAATGATAACGCTTTGTGTTCAACCCTCCCACTGGGAATAAAAGGAATTCTCAACTATTTGCCCCATGACTCTGACAAAAGTGACTCGAGTGCTTCAATCGAGATCTATAAAAGAGTGCCTTGTTCCATTTATTTATTTCGATGCCCACCTCCTCAGGCAGATCTGAGCTCCTGGAAGATTTCATCTACCACCTTGAGGAGGCACAATAACGCCAAAATAATAAATTCCAAAGGACACTGTCACAAAACTATTTCTTTTATTTTCACAGTTCTGCTTTGCAACTGCTCAGCCAAGACCAGCATGGGAGCCTGACATCAAGACAGCATTGCCCTACAGGGCCATGCTCAATGCTGGCAGAGGAAGGGCTGACAGGGACAGTGTCTGATCAGCTTCCCTCATACTCCAGGTTTCCTTCCAAGCAAGGTTAAAACCATCACTTCTTTAGACACATATTGCCACTTCCCACTTTTCAGATTCAATCATTGATTATCAAGAGACAATTTTCTCTCCTGTTGTCCTATGGGAATCCATATTGGGACAAATGTGCTTTTCTCCACCGAAGTGGTGGGCTTGATTTCGGTCTTGTTTCCTCAGACTTCAGCAGAAATTGTAAGGCTTGGATTAGACAGAGCAATATCCTTGGGCCATGCCAACTCTCTCTTAAACTCTGAATACTATCCCAGGTCTCTTCAAGTTGAGGACACAGAGAGGCCTCAGAGTTTAAGGTCAGTGGTTTTGTCCCTGGAGGCAGTGATTCCAGATTGCCTCTCCATTGAATACTATGGGAATATGAAAGGCAGCCAGGCTCCAAGTCAGGAACATGAGTGTCTCTCCTAATCATCCCTCACCCATGCAGAAGTCACTCCTGGCTGAAATCCACCTGCCATTTCATTTCTCCCTGTCAGTGGATTAAACTGGGCTCTCTCTGATTTATCTTGGTGTGCAGGGTCATAGAAGGCAGGGAGTGAAAATGCAGGTTTTTTTTAGCTGCACAGCTTTATACCAGAAGAATCCATATTCTGCAAAAGCATGGACTCTGCTTTTTAATGGCTTATTTCTTTGTATCTATTTTTATATATTTGATCTCTTTCACTTTGAAAAATATCAGCAGCAAAATACATCAGGGCTGGCTGCATAGTGAAATGGGTGGAGGGCTGCAGAGATGGATTGCTGGTGCCAGAGATCTGCCTGATAAGATGGGTAACTGCCAGATAAGACAGAAGGTTTGAACACAGATCTGCAGATCTCAGATGCAGAAATTTAGCTCTTTCACTTTTAGTCATGCCTGTGTAGGTGAACCTGGTCAAAAAAAGGTTGTGTTTCCAAGGACCTTTGTGAGTGTGACTTCCCCTGTCTACATGAATTACTTTGCAACAGTCAGCTTTGATCTTCTAAACGACTCCTCAAGGCTATGGACAGATCCCTTTAAGGCTTTCTGCAGATTATTAAATGTAATGTACCTATAATTTTAATATCACATCCTGCTCAGAACTCATTAGAGCTCAAAAAGGGCATAAGTAGCAGTGAAACTCTTGTTCTGATCTTAAACCAGCCAGTAGAATTAAATGATTTAGATGTAAGATTATCTTCTAGCAAACCAAAGCAAAAACTGCAGAGAACTGCCCATCCCCATCACCTGGAGAGGGAAGGGGACCACAGGGACCCATGAAAGACACTGCCACATCTGCTGAAGGACGAGCCACTGCCCAGGACCAGCCTTCCCGGCTTCCTATTCCATTGTCAATCCTCAGTGGCTCCATCACTGTGATGACATTTCTCCTGACTGATACCCCATGTCATGGACATGAGAATCTGCTCCCTCTACACTTTATGAGAAGCCAGGTAAAATAATTCCACCATGCCTTCCTTTTTATGAAAATGGAGCAAAGCGTGGCACACAGACATTCAATCTCCCATCGGAGATAAAGTGCCTTCATTTACTAGCTCAGAAAATCAATACCTGTGATTTGATATGAGCATTTATTTTCACTTAACTCCTTTCTATCACTGAGCCATTGGGGGAAGGCAGGAAAGCTTCATTTAGTGCAGCAGGATTTGCAGCGAATGCTGCTGAGTGAATTGCATTTTTCTGTGTGTACACATTCATCTGTCTTTCTGATATTCATTGTATGTGTCTCTGCCATTCCCAGTAGGATCAGAGAAAGGTTGTGTCCAGCGAAAAGGCAAATCTTGGACCTTGGGCAAGTCTCTTGTGCTGTGGCACTACTGCCCAGCAGCTCTTTCAGTATGAGCCTGTGTGACCATCCCCCTGAGCTGGCAGGGGACAGGAGGGCTCTCAGGGGCTCTCGGGTCATTCCTGGAGCCATGGAGTCTGATCCACAGAGGAAAGACTCACATCTTTAATTTAAGAGGAACAGTGTAAGAAATTCTAAGTGGGAGCTATATGGGAGAGGTCAGGAAGAAGAAGAGAATGTGAATCAAGTCCTTTCCATGCCAGGACAGCAGAATCCAGGGATGTGTGTCACTGGTGTGTACTGCCTGTTCTAGCCTCTGGCTGTAACAGCTGTGTGCCCCACCAGGGACAGTCCCTTCCAGTCACTTCATGGGAACCAGTCTGGTTTCCAAAGCTCCCTGTGGCCGTTCCCAAACACCAGAGGAGTCCTCCCAGTGGAGCAGTCACGTCCCTGCACAGGAGTGATAACTAGCACTGTCTGCTGCTCCTGGTGTCGGTGTGGAGGCATGTAAGTGGGTGAGGAAATAAATAATCAACAAAAAAGTCAGCTTGTCAGT
This sequence comes from Acridotheres tristis, assembly GCA_037013685.1. NCBI lineage: Eukaryota > Metazoa > Chordata > Aves > Passeriformes > Sturnidae > Acridotheres > Acridotheres tristis. The sequence continues at coordinate 10,685,579 of CM072899.1, read as the reverse complement.
GTATGAGGATGGAAATGAAGAGCACTGACCAGCAATGACCTTTTGTTTACATTTCCCTCCGAAAGGGAAAAATAATTGCAGTTTCTATGTGATGCTGCCTTCAAATTACACCCTCTCTCCCTGCTCTATTCAAGACCAGCCAGTGATGACATTAGAGTCTTGAATCAAACTAAGTGGTTACTATGGTGTCAGGCTGAAATTATGAATCTCAGAGACCGCCAGCTTGGAGAAGGAGCAGTGGCGGACACATAATTAAAACTGGGAGAGAGAATAGAAGCCACATTGTATCTGAATAGTAGAGAGATTGCACTTCCGAGGAGCGGTTACCAAAAAAAAAAAAAAAAGAAAAAAAAAAGATATGCTTAGCAATGCAGTTAAATGCATAATCAGGATAATCAGGGACTAGGAACAATGCACTCTACTGGTATTTTACTGAGGACTGTACCTCTGCTGCTGTCTCTCCAGTGCCTGCCAAGAGCCACCCCTGGCATCCAGCAGCCCTGTCAGAGTGAAAAAAGGCACAATCCCAGCAACCTCAGCAGTGTGCAGGCAGAAGAACACCTTTGCATGGCAAAGCCACGTGGATGTGGAGCCTGCCACCATGGTTTCCCCTGGAGCAGGGCCACAAGCAGAGATGATTGACGGGGGGTTTGGAGGGAAGGGCAGGGTGTTGGGGAGCAGGGCTGATTCGGTAATTTCAGCGGTCATTAGTGCAGCTCATTGTGAGTTTGATAGATCTGCGCTGCTTTGTTACAGTTAAGTGGACTGATTGTGGAACACAGAAACGTTTTTAGTGACATGACAGCTAATTTAGAAAGGAGGGAGTGGTGGGAAAAGAACATGCATTATTCCATAATTATATCTCAGCCCGTCCCAGCCCCATGACTGGCTCCCCTGAGAACATAACTCTGGTTTCTCTAGCACAAGAGCGAGACATCAGGCTTCCTCTGTTAGGCTGCTGCACACTGGGTCCCAACCTGCTTGTGGCCTTTTATGCATTATGCCACTGCTGCACTTGTTAAACACCATCATTATCCCACTGCCATATTTGTTAAACACTACTGACAGCACGATTCAGAAAACCCTCTCACTGCCCAGGCATCAGTGCTATGAATCCTTAACACAGGATTTTGTTCTTGTGTCCTGTTTGATGTTGGAGGCTGCCCCTTCATCCACATCTGTGGTGTCTGATATGGGTTAGAGGAAGATGTGAGCAGGGAGAGCAACTCACACCAAAGCTGGAAACGACCCATTTTATTTAGAGTTGGAACATTCCTGCCAGAGCTCTGGGAAAGAGCAAGGCACTCCACCTTCTGCTCCAGGCACTCCCTGCTGTGCTGGTTCTAAGGGGAGGTGCACAAATAACAGGTGACAAAAAGTTGGAGTGGGGTGCAAGTTGGTGCTGAGGTTTATCAGCCCCGTCAAGAACATCATTTACCACATACAGATGCTCTAAAGAAGATTTATGAATTCATCTTTTATGTAAGGTGTGACCATTGGGCCAAGCTGGGGGCCTTGATCAATGAAGTCCTTATAGATGTCCCTGGCCATTTAGATCCCGTGGAATTCAGGAGATCAGACCTTTAATGATCTTGTAGCAGAGGGCACTGGGAAAAACATGCAAAAGGGGGTTATTTTTTTTCACTAGGCTCAAAACACCTGAGCTAAATGTTCTCAGGGACAGATCAGCTGAAAGAATAGATGCTCTTTCCACCTTCTCCCAGTCCTGGCTCCACTGATAGATAGTTAAAGGCTTGCAGAATTGAATCCCAACACTGTGAAAGAAAAATATCACATTTTTTTAATTGACTGCCTCTGTAGGTAATATAAAGAAAACGAAACTATGGTCAGTAGGCAGCACAGAAATTGTCTTCTATCTTTCTTCTTTCAGATGTTTGAGTCTGCATTTAAGGAGAGAGAAGGAAAAATAATTGAAATGCAAAGCAGAGGGGTGGGGAGCTTGCAGGAAAGGGGAGGGGAGGACGGTTCTGAGAGCTCTGCATTGGGAAAAGTCCTCAGATGCAGCTGCTGCTTCATGAGAGCAGTGGGCTATTTTTAATGTGCTGCGGCTGTATTTGCACTTTCAATTGCTGTCATTAAGAAGGCAATACCCACTCTTGTAATTACTACGTCAGTGGGGTTCACTGGAGTCAGCCAACGCCTCCTTTTCAACACCTGCTGGGTGCCTTGCTGTGCTCTAGGTGAGATGTTCCAGTTCTGCCAGCCTGACAGTGTCACTGGGGCTTGCACATGCCTCACCTAACTACAGATGTGCTTTGGATGGAGATATTTATAGCCCAAGGATGGCAGAAGTTCAGCAAGCCAGACTGAACCTCTCCAGGCAAGAGCTAGGTTTCTTGGCCATGTGGAGCATCTCTTTGCAAATCTGCCTTTGGTGCAAACATGTCCCTGGCATGAATGTTCCCTCCTCAGAAAAACACTGAAACAAAGGAGGAGTCCTACAGGAGTGTCCTTAATCAGGAAACTAAAGGATTTCTGTCTCTGGAATCATTCAGGGTTCACTCGTGAGAGTCTTCACTCTTTGGGACTCTTAGCTAAGGCAACCCATGGGATGCCATTTGCCCTTCCTGTTGTGATGAATGCAGGTCTTAAGCAAAGGAAGAGCAAATGATGATCAGGGATTGCCAACATGAAGGCTTCTGGGCAAACTTAGGAGGAGGTGCAACTTCTTGCAGTTATGATTTTCATGGCAGTCTGAGATTTTTAAGAAATAGCAGAAATACATCTGTTTGAATAGATGTAAGTTAATCCTGTCTTGAGGCAGAGAGGAATTTTCCCTTATTCCACCTCATTTTTTCTTCAGGTTAGAAATATTTTAATAAATTCACTTCTCCTCAGTGTTAGTCTATCTATTCTTCTTTCAAGTTCTCATGGTCAGACAAAGTGCTCCAGGCCTTAGTTGCTACCAGAATCCCTGTTTTATCAGAATATGAATTATATGATTAAGAAAAATATTCAGAAAATAGAAATATTTGGCCAACTCTGTTGAGCTTTAATTAAAATTAATATAATACTTTATTGGAGCTGAAATGCTGAAGCCTCACATGTAACTGAATATATTTAACCAATTAACTAAGTCAAACAAGGCTGTCTAAACTTAATCACAGACCTCTCCATTCCCCTATTACGTCAAGTGCCACTAATGCTGTTATACTTTTGACAAGTGGCCCCTGGCAAATGAGCAAATCAATAATGTATTTGAGCTAGGAACTGAGCACATTTGCATTTCTGCAGTGCCTTTTGCTGAGGATCTCAAAGCACTGTGGGAACTTTCAGTCTGTTAAACTTCCAGCAGCGTGGGAATGCAGAGCCAGGTGGTTGAAGGAGTCACACATAGGGTGGAGGGACAAAGGTCTGGGCAGGGCTTGAGATGCCATGCTGGACCCTTGGGTTGGGGCAGACCTCCCTGCCCCTCCCACAAGATAGGGACCCCTTACTGAGGTCTCCCACGGGATGCTGAATTCCATCTGCTTCCAGTTTGTGGTTTCCCAAAAGTGCTGAAGTCTCTCTCCAGGGCTGCACAGGCCAAACTTTGGCTTCTTGAAGACCCAGCTCCACAATTACTTTGCTACTGCCTGCACTTCTTGGGATTCATGGTCCTCTTTTATTGGTGACCATCTCCAGCTCTCCCCACCATCTGAGCTGCACAGCATGTTCTACAGCCTGTTGAGGCTGACATGGAGGTGCAACACAGCTTGGGTGGCCATCCCTCTTCTCTTGGAAAAGAACAATGCTTTCTAAAATTTTGGAACTAGTGAAGTTTTAAATGCTCTGGAATAACCAACATACACTTTTCATTTGGGATCTTTTTGCAATAACAGTTAATCTCATTGCTAAGAGTCTGCTCTCAATATTTATCCTGCATTTTCCTATTATTAAAACAGAAGTCTAGGGCCATATTTAAAGTATCTCTGGTATAATAAGTAAAATAAGTATTTATATAGTCACAACACTTGACTGTTTAGCCTGAAATTTGAAAGACCTTTCCAAACACTAAGGCAATAACCCAGATGTGAAGAGCAAACATTTTTAGACACACTATACTGGAGGAAATAGAGGCCATGAGAAATCCATGCATGATTTGTATACTGTGATATATTGGGTCTGTGGCTGAGCTGAGCAGAGAGTTTGTGGGATTCATTCCCAAGCCCTAGACGCTTCTCCTGTAATTTTTTAAAAATAAATGCTACACGTATATGGGTTTTGTTCTTTTCTTCTCCTGGGAAAAATATATCTACAAAATGGGTTTCCAATAATGGATCATTTATGTTATATCACAGTATGATTAATGGATCTTTGCATCCCCAGAGGGGAACAAGCTAGTGATACTGCTGCCACAGCACCTCTTTGGAGTCAGGAGCTCAGTTCCAGTTTTGGCAGATGTGGGATGAACTAGAGCAGTTTCCTTGACTCCAGTGGTATCTCTTGGGACCAGTCCTGGTCTGGAGCCCGTGGTGGTTGATGTCCAGGAGGCCTTAAGCCCCATCATGCAGCAACAGGAGGGTAAAGAGCAGTGATTGCACTCAAAGTGAACAGGCACTTAGAGGAATGAAAGGCAAAGATGACTCGTCCCCCGGAAAGCAGTGACGTCAAAGGAAGTTTCAATAATAGTGCATAAAGCTGTTACACATGAAAAGAAACTTTTGACTACACTGATGCTGTGAAGTTGTGTTTAGGGTTCGCAGGTGTGGGAAGGAGATAGAAATTAATAGTAAGAAAAGGTGGGTGAGGGAATTTCTATTATTAAAGAAGGAAAGAGGCCCCAGATGGAGGCAGAAAGGATGGTGAAGGCAACTCCACGAGTTCCCCAATTTTCAGGTTGGGGAGTTGGAGCAACTTTGTCAAGCTGCTGAAAATCCCAGAGTCCCTTGGGCAGCACCTTTTGTGCTCTGTCTCTGCAGGAAGACGGCTTTATGAGATAATGATGTTATTTCAGCACAAACTCTTTCATTCCTGCAGCAAATTAAAAGAGGAAAAAGAAGGGGGGATATCTGGGGGGGAAGAAACCAATGTTATTTACTCCTCTGCAGCTGACATTAAAGGCTTCTTTAAGGGCCAGTGGGTTATTAACTTCCTGTCGCCTGCCACAATGATATGCTGTGACATATTGTCACCGCATTCCAGCGAAGCCTTAAACATTAATTGGGAAGTAAGATGAGTGAAGCGGCTTTAATGAGATACCTTGTTGTAACTTCCAACTTTACACATTATTTACAGTGATTCCACTAATGGTTCCATCCATCAGAGGCAGGGAGAGGGATTGGGGACGAGAGCAGGGGAAGGAGGGGTGAAAAGAAGGAGATAGATATCGTAAGTTGAGTGAGAGATGCAGGCAGTAGGATAGGAATAAACTAAAAGGTGCAGGACAGATAGAGAAAAGTTACCTCCCTCTGGTGTTTCTCACCTTGTATTTAATTTCCTTCAGTCATTTTCCAGCTACAGGAGTTTTGCAGCAAGAAGATGGGAAGATATTTATTCCATAACATAATTCCACTGATTAGCCTGACTTTACCATGCCTTTACTGCTCCTCCCTTCTCTTCTAAATTCTTCTCTCAGCTTCCTTCCCTTGGACACTAACTGAAGTTGCACAAAATTCACCTTAGTTTTCCAGGGTGGACAGAAAGCCCACCCTGTCTGGATGGGCAGCTGGAAGCACATTCACAGGTTAGCTGTTAAACACTATGGGATGGGTGTTTAACAAGGTTCTAGGGAGCAGAGCAAGCCAAGCAAGTCCCGTGAATGCAGTGCAAGGATCATTGGAGTGAGTTTAAAATTTTACTTAAAAACTAACTTAAAAAAAATATTGTCAGCATCACCTTATTGAAGGCACCCCAGATGGGATGGTGTGGCTGTTATATCTGGTGGCTTTTGTTGATGCTGTCCAACTTAAATCTGCAGACAGCAGGTAAAATCACGGAGAGACCAAAAGTTGCAGCAGATGCAGATTTAAAAGGGAAGATGTGGGGAGGCTGCATTCTCCAACCTGGGCTGCCAGGTGTGATATCCAAACTTACAGTTGTGTGATAGCACAGAGACCTCATGTCAGGACAACCCTTCCTTCCTTGGATCAGCAATACAGCTCTGCCCACCTCTTCAGGTGGTGGCCTGGTAGCACCAGCCCTAAGACTGAGAGTGGATCACAGCCTGACACCACATGTGACCTTCAATTACAGCCCTGAAACAATGTCAGGAAAATGAGGCTGAAAAGGCAGCCCCAGAGGCCTGAAGTCCTCAGAAGAAGGGTGTGAGGCCAGGCTAGATCCTATTAACATGATGTTTATCCTCCATGCAGCATTGGGGTCAAAACTGAGCAGGTAGCAGGTAAACTCAGTTTCCACGCTCCTATTATTCCCTAGAAGAGTCAGCTGGTCTTGTGATTCAGGTGGGTCAGTACTCTAAGGAGGAAGTTTTGACCCTGTTTTAATTAGAAGGAGCAAAACGAGCTGGGGGAAGACCATGATTGTAATAACATGGCCTGGCAGGAAAGTGCCCAGGGCAGTAGGCATTCATTCCTAGCTACAAGGCATGTGGGTTACATGGTTTCAGGATGCTCTGTGCACCAGCAGGTCTATGCTCTCTGTTCTGTTTTCCATTATATCATATCTATCCTTGTTAACAGCAAAGTCCCACAGCAGCATATGTAATCACAGCTAATGGATTCCAGTTTTACTCCTAGATTTAAAGAATGTTTCTTCTCGCAATACTTGGCTGGATGGATGCTGAAATGGAGCAGACAAAGAGACAATTAATTGCAAGTATGGGTGTATAAAAAGCACCTGGGGATAGATCAGCTGGGGGAAACACATGGAGTTTAAGAGCACATGCGCATGCCAACAGCCCCTTTTCACATGAAAAGTTGAAATTTCCACTCACAGCTACCTGTCAAGGTTGGCGTGCCTTTAATTATAACGTCTGCGTGCTTCTTTAGGCACCATTTAATTCTCTCTGACAGCCACCGATTTAAAAATAAAGGCAAACACTCAGAACTTAGTGGCAGATCGGAGCCAGGCAAGGGATGTGCTAATTGCCAGATGCTGCTCATTTGACTCTGATCCATTACCAAAATTAAAGAAGAAAGAAATGGAAGTAGGAAGAGGAAAAAACCTGTCCCGCCTCCCCTGCACTGAGCTGTCTGCAGGTTTGACTCGCTGCTGTTGGTGAACTCCACTGAGCAGAGCACATTGGGGTGTTTCTGCATTAACAGCATCACAGGCCAAGTCACTTTATGCAACGGACTGTGGAGCATCTCTCCTGGGGTCCGGTGTTCAGCAGCTTCCAGGGCTAGCAGGGAAATATTTCCCCACTGTGCAGCCAGTTGTAGCCTCTCTCTGACATTTCCAGCAGCTAATCTGCTTTATCAGAGATGAAAAGCTTCCATAGCTGGTGGCTCAGGAGAACAGGAGGAGAAGTCAAAAACTCAGCCTGGATTTAAAGTAACTCTTCACTTGGATGATTGCTAACACCTATTCCCGGCACCTCTTGTGCTATTTAGTCTAGGAAAAAAGACTTTTAAGTGCCAAGGGAAAGGTAACAAGGTCAAGGATGAAGACAGACAGCTTAGATTTACTCCTAAGGCAAATCTGAGCTGGATTTGGATTTAGCCAAGTAGGTTCCCCAAGCATTTTGCCTCTGTGAATCCTAAGGGGAGATTCATTTAGATTCATTTATTCATTTTTTCATGGTTGATTCTTGGGGTGAGACTCAGGTGCCAAAAGTAGACATTTAAAGCCAGTTAAGATAAAGGGATCTCTCAGAGGGATCCACAGAAAACTTTCAAGACAGAGAAGCTAAGGGAAACTTTACCTTTCTGGAGAGTTTATCTCCTTCCAAGAGGTCTCTGCATGAAGTGTGGTCCCTGGAGGGCAGGAATTTGATAGTCAGCAAGCAGTAGGGCCATCATTCCTTCCTGGAGCTCTTGGGGAAGCCAGTCGTGGTGGGATGTCTGTCCTGCCTCCCTCAGCTGCAGAGTGATGAGCTGGAGGGCACTTCTTTGTAACAGAAAATGCTGCAAAGTCTGGGCTGCACAATACTGACTACTCATGGAGACTTTTCCATTCGGGAATTCTTCAACATTCGCTGTAGTTCTCAGGACACATCACTCTCTTTTGCAGAGCCTGGCAGCTCAGGGAGCAGGGCTGGGTACAGGCACCCAGCAGCATCTTGTGGCTGCTTCTAGGGACACAGCCACAGAGGGCTTCAATTTTGCTTTAAGATGAAAGGGCTTCTCTTTCAACTGCCAGGTGGCTCAGTTCATTAAATAAAACCCCAAAAATTGCCTATGACTCTTGTTCCTTACAAACTGCTTGGGGTTAGCCATCAGGCTGGGTATTTATTGTGAGCAGAGTTCAGCTGTGAAATGCCCCATGTGCAGAGCTTCAATATCCACTTTCAAAATAAAATCAAAGAAAGAATGACTGAAAGTTGGGATTTCAGCTTGTTACCCTCTGAAAGGTGGCTGACACCCCATGCAGTCCAAATGGCATCCTCTTGGATGATCTCTGCCTTTCTTCTTTTCTGTGGTGTATCAGATAATCCACGAAGCCTTCTTTTCCCAGCAGTTCCTAAGGCTCCTGTCAACAGGCCAGGCTTAATGCAGGAGTGAAGCAGAAAAGGGATAAAAACTCCTAACAAAAATGTCTCTTCCGAACAGGACATGGCCCAGTACAGGAAAGGACATATATATAACTTCATTTTGAGCCATCTTTCTTCCCTCCAAGTCAAGGCTTTCCTGATACATTCAAAGAATTACATATGCGCCTAAAATATGTAATTAGGCTCTTGGCTCACATACAGTCAGTGAGCGAAAAAGAACCAGAGCATCCATAAATATTGGAGGTTTTTTTCCAAATTACTCATTCCTTTAAAAGTAAAAAGTAGGACAGATGAGCTGTGAAGGAGGGAAACAAGGCAAAATTAGTCTTCTGTCATTTGTGGTTGCTCTAATCCACATGAAAAAGGTTCTGAACAGCAGTGTTTGGGTTTTCCTCCCTCGGTGGGGTAAATGCAGGGAATTCATTAAACAGACAACCTGGCTGTGCCTAAATCCTTCATCTATCATAGGGATTTGTTTTAGAAAGCTCTGCTCTTGCATGAGATATATTTGGATTTGGAGTACAGAGTATCTTCATTTAATAGCTCTCCATTCTCATCAGGTTGGCCTTCCTTGGGGCTGTCCTTTCAGTTGTCTGGGAGTTTATTCTCATAACAGGCTCATCTATTCCTTTGTCAGATATTCTTTCAAAATGGCCCCTATGCAATAAATTGACTGAATTTGGGAAAATTCCTTCTTTTAGCTAGTCCATACAGACAAGCAAAATCCACTATTAACTGTATAGTGATAAAGTTTCACAGGGATATTTCTGATTTTTTACCTGCTACAAATTCAGTTTAATTTTGACAATATCTTTAACCAGGCTGCATGATGTCTTGTCCATACTTTGCTAAAGAGGTCAGCTACCTTGTATGTGCCCCCATTTACAGTCCTCCCATGTTTCTGATCTCCAAATACCATGCACAGACCACCTGGAGTGGGCAGCCTCCTGTTGCCAGGCTGCAGCTGGTGGAAAGTATATTTTCTTTGCTTTGCTTTTATTTTTTTCTTTTCTTTTTTAGTATGTGAGCTATCTATATGGGTGAGCTCACTGCTGCAGCACCACTCTGCTTTGGGACCCAGCAAATGGAGCACGTGGAGCTGGAGGAGTTTTGATCATTCGGACCCAGAGGGAAAGGGCAGCGCTGTGTTTCAAACATGTGAAGCCCTGAGTGCTGCAGAGGCAGAGCTCCAGCGTGAGGCAGGTGTCAGGCTGCTGCTGTGCAGTGCAGAAGCGACCCCGACAGGCTTCTTTCTTTAGCACCTGAGCACTGGGATCTCAGCACCCTCTCTGTGCACACATGTGATGCTGCTCGCTGCACTTTGCACCAGAAGTCGAGAGTTATCCTCAGGGTTTTCAGATGGGATGAGTCCTTTTGGAAGCAGGCTGCAGCAGTCCATGGAAATGCTCCTTACATGAGCTCTGGATGAAATGCAGGGTGAGTGGAGGGGAGAGAGGGAACGATATTATCTTTTTTTCCCTAATAAGAAGTGATACCGAAAGAGAATACAGTATACAGTTCACTTAACTAATTTTTTAACCAACAGTCATTGCAATGCTCTCTCTAGGATCAGAAGGAACAAGGCAAGAGGCAGAATAATAAATCCAGACTGCCTTTTTGCAAGCTACAACCGTATCATTATAGGAAGGAGTTTAAGGACATCCACTCTGGGGAGAAAAAATTAAAAACAGAGGCCACTTCAGCCCACCCTTGGCAACATGATTAATTGAAATTAAATTCAATAAAAAATAACTTTCAGATGCCATCTGAATAAAATTTGCCATCTAAGTAGTGTTCTCTGCAGACATAAGGCTATCTGTGCTGGTGAGCTGATTTGAATGGGAAGATGCATTGTCTTGGGATGCAATATATCCATTCCCCACCTGCCACTGCTGCCTGCCATGTCAGCCCACATTTGCAGTCAGCACACTTGTATCCTGAGAGACATGGGCTCTGAGGAAACATGCTGTGCAGTGCAAGGTGGAAAGCAGGGTGAAGGCTGGGCACAGCTGCACCCAGCCCAGCTCCTGGGACACCCTCCAGCTTTGGCTAATTTTGCTCCTTGCTGAATTAGTGAAGGGTGTATGTCAGGCCTGGTTTAGCTTGAAGCAAGTGAATGTCACAGCACTGTCTGATTTCTGTGTGACATTGCACCAGGAGCAGCATGTGCACACAGTGAGTTGGGAAGGTTGTTTTATTGTGCTGTGCTGGCCATTGCATGGCTCCAGCACAGAGAGGCACCTGCCTGCTGCAAACCTGCTCCCAGCTTCCCTGATCGTCCCCATGGCTGTCACCCCTTCCCCAGAGCACATTCTGCCCTGATGGAAAGGCTGCAGCTTCATCCTCTCACATTTCTGCTGGGCAATCTCCCTCCAGAGTGGCACAAGAGCCTTGATGGAAAGTCAGTCTCCATTTAAAAGAAAGGAGAAATATCAACTGTTTTTTTGTTTTGTTTTGTTTTGTTTTGTTTGCTTGGTTTTTTTTCTTCATTTAGGGGGCTTTTAATTCCTTTCTCTAGTGTTCATTTACACACAGCTCTCAGGGGATGAGAGGAGAGCCCAGATGATCCAGGCTGTACCACATCCTTATTAGATTAGGCAGCATCAACTTCCCCCAGGCCACAACCCTAAGGACAGGGAATTACATGAGTTTTCCATCTCTCCCTTCCTGTTATAATCAATAGTAAAAAAGTGAATTGCCGATAGGGGAGGAGAGTTATGTCCCTGGAGGCACATCCCCACTCCAGAGCACTTGGTCCTCTTTGGTTGCTTATAGTAACTCAGACTTTTATGTCTCCAAGTTCCAGTCCTGCAGATGTGTGGTGTCATCTCTCAGAAAAAAATCCCAAGGGAGTAAATCACTATCTCAGAGGTTTGCCTCCCATAAATCAGTATTACTTTTCTGTCCATACTTGGCCTGCTTTCCCCCTGCTTCAGTTTCCAGTCAATCAGGGAGAGCTGAGGCAGGATTACTGATTTTTAGCCACCAGAACAGATATTTGCCACTTGCATATCTCTCACCACCAGTTTACTGTGTAACTGCATTTTTAGCGATGTCAAATATGCATCTAAGATTGGAGGAGACAAAGCTGTGAGTGTCTTTGAAGGGATGCTTAGGAAAGGCTTGCTATGATACAGATACACCTGAGAGTGTGTAGAGGGAGAAGAGGAGATGGGGAAGCTTTTCTTTCAGACAGGGTCTCCAGAGGCTCTTTAGTCAAGAAAATGCAGTGGCATTATTAAAAACGATAATAGTGTCATGAAAAATTAAATGGCAGGTGGCAAGCAGAGTTTAGGATGGAATAGGAGAGATGTGGATTTTTTTACTGCAGTTTATGGATATTAAAACAAGGCATTTAGAGACGGATCCAAGAACAGTTAGCTGGCATCTTCTTACTGACTTCGGGGAAATCTGGATCAGGCCTTAAAAATCAAGAGGATGCTGAGTTCAACCCACTGGAGCTAATCCTGATTTACACTAATATGCAGGAGATCAGCTCAGATCTGTTGTCTGAAAATGCCTACACCTACCTATCTGTATGGTTCTGCAGGACAGAGAAAACTCAACCCTTGCATTAATATTCCTCTACCTGTATTTCAAGGGACCAGAACTATCTCTGGATCTTCAGCTTTGCATGAGGCCTTGGGACACAATCCTCTGAAGGATCTGCCACCTTTGTCCAAACTGGCCTGGAGGCACAGCTGCCACCTCCTTGCACCATTATCCTTCATGTCCCTGCCCTGTCAAGGCTCTCCCACACAATGGACTGCCTGCTTCATCCCTAGTGCCCTCCTGCTCTTCTTCCAGCCTCCCTGGATTGATTTTATTCCTGGAGCGAGGCAAGCTTGTAGGCAGGGCTGTTGAGGTAAGAGCTGTTGCAATAAGAGCTGTAGAGGCTAAACTGCTTTTAAAAGCCACTTAATAAAGCTCAGCAGAAAATCTGAAATGAGTTAAAGGAAACTAATGTGAATCTCAATTTTTAAAATTCATAACATTTGTCAGTGTCCACGCGAGGCAGCACAACAGAAGTAAACATTGACTCCACTGGCTCCCCACCTACACTGCTGACAGCAGAATCAGTCCTCTCTCTGTCTCTGGTGTTGCTGTCTCAGGGCCTGTTAGATGGATGTCTGAGCTAGCTCAGCCAGGATCTTTTCTCTTGTAAGAGGCAAAGATCCTCCACAGTGTAAAGGAGGACAGAGGCATGTTCCAGTGCTCTGGGATAGAGCGTTTGCTGGAGGTCTTTTACATGCTGTATATCTCTGACATTCCCTGCAAGTTGCATGACTCCTGAAGCTGCCAGGAGAGGAGGGATAATCACCCCTGTGCTCCAGGCCTTCCTCCAAAGGAAAACGTTTCTAAAATTGGCAGTGTAGAGGTGCCAACTGAATTTTGAGATGTGTCTTGGAATGCTGGTGGGGGTCAGAGAAATGAGTCTGGAAATGGCCACTTGTTATTGCTCATCCTTGGTTTGTAGGCAAACTCCTCCCTGAGACAAACCTGCTGGGCTGGCTGGGAAATAAAGCAGCCCTGAGTGACAGCCCCTGCTTGCAGGATTGCCCTGGCACTCCAGCCCTGATGCCCAGCAGTGACCCCAGGGTTTCTGCTCTCCCCCAGAGGCACAGACCCTTCACACTTGTGCTGCTCACCCAGGAGAACCCCATGGCTGCTCCCCAGGGCTTTGCAGCTCCATGCATGGTGCCCAGCACATGGGTGCCCCACTCTCCAGGGACCTGGTGACTCCATGCACCACCAAAGCCAATGTTAGTTTATTCCTGGAACTGTAAAAATTATCACCCCCTCAGCCTTGGGTAATGACCCTTGTGACTTGCCTCTGATCATCCTCCTAAAACACACTGCTGAATTTTTGTTTTCTGAGCCCTTTTCCTCTGTAGCATCCATCAGACCACTGTCTTTTTATTCCTTCCTTCTCTTACAAAGTCTCTGCTCCAATTCGCTCCTCCAGATGAGACCCAAAGCTGCTAGCATTTATCACTGTCACCAAAGTATCCCTTTCTTCTGTTTGCTGACACTTCACCCACCGATCCCAATTACTGGCTGTCTTTTCTTCCATTCATACAAATTCCCCATACAACTTTGGATCATCAATTTTCAGCAAATGGGCTGTTGGCAAGTGCCAGGCCCTGCCTCATCCCCCTTGGCTGACTGGTTGTTTTTGACACATGGTGTCCCTACTGCTCCCAGGCCAGATGAATGAAACTTTGTCAGGAGAACAGTGAATGAAGAAGAAAGAGCTTGATTCCCTTCCCACATCCCTCCTATATTCACAGGAACCCAGCTCTTGGTGAAAAGCATCAGGTGGGCGATCACAGGATTCCCAGATCCAGCACCTGGTGAAGCACTGGCCCTTAGGTGGAGACCACAGGTAATGAAGCCCAAACTGCCCTAAGAAATGAGAATGGCCCTGTGAACCCTGAGAAGGGATGCAGGATGCACATTTATGTAGCCAGGATGACATAGCTCCTGGTCACACAGATCTCATCAACAGGTCAAAGGGGGACTTCAGTGCAATAATTCCTGTGCTGGAAGTTAAGCATTTATTTAACCCCTTGGGAGATCAGGCTAGTCCTTCTCCTCCATAGCCTGTTGTTGGCTTGCTCTGGAGTGTCTGGGAGCACTGTGGAGATGCTTTCCAGCTAAACACTTCTCTGTCTGCATGTGTCTGCAGTGTGCTCCTGCCTCAGCACGGGCTGCACTGTGGCATTTCCAGTTAAATGCTGAAATCAAATGAATAGCATCTCCACAGCCCTTTGACCTTCCAGTGCATCCACGTGTCACTCCTCCATGTCCCTGGCTTATGGAATTGGTCATAGGTAAGGAGGGAGAAATTTGTATAGGATTCCCTTGTAAAAACCCTGAAAGCAGGCACGTTGGGATGCTAGTAATAATCCTTCTGTTTCTTAGCATATGATAACTGCCTCCTAAAATATTAATCAAATCATGTCATGTGATCCTAAAAATAGGCTTTCCAATTCCACTCTGTTCTCTCCTTAAGGTTTCTTGTCTGTTGTGGTTTAACCTTTTCTGGCATTTTACTGATTGTAGCAACTGCTTTTCCAGAGTATTGCAAAACCTCATGCCCTTTCCCAGTGTGTACACACCAATGTACATCCCTCACACACCACTCAGCTTTCCCATCATTTTGGCACAAGAATTTCCTCACCGGTATGTACATACATTAATCCACCCAAGGACATCACAGAAATTTATTCTAACACACAGTGCTGCAAAATCCCAGCATCTTTTTAGCTCAGCTACCACCTCAACCATCCTGGCCCCTCCAGGACAAGTCAGAAGATCCACACACACCTCAAGATTTTGGGGAAGCCGATCAGCATGTGTATCCCTGGCAGGTCTTGGAGCACCTGGACTTCATTGCTTCCTTTCTGCTGCTGCAATGCTAATGGATGAAGTTCTATAAATATTTGATTGACCTGTCACTGCCATGCTGCTCTCATTTATCACTTGCTCGAGTTGGATCTGAATTACTTTGGAATATTTTTTGCTGTCTCTACAGAGTGTTCAATTCTTCTCCTGCCAACCACACTGCCCCTTTCTCCACGCCACCTCCAATGCAGCACAGCATGCAATGGAGCAGCTTCTGTAAACAGCCCTTCCTGGAAATAAAACAGAGCCAAGTGCTTGGGGCAGTGGGACAAAGAAAGTGAATCTAAAAAGATGCAGAAATAACCCAGACAGGGCAGGGTGATGTATGTAGGGTGAACTCACCCTCAGTTTGAGGGAGTACATACCACAGTGTATGAGATCAACAGCCCCTCTCTGCCATTTCCATAGTGCTGTGTCCCAAAAGAGGATCACAGATTTACAAGAAATTCAGGTAATTTGCTCGTCATGTTAACCATAGGAAGTGAGTAATTCTCTTCGCTCACCACTCTAATCAGAGCCTGGGTATTTTACTAGCAAGGGCTCAGGAATAAATTAGGATATATAGTCCATACAATCAAATTCTATTCTGTTCATTTTCACTCCTGTCTTCTTTAGATTTTTACATTTGGGATGAAATCAGCAGATTTTAGGGCTTGTGGAGATTGAAATGACTGTGTTTAGTGATGCAGCCCCTGCTCATGCAGAGACCAGTGCTGCTCTGCTCATGGTAATGAGCCCCCCAGGGTGCTCCTAGCTGCCCTGGGCTGACACAAAGGCCTTTGCCTTGATCCCCCTGAAAACCCTCACTGCATCTGCTCCAGCACTTCCAGGGCCAGTCCAGCCCCACAGTCCTCCCCAGTGATGCCACATAGCTTTTTACTGTGGATCTACCTGCAAAATCCCAGGGCTGAGCCAGCTCTGGTAGCTGGCAAGGACTTGTGTTGGAAGTGGTGTGTAAATCCCATGGGCTGAGTTGCCTCTGCACAAATAAATCCTTCTCTCAGCCTTCAAAAAACAAAAACCTGACACATTGAACTACTTCTATCATTAGAATTACCCCTCTCATTAGCTCTCCCCCTCTGCCTCCTCCCTTCCACGTGTCAGCAATATGCCGATCCATCCTGCTTACACCAGCTCTTACCTGCACTCCAATTACTTTCTCATCTCCCCCACTGGCTGTTTTCAATACTATTATCTGCTGCATTTGCTGGATCTGGCTTTCAAGCGTTTGACTGATGCCTGATTCCTGTAACCAGAACATGTCTGTTGATTGGACTGTCAATGGATTTCTTGGCAGAAAGGGCACTGGGCCTTGCAAATGTGAAACTGTATTTCAATCTCATTTAGGAGGAAAGAGAAAGGAGAAAGAAAAATACCCAAAAGCTACATTTCCACTTGCTCTCTTTGAACAAGTGCTTTAAGTAAACAAGCATTTTACCTTTTTTTAATAAGGTCATTTGTGACATCACTTTCTTATCAGAAAAAGGAACATTTTGTGTTTTGTATTTTCAGCCCATCTTTATTTTTCAGCAAATGACTTCTTACAGATTCCTCTGTGGGGAAGGAAAGAGTGAGGAGTGGGGTGGGGGATATACATCCATCCCTGTCTCCTGGCTGCTGCAGTGACACCTGGCTCTAACAGAAGCAAGCAAAGCCACTCTGGTCAGCCCTCCCCACGCCTGCTTGCAGCCAGAGCTTCTCTGGAAGAATGCACCTTTGACTTTCCTAAATAACAATGCAATTACCTTCAAAAGCTGGCAGCCAAAGTACGTGCTGAGAGATGGCTACCATTAAGAAGAAATTATCTGCTCTCAGGGAATGGCCAATTTGTTAACTTGTGAAGGAGGAGAAAAATCCCAGTTACAGACCACATGGGTGGGAGAATTGTTGCTTCACCTGGGGGAATGTCCTGGGGATTGAAGGATGAGTCCTGGGGGAATTGGATCTGGTGCCCTTTGCTCCCTGTGCTGTGCAGGTGCAAATAAGCAGGTTCCACACCATGCAGCTCTCCTCCATGCACAGGGCAGGAGGGCACAGAGTCATTCCATAGATGGAAACCACTCGTGTGGAAACAACTGAATGGTCCTGCTGCTGGACACCTCAGCTCAAACACAACTGACCTGTCACCTGCCTGTGGCTGAAGGAAGCCACCAGAATTGCTGATATCACCCAAAGCCCATGGGTAAGGACCTGCATTGGCAAAACAAAAACAGGGGAAAGACAATTTCTGAGACAGGAAAGACTGAGGCATGAATAAATTACTTGATATTTAAATAAAACACTTGAGGCTGGCTTTCATGACCTGTACATTTAGAGCTCAGGTGAGCTCTCACACACAATTTTTTTTTCACCACTGCCTTATCAAGGGCTCTTCACTGGATAAAATCAGGATAACTGATCTGTGCAGAAAACCTCAGATTCTGCTGAATGTTGGAGGTAACCTTTGATATTGCACCTAACTGCAGAGAGCACCATCTCTGTGTGGCATTTTCACATCTAAATGCAACCCCAAGAAGCCCACCAGTGAGTTAGCTGGGAAAAAATCTGAAATCACTGGTGTTGACAGGAATATCTAAAAATATCAGCATGTTCAAACTCAGAGGTTTGCTTGAGACCTTTCTGGAAGACAGAAACACTCTTTGATTGCTCAGAAATGGATCTGGTGGGCTTATAGTGCTAAATAAAGAACACCAGAATCAGTGAGCTTTGAAGATGACAAGATTTTCTAGGTCATGTTGTCTTTTTTTCCCCCTTGGCCAATACAGACTGTTTTGTAGATTGTAGCCTTGAGACCTCCTTCCAAACCAACCCTAAATGTTACAAGCAATGCAGTTTGACAACTGCTTAGTGGATACACACAGACATCAGCTTTGTAGATGCTGAAGCTGTTAGGGAATGGCTGGTAATCTAAGCAAGTATGTTTTGAATATTTATTACCTTTCTAAGAGGAATGAAAAAAAAAAAAACCTCTGGAAGAGAGTTGTGCAGAAAACCCCTCACTGAAAAGGGATGAATAATCACTTTCTTCCCTCCCAACAGACCTGATCTACTGCTCCCATCTCTCCCCTTTGCCACGGGCTCCTGGCTAGGGTGAAGCAGCCCAGATGTGGAGGAGGGGATGGACATGAAACTAGTGCCTTTTCAAACCTGGAAAAACAGATAAAACTGGACTGCCTAAAAGCCAGAGCAGAGGCAGAGCCAGGCCTGCCATGGGAGATGGAGGGAGGAGAGGGCTGTCAACAGAGGGCAGAGTCTGGCACTGGGATTTCTGGAGATTTGGGTCCATTTCTTCTTGTAGAGAGAATAAATCTTCTTTTTTATCGCTGTCCTGACTTTTCCAGCAGAGACATTGCACAATCACTGGTGCCTATAGTGAGGAAAACGTAAACATGTCAGGAAATACAGACTTAGTGTAGCATCTGTGGTCCCCTCCAGGCCAAGGGGTGGTCTCAAAGGATGGGTCATCATGTAGTGAACTCAAAGAGGGTGAAACAAGCACATCTGCAGGAGACAAGTCAACTCCTACAGAGTTGTCTAGGAGTCCTGGGCTTTCAGCTCAAAAATTCCATTCTGGGGAAGTGAAATAGCTCAGGAGAAGCTTCTTGGCTTCTCCAGTAAAACTTGGAGGAAAGGCATGGCTTCACCAGAACTGATTTGCAAAAACTCAGACTATTTCAGTCCTGGTACTGGACTTCTTCATTTTATAGATGTTCATGTCCAAGGCAGAACATTGTTTCTCACAGCCTCAATCAAAGCTCCAGCTTCAGGCAAACCTACTCTGAGGCTCCCTCACTGAGCCCTGAGGAAAAGGAGGTGGGATGGGAGGAAGGTTTGGGTGCTATGGACTTATTACTGTAAAACAGGTACTCTGGGCTCAGTGCTGGGAGCCAGGGAAGCTCAGTGCCTGCTCAGAGTGCTGGAGAGAAGCACGGTAGGGAAATACTGACAGAAAAGAGGGACAGTGAAGCCCACAGCAGCCTGGAAAGCAGCAGCATTAGCAGCAGGCCAAGAGGAGGCTATTCCCCTGATACATCTCCTCTTCCCACTCCCCATCATGCCAGCAGTCTCTTTAGCTTCGCAGGGAGGATTCATTAGTTAATGTTTGTGAAGCACTGTATAGATGGAGAGAGCTGTGTAAGTGCTAAGTATTATTATTATTAGAGACAGTCACTGTTAAGGCAATGGATATGCTCTTAAGTGTCATTTCATATTTAATTAACGTACAATAATTGTCTTCCTAAACCTGCAGGTAAATCTTTATTCCTGACACTTCCTTTAAAGAGACATTGCAGCAGAGCTGCTGCTAATGGGCCTCCTCCCTGCTGGTCTGCTAGGGAGGAGTGGGAATAGCTGGGAGCAGGGGAAGCAGAGCCACAGGGAAAGAAAGGCAGCCAAGGCTCTTTTTGCTCTCTCCACCACACCTCTGTGCACACACAGCAGCCCCACAGTGAAATGATGTGACCTGAAAGGTTTGCTTGGCCAGCCCAAGGGAGATGGATGCTGTCCCCCAGGTGCAGGACAGAGCTCCTGGGTTTTCCCTGAGGTCAGGCTCCTGGCAGCATCAGCTGAGCACTGCACGTGTCTTCTGAGTGACTAAACACAGCTGCAGCTGTGCACCTTGTCATTATCAGCAGAATTAAAGACATTTTTTAAAAAGAGGCTAGAGAAGCTTGAAAGAACAGAACTGGGAATTTCCCTGCTATTTTCCAGAGACAAATTTGCCAGGAAAAGGTATTCTCAGAGCTAGGCTATATATCTATTACTGACAGAGGGAAGCAAGGAGAAATCATCTGTGGGGCCACCTGCTCCTCCAGCAAACGGGAAGGGGAAGCCACTTCTCCCATCACTTCCAGTGATGTTTGCATTTTCAAGAGAGACAGGGGAAGTAAAAAAGAAGCAGCTGATCATTAGCTCAGAAGTGACACACCTACAGGAGACAGAGGAAGATGCCTCCATGTCAGTCTTCCTTACCCAAACACCTCTTTTCTCTAAAATTTGTTGACAGATCAGTGCCCTCTATGGGCATATCCCCAAAAAGCCCAAAGGACAATTTTCCTGTGGCTGCTCCTGGCGTGCTCAGGGAGAGTCACAGATGCTGTGGTGGGAGTACCAAGCACTGCACCTTCACCTTTGTGATCCCCTTTGTCTTGCCAGGCAGCTGCCCCCACCCCACATTGCTCTGCCCTTACTCCCAGCACGCACACAGCCCTTCCAGCTCCCACAACAACCCTAATCTTATCGTCTCAATGTTCCCCACAACAACCCTAATGTGATTGTCTCAATGTTCCTCATCAGCACTAAGTGCTCTGGAGGTCACAGATGATAAAGCTCCTGCCACTGCCAAGGACCAGCTCCAGCCCCAGTGCTCATGGTGGAGGGGAGGGCAGGCAAGAGAAGAGGGATGCAACCAAGGTAAAAAACCTGGAACCCCAGAAAGCAAGGGTGTGTGGGCAAGAGGGGCTGCAAAATGCAGGGGAGACAGTGGCCACTGAACAGCTGTGCAGGAGCTGCAGCGAGAGGGAGGACGTCAGCTGGCAGCTCATGGTGAGATTTAAAAATGTAAACTCAGATGTAAGGTCAAGCTGAGGGTTACAGGAAAATCGGTCAATTTTTTAGTCTGATTTCGGGTGTAACCTCTTGTGGTTCAGAACATAACAGAGGTCAGTGAATTGGCAAAGTGCTGTCAAGCTCTCAGGATGCTCTCCTGGCATCTCAGGCTACCACAATTGACTGTTTAATTGCCAGGTCGGGGGAAAGAGGCCAATGTGTGCTCAGGGAGAGATGGAAGTGGAAGGGCTGGGGCAAGGGCCAGACTGCTGCCTGAAAGGGATATTGGTGAAATTCAATGCAGGCATCACGTTCCTGTGATTTGTGGCTAAAGGAAAAGACCCTTTGTAACAACACTTCTCACTTTCTCTGCAACCCATGCACTTTGCAGTTTTTCCTGGATTCTCAAATGGCTTCACTTGCCAGAAATACCTTTCACCAACTATCCATCCTAGCAGACACAAGATCTGCACTCATCACCTTCTGCTGCCCTTCCTTTGACTGTGTCAGCACCCCTTGCCATGCAGAAGCTTTTGTACCAGTCATAGGGGCAGTGCAGACTGCCATACTATGGCCCCTCACAAACACAACATTAGGTACCTTTTCAGACCCTGTAATTCAGAGGCATGGCTCATTATGTCCATGGCACTTCTTCCCTTAAGAAATCAGACTGATGTCTTTTTACTATCCAAAAGCTTATTTCCATGACTTCTTGTCCTGTATGTATCTTCAGCAGATCATTGGGGAGATGGTTTGGAAGGTCTGTCCACTTTTATTTCCTTCACAGTGGCTGTAAGGACCCGCAGTTAACCCCACAGCTACTTCTGGGCTGGTTTTATTCTTTCTACTCAGCTGAAGTCTAGAAAGGAGAAGCATTGGAGATGTACTTGGGGAAGGAGAGACCTAAAGAGACGCTTCAGGTTAGCATATAAAATCAAAACCTAAAACCATTGAAAGTCTCAATAAACAGGTGAAAAATAAGGTATTCACTTACTGCTGACATGATTTCCTATATGACATACTGAATAGTGGCATGAATTTTTAATCCATCTTTGGGGCAGAGGTTGAACTCTCTATAGAAACATCTCATACGTTTTGGATATTGCTATTAGTTAGTATTATCAATATTCTCTTTCCTACAAGAGCTTTCTTCAGTAATCATCACCTGTATTGCAGGTTATCCAGTAGAAAACTGGAACAATGAGAAAGAAAGAAAGAAAGAAAGAAAGAAAGAAAGAAAGAAAGAAAGAAAGAAAGAAAGAAAGAAAGAAAGAAAGAAAGAAAGAAAGAAAGAAAGAAAGAAAGAAAGAAAGAAAGAAAGAAAGAAAGAAAGAAAGAAAGAACAAGCGTTATGCACAATCACAGCAGACCTTAAGAGCAGATGGAAGATAATGTCATGACCAGTTCTAAAGGAGAACACAAAAATATATCATTAAAGCGCCTGTATTTCAATATATTGTCCAGAAAGTGTTCTAGTGTCCAAAAATACAATAACACTCAGAACAATTTAGCATTTTCAGGATTCAAGTGTGTTTCTACCTGTTAAAGGGAAAGGCAAGGGAAAGAATCCAGTTGCTATGGAAATCAGGCCATCTCCATGGGAATTCAGAAAGTAGAGTATCCTCTTGGCCAGTAATTCAGTCACTGAGCAGCCATTACTTGGCCATGGCATTGAACAAATCTGAGCTGCTCTCAGGATATATCACTTCCCCACCACTACTTCCCTGTCTCAATATCAACTAATTTCATGAAAAATTGGATTCTAACTGAAGTAAAGAACTTGTTTTGTGGGTTGCTTCTATGGAGGTGTGTCTTCAGTGCCTGTTATTGGGACACAGACTTATGTGAGTACAAAAAATAGAAATTCTTGGTTTGCAGCTCAGTAAACGGTTTTACTTTCACATTTGTTGCTGTGGAATAAAAAAGGGTCAGGTAGTTAAGCAGGGAATAAAATAAAAAAAGGCCACATTAAAGAATGACAATAAGAAGAGCTGACAGCATTGTACAAATCCAAGCTTTTTTCAGGGCTTCTCCCTTTGACTAAGGAATACTGATGGTTTAGCTGGAGGATCCCATCCCTTGGCCCTATGCAGGTGTCACTGGCTCTGCTGCTCCTGGGCACAGGTGATTGCTCAGAAGCTGTGACCCCATGCATGGGTGTCACCTGACCACAGGTCCCCATCTCTGGATTTGCTCTGGTGTCACAGCATGAAGTCAAGACAAGGAGTGTCACAAGATGCTTTGCTGCTGTGCTCTTCTCTTCATATTCAATCAGTGACCTTTGGTCATTCAGTCAGGGAATTTGGTCCCTAGAGCCCAGGGCACTGGATATTGCCTGCTGAAGTTGAAGGAAGCACTGGCATGGCTGATGGGAAGCAGATGATGGATTCACAGTGCTGAAAACTCTGCTTTGACTGCTATGCAAACACCATATATTATACCTCTAAGTCCTGTATAAGCCAAGAAGATCAAAACCCACCTTGTTGGAAAGATCCTTGGTTGGATATGCCTTTGTTCAGAGGGATGGCTGCATTATGGTACAAATGCACGGATGTCAGTCAGCACTGGGGACGTTAATGGGGCTTTATTTGAATACATCTCAGTGGGTAAGTGAGGCTCACAGACAGAAATGTCTATCTGGTGTACGTGTGTCAGAGAACACCACCTGACAGTGATGGAAAGCTGTTTGATGTAGTTTCATCTTTCAATACATTTAGATTTTTAGAGCTCAGGCTAAGTTGCCCAACTTAATTTGCAATCATTTAAAGTAAGGGTTAAGTGAAGGTCACAGGCTACTTTCATTTAGAGTGAAACCTCTGCAATACTTGCATGCTTTAACCTTTTCAGTGTTTTCCAATTCCACTGACCAGCTGCACTCTTAATAGCACTGTTAACCTGTGAGCAGTGTGAGGATTGGTCATCTCCCATAATAATGCAGAAAATTTTAAAAGGTTAAAATAGTTGAAAATATTTCTGGCAAGAGCAGGTACTGAATCCCTAGAAGAGATTTTGTGTATGTGTAGCAGGAACATCCTGCTCTGCAAGGTTTGCATTAGAAGTAAATCGAAGAGAATGCAAAACAGGGTTGTACACAGATGGAACCAGGTCACATAAGTTCAGACAGCTCTGGCTGCAGGTTATCTCAGCAATCAGCTCAGTGGAGAGAGAGAGATTTAATACAAATAGGGACCCATGCTGTCTCATGGCTCTAAAAAATAATGCTTAAATAAATTCCAGCAATAATGCAAAGCTAAGGACTCGTGTCTTTTCCAAACGTCACACACATAACCCCAGGAAATGTGAGGCTTCAACATAACTGGAGTTAATGGCAATGAGCTCTGGGTGTGTAGGGGATGGGATGTGCTCTCTCACTTCAGCAAATGCTCAAAAAAGAAACTCCTGGCGATTCCCTATCTTTTTTTACACTCTACTTTTTTCTCCCCAGGTTTATCATCCAGTTCCTAGTTTTGCAACTCTCTCCTCTACATTTCATTAAGAGAAATGGAAAAATTTTAAATCCAGACTGCCATAGTAAGTCAAGTCTCTTGTCTTCCCAGTATTGTGTTTTCCATGGCAGTGGCTGGTTCCAGATACCTCCTAATTACAAGCCATGCACACAGCTTTTCACTTTTTCCCAATGTCATAAATACCTGGAGAAGGGAAAAGCAGACAGTTTATTCTGTGCACTGAAAGGGGCTTTATTTCATCGTGATCCACTCCAAATATACAGAAAGGGTCAAAAGTCTCAGCTTTTGCCCTAGGAGCCCTGACTGCCTCAGGCTAAGCCTCTAACTCTGAGATCTGTGTAAGAGAGCAGTGGGAAATCACACCTCATTAAAAATTCAAGTTGTCCAATACATTGGTCAAGGTCTAACAGAGTTTTCAGTCTTCAGCTCTGAGAAAAAAAAAAGAACAGAGGTAAAGACCCCCCCCCCCCTCCTCCTGACCATACCCGTGAAGGGACATGGGCTTCTCCATCTTTCTCCATCCTGGTACAACCAGGGAGAGCAGGAAAGTGCCATGTCCCTTGCCAGACCCCTTTTCAGGGGAAGGGCTGGGGTTGCAGGCACTGATAGCTCTGGTACGTGATCCACAGTCAGCAGTTTGCTGCAATCAGAGCTTCTGCTGAGCACTCTAAAGCCTGCCCCTTTCCTGTTAATTGAATGTAAGCCCTTTGGTACTTGTGTGTCTTTGATCTCACTTCCAATGAGATGTAAGGCTATTAAGGCAGAGGAGTGGGGCGAGCACAATGCTGGCAGTAATCTGTGTCAGGATGAAGGCACGATACGCAAGAGACCAGGAATGAGATGGAGCATAATATTTTCCCCCACCTTTTTCAGATCCAATACCAATGGGGGCTTTTTAATATTCGCTGGATATCAACTACAAAGTGATACAAGTGATGGACATGAGGGGGAAAAACCCCTGCAACAAACACGTGTAAAAAATCCTGTTTTTGCCAAAATACCCCAGCATCTCTAAAGCAAAGACTACCTGCTCACCAGGGGATACAAATGACTCTTTGAAATAAATGCACATTACTGCATTCATCAGGCAGCGTTACTGCAGGATTTGAACACTATGAAACACAGTGCTACAGAGAATTGCTGATCATATTGAAAGCAAAACAATAAAAACACGTAAAATAAAAATATTTGGAGTTAATTTCTTCAATCCATTTTGTGCCTGGAGCAGTTATTGTTTGGACTAGGGATGACTTGTAGATCTAATAGTTAGGTCTGTGACTGCAAAACCAGACACAATTTTAATAGTTAAAATGTGACTGTTAAGCATCATTAGAATAAAATCTCACCTCCCTTTCCTGGTTCTGCATTTTATCTGAGGATTACCAAAGTGGGTGCTTGTATAACATGCAACATATTTCAAAACAAATTTAAAAATTAGCTGGTAAATGCACATAATGCTTATTTGAAGGGCTGGAGGTGAATGTACTGCACCCTTCAGACAGTGTCAGGCTCATTGGAACATCATGTTTTTCAGATTTAGGGATCTAAAATTATGAAGACCATATGAAACCAAACGTATTTGATTTTGGGACCTATGAAAATGTTTAGTTTAAAACTGAAAGGACATCAAAGTTACTTATTATTTAATAATTAAAGTTCATTGGGAGTTTTTGAAATATGTTCCTAAAAATGGAAATATGAAAGAAAGTACAAGACAACCTGTAACAACACTTTGGTCTGATTTTTTTCTGGTTAAAAATCAAACAAGAAAAATTTATGCCTAACAGTTAAAAAAAAAAAAAAAAAAAAGCAAGTCTTGTAATAACTGAAAGGCATTTTTAGCCAGCTCAGACCAGAGTAGAGAATATAAAGACAACAGTGGCAATCCCTATGTGCTACATATCCTCATACTTAGTAAAAATCTGACAATGAATTTTAGCACCTGCAATCACTGGTCCAATGGCCCTTTTTTATGCTTGTCCACTCTGTCACTCAGAGAGGCTGGATGGTCTGTGGTTCTGCTACAGCTCAGTCCATATTCAGCAGCCTCTGCAGAGACCCGGGTCTCTGGTGGCACTTTTTAAGCAGGGAAACGTTCCTGAAGGTGCTTTGAGAGCAAAGAGCTCTGCCACAAGGCAGCAAACCCTTGTTCATCTGCAGCCCCCTCCTTCTGCAGCTCTACAAAGTGTCTCCTTGGCTGTTTGGGGAGGGTCTGGGTCCTGGACCAGTCTCCCTGAGAGCTCTGTCCTATTGCTGCTGGCAGACAACAGCCAAACCTCCTCACCTGGAGCAGGGCCACCCACCAAGCTCACACCATCAACGAGTTTGGCTTCAAGGACCCTGGTGCCAGCCCATCATCCCCTCCTTGCTGATCCATGGCAAAACCCACCTCCAGCAGCAAGTCCTGAGCCATCCTGTAGGAGACAAAGGTTCTTCCTGATGGACAGCTTGATTGTCTGTTTTCAAAATACAGTCATAAGCATGTGGAAAATAGGATCAAACTGACTCGCTTCCTATGAAAACAAATTCCAGTGCTTGGAAACTGAACATAATTTTAAATGTTATCATCCAACTAATCATGTTTTACCTCTGTTGGTATTCCATTTTTCTGGTATGAACCTGGGTCAGTTTTGCATATGTCCAATCTATTTTATATATACATGTTCACTCTATTTGCACACTCAGATGGGAGACATATGCCTCTTCTCATTTGGGCAGGCCATAGTGTTATTAAAATGGAAATGTGCAGGCTTTGGGATCCAACTGCAACATATGTTTAAAAACGAAAGATAATTCTTTACTTGTAGCTACCAGAAGAACTCAGAGCTTTTGACTCCATGTATAATTACCATGGGACCTTAACAGTTTGATTCACTAGGTAATTACATGGTTATTTTTTGTTCTATAAAAGGTAAAGAAGTAACATTTAATTTTCAGGGTGCTGCATAATCCTGTAATTACTCAGTAATTTCCGTGTCGTCATACAATAAAATCAGGGGCCTTTCCATGGCCCAGATATGACATGAAGGAAAGTCAAAGTGAACTCAGCATTGTCAGGAAAATGGGGGGATTTCTTGGCCTCCTTCAGTTATGAAATGGAGAGAATGAGAGGTTGAGAAAGTGAAAAACATGGGCCTTAAGTGCAGTGACAGCCCTTTGCGAATAAGGAATTTCCCTCCTGGCACAGTGCCAACCCTTTCCCTCTAGGATTTTGGAGAATCAGCATTGCCATGGGTTCAAGCCTTCCACACCTCTCTTTTCTTGCTCCCTGCCTTTGCAGCCCATCTATTAGAGCTAATGCCTAGAAGAAGGGCCTGTGATGTGGGTTTTGTTTCTATAACTGGCTGATTATTGTTTCTGTTGTCCAATAACTAGTTTGGCTGTGAGGATAAGCTCTCCAATTCTCCACTGAATGGAGTAGAAGTGATTACAAGAAAGATGGCAATTTCTTCCAGAAATAAACTCAGAGCTCTTGTTAAGAGCCCTTCTCTCAGTCCTCTCAGTTTCTGCACCTGGAAGTGACTGTATTGTTTAAATGACAGGTAGGACATTTCCAGCCCTACAATGTCATGCATGTTCTCCTTGCTCCTGCCACACTGCTATCAGGATGCCCCTTCTTCCCCTGCTCCCCCAATACAGTAGTCAGCCTTCATTCAGGGTGTCTGAACATGTTGTATTGCCCTTCTCACTTCTCTGCAGATTTAACCATGATGTCCTGACAAACAGGGCTTTGGCAAACACATACATCCTATTTACCTAGAAAAGATCAGCCAAAGTCTTGTTACATCTGCATCACTTTCCTCTGCAAATTGTGATGTGTTCAAAAAGGCCCTTGAAAATGTCAGCACCTGTCCCTTGATCAGCACTGGGCACCTGCAGCTTCCATCACCTTCAAAGGCTCTGGTGACACCCCCTCACTTGTGTTCCAGCCTGTGGTGTGACATTTGCTCTCAGGCAGAGAGGCAGCGTGAGAAACTTTCCCTCTCCAAAGTCCCATGGGAGGATTCATCGTGGGCTGAGCCCACAGTGAGGAGAGCAGCACACATTTATATAAATAAAAGCAGCACCTGCAGTTCCTAACAATAAAATAAAGAGCCTATTAATCTTCATGTTTCAGGGTATTGGTGCTAGTGCCAGGAAATCATCTCCCCACAGCCTCAGGTAGCAATGTACAATTTCCTGGCTACAGGCACCAGGATCTGTTCCTTTCTCTGGACTGTCCCTTTTCCTCTCTGGCAGTCTCATTTTTTCCATGCTGTCCTCCGAGCTGCAGTGAGATCCCACTCGCTGGAAGAAGGTATGAGAGGGCAGTAAACACGATTTCTAAGGTGCAGCACTCACAGTGCACACCACAGCCCTGGTTAAAAAATATCCTTGTTCTGCCAGTGTACTCTAGGCATCCACTCCCCTCCTCTCTTGACACAATAACCCATAAAAACTGTGGTCTAATGCATTAATAATCTGCGAGTAAAGGTCCCAAAGTGGCCATTGACATTATAGCCATTAAGGTGCAGCGTGTCAATAACAATGCATAGCATGAGAGCAGGCACTCTGCCTGTGTGTGTGAGCACACATCCCCTCTGCTGTTTAATCCTACTCTGTGATTTCCAAGTCACATCAGCTTCTCTCTGATCTTGGGGGACTAACATGACAAGAATCCCCTACGACTGCTACCCTCTGCATTTAACAAGGGATGTTTCAGCACAGGAAGGATGGAGAGATTCTGAACTCACCTCCTCTCACACGTACAATAACTTATTGGGCTGACAGAGCCTGACCACAACAGTGTTCTTGCACTGTTAATTTCCGTGGCATTTTCTGTTAACGTGAACTGAGCAGTGCCCTCCTCTGGGATGCCAACACTCCATAGATCCAGGCATCTTCCTCAGAGATGGAGATATTACACGTAGGCCTATAAAAAGGAAAATTAATTGTGTCTACACACCCACACACTTTCTTAAAATACCACTAATATTTTACATTTCTCCAGTGGCTTTTATCCTAGAAGTTTAGGAACCACTTTGAAACCTTAAGTCTGCAGATATCACCCCCACTCCCTGAGAAAAGAGCCCTCTCTGCTGTGCAAGGCAGCAGCTGCTTGGCAGCATCTCAGAGCCACCAGCAGATCAGGACAGGATGTGAAGATATCTGTTCATCTCTTAAAGAACAGCTGATGAGCAGAAGGCAATTTAAAATAAGTGATATAAAGGATCAACTCCTACCATATTATAAAGCCATTTAAAAAGAAGGCATTTTGGAAAGGAGCAGCTTTCTGTAATATTTCTAGACTGCCCCAGTGAGCAGAAGGA
This sequence comes from Acridotheres tristis, assembly GCA_037013685.1. NCBI lineage: Eukaryota > Metazoa > Chordata > Aves > Passeriformes > Sturnidae > Acridotheres > Acridotheres tristis. The sequence goes on along the minus strand of CM072899.1, from coordinate 10,656,234 downwards.
CTGCAGGGTTGCTGGGTTAGCTGTGCCATGTGCCAGGAACTCAGCAGAGCACACTAGACCCCTGGGTCATTAGGAGATCAGGATGCACAAATTAATAATTTGGAGTGCTGTTAGAACTCCTCTTACTTTTTCTACCCTTCTACATAGCCTTGGCTTTAATCCCTGGGCTCACCCATTTTCCAAGTGGGCTTATAGATATTAGCCTAAATACAGTTGTAAGTTACAGGATTCTTCTCTTCCCTCATTGTAGGTGGAGAAGTAGCTCCTGTGAGCACTCCTGTGAGCTTCTTGTCTGGGGCATTTGGTGTTCAGTGCTGCTTGCCCACACCAGACACCCACGCCTCGGGACACTCCTGAATCCCCCTCACCTGGCACACTGGGCACACTGGGGACATGGTGAGCCTGGAGCCAGGACACCCAGTGTGGCTGCTGGTGCCAGGGGCTGCAGGAGTGCAGAGCCGTGTCAGCAGAGGCCAGAGGCTGCCAGTGACATGCAGCACCAGCTGATTTAGCCAAGCTCTGTGCACGCTCCCATCGAGCATCCCTCGCTGTGCACAGACTTTGAGCAAAATATAGATGCTGGCCATGAAAGACAACAGGCAATGCTGCCCTCCTGAATGTGACATGAGCTGGCTTGGGGAATAATTAACAACTTCAAAAGGCATTCCTAAAACTTGTAGAAGGACTTACAGGTTGCTCATTTAAGCGTGAATGAGCACTGCTCCTCACTGAGGATGGGAGCTGACTGTTGGAAGGAATGAGAAGGAGCAGGAATCAGACTGGGGAAGGAGAAATCAGAACAGCCTAGCAAAGGGGAAAACTGGGCAGCTGTAAGTGAGCTCTAGAGACAGAACCGGATAGCCCTGTCAAACATAGTCTAAAACTATCTTTTACAGGGCAATCAATCTTCCCAGAGGGACTCTCACTCAGGAAAAGAGATAAACATCTCAGACTAGAGGCATCTATGGCACTCGTGTATGGCCATCTCAAGCCTCAGAGACCCCCTCTGGGACACAGGAGCCCAGTGAAGGCACCGTTTGCTCCTTACTGGGCCAGAAACTGCCAGGAGAGCTCTGACTGCAGAGAGGCAGACTTGGGTCATCACTGACATGGGGGGGAGGGTGCAGAAAGAAACTCTCTTTTGCCCCTTTGGGAAGGCATATATATATATATCTGGCTGATGAGCCACAGTGGATCTTGCTGGTTGACTTCCCCTCACCTGGTGTTGCAGCAAAGGGAAAACCGAGCTGACTTCCTGAAAGGACCAGAGCAAATTACTGCTTTTTTCTCTGCCCTGAAGTAAGAAGGAAGGAGAAGTACATCATGTTGCTGACCCACAGCAGAAGAGACTGACAGTGAAAGAGGGATCTGTCTGCCTGCCCCGTGACACTGAATTTAAAAAAGAAAGATTGCTCAGTCCAGCCAAGCGAGAAATCTTCTGCATTTTCCCAGAATATATTTTCATGACTTGGTTAACCCTATGATTAACCCTAGGCCAGACATCAGAAACTCTGCTCACCAGAGAAGGAGGAATGTGGAATGTTGCTTATTTCAGTCTGATACAGAGAGAAGGCCAAGCTACAGGCATACTGACATGATCAGCCCACTCCTAAATTTTAGAGGAATAATGGTGCACTGCAGAAAGCCTGAATCAGACTTCCAGGAGTTGTAGAAAGATTAGCAGAAAGCAAGAAAGATGCTTAGCATAAAATCCCCCAGTTTCATCCACACAGGCTACCAAAAGAGAAGAGGAGGAAGAGGGAGAGCAGAGTTTGAATCGGGGGTTATCTCTGTGTGGGAAGCAGGAATTATCAGGTGCCATGCACAGCATCTGGCCCACATTCTGCACTTTTAATGCAGCCAGTGGAATTTTAAGCAGATTGACATAGATGTAATCAGGATCAGGAGCAGGCAGTGTGCATATTTGCTATAGGGAAGGCAGTCAAACACTCGTTCTGCACATCAGGGGAATCAGTGACTCCCACAAGTGGAACATCTCCACAAAGTATTGCTATTTTGAACTTTGTGGGTGTCAGCCCATCACTTCTGAACTTAGTGAGGTTTTCTAAAAGCCCCAAGGATATTGAAAGTATTCTACTCCTGAAAAAAACAGAAACAGTAAAAAGCTGAAGGCTTGTGATTCACTCTGAAGAACTAGAAACAGAGATATCAGCTGGATCACCCCTGGCATGAACTATGTAAAACAGAGCCAAGCTGAGGAATGGGAAACTGTAGAAGTTGTTTTGTGGAGGTAAATGCAAGTGCTGTGTATTTCTGAAGTGTATGTCCAGGTAAGTAGGACACAAGTAGTAATGAAGCTCTAAAAAATGCTAAACAGGGGTTTCATGGCTTAGTGCCCTCTTCAATACCAAGCAAGTTCACTGCACTGCTTGCTGGGGCTGACTGAAGTGAGTTGGTTTGCCTTTGCAAGGTTTCTTGTTTTAATTCTTGCACAGATGCCAATGTCAGCATGATTCTTGCTTTGAGATCACACTAGAGGGTAAAATTGCTCCTTGTGTTACACACAGGGGACTTCCAAGGGGATTTTGATAAAAATTCTACTTTTTTTCAAATTTTGTTGACAATCACATTTGACTCACACCTCCTACCCCAATTCTGTGAACAAACCTCATCTGAACTTTGAGCTAATTGCCCAGACACAGCTGGTCTGGCTTGCAGTGCTACTGTGCAAATTTTAAATGACAGTAATTTCTAAAGGAGAAAAGGGAAGCTGGATTTTGCTGAACACGACATTTTTTGCCCGCTCGCTCGATCCCAACGTCACCATTTATGAGAAGCTCTTGCTAAAAGAGTTTGGCACATTGACACTCATCTGGCCACCATGCCAAAGGACCTTGGACACCCTGTGACTGCTGAAATACTGCCCAAGGACACATCCTCCCTGCTCCCAAGGCTGTGGCTGTTTTGAAGCATTCACCCGCAGACAGGATGTGTGTACAAGGGCCACTTTTGGGGTTTGCTCCACACGCTTCAGAGCCTGCTCAACATTTCTCTTCCACCTGCTTTCATTGGTGCTGGGAAGAGCAAAGAGGTGTCTGTAGGTGCATCCCTGCTCTCTCGGGGAGCACAGTAGCTGTGCCTTGGTCTGAGGTCTGAGTGTTCACACAGAGCTTGAGCCACCTGCTCTGTCTGGTGCCACATGGCAAAGGCTACAGGTGCAATCCTAGCATCAGAACTGCACACAGAAACATTGGGGACAGGAAAGGACCTTTTGATGCTTTAATCACATTTATATTCAATTTCCTAATATGTGCACAAGGCATAGTGAGATTCTTTGATACAAGACCTCAGCTCTTTGCCACAATCTTTCTACTTTGGAAGAAATTTGCAAGTCAAACCTCAAAGAGTAGTCCACAGCTATCCTTACAGAGGCAAGGATAAGACAAGATAGAAGAAAGAATGTGGGATATCACAACCTTTGACCCCAGACTATCCTGCTTAGAGCTGTCTAGTTACACAAGGACAAAGGAGAAGGGAGGTAGCAGCATGGTCACCCCTGAATAACTTGGCTTCCTTCATCTCTTTTAGAACCCTTCCCCTTATTTATTTCCATGTCAATTTTGTTGATTAATTGTAAATTATGCAACCAAGGCCCCTTCCATTTATGTCTGTTCCAATAACAGAGGTCACTGGTCACTGCCCTGAGGACCCTGATTTCTGACAGCTTTCTCCCTTCACCCAAACAATGGATTGCAGCCACGCAGGTCCACAGACCCAGCCAAGAGAAATGCCTTTCCGTCCTCTCACCAGCACAGCTCCTCAGGGAAGGGGGAAAGCAAGGTCTGAGGCTGCTGAGAAATGACCATGCCAAGTGGGATTTCCCAAAGTGAAGCTCTCCTGGCAGAGAGCCTTGCATCCGAGGAGTGTCCCCCATCTCGAGGGATTGCAGTCATGAGGATGGAGACAGCAGCTCAGATAGCTGACTCCCTCACTATGGAGAGCTGGCAGACTGCTTACTTCAACTATTTGCTGTTATTTCTGCATGGCACACTGCTGGGCACATGGAAATCTTTCTCCTCCGTGGCTGCCTGACAGACCTTTTAAAATAACAGCACAAACCAAACAATCACGCGACCAACAAAGCAGGAAAGAAAATGCTTTCCAGAATGAATAGAAGAAACTCTGCTTTTTTTTTTTTTTTTTTTTTTTTGTGAATATCAAAGGAGCACTGAAGTTCAGCAAATCAGATTGGAGTAGTTTAATGGCATTTGTGCCACTGTGGTGACCCAGGGCTGCAGGCAAGAGAAAGGCTAAGTGGTGTGTAAAGCACTACTCCCTCCCTGCCAGCTCCTGGCTCAACATGCAGGACAACATGCAGGACAACATGCAGGATAAGGCCATGGCATGTGCAGTGGGATGCTCTCTCTACCGGAATTATTTTCTGCAGGTCCCATTCTCTGTCCACCTGCTCTGGTGGGGAGGAGATAGATTAAACCCAGGAAGCAGGGAGGGGTGGGTCAAGGGTGTTTTAATGTTTGGTTTTGTTTCCTATTATCCTACTCTGATTTGATTGGTAATAAGTTACATTAATTTCCTCAGGTTGGGTCTGTTGGATCTCTTCCTATCCTTATCCCAGCACATGAGTCTTTCACTATATTTCCTCTCCCCTGTTCTGAGGAAGAGACTGAGAACACCTTTGCTGGGCACTTGGTGTCCAGTCAGAGTCAGCCCACTATAGTCTCCAATTAGCACCAATCATTTTCATGAGCTGTTGGTGCATTGTGTGAGCAGATGTGGTCCTGCAGACTCTGACAGGTCTGGCTGTAGGCCAGGTTGTGAAAACCAGGCATGTCTTATCACCAACATTTTTATTTGGATGAGGTGGAATTAAGACACTGAACTACCTGTGTTTATGATCAGGTAGACTAGGAGTTGTTTGCAAACCGTGTGCCTTTGGGAAAAGATATCAAAGTGGAAGGGCATGGGAAAAGCCAAGGAAGGAGGTTGGCACACCAGAGCAGAGAGGGTCAATTACAAAATCAAACCCCACAGCTGGTAGTTGGGGTTGTGGTAGTGCTGGCTTGTGGTGCCATGGAGATTAGAAGCTCAGGCAAACAGGATCAAAAGCAGGGAATTTTATAAGCAACAATCCGATTGGACCTGAGCCGGGATTTATTCATGAGGATCTGGAAATCACGACAAACTGAGCAGGTTTTCCATTACCCGTCTAGCTCCCAGCAGTGACTCATGGCTCTGCAGAATGCAAGTTTGGAGCACTTTTGCCAGGCTCTATGAATTAATGGCGACTGACAAAGGTCAGTGGCACAAAAACCGGATGGCTTCACCCAGACTGGGAAAGGAGGTGACCTTAAACCTGAACAGGACTTAATTCTCTGTCTGACAGCAGAAGCAATGCAATCATCCTAACAGTGCTCAGGATCCGTGTGGCTTCACATCTCTGACGTGAAAGATGATCAGATCCAGAGACAAGGTTTGGCCAGTGCTGGTGAACTGGGATTTGGCCCTGCATTCCCCTGGGATTTTTCTGGGTTTACAGACCAGGCTTTTAGTGTGCTCATAGACACAAAGGGGATGGTAAATAAATAAAACTACATGGCAACCTGTGCTCTTAACATACACACATCAAATTTGTTAACACTCACGTAAAAACTGCCAGCCCTGAAGAAAACAATTTGATACTCTGCAGAATTTTCAGAGTCTCCAGCACAGCAAAGTCAGAACTTTGGTCTAAGACCAGATTATAACAAGCATTGAGCTCGACAGACAGAGAGGGGCTTCATGGGCTTCATTTTGACAGGCAGCCTCTGTCAGAGCTCTCTGTAACAGGCTACCAGCCCAGCTGTCTCCCTGCCCCTCTACCTGGGATAAGCTCTCACTGCCTCTGTGTTAACTTATTCTGTCAGTGTGGAGTCTGATGATAAATCACTGTCTGGGGAATGGAGAGCATCACACTGCAGACAGAGGCACCTTACCCAAATCTCAGCCTTGGAGGTCACATCCTTCGGCAGGGGAGCTGTGGGCACCTTTGATTGCTGCAGCAGGTTGGAGCAGTAAACATAAGGGCCAGAGCTCAGATCATGCCCTTTTATTTTCCAGCACAAAGCGCCCCCTCCTTGTGCAATGTATACCATTAAAGTGAATCACCAGATCTGTGTACTTTGTTTTATTGAAAGAAGAGAAAAAAGAGGGCTGTGACTCTCTTAGAGGGGGAAGGAAAGGGCTGACTACCCACCTTTCTCTCTGAACAAAATTGCAAAGCAGAAGCACTCACATTCCCCTTGCTATGAGACCACCCAGCCTGCACTTGCTCAGGTATTTTGCAGCCTGGGACCTCCAGCCCAGCTGCTGTGCCAGGTCCCTTTGCAGCCAGGCTGGGATCTCACAGCTCACCTCCCTCCTCCAGACGTCTCTCAGCAGTGGGAAGGAAAGCCCACAGGTCTAGACAATTAAATCAAAGTACAAACTGAGGAGGTGAGTGTGCTCCCACGTCCCTATTAAAATGTATTAACATCACCCGAGGGGGCTGGAAGACAATAGGCTTTGAGGAAGAATCCTGATGGGGAAGGAAGATTGTGTCTTATTTGAGAGGGACAGAATTGAGCAGATGTGGTCAGTCAATGCAAAGGGTTTAATTTCAAACAATCATCATCACTATCAACCCCAAACTTCAGGGTTTTCTTAGCTGAAAAATAATGCAGCTCATTTATTGTCAATAAATCTAGCTCCTGAGTGGAAAAAAAACCTTAAATATTTCAGCACTTTGGGGCTGACTCATGCTGAGCTTGAAATTCAGAGGTTTGCAGCAGGAACTCCAGCTATGCTTGAGCTTAATGAAAAAGTACACAGGCAGTATCCTCAGGAGCTAAACTGGCTACTGCAGCCAGCAGGTTGGATTTTCAGCATTGCCCCAAACTTTATTTTCTCTGCTACAAACCAGAAAGTTCTCCCCACCACCTCTCACAAAGATATGAACTTCTGAGGCTTCAAGGCTTCAGTGTTTTCCTTCAGGGACTCACTGATCCAGGGCATGAAAGCAGGAGCCTGTGCACACTTAAACAGCACCAAAATAACATCCCTGCCACTGAGGGTCCCTTCTGTCTGGGAGGATTGCATTGTATATGCTCAACTTCTGCACTGGAGTGTGCTGATTATTGTGGAAAGGGATCAGAGACTGGGAAGATGAGGTGTAGGATCCTGCAGAGTAATGATGAGAGGAGTAAAGAGATTCTCAAATGGTCCATAGGAGGGAAGGACATGGGGGGAGCCCAGCATGAAACTCATTGTGATGGGAGATAACTGGGGAGCAAATCAGCCAGGATGCTGTGGCCAAACCTAAGGACAATGTTGAAAGGAGGAATCCCATATTTGACAGTGGGACTTTGCTTAATCCCATGTGTCCCAGGACACCGTGTGAGCCAGACCCTGCCTGAGAGGTTAGCAACAAGACAGCCAGCAGTTCTCTCAGAGGAAGGCACACAGCAAAGGGAAGGGAACACCTGGCTCCAAGACATTTCCCATCTGTAGGAAGTGTCTTTTTCCCATGAAATATGGGAGCTTTCTCCACCATAAAACTGACATGCTCAAGAGAATGTTCAGCCCTACCTTAATGATATCCTATTGTTCTGCTGGTTAGATGTGGGGGGAAAACATGGAATAAGTTTCCTTGGTTTCTATTTGCCCATGATTTTACAAGCTGACTTCTCAGATGCAACAGAGGAAAGCAATAAGGATAAGGATCCAGCAGGTGAATTCAAGGCATACATAGATTACCTGAAACACATTGAGGTCCCAGGGAGTACTTGGAGCTGTTGTCACTGACCAGGCTTGTGGTAATGAATTTTTTACTCTAGGGATCAGATGTTCCCCTCAGTTATATTAAATTGATTTTTCCTCTCGATAAAGCCGAACTTTCTTTCCTTGAGTCAGAAGTTTGGCTGGGGGAGAGGCAGAGGCAGAGAGAGGCTCTGGTACCTTGGGCCAGACTGGAGAGGAGGCAGTAAGAATCTGAATGGGACTGATACCTCAGATGATACCGGGATTAAATGGGACAAAGAAACAGTGGCATCAACAACAATAGGATTTGTAAAGTAAAACTGCATTTTCCTTACATTTCCTCTCATTTATCCCTTTCCTCCTTGAAAGCTGGGGACAGAATAAAAAAAATACAAAAAAGAAAAAAATGTTAGGCCCTTGCAGCAAGAATACAAAAAAAAAAAAAAAAAAAAGAGGGGGGGAAGGAGAGAAAGGGAGGGCCTGTTGGAGAGCATCTCTTTCCTTTGGGCACTGAAGTGTTCCAACATCAAACCTTGTGTCCTCATTAAGAAGCCCTGTGTCTACCGTTGTGACATCTTTATTCACACACCCCAAGACTTCAAAGACTTCAGGAGATTTCCTTGGTGGATTTAACAAAAAAATATCAGGAGATGAAACAGAGGAAAAGGCAGCCTGGTGCATTCTTGTTTTAATTAGACCTTGGGTGGAGAAGGGGGGGTGAGGGAGGAACAGAATCACTGAGATGCACATTAAGGTGTGAATGCAAACACACACAGACAATCCTGATCATTGGGACTCAACTTCTCTTCTTTCACAAGCTTTTGGAATAGCAAACAGACCCTGAATCTCAGAGTAACGATTTTTTCCAGCCTCTAAACCCGATCTGCATTCATCTCAGGAATACGGAAGTGCTGCAGGTGAGATACATGTTTCTGTTGCCTAAACAAAAAGCTTCAAGTGTAACTAATGCAAAATTAAGAACAGGGACCATTAAAAAGGCATTGAGTATACAGGAGAGACAATCTAAGCATTCATTAACAATAAAGCATGGGTCTAGGGAGAATCATTCCTGTTTCGTTTGTGAGCTGTCTTTTTTCCCCCCCTTTTATTAAATATACTATATTCCAGTGAATTTCCAAGCCACTTGTTTGATCTGTGAGTCATTGGTGCTACTTGAAATCTGCAGTGTACCCCTTTTGGCTTGTGTCTGTGTCACCACACGTTTCTTGGCCCCAGCAGGATGGCACTAACTCTTCATGCTCTACTCTGATCCCCACTGAAACTGCCTGTGATTTCAAAGTGAGAAACTTGGGGTAGGGGGTGGCTTGGCAAATAATCTCAACACTTCTGTGAAATTATGTCTTTTTTGGTTACCGCCTCACCTAGCTAAACTACTTCCCTCGAATGTCCGTGGGAAGCTAAAACCACAACGAATTGCTCTGGAATTAATTGAGAGCAGTTTTAAATGCATATTTATGAGTCTTTCTTCTCAGTATCTAACCAGTTCTAGGACTGAGACAGCTTCTTCTAGCAAAAAGAAAAAATCAAATAATGATTAAAAATGTAATTAAAGAAAATAAAGTCCGCCTCTCTTCAGCTGAGATGACTCTTGGGCCACCTCTAGTAAAAGACAGGGAAACTCCCAGCTTCTGATTCCTGCTTTTCAAATGTTAGAGCCCAAATTTCACAGAGTATCTTTAACTGCATTATTTTCAGCCCTCAGTGTGCCTCCGGGGCCAGGTGATAGGAATGGGGACACTGCTCTTTTCCTAGCTATGTTCTATATAAAATTGCTTCCTAGGTATATTAGGCATTTTCCGTGGGTAATCCATTATGGGAGCACCCACAGAAACCACAACTGCACTGGGGGCTGTCCCCACAATTCTGGCAAGTGAAGGAGATGACTGCCATCTGCAAAATGTAAACAGCATTTCATAAACAGCTAAACACAGCTAAAAACAAAGAGAGAAGGAAATCTCTCCCCAGCCCTGCTCCTGTGTCAGGGCCCGATAATCTACTCTCAATTACAGCATTATTAACTGAGCCCTACACCTGGCCCTACTCGTTTGCAGCTATTCCTGCTGACAATGGCACTGATTAGCTGGTACAGCCATGGACTGGGTTTATTCCTCCAGTATCCACCACCCTCCCACAGTTCACATTTCACAGGCAGCGCTGGTTTGGAGGGAGGGAGGGAGGGAGCAAGGTTTGTGCAGAAGCAAGATGAGATTCAGGAGACAGCAGCAGCAGGAGAAAGCTGCCCCCCATGTGCAGAGCAAATCCACCCAAGGACAGGGTAATAACTCCCCCAGCAGGTCTGAATTCCAGTTAATTGCAGAACCAGCTGATGGCTGATAAAAACAAGGCAGATCCACACCTCTGCTCTCACTTAGTAGCCTGTGGCTGCCAGCCAGTGAGAAAAGTGTGAGTATTGATTTGATTATCTTGTTTGTCCACCTAGACCTGCTAGTTGCATCTGCTCTTCCCAGTTCAAATGAAGTGTTTTCCACTGATTAATTAATTTTAATTTGTTTTTGCTTCAAGTGCAAGATTTGGTTTTCATTGACAAGTGAGTGCTCATATTCCAAAGCCACCACAGTTAACAGATGTCCCTGTGCTGCTCAGAGCTGAAGTTCTCCCATTTTACTAACAAGTACTTTATGGATCCACTGAAACCTCTCTTTTTTGCCTGTGCGGTTTCTAGAAAAAACAAAACTGCATCATTTAACAGCTCTTCTCTAGGATGGAGGCTGCCTGGAGTGCTGTGGGAGCCCTTCTGTGCCAGACCCTGGGGTTTCCTCACCCCCTTTCCCCAGATTCTCTCTGGTGCAGGTCCAGCCACGCTGCTTTTATAGCCAAGGAGGGGGAGATCCTCCAGCCTGTGAGCCCTTGGCTGCTGCCACCATTCCCAGTAGCTCCCCCATGGCCACATGGAGGGCTGTGAAAGGGGGCAGGAGGGTGAAGTTTCACTCCTTTCCCTTCTCTCAGTGCCACCAACACATTTGCTTCAGCCCAGTTCATTAGCAAGTAGCACTGTGTCCTGTCGTTAAGGCCAGAGAAATATGAGTAATAAAATGTCTGACTATCAGTATTTTACCTAATGCTCCTAAAACACATGGACAAGCTCTAAATGCCAGGAGACTGGTACTGAGAGGGAATTTATGGGATAGCAACACCCATGTCTGGCTCGCTCCTGCTGAGGGGAACAGGCTTTGTCAGTGCCAGGAGGCAGCTGTAAAAACCTGAGCCCTCCCTGCACGTTAGCAGTGCTTTACAGGGGATTTGCAAAGGAAGGAAATAATATTTACCTTTCTGGCAATAGAGGGAAACTGGGGGAGGAGGAGATTTTGGGAATGTCCCAGCACAGACCAGGATCAAAGGCAGGACAGGAATGCAGCCCAGCAACCTGCAGCTCTTCTGGGACCTGTGGCACAGTGAGAGCCATCAGTGAATAATGAACACTCCCTCGATTTTCCTATTTGCCCAGAAATGTGCAAAAACATCCAAGTCTCTTTTGACCTGCCACCTTTTCCCCACTGTCTTCCCTGGGGAAAGAGAGCTGTGGTTTGCATCCTGCATCCTCAAACAGCAAAGACAGATGTTGCTGTGATGTTGCCTGAAAAACTGTGCTGCCCAAAACTTTTCATCCTGCTGATGAATTAGCTGCTCAGTGGAAAAGAACTGAGCCAGAAAGAGATCCCAGCCAGCCTTGAATATCATCAGCTTAAGATATCACCAGTCAAGCAGGGATTGCTGGCCAGGTATACCTCAGGATTGTCTCTTTACCAGGGATTTCTAAATTGCTCCAGGACATCCATACAAATAAACCAATCTGGACTAGATGTCTCTTTAGAGGGATGGGGACTCTGCTGATGTGCTCTTGTGTGATGCTGTGTTGGGACATCCCCCCGACCTTGGTGTGATCCATCCAAGGCTCCCACCAGCAGCAAAGCTTATGGATGTTTGTGGGTGCAAGGGATGGGCCAAGGGAATTAGAAAGTTAGAAGATGAGGTGAACAGCAGGGCACAGAAAAAGACAGGAAGATTAATGGCAGGGACACAATCAAAAACAAAAGTTAAAATGGAAATGTTAATCATTTAAAAGAGGGCCTCAGTGGAATTACTTGCTTTATGGCTTAGAATAAAAAATAGAAAGGGGAAAAGAAGGAGGAGAAGTCCCACTAAGAATAATTTAGTGCTTTGTGTAATGAGCTGCCTTTCTTTTCGGTAGTTCCCTCTGGTGTCTTATCACTTACCCTGTGATTGACTGAGTCCTCTCTTTGCCTGCTCCTGCTAAATGGTGATTTGCCATCTGGTAGTCATAATTTCTTTTCTTTCATTTTTTTCCCCTCTATCCTATATTCTTTTGTAATTAGAAAATAAATTACTTTTTTTTTTTTTAAACTGAAAAAGAAACATATTACTTACAGATGACAGTTGGTGTGAGCTCAGCAGTGAGGCAGAGGGAAGGGACTTGACTCCTGTCTCGTTTGGACAGATCCCAGCTGACATGCCAATGGATGTGTCAGCGTTTCTGCTGAGAGCACTGGGTGCTGAAAGAAGAGCTGGATGGAGCAAGCAGAGGCCATTGACTTTAGTGAGATGAGAAAGCTCCTATCTGAGGAAGAATGGGAAAGAGGAAGGCTCTGATGGGCTGGTGCAGCGCGATAGCCTGAACCTGCTGCTCCATGCAGCTCTGCACAGGACCTGTGTCAGACTTGAGCTTTGCACTCTGTCTCTGTTGCTACCAGCTATGGAGGGAGCCTTGAGTTTGCCAGATGCTAAACAGGCTGTCTGAAATCAGGGTGCAGGATCTCCCCCTCAGGGCCAGCAGACGAACACTGCAAATGTCTAATTGCAACCCCATTTCTCTTCATCTTGTTGCCAGCCTCTTCTCTGCAGCCTGTGTGCTCACCCTGACGGCCACGCTCATTATATCTTTGTACAGCAGCAGCTCTCTCTGCCCTCATTTCAGTTGCCTCCTCAAGGTGCTCCAGTAATTCAAGTGATAAATAATAACAATAATAACACAGAAGTCAGTTGAATTGAGCTTGATTACTCCGTGACTGAGTTTGGGCTTGATTGACTGAAAGCAGCACACATCCCCCCAGTTGTTATCCTGAGAGCCTCATTTTCTCAGTACGTTGTTGCTTCTTGTAGCCTCAAATCCATCGGGCCTTGAGGCCTCTGCCAACATGCAACCCCATCATTTCCAGAAAGACCCCACTCCAAGGCACTATTTGAATTTACATTTTTGGCACGTGGTATAATAAGGCAAGAAAATGGCAGGGAAAACCTCCCATTTCTGTATAGTGCCAATAGAAATGCGTTTTCCCTTGTTTTCTAGGCAAGCTCAATGCCTTCTGGGAGGGAAGGCATTAGTTTGATGTGGCTTCAAATGGTGATTTTTTCTTGGTTAAACTGGATGCATCCACACACTCCTATGTATTACACCACATGCCTGATGGATTATGTATTTGTGTGCATTAACTTGGAGGGAAAGAAACACAGCTCCTAAAGCAGGAAAAGATGTAGTGAACATGTATTCTACTGTTGGATACCAGTCTTTGCCCTAACATTATTCCTGCAGGAGCCATGAGTGGTCAGCTGCTGAGCTTCCTGTTCTCCCTCCTTCCAGAACTGGAGGCAAAGGGCAGCTCCTCAGAGACAGCCTTGTTTTTTAATTTCCACTTTTACACTAACTATGCTCTGCTCTGGTGCTTGCATCTGTCCCTGGTGTGGGTCTGTGCTGTGTTTTTTTCAAGGAAGATGCTGGTATCAGAAGTGGGTGGGGCATTTGGTAACATCTTTGGCTGATCCCAAGAAAGACAAGGAAGAAATTATCTGTGTGAAATGGAGGGTGTGTTCTTTTTGGCTTAATATGGATGAATGAAGAAAAAGGAGGGAAAGAAAACAACTCATTTTTACTCATTCTCTAAGCAGCAGCCACTGTAGTGCTATAGCCAGGAGCATCTGAGAGACAGAAGGAATTTGAGTAACAAGAAAATGCTGTTGTACAGACCTAATTATAGTGATTGCACCTGTTAGAGAAAACAATAAGCAGTAAAATGAATAAACCTTCCTGGGACTCATTTTATCAATGAAGCGTGACCATGTGAAAACTCCACAGAGAAAATCTACAAGGAAGGCGTAGTGTACTCAGACCTCCTCCTCTCTGATCTCCATCCTGCAATCAGATGAATAAGGTAACCAGAGTGAGCCTTGTGCTCATCTACTGGCTGCATGTGGCTGTCTGCAGATGCAGATGTCCTGTTAATAGGATAACTTCTCTGTTTCTGTAATATCTTCCCACTCAGGGCATTTACAGACATGTGGCTGCAGTATTCTGATGCTTAGGACAGAACTGTGCACAAGTCCTCAAAACCCTGCAAAATTTAACAGTTATCCTAAAGGTGGTGGAGAAGTCTGTTGATTCTCCTCAGAGTCACTAGATTGGTCAGAGATGCTGTTAAAAAACAATTCCATCTGTGGTGATAACAAGCTCTTGGGTACAATCCCAGAGTCACTAGGAGTGGTGTGGAAAGGACTGTTTTGTGTGTTTTAAATGCGTTAACAAATCACTCTTTACACAACATGGTGAAAAATTGCTCCTGCTCCTCTGCCTTCCCACCTCTCACGGTCCCATAGACCTCATCCCATCCCTCTGTCAGGATCCACAAGATCCTACTTGGTGTCTCCTCCTCCTGAAGCAATTCTCTGCTCCTGGCTTTGCCCCTTCTCCCTGTACCTTTCAATTATAGCTGCTCTGCCCTGCAGAGGCACATCTAACACTGAGCTTTGCATGCTTCTGTGGTTAAAGCAGACAAAGAGGATTAGCCTTTTTAAAGAGTTAATGCTGGGTTTTTGCATCCAAAGATCTCAGAGCAGGGGAAGTGTCATTAGCAGTGTCTTGTGGATGGCAAAATTGAAGCATGAGGAGATGAAATGAATTTGCTTATTGGATGATTATTCCCTTGCCCCATTTGCCTCACATCTCACAGCCCACGTCCTGGGCCAAAGCCCCATTATATGACATCCAGCCCAGACAGAGGCAAAGCCAAAGAAACAAGGAATCCTGTGATACTAAATCTCATTTCTTCTTTTCTTTTTCCAAGAATGCTGGCATGTACAAAAGGACAAAGAAACATCCTAGTCTTTGTAAAATGTCTGAGTGACAGCCCTGGTGTCTGCAGTCCTTTGGGCACTTTCTGCATGTGCTGAACAATGACGCCTCCAAAATATTGACCCAACAGTGTGCCTCAGCCCTGACTCGGGGGGAAAGACATGAATACTCTCTTTGATAACTGTCACCATTGAAAATTGGCCTCTGTTATTGTCAGCTGGAACAAGAGAGATTGTAAGAGTCACTTGGTGACGCAAGCTTTGAGTTACCAGATTCTGAGAGCTACCTTCAAATCACTGCTGTGGAAAATGGCTTTTTCCACTTCTCATCCAAGTCTGCCCTAGCAGGTAGAGGTGTCCATAACTAATTAGGAATAACTTAGGCCAGATCTAAAGGAAACTGGACAAATAATTCATGATGAATAATTTATTGGATGAATTTTGCCTCTTTTTCTATTTGTGAATTTTCTATGCTTGCAGTGTTGATTTCTCCAGCTAATTGGTTGTTTGAAATTGTTTGCTGATGCAAATACTTCTTGGTCTGCTCTTTTCTCTAGGAGAAGTTCATTAACAGTATCCCCAAACCAAAAGGAATTGACTAATTTTAATTGGTCACAGAGGCCACATGGCATAAATGCATTTTGTGGTATGAATATATATTTTTTCAATTCACTGACTGAAAGTATTATTTCAGACTCTTGTTACCATTTAAATAGGCTGTTTCTGTGAGCATCCTTTCTAGTCAATATGTCCACTGGTTATTCCTGCTAAAGAAACTCAAAACAGATTCCAGAAAATGATCCAAAGATACTAAAAAAAAAAAAAAAGAACCTGGAAAAGATGTTTGAATGGAGCTGGATGTGAAGTTACCTATCTGTGTATAGGAATGCTTGTATTTGTGTACCTGCACAAGCACAGATATTGCTCTTTTATTCAAATTAGTTTAAAAGAGACTTGCATTTGCTTATAGTAAAAAGATAAACAGACACACAGAATTAAAAAAAATTAACTAAACTCTGCCTCTCTTTTAGGTGATGCTGTATTATTATCCCTGCTTTTGGCCCAGGCAGCATCAGCATGTGCTCCAAGATGTGTACCAGCCACCACAACATTATTTTGTTGTCCTAAGGACTTCAGAAGGGCTGCCTTAAAGAAAAGCTGAACCTTTGGCCTCTTCCACTAGCATGAAACTCGAAGCTCACATCTTGTATCACAACATCTATAGCATACAGCAAGCAGCAAAGAGGTTCAGACATGGAGCAGGGAGGGTGAAAACAAGCCACCCAACCTGATAATGAAAAGCAAGCACTTGGCCTTGGTGTGGAGCATCTCAGATAAGTAGTTTAATTGGCAAGCTCTGGTGCTGGAGGGAGGGAAATCTAAGCTAAATTAAAAGATTAAAAAGATATTTTTTCATCAAGTGGCAAAATGGAAGAAGTGGACAAGTCTGCTCAGGAGAAAATGAGCAGAAAGGAACTGTGAATGTTGTGAAAATATATCCATTAGACCTGCCTTATCGAAACGTGCTTTTGCCAAGCATCCAGCCCTGCATCTCCATGGCAACATGGCCTCGTCAACAGAGAAGAAAGTGTTTTTGTCAGGATGGGCCCAAACACGTAAAAGCCATTTCGATTTGGGGGCAACACGATCTTCTTCAATCAATACTGCACACATAGTAATGACTCCTGCCATTTTTTTCATAAATCTCCACTTTCTGCTTTCATTTCCTGTGGTTTGACATCACTGTGAACTGGAACTAGGTTTAAATTTCCTACAGTTTTCAGCGCACTCTGCCCTCATCTGCAACACAGGAAGCCTCATGCAGCAGCTTCCTGCTTGATGACACTCAATAGTGTGTGCTCACAGCTGGGATTAGCCTGGTCTGAAATATGAGACAGGCTTTGAGGAATACCCCAGTGGCAGCATCCATGGATGTAACAGCTGGAATTCTGGTCATGACTGAGATGAGGGGCCTGGCAGAGGATGGGGACTCCTCCTCTCCAGCACCTACCTCTAATAGGATGCAAAATTTAATGCCCTGAGCATCTTGACTCTCCAAAAAAATGTGGTTCCCCTTTTAGGCATGGTTGATAGGTCTTCTCTCCACACCACTGAGTAAAAATGGGCTTTCTTCACCATTTTTTCCCTTAATTTCCAGTTTGAGATCTCATTTCTCGTTCTTCTTGACTGCCAGATGAATGCATTGGTCTTTCCAAACAATCAGCTCAGCAGTACAACCACAGAAACCACCACGTGGCCAAAGGGATTTCCTTGTGCAAGAGCCTGCAAGGATGTGTGCTGGGAAGGGAGCGATGGAATATGTAGGAGATGTAAATGCCTATCTCTGTTTTCCATTTAAATTAGTGTGTCTTAAGCATATGATCCAACATATTGCAGTAGGCTGCTAAATGCTTTACTGTGGAATTTACTAAAGAAATATAAAATATCTTTTTTCATAATAACTGCAATCTAGCTAGATTTAAAGCAATGCCCTTTTTGTTGTTTTATATTCTATTTTGCCATTTGTAGAGGGATTTTTGAACGTATCTCCGATTGAGAGAACATATTTGAACCCCATTGAGAGCTGTGATTTGGTGAAAACAGAGGCAAAGAGAATTGCACATTTGTGTATTTTAGCCAATGCAGGCAGAGGGAAGCTCTTTTGACAGACAGGTATTGCTGCTTCTGAATGTTACATGAGGGTCAGTGATTTGGATCCTGCCTGCTCCCTGCAGGCCTTTGGGTTTTGAAGAGGGGGTATGTGGTGATTGACATGTTTGATTCCCAGATGAATTTCCCAGCCTTGTAAGCACACTCTGCATGTTGGTGTGGCACCCTTCAGTGCTGTGGCCAGAGACTGGAGGAAAAGAACACAGGGAGGTGTTTTAAAGTTACATAACTGCTATTAAATGAATGTTATTAATTTAAGTTACGTATATGCTATTAAATTAATGACTTGAATTAAGAAAGAGGCTGTCATTGCTAAACCACACACTGTTTACAAATAGGTTTGTAAACTCTGGGCTTGAGTCACCCCCAAATGAGGCAGGAGATTTCTCTACAGAGGCTCTGTCATCAGTGCAGCTCTACAAAATCTGTCAGTGTCTACCACAGCAAGGCCTCAAATGAGCTGCACTTGCTTCATGTACCTGGCATAGGGGAGCAGAAACCCCTCTGGAATGAGTGATGACACCTCACTGCAGGCAATGATACACAGGATAGGGTGCAAATAAGGACCTGTGTATTCTCTGTTTGTCTGCCCATCTGTCTGTCTAACCACTCAGCATCAGCTGTGGTGTCACCTGGAAGCTGTCACTGCTTGGCAAGTTGTGTCCTGAGGAAGGACACACTTAGAAAACACAAACCAGAATTGCTGTTTTGGTTCCTTCGTTCTTGAGTAGAAATTTTCATGGTCATTTGATGATCTGGATGACTTTCCTCATTGGTTACTGCAGTAATTGGTAAGAGAATTGAGACGGATTTGGGCAAAGACAGTTTTTATGAGCATCTGGTGTTGACATGGACTCATCCCTTCCAACCACTGACAGAACAGTCCAGAAAATGGTTCATGGACTGGAAATCATGAGCTGATCATATTTTGACTGGTTTTTCAGAATTTTTCCAGACTGATTTTTTAGTGAAGATGACTCTCTTACCACTCATATAAAATGAAATTCGTCTATTGGAAATGAGTTTGAAATACCACCTGAAGATAACACCAGGGAAAAAAAAGAGACCATTTTCCTCTTGGCTTCTCTTGGAACAGGAAAGATGAAGGTGGTGGCAGCCTTCAGCAAGGGAGCATTTCTTTTCTCACACCTTGTTTTCTATTCTTTCTTCTTCCAGAGCAACACCTTTCATGTATTTAGTGTCCTGGGGGTTGAAGAGGGACTTCCTATTATAAAAACCAGATTAGGATTAGCAAAATTAAGAAAAAACCCAACTCTAACTCCTTTCCACAGTTTAGTGACTTCTCTCATTCAGCCCTGCTTTTGAATTCTTCTAGAACTGGAGAGTTCAAGTGAGACCAGGAACTGTCACTTTACGACAGTTCAATTTTAGTACATCAACTAAATAAATCTCTTAAGAGGTGATTTATGCTGTGTCCCCTCCCAATTCTTCTTCATCTGCTCATCCCTTTTTCCACTGAGGTTTGGGGTAGGTTTTGGACTATCAAAATCTGAATCTGTTGAATCCTGCAATTAAAAATGTCATTGCAGAATAGTATAGGGAAGAGGAACTAGGGCTAATGTTTGGGTAAAAGTTGTCTCAAAAGCAGCACACCACAGGGTTTACTCCATTCAGGGCAAATCCAAGACTTGTGCAGGATGCAGCAGATTGAGTTCAGTCTTTGTCTTTGAACTGATTGCTTTCAGTCCCTTGACACAGATGGGCTTCACAGGGCTGGTGGAAAATGCATCCTAAAATCACTGGAATCTGGAGAAAGGTTTTTTTCCTGCCTGCAATCAAGCCCAGATATATTAATTAGATGCCATGCATATGTTTGGTTCATTGAGACGAAAGTTAAGGCAGCCTTTCCTCAGCAGTGAAAGCCATCCCACTGGAATACTGATTAAAAAGAAGCAGGGTTGATAGGAGTAGATGAAATGGAGGTGAGTGTATGAGGTGGACCAGTAAGCTGGGAACCAAGATGGCAGGGCTCATGTCTGCCACTAATTCTTTCTACAGCCTGCAGAAAATTTGCAAACCTGTCAGTCCCTCCATCTCCAAAAAGAGAATTGCTCCAAAGTTGTGGTGGTGTTGTCATATTTTTTTCTTTAGTGAGAATTAATTACTGTCTAAAAAGCACTTTGGGATCCCAGAATGAAAGGAGCAAAACAAATGCAAAGTATTCGATTGTTTTAATATCTCTCCTATAGACCAGGATGGAGGCACCTTGCCACTCACACAATTACCTTCCTGCAGCTGCAGCCTCTTAGGCTGTTAATATATTCTACATCTCTACATCTAGGTATGGAGAAAGACCCAGACCCTCCCACCCATCATTTACTCCCCCTCTCCTCATCCTTCCCCTCCCTTGTTCCCCGTTGCATTAAGAGAAGAGATGGCATTAAAGTAACTTTATCTCTTTGGTGCACACATACACAAGCCCAATGGCTGGCAGTGTTATGAGGCTTATTGCTGAGTGCGTAATGACTGCTGCTTTTTTGGATGAATGAATTCAGTGGGTGACAGGTATGTAATTCATGGCTTTGTAAAAGGCTTTGAGAGGAAGTGTATGAAATGTACTATATAAATGTCAATACACTGCACACTTTAAAGCCTGTGGGTTGAGTCATAGGGAGGGTAGATTTAAGGGGGAGATCATAAATAGCAGAGGAACAGCTGGTTTCCCTGGGTAATGATGACTGAAGATCTGAGTGGTGACTGCTTAAACATACCCACTTGGTGGAGGTTCTTGCATAGACCTCTCTTCCACAGACTCCAAGCTCCTCACACTCTGCAGTGCATTTTTTCTCCAAACAGGGGAGGGTGTTATCTCAACATGTGAAATTTGGGTGTTTCTGTGGGAAGGAAAACAGGGCTGGCAGAGAGGGACCCCTGACACATCCCAGCCTCTCAAACCCTAAGCATTGTGCCTCCAGACATGGTTCCTGTGGTGCTGCTGCCTGAGCTGAGCACAAATGGGAGCTGTGGTGTGATCCTCTGCCCACACCAAACCCTCTCTGCACTCCCAGCACTGGCAGTGTCCTGTGCCTCTCCTTACACAGAGAGGAGGAGCCTGGTCCTGCATGGGGACACTGACCTGGCTGCTTCAGACACAGCAAATATTGACCAGCCTCTGTGCCAGGGAGCTCTACTTGTTTATCCTAAACCAGCACATCCACCCTGGAAAATAAGGGCTGACAAGAAAGCCTTCCCTGAACTCGAAAGAATGCCTGTGGGTGCCAAGGCTTGGTAAGAGCTTCATATTTTTGTGGCCATGAAGTTCCTGCAGCAGCTAGCTCTGCCATTAATTGTTTCCCTGTAGTATTTTTGTTATATGTATGGAGTAATGCCTGAGGGAGCTACATAAAAGAGCCCTTGGGGCTCTTGATTCTCTTGTCTAACTTGGGAGACTTCAGCTCCACTATTTATCCACAATTAATGACTTTGCATGGCTGATACTTGTAAAGTGTTTTCTTGGCTGAACAATCAGTGTTTTGTCCAGAAATAGGATAGAGATATATAAGGAAGTTACCAGAATAGGCAACAAGTTACCATACATCAGCAGATGATGCAAAAAATATGAAGTATTTCAAGTTAGCTTGCTGCTTTTTTTACTTCCCTCCCTGCAGATTACACTGCCTAATTACACTGCCACATGAGAGAGAGATTGCACATCCCTTTCTCCAAACATTGTGTGAGAAAAGACGCTGAAAACCTCCAGTTTTTCTCATTAAGGTGTGTAAATCCACTTGGGTCTAATCTGGAGAGAGGATTCCTCATCACGCTGGTTTAACTTATCTCCAGCCCTTGGTTGTACCTTTGTAGAGAGCTCAGCACAGCAAGTGCCAGCCCAGCCCAGGATGCCTGTGGGCTCCTGCAAGGCATCCAGCTGTAGAATTAACCCTGCCCATGGCTTCCTGCTCTGCAAACATGCTCTGCTGTAACCTGAGCCAGGGCCTGCAATTAAACCTGGAGAAATAGTGCACTGCCTTTCATGAACAGCTCCACAAGCAGCAAAGGGAACTGATGAGGAGGATTTATTTAGTTTCTTGAGGAGCTGGATATGTTAAATGTTATGGCTTTTTAAGGCTCACTGCAGCAGAGGCTATAAACAATGTGTAGTCGTAGAAACGAAGAAAACAAAAGTCTCTAAATCCCAGCAATATGAGTGAGAGCTCAGGACTGCTTCTTGGCAAGTGCATGTATTCTTTCCAGGGCAAAAGGTGTGAAACACAACTTGCTCTGCCAAAAGCTCTGCAGGATAGCAGCTGCTTCAGGTACCACAGTGTGGTGTGGGTATGGTACCAGAGGTGAGCACCAGGAGACCCTGCATGCCAGAGCTGTCTGCACCACAGGGGACTGAGGCACAGAAACTCTGTCACTGACTTTTATGGGAGCATTTAGACCTCTGAGTCTTGCATCTTGGGCATTGGGCTTGGGAGACCGAACCAAAACCACGTATGATTTTTACTTTCTTTGCACAGTGCTCACATCTAATGTGGAGGTGTCCACCTTCACCTTTCTTGACACCCCCAGTGTGCAGGTGAGATACCATTTCCTTGAGGAGAACCCAGCTCAAAGGTTTTTTCCCCTGCCATGTTTGCTTTGTGTCCTAGTGACTTATTTACTGCTCTCTGTATCCTGCACTTAATACCAGTTATAAATTTCCTCATGGACTTTTTCCTACAGTGATCACCACCTTAGTACCTCCCAAAGATTAAATTATCTTCCTATGTTTGCTCAGGTTTGTAGCAGAGCTGCAGGAAGAGGTCCCAGTGTGGGATCCATCCATGGAAAGGCTGAACAACACTTTCTTCTCCCTTACTCGGAGATGCTGAGTAATGCAGGTAATCAGATTTTAAGAGGCATTGCATTTTCTGCTTTCTCTGTACTCAGCATCCTTCTTGGCAATGAATGAATATATAATTTTGGGGGTAAAAGAGTGCAATCTTATTTCATGAATCTTTATTATCCGCTATTCTTTATAAATCTTTATTCTGCCCTTTCATTTCCTTTTTTTTTCCTCTACTTTTTTTTTTTTTTTTTTAATAACGCTTTCTTTTCCGCCTGTCTTTCCCCCTCCCCCCCCCCCCTTTTTTGGTATTTATCTTTCTTTTCTTCTGCTGCCCTCCCAGCTTTTCATTACTGTCATCTTTTTTCCCAGCCACTGAACCCTTGATGTTGTTCTAATTGACAGACGGGGTTTAAAAGCACATTCGAAAGCGCCTGTCTTTTTAAATAGACTCCTGTCTCATCAAAAGATGTACAGCAACATTCCATTAGAGCACATCATTTGAAAATAGATTGGGCTTTTAGCAACTGCACTCATATTTTTATAGTTAGGCTGTTCTGCTGGGATCGTCCCTCCCCTTGCCAGCCCCCACCATCTCCTCTTATGGGGAGGGAAAGGGGAAAAGATACATTAAAGAGAGATTAATGAATGTTTTGTTTTGTTTGGGTTTTCTCCTCTGTGTGGCTCTTGGGTGCTTGTTTATTTCTCATGGCCACAGCACTGAAAGTTTTGGAATGAAAAGGGGAATGCAAAGTGCACAGATGCTGACGTAAATGGAGACTAGGCTAAAGAGCAGCTAAAAATTGGCTCTTGTTGGCACTGCACTGTCTGGTATTTTGTGAATGGAAATTCAGCCATGGCTTTCTCAACCAGTTTGTGCACAGAGAATTCAGAACCTGCTCTGCAGTAAGGCAGACAAGGTCACTGAGAGATAGCTCTGCCCCCAGCCATGCCCATGTGAGCTTTTAAACAAATCTCTAAACAGTAAAACTGCTGGAGATGAAGGGCTGTGTGGGGACAAAGACTTCTGGAAAAACATCCAGTGGTGAAAAAGTCCTGAACCCAGGCTGACCTTTGTCAGTTGAGAGCCAAGTTGGCCAAAACTGCTGTGGCCTTTGAGCTGTGTGGGGATGGAAGAGGAAGATCAGAACCACCAGTGGGGCCAGGCTTTGGGCCATGTCACATGTGTGATATTGTTCAGTGTCCCTGTCCCTGTGCAGCCTCTTCAGCAGCTGTGATCCTGAGCTGGGTGTGGCAGCAGGTAGGGAGACTTTAGATGTCCCAACAGAAGAGAGGGAAATGTCTGAAGGAATTGGGAGCCAGGGAAGGTACAGAACCTGGGTTTCTCCTGGTGGGACAGAGAACTGAGACAAGTCTATCTTCCCATTTTCTTCTGGGCAGCTGTGGACATCTGCTACAATGTGCATTTTTCCTTATTGCTTGGAGTGATGGTTCTGCTCAGTTTTTACATTTAGAACATCAAAGATGAAGATGGAAAAGGTCTTGCAAAGGTCTATTAGATTATGTAGTTCCTTCCGTTACCTCTACAACCCCTCCAAATATTGTGTAATGAAAATTATTGTGTTCCTGAAATTGCTGAAGTTTAATTACCATCTACTTGGTAATCATATTGAGATGCACCAATATACTTTATGAGGTCATCATTTATGAACTACAGTTCCTTGCTGTTCAACATCAGGGCTGCTTCTGTCACCACCAGCACAACACAGCAATTGCTCTTGCCTGAGCCTGAAGGCCCCTATTGTTTTATGTTCAGAAGGAAACTGGTCCAGAATTAGAAGTTGGATCCAATTTTATCTTTAAATGTGCTAGAAGTACTTAGACCTGGGCATCTAGTGGATCCCCTTTCTGGAATCAGAGGAGGTTTTTGTCCAGAGGCAGGAGCATTCAGAGGGAATGGCACCCATCTCTGCACCATGTGCAGCAGTGGTTTGCTCCCAGTTATTGGCATTTTCCATCACATACTCCATCCTCTTTAAACCCTGCTGAAGTAAAAAGGAACAGCCAGTTCTGACTTGCAAAGGAGATGGGTCTGCAGTATATTTATTTACTGATTTTTCCAAGTCCCGAAGATCTGCCTTCATATACACTGTTCCTTCAACCACAAGACAGTCTGTTCAAAGCTCCTCAATGTTTCATCCAGATGTGTCAGTGGAAAACATCATTTACCTTGGGGGCTAAGCTTTCCTTCCCAAGAACAGGTAGTCAAAGCTATTCCTGTTCTAAGCCCAGCATTGATCAATACCTGGGACTTAATGATCCCCTCTCTCCACACCCCTACCCAAGTTATTTACTCTTGCTATGCCACTATTAAGTCTGACAGGTACAGAAGCGTTAGGTACAATTTTCAGTCCCCACAAAGCAGGAGCTCAATGCTTCCCTTTTGCTTTCCCTGTCCCTGTTTCATGTGTAGTAATGATAATCTCTGTGGCTTTGTTGGATCCTCACAATAAACGGCTTCTCAGATTGATTAAAACCTCTACACTTGGCTCTGGCTGTGCATTGATTTTAGCTGCTGCTTGTTGTTTTGTGTACAGCACATCATAGAAATCAGAGATGGAAAAGACCTAGTAGGTATCAACTTAAATGTCTGAGTCTCCCCACCCCCCCTCAGTCATCTGTGATCCAGTAGGGGATTATTCACTGCAATATATTTGTGGCAACTTTTCCCAATCCCTTCACAAATGGCCCAGGAACCGTCCTTCCCCCACAGGAGCCAGCCTCCCCTGGCTGCAGGGCTGGCACAAGCAGGGAAGCTGGTTCCTGCTCTGTTCCTCCTCTGTACTCAGTACAGAATGTCTCTCTGGAGCCTTCTAAATACAGATGTTTCCTTGGGGCTCTCTTCTCTCAAAGGAAGACACTAACAACCCAAGCTTTGAAGCTAATGGTGTTTCTGTTACCCTCAAGCAGGATGCCTAGGTTCACACAAAGAGCATCTCTACCCTCCCTATCCTTTTATGCCAGCGTTTTGAGAACCATTTTCCTGCACAGGTGAATAAGCTGGTTCAGAGGATTTATCCTTGTT
Organism: Acridotheres tristis; assembly: GCA_037013685.1. Lineage (NCBI taxonomy): Eukaryota > Metazoa > Chordata > Aves > Passeriformes > Sturnidae > Acridotheres > Acridotheres tristis. The sequence continues at coordinate 10,630,849 of CM072899.1, read as the reverse complement.
GAAGATGGGAACTGTTGCCACTGATCCAGCCTCCAAGTTTTGATTTCTCCAAAGCAATTCCTCTCTCTGATGCTGTCTGATTTCCAGTATTTCCATTATCTGAATACTTGGTCAAAAGTTGGACTCAGTGACCCTGGAGGCCTTTTCCATCCTTAATGGTTGGGAGCCAGAAAATTTTTAAGCCACTGGCTTAAAGGCTGTTCTACTTTCTGCCTTCCAACATGACTCTCAGCCATTTCAGTAGCATGGGCCTCTCAGAGGAGCTGTGGAGGGGAGCAGGATGGGCAGTGCTTCTGTGCTGACCACTTCTTGTCACACAAACAAACATCAGAGACCTCCTGCAGCCTATTGATTTATGGAGGAAAACTTTCCAGCACAGTGCAATAGAAGCTACTCTGCAGAAGTGAATAACTCTGCTTGTTTAGCTCCCCAGGGCAGCCCATGGGAGAGTCAGTCCTGTGCAGAGGAGAGAACTGCACTGCATGGCTCTGAGCAGATGCAGGTGAGGCATCCAGTTGTTGGCTGCACAATAAATCCCATTATTTGACTAAAAAGTAGGAAGAAGGGATAAGGCAGCTGGCAGACAACTTTTACACCTCCCCATTCCCAAAAGTGTTGAGCAGCTCTTGGCTTGAACGAGAATATTTTCCATTTCTATTGCCAGTAAAGTGCAGAACAATGGAGAATCATCCCTTGTTTTCTGCATCTCTTCTGAAAAAATAAAGAGCTTCTGTGGACACATTAAATGGGCTGGATGCAGCAAGCACAAATTCCACCCAAGTGCCCATTATCTCATGTTTCCCAGGGTTTGGCTCTAAGCCTGCAGAGGCACCCAGCCAAGAGGAAACAGGCCCTGGATGTGCTCACATCAGGAGGGACAAGTATCTCCTACAGTGAGACCTACATCCCTGACTGTCCATCTTGGAGACCTGCAGAAGGAACTGTGGCTCCTGCACAGCCTGTGGCCCTGGTTTCCTTCTTAAAACAGTGCAGTGCAGGCATGAGGGAAGTACCAGGTTGGCTCTGAATGGGGATTCAGGAGGTGTCTGAATTCTGCCCTGGACATCAGGCACCTGAGGAGCACTGCAGGACCAAAGAGACTGGGATGGACATGAGACAGAGAGGCAAAACAAGTTCAGTGGTGTAACCAATCTGTAGGAGGAGCACCAATTCCCTAGAGAAGCGAGGGGCTGTGGTTGCAGAGATAGCAGGCAAGCAGTTTCCCAAGGCTATTTGTTCATCTTATTTCCAGGCTAATACCCAGACCTTCATGCTTGCTGTGATTGCTGCCTTTCTGAAGTCAGCTCTATTAACATCAGTGCTTGTGTGTGTTGAAATAGAAAAGGCAGAGAGCAGGGGGAGGGGAATGGTCACATTTATTTGTGGACACGCCGTGTTTCACCATCACTCACTGCCCTTCCTATTGCAACCCTTCCCTCTCAAATCTTGCCACTAAGCTGCTCGAAGCCCTGGGCACCAGCACCAATCCATCCACACAAAAACTGTACTGGCCCCCACAAAGGTGGGAGACCTGAATGAACGTGGAAATGAGTGGGAACCATTCTCCCCTTTACCAGGGCCAGCTGCCAAACACACTTCAGCTGCTTCTGAAGCCTCTCTGGAGGCTCTGAGAAGGGAGTTTGCAGTGCATTGGAAGAGGGGCCAGTAATGCTCCTCTCCTTCAGCTCCCCTGTGCTGATGAGCTGCACACTAAACCAACACGAACCAAGGAAAAGTGTGGGTTTAGCAAGAGACTTCAGAAGAATTCCCGGCCATTTGCTCTGGTATGCCAATGTGAGAACAAAACTTTTATCTCACTGTGCATGGGTTTACGTGTGGGCTGTAAAACCACTGTGTTATCACTGAAAAAGTTTGAAGAAACTTGGCAAAATTTCCTCAAGCCTTTCTTTCAGGCCGTGTCGACATGGCTTAACTAGAAATTGGAAACCCTTGGCTGGTAACTTGTTTACTGATGATAGTTTCCACAAATAACTATGTATCTTACAAGTTTTCTTATCATTTCAGAAACACCCTGTTCCCCAATAAATATTTCAACCTCTAGCTACAGAAAGGGCTGATATTTTCCTCAGCACAATGTAGGGCAGTGAAATCAACTGGTGTGGAGAGAGGATTGAACCAAGCAGGGTATGCAAGGTGGAAATGAGAGAGACTTTGGGGAAAATCAGCCATTGACAAAATTGGTTGGATATTTCTGGTAGGTGGTGGGAGCTGGGAATCATTTTTGTTCACCGTTCTTTCTTCTCATTAGCAACAGTCTACACCCACATGAGGAAAATCAATAAATTAAACTGCTTCTGGGAGGTAGCAGGCTTGGTATCTCTGCCAGTCACTGGCTGGCTGTGTGACCCGAGGCACTCAGCCATAACAAATTTCTCTTCTGCTTTCCTATAAGAAAGGAGGCAGAGGCAGGCTATAAAGCATGCTGGAAACTGCAGATGAAAAACACTAGCAGATCACAGCTGGACTTGGTCTCTCTGATAATACATCAAGAATGATTATAGTTACTTCAAAAGGTTTTCCACTGGTTCACAGACAATCTTAATTTTTGTTTGCCACTCTTTTTGGCATTTGTCCAAAGTAACTTTTTTCAGATAACGATGTTTCCATTCAAATAATTTTCTAGCTTTGTGTTTTCTTACGCAGCCTAAAAAGCAAGTGCATAACCTACCTGGCTAATTGGGAGAGGTGAAAAGTTTAGATTGCCTCCACAGATGTCATCTCCTAGCTATTGACAGCAGTAGGGTTATCATCTCTACTGGGAGCCTCTGCTGTTACTTCTGTCCTGTTTCTATCAATGTTTCCTTGAATGGCTTTAGGCTCCTTTTCCTGCCACCCAGATCCTCAGTGGCTCTGCTCCTTTCCCCCATCCTTGTTCTCCCTTTTATAGTCTCATGGTCAAGGCATTAAAGCATGCTCAAACCCAAACTTTTGCTATTTTAGCAGCTGAGCTGCAAGGTATTCTCACCAAAGGTTTGCACACTGAGGCTTCTCTGAGATTTTTCCCCATGTGTGTGAATTTGCATCAGACCATAACCTCCTCTCAAAATTTGAGATTTAACCTCCAGTAGTGTGAGGGATGAGAGCCTGGGTTTAGGTTTGCACCAAAATCCCCACCCAGGGCCCAGTTTTCTCTGTGCCAACAGTGGTTATCATCCTGTGGTAGACAGCACATGTATGCTGAGGTGAGGTGAGGCCCCTCCCTAGGACTGAAGAGCATTAATAAACCTTTATGTCTCTGCAAGCTTCAGGGGGGGAACAATAGAGATAAAGTGAGAAGCCTTATCCCAACAGATAGTACAGGCACTTCAAGTAAGAGGGAAGATGAAGGTCTGTGTTTGATCTAAGCACAGGAAAGGACTTTGTCTTTTGCTGGACCTTGTGCTACTTTAATGAAATTCATTTCATTACAGTTTAAATATGAAGACCTACTGGAAGATCATATTTTGCATATAATGCCCTAGACTGACAGCAATGTGTTTGCCATATAGTTAAACCAAAAGATTAAAGAAAAACTCCAATTTTCAGGTAACTATACAAGCATAAAAATATCAATTTAGTGGGTTTGGACAGGGTATTTTTTCCTTTTCATTCACTTGGCTCTAAAGCAACCTCATCTTAAGAAATTAAATTTGACAGGCGATTAGTCCATAATGTGGTACAATCACTTCTGGTATTTGAAGGAAAAATTGAAAATAGACTAGATGTTGCACTTTGAAATGTCTGCTTCAGGTGTTATGGGCAGGAACTTTAGTGTTTCTGCATCAAGTGCAGGTGACTTGCAGAACAAGCTGATCTCATGCCCCAAGGCAAGACAGGCTAGGTGAGGCTAGCTGTGATATACAGTGGTAACCAGCATGGGTTTTCTCTCACCTACTGGGAAGTTTATTGCTGCTTCACTGTGTGGTAAGTGAACTGGCATTCTTCAGAACAGATTCTAAAGTCCAAGTCTCCTGCTTTTATTATTCTGCAGTAAGTTGTTTTCTGCCCCAAATGCTTCTTTTACAGCAACAGAGTCTGAAATGTGCACTTGGGGAGCTAGGTCCTGAATTGCAGCTTATATAGGTGTTCCCAAAGTGCTCCATTACCAGCCTGAAGTTTGCATCTGCACTCCCGTGCCTATGAACTAAAAAGGAAAGTGATGGAGGCAGCTATGAAATTATTTCAGACTCACTTTCCAAGCAAGGGTCCTGCTGCTTTGGAGTATTGCTCCCCTGGCTGTGAAATGTCCTCACTGCAATGCAGAATTGTCACCACAGGCTGCACAGAGCCATCCCTAGCACAAAACAGTCCCTTTTCCCACTGTGTCTTGCCTTCATGGGGAAATAAATGACTTACACACTCTGTTTCTTGATGACTGTAATTTACAGAGAAATTCCTCAGTACTATGTGTGTTTGTGAACTGGGAAACAAGGTGTGCTGTGTGTAATGAGGAAGACAGGATGATGAAGTAAGCAGGATGTTTTCTGGCACAGGGACTGAACAAGGTGCAGTGAAATGTTCACCCACAGAAAGGACTGTTCACAGGGTAGGGTAACAAAGAAATCCCAGAGCACTCAGATTTCCTGCAACACTCCTGGGCTGTTTCTGAAGGTCTCAGCTATTGACCCTCAGACTAGCCATTCAAAGTTCAGATGTCAGATAAATCTTCCCAGCCAAATTGGACAAATGTATAGTCAAGGATAGTGGCCAGTTACCTTCATTAAGCATCAGTTGGCCAGTTGGGAAGATCTTTCCTCTGAGAAGATTTATGAAGAAATATGAAGCTGCTTTCAATGTAAAGGCATCCCTCAGCAGCATCTCCAGGGCAGTTTGGGGTAGGGAAGCACTAAATGTCAACCAGTACATGTGACATTGTTCATCAAAAGGACGAAGAGAGCTCAATAGCATCAACACACCTTATCTTTTAAATGAGTAGAGTTCTTCTGTCTTTGGACATTCAGACCAAGCAGAAGCTGGACAGCATTTACACTTTTCAGAGTTTTCCAAGTTTCTTCTCTTTTGGCAGGAAAACACCCAAGAAAGGAGAAAAGAATTTTTCATTGTACTGACACCAAGTCCAGCTACCAGTAACAGGGATTATATTATTACTTTCAGTCAAAAATCCTCCCTCCCTTGCTCTGCAACAGGCTAAAAACAGCCTGCAGCCTCCAGTGCCCTCCTGGAGTGAGTAACTGCATGGCTCTGCATGGAAATATTCTCCATCTATAGCCTGAATTCCTCGCTGTATAGGAAAGAGAATTTTTAATGTCTGGTATAAATTGTTAACTTAGTGACAATCTGGATGTAGTTAACATCCTGGGGTAAGTCAGGGATTTTTTTTCTTCCCATGATAGGTTTCCCTAGTAAACAGTGATAACACTAAGGACCTTTCTGATCATTCATATTTTGACAAAACCATTTTGTGTGCTCCTCAAATGCCACTGCTGAGTTGCTAACTCATCTCAGGCAGTTGATGCAACAACAGGAGAGAAGGATAAATATATTGATACTCACTGCAGAGATAAATCCCTTCTGGTCTCCTAATATCCAGTCCTCTCCAGGCACCAGTTCTTACCTCCAGCCATCTTTTCTCTCTGAAAAGTGTGTGCAAGAGCTCATGCAGGATGTAAACTTAGAGTTCTTCTTCTAAGGAGCAGCTCCAAGAGAGATGAAACCTTTGCCCTCATCAGTGATAGTAGGATGAGACAGTCAAAGCCTCATTTCTGCTTAGGAAGAGAGAAGGAGGTGAAGGCTGGGCTTTTCTTGGTCATGGCTACAAGGACCAGCTCTAAACTCTCTACATACCTAGCTGTGCAGGAGGAGGCTCCAGACAGAGGCAGGAGCTGATGGAGTTCATCTGTAGATCCCAAGGTACCCACCCAACACCTGAGCCCCAACTACCTCAACCAGAAAACATAAATTAACCTCACAAGGTGCCCTAGAAGGGCATATTCCACCTTGGGTAGATTGATGCTCCTGTCAGATGGAAGTGAGAGGACAGCCTGATGAGCTCTTTTACTGGCTTCCCTCTTCCAATCTCTTAGCTATTTTAATTCCCCTTTGAAGGCAATAAGGGCAAGGCTTTTAGTTCACCAAGCTCATCTGAAATCCCAGTGTGACTGGGATTTCAGAAGTGACTGAAACTCTATCTTAATGCTCTCTGTGATGGCTGATTCTGGTGGCTAGTTTCTGACTTTCATGGCTTTCGGGTTACTCTGTAGTAAATGTGTGTGCTTGTTTCTCCTCCAGCACAATAGACAGACAGATGGCTGTGATGATTTTGCTAGGCCAGAGCACTCTTGGCTGGATTCCCCAAATGAGTAATGTGCTGGTAACTTTTTAGTGTTTCCTCTCTACTCCAATGCTAAGCAGGGAGGATAAATGAGAGGGATTTATCAAGGGATAAAGGAAGGGGAAAGTAAGATAATGACAAAGTTGGGGAAATAATAAGAGTATAGAAGAATTTTGGCAGGGTTTTTCCTTGACTAACCTCAGCTGGGCTCATCCTAAATTCTGGAAAATTGTAAGACAATATGAGGAGGTGGGGGAAAACAACAGCTTGGCAGATAAACATATCCAAAATTTTTCTTTCGTTTTACAAATGCCATTAAAAATCGGGACTGAAAAAGCAGCTTAGAGATGACATTTCAAAGGGGGCTGAGGGTGGAAAGAAATTGCAAGGTAAACAGGACATTTTCTATCTTTCCCTACCTCCAGCCTGTGTGCAAGGAAAGATAACAGCAGCAGGAAGAAGCAAAGTCTGCCATGGAATTTAGCTCTTCTTTTTTCTCTTGTAACAGGGAGAGAGGGAGAGACCACATGTGCTTCTGAGGCATCTCTGTCTGCTTTGAACCTTATCAACAGGGACTGTGCAATGCAGTTTCTCTTTCTCCCTCTCTTCTAACTTTTGAAGCAAAACACTTACGTGCAAGGAATGTCAGAGCATCTGACAGCCAGGAAGATAGGGGAGAAAGCCAAGGAGTGGGGAGGAGGGGGCTATTGGTTCCCCTCCTCCTTCTTGCTTTTTTTTTTCTTTTTTCTTTTTTCCCCCCTGTTTTCTTTCTTTGATTAAAGAAAGGAGGAAAGAAGAGAACAGTGTAGAGATGTCTTTCCCACCCCTCCCTTAACAAGTCTCAGGAGCATGGCCTGTGTTGAGTCAAGCAGATTGTTAAGGGAGAATGGCTGTCAATGGGATCTCAGAGATGCAATTCTTTTTTCAGGAATAAAGGAAAGAGAAAAGGTCTCTTGTCACAGCTGCTCACTGTTTATGAAATGTTTTGCCTCTGTGAGACCTACAGGGAATCTGGGAGTGTGCTGAATCTGTTGATCTTCCACATTTGCTTTGGAAAGGATCCCTTGCCACATACCTTTGCAAGTAGAGACAGTTCCTATGTGCATCACTACTCACTGGTTTTCAGGTTTATATACTCTACTAACAGGCATGCAGAGACGCTCCTTAGTGTGGCAGATAGGTGTAAAATAGGCAAGGAGGGAGAGGCTGTGGTTTGCAGGGGAGCCATAGGATGGTGGGCACACCCAAAAGACAGGACAGAATTAGGGATTTAGAGTAGGAGCTGAGCTCAGCTTGGATCCAACAAAGGATTCTTGGTATCTTGCACCATGCTTTCATTGTACCCTGGCAGAGTTTGAATGAGTTAGGCAGAGGTTCAAATCAAAATCCCAAACCTGGACTTGGAAGAAGCTTGGAGCCAGATCTGAGCTTTTGCAGATGGTCCCTTTATATATAATGAGGTCAATCAAAACATCTGATCTCAGTACCCTTGAACTTCTGGAGCAGGGCATGAATTTGAGCCCAGGCATATGGGATCATCTGGACTGTGCAGTGGTGTCTGCCAAATGCTTTTCTTTCCTGGCAGGCTGGCTAGGTCCCAGTACTGGTGAGTTTCTTTAGATGCTTCAGGTAAAAACCAAAAGAAAAGGAGCTTTCCTGCACAGCCTTTCCCCCCAGGTACTTTGTAATTCACGTCTCCTTTCAGGAGAGGAGCTAAAGATGAAAGGAGTGGATGACTTGTTAAACATCTCTTGTTTTAAGAGAAGCCTTGAAAAGATTGTCCTTTCTTGAAGCCCAGTTTCCACATGTGTGAAACTGGGCACTGGAAAGGGCAACTCTTCTGAGTTCAGCCAGGCTCAGGGTAACCAAAACTCCCAAACACCTGGTTTTATTGCCATTTTAACAGGACAGCTTTCTCTGCTCAGGGATTGCTACACAGTAATAATGAAGAAAGTGTAAAAAGTCTCAGGGTTAAACGAGGACCGTGCCTGTGTGCCCAGGGTCCTGCAGGTCTGCTGCTCCATGATGGGACTGAACATCCAATCTAATTTATCAGCTACCTCCTGAAAGATGACAAAATCTGCTACTGGGCTTGCACCACTGTTATTAGAGAGCAGCATGTGTGTGGAATAGATAAACCAAGCTAGGAGGAGTTTGGAAGATGGGGAGTATTACTTCCAGTGAAACAAAGCAACCCTGGAAAATTACAGCCCCCTACAGTGACACAGCAGGGAAGGGAAGGGAAGGGAAGGGAATGTACATCCGAGATGCTGAGGGCAGTGCTGTCCATCACCAGCTTAGCAAAGATATGGACATGGCATGAGTCTCAAGGGCTGAAGATGGGTAGAAGGGAAGTCTGGAGCAAGGCATTGGAGAGGTCGATGCAGAGAACTATCAGGCAGTTATTGCTGCAGGCATGTGAGAGCAGGTGGCTTCTTTTTTACTGTGTGAAGAAGTGAGAAAAGTGGTTTTGATCTTTCAGGGACACCAGGATCTTGTCGGGTCATTTGAAGCCTATTTATGGTATTGTTTATACTGCATCACAGTTTCAGTCAATCTGTGTCCCCAACTGGTGCTCGTGGAAAAAAGGAATTCAAGAGAAGGGGGTGTTTGGATAATGCAGGGGGAGGGCATGGATTGCATGCTGTGTTCAGCTGTGAGACAGCTAAAAATGGAGAAAGGTGGGAATTGGGGAAGGGAAGGACCAAGTCTGGTGAAGGTATGTGTGAAGAGCAGCTGATAGATGCAAATGCAGGGGGGACAATGCTCTAACCCAAGTGCCATCCAGAAGTTCATCTCAGGTTCCAAGAGGACCTAATTCTTCCCTTCTGCTTTCTCCCTGGGTTCTGCTGCCCTGTGCAGATCTGTGATTGCTGCTGTTTCCTCCAGCTGTTTGGACTCATGCATCTGGACTTGGCTTTTGCTGACAATGATTTGCAGTAGCATGGGTGGCTCCCACTTAGACTGGGACCAGTTCAGTTGATGCCTCTCTCAGCTGCTGTTCCAGCATTCCCTGGCACTGCCTTGAGGTGCAGAACTCTTCCCTGCATCCAAACCATCCTCCTTAGAGCAGCAGCCATCAGAGAGCCAGAGAGATCTGACATCCCTGCTTGCTCAGTTTCTCTGGGAAGGCTCTCTTCTCCAGCCAGCACCTCCCTCTCCAGGGCCTGTCTTTCTCCAGCTGTGGAAGAAAAAAAGGGTAAAACTTCTCCCTATTAGTCCCAGACTTCCCATTACACTCTGTTTACTTTTTTTGTTTTCTTGCAGGAGGGGTAAAAGTGGTCTGAGAGATGAACACCAGAATGGGGATCAACAGACTTGAGTAAAGGAATACACAGGTGCTAGAAATGCCTTTCAAATAGGAAAAAGGGTACCAAGTCCCCTACAGGTGAATTTAGGGTGGCAATTAAGATGTTCTCATCATTATATCCACCATGTTATGTCACCATCTCCTCTTCAGAAGGGACAATGAGGCCAAAGTCGAGCTGAATGACATGGTGCTGGCAGTAACAGAAGTCTGGGACTCAGCAGTTCAGGAAGCCCTTTCCAGCTGAAATCCTGTGAAAATTAGCAGTGTGCTAGAAAGGTCTGAGGAAGATAATGGGAATTCCTTCAGAACACGTGAATTCCAGCTGGATTAGGGTGCACCACACCTTGCAGGGCCTTTTACAGGGAGCGTCCTTGGAAGCAGCCGCTGGGTAAATGCTGCAATTTAACACCTTTGGAGGAGAGCTGGCTGTGAGCCAAGCTGGTTTTACCTGGACACAGGTTGGGTGCATAGCAGACCATGCCCATTAAGGTGCACTTGGTATGTTTGCTAACACAGCAGCTGCGTCCTGCAGTCACTGTTCCTAAAATAGAAGACTTTTTAAGCCAGACATTCTGTGTATTGTAAATTCAGCAGCACTCCAGGTGCATCTAGGCAGGGTGCATCTGTTAAGCTAGTGCAGTGATTTTAAAAGATCACTGGATTTTGCTTGTGCTAAACCCCATGTGTTCTTTTGCATTTTCTTTTCCAAGTAAGCCAAGTGTAAACAGAAATAATACTCAGGATCTTCTAATTGCTGTAATGTGTAATCTGTGTGCAAAAGCACCATTTGTGACAGATTTTCTTAGGAAGTGAAAGGTAAAATACAAAGTAACTCCTGAAATGATTCAGTTCTAGGTGAGAAATTGAAACACTAAATTAACATGACATCAGGCACTCCAGAATGGCTTTGAATCTAGTAAAGAAAATAAATAAGGTAAAATTCCTATAGGGCCAATAGAGACCAAACATACCAGATCCAAGTGTTACCCAGGACTGTGGGTAACCCAGCTAATATTTTCTTTGCCAGCAGCCATGTGTGAAATCAGATATTTTCACAAGCATTTCAGAATTTGATCCCAGCTGATACCTTGGCATTTGCAGTGCAAATCGCTGTTTACTAAGAAAAATGTCCCCAGGACTGCAACAGGGATGCAAGTTTTCTGTCTGCAGAAAGTGTTGAAACAAGATACAGAAGCAAACACCAGGGACACTATTCACTACAGAAACAAGCTCTCCTTCCAACACCTTTGAAAGACGTGTGAGAAGGAACACGTGGCAACATGACTCATAATAATACGGCTTATCATGGTGCTTTTCATTGGGAAAATAAAATGAACATGTTATATGTTTATTTTACTCTTTGTATGAAATTACCTGTTCACTTTTCTGAACTGTACCAAAACCAAAATATTCTTTATACAGTGCAAACAGTGAAGTACCTGCCCTAATCAAATGGTTTCTTATCTGCCCATGAAATTTGGGGTTAGTCAGGTGAGGGGACCAGGGCACAGTTACAGCACTGAAGACATGGGAAGGCTGTAGAGGCTTAGCCCTGAGCAATGCTGTGAACTCCCCTACCTCTCTCTGCTCCTCTCCAAAACAGGGCAGTCCTACTGAACAGGTCAAATGAGCTTTTGAGTTCTCCCTTTCCCCTAAATGCTGTGTGGGTAATTAGCCTGCCAGTCTCATCCTGGTAGCACTGCCTTTGGAGTGTGACATATTCAAAGAGGTTGTGAGCTCATTGTTTCCCCCACCCTCCCTCCCTTTACTCTTTTTTTTTGTGTCACAAGTGTTCTGTTTTTTTAATGATGCCCTCCTCCAGCACAAATTGACTCGGGCAGTAATTTGTCATGTCATCTTCAATAAAATTTTGAACAAAATTGTGGAAGATTCATGGAGGAGGAAAAGAACCACATCTTTTATGCATTTCAGATGGTAAAGTATAAATCAAAAAGCCCAGGGGCCTGTTTGCAGGAAGACAACAAGAAAAAAAAGAAGTAAACCATAGTGAGTAAAGTTAGACTGTATCTATGTCTGATCCTGCACTGACTAGTCTGGGATTTAGTTTTTTATTGTTCAGGGACATATTCTTTATGTCAGGGTGGATGCTGCGGATAAAACATCTGATAGAGACCCAGCCCGCACTCTTCCTTGCTTATAAAATCAGGGTGAAAGTTAAACCTTAAGGGACACAGGTAAAAGACTTCATGCTGAAGGAAAGGAACTCAGAGTTAGGACCTGATGTTATAACTGCTTTAGGGGGTTGGTCATTCTTAACCCTGGAGAAAAATGACCTCTCTCAGATGACTTTGGCCTTGGGTAAGCTTCAAAAATCTTCTGCATATCTCTTTAGTTGGAATGAGTCCCCTGCTCTGACTTGAAGGTCTAAAATAAATTTAAAACTGAGCAGTTAAATCCTATCAGAAGTGAATGGGAACTGGCTGGGCAGTTTCTTATAAACCACCTTTGTAGTCTGAGGATGAAGTCTCTCCCTCCAAATTAGAGCTGATTCCCACTTTCCCAGTGCCACTTGCCCTGTTGGTTTTGAGAAGAAAAGGTTTGGGAAAGGGGATTTCATCATCCCCCATTCCTGAGCAGCCTGCAGTCCCTCTGGCCTCGAGGTGTGGTTACAGCAAGGAAACATAAATGAGGTGTGGGGGGGTGTGGAGGGCTGGCTGCATGCAGCTGCTGGGATGTTCAGAGGTGGATCTGCAGGTATTGCCTGCCTGGATGTCCATACCTGCATTGCCTGTACCACAGCTTGAGGAATTGATAGGCCAGCTGTGTCTGCCTCTGATCAATCCCCTGCTCCACTCCAGCTGATGTTGTGGGCACAAACCTCCTCACATAGGTTCCTTTTTTCTTTTCCTTCTTCTTTTTCTAAATGCATGATCGATCTATTTTAAAAGTACATACAGCTATATGGTAGGAGAGATTAAACAGCAGCATAGAAAAAGATCTCCTGTGGGGAAATCTGATTATACCCTTTTAGGATGGTTTTCTTGTTGAGAGTCAGCCTGCATATTTCCACAATGTATTTGAAGGTCACTCATTGTCTTATGCTGCTTTCTACAACAAAATTGAAAGGAGTATGATGAGATCTCATAGTCACCAGAGAGCTCATTTGTTCAGCAAATCCAGCCATGACCCTTTCTAATGCTTTCTTTCCTTTCCTTCTCTCACTTCTGCTGGCTTGTTTTTAGCTGAATGCTTCCACTAAAACCTCCCTATCAATATTCAGAGATGATTTCTGAAGTTTGGATAAAGTCTATCAAATCTAGCAGAGAGCAAATTGCCAGGCATATTTGTAGAGTCTAAACAGCTGTCAGAGACTGCAGGATCAAAGTCTTTGGGTCATTCTGCTTTTTCTTTGGTGGGAGAGGTACCATTCTGAATTCTTTATTTTACCAAGTACATTTGAATGTGGCAGTAGCTCATGTGTGAAGCTCAGACTGGGTCCAGCTCTGCAAGTGCTGGCACTGAAATTTTTTTTCAGGTGTTGAGAGCAGCCTGCAGGGAAAAGTAGCATACTGTGCCATTGCCTGGATTTGGTCCTGGTGTTGATTCAGATGTTCATGGATAACAGACCCTGCGGCCAATTAAGAGTGCTTTGTTTTCTTTTGAGTCTCTTCCCCATGTGAAAGGCAGAACTAAAGCTTTTCAGTGTATGAAACATTGAATCTATGTACATGGAATCTGCCTGCCTGAGCACAGCCTATGAACACTGAAAAAATGTCAGAAGTTTGGAAAGGAAAGACTTTAAACTCTGGGATTTGTAATCTTCTGTGGTTGTTCTCCAAGCAATATTTCTGTCTGCCTTCTGCTTAATGAATTAGCAAAGCTGAGAGAGTAGCATGAACTTTCAGAAGATATCCTTCAGTGCCCCTGATGGCTGTTCTGGAAATGATGCTCATTATAGCACTGTGTGAGCAGGATAGGTAACCCAAAGATGTCAGGGAGGGCTGCAGGCTAAAAAGCTAACCAAAGGTTCTTTTAAGACATTTTATTCCTCCCAGGGATGGCATTAATAGCACCATTAACTTCATAGTTTTATTTAATTTCCAGGGATTGTGCCAAATCAGAATTTTCTGTGAAAACAGTATCAGCTCACTCCAAGATCCCTCAAGATGCCCAAGAATGACGAATGGAAGCAAAGGCTGGGCCAGGAGTTTTCCCCTTTCCAGTCTGGGAGGAGCAGAGTTCCAGGACCTGCCACTGCCTGAGCTGCAGCAGAGCCCACTCCTGAGAAGGAAGGGAAGCCTCAGCTGGGACAGGAGCTTTCCAGGGAGGGAAATGAACCTTTTCCATTCCTTGAGATCACCCACACTCATTGCCCAGTGTGCACTTGCCCATAAAATATGTGAAACATGGGCACAGACAGCCAAACCAGAGGGTGCTGCACTAATGGAGAGCTGTTATCAACAGGTTATATGCCGTGGGTCTCATTATCTAAATATGTTTACTGGAAATGAGGGGAATGAGGGAGCCAGGAAGAGGGGGATGGGTGGGAAAAGTTCTTTCAGTAATTACAGTGAAGTGATCAAAAAATTTCAGGAAACTGGAACCCTGCTTTGCACTGTCTCCCTCTATCTCCCCCCACCCAGGTTTCATTAGTTTTTACAAAGGAGCACTGGGGAGATTATTTATCTTTGATCATTCTGGGATCAATCTGCAAATGTACAAGCTCACTTTAAACCTGTGTTTGCCAACTGTTAAGCTCCACATTACACCCTGGTTTTTAAAGGCCTCAGGAAGATGTAAACTGGAGACAAAGAGGAGAGGGATGATTTCGGTGAGGCATTGCAGGAATTGTTTGAAGAGAGCAGCTGGACCCCATCCTGATTAGCTGCACAGCACTCTGCCAGCTTGATTTCAAAAGCAGGTAAGGGTGCAGAAAAGGGGTAGAGAGAATGACTGGAGAAGGAAGCCAGACAGCAACAGCAGCAATGTTGATTTTTCTCATCCTGTTTATTCAGATGGCTTGATAGGGATTGTTTTATTCCTGATGCTGTTTCACACCTTATTTAATACTTTTTCATATTTTTGCACCCTTCCTAATTCCAAGGGTTCAAGATGGCTGTTTTCTGCAGCCAGCTAATACCTTCAGAGCAGATAATCTGGGGATTCTCTGTGTTTGATATACTTACCACACTGATGCTCAATTCCCATGCTGTGACTCAAATATTTATTAAGAAAAAAAAAAAAAGGAAAAAACCCCAAACCTTCCCCAGGCTGTTTCCTCCACAGCCTTTTCTGCTGAAGCTTCCCATGTCACCTTCCACGGGGAGCTTGCAGGATGCTGATCTTTTTGTTTATTCATTTATTTTTGGAAGCATCACTAGCTGCCTCCAAAGAAGGGGGTGAAGGCATTTGAGAAGATAATTTGTAAACATTTATCATGGCTCTGCCCAGGTGGGCAGGCACAGTCCTCACTCTGGAGCCACGTGTGCTGTGTGGGTGATGAAGTGCCATGTCCCAGCCCCAGAGCTGGCTGCATGCTGCCCATCAGCCACAATCTGCATTTTACTTGCCTGGGGCTGCTCATGTTTTTGCAGAGGACAGGGCAAAGATCCAGCTTCAACAAAGACTTTTTAAAGTGAGACTCATAAAAATGTGCCAGGAATTCAGTTTCCTTATGCTCAAGCAAGGTAGAGAAAATGAGGAAGATGGCTCTGTGTTTGAATGGCTGGTTTTTTTTGTGGGTTTGTTGTTGTTACTATTGTAGTTGTTTTCCCGTTAATTACTAATTATTGAGCAACAAAAGTTTATAATTTGAGCAATTTTCTCTTCCAAAATTTGGAGTATTCCTTATTGACTGGCTGTAAAGTGTGATTAAAAATTAGACATAATACCATGTCTTCAGTGGCCAGGACAATTCTGGAAAATGGACATTTTTCCAGAACTGGAAGGAAGTCTCCTGGACACTATGCCATCCCAGATTTTAGGAATGGCATATGAAAGAAGTTTGTCTCTTGCCCAGAACACTGTATTTCCCTGTCCCATTCCTTCTAAGACACAGCCCCTGGTGGAATGCTGGCTCCCAGAGCAGAGGCAGAAAATAAACTTCTGGCCCCAAACAGTGTGGACATTGATGTGTGACCCAGTACAAAATCATAATCCTTGTTCCCCTGCGGGGGATGAGGCTGCTTTTAGATTTATTAGCTGGGTATTTTTTCCTGGCTAGGTTTGCTTGCTCTCCCTCCTGCATGAGCTGTTGGAATGCACGGTTTTCCAAGCAGTGACTCCCATACCTGCAGAGTTTCTCAAGGCTGGCATGGGCAGCACACAACCTCTGCTTGTAGAGGCTCCTCTGTGGTGGTTTAAACCTTCCTTGCACTCTTCTGCCAGCCCTCATTTCTTTTTCTTGATGGTCTACAAGATAAAAAAGCCTCTACAGAACCAGTGCTGCGGGCAACAGAGACCCTGTGGTTTCCATCAGCTGGTGGTTATGTTGATGATATATAAAGAAAAGACAATTATATTTAACAAAAGAGGAATATTTGTCCTCTGCATGAGACTTTCTCCCTCTCTTCACTCCCTTTCTGTTTACTGCTGCAGGGAGGTAGTGGCTGGCTGGGCAGGACTGAGCTTTGCTTTGCTGTCCAGCTCCTGCTTGGGACTGGAGCAGCTGGAGCTGCCTTGGGGCTGGAATTGCCATGGGGCTGGAATTGCCATTGGGCTGGAATTGCCATGGGGCTGGAGCTGCTGTGGGGCTAGAATTGTCATGGGGCTGGAATTGCCATTGGGCTGGAATTGCCATGGGGCTGGAGCTTCCATGGGGCTGGAGTTGTGATGGGGCTGACTCTTCTGCTGCAATGAGAGAATGAAAGCTCTACTGAAGGCACCTTTGTGTCACAGTCCTACAACAGGACAACCTCTGCTCCTGCGTGGATGGGTAAATTTTATCTCTAGACTCTGCAAGAACATCAGGGCGTCTTCCAGAGATTTTCAGCTGCTCTCTATATTCCTGTTACAATGTTATTACTTTTGTCTTTTGTTTTTGTTGTTTGGGGTTTTTTTTGGTTTTTTTTTGTTTCTTTATCCTAACTCATTTCACTGGCACTTTTACCAGCATTTCCTGCATTTTTCGAGATGTGATAGTCTGGCTTTCTTATGACCTATCGCAAGAGAAACTTGGGCTACTTATCAGTGAAAGGTACCTTGTCAACTGACTCGGTGTTGTATTTAAGCAGAAGCAGATGAAAAGCCATGGGGAATAGAAACCACTGCTGCAAAGGTATTAAAGAAGATACTGTTGTGTGAAGAGGGATATGGGGGGAAGCGAAGTTGGAGGCTTCAGAGTTTGCTGTGGGCTCAGTGAATAACTTATTCTGTCTAACACTTGCCATGAAATATCCTAACAATACTCAGGCACTAGTGGTAGCAGAGATATTATCACTTGGGGAGACAACAGAAATGGCCTTATCATTTTGACAATGCCTTTTTTCCCTTATTATCACTAAGTAACAATATCTCTATTTCACTGCCACTACTGAACCATTGTTTTTTTGATAAATAGAGTCCTTTTTGTGATTTCTTTTCCCCACTTGTATTTTATCCTTTGTGCATGTGTGCATGTGAGCAGATTTCTAAAAAAGATGTTACACCCGATGGTGCAATATTAAAGACTACATCTCTTAAAAGCAGAAGAAGTTGTCAGAGGGGATATCTACACAAATGTATGGCTTACCTGGTGTCTAAGGGACTTGTGGTGCCCCTAGGCTAAAAGAAATTCCATTCTATGCGGGTCTCCACCTCCCTGAATGAAAAATGAGAGTGTTAGAGCTCCAGTGCACAAGATGTTAGTACCCACTGGTCAGCAGCCATGTCACATTGCATCCAGAACTGCAACAAACAAATAACAAACTCTGTGTGCTTTGGTGTCTGGTTTGTTCTCAGATGCTCACATAAAGGCATCATCTCCAGTGTAGATACAGCTCATACAAATGCAATGCTCTGTGTTGTCCTCAATGTGCTCCCAAAATGCCTCAACATTTGAGGCCACATCCCAGCTTTCCTTCAGCCTAGTCCCAGAGCTGGAAAACCTGGATGAACCAAGCAGAAGCTAAACTGAGGCTATTGAGTTCCATTAGGTGTGGTGTATAGTGACACCTGGGTGTATTCATGTTTGAGTCAGCTGAACATTCATCCTCATTTACCCTCTGTTCCCTTTCCATTCCTTTCCCATACCCATCCCATGGTGTCTGAGCTGTGCTGTCTGCCTGACTTACCATCAGTGTTATGGATTGCCATCTGCCTGGGCTGGGAGTGTGCTCTCCCCTTAAGCACTCACCATCTACAGGGGCCCTGTCTGGAGAATCCTCTGTGCTGATACCATCAGCTGCCACTGTCTGCTCTGTGCACAACAGAGAACCCTCCACCAGAGCCATTGCTATGGTTACAGGCATCCTGTGGGCAGTGGGGCCAACAGGAGCTGTAAATGAAGGTACGACTGCAGTATTTGCATAAAGACTCCCTACCTGCTGTGGAACAGCCACGTTCTCCAAAATCACTCCCACGGGTTTCTGTCACTGCCTTTGCAAATCTGCATCGATGGGACATAGGGACTCAATTTACACTTTCTTGACTTGGACTCATAGCGAGAACACTTTCCATAGAGGAGAGAAAATTTATCTTAGAAGATGACAGTACTCAGCTCCCTTGAATGTGAAATAATAAGAAGGAAGATCAGTTTTTACCCTCTCCCCACCTTTGCATGCCCTGCTTTTCAGAGAACCTCAGAGTGCTTGAACCAGCAACGTGGTAAGATACTTGTTAGCCCCAAAAGCCCAAGCAGCAGGGAAGGGAGTCATCTATCATGCCCATGCTCCATCACTTCCACTGCAGTACTAAATGATGCGCTCAAAACCTGCCACTAAATGGAGGGAAAATGTGACCAGCCTAACTGCTATCAGAAAGTTAAATGCTTAAAATAATGTCACTGGAGGATCGCAGAGAAAGAACATGAAGTAAAGTAGGCTATTTTCCT
Source organism: Acridotheres tristis (assembly GCA_037013685.1). Lineage (NCBI taxonomy): Eukaryota > Metazoa > Chordata > Aves > Passeriformes > Sturnidae > Acridotheres > Acridotheres tristis. The sequence continues at coordinate 10,612,258 of CM072899.1, read as the reverse complement.
TGTCTATGTTATTTTTTCCCCCAAACAGAGGAGGTGCATAGTGAAATTAACCTCTACTCCTTTGATATCCTCCCCTCTGCTCTTGTGCACACACACTCTCTCTCTCTCTCTCTCTTTTAAGGCTTATATATTATGATTCCATGCAGGAGGATTTTTCATTAGAAGATATGAATAAGGCTTTAATACAAATCAGTCCAGAGAGTCTTTTGACAGGATTTTTAAATAGTGCCCCTTGTCTCCCTGATGCAGCCACACACTATCTTGTTCCCATGCTGACCTCTTTGTCTTTCCTCATTAAAGAACTGGTCCAGGCTGCTGAGCCCTCTCTCTTTTAGGAGATTTTCACTGCTTTGTGTCACTCCTGCTGCTGACCGACAGCTCCTCATCCCCAGTAATTTCTGCACTGCATTAATTTCTCATTAATCTGCATCATGATTTATGAGTCTTAAATGATGGAAGACTTCTAGAGGAGTGCTTCTCATTTGGCCTGCTGGCTTTTCTCCCTTGCTCCTTCACTCTCCTTCTTCAAAAGCAAATAGACCTCTTCTCCTACACAAGCTGTCTGCAGAGCATTGTCCCTGTGGATGGGGCAAGTGGGGAGAAACAGGTTAAGCATGGTGCTTTCTGGCTGCTTTCCTTGTAAATGATTTGAGCAAATAAATGCTAGGGAGAAAAGAGACTCACTTTGCTTTTCTCAAGGAGTTTAATAGCTGCTCTCCAAGTGTGTGAGTGTGCGGTGGCTTTGGCAGCCCTGGGGAGTGCTGCCAAAGTATTTTTGGAGTTTGGAGAGGTTTCAGCAAGGAAATTTTAAACCACCCTGCAGGGATCAACCACATTAGCAAGAAGGATGGTGACTCCTGACTGGACAGGGAGCTCGACCTTCATGCCAGGGATGGATGAACCACTAGACCTGGGTATGTTGCTCTAAGTCTGTGTTAGTCTAGCTCAGGGCGGTGGGGAAAGAGAAAAACTGTGCACTCCCTGTACTGATTTCTTGGAACTATGCTATAGCCCTGCATCAAAATTATCTTTCCTTCCATTTTCAGGAGCATGTGTAAAAGAGAATGGAAAATTACTCAGCTTTAGTTACCCACCAGCACTTTTTGTGCTTCTCTAGAACTCCTGAATTCATAGAATTTGAGGCTATAAATAGTGATGGGATTTCCTCTTCTCTGCTGGTTATTGCTACATGGCTCTGGTCCTCGGGAGAGTCAGAAAACACAAAGAGGTGGGAAATGTTTTGTTTGGAAGACAAGAGAAGAAAATGCTGAATGTACCAGGCAGGGCTGACTAAAAGCAGCATAGAGTTATGGCAGCAGTGGGAAAGTGAATAGCAGAGTCAGGAGAGACAAAGGAAGAAATGGGTGGAGGTTGATTACAAAATTGTTTGTGCTCTGCCTTGACTCCACTGGTCCACTGCTTAGAGAAGCCAGTGGAAATATTATTGTTGACTTCCTGTCAATGCATTCAAGTTTCAGACAATTAATACATGCTAAATTTCAGACAGAAATACTCCTCATTGCTCAATAGCTCATGAATCAGGAGCATGATTGTCCCACCAAGAAAAGAAGAAGGAAAACTACCCGAACTTTTCCTTTGCAGGAAGAGATTTGATTTCAGGTGAGTTTAGGAAAAGAGGATTTGTCTCAAATCTTTATTTTCCTGGTTTCTTTGCTATTTATGATATTCAAAAATTGATGCAGATCTTCTCACATGTGAAGCTGGTTTGAGCTCTCAGGCTGCCAAACTGCCAGAGAGTCAGTTTAGAAACACAGTGGTGACCAGGACTAACAATAAAGCTTAGTTGTTCCTGCATGAATATGTAGATGAATATGTAGTTACTCCAACAGCAACAGGGGAAAGCTGTTTCTTTGGGGGCTGGAAATAGAAGGGGAAAATTGCTCAGCTTTTTAGCCAGTGTTTTAAATTGATATTTAGGAAAGCAATTTCTGTGTAGCTTGGAAAAGAGGAGAGTGAGAGAGAAAATCTTCATGTAAAAGTCTTTCTGATTCTACTTTGTTAATACTTTAAATCTTTTGAATTTGGGTAGCGTGACTCAAAAGGGAAAATCAGAAATTGTCTCTATGTTAATAGACCTTTTACAGAGAGCACAAAAGCTTGGGGTGGGAAGAGTGTAAAAATATTTTAATAGGTAACCTTTTATTCGGCAAAATATGTATTACTTCCTATTATGATAAACAGTGTGCATATTTGAGATGAAAATGTTTATACATATACATTACAATTACATATTCATTTGACTTTATATTACATACACAACTCAATTTGAATAAATGTCTGAAGCCAAAGGAATAAATTAGTATTGGTGCTGAGTACTTTCTTTGCCCTTCTCCATTGTGTTGCAAGATTTGCATTTTATAGTTGCACATTAACAAATATGCATATTTCATTATGGTTTTGGATTAAAAGGTTATCATCTCTGTTACCCATTAGTAATAAACAAACACAGACTTTCCATGTGAATTTATCCCTGGCTCAGCTGTTTGCTGATTAGGTTGTTGTCTCTGGGTTTCCTTGTTTTATCCTTGTGGAGGATCCCTAAAGCAGTTTCTAAAGTGCTTATTGTCCTCTGGGGAGCAGTGAATGAGAAAGGGAGGTAGGCAAAGACCCAGAGGCGTCCTAAACTGGTGAAAAGACAGGAAGGTGGGGTCAGGTCCAATCTGCAGCCAGGTTAGGAGCATTATTTGGGTAGGTGGCCTGTGGAACCAGAGCCCTTCACATTGGGCCCCCCCACAGAATTGTCACTCATACATCTTTTGCATGTGGAGCCTTAGCAGAGATCACCTTTGAGCTGCCAGTCCTTGTAGGATTTTTTCAGCTGCAAGACTGCCAAGCCATTTGTGATCGTGATGTGATGTCTGTGATAAGTAAACAGCAGTTTCCTACAAAAGAGTATGGAGGTGGCAATTCAGTTCACCTCGACCACCAAACAACCATCAGATGACTGTAAATTTGGAGTGGAACTAAATAAGTGGTGCATAGCTTCAAGGCTTCATTTCCAGCTACTAATCCTCTTAAATTATTGAGTCACCCTGTAAACTATTAGCTAAGTATTTTGAACAAGAGTCTCTGCTGTGTGTAGCCTCATGTAGCTACAGATTTCAGGCAGAATCAAACTCAGTATAGCAATAAATTTATATACTCACATGACATCCTAACTTTTTAAGTGTGTGCTTGAAACTTGGAGACTCTGTACAAAGCACTGCAAAGCCAGGAGGTTTCATGGAAATGAAAAAGTTCAGTGGTTTGCACAAATAGATTATGCCTTTGGACAGGTGTCTTCTAGAGATACTGTCTCTACTTTATGAACATCGAAAGCACCTCTGATCCATAGCCATAGGAAATCTGTAGTCATTTTCTGCAGGCCATTGAGAAAAAGTTTTTCAGAGCTTTTGCACATTAATACCATATCATGTTGGAGTTGGTCAAATTATCCACTGAAAATTATTTCTGCAAATGATTTAGCTCCTTTAGCAGTTTTCTCCTTGCCAGACGATCTGCAAGCAGATTATGAGTTTTATTAAAGTGTTGATTACTTGCAGTTTCACAACTGTTCAAACTATTGTCAGCACAGCCAAATTCAAATGCTGCTCCATCTATGAATGGCTCTTATTTGCAATGAGTAGGACCTGTTTCTGATTTACTGCTTGTACAAGTGGCCATCCATGTTGTACAGTCTTATTTCTACTGCTGGGATGGATGGGAGGGACATATTAAAAGGAAAGGAACCCCTTTATTCAAAAATTGTCTGGGAGCATGTGGAAGTGCTCTGCTAATCCACTGTGTGAGTAATAAATAGGAACCATTGAAAAAATCTTGAAGCACACTTCCAGGAGGAATACTCCCAGCTACTTAACAGCACCAGTATCTCTGAAGCTCATTTATCCCCACTAATATTCTTGAAATAAACACTCAAGTGTTCATGAATAAACGTATCCTTTCTGACTGATGTGAATCCATTTGTGGCTATACATTATTCCGAATGAATACTGTAATTCACTCTAATTTATACAAGAAAAGGGAAATTGATGGAGGAAATAATGAGGTTTGGGGTAATGTAAGCACATCTCCACAGTCTCATGAAAGACTATTGTAACATCTTCAGGCTAGAAACTGTTTTCTGAAGCTGAGCTGCCCCTGGCTGACACAAGGCTGAAGATATCATGGTGGTTGTGTCCATCACACAGGGAATTGTTAGTGCTTATAGACACAGATGTTGGTGATGAACTAATGTGGTGGCAGCCAAGCTGAGCAACTGGAGGTGGCATCTCATGGCCATACACTTCTGGGGACACCTTCACATCCCTCTAGAAGCTGTAGATGCCTACAGATGAGATAATACAGCTTCTTTTGTGGTGCTCAGAAAGCATTCAGTGCCGAGCCTGGCAGTAGCCTGCTGCTTTCCTGCTCCACGTGAGGTGAAGGGAACCCACTGAGACAATATGGCAATGTAAAATCACCTGGTTTCTTCTTCTTACAGAGACTGTCACAGTAAGAACTCTTTCTTCTGCCTCTCCATCAGATGTTTTGAATAAATCAGATTTTCAAAAGAGTTAAATGCTTTGATTTAGGAATTATGAGAGGAGGGAGATATGAAACCATCTCAGAAGTGCCAGCTACAGAACAGCCTAAATCTGACCCTAGGGCTTTCCCCTAAAGTGAAGCTCACTTATTGTTGCTGCCTGAGCTCCATATGTGGGAAGGGACAAAAAAAGACACTTTCTATCCATCAGGACCAGAAACGTGAAAGTGCAAAATATTATAGCCAGAAAGAATTTCTTCCGACCAACAATCACTTTCCTGCGTGGTCGGAAATGCAGTCAGGCTAGGTAAGATAAAAAGGAAGGCAAAGAGTGGATAAGCATCAGTCTAATGATAACAATACAATGTTCTCAGATAACAGAAAGATGTGACAGCAAACAGTGAAAGGATGAGCAAGATAGTTCGGAGAAGGTGCAGTAATATACAGGGGATAATATGTCAGGAAAACATCTGTGAAGACAGGAGCTATTTCTGGGCCACATAAAGTCAACAGGCTCCTCTCTAACCAGGATTTTCTTTGGGCATTTCAAAATGTTTTGCACTTATTTGTAGTAATTCTGAATATTTTTTTCTCCCTTGCTCAATCACAGGAAATCAAGTACAGAAGAGACACACAATTGCCTGGCTTCTGTGCCACAGCCTCCCTGTCACATTAACCCTCTTGCCACAGGAAGGGTGTCAGCTGTGGCTCTACATTTAGGTTTCAGCAGGCCTCCAATCTTGGCACTGCTGTGCAAGGACAGTGTTGGCAAGAAAAACAGAAAAAACCCAAAAAACAAAAAACCAAAAAACCAGCAGAAGCTGTGAGCTCCACTGGGCAGCTCCCAGTAAATTCACAGTTAAGGATTTACTAGGACTGGCTTTTCCCTTTTTTCCGTGCATGGTTTGTTCATTCAAGGTATTTCCCTTCAGTTTTTGCATTTGTGTGAAATTCTACCAGGAACCTCAGCTCAGTGAATATTCTGGGGTCCATGCAAATGTCAATGGGTTGAGGAAGCAATAGATAGGGGAAGATGTAGAAGTTAAAAGGTGTTACTAAAAGTGAAGTGGATCATCAGTTCCAGGACCCACTTTGCCAAATGGATCCATCTTTGCGTTTGTGTTGTTCTCCACTGTGGCTGTTTCTGAGCACCTTTGAATGGAACTTAATAACAAAAGTACAGAAGTGTTTAGGCTGCAGTGACTTTTTTGCCTCTTCTAGGGCACAAATCTCTGTTGAGGGTAAGGTTTTTATGTTTTTAAGGATGTATTTAATTTTTTTCTGCCTTTCAGGTACCCAGGCTGTGGGAATAATATGTTTGTCAGGGAGGAATCAGTACACCAAAAATCATTCTTGTATGGGAAAAACATTTTTCTTCCCTTCCAATCTCCATGTCTTCCCCCATCTTCCAATCAACCATTTATAAAAACAACACAGAATTGTAACATGAACTTGCACAAGCTGTGATGGGGCAATGCTAATTTCCCAATTTCCACCATGTAGGGAGAGACAGGGGGGATTGCAATTTCATGCACACGTTAAACTGCTAAGGCATAGGCCTGGCAGCTAGACCTGAAAACCACATGGGGAAGGGGCAGGGGAGGAAAGAAGCAGCTGTCGACAGGCTCATGTCCTGCTTTCTCTGCTTTTTATTTTTGGAGTACATTGGGATAGCCTTGGATGTTTGCTCTGCTGACACATGTTGGCTGCCCAGGGTAGCTGTAATAGGCCCCTGTGGGAGGTGTGTAATTGAGATATACAGGCATTCTGCATATTAACACTAAGCACTTGTCCTGCTTTGAAAAAAGGCCAAAATAATCCCTCTTCCCTTGCTCTTCCTTTTCTGCCTCTTGCCTCTGGGCAGCCCCTGGGACTGATTTGCTGGAAGGCAGCTGGAGGTCGGGGCAAGTGGTGCAGAGCTGCTGGGGTGGCACACTCAGGTGCCTAAAGGGCCAGTGGGCTACTGGAGGGAACTAAGAGAATGACAAAAGCATCCAGTGGCTGGAATGACAGTTCAGGTTCATATGCCAATTAATGCCATACTTACAGGAATTTTACAATTTGTTGGAAGAAGATCCTAAATTCTGAAGCTGATTTTCCTTCTCTCTTTTTCACTAACTTGCTTTTTCTACTGACCAAAGGCGTGTGTCATCTTTCCCCATCACCTAGTGAAGTCCCTTCTTTTTTATCCACTGACTTCCTATCTTGTTTTTCTTCCCTGCTCTCATCTCATTCCCAACACATGGGCTCTGCTTCTAGGGAGGTGTCATAATTTTCCAGAGCTTTGACCCATTTATGCTGTCCAGATTCCTCACTTGTACAAGTGCTAATTCTTCTGGACAAGAAGACCTCATATTAACAAGACAATATTGCTGTTGCAAGCCCAGCTGGGAGATGGAGTGGAGCAGAAAATACAGAACAGCTGCATGGAGACAGGGCAGTGAGGAGGAATTTATGCCATAAGCAGATACTTTGGAATCAGCATTTTGAGTTGAAGCTTGAAGTTTAGGTGGAGATTTGAGAAACTTTAGTCAACATCGGCTTATCCATGATTTTGTCAAAAGCTGGATGCTGCCTTGCCAGTGCCTGTCTCCTATCCAGTACAATTTTAGTAATCTTTTGATCAAGTAATGTGCTCTAGGGCATCACAGCTTGTCTGGGCTTGTCTTTGCTGAGGATTGGTGTTCTCACATTGGAATTATTCAAGCTATGGGACCCAGGAGACCTCCAGTTCCCTGGGAAGCTCAGTCTGTAAAGGTATATGGACGAGGGGGAAGCCAGCATTGTGTGCCCTAAACAGTCCCCTGTTCTGGATGAGTGGGAAGTCAGGACTGGAGACACAGAGCTCAGTGCCATCCCCATGGCATGAGCACAGTCACTGCTTGCTGTAAGACTCAAATATTCAGCTCTTTGTCCTCCAAATTCTCTTTTTGTCTGCTGTCTGGAGAATTGGCTTCCACTTTCAATCTGCTTTTGACATTTTCTTCACCATTTCCATCTTCTGTCAAACAAGACTGGAGTTGTTTTACACACTATTTTCAATGTCTCAGAGTCCAAGATGAGCTTGAATCTGTATCTGTATTAAGCTGGTGTCTTTCTGGGGTTTTTGTACTGTATTTGCCAACCTCCATGCTTCCCTTTGTGTAAGGGCTGGCACCAAACCAAACCTAATTCCAAACCCACTCTAAGTTCATATCTGAGCAGTAAGGTCCAAATCAGGATCCAGTCCTCAATACCTGTGGAGTTTTGATAAGAGATTGCCCAAAATGCCAGGCAGGGTGAAATCTGTATTCCAGCATTGCATCTGAATCTCATCTCAAGGGAGAACAAAACAAAGCAAAGCAACATCTTGTTTCTTGTAAAAATCTCTTGCAAGGATTAAAAACAGTGATGCCTTCCAGGTACCCTAAAACTATTTCTGCTCAGCAATGGTTCTCTGTGCAGCCTTTCATTTAATATCACAGCTCCTGCCTTCCTTCCTTCAGCAGCCTGATTCAGAACTGTAATCATCTATGAAATCACAGTGCATGTTTTTATGCCCACCTTGTGTTTTCTAAGATCTACCCAGGGTGCTTAAAAACAATCCTGAGTTCTGGGCTCAGCCTCCTCTCCCAGTTCTAATGAGCAGCTGCAGTGATGGCGAGTTCCTCCTGTGGGTGGATGCTCTTGCCTGGTGTGTTCAGAGAACTCTCTGGCTTGGCAGGGCTTTTGCCAGGAATGAAAATGCACAAAGATGAGCAGCTTGGTGAGGTCATTTCTGATTGGGGTCTGCCTGCTGCTACAGCGGCTGCTGCTGCTTTCAACACAGCCTGACAGAATCCTTTGTCTCCTGCACTCCTTCCTTCTCCTGTAATCTGCAAATTAAAATAGAAAGTGGTGCAAGAGGGTAAGCAGGACCTTCAAAGAAATTGAGGGAGCTTTGGATGTGTTTGGCTATGCAGAGTGCTTTGTCCCCATCCAAGGGGCTGAAGGGTGTCCCTTTGCTGTTGGCACTTCATGCCTGTCATGGTGTTTGATGTTTTTAAGAGCTACAGAAGCTTCAAGGCAGTACTGGCTATTTGTTCTGTGGGGCTGCTGGGTCTGCCTGGGCATGTGTCACTGACACAGTAGGGCTGTTTAAATGCTTAAAAATGTTTAAAATTCTTGTCTCTTCCCACACACCTAGCATGGTACCTTTGCCCAGCCTTGGATCACACCATCTTTTATATTCACCCTTCTGATGTCTGGAGATGTGTTTTGTCACACTCTTCCCAAGGCCTCTCTCTCCTCTTTTAAATCCTTGTTTCTGCTTTCTGCATTTCTGAGCACAGCAGCATCTCCCTGGGGTGCTGCTCCCACAGCCCTTGAGGAGATATCCAGGGAGCTTAGGGCAACACCCAGGTTTCACTCACCTTGCCAGGAGTGCACAGCAAAGGCCCTCAGATAGCTGCTTCCAGAGCAATTCCCCTTGGGAGACCAAGAATCAGTTAGTAGCCTTATCCCTCAGGAGGCCACCATGTGTGGGAGATGGGCTCTATTAGAATTTTACTTTAGCCATAAGGACCTTACTGTGAGACTGGGTACTGTGAATCCCCATATCAATCACATCACAGGGCTGCAACAGCCTTGCTGAAGAGCTCTGTGTGCTGTGTCTGCAGCCACCTGACTCTCCCCAACCACCTGCACTAGCTCTCAGAGAGCAGCTGGCTTTCCCTGCTCTCTGGGGCAAAAGCAACTCCTTGACCATAAAATGGAAAGAACACAAATTTTATCGAGAGACTGAGGCTTCCTTCCAAATGCACTGTCTTTTCTGCTTTGGAGTGTTCCTGCTCCTCAAGGGCTCTTGGTGCTCACTGATAGCTACTTACCAACTTCCTTGGACTCTGACAGCTCCCAGCTCAGCCTTAGATAAGCAGCTGCTTCTTCTGGATTCTGGCCCCAGTCTGGGGATTGCCAGAGCAGGTATTCCTCCAGGGTCTTCCCATTCAAATTAAGCCTAAATTTACTTAAGTCTCTCCTGTAGTATTCCTGCTCTTCTTTGCTCTCAGTCTTTACCTCCTTAGAATTCCTGCCAATGTCTTCAGGCATGTCCTCATGTTCTGAGCAGTGCTGGCTCTGAGCCATGCTGTAGGCCAGCCTGGCAACCCTTCCAGCAAAGTGGCTTCTTGTCCTCCCTCATGGATTATGATGAGCAACTCCATCTTCCCCAGGACCATCCTCTGCCTCACTGTTGGGCTAGGACAGAACCTGTCTGAAGGAGCGGCTGTAGAGAGCTGAGACCATCTCATGGTCCCTGTTTCAGGCTGCATATTGCTGTCTGAGCTTGTCCTTGCTTCTCACCCCTCTCTCCTCCATGTGCTCTGGCTTCTTCAGCAACTGATGGCGGGTGACAAGGGGCTACAAAGCTGTCAGTGGCATAAAGAAAGTGGGAGGGATCACTCCCTCCCTTGAATGCTAAATATCCTCAAGACCATCAAATGGAGCTAACAGGGGCCAGGCTCAAAGCCAGCAAAAAAAAGGTGTATTCTTCGTACAACAGGTTGTTTGACAGTGAAGCTCCTTGTTAAGGGATGTTTTGGATGCTGTCAGCAAGGTGGGTTTCAGGAGAATAAGGGCACAGCAGAGATATTGCATCCAGCTCAAGATAACCCCAGGGTGAAAATGGCTGGGGCACTCCTGAAGGGACAGGTCACCTGTACTTATTGCTCCTTAAGCATCTCCTTATTGCCACTGCTAGAAGATCAGAAGTTGGTCTAGAGGGAATTGAGCCACCACAGCCATTCCTAGGCATCATCTCAGCACCCTGAAATGCTGAAAATACTGCCACTGTGACTGCACACCTTTTTAAGTGGTAATTCAGCACTGTAGAAACTGAGCATAATCTAATAATAATAGTCTTTTTACTTGCCCTGGAACAGACTTGTCCAAATCCAACCTGTCCCACCATCACCAGTTTCCAACAGCAGCTTGTGGTCAGGGGGCAGTGAGCAATGGGGAGCACTGGACTTTGAGCAGTCAAACAGCAATGAGAAGGCAGTACAGCAATGCAGCATTTCTCCTAGAAAAAGACACATTTGCACGTTAAGAAGAAAAAAAACCCTGTAAGTCTAAATGTAGCAGTGCCATCTGCTGACCTATGCAACAGCAGGAACACAAGCCTTGACAAGTCAGTACCTAGGGAAGGAGTGTATCCATCCTTTCCTTTGTAGCTAGTGTGAAGAGCCTAATCCTTGCAAAATACCCATGGATTTGGGGTTGTGGCTCCCGGAACTCTTTCATCAAGGCATAAGAAGGGTCACAACCTCAGCTGGTGGAGAATCCAGGGCACTCTTGAAAGAGCATGTAATTTATGGCAGACGGTGCTGTGCTCCCCTGAACATGTAGCTGTAGCCCTACATGCTGCAGCACGGAGAAAATCCCTGTCAGCTCTGTGGTCTTAAAAAGTAAAGGGACTTACATCCTGAGACGTGTCCTGAGAGCTTTGTGCTGTTTAATTTAGGGATTGCATTTTCTTGGTGTTTTCCTTTGTATAGACCAAGGTTTTATTTCTCTGTTGTTGCTGCTGGTAGGTGTTTTAAGACTGATGCTGAGAGGAGGTTCCAGCAAGATCTGGCTTGTGAGCACAGAGCAGCTTCTGACACTGCCCATCACACATTAAACAGTGTGGAGTAGAAATACAACCTGCAGCATCCCTCTGCCCTTCTTTAAAGGAGGGAAAAAGCCTCCCTTAGGATGGAGATGGATGAGAAATCTGTCAGCTGGCAGTGAGGGCTGGTATCTGTCATCTCTCCAATGGCCAGTGATGATCCCCAATTTCTCAGGACCTTGTCCTCTCTTCAATTCCATCAGATGAGCAGATCTTTCCATGCTACCAGATCTTTCCATGACAATTTCCCCCCTGCTTGAATGACTGTTTTGCTTTGTTTTTCAGAAGAGGTTCCCTTTTGTGGGCAGAAGTTGAGGTGATAACTGAATCAGGGGAAGGATCTGCCCTCCTGCTCCCAAACTCCAAGTGTTTTATTGCTTTGAGTCATTGTTGTGGATAACAGGAGTGGAAGACAGCTGGCTTACTTCCATTTCTATGGCATATATTTCATTTTAGGTCCATCAGGAAACGAGAGGCAGGTGCAGACAGAACTGACACCTGTCAATCATTTGCTCTTACTGTAATGAAACATGCACAGGCTGTCACTGAGTGTATTCCTGCTGTTTTGTGGGTTCTTTGCTCCAAAAATCTCTGGCTGTGCAGGAGAACTGCTGTAACACAGGAGGAGTACCATGGCTAGGTGTCTTGCTGGAACAATGAAACACCAAACAACTCTGAAAGAAGCACTTTTTAGGGTTTCCCAGGACAAACCTCTTGTTCTGAGTAAACTCATCATCTTCTACCTAAAGCAGAGGCCAGGATTGGTGTGCAGATATCGTTGTTCTGTCTCTTACTGCAATGTTAAAGATGGGCAAATTCAGACTAAATTGTGTTCACAGGATCACAGAATTAACTAGGTTGGACTAGGTAGGTCCAGCCTATGAGGTTGGTAGCTTCCTGACCTTGAACTTCTTCTCTTCAGCCTCCTTCAAGCTCTGCTTTTCCTCAGCGCCAGCACTGGCAGACTGTGTTGTGCTCAGTGGGGAACACAACCAGTGTAAAGCCCTACAGCCTCTGCTCCCCATTTGCACCCCTGGGTTAATGTTGACACCCTCTCCTCTCCCCCTGCCCGTGGGCACAGCAGCCTGAATCTCACTTCCCTGACACGGTGGCTTTTTCCTGCTGCCATTTCCATTAAAAAAAACATTTGGACAGGTCTTCATGAAAAGCCCTTTATAAATTATCACAGAGGTGCCCACAACAGACTGGCCCCATCAATGTTCTTCCCTATACTAACCTAGCCATGAAGAAATCCCTGAAGGCTATTCTCTAATCACTCCAATCAGAGACTCCACTGGAGGTGACAAAGCTTTATTCACTTCCTCTCACAAAAGAGGTCCATGCCCTCTTCTTTAGCCATAGGAATGAGTAACTTTTCTGCCTGGGCCTGAGGGCTGCAGACAAGGCAGAGGAAAACCTGCCCCACACACCTCCCCACAGTCCCAGGCACTGCTCCTGCTGCCTGGCTGTTGTGATGGAGGATGCTGATGCTTCCTCTGCTGGAATGGTGGCCCTTCTTCCCAGGAACTGGGAACAGCACTGCTGGAGCCTCAGCTTTGATTTTCATTGCCTGTCTGGTTCATTACTGATCGGGTAATGACTGACAATAGGCCAATCAGATCTCCAATATCACTATGTCAGCTTCATAATTAATAGTACTGCAAACTAAGCTTATTGTGATTTAATTAGTAATGCTGTAATAATGCCACCGCCTGGGCTTAAGGTTACTAATTTATATAAATAGCTATGCTAATGTTTTGAAGCACCAAGTATTAATTGCATCAGTCTCGGTGTTAGACTTTGGTTGCCTAATGGCATCTGCAAAACTCAACAACTCTTAGTGTTGTGGGGGGAAAAAATTGTTTTTGATCTTTTGCCTGTTGTTTTTAACTAGGCAAGAGGCAGCCATGGACAAGACTGGAGGGATTTGGGTAATATGGGCCAGGGAGCAGTATTTGAGATTCAAATCCCTTCTTGCTTGGATCTGTTATTTTTCTTTTTCCTTTCCACCATGAGCATCTCCCCCTCCCTTTCCCTCTCCTCCCTCCTTCCTCTTAAATATATAAATAAATCTGAGCTGCTTGCATCGACAGTTCCAATTTGCCACAATTGGAAGTTGCACACATGAGAGATCTCTGTGCAGCCAGCTCGCATTTTATTTTCAAATCTAGAATTAAAAGGAAAGAAGAGGAAAAAAAATGGGCCATGGGAGCACAAGGAGGATTTGCATACATCAGAACTCTACATGAGCTAGGGACGAAGCTCTTTCTCTGGGCTTAAATAAACTACTAGAGGGAAAAGGAAACAAGAAAAAAGGAAAATTGAGTGACAAAAATTGTGACCCTTTCCATGGCTTGATGGAGGCTCACCTGTCTGCAGTGGGACAGTCCCTCAGATGGACTAGCAAGAAATACGTGAGGTGGAGGGAAGATGTGGGGGTTTATCCAAACACAGGCTCCCAGGCCAGCATGATCACCTCCAAAGGTGCTGACTCTTTCTTCAATTTGCAAAATGAGTGACAGGGATCCTGAAAAATCCTGGAACTGGCAGATGAGCAAAATCTACAGCAAATACAATTGCTAAGTAGTCTGAGGTAACTGAAATGAACTGCACTTCTAATCATGCTCCAGCTATGACTGTACTCTAAGAAGCAGAGTCTGTGATAAATATAACTTGGCTGAATGCAAGAATTTAGATCTTGCATTAGATATTGAATTCATTACCTCTATATGTGTCTATATCCAGAGGCTGTATGTGCCCTTATCTCATCTATATCCAAAATGCTCTTAATTTCATTGATGCTGACATTTAACTCTTGAAATACTTCTTCTCTTTTTGAAGGAGATCCATGAGCAAGCCAAGCCATGCAGGAACATCACAAAGATGGGATGATGTTAGGAATAGGACCCCCTTTGGGGAAAATCAGTTTGCATAAGTCATGAAATATAGATTTATTCATTTTTAATGCATTTTTCTTGCTTTTTTCTCCTTGCAAAATTCAGGCCAGCTGGTGGGATTGACAGTAATGACTCCCAGTGAGCTGGACTCTAATCAGCTCAGCTGGAATAGACTGAAGGACTTTTGGAAATCTAAACCACTCCAGCAAAATGGATTTATCTTCTCAATTAGTCACAGATGCTAGTGGGCTCCACCAGGTGCACTACCGAATAGCCCCATGTGGCATAGCCTGTAGAAATCTTCCATTGCTGCAGCCCAGTCATGACTTTTGTCTTCTCCAGAAAAATGTAATCAGAAATGAGGAGGAAAATACATATTTCCAGGTTTTCAGTGTAGTGAGTGGTTAGATTTCCTTTTGCTAGTTCACATTGGTCAGGGTTTGAAATCCCCACTGGTGTGAGCAGGTCATCAAACGCCTTGGCCAACACAACCAACTCAGCACTTCCTCCTGACCTTCATTACCCAGATTAGAAAGGAAACTAGCACACCATATGCCAGACATGAAAGTCTCCAGCAATTCTCTTTTCAGCACTACACTCCTGTGTTTGGATCCCAGCCAGAGAGTGCTCTTTGAAACTTATAAATTGCTTTCATCTCCCAGACAAGGTAAAATCAAATTGGTGTAAGAGATGTTGCATTGTTGATGAAGATGCAGACGCAGAGTTAACTCTAGCACACCAGATGAGAAACATCTTAATAGGCACAGATGCTTTTTTTCCCTTTTTTTTTTGGTTGGCCTTGGGAAAAAAATACCCCAAAAAAAACCACTGCAGTTTCTGAAAGCTGCAGTAACCTTTAAGGAAAAGGGTCTTTCTTCATAAAGAGTCTGTGCCTGAGTTGTGCAGCCTTCCCAGCCTGCCCATGAATGGTGAGGTATGAATTGGGACACATAGCAGTTTATAAATGGTGGTGCTATGCATGTGTCTTAAAGTCCTTTGCTTTTGATGTATTTATGGCCACTAATCTCTGGCTGCAATCCCTTCCCAAGCTCTATTTCAATCCCCTGTCCACACAGGACTCATTTTATCAGGTTTTCCCATCTGTAGTTGAAACGATAATTGACTGTTACAAGTCTGTTGGCTCTGGAATTCAGTCCTTGAATGAAGTGTTCCTCACTCAGAGGCTGGGATGGGTTAGCTGGAACCAGTTGGACTTGCTTTCCTCATTATTCTTTTAGTAGACTGAATGGCAGTGTTTCCTTCATTCCTGGTTTTTGTTGTGCTGTACCTGTAGGGTTTACTTTCCCCCTTTTCAGCCCTTTCTGAAGAGCCTAGGGTGTTCCCTGGAGTTCTTCTTTATCCTGTACAGTGATGCATCTGTCCCAAAGGACACCTGGCAAGCCCCTCCCTGCCCTACCCTCTCCTCTTTCTGGAGACCCAGAGTTCACTTGGGGTTCAGAAATCTGAAGCATCCCTGGGGTGGTCCCAGGTGCTGGCATCACACAGGGTGATCCTGCCCTGCACAGAGGGCTCCTGTGCAGCCCTCCTGGACTGCTCCTTCAGTGGGGAGCTGTGCCCTCTGTGCTCAACACAGCACCAACACTGTGAATCCAGCAAGAACTTGGTACCACTCAGAATTCCATTTGTCTGTCAAGTCTGATTGAAATTGGCCACCTAGTTCAAAAGTTATTAAAGGAGAACTGACAGAATGATTGCTGAGGAAATCAGGCTGAAAATACTAACTTCTTGAGAGAATAACTTTATTCTTTCATAATTATCAGTGTAAAATACATGTATACTGCTTACCACAGTCTTCCTCCTACCTTTTCACTGCTGCTTTTCCTTCCCTTTTTCTGTTGTCTTTCTAGAGGCCTGGAGATATGAAACCACCCCTCTCTTTGCTGAGCTCCAGAAATTCAGCAGGCTTTGCAGACTGGAGGGAGGGATCTGTGCTTTGTATCGCAAAAAGAAGGGGAAATTACCAGGCTATCCTAGCACTTGTACCGAGGGTATTTGTTCATCCATTCCCTGTGGGGAATGGGAATTTGCATTACCCAGTGAAACAGAAGAACAATATCCCTCTCCCCCCACAGCTTACATTTTCACCGCTAGATGGGAAAAGACCCAAAGTGCACCTGGCCTTGCTGCTGTGGGAAATAACCTGAACTAATGACTGAGGGACACGTGTCTCCCAGCTGGAGGCAGTTTGTGGTGCAGCATGAGTTTCACCAAGGAGGATGAGGAGTCAAGAGGCCAGGACTGTGCCCTACCACATGTCCATTGCATTGATCAGTGCAGTTTGGGGCACAAGGAACACCAGGAGAGGAGAGGACAGGCCATGCATTGCCCTCCTTCCCTCCATCAGCACCAATCCCATATGTTTTTCGAACATATTTTTCCACCAGAATCATTCTGTGGACAATAGAAATGCCATCTGTGGGAGATGGCATGTGGAGCGGCTGGTGGGGCAGGAGAACATGGGGACAGCAGGAAGAAGAGGAAAGAGGGAGGGATGCAGAGAGAGCTCATGCAGAGAAAGAAACACTGTAAAAAGCAGTAAGTTCCTCTTCCTATTGGCACAGCAATGTTTGCAGCATGGCTTAGCATGCCTCCTCCTGTTAAATAAATATTGTGACAGTTCTAATCCTAGTGAGCAGGGACGTAACCAGAACTTGGATTTTCACTGAGGGCAAACAGTAATGGGTAAACTTTAAGTATTTCAAATAAGGCTCTAATTTAGATCTACGAAGACAGCACTGTTTGTTAAATAAATATCAAGCTCATCTGGTACCAGGCCAGTTGTTGTGCTTAAGCAAGATATATCTAGCTAGTGGTTATTTAACTGAACGATGGGTGAATAAGCCCATTCAGGATGAAAAATGTTTTCTGATTGGCAGAGAGAAAGAGTGAGGGGAGAAAAAAAGGAAGGGGAGGAAGAAAAAGAAACAGAGAAAGAAAAAGAAAAGGAAAAAGAAAAAAGAAAAAGAAAGAGAAAAAGCAGCAAAATAGGAACCTCTTTACCTTTTGTATGTATCCTCTCTAGAAACTTTGAAAGCTATCAAAGGAGACAGCTCCAGCCTGCCAAGGGAATTGGATATCATTTAATTGCTCTAAAAAGAAAATGACAAATGTTGGTTCATAACTAACAAGCTACAACCATCTTATGAAATGTTAATTGGAATATGTTACACTTCCCATATACCTTTAATGAATTAATGGGGATGCCACTCTCTATTTATAGGCAAGTTAAATTCCTCAGCAGTTCCATTTACTTCTTCTATATATTATTAAACTTCAGATGGCAGTTACATAATCAATATGCTGGTCCTTTCATAAATCTAAATGAAGAAAATCCTGGGGGTCCTCTGTAAAAGCACAGAACAGCTCTTATAGAGTTTTCTCTGTGGAACTTTCCAAGTCCTTCCTGTGTGTAATCTCAGGACTTTGGATTTTGAGGTTTGGTGATTTTTTTTTTTTAAGTAAGAAAAAACGTATGAAGGGATGAGATCTGTTATAAAGAAATGCCTGAAAAAAAGCAAACAACCAGATGGCTTGACTCCATAAAAATAAGTAATTGTATCACGTGGCATGTTGTATTAATTCCTTGCTGGGTCTGGTTCCATGGGATTTTTTTACTGGTGACAGAGTTGGGCAATTTGTTTCTAAGCAGGTTTTATGTTTCTGGGGAGATCTTTGGAGTCATGTTGGGATACTGCTGGAATGTAACACTACCTGTATTAGACATGTCACCTGAAAAATACAGTGGTGCCTTTAGGATCAGAAAACTGTAAGAGACTGTGTTAATATATACTGCAGGATTGAAGTCTGCAGCTTCTTATGTGAAGAAATAAGGGCATTGGGGCACTAGGAATGGTATGGCTCCACAGGACAAGAATTTGGTTGGACTGTGGGGTTTTACCCTCTATGTATCTTCTTAGAGCCATCAGCAGTGGCTTTTGCTTAGAGGCCAAGCAGAATTCCAGCATATGTCCTGTTGCAGATGCTCTTTGGCCTGTGTCTAATGAGCTGCTGGGCTCTGCCGAGCTTCCAGCACAGAGCTGCCCATTCCACCCGAGCCAGCAGCCCTGGCACTGCCTGCCTGGAGCCTGCAGAGGCCAAGGACTGCACGGGGTGCAAAAGGGGAACTCTCCTCCCAGCTGACACTCTGGAGTGAGTCAGGAGCCTTGCTCACCCCTGCACCTTTCCTTCACAGCTTGTTCTACTTCTGGACTTCCAGCTGAGCACTCTTGTGTGTCTGGGGGAGACCTGCTTGGAGATTTAACCAAAATTCCCCTCTCTTCTGGTCCTGTAGAGTTTGATATCAAAGTACTGCCCTGCAAGCCAACTCCTGCCTCCATTGGATTGTCCAGCAGCTCTACCATGCAGGTAGCCCACATTCATGTACTGCTTGTGCTTCATGCCACTTCCTCACCCAACATCCCATCCCTACAAGCAGCAGAATATCCTTCCAGCTGTGGAAAGATAGTTATAATGAATAATATTCCTGAGGAGAATATTCTTCATTCATCTCTGGTTTCAAGTTCTCCAGATGACACAGGCCTCAGAGAGGGTGGTGACTCTGTGGATGTGGGGATAACCCAAATATCTGTTTGATTTTTAAAGACAGAGATATGGCCCATCCTTCTTTCCAGTTCATGCAGCTCTTGCACTTTGCCTGCTCCTATTCAGAGAAATTCCCAGCTACATGTTCCTCCATGGATCTCTCAAAGAGATGGTCTTGACAGCAGCCAAAAAGTCTTCGGTCACTCTGGGAAAATGAATATTGCCTAGCCATCTCCCACACCTGGGCACTATAAATCTCCCTTCAGTACCTTGGGACACTGGCAGGAAGCCCATGTTCAGTTGTACCATGTGCTCTTCTGTTCATCCACTGACCTTCCTATGTGAATTCTGTAACATGTTCTGCCCCAATACCTGTTTTCTCTCTTTTTGAGAAAGATTGATTTCTAACCTGAGAGTTTCTGCTTCTTGTGCCCACAGCTTATAAACAGACGGGCACCACTGCTGGGGATGATCTTAAGTGTTCCTTAAACCTTTTAGAGCCTTCCCATAAACAAGGGCAAGCCTTTCCAATCCTTCTTCCTCTCTTCAACAAAGGATAAGAATTAAACCTGCATCTGCTAAACTGACCAGCAGCACATGTCAAAAATATAAATGTCCTGATCCTTTGCAGGTAATGAAGAAAGAGATAATGATGCAAATAATTCTCCTGTGACTGCTGCTGGGAGTCTGTTTACATCCATCTATCTCCAGCTTGTCATGTTGCCATTAGTGTTGCTCATAATACAGATGTTAACAAGGGCAAAAGGGCAACCTGTGGGTCTCCTGGATTCCCCTGTGAAGCCATCAGCCTGCAAGGTAGCTGTCAGATGGAGTTTACTCCAGGGACAGTGACCAGCCTGGCATGGTAAGGGGAGGCTGAGGAGGAAAAGTGTGAGGACACAAGCTCAGGTAAGTGAGATTTTACCATGACTGGACCAAGGTGTTCTGTGCTTTCTTTTGTCTGTCATGTATTTTCTTTGGTGGGAGGCTCATGCTTGATGATTTAGACTCCAACACAACCGAACAGAGCTGAGACAAACTTCACACGGCAGCTTGGGATAGGAGATGGTGCTGCCTAAACCCCAGGATAATTTTGGCAGTGCAAGGGTCAGCTCTTCCCATCTGCAGACCCCACTCAGCTCTTTCAGAAGTGAGGAGAAGGGGACACGGATGGCAGGGTGTCCCAGAACCCCCAGCACAGTCCACAGTTGCTGGCATAGAGGCAGTGCCAGTGGTAACAGTGACACCTCCACAAGTCAGTGGCACAGAACAGTCTGATGGTACCAGTGCCACCAGTTTGCCCAGGAAGTCTGAGAACCTCAGTCCAGCTTGGACCCCTCTCCACAACAGGGAGAATTATGGATGTGTTGTCATCTCCTGGACATGAATCCTGTATCAGACTCTCTTTTCCTTGCTTTTTCAGTGTGCATGGTGTCTGTCTTGCATGTCTGTGCTATCTGGACGCTTGAGACATGACACAGAGGTTGACTCCATACATCTTAAAATAAACCATTATCAAATCTCTCATTTGGAGCTGGAACTGAAGAAAGGACAATTGGGGCATGGCCTAGAATTTCCCAAAAGTGTTTGTATCCTGGCTTTTTGTTTAACAAGTTAAAAGGAAGCCCAGATTTTTGTTTTGAATGCATTATGCTGTAGTCAATTTTATTTTGTTTTACCTCTGTCAACAAAGCTTAGTACAAATGATCCCAGTTGCCTGCTGGAAATGACAGGAAGGGAAAGGGGTGTGGGAACACACAAAGATATGGACATAATGGTGCTGAGTGAGAAATTTCACCTTTCACTGTGGGGAGAGGGGAGGAGGGGAACTCTGCTCCACAAGCAGAGGATGTGACTGTTTTCAGTATGCAAATACATAACTCACTTTTGGTGAGAGGAAAATTAAATATTTCCCCCAAGTTTGGATTGCGCTGGAAGTACACACCACACTTCCCTAGAAATGGGTGCACTGATGTGTTTGACAGACACACGTAGAAAAGTATTTTGATTATCATTTAGTGTACTAGACCTTGCATTAAAATCCTGGCAGAGGTCACAGGCAAAAATGAATTTGCTCAAATTGCCATCGTCATTAGTCCATGCCAATTCTGGCTGTGAGTACAAGTGAAAATGAATCTACAGTTGTCCTGCTCATCATTTCTCCATACCAGCAAACTGCTGAGCCATTTGGAGCAATTTATTGTGATTGGTATCCATTGCTTCAAAACTACTCAGGGGAGAAGAAGCAAGGAATATTGTGGATCGTGGTTCTGAATGATTCTGGTCCTAAGTGGGCTGAGATACCTACACAGGTTCTTGAAGTGGGACACAGCCACAGGCATGAAAAAGGCAAGCTGGACAAAGCAGGGTGGAGGTTTAGTAAGAATGATGCCAAAAGAACAAAACAGCGTTGCAGAAGATGCCAGGTGTATGAGAGAGCTCTGCTTTGGTCAGCACCTTGGGGGAAAAGCAATTGCAGCATCTGGCTTTGCTGTGCATGTTCTGGGGTTGCACTCTTTGATTTTAATGAGCCTCTTACCTTCCTACTGAACAGTCCCCTGATGTCACCTGAATCTGTCGGGAGTGGCACTGGATTTTGTACAAGCAGGGCACTGAGGCAGCACATCCACGGCGAGGCACAGTCCAGAATCATATGGCCTGGCTGCAGGATGCCCTTTTGCAAATGGCAGAGGAAAGCAGCCCTCACAAACAACCCTCTTCCAAGCCTGCTGTTCACTTGGCTCCAGCGTTTGCTATTGCTTGGCTGTAGATTACAGGTTCAGCAGCATGCTAAACAGCCAACATTATGTTTCTGCCAAGGAACAAGGCTCCCGACTACTGAAAACTCCCAGGGGCCCACTGGAGCTGTTGCTAAGCACAAGGGAAACCTGGTTAGCAAAGTCAACTCCATGCTTTTCCGAGTGTGCCTCAAATTTTCTGCTCCAACAGTCCCTCTGCTTTTGGACACCGGCCTTACAATGCAGAAGGCTCTTCCTAACAGGCACAAGGATGCCAGGCCAAGTCTATCTCAGCAAACAATGGCCTTTATGAAGTGCTGCTGCTTTTGGATGCTGTTGGAGCACGTCTCTGTGAGGATTTTAAGAAACTGGGTCAAAGTTTCTCCTTTTTCCCTGTCAACTAGTTGGAGACCCAGGGAAATACTGGACAATGGAGTGTCATCTGATGCATGGTCTGAATCAGCCCCTGCTGACTGAAGAACCCCAGATATGTTATATTTAAGATCTCCTCCCCTTCTCCCAGACCACACAGCATCATCTTGGGGAAAGACACGTCCTAGACAGAAAAGACTGGGATTTGTGCTGACGTTCTTCATGACTTGCAATATCACACAGTGCAGAAGAGGCATCAGAGACAGCCTCTGAAGGGATAACTGTGCATAAACCTGTCAGGAAAATTAAAGGGCTGTAGACCCCAGCACCAATATATAAGCCATGGTAGTTGTATTATGGAAAGCCCTAAATAACAGCATTCTTTTTAGCTACTTTCTTTTCTGAACTGCATCTGGCCCTGCTTTATTTAAACCATTATATATGGATGTGTTGTTTAAGGAACAGGATTTATGGCAGAAAACTGCCAGTGTTTTGAGCCTTGCTTTCCAGGCAATGTTCTGGTTTCCTTAATCACTGAGTGCTGATCTGACTGTCCATAAAAGAGAGGGTTTGGGATTTTTTTCTGGTTTAGTTTTGCTGCTAAAAAGCCAACAAAAAATGTGTTCAGGCTGCAATCCAAGGCCATAGTGAGCTCTCTCTCAGACAGAAATACACAGTGAATTACAGGATCCCTTGAGTATCTTTGGTGACATCTCCAGAAGATATGAAATCCTTAGAGAGCAGCAGAATCATGATCGACATTAATTAAAGCTCATTGGAGCAAAGTCTTGATTTTCTAGAGCAGTCTTGAAAATTTTCCAGATAAATGTGACCAGGAGCAATTTCAACTTCATTCTCATGCAAACTCAACTGGAAATGATTACAGCCAAATAATAGCATTAAAGTGGAAGGAAATTACTGCATTGATTGCTTGACCTGAAGAACAATAATGGTCCTCGTCTATTACATCTGATTTTCCATAACATTAGTGTTACACAGAAAAGCTCAGATTAAATTCATGAAGCTGAAAGCAAGACTGAGATTAACACACTGCCATGGTGTGAGGGCTCCAGTCCCTTCGTGCAAAAACAATCCATGTGAGCAAGGGTGGCCATGCCTTTGCAAGAAGCACAAATGTTATTTACATTCCCCCAAACAAGTGTCTGTGTGTGTCTGAGTTTAGCAGATAAATCTTAGGTCACTTGTCAGAACAGGAGGGAGGATGAGGTCCCCTGCAAGGAAGCCAATCATCAACTGTGAAAGATGCTGCAGAAAAGAACCAAAACCTTCTGTCCATCCAGAACAAGAGCAATAATCAGCTCAAGTTTTGTTCCTGGAAGAGAGGCATTTTAGAAGGAATTGCTCTACATAGGAACAGCAAGATCTTGGTTTGCATTTTCCTGTGACTTCCATTAGATGTAATGCCCTCTGATATGTCTCATGGTATTATTCCTAAATTAATCCAGACCTGCCTTCATGGAAATGTGCTCCAACTGGAATGTGTCTAAAGAAATTTAGGAGCAAGAGAACTCAACTCCAAACTGAAATGTATATATTGCTACTTGCCCCCCCCATATTCTTCAGTGAGTACTGGTAATTCAAACACCCCATGTCCAACAGCTGGCACAGAGATACACGACTTCAGTCTGTGCCTCCCCTAATGCTGGCAATGCTTTCCCCTCCTATGTCCTCAGAGAAAATTGTGTAAAAGGCCAGTTTTAGCCTCACAACTACTTAAAAATCACTACTAAGCAACAGCACTGCTCATTTGTATTAATGAAGGGTAGGGGAGTGTTGGTCATATCCCAAAGTCTGAGCAGAACTGCTTGGTGCCCTGAAGGGAAACAAACTGTTGATTAAAATCCAGTTCCTGTTTGGCAGGCAGGAACTACAAACACGATGATAAGAACAACTCCTGGGTGACAGTCTCAGCCAAGGAAAGATTACTCCAAATAAGACTTTTCATTCCTGTTAGAAATATTGGCATACCACTGGCTTGATAGCTTTGCCATGTGTATTGAATGTAAGATTTTTTCAGCCTCAGAAGTGCCCCATAGTGAAGGTGATTCTGGGCTTGCTGGACGGCCAACTGCCCAGTTTATCTTACAGTGGACAGCTTTTTCCCTGCTTAGATTTTCCTCTCCAATTCATCATCTATAATGTTGCTTATCTAATGAGGAGTTAGAGGATAACTACACTGAAGGAGTCCATCAGTGCCAGGCTGTCTGAGCGTGTCTGCTGCAGATGCCCCACAGTCCCACTGGAGCATGCCTTGTCGGGAATTAACCTCCAGCTCACCCACTGTGACCACAGGCACGGGTTGACCACAGCTAGCACCAAACTGCAGTGCAGCACCAAACTCTCTGTGGGACAGCCCTTTGCTGTGCCCCATAGCTGCTGTTACCTGGGACTGCTTTCCAACCACGGGCTGTGGCTCTGCAGAGACAACACCCTCTGCCTACAGGCTTGTGCATCAGCTGGGGGCCTGCAGGGAGATGTTTGAATCAGAAAGTGTCCAAGGAGCAATAAGGTATGCAGGTTTCCAGTCCCTGCTCGGGAGGGAGCAGTGGGGGCAGGCAGTTTCTCTTTGTGATGTGCTGCCTCGCTCTGTATTTGCTCTTGCCTTGCAGCAAATAAAGGGTGGGCGCTCAGAACTGCGCCAGCACACGGGGCTTGGAGAAATCATTAATAACAAGCTCATGAACTTTGGGTAAATAATTTTTGCTGCTACCATGGGTTTCATTCCTCCCTTTGCAAAGCCCTTGTCTGCAGCACTGAGCGCACCAGCAGATTGCAGGGGTGGGTCCTGGCAGCTGGCGAGATTCAGATCTGCCGTGCCAACTGCACGCCCCGAGTCCCCACGTGCCACCAGCCACCTCCCTCCTGGTGTTTGTGCTGCTGACCCGTGCTCGAGCTGCTGTTTGTGTCTTCAGTGCACAGCTGGTCGGGTTTGAACAGAGGGGTGGGAGGGGAGGATGGAAGGGGCAGTGTAGCTGCAGAGCAGGCAGTCCATCACTCCTCCAGAATGCACTGCCTGAGTGAAAACAGGGAAATTAAATAGACATGCAGTGTGAAGAGCTGCTCCTTTTTATCTGGGCACTGTCTCACAGGAAGCATCTTCTCCTCGGTCTCTAATGTGGAGCTCATAGCACAAATCCCGCAGTCCAGAAGTTTTATTCTTCAGCCATGCCAGTGTGACAAGGCCACATGTGTTGGAACGAATGCAACTGGTTTTCAGGTCCCTAAGGACAATCGTGCAACTTCAAGAGCTGACTGGAGATTTTGTCAGGCAAATAGAACACATGGTGGGTGGGGATGTTTTGGATTTGCAACAGTAGGTTGACTGACCCATGTCCATGCCTCTCCCATCCTCCTCCCTGAGAAATCTTGCATGAAGGGTGCAGCAGAATAGTACTTGCATCCAAATGTGAGTACCCAGAATCCTCTCTCATGCTGGGACATGTTCAGCTTTTGGAAAATGAAGTTTTGTTTCTACAGATAAAATAAATATCAGGAGACTTCATTGACCAGTAACACACCGTGAATTACAAGACAGCTGTATCCTCAGGGTAGCCCATAAGCTGAAATATGCTTCCATAAAATGCTCATCCTTTACAATTAAAGCACAAAATAGTACAAGCCAAATGACTATCCACAAGCAATTTGTGAACACATATGCACAAATTCTTAATGATTTATTACTGAAACAACTGAAAAACAGAAGAAGCAACAAGCCCCCCAGAAAAAGCCAAAATCATCACTTTTTGTTCAGTTTTAAGTTTTCTTGACAGCATGATTTCCCCTTTATAGCACCTTCCCTTTTCTGTGCTGAGCTCCCAGGAATGCTGGCTGATCCTTTTGTGCTGCCACCACTATCTCTCAGAGGTTCTGTAAAGCTGCTGCACAGTGTGGGGTCCCAAACTACTGGTCACGAAACTCGGGGAAAAAACTGGGTCTGGAGGAACAACACATTGAACACTTGAGGGGCTGCTGGATTCTACACCAGAGCACATAAACAGCAATTTTTGAGTCAACAGCTATGTTCTCTGAGCCCATAGAACCAGAAGTGCTCTCAGTGTCATCTCATGGGTGAGACCTTCAGTGTGGAATGTAACCAAAAGGCAGAAATTTCAGCCCTTACCTGCAGCAACACTAGGGCAGAAAGAAACCACTGTGAGACAGAGAGAAGCAAGGGCGGATGAACAGGCAGAAGGGTAGAAGTGGAAGGGAAGCAGCCTAGGACTTGCTTAATGGGACTGATCACTGACAATACTGAACACTGGCTGTGAAAGGCTGCCAGCTGACAATCACAAAAGTCTGCAGCCACTGTCCATGAGGCAGCTGACAAACATTCCCATCAGCCCTGGGGCAGACACCTGCAGACACCCAGGAGCAGCTGTACCACCACACCTGAACTGCTCTCTCTGTGCAACTGCTGCACGGGAAAGCACCACCCATCCCTCCAAGGTCCTGCCCCACCCTGATAATGTGTTGGCACACGCAGGTCTTGTCTGCTTTGAGCCATTTTTCTGTGCAAAGGTCTTGGGGCAGGAGACCTCTGGAAAAAGAAAGCAGAAGCCTGTGAATATTGTCCATCATCTGCATCCTTATGTAATGGTTGCTTATGATGATGGGTAACAGAGGTCTCTCCTCCACTTGTCACCCCAGGCAGGCAGGAGATTGATGGCTGTGTTTGAGTTTGATGTTTCTGCCCTATTCCCCCCACACCTCAGTAACTCTCCTTATTTTTATACTAAAATGTTGGCAAATCCATAAATATCTCCTGTCAGCAGGAAGCCGTGTCCATTTGGTTCTGTCTGCAGACTCTGCTCTCCCCTCCTCATCCCCTGCCAGGAGTTGCTTTCCTGGGTCCTGGGGGAGGAGCCGGGAGTCACAACTCATAAATTTCCATCATGTCAAGCAAATGCTTTCACATCACTCAAAAAGTAAATCTCCTTCCCCAAAATACATAGCTGGATGTAAGGAGTGGGTAAGAACGGGGACAGTGATAAATCATTGTGCATTGGAAATCAGGCTGGGGGATTTGGAAACTCTGGATTGGTTCCTAAAGGAGGCAACACAGAGAAGTTCATGCACAAGGGAACAGCAACACTCTTCTGCCTTTTCCACTCCCAACAGCCAAAATCTTTACTGAAAATATATGTGTGGCCAGTGAGAATAGTGATGGCATAAAATACAGGATTCAGTGGGAGGTGAGGAATGAGAGGTTTGGAAGGGACATGGCTTTGGAGAGACACAGAGGATCTTGATGGAGAGCTGGCATGAACATCTGCTTCCCATGTGCCAAGTTTAGCACACGGACTAGTGAGTGTATAATCATCACTGTCACAAATCATTGAGGGGTTTACAGTTTTGGAAAAAGCTTTGCCCATCACCATTGGTAGTACATCTCCTAGATTTGGTCATATCTTTTTCATCATTTTTACTACTGCTTCTTGCACTCCTGCTCTTATTTCTTCACCTCCAGCCCTTTTTTTCTTGATGAGCTGATGGTAGTGTTAGAAATACAACTGTTTTCTCATGGTGTGGGGAGACATCAGCCACCCATGTAGGCCTGACCTGACACTGTGACATTGTGAAGGAAAGCTATGGAAAACTCAGTCCCTGAGGGGGAGACAAGGAGTAAGAGGTGGTCTGCCAACTTCAGGGAAGCAGGATGACCATCTGGGCTTGGTAGTTGGGAGCAATGAGAACTGAGAGCTCTGTAAGCCTCAACCATGTCTAGTTATTTTTGACAAGAGGGAATAAAAACCTTATAAGGTGGGCTGGGCATTTCTCTGTGAAGAGGACTTGAATCCACTTCCATTTTTCTTTCTCCCTCTTCTTCTATTGCAGCACTTAAAAGAAGACCCTGGATAGAAAACTGTATGTTACAAAGCAACCTCTTGTATTGCCTAAAGCAATCATCCAGCAGCTTCCCTTTGTGTGGAGAAAAGTGGGCTTTTTCTTTTTCTCCCACATGTAATCATCCCTTTCAGTGCTTTCTTTTCCATTTTGAGCTGTCCCCTTTCTCGCCTCCAAAGCAGCAGAAGCCAAGAGTAATGGAGAGGGAAGGGTGAAAGTCCTGTGTTTCCATTTAGGAGCAGGAGGGTGGGGAGGCAGGGCTGGCATGCTCCACTTCATGGTGCTTTACACTGAAGGAGTTAAGGCCCATCCTTAAGTACCTTTGTGCTTTACCAGGAAAAACAATCTTGGGAATAATCCTCTAGTTATATCTCCCTATTCCCAGCAGCTCCTCCTTCTCTCAGTCTGCCTCTGGCTTTGCTCCTTGCAGAGCTGCTGCTTCTCTTGACGTTTGTCCTGTGGGTGTACTCTGAGGCTGGAACCAGGATTTAAGGCCCCCACAGTCTTAAGCATAGAACAGGTAGAGCAAAAGAAAACTGCCTCTGCCCTAGGGATTTTAGCACTTGGAGCTGAATTATGGCTGGCAGTGACTCCAGCTGCCCTACCAACATTATCCCATGGGAAACCAATCTCCATCATTCAGGTGCTGGAAGATGATGCCAGGGATGAGTGAAAGGAGAACAGTATTTTTTCCTCCCAAGAAACCCTTGTATACATCAACCCTTCAACAAAGTTGGATGGTGGACATGCTTCCCTTCCTCAGGAATTACATTATCACTTCTCTCCTTAGGTTTTCCAGACCTTGCTCAGCCCACCTCCCAAGGCCACAAGCATTCCTGGGGGGCTTCTTTTGCCATGTGCAGGGGTCATGTGTTCCTGGAGACAGCTTTTGTTGCACGTGTGATCTTGCACATAGGCACTAACAAAGTCAATGTGATCATGGGTTTTTTGAGACTTCAGAAAAGTAAACCCAGATGGCATTAGATAAACTGTGTAGGGAGGTTAAGCATGACTTATCTGCACTCCCTACAGTGAGCAGTGGGAGGACCCGAAACAAAGCCCAGGAATCCTACTCCTTCTTCATGTCTCTCATTTTACTAGTAGCATTTCTGCCTTGTTTGTGGATGTTTTTCCTCAGCCCCACCATGGGGAAGTCAGAAAGAAATACATTTGTTATATTAAGAGTCTCTTTGTCTTGAGCAGGAGATTAGAGACAGGAGCATCCCTGAGCAGCGTGTATGCTATTTCTCTGTCTGCTTTTGTGGGGGACGTGGGGGTGGGGAACTGAGAGGAGGAGATGAGAATATTGTTCTGTTTTTCTGTGGTGAAAAAAGGACTATTCCCTCCTTCATTGAGAAATTTGGTCATGGAGGGCAGACTGCCCTTGTTTCCTAAATGTATATGGTGCCCTCAGGGAGTGTCTGGTTTTGATTAGATAGTGTCTTGTGGAGGTTCTTGATTTGGGACTACATGACTGTGAAAGCAAAGTGTGTGACTCCTTCCCTCCCCTGTGAACTGTGAATGAATAGCACCTCTGCCCAGGCAGGAAAGAGGGGCCCTCAGGCCAGCTGGGAATGTGCATTTATTATAAAGCAATGAAGTAGCAAAGATGCCAGGAGACAGAAAGGATTTCTCTGTTTTGCTTTGCTTTTTCAATTCTGCCACTCAGCCCTTAAAATGGAAGAATATTGCAAGTCCATGGAATAGCAGGCTCTGTAGGAAGAGATCCTTTCTGGAGGGATATTGTGATGAGGGTCTTGATTTGGGACTGCAGGAAACTGCTGGGTCCTGGGGAAGGAAACCTGCTCAGCTCAGATACAGGGGGAGAGCTGCTGCTCTGTTACTGGGGGTCCTGCAAACAGCACCAAGGAAACCCCTCCCAGCAGGAATTCCAACCTCAGCCTCATTCTAGCCACTGCAGAACTAAAAACATCAAGCCCTGGGCTGGCAGAGCATCTCCCAAGTGTGGTCACTGGAAACTCTGCTTGGGACTGGACAAAATCAAGCTCTGCTTTTTCCATGCCTTGCACCATCAGTAGAGGTTGTGCAGCTGGGAAATAGCAGGATCCCTCACCTTTGCAGTCCATGCAGCTTGGGTGATGAGTAAACACTTGTTTATACTGGGAATAGAAAGCAAACACAACTGAGAAATAAGCAGGAATTTGCATGTGCAGTTCGATGCCATATTTAACAAGGTCATGTTATTAATTAAGATGGTGTTTCAGTAGTGCCTTAGCTACGTGTTGATAAACAAGCCTTCGTTTGTTGACCTAGAGACTGTTTCAACACTGCCCCCTTTTATTCAAGGAATTCAAGCTTGTAAGGAAGATGGGGGAATGAAGGACAAGGAAGGGTGCTTTCCTATACACAGACACATTCACCCTTTTGTTTCTTCTGTAGGAAACAAAGATTTCCTCTGTGTGGCTTCATATCTGTGTATGTTCCTACGAGATTCATTCACCTTGAGGAGTTTTTGCACAAAGCAGCACTGACACTCATTAGCTGAGTGGGTGAGTCAAGGAGTTATTTCTCCAGGGGTACCCTGAGGGAGGACAGGCTCTCTCTAAAGTGAAGTTCCACTCTTTTTGAGGATTTTTGCAAGTGCCAGTTGAACACCTGAAGGCCTGGTTTGACTCCTGCATAGACACTGCACAATAGATACTACAGCTGAAGCATTGTTAATTCATCAACAGGGAAGAATCTAATTGTTTGTTGCTCTGGTGACTGTCATGATGACTCTGCAAACACTTTCCTCTCCCCACGTTCTGTGCCCTTTGATCATCCCTAAGGACTTTTCTGATTTAAGTTCAGCTGTTATTCATTTGCATGAGTCATCTCACAGGATGACAAGGTGAGAGAAAAGGAGTGTGAGAGCACAATCTGTCAGGCAGAAACAGAGGCCTCAGCCCTCTGAACAGGGCTTGTTCACCGAGCCAGACCCTTCCTGGGAGATGTACTGCAGATGAGATGCTGCCCAGTAATTTCCCTCGACATGTGTCTCAGCCTGCTGCAAGATGCATGAGGTCTCGGTGGCTCTCCCAGATTCTGCTGCCAGACTGAGAGGTTTTCCCAGTGAACTCTACAAACCTGGGGGACCAAGTCCTCCCTGTTTTTCCCAGAAGGAAAAAGGAGGCACCAAATGAGGTGAGCACTCATCAGACCCAGAGTGAGCACAGAGGGAGTGTTGTTCTCAGCCCAGTGTGAATTATGGGAATCCTTTTTCCACGGGAAATTCTGCATACTTATAGCTTGTGTAGGTTCAGGGAGGAAGCAAGCATTCTCACTGGAGAGGAGTCCCCCAGTGTTACTAACTAGGGAGACATTACATCTCTGGCTCAATACAACCCTGAATCATGGAAGGATGGAGCATGGGAGAGTATTTGGATATGTATCCTTTTATCCCTGCCCAACTTTTTATTTATCTCTACATTCTCCTTGAAGGTTGAGAGAGGTGAACAAGCCTAGCACCACAGAAAACTGCTCAGCATTGTCAGGATTGAGCTCAAAACTAAAAACGCCTCAAGCCTGGGTGGGCTGGCTAGACATGGAAATCCTCTGCTGCATGAAATCTGAGTTTTGAGACTTATGAATGGACAGAAGCAGTATTTGCAAATACCCAGAGCCTTTATGTGATAAATATTACCTCAAATTACTTGGCCAGATTAAAGAAGACGTAGATAGATAGCAGATATTACCCCTGAATGTAGCAGGCAGAGCTGGAATCATTAAAATAAATGTCCTCCCAAGATTCCAGCTTTATTTATTATTATCATTATCAGTATTATTATGGGATCTAAATGTATCCTGGGCTCCAGGGCACCTCAGAGAATGATAACCTTGGCAAAATGGCCATCCATACTCCTGGCTGGGAACAGATAGGGCAGGTTGGAGCTGCAATGAGCAGAGAGAACTGGCTGTGAGGAACCCCCTGATGGCAGTGCTAAAATAAGCACTGCTATCCCCAGATGGGGGTGAGGCCAGGTTGTACCTGCCAGCATTCTGGGGACAGCTCAATGGGAGCTGCAGTGCCCTCCCCTGCAGAAGGGTGTCCTGGGATTTCTACACTGGCAGAAATGTGCAGCCTCTTACAGCAAGGAGGAGGTGAAGGCTGTGCAGCCTGGCGTGCCTTGGGGCACACATGCCTGGGCTAAAGGGCATCTCAAACCCGTCTCCAAATTAAGGATTTGCCCTCTTTTGTGGGGTGTCCTCTCCTGTCAGAGCATTAATGCAAAATAAAAGGCAAAGGGGTAGTATGGGGAGTCTCACAACTTCCATCTGTTTTTTCTGCAGCAAAGAGTGAGGCAGGTGTTACAGGAAAAGACGCTTTCCAATTTAGTTATAATAATGTTGTGTCAATCACCAAAATGCTAAGCTGTGTGTAATGATTTCCGTGTGAAAAACTTATCTTTTATAATGTATACTTGTGTACCTACTTGTTAATATGCATTTCTATTGATCTATATATATAATTATGTTAGTATAAAACCCTGAAACATATGTCTGCAGTCTTATTAAAATAACTAAACAAAGTCAGGAATTGAGCTAATTCAACCTGAAACCTGTGAGAGGGAAAGAAGATTTCCCCCCCCCGAGTCCCTTTAACTGTGTTTGAAAGATTAAAAATTTCCCAAACTACTAAAAGCTAAGTAGAAAAATGTAGCAAAATGGGAAGAACTGTTTTACAGCAGAATATTTGTTCACTCTTTTCCAGTAAGCATTGGCTGATATTAAAGCACATCTGATAGTATCTGAAAATTTCTGCAAAGATTTCTCCTTAATCCCTGAGCTTCTTCTGGATTGTCTGTCTTCTACAGTGCTCCTGCTTTATTAATAAGACTGTCACAATTACAGAGCTGGCTGCAGATTTCCCCAGGGTCTTTCTGAGCAGATCTCTCTTAGCAAACCCTGGATGTTTCTCTCTCTCCCCGAGGTGCCACTACCTGGTTCTCATTCTCTCACTCCTACAGTGCATTCTAATTTTGTCACGCTTGCCCATTCACAGTTTGTTTTAGCATAGGAGTGAGCCATTGAATGAGAAGAAAAGGAGGTGGAATGAAAAAACGTTTAAAATATGTGTTTATAAAGTCTAGACTGTGACCATTTCCATCAGTTACTTGGTTGTGCTGAGCTACCCTTGAGGTGCTGTCCTTGGGGTTGGACTGTCTTTCTTGGACATCTTTTCACCTCACCCTCACTCTGATGCTCTTTAAAGACAGTCACCACCTCTGGCTATAGCTGCTGCTGGGTCCAGCTGAGCAGGGCTGGGTGCAGACATCAAAAGGAATGGCTCCTTCATCATCTCTCGAGTGCCTGCAGAGACTTTCTGGATTCATGGCTTGCTCCCTGGGTGAAATTCCAAACAGTCCTTACTGAGCTAATGTGGTGTGTGCGTATAACCAATATTACATACACAGCCAAGTTACACACCTCACAAATCCTCTCCCCGCAGGAATTCTGTGCAGTGAAAGTTTTAGTGAACTCTAGGAGGAATTTCTATTGAACGCTGAGTTTCTCCAGCAGGTGTTTCAAGGAAAATTGATGGGAGTTTTGCCTTTATAGCCACTGGCCTTTCTTGGAGGTGCCTGTGAGTTTATTACTAATTTAAATGTTGTTCTCCTGGCTTGCAAGAGAGTTAAATATTGAACACCTCTCCCATGCTTTCCAATGCTCCACCTATGGCTTCAGGTCATCAAAGAATTACCTTCATAAGGGACTGTAATTACACATTTTTCAGGTATTTACAGCAGATTTAAAATTATTTCAAGGCTTGATCCAAGATAGCCATAAACACAATGGGCTTTGAATTAATGCCCTTCTGACGAAGGTGCAGCAATTGGCTGCTCCTGTTCTTTGTAACCAGAAGGAGCAATTAGGAATCCTCCTGTTGCACTACATCTTTCCTCACTGCTGGCTGCCTGCTTGTAGCCATTACACAGAGGAAAGCAAAGAGGGTAACAGCTAAATAAGAACCTTCTTTAACTTTATTTTTTATCTTGATTCATCTTAGCCTTTATAAATTTCACAAGTGCTTTTTATTAAAATAAGAAGGCTAATGAAAGATGTCTGAGTGGGTCAATTAACCCGAGCCTGAGCAGGTCATTAGAAACAATGGGAGATTGTACAGGGAGTCACACCTGACAAGCATGGACACTGGCCAAATGAATCAGATAAAGAGATTGATCATTTTAAAACAAATATAATTTGCTTGATTTGTTTTCTGCTCCCTCTCTAATAGCAAAATTGCTTTGAAGACAAATAGTGGACCCTGTTCATGATCTTACATTTACAATAGTCATTGTCTTATAATCCTTAGGCTGCACTGTGTGCTATCAGTGTGTGCTCAAATAGCATGAGACAACTACATTAGTCTGGGCTGATATTTCGGGGAAAACTCTGCTCACGTCGAGTGCAGTTAGAGGTATCAATTGTGCCTTGCACTTCTGAGCTATTAATTTGACTGGCTATGTTCCTCTTCTAATTTAGACCACCATGCTGCCTGCTCTAGGCTGCAAGGTCTTCCCTATGGGTCCTCACACTACCCAGAGACTCAGCAGGATTACAGACTCCTTTCTCTACACCTGTCCTTTTTGATCTCTCTAACCACAGGAGGAAGCTTCTCTGTATTAGAGTTCAGTTTGCAGCTGCCAGCAAATCCCACAGCAATTAAGCCCACTGCAAAGCTTGCTGAGTCCCTCTCCAAGTGCCAGATGGGTCCCTTCTACCCACTTCCTGCCCTATTACCATGAAGGCACTCCAACACTAAAAAAGGACTCCCTAATAAAAGTGCTGGCTCTACAGGGGTTTCCCTCCTTGGAGAGAGGAACCTGTGGCAGATGCTAGTCCTGGAATGGAAGGTGCTGGTGGAAGAAGGTGAGGAGGTCCAGAGGGTTGTGCAGAGGTTTTCTTGGGCTGTTCTGAACACAGGCATGCTCACCTATGCCCCAGTGAGCCTGTGGGTACCCCAGGCCTGCCCAGAGCCCTCCTCAAATCACCCTGGATTGTATTAGCATGCCCTGGGGCACATTCAGATCTGGTGCCCCACACGCTGCCAGCAAGATGGGTCTGTGAACAGGATGCTGGCAGGGGGCAACATGCACTCTGCTTTCAGCCTTTGTAAAGGTTCCTCTTTCAGAGAGCAATGGACAGCCCACAGGAACCCTTGGAGAACAGAGTAGAACAGATATGACAACAGAAAAAATTGGGGATGCAAGTCTGAAACAACAGCTTCTTTTTTTAATCTACCTTTGATGGCTTACCGAGGGAAAGCAAAGAGCCTATCAAGGACATACAGCCAGCCTCTCTCTCTCTCTCTTTCACTGTCAAATTTGTTGCCTCATCTGGGGTTTAGAAACAAATGATTTTTTTTCCCTTAAATGAATTAAGCTATCTGGGGATGGATGATGGATTCAGCAGATACAGGGTAGGGTAGGAGCATGCTCTGTTGCTTCCCTGTGGGACACCTGTACTCATGAATCTGCAGACATTGACCCAATTACTAAGCCAGCACCTGGATACAAACTCCCTGTGACCACGTCTCCAACTTGCTGTATTCACTGTGTTTTGTTCAGGGGCTTTTGCATTTCAGTGCCTTTTTATGCTAAGCTGGCACATGTAAGTGAACTCCATTTTCTGAGCAATTCGCTTCATCCTTTGAGATGTCCTTGTTTTTCTTTTAGTCATTTGAAGCAGGTCCCCTCCTCTCCCTCCTCCTCCTCCCCACATCTCCCAGGATGACCTGGTAATTTAAATGAAAAGAAATTGCAGCAACATTCTCTTTGTCACTGTAAATTCAGGAAGGCTTTGTCCCTTCATTGAGGACAAAAATTCAGGGCAAAAAGCTTTATTTACTCATTCTGTCTTCCTCTCTCACCACAGGCTTCTCCCTCAGTGCCGTGATGTTTTCTCCAGCCTAGATTTAAATTTCCTTTCTCCTGCTTTCTGTGGAGAGATATCTCCAGTCTCACAAAATTGTTGCATAGTGTTTTCAGATATTCAGGCTGAATTTTCCTGAGTTAGTGTCCATGGTCTTAAATCAGACTTCTCATTAATTTTCTCTGTGAAATTATACTCATTGTTTAAATTTGATGAAGCTTTTTCACATTCGACCCACTTGATGCGATAAACGTGGATCACAGGGTAACAATCATTTATGGTGGGAGCAAAAGGATTTAGTCCCAGCTCTACAAAGGTATTTATGGTGCTATCTTCTATTTAGATGGCTAATTTGCTATAGATTTTTACTTCTTAATTAGAAATTGAGAGTGCTAATAGCTTTCTGCCTCTAATCTTAAATGTCTGTCCTAGCCACTAGGTGCATTTCCAGAATTACAAGCTTGTGGCATGGGAAAAGGACAATACACAGTCAAGAACTCTTTAGGTTATCAGTAAAACCCAGTTTCTGAGTAAATTCTGGATAAAATTGGCATTAGAGGTATTCTCAAGAGGGGGTAACTTTAAGTAGCTGGGAGTATCTTCTTGGAGCTGCCTAAGTCCTGAATTCCGCTGGCTCTACTGGAAGCCAAGGTTTTCAGAATCCTGAGCCTTCCTGTCTTTTTGAGAAACCTGTTGACCTAAACGTGGTCCCAGCAGATTTGATGGAGACCCAGTAGCTGCAGGTGTGCACTAACAAACAGTTGTGCTTCTCTGCAGCCTTGAAGGAAAGAGAAGGAAAATACACAAACTGTGGATTCTCTTTCTCTGCATGAGAGACCCCCAGATTAGTAATCACATTAGGAAGGACAAAAATTCCTCTAGGAATTGAAACACTTTCAGTATAGGACACAAGGGCAAAAGGTCTTTATTGGAGAAGAAAATACCTCCTGCACTTGGGCTGCTGGTTTTATGTGATGTCTAGAAAAGACGACAGTAAAATTGGCACCTCCTTGCTCAAGAGGTCCCTAGTGAACATTCAAGACATATCTTGTTTGCAAACACAAATGGATTTTTACTCCTGTTTTCCCTGAGGAGATTGCAGAGCTATGGCAGAGTGAGCTGTGTTCTCTTCTGGCTCGTGCATCATCATCAAATCTGTCGGCTAATTTCCATTTGAAGAATCGTTATTGCCAGCCAGGAGGCAAGAGCCAGACTGAATTCTCCTCCGATCAGGGTAGAGTTGGATGAGTTGGCATTTAGAAAGATCATCTTCCTGAGTGCTGAGCAGAGACCCGTGGAAGTGGAAAAAATATTGGAACCATTGGAGGTCACCACTAGAAAGCTTCCTTCCTGACTGCTGCTGTGCTTTAATCTCTGGTGGAGAGGGACTGCTTCATGTTTCTTTTTTTAGCATGTGTGCTGGTTTGCTTACATCTTGTCTTCCAAAAACATGGAAGCTCTCAAATGCTCATTAGTATGTGGCACCTGAGAGTCAATTTGCATAATTTCTACAGCTGTTCTAAAAGAAGCAGCAAAACAGGAGAAAAAGTGGACTTTCTCCTCTGGGTCTGCCTCTGAATTTTTGGAAGAGGTTTTATTTCCAAGGGCTGCCAGACACCCTTGCTACCTGGGAAATACCACCAGTGAATTCCTGGGAAGTGAGTGGGATAAGAAATCAGAAGCTATTTGCAATGTCTTGTGAGAACAGACTCAAAATTTGCCTTCAGACCCAAAAGGAAGCAACTTTCTCACCCATCCTTACCTGGATGATGATGATTTTTCTAAATTTCGTTTCTCAGTCTTGTCTTCCCTTCCTGTGCAATACAGGATTTCTCTTCATCTTCCTTGTTTTCATCCTATTAATTTCTCTTTTTCTCTACTGACTTTACATCCTCCAAAGAGGAAGAGAATCATGAAGCAAGGTCAGCTCAACAAAAGCTTTTGAAACACTCTCTTTCAAGGAGAGCAACAGAAGTAATTTTTAAGGCTATTATAGAGACAGAACTTTTTACAACATGATCTATTCTATTCCCGTTTTCCACTTTTTATTCTAAAGTTTGTAGTGAGAGCAAAGCTGACACCAAATGTTAACGCTTGAGATGGGGAATTGGTGTCATACTGGCCACTCAGATGGGCCTTTCATGCATCTTTAAAATGGCTGGGAGCTCAGCTTTTCAGGAGCTTAAAGAGACATTTTTGTACCAGGAGTTACCCTCTCTCTGCTTTGGGTCATATTATACTGGTTTCTGGATGTCTGAATGTGTAATGCCAGTGGCCTTGACAGGGTTCAGATATTTCCTTGTTGTGCAGGTCCTGCCTGCACGCACTGGACCTGCCACTCTGCCCTGCATGGGAGATGCACCACACTGACAACTTCTCGATGGGTGGAGGGTCTGTTTTTGGCTGGCCTTGCTGACCCTTGGCTCTGCTATGAAGCTCAGGAACAGCTGGATCATGCTTGAACCCACCCGCTTGGCTGAGGAAGACCCAGGGCTCTACCCTGTGGCAAAATGAGCACCACGGCTGCATGAAAAGACTCCTCTGCAAACGTTTCTTCTAAGATCAAGCACAGTTTATCGGTTCAGGATTAGAATCGTTCTCTCCCAGGAGGGCTGTGCCCTTCCTCAGCACTGAAAGGGCAACCCCCTATCATCTAACAGGCCATTTTCATCACTGTGTGTGCATTTGACAGATCTGGTTGAATTACGAAGCCCTTTCTTTGTGAGAAAGAGTCTAACAATCACAGATAATGGGAATTGTGCACACTTAAATCCCTGCTTATGCTAAAGGATTGCCCCAGGAAGGGAAAACGTCTGACCCACTTTCATTACAGTCCTTTGAAAGAGGCTGCTGTGCCTCCTGCAGCCAGGAACTCTGCAGTGCCAATAATGGGCAGTTTGTGCACAGTACGTGTGAGTAAACAGAGTGACATCTCATCTGCTGTGTGTGTGCTCCAGCAAAGCCTCACCGTGCTCTCGGAGCTTTTGGTCACTGATGTCACTGCCAAAAAACGTCACTGGCATGTGGAGCATTGACCTGCCCACCTGGGAACCTCCCCAGGTACAGCCAGGCTCCAGATGAAAGCTGCCAGGTCCTGTGCACCCACTTGTATTTCAAGCACCACATCAGAAAGAGCAGCACTGAAAATTTTATTTAGCAGTTAGTCCAGTTTCATCCTGTGAAAGGAGTGCAGTGAAAAACCCAAAGATCCCCAGGAAAAGTCCTTTCCAAGCATTAAGGCTGCTCTTTAGCATCATGCAGAAGAGATGCAACTCTTCTGGCTGCAGTCCGAGCTGATTGCCACTGGTTCTGAATCTAGTCCTTGTGTTTTGGTTATTTCTAGTAGTTGCAAGGAGGTGGCCAAATCTGCATGGAGGCTATTTAACTGTGTGAACAGAGGAAATACCACAGTGCTCATGGAAAATGGGCCAATTCCGTGGTATTTTGTCTCTGAGCAGAGCAAGATGGCTCAGGGGAAGGTGTTAGTCAATTAAAGATAACCTAATTAAAAACATAACATAAAATCCAACCCAGCATTTGCTCCTGCCTGCTCTTCCCCCAGAGAAAGGAGGCACTGAAAGAGGCAAGGATGCTTTTCCTGCTGTCACAGTGGATAGAGACAGGGGGTACGTTTAAATGAGTATTTCCTCAGTCCCCATCACTACCAGAGTCCTTTGCATTCATTTTTGAGTATGAAAAGCCCAGGTTAAAAAGAGATCCTCCTCTGCAACCTGTTTGCAACTGGTAATGTCTCTTGGATTGCCTTTGCTCCTCACTGAGGCTTTTAGTACCTCTTGTTACCAGATGGCAGCAGGCTGGCATTTGTCTAGTTAAAATGGATGCTGGAAGCAGCACGAAAAAGCACATTGTTTGAGACTGTCATTATTTGCATTTCTGGCTTGGCAAGTACCCATTTGGACCAACCTGACACAGGCACCTTGCACTGAGGTACCCACATGGAGGATCAGTCTTTGGTAAGAGATGAAGAGGAGGTGGCTGATTTTCCAGGAACCCCTCTAGATCATGGCAAAATGTGCTCTGCTTTCCTCTTCCAGGCTGACCTGGTTCCCAAGAGCCCTGGAATGGGAAAGTATCCACCAAGGGGAACACGAGGTGGTGATGCTGGGGAGGGGGTGCTCCCTGAACACCCGGGTTGGAGCTTGTGAGTTTGTGGGGTGTCAGGGCAATGACACTCTG
Organism: Acridotheres tristis; assembly: GCA_037013685.1. Lineage (NCBI taxonomy): Eukaryota > Metazoa > Chordata > Aves > Passeriformes > Sturnidae > Acridotheres > Acridotheres tristis. The sequence continues at coordinate 10,572,586 of CM072899.1, read as the reverse complement.
AGATGCCCTGAATGAAAGGGGTAGATGCAAAGCTAAAGCTGGGGTGGTGGTGGGGAATAAATGATAACTTAATATTTGAGAGGTAAGTGTTGGTAATTAGTCTGCAACACTTTGATCATTAATGCATGCAATCAAATTATCATCAAGAACGCTTTCCCAACAGCCACCCCTCCTTTTCCCCCCGCTTCTCTCTCTTTATTTTAAGGGCTGGCACACGGCAAAAGTTGACAGCACCAGCCCCATCGTGCAGCCAGGATGCTTTCAAAGGAAACTGCTGCTCCCTAGTGTTTGCAGGATTCAGAGCTGGAGCCAAAAACTCAGGCAAGAAAGAGCAAATTCCCAAAGAAAGGCTGGGCAATAAACTAATGGGTCCAGGCAGGTTTCTATCCTGAGCAGCAGTTCTTTGTTATCTGCTTGACTATTGATTGCAATCCCCATGGATACAGCTCAGGTTTTCCTGCTTTGAGTTCTTAAGTGAAATTAAAAGCATGCGGTTCATTACTCAGTGCTCTCCTCTCTTCCTCTGATCTTCTGGCTCCCATCCAGGCACTGCTGGCCAATTACACCGCCGGGAATAACCTGCCTTTTTTTCCCTTCACATTTCTACATACTCTGCATCTTCAGGAAATGGGGGAAGAGATCACACTGGGCACTCTGTGAACTCTACCTTTCAACAATGCCGTGAATAAGAATTGATCAGTGTTCCTGCTCTGCAGCCACGGCTGGAGATTAATACCAGCTTTTTGTGACTCTTGCATGGATAGCTACCCATCTGTGTCCCCTGTATGTATGTGTGAACATGTGTGTACCCGTGTGGCAGCTCTGCAGGGGCTCAGAGTTTGGCAGAAATGGTTGGAGGACATTTTTCTTGGGTAAATTCCACTTCAGCAAAATTACGTTTTAATTTTCCTCTATTTTTATGGAAGTTCACCAGCTTTGGTACTGCAAGATGGGGAAAGAGGAAGAGTTGGTAAGAGGTGGTAAGGCTTTTACAGGAAAATGTATTACCAGTCCAATATTGAGTGTTTTAGCTAGACCAGAAAGTGCCAAAGTAAATTGAGCAGTGACTGATACCCCAAATCTGTTCTTGGGTTGCCATGGGGAAGTGTGAGAATCAGGAGGTCAGTAGCACAATGTACTTTCCCAAAGTCAGAGAAAATCTTCCTCTGGACTGTGCCACCTAAAACATCCCAGGTCAGCCTGAGTCCTGCCAGCACTGTTGGTGATACGATCTCCTTTGACAGCCACATCTTAAAGGAAGGGCAAATGAATGCATTAAGATCTCCCTGGATATTTTATCCAGCCATCTATCAAGATCTCCCAAATAGTATTTTGTCTGCAGAGCTTAGCATCAAAGACATGGAAAGTCAATGGGTGGACTTCCTTTTTATTCCCAGAATTAGAGGTCAAATCATGCTCGATAACAATATAAATCTATACATACACTGTTGATAGGCATAATAATAACTGGTAGGTGACATGAAATGCTGGTGAAGGGTGCACTGAAATTCAGGCCACTTATCTGGGCTTTCAGCACAGCCTGAAGCAGGACCTACATTTAAGATTTTTGGCAAGCCCAAAATACTTCTTTTCATTACGTAATTGGCCTGTAACTCTAATGATGATAGTGGAGCTGCTCCAGATTTATACTAATGTAACTGACAGCAGATTTTTGGCTCTGAGTCTGTAAGAAAAAGCTTGCCACAAATTCAGTATTCAGACAGTCCTTTGTAGTTTCTCCCTCTTCTCAGGGAGGAAGCAAGTGATTCTCACTTTTCAAATTTAGTTCCTTTCTGTAATATTTTATTATGGTTACTGGGGGCTTGGTGTAATTCAGCTGACCTATTTAAGGTAGGTGAGCATGAGTGGAGACCACATTCATCCCCTATATAACAATGGAGATGTTCCACGTGCACTGTTCCCAGAATAGCTCCCCCCAAAATTACTACTCTCAGCTTGTTTTATGGGCTATGCTACAGAGGCTAAAATTGACTCAAGTTTGAAGAATGTCTATTTAAGTATCCTTAAATTGTGAATGTTTAAAAGAGGGGATTTTTGAGCGCGAGCCTGGGGATTTTTTATTTTAACATTACATTTAATGGTGTCTTTGGCATTTAATGTGAGGGGGTGTACGTGGTATATCTGTGTGTGTATGTTTATATCTAGAGAGAGATAACTCATGTGGAATGAAAATCCATTTAGCAGAAAAATGAGATCTCTTGAGTGTTTGTATTTTCTGCTGCAACTAGAAAACACTAGTACTATAAAAAAATAAAACACAGAATGATCTAAACCAATAAGATATGATTTTATGCCAAGATGTGAGAATGGATCTATATCTTTATCAGGTTCCTCTCACTCGAGAGATTAAAATCACATGGAAGCTTGTTAGAAATTCACTCCATACAGTATATCTTTCAGAAATACATTGTAATGATGTCTGACAGCTTCAAAAGTGAATTACAGACTCGGGGGTAACTTCTACCTCCTCCCATGTACAAATCCCACAGCCCAGCCAGGTCCACCCACACGTGTGCACAGACATGCACATCCCAACAGGATGCCTCCAGCCTCTGGGCAAGCACAAGGTACAGGATCAGGGTCACTCAAGCTTTTCCCTAATTCTGAGCAGGTTGCTCAGAGCCTGTAGTAGCTCAGCCTCATATTGGGCTGTTTTCACTGCATCATACATCAATCTGGGTTGGAAAGAACCTTGAAGATTACCCAGTTCCAGCCCCATGCCTGGGGCAGCGACTCCTTCCTCTAGACTGGAGCTCCAGCCAACCTGGCCTGGTTTTTCACCTTTTAAACTCAGGCTTGGAAATGCAATGAAGTGTCTGTTGAAGGGAACCCTACAGAGGGGCCAAGGTCCTGTGCAGACCTGTCCTTGTCCAAGTGGAATGTGTGCTGCTGGTTGCTTGTCCCATAGACAAATGCACATTAACTAGTCCTCCTCTGGATGCCTGCATTCAGCAGGGAGGAAAAAAACCCAGAGTACCTTTAGCTGGTAATATTTATTCCTCCTATACTCCACGCCAGGAAAGCTCTGTTTCTGCCACCTCTGTTTCTTGATTTTCCTGCTCCTTTTCTTCCCCTCTCACTTACTGTGTCTTGGGTGGATGTGTTTGCTATTATAAAGTCTATTGAAACATAAACATATACTTTTAAAATAGCATTTCACTCTGACAATACTCCTGGAGAGAGCTGAGAATATTATGGTGGAGATAATGTACTCCAGACAATAAGAGAAGACAGGAGCGGGAAGCTTATCTGCTAGAACCCCTATTGCCTATTTCAACAATAATCCCCTTCAAAATGATGTTTTTCTGTGTACGCTTAAAATGCATGATATTCAGCCTGTTCGTGTGGCTTTTAATAGCCTGGATAATTTTCCATACAATTAATTCCCTGAATATATTCTCTTTTGCTTCTGCAATTTTTAACGTGGGCTGTTCCTCTATGGGTGCAGGATAGCCCCTGTTGGAGCAGCACTCCCCATCCTACCACGGTGCAGGAGCTCAGTGAGGATGCTCGAGATGGGTGGGTGGCTCTGCACAGCCTGATGCAGCCACAGCTCCTTTTCTGAAGACAGACTTTAAGGTTTTATTTTTCTTGCTCGCTTTGATTTGTGTGGTAGTGGAATCACAAGGATTTTGTCTCTGAAAGCAATGCTAAGCCCAGATATGGAAAGAAAGGGCTAAGTGACATCTGATGAGCAGCTGGGAAAGGTGAGGGGATGCCCTGCATTGCAGGGCTGTGCTGTGATGCTCTGGAAGATGTGAAGAACTAGAGTTGCTGCCATGAGGCAGGAGAATGCTCCCCAAGGGACAAGGGTGTGGGAGCCTGATTTGTTCCATCTCCCGAAGAGCTCCAGGGCAGGGGGGTTTCCAGGCTGGAAATAAGGAAGGTATGGACAGGTTATTTTCATGGCTGAATTTCAGTGCTTCAAGGCAGCCTAAAATGACCTCTAAAACAAGGATTATGCTCACTCTTACTGATAGGCACAGGGAAAGTGGATTATTTCCCACTAACTTCAGACACATGGACATCCATAGTCATGGAAAAACACTTTTGCCCACTTCCCTATGGGCCACTGGCCTCTGTGGGAGCAGGAGCTCAGTGTTACAGGACAGGAAGGGCTGGCAAGGCAGATCTTCACCCGAGTGTAAATCAGCTTTGTCTCTTCCAGGGAGAACAATGCCAGCTCGGTTTACACCCGCTGAGGATCTAATTGGCATTTGGCTCTGGCTGCAAAATTAGGATTGCTTCATCATTGTGCTTCTGATCCTGTATCACGGGAATGAATGAGGAATTTGATTACAGGCTCCTATTTGGATTCTCAGCCCCGCTTGGGGACGTTAATCATCAAAGTTGGGACTGAGGGGTACAGAGAATTGGCTGGAAAATTTAGATCACTTTTCAAAAGGAAAACGGAAGCCAAGTATATGTGGTCTGGAAGAGTTTAATAACAGCTGAAATTTAACTTGGAAAAGGAAATGATCCCAAGGGTTGATGCTGTTTTGTCATTGACTTGTGTTCAAGCTCTCCTGTCTTCAGCTATGATATGGGTAGAGTGCACATAACTGGAACAGAATAGAGATGGTGTGATTATTCAGCTTCAGGCACGTTGTGCCTTTAGATACAGCGGAATCTCATCTGCCCCTGCCCGAGAAAATGCAGATACATCACATCACTAGTTAAACCCACTTCTCCACCACTTTTCCTCCTAACCTGCCCTGGTCAACCCACAGAAGGAATATAAACCATATGAGCCGTTAACTTCAGCCAGGCTTGAGCTGGGCATGATCCTGCACCTGCTGGTGCTGCTGGGCATGAGAAGGCACTGCCTGCCTTCCACAGCAGCTGGGGCTGGGCTGCTCTCAGTGCAGGAATCCCCAGCGGGGGTGGGGAGTCTGGGTCAGGGATTGCACCCCACAGCCCTCTCCCAGCTGGCATTTGTGATACAACCCACCCATTAGGCTGAGATGAATTACTAAAAGCTCGCTTTGCATTGCAGGACCATGACACAGAGGAACAATGACGTTGGGTCGTGACCCATTGATGATAGAAGTGAATCAACGCACCACAGACGGACCAAAGAGAGATTATTAACTCAGTGCTTAATGCACAGTGCCAAAAATCAGGATTTCCCTCTGTCTCTGTCCTGATTAGTGTGTGACCTCAGGAAAATCTCGTCATGTCTCAGAGCCTCAGTTTCCTCACCTGCAATATAATGATAAGGTCCATCACTGCTTTTCACTGCTGATAAAAATCTGGTCTTACAGGGCTTGGGGCATGCAAGCCGAAACCCTCCTTCAGACCCAGTGGGGATAAGCAGGGTCATATGGTCTATGAATGCAAAATCCTTAAGAATGGGTGGTTTTATTTGTTTTTTTCATTTTAATGAACAACTCTTCCACCTATTTCCAAGCTCATGAGGCACCTTCTACTGCTACAAAAACAAAAAACGTATTTCTCTGTACCTGCAGCAGACTCATAAGCAGACTAGCAAATAAGGTATGTGCTGCTAAGGACTGTCTCATGGATATACACGAGTTACATCCTTTTCCATCATTTTGCTGATTAATAGGCATAATATCGTGTCTGATCACTGCAGTAAGTATACTGTGAAAGATAACCACTGAAGACATCTAATTGTTTTCCCTTTGGGTTTTTTTGGGGGGGGTAATGCTTTAAAATAATGGCCCTAATCATTATTAATTCCTTTAGTGTTCACTGGAATAGCATCAATCACAACTAACTCCTTTGCTATTAATGTGCATGTCATAGATACTTCTGTAGGGTTTCTTTCTGCTAGGATTCAGTGTTCATTAGCTGCAGCAGTTTTTTTCCCCATTATTCCTGAAGGGCTTGAGAAATCTCTTGCTGGGGGGAGCCAGCAGGCTGTATGCTCACCTCATCTGGTGTGAAAAAGGATAGGTCTGCTTTTAAATGCAATGACCCTTGAGTTCCCTCTCTGCCACAGAACTGACTCCTCTTACTCATCCACTCTGCATATGCTGCTCCACCCATCAAAGATTAAAGACAGATTCTCACACTCTCTGAAACTGTCAGGAGACCCCCCAGTTTTCCTTCACACACTCTCCAACCTGGCATATAGAAGGGAGCAAAAAACCACAAAGTTTTTAATTTGCCATGCTGACAAGCCTAGGATTTTAAGATTAAGCTGTGTGTCTAATGATGCTAATTAAGGAAATCTCTGAAGAACTAGCTGTGATCATAATAAATAACAATAAGGTCCTCAGTTTTCCTCTGAATAAGTCATCGTGAAAGGAACGAAATAAATTTCTGGGGCAGTTGCAGCTATTGCAAGATTTACAGCAATGGAGATGCTCTGTTGATTCTCCAGATCCTACTGTTCACCTTGCCACTGTGAATTTGTTTTTCCATTAAAATGTTTTTGGGTTTTTTTCTGGATGGTAGCAGCTGCAGGCTAGACTCTGGTCTGCCTTCTCCTCTTAGAAGTCCTGTTGAAGGGGATGTGTCAGGAGCAAAGCATGTCCTTGCTGGTGCTTTCCAGAGCACTGCCTGCCGAGGGCATAGAGCTCCCCACAGCATTTTTGAGTTATCTGGTGAGCCATGCAGGTTGTTAAACACAGTGACATTTCAAAGACCTTCAGGCATCCCACCAATATCACTTCACCCACCACTTCAGGCATCTCTGATCCCATGTGCTGTCCATGATGTCTGTGTGTAGGCACCTGAATAGCTCCTGAGCCTGGCAGAGCCCTTGCTAGGTCTCCTCTAAATTCTCTGAGCATAAATTTACTCTTTAACTGCCCTAAACCAGTGGTGACACCACTTTAGTGACATTTGTCAAGTAAAGGGCTTGTCTCTGTCTTGGAGCTTTGGGAGAGTGTTGGTGAAGTAGCTGTACCATTTCTGCTAACCACAACTCTTTCTTCACATAGCTTGAAAGGAAGTTTCAAAGCCAAGAAACTTGAACTGCAATCACTCCTTTGGCCACACGTGTGTTTTCTCATTAGTGGCCATAATTGCTGCAAAAAGCTGAGGATTTCACATGCCTGTTGATATTGTTCTCTGATGAATTCAGGAAAATGCGAGTGAAGCCTCTTGTCCCATCTTTCAATTCCAATCAACTCAGCATTCAGTATTCTGTGTTCTTCACTAAAATAAAGCACCTCCCCATGGTCATACCCTTGAGCAACCCTACAAAGATAAAAGATGTGCTTGTGTGTGCATGTGTCCTCAATCCCAACTCCTCCTTCATGCCTTGGAGCAAGGCTTAAGGAGTAGTGCAAAGTCAAAGGCAGAGGAAGGGACTGGCTTAGCATTCCCCAAGCATCCTTTCTAAATTCATTGCTTTAGTTTGCCTATGTTGTTGCAAAACTCAATGAGTTTGTCATAGCTCACAGTAGCATCTCCTTTCAGCAGCACAGATAACCCTGCTGTTGTAATAGCTGCTAAGAGAGACTTCCAGCTGGGAGACACTTCCACTCAGCTCCTCCTGGCTCATCTGGAGTAAGCTGCTTTGTGGTTCATCCAAAAGATCCTCATTTCAGCACTGCCTTGGGAAACAAGTTCTCCCAGCTCTCGTGCAAATGGAGGGCTCCCAGGGGTGAAGAGCACAGCAATGTCTCCTAAATCCGGGGAAAATAGCAGCACAGACCTGATATAAAGTTTCCTGTGTTTATCTTAGGAATAAGAGGCAAGATCAAAGTCCTTGGAAAGGAGAAATAAATAGTGATGGGAGGGGAAGTTTACATTGGATATTAGGAAGAAAGGTTGTCAAATATTGGAAAAGCCTGCCCAGGAAAGCGTTGGAATCACCATTTCTGGGGTGATTTAAAATCCATGAAGATGTGGCACTAAAGGACATGGGCAAGTGTTGGACTGGGCAGTGCTGGGTTAATGGTTGGATTCAATGACCTTAAATGCTCTTTTCCAATTGAAAAGATTCTATGATTCGATGAGAACATAAAACTGGGGAGACGCGTTTCTCCCAATCCTTCCTTGGTTTTGCAAAACACAGCCCAGGTATCTTTAGCAACTCAGTCTACACTCCATTTACACTCTTGCCACCCCTGGAGTTTACAGCATAGGATTTTACCTCTCCTGACATGTGTGAGTGCTGGACTGCCTCTTGATCACACCCCATTCCTTCCCAGGTGAACACCCACAGCCCTGGTGTCCCCTGTTGCTGGGACACTGGGGATTAGCCCTGGGAGCTGGGCAGGCTTGTCCTGGGGTAAGGTTGCCTGCAAGGAAAGGTTCACCTGTGCTGATCCTGGTCCTGCTGATCCTGACTGCCTTGACCTTCACACCGTCTGTTTTCCACAGTTTGAGTCTGGTTAAATACCAAACCCTGGTGGGAATGCTGGCACTGCTGAGCTGACCCTCCTCAATCCCTGACCTGCTGCTTTCTTTTAACCCATCTGTGCTTCTCGTAGGCAAACAAGGTCACACCAGGCTTTGTGATGCCTTCCCCAGCCTTTCTGGAGTTAAACTTTTGAAAATTCATGATTATTTAGGCCATTGTAGGCTGCCTGTCACTATGGGCTGCAAATGCTGATTTGGGATTGGAGCTGCTTAGGACCTCTATACCAATATTGTTTTCTATTGAAAAACACTATTCAGTCAAAACCAAAATTTCTTGGTTCCCTTGAAATTTCAGCATCTTCTTCCAGGCAAAATCTGAATTGTGGTCAAAGAAAAGCTTTTGTCTGGGAAATTTTTAAGTTTTGAATTTTTTGGTCTTTGCAACACACGTGGAAGTTTTTATTTCTATTGTTTGGGGTTTTTTTCTGTAAATTTCTTATCTCCATGCCTTCTGTATTCTCATATAGAAATATATAAAGAAAAACTGGAATAATAACATATGCCAATAGACCCTCTTTCCACAGATGTGCTGCTGGAAATATTCTGCCATTCTTTCTTGCATCCCATCAGTAAAATCCCAGGAGTAGTTGCTGCTTAGCACTTAGTAGGAATATGTCTTTATTTTTTTGGCACAACGTTTCCTATTAATATTGTAATAGAAAATTTAAATTAAAAAAAATTGGCTGGGCATTCTGCTTAGTGGACAGCTAGGAAATCAGATGTTTTCCAGTTTTGCATTGGATTAAAACCAATTTTTCTAACATCTTCTTTTTCACTATGATATAAATGTTCTATCTACAGTGTTTCCTAATCTCTGCAGCAGGGATCTATGGGAGTTCATGGACTATTTCTAATGGATCTGGAAGACACAACTGTGAAAAACAGGTTTGTGGTGCAGACAGTTAGATGTGCTGTTCAGGGCTTCCCACCTCTGCCAGAAAACACTTGAGGTAGAGAATGTTTTAAAATTGCTCTTTCACACACTGCATTGGAAAAATATGCCCCATCACCTACTGTAATTATAATCTTCAAATTCCCATAAAAGTGTTGATAAAATTGTTCTTGTTTCATTTCTACAAACTTCCCTGTGCTCTGGGCATGTCATTTACCTTTTCCTATGCCTCACTTTCCTTTCTGGAAAACCAAGATTTTCTGTTGATTCACAGGAAGATTTTGGAAGAGGCAGTTCATATTTACAAAGTGCACTGAAGGGGAAAATGACTTGCTAGGGGAAAATTCTCATTGCAGTAATTAATCTGATTCATCCAGGGCAAATAAGGGCGTTACTGCACGATGTTTCCTGGAGAGAGGATGGTGGAGCAGTGAGGGTGACAGCCTGCCTGTGCTCCCAGAGCCTCCCCCGTCCCCTGGGCAAGGGGCTCATGAGCCACAGCCACAAGGCACTTGCAGACGGGGTCTGATGCAGATGGGTGCCCTGGGCTGCTCTGGGTGCCAGGCTGAATGACACCACAGGCATTATTAGAGCTGGGAAGAAATCCTCTGCAGGGTTTTACGCCTTTCTGTGCTGTACTTTTAGCAGCAGGGAAAGGGCCAAGGAATCCTCACAGCTACTGAGCTGTAGTTAATAGTACAGTTAGTATTGTCTGCTCACCCATCTACTCGGCTGCCAAGGGCCATACAAATCACACATGTTGAAAGGATTGAGGTGGTGAGAAATGGGAAGAGAAGCCTCTGCAGACACCAAGCTTTTCTTTAAGCCTGAAGAACCTGACGTTTTCCCCAGTGCTGGACCCTGAGGTTGGATGGCAGGCTTTGGGAAGATTTGCAGCTTCCAGGAAGGCACTAGTGAAGATGCCCAAGACACCCCTGCCTGGCACATCTCTCAGCCTCTGCTCTCCCTCAGGTCAGAGCTGAGTCTGAAGAACCTGTTTGAATGCAGGGACCAGATCCCTACCTCTGATCTGGCTCACAAGGCAGTGACCGCTTGCTTCTGTCTCTTGCCTAACATTTGCATGCATTAAATTAAATCACTTTTATTTCCAAGGACAGCAATTAATCCACCAAGCTCTTCTGCTATTGCTTTAAATGCATTAGCTGCTTAGTCCAGAAGAGAAGTAAAAGAATCTGTGCTTTAATGGCAAACAATGAGGTTTAAATACATCCCATCTCCTTTAACATCTCCTGCTAATTAGTGACAAAGGCCCTCCTGCTCAAGTACAGCAAATATTTAACACCCACCTCCATTAGCCTGAAATTTATTTACCACCTTGTCCTCTGGCAGGCATGGGAGCCATTTCCACAGTCAGCAAGCCTTCCCTGAGATTTCCAGCCCTCGGACACAAGATGCTCCCAGACAGCCCTAGCACATCTCTCCTCATCTCCTGCTTTAGTTTTGCTTGGGATAAAAGACAGCAAATGTCCACCCGTGTAAACCACCATTCCAAAACGCTTGTGGGATTAGTGAGGGTGAAGCATCCTAACGGATATCTAATGGGAAAAGAAGAATTAAATGACTAGAAGACATGAAAAACTGTGCCACTGTCCTGGGGAGCCCCAAGTAACCCAATGGGGAAGATGTTCTGCAGAAGTATCCCTCCTGACTTCTCCCATTCCTGCCCTCACCAGTGGTGCTTGTTTTGAGCAATCAGCAAAATCCCACCTTGCTTTTTCCACTCACGGGTAGAAGTGGCAGGGCTGGGGTTTTTCTCTCCTGGGGCAGTGGTGCAGGGGTGGGAGGGAGGAATGGCTCTCCTCTGGCACCGAAGCCTGTAAGGCACGTCCAGCCATCCTCATGATGCATGGTGAGAATCACCTTCTCCAGGCAGGCAAGTGACGGAGCCATTAACGAAACAGATGATGGGGCAGCCTGTGAGCACAGGGCTCTGCTCTTCTCACAGCATTTATCTGCAACAGGGCAGACACAGATTCCTGCTGATAAAGCACTTTAACACCAGCAATGAAAACACTGTGTTTTATTTCAAAATAATTAGTTCCTGGATTTGACAGACCTGTGGCCCAAACACTCCTTCTGTACACTCAGCGCCTGCTGCCTGGACAAGCAGAACACAGCAGGACCTCTGCCCATGAAGCACAGGGGGTGTTGGATCGTCCTTGCACCAGGGAGGGTTTTGGGGCCCCTCTCACAGCCCCTCATCCTATATTCTCACCGTGGCCTCCCTCAGCATCTCCAGAGTGAGTGCATCAGTGATCTGGGAGTAATCTTTGCTTGATGCTGAGCTCATTGCAAAATCACAGTCCTCTTTCTGGCATTCCTCCCCCTGTCACAGGGTAGGTGACTTTAGTTAAGGCAGTCTGCAGAGTCCCCATCACTGGGGGTCTTCTAAAAGAGGTGTGACAAACACCCACAGAGTGATGGAGGCTGACTCAGACTGCACCATTCTTTGCTCCCTGTGCCGTAACAGCAGTGACAGTGCCATCACACTGTGCATGAACAAAAGTGAGTCCTTTCCAGACAGAACCAGGCCAAAGCCTTATTCATCCCCAGACTTTCAATCCAATTGCTCTTCCACACAAATAATTTGCTATCAAATGGTGTGTGAATTTCCAGTCCACACCTCCCTGTGTCCTAGGGTAAACTTATGCTTCAGAGCTTCCCAGCTTGGCAGTCAAAATCAGAGAAGGGCCTGAGCTTTTATGTGGAAGACCTGTCTCTGCTAGATGGTGTGGGTGAAATTGTTTTGGTTTTTTTTTGTTGCACCTTGCAACAAGAGCTGGAACAGAGGTCCTAGGAGCAAGCCCGTTGGGATGCCTGCCTGTCACTTCAAGGTGTTTTAATTTGGATTGCTTAAATCACCAAAGTACCACAATTCCTGCCCAAGGGCACACAGGAGCTAAGTCTTTTCACTGAAGCAGCATTCAATTCCCTTCCTCCTACAAATGAGCTTGAGCTGTCCTGATAATTAGTACTTTATCTTGGATGGCACAAAAAGGAAAGAAAGAGTGGGGGGAGGAAATCCTCAGCCTTCACTGCTAGGCAGCCTCACAGTTTCTTCTTATTAGCCGTGATAATGATGGGAGAGAATAAAAGGCCCAGAGCTGCTTCAGTCACCTCATTTCATCTGGTCTGAGATTCGAGTCACTCGAGTGTCAAGAGAGCTTTTTAATTTCCAATATCACTGCTGCCAGAAATTAAAAATAAACTAGGAGCAAAACCATCAGATTAGCCAATCACACTGGAATTGCCTTTATTGTTATTGTTACTGTTGTTATTATTATTTGATCAGCTTTGGGAGAATTAAAGCTATTCAGCAAATCAAAATATGTCTTGGATTTGAATGGACTGATATTAACTATTCTATAGGCTGTATTAGTGATGGCCTAATAGCCTTAAACATCAAGGCATGCTCTGCTGGAATCAAGTTTAAATTAATGCTACCAGTTCATAAAAATTGCTTGCATCTATATGACTTCCATTGTGGCATCTTAAAACATTTAATTATCTAAAGAAACTGGGTGAAAAACTCCAGATTTGATGGAGTCAGTGTCTTGCTTGTACTAAAAAAAACCCTAGGAAAATAAGATGAAGGCACCAGGACCCATGGCTTGGAGGATTCACTCCAGGTTTCACTCAGGCACATATTCTCATGTGGGTCAGGACTGATGGAGACATTTTGGCTGCACTTACAGATGAGACCTTTGATGTCAGTTCAGGGGCAAGAGACAAAGCAGCAGAAGAAAAAGGATATATTGAATAAAATGCTTTAGAACAGCTGTTGTAGTCTCATTCCCTCTACTGTCATGAGAAAAATCTTTTAAGAATGGCAAGGCACAAAGAGGGATAGGGGTTGCTATCCTCACACAAATACACATAGCCATGCTCACAGTCCTGGTAGCCTCTGAGACAAGACCACTAACCCAGACTGAAATTATTCCTTCCAGTTTGGGCTGCAAATGTGGAGTGAGAAAAGCAGGGCTGAGTGCTACAGCAAAGAGGAGGAAAGGGATGCTGTCCAAACTCCAATATTCAATATCACAGGCTGTGTTAATGTGCTACAAAAGTCAATGCAGAAATGCACTTTTGCAATAGAAACAGGTCTGCTGTCAGTGAAGAGTATCCTAAGAAAATAGCAGTGATACTGCTGAGGTTTTGTTGTACAGAGAGGAACATAACCTTGCCCTCCTTGCAGTGGATGAAGTCTTACTAACTTTGGGTCTTTTGACAGGAAAATCCTGGTTGCTATTCCTGGCTCCTCATTGCTGACCTGTGCCTCCATCTCCCCAGTCATCAATAATTTTGTTACTTAAACTGGATTTTCCACGTTATATTTTTGGCTCTCAAAAACTCATTCCATTTTGACAGGGAAAATTAATTTGACGTGTTCTTGATCTATTTCCCTTTGTTCTTCTGGCACAATTTATTTCTCAGACTTGGATAGCATGAGTGCTTGGAGGAAGGAGACAGCAGATTATATCAGAGTGAAGTTTCATCAGATCTCTTTGAATAAGGTGGGATAGATGTAGCAGTATTGGTTTTAAGATTTAGGTCCCCCAACGTGTGAAGGTTCAGGAAGGCTCCAGCCCTTCTCCCATATGGCTGCAGCCACTCTACATGTCACACCCCTGGGCACTCTGAGTGGGTGTGACCACACACTCCTACTGCCTGAACTGCATTTTGTCATTTCCTCTCACATTAGGAAAAAGCACTTTCTTCCTTAGATGGTAAGTCTTAAATTTTTTACTGAAAATAAATTTAAAATTACACATTTGGTTATTAAATACTTGATTCTGAATTCACAGTCACCCTTGCTGATCTCATGGCTTTTGTAATTAGTCAGGAAAAAGCAGTAGACATGCAAGATTCCTCTGTTCTTCCTTCTAGTTGCAAATTGTAAACTATTTGCAAGCAAAGTAGTATTGACAAAATTGTGAGTCATTGTTTATTATAAATAGATTTAATGATCTCTGTAGCTGATCACAAACAAGAAGAAAAATTCATTGTATAAATGATTACTTTTTAATTATTTGCTCTATTCCAATGCTTGCTATTGCCTCATGGGAATTTTGAGGATCAGTTAATTAAGATTCAGATAGGATCTTAAATAATGTTTCAGGGATCTAAGATACCAGGCTGCCTCTGTGAATTTTTCTTATTTAAGTGGACTTCATTAGATCTTAGCATAACTCACCACTAACTTTGTATTTATAATTATTTGCTATGCAAATCTCCAAATATTTAATGTCACCTTCATTTCACATGCTAATCAGCTGTCTGCTTCACTCTGATTTGTGTGTATAATTTTGACTTTAATGAAGATTTGATTGTTTACATGAATAAACATTTGAGAGAATAAATTTAGTGTCCAGTCTCACACGTAGCATATTTTAAAGCCAGAAGAGACTATTTGTATAAAATATGTGTAAACCAGACCATTTTATGCCTCCCAGAAGGTCTTGCAGTGACAGGAATGAATTTTTCCCGCCACACAGGTGAGTGCTATTGAGTTCAATAACATCTTGTTGAGTAAGAGCATATCTTTTAGAGCACATCCAGCCTCTATGAAAAGACTCCAGGTGATGATAAATGCATCCCTTTCCTTGACAAAGTGTGCTAATGGTTGTTCTCCACTGGTGCAAAGTGAAGGTATAGTTCCTATTGAAAGTGGTTTTCAGTATCATTATTAGTTAGTTTTTCATAGTAAAAAGAAAAAAAAAAAGAAAAAAAAGAAAACGAAAATCAAAAGAATGCTCCTTTTAGCTCTCCATGACATTCACAGCTCCCACAGCAGACGGTCTAGTGAGTAAATATAAAGTAACAGACTTTCTAACCACACTATTTACTTGGTTCTTTGCAATGGCTCTGAATGAGCCATTAAGGACTGTTGTGTAAATATAGGATTATGGGCTCTTTAAACACATGCTATTCACTTGCTCTGCCATTATGGGGATCTCTCACTCCCAGGCTCCTGCTGACAGACTCTTTGTTAATCCTTTCAGTGGAAAGACAGCACTGGTCTCTGCTCCTCACTTTGCCATCCACCTGTGGAGCCCAAGGAGTGCCCATGGGAGAGCACTGCCTCTTTGCCTGAGCACACTCAGGAAATTCACACCACACTCAGAATTCCTGGTCCTCCCAGCCTTAAAATGAGCACAGCATGAGGGTTACATCTTGGCATCCCACTGATGTGCTCCACTAAGCTTAAGCAGGCTCTCCATGTGTCTCTCCAGCCTATTCTGAGGATACAAATGGATTTTCCATGGTCCTGTGTAAGGACAAGGGTCATTGTTTCTGATCACCCTGACACAGTAATTATCTGGCTTAGGAAGGATCCTTGTTACTCTGAGTTCACAAGCCAAAACTCATTACAGAATCCAAAACAGCTCACACCACCTTTGAGCAAACTCAGGACTGATGGTAAAAGACACAACTGCTGTGGATAGACCCTACCAGTGCAGTGGTCGAAGTTACAACCAGCAGTCCAGACTGAATTTTCTAGGATGCTACATTCCTTCAGTCAGTTATATCAAGCTGTATCAACAAAAGCTATTAAAAATAAAATCTTGGAAACACATATGAGCTCTGTAATCTGCTGTTACTCATTCTCAAAAATACTACATTTTAATGAGGTGTACTTCCATTTGGCATACACTTATTGGGTTTTACATCCTACCAGCAGCAGTGGGAAACCAGAGGTGACAACTGAGTGGCAATGAAGAACCACTACAAGCATCAGTGAGTACTGGGAGAGCTTCAATCATGAGGTGCAGGAAATACCATGTACCCCCAAACAGTGTGAGGCATTCTGGTGTCTGACACAACATTTGGCTTGCCAGTCTCTTCCCATGGTGGGAGGAGGTGACGACCAAGATAGGAGGTGGCTGAGGAGTCTTCTTATCTTCTTCCTACCCCTTCAGCTAACTCCCTGGGTCAAGCCAAGTTACACACAGTGCAAGAAAGGGATGTGAAAACAGCTTCTGCCACCCGATGCCATTGACTCCCTTGTGCAGTCTAAATGATGGGGCAGAGCAGAGGATGCTCCACCACCACAGCTCAGAACAAGTGCAAAGTGTCTGAAGGATATGCACAACATCAGAGTCTATCCCTAACCAAGATCCCAGAAAGCAGCAAGTTCCTGTGTGCTGCTTGCACTGGGAGCTGCAGGCTGCATGATAAATGTTAAAACATCTTCAGGCACTGTAGTGCATCACTTTCATATCTTCCCTCTGTTCCTGGAGCAGTGCTGAGTTTCCTGAGCATAGGGCAAGATGCAGCCCAAACAATCCAGTTTTTCTTCCTTTCAGTGCTTCAAGTCTCATTTTGACAGGAATCCTAAGGCTTCTGCTTCACAGGAGCCTCTCACATCTTAATAAAAATCAGATACTGAGCTTCCAAAAAGACATGCTAAGTCTGAGCCTGGGGCTGGCTCCAAATTCTACTGAACTCGAATGAAATATTAACAGTGATTTGGATTAGACTCTTTATGGTTTGACAGGCAAGAGAGAGAGGGGCTGATTGCTCCTTGCACTCCTACGGATGTAAATCATCTGAAAGGAAAAGAGAGGATAAAGCCATGATTTTCCTACTTGCTGCATGAGTCCTTTGACCTGGTAACTCACAGCATCACCTGCCCCCTGGGACAGCTGGGGAAGGTTGTGCCTCACATGGGGATGTCTCCTGATTAGCCAAGATGGGGATGGAAGCACGGCCTCAGGGTTTTTTATCTGCAATATGCTGAAGGACCATGAACTAACTAGTAACCCTTGGTATTACACCTGATTTTACCTGTGTCTAGAGAGGCCAATTTCTTTTATGGCTCTAATTTACCAAGTCTACAAATGTCAAACCACAAAAAAGTCCTAATACTACTGACAGCTTTGCTTAAAATGTAGCAATTAATAATCCCACTGCTTTTCCAATTTTCTGTTTAAGTTTTAATGTCCTTTATTGTGAGTCCTTGGCAGACATTTTAAGGCTTTTGTCTTACGAGCCTTGAGCTGCTTGGTGGTTTGAGATCTCTGTGGCATGAAAATATTTAAAACCACAAACTCAGAAATGACACATACCTTGTTAGTTAGTGGCTGCATAATTCATGTCATCTGTGCTTCGTTCTTTATGGCAAGCATGTGTGGAGGGTGGAGTACTTGAGCTAATTCCTCCAGCCAGCAGAACCTGGCAATATCTATCTTAACTTTAGTTGCTTTGGACAACCTATCCAGGACTGATGCTGCTGCTGCTGCTTGTTCTGTCCATGGTCTTTTCTAGACCTCTATAAATAGTTGAGTCTTTCCTTTGGAGAGAAACAGGCATGAAATTTTAATTATGAAATTTGAATTCAGATTAGCTGACATAAAATTGTTTCTTTCACGATACCTGCTAGGAGACTCCTAACAGCAAGACAAGCTCAGGGTGTAACTTTTAAGTCACAGCCTAAAGAGAGTGAGGCCGTAGATGTTTTGGACAGCTACCAGCCCTCTGTACCTACCTCAGGCTCAGCAGAATTCCTCACAGGACATGAGCACTGCAGTTGCCTTCAGTGCCAGATGCCTTTTGGAGTTCTGTGGAGAATTGTGAAGACACGGAATTCTCCCACTAATGCACTGGTTTGTTTAAAACTATTTCATCTTGCCTTTGTAAGCCTGTTTGCTAGTGATCCCCAAAAGGACTTGGAGTGGATCTTAAGTCAGGATGGACATTTCAGCTTGATGACCCCTGGTAGGGGGTAGGGATAGGGTAGTGGTTAGGGGAGTGTTTGTGACAGTGCTTAGGGATAGTGGTTGGGGTTAAGGTTAGGCTTTGGTTTAGGGTTAGGTTTTGGGTTGGGCTCTAGACAGACAAAGAGCCTACAGCTCCAGGAACACAGTGGCTGGAAAAAGCAAACCAAGGCCAAGCTCCCAAAATTGCTGCTACTACATCTTTCTAAGATGGAAAACCCATACTCGTGGTTCTAGGTTAGGATGAGGTTTTGGCTTAAGTTTAGGCATAGGGGTAGGTCTAGGGCTTGGCTCTAGACAATCCAAGAGCCTCCAGCTTGCTCCAGGGATGATGTGGCTGGAAAAGCCATGCCAAGGCCATTCCCACCAGGCCCCAGTGTGGCTGCTCCTACATTTCCATGAACTAACCATGGCAATGGGTTTGGGGTGCACTCCAGGAGGATTTCCCCTAACCAGGCCAATAACTGCACTCTTCTGGCACATGGAATCTTTGCAGCACCACAGCACTCAACAGTATCTGCAGAGCCACACTGAAGCTCCATCACAGAATTTAATCAGGCTCTTGAAGACAGCTCGTAATTCGACAAGGGATGAACAGCTGGAGTTGGCATTGGGGAGTGCTGTTGTTTTGGCTTGCAGATACAATAATTCCCTAGTATTAAAATATGTAAATAAATAACTAAACAAATCTGCCACACACATGCTGGTATCATGAATATATTTCTATTGGTTTTTCCCCCTTTCTTTTTCTTCCCACATCATTTTTGTGGGTGTTTTGAGTTTGGGTGGTAATTTTGGAACTTAAAATATTTTTAGTGACTTCATTTAAAAAGCAAAAGGGAAAGAAAATGTGATTTCTTTTTCTCCATTGTGTTCTAAATAATTTCTGACCTAAGAAACAATGCAGAAACAAAAAAATATCACATGATAGCTTTGATCTGTGGAAAAAGAAAACTGACTGATATTTAAAGAAGCAGCAAAATAAGGGAAGCTTTTTCTCTAAACACTTTACTGATCAGAAAATAACATCTGTCATTCTGACTGCTGTGTTTGGAGACTCAGGAGCAGAGCTGTCTTTATGAATAGCAAAAGCAAGGACCTGCCTGGTTTAGGAAGAAATTAGAGGTGGCAAAATCTCCAGTTTGAAGTACCATATACATTATTTGAAGCCACTATACCTTAGAGAGTAATTTTGAACTTTACTAGGAAGAAAAGAAATTGAAAAGAGTGCATAACAAAATAAATTGATCATTCTCAGGATATAGTTCCATAGGCCCTATCTGGAGGATCCTCTTAGCCATGGAAAAGTCAGGGAGCCACAACACATACACAGGGACCTGCCTGCCAAAGGTAGATCCTGCCTTGCACACAGAGTTTCCCCAATCAAAGGATGTGTCCTGAGACCAAGGCTCCAAGTCACTCAGGTGTGGTACAAAACATCTGGGCCACCAAACATCCCTCTTCCCTCCAGGATACCTGGCCTGGAGTTGAAGTGGTTTTATCTTTTAAATTACTTTGTTGATTTTTTTGAGGTCATGGAGCAATCTCCACGAATTGGAAGGTTTTTTTTTTGTGGATAACAAACACTGGAGAATTCCAGGGACTATTTGTTGGTTTGGTGCAGCTGTTTTGTAATTGTTTCTTTGCTAATTTTTTGGGAGCACTCAGTTTCTCTGTTTCCAGGGGCCATTGGTCTACTCGAACAGGATTGTCTGTCTTTTAGGTCAGTTTTAGGGTGGCAAGTGCCTAGTGCCTCTCTGAGTGACCTCAGAGAAGCTCAGTGTGAGCCCATCATCCAACCTTTGGTGCTGATGCTGGGGGAACTGGATAGAGGACACAGAATTACCCTCCTTCAAACACTGCACCACATTGTTTGTCGTTCAGGCAGTTTCTGAGCCCAAGGTGGCATTTCCATACTTAACAGCTCTTGGGGGATTTTGCTTCTGTGGATTTCTCCAGGTGATATTTTTCATCCATATAAACTTTCAGTATCCTCAGTATCAGTGTTCTGCAGCTCAGCTCCACATGAACTGAAGAACCATTTCACTGTTTTTATGCCAAATATGCAACTTGATAGCCTTGTACTAGAGCTATTGACCCCTGCTCACCTCCCTCAGGTCACTGGGGATTTGGTCAATCAAATCTGGGATTCTTTGCTTCTAGAGACACTGAATTTTCACACAAAATGTCAAACTAGGAATCTGTCCCAGCTGATTAAGGAGCAAACTGAGACATCTCAGGAAGTCTTTGTAGGGCTGCTGGGGCTGAGTTGCTTTCGTGTCCTGTTGTAGCAAACCCTCCTGAAACTCTCCTGCCCAGAGAGAGTGCAGGCCCTGCCCACAGGAATACACGATGTAATTCAAATTAGACAAGACAGAATGCACTAAAGCAGAGCAGGACTGCAGAATGATGGACCCTTGACTTTTGTAGGCAAGATGGGGCTCTTTATCACTCATGAAAGGGATGAGCAGCTCTTCATATTGAGGGACAGCACAGCCCAGTGCAAAGGGCTGGGGCTCCAGGATGCCTGGTGTCTCATCCCTGCAGTAACCCTGACCAGCTGCATTGTATTGACTTTCATATTGTTTCCCTGGGTGAAAGAAAAGGGAGGGTAATACTGATTCACTTTCAGAAAGTGCTGGGAAAGCTATAGATGAAAAGTGCAGAGGAAAAGTTAAGCAATATTAATGATTATGAAGCTACAATGTTCTCCAAATAGAAGATGCTAAAAAGTACAAAGGGCTATTATATTTTTATTAAAAATGTTATAGCCAGCTACTCTCCTCCCTTTCATTGAATACACCCAACTTCCTTCCTCACTGATGGAAATTGAATTACTTGCAGTGTTTTGTACTGAAATCTTTTATTATATTCAAAAAAATCCCAAAAAAGATACCAATAATATAGATCCGATAATTAAATTGCCACCAGAAGGTGATAAGTCATGAATGGAACAAACAAAGAGAATAAAAGGGAAGAGGAATACAAAGAAATGTATTATATGACCAGCATATGGAATATTAAAAGGAATAAAGAAAACATAACCCTGACAATAAAGTCTGAGTAATGACTTTGACTGTTTATGTTCAAGGCACCATCTGGGCAAATAAATGTTTTTTCGAATTGCTAGAGTAACTCTTGCCCTCCTGAACTTCAGGACAGGATTTTCCTCTGATCTTCATTTTCAGAAGTTCCCACTTCACCAAGGCAAGCTACTGATCCTGCAGGTTTGTACCAAAAAGTTCAAGGAATTTTGCTTGGATGTCTTTTGCTTCATTCTGTTTTTCTTTGGGCTTTGTGGGAGAAGAGCAGAGAGGAAGGGCTAAGGGCTGGTGGGATGCCCCTAGCTGTGTTCAGTGAACTTCCAGGCCCTGCTGCAGGTGATAAAAGGGATAAAAAGGAAAGACAGGAAGGCAGGATGCTGGCCTGGGCTGAGGGTGTGTCTTGCTATCGTTCCTTCTGGAAAAGAAGGGTGGTTCTATTGGGGCTCATATTTCAGCGTCAGATCCTTTTCTCCGGGGTTATAGTAGAGACAGTGGCTTTGGGGTGCTTTGTTGTCTTTCACGGGTCTGCTGGGGTGGGGAAAGCAAGGTCTGTTCCACAGCACCTGCTACAGCAACTTCAGGGTAGTGCTAATCCCCTGGCTGGAACTGGGATGGGGTTTTGCCCTACAGGCTGATGCCATGGGATATGATGGTTTTGCTCCGTCTTGCTCCTATCTGGGAGCAATCCCTTTGTGCCTTGAGACACAGCAGCCAATATTGCAAAGCTAATTTTCCAGCTCTCAGTCCTTTGCAGATGTTCCCATTAAGTTTGGATCCTTAGCTGACTGCTTTAGGGCATATTTCTTGCTACTTTAGGCTTCTTAATTTTACTACTTTAGGCTTCTTAACCACAGCAAAAATCAGGCAGGAAGAGAGAGCTGGTATTAAGGATTATTCAGATAACCACAAGCTGCATAAAGCCCCATTCATTGAGATGTTTTCATCGACAGGTTTTGATCTGGGAGCTTATGGAAGTGGCTGGAAGTAACCATTCAAATGCTTCCTGTTTCTCAGATAAGCTCTGTAACTCACCCAGGTTTATAAACCACATCAGCAGTGATGAGCAAAGTCTAGACTTCAAGTTTTCTGGATCCGTTAGGATATTGTGCCTTTGTTTGATGCACAAATGTGAGGGATGGGCTCCCTTTCAGCTGAGAGAGTGCAAGGCTTAGGAGGCAAGTCAGGCCCTCTGAGAGCTACTGAAAGCTGCAAGCTGGGAAGCCAATGTGGAGCAGCAGTGTAGAACAGCCTCCTCTCCATGACAGCTGGGACAATGCCATAATCTGGTGTTTGGCTTCAGGGGCAATGTGCCAGCAGTGACACACCAGGGTGTCCCCTGCTCTGCAGTTGACTCTGTGAAGAGAAGGAGCAGCTGCCCCTTTGGCCTGGGTGCTGTGCCTGACAACGTTCTGCAGAAAGTTTGCCTTTCTTCTAACTTCTGCTTGGGATGTGAGGATAAAAGCCAGCACGAGACTTATCCATGGCAGAAACAACACGAGAGGCTGCAATGGCAGGTCCTGTTATCTGAACCCATTAGCAAGGCTGGTGTTTGGTTATGGGGAGCTGATGTAGGTTTTTCTGGTGTGACAGACAGTAAGTGCTGCAATGGCTGTTTGCTGAGGCAGAACTTTAAAATAACAATCATTTCCAAGTGTTTCTCCTTCCATTTCCACTTGTGCTAAGATGTTATTTTTCCAGCATATGAGAAAGGCACAAAGCATTCAGACTAGGTGATTTTAGGACCACGGTTTCTCTTGGCCTTCATCCTGACCTGAACAATGCAGAAAGCTTCAAAATTCTGGATGGCAAAGGAGACAATAGCAAGGCAGAAAGAGGAAAAAACCTTTCCTAAAGAGCCCTGTGAGAGGTTTGGTCCTTTGAAAATCATCTACTGGTAGGGAGCTGGAGCTGGGAGGGAGAAGGTGAATCTACTTGTTCTTATACACTGTGCCAAATATCCCAAAATTTGGACACAGGAGGAGTTGAAATTGTTTATGTGTATGTAATCATTGCAAGCTTCAAAACATCATTTGTTTTCCTCTTTACTGAGATGTTTGAGAGGAGCTGAGGTCCTGGTACAGGTTTTGTAGCACACTGTGTGGTGTCTCGCTCTGTCTCTCTCAAGCTGGGTCCAGAATTTGAGGAGATGGGATGAGTTTGGATTGCCTGGCAGGAGGGGTGATGCCAGCTGCTGGGTGACTGCTGCCCTCAGGTGCCCATGCACTCATTCCATTGTGCTGCCTGAGGTGCACCATTCAGCACAGAGTACAGGTGACTTTGAAATTTTTTGAGAAATCAAGAGAAACTTGAAAAATCAAGGTTGTGCATCATCCAAGGAGAGGGAAGCTAAGCCACGCGTCCCCAACAAGCAGGTCCCATGTCAGACTCTGTTTGCCAAGAGTGTAGCACAGGAGGAGACCCAGAGGGGGAATTTGGGGGCTGGTGCTGCTCAGGAGCTGGGCAGAAGGCACGGAGCCTCTGCAGCCCCCTCTGCCAGCAGCGCTCCGGCAGCAGCCCCTCTGCTAAGTTATAATAAACGCTGCTTTTCATTAAACTCAGAGCAATTTCCCTTTAAGAGAATTCCCTTTAGAAAGAATAATAACCCTTTTTTTGAGACCTGAGTGTCAGCAGAAGAAGCTGGTCTTGTTTTCATGTTTTAGCTGTGAAACGGTATCGGGCGGCACCATCTGATTCCTTTTCTTACAGTTCTTTTGTGTCTTTCCTTTTGTAAGCAAAAATGAGCACATTCAGGCATGAGAGAAAGAAGTAAAATCAGATTGTATTGCATTTCTTTGGCATATACGGTGCAATGCAAGACTTTTTTTCTTTTCTTAACTCCTGAAATTTGAGATAGCCTGAGAAAAATACCAGCATGGACAAAAATGAGGAATCAGCTTTCCATATAAATGCTATTTTAAAAGATCCCATAAATGTAAGTAGTCTTTTTGTGCAGCTAACTTTTTTCTTGTATTACTCCTCAGCTCTGTTTTCTGGTCTTCTCTTCTATGCACTTTCAGATGAGCCCATGTCTTATGAAAGTGATGTTTTGTTAATGGAGACCATCAGCAGTTTTAACAGCAGGAACAAAACTGAGTATTTCCTTCTCCAAAACAGCTCTGCTAATATACTTCAGACTAAAGCAAAACTGAAAAGATATTCTCTAAGTAAACTGTAAATTCATTCCAAAAAAGCAAAACTCCAAGGGAGCTAAAGCTGCTCAGGTTACGCTGAGAAAATTATTTAGGTTGAATAAAAAGGTCAGAGCAAAGCTGTAGGCAAGTGTG
Organism: Acridotheres tristis; assembly: GCA_037013685.1. Lineage (NCBI taxonomy): Eukaryota > Metazoa > Chordata > Aves > Passeriformes > Sturnidae > Acridotheres > Acridotheres tristis. Next base: position 10,548,267 of record CM072899.1, on the reverse strand, counting down.
ACACACTGCATTTCAAATTCTTTAAAGGGAAATAAATATTTGGAAATATTGCAGTGTTTCATTTTGAAGTTATTTTTGAGAGAAATTTTATTGTTTCAAAATGGCATTTTTTATTTAGAAATGAATCAAACTGAAAGAGAGTTTTAAAGAAATCAGAGCTAAACATTCTGAATTATTTGTTTCAGTGTAAATGTGGAGCTTCAAGTTACCCCCTGAATTATGTTTTTTTCGGGGATTTGAATCCTTCGTCCTGCAAATGCTCTGGTTTAATTTGACTCATGCATATTTTTCCCTCATGAAATTTCAGGTTTTGCAACACAACAGAAAAGCTCCTTTTTATCCCTCCACCTGCCAAAGCCTCGGTTATCCAGCCCTCACACATGCACACCACTTCTAGCAGAAGCTGAAGCCTGGCCAAAATCATTCTCTGCCTCTCCATTCCCCAGCACTCCAGAGAGCTCTGCCAGCATGGCATAATGCCAACCTGTGCTCTGCTGTTTTCCCATTTCCCAGTCCCTTGGGAAGCTGTTCCAGGAACCTCTCCCTGACCTGCAGCCCATTCCCCCACTCCCAGTGACCAGTCCCAGCACATCACCTGCAGCACCACTCCCCCATAAAGCTGTGGCTCTCCAAACTCAGCCCCATGCTCTCCCCACCACACCAAAAAGTGAATGTTGCCCAAGCAACCTCACTGCTGCCACAGCTGAACTGTGACACGTTTGGGATTTGGTGGTTTTGTGGCATGGGGTTAAGATCAGACCCTTAGTAAGACAAGTTCTATTTGAATTTCAGCTTTCAATGGGATCTCTGGGCTCTGTCACAGTTGTTGGGCTCACTGTGCCACTGGAGCATTGCCCTTCCTCTGCTCCAAAGGCACCATGCTGCACCTCCTCAGCCCAGCCAAAAGCAGCATCCCTGCCCCAGTGTCTGCCAGGTCTGGGCACGTCTCAGGAGGGGCAGCTCTGCTGCACCTGCTTAGATCTGGCTCAGAGCTGGCCTGGCAAACACTGGCTGGCAGACCCATCCTCAGCAGGATGAAGGGTGGGGATGAGAAAGGACATTAGTTATTCTGATCATAGGTTAGGAGCTGCTCTTAGGATCTGGGACAGCACCAGCATTTTATCCATCCTCAAGGTGAACTAAAACTGGTCCTTTCTAAAGCATTTCTGTGCTGTAGCAGTGGAGGTGGCTTTTTCTCCCTCTTTCCCTTTTCATTTTGAGCAGATATCTGGTATTTTATCCTCTCATCAGTGAAAGTGTGGGGATTTCACAGAGAGCCTGAAGTAATTTTCAAGTTGTAGAAGTTTTGCAGGCAACTTTCTTCTTTCTTTGTAGAAAAACACTATATTTTTCCAACATAAAAAGAAGTTGCTCTCAGCCCAGGAGGTACCTCCTAAGAGCCACTTCTCAAGTTTTTCCCATCTCTGATTATACAATCTTGACAGGAATCAGCCCAGCAGAGCTTTCCACAGCACAGTCTCACTCGAGGTGGCAAAGGGCAGTACATTAACTCCAGCACTGGTGGAAGTTTAAGGGCAATGGTTTTAAGCAAGCACATTAACGAGTGAGGAGAGCTGCTCTGCCAGGCACCCGGATAAAGGGTTATTTCTGAAGGCACTGCAGTTAATAGCCATGCTGCAGTTTTTTGCTGTTACCTACTCTCCCTCACCTGCCTGCCCAAAAGCAGCTAAAAACTCCCAAGTTTTGGGTTTCCAGGATTGGGAAAACACGGGAAAATGCAACATTTTGTCAGATCACCTCAGCCAGGTCATGTCATTGCTCTGTGCCTCAGTTTCTGCAAGGGAGAAAAAAGAATATAAAGAGACTAGCACACTCTGACGAAGTGTTAAAAACAGCTGTAGAAGTATCCAAATGAAAAATTAGTAAGAAAACATTTAAATTGTTCTGCAACTCCATTACTAAGTGCTTTTCTCGTTATGCTGATTCTTGAGTGTGCTATGTGCTTGAAATACCAGACTCTGTACACCCCACAGCCCCCCTTCCCCCAGCAGCTATTTGGGTGATTTTGGTGCTCTGAGAGTAACCGTCTGCCCCTCTGATTTAGTTTCTTTAATTTGGTCTTTGACTCTTTCTCACCATGAGAGGATATGCTCCCCAGCCCTCAGATGTAACACAACCCACATCATTCAGGAGCTGATGCTGTGAAAGAAATTTCACAGGAATGAACAAATCTGAGAGACTTTTGCAGCACAAGGCAAAGCCCCAGAAATATTTGGGGGCTGAAATGAATCAAAGCTGCTGTTCTTGTCCTGCTCCCCCTATCAGTAAAGCCCAGCTTTGCTCTGATCCTGGGGCTCTTCTGCTTGACAATATCTGCACTCACACCATTGGCATGGGAAGCTTGGATGTGAGTTAACACAGAAGCACAGGGTGTACTTGATGAGCTTAATGGACACTTGCAAAACCTGCCATGTGCTTTCACACCCTCCTTCAGCAAGGCAAGTTTTCTCTGGCTTCGCAGGAGTGGAGAAGAAAGAACGTGGAGGGAAAAATCTTTCCCAGCTGTCCCATGTTCCTTAACAATAAAGTGCTAAAGAAAAATCTCTCCTTTTTATTACCAGTGAGAGCAAGGCTTGGTCTGGGAGAGAGCAGAGCTGTTCCCACTCCCTCCCAAGCACCGGGGTCCTATTGCTCATGCAGTGCTCAGTGTCCAAAATATCAAGGGCTGCTGGAGCCTCCTTCTGTGCAGGGCTCAGCAGCAGCAGAGCTTGAAGGAAGGGCAGCTTGTGCCAGCCAAGGAGGCAGAATGTGCCAAACACCCTGACAGTGCCCTCCCTGGACACCCCAACAATGCCCTCCCTGCACATCCTGACAGTGCCTTCTCACTGAACCGGAGGAGAAGGGAATTCTGGCAGTGCTCAGAGGGGAATGTGAAGACTGCCTCTGCCTTCTGTGTCCTGCCTGCCTCGGTTGGGGCAGGGGGTGAGAGCAATTTACTGCTGGCAAAGAGGGGCTGATGACTGCTGCTGATCCCAGAATGCTACTGACTGATTTTCCTGGGGTGCCTGGAGGAGGATATTGTGCAAGCAATGGTTTAATTGTGTGTCTGTGTAGATTCACTGGCCGTCCTGGAGAACTGCTAATAAAAAATGGGTTCAGACAGACTGACTGCACGTATGCAGCAGAACTGGAATAAATAAATAAATGATACTGATATGACCAGGAGTCCTAGACATTTTTGGACTCAAAAGACTTCCTTAATTTAGCCCTGCATTAAGTCCAGGTGCATGTCCAAATACAGCTGATCAGCCAGCAGAGCAAACACCAAATAATCTCTGGAGTGACAGTGTCTGTTTATAAATCAAGGGTGCAATTGTGCACCTGCTTGGTAGGTGGATTTGCACATCTCTAGTGCCATGCTTGTGTTTTAGTAATGCACAATTCCTGAGAATGCAAAGGAAGGCAGTGTCTTGTGCCATCACCCACAAGCCCAGCACTCAAACTCCAGGAGCCCCTGGATAGTGAGGCTCTGCTCCAAATACTATGTTGGCATGTACCACACATATTGTCACCTGTAATTCTGTAGATGGCCATGTCTGCATGTGGATGTCTGTCTCTTGTGCTTTTTAGAGAGCTGAATAAAATGAATGCAGTGAATTGGGGTGGAAATCTGCCAGCTTTGGTCTAATCAGTGCCTGTGACTGTATCTGCAAGTGGTACAGGCACAGGCCATCCTTTCACCCACTCTGAAGTGCAGCCACCCCAGGTCTGTGCTGGAAAAGGAAAAGGTTTTTCCATGCATTCCAGTCCTGCACAAAAGTTGAGAACATGAAATGAAGGATGGACCGTTTTATGAACATGTTCTGTTACAAGAAGTACAGCAGTGGTAGATGCTGAAGTGATGAGCTGATACATAGCAGGAACTGAATTAATTTCTGGAAACAGCCAAAGGAGGTCAAAAGGAGCAGACTTCACCCAAACCTTATTTCAAAATATAAACTTGAATAAAGTATTTGCCCAGTTATTTTCCACATTCACAAGTTTTCATTCCCTGTGTCTTTACTTCAAGTGCTCTCTGAAGCACAAAGAAAAAAGCAGTGAAAGGCAGTGAACACAACTGCCAGGAGCTGTGCCTTTCCAGCTTCCTGATGAAATCTTTTGAAAAACCTCAGCAGAATGGTCCCCAGAAAATCCTTTGCAAATGCTACTGGACTCCAAGCCTGCTGGGGTAGGCTGGAGGAGTTTAGTAAATGCCACAGGGATATGCAGTTTGGGAGGAACCAAACTCCCAGGCTCTGGATATCATCCTCAGCACTGCAGTGGTTTGATTAAATCCTGCCAAGCAAGATAATAACACCATGAATAGAGCTTCCTAATTTCATTTCCCAGCACCATGGAGCAGTTATATTTCCATACACAGGTGCAGGACCTTTGCTCACTGGCTTTAATAATCAGTAGAGATAAAGGCAGAGCTTATCCTGTGTGTCACTGAAAATTGAGGAGTTAAATTCAAGAGACACCAAATCCCTCTTACTGGTGTTTCTGCAGTGGCACAGAGAGCAGGCTGGTGGGCTCTGAGAATGATTGATGGTGCTGCTGACCAAATGGAGAATGGTGATTTATGGACAAGCCACTGTCCAAGCCATGCACGCTATTCTGGAGAAAAATAAATGGATTCAGTTTCAGACCTCTTGGAAGGTGCTGGCCAAAGGCTTTCATTAAGTTAGCCTCTTGGATGTGGGCTGTCAAAATATTTTAACATCTGCCTGTGACCTCCAAGCATTTTCCTTTCCCTTCACTGCCTGCTCCAGCCCCAGACCTCCCTTGCAGTCAAAACTGACAGTATTAGCCATTAGAATCACTCTTTGAATTAATTACCCAGAAATACACTTTCAAATCTTCCACTCCATGTAACAGCAAATTAAAGGGCAGCCTGGGTGGGGTTTTACACATCCTGCTCTGGCTGCCCCTTTCCAGCTAATGTGGCCATTAACACCCGGACTGCAGTACAGGCCTTTGCTCTCACTTCCCTGCCCCATGCTTCTGAGGAAAAAAAAAAGGAAAAAAAAAAGGAAAAAAAAAGGAAAAAAAAGGAAAAAAGAGCTTTTATTTACAAAACTTTTAAAGAAAATTCAACGTATTGATGGAAAGACTAGAGGGATGGTTAGGAGACAAAGGTCCCTGAAGTAGCAGTGCTTGGCCTCGTGTCTGGGTTGAGACCCTGGGATATTCCTGTAGTGGCTTGGCAGTTCAGCTTCCTCATTCTCCATTCCCCACTGCCCTGCAGCTCTGCTTTGACCAGCAAAAAGCATGTCAGGCTGGCACCCGGGCTGGGCAAGGGGGATTGCAAGGCCAGTGTGATGATCCCACGGCAGCACTGAGGCATCTCCTTCTCCTCCTTTCCTGCAAGGGGACACGCAGAGCACAAACACAGCTCGGACCATGGGCACTCCCCTGCTGATGACTGATGCTTGTTGCTCAAAGTCTGAGTGTCTCTAGAGAATAAACAGTAACACACCAAGCTTTGAACTTCTTCAAATTATTCCTGTCCCTTCGGCAAGCACATTTTTCTCAGATCATGTCTGCAGGTACTGATGATATGAGCCCCCAAAAATGTACACATATAGTGCCCAGGTGTGTGTGTGTGTATGCCATTTAATCTATCTTTCCCCCATTCTAAGGCTCAAAGAAGAAGCCTGGAATATAGCTTTCATCACTTCTGAAGCTTTAGGAAGTATTTTTCAGGTATTTAACTTTTTTAAGACAAGTGTTTAAAATTCAGACTCAGTTGAAAGCCTAATTTGTATAAAGAATTACCACAGAATTACCACAGTTTAATCCATACCCATTTCTGCCCACAAAATTGGCAAATATCCCTTCTAAGGCAAATAACCTGATGTGTTTCTCCTCTTGGTGAGCTGCTGAGATCGGTTGCACTCTGCTGATGGTTTAGATGCAAACATCCCCCTGCCTGAGAGCAGCAATTAGCTTTTTTCCAGTGGGTAACTCTCCCCCCACGCCCTGCCTGCCAGCCCCTGTTCCCTCACAGACCCAGTGAAGCCAGCAGCCCGTCTCTGTGTCAGCAAGGGGCTGCAGACAGCTGTCCCCAGGGCTGGAGAGGGACAGACAGGTACCTGCCAGCATGGGGTGGCCTCAGGGAGCCAGAGGAACCCTGTGGGAATGACACCTGCAGCTGCAGCAATGCAAGAGGAATAAATAAAGGGCGTTGTTTCTGCCAGTCCCAAGAGGTGATGTGATTGCTAGAAATGGTTAAAATAATTTTCACCCTCTTTCTTCTTCCCCACAGTCCCTTCACCCTTGATTTTTTGTCATTCCCAGGCAGCTTCATGCAAACACTCCCTCTGCAAACACTCCCTTATGCAGAGCAGGACCCCCTCAAGCAGGAAAAAAGAAATCACAGGGCTTGGGGAGAGAAGGGAAAAATAAATAAATAAAAGGGCTTGTTTATCTTTTTATTAATAGCCGAATAGTGTTCCCAAGGGGACAGGCCAACTGTAACTCTAATCCAGCCATGCAAAGCTTCATCTCTGACAGGTTTATGTTTCTTTTTCTCTCTTCTCTTTTGCAGGGTTAATTACTGGGAAAGAAAAGTGAGACGTTTAATTCTTGCCTCCTCAGATTTCCCCCTCCCTCCCCAGTGAACCACACAGAACCTGAGAGCTTTCCCTCAGACCACAGAGCCCAGGCTGGGCTGTCCCAGCTGCTGCCACATCCGTGTGGCCTCGGTGACACTCCCAGGCTGTACAGGGATGAGGACAGGGACAAATCCTCCACATTGCACAGCGAGCTGGTTACTGACAACAGGGGGTGGTTTTAATTCGTGTTTTTGGGAAGAAACATTCAGCTGGGTCAGTGACACCGCTCTGTCCTTACCCAGGGAAAATGAGCATAAACTACACACTGCCTGGCAGCAGGATGGCCTCCTGACATGTCTTGAAAGGGAAGCAGGAGGAGGTAGCTGTGATGGGCAGATAGGCTTTGAAACACATCCCAGGGAAGGAAACATTAGAGCTGTAGGTATTCATGTGAGAAGTGGCCCTGTCCTGCTGTATCTGCCATTGCAGTGCAGAGAGCTGGCCGGTTTAATGACACCATCCTGATTCGGGGCTGTGCACCAAGGACTTGCTCGCTATTCCCAGAGCCCTGCTACAGCAGAACCCTCCATGCTGAAGCTTCTGAAGTATATTTTGTGCTTGGGCTCTGGCCCGGAAACCAGAGACTTTTATTTTAGGATATGTGAGAGAGAATTTTCAAAGGCATATCTCATCAAAAGTCAAAGGGAACGAAGAACCTGACCTCCTTGTGTGCAGCTTGGCCTCTCTCCCCAAGCTGCTCTGGCTTCCCTTTCAGGACAGCAAAGCCTTATCCATCCTGCTTGGCAATTAATCCAGTTTGTAGCCATCAGGGGTTTTCTTGAAAAAAGCAATCCCAGTGGTCACCTGTGATGTCCAAGTCCACCTTTAACTGTGACACAGCTTGAAGCTGCAGCAAAATTGGTGTGGGAGAGACAAGGTCAGCATTGAGATGTGTCACAGCAGTTCTATTGATAAAATGAAGTATCAGTAATATTACCAGAGTCTTGCAGGCTCCTCCAACCCACCTTTCCACAGGTGATCAGTCTCATCACCAAACCCTGTGGCTTCCTGAGCAGGTTATCAGCATCTGACCTTCAGCACAACAGCAGATGGCAAGTGATTTTGTATGAGTATCCACAAATATGCAGTGTAAAGAACAATTTCCCAGAAATCATGGTGAAGGGAGAGAAAGGTCTGGTCTGAAGTGTTTTTTCTAAAGCTTCTAATGGAGGGAAGGAGAAAAACAAGAAATAATAAGTGTTTGGGTGGGAGAAGAGGAAGGGAAAACTGCCTTTTAGGGCCTGGGATACAGCACATCTCTGAAACTGCTGAGAGGGATGTAGCCATCTCTGCAAATCAAGATGAGCTGGCTGGCCAATGAAGCATGCCCGGCATTTTATTTCTCATATTGTTTGGAGATAGGGATTCAGCTGAGTGCATTCAGCAAATAAAGATCAAATAACCTGCTGTGAATAATGTTTTAAACCTGGGTTCCTATCAGGATCTAGTTATAAGCCCATATACTCTGTTGGATAAAAAATAAGTTACACATGGCTGGAGGCAGTATTACTTTCTAAGGAAGATGAAATCTGTTTTGAAATAGAAAATGTTTAGTGATTCCCCCTCCTCCTTTTATTTTTTTGGGAGAGCTAAAACACATAAAGCTGCCTGATGGAGAGGGTGGAGGAGGTTCCACCAATATTTCACCCACTGCCTGAGGGTCCAGAGCTAAGGATTTATGCTAAGAGAGGGGGTGATTCCCGGGAGGGGAGGCGAGGGGCAGCCCTCACTGCCAGCAGGGCTGGCTGTTCTGCCTGGAATCCAGCTAACCCCTGCTGCACTAAGCTCCTTAGTGTGCAGAGAAAGGAGCCCTTGAGGAGCTGATCCTTTCCCTGACCATGATAATCAACCCTTTGGCTGCCAGCCATGGGGGAACCATCAGCTGCTGCTGCTCCTCTCACCTGGACCAGCACAGGGCTCCCCAGCACTGGGGGCTCTGCAGATGCTTGGGCCAGGCTGGTGCTGGCTCTGAAAGGCACCGTGCTGCACAAACAGTCCAGGTGATTTTAGTGCAGTGCTGATGGAGAAAGGAGCCTTCCCAAAGGGCAGTGCAGCCCTTTCTCTTTCCCATCACTGCACGTGGAAAGACACACTGGAAATACAGAAAATGGCTACTGAAAGTTTTTATCATTATTTCAGAACTACTTTGACAGTGGCATTTCACTTGACCCTGTTGTTTTGCTTTCCCTTCTTTGTCCTTCACCTTTTCTCACATGAGTCAAAGCTTCTGGTTTTTAATGAGTCTCAAAGAATTGCAAAAAAATCTACATAAACCCTTAGTATTCTCTCTTCAGTAGTCCTTCAGCCAGACAGATGGTTGAAAATTTTCCCTCTAATCTGTTTTTTTTCTTTGAAAAAAAGACATGTTTATTGTGTGAAGTATCTGCTTCACAGCAAAAACTTCAATTATTCCTCAGAAAAACAAATATTAAAAAATGAAAACATTTTGACGGAAACCCTAAATACTTCAGCCAAAAAAAAAAAAAATCCAATCCCCAATGTGTGTGGTTTTGTCTCTATTAAAATACTTCGATTTGCAAATGCTGCCACACAGGGGATTTTGTCAGAGCAATTCTCTTCTTATTTCCCACCATGGACTGAATGCCCTAAATCTGCTGCTTCTTTGGTGGTGGGCATGGCAGAGGTGCTGGGGGCACTGCCTCCCCTCCTCAGGGAGGAAATCCTCAAAGAAGGAGCATGAGCAGGAGGTCTCACCTTCAAAGACAGGAAGAGCCTGGAGTGAGTCTGACTACTACGAGATACCAGAGGGACATTATTAATAAGAAATATCTCTGCTTGTGAATATGGTATTTCAGGGTTCCTATTGCCTTTAAAATACTGAATTTAGGAAAAAGCCATGCATTTGTCCTTTTGTTAATGACTTTAGTGGGGAGTTGCACATCCCTCGACCAGCTCTAGTCACCATGAGGGGTGGTTAAATCTTTATCAAGCCATCCACCTCAGGTGGGGCCTTTCCAAGGCAAGTCTGGAGATTCACACATGGTCAGCCAGGGTGTGTTTCCTTTTTTCCATGAGTCCAGGGTGTGTTTCCTTTTTTAACCCTGCCATGCTGCTCTGCACCAACTGAGCACTGACTCCTGGAGCATTAGGCTGGATGCTGAGGAGATGGGGAGGATATTCCTGCTCATAACAAAGTGCTCATATTTACTTATCCATTAAGATCAAACTGTTCTGCAGAGCATAAATGGAAAGATGGACAGTTTTCAAGTCTCCTGGCAAGAACATGGGGAGGAAAATGAGACACATTTCTTCACTGCCTCCAAACTGAGTGGGGGGAAGGAGAGAAGGGCTGCAGGTGCACCCAGCCCCACTAAGCCAGGTTTGTTCTGCCCACTCTCCAGGCTGACCAGCACACACTGCAGCACCATTGTGTGGAGCCCAAGCAGCTAAACAAAGCCAGGCTGTCAGCATGGTGTATTAGCTCTGGCCCAGTGCCATCCTGATGTGGTCATCCCATTTCTGGCCAGCTCAGCACCCCGGCAGTGCTTGCTTGTGTCTCCTTAGTGGACCCAAGGCACTCATCTTTCATGCCTCTCTCCTCTTCTCTCAGCCCACTAAGGCTTCATCTGCATATTTACAAGACAATCTGACTTTCCTGATTTACCACGAAAATAAATTTCATGATGAATTAAGGGAAGGTGTCTTGAAAATTTAAGAAGCCTCCAAGTATTTCTCCTGATGCAGCTCAGGCCTAAAATGTTCCTGTTGGGATAAGTGGAAATATATCCCCTGCTTCTTTCAGTCTGCAACTTAAAAAGCAACCCCCAATTTTCCAGCAACAGAGAGAGCTATGAGGCCCAGAGAAGTATCACGCTCTTGATTACAGCTTTGCTGTAAAACATTGTTCTGATGTGTCTGGAGACAAGATAATAGGCAGTGTTTTAGTTTAAAATAAGAGGCATTTCATGACCAAAGATCCCAGTGTGCAGAGACAGGGGAATATTGAAACTGTCTGTTGGTGCTCTCTAGATTTGCCTGTCTGGGTTGTACAGCCATTAAGTTTTCCCAAAGTCCCACTTTTGGAGAAACTGCACCACCAGCTCCTTGCAGTGGATCCAGAGAGTCAGTAGTGCCAGCTGAGAGAAACTTAAGTACATGGAGAAAGAAAGAACCTTTGTAGATCTGATCCTTGTGTTACTGAATAGAGTAGCTTTTTCTTGCTTTCTTCACCTTCTGCTGTGTTGAGCAGTTAGACATTGTAAATAATATTTTTTATTTGCATTTTATCTTCCCTGAGTTTGAGCTTAGTCTATTTTCAGCATGGGTGGTTTGATATTCAGGCACTTCTTACTGCAGTAATATAGTTGTTCTTAAAAGTATGGTGGTAGAATTATCTTTAAATATCCAACTTTCCTGTGAATTTCTGCAGATCACCCACAGCCTTGCAGAAAACATGATTTTAATGGCATAGTCTGAGATCTGGTGCTGCAGAGGTCTAGAGAAGATGTGTTTCCAAATGACCACTTAATGAAAGGGAAGGTTTTTCCTGTCATGGAAAGAATGTCTGATTGTACTGAGCTCCCGCCTAAACTCAGGAAAAGAGAACAGATTAAGAGGCCACTGTCAGTCTCTGAGGGCAGAAGTTGCCTCTCTAGGTGAATCAGCACCCTTGGAGACAGCAGAAAGCAGATCCAGTGGAAGTTTTGTATCACCAGCCTCAGCCAGAGCTGTTCCATCACCATTTGTATTGTGTTGGTTTTGCTGCATGGGGATCACTGAAACAGACCTTGAAATCTGCTAGCAACCAATTGCATTTGAACAGATCAGATTTAATAATGAACGTCTTCTGCTTTTCATTAGGGATGTGCAGCTTCCAGGCTTCCTGATATGAATCCAGAGGAGCTGGCAATAAAGGGAAACCAACAGCCCATGCATAATGGAGCTGGGTTTTATGCCAACACAGCTCTCTCTTTTGTCTGAAACCTTTGTGAGTGGATATAGAACTCCCAATTGTGTGGGATGGCAGGTTCTGTGCAAGGCTCAGGTCACTTCCCCTAGCATTTCCCATCTGACCAGTGTCAGCATCTGCAGTTCCAGTTCTTGGTGTTCCAACTCAGGGATCCACTTCAGTGTGTCTTCATCCACCTGAATTGCTCATTACACAATTTGCTTTCCTCTGACACAAACTTCTGCCCCTCTGGTTTGGACTCTGAACTCCTTTCAGAATGCTCCAGTGTGCCAAAAGTGCACTTTAACCTCACATCTGAGCTTTCCCCAGGGCTCTTCCATGACAATTCTTCTGCCTCTGCTCTGCTGGTACCTTGCTGTCTTTCAGAGTTGAGGTAAATATGATCACTTAGGATTTGGTATGAGGGGCAAGATCTTGACTTACTGACCTAGGGAGAAGTTGAAAAATATCTCATTCACTGCCTTCTGAAACAACCCACTTAAACTGACAGGTCTCCCAAGTATGTGTTTTCCAAGGAAAAGAAAATAAATCATGTGCTTTGTTTTGAACATGAAGTTTCATTCTCAGTTCAAATGACCATGGTTTAACACCTCACCCACAACTCAATGACTGTGATATTGTAGTTTCTTTCCTGTGAGTTTCCCCACAGACTTGACTTCCAAAGACTTCTATTCCTCCTCCCAGCTCAACTACAAGCACATCGTTGCCTGGTCTGGACAGACATCCCAGTCTAAAGGTCAGAAGTTGAGGCCTTTGCCCATCTCAGCTGCTTACTGGAGTGAGTGACCATTACCCTTCCATGGGCCATGCCTTCCTCCTCTCCACCAGAGAGTTCAGATCTTCTTTCCCAAGAGCTGGGGGAGTGATAGGAGGGCACAGCACCCAGCCAGCCACGGGGAGACCTGTGAGCCCATGGCAGGCAGCCAGACAGGGACAAGGAACATGTGCTTGGAAAGAGAGTCCTGGAACACCATGGAGAAAAACAAAGACACCTGTCTAGAAAAATGCTGAGCAACTCAGAATAGGAGCATCCTAAAAGGATTGTCTATCTTGGAGAGGAAAGCAAAAGTATAACTCTCTGTTTCTTCGTGCAAGGGGTTGGATTCATCTTACTTCTTCGAGGCAGATATTTCCATTTGAGCTGGGCACCCCAGGCTCCAATTATAGCCAAGGACAGACACAGGCAGTCAGCCTAATGTCTGTAATAGCATGAGATGAACTGCACTTTAAAAACCTATTATTCTTTCTAGCCTGTAAAATAAACCTATGATGAGTGGATTAGTTCTCCGAATAAGAATATGAAATTAATCCCATTCCTGATTTCTGGGCATCTCACTGCAGAATTCTCCACCCTCCTACAGTTTGATACTGGATTGGTCACAAAAAGACTCAACAGTTTCCACAAACTGGATCCTTGACTGCAGCTTCTGGAGTTTTTAACCAGCCCAGGCAGTGGGTGGTTTAAAATACCTGTGGATTAAGGTTATTTGAACATTTCCAGAGCTGTCAATCTTTTTTTTTTTTTTTTGTCTTTCCTGCAACAAACAACAAGCTAAGTTTCCTATGTCAGGTAATGCTAAACCATACCTCAATTTTATAAACTCTTTACATCTTGAGATACTGGTCATTATGGGTGAAAGTAATTGAGATGGGCTACTGGAGATTAATTTATTTCAGCCTAAGGTTTGTATCAGACCAAATACACGTTCCTCAGAAGCAGAGAAAGGAAGAGTGAGCCACACAGCACCTATCTTTGTCCTTGGTCCATGTGGCAAACCAGTTCTGGAATCAAATAATGCTTCTGGGGACATTTTTAAGTTCTGTGGACTTTTCTGACCACAGGAGTCTGCAGACCAGAGGCTGAAGTCCATCATTCCAGACTAACAGACATTTTTTCTCAGTGCCTTTGTCTTGACTGTGAGTAACCATAAACTGTACAAAATATCCCGAACACGGTCTTACTATTGCCTTGGCATCAGTTCTTCCTTTTTCTCATGAAAACATTGTTCTGGTGACATTTCTTCTATCATGGATGACTAATAAATGAGTCTTTCAACAGAAAGATTTGCAAAGGACAGGGGTCTTCGTTTCTCTCCTAGCTATGCCATAGAAATTCTTACTTATGCAGCATCCAAGTGCATGACTTTTCAAACTGTTATGTTTCTTTCACATTTCCATCTACTTCCAATGGCATTTCCCTTTCTCTGTGTGCAGCTGAGCCCCTGATCTGCTCCTGCCCCTGTGCTGCCACAAAGCTCCCACTCACCAGCCTTCACCACCCCGTCAGTCCTTCCCCACCAAAACCCAGCAGGACCCAGCCTGCAGCCATGGAGTTAATTGGAGGCAGCAACAATGCTGGAGTTAATTAATCCCACCAAGCCAACGGCAGGAACTTCCTGATTTCTCATTGCTGCTCTCAGCACGTCTGATGAGATGCTCCCACCAGGAAAGGACCTCATCCTGGCCACCAGTGCTGGGGAACTCACCCACTCCAGTGCAGAGCTGACATTTAAGCCTTGCCTCCTCTCTGCTCTCTCACACAGCTCCAAAGATGAAGGGCAGAAGGGCTTCATTAAACCTCACCCTGTAACAAACCATACACACCTCTCACAGCTGAGCCCCCGTGCCCCCAGTCTCACTGGCACTGTCAAGCCTCAGAACACTTCCCATTCCCAGGGAATTCACTCCTCCCACCTGAAAATCTCTAAGTGCACCGTGCCTGCTGGAAAGCCTGATGCTGATGCTGTCTGCATCCTCAACTGTCAGCAAGCTGCAAAACTTTGGTGCATTTGGAATTTAGCCACTGTGCATCTGTAAGCCCTGAGGATAATCTGTCCTTGCCGAGCTGCAGAGACTGGGAGGCTCTTCCTGTTAACCATCATCTCCTGAAACTGACTTTGCAAATCATATAAACCACCAAGAAAAGGTGCTGTATTTAAAACTTGGAGATGTGGAGTCAGGGCAGAGAAAGAAAAGTGCAAGAAAATTGTCACAGTGCTGCTCCCTGCTCCCTCCCACCTGTGTCCCAGCTTTGGGGCAATGGCAATGAAACTTTGCTCTGAATTACCCCTACCTCAGGTTCCTGAATCCAGTTTCATGCCATAAAAACTAGGCTTGGCCCCAGCTGTTTGTTCCAGATTTACGAAGTTTTCTTCACTGCACCTGCTTTCCAGCAGGTTTATTGCCAGCAGCTGCTAACAAGCACTGCTGGCTTGGTGACTCGCCACAATTCCTCTGTTTATTTGCTTGGGATTTTAGTAGGGTTGCCATGCTGTTGGCACTGAAAAATCTTGGTTCAACCAATTGGTTTGAGTCACTGGCAAGGAAGAATAGAGCAACGATGCATAAATTGTCTTGGAAAACAGAAATACCTAAGCTGGAAAAAATGAAATCTTTCAGTTTGTAACCCAGGCAAAGCATCGCTGTAAATTGCTGAAATCCAAGAAGAGCACTGGAGCCCGTTCATGTAGCCCCGTTAGTGAATTTAGGCTCTTTGGAAGGAGCCATTAACATTTGTTTAGTTATTTTCAAGCAGAAGTTGGCAATCTTTAATCTGTGAAATTTCCCATAATTTATTGACACTTACACATCTTTCTTTTCTGCAGAAACACTGCTGGTTTCAATTAGCGCAAATTAATCAATAGCAGGGGGGCCATGCTGAGTTCCAGTGAAAGGCAGGTGAGGAGCGCTGGCTGCATGTTAAACACAGAGATATGTAAAAGTGACAACTGGAGATGTGCTGTGGAGCTGAGCAGCAGGGCAGGAGCGGGGGGAGCTGCACAGCTCCAGGGCTGCAGCACAGCGTGTGCTGCGTGATGGAAACGCCTGCTTTTAATTATGGTTGCAAAACTTTATTAAATGTATGTGTGTGTGTGTGTTACAAGCCTCCCCTTGTGCCTGCTCCACAGATGATGAGAGATGTTCCAGCTCCTGCTTGCCACGGAGTGGGATCATTCAGGGTTTTCTTTATCTCAGGCTGGGTTTTGCTGGGTTTTGCTGGCTTTGTCAGCCAGAGAGGGCCTGTATCACTTACACCTGCACACAGTCAGTGGTGCAGGAATCTGCCTGGGGCTCTGTATGTGTCCCTGGTCCCAGCTTCCTCACACATCCCTGCTCCTCTGACCACTTCTGCAGGTACTGCCAGAAACAGATGCCCTGGGCCCTTGGGCATCCTGGTCCCCCAGAAAGCTGTGGAGTTCTGGCCATTTTCAAAGCACAGCCCTGATGCTCACTGCTGTAACTAAGGTGGTGGTCAGACCACAATCCTAGACCTGTCAGTGGAGACAATCAGGGAGAGGGAGAGGAAAATCAGTGGAGAAAGCATTTTTCAATTTAAAAGGCATAACTTGTTTGAATTAACACAGGGATTGTGTGCTTTTAGTTGGATAGTCAGATACAGCTTCTGATTTTCTGCTCTGGTTACAGAGCAATCTGATAGCTCTGAGCAGGACCAGCCTATCATAGAATCCCAAAAATGGTTTGAATTGGAAGGGATCTTACAGATCATCCAGCTCTAACCCTCCTGCTGTGTTTAGGGACACCTTCCACTAGACCAGCTTGCTCTAAGCCCATCTAACCTGGCCCTGAACACTTCCAGGTGTGGGCCATCTACATCTTTTCTGGGCTACCTGTTCCAGTGCCTCACCACCCCCACAGTAAATAATTTCTGCTTAATATCCAATCTAAATCTACTCTCTTTTAGTTGTTTTTTAAGCTTAAGTTACTCTTTTACTCCTTTTTTTTCCCCCCTCTCTGTGTTATGTGCAGGCAGGGCTTTCCCTTCTGCAGCTCTTCCAGCTCCTCTGTGCTGATGTATTTCTGAATGTCCCTACCAAGCCATCACAGCATCTGCAGCCTCAGCACAGACACCCTTAGACCTTGCCCACAGGGTGCTCTCACTGGATATGACAAGCCACACTGTTCCTGCTTTTTTCCCCCAAATCTGCAGGATCAAACCATGGCAAACTCACGTTCCTCTCTTTGTCTTTCTTCCTGCCATATCCCAGGCAGCAGCAGCAATAATCATTCCAGGATCAAAACCTACATTCTAATATCCAGCTTTGGTTGATGATGATGTATGAAGCAGAGAGAAAAGAGACAGCTTGATTTTCATAGGCTAGGTGTTGACCCTGCTGAGCTTAGTGTAGCATGAAACTAGTTTTGACTAGTAAACTGAATAAATATACCAGGGAAGCTGTAGAAGGGCAATATATATGCAACACTAAGGTGCCATTTTTACAAAATGACTTTGATTCATCAGAGGGCTAAGCTGATGCCCAGTGCATTAGAAATCCTGTGAACAGAAGCTCAGGGACATATTTAAATTCATCATCTGTTTGCAGGAAACAGCTTCTTCTTCTAGTTCAAAATGTGAAGCCATTTGGCAGAGCAGCTCAGGGCAAAGCCCATGGGACATGGTGCTGCCAGACAGCCCAAGGGATGCAGCAAGGAGGTGAACAAAGGCCTCCCTGCTGCACTGCCAGGTCTGCAGGAGCCAAGAGAGTCTCCTGCACAAAAATGTGGCAGAAGGAGCAAGAGCTGGTTTGTTAGCAGAAAAATTATGTGTCCTGTGAAATTCCATCTAGGTAGAAGCAGTAAAGTAAATGGTTGGGAACTGGTTTCTTTGCAGTAGAGGGCTTGACAGAAGGGTGATAAAAAGAAAAGTTATTTCAGCTCACAGAAGCTCTTCCCAGGCAGGGCCCCATGGTTCTGGCATGACCTTCAGTGCTCAGTGCTCTGGAAAGGGGCATGTCTTTCTGCATCTGCACCCCAGCATCACCTGTGACAGAGGACTAAAATGCTGACAGATTTCAGTTTCAGGTATGTCACAAAGCAAGAAGTATTTCTGGTTGAATCCAGAGAGATCTGAAACTGATCCTCAGCTTACCCAAACTCCAGGGTGGCTGTGCCCATGACTCCAGTGTGAGTCTGCCTCAAAGGGCAAGTCCTGCTCTTTGTTCCCCTGGAAGGGGTGCTGAGAAACACTCCTTATATTACCAGGATTTTGATGGATGCTCTATGAAAGAAGCACAGACTCAGCACACATCCTATTCAAAATACTTTTCACGCTGTATCCTCCTGGCAGGAGCCAAGCTGGCCAATCTCTGTGTGTGCTCCAAACTAGTCAGATATAATCCCAATCTGGCATAAGAGCCATGTGGTCATTTTAGCAGGAAGCTGCTCTTTCCCTAATGGATTCTAGCACGTCTTAACGAATTATGGGACATTTCCCTTTAATTCCTGCAGCAGCAGGCAGTAATAATGAAAAATTGCAGCTGTTGTCTTCATTTACACTCCAGTGCCTGATTGTGATTTTTTGGATTGCCCTTGAATAAATGGACTGGGAATTCTGCTGTCCAAGACCACAGCCCCTGCATGGTGAGGCTTCCCCTCACCAAGCTGGGTTAGTCTGGAGGTAAAGGAATCACCTTATTTGTGCACAACATTGCATATGCCTCCTCAAAATCAAAGAAAATCAGGGCTCTTACCATTGCTGTCCCATGGTAGGACAATAAATAGCTGGATTAAGGTCAGTGGATTTTGTGGACAAGAGGACACTCTCTATATATTTTTCCTTCTGGGCAACAATGGCTTTCATTGAGGAAAGAGCAAATATAATAAAGAAAACCTTCTCATATTGAAATACATTTTTCTATTAAATATAGAGGTCAAAGGAGAAAAAGTAAGAGAGGAAGAGATCTTGGCAAAGGTTTATTTAATATAAGCTACATTTATATTTTTTTTGAGTTACAGAGAATAAATTGAGCATTTTAATGTATTCCATAATGCTGCAGAAACATGACCTTGAAGTTAGCACAGAAATCTATTTCAGCTTTTATTTAGCAGCTGTGTAGCCTTTCAGAATATGAACTTTAATAGGAGTAGAGTTAACAACCAATTGTCTTCACTCAGGCATGATCATAATCTGATTCATGAACACATACTCTTCTCTATTGCTATTTGTTTAATTTTCCATCCTTTGAAATAAGTGCTCAAATCCCTATTCTGACTCCTAGATCAAGACTTAGGGCCCCTGTGTGTTTTATCTGTTTCTGTGAAAGAGAAGCACTTGGAAGAATAGAAGCACACTCCAATCACTCAGAGAGCTTTTGCTGCCCTGCAAAAACTTCCACAGTTCTTCCAAAACGGATCTATCTTGCAGTCATTTTAGAGAAAGTAAAATCTGATTTTTTTTTTTAATCTGGAATTCATTGAAATACGTTTCCAACTTCAAAGAGAGATTAAAAACATTGTTTCAAGTTGCAAAATTCACTAAAATGAGTAAATGAGTTTCTGTCTCTCTGTCTCTGTGTCTCTCTCCGTTTTTTTTTTTTTTTTTTTTTTTTAACGGGACGAAACAGGTATTTGGTTGACATATATTTTGGTAGGAAAACAAAGCTGTGATGGGATAAATCACACTGTGCAGAGTATGTTTTTGCCCAGCCCATGATATACCGGGAAAACAGCAGCCAGCTCTCATTAAAAACTCACTTAAGAAAAACAAGAACTTTGTAGCAGTAGATGAACAACTTGCAAAAACACAAAGAATGAAGAAACAGCAACAAGCGAGCCCTGTTCCAGTCTACTTGCTGGCTTCTTGATTGACAGGCTGGAGGAAAGAAGCAGCATCTCTTGATAGGAAACATTTCACTGCTGGGTTCCTTTTCTGCCTGCCTGTCTGGAGGCAAGTGATGGCTGAGCACAGAGCCCTGCACCTGCTCCATCAGGTGTTGTGTGCTCAGCATCACTGTTATCGCTTCTGAAAGCCCATCCAGAGGTCTCCTGCTCTGCCCCATCCCAACCCCATCCCTTGAGGCTCACGAGGTCTGATCAAAGAGGCTGCCCTCTCTTTCACCTGCCAGTCACCTCTGGTGAAGGCAAGGAAGGGGAGAGGAGGCAGAGGGGAGGAAGGAAGTCACAGTGAGTCGTGGAAATGAACAGAGAAGGAAAAAGTTATTCACCCAAAAAAGCGTACGCAGAGTGAGTGTGGCTGACAAACTGTCACTGCTGGTGTCCTTCACTTCCCTGGCTGTCATATGTAATTCATCAGAAGCAGAGAGAGGACTCAGAATCATAACAGGGTGGCATCTTCCATCACAAGAAACTCCGTTCTTCTAATTAACTTTCCCAGTGACCCGGAGACAAACACTCTGTGTGTGTGTACGGTGCGCAGAGAGAGCCGGAGAGGGGGATTGCACTCTGGTGTCTCCACGTTTACAGCACTGCTGTCTGATTGGTTTGTGGGGAGAGGGGGGATTAATTTGTGCCTCTAAAGCATGCATGGATAGTCTTTAAATTTGCTTCAAACAGAGGTTTCCTCTGCCTGTTGTGATCTGCCCTTGTCTGAAGGGAAACGTGCTTCCTGTGCAGCACAGCAAACAGCATGGAGGGTCCATCCAGATGATTCTGAAGGAGTTCTCTCAATCCCTTTGTGTGAAAAACAGATTTCTGGGCCTCTTCCATCTGTCATGGATGTTGACTCTACACTACTGTCACCAAACCCACCCCTCATCTTACAGACAGGCAGAGGGAGGACCAAAGCTGTGCTCCAAGGAGGACCGTGCCAAATCAGACCAAAGATTCAGCTCATGCCATCTCTTTTCTTAAACACTGGACAATAATAGATGTTTAGGAGTCATTCTTTAAAATGAGGTGGAAAAATAGATGTAATTTCTCAATTTCTTGGCCAGTAGTTTGTGGCTCAAGGAGTCCCATAGGTCTGGGGAAATGTGATGTTCTAACCTGCACAGGGATTGAGCTGGGGATGGGTCACAGCAATTCAGGTGCACAAAAACAAGGTTTAAAAAAGCTTCAAGGTTTCCAATATAAGATTGCAAGGCTTTAAAAAAGATATGCTAAAATATAGTCAGCCAACCATTGCAGAAAACCTGGTCTTGAAGAACTGATTTATTATTGATGCCATGAGATGAAATAATTTTTAATGTTCCTTTTGTAATTGAGCAGTAAGATCCTAATGGACTATAGCCAAGCTGGACCTAAATGTTAGAGCAAGCTATCCTGAAAGCAGTAACTGCCTGATGCAACAGCCTGGAAATCTTGGGGTGACTTGACATAAATTAACAAGTAGAGGTTTATAATGCATTAAATATGACAATTAATCTTACAGTCAGTGAAGCAGCTTCTCTGTGAGTTATTTTGATGTCAAATTACATTTTACTTTACTCTCCTCGAATCCCCTGGTCTCACTCAAGATGCAATAAATTTTATATTCACAACACCAATCAGTAGAGTAAAAACTGTTAAAGAGGAAGGTAAAAATGAAGTTGATTATTTAGAAAATAGCTGGCTACAGCAACCTTATATAATCTATGTCTCTCAAAATCAGTTATTACTTTAAGGAGGTAGAATTGTTGGCCACGCAGTGAAGCCTGTCCAGGCTGCAGGCTGTTTCCTAGGGCTGCAAACAATTCTCTGTGGAACCCACATGCCATAATGCCAGATAAAGCTCAGCCAACGGTGCTGCCTCTGCCATGAAGCACAAAGCCTTACCACAATTATTATGTTCAATTAGTTTTCCTGTCTAGTTTGAGCAATTACATCTGAGGACTTTTTTTTTTTTTTTTTTTTTAAATGAAATATGCTTACAATACATCCTTCCAATTTCTCATTACATGGATAAGATTATTTCTTAATACCATGTATGAGGAGATCAATGGCAAGCTAAGCACATTGCAGAGCCCACCATGTGTCTGGTAGGCACTTTAAGAATTTTATGAGGGCACCAACTTGTCATTTGACTGGTCATTTGCAAAAGATATATGAAATATAGTCAGGCAAGCAGAGGATGAAGTGTTGTTTATTGCAGAAAATTTGATGGGTCTTTCCATGGAGAAAGGTGTCAGAAGCAAGATGACCTTGGGGCTCATCAGTCCTGCTGAAAACAGGTAGATGAGATTAAAACAGTTGTCAGTATTTGGGCACATGCAGCTAGAAGTACTGGGAAGAGCCAGTAGGATCCAATCACTGGGAGCTGGGATCAACTGTAAAGATGGGTATAGTGGATAGAGTGTGAAGATGAAGAAGGTGTTCACATGAATTTGACTTTGGGGATTGACTGACACATGCTCAGTTGATTGGGAGTCACCATGACAGAGCCCTTGGTCCCCTGGCATGGAAGGTCCTGTCCTCCATCTCGAGCACTGGCCAATATTTCTGGAGGACCAGCATTCAGGTTCTAGAATCTAAATGCTCTTTTGAGTTCTCCAGGCTGTTTAATTCACTCAGCTAGAAATAATCCTGGTGTTCAGCAGGGCAGGATGTCTGCTGGGAGGTCATGGATTAATTTATTTAGTCTATAAATTAGGAAAAAATACCGGCCTCAAATGTAAGCAAGACAGATGCTGAGGAGAGGATTGCAAGCCAAAAACCATTAGCAGGAGCTTGCACACTGTGTGTGTGTGTATTAGCCCTGGGGTCAGCAGAGTGGGGGCCTGGAGCCTCCTGATCACTGATGTGAGATGAAAAAGCTCTTCAGCAAATGGGCCCTGATTTCACCTGCACTCAGCTACCAAGGGGGCTGTTTCTGAATGGCCAGGTGTGGCCTTCTGCCCCAAGCCTTGCCAACTTGCACATGGCTGAATGAATCTGCTAAAATGATCAGCTGGGAAATAGCTAATATCGTTAAATACCATTTAAGCTGTCATTTTTATGTGTAGAGTCAACACCCCTCATGATGAATGGGTCAGCTCTCACCTCAGGGAGTGATCATTGCAGGTGTGTTGCTGCCTTGGAAAAACATCAGGGTCCTGCTTTGCCCTGGCTTATATTTAAGCCTGCAGCACAGTTTATGTAAAGGCAAGATTGGGCCCTTAGGAACCATGCCTGTCATAAGGAGCATGAGAAAGAATAAAGGAAGAAGCGTGATGTCAGATTCTTGATTTTGCTGAAGTTTCAACACAGCACAAATTCCCAAAGCCCCAGGAAGGAGTGCTGAAATTTTCTTTAGCAGACTAATGATGTTTGAGGCTATTTTTCTTGTTGTAGACAACTGCACACCAATAGCAACAAAAAAAGAGCCTAATGAACCTGCAGAAACGTATGGCCCTAATGAAGATGAAAGCCTCTCTTGCAGCCACCTTGCCTAGAAACACACACAAAAAAGGAGAAAATTAAAAAAAAGAAAAGACAAGGTGCCAGCTGCTTGGAGAGATTTCAGATGCACAACTGGGTCTGCAAAAAGGAAGAAAGGAAGGAAAGGAAGAAAAAGCTTTTCCCCTGGGGTTCTTCTACAGGATCATTCTTCATTGCAGCTGAGTTTGCATTAAATGGCGCAGCTGGTTGGAGGAGGAAGGCTTCTGGGTGGAGGGAATACAGAGATATATATTTTTAATGGGCTCATAAGTTTCTGGAGAGAGAAATGAAGAGCTGTTAAGCTTCTTGAGCTGAATAGTTCTTCTGATTCCAAGAGCCGAGTGTTGCATTGCCTCTGGTGATTGTCAGCTCTCTGCGATCTTCACTCCATTTGTTATTTTATTTGTGTGAGAACAAACAGCCTATCCCCCGATAAGATTTACAACTAATGCTGAGGAGGAATTTACAGAAAATACCAAAACTTGTACTGTAAGGCTTGTTGGTTTTTACTGAGATCTATTCCAGGATACAAGACATTAGTTTACCAGCTTTCTCCTCTGGAAGCTGCCTTTGAGGCTCAATTTAATTTTTTTTCCTGGTGAAAGAAGTTTGTCTTTTATCTGCAGCCCCTTGTGATCTCTTGGAGTGGCAGGAAGTGCCAGGCATGGGGCTCACTGGCTGGGTTTTTGGGTAGGCAAGGCTGGACTGGCAGAAGATGCTGCCTGCCAGGTCTGAGGTGGGTTGGTGGAGCTGTGCTGCAGCCCCTGGCCCCATCCTCACCAGTGCCACAACACAGAGCTGGCATTTGAGAGAGTCAAGACTTTTTACACTCTGACAAAACATTGATTTGAAGACACATAAAAACCAGTTTCCTAATGAATATTGCTTTCCAATGCAGGGGAATAAAACCTACAAGCAGCAGACTTAAGTTCTGCCTTCAGCCCTTCTGTTAAAAGTCTCTGAATTTAAGAGCTGAGTTTGAGATGTTTTGTATGGGGTATATTTTGGAACAAGAAGAGCTCTTAAAAGGGATGATAATTTCTGCTCTGACTGTTCCTTGCATTGCAGTGGTGCCTTCAGATTTAATTGTCAGAGAGGGAGTGCATGTGCCAAGTACTGTCCAGACTCAAAGCAGCACAGCCCAGGAGGATAATGTACACCTTAGGAAAGAGCAGAAATGTCTGACTTGCTAACAACAATGAAAACATTTTTTCCAGGGAGTCTATCTGGAAGATATACAAACAGGAGGAGGAAATGGAAAGGACAAAGCTCCAATGCTTAAAGATGTTTCAAAGGCACAATTTGAGCTGCAAAGGGGAAAAGAATAAAGGAGGAGAGAAAAAGAAAAATAAATCCCTGTCTCACGGGGCTGCTGCTACAGAGTCATTCTTCATTGCTGCTGCTGATTCTGCATTAGAGGTGTAGCTGATTAAAGATTTGGTTTTGGGGAAGGTTAGGGGTGAGGTAATACATAGATATATATTTTTAATGGGCTTATAAGTTATTAGAAGGTGAAATGAAGGGCTGTTCAACTTCTGAACCAGAACCTTGAATGCTACAGACGTTTTACTAATTGCCTTTATGTCCTCAGTCTTTAGTCCTGTTATGATTTTTATTTGTGCACTGACCAGCAGGAGCTGTCCTCTGTTAAGATTTGTGACGAGTGTTTGTTGTTTGTCCCCTGCACAGACTGCACCACTGCTGATGACATCTATAAAACATTCTCTGGTTGGATACAGGTCACTTTGGCATGGAACTGAAGACATGTAACCACTCCCTACCACAGCACAATAAACTTTTCCACCTCTGGTTTGATGATTCAACAAATCCATTTAAGTTTCCAGCAGAGGACCAGGTATGTTTGGCTGCAATGATCTGGTGGGTGCTTGCTGTGATACTTCAGGTTTGCTCAAAACCTACTGATGGGCAGGCTGTGCACCTGATCCTGCAGGCATCCTAAAACCTAAGGAAACTTTACATTGCCCTCTCCAGCTGGTTACAGAGAAATAGAGCCCTGTTTCCAGACCAAGCTCAGTCCCTGAGACTGAGCTTAGTCTTAGGACCAAGGACTTAAAGCATTGGCTTGTGACCTGATCTGTGCCTGGAGTACATCACACCAGCATGTTCACTGCAATTCAAGCCTGTACAGCTACTTATCCTATCTGTGTCACATATTGTTGCTTGTTAAAGTTATATAGTTGGGGTAAACTACATCTTGTAGCTGCATATTTCTGTTTCTCTTAAGCAACAAGATGTTTCTAGCTAGGAGGGCTCATGTGCCAAAAATCCTCAGCTGCAGGTGTATTTTTGCATTAAATATAAGGAAAAAAGGGGGAAAAAAAAGACACAAAAGAAAAACAAAAAAAGAGATTATGTGTTTCTTCTTCTCGCCTGACTCAAGTGGTTTACTGAGATTTAAAATAAACAAAAATTGCTACACTGCCACCTCTTGCCCTCTTCCCTGGGAACCAGTCCTGGAGATGTGGAGTGTGGATAGAAGAATCATTAGAGTGTGATAAATAAACCTATCATGGGGATAACAGAAGTCCTGGGCTACACGTACCAGGTAGATAGAAGGAGAAAGAGGTCACACCAGTGAGGTGAAAGGGCAGTGTAGCATGCAGGTAGTGTTTAAAAAGGAATTAGTTAAACAAAACAAAACAGAAAAAAAACCCAGTGAAAATAATCCCAAGATGTGGACAACAGGAGAGAGGACAAGAAAATACATTTATTCAAAGCAAAAGTTATGGGGCTAATTACAATGAGCAAGGGTATGAGAAATGAAGGAGAAAGGCAAAAAAAAAAAAAAGCAAAAAAAATGAACCACAAAACCAAAACATGTTTTCAGGGAGAATCTTATCTGCATGGCTTCCTGAAGTCTGGCCAGCTTTGGTGAAATCCTGCTTTACTCTTCATTTTGCTAATTGAGATTGTGAAGATATTTGATTGCAAAACAGAACTTTTAGGCTATTGTTTTCTTTTTAAATGGAATCTTTTTAATGTTTTAATGAACAATAGGGACAGGAACACCTTGTTTTCATTACTTTTCCTTTCTTTTAACATTAGTAATGTACAACAAAGAGAAGAGAGATGAGATAGGATTGCTATTCTTAGTGCCTAATGCAGATGCTTGTGAATGCTGGAATAAAGATATGTGAGCTCAGATTTCTTTCCCTCATTTACACATTTCTCTTGATAGAAATTATAAATTCATCTTTGCCTCTGCCTGGATTCCTCTGTTTTTCATTTAATTTTCAATGAGTTAAGGGGTTTTTTTTGTGTTACTTCGTATTTCAGACCCAGCATCTCTGTTTCTATTGACTCTGACATTGCCTTCCTTTTGTGGGTCAGGATCATCACTGGGGCTCTGCTCAGTGGGTGCTTCAGGCTGTTCCTCCTGTGGTCACTCCTTCTCTTCCAGACCCTGGGTGTCAATTTGTGATGTTGTGGCTCACACCATCACTGCATCAGCAGCAAAAACCTGAAGCAATCAGCCTTGTCCACGAGAGGATGGAGCACGTGGTGATTTTAGAGTCTCAGAATGTGCTGCTGGTCCGTTCAAATGGGTCAGCAGCTCCACAAGCCTCTGCTGCAAGTGTTCACATTGCAAGGTCAGGGCATGTGTCACGACAGACTAGGACCAAATCCAAGCAAAAATGGATTAAACCAATGTCTGAGGCACTAAGTGGGCTTTGGATTAGGTCCAGAAGAAGACTGTGATATGGGGGTATTTCTCTGGGCAAGAAGGGGTGGCTTCCTTCTCCCCACCACATCATGCAAATTCATGGTGCATTGTGAATTTACTTTTATTTGCATCTCTTTGGGTAAAGTGGAGAGCTGAGTTTCAGGAAAATGGAAGTTTTGCTAACCACAAGCTTTCAGAGACCATTTTCACAGCATGTCAAAAAGGAGATCAGTTGGTCTTTAGGGCAGGAATATTTGTGAAGAGGTACCCAGAGCCATTTCAGAAATTAGTGCCTGCTCTTCAGCCTGTTTTTCAACTGAGTAGAGAGGCATAAGAAGTCCCCATGGATTTCTTTTGCCAAGTGCCTCTGAAATCCACTACACTTTGAATGAATATCACCATCTAGCACTGACTGCATGCTGCTCCCCCCAGGATGTGACCACTACCCTCTATTGTTACAAAGCCATGGGCAAAACACCGAAGAAAATGTCCTTCAAAGATTTGTTAATGAGTGGTTTTTGAGATTCACAGTATTTGGCTTTGTGGTTGCTAAGTCTCTGTGCTTAGAGGTTGCCATCATCTGCCCTAGATAGAACATGATTAATAAAGAACTTTTTTAATGTAATTTTTGCTGCTGACCTTAATTGCACAGGTCAGAAATGAAAGCAGCTCACCATATGCCAGACATTAAGGTCTTGAGCAATTCCCCAGCAAACGTTACACTCCCTGGATTGGATTGGAGCACAGCCAGTCTGCCCTCATTGAAACTTATAAATTGCCTTTATCTTGCTGGCAATGTAAAATTAAATTGGTATAAGGGATATTGCATTGTTGATGAAGATGTACAAGGCAGAGTTAACTCCAATACAGTGAACTTATCACGAGATATGAAAAATATCTTAATTGGCTCAGCACCTTCCTTGCAACGGCCTTGAAGAAACCCAGTGTTCCTGAAAACTGCAATAACATTAAATAGTCTTTGTTCATTCTCTTTGTGTGTTTGAATTGTACAGCTTTTCCTGTACTGCTCGTGAACAGTGGAGCACAGGATGTAGAGTGGTTTAGATGACGCTGTAGTGAGCTATGGCTGTATTTAACAAGTGTGATGTATTTATGGACTGCAATCCTTCCCTTGCTACAATTCCTCCCCCAGCTCTATTTCTGTCCAGTGTCCATAGAGAACTCCTTTTATCAAATTTTCTCATCTCTAGCTATAGTGACAATTGCATGATGTAAATGTAGGAGCAGCAGGGAATCATTGGCTAGAGTTGAAGTCTGGTGAACATTAACCCTTCTAGGTTCTCTTAACATTTAACCTCAAAATTTAGAAGTAAATGACAATGAAAATCCTTCCAGTCATTTTCTCTTTACATGAGCCCAATCAAAGAAATTAAAATCAGCCAAGATCTTTTGAGTCAGTGTGTCCTGCTTCCCTTGAGCCAGAGTCCTTGTGGTCTGTTACTTGTCTTTGAGAGAAGATTGGGAAGTTATTGTATTACTCACTTGTTACAATCCCTCTAGAATTATAACCACATTAATGTAATCGTGCCAAACTGAGGCAGACATTTTCCAGAGAGGGAGAGTGAGCAAGGCAGGGTTTTTCCTCTCAGGGGTTTATATTCCCAAACAGCACAGCTGCATAGAGACTGCTGAGCCCCAGAGCAGTGGGGCTGACTGTTCAGCTGGGAGGGACCACACAGCACACTAGAAAAGCCATCAGAAATCCCAAGGGTCTTTCCCACTCCTGTGATGGATGTGCATGTAGTGGTGGAATTGAGTTACTCACACAGAGGGGAGGGCATTGCCAGCAATTCCTTGCATGGCTGATCCCCAAACCAGAATTCTGTGTACCCTGCTATGAGCTGTGGGGCTGTGAACCCTGGGGTCTTTGTGGAAAAGGGCCCAGGCTTCTGACAGCCACACCTGCAAAGGGAAAAATAGGTTGGAGGAGTGAGAGAGAGACTGGACTGAGCTGTGCAACTCCATCAGTCAGCTGTCCTTGACCCTGGTGCTCTGTGTAACTGGCCAGACCTTCTGGGTGCCGGATGGCAGAATCATCAAGGGATTTATGCCCTCAGTGCCACACTCAGACACTTGCCCACTGTCCTTGACATGAGATCCAAGCTCTCATAAGGTGAAAGGGTGGCTGAATATTTCTCCCATGACCCTAGAGATGGTTTCAGCACTCAAAGACTGATGGAGCCTCCAGCAGTGAACCTGGAATGAGGTCAGTGCACTTTGCACACTCCTTCACTCTCATTTATATGGGTCAGTATGGACCATATTCAGTTTTGGAGGGTTCCCACAGGAGCCTTCTTGTGAGTTTGGGGCTATCTGAAAACTGGCAGCGCTCAAAGTGCCAACAGTAAGATCTGGAGCATGGTCAGGGGGAGGAGGGGGTACCCCACGAACCATCCATCTGGACACAGGAGGAATCAATACCTTGCAGCCCCTAGGTGTTAGGGTGACAAGCTCTAATAAATGCAGCAGATGGGGATCTGGTAGAGAGTCTTTAGTAGGCTGGCTGAGTGCCTGACAAACCACAGGGAGAAAATCACAGTATTAAAAGAAGCCCCACTCAGAAATGCACTGAAACACTGCCAGCAAAACATCCGACCAGCTCTCCAAAGGGCTTCCTGCACAGCAGAAGTCAAACCTGCTGCCTCCTGCGTCCCCTTCCTCCTTTTTTTTCCCAGCCCTGATGCCATGAAAGAGCCCTGGTGAGCATCTCACCAAGCATCCATCTCCCACTCTGCCTCTCCTCATGTTCTCCTAGACCCTGAGGGATGAACAAGCAGCATCCAGGTTGTACATGGGCCATGGCTGGAAGTTTTTAAAAAGACAGAGAGAGAGAGAAATATTTCAGCAGAACATATCTGTTAGCTGGCTTCTTCACCTAATTAGCTGTGGAAAAGTCACCAGATGGACACAGATTTTAATGATGGCTTCATTCAGAGTCTTGGAGGAGTGGGTTGGATATAAGAGATAATTATCTTGACTTTTAGATGTAAAAAGATTCTATTTTATTCTGCTTTTTCCCCTTCTAGTTCATTTTTAATGAAAGAGAGGAACAGTGAAATTCAAAACATCAAATAAAAAAAGGAAGGTTGACAATCCATCGTTTAATCTCTGCTTAGTGCCAGCCTGGAGTGACATTTCTAAGGATTGGTTTGATGGGAAGCTTGTTTGTTCATAAATTGCCACAAAATGGCATTCTGAGTTTAGCCAGGGACTTTCCCCCTCCCCCTGTGTGCTAGGAGGAAAGTTAAAGCTATATGATTAAATGCTACAGGGGATGGAAGTGAGTTTTCATGACACAGAAAGGAATATGGATAGGAAATGTCACTTTCACAGCTATTCTCCTTCCTACCCTCCATGCCCCTGGGTCCTACACCAAGAGGCATCAAGAAGAGATCATGAGAGCTTTATCCACTGGAGTATAGCTGCATCAGAAGGTGATAAAGACCTCAGAGGGGCTACTGGGACCCTCCTTTAGCACAGAGAGCACAGCCTGTGCCTGCAGGGCAGGAGAGCTTCCACTGCTGGTGAGTGGGTGAGAGAGGGTGGACAAAAAGGTGGCAAACAGAAGAGCTGGAAGAAACTGGGAGGTGACAGAGGACAACTCCTCCTCGTCGTGCTGGGGAAAAATTCATTTCTCTACAAGCCTCCTCCAGCCTGCTTCCATCTGGCTGTGGAAAGGGAAAAGTCCATGAGCAGCCCAGAGCACTGAGCAGCTGCAGGCATGAGGAGAGAGCTTGCAGGAGTTAGGATTAAAGAAAAGTGAGGTTTACCAAATCAGCAGCATCCCAGTGAGAATGTGCTATAAATGAATGCTATGCTCAGGTCTGGGCAATGCTCTGAGTAACATCCACAGTGTGCCTTTGATCATATTGATCTGGGTCCAGTTGGAGTCTTACAGCTGGGGGCTGGAAGTGGATTTCAATTCAAACCTTATCAGCAGCGCAGACATTTAGACCTGAAAAGGATGGAGGCTCATCCACATCTCAGGGACCAGCCTTTTCTGTGCCCTGATCTGATTTTGAGGGGAATCTGGGTTTTTTTGCCAGTCTCTCCCATCTCCATCAGTGCTCCCCAAACATTTGATGGAAAAGGAAGAAAACAAACTAGATTCAAAATATAACAAATTGCCACTTTTCTTTTGAAACTACTCTGATGGCTGAGAACTTGCAGTATATGGCTATGAAATTTGGCCATTGTCATTCAAACTGAGTGCAGTCTCTAGGGACAAGCTTTGCTTTCCTGTATCATAGTGAAGGGCCTGATAGTAGAGCACACTGAGGGGAATGCAGTATATACAAAAGAATAGAGAAACAAGACAAAAAAGCCTTCCATTTCTGAGAGCTTATGCAGGCATCTGGATAAGTGGATCCTGTTATCCATGATTGAAATAACTGAGACCTCTGAAGTCCAGAAAATGAGGAAACCACTTGAGAACAACACTGTTGGAGAGGCTTTAGCATTCACTCTGCCAGGGTAGCCCATGAGACCAGTCTTTCACACAGTGCTCCAGCTCTCTCTGTGCAGCTGCTGTGCAGAAGAAAATTTGCAGAAATAGAAGTTGATGAGAAAATTCAAAGTAGGTCATTCAGAGCTCTTGCAATGCCTCCCTTTCCAATCACATTTTCAGCAAAGAAGGAAACGATAAATGGGAAAACATTTATTGTTATTGTTACTATTATTGTTGTTGCCATTATTTTACCATAATTTTCCTAAATTGAAATCAGTCTTGTGCAGATTATGGCTTTGTGAAATATTCAGGTGTAAAGTCTAAAGTCTTTTCCCAAGACTTTGCAGTAACTTCAGCTGACAGCCTTCCCAGCCTGAGAGGAAAGGTCTTGGGACAAAGTCCTGTGTCCATAGGAAAAAGTGTCACAACCCCTCAGCACTAGTGTGAATCACAAGAGAGGTCCTGGACCAGCTGTGGCTGTAACTATACTGATATATATGAACTATGTGAACTATATATAAGAACTATGAACTATATTGAGAGGTAAATGTAGATATGGCTATATCTATATACTCTTGTATATAAAGCTGTTGGGTGGGTGCTAGAAGGTATTATTGTTGCTTTAGAGTATACAAGAAAGGTGGGATAAGAATAAAAGCTTACCCCGTAACCAAAATTACGTTAAGGTGTAATTAGGGATAAGAGTAGAATCGATCAGTTTGGAGCTAAGCAAGGAACCTTGGGCTTGTAGAGTTTATCCAATAAAAAATGCCAAATTAACCCCCTGAGCTGGTAGCCTCGGTGTGCCTTCCACAGAATGCCTGGCCCTTTCACCAGAGGATTCTTTCCAGGTGATTTACTGAGGACCTTGTTTAACATGAGATCAGACAACATTTCCAAACCCATTAAATTGTTTTTGGCTTAGCAATGTGGCTAGATTTTTCATTCTAGTTTTCCTAGGGGCATTATTAAAGTGTGAAGCTGCTTTCTGTGTTTCAGATAGAAGTAAGTGTGGTATTCATCATTTTGAGCTGCTGGTATTGAGCAGCTGCCTTTATTTTTGGTGCACCCTGGAATTTCAGCTTGTTTCTGTATTTAACTATCTGATTAAAAATATGTAGAAAAGTCTCCGTGTTGCAAAGCCATTCAATAGTTGGAGAGAATCTTAAGAAGAAAAAAAAGTCCACTACAGAACATACTTCAAGCTTTAGAAAAGGGAAATGCTCAGAGATTAGTATGGGGTCTTTTCTGCTGAGCACTGAGGATTGTTTGGATGAATTCCTTGAACTATCAATACAGCCAGAGGAACTGGATGCGCTGAGACCTTCCCTAGCAGTGCCCAGGCTCTTACAGGAGCTGATCACACATTAGAAATGCCATGGGCAGGCCAGGGTGACCAAATCGTCATGAGGTTAAAGCTATATCATTACTGATGTCACTTAGAGCAGGTGATGACCTGAGTACTTTCTTGTTTTAGCTGTGCTCTAATAATGCTCTTTTTTTTCCTCCCATTGCCTATTTATTTACGTAGAGTGAGGCCATCAGAGTGACAAGTTAAGTTAATGAGATGGCTCATCATTTCCTCTTTTTGTAATTTTAATTCAGCAGATTGTTGCCTTGCATCTGTATGTCTGTCGATGCGTCTCACACTCCTCTGACACATCACCTTTCCAGGGCTATAATTTTTCATCTAAGATTATGGACAGGCATTTGGAAAGTGGCCTCAACCAGTGAAGCGAGGCAATTTTGGATCATTTTTATGAACCAAAGAGTAGAGTGATGCATAAAATATATGTCAAATTAGAACCAGTGCTTCACTGTAAGAATGACACCAATTAATGGGTTCTGTGGGTTTGGGTTTAATAGAGCAGAAGATTTACCAGCCTTTAAAAGCTTAATACCGACACTGGTTTTTTGGGTGAAATAATTTGTCAATGGCTTAGAGCTTCCTGACTTCCTTGGTCCTTTGCAAACAGCACAGAGACTGACAGTGCTATGGTGCTCCTTGCTAAAAGTTTCTCAATGTTTTTCATGGATGGAGCTTGAGTGAACAGCAGGATGCATTTTATATAGGGAATATGAAGAAATAAAATCAACACAGATAAGAATCTCTCTCTGCAGCTGTGACTGGCTCTCAGCAGCATCAGTGGTGGGATGAATGCCAGGTTATTTGGCTGGCTTTGTCAAGTGTCTCCTCCTCTTCCTCTATTCAGAAATCTTTTCTTCCAGGTTACCTGCCCTTGGTCTTCATAGTTTAAGATGAGACACAACCATCAATCTTAGTGCAGAACTACCACAGGATCACAGAATGGCTTGGGTGGGAAGGGACCTTAAAGACAACCTAGTTCCTTGCCCCTGCCATGGGCAGGGACATCTTCCACTAGACCAGTTTGCTCAAAGCCCCCTCCAACCTGGCCTTGAGCACTTTCATCTCACATGAAACAGGGAAACTGAACTGATGGTCCAGAACTAGTGGGTTTTCTTGTGGGAACCCTATAAAATCTGATGGGCTTTGAGTTAGAAACCATCACATCCACAGGTAGATTCTTCAGCTCGCCATGACTTTGACTTGTCAACAGGGAAAGAGGTTATGCCCACGTGGCACAGGATTTATTCAAATTTAATCAAAAAATCTTTTTCCTTGGGTGTATTCAATGCTAAGAATGACTTACAGTGAGTCCATGAATATGTCTTTAAAATTACCAAGACAATGAGCTTAAAAAATTATCATGTGTTCTTTAATCCTCATAAACAAAGGGATTTGCCATGCAAGATTATTTTAAGAGCATTCTTAAATGATTCCTTATTCCTTAACCACATTTTGTTTGTGAAAAGGCATGACTATGTGGTTTCTCAGATAATATTATTCCAACATAAGAATGCAAAGTACTTCTTTTTTTTTAAAAAAAAAAGCAAACAAGCAAATGGAATGTAAATAAAGGAGAAACACAAAATATTTGGATTTCTGAAGTTCCTCCAGGGTTATCTTATGTATTTTAGAATGGTTTACATTTCCCTTGCAAAATTTCCCTTGCATACAAAGAAAAGAGAGAATTTTCAAGGATCTGAGGCTACATAAGAGTTTGAGCAAAGAAAATCATGGTCATGAAAACGCTGTTTGTGTTTTGCAGTGACATACAACTTGAGAAGAGCCTTTCTTGGATCTTTCCTTCAAGTGAGAGCTCTCATTACCATACCACTTCCACACCAGCTATCACAGAAAAGATCAAATGCTAATTCAGGCCATAGGAAAAGGTTATTCAAGTTATTCAAGGGGTCACTAAAGGTAGAAATTTACAACACTCGATCAAGAGATAATGCAGGGTGTTTGCTTAGCCAATGAACTTTGTTTACAGCAGATTCTAAAAAACTTTACCCAGGCTGTCTTTGCTAGCAAGATGTTTAGATGCAAAGAGAGAAGAACTTAAAGTATCTCTGAATCTCCTCTTTTACCCAGGAGAGGCCTTTGGGGAAGATGAATCTGATTGAATTTCATACCTATATTTGTATAAGCCCCACTGATGGGTATGAGAACCATGTCTCCTCTCAAGAGGACTTGAGAGCTGTATATCATGTTCTACATTGTGTTCCTCAAAGAACTGTAGAAAATCAGAGTTATAATCTAACAAATTTGAGAAGATGTCTCCTGAAGGGGTAAATTACCATGCAGAATGTGTTCTTTTATTGTAAAGCTGTAATCTTATTTTACTGTTCTACTAATGTTACAGTGAGCAGTGACTGGGGCAGCGCCGAGGAACATAATAATTGTTGTTTGTTATAGCAATATTTAATATATTTCATTAATACAGAGATGTTTTCACTGAGGACAGTGGAAATTCTGTTGCAGGGCAGGATAAGAAGACATACCTATGCTTTGCTAAAATATACACCAATATAATATAATATATATATATATATACATATATATATATTATATATATACACATAATATAAATATACAACAATATAATAAAATATACACCAACCTTCTTGATTTTTCCAAATCAGCCTTGATCCCAACTATTGGTTGATCTCCTTAGTAATCAAAGAGGACTGTGTAATGTTCTCTCAAAGGCTGGCTCTTGAGTGGGCTGAAATGCAGATAACTAAAGCAGAAAAGGAAGGTTGACTTTTTGAGGAGCAGGTGGCAAGAAGCCTTTCAGTGAGGCTGATGGGCCCAGTGGGCAGGGTTTGATGTTGAAGGATAAGGATAAGGGTGCCCTTGAGAGCTGCCTGGTGTACCACCAGTGGTCCTTCCATTTCACTTCATCTCCTGATGAGCAGGTTGCTCTCAGGGAAGCTCACTCTGTGCCTGCTCTGCAGGAACGAGGGTGCTCATGAATCGTTCCTGCACTGCTCTTTGTGCTTTCTCCTAAAGCCCTGCTCAGGCTGAAATTCCCAAGACCAATCCTACTTGCTGATCACCCGAGAAATGAAATAGGGAATGGAAAAGCACCAAGGGATGGGGCCAGCTTGGCCAGGCCATCAACCCCACAGGTCAGCTCTTTCTTCCAGCAACTCTAGCTCTGCTCCAGCAGCTTTGCCATAGAGGAGGTCTTGCTGTAACAGACCTCCTGCAGCTGTGGCACTGTCACTGTCCAGACTTTCCAGCCCTCTCCATCTGTCCACCTGTTCTTTCCTTTCCCCATGGACATCAGAGCTTGGATTAAGAATTGCTGGGCTGGGAGAGTATTCTGCTTGTGCGAAGAGGATGCTGGATGGGTTGAGAGCAGCCTATCCATTCCCTTTGAAGGAATATCAGGGTTGTTGGAAAAGTGGTGGCATCAGTGGTTGTGCCCACATAAATACAGTGGAAGGAAGAAATAGCACTGGCACCTTGCAAGAAGTGGTGATGCCGGAATGAACAGCAAGTACTCTTAATAATGACAGCCACCTGTTTCATTAGCCATAGCTTCAAACAGAAAGGATGTGGCTTGCAAATCACCATGCAAAGCAGGCTGGCAAGGACCAGATAGGGGCTGGGAGTTGCCAAAGGCTCTGATACAGCTGAAGCAACAGATGTATTGCACCAAAGAGTGCCAGGAAGGGAACAAATGGCCATGGCTGCACTTTGCCTTGGGCAAAGCAGAACAGTGACACTGCCATTTGGCAATATTTTGGCCAGCTCTTTATATGGGTAGTTGACCTTGATTTGCAAGGCTGATACTTTTAGTGTCCTCCAGTTGGCACTTGCTGTATTAGCGACCTAAAGACATGTCAGCATGAAACCTGGACATAAAAATTTATCCCAGCCTAATTCATGGAAGGGACAGGAACTTATGGTGCACTTGCATAAATTGCATCTCATTGCTTTTTATAGCTTATATATACACTATAAATTTTGCAAGAAGAGAGAGAAAGGGAGCTAAATAAGATTGAATACATGCAGAAAGAGAAGCTCCTTTTCCTTCTAGTTTCCAGAAAAGCAGTTGCTTCCCTTTGTCTGGAGGTGTGAGCTGTAAGGATGAGCAGTGGATGAATTTCAAAAAATTCAAAGCCTTGGCTTGACTCAAATATGGCACCCTCAGCTGAATTGGCCAAGAACACAGGCAGAAGCCAGGCTGGCTCAATATTGAACACCCCTGGAGCTCAGCTCTTAGTGAATGTGAACCGAGTGTTGAAGGAATGTAGGATGAGACTTGACTGAACCTCTGCCAAGATCCATCAAAGGCAGAGATTTGAAGAAGGATAGCCCTTTGAGATTAAGAAGAGCTAGGCTGTGTTTCTGGCTCTGTCTCTTACTCCTGGGTGACCCTGGGCAAGGCATTTAATCATGCAAAAAGGAATACCAGCTGTATCCTCATTTTACAGGGCTGCAGGGGTGTTGAAAGGACAGATTAATTAAAGTTTAGGAGAGACTCAAAGAGAACAATGACAAGTCCTACATAAATAGCCTGTTGCTAGAGCTAATGGGAAATGCAAGCTGCAACCCCATGTGAATTTCTGACATTGCAACATTTGGTTACGAGCAGGTTGATGCAAAATAGACAACTTTGGCAAAATAATCAGGTCACTAATTTCTATTAGGAAGTATCAGCATGTTTCATTTTGGCTTATTTCGGGTACTTTCTGGCTTTTGAACTCCTTTTCCCAACACAATCTATCATACCAGGCTCTCAGGATGCCTTGTGGCACTGTAGTCAGAGGAGAAATTCTATCTCATCCTGACAGAGGTAATTTGGCTCTGTACTTCTGTAATAATATGCAAATCTCCCTAACACCATCTTTTTCAAATCACTACAGAAGTTCAGGCAAGAATCTGCTGCTTGTGAGATCAATCTAAAATTCAGATTTGTTTCAGCAGATCATAATATTTGAGTTGATGTCCACCACCCTATCTCCTACAGGTTTTTCACTCTGAGTTTCCCATCTCAGAAAAATCAATGTATATTTAAGGATGGATTTTTTTGGAAACCATATGTTCCTGCTACAAGAACACATTGCTATCTTTTTGCTTGTTGGCTATATCTGGTATTTAGTGACTTCTTCCATTTTCCAATTCAGGCTAAAGCCCTTTGTGTTGTTCTATGAGTATACTAGAGCAGAAAATCATAGAACTCCTTATAAACTTAAGCTGATTTATAATGCACATAAAAGGTGAAACAGGAGAGAGTTTCTGCTTTTCACCATAAAGCAGGCAAAAACTGTTAATTCAGCCAAATATTCCACAGTCTCTGTAAATAAATCCAAATCCCTCAATATAAAATGAAATGGATAGGTTGTTAATCCATTAGAAATAAAATAATTATCTTTTTTTTTGTTGTATCCTTGACAGAAGTCTAAGGTTAGATAGATGCATGTGAATAGTGTTGTAGGAAGTATTTTGCTCATCTCTATGCAAATAGGTTGGGTAAAGTGTGGTTAAAAAAATGTACAAAGAAAAATAAAAGAGATTTGTAGGAAGATCAGGAAAGCAATGTTTCACATGGGGAAAAAAAGGATTTTGTTTTACATTTGACAGTGACTTACAAAGTACTCCTTACTTTGCCATAATAAAATTACTCAATATCCTAGCCCCCCCCAAAAAAAATTAAAATAATTTTTCAAAGGTAATTTACTATCCCATAAAACAACAACAACAACAAAAAAGCCCTAACAAAATCACATTGTTAGGACTTTCTTGGGGAAAAAATGATTTTTGTTTGGACTGTCATCAAAATGTATAATTTCAGGGAAATTGTAACATGAGAAATCAAAGGACTGGAAGTTTTGAGTAAAAGGAAATTTATGAAATTTTTCATGCAGTGTCACTGAGTCCCTGTGAGCTGCTCATTTCCTCATCTGAGGAATTCAGACGAGTTCCCTGTGACAAAGCAGCAGGTTTTGGAGCTGCTGTGTTTATTGAGTTAACCTCTGCTGCATATTGTGGCAGAAAAGGTGCTCTTTGTGGGAGAAGTGTGCTAAATTTTGTGTGTGCTACCTGCATCACTCTTGAGAAGGGTTGGGCAGAGCTGGTAAAATTCCCAGAGCCAAAGCAAATCTGTTTTTATGATATTTCTTGATGTTTGATGATTTAATCACATATGGATCAGTGTCTGTGTATGTGTGCATTACAGGTAGGTTCTCAAGGATCCTCTTTCCCTCGGTTCCCCCCTAGCACACCAGGCATGTGAAGGTGCATTTCAGCACTCCTGGCTGGGTGCAGACTCCTGTGGTTTTGGAGAAGGATTTCCTGTGTGGCTGCTGGGGACAGGAGCACAGAACCACACCCAGCTGATCCCTGCCAGACATGCTCTCACTTCAGTCAGACTTTTAGACCAAAAGGGGCAAACAAGCCTCTTTTTGCTGGAGGTGATGGTGAAATTCATGCTGAGTTTAATATGACTGAATTTTTACCCTGCAAAAGTTTTAGGGATTACAATCTCTTCCTGCATGTATCAATTTTTTCCCCACTAAAACTCTTAAGCCAGATTTCTCCTGTGAGGCCACTGGCTCTTACATTAGACTCCTTTGGAATCATAATCTCCAAATCCTATTCTGACTCCAGACAGCATCTCATTTTTTGGCTGAGGATTGAGGGAAGCCTCCTTCTCCCCATATGCAGGGACACAGGGATCCTTTCATGGCTTCTGCTAAACTGTGCTGCTCCCAAGGCAAGAGACAGCAGCGTTATTTACAGGCTCCAAGTGATAAGGTGAGCCAATAGAGATCACAGTGGATTTTTGTTTACTGGACCAACAAACAGACCCTGGTAACAAACTCCCAGCATGGTGGGAATATTTGGTGGCCCCCCACCTTCACCTGCACGTATGGCAATCCTGCCACAAAGGCACAGCCTGGAAGACAGAAATGAGGAGAGAGCCCGTCCTCCCCCTGTGCCTGTGCCATAACTGATCTTGGTGCTGCTGCTGATTATCACATCTGTGCCTCCACAGCTGATGCTCGGCTTCTCCACCTCCACCCAGCTTCCCCCCTTCCCAGCCCAAACTCATCAGGAGAGGGTAGGGAAGGTGCTTGAAAATTCCCTTTGAAATCTTGCCTGTGAGGCATGGATTTATCAAAGCAAAGAAGTTGTGTGTGTGAGCACCTGCCCTGCCATCACATCAAAGGAAAGAACAAGGAGTTTCAAAGGGATGCCCTTGCTCCCCCTTCCCCATTTCTTGGTGCACACACGTGTGAACACACAGGCACACACGTATTTCCCTGCCTTTAGAAACCATGGAGCTTCTGCTGGGGCTGCTCCTTAAACTCAGCACTGATGGAGAGATTCACAATCCCTCACCACAGACACAGCATTCAGGGATTAACCAGCTAAAGAACTGCATCAGTTCCTGCCCTGAACCCAGAGACAGATGCAGCTGAACCAGTGGCTCAGAAATGGCTCCTTAAAAGGTCAGGATTACCTACAAAAGCACATCAGATCCCTTGCCAAAAGACAAGAGGGTGTTGTCTTTAGTACAGGTGACAGCTGATAAAACAGCCTTTCCCATGTGCTCAATAAAAGCAACAGGCTCAGAGCCCCTCTCAACACTTTTATCCTGGCTGTCAGTTATGAAGCCTCCTGGTACCAATAAGACACAAGTCAGGACAAAGATTGCCCTGGTTCCTGAAGGGTGGGGCAGTGGCATATGCAGTGAAGTGACGTGAAGCTGCAGTGATGGAACAAACACACGGCAGAGTGAGGAGCAGAGCTCCAGTCTGAGTTTCACACTCAGAGAGACAGAGATGTCTGGCCTAATTTATGGGCTCCCGTTCTCTCCATAGTTGGGATGAGGTGAACTCTGGGCTCAGCTCTTCTAGAGGGTGATTTGGCCCTGTTGTTTCATGGGTGATGACTGATGCATCTGCAGATATTTAGACAGAGCAGGGATGGAAAGCAGCAGCCAGCATGGCTACAGCTGCAACTGCCACAAGACAGGGGCCAGGACCTTCTTTGGTCCTGGTCCTTGTGCTGTGGCCTCTTGCTGCTGCTTGCTCTGTTCTATGACCTTTTCAAAGTTTTACACTTGGCTCATTAACTGGACATGGTGAAGTGGCTCTGGAACTGGTTTAAGGTAGAAAATAATTTTTTGTGCCAATCTGCACACAGAGATCAGGATGAGAGTTTCAATTTCAGAGCAATGAGTACATTTTCTTGAGGATGCAATGGTTTCATTCTCTCCAGGGTTCATCATCACATCTTATTCAGTTTCTACCACACCCATTATCTTAAAAAGACACATATCTGGGAATGCTCCTCTTCTCCTCAACCCTCATTTTTCTTCCCAGGCATGGTCATCATCCCTTGAACTTCAAGCACTTCTCCTCAGACCTCAGTTTCCTAACTAAGATTATTTATTGATAGCCTCTTTCTTTTCTTTTTTCTTTTTATTTCCCTTTTGGCTCCATGGCTCATCAATTAACTGGAGAGGGTATTGATCAGTAATTGTGTCAGGTTTCCCAGAGGTTTCTGGGAAATGCAGCTGCTGCTGCTGCTTCAGATGATTGCATATGCTCTGTCTTTGATTCACAGAGCACAGCCAGGGAGTATTCTCACTCAATGTGACTTAAACGAGCAATGAGCTCACAATTTACCCTTAGGAGGGTATTATTTGCAGCTCTTGCTAGATGGGTGTTTGACATTAAAAAGAAAACAGAAGAAGCCAGAGCCTAACAATTAATTCCCACTGAGCCAAATGGAAACTTTAAATTGGGGGTCTATGGCAGCCTGACATACATTAACTTACAGCACTAAGCCACCTGGCTGGAAGGATATTTGTGCCTGGCAAACTAAACTTACAGTAGTAACATGATTTGTACCACAGTCCAATTTTACCCTTCTCCTTCTAAAGGATCAGTAAATTAAGTTGATGTTGGTGGCAGTCTGTGCTGTAATACTGCTTCTGTAATCCCTACTGGGTCTCCCACTGCTAGCACAGATCCTAAATTTGGAAATTATTTGCTTAAAGAGATCAGCTATTGATTAATAAGGGATTTTCGGTTTTTTTTCTGAGACTTCATCTGCTTCTCTACATGAGGGATAATTCTGCCCTGGTAAGCCTGTAATTCCCAAGCCTGGGATTGTGTTGGCATTCTCAATGTGTCCATGTGCAGGTGCTCACCTCTTTTCCATGCCAAAGCCCTACTGATTTCAGTTGAGGAGAAAACAACATGACATTGCCTTTGATTCTGGGACGATTCATGTGGACCACAATGTGCCTCTGGCATCAAAGACTCAGTATCCATCTCCCTGGCAAATGTCAGAGGGTGTTCAAAAACAGCTAAAGGTGGGGGAGGATGCAAACTCATCCATCCACAAGTAGCCTGGGAAAGAGCTGCTTTATACATCTGAATATGGCAGATCTTTCAGCTGTGGCTCCTTTGCACTGTGTGGTGATTAAGCTGCCTCTTGCTCACTGCTATGTCAAGGAGTGCAGCTGGGTGTTGTGCTGAGCCCCTCAGCAGTGCTCCAGGGAGGGCTGGACCCCCCAGACCATCACAGGAGGTCTGGGACATTGCAGTCATGATGGCTCATTGATAAAATAGTCCATTCCTCTAGACAGTCTCCAGTTCCTGCTGTCTCTGGGTAGAAGGTGATGTGATGTTGCAGAAGGGGGCTGAGGAGAAGAGGCATTTTTTTGAGTGCCAGTACTTTGGCATGTAGAGGAGGAATTGCTCTGTGTCTTCCTATGCACCCTTTTTTCTGCCAATGGGAGAGCTTTTGGAAATGTCTCCTCACTCATGTTCTTCACTAAACACCCCCTGCATATTCCCAAAGCTCATCACAAATTAGTGTGAGGGAAATTGCTCCTACTGACAGGATGTGACTTTGTCACATAGTCCTATGTCTAAGACCAAGCTTCTTGCTCTTCAAGAAACCACTCAACAAAGGGATTATGCAGACTACTCAGGCTTGAGTCTCGAGCCCCTGACATAAAACCTCAGGGAGCACCTGATTGAAATAAGCTGTTGACAACCCCTTGTGGGATGCTGCCACCCTGAAGGGTAAGAATGAGGAGAGCCAAAGGACTTCAGGATGGGATGGAGGGTTTTGAGAGTCCCAGTTACAGTGAAAGCAGGGAGAGACTGAGGCTTTGCTCATGCTGTCCCAAATCAGCCCTCCATTCACCTCTGTTTCTGGTATTGCCTCCTAGGGCTGTTCAGTGGAAAGTGAATAATTTCCTGGGTCCAGGCCTATTTTCATGCTTCAATGGGAGTAATAAAAAGCTTGTGAGATGAAGTTTGTTCTCACAACGCCCCTTGCAAGTGCACGTCCAGCCCATGCAGACACACAAAAACACGAAGGCTTTCTCATTATCCCCAGCTTTGTACTATCCAACTCCACCACTGTTTTTTTCTCTGTTTACACCTTGACCCGTATTCAGTGCAGCATCCCCCTGTGTGCTGTGCTTCCCACAGTAACCCATGTACACGTGTTCCCACACGGATTATGCACACACCAAATCTTCACAATTCCCTTGTGGCACCTGGCACAAGTTCAAATGAGTTGAATTGGAAAGCAATGGCTTTTTCCCCTCTTATCACTGCATGTAGATCTTCATTGAGTTGGTGACTTTCCAGCATATCACACCCACTGTTTGTGTTTTCTTTTGTTAATCTATTAGCTCAGCAGATAATAAATCTGTCTTAGAAAGAATTAGCACTTTGATTATGCCTTTCTGCCACACAGAGGATTTTTTTTTTTAATTGAGGTGAGTGGTAATTCTTTCCATGAAGAATCAGCATGTTAATTTTCTAGCCACCAGCAGAGCATCTTCTGTAATTCCACACGTTGAGCATCTTCACCAGGCTGTCAGCTGCTGCTTCTCTTGTGCTACGGACTTTCACACTGCTCTGGGAAAGCTTCACAGCCCAAAGATGCCACCTGCTTCCTTGTGAACTGCTGCAAAAGTGCTCTGAGCCCACCCTGTAGGATGAGTGGTAGTTGTGGGAGATGAACCAACAAAGGGCTTGAGTTAAGGGTGCCAGTGGAATGAGGAGTCTCCTGATGAGCTGGGCTTGATTTTGGCTATTCCAACCATGAAGGTTAAGCCTTGGTTTTCAGCCCTAATGCTGTGTTCAGCCATTATTTCCCAAAGTTCAGAGCTGCTGTCAACAAGTTGAAAGGTGGTTTGAACAAAGGACTGAGTTCCAGCAGGAAAGGGTCGAACTCAGCCCACATTTAGTCCCTAATTTTAAAACAAAAACAGAATCACATTAAGAAGCTAAGTTGAAATAGCAGCTTTATTTCTTCCGAGCATTCTCATATATATGCTGTAATTCATTCCTTCCCCATCAATCACAGTAAAGAGAATATTTTCTTAAAGTAATTGTAAATAAAAGAGATGTGATGAAATCACTGCCAATGGTCAGGCTGGGAATTCATCAACATGTCTACTGATCCTCTTAAAAGGATATGATTGCCAGTTGAATTGTGGAGCCTAATGGAAGCAAAATTAGTTGACAAAGTTAGGTTTATTTTTCCAGAGTTATAGACTTGATCGTATTTCCAATTCCCTGCTAAACAAAGCTATGGGACTACCTTTTGTTCAATTTGAAGCATTTAATGACTTCATAAAAAAGGAAAAACCCAGACTGTTGAAATTTATATCCATAAGAAGTTGTCATCTTTGCCTTATTTTCAATTTTCCCGTGAAGTTATTAAGACATTATGTGATCGTAATATATTTATGGGGAGGAGGAAATGAGGTGTAACTCTGACTGAGGCACAATGATTTGCAATGAATTGTAAAGCATCAAGGGCTACAAACTTGTACAGAGGAAGACGTGTGTGTGTCTATAATACAAGTGGAGTTTTGAGTACATATATTCCATACTTGTTGCATGGAGTTTCTATTCTCCCAACCTACATAAATATTAATGAGACTCAGAGGTATCAAACTCTGCTCAACAAGTTGAACTTAGACTCCCTCCTGCCTTTGAATTTCTTTGCCTTTTTCTTTTGTATACTGCATGACAGAGGATAGGAGTTTTGGAGCCAACTTGATGGTAGTGTTTTGCAGCTAACAAGCACAGAGCCCATTATTATTCCCCATGCTTTTATTCACAGGGGATAAAAAAGAAAGCTATCAATGAACATAAGTAGCTTTCTAGGTTTCTGTTCTGCTCTGTCTTCTGTTCCTGCACCTTCCCTCAAGTATCTGAACTTCTGGCCTGTTTTGACAGGTGGGTGCAGAGCCAAATTTACCTTTGTGAGTAGGATGCTGAGCACGTTGACTGGACAAGGATCTTCTTTCTGCTGAATATCTGCCAGTGTTTTGTGAAGAATTAGGAC
The DNA here is from genome assembly GCA_037013685.1 of Acridotheres tristis. Taxonomy (NCBI): domain Eukaryota; kingdom Metazoa; phylum Chordata; class Aves; order Passeriformes; family Sturnidae; genus Acridotheres; species Acridotheres tristis. The sequence goes on along the minus strand of CM072899.1, from coordinate 10,503,762 downwards.
TCCTGTGGCTGACTAGAGCTCCTAGTACAGCACCAAAGACAGACTTACAATTTGGAGAGACCATTGCTCTCAGTCTCTAGGCTTCATCTACATGGGAAGAAGTCCCTGTAAGGTCCAAGCTGAACATGGCAGGCAGGTCTAAAATATATTGGAATTGAAATTAAAAGGTACCCCTGATTTCTGAAATCAAATGCACTCTTGTTTTCCCTCCAGTGTGCCACTACTCTGAACATATTCATCATTTAGGGGAAAAGCTGGACTTGATATAAACAGCAGTAACCCATTGTGTTGAGCAGTGCTACTCCAGCCTCCAGCGGTTGAGAAATGGTCCAAGCAGACTGATGGATGTCAGTCTGAGTGATGGGAGGCGTATGTTTCTGTGTGCTAAAAGCAGCACAACACATTGCAAGGGATGGGAAACTGGAGCGCTTCCGACACAGCCACATATGGCTTCTCATATATAATGTGCAAATTCATCAGTCAAAAATATCGAAACACTTCACAGGGGTAAAGCACTGCTTCTACAAAGGCTGCAATCCCACAGACTCAAGGGGAGCAGAGTGGAATCAGTGCCAAGTGCTCGCAAATCCTCCCACAGTGGTGTTTTCCTGGGTGGCCACATAAGCAACTTCCATCTTTGGAGACCAAGATTCATATCTAGCTTTAACCATATCCAGCTGATATCCAAATCTCACCCACCTTCCTCTGTCACTTGCATCTCTTCAGTTGCCCTGGGCTGGGGGAAGCTGTCTGTGCCCAAGCAGACCTGGAATAACACAGGAGGTTGCAAGACAAATGTCTCACAAGAGGCTTCATCCCCATAGTGATAAGGGTTGGTTGACTGCAGCATCCTGCTGGTCAGGAGAGAGGTCTTTTGGCAGGGTGCTCCAGACGTGATGTCAGAGGATGCTGAAAACAAGCACAGAGACTATAGAGTTAGGTCTGTGCTTAGGTCAAGAATGCAGAGCCTTGGCAGAGCTGTGTGGGGAATCCAGCAAGGTATATGCCCTCAGGATTCCTGTCTCCAATCTGCACTAGTACTTGGCTTTCAGGGTTGCTACACCCACTCCTGAAAAAGAAAATGCAAATAAAATATAGGCTGGAATTTTTCCCTTTGAGGTGTACCCCAGCACCAGTAATTTTCATGTTTTCACATCCAAACAGCTCTCCAGCAGCAAGAAATGAGTGTCTGGGCCCACAAAAGCATATATTTGTCTTTCTGGGACCAGCACATTCCCCTGCTTGGCAAGGTTTATTTCCATGGCTAATTTTGGGCTGACAAGATGCGTGGGGCTCTGGAGTGTAGCTTACTGTATAGGCTGTGCTGCACTGACAGGACAGATACAAGGGGCCATTTGCTGGCACATGGAAGAAAAAACAAAAAGTATTAACCGCATTAGAAGTAAATAAGATAACCCAGAGAGCCCTTCTTACAGCCAGCTCTGCTCCTGCTGGCACTAACTGCATAATGCCAGAGCAGAAAGCCAGGCCTAGCATAGCTGCTGGGAGAGAAGTTTAATTATTTTCATTCTCCATTTCCATTTCAGCCTTCCTAGTAATTTGTGTTGCCTTTGTTCTCAGAACAAGGGAGACAAAAGACATTTGCCTTGTAGATTCCTTTAAGAAGCAGTTCTTTGTGCTGGTGAGAGCAGGCTGGCTGACAAGCTGCTGAGAGTGAAACCACAAATCCACACCGGTTCAGCCTGGAGCACACCAGGGAGAATCCTCACAGCCACAGATCTCCAAGGGGCAAGAAAGGGGTGCAGTCTTCTGGACCAGCCCATCTGACAGGGTTTTCAACAGGAAGGTCAATGCAAGCCTGGCCTCAGGCATGTATTATTTGTTGTTGTAGACTATTCCCTGGCAGGACCTGAGCTGGACCACTGAGCTCTTCCACCTTGATCACCAAGGATGCTCATGATGACAGCCACAGTGGCTGATTTGGAGACAGGAGTTGATGAGGGAATGACTTTGTCCTGCTACTGAGCCTTGGTGCTTGATAAAACTGTGTCTGTGTGTTGAAAAAGAAAGACAATCACTAGCACTAATGGAAGAGTGTATTGTTTGAGGCAGTTCCAGACATCCAGGAGACCATTGTGTTTCCCTGATGAAGTTGAACTGATGGGTGCTGTTCCAGACTACACACATGGGAATAGTTTTTATTTTCATTTCCAGCTTAGAAAGCTCGCACCCACCATTTTCACATTGGAAAATCACACTGTTTTCTCTACCTGCTTATCATAAAATAAGAGCCTGATTGCCCAGCATAGCTTTCATTCCAAACTGCTCATAAATTTAGGAGTGGCAACAGTAAAACTCTGTGGTATGTCAGTGTCAACACCCAGAAATCTGTGTGTCCTTTCTGCTTGTGTCCTGAGCTGGCCAAAAACACACAGGCTTTTTTTTCAGACAGCCACGTTAACAAGGAATTCTTCCTTCAAAGGTGCTGGAGTACAACAGTCACCAGGCCTTTCCCAGAGATACAGCTAGGTCTGGAGGGGGAGGAAAATAGATAAATCTTTGTCATTAGCTGTCCAGACTGGGGCAGAGGAAGCTGAGCATTGGAGTAAGAGGTCATATAAGAATCCATGTGCATGCAGGTGAGTTTACCTGTACTAAAAAGAAAAAAAAAAGAAAAAGAAAAAGGAGCTCCCTCAGAACTATACAGAAAGGGATCGCTTTTATTAGAAAAGATGAGGGGTTTAATGCAGTGATTACAGCATTAGGCTGGTGCTGGAGACAAAATATGGCTGTATGCATTAAAAGTATTGAAAATGGCTGGCTGCTGCACAGATACACAGAGCTGATGTAGTCAATACATTCATTATTTGGGAAACACAGGCAGATCCTGTGCTTTGCTGTAATTTGCTGATGCTCTGCTATTCATTCCATTTGAACCTGCTTCCCTTCCTGTCATATATTTTTCGAGCAGCGCTGGCTCTGGTGTTTCTAATGCCCTTAGCAGAATTTGGAGGTCACTGTAGCAGAGCAACTGGTAAAGACAGCAGAATTCCAGCAGCAATTGAACTGCTTCCATGAGCTGCTCTTCATTGTGTCCTCTGGACATCTGTTGTGCTTCCTTAATGGGGACTGTTGGCTTTGCTCTTCAGGAACCAAGTGAAATATTCTCAAGTTCAAAAATACTCTGAAGCTCTGTTTAATTCAAATCTAAATACAGACAGAAAGACAAGCAACAAAATAGTTTGTAATGCTTTTCAGCACTTAACATGAGTGTGCACCTTCACCACTGAAGAGGAAACTTCACTGATCATTGACTGAAATTCTTTTTGCACTTCTTAAACAGCATGAACCATGTCACATGAGATGAGCCAGGACCTTTGTGTTTTTTGATAAAATGGAAACAGGGCAGGAACACAGCAAGGGGATTTTGCAGTGTCTTCTGTACATACCTGAAGCAAGGAAGGAGGTTGTTTCTGGGGAAAGGACAATATGAAAAGTGCTTTCTAGAAGTTTCCAGCAGCTCTTTCAGAGAGTGAGCTGGTGTTACACAGAAATTCTCTGCTTGAAAATGTTAGATGGTTTTTCCTACACCGTGCTGCAGACTCCTGCATGTTATGTTGTCATACTTGGCAGCAGGGCGAGGGGTAAAGAAGTGTTAAGTTATAATGTAAATTGAGTTTATTGCTGTCTGGCAGAATATTTTGGCAGCCTTTTGTGACAAAGCCTCTGCCACAAACACTTTTTAGCTCTTGGAACCAGGTCAAACCATTAATCTGGGAGTCTGCAGGGACATGCACAATGCTAGAGCAGCTCCTACTGTCAGAAGATGGATGCATCTCTGGCTTCTCACTGCACACACTCACTTCTGACAATGTTAGTCAACAGGTTTTCCTAGCAAGAAGGATTATTGGGGCAGGAGGAAATGACTGATTCAAAAGGATCTGCATTAAACAGTTGTTCAAACCACAAGGTTTCCAGTTTCTCAGTGGCTTGAGACAGGCACCACATCTTTCTTGAGGCCACCAAAACTTAGCACAGGTCATTACTCATTTGTCAATCAGCCAGCTTCAAAGCAAGGAAGGGAATCTATCCCATTGTGGCCCTCAGTATTTCACATTCCATGTTCCTGCTGCCAGAAGTCAGGTTTTTCTTCCCAGATCACAGAACCCTTAATGAGCCCTAATGATGTGATAGCCACAGGGCACAAGGAGAAGTTGGCCAGTGGCTCTAGCAAGAGGAGGGGCTCGTCCCACGTGTCCTGAAGGATCTTCCCGTTCACTGTATCTCTGCAGTAAGATGTGAAAATATCCACTGGGTCATATCAAATGTTTCTGTTGGGATCTATTCTCCATTATTTCAGATGAGGAAGGGAGAGAGAGAGAATGATTGCAGTCAACTGCACTTCTCTACTTTCTCTGGCCCAATGGCAGCACCAGTTAAAATTAATGGGGCCACTGTGAATGTACAAGCCTAGCAGAGGATTTCTTTGACAGAGCTGCAGATGGAAGGGTTAACTACCTAAAGGCCTAAAATGGTTCCACTACTCAAATATTTCCTTGAAAAGCTTTGAAATGGTATGCCACTGTAGTTTGTTTTTTGTTTTTTTTTTTTTTAATTAACATTGATCATTGGCCATACCAATTAATGCAGTTACATGGTCCAAAATAAAACATCCTACCAGATCTGTATCATATGCTAGTCCTCTCAGGAAAACAATTTGGCCACAACTGAATGAAGCAGTGGATTAAAGGAGGAAACAATTTCTGTTAAAAGAAATTATCATTTGGGGGTCTTTTTTTTTAGAAGAAATGATATATTGCCTGTGTGTAGAGTCAAACCCATTTCCTTTTTAACAGGAACTAAGTATGTTTAATTACTGGGCTGTCATATTAACTATCCTTTTTTCTTTTAATTTAAAAACACGAAATGAACATTAAAATTTAGGAAATTGTCTCAATATTGACATTTTCTCTTGGAATACAGGCAGGATTTGAAGCTTCAGTAACTTTGGAAGGTGGGGTCTCAGATTCATATCTGATTTTTCCAGTTAATTTCAACCACCAAAGAAGTTTACAGGAGCTGTTATTTTCCCAGTTCTGCATCCAAGGGATACATTGGAAAACAGAGATGTGACCTGAGCATAACCTCCCACTGATCTATAAGCTATATTAATATGACTGTGGGTGGTAGGGATTTGTATACTTGAATCCAACTTTTTTTTTTCCCTCTAAAGTGTTAATCCTTTACTTGGAGCCCACATATAAAAGACTTGGCTTTTCAGGACCAGATCATGTGTTTTCCAGGCTGGTGGGCACCTCACAGATCCACTGGTGGGAATTTGTTACCATCAAACCTGAAATGAGAGCTTAATTCTGGATTTGCCTGAGGGCCAAACCTTTTTCACAGTTACAATCCACATCTAAATACCAGCACTTTGATCTTGCCTGTTTCATGGACTCCACTCTTTTATCCTTAAAAGAGAACCAGCCAGATTTGTAGTGGAGATTACACCTCACCTCTTTGTGCCTCTGCTTGCAGGAACATCAAACCCCACCTTCTCCTGTCTGCTCCCTCTTTCTGGGTGGTGGGGTGGGAGGGTGCTCTGAGACAGAAACACAAAAGAAGTGGGCAGAGAGAAGACCTCCAGCTCCATTTTCCACCCAACAATTCCCAGGCTCTGGGGGACTCCAGTGCCATTTCTCACACATTGATGTAGTTACACCTGCACCCAGCTGTGGAAGCCCAGCAACAATTTTCAGACCAACACAGTGGTTTTCAGCCCAGAAGGGCACATCAGGTCAAGTGAAACACTTTGCAGTTAGGTGAGGACAAATCAATTAATAAAGTTATTCCTTCTTTCTCAAAACACTGACTAAAAAAAGAAAACTTATAGGGTTTAAATGTTTTATATTTTTTTACCAGTTTTAAAGTATTAAATAAAGCTGAAAAACCAAAGTGAAATATCACTTTGCCTGTCAACTTTTCTATTCACCAAAGCCGCTGTGAAAAGGAGGAGGATTGGGCTCCCACATCTGTTCTATACATATCTTTTAGTATTGCCAGTGAGACGAAATATTATTTTTCAGTCATCCTTGAAAAGCACCTGAGTGATCCATGCCCTGAGCTTTGGCATGGGACATAAAAGGATGGGTCTGAGGGGTTACCTGCGGTCTCTTTTCTAGGTCACTCATCTGGGCCATGAGGCACAGAGGAGTTTGACTTCTGTCAAACACACAATTCAGTAGAAAGAGAGAGATCACAGAAGGAGCACAGAGAAGAGGAGGACTTTGTGCTGTGGGGCATTTGCAAGATGAATGGCAAACCAAGCCTAGAGGACACAAAATCAGGACATGCACTTGGCAGAAGGAGTGCAGCACAGAGAGCAAGTGGCACTGGTTCAGCTGGCAATCTCTGGGGCTGTGAATGCTCCAGCATCCTCCAGGGGCTGCGAGCTGGGACCTTCCAGAGAATCAGACTGAATTAGGGGTCAAAATCAGTGGGAATTCATTGCGAGGCAGGATCCTTTGGGGCTGCTCACAGGCTCCATGAGATTTGGTTTACTAGGTGGGAAGTCTGGGAGCGCTGCCTGGGCAGTGCCATGTTTGAGAGGAGCTCTGAAAGTAGGGCACAGCTCACTGTGATGCCAACTCCTTCTTCTCAGGTGCATCACGGTGTTCTTTCTGTGCTACTGAGGCAGGAGCAGCAATTCCTGAGCACCCCGAGCCCCCTGATCCATCTCCTTGCAGTGTCTGCCCTGGGGATGCTGCAGAGCTGGACGCTGCTCCCTTCCCTGTGCCAGGGTCTGGCAGCAGTGGGAGGACAGCAGCAGGTGCCACATGTCACAGCACACAGAGCTTGAGTGATGGCCTGTGGAAGCAGATATCTCTGCTTTCAGGTCTTAGGATGCCTTTCCACGCTCCTTATCAGTGCCTGGTGCTGCTGTGATGTCCTGTGGCTCACAGAGCACTCCTGTGCTGTTTTGCTTTCCATGTCCTGGCTGCACTTTTATCTCTCTGCCCTCATCAGGTGCTTCCAGGCTCAAGCACATGTGTTTTCCCGTGGGAAAATGCACTTTTTCTTAGTGACAAAGGCAAAGCTTGAGATAAACCATCACAGTACAGCAAGATTAACAGAGGTTGAGAGAAAATAAATGTGTGGTCATCACCTAGTGTCAGAAGCATCGAACAGATAGGAAGCTGAATGCCCCATTCACCATTTTTCTAGACAAGAGGCAAAAAGTCAGAAGAAATTGCAGTTGTGTGTTGCTGGAAGAGCAGAGTGCTTCACCTCGTCCCTTCACACCTGCAGGGAACAGGGACTGGGAGCTTCCCCTTCATCTCTAGGTTAAAATCCCACCCACAATTGTTTTGAATATCACCAGGGCTACTGCTCTTCATGATTCCCAATTTTCTACCCCAAGTATATAGAGATCAGACTGTCACCTACGTTGCTTTGCTCTACAGTTATAGTCCAGGGCTAAAACAAGGAGAACCATGAATGAGAGATGGCATCACGAAAGCTTACCAGGAGAGAAGCCAAATTTACCTGAAAGAATTTTTTACCAGAAAGAATGGAACCAGTGTGACCATTTTCCATTGAAACTGGGTTTCAGAAACAAACAGTTAGCACCTAAATAAATCTATTCACAGGAAACACCCATGTCTCATGGAAAATGTCAGTTTTTCTGATAGAGAAATACATTAAAATGTCATATGTCAAAATATATCAAAGATATTTTGTCTGAACTAAAGCTGAGGTGGAATTGTTTGCAAAAATTCAAGCAGGGAGAAGTTTGACTTCTCTAACTGAATAATTACTACAGCTGGCTTCATCCACAGTGCAGTGTAACCATGTCCTTTTTATGTACAGGGAAAAAACTGAGATATCTGAGTGGTGAAATTAAGGGAGAAACAGGGCATTGAGTGTTCTGGATAAAGTTGTCATCATTCCATCAGCTCTCTAGGAGCCTTCAGCCCCAGTGAGGTCAGCTGGCATTTCATTCTCACTCTGCAATCAGCACTGGAGGCATCAGGATTATCTCATGGAAGAGACACTTTTATTGGGCACGTTGCTCAGCATAAACCCAGCAAGTGCTGCCCTTGTTTATTCCCAGGTGTTGCCATGCACTGATTGTTCACCAGCTGCTGGTGCTGTGTGTCGGTGTGGGGGCACACAGAGCTTGAAATGGGAGCTCCTGAGTGATGCTGCACCAGGAGCTGCCTCTCTCCCCATCCCTGGCAGCGCCCCAGGGAGGGGCTGTGCTCACACCACCCCCAACCTTGGCCCCCTCCCAGATGGGGACACACCCAGGGCTGCTCTGGGTCTCCCCAGGAAACCTGCCAAATTGCACAGGATGAATGCAGTCTGGAAAAATCTGTTTACCGTGATGCGCTCATACAGCTGGAATGATTTAGCTGCTATTTCAAGCAGATCTTCCTGTAAATGTAAAGGGGCATCTTGAAATGCATTTCAAACACAGAAATGAGGGGCTCTGCTCTAGCTCATTTTCACCTGCAATGTGTCATCTCTTAAGTGGCCCCAATTTACCAGACACCAGCAGGGAATTCGGTTTGTGAACGCCCCTCCTGCAGTTGCATATTCCAGTTATCCACACCACGGCCAGCAGTCTGCTTTAAATACCCTGGGGTGTAACCCTGACCCCGACTAACAGCAATAATAAAAGCTGTCCTGGATACCATCTCTGTGATTGCTGTGTACAGGACTCTCAGTTTGAGGCAGGGTGAGCTGTGACACAGTAGGTTCATCACAGCTATAGAAATCCTCCCCAAAACAATTAATTGTTTGCATCCTTTGTACACATAGGAAATCAACTTACACTGAAATCCCAGTAGTTTATCTGGGGTTCCCTTCTTAATATCTCTGCTATAGAACACCTGACAAGAGCTTCCCCAGTGGCTGCCTACCCTGAAAAGAGAGGAGACATCAGCAAGGACATACCAAGAGCTCCACAGATGGGCACTTGGATGCAACCCCGAAGATTAGAGAAATAGCATCATCCACAGTCAACTAGAATTTCTCTTCTACAGGCAATAAATATTGGATTATTTATTTTGCATCATGACTGCCTTCTCCTCTCCTGTCTATTTTTCCCTCTGTATGGTAAGGAAAGAGCACATGATGAGTGTAGTATATTATAACTGAATATTAATCTCTTCTATTCAGTCAGTGCATGCATTCATTTATATGGATGATTTGCTAGTTTTGTTTGAATACACACACGCATATTTAAAAGCGAGGTTTATTATGAAAAATGCCCTCGAATTAACTCTTTTAAAAGATGCCAATATTATTGGCAAGAAGTGCATTTTATTTTCTTTGTAAATGTGCTGCTTCCTTAAACCTTAATTTCTTTGGAAATCCTGTACTTTTCCAAATGCAAAGGCAGTGGTGATGAGCAACTGTCATTCCCACATTAAAAAGCAAAACCAAGCCTTGATCTTTCTACAGCAGATTAGGGAAAGAGATAAAAATGAGATGAAAGCCTCAAATGTCTGTTCCACTAGGTTCGAGGCATTCTTTTTGTTTTAGTTCCGCACTCTGCCTCTTTAATTCCCCCTGGCTCAAATGCCAATTTTCTGCTATGTTGGCATGACTGCCGAAGAATTGCTTCTGTTAATAAACTGCACAAAATAGCTGAGCAATTAGGCAATTAAACTGTTTTAAATTTAATTTAAAACCCTGGCATTTTGCTGGGAGTACTTTTTTTTTCTTTAATCCCATCTTTTTTGTGTGGTGGGAGGTAAAGGGTGAGTTGGGAGGGTGGGAAGGCAGTGCAGTGATGAGGGAAGGGTCTGGTGTGATCAGAGTTGACTCAGGCAGATAAATATAAGGGCTGTCCACTTTGGGGAGCACATTCCAGCCCTTGTCCCTTATTAAAACAAGTAATTTTTTCCCTAACATTTAACACACAAACAAGCTTAATCTGATTTCCATCCTGATCCCAGATGGGTATCAAGGCTTGTAAGCAAATGATTTCAGGAGCTGCCTACCTGCTCTTGGCTGCTAATTCAAAATAAAAAGGAGCACTGGAGAAAACACAGGAATTACTGTGCCTGGGGGTGAGCAACCTGTTCTGCTCATCACTGCGTGTTCCCACTGCATTCAAGGGCACTTCTCCAAGTTACCTGAACTGTAGCAAAGTTTGTCCCTTGGGCTTATTTGACCTGTACTTACAGAGATTTTTTTTGGTGCAGATCAAGTTTGCATTTTGCTAAAGGCTCTCTTGCTGACTTGCCATTAGTGGTGGCACTGGGATTCACCCTTCCCAGAAATGGGGCCCAAGAGAATGGTGAGAGGGTCATTCCATCATGCCACAGCTGCATCCCCTCATCCCCTGCCTTACTCCACTGCCAGCCAAAGCCCCTCCTGTGCCACTCACACCATGTGGGCCAAGCTCTGGTAGCCCACCTCCACTGGGCTAAATCCCTTCCCACCCCAGTAATCTTCCCCAGGCCACCATCCAAAACCTGTGCATGGTCCTCTGTTCCAATCCACCCTTCCAGTCCATCCCATTCACACACCTAAGCAAAGTTCTCTCAATAACCAGAAATCCTCAGCTGCCCGGTCCATCCATGTCCTTCCACCCTCACTGGTTCACACCCTGCACCTCATCTGACCCACAACCTTAGCACTGCCAGGTTTTTCAGAGCAACCTGCCCTCTTTGCTTCTCAATGCATTAAATCTCTTTTTTTACCATGATGGCTGGAAGAAGCAAAACATTCTCTCTAGTGTCTTGCTAAAATTTTCTGGTAATAGAAACACACCATGTTTTTCAAGCCTTTTTTCACTACCTATATTTGGATGAATGATGCCACAGCTAAGCAAAACACCCTGTTGTATACCCTGCAGTGCTGATTGTCTTCTCAAGAAAAGCTTGTATCTCCATGGTCACATCATGGCTATTTTTAGTGAACCAGTCATTCCTGTTACTCTCCTAGTCTTTGAAATTAAAAATAATGTAAAGAAAATTAAAAGGATTCTTCTAAATGTTACAGTAGTCACATGCTGTTTGCAAAATTCTAGGTGAAATTCCACCCTCCCCAAGCTAATGGGGATATGAACATTAACAACATTCACGTCATCAGTGCAGTCAGACTCACATTATCATTTCCACTTAATGCACCATTGGGACCAATCCTGTGGTAGCTGGGGAAATGTATTATAAGTTAATTCATTATTTCTGATATGATTCTGTGCTTAATCGAGATCTCCTGTTCTGCACAATGAGCCCAGTTCAGAGCCAGTCCCGGGAAGTTCCTCTCTCTGAGCCCACACATCTCCAGCCCGGGAGCTGCAGAGGAGCTGCTGGCAATGCAGGCTGTGCCAGGGTGCCAGCAGAGATCCAGGGGCTGCAGGTGCTGCACGACCTGGGCATGTGAGACATGCCAGGCTGCCCAGGGCAGTGTCTAAGAGTGAGGCATTGAGGCAGCAGTGAGACAGTCATTTTCTGTATTTTGGACTTCCCAGAGCACCACTGCAGAACCCTTTTTGTCTCTATGTCTTAGCATAGATTGCAATATTAATTTCTGTCCTCTCCTCCCTCCTGACATTGCCTTTTCACCACAAGCCCTTTGGCTGTCCAGTCCATTTTGACAGCAGGGCAGGATCTCTGTCTCTGTGTTTATGCAGTTCCCAGCATGAAGGGAAACTGATTTTTGCTGGACCTTTAGCTGCTAGTGTAATGCATATAATAATAATAATATTACATCCTTGAACTCTCTGTTTCAGTGGATCTGACAGCCTTCTTAGAAAAAAAGAGGTATGTATTATACAGATGTGAACAAGCTCTAGCATTAAGTGGGCAGCACATAATTCCAGATCATCTTCTGAGTGTCACAAAACCCCAAACTGTCACAGAGATGATATAGGGAAGGATAATTAAGATAATGGGTTGGTCTTTATGTTTGTACATTGCAGCCATCAACAGAATTACAGCTCCAGGCAGACCTCAGAACACTTCAAGCATCCTTGGTAGCAACACACAGTTACAACTTCAGAATAGGAAAGTCCAGGCTTTGCCTTTTTTATGGGGCCAAGATTTTCAGGCACCATAACTCTTAGAAGAGAAGCATCAGCTTTCCTGATCCTACAGGCAGCAAACTCCAATCTCAGGCCAGCAGCAGTGACAGAGTCATGCTGTGGTGCTGACCCACAGGTGGGGGGCGGCAGCAGTTCCCACCAGCTCCTCGCTGGCTTGTGCTGAGCACACAGTTACACCTCTGGGCATGCTGATGATGCCACTTCAGTGACTGGTGCTGCTTTATTTCCACCAGTCCCAGGATTATCCAGCAAGGCCTTCCCTTTGGCCAGGGACTCACTTCAGACATGCTTCAAGAGCCACACCTTGGTCACGAACCACTCCTTGGACACTTCTGCTTTATTTTGCAAGACAGGGATTAAAGGATGTCCCAAGAGCTCCTTTGGTTACTGTAGTTCCTACAAATGCCAGCAGAGGTTGTATTGAAATGTGAGATAAACACGTAGGCAAATAATACATTGACTCTGATTCAGTCATGATGACTTTGCCAATAAATATACAATCACTTTATAATACATTACATTTGTATATTTTAAAAGACCTAATTGATAGGAGCATGAAAGCATTAAATTACCATATAGCAAGACTACTATACCACACTAGACATCTATTAGCATACTACACGTCAATCAGTGTTTTACCAATTAATGGCTATCTAATTATCTTGCTATAATGAGCTTGTTAAATGCCAATTAAATGGCAAGATGTTTGAATGCATTAATAAGAATGTAATTACACAGTTATTGGTGACATAATTTTCACATCATTAACTAGTAACTTATCCTTATTAAGTTTAATAAGTATATTCTTTTAACTTCCCATTGATCCCAAATTAGGATACAATCGCCAGTCAGTTAAGACTGAGTGAGATGGCGATGATTATCAGAATCGTTATTGGAAAAGTTTAATGTCTCTGATGTTATAAATAAGCAATAACTGAAGAATGCACTGGAGGAAAAGCCAACTGAAAGTGTAACTACACTGTGCACACAGATTTTAACCTGGGCTAGAGAGGTCTTCCTCCAGAGAAATGTTCTTCTTGTAAGAGACCAGCTTCAAACCTGGAAATTGCAGTTGGTTTGCACAGCAGAAGGTGAAATCTCCCTTACCAAACTTTTCTACCAGAGTGTTCTAAATGAAAAGGAACTGATGAGAAAGGCTGAGTCCTTACCTGGTGTGTTCTCCCCAGGTGAGGACACCCTGGGACATTCCAGCAGCTGATGGTCTGGGGTGATGCTCACCTTGCTTGCTTGCTGGGTTTTTTGTTTAGCTGAGATGGATGAACTGTGATGATAACAAGTCCACTATGTGCTCCTGCCTAGAGCAGGGCAATAGAATCTACTGGGACCAGCACTGCTGGGCCTATGGAAACTTTGAGATCATTCTCAGTTACAAATTATACTTACCCTGAAGTTCGGATGGGTAACTTAATCCATTTTATCTTTCCATTTACTGGGACTTGTGAGAGTAAAATAATCAATAATGATGCTGAAGTATCCAAAACCTCCAAGTCAGGGGCTGCAGAAATACTGATGTCAACAGCAGCTCCCCACAGAGCAGGTATCAGAGCAAGTCAAAGCAGTCCACAGGAAGCTGAACTCAGATCTCTGCTTCAACCACTAGGATGTCATAGTTTGTATAAAAGAAAATAGACAATCTTCCATCCCAAATCTTTTATTTATGAAAGGGAAATAAATCACCCTGTGCATTTCCACACCAGGAAAAGCTATTTAACTAAGCGAGCATGCGTGAGCCATGGAAAATGCACAAATAGTTCTGCATTAATCTTTTTCTGCACCCTCTCATCCCATTTTTTGCAAAATATTGGGTCCATACCTTATCTACTGTATATAAAATGAAGAAAGTGATTGAGAGCCATTTACTGAATTAGACACATGGATCACAGTGTAGCCCAGTGTGTATCCTGCATTCCCAGCTATAGGTGCACAAGTGGAGCTTGGCCAGTGTTTCCAGACACGAGGAGACAAGAGGATGCTCAGAGGTCCATCACAGCTCACAGAACTGCTGCCTGCATGTTAAAGAGTTTTCTTGAACGGCAGCCACTGGAAGTACCTCATCTTTCCCAAGGAAGCAACCTAACACTCTGCTAACATTTTTTCTATTTCTTTTCATCTATCTTTCTCAGTCCTTCAGGATTTTATTAAGAAAACTGGGGAGGTCTGTTGAATTCCCGTGTCTCCTGCGATGTATTTAGCAGGAACGTGTTATTCTTATTTTGGACACATAAGATGGGCAAATGCGTACACAGACATCACAGTAACATCATCTTCTATTGATCTCTGCTGATGCAGGCGCATTCTGGATGTGTTTTGCTGCTTTAAAAAATTGTTTTCACTGGATACTTGTCAGGTTCTTTCCATCCCTCAATTTCATCTTCTTATAAGAGGGACAATTTTGTGTGAAAACACAGAGGTGCTCTCCTTTTTCCCAACAAAGCAAAAGTAAAGAAAGGGGAAAGGGGGGGTGGGGAGAGAAACCCTTCCACCTCTTCACAGCATTTTTGTTTTTCTCCCCAAAAGCAGTATGAAATCGCACTGAGCAGGTATGGTAATAATCAGCATTGAGTGCAGTAATGACGTGTCTCCTGCACTGAAGTTCCTGACAGGAAAATCATGACCTGCTCCCCACAGGTATCAAAGTCGCTAATTACCCATCACGCGCTCCTGATCGCATTCATTAGAGGAGCCGACACTGTGTTACTCAGTCACGGGGAGCCTCTTTCAAGTCCAGGCACTTTTTCCTTTGATAGGAAGAGTCTGCATCAGCACAGGCAGCACATTTGCCTTCTGTCACTCGCTGGCTGCTGTGCTGCACATGAGACTCGAAGCCGAGGATGCAGCAAGTTCAGCTGAAGGCACAACTCAACCCTGCTGCAAAATGTTTAAGAGCAGATCATGGAGGAGCACGTTTCTAAGATCTGCTGCTGCTGCCGCCCACCTGGCCTAAATCTCTTTTCAGCAATGTTCCCAGTGCTGCCATCTAGATCCAGGTGTTTCCTGTGCCTCTCAGATGAACGGATGAGCTAAAGAAAACATTGTTCCTGCTGTTTTTCCAGGGCTGGGCTCATCAAGGTAGTTCTGCTATAATTGTATTCATTGGCTAATGAGATGATAGGTAGGGTCCACCTGACTAAACCCAAATCTCAATGTCCTTGGTGTCTGCACAGACCAGATTTGCCTGGGGCCCTGTTTTCAGACTCAACTGTAACAGGATTTATACTTCTGCCTCATAACTATTTCCTTGTAGAGCCCTTCTCCCTCTCTCCCAGTTTGTTTTTTTTTACCTAGGCTGCTATTTGCTTTTACTCCATGTCTTTGAAACTGAAAATGGTATTTAACAATTAAGAATTGTTGTTGCTGTTGTTGTTGTTTCTGGTTTTGGTTTTTTTGTTTTGGCATATTATCTCTACAGTGGCACTCACCAGAAGAAAATAATAAAGAGTCAGCACTGGTAATGTTACACAATTTATAGGTTACCTAGTTCAGAGAGACACTGGAGCCTTTCTATGCACTGAAACATCCAGCACTGATCACTGTTATGGCCAGAGTACCTTGCTTGGGTGAGCCATTAGTGTGTTGTAGCATAGAAATCCCTATAGTGGCTATAAAACATATTTATATATCTATAAAACCAGAATGCTCTGGTCTACTGAAAGCACTTAGATGCTTGGATAAAGAACATCGTGGGGAAGCTGGATGTACAGGGGAAAGAAAGAAGCCACACTCAGGGTTTGAGATCAGCATTTATTTTCAGGCATCTGCAAGGAAAGCCCATCAGTTCGATGATTATCTGAACATATGTGGAACATTTGTAAAAAGCTGGGAGAATTCCATTATGTATAAGCTGCTTTAAAAAGTGGCTCACTTAAGGTTATTACATTGCTGTTTTGGGTTATTTTTGTTTAATTCAAACTCTGCAGTGGGTGAGACTCAATTTCAGTTTAAACAATCATTTCAGTACCTTATCTTTCTCATCATCTTCTGTACCTACAAAATTTGCAGTGTGGGATTCAGATAAATAAATACATGATTACACACACACTTGCTCATCATTTTCTCCATGACATTCCGTTTTCTGTGAATAAAGAAAATGGCTTTCAGGGTGCTTTTTTCCTTCTCCTTCTAAGTGAATGATTTCCAAAGGGCCTGTCTGTCCAGAAGAGATTAACGCTCTTGCCTTAGAATGAGGCCAAAGCACAATTTTAGTGTCAGAAAATCAGTTTTGAATCCACAAAAGTTTCCATTCAGAAGCCTATTTAAGAATATACTTATAAATTGTCCTCTTTAACCTGTTCCATCTGAAGAAAGAATTAAAATATTTATCCAGTGACCCAAGAAAATGCTTCAAACAAACTACCCTGTTGATAAAATCAGCAAGATAATGTAGGCTATGATTTTGCCCCATAAGAAAATGAATATTTGACAGCTTTTGAATTAGCTGTGCCTCAGTCTGGGACCCCAGTGAAAAGGCTGCATGATGCTTCTGAATGCAAACTTTGAGAATCCAAAGCAAACACTCCAGCAATATCCTCTCTGGAAAGACCTTTCCACCACAAAAGGACTCCCAACCACATAACACCACACCAATAGTAATCAAAGGGTGAACAAAGAAAAAAAAATTCACCACCTATGCTCCTTTCAGAAAAGTACTGAAATAAGAGCATTAAAAGACATGAAAAAAAAAACCAAAACAGTCTTCCCCTCAGGAGAGCCTTCATGTAGGAACCTACCTCGGGGAATATCTTTCTTTCACCATTCTACTTTCATATTAATATCCTTAAGATATTAAGTCTGTATAAGAAGAAAGGGACATTTTCTGTAGATCTCTTTCAAACAGCAGCTCTGCTATGAGTCCTGTGAAATCCCCCTTTCCACAGGGCAAAGCAGACACCTGGTGATTAATATTCAGCCCAAGCCACCCAGATTCAGATCTTCTGCAATGTCATGGCAAAAGTTCCCAGCAACGTGCACCTTTCCTCTCTCCAAGGTGCACCTTTCCATATGGGGGTGGCAAATGGCTGAGGTCTGTGAAACAACTCAAAATTGTTCTCTCAGGCATATTCTTTGTTCCCCAAATTAAAGGGAAGTGCAAAATTTCAACTGTGCTTCCCTCTGCGTCCCTCCTTGTGGATTGGTAAATTGGGGTAAATTGTGAATGCACTTGAATTCTGCTTATCACAAGTCTGGTAGCTCGTTACACCCTCTGCTTTTTGCCTTCAGATGCTATAGAAATACAACAGTGTAACTAACACTTCTCCTCATTTAGAACTGCAGGTGGTGGGAGTACGTGTGATTTTATTGTCTTTTCTTGGTAATTACAGGTCTGTTCCTATTCCCACTGTCTCAGTGGGATGCTTGTATAGTACACGTATTTAAGTCCTTTCAGGTGTTCTCAAGGTGGATTAGCATGGAATATTGCATCAGTGCAGAATGGTGCCTGCTCTGCTGTGCCTGTGCCCACTGTCTGTAAAAGGGGTGCTGGCACACAGGCTGGTCTGACTGCTTGTGTGGACACGAGGGTAGGGTAAAGCCTGGCTCAGACAAAAGTCATCCCAGGAGGGAGAGGAGAGCTGGGATTTGGGTGGTCCTCCTGGCAGAGTGTGTCTCCATGTCCATGAACACAGTGCCTCTGCAGAGGGTGCAAAGTGCAGCGAGCCCCAGCTACTGCTGAGCCCGCAGGCTCACACACACATCGGGTCATTCCAGGAGCCTTCCTGTGGGACGTGTCTTCCCTCCTTCCCTTCCCTCCTCTTCCCTAAAGGTGTCTGAGAATGTGAGATGAGATGGGCCACAGGGCAGTGGCAGCAAGGTTGACACAGCCTCTGATTTGATGCACATGACAGGTCCGTTTAAAAATGTAGATATTTTTATCCTTTGATTTTGGCTTCTGATACCTCCAGATGTTTGTGGGTGGTAAGTCAGGCTCCATTCAGGTTGTGCCACCTTCCATCAGTGCACATTATGCTTTTCACAGACAGAAATGCATGTGTAATAGGAAGGCACATTGCACATGCATCCAGTGAGTGTGCCTGTATGTTAACTGTGTTTTAATACACCACATCCATGGTATACTTTGAAAAACACAGTAGCTGGAGCCAACCCTGCTGACATAGTAGATCCTTTCTGAACTTCTCTTTGAATTCCCTTTTTTTCTTTGAATTGGGATATTTGCATGGAGGCTGGAAGCCCCGTCTTTCTTCTCTTAAAGCACTAGTGATCTTTGCCTTTTCTCCGTTGAAATAGGCTTGTGAGTTCAAGGACTGAATTCAGCAGAGTTCGTAAGCATATGCTTAAACTGACAGGATTAAACCTTGGCTGAGGCAGTGAAGCTTGGAGCACACATTTATCCCTAAGCACAGGCTCAGATGCTGTGCTGAGTAAGGACTGCAGGACATTTGAAGCAACTCAAAGCCTTTCTTCCCTGGAGTCCTTCTCCTCTGCTGCTGCCCCTAGGTTAAATGAAGCCAAAGGTTCCAGTGCAGCACACAAAGGAATGTCAGGACGCAGAGGTGCAGACACCCAGGTGTCTCCAAGGAACTTCTGGAAACACACAAAGCTGTTCTGAGCCATCTGGAAATGATGAGAACTTTGTTTTCCATTCTTGTATGGAAAGAGAGAGAAAACCCAGAGCTGTATGGACCAAATTAGAATCCCCAAAATTATAAGTTTTCAACAAGTTACTTACAGAAAAAGCTGGGCATGTGGAGTGTCAAGGGGCTGCAATATTTTTATCAGTACATTAAGTGTGACAGATGGTCAGAAGTCAGAATCCAAAGCACAGATACTTCTGTTCTGTGAGAGCACTTGAAATTTGAACCCCTCCACATGCTTTGGACAACGCTGGTCCCATTTAAACTTCAGGAGCCAAGTAAGAAAGAAAGAACAGCTATGCTTTTTTACCTGCTGTTCCCTAAATGCCTAAAAAGCAGTCAGAACCAGAGGTAACTCATGGAAAACTGCCACATTAGCAATGGTGGAAGTTTGTCTTTACATTTCTCTCCCTATAAATCCAATTGCCTCAACAATCTTTGGTATCCACCTGTATTACTCAGCTCGACTTCCATGGAGATCTCAAAAGCCTTCTGCTCCCAAGCAATGGCTTCAAATCCAGTGACAATTGTCCTACCTCTTTCCATTTGAAACTAGCTAGGAAGATGCCTGGCTGGCAGACTCACCACAACAGATCGCCAAGACACCAGGACCAGGAGACTGAACTCTGCTTTTGCTGCTGGATTTCTTGGCCCCTGGCAGGGCACCCACGATGCTGGTGAGAGCTGCAGCCTGATAGAGCATCACTGTCTGCAGAGATCCCCAATCCCTCCTCATGTTTAAAGGTGGCTGAATACCTGAAGAGGAGCTGTGGCCCTCCAGCTAGCTGTCTTCTGTTTGCAGTGCAGGAACCAGATGAAAAGACCCATCTTTCCCCAGATAAATACTGGAAATATTGCATATAATTAAAACTGCACTCCACAGTCCTCTCTCCATCAATAACAAGGTCCAGCAAATTCCAGCTCCCCTCACAGTCCCCTCCTGAGTTTTCATTTTTCTCGTATATTTTCAGTATTTTTGCCACATATTTGCTTATAAATATTACCATTTAAAAAGGGAACAATTGAGGGATGGTCACCTGAGGTCTGAAATTATATTTTTTTTATTATGTGTATTGGAGAAGGATGCACAGGGCATCAGCAGAATGTTGTAGCATGGGTTATAGATTACTGCTCAGCAGTTGGTGGGTTGGCTATTTCTTTTAATTGCTGATACTGTATTTTCAGACAGTGCTGATCTTATGACAAATCTTTCTGCCTACTTTTCTGCAATTAAGCAATTTAGCTGATAGTTGAAAAAAGTTTTCTCACAAAATAAATACTCCATTATACAAATACACATGCCTGTACATGTATTGATATGCACACGTGTATGCACTGAGACATGAAACTCTATTTCACAGCAGTTCTGACAGGGGCATTGCTTTTCCCATAATTCTAAATCTTCTCTTGTGGTATCTGAAGAATTCAGAATTTTGCTTTCCCAGACAATTCTTGTCCTTAATGAGGTATTTTACAGCATTTTCTTTTCGTTCAAAAGCCCAAATATCCAGTGAAAATCTCTTTCAGTGACAACTCTGTGTGTGTGTGTTTGTGTAACTTCCAACTTCAATGTGCATGTCCCATTTTCAGCTCCTGAACTCTGAATAAACTGGGCTCACCTCCAAGAGTTACAGCTTTAAGGAATATAGGTAATTGCACCATTACCCTTTTTATTTGTTTAATTTTTTTTTTCCTTCAACCTGCTCTGTTAGTTTATCATACATGTGGTCTAATTAAAGCTTCCTGCAGGACATTTCATCCAGAATAAATAATGACATTGCTCAGAAGGGCTTTAGTTATATTTTTTTTCCTTCCAACTGTGCTGAAAGGGAGGTTGCTGTCTAAAAAATCTGTGCCTGGGTGGAAGAGACAGTTTTATAATTGCATTTCCAGTCTTCTTTGTATTCTTTTGTGTTATATGCTTGTACAAGAAGAAACTGGACAGGCCTGTTGGATAGGAGCCAGGCAGAATTGTCAGAGAAAGAGAGACCAGATTGAAAATGAAATAGAAAGGAGGAAGAGAAATAAAAAATATCAGGATGATCTCTCAGAACAATGACTTAAGAAAGTGAAACTGGAGGAGAAAATAGCAATTTTGTTTTGTGTCAGTTTCTGAGGTTTTAAAATTGTCTTTTGCTTTCTCTTTGGTGTTTTTTTCTATCTCCAGTTGTGACAGAGAAAAGTCAAAGTATGGGGACGTATTTCAGAAATGGAACTGGGACTAAACATTTGTTTTCTGACTAAGAGTCAAGCACGGAGAAATCTGAGTGCACTCTGAAGGAAGAGAAGCCTATGCCTTGAAAGTTGAGGCTCTGACAGTCTCAAGGTCATATTCCCACTCTGAATGAGATCAGCTTTCCTTGGTTTGGCATTCTATAAATTAACTAATTAATTAATTTATTAATCAAGCAGGAAGTATATATTCTCTGTTGCTGTGAAGCAAGCAGAGACAGGATCAACATACCCAAACCTACAGACAGCGCCTTGACCTTCATGTGTCTGAGTGTGAAGAGCTCTTCTGATTTTCCTTCCACTTCTCATCTTTCCCAAGTCCCTGCAGGTCTCAATTTCTCAGGCTGATGCACTAGAGAGCTGGTAGCAAACAGGTTAGCTGTGCTTTGAGGAAAGGTGGTAAAGGAGACCTCCAGAAATCCCACCTAGCCTGACTTTTCCTGTGATTCTGTTTAAGCCAGTCACAAAAGCATCCATCTACAAGCACCAGCAGCTGTACTCTTTGTTTCAGAAAGCTCACAAGTCATGGCCAGACAAACTCTGTGAGTGGTAAACAAAGAAAAAAAGGAATAAAAGGGAGGCAAAAAACTCTTTGAGCCTTGGGATGTGATTATTTGTGCAGAGGCAGATTGAGAACAACTGAAATGAAAGGAGAAAAGTAAAGCGGGCCTGTGAGAAGCTGAATGGTGAGCACGTCTCTTCCACACTTTCCTTGAAGGCACAGCGTGTGGATGTACTTTATTCATAATGACAATATGATGTGATTCATAGCAATTGCTTCTTCACAGTAAATTATTCTAAGATGCGTTGTTGTGCCACGTTGCAATGGCACAAATGAATGATGTTAAAATACTGAGCAGACAAAATGATAACACCTGTTACAGAGCCACTTATAAACCCGAGTGCACGGAGGCATTTGTACCTGTCTCCATCACACATTGTGAGCTACACATCTTAGGATGGTTTATGAAGGAGAAGGCAATTTCTGCTATTCTGTATTAAAACATTTCTCAGAATTCCCTTAATTTACAGACATCCTCTCTCTGTTCACTTGACATCAGCTCCTGCTCTCTGCCAGACAGTGTAGGAGAGAGTTCACAGCTGGCTCAGCACTCAGATTTCCTACCCAGATCAGGTGTGGGAGGAGCAGAGTAACAATATCTCCACGTGTACATTTAATCCTGCCCGTGGTAGCACACAATTACTCAGATTGAAGAGGAGCAGGGAGCTGTGCCCCCTCCCAATGCACCATGAACTGGCATGGGCAGGCAGAGCAGTGCCTCGTGAGAATGATGATGTCCTGAATTTCCACAGGTGAATTTCCTGGATTTGCACAGGTGCTCAGCACCTCTGTGGGCATCAGACAGGTCCATGCCTTTGTGCATCTGCTCTAAAAACTTAAGGCAATGACTCATGGAGGCAGTGGAGGAGTGGGAATGGCTTTTGCCATCCCTGGGTAGGGCACTGTACCTTCTGCTAGTGTCACCAACAGAGTATCAGAACATGGATGTAATTCAGAGCAGAGCAGCCAGGACTCAGCCCATGATGGCACATGGCTTTCCTTGAGGGATTGACACCAGCTCCCAGGCCCTGCCATCCACAGAGAGCTGTGGGGAAGCTCTCTCTGAACACTGAATTCACAGGGGTGGGCAGGGCACAGAGCTCTCACCAGAGAGGAAATGTAGGATGATCCCCTCATACTCGCTGAGAACATCCAGCTCTAACAGTAAAGCCAAGACCACAGTCAGATTCTGTTTTTATTTTCTTTTCAGGGATAGGGGGGAGGTAGAACAGCTTTCCTCTGAATTCTGAGGAAACTGGTTTCACTGCTGGCCAGACATCTCCTGCCAGATGTCTCCCATGGAAATGGAGCCCTAGCCCAGCCAGCTCTACTGGGGTTTTTGTTCCAGTTTCTAGCCTTGCAAGTGAGACACTAAGCTTAATTCCTGCTTTTAATTTTCTTTTCCTCCTTCTCTTTCCTTAATGCAGTGTGTTGTCTTCATTAAGATGCTACCTACAGGATTCTCTCCTAATGCTCACAAGTGCCTCTTCCATCCAGAGGCAGCTGGGAAAATTGTTCCTCTAAGCACCAGACACTTAATGAACAATGAGAAGAACTCTCCAGTTTGCTTTTCTTCTCACTCATTTGTCCTGTTCCGTGCTGTCTGGTGCAGTGAGAAATCGTGTACCAAGGTCTTGACCAAACCCTTGAACTGCAATCATCTTGGGATACCCAAGTGAGCTAATTACCAGCTTTGTTTCTCTCTCCCTTGCCTCTTCTTCCCTCTGATGACAGGGGGATGAAGTGGATACTCAGCCCAGACAGAAATGCTCACATTTCCCTCTCTCTTTCCCTGCTAAGGGGTCCCCTGTGAGATACTCTGTGCCCTTTGATGACAGTGCTGACGTTTCTCCTCCTAACTAGTCTGGTCCCTCTGGGAAGCACTGGGCATGTAATTTGGCTCCCACCAAACTTTGAAGTTCAGGTTGTTTCAGGAAGGTTTGTCAGCATGGAGACAAACAGCAGGGCCTCTGGATCAGGTACTTGACTTTGCCACGGAAAAAAAGACAAGACAAGAAGCTTTAAAAAGCCCAAAATTGCCGTGCTGTGTCCCAGCACTGTCTGCTTCCCACAGCTGGAGCTGCAGCATCCCTATGGAGCCATGCCATGGAGTGTAGAGGACCAGTGCAGGAGGGCAAAGGAAATGCATATACCATCCTGGAAGACAACCACTGCCTTTTTTATTGTGATCATTTCTGTTTTAATATACAGACATTGCTGTTTATTATCAAACCTATCCTGCTTTCTCAATTCCCAGTGGGCAGTATGGGGTCCTTCATTTTTATGGAAGGTGAAGGATAATTAATTTCCTAACATTAACTGGGATGGCTGCTGCCTGAGGGATTCCCACCCTGTTCAGCATCATCCATTGTTGGTTTGATCATTGTGGAGCAGGAGGATGAGGCGTAGCTCAGACCTGGGCAGGTAACAGCTGGAGGGAGTGCCCAGGGAAGGCAGGCTGCTGGGAGGGCAGGCAATGTGTCCCCCACCATGGGCACTCCTGTGGGGCTGAGTAAGGCCTCGAAGGGCTTTTGCCCTAGGAGGAAAGCAGGGAGGAGGGGGTGACCTCAGATCAATGCTGAATGAGGCTGTGGAAGCAGGGAACAAAAAAGGCAGGAGAAACCAGGCTTTCAGTGAGAGCTCAGAAGGTCCAGTCTGGCCAGTACAAGGGTGGTGAACAGCCCTGGAACTTTCTTATGGCTCTTTCTGCATATCTTAAACATCATATAACCAATTACAGCTCCTTAACACCCATGGGACACTGCTGGGTGCCAGCTTGTAACAGCTTGTGTGGGGTTGTCATTCACATTACAGAGACCAGGACGTTCTGGTACAGCTCCTCCAACATCACTTCTGAACCAGACTCACTGTATGCACGTTCTGCAGCCTCCAAAAAGCTTTGTCTGTTTCCCAATGTGTAGCAAACCTGCTTTGTGACCTGGAGAGTGAGGCCTTTAGCACACATTTCAGCTTAATTGTAAACACTTCCTACGAGGCTGGAAAAGAGGACAGGTCCAGCTCTGTAATCCAGCCAGCTAAGACCCTGTTGGACAACATGTTCTGACTCTTCCTTTTTTTACTTCTACATCCCTGTACAGGAGTGTAAAGCCTAGTTAAACCAAGCCCTTGACATGTTTAAAGCTCTGTGCAAATATTTGTTAATCCTCAGTCCTCAAAAATCCCTTGTCTGTACTGAACAAGTAAATGTTGCTGGGCCTGATTCAGTCTTTGAGTGTATCACAGCCTCACTGGTCCCAGGTGGGAGCAGGTCAAACAGGAGCAAGAACACAGAAGCAGCAGCTCAGAGGAGAAAGGCTTTCCAGCATCCACTCAACCACTTCCACTGCCTAAAATAGCTGTTGGCACAGTGTTGCTTTCACCTTATGTGCCTAAGACTGTTTTGCCCCAGGCACTGAATTGCCATGGAATCCAGCATCCAAGGTCTGCCTTTTGCAGATTTGTTTGAGGCCTGACTCTTTCTTCTCTTAACTTTGCCAAAGCCACCACCTGACTTTACAAGCTGGCTCCTTGCATTCCAGCTATCTCCCTTACTTCTCTGGATCTTGACGGTGCCCTTGCCTTGCCCTTTGGATTTGCACATCTCTCTTTGTCTTTCCTTGGATTCTACCCAAAGGAGCTGATTCCTGCCTTAGTCTGCCTCACTCTACTCCTTGGGTCTATAATTCAGTCCAGCCTAGACAAGCTCATTTTTGCAAGGTATTTCCCTGTATTTCCTTAGCACCTCAGCCATGCCATGAAGCTTAAGGATTTGGACAGGGTCCTGGGACCCCAGTGATCCCTTGTCAGGAGGTGCCTGATGGCTGTGGAGAGCCCCAGGCTCATTTGGGGAGGAATGGACCTACAGCCCCTACACTCCTCTTATACTACACTCATTGACCTGAAATATTTGAGACGGGTTGTCTGAGAAAGCCCAAACCCCCTTTTTTACCTTTTGCACTGAAGATTCACATATCCTTAAGTCAGTGCCTGGATCTGCTGCTGAATTCCTGCCTGTGGTAGGTCTGATTTTACCATCATTGTCTATTCCCCCACGTGGCTGCTCCCCTCCCTGTGGCTGCAGTCCCACAGTGCTGTCCCTGCTGGAGGGGATCTCGTGTGATAACAAATGTGCATTTGCAGATTCTTCAGCCCCAGTAGGCTGGGCTGTGTGTACTGCAAGGAGGACTGAGGGAGATATCAATACCAGGCTTAGGTAAACAGCACAGCCCTCGACTTCTGCATGATCTCTCTGCAGCAGTGCACTCTATACACAGATCTTTTTGGACTCTGCATTAGAAATGCTTATTGATGCCAGCTGTATCAACAGATGGGTTCCTCATCTGCAGTGTTTTGTATAGCCTGAAGTCTTTAGGTTTGCCTTCATGGACCAGAGATCATTAGCAGTGAGAATCCTTCAAATGTTGACTTGGCTAATTTGTCTGTCAATGGGGTCTGTGTTGCAATTTAATACGAAGCTGAGAATATGAAAGTGAGTGAGTTGCATTATTCTGTAGGGATGGCCTTGTAGCTGGTTCTGCAAGAAGGAGTTTTCTGTTCAGAACAACTGAGCCTCACCAGGCCACCAAGCTCTGGGAGAAGCCGGGACAGTACTCCATGCTCTCCTGAGAGGCTGGCTGTATTCAAAGTTTAGAAAACCACTTCTTGGTTGGCTGCTCCCTTGTTAGACATAAGCTGGGCTGGGAGAAATTATCAGGATCTAAAGGAAACTCAGTTTCTTGTGTCTGAACACCAGACACTCCTTTCTCTGCAGGAAATGAAGGTGGCCATGAGCACTGGCCAAGAACAATTTGCATCAGTGGGTGTTGCAGCTTTGGTTCAGCATTTTATCTCATTTACTCAGCCTCCAGCAGAGCTAGGCAAGGACTGCAAAAAAAGAACAGGAAAACAAATCTCCCCTCCAGCATCTGCTCATATGCAGAAGTAAATTCACTTTATGCTTCTCTGTTGCTGAAAGCCCAGAGTGAAAGAACAGTGGTGCTGCTGGCTCAGCCATCTGTCTAGGCTGGGAACTGAGGGTGCTCCCCAGCCCTCCCCCAGGTTTCTTGATTTGCCTCAAATTAAACAAATAAACTATTTTTTTTGTCCCAGCTTTTAACCTGTGAAATGAGGATAACACTTCTCTGTTCCCCAGGAATACTTCCCTGCAGCCAGCATGGGAGCTGGTTTCCTGTACTCCCAAATAAATGCTGCTAAATGTGCCCAGCCGTCCTGGCATAAGAGAGGCACTTCTGCCAAGGTCACCTCACTCAGTGTCTGCTGAGACAAGTGCTAGGATGTGGCTCTGTTGTTTGCAAACTGCTTTTCCATGCAGTCCACAGACCTGCTGAAACTGAAGCAATCAAGATGTCCAGCAAAAGCATGACAAGTAATTTACCACCCTGGCTACTTGCATGTTGGAAAAAGCAAGGATCATTTCTTGGCATTCACTTTAAGGCTTCTTGAACTATAACTAATTTTTCTGGCCTTTCTTTCTGTATTATTTTCTTCTGCTTCTCCTGATATCATGTGTATTATTATGTAAAATAAATAAGTGCATGAAATTGAGTAAAGAAATAATGGAAAAGGGTTTGTTGCAGGAGTTCCCCCTTGAAGCCTCCATCTCCTCCTACAGATTCCACATAAAAGCCTCTTGAGGAAGATAATAGAATAACAAGCCAGGCTACTGAAGTGGGGAACAATCAGGAATCAAGTAAGATGGAAAGTGGAAAAAATAGTAATAATAAAAACAAGAATGAAAATTATATTTCAACAGTATTGGTGCTGAACAGATCACAGTTTTTAAGCCAGACGTGTGGTTTTCAAATGATAATAAAAATAATTAACTTCAAAACTCTTCCTTATTCTTCCACCCTTTGCTCCCATCTACCGAATCTCACAGGATTCTTTGACAAAAAAGCAAATTTTATCACGTTGCTTTTATTCTCAGCAGTTTAGAACAGCAGTTTCAAGGCCTGGGCTGTGGATTTCATGAATGGGTGGTGAGTTTGGCTGAGGGCAAGGCTCTATGGGAATCCTTCTTTCCCTCCATTCTCTTCACAAAGGCTTGTTGAAAAAAATCTATATTTTGAAATATGACCCTTTCGCTCATGCAATGCAGCACAGTAATTCCCAGGTCTCTACCTCTTGTTCTTTGATACCAGGGCAGAGGATGGGTTTGGTCTAGCTTTGTTCCTCACTAGAAGAAGAGAGAAGTGCTTTTTTTTAACAAGGATTATTCATTTCAAATAGATCAGCCTGTTTAATCCTCCCCTTTGTGTCTGCCGCAAGTCCTACCCACCAGGGCCAATAGGAACCACATTTCACAGGGCTTTGCTACCAGCATCTCTCTCGTGGGGTGCTCAGGGCCCTGCACACCAGCCAGGGCTGGTCATGGCAGATGTGCGGGATCAAGGCTCTCAAACACAGTGCAGGAGTGGGATTTTGAGAGAAAACCTTACAGGAGGGCTTTCAGAAATAGCATTTTCTGCTACTGGAATTCTCTGCTGTTGGAATGTGTGTCCAAAGCAGGAGGGCTGACGTCTAAATTTTTGAATGAATCATTGCTTGGGTTTAAAACTGGTGAATTCGAGGGACGGGCAATAGCTGGCATGGCTTGGTTGTATTATTGCTGTGCTTTGGCCCAAGAAGTGAACCAATAATTCATCTCTTGGGAATGGTTTCTTTTGGAGATTTTGACAATGGAGCCAGGTGTTCCTTTGACAGGTGGTTTTATTTCTTTACAAAGCATGGTTGAAAACATGGTTCCCAGAACGTGAACTTCCTCATTTACAGCTCCCCAAATTGCCTTTTCCAGAAAGTCCATTGCCTGAAAAAACCCTTGCTCTTTCACACCCCACATGGCTTCCACTCACTTTTTGGTGTTCTGCCTAGCAGGCCCCACTGCCAAATCTCTCACCAAGGCCTTGCAAGCTCAATTTCTTGGTCTCCCAAGAAATGTCTCAGTCAGCTGTGACACACCTTTAGTCAGTGTCTTCTACAGTTTCAGGTCTCTTGTTCCTCCTGATTGCTCATAACTGTGCTAGAATTTGAAGCAAGATCTCTAGTGACACATCTACTGGCATTCACCTTTGAACAGGACATGCAATGACTCAGCTAAGTGTTGCAGCACAAAGCCAACATGCTGATTTGAAAAAAAAAAATATGAAAAGGTTGTTTTTTCTAAAATACCTGATCTTCTTTTGCCATTATCCTTAATGCATCACTGCTCTAGCAAAAGCAGCATTGCTGCTGTGTGGGCAGGAGTCTGTGCCTTGCACGGAGCCTTTGGAGCCTGGGGGATCCATTCCCTACCTGGGAAGAAATGCCTTGTTAATAAAGGCCAGGCTCTGAGAGGGATGGGCAGGGGGCAGAGGTGGGTGGAAGGGGGAGTTATCTGCTGCCTTGCTCCTGAGTGAACTGGGCAGAGTGTCCAGGGAGTGGGGCTGGGTTTCTCAGCCATGGCAAGCACTGTGCCAGCCTGGCAGCGTTTCTGTGCCGGGGCACTCGGGGCAGCCCGCACTGCACGCTGCTCTTTGGGATGCTGCTTTTTGAGTTCCTCCACCTCAAGTGCTCCCCAAACACCCTTCTCCATCACTGAGGTTCCTTCTGCAGAACCTTCAGCCCCAGGCAATAGAGGCAATAAGCATGGGACAGAGCAGAAGACTCACCCTCTTGGCTGCCTTAGAGAGTCAAGCATGGTGAGACTTAAAGGGACAGGAGATCTATGTGACCCAGGCTTGGGGCTGTTTACATGTCCAGACTTCTCAGGGCTCCCTTCCACTGCTAAACTAAAAAAAGAACAGTAAAATTTGATAATATATTTGATTTTCTCACTCAGCTGAGCTCACAATCAGCATAGGCTGCCAGTTCCTTGTTACAGAAAAATACCCAACTGGCTTGGCCCTGTTTACACCATCATACATGTTTGGCACAGCTGGAAGATGGCTGTATCACCCTCAAAACAAATTTTTTTGGCATGACCCTTGAATGATTTTGCTTAGTATTTTGCCTTTAAAACAGAGAGATGATTAAAAAAAAAAAAAGTACTTGTCCCTGGGGTGCCATCAGATGCTAATAAAATCTTTAATTAATTCAGATTCGGATGGGCTCACATTTCTCTCGCTAGCTCACAACTTCAATCAAGTTTTTTTCTTTTTGTGACGCTTCTTTCATGCCACTTTTCACTGCATTTTTGATTTATCTGGAATTGTGCTATACGGGCATATTGGCAGGAAATGCTGGGATAAAAGAGGACAAGGATGAGAGAAATCATTAGCACAGGATGTATTTTCTGGGGTTTTTCGGAAGAAACCTTTTTCAGAAGAAAACCCAGAAGGTCCTATTGCTGCTATGAATCCCACAGGAACTCTTTAATACAGACGATTTGCCTGATTGGACTGCACTGGTCTTAAGCATTAGAGAGAGACAAATCACTCTTAAGAAACATTAAATCAAATAAGATAGAGAGAAATCTTGATAATGTGAAATGAATTCTGTAAAATTAAAACATCTGCTGAATGTTCACTTCATAATAAAGTGATAATCTCTCTGAAATGGAGCCTGTCTCATTACCAGTTTAACAACTGGTGTGGATGCTCTGATCTAATACTGGTTAACTGAAAAAAATATTCTTTACTGGAAGAAAAGCCTCTCTCTGCCATGCTGTCAGTCCTTCCAGGGTCAATCTCCCCATTCACTTGCCATCCTGTGGATAAAACATTTACTGTACAGGGCACAGAAACTGTTCCAAGACTGTGAGAGGGAAGCATTTCAGACACATTTCTCCAAAGACAAGGAGGGGAGTTTCCCTGAGAGCTAATAGTCTAAAGATGGAGGCAGGGAATAGATGTATTCCAGCCCAGGGAAAGGCTGCACAACCAAAAACCACATTCCCAGAGCTCCCAGCCCAGCTCTGCTGGCCAGAGCCCTGGGTGCTGGTGAGCAGAACAGGCTGATGTCCAGGGTGGACAATGCATGCAAGGTGAAGGAGGGCATTTAGGAAGGGCTGATTTCATTTATAGACTCACATCACTTCCTGCTTCAGCACCTTGTTGGAACAGTCTTGGAGGATAACCTGACCTGCAGTCTCTTCTTCTACTCTTAAATGGTTGATCAATAACTCCAGGAAGGAAATAAAAAACATGTGGTTGAATTTCCTTAAAATATACATGTAGCCATGCTCAGCAGCCAGGGATTGAATTCAGTGCTCAGGAGACTGAGCAGCATTTCCAGCTGCTTCCCTCCCACAGTGCTGCCTCTGCCCCTGAGCTGCTCTGCCTCTGGGATGCTGCATTTCTGCAGGGAATTCCAGTCTTTCTTCCAGGCTCTGGACACAACTTTTGCATGGAATAGAGGGATTCAGGTGCAGGAGAAATGCCTTTCTCTGCTGATGCTTGTTGGATCACACCTCTAATTTGCTGTGGATGACCACGAGGTGGTCTACCCTGCTCATGTCTTGCAGTCTTGCTGCAGATCACAGAGCATTGCCTGCTGCATAAACAACGTGCCATGGCCTGGGGCAATATTATAATTGAATAGATAGAACAGATTATTACCCGTTTGATGTGCAGCATGGAGCTGCAGCACTCCCTATCCTATTCCATCAGAGCAAGGCCAGGGACTCTCTAAAGCATCCATACAACCAGGAAATGTAAGCAAAAGGCTCTTGAAATAGTAATAATAACACAACATATCTCTAGGGCTGACAAGTGTGTTGAGTGCTGCAGTTTCACCTGTAATCTGTCATAAAGTCAGACAGTTCTATCAATGGGGAAATAAACAGTCAGGATAATAAAAGGTGAGTGCTGAATAGCAACCCTTCAACTCCCTCCAGACTTTATTAGGATAATTGATTTTGGAACATTAATAAGGGTATTGATTAGCTCTAAGGAATTGAAACTCAGGGTGAGGGGGAGGAGGGAGCTGTTGCTCTTGGCCACAGACTCGTGGTGGATCAGGAGCCCTGGTATGAAGAGTCGATCTGTTGTGCTCAGGCATTAACTTTTATCTTCAACGTGAATTAGGGCAGTCATTTCTGCAAGTGTGCCACCCACATCATGAGGACCTGAGAAATTAGAGTGCAAGAGTGCTTCCACTGCCACGAGGCCTGTGTTATTAGTGGGACCCTCAGAGGCAATTTCCATCTCGTGATTCAGCACTCGAGCAGAGCGATGGCTCAGCCATTGGGGCTGGGGGAAGGAGAGTCAAGCAGGAGGTCTGTGTGGAGGAGGCTTCCATGCAGCAAGGAACTGATTAGATCAGGAGTGTAATCAGCTCCCTGAACTTGCAAAGTGAGGTTTCACTGCTCAGTGAATTTCCAGGCTGAAAGAGAACTCTCATAAATATGGAATTTCGCTTTCTTTCTTTGCAAGATCAAGTGGTTCGCGTGATTATTTTCTTCCTCGCAAAGTTAAAGCCCTGACTTTCTGATACATTATAGAAGAAGAAGATTGTTTCCAGCCATTGAGTGAACAAAGTCAGGGGCATCATGTTCACTCTCCCAGTAAAATAATAGCCTTGAGAAATGCTACAGCATGTGGCAAAATCAGAGCGAGCTTGCATTTTACATACTGTTGTGATTTAACAGAAGTGTCAGGTGGCTTCTCAGGCTCTTGTTTGGATTGATTTAAAGATGAACCTGGACCTGAACATGGCTGCTGGCCAGGTTGCCCGTATCGTATCTTGAACTTGCTAGTTGTTACATTAAATACCCTACAAAAACATATGCACAAAGCAGTTTCGTATCATTGGAGACAATGTGGAATGAAATAAATTCAGAGGTAAAAGCTGCCAGGACCAGATTTGTGTCTCAAAATCTTTTAAATCTGTGTGCACACCAGAATTTGAACATCTTTGATGGCTCTCCTGAGACTGCAAGATACTAATTTTTGAGTGTGAACCTTTCAGTAGTTTCTTATTGATGCACAGGTAGTTTACATGGTCCCTCTGGAGCAACCAATGACCCTTACAGAATCCTACCAGAGAAAAGATCTCCTGTTAACCTCAGGTGTATCTGGACCCAAGAGCTTGTTAGGAAATGCCTAACGAATTATGAAATGCAAAGACAGCAAAGAAATGCAGCCAAAGGTGCCTGTTTCTGCATTAAAATATTATGTTTTCACCTTTTAGCTAATCTTCTCACCACCTGGGATGAACAGACCAAAAGTTAATGGGAGTTATGCTCCAACTTCAGTCTTTTGAGGAGTTATTTAAGGACTTTCAGCATTTCCTCCCAGAGCTCCACCTTCAATACCCAGCACAGCTGTGGGTGACCCTTGTGCTCTCTTGCCATTCACAAGGAGTGAGATCTGAGGCTTTTTCTTGCTCCACCATTCCCTTTATGCCCCAGGGATGAGGGAGATGCTTTTGTCCTGCTGCTGCATGTGGGCACAGAGAGCATCACTGGGGCAGCAGAGGCTCGTGCCTCGTGGCTTGGCTGCTTTGTCTCTGCTTCTGAACAGCAGTCACGTCCAGGCAGCACGCACAAAGAGTAACTGATGTCCACATTTTTTTTCTCCCCTCAGCTTGTCTTGTATCTTGGTCCCTAAAAGTAGATAGAGAGTAGAATATTTGGAAGAATGAGGCCATGGATAAAGATTATAATAGACAGGTAATTATAATAAAGAAAGAATTATTAGATAAGTGGATAGATAACCGGATGGATAGATGTGGATAGAGATCTGATAGGGTTTTTTCTCTTTTGCAAAAGCCCTAAAATAAAGGAACTCTTGCACATACATAAATCATCTAGCTCTGGGATAGGAGCAAAGACAAGTTCCCATAGCAACAAGATCTATGCTGTAAAGCTGTGCTGCCCTTTGTTATGTATCATTGTGATATTTCTCTCAGACATGTCATTGGCAATTACCCACAGAAGGAGAGCTCAAATTGTGCAGGGGCCCAGCAGATCCACCTTACATTATTTTTCTGTAATTAATGAGATTATTGAATTTCCACACTAATAAAGCATGGCAAGGACTCTGAAAACAACTCCTCTCTGAGCCAATTCCGGGTGATTCCTGAGTGCAGCACCCCCGCCCTGCACACACTCACCTCTCACAGACCTTGGTGCGGAAGGAAAAGGAGAGCAGGAGCCTTCTGTAGAGCTCTCCTGCTCTGCTATGAGTCAGCCCCAGCAGCATTGACGTTGCTGTGTTGCCAGGAGGTGAAACCCTGTGTAAATGTTCCTAAAAGCAGTTTTCAAGCTATTCATCTTTGATAACATTGTTTCTTTATGAATGCTTGAGCTTCACTTAACTGCCTATGCATCACTTTCTGACAGGTCTCCATCTATTCTGCTGCTGCCTGCATGCAGCAAGCTCCCTTCCATACAAAGAAGAGGCACTTGCTGGAGTCCATCCCCTTGGAAGCTTGTTTTCCTGCATCTTCCTTTCCAGAGGGCCTGTCCTGCCCTGGATGCCAGCAGACTGTCCTCTCATGCAGGAAGAGCAGGGTGTGACAGCTCTGCCTGGCTGTGCTGCACTGGGAGAGCCAGCTCAGGTCCTGCACAAATCAGGATGTCATCTGTGCACCGAGCTGCAATGATTCTGTACTTGTCTTGAGGGACAGGGCTTCCCCATCATCTCTCCTCTCCCAGCCTTTCTCTGCTCTTATCTTATGCCTTTAATTATTTTTTAATATCTGAGCAGAAAGAAGTATGTGGCAGGAGACAATTTTAGAGTAAGTACCCAGGAGGGGACTCTCAGGGAACAAACCACAGTGGGGTCTGGTTCCTTTGTAATTGAGTGCACAGAGAAGGATGACCTTTGCCTTGCCGTGCCTCCTCTGGAAAGAGGGTCAGCATCCCCACGGGGCCAGCAGACCAACCCTGCATCCACTTGGAAACACTCTAAGATCTTCTAATGCTACATTGATAGATAGCAAGATAAAACGCAGAGGACTTGTGCCAGCATATTGGAGAGTATTGAAGAGTCATTACCTCATTTTGCAGCTGGTTTTTCTGCAGTAATGCCGTTGTGGGTCTTTTAGAGATGCTTCCTGCTATTCATCTCCTTCAAAGGTTTCCAACGTGCATCTGCCTTCTCGGCTCCTGGAAGCATTTTGAAATTCTCCCACGACATGTGTTTTTTGGAGGCAGAATATTGCTAGGATCACTGAAAAGTCTTTTCCCTGCCTGTTCCCTTCCTTGCAATAACAATAATTTATTGGGAAGGTGCTTGCCAGGCCCTCGATCTCACGTGGGAGATGCAGGGAGATGAGGCCCCAAGGACCTGACATTCTCCACAGACAGCAGCAGTTCAGGCAGAAAGCACAATGGACAGCTGGGGGATGATCTGTCTTGGAGCACAACAACTTATCTTCCCACACTGAGCCTGCCGTGGCAGTTCCCCACTGCTCTCCCTCTACATGAGTTACTTTACTGTGCTGGGCTCTCAGAGAGCAGTTTCACAAAGAAATATTTTGCCTGTTTGCCTGTGGAGTGCTCCCTTCCCCTAAATGTGCTCGACTTTGTCCTCACAGAGCACTGTGGGGCTGAGCAACACAGCCAGCATGTCCTGATCCTGCTCCTAATTCCAGCACTGTCCTTTTGGGCAAACATTTTTCTCCTCCTGCCTTTTGCAGCTCTTCTTGAAGAGAATACCCTGATTATTTTTTTTAAGTGCTCTGAGCTCTAACAGAGGGAAGGCCTGAAATGGCATTTACAGCCACTCTTTATTTCACTAGCCTAATTTCTCTCCTGCTTCTGTTCAGGTTTCTTTCTATTCCTTTCTTTCTGCCTACTCACCTACCCACCTATTGAGACTGTCTTATCTCTGCATGGCAATTCTCTCCATCTTTCCAAGACCAAAATGGTTACGTTCTCATGTTCAAATGTGTTCTCTGTTCAAACTCAACTGCAAACCTGTTGTTATTTCTCACAAGTTTTCCAGCTACCTGTACTCCTGATAATGATCAGGTAAATATCTATGCTCAACATCCCACCATTCCTCTTGATGCAGTTTGCCAACTAATTGAAGAGCATCCTGTTTCTGTGTGAATACATATTGAACATTTTAGCGAGTAACATAGCCAGGAGCAAACTGCTGTATCTATAGTTTGGTTAATCCTCCTTGTCCTGATTTATTGGCACATATCGGGATTAGAAGAACCAATGCTCCTTTTTTAAAGCTGAAGAAAGTGTCAAATTGTGCTGCTTAAGAGCTGCATAATGTTGAATTTCTGCTGATATGACACAATACCCTGGAAAATTGCATAAAGCATCTTAGAAACACAGAGTACAGCTTCCATTCACAGGGAGCACCATCATGATGAATTGGCAAGTCATATCCTTAAGTTCACTGAAAGCAGATCTTCCTAAGGCTTCTCTCTAATTTCTAAGATTGTTGACTTGCCCCATGCACATGTCTTTGTCAAACATGAGCACAAACAGCCCTGCTGGCAGACTCAGAAAATGCTGCCTGACCGAGGAAAACGTTTTCCTGAGCATCTCTCTGCAATTCTAGGCTTAAGACATTTGTGTGAGGAGGAAACTCTACAGCAAGAAGGGTTTAGAGCTTGGCTATAGATTTAAGGCAGGTTAAGTATCAAACACATCCCAAAGAGAAAAAATGGGAGTACTAATTTCCCCAGCCTCCAATGAAATCTACTTCATAAACTCTGAGAGACTCTGTGACACAGCCTCCCTGCCCTCCTCTGCCTCTGCCCCGGGAAGGGAGGAGATGCTGCTGCAGCTCACTATTGCTCCTGCCTTCATGTCCAGCCTAAGGGATCTGGTATCAGCCTTGGGAATGCTCTGCACACACAGCAGCAGCGTGCTCAGGCTGCCCAAACTGCTCCTCCTCAGCACAGAAACCCTCAAAGCCCAGCAGAATTAGCATTAGCTGATGGCTTTCCATTATATCCCAATTTTTAAATGATGTGCAAAACAATGAAACAAGAATCAGAGAATCAGAGAACCATAAAATAGTTTGGTCTGGAAGACACCTTAAAAATCATCTCACTCCAATCCCCCTGCCATGGGTAAGGACACCTTCCACCAGACCAGGTCTCTTGGAGCCCTGTCCAGCCTGGCCTTGAAATTCCTAAAGGGCTGATTGCCATTTGACAATAGGAAAAATAATTCTATCCAGAAATTAGTTTTTATCTCCCTACCCTGAAAAAATCCATTCTATTAACCACTGCTGGGACTGAATGTTATGCTAGGACGACCTCTGGTCTGATCAGTACAACAAACTTTATGTTAAACAGAATATAAATCAAAATTAAAACAAGCTCTTTAACATGAGAGTCATTTGAGACTAGACTGGAGGAGAGCTCAGACCCAGCAGCTCCTCCAGTCTTGCTGCACACAGAGACCATCACTGATGGAAATTGAGCTTTCTTCAGAATAATTTTTTTAGCTGTGTTTCCAGTCTGGCTTAAAACCAAGCATGGAAAACTACCTCATTCTTTACAAAAGAAAACATCCCACAGGGATTCCTTTAGGATTAAATTAAACTTTCTAGATCAGCACTGTTTGTTTTGAAATTCGTTGTTATTTTATGGACAACCTATTAGGTCACCTCGATTAGAAAAACTGATCTAATTGAAAATTCATTTGGAGAAGAAAAATAAAAATCTCTTATTCCCAATGTTAGCACTCATCCTTTCCTGTATTCTTTGTTCCACGACTAAAATTGGGCAAAAATTTGCATAATTCAGGAATGCATTTCAGTCTTGACAAATTTGCATTCTCAGTTTTACGTGGTTTTGTCAAAGTTCTTCTAAAATGTTCCATCTTCAATTTACCTCTGGCCTTTACTGTTTTACCTCCTCCCTCGGCTCCTGCAAACTATTACTTCAAAAAGAAAACACAAACAGATGACAATTTTCTATGAACCTTTCTGTTCAGACCTTCTATTAACCTTTCCCTTTGTACATAAAAACACCAATAAAATATAATCTCCCCCTGGGATCCTGCAGAGATTTGTTCCTTTTTGACCTAATACACAGGTTTTAGCCCAAATGTGTTTCACTTACTGTTTACCTTTGTTTTCTTTTTTCTCTTCTCACCAGGCTTGTCAGAAAAACCCTGAAAAATCATCCAAATTATGAACATTTTTTGGCATATTTTTTCCAATTTAGGCTGTTTAGGCTGTTGTGTGAGGAGAAGGGATCAAGACCCTATGGAAGGAAGAGTGCAGTGAAATATTAGGCTGATAAGTGATAATGTTCCCTCCAGGTACTGCAAATGTAGAGATATTCTGACACACGGTGCTTCCTGCTCCTTGTTAATAAAGTTGGCTTCCTGCTGAGCCTGGCTGAGTGCCTGTGGCAGGAGTTTAATGGGGGGGTTTAATGGGGCTGGTTTTGTGGATAATCAGGCAGGCTGAGGCTGCAGACTCCAAAGGCAGGTGGGCTCCTGGTGGATTTTAAGTGGGAAGGGGACAGAATCTGCGCTAGTGCAGCAGCAGGGATGGACATGGCTGGGAAGGGTCCCACAGGCTGGTGTGTGCTGGCTTCAGCACAGTGCAACACGGGGATGGGATGGGATGGCATGGGATGGGATGGGATGGGATGGGATGGGATGGGATGGGATGGGATGGGATGGCATGGCATGGCATGGCATGGCATGGCATGGCATGGCATGGCATGGCATGGCATGGCATGGCATGGCATGGCATGGCATGGCATGGCATGGGGAAAATCTCTCAGCACTCAGGAATCAGCATTCAGGAAAAAGTGAGAAACCAAACACACAAATCCCATCCCTCCCTCTTGCCCAAATGCTCCATCCAGCACTCATGGGCTGGGGCTGGGCAGGCACTAAAGAGACCTTATTCCAAAACCTGCCACGTGATGCTGTTTACATAGTATAGAACTATTTCAGGAAAAATCTTTCTGGAGTGACCTCCAAAAGCAGCTCCAAGCCTGAAAACCAAGAAGCAGTAACATTTGTTTATTTTTACTGCTTGACACAACACTGAGCTATGAAGTCAGCAAAGTTCTGCTGCTGAGTGTAAGGGCTCTCTAATCTCTGGTTTTCAAAATTTTGCCATGTAGTGAAGATGCAGTTCAAACACTGTTACAGCAATCTGCCCTGATTTTGTATTAATGTAGAAATTCAAGGTGTGCCACCAAGTGTGGCATCAGTCAACATTACTGTTCTTATCACATCAGTCTCCCCTTCATGATGACATGGAAAGAACACAAAACTTCCCAAACTTTTGTGTTGCTTTGCAACCCCGAGTACAGGAGGGTGAGAGTCTGCTCTTGGATGTGCATTAGAAAATATTCATTGAATTGCAGATTTTTTCAACAAGGAACCCACAAATTGCATGTTTCTTCATTTATTCTACTTGTAATTTATCTCTTGCAGCTGGCTATCCATGGCCTGATGTTTCTGGTCCCTGGTGGCCTGGCTAAATAAAGGTGTATTGGGAGAGCAGCCAACTCAGTCCTGCTCTGTATCCCACCTAAAGCTGACTGTGAAATGAATGTATGCACTCGGCTAAAATACACGAAGCTTTGGGGAGGATTTGCAGGTAACATCCAGATATTTGCAAATAGCAAATAATCTGAAATAAGCCATCTTAGACCTTTCTTTTTCAAACAGAATCATGCTCCATAGCACAGGAGCAGGAGACTATTAATTTGATAGATTTTTTTTTCTAAGCCAACTGGCTATAATCTTTTGCACCCCACAGGCTTTTTTTTCCCCCTCTTCTCCTCCTCTTTCCTGATCCAGCATGGGTCAGAGCAGCTTTCTAAAATGTAAAATGCTTTTTAGCTGTAATTCTTTCCATACAATTTCATATTTTAGAGATTAAGCCAGCATGTCCAATATGATTTCATCCCCAAGTCTGATTGCCACATTTCTATTCCCAGCATGTTGAGAGAGGCCTCATGGTAACTGTGAGCTTTTTATTCTGGACACCTCTTCTTTGATCTTCACAGCCCAAAGCATGAAGGGCTGCTCAGATAAGGTCATGGAAAAACTGCTGAGCAGAACAGGGTGTGTGGGGAAATGTGAGCTGCAGTGGTGCCAGCTCTGCTGTGGGACCACCAGCTGTCCCCTGCTCAGCAGTGACTGGGAGAAGGAACTGGACAATTACAAGGGCAGGCAAGCCCCCAGAGTGTCCCTGTTACCTAGAGAATCCTTGATTTTCCATAGTTTGGAGTCTCGGAGGTGGAAAGAGGACAGATTTTAAAGCCACTGCTTCCAGCAGAAAACTGCATGATGAGAATCATCTTTTTGGCTCTTTCATGGTCTCTGCTCCCACCCTTCCCCTCCTGACAGTGCAAGATCTCTGTAGGATTACAATATTTCAAAAATAGCCCTGCAAGAAGATAATACTTGAGTATGTTGAATATCAGCCTTCAGAGAGCACTCAGCGTTCTGCCTGAGCCTGGGGAAGGGGATAAGTTTGTGCCCATGTGCCCAATCCATGCAAGGGCTTTGTATTGCCTCACCTCCCTCCAGGGGCATTGTGGAGACAGTGTCCATCAATGACCACTGAGCTCCCAGATTCCATGGTGAGGGAAAGCTTGGCCACTACAAGGCAGAGATAAGGGAGCAGAGGGAATCCTGCTAGTTTTATTTCAGCTCAAACACATCATGTTAAACAGAAGGATGGCTGGAGGCACATGGACATGCCAGTCAGGAATGTGTTCTGTCCTTCCACAGTACCAGCACAGGGCTAAGGAGGCAGTGGCCTCTTGGATGAGAAAGCACTGGGAGTAGGAGCTGTGCACAGGGGGCACTTTATGCCCTGAAGTAATGACATCTATTTTCATGAATTTTCCAGAGGACCACCAAAAAAAATAAGCAAAGTCCTTCAGGGCATCTGCAGTTTCCCTTCATGCAAGTCTTCATTCACAACTTCTATAAGGATAAATTTGACCTCGAGTTTTTTCTAGGCAAAGCTTGGAAGGTGACAGAGGGGTCTATTACATTTGCATGAGTTTGATGCTGAGTAAACAAAGGATATGGATTTACATCCCTTGTTCTGCTTAACCACAGCTGATGACCCTTCAGTGGTGATGTTGGATCACTTCAAGTATTTGGTACCGTCTTAGCCTCTCCTGCATCCCCTTGCACTATGTCTTTGTCGATGTTCAGTCCTAAGAGCAGACAGCACAACTGTAAACACTTTTATTGCACCCTTGAATCCCACATTTTCCCTCCTCATATCTCCTTTTACTGTGTGGTACCTGTGTTTTGTTTTCATTTCCTCAAAATAAGCAATAAAGGCTTAACTTCATTCAAGGGAGGGGATCTCATATAACACTGAGCTCCAAATTTTCTGGCAGAAGCCAGGCTCAGGGATGTGGGATCCAGGGTGCACACATCCTGCAGGCTGTGCTGGGCTCAGGGATGTGGGATCCAGGGTGCACACATCCTCCAGGCTGTGCTGGGCTCAGGGATGTGGGATCCAGGGTGCACACATCCTCCAGGCTGTGCTGGGCACTTGTGGCTGGGGATGCTGTTTGATGTGCTCACAGTTTTTCCCAAGGCCCTCTCAAGGCACATTGAGGTTTTCATCCCCATGTTCTCTCATACTCCCAGTGCCACACCAGAATGTGTCTCTTGACAATTGGAATTACTCTGGGGATTTATTTGGCTTAAGAAGAAATACAGTAAGAAGGTTAAGGTATATATGCATCCTATAGAAAAGGACCTGGAGATGTATAAGTAGGGAATGCTGTGATTCCAGGTAAAGAGAGGTGCCAAAATAACTTCCCAACTAGGAACCAAATCCAAACAGGATGTAACACTGAGGGGCTGTTACCAGTATTGTAAAAGTGCATGAGAGATTTCTACCACTCTGCTGCAAACTCACACCTTGATCAGCCTTGACTTTTAATGAGGCAGGCCAGCAATGCATATAACCTATTTTGTTTTAAACATTCCTCCAGTGCCTTTTAAGATGGTATTCACTGGGCTCCTGAACTCCAAACATGCAAACATGGGCCACTTAATTAACTGCATGTCCCCCCAACATCTTGCATGAATGTGATGGCACTGGACTGTGTTTCAGTATTTTTAAAGGCTGCAGGCTATCACCGAGGGCAAGTGACACTGATTGCCAGCAATACACTCCACCACATTCAAGCAGCTTTCCAGTAGCTTTTCCAGTTTCCTAGCAACAAGGCCAGACCTGAAAGTCTTTCTTAACAAGCTGTTTGTCCAGAATATGCACTTATCTCTGCATTGCAAACAGCAAATGATCTCCCAGGCCAGCTGATTATTAATAGAGGGAATTGTGATGGAAAAGCGTATTTCAGCATGGACTATCCCTGCAAATTAGTTAGGTAATCAAATATTTGTGAGTGCAGAGAGGAGCAGGTGGATTAGAGAGGGACATAGATGCCCTAATTTGAAAGCTTGGTGTTTCTCTATTCTGCTGGGCTTCTCTAACAGGGTTCAGGGTTGTCCTGTGAAATTTTCCAGGGCCACTGCAAGGTCTCAGGTGAGATGCTGTGTCCTCTGACTCCCCCAGAGTTTGGAGTGTAGTGCAAGAACACAGCAAGTGAGGAAC
Source organism: Acridotheres tristis (assembly GCA_037013685.1). Classification (NCBI taxonomy): domain Eukaryota; kingdom Metazoa; phylum Chordata; class Aves; order Passeriformes; family Sturnidae; genus Acridotheres; species Acridotheres tristis. The sequence continues at coordinate 10,461,858 of CM072899.1, read as the reverse complement.
TTGTGCATTATTAAACACATATATGTAAGAGTAAGGTAGCAGCTTTGGGATTTAAAGTGCATCCGAGCATTAACTGCTTTATTTCTCTATTTACTTTTTCAGAGCTGACTTACACAGCTAATTAGCTTCTTTTCCTCCTCCTCCTTTTTTTTCAGAAGCCCAACTGCCTTTTTTTTTTTCCTGGCAAAAGGATGTGTTGAAAGACAGCCCTCCTCCACACAGATCCATTTTTTTTCACTACATCCACCTAACCATGATACACTGTGGATGATATATGTAGCTCTGCCCCTCAAGCAATCATTTCCTTTTATGGCTCTGAAGGGACAAAACCAGGTGACAGGCTGAGAAAGTTAAATGCTGAAAGTTTCCAAGACATATTCTGGAGAAGTTATGCCAACAATCAGAAACACAAAAGTAGAAAAGAGAGGGCTAAAGAGTGACACTTGACCATCTGCTGATATTGGGAAAGAATAAATAGTGAGTAGATATAATAGGAATCTTTTCAGATGCTCTGAAAGGGCACAAGTGGCAGCAGCATGCCAGAATAAACAGAGGTACACACTGGCTGAGGAGTGGGACATGCTTCTGGCTGGCAGCCCAAATCCTGAACTCCCTGTATCCCATTCCCCCACTGCTGAAGTGCAGTGCTGGAAGTCATAAAGGATTAAAGCCATTAGGATTCACCCATAGAGGAAGATATAATGTCTGTACAGCAGACAGAGATGTATTAGAATGAGTTGGCTTGCACTGCTTTTGCACTGCTTAGCACTGGAATAACTCTTTCCACTTTAATGTACTTATTGCCATTGATTTATTCAGGCTTGAGAGGAGTTGAGCCTACCAAGCTCAAGGAGATCTTTTAGACTGTATGATTCTGCCAGGAAAAATGGTAGAATATCTATATCTATATAATCTATATCTATGTGTGTGTGTGTGTCTGTACCTGTCAATGTGCATTTCATTTTTTTGTTTAAGGATATCCATATTGTCCTTCTCAGGTACCCTCTTAAAAGGAGTAGCACTTTGAGGTGTTCTCTACTGCCTGAAGGACTGTGATTAGGTACAGACAAGATAACTTTTAGCTGAATCATGTAGAACAAGGCAAAGTCCTCTTGTGGTTGCATGCTTAGTTTGGTTTCCTGAAAAACTTACCCAGCTGCCTAGCAGTGGGAAAACAGCCAGCAGATAAGAACAGGACTATTCTAAGTGAAGGTGATACAATGCAGAGCCCTTTGTTACTGACTAAAGCAATCAGAAGAGAATTCCCACACTTTCTGGCTTTTCTACCAGTTTTCTGTAATTCTGAGTGTTGACTCTGCTCTGCAGGTGCTCATTTCTCTCCCCTGACAGTAAAGGCAGCCAGGCTGAGGAGGCATTTCTGGGCTGCTTGCATACGGTTTGGGGGTATATGACTTTTAAAATTAAAACAAGCAGCAGAAAAGCACTTAATGAGATTTAATCAGAGCAAGCAGAGAGGAGAAAGACAAAATCTTTCTTACCTCAGATGTGAATTTATTTTTCCTTGATATAAAAGAGCAGGATGTTCTGAGGAAGTTTACATCCCAGAACAGAAGTCTGGACAGTCCTTGAGCAGCAAGTGATGGCAGAGACAAGCTCCAAAGGCAGCTGTGTTTTGAGCTTGTCTCAGTACTTTGGAAACATCTGCATTCTTTATCAACATCCATAGCCAGTAAAAAGATGAAGCAGTACTTCTGCAGCTGTAGTAGAGTGATGTAACTAGCATACACTGAATTTTATTTCAAGTTTTGACTACCTTCATGCAAGGACAGTGGGGGATATTGTGGATGGCTAACACACAAAAGATACTCAGGGTTTGTGGAGTGGTGACAACTGAGTTTTTCATATTACACACGTCAGACACAGTGAAGAGACTGAGAAAAAGAAAGTCCCTCACGTAGGTACCCATCTGCAGTGGGAACCCATCCCTGAGGTTCAGTGGTACAGAGTAAAGAACGAGGCTGTTGGTGTGTGTGTGGAACAGAGGAACTCTTGAGCATCTACTCCAGATAAAAATAGAACAAACCCAAATACTGTGTCTAAACTTGATCTGTGACTGATTGCTGTGATCAGAAAATACATGATTGAGCATTAAGAGTCTGCTTGATTTTCAAACAGCCAGGTGTGAGTTGTCTATGATGAAATACTAATAGGAGGGTTTGATCCCATGCTATTTCCTGCCTTGAGGCCAGGGAGATAGCCATACCACATGCTATGCTCTTCTAAGCCATTAACCTTTTTGAAGTTTGCCCATGCTGATTTATCTCTCCATCACAAAAAAATAGCTAGAAACACCCTAGTACCTGGCACTCCAGTGATCTCCTTGATAAAGACAATTTCTCATTTTATGAAGACATTTATTTAGGTGTCTGCTAATACAAAGATGGGACAATCATCTCTATATTGTGGATTGCTTTGATGAGACTTTAAAGGACTTCTCCAAGCTCTCCAAAGACCAATTGTAATGAATATTACATTCCAATTCAGTATGAGATTTCTCCACTAGCCAGAAAAATATGCTTTGCCCAGTTTATCAGACAGGGAGAAGCCTCATTTGATTAGTAATTAGCCAGCACTGTTCCTCTACTTTTCAGGGCAGGATGGCTTAAACTGTTATGGCACGTCCTTGAAGAGGGAGAAACGTAGCACAGGACCAAACACAGGTGTGGATCCTGTGCCTAAGTCTGCAGGTCAGACCAATGGCTCTGCTAACGAGGCGGCTCATCAGGAATATTTCCCCACAGGAAAGGCAGGCACCCTTGTGGTGCTGATGCTGTGCCAAAGCCCAGCAGCTGCTGGCGAGCTCTGCACTGCCCTGACACCTCCCTGTCCCCTTAATGCAGAGAGGTTTGCGTGTCTGAACAGCCACCACGGAGGGACATCATTAACTGCAGTGCTGCCTCCTGCACTGCCAGCCTCGCACACTCCACTGCAGGTGGGAGCACAGCCCTGTGCAGCTCCTCACCCCGAGGGTGATGCTCTGCCCCTCCTCACCCCGAGGGTAATGCTCTGTTCTTCCTCACCCCGAGGGTGATGCTCTCCTCACCCCGAGGGCGATGCTCTCCTCACCCCGAGGGTGATGCTCTCCTCACCCCGATAGTGATGCTCTCCTCACCCCGAGGGCGATGCTCTCCTCACCCCGATAGTGATGCTCTGCCTCTCCTGCCCAGACCCCGCTGCAGCGCTGGGGCTTTCAGACCTGGGAACACAATTGTGTCGGGAGAGAGAGAGAGTTCCTCAGCCTGACTCTGATGCTCTGGGAAGATGTATGTGTGCTTATTTTCAGAGGTTCACTGCTCGAATGGTGAATCAGGTCTGATCTAGACTCTGGTGCACTACAGCCCCTGATAGGACTTGGCAAAGTAATACAGAAGAGCCCACGCTGCCCATTGATTGAATTGCAGTCTGACCTCTCCTGCCTCTTTCCCGGCAAGACTTTTGTTCATCTTTTTGTGTTCAGTATTAGCCTCCTCTGATAGCCCCCGTTCCAGTCTGCCAGCACTATTTATTACCTTTTCCACAGTATGGCTGTTTTCAGTTTTCTTACATTTCCAATTATACTGCACGGTTTCCATTGATCTGTTTTCTGTTAGCATGAAAATCAGAGCTGTGATCTATATAATTTAAGACTCTACCTTCATTAACCTTCCTTTTGTTTTTAAGGCAGACTATTTAAATTGATCTTTATTAAATAAAATTACAGGAGCTATCAATCCTCATGCTTCACGGTGTAAGTTGATCAGTGGCTAACTCAGGAAGTAATTGCCAGAGCACCTCTTTGTTAGGATACTGGACAATTAGATGTGTTTCAGCAGTTTTATTCTTTCCAAGGAGTATATAGCCTCCATAAGGGATAGTATCCTGCACTCACAGAATTGCTGGTAAAGTTTGATGTAAAATAAGAGAGTAACTGGATGGGATGGACTCTTGCTGTAGCAGCTCATCTCTCAGCTGCCACAGTGGTTAACACCTCTCTGCTGATACATTTCCAGGGCCAGATCCTTTGCTGATACACAACAGCACAGATCCACTGACCTTACATGATACAAAGATCCTCAGCTTGCTGCACAATTTGAAAGGTGCCTACCTGTTATTTTGCCCCCTCCTGTGCCAAACAGAGATGGGGGTGTGAAGTGTGGGCTTATTTATGAAAAGCATCATTCTCATCCCATTTCTTCAATTGCAAACTGCAGCTTCTGACTGTTGTGGTGATACTTCTGTTTTACACCAAATCAGAATCCTGTACCATCCAGGGAAACAAAAAAATCTTAAGTATGGGATGCCTGCACTCTCTCAGATATCTCTTCCCTTGCTGTGGTTCTATGTATCCTAGCCTCTCAAATTGACTTTTCACATTGTCTAAACATATTTAGACACAAGATTTTACAATTACAGGAAAGTTGCTTTCAACATCCTCCTACTCTCACTCAGATCCTTTCTCTGTCGCTCCCATGTTCTTATCATATTTAAGAATTCTGCGCAAATGAGCATTAATGAACCAATTTAAAATTATTTTTCTGTGAGCAATTTCAGCTGCAAGACGCTTGATTATGTGAATCCAAATGATGTGGGTGGGGGGAGGGAAAGCACAGAACGTGTCTTTGCTGCAGCAACCCGTGAGCAGTTTCAGAGCAGGAGCAGGTATGTGCAGCAGGGCTGAGCTGCCACCTGAACCCTGGCTGCACAGCACTGAGTGGAGAGGAGATGTCAGGGGAACACAAAATCACACACAGGCAGGGCAAACAAAATCCCTTCTTGTCTGTGTCTCGCTCCTGAAGCCCTACCCAGCACTGCCTGGTAGGGCCCTGGTGTCTGCAAGCCCTTCTCCCTCCTTGGCAGGGAAACCAGCACTGAGGGGTTTGTGGGGTGGGGTCCCTGTGGAGGAAAAGGTGGAGGCACAGAAAGGTGGATTTGTGTCACCACACACACAAGGTGCGTCCATCCAGGGTGGGAAGAGATTTAACAGCTGTGTCTGTAAGGCACAGTAGCATGTAGGGACTGATGATCTCTTAAAAGCTTGTGTGCAACAGCTGTGTACACTAATATATTGGTTTCCAATTCCAGGTACATTCTTATACTTTAGCTCTATAAATTTTAAAGTTAGTTCAGAAAGGAGTTATTAAATTTGCAATAAAAGGTGACACCTTTGTTCTTTTCTTTCTTCCTGAAGCACGAGTAGGGAAGAGAAACCAGTCTGGTGCAGAAACCAATAACCACAAGTTAAACCACAGGAATTCCAAGGGCTCAGCCCACCTCCTGTGGAAGCTGGACACCAAATGGGATCCAACCCACAGCAGCTGAATCATGGCTCCAAACACTTCTGAGAAGGAAGATTCTTTCCTGCTTTGGGGTGGTTTCCACTTTGTTTTCCATCTCAAGGACAGGTTTTAGTAGAGCAGGCATTGCTGACTTTGGGCTTTGATCCCTCTGCAAGGGAGGGCTCTCTGGTGGGTGCAGAAAAGGCCCTGGTTTCAAAACTCCAGGTTTTTTTCCTCCAGCTCTACTATTGACTTTCTCTCTGACCTTGGGCACATCAATTCTTCCACTGAAGTAAGTGGGAACTCAATTGCATTTTACGTTTCTTTATGAGTCAGATTCTCTTTCTGCAAAATGAGGATCATAACACTTAACTACCTCTCAGAAGTGCTCTGAGGCCTAACAACAAATTAATGTTTAAGATCCTTGGATCTTTTTTAAAGAAAATTCCAGTGAAAAATGTCAATTTGTTGAAACTGAAAAGTTCTGCAGATGAGGATTGTTTTCAATGCATTTCTTAGATTGGGAAAAAAGAGATTTAAAGCATAGTTTTGAAATGGATGAAATGCTCTATTTCAGCATTTTGAAAGTGAAACATTTTTGCTTTTCATTTTTAAATTACTTTCCATTTATTTTTTTCATTATATTATGTCCTATAAATATGACACAAAATCAAGGAAAATTGAGGCATGACGTCTCTGTTTGTTAAAAGGGAATGGCTTTGAACTACCTGAAAGGGTACTACTTTTTTAATTTCCACTGCAGAGAACTCTGACATCTCCTGGATTCGCTCTATCTGGCACAATTTCAAAATCCACCAGGAAATGGGATTTTTGTCCTCCTCAGAACACAAGGGCATGAAGTCTGTGACACTGCTCCCAATGTCACGTGGGGCTGCTATCCTGAGGAACTCTTCTGCTAAAGTGAGAATATCAAATCAGAGAGATGCAAGGCCTGGGGAGGAAGATAAAAGACATGATCCAAAAATGTCCAGTCATTTGTAGCTGTGCCCACTGGACACTATTTACATAAACTTGCAGGTGTTTAAGAAGTGGAGCAGGTGACCTTCAATTCCTGCTGAGTCTCTGTTGTGGGAAAATTTTAAATTCTGTCAGATGTTTGCAGGAAAAGCATAAGTAAAGCTGACCCTGCATTAACAGGGTTAGCAGAGATGAGCAGCACAAGTTCTCCCTCAGCCCTGCAGGTTGATGCATTACTTGCTTGGTGCTGATAGCAGAAGGTCCCTGGGAAGGCAGAGGGACCAGAGTAAGGAGAAAGGCAGGAAGAGAGGGGAACTGAGTTTCAAAATGACACATACAAAAATGAAAGAGAAGCAGGAGGGGAACTGGCTGAACTCACGAGGCACATCAGCCAAGGGAGGAAGGACATGACTCCTGAGGGGTCCAAACACAACAGACAATGAAAGCAAACTAAATTCTGCTGAAACATTTGTCCATAATGTCCCTTGCACATTGCATGTATAATCAACTCTAAAAGAAATCAGCTACTAAGAGTTATGCTTCTCATAATGAAAGTTTTCATGTCTCAAGTCCTTTGCTTTCTACCCAAGCTAGAACATCCCAATTCTTACTCATCCATATCTCAAGCATAGTTTTAATCTGGCCTCCCTTCTGTGTTCATTTGCTTCCCCTCCTGTTGCAGCAGCAGAGATGCCTTGGGTGTTCACCAGGCAGAACCAAAGTCAGGCTGTGGCTGTGTCCCTGAGATGGGAGCTCCCCCAGACAGGACAGGGACCTTCACCACTGACCCAGCAGAGCTCAGGGGAGGTGGGCAAGGGCCAAGCTGCAAATTAGCCTCATCTTTTGTGACGCCAGCTGGCAAACGCCTCAATAGCAAGCATTCCACTTTATGCTCGATTGCAAATCGATCCAAAACGTTTCCGGAGAGATGTGGCATGAGATGGAAAAGGTGCAGCTCCAGCTCTGCTGTCCCTTCCTCTGTGTGTTCAAGCACCCCAGCATTGTTGTATTGCACACAATTGTTGTGGCCATAGGTGTGTAACCGGGGTCTCCTTGTACTATAAAGGTCACTGGGAACTTGCAAGTTGATTTCAGCAGGATGAAATGTATCCTGTGTTTGCACTGTGGTGTTTTCCAATGGCCACACAGAGCCAGCACTGTGGTCAGCAGGACAGGATGCCTGTCACCAGTGCTCTCTCACCCCAGAGCCAGCATGTCTCTGTGCCCTGTGACCTTCCTTACTGTGACTCTCCTGGTGATCAGATTGAAGGGAGCAAGGTGATCCGAGCCCTATCTCTGCTGACACTCTGAATTCCCACTATTTATCAGCTCCTCTTTAAAAGGATTTCAGATTGCATTTCCGTATCTAGCATATGGAGACTTTCATTTATGTGACAGGTTGATTCTTTTATCAGGCATTTATAAGGATTTACAACACCAGTGCACTCCTCCTGCAGCACAGGATTTCTCACAGAACAAACACTGGTAGAGGGGCAGGATGTCCTCAGAGCAGTTTTTCCTTCTCTTTCCCATCCCACCTTTCCAGGCTTTGCAGAGGCAGGTCAGTACAACAAAGGCTGTGAAAACACTAATGCCCTTCCCAAGCATTTTCTGTAGGGATGAGTGATGATGGATGCAGGCCCATTAACAGAGCTGGGTACATGAGGCTCTTCTGTCCTTGTGAGATGGGGATACAGGCAGCCAGAAATCCCCTGCCAGCAGGTGAGCAGCGATAGGCAGAGGAAGAGGAGAGAGGCGCTGAACCCTGCAGGAGATCTGCAGAGAGGAGACAGATACTGGATTTGCAAAATAAAATCCTCCAGGACAGAGCCTGCAGGGCAGGGATTTCTCCTTTTTGACAGCCTATAGTGAATGAAGCACAAAATAGCCTGCTGTCTCTGCAGACAGCAAGGATATTTGGAGATGTCAAACTGTAGTACAGAGGATGCACAAGAGGAATGGAGACACAGCTAACTACCTCCCAGTCTTCTTATTTCTTGTTCCTAGTGGGAGATCCTGAAATCATGCAAGCTTTTCTTGCATTCCTGCTGGAATCAAAAATATAGTTTTCTTTCTGCTTTGGGATAGCAGATGGAAATAAAGCTTATTTGGTCTTTGTTATCTGTCCTTGGTTCAGATTCAAAATTGCCTGGATTTAAAGCCCACGTATTTTCAGTCCTAGCAAGGGACAGGGGAATATCAACAGACACAGCCAGGCATAAAGTCCAGTTTCCCATTTCTAAACTCCACATAGAAGCAGCTTCTCAGATCCTTTCAGGGGTTTATAAGGACAGGTTATTTTTGCTGCATAGTTGATAATTTGCCTAATATAGCTCCAGTCTCAAAATGAGAATCACTTTCTGATTTGACTTTGATTTGACAGTTGCATTTGGTAGTCTACAATGATCACTAACACATTAGCTTTGGTAATACAGTTTCTTGATTTTTAGTTCGAGTTGGTTAAATGCCTTGATAGAATCTGTAAAGTGCCCAGAGGCCCATTAGGCTCTGCTAGGACCCTGGGAACAGCTCTTCAAGTAGAGGCTGATCTAAAACTGCTCTGCTCCCTGCCCAGCTGACCACCTGGGGAGAACAGGGCACTGCTTCTTGGCAGCAAACCCTGTCACAGCCCTGCCCTTTCCGAGTCCATGAGCCAGTCCTTTTACAGAACTCAGTGAACTGGATAAGAAAAGCAAATCACAAGAAACAAAATTCTAAAGAAATGCTTTCGTGCCAGTTTAGGTCACCAAACTGAGAGCATGCTGGCTCCAGGGGCAGAGCAGCATCAAAGCTGGGAGGATGTAGAGAACCAGCTACAGTATTCCACCAGCAGAGAAAGTTCCTCCAGGAAAATTACAACGCTGCACTAACTATCTATTTGGCTTTCCTCATTAAACATTAAAAGTGTCTTCAGCTGTTTTACCATCACCTGATATTGCCACTTGAATTGTGAATGGCCCCATCTACTTGGGGCTTAATGAGGTTTAATTAATTTATAGCCACACCTTACTTCCCTGGTATTAATTTGCCTGCAGATACATGTGTTGTCTGTAGTCTCTCCTTCAGCTTGGAGGGATAAAAGGTACTTTTGAAGTGATAAACAAGAGTCTCAGCAAAGCTGGGGCTAGGATGAGGGGCCTGGTCACAGCACCCACTAGAGTTAGCACTAAGTTGAGAGAGCAAGCAGTAAATGAGTTGTAAAGACGAGTCTCATCCTCGATCTGTACAGGGCAGAGCAATACAGAGAGGGGAGCTGGTGCTGGCTGCACAGAACCCCTTCTGGCACTGCCAGCTGAGGAGATCTGTGCTCTTGAAGAAGAATGGTCTGAGCCTCCTGCTCTGTCCATGTACTGCCAAACAGTCAGAAAAAGAAAAGGAGAACAGGGCAATGTTTGAGAAGGAGCAGCACAGAAAGGGCTATGAAGAGTATGGTTTAAACCCACTAGCACTGAAAAAACTTACACCCAAATGCCAGCCATCCAATATACAGGCACAGTTGGATAATGTTAAGGGTGATGGCTAGCTACAAACACATTCTGGAAGCCTGTTATTTTGCAGAGAATTTCCATGCTTTTTGGAGAGTTTAAATCAGAACTTTAATGGGCTTTTGATGTTGTTTCAGTTTGGTGAATAGTTTCCCGTTGTATCTGCTTATTCAGTGAAATAGCGAGGAAGCGCTGTTACAGTGGAAGATGACAAGAGACTATAGAAGCCTATCTCAGCTGCATTTGCACAGCAGAAGCCTTTAAAAATCGCTGTGCTATGAACAAGACATTTCCATATTTCACGGCTATTTTTGCTGGATGCCTGAAGTTGATGATACAGCAAAAAAGATTTGAATGAAGGGAGAAGGGAAAAAAGTCCTTCTGCTGTTCCTTTCTTTCCCACAATTTGCATCTCAGCCATGCTTCTTGGCAAAGCCAACAAAGCAAAGTATGTTGTGGCTGTAAAATGATAAGCACATGGGCTATGCTGAGGATGATTTCTCCCCAGCATTTGGTTAGGAAAATGGGGATAGGGATTAATTTTGAAGTTGAACGTTGCTTTTTTTTTTTTTTTTTTTTTTGCTTTGCTGCTCCTTTTTTATTTTCCCAAAAACTTATAAGGGCAGCTGTGTCTTTTGGGAAAACAAGGTCAGAGGGACGGGACTTTGATTTTACTGTGCTTACTTTTCCAAGCCTGCAGAGATCTACGAGGCTCTATAGTTTTCATGGTGTAAGAGACCATGCACAGAAAATGTCAATAATAGGCAGGGGCAGTCCTGTTAAGTGCTGCTTGGTAAGTCTATAGGATATGACACTAGACTGAGGAAGCTAAAAAGAAGAAAAGGAAAACAGAAATGGAACTTCAAGGATAGTTTCTGCTGTATTAGTCTGTTGTGTTTCCAGAGAGGCTGCTCAGGACTCTGGGATATTATGCCCATGTGTGGTGTTCAAAATTATTGGTTGCTTTTCAAAGCTCTTAGAGTCTGGAGTTTTTTGGTTCTGTATCATTTATGCTAATTATCGTCTGTGACCATTTCTTGGGCACCTTCCATGTGTTTGAAAGTCTCTGTCCCACTGTGAAAGACACAGTGTATACTGAAATGCTCTAATAAAATTGCATGTTTCTCTGCAATTAGCTTAGTTCTTATGGCATCGCTAAACATGACAGGTTTGGAGTATTTTTTTTCCCAAAGAAGGATTTGAAAAGACCTTGTGGACTGCAATTATGAGACCAGCTTGTGAATGAGGGAAAAAGAGCCCATCCGTGCCCAGGACCAATGGAGACTCCTACTGTGCTGGGTGTTTTGAGCTTGCCCTGTGACTACCTGGCCATTTGGCACACAGCCCAAAGGCCTTCCTTGTGCACCACAAAGTGCAAATGCCACTTAAAAGATCTTTATAACCCAGATGCAGTGAAGGATCTTTTTCTTGACCTACCTTCAGCAGCTATGAAGGGGATGAAGTTTTTCCTTTAGACCTGCAGACCAAATAAAACCAGAGACCTGCAGTTTTCTTTCACTAAATGGTTGGAGTTTCTCTAGTCTGACACTATTACAGTGACCCCAGGCAGCCCTGGGCTGGATAAGGGGCTGCCAGTAGGGACATAGGTTTAAACAGCAGGTTGAGATGTCAGAATAAGGAAAGTGGTTCCGTCCAAAACTTTGGGCTCTGGGGCTCAGGCATGTCTCACATACCCCATGGAGGAGCTGAGGTGGAGACCAGGGCTCAGGGCTGGCAGTCAGAAAGTCAGCCAGATTGTCCCAAGTTGCTGAAAACCTCTATTGCTCACTCTCTCCATCCATAAAGCAGGATTATAACACTTGTCTCAGATGGGTGTGTGAGGATCTGGGGCTGCAGTAAACCTTGTGGCTGTTGGCTGGAATACACCACACCAACACTTACTGTTGTTACTAGGGAATAATTCTTTGCATATGACCCAAACAAACTGAAAGGGATTTTAGAAGGTGGCTGTGTGCCATAGAAATTATGGTGTTGCTGGCTCTGGATAAGCAAATGGTTTGAACAAGTCTATCCTCTACTGAAGGCTGAAACACAGAAAAAGCCCATTTGATTCGTTTTTAATAGTGGGAAGACCTGCAATTTTTTTCTGCATATGCTTTTGGCTCTGGGTGCAGTGAAAAAGCATTAGAAATACTCAAAACACTGGAAAAGCAAAGAGAACAGCTAACATTAATCTGACCCTCAACAGAACAGTGCAAACGAAGGCTGCTTTCATCAGATTTGTACTATGTTCATAGGAGAACTGGGAGCAATTCTAGAAATAAAATCCAAAATATGGGATCTGTTGCAGATTGCGTCTGCTGAAATACCTGCAGGAGTCAGCAACTCCTCCTGCAGACTGGAGTTTGTGGAAACAACTAAAACTTTCCAACAAGTAAAACTTTCCTGGCTTTGACTCTGTTTAGGTCAAAATTTGGGGAATTACTGGAGTTTCCCCAGGCTAATAGCAATAATCAAGGGATGTAAAACTCATATGAAACACAACTGCAAATAGGGTCATACTCTAACACAGATGTGTCTGGCACAAGAAGAGAATCCAAACCCAGCAAAACCATTGAATCTTTCCCTTCCCTTCACAATTCCTGTTTTGATTCAAGTCTCTCATGAGGCTAAAAGAGGAGAAATTTAAAATTAGGCCAGAGCTCTGAACTCCCATTAGAGACACTGAGGTGGCTGTGGTTGTTACCAGAATAAAGTCCTGAGCTGCAATCATTGCTGACTCTTAGGAGAGCTGGGCCCTTGTGCTCCAGCAAGGATTCACTGCCCCAGGATGGCCGTGGTATAAGGTTTAATCAGGTTAGCTGGGTTTTCTCTCTTGATTTCACAGCCTCCATTCAGCCCACCAGATTATAAACTTCCAACATGTAATTGAACCTGACTCAAGGAGCCAATTGTGTTACAGTGAGCTCTAAAAGGGGGAATGGCAAGGGCTAAAGTTTTCATTCAACGAATGCAATTTCTATGCGCAGAAATCAATTCAATTGACATCAGTTGAGCTTTAATGCTGAATTAAAGAGCTGCCAGGTTTCCCCCATGGGGCTTTTACAGTCCGGGTTTTATGAATTCATTAAAATGCACACACAAACTTTTAGGGAAATAGCATTACACTGTAATAAGAGCTACAAATCGACCATATTCCTCTGAGAGAGAAGTCTAATTTGAGTTGCCTAGTTGGCAAAATTGTTTTCTTTTTCTTTGCATTTATTAACAGAGGGTGTCATATTTTCCCTTGTTTCCATTTTGGTTTCTAGCTGTTTGCTTAGGAGGGCAAAGCATCATGTTCAGAAATATCAAAGGGAGATGAAGTCTTTCAAAAGCAGGTGCCCACTTGGGAAGCCGTAGCGCAGCTGAGGCAAACCATGCTCCAGGACAGCCAGGATGGCTGGGCTGGAAGTCTGAATGACTCAGTGGACACTTCTAGGTTGATGGTGTCTGTCAATGGGAATTTGGAGCCCCTCAGTCTAGGATGGAGATCAGCAGGATGTCCACAAAGTCATCCGTGCTGAAGGAGAAACCAGCTTCAATGAGAGCTGAAAATCGATCTCAGGCCAGTGGAGAAGTGAGAGACTCAGACATTTTAGAAGAATGTCTGGAGTTTCAGTGACCAGGTGAAGTTCACTGAAATGAATCTCACCAAAAAGAACAGCAGCCCACAGCTCCCATTTTCTCTGCATTAACTGCAGGCGCAATTAAACTCACAAATTTCACCTTCCTCTGATTTACTGACAATGGCTGGGAAGCTGCAGGGGCAGCCACAGAAATCATGCCCATGGAAAAGTCCTTTGAACAGGTCAGCATCACTGGGCTGCCTGTGTGTCTGCGTTGTTGCCCTTCTCCTGTGGCATGCACTGCAGCACTTGCTGATAATGAGCATTCACAGGGTTTCCTTAAGTATGCTCTCTAATTGGATTGATGACCCTGGTGATTGGAGGTCTTGACCTATCCATAAAACAAGTGGGACTTAGAAAGCACAATTTCCTCGTCCTGCTGTTTTCCTAGCATGACTTGGCTCTGGCTTTTGACAGATGAGTGAGTCTCTAGGGCTAATTCAGCTCCCGCGGGGAAGGCACAGTTGATGTCATTTGGGATGGTGAATTTTGCAATAGGGACACACATGCCTGTGGAAGAAGACTCTAGAGACAAATCTGACAGGAAGCCAACCCTCTGTCGAGTGGTAATAGATAACAGCCACTGCCAACTCTCATTTCCAGGCTAACTTAGTGATGTGTAATGACTCCACATGCTCCAAACAGATCTGATCCCCCACTCTGCTGGGTCAGGAGCACCTAGAGACACGAGGGAAGGGGGCACAGAGTCACTGAGGACAGGACTCTGCTCCCGAGGTTGAAGATATCTCAGTGCTGGGTGCACACGTGGGACTCTCTCCAAGCAAACAAAACTAAATGGCACTTCTATCCCTAGTGACAAATCATCCAGAGTGGTTGAAGGAGACATGGCACAGAACAGACTCGTACAAAGTCAGTGCATCTGTTGGCTTCCTCTGCTCCATTCCCGAGATGCCAAAGTAGCCAACAGATCACAGTGTTACAGCTGTGGGGTGTGCAGTGTACAAAGGAATTATTTGTGTCACTCCTTCAGTGTTTTGCACAGACTAAGCATCTTATCTATGCATTCATGAAGGGTTGTGAAGAGGAACCTACAAAAAGATTAATTCAGACATTGTATCTTTGAATATCTTTGTATTGCTGGACAGCTATTACTTTTAAAGAGCAGACACTTTCCTTTTCTTCAAATCTACGTTTTTTTTCCCCCAACAGGGATTTACATAAGACCAGGAAAAGAAATTCACTGCAAATTTACTGATGAGCCAGCTAAGATATCAGAGGGGGAGGGAGAGGAGTCCTCTCCACCTCCCTTTTTTCTTTTCAGTGGATCATGCTGAGTCTTTCCAGACGAAAAGAAGGCTCTTTACACTTCGAGAACTCACAGGAGAAAAGGGGGAGCAAGAGGTAACTAGGCCAAGCACTCTTACAATGAACACTAGTGATCTGCATACTAAGGAAGGAAATGTCCTTTGCCCATATCCCCAAACACTATGGATATCCAGGTGGAAAGTTCCACCCAAGCTGTCTGGAGACTCATCAGCAGCAGGACTGGGACCCTTCTTTTTAACCTGTAAATTGACACAAATGGGCAAATTACAGACCCAGCAGGAGGGATTATGCCTGAGGCAGACAAGACGCGATTCATGCAGAAAAAGCATCAAGAAGTGGAAAGCTCAGTGCCTCCATTCCTTGCCCAATCCCTTTTCCCAGGTCAAGAAGCAAAGCTCGTTGGAAATCGTTGTTGCCTCAGCAGGACACAAATCGTGCTGCTGGCCAAGTGCTGCAGGCAGTGGCAGGAGCCACGTGCTGAATCAGCTTTCCTGAGGCCACCTGGCTCACATGCCCCAAGCTGCCAGCTCCAAATGGAAGGCTTCCTAGCCAGCCTGGAAAATCTTAGACACTTGTCAGTGCCATTGTATATGCAGAAAATGTCTGTGACAGATAGGCTGCTAGATAGATCTTAATAAGAATTGTTCTTAAAACCAAATGTTCCAAGAACCTGGTCCAAAAGAGAAAAATCCTGTGAGTATAAGAAAAATAAATCCCATTAAAAGAAATTCGGAAAAAAACCCTAAAGACAGTTTGGCACACATTAATAAGGCAGGTTATTGCAAATCTCTATTTATTTTATCCCACTCTCCTTCATACTCCCACACATCCCTCTCTAGACCTGCCCGTGTCTGCACTGGACCATGATAATTCACTCCCGGGGAGAGTTTCTCCGGGAAGAGAAGGAAGCGGCAGATCGGAACTCGGGCTGCATCGCGGCTAGCAAAAGGGATGAGCGAATGGATGGCGATTGCCGAGGAGCAGCAGCACGGTTTGTGTTTCCCTGCTGGAGTGTCACTCGGCACGCCGTGTCCCGAGGATGCGCCACTCGCGGGGTTCGAGTGACACCCTGTGGTCACCTGTCCCCGGGCTCCTCCCGGCGCGGCTCCAGCCCCTCTCGGGGTCTGCACGGCGGCGATTCTTCCAGCCGGCAGGAGGAAGAGGAGCCCCCCCGTCTGAATTAAAAGGCAAAATGGCTCTCTGAGCCTCGCGGAGCTTCAGCCAGAGCTGAGGCTTGGAGTGGAGTCAGAGGTTTTCTGTCCCCATGCTGCTGGTTGCTTTTAAGCCGCTGCTCTCCCGCCCGTGTGTTTGCCCGGCACTGCAGAGCCCAGCAGCGATGCGATCCCGGGGTCATCCATCCCATGGCTCTGGCTGTGCGGGGATAATAGCTGGACATGATGATCTTCGAGGTCTCAACCTAAATGATCCTGTGATTCTAAGGATGTCTTTGCCCGTGAGATTACCAGTTGTGCCCAGAAAACTGGAGAGTTGAATAGTTTGGGCAAAAGCTGGATAATCACCTAAGTAAATGCAAAGTGAAGGAGAGAATCACTCATCTTTAATCCAGATCCAGACTCTCGGAGCTGTTCAGGCACACACGGTGAAAGCAGCATGATGGGGATGCAGGACCATAAATACAAAGTGCTCCCAGGCTCACCAATAGCCAGACCTGGACGCATTCAAGGTTTAAACAGAGGATTGCTCAGCTCAGACCCAAGCCCCACCTCAGCAAATATTTATTTTCATGGATAACTGCAAATTTGGATTGTTAGGGTTTTTAATTTTTTACATGGCATGAAGAAATTAAGACATTTTATACCCAACACATATATGGAATCACCCAATCCACCACTGAGTAATCAAGAGGGTGCAGAACATTCTGGTTTCTGTTGAGAGAAGAGGGGAAAAGTATCTCTTACAGCCGGAAGAAGAACCCAACACTGAAATCGCATACATGTCTGGATCAAGTATTGTTTTGTTCAAAATGTCAAATTCTAGATGGCTGTGTTTCAGCAATCCAGAGAGCAGCTAGCTTGAACATCATCCTTCTGTCACTGAATTTCCAAATTACAGGGGAAAAAAAGCAAGTGAAAGGAACTCTGTCTTTAGGTTTGGCAACTCCTTCCAATTCAGCAACAGACCAACAGTTTTCATGCGAATTCACTGCCCCCAGCACAATTAGGTGTTTATGATTTTAGGTTTTCCTGCAGTAGGAGGGAGAAATGATTAATCTCTTTATTAGAGGTGGATGGGAGGAGAGAGTTCAGTAAACATCCATCTCTACTGAATCTCCAAACTTTGGGGTACCTTCCCCTCCTGACTCTTTTACAGCATTCCTCTCAATTGGATAATTTTAGATCTTTGCATACCTGCTAATATCCTCTGCAAAAGAAGGTGGAGGGAAAGTAGATTGCAAATTTGTGTACATTTGCATACATTTGCATAAATTTCAGCACATTTCCTCAGAGGTACATGCCCTCCTGCTAGGAAGTGATTGTCCACCAAGCTCTAACGTGAAAGTGCTACTGCCTTCCTGTGTTCATCCATGAACAGAGTCAAGATGGGCGAGGCACAAATACTTATGGGTTAAACACTCGATTTCCATAGCCCAGCATCTCAGTGATGGGGCAGATAAGCCTAGAACACAGCTTATGAAATAATTTCATATCTCTTTGCTCTTATCTGTCCCAAAACACACACCAAAGGCAAAGCCCTGCTGCAGTTGTCCCACACAAGCACTCGCAATTCTGTCTCTACAGGGTGTCTGTCCACAAACCCATCTGAAATTTATGGGGTGTTCACCAAACTACCACAACTCTACTCCTCCTTCCACAGGTGTGAAAACATGGAGAAGAAAGCTGTCAGGCTTGTAGGCTCCAGCAACCACATATAAACACAACCAGCCAAGAAATCCCAGAGGCTCTGCCAGGTGTTTTCCAATAAAACAGCCCAATTCAATCATTCTCCATCTTGAGAGAGATTATGATGAACCATTTCCATGGTTCAATCTGTAGTTCAGTAGTGGTCCTGGAGGTTGGCGCATCAGGTTCCCAGGAATCAGAAGACTTGTCCTTCACTGGAAATCGAAATGCAACAAAACACCAGCCCACCTGCATCACCATCTTCTAATCGTTCAGGCTGTGCTAACATAAATAGCTTCAGTAATCAGGACTGTTGAATATACAGCACTAAGGAATGTGCAGTTCATTATTTTTTCAATGAGAACATATTAAATTATGCTTTTTGATATCTCTTTTTGAAATGTGGATTATCAAATTTTTATGTGCTTGGATGTGTGTGCTGACTCTGTCCATACATAGCAAATGCACTTAAAATACTAACATTTCCTCATAATAGCTTGACTGATGAGATTTTGCTTTAAAAAGAGGAGGAGAGGGAAATCAGATAAAAGAAGTTGGATTGGAGGATTTTGACAGGAATATTTGTAAATCATGATTCTCCCAACTACCAAATGATCCAGGAAACAGTTGAGCCCCTTCTGAGCAATCAAGGAATAAAACTGGTTGCTGTGGACTCTCACCCACTGCAAAGTGCAGTAATTGCTGCTGCTTGAATAAAACCACTGCTTTACAGCAGGTGTCCTTTTGTCCCCAAAATTCAGAAATACAGGAAAACCACTCTGCTTTGTCCTGGGTGATGTGGTCACTCCTCTAGCAGCTCTGTCCCTGAGAGCACTAGGTCTGATTGAGCCTACACTGAGCTTTTGCAAGTAATGAGTAGAGAGGATGGGACATCTATACAGGATTTTATTCTTCACAGAGAATTCCTGTCCTTAGATAAAATCATACCCCCTCTGTCAGGTTTCCCTCTATTTATAGGAAAGACCAAATATAAGGGTTCAGCCTTGGATATGAGAGGTCTCCTGTCTTAGAGTCGCCCTGGCTGCTAAACAGATGGTGCATTTTGAAGGAACTGAAGCTTCAATAATTCCCCTCATGCTGCAGCCTCAGATCCATCATCCTTTAGCTTTTATCAGCCAGAGGGAGACAGGCATAACTGTGCTTCAGAATAGGGGCTGGAACATTAGTCAAGCCAACCCAAATATAAATCCAGCACCATCAGGTCTTTCCCTACAGCTATGTACTGTCTCCCATGTGATTTTTAGGCAACATTTTCCAATCTACTTTCTGATAACACCATCGTCAAGTAGCACTCAGGACATTATCCCAATATTAACACACACACAAAACCCCTCTTCCTGCAATCAAATATTTCCTTCCACCAAGAGAGCTACCAGGTTGTGGGCACATCTGTTGGGTTGTTTATACTTTAATGTCATCCAAATAATAAGAGCATCAGGAAAGAGAAAACAAAACACAGAAAACCCTCTAGTGGGGTTGGTGCTGCTGTGTGTACCTATGGTAACTACTGTGAGCATTAAGATGAAGCACTTCAAGCATGAATAATAATAAAAAAAAAAATCTAGAAGATAGATTAAAGCACCACAGCACTTTGTAATAGTATTTGTAATGCAGATAAAGCATTTGTACTCTAATTTCCAGCATCACCAACAAAATAAGTAAGTGTGCTTGGATTGCATTTTTCTTTCAAAAATGGTTCAAAAATTATTCATATTGAAGGAAAACAACTTAAACTGGATTTAGAAACACAATGCAAGCGGGAAAGTTGCTCACTGTTATCAGCATGACAAGAGCAACCTGTTCCTTTGATAAATGGTGCTTGAAGAAAGACACAAAGCTCATCTGCTTTGTGTTTTAAGTTTAATTAAGTAGCGAATTAATGTTTGCAAAATGCTTTGAGATCCTTCATCAGACAGAGCGCGTACAAGTGCAAAGTGCTTTCAGCATGAAACACATTTCCAGGAGTTGTACTAAGCTATTTGTGTCTTTCTGACAGCCTGATCTGCAGCCTGAAGTGGTCAGGGATAAGACCCCTGCTGACTTCAAGGTGTATCAGATCAAGCCTGCAGGACATGAGTCTTGATTTAGTAGGCAAGTCCCCCAGAAGAGAGCTGGAATACTTCCACACTTCGAGTCAGGCACGTATTTAAGTAGCTTGCTTTAGAGAGTATATTTTTATATGCGTGCTATTCACTGAGTCATAGAGCTCAGGGCCAGAAAAGGCCATTAGCACAGCTCCGACGACCTCCTGTTTATTTCAGGCCATTATATTTTACCCAATGTCCCTGTGTGAGTGTAACAACCTGTGTCTGCTCAAACAGATCTTCCAGAGAGGCTTCCAGGCTCACTTTAAGGCCAGGTGGATATAAGGAAACTACCACTTTCTTTGGACTACTGCCTAATCAACTTCACTGCTTAAAATGCAAACCTTATTTCCTTATGTCTCCTTTGAATTTATCTGACTTCAACTCCTGGCCATTAGTCTACCTTTCTGCCCTGGAGAGAAGAGCCCTTTAGCAGACAGAAATTTGCTGCAGAAACATTTGGTAAGGTAGCATTACAAAGGCTACCTTAATGCTTGAGAGTGGAAGATCACTGCTTGGGATAAGAAAGGAATTGAAAGAATTAATGTTAGTCTATAGGCTGAATGCAGAGACGTCTGTGCTCCAAAGACACTGTAGCCTAATAGGACAAAACCAGTCAAACGAGGGAAAAGTAAGGAATATGACTGCCATTGGAAAAGCATCTTCTTAGCTCTATTTTATTGCCAGTCATTTGCATTGAGAAGGCTGGAGGTGTTACCAAAAACCAGTAAAAAACCCAAACTCCTTAACACAGGTACCTAATAACCTCATTTTCTGGACAGTTACAGCCTGTGTCTTGGCAACACCTGGTTACCAGGAGGAGCAGCAGAACAAGGACTGATCCACTGAAGCAGATCTGGAACCATCAGGGCTGAAACCCCACCATATTTCCATGACAGCATGCAAGTTCTGGGAGATGTGGGTAACTCTGGGCCCAGCTTCATTGCTCGTGCTACAGGAATATGTATTCAGAGCACACAGGAACTGCATTTGGCCCATCACTCTGGCAGGCAGATGAAGCACCGTGATGGGGACCTGCTGGAAGTTAGAAGCTGGATACCAGCTCAAACCTTTAAACCAAACACATTTGGAAAGGCATATGCTGCCAGCCCAGGCAGTGAGGAGGAACCGTCTGTCTGCTCAGAGCCCGGTGCACCTCCCACGTATGGCAATGGAGATGGAGCTGGATAGAGCCCCTGGAAAACACCTCTTCTTTTTTCTGACTTTGTTATTATCTTCAGGCTCTCCTCATAAAACCTCCAGTGCATGCAGGCAAAGAACTCGGCAATAGACAGGGGACACTCAGCCCTGCATAAGCATCCAGTGTTTCCAAACCCGGACTGCTCCATGATCTCCCTGCCAGCACTTCTGAACTGCAGCAAGTGAATATCATTAGCAGCACCTCCAGCCCCAGCACAAGAGCTGCGTTTGCTTTACTGTTGGCTTGGTAACAGCTGCTGTTGCTGTTTGAGGTGCACGAGGGCAAAAAAGTGCTTATTGATTCAGAGCTCTTCAGGAAAGCCTTGTAGCCTCCTTGGCAGGGTTTAACAGAGGCCAGGCACTCTCTGGAGCAGTGGCCAGTGATGCTCTCAGGCAGTGCTCTTTGCTGCTGCAGCAGTGTCCCCATTTCGTCCACAAGGCTGGGGCAGGGGCAGAGCCCAGGGCTGGGCTGAGGTACCTGGAGAAGCCAAGGAGCAGCTGGGAGCAGCCACTGGGCACAGACAGTCCTGACACATTCCCTGCAAGTAACAGGTCAGTGATGTGCAGCCCTGCCCCAACCTGACCAGGAACACTGAGGGTGAAACAGGTGTTCAGGCACTTCCTGAAGCAGAGACTCTTGGCTTTTTTATATTCGGTGGGGCAGGTGATAGGAGACCCATCCGAAATACCACTTGCCTCCCTCTCTCAGTGCATCAGCCAAGACAGACACCTGGAAGGAAAACTTGGGTCTGTGTTCAGATTTCACCAACAGCTCTGTGTAATGCAGCATGTAATGCAATTACCGCCCACCTTTAATGTGCTTTAATACAGCAGGCTGTGTGAAATCCAGGTCTAGGTCCCATTTTTAGTACAGTTTGGGTTTCTCTTCAGTGACAAGCACATATGGATGCAAGAGCTGCCACTGAACATCACCTTTCTGTCCCTGAGGGCAAGAGGACATGAAGCTGTGGCTTCATCCTCAGTTTAAAGCCCTGAACTTAAGCCTTGCAAAACCACATTAGGTTCAGGTGACACAAATGCTTTGGAGGGAGAGGAACAGTTTTTTTCTTGGTGACTCTTTTGTTATGCCCTTATTCTTTTGCTTCCATCTGATTACAAGCAGGATATTGCCAGGTTTTCCAGCCCACTATTTTTAATTCTCTGTCCCCTGCAACTCTTTGACTCCCTTGACCTGCTACCATAATGGGCTTGCAGGGAAAAGCAATTGTGGGAACTCTGGGCCTTTCTGCTCTGTGAAGGACAGGACTATCTCCGGGCTGCCATTCATGCCATCAGGCAGAGCCCAGGGAAAGCACAATTTGCTGCAAGCTGATAGCAGCACGCTGACACTCAGTGGGATGGGAACGTGCTCCAGCCTGACAAGGAACAGTCACACATCGCATTAAAGGAGAAAAGGGGACAGGGAGGGGAGAGGGAAAGAGGTAGAGAAGGGGAGAAAAAGGGAAAAAAAAGGAGGAATTGTTAGCTACAGCTATTCAGAAAATGCCCTGTAATTTGGGTGTCAGTACTAAAATGTTAGGTCAGATGTTTTGATTGAATGTCAGTAGGAATTGTATGCTGGAGAGTCATGCTTCCCATTTTACCGAGAGAGCAAACTAATGGGAGAATATTCCAAAGTGACTGATTTTTGTGCCAAGACTCTTTTACTGATATCTCAAAGTAGCACAGGAAATGCCACTGCATGAATAAAAACATTTTTCTCAAGTTATTTAAATAAATATATATATTAAAAAGATTGAAAGTAAACTCTAACTCAGCTAGAAGAACAGCTGAGTCCATGCAGCCCACCAGCCAGAGCTGGCAAGTCCATAAAATAAACAAGTGTCTTTTTTATTCTTTTTCTTTTCTTTTTTTTTTTTAACTCTCCCCGTGAGATCAACTTGATGATCTTCCCTCTACAGCCCATGTCTCTTTGGAAGAACAGTGTTGTTAATTTGCTCTCTCACATGACTGGATGTAATACACTTCTATAACCTTTTAACATTTTGCTGCTTGCGTGGCATACCTGTGTCTTACTTATTGCTCATCAAATTATGCAGGGAACTCAGAGCCCTGCTTAGATGTCTTAAATACATCTGCATCAAAAATATGATTCTGTAATCCAGGCAGCACAAAATCATTATCACAGCCTCATCTGCATATTAGGATTCATTCTCGCAGCCTGAGAATGCAGCACTGAAATAGCGAAGCATAAAAGAGATGGAGAATTTTCCTCAGGTGGTGTCTCATAAATCATCAGTTTTCTATTTACAGATTTTTTTTCGTTTGGATATCCATCTATTTATTTATTTATTGCTTTTCAGAATACAGAGTAATTAATATCATCTTCTCTGCAGACAGGAAAAAAATAAGAAAGGAAAAAAGAAGCTGTGTTGCCTGAGTACATTTACCAAGCCCTCTCCATTTGAGCTTGTGGGGATAGGATGTTGTGGAGCAGGAAGTGAGTGGTTTAGGTTTTGGCCCAGAAGTTCTGATTCTGGACATGGCTCCTATCTCTGCTGCATATGCCCTGGGCAACCTCGAGCAAATTCATCAAACCACAGAACAGCTCGAATGTCTCTGATTTTCAGTGGGACACACTCCTCAGTTTGGGCACTGGCCTTAAATGCAGATGGCTGGCTTAGAAGTCTTTACCTTTTATCTCTCTGTGCTTTCCCCTCTAACCCTGAGACTGTAAGTGTGCTCTGGGCTTTGTGCTGTTCAGGGCACAGACTTTTTGCTTTCACTGAGTGCCCGTAAGGTGCTTCAGAGGACAGGCTCTCCACTAGGACCAGCCAGCTTCACTGTACTCATAAAAGCAGGAGACATGGCATCCTCAAGTGTTTCAGAGCTGGAAACAAAAATAAATATTTCCCCAACCTGCTGGTGGTTTCCAGTGGCTCTGCTCACGGGTGTCCAATGTGAGAAAAGTTAAGGTGACCCGATTTAGGGACAGTAGATTTTCAGCACTTTTGGTAAAGCTGAATGCCAAAAAAATTTCTGCTGGTGATTGAAATTGTAAGCCAAAGCTTTTTACTTGCAAATCTCCAGTTCAATTCTGGCTCAGGCAAGCAGGCACTGGGAGTTGTTCCTGTCTGACAGTTGCATCAGTGGCATCTGGAAAATGAGCTGCTAGGTTTCAGCTTAATTTCTAGTGAATGCATTACTAAAAACCCATTCAGTGCATACATCCTGGTACCTACCAACCACAATTGCCTATGAATCATCAGGGATGCGTTTGTACAAACGATGCTACCACAAACAAGTGGTAGTGATTGCATCATTCTTGCCTCAGCACAGAAATCAGACACTAAATCATAAACCCCATTTTATTTCTTGAGGCCAAGAGCACAGAAGGAGAGGAAACAGGCCCAGATTTTGGAATCCAGTGCTAGATAGGTTTATCAAGCCTATGAGCTCCTCCTGAAATATTGCTGAGAAATACTTTGTGGGCTAACAGAGGCAATGGCCTCAAGGGAAAGCAAGGAGAGCAAATTAATTATAATGTTGAAGTCAAACCAGAACAAAAGAAAGTGGAGGCAGAGCCAACTGTGAATGCAATGAACCTCTCTAAAATGGGAATTTTCCAGCAATTAATAGGGACTGTACCCTGATAAAGGTTACCTTGTCACTGCTAACATTATGTGATTTTCCCCTATACCCGTATCTATATAGTTTGTCAGGAATGAACTTTAGTAAGATTACGCTGTCAGAACTCATCATCAGAGTGACCACACACATGGTACAGTAGATGCAGTGCAAAGATCTGCTTTGATTTTCTCCTCTGAGGTGCCAAACTAGTTTCAAATATGCATTAGAGCCACTGGCACCAAGACAAGTCATGCAACAGCACGGCAGGACTCCCCTCAGGAGCCTTCACTCAGAGCAGGAAGGAGAGGTGCAAAGACAGGCTGGAAAGAGGTGAGACACACAGATTCTGGTCCCAGCTCTGCTAACAGCTTTTGATAACTGCCAGGCTGGCTGGGTCAGGATTTTTCCAATAGTGCAGTTTCATGTGTGAAAATGCACACACAACTGGATCCTCACCTTGGCCAAAAATTGCAGTGGTGGAGCATTCTGAGGTGGGGGATCCCTATCAAGCCCTACACCTGCACTGGGGTGTGCAACTTAGCTAAAAAATTGCACCTCTACATTTGGAGTAATAAATGATCATGTGAATGGATGAATCTTGTACCTTTTATCCCCCTGAGGCTTCACATCCTTTTCCCTCTCCCTCTCTCTGCACATATTTACAAAATGGACAGGATTCTTAGCTACTTCACCAGATTACCTTTGAAAATGAATTAATGCTTGTAAAGAGCTCTGTGGTTCTTGGATGGAAGGTGCCATAGGCACAGAGATTATAATTAAACTGCTTAACAGTGCAGCTGGATTTACTCAGAGTGCTGCCAACAACTGTGTGCTGTGCTTTCAAGCAGAGCAAAACACACTTCCAACCAAAGGGACAGACATGACCCACATTTGTGCCCTTAAGGCTGTTTGGAAAATGAGCAACCAGCAAACTTCATCAAGTTTAGAAGGCTGGAAACAGAAAACTCCTTAGTAGTTCTTTGGGGTCATGAGAGCACTGAAAGCCACCTGCCAGGACCCATCACAACAATATTGGGTGGAGGTGAATGTTGTTTTATTCAGCATAGGAGACTGAACTGACTCCTCACTCTGCTCTGTGGTGGAAGAGCTCAGTGAGGCCATTTTAACTTGTATGAGATTCTGGGTAGGCTGGCTCTGTTCTACCTTCCAGACATGATTTTTCATGAGGTCTCCTACAGCAGGCTGGGTGAGAGGTGCCACTTGCAAGTCTTCAGAATTGCATCCTGACTCAGCCATCCAAAGTAATTTTGGCTGCTGTGGAAAGGTGTAGTCACAAACGTTTGCAGCCCTGATCTACCACCTCCAAATAATAATACGAGCATGTATGAGGTCAAGTGGCTACTAAAGGACTAAGCAAATCTTCCTGACGTTCTTCCTATAGTCAGTTACCCATGATGTTGAGTGCATTATTATGATCTGAATTAATGTTTGAATCTGTGGAGAGGTAAAGTCTGAAAATACCTTCAGTGTGACCACTTTAACTCAAGGGAAGTTCATTACAGCCCAGCCTGCAACAGCCCCAGGTGAAGAGAGTAATGTGAACAGCCACAGTGATGGTCATGGCATTGGCAGGACAAGCCTGCTCTGATGCTCACTCCTTCTCCTCTACTCTAACCATACTCCTAAGAAGTGTTCCCAGTTGTTCCTCCAGGCATTCTTAGCTTGTGCAGGGAGGAGAGTACCACTGCTGGGTGCTCAGCACTTACTGGCACCGAGGCTTTAGATAAGTCAGGGGTATAGAAACAATAGGAGCCTCCGAAGCATTCATGCATTGCAGTAGTAATATCGGGTAGAGGAAGTGATAATATCTGTCAGACTCGTGTTTATTAACCATTTTATAATCACAATACATGCAATTACAGTTTGACAAGACACTGCCAATGTGAACAACATCTGGAAGTGTACTAGGGTCTTCAGAATGAGTACAGTTTCATTTCCATTATTTGCTTCTGCTGAGAGTGGCAGTAAACCGTAGTTAATAAAGGAAAGCCAGCTTTTATGGGCTAGGAAGACGGTAAATATATGCAAAATGGTTTGTTGAATCTAGCAGTGGGGTGCCATAAGAGGCTTCATAAAGCAGGGATAGAGTTTAGCATCATTCTTTTAGGGCTGGGAGTGCTGCAGAATAAATCTCTCTTGAGTCTACTCACTGACAGCCCCAGTTCAGATGGTGTATACACAGGCAGTGCTTCTTTCTCTGCAGAGTTTCTGTTAATCACTGTTAATGCCAGTCATCAGATCACTAATCATTTGAAACAAGAAGCTGCAGATATTAAGACAGAGATTCAAAACAAGATAAATAGCACAGATGTCTCCAGGGGCAGGAAGAAGGTCTGAGCCCGCTGATGCCGCCTGGTACAGCATGAGCCTGTTTGCCTTCCTAATCTTTATTAGGATAGGATCTGCTCTACCCTGGCACGGAGAAGGAGACAGGAGGCTTGAGAAACCTTCCACAGACTGATGGACCCAGTGGTAGATGTGGCCAGACCCTGAGCATGTCTGTCTGCAGAGGATGGGGAGAGCACAATAAACCTCCCCATGGCTATGTCCTACCAAAGTCCACGTTTTGTAGCAGTTTGGCTATCAAGGTGCAAATGCCCATAGCCACACATGGAATCAGCAGCATCATGGGGAACCAGGATTTCCTAATCCCACATCACTCTTCTGGCCCAACCTGATTCTTTCTGTTGACTACACAAACCAGAGAACTGAAGCAATACCATTTCCTCTTGCCGCTGGGGAGAGTTTAAGAGCAGCTGCACAGGCAGAAACTGTGGTTCTGCTGATGGCCACTCATGTCTCAGTTTATCACTTGTGTCCTGGAAGCATGTCCTGAGTTGTCTGAAACAATCCATTTTTCTGCTCAGAGCAAAGGCAGTGAAAAGGTTATGCCACCACGGTGCAAATTTTCCTTGTAAATCAGATTCAGAAGTCAGTGCCTGGCAGCCACCTCCTCTGACACTGTTACAATCCTGAACCAAGGGCATGTGCCTGCAGATGTCAACATGTGGATTTACGTGGCAGTCTAGGATGTGGGTCTCTGGCTGAATTTGCATGTACTACCAGTGTCAGCTTCATCTCATCTGACAATGGCATTTGGTGTTCCTGGCATGAGGCATTTTGTGGTACAGGATCTGCCATTTTAACACAGGCTCACCTTGCAGTGGGGGGAAGTGAGGAGACAGCAGCACAAATGCAGGACCCAGGGCCTCTCAAAGGCAGGGCCTGACAAGGTAACAAGCAACAAAACTGGATGTGCAGGGGAGGAGGAGGGGAGGAGGCAGAATAGACTCGTGGCTTGATCATGCCCGGAGCTGATTTCAACAGACTCAATGGGAGTCAGGACTATTCCATACTTAACAGTGGGAGTGCAGGTAATTGTGAGATTGAACCTTACAGGAGACCAGGACTTGCCGAAGGGGAAGTCAAATAACATCAAAGCAATCAGAGGAATTCTTCAGGAATTACTAAATGAGATTCTATGGCTCAAAGAGGACCTTAGGCTATATTAATTACAGTTGGTGCCTGTAGATCTAAAATCTGCTCACAAGTAATGTCCATTTCTATTTTGTTCTTGCTCCCAAAATTTTGTCCTGACATCCAGATCTGACTGAAGCAAAATGGGGAACAAAACAATGAGAAGCAGTAGTGCCATGTGATGTCTTTAGAAGAATGTCTGTCTAGAGACAGGCAGTGTGAATTCCTTTGGAGCAGATGGGTGAGGGCAAGGTTTTGCTTGCCTTCAGTGAATAAATGGAGACAGAGCCAAGCAGGCTGGTGAGATGGCCCCACAAAGCCTGGGTGTAAACAAGCCTAGAGATACCTGCATGAACAGATTCTGTCTTGCTAAATTCCTTAGCACAGCCCAGAGACCCAACACAACCACCAGTGGGGCTGGTTCCAGATCTGTTTCTGCTGTACACCACAGTACAGACCAACATCACAGATATTACCTCACCAGCCACAGAACAACTGTGGTCCCCCAGGACTCCTCATCAGATTATATCCCAAGCAGAAGGCAGTTGTGAAATCCTGCAGCTCTGCAAACACTCATTTAATGAGTGATGAAGGACAAGGTGTGCACATCAGCACTCCTTGGCCAAAAGCACAGTTCAGATCTTGCCTTCAAGACCACTTTTCAGCATAGCCCTGAACCTTTCAAGTCCTATCTGAGCTGAGGAATCTCCACTGCTTTTCTGAGGATCTCTTTGGGGCTGTGCTGGTAAATGCTTCATTGGATTGGCAGTGATTCAATGAATTGTTTAATCTTTCTCAATCGATTCACAGAGAAAGGATGGAGAGAGTAATTTTTTTTTTTAATCTCCTTTTTCTCTAAGCTTCTTTAAGAGCAAGTTCCTTCCTCTCTCCCCTCTTCCAGCACTCAGCTGCACTCACATGCACACACTCACCCTGGACCTCAACACCAGCTTCCCCTGCTACAGACTGGGTGCTGTATCACTGCTGGTGGATAACATCTCTGAACAAAAATATCTGGGAGACAATGACCCTTTCTAGAGCAAACAAGTGATTTGCTTTCATTTTGGGTAAAGTGTAAAGGGTAAAGCCAATGAGCTGCTATGTTAACTTTAGGTGATTGAGTTCCTCCATATCTTCCCCAGCTGCCTACCGAAAAATCCTGCAAAGCATTTGTGCAATATCAAGGTTGCTTCTCCAGATGGCTAAAGCAGTCCTGCATGCTTCTTTTTAAAAATTCCCAACTGTTGCTGTCCACGTCCTGACACCATGCTGCAGAACAGCATGTGAACCTCAGCCCCTCTGAAGATAAAGGTTTTGCTGTGTGTTGGGTGCAGTTTGCACACACTTGCACCATCCTGATGAAGTTAATATCTACAACTTGTATGTCTGCAACTCACTGGGAATATTCTCCTCAATGAAATCTTTATGCAGGCAAATAAGAAATTCTGCATTTCTCCATTTCAAAAGCAGAAGGTGAAGCAAGCCCTCAAAGCCTTGCTCAGGAGCCTCAAGAAGTGGTTGGGTTCCAGGAGGGGCTCAGTTACTGGCAAGCCTGGTGTAACACCAAGGGCTGGGAATCACACAGTTCTGCTGAAGGTTTGTATTAAACCTTCAGAGAGGTCTCTTCAGCCTGTCAGCACAATGGGGAAGCCAAGTTTGTACTCCAAGACAGTGTATAAATCTTCCATCTGCCCAAATTCAGTAGTATTGGATCCAGAGCTCAGGTTTAGCTTTATTCCAGAATCCACGCACAAATGTAACATCAGTAGGTAAATAAAACAGCCTGATGGGGAAATACTCATCATAATTTACCCTTCTAGGAGAGCAAAGAATTTTTCTTCACTCTGAGCTATTAGAAAATTGGCTTAATGGAGCTACTAATTAAGCTAGTGTGTTTTCTCTGAATCATCAGCTACACTGTAATTTCTACCAGACAAAAGGGCCCCATGGTTCATCTGGTGAGGCCAGAGAAAGGATATTGAAAATTATTGCTGTTATTTTATGACAACCTCTATCCCCCATGCTGCTTGACCCTTTCCTGTGTAGTTTCCCTGATTCCCTTTTGCATTCCTAAGTTTGGAAGTTATGGCATGAGTCTGGTCTAAAAGCTTTTCTAAATAGGAAATATATATAAGTAAAATAAAATATCCAAAAACTAGGAACTATTTTTACTAGAAGTACTAGATCCATCATTATAGATGTTATTCTGTTTTACTTACACTATATATGTCCTCCTAATAGTCTCCCTCAGGTGAACTAACAATGATTCCTTAAGTCCCTGCCTAGAGACATTCAGGATATTTAATGATGAATGAGCTTCCAAGAGCTCGGATATTTAATTTGCAGCTACCATGGTTAGTGATGATTAAGATCCCTTTGTTTTTACAGTGTTTCTTAAATAAAGTGCAAACACATCCTGTCCAACTCCATTAAAGAGTGAGACACATGGGAATGCTTGTGGAATTGCTAAGAAAGATACAGAAACAGGCCAGGCACAGAGTAAATACCGATGATCACACATATACACACCTATGCATGTGTCTGTGCATGTGCAAACAATGCACCCTACACAGATACAGATGTATGGGCAGTTACATGGACTCCTTCTGTCTGCAAGTTGTCTTAATGTCTGGGGATTTCCACTAAAATACCAGCTTGATTTCCCACCAGGAAACATGGGAAAATTTAATCAACCTGTCTGGGTACTCAATGAATATAATTCCCTATTCACAACTGATGAATCAGATAGGCCTAAGCAAACAGTGCCTGGTAGGAAGTCACACGAGAGCACGAAGAGGAACAGAATATATGGCAAGAAGAAAGCCCAGTTCACAAATAGTCCTTTCCCAGCCCCTGAAGGACCAGCTGGGTTTGTTCCTCCTGTGATTGCACCACACAGAAGTTCACTGAGTTATCCGGGGGTTTTAGGGAAGATTACTGCACTGCAGCTTGAAGCACAAGATTTCACATTCATCCGTGGGAATCCAGACACTCTCCTCATCAGGCACTTCTTCTAGCTCCTTTCCCCAACTTCCATTCCTATAGGATCCTATAACAATGCCTATCAGAAATCCCAGAAATTTATTCAAAGCTCTGTTTTTCCTCATTCCTTGGCTCACCACTTCTGTTCTCTGTCTGCAAGCTGCAGATCACATGAAGATTCCCCAGGCTTTTCATAACACAATCTTATATTCTGTATTTCCTTGACTGTACAATACAGCTGACTTTAGCAGAAATTGCCCCAAAATGTTGCAGACCATGAAATGTGAATTTTCCTTGTAAAGTGACTGTCTATTCAATCTCCTCACTTCTCACCAGATATCAAGGCAATACTTTCATCCTTCTTGTTTTCTGCTCCCCAAGTGCTCTCCAGATGCAGCTGATCGTTTCTTCTAATCTTCAGCCCACCAGGCAAATATCTATATACATTACACACATTCATACATATACACACAGCTATAAGAATTAGCAAATAACTAAATAAACAAACAGGAAAACCTGTTACACACTACAACTGCTTCATGAATTTATAACATATGGTAGCAAAGCACTACAAAAACTGTAAACTACAAAGAGGGTTACACAGCCCATTCATTTATCATGTTACAATGAGTAATTTTTGCACCAGGCAGGAAAGAGAAAACCCACACCACTGGAGTGTGCATATGTATTTCTGAGGCTCACACTAGAGAGCCTTTTATAAAACACACACATGATTTGAATTCCAAAGCAAAAGCACTGAGAGGCAGTGCATGGACTAATATTGTTATAATGGTGTATGCAGAGCTTAGGAAGAATGGGCACTAGCTGACCTCTTTTACTGATAAGCTGACCTCCTTTACTTCCAAACATTCTACATTTCTGTATAGCTTAGAGTCTGTCCATTTAGAAGTTGAGCTCCAGCCTACAGCTATAAAACTTCTCCTTGGTATTGTTACAAAAATGGCAAGATGGTGCTCAAAGAAGAAACCATGTCTGGGTGCTCCTTCTGCTGATTCCAATCAAGTTTCACCCATTTTTGTCTCCTTTTACATGTCTAGGGGGTTATGCTGAACCACATTCCCAGCTGGGTCCTTGTGCTCACGGTCCAAGCTGTGTTTTATACTCAAATCCACATATTCTGTGCAGACAAAACAAGACCGGTGAAGTTAAGCTCTGCATTTCCCTAGAGGTTCTCTGAACACTGCAGTGTATCACAAAAAATCCCCTAGATTTTCCAGATAGCACAGAGCCCCATAATTCACATCTACCTGCTCCTGATCTGACATTTCATATTTTTCATTTCCAGCTGGCAAAAAGCTTTTATGAAACACATAACACATGCCACATGCTCTGTCCTGGAAATGGATTAGTTTTCCCAGTGGGGCCAGCAAATGATGTAGGCTGTGTCCCAGTTGTCATGTCCCAGTGCAAATGGTTAAGATCTTCTTTTTATCTCAGCAAATGCCCCATGGAAGCTTGAGCTGGGTTTGGGCCCTTGGTCATTGCTAAGCAGTTTCTCTTTCATCCTTTTCAGCACCAGCAGACACAGCTTGAAACATGTATACAAGATGCGGCTTTACAGCATCCCTTATTCACTGGTACCTTGGAGACTCCAGTTCATTGAAAGTAATAAAGCCAGATCATCAAAAAGAATTCTTTTGAACAGGCTTTGGGCTCTGCTGTGCTACTTGGTTACGGATATTCATCTTCCTGGAAACTGTGCTGTTTGATACAGCACCAGCAGGAAAGCCTCAGCTGCCTCCCCAGTGCATTAACCCCTTGAGTGTTGAAATCACAGTCCTTGAATAGCAAAATAGTTATCACTTATAATTGCTTGAGGGGAGAAGCAGATTTTATTCTCCCAGATGCACCAAGGGTGCAGACTGGGGTCAAAGGGTTTCCCTATCCTCATCCTGCTCCAGTGATGCAATGGGCTGTGCACAAAAGGGAAGAGGGAGCAAAAAGAAGCAGCCTCTGCTGGTTACAGCTACAGGCAGGCTGTAAGGTGACTCCTGTATCAAAGGGTGCCATAGCACTTAATCCAAACTGAAAACACAGATGTGCTGAAACGCAGGCATTCTGCTACTTGGGGCTTTAACTTTCTGTTAACCTTACATATCCTGTGATCCTGTGTGTCTTACAGAGCCCTGATGTCAAGGCTTTAACCCAAACCCCTTTGATTTGGCAGGGGGAGCATTGCCACTTTTGTCAGAGTTGCCAGAGTTCTGGTGCTTTCTGATTGCATCCAAACCCTCCCTTCTTTCATCTTTCTCAGTGAGAAAGAACAGAAGGTCAACATTGGCACCATAAGCATAGATGCACAGCCCCTGAGTTTAATTTCTCTAAATGTGGAAAGAGCAAGGATGGTGCAGCCAGGCTAATTCTCTCTGAGTGGCTGGCAGACTTTACTGCAGATTATTTGCATCTGTGCTTGCAACTCCAGGAGGACCAAAGTTTGAACTGCTGCTCTGGTCCCTCTAGGCCTGTGTCTGCTCCTGCCCTGAGACCTCTTTGTTGAGCTCCATCTTCACCTGGGGCAGCAAACCCAGCTTGTTTGCAAAATTCCTTCAGTAGAACATGTGCTGGGTTCCAAGACTGTCCCTTGAAGTGCAGCTTGCCAGCTGCTGGGGAGGAGCTGCAGAAGAGACCATTCTATCCATTTGGTCTCGTTCTTATTTTCTTTTTCCAGACTCCACCACCGTTATGGTCAACACCAGGGATCAGGGTTAGATGGTTATCTGATACCCCTTGTGCTCTGTCTCTCACACTGCACTGGTGAAACTCCAGTACTGAAGATAAGTGAAGAGAGCTTCACTTTCCTAATTTCCTCCTTATTTCATACCACTCCCTTGTCAGCCCTCAGGTCAGGAAAACATATGACTCCTTTTCACTAATGGCTTCCAAATAGATGCAAAAAAAGGAGGACGTTTAAATGCCCCCTTTGAGCCTCCCTCTCATTTCCCTGCCTGAAGCTGAGCCACGTCTGCCCTGCTGCACTCCTGGCACCAGAGGGACTGTCTGAGGCTTCACATCCAGATCACACACCAGAGGCTGCATTCAGAGCATCCTTCTTTTCCCAGAACAGGCTCTGCCAGGGACAGTGTTGGAAGGAAAATGGCTGAAGTTTCAGATCAGCTGAGAATAAATCAATGCAGGAACCCCAGGAGGTCTTTTTTACACAATCGCTCAGCACTAGAAGAGCAAGTGGAGGAGCAGGAGAGTAGTAGCTGGAATTGATCACATCTGATTACTTATTAAAGTTTGTAAGGAAAGATGTTGGCGGAGAAAAACAACAGGAGCACCTTTTATGACTAAGTCTAGAAGGGGTTGGGGGGAAGGGTGAGGAAAATAGCTTAAAATGGACTCCTACAATGTTCTATTACATTATGACCTCTTATTTTTTCTCTAGATTTCATCTCTAATTCATGTATTCTGGGACAAAGGTGAAACCAACACTTGTGACGGATCTGAGGAGAGTCAGGTTGCAGAAAATAATACATGCACAACTACTACATGAACAAATATTATAAAGAGGCCTCAACTTAACTGCATGTATGAGTTTGTTTCTGCACATCTCTGAATAGAGAAGTGCCTATGAGGACATACAGTTCCCTCTCTGCATGTATGAGCATGTGTTTGTACATACACATAAATCTGACATTGGAAGATAAAGATCTTTTTCCATGTGGCAGCAGCAGTGCATGTCATGCACAGGTCTGAACACAGCCCCCCAAAAAGAACTGGGTTTTATGCAGAGAGCCTAAAGCAAGAGGGTCCTAAGCAGGACAGCTCCTAAGCTACTGTGGTGTTAGTTAAGAAAGCAACATCTCTTAATAAAACTTAAAATAAGCCCTACATCAAAAACAGTACAAAACAACTCTAAACCCTCAGGCTACTGCAGGATTATACTGTTGTGAAATACTTTATCCAGGCTTTAAAGTCATCTTTGACTATCTGCCTGGGGTCATCCAGACAGCCCAGACTCCCAGCTACCTAATACAAATAAAAAGTTGAGCTTGCAGATGTTCCCAGGGAGGCAGTGCATTGAGGTCCAAGCTCTTCCTTCAGGGAGAAACCATTGGGATTATATTTTATTTTTTTGTTTTCTATAATAATGGCTCAGCAGAGAATATGCTCTAGCACAACCTGTTGTTGGAGGGAGATCTACTGTGTTTGGTGGCAGGAAGAGAAAAAACTAGAGTTACTGAACTCCTGTGAATGAGTCATTGCATCAGAGGTCTGGAAGCAGATAGGCTATTCCTCAGCAATAAAGAACTGAGACACAGTAATTTCCAATAGATGGATTTGCAGGCGGAATTTTCTATTTTATCCACAGCAGGCACACCAACTTCAGCTTCCAGCTGCTGTTTCTGGTTAGCCAGTCAAGCTTCTAATTGGATGTCCTGTTGGACATCATCTGTGGGACACACCAGGGTGGGAGCAGGGGCCAGGCTGCTGCCTTGCCAACACAGCCGAGCCTGGCAACACCCTGCGGTGACATCCAGGCACACAGGGACTACGTGCAAAACCTCAGCCAATGCACCACAGAGCCCCCAGTGCACAAGGAGCTGCTTATCCCTCCATCCCAGGGTAGCAACAGACCCAGCCAACCTTGCATGACCCTCCCACATTGGCCAGTCCATGCTGGTTTTACACAAGGGCACTCTGGACTGTCCATCCCCAGCCCAACCTCTTTTGAGATCTCCAGGGAAGATGAAGTGGTGTGAATTAGCTTGTCAGAAGCTTAACCAGAGGACAAGCCAAACCAATGCTATCAGCACAGCTCAATCCAGCTTCACGTCAAGGAACAGCAAGAAGAGAAGTGTCCTGGGCAGCTCTGCATCACTTCTTTGCTTGACATGAGGGATTCTCAGACAAGAAGTGCACGTGTTGTGGACCTCAGACTCACAGGATGAAGGTGTTGAGCTGTCCCCAGCATCCAGACAGGATCTTCCAGGCAGCAAGAGGAAGTATGAGATGAAGAAAGGATATTTTTCTGTGAACAACAATGATAAGTGCAGAGTATTTTACTGTCCACTCCAATGACTGAAATGGCACTTTCTTTTTTCTGCTGATTGTAAAACTCATTTGGCCACTCCTTTCCCTGCTTACTAGCTGCTGCAATGGTGCATTTTGAAATTCTTCCTGAGGAAAATTGGCACAACTTTTATTTTCTACGTAAGAACAGCAAAGGAGCTGTTGTCTAAAAGGAGCTCGAAGTCAAATTTCCATTAAAGCAAGGGCCAGCTTAGGATCAGAAAGGTGGCTCCACTCCTGTGCCAGTGCCAGAATGCCTCATCCAGTCAGTCCTGGCAGGAGTTTCCCAGCAATCTCTCCTTGGCCTGGCATCACTACTAACCTAGACAGATTTCTGTAGTGTAGGAACTAAGGAGTGCAACTGCTTCTTAAGAAGTGATGAAGTCCCTGGCCATGTACAACATGTCACTGCTGTGCCTTACAGGGTACAGCTGTGAAAGTGCTTGCACTCAATTTATCCTTTTGCTGGAGATTTACAGGGGGAAAAGGCACAGTCTGTGCTTCCCAAGGAGCAGTGGGGGTTGTCCTGTGAGCTGTGTGTTCCTGGAGCTGCAGACACTCGTGTCCCCATGCCTGTGCCTGTGTGTGCAGCTGGCCACTGCAGGGTCCCTGTGCTGTGACCCTGGGTTCAGTCTAACCAATGAGCCAGCTAATCACTCCATGTTAACATAAACAGAGGCAGTGGCAGTCAGAGAAGGCATAAGAAATCAAACCTGAGGAAAGGAATTAGGGGAAAAGCATTCATTAATTACCTTTTTCCACTCACTCTTTTAAAATGACATTTTCCCTGCTATTAGTTTACCGTATCTGTGGCGCTGCCTTCCCTCCCCACAGCTGATTCCCTCAAGAGCAAAATTAAATTTAAGCTACTAAAGTTGGATCTTTCTGAAGTAAAAAGAATCTTTAAAAATGGATTTTTTTAAAGGTCATTTTGAACTTTATCTGAGCACACATGGAGACGCAGGCCATTCAGCTAAATAATGCCACCTGAACACCTCCTGTCACCACTGCTAGAATAAGAACATCATTTATGTGATGGAGAAAGTGGAAGGCTTTCTGCTCATTCCTTTTATTCCTCTTCTAAATTTTGGAGATTTTAATGCTGTTCATTTTTATAGATGTTTTTTCACTTTCCACTTTCTTTAACAACCCATATGAAAGTCATAAATTTACACTGAAGTAAGACAACCTGATTTTGACCCAAAACATGACAGACTGCACTTCCTTCTCTCATGGGATCAAGCTGCATTCTCTGGGGCTCCATCTGCTCCTCACCCTTAGCATGTCCTGCCATAATGGGTGGTGTCAGAGTAGTCCATCCTTCTTGATATCTTTCCCTCTTCCAGAAATCCATCTTTATAAATTAAATAAATATAACCCATTACTATGTTACTAAGATCATGCCTTACTTCAAGCATCAGAACAATCTTGAGCTTCTTTTGTGAGTTTATGCTTCACTGTGAATTGGTACAGCCTGTGGCACCAAAGCCCTGCTCCAGAGGGAGCTCAGGGATGTACAGTATTTATCCCAGCAGTATCTGCTAGAGAAACCTTCATCACTGACCAGAGGATTCAGAAAAAATTAACATTATCTTCAACCTAATCTTGACAGCAAAGGCTGGCATGGGGAGATGGCTTTGCTCTGCCAGACTCCAGTCTGAACAAACACAGACTCTTTAAAGCATGGGTTTCATTTCCACACGTTAGATCCACCTCCCTACTGTCAGCTGGAGGTAAGGGGGGCTGCACACAGCTTGCTGTGTGATGAGCCCTGCAGCACTGCTCTGAAAACACTGCATGTTATTTACTGTACCCAGTTCTCTCCAATCACGACTCAAACGAGGCCATATTTATTGAAGAGACACTTAAAAATGTCCCTTGGCAGGCTTTGTGTGAATGGGGACTTCCCTTAAATGGAATTTCAGCACTCCACCTCTTCCTGCAGTGGCATCCGTGTCCCACTTCACAGCTGCCTGGTCTCTTTGAACAGGTTTCCCTTTAACAACGTTCAAATATTTAATTTGCCAAGTGCTGTGGGAATCCCAAAGGTTTGGAAGAACTATCTATTATAAATGACAAAACATGACATTATTATAGGTAGCCTGCCTACTTGATGTCATCTGTGTTCTATGCTGCTCCTTTAATGAGGCTGTCTTTCAAATCCTGAACAGAACAGAAAAAGATTCTGATGCCAGTACTTCCCAGGTACTCTAAAAATTAAAACAGCCAAGTCCTTACAATATAAAAAAAAGCCTGCTTTCTAAACCCTAAAACCCTCATGTTCAGAGGAATTGCTTTTAATATTCTGTTATTTAGTTGTACAGGCATTCAGGAGGAGGCTGCTCTCAGCCACCCAGTGCAATCCAATAAGTGTTCCCCTGAAACCTAACCACACAGTGCCCTCTGCTGCAGTTTTCTCCGACATATTAAAAGAAGGAAAAAAAAAAGAATGAAACAAGAATAAAAAAAAAAAAAAAAAAAAAAAAAAAACACAAACCAGCCATGCTTTTCAGCCTATCCTCTGGCTCAAATTGAGATAAGCAGATGGTTTGTTAGCACTTATCAATGACTCAGTAACATCCGAAGTACTACATAAAACACTTTAGCCAGAGAAAAGCCAAAATAACAAAATGAAATTCCATACAAGGGACAGTGAAAGCAATTGAAAATTCAGGCAGGGAATGCAGCAGTGCTAGCAGCTCCCTGCCTTAGCCTGGCTGGCCCTCCTTTCCAAGCAGAACTCTAAACCCAGCTAAATAACTAGCTCCTATATTTTCATTGCTTTGTTCTTCCCACCACCCCCAACCCCATCCACCCATCTTCATCCTCTGAACACTCTCAAGAGTTGTGTGGACAAGCCAAGGACATGAAGATGCAAGACCAAAGCTCATGGTGCCTTCACAGTCCTGATGCTGGGTAACCTGCACCCTCCCAGGGGAGAAGGATGGGCTGGGAATAAGCCATTTCTGTCACCTTACTCTTCATTTTGACAACAATGCTAGCAGCTGACATTCCAAGGGACAGGGATCTTTGTGGAATACCACAGAAAAGAAGGACAAACACAAAATAGCCTTGGGAAACTCAAGGCCAACAAGGTACTTCAGCAATTCTTACTTTGAGCTACTATCACTTCGGGCTCAGTTAATTAAAATCAATAACTGCATTTGTCTTGGTTTGGAGCTTAGGCCTTCACTGAACAGCACTAAGGCTTTCGTTCACAGATTCACCAATTATAAAGTCAATATTTTTAAATTAGCTAGACATACTGTGAATATTGTCTTGGCAATGTAAGGCACCTCTGAACACAGGGATTCAGGGAATGCACAGGCATTGGGATTTTAAAGCAGCACCTTGCTAGTGCTGTGGATGAAGAACAAAACCATTTCAGATACTCCATAAGATTGTTCAGACTCTGTCACAAACCCAAACACCAGCTTTTGGGAACATTTCATTCTGGTTTCTGGGTTAACCTGGTAGAAGAAAAGGGTACACCTGCAAACTGCATCAAGAGATAACAAGATGATAATCTCTAAAGACCTGAGGGTTGAGTCTTGCCACCAAAGCCTACAAAAATGAATTGGCTCTAAAACTGTACTATTAAGAAATGTTGAGTTTGTTGCACAGTTGGCTTGATACTCAAGACTGTCAGACCTATGCTTCCAAACTATTGTTTGTACAAGGAGTTTAAAAGCTGAAACGTTTCCGTCCCTATCACTCTCTTTAGCAAAGTACAAAACTTGAGAGATTTTTAAAATCGTGAGATTTGACAGCAGTCTGGGTTTGTGCCTGAGATGTGCTGTTGTTCAGCAAGGTCAAGAATTCTATTTGAGAACAAATACATGTTTATTTGAAGCTTCCCTGAAATTTAAGCTTCATCCATCTCTGAACCTTTAGAAAACACCAGTCTGTTAAGTCTTCTCCTTTCCAGATATCTTCTCCTGTGCTTCCTGCATCTTCCTGGGTCCCAGCCAGGCCTGGAAGCACCAAACAACCACAAGTAAGATTGTTCCTTGAGATCACCACCCAGGAGCAGAAAAATATTGTGAGCTGCTTGGGCGGGCCTGTTTTTACTGAAGGAGCCACCTCACTGAGCAGATATGAAACCTTGAATGGAGCCAGAAATTCAGCTTATCAGCACCAGTTACTATGAAAATCAACTAATTTCACTGAAGCAGCAAAAATCCTAAAAGGCTGGCTTCTTTTGACACATGGAGTCAGCAACATTATTCTAATCAGCAGGGAGCAGTGCACGTGTGAACCAAAATGCACAAAGGGCAGAATTCTCGACTCTAAAGATTCAAAGATGTCCAGCCTGCTTGTCCACAGAATGGAAGACAAAACTGTGGGGGAGACTACAAACTGTGTGGGAATCTACATACAGAGAAAGATCTCTCTTACATAGCTACCCCAAGGGTGAAAAGCTGAAAGAATCTCTGTTCAGCACAATATTTAATTATCTAAAAGAAAAAGCATGTAAATAGACTTTAAGAGACACACTTGATAATAAATCTATGACAAAAGGCAGTGCAGAAATCTGTGCTTTTGAATTTATTATCTGACCTTCCTGCTGAGCACTCCCATGCAGTTGCAGGATAAAATAAATTGCACTAGCTAAAGAAACTGTAGGAAACATTTGAATAGTCCCTGTTCTGAAATATTAACCTGTGATAGTTTTGACCATCTCTCTCTCAAGAGAATGGCACAGTTGACAGATGAAGACACTAGGAATTTCACTGGAAGAGAGGACTGCAAAAGGAAGTAGACCCCAGGCAAGACCCTTGCATTGGAAGTGCAAGAGTTGTCTTGCTAAAACTTATAAGAATTAAAAAACTCAAACCACAAAACAACCTTCATTAAAACACTTTTCTGGGAAATGTGCAGCATATGACTACTTAAAGGAACTGGTTTTGCTTAGAAATACAGCCAAGTTCCCATATTTCTGAAGGATTAAGGACTTTTTTCATCCTTTATGTCTGCATTTCTTTTCTTTTCCTTTCTCCTTTAAAAAGCCTTCATAAGAATCCCAGAAAGTAAAGGTGACTTCAGTGCATGGCAGATGGACACCATGATGTTCATTAAAGCAGATAAATAAAGGGCTTATCCTGTAAAGCAGCTGAGCACCAGCACTTTTTCTGTCAGCTGTAGAAAAACTTTGGGCTTGCAGCACTTAACACAACTGAATTGTGGTGGCCATTATTCCACAGCCTGAGTCTCTCTCACCTCTTAATGCTTCAACTGGGCAAAAGGAGACCCTGATCTGCACAAATCCTTGGAGCCTCCTCACTGCTTTCCCTTGCACTGCAGCCACCTCAGGAGGAAAGCCTGGCACTCTCTAAAGTATTATTTATTGTAAAATAAAATCTTGTTGATGATGGAAAATCATCAGCAAACTCTGTGCCCTATGCCTTTAGGTGGACACATTCTCTGAGCCTAAGTGTTGGCAATCTAATTAAGGCACGTTCAGGAAATCTCATGCTCACCTCAGAACTTCATAATAATGATACTATATAAAAACTAAAACACTGTTCAAGGGATATTAACCATACATTTTAGACTGAAAGTATGACAGGTAAGATTAGATGAGACACATTCAGCAGACCACCAGAGCCAAATTTTGAAACAGAGAACTACCAACATCACGTTTTCAGAAAAGCAGATACACAGCCATATCTCACTTGCAGGCACAAACTAGCAGATGGTTTGCAAAACCAGGAAAGTGAACTTGAAGCACCCATTCTGTTTTTTACAACTTCACAAGCATGAGTTTTGCATGGAAAAATTACACGTGTACATCATTAGCAGATGCAGGTCCTAACTCTACCACTTTGATTATTTCCTTTTAACTGCCTTGTTTCTGATGCCTTTTTAAAAGGAGTGCAACAGCTTCTCACTATTTATTCAAGATCTTGAAGAAAAAATATTCCTGGTGGGTCTTGAGCTCCCCCCATTGACTTCTCCCTGGCTGCTAACATCCAGGCCTCATTCCAACACTCTGCCACTGTCCAGACAAGCATTTCTGGGTGGGATGTTGAATTTTTATAGCAATGAAGATGTGATTGTCCTCTGCTGTGTGTATGGTTGCTGCATTTTAGTTGTACCACTGCTAGCTAACAGAAGATATTGCTCTGCCTGGCCCTTCCTGGAGAGTGCTGCTACTCAGCTGAAGAACTTATTTTCCTCTTTCTTCCCCCTTGCTCCCTGGCCAAAGTCTTGTGTGACCAGAGACACCTTCCTTATCTCAGCCTGGAGCCCAGGGTTATTACACGCTCTGGACTATGTTCACCATCAGCACTCCAACGAGCTCATTTAATGGTGCCAGAATTTCTGAATGTGCCACAAGTCTTTTGATATCATTTGCCATGAACACTAATCCATAAAGTCTGAGCTTCAGGCCATCCACATGTCACCCAAAAGGCTGACAAACGAATCAGGGTGTCAACAGCCTCCAGCATAGCTCAGGCTCCACTGACTCTCCACCGTTGGTGTTGACAAAGGGCGTAGCCATGCTCGTGGCTAAGGACTTTGGCTGTCTCCTGGCTTGTGACCAATTTCTACAGTAATCCAAAGAGAGACACTTGCTATTTTTTTCTGAATAAATCATCAGCATCTCTTTTCTTTCTTCTACCCAGGAAATATTTATGGCTTTGGGAAGATCTGGAGCTCCTTCTCCAAAACAGAAAATACAGGTCTAAAATGCAGCACCCTTATTCGTCTCCTGAAGCAGATAGGTGAAGTTCCCAGAAGACCAGTGAAGGCACTGGAATAATGTGGGAAAGACATAGGCTATAGTTTAGGCCTTTTGTCACTTTCTTGGTCTTTAAGGTACATTCTCTACACTTTCTTATCTGTGTTATGCATTCTGGATAAATAAAAGAGGGAGGGCACAATCTTAGAGGATACCACTGCATAGAGAGATCCTCAATGGAATATAGAGATGAACACAGGTCATGCTTTTCCTTTTCCTGTCCTGTAACATGAGGCTGTGTCAGAGAACAAAGGGAATGGCTGGAGGGAACTCTGATTATTCTTTGCTATTAAATTGACTGCCTTCAGCAATCAAGGCTCGTGGCTATCTGACTGTACATGAGGAATGGGAGCAAGCCCAGGTGAGAAATTAATTTGGTTTTAGATGAAAGAATGGCTAAAGATTTTCACAGTTATGTTTAACACACTTCCTTGGTTCTTTTCTATGAGCCATTTGCTCTTTCCTCCAGTATCTTCTTGCAAACAACTTAATTTAGAAATGCTTCCAGCATCTGCTGTCTGCATGGACTTGTCTTTTGGAGCATTTCCTTTATGGCAGGGATTGTCTTACTCCATGTTTTCAGAATAGTGTGTAGCTTTACTCTTTCAAATATGAGATCAGACCTTTATAATACCAAAAACCCTCTAGTGTTGTGCAAGAGCTGAGCAAATTATGCATATTCTATTCTATTCTATTCTATTCTATTCTATTCTATTCTATTCTATTCTATTCTATTCTATTCTGTTCTGTTCTGTTCTATTCATAAACCACCTCTACCAGTTTCTACCTCAATGCTTTTCCATAGCACACAATGCTACATTATAAAGAATTATTTTATGTTGTTGGTTTATTACTAATCCTCAGACTAAGCTGAGTAATGCCTAGGAGAGAATTGTCATAATGAGACAGTTTATATTACAGAAAGCAGACCAAGGCCTTTCATGTGGAAGGTGGGGAAGCTTATCATCATCCTGTAAGCACTTTGTACAGCTGCTGACTCGCCTGCAGGGAGCCACAGTTCAAGCAAGCATGTTTAAACCTTTATTAAACAAGTCTCTCGCACTCCTATCCTTAAAACAATTTCCTGATCCTTTCCACAAGTCACTTGCCCCTTCTTCAAAATCTCTTCTTGCAAACCACTTCATTTATAAATGTTACAATTCTGCTGTTTCAAATATTTTGACATAATTTCTTAGTGAGTGGAATGGCTGCACAAAAAGCTGTAAAACCTCTTACATTTCTCCCCAGCCCACCTGAAGAGTAAAATCCTGAGAGCTGAGTATGATCTGGTATTCTGTTGGAGAAAAAAAACTCTCAGAAGACATATTCAGGGTGTCATCTGTTAACAATAATCAGAGCCATTATTGGGGTACAGAGACAGGACACTAATGTGGCAGCCCATTCATCTCTAAAACTGAGCAATAATTTCTTTCTTTTTGTCCAGAGTTCAATCCTTTGCTTTTCTGTCAACCACCTACAGTGACTGAAAGCAAAGCTAAGCAAGAAACTGCAATCATAGTGCTTCCAGACTACCCCTTTGTGTTGCAAGTCGACATTGTCCCCCTCATCCATTCTCCACAGAATCATATAATCACAGAATGGTTTAGGTTCGAAGGGACCTTTAAAGATCATTTACCCCAACCCCCTGCAATGAGCAGGGGCATCTTTAACAAGGCTAGGTTGATCAGAGATCCATCCATCCTGGACTGGAATGTTTTCAGGGATGGGGCATCTCTGGGCAACCTGGTGCAATGTTTCACCACTCTCATTGTAAAAACATTCTTCCTTGTATCTAATCTGAATCCACTCTCCTTTAGTTTAAAACCGTTACTGCGTTCTTGCTCTAAGGCAACAATGGTAATAACAACCAACAGCAGAGTGTGCAGAATGGAAAATAAACCCTCAAGTGACTTAATTTGCCCTGGACA
Source organism: Acridotheres tristis (assembly GCA_037013685.1). Lineage (NCBI taxonomy): Eukaryota > Metazoa > Chordata > Aves > Passeriformes > Sturnidae > Acridotheres > Acridotheres tristis. Next base: position 10,417,256 of record CM072899.1, on the reverse strand, counting down.
TTTATTACTCATGGGACTTGGCACATTGCCATCAGTGTTGAGCATGCCAACAGAAAAAGATCTTTTGAATATTTATTCCTTTCTCAGACCTTTCTCGAGTTGATGGATGTTTATACGGAAAAAAACAGACCAAGTTTAATGTGAAAACCTACCAGCCTTCAGACAGAGGCACAAACCTAAAAGCTTGGGATATTAATTCCTGTAACAATAGTCAAGGCAGCACTGTTCCTCACAAGGCAAAAGGAGTCTGAGAAAGAGAGGGAACAATTAGCCAAAGATAGGAATTGAACAAGCAGTTTTGTTTGGGCTATGAACAAAGTACAGTGGGGTAGTTCTGGCCCGTGCATGTTATGTCACACCTCAGTAGCTGCAGGTACTGTATCCACTTTCCTCTATATGCTGATACTGAAATAAAAGGCTGCAAAACTTAGATTTGTTTTTCTCTGTGGGGAGTGTAGAAAATCTTAGTCCAGAACTCCTTCATGGCCAACATTCAAATAAATATACATTTTTTCAAGCTCACTGGGCAGTGAACATCATAGGTACACGTGATCTAAAAAGGAATTAAGCAAGTTAATTCAGTTGTCTCCCACCAGGCCCATTTTCATCACTGGTGGCATTACAGCTATTATATGTGGTTATTTTTAGCGTTAGTAAATAGCAGTAGGACTGGTCCGTGGCAGGTGTGGGAGGGAGCAATGGATTTCATTACCTACGTTGTTAAAAACTCCTTATTGAATCTTATGAAATCACTGTGCTTTCCTCACCTACAGAAAATAACTCCTGTCACTCAGAAGCTCGCAGAGCTTGATTTAGCACCGTTCTTAGATGTTAAACTGGGACAACCCCTTAGGACTGCTGACAGAAATGCGCTGCTGCAATGGGCAAACACCGGGTGGTCCGCGGGGAGATGCCCGAGCTCTCGGGGCCGTGGCTCCCCGGCACAGTCCCGGGACAGGAGCCGGGCAGGGCCGGGCCGGTCCCGCTCCTTGCCCGCACACCGGCACAGCCCGGAGCCTCTGCCCTGCACCACGGCCCTTCCACCCCTCAGCCCCGGCAGCTCGTGGGAAGAGAGCAGTCCATCTCATCAGAGATGTACGTAATAAGCCATGCTTCAGCACGTCCTTCGTTTAACCCCGGAATGTGTAAGAAAATAAAACTTATTCTGCTCTCTTAGCTAATAATCCATTTTATTACAGAAGACGCTCCACTTGTACCCGTTCTCCTCCCTGTGCAGGAGAGACAAGGGGCAGACGAGGGAAGCAGCTTTCCCCCCATGCGTCGACCTAACTTTGAGGGCATCGAGGCAGGTCAAACCCGGGACATGGGCCTATCGCTTCAGGCTGCGGCAATCGCTGCCACCTCGGTGAGGGGACAAAGAACAACCCACAAGGCACCCCGCGCTCCGGCCGCCCTTCCCAGCACAATCCGCCCTTCCAGCCCCGGCCGGGCGGGCTCTGAGGCGGCACCGCCCGGCACCGCCCCGCGCCCCGCCCGGCACCGCCCTCCCACCGCCCATGCGCGCTCGCGCCGGCCTCCAGTTGGCTCACTACGCGCCCCCTCGCACAGGGGAGACAGGTTTCAACAACGCGAGTTTATCCTTCTCCACATAGCCTTTAGGCAAGTAGAGACACTTTCTCCTATGGCATAAAACACTTTTTACTGTTTTACAACGATTCATAGTGCTTGTAGCTGAAATGCAGGGCGAAGAGCTCTCCTTGGGAAGTATTCCCCCCCTGCTCTCTCCGAGTAGGCCGGCCCGGCCCGTCGCGCTGCCTGCGGAAGGGGCGGGCGCGGCCGAGGCTGAGGGTCAGCGCGGCCGCCACGGGGAAGGTGCCGGTGCAGCCATGGCGCCGCCGCCGCCGGGACAGACCCGGCTCCCAGACTGGGACGGACTGAAGCTCCGAGTGCGGACCCTCATCGCCTCCCACCGCGTCATGATCTTCAGCAAGAGCTACTGCCCCTACTGCAACAAGGTGGGTTGGCGGCGGCGAGATCCCGCTCGGCGCGGTCCCCTCGGGGCCTCCCCTCGGGGGGTACATGGGCAGAGCTGTGCCCGAGGGCCCCGCTCGGCCCGGGAGCGGCGCCGAGGGAGGGCGGTGTGGGGAAGCGGCGGCGGCACCTGCGGGGCTTGGAGCGTGCAGAAGTGACGCTGTGTCCATCCCGCTCCAGCACCACGTGCCAGCCCTGGAAAACCAGGCTTGAAACCAGGCGAGGATACCTGGCGTTCGTGGTAGTTCTTTCTCTTTGCCACGCTGGGAGATGGATGTGTGGCGAGTTCTGCGCAGCGTGCTTGCTCCTCAGCTCTATAGCCGCTCGAAGCTCAGGGTGCTGGCTGTGTTCCTTTCTCGCTGGAAATTTGGGTATCGCGTTGTTGTTCAGCTTGGACAAAGCTGCTCTCCACGAGAGGGATGAGTTAAGTTTTCTGCCCTTTCTAAATTTGACGAAGGTTGACTCTATAGTGAGTATGTAAGTTCTAAATCCTGGTCACAGAGTGTGTTTAAAAGAAGAGAAAAGCACTCTTGTTTAATGGGATGTTTAGAGAAAAATGTCTTTTTAGCCCTAGTTGTGCATCAGTGTCGCAGGTTGGCTATAACTAGTAAGCCAAACTCCTTGAAATCTCAGGGCCTTCATTAGAATTTTATGATACCAACACATTGGTCATAGTCCACACAGGATCTGAGCATTTGTAGGCCTTAGGTTTCTTAGGTAATTACAAAAAGTATGATATGAAGTTTTATTTAAACCTCATACAACCATATTTGATATGACCATGGTAGGAAGAACATAACGAGAACTGTAGAATCAAGTCTTGGTGTTCCTCAATAGAACTGGTAACCGGGAAAATACTCAGAAGCATCACTCCCACTTCTAGGTTAGTTTTAGTTCTGGGAACTCAGGGAAGAGATACTGTGACCCTCTTGCAGAAAACTTAACTGAATATATCTTATCTCAGTTGCAACGTAATTTGAGAAATGAAGCTTCTGTGTTTGGGAGGATCAACCAAACCAATGCCTTCTAAGAACCTTTTGGCACATAGTAGAGCATAGTACGTAGCTCAAATCCTTCTTAAAAACTTATTCGAAGTTTCAGTAAATGAAGAGTTGGAGTCTTGTTCCAGTCTAGTCCAGGTGACCAAAGTGTTATCTTCTGCTGAGGAGAAATGATTTCTTGAGGACTTCAGAGTTGCCCATTGAGAAATACTTAGTCGTGCCTGTCAGTATTGCCCTGTGTGCTTTTAGTGCTTGTGATTGTAAATGCTGATGCTCATGGCACTCAGTTCAGTGGGTTTGAGATCACATGATGGCACAGAAACTTTTTAAACCGTGTACATTTTTTTCCTTCATCTCTTCATGGTGTTGCAGAGGCTCTAGACTAAGACAAGAAGGGGAGAAAAGACTTGATTGTAGTCTAGTGATTAAATTCCAGATTGTTCTTTCCTGCATTTGTTCATAGCTTCTCCATTAGGCAGGTTGTTTACTTCAGGGAAACAGTCAGAAAGGGGAAGAATGATTACAGAGAATAGGAGAGCCCTCTGTCATGGCCCTTTCTAGGAGGGTGAGTTGAAAAACATTGCATGAATTTTTGTGAAGAAACAGGTCATAAATAGGGCTGGGGGAAGAAGAGCTGACACTGTACGCAGATTTCCTTGGCTAATTTTCCTGCCTTGAACAGAATAGAAAGGTAATATAACAAAGAAAATGTGGAGAAGGGGTATAGATTGCAGACAGAGAATTAGAAGAAGAAAGTTTATGGAAGAAGGAAGCCTCACATGAGATATCAAGTGATAAAACAGAGGAATATCTCTAACACTAAGGATATTAACAATCCCTCCTACCAAAGACTTAGAAATTAGTGAAAGGAATGGGAAAACAATGGGTAACACAGGATTCTTGTTAGCTGATCAAGTCTATAGAATTAATGAAGTGGATATAATCTGAAAGTGTAGTTACAGCTTGGATACTTAGGCTGTAATCACATAGTTCTGAGTTCTTAGACAGATATGAACAGTGTGCATTGTATTGTCTTTTACTGTGGATGGTTGTTAGCAATGTGCTTTTGGTAGGATTAATTGAAAAACTAAAGATATTTAGTGCTCATGCTCTGAAAGGACCTAATTTGGGGGTGGAAAGAATTCACTGTTTCAAGTGGGGGTAGCCATGCTAGAAGAAAATTGAAATTGCACTTTTCTTCAGAAACAGAACTGCAAATAAATTCCCTAAGTGAATTAAGTAGGTGATTGTATTCAGGTCAGCTAATAGCATGACTTGGCAATTGTGCTGTTGTTCTTCCTCAAATGCCATTTGTTGTTCAACTGCTTTAACAGGGCAGTGGTGGCGAGGGGGTGGTGGTAGAGTTACTTCCTTGTCATAACTTAACTTGGCTGTTTCTTCAATTTCTTAGCATCCAAAAAAGATAATAACTAAGATAAAAATGCATAAAGAAAACATAGTATTTTAGCATAAAAAATGGCAAGGCTGAACTGTGATATGTTGAAATTTCAAGAGCAAGAGCTGTGATTGCATAGAAGTTACTGGTTATTTTAGTTATATTTTATGCTATTACAGATTACATTCTCTGCCCTCAGGGGGTTCTGGCCAATTCAGCTGTAGCTATTATGGGGTGTTAGCTGATACTTGAAAAAGCAGATCTAGGACATACCATTATTATTTTATGGTATGAAGCTTATTTCAAACCTGCTTAGCTACCCTAGTGACAGAAAGCGTCTCTGGGAAGAATTTCCTAAAGTTAGACCAATTTCTTGGTTTTAGAGGAATTATCTATTAATAATATTTGGAAGTTTTTCTAGTCCATCACTTTTTGTGAAAACTGAAGGGGTTTATTAGGTAACTGAGGCCATTGCATTGGTGGAAAGGGGAGTAAATAACAGCCTTCCATCCCTTGTGTCCCATCCCAGACGTTCAGAGAAATTATAGTTTTGGCTTTGAGCTATAAGGAGGAAAATCTCCCAGTGCACTTCTGGAGTTTCCAGTGGTGTGTGTGTGTGTGACACTGAAATTTCTTGACCTGAGTCTGTATTAGTTTTACTGAGTTCAAAGTTTTTGGTGGATTTTCTTTTTCATTAGTTGGTCTAATAATTCTTTTGGTCTCATTTTAATTTTGGCTTTTACAATGCCAGATAGAAGTAAGCTTTCTGGTTGTGTTCCCTAGGGAGGTTTACTTCCTTTTCATTTCAAAATTGGTTTCTGGTAAATGCAGTTATTGCTGAGTGCTCCAGTGAGTATTTCTGAGAAATCATTTCCTGTTCAACTTACCTAGATATTACTCATGATTAGCGTGTTATCTTTCTACTCCTCCTAATCATTTCCTTCTCCAAAGCAAAGTAATCTATTATCTCTTGCCTGCATTGAAGATTTTGCAACTGCTCATGTGCTTGCTATGATCCTTCTTTCATTAGCACAACACAAGTATGATTTGTTCATAAGTGTAAAGTGCAATAGTTACCTCTAATTAGGATGCTGGCATTTGTCTGATATTTTTTTCTCTCTACTGAATACCTTCAGTGAAGAATAAAGGTGATCTAAATGCCTTAAATCTGTTTTTTCTTGAGTATAATCTTTCTTGGTTTAGTAATGTTCTGTCCCGTCCTTCCTCCTGCCAACTGCTGTTGCAATGTTTTGGCAGAGTTTTTTAAAAAAGAAAACAAAAACTGATGAACACTTGCCTGTTACTCTGCTGCTCTGCTGCAAACTAAACCAGCAGTCAAGCAGCTAATTTTCTGATTCTTAACACTTCCTAGTAGCAATCACTTTAAGCTTTGCTTTCTTGCATGGCATTTAGCTTGGGACTTGTAACAGCAGATGCAGAACAGGAGCTCTGGAGTGGTTCCACTGCTGTTTCCCTTTGATTCTGCCTGTAGCCATAATCATTCCAGGAAACAAGCCTGAAGGTAACTGTGAGCTTAGGACAAAAAAATTCAAGGATCATCTAGATGGTTAGAGGACTGGAGTATCACACACTCTGAATGTGTGAAGGAGGAGCTCAGTTAGCTGAACCTTGGTAAGTTCAGGGTTTTACTTGCTGCCTTCAGCTGACATGTGGGAAGACAACCAGACTGTTACTCGAGTTGTAGAGTGAAAGGAAAACCAACAAACATAAGTTGCAATGACAGACACTCCAGTGGGATAAAATGGAAGCTCTTTACTGTGAGGATGGTCAAACTTTGAGCCAGCCCAGGTGTCTCTGTCCTTGTGGATGTTCCAAATGAGAGGACAGTGCTTGAGCAATGTCATCAGCCTTCACATTTGGCTCTGCTTTGAGCAGAGAGTTCATGCAGATGGCCTGAAAAGGTCTCTTAGAACTTCCACTGTTCTAAAACTATAACACCAATGCAATCAATTACAGAGGCAAAACTTATAATGTTGCAGTTTATATATGATGTGGTAAGAAACTTAATTTGTGGTTTGTACAGAATACAACATCTTCTCGTTTGTCTGCATAAAGCTGAAACTTTATCAGAAAACACTGGAATACTCAATATTCAGCATAGTAAATGCGAATCACAGCAATACTAAGAACATTTTATTCCTCAGGTGTTAGACATCTTTAAACTTACTAGATGTGAGTCAACATACTCTTAGTGAAGCTCTGTCAGTAAATTCTTCTAATTGTCAGAAAGCTGGTTGAAAAATGTTCAGACTTCATGCTGGTAAGTGGGTCCATCCCACAGACATTCAGTGATTCTTGCTAGAGTTGTTTTCACATGCCAATTTAACAAAAAATGTTACTGTAGAAATCTTTGTTTCTGAAAGGTTGCTTGATTTGAATCAGGTAATGGTACACTTTGTCCATCCAGAACTGAGGTTATGAAAACACATTGCTGAGTGCTGGAGAATTCAGCAGCTAAGCAAATTGTGTCTAGAAGTTTTTTCTTAAGGTAATGGGATTTGTATTGGGAGGTTAAATGCTCTGGCATTAAGTGAGGAACACACAAAGCATAGAAGTGCCAAACTACCAAAGCTGTGTGGAGCCTGTGCCTCAGAGCACAGTAGCTGAGCCTTCAAGCCTGTGTGTGCCCAGCAGCCAAGTTTACCCTGAGCTGAGGAGCCCTTGCACTGCCATGGTGTCTGTTCCTGTTGCAGGTGAAGGAACTCTTCAGCTCCATGCGTGTGGACTACTACGCTCTGGAACTGGATGTCACTGGTGAGTAGGAGAAAAAAAATGTATCACATGCTGCTGCCTTATGTAACTAAAAATGAGTGACTCTGCATGATTCCTTAAGCTGTTTTGAACTAATTGGAGGACATGCGAAGCAAGTAAAATACATTTTAATATATGCAGTGATAAAGGCAATTAGGCTTCAATGTGGATTTTATACAGGATGTGTTTTTAATAAAACTGAAGGCTTTGACTCTGTAAAATGCATGAGGTGATAGAGAATGTGAGACCTGATTACTCTCCAAGGAGCTATGACTTCTGGGGGAAAAGACTGGGATTTTTTTTCCTACTCCTGGTTCTCTTACGGCTTCAGATGAATTGTTAATGTTTGACTTGGTATATGGGTGACCTTCTTCAGGAAAGGTGCTGAGTCATTGGAAGGAAGGGTAAATTCCAGTAACTTGGCTGCTTCTAGTTTCAAGTTGTTTTTTCTTAAAGTCCCAGCTGCTTTAGTTTTAGGACATGTGCAGTGCCTTATGTGTATATGGACATAATGCATGTAGCTTTTAATGTAGTTTTAGGAACAAATAGTTTCTTATATGGTTCTTACTAAACTCTTAAATGTGCTTTTGATAAGCTGTTGAGTGTCTATTATTAGTTTTTTTCAGTACAGAACTTAAGTTTTCATTGCTTTTTTTAAAGTTCTAATGCCTTTTTGAAGTTGGTGGGTTTTTTGGGTATTTTTTACCTAAGCAATGTTTGGGAGAAATGAAGCTATTTATTCATCTCTCCTTAGTTACTTCTTGTTCAAGTTGTCATACTGTGAATTAATTATAGCCCAAGATATATAAAGTACAATGCACAGCCTTTTTTTTTCCGGGAATTACTTCTAATTAATAATATATTTCTCTTGCAGTTGCTCCGATTACTGACGCATTTAGATACAATCTTGGAATAAAAAGATTTTAGTCAAAGTGATTACTGTAAAGTCACAGTCCCACATTTACTGTTGAGAGATCCAAATTGAGCCTGTGTGTAGGTGCTGATGATTCAGATGACAGGTCAGGTCAAGCAATGATAATGTTAAAACTAGAAAGTTTCTGACAGTGTGGTGGGTAGGAAAAGTAGGAAGGTAGCTTTAGGGTAAGTAGAAAAGCATGTTCATACTTCCCTTACCCATTGTCTCATAATACAAAGCTGCTGGGCAAAATTATGTGCCTGTGCATGGAACGTACTCCAAAATAAGATAGTTTTCATGAAAAAAAAAGGTGTCTGTGATCTTCTGTGGTAGCTGGTAAAGAATTTTTGTGTACCAAATGTGACATTGTCAGAGACAGATTAAAATCCTTGAAATACAAGAGCTAAACTGTTACTACTTCACCATTACTCCATTCTGTAGAATTGTAGCTTGAAATACCAATGTAATTTCTGTATTTAAGCCTGCTCCTTTGAGAAGTAGTTTTTGAAGCCTTGCTTATGTCCAGGAATCCTGCAAATGGTATGTTTATAATAAAATTATTGTCCTGGCAGACCTACAATGTATCACAGCCCAAAGCTTTAGTACTTCAGGTTTTTCTAAAAGCTCTCTTCCTGAAATCTGTTTATAATGTACACATTTCTTTTATTCTTAGATGATGGAGCCAGTATTCAGCAAGTATTGGCAGAGTTGACCAACCAGAGGACAGTGCCTAATGTATTTGTGAATGGAACTCATATTGGTGGCTGTGATGCAACGTATCAGGTGACTTGGCTTTAAAAATCAGCTGGAAGTGGACAAGACTGAGTGAATTTGCTGTTTGATTGTAGTTTAATTTTGTGTGATGCAGTAGACTGGATGACGTAGGTCAGAAGAGGCAACGTTATCAGTTGTTTGCTCAGAAATGTGTGCTAATTTGATTATTTTTTTTCTTTTTCTTTCAGGCTTATCAGGATGGATCACTGCAGAAACTCCTTGGGGAGAACCAAATTGCAGAACCCTATGAATATGATCTCATTATTATTGGTGGTGGCTCGGGTGGACTTGCATGTTCTAAGGTATGATGTGAAAATGGCATTAAAAATCAGGTGGTATGTAAAACTGCTTCAAGAGTTAATCTCTAATTATGTTGGTATAAAACAGTCTTTATTTTGATGAGTATTAGTGTTCAGCTTTTTAATTGATGTTAACTACGCATTCTCATATGAAGTGTGCTCCAGCCCCCTGAACATCATGGTAGTGCTCCATTGAAATGTCTCCAGTTTGTCACTGTCTTTGCCGTCCATGAGCATACCGAGTCAGTTCTGTCCATCTGAAAGAAAAGGAGAGCTAAAAGCATAAATATTTCTTTAGGTGAGATAGAAGAGAATCATAGGCTGCTGAGGCCATCTCATACCTTTTTCAGATCATGGCTTTTGGCAGCATAGAAGGATCTGGATGCAGCATTGAACATGCAAGGAGCCATTCAAAGTTTGGAAAAAAGTCAGTTCTTGAGGGATTTCAATTTTTGTCTAGGGAAGGAGATAGAAGAGCCATATATATGATAATGACTAACTAGTGAAGGTAGCAAAGAAGGCTTCTATTAATGCTATCATGACCATGTGGAGAGGCTTGTTTGGTTCAGTAATGCTGACTGGTGTTCTCCATCTTTTATAGGAAGCTGCTGCCTTGGGAAAGAAAGTAATGGTATTAGATTATGTTGTTCCAACACCTCTTGGAACCTCATGGGGTAAGGTTTTTTTATCTTGTATTTGATTATGTTTGGGTATCAGTGATAAATACTGAGATGTATGTTACATGTTACGGATTTGAGCTCTTAGGAATTGAGGCTGAGTTCCTTTCATTCTGGTACACAGATAACAATAGTTATTTTCCTGGCATGCCGGCTGCTTTTCTAGAGGATTATTACTGTTTTGGGCATTGCTAATTGCTCTTTGTCAAAAGTTTTTCAAGCTTTGATCACTTTCAAACCATGTCTGGGTAGTGTGTGCCTGCATATTCACATTCTAATGTTTGTGGGGATATTTTGCCTTTTAGTTCATCCAGTTCTATTTTGTAGACAATTGATAGGCTCCCTTTAGAACAGTGACTCCATGGCTATGTGTGTCTCACCTTTCCCTAATTAAGGACAGCTGCTGACTGACCTCATTAATGATACTGGCACTGAGAATGAGTAAGGAACTTCAGTGAAACTTCTATGGAGTCAAGGAATGAATGTGCTCTTGTAGACAGTATTTCAAGCACAGGCATATTTCAAATTCCCCATAATAGATGATATTAAATTGTAGGAACTCTGGGCTTTTTGCCTTGCTTACTTGACAACCTGACTAAAATCTGAAGCCTTGTGGAGTAAGTAACCAGGGTGTATGTTTGACATGCTGTACCTGTCTTGGGTCAGTGAGTCTAATAATGGCTTAAGCCAAATACAAGCTTAGTGTGTTCATTGTATTTTAAAATGTCCCTTGCAACAGAAATTTCATGTTACTGGTGTGACTGCAGCAAAGCTCCCTGAGTGGTATGAGTGATTATACAAAGTACATGATAGGAAAGTCATAAATCCTGTTCATGGAAGCAATAATGTGGTTCTTTCCATCTTAGGACTTGGTGGCACGTGTGTAAATGTAGGCTGCATTCCTAAGAAGCTGATGCATCAAGCAGCACTTCTGGGTCAGGCACTCCAAGATTCAAGGAAATACGGGTGGCAGTATGAAGAACAAGGTTGGTGAGAACACAGAGGGCAGACCAAGACTGTACAGATGAGATGCTGAGCTCAAGACTGTTCTTGTACTTTGGACTTAATGAATTAGTGGCAGAGTTCAATACTTTTCTTAGGTGAATCAGAAGGTGTCCTCCTTCTTGAGTCATAGACGCCTTTGGGGTTGAAAGTTAATTGTGTTTTGTTCCCTGTATTAACCGAAATAAATGAGAGCTTCTAGAATGGGCTTAGATCAGATAGTAACAAGTCACCTAAATATTAACATAGTAGAACAAGACCTTAATATGTATCCTCATTATTTATAATGATGTTTTCTTAGCATGATGTACAATGACTGAGTTAAGTTTTTCTTAAGGGGCACATTGCACTTTTATTTCCTTAAATATGAAATTTGTGTCTTGTTTCAGTTAAACACAACTGGGAGGTCATGGTAGAAGCAATTCAGAACTACATTGGTTCTTTAAACTGGGGCTATCGAGTGTCCTTGAGAGAGAAGTCTGTGACATACCTCAATTCCTATGGAGAATTCGTGGAACCACACAAAATTAAGGTATACTCTGCATTTAAAATACTTAGCTGGAAGGGAAAACTCGTGTTCTAGAACTGCCTTATAAAATTCAACACCAGAAAGGCTTTATCTTAACATTGCCAAGTTAGGTCAACTGAAGTTAATAACTCATTTGTGAAGTTACTGATTAAAATAATTATTGTACTTTAGTACTTGCCACAGTGTTTGCAAACCTAGTTATGTAACAATGATGTGGATATGTGTAAACCTGTGTCTTGTAAGAATAGAGGAAGGTGGTCTCAGTTTCTACCTTCATGACTGATTTCAGCAGCCTGAGTGAGAAGGAGGGGAAGGAAAGGAAACTTTAGCTGTATGATTTTGCAATGAGGACAATCCTCATACTATAGCATAAAAACTATTGAAATTAAATTTAGATTAAGCGCTTGCATAAGAGCTCTGCTAGAACCTCGTGCTGTATCAGCATACAAATTAAAGTGTCAGTTTTGCAAGACAAAGCTTGTTCTGGCAATGTTGCTGTAAGTGATCATACTGAAGCAAGGTTAACCTAGAAGTGCATATTGAAGGCAACTGTTGCACTCAGTGAGTGTAATTGCCTGTGTTCAATATTAAGGCTGAACTACTTGTGTTTTAAACCAAGAGCCTGGCACTGAAAGACAATAGTAAATTCAGTTTACCTAATGTACCACCTGTTCAAGTGTCCAGGCCACTTAAGTGTCCCTAATCAATAAATGCAGTAGAACAGAGAGTCTTCCCAGTGGAAGGCTGGACTAGATGACCTCCTGAGATCTCTTCCAACCTGAATTGCCTGTTGACTCTATGGGGAGAAAGTTTTCCTTCATCTGTAATGGAAAACTAACAGAAAAAGAATGAAGGTCAGATTTTGGGAGAGATGCATTGGCAAGATGAAATTTCCAAAAACCTAGAGTTTCTAGAGGTCGAATTAGTTAGAAGTCACACAAGGTTGGGTCTTAGGCCCGCGGAACTGAAATCATGTAACTAGTTATCTTTTTAAAATTTGTTTTTAATTTTTCATTAGCCTAAGAACTAATTCGTTATGCTGTCCCTCATATTATGTTGGCCTTTTATTGCGGGCACGTCTTATTTTGTTGTGGCTTTTTATAACTTGGAAGTCAAATTGTTATGAATAGTCCAATCTAAATTAGTAGTTAAAATAGTCAGGATTCAACGAGTAAGGGATTTTAAGTGATCTCATGGAAGAAAAGCCTGATAGTGTGTTGTTTAAACCTGCTGGTCTTCAGTGACTTGCATGGCATCTCTAAATGCATTAGTTCTTGTTTCAAACTGCTTATTCTTGATTTTTAAACATACCTACAATAATTCAAGTAAGGATTGCATAATTTTTATCTTAAAGCATATGAAAATGTCTGTCTTAACTGTGTCTTCATCAACAGGCAACTAACAGAAAAGGACAAGTAACCTATCACACAGCAGAGACTTTTGTCTTGGCAACAGGAGAAAGGCCAAGATACCTGGGTATCCCTGGAGACAAAGAATTCTGCATTACGAGGTGAGATGAAAAGGCACAAAAAGACTGAACTTGTCTGTTTTAGTCTTTGCCAAGACAAACAAGCTTGTGTTGGAAGAACCTTGTAACATAGACTTGTTCTCTTTTCAGTGATGACCTCTTCTCCCTGCCTTACTGCCCTGGCAAGACTCTGGTTGTGGGTGCTTCCTATGTGGCTCTGGAGTGTGCAGGGTTTCTGGCTGGCCTGGGTCTGGATGTCACCGTGATGGTGCGTTCCATTCTTCTGCGGGGTTTTGACCAAGAAATGGCAGAAAAAGTGGGTGCCTACATGGAAACACACGGCGTGAAGTTCATCAGGAAGTTTGTACCTGTTCAGGCAAGTGCTTCCTTCAGCTTTCTTCTCTAAACACATCATTACTTTAAACAGCACGTGTAAAATGCAGGTGTTGTCTGTGAAGGCTTTGGCTCTGTGCAGAAATAAATATTTAATGGGACTGAGCTTTTTTACTGCCTAATGATAGATAAGTAGGTCAATGCTTGAGTGACAATGGAAGTGAGCTCTGCTGCTTCAGGTCATTCTAAGTTTACAATAATTTGCACAGGTTGAGCAGCTGGAGCAAGGAATGCCAGGAAGACTGAAAGTGACAGCGAAGTCTACTGAGGGACCAGAAATCCTTGAAGAAGAATATAACACTGTAAGCATTTCTAGATTTGAAATAAATGGCTATAGATGCACATGAAAAGTATTGAAATACTTTTTCTTGAACAACTTGAAGAGAACTCCTCCTTAAAAAGTTGTTCATGTAAATTACTGGCAGAAAAAAAAAAGTGAAAATTCAGTATTTGTGTTTAGTTGAGCCCTGTCAGCAAAACGAGTGAAATTTTATGTGGCTGGAATTTAGTTCATATAAACAGTGTTGTTGCTTCTGTATTTGTTTTGGCTTTTCTGTTTGTTGCATCTCTAAAACAAGTTGTGCATGGAAGGGAGTTGTTGGTGGCTCTTTCAAATTTTGGAAAAAGCAAATTGGAAGTAATTTTATTCATATGCTTCAGCTTTTTTAGTAAAATACAGAGGGAAATCTTAAGTTAAACTTCTCTTGTATAAAATTATTGCATTTAATTTTGGTTTTTTTTTAGGTTTTGATAGCCATTGGTCGTGATGCATGTACCAGGAATATTGGTTTACAGACAATCGGTGTCAAAATCAATGAGAAGTGAGTATTGCTAAACTGCCTAAAACCACTGAATACAAGGATTTTTTTTTTTTTAACCTCTGTAAAAATACCTCATAATATTTTTTTAATTCCCACTCTTTTATATGGCAATTTTGTGAACCTGTGAAACCTTTTATGTTCTGGGTTTGAGTACCGTTGTCCATTAACTTATTTTCTATAGTATGTGATTTGTAAAACAACTATTCTGAGTGAATACGTACTAGTTGGCCATTGTGCTGAAAGCATAGAGCTGTATAATAATCAGGTGAAAGACTGTGAGTCCAAAGATGTCTGAACAGCTTGACTGTCATCAGCCAGGCACTGTTGTTCATGTCAGAACTGGCCCACTGAACACAGACTTCAGCTGTGTGTCAGAGTTCAAGGTGATTGATGCTCTGAAGTTTGCAGTTGAAGTAAAAAAGGAGTAAGTATATTTAATGTAATGAGCTCAGTAGTTAGAATAGAGTTTCTCCTCTGTCTTTTTACAGAGATCTAAGGAAAGTTGTGATGCTGAATTCTGTGGTCTTCTGTTTGTTTTAAAGGAATGGGAAAGTCCCTGTAAATGATGAAGAACAAACCAATGTGCCTTATGTTTATGCAATTGGGGATATCTTGGATGGAAAGCTTGAACTTACTCCAGTTGCCATTCAGGCAGGGAGGCTGCTGGCCCAAAGGCTGTATGGGGGCAGTTCCAGAAAGGTAAAGCTATAAGCGTACAACTTCAAATTAATTCTATGCTTTTTGCCTCAAAACTGCAGTAACATGAGGTAATTTATCCACTTGTCTGTGAGCTCTGCAAGTGTTTTATAAAAAAGAAGAAAAGTTCTTACATAACTTTTTCTGTTATGTACTGTGTAGAAATTGCATAGTCTAAATATGGTTTTTATTTTTATTTTTAGTGTGACTATATCAATGTACCAACAACAGTGTTTACCCCTTTAGAGTATGGCTGCTGTGGGTATCCTGAAGAAAGAGCCATAGATGAATTTGGAAAGCAAAACTTGGAGGTAAGAACACCCAAGAGTCAAATAACTTGTAGCTTGAGGGTGTTTTTCTTGGGCCTTGCTACTTTATTCTCAAGGCATGTGTTAACAAGATTAGAAGTTTAGATAGGTAGAACTGTTGTGGCTGTCTTTTCATGTGTCCAGTTTTCATCTGGGCTCACAGAAACCCAGGACTGGACTTAATGCCATTAGAATTGTGCATAACTATTTGGAGGTGGCTGAGAAGCATTTGACTTCAGGAGGCCACACTTGGGTTACAGAGCTGTAGGAGTTTTTTGTTGTCATGAATTCAAGTCTTTTATTGTTGAAGCTTACCAAATTCCTGGGATGAACTATTTTCTGCTGGTTCACTATACTTGAAGTGTGAATTTATTTTTTTGCTGACCTTAACATATGTCTATAGCAGTATTGGGGATAACTTCCCCATTTTATGGTAATTTCTGGCTTCTGCACATCTCTGAGGAGTTATATTGAAGCTGCTTGCATACCTTGTGTTTAATTCCTTGCATCTTTCAATATCACTTGACATTATTGAGCTTCTGCTGTTAACTGATTTGCATAATAGGTTTAAACCTATAGTAACTGGATAATAATGTTGTACTTCTCTTTCTGAAAGTTTGATTTGCAGCTTCTACATATTGGAGCTGTTTTTATCAAGCATTTAAGTCAGAGTATATGGTTTGAGTCAAGTCTTCCTCTGCTGACTTTTGGAGGATGGACTCTGTGGGCTGAGTGGAAAAAAATTACTCATCTAGTTGGTTATAGACAAGAATATAGTGGGTTAAATGTCAAACCACCTATTTATAAAGATACTAAAAAGTAGAATTGTGTCTGACTGAATCAGTGAAATTCTAATGCTCATTTTCTGGTTTTCCTCCCAGGTTTATCACACTTTGTTCTGGCCACTTGAATGGACAGTACCAGGCAGAGATAACAATACCTGTTATGCAAAGATTATCTGCAATAAACAGGACAATGTAAGTAGCAAGCTGGAATAGATATGCTGAGGGTATTCTTGAAATGGAAAGAACTGCAGAGCTACTTTATTTAAAGTAGTTAATTTTTTCTTCAAGACTCTGCTGTTGACCTGCCTGCATAACATTTTTAGTGTAGTGGGAGTTACACACGAGAGGTTTTGTCAAACTTTGCCTGGTACTGACTCCGTGTTTTTCTCTCATCTGTTCTAAAGAATCGTGTGATAGGACTGCATGTTCTTGGACCCAATGCTGGTGAAGTTACCCAGGGTTTTGCTGCTGCAATCAAATGTGGTCTCACCAAAGAATTACTTGATGAAACGATTGGTATCCATCCTACTTGTGCAGAGGTAAGAAAGGGGGAAGGCACAGCCTGATTTAAAACCTGTCCTTGAAGACAGTTTTACCAAGAGGAAATCAGTAGCCACGTGGATGATGATGCAGGCAACAGTAAATAAACTGTTCTTTTGGTCTCTTACAGGTATTCACTACGATGGATATTACCAAATCTTCTGGGCAGGACATCACTCAGAAGGGCTGCTGAGGTTAAACCTGCTGTTTTACATGTTTCCATGTTGTGCACTCTCGGTCCTGTGGAAGCTAATACATCAACTGCTTTGCAGCAAAGTAAACGTTTGCATCAGTACCACTGTACGTGCTGCAGCTGGGAGTGGTGCCTTCCAGAGGCTTCCTCAACAGGGGTTGTGTTGCACATGGGAACAGTAATGCAGCAGGGAAATCTCGGACTGTAAATCCTGACTTCGCTTGGAATTAGCACTGCGGTGCTTTCTTGACGTTGTAGCTCGGAATCTTCTTGCAAGATGGGCTACGACTGATGGCTGCCAGGCAAGGCTGGGAGGTTCTTGTCTAGTCAGATGACTGAACTCCTCCTGAAGGAAATTCTTACATTGCACAAATTAAAGCTAATACTTCTAGTTCCAGTGTCTTGTACAAATGCTTGAAATAGAAGACAAATATATAATTGAGTGATTCTTGCCAACAGTTTACAGTTGACTGATTTATCTTTTTGATGCATTTTGTTATACTTAATTATATATTCAGTTGAGGCAAGATGGCATAAATAGGATGCAGTGTTGAGCAATGCAGTTCAAGCACTAGTCTCCCATCCCAACCAGTCTAAAACTTCAAAGTAAGTAAGCTAAGACACCACTGTTGTTCACACAGATTTTTTGACCTCAGGTGACATCATGTCTGTAAAATAAAAATTGGAATTGTAGGCGTTCTTGTGTGTCAAGGCTAAAGAGCGCAAGCGCAAGACCATGTCAGTGTGCTTCAATCTGGTTTCATCTCTGTAATTTAAAACCTCACAGAGCCCAGAATTGTCTGTGTTGTTACGTGGAATGCTGAAGTCCTGGAGAAGCAGACTTTGTCCCACTAACACAGTAGGTGTCTGCCCATGGAAGCAGGTGTTGTACAGAGCTGCTCTGAATCATGTGGCAGCCCAGGGCAATGGCCTGCTGTGTTTGTGTCGTGTTGCATACTGTCAGTATTTTGAAGCTCTCTTCCACCCCTAATATTCTGTCCTGGGGGAATTGTGCTTGAATCTGACTCTTAGTTTTGTCCAAAGAGGTGTTTTGCAAGACTGTTCTGAACATTGTATGATAGTAACCAGTTTTTAACTATTTAATCTGTGACCTACTGTGGAATTTGAAGTCCAATAAACAATGCATACAACACTCTGTGGTGTCTGACCTCGTGGTTTTATGTTGCCTGAGATTTTAGTTGGCTTCAATTATGTTGTGTATCCCATACAGTACTAAATATACAGTACTAAAACCTCTATGGATTTGTGCATATTGTAATCTGTTAAATGGAGAAACAAGTTGTTGTGCAACCCCTGGGGGCTTGCTCAAGATATCAAATGTGCTTCTGTGGGTATACAGAACTGAACTTAGGTGAGTTCAAACCTGAAAGAACAGTTTTATACCATTTCTGTATATTCCTGAAAATTCTGAATACCTTAAAGTTGTATTTTTTAACTGCAACACATCTCAGAGATGCTCAGTAGAATCTAGTTAAAGTGTTAGCAGCTAGTCTTGCTGGTGTTCAAGTTTAGTAACTCTTGGAGGCTTTGGGGTTTTGCTCAGTAGCACTGCAGAATATCTTCACTTGACAGGGGAGATGCTTGCTGAGCTGCAGGTGCTGCTTTGCTGCAGAGCTCTGGGGAGTTACTACTTCTGGTCCCACAGAAATGATGGCAAACTGAATGGGAATAGCAAAGTTTACCTGGTGTAGCCGTGTTGGAGAGGAAGGGAGGAAGCTGAGTCAATGAGTGCTAATTCCTGAATTTGCTATTAGTAAGCACTAATTGAGTTTTATTTCAAATGGAGATTTGATTTGCAGGTTCATGTTAATTGATCAGTAATTACCAGTTGCATAGCTGTAAGTGTCCTAATTGCAGATGTTCCTTATGTCATGCTTGCCCTGGCTGCCAGCTGTAGGTGATACAAAGAGCTGGTGGCGCCAAGAACTTTTTTACAGTTTTTCTTTTAAGCCTCCAGTTAAAATACACAGTAATTTACAGCTTATAGCTGGAGGAAGTGAATATATCACTTATGTTTCAGTAGACTCACATGTAGCATAAAGTGCTGTGACAAGAAGACATAGATCAAAGCCAAAATTTTAAGCTGGACAGTAGGTGTTAGAGAAGGTAAGATCTGAGAGGTGGAACCTGTAACAACAGAGTAAATATCCTGAATTTGAGTAGTAAAGGACACTCCAGCAATGGCATTAATGGCAAATTGGTGCTTACATTTCTCTTGTCATAAATGTTCAGCAGATTCTGAAGAGCTGTTCTGTGTTCTTAAAACACTGGTATTTATTGTGCTCTAATACCATGAACCTCTTATAAGCTGTAGTTGAAAATGCTCAGTTGTGACTGAATCTGTGCTTAGCTGCTTGTCTAGATCTCTGATAATTATGGCACTCTGTTCTCGACTGGAGCTCTTGAAACAATGGATAACAGCAAAGCTGTGTGATTTTTGTAACTTATTGGTGAAGTTTATCCATTTCAGGTCCAGAAGAGGTTATGCTTATTGTAAACATGGAAGACAATCATCAAATTACGAATAGCTTTCCACATAGCTTAAGTTTTAATTATATCTTGAGCACTGTAATTTGTCTTGAGTAACACAAGCAGCTAAAGTTGGCCTGTGCAAGAACTGTGGGGGCAAGTAAGAGACAAAAGGGGGAGCTGAATATTCTGTAATAAGGCATGAAATGCCAAAGTTAGACACAAAAGCCTTTTCCTGGGTAACTGAACTCTTTAACGCTTCTGATTCTCACAGTTCCCCTTGGAGCTGCTTTTGACAAAGACTTGAAGTGTTTACCCTTTTCCAGCACATCTCATACTGGCAAAAAATTGAAAAATAGGGTTGTTTTTTTTCCTTAGCTCTAAACTGAAGTTAAAAGTACATGTTTAAATCCTGTGCTTGTCAAGCCTTCCCTGAGTATTGGCAAGGGAAAAATTCCTGGATGTGCCTTAGAACTGGGAACAACAGAGGAAGGAAGGATCAAGCATTTTAACTAAAAATAGTAGTGGATCTGTTGAATGTCACGTGCTTTGTAGTTCTTGCTCTGCAAGGGGAGAAGTGTTCAAATTACCAAAATCAGCTGTAAAATTGTCTGCAGCAGATGGATATGAATAGAAAAGAAAAAAGTGACTTTTATCTAGAGGTTCAAGTAGACACAACTGAGTTTGGAGATTTTTTGACTTGCAGTATTTTTTACTAGCTTTTCTTGAAATACTTTGCCATTCTTACAATATGCAAAGTTCAAATATTTGATGGTCAGAATCTGAAGACTTCTAGTTTATACATAGAAAAAGTTGTCTTAAAAAAAGATGGTTTGGAGGGTTTATTTCCAGGATGTGCAACCACTTAGCAGTTTTGTGGTTTTGACAGCTGAGAGGACAGAAATGTTATTTCTTTAGTTAACTTAATTCAAAATTACTATTGCCCTTTTCTCTTCTGAAATATGAGTTGGAGGGTTGTGTGTGTAAGGAACTTGGTTTGTCTCCCTTTCCCATTATACCCTGCTGAGATGGATTTGTGCTGCTGCCCTGTGTCTGCCACTGCAGGTGCACCTGAGCTGTGACTGCATGGGCTGAGGATGCAGAGAACCTGAGAGATGCACAAGAAACTCCCTTTAAGCAGCACTTGCACCGCTGTTTGCTTTTACAGGGGCTGATGGCTGTGGGTAGATGCTGGCAAGGTTCATCAGTGCTTTGTCTTGTAAAAATGTGACTTGGAAACCTGGCACTGACTCCCTTATGTAACCTTGCCTTGGACGTGCTCTGACTTGGGGCTTGCACGGTGTGTGGGTGAGGGCAGCTCGGGGCAGGGATGGGGTCTGGGCTAAGGCAGCTCTGATGGAGTGTGAGCCATGGGGCTGGAACTGTGCATTGGGAGGGCACGGGGCCCACACTGGCACAGGTTGGGCAGAAGAGGAAACAATTGGTGGAAGGGGAAGGATTGGTTTCATCTGAGATTTTTCACTCACCTTTTCCTCCCTCGCTCAAACAGGACGAAAAATTGTGATGGAGGCTATAGCAGCCTGAGGCAAAAATGCTTTGCTGGGCCTGTATCAGCCAGGTTTGTTGCCAGGTGATGTGTCTGCATGTTCCATCTTTTCTGGGTGTAGGTAGAGTTAAGTGAGCAGACTGGGAAACAGACTTTACTATGCACAGCTCCATTCCTTTGCAGGAAGAACTTCCGTCAGCTTGATTAATTCTGTTCCTCTACTTGTCTGTCCCCCTTGACATGATCATTACCTCGCCTGTGGGATATGAGATCTTCCTACTCTCTTTCCCCCCAAAAAGAGGCCCCACAGTTTCCCTGGATCAAACACCCCTGCTTTAATTCTCTTCCCCTTCCTCTGTCACTTTCCAGGCTTTCAATTACAGCCCAATTGCATTTCCATTGCTCTTGAATGTTAATTTTATTGACCTTTGCCAATCCTTTCCCTCCTCCCATCTGAGGGACAGGCTTGAAAAGGATTATTCCTCTCGAAGGTGATGAAAAGTGCTCCTTGATTGCCAGATTGGCATCTCCATAACATTCAAGGTCTCTGCTGGTTCAGGGAGGTGGAGGAAAAAAGCTTGGGAACAAGGCCAGCTGCTTCCCACGTTGGATGAAGCATCATTAAACAGCCCCTTTCCCTTCAGGCTCCAGTTTGTCTCTCCCTCTTATTAAAAGAGCTGAGTTTCTAAATTAGGAAGCCTAAGATTCTGCTGTTGAGATGTTCACATTTAATTTATCTTGCACTCTACAGGGGCTGAAGTTCATCTCGCTGATCCTGACCTCAATCAGCAGGAAATGCAGATTTTTTATATGTGTTTGTGCCTTGTACTCAGGTTTGCTAATGTGGGCTGTGACAGCTTTGCTTTGTCTCGCATCTGCGGTGTGACTGGGTTGGTTACATAACAACTCTGAGGCTAAGCTTACACTGCATGAGTGAGAGGATTAGTTGATGTTTGCACAGCACTTTAGCGGTCTGAAGTGAGATGTGTTAAGGGCACTGTCCCTAACAGGATCTATTTGACACGGAACTGTTCCTGGCTGAGGGCCTGCAGTTGTGTCAGGTCTGGTTGGGGGCCCTGAGAAGCTGAATTCCTGGACTTCCCTATGCCAATTCTTGGAGCAAGGTGAGGTGGGTTAACCTTGGATGGCACCAGGTGCCCACCAAGCTGCTCTCTCATTCTCTGGACAGGGAAAGGAAACAAAAAGAGAAAAAGCTTTTGGGTAGAGATGAGAACAGAGACCACTCACCAGTTACTGTCATGGGAAAAACAGACTCAACTTGTGAATGAATAATTTAATTTACTGCAGATCCATACTGGAGTAAGACAGTGAGAAATAAAAACAAAACCAGCCCTCTTGCCCTCTTCCACCTCCTCCCCAGGAGCACGGGGAGATGTGGGGTGAAGGGTTGTGGTCATAACATTAAATCTGCACTGCTCCTTCCCCACACCGTGTCCCTGCTCCAGTTTGGGGTCCTTCTGGGGAAAACAGCCCACAAACTTCCCCATATGTCTTTCCCACAGACACAGGTTTACATTACTGCCTTCAATCCCTTCTGAATTATCAAGCACAAATAAGTAGTTAATGCTTTTGGGATGGGAATTTATGGCTTGGCACTTCTCCTGTGGTCCTTCTGCTGTTCACAAAATGCCATGAATAGGGCAGAGCTGTTGTGTTTAGTATCACACCATCTGTGCATTGCTCCAGTATTCCAAGAGTCTGTACTTGTAATCAAGGATTCAACTATCTTTGCAATGTGGCACATGATAGCAAGCATAGATGGCTCCTAAATATTGCAGAAGATTTTTGAGCCTTGAGTTACTTTCTTCCAGCATGGTAGAAAAGACAGATGTATTTGTCAGACATTGAGAAAGTAATACATTTCAAAATTCAGAAAGTTCTAAAGATGAGTCCCAGAGTAGAGTTTGGGCACACTTTCCTTATATGGTTATTTTTTTCTGTTCTAAAGGAAAGAAAAAAAAAAAGGTCAGTTTCAGCAGGTCATCACTAATATTTTATTTTTAGTGCTTCTTATTTATAAAAAAACACAAGATAAAAAAGGCATTTTATCATCTCTAAACCTAACAAACAAATGAGATTAGCTACTCACAATTTTGGATCCCTTTATAAATATCTGCTACATTTTTTCACTTGGAGTCTGAGGGGGTGAGTTGGTTTTTTGGGGGTTGTTTTGGGTTTTTTAGATTTAATAGCTCAAGGAAACAGAAACAAGGAGGGTAAAGCATAAGAATGGATCTAAATATAGCTGTCCCCTAAAATCTTTTGGTTTGTTTCAGGAAGGGGGAACACAGTTTGCAGTAGAGATGGGATGTGTTCATCTCTGCCTTTGGCTGACTCTGTGGCCTTTTTCCATGTCTTACAGGAGACATCATTGCTTCCTCTGGCAGAGGTGACTTGCTGAGCTACACCATGGAGAGCTCACCTTGCTGCTCTTTCACTGCTTCTGTGCTCTAAGCAGATGGTCAATACCTGGAAGATCAAAATAATTTTTCCAGCTTGTCTTAAAAATAGTAATATGCATTTAAATACTTAATGATTTGCAAAGTGAAATATAAAAATTTCAGGGTAGTTCTTACACTAAATTATTGGAGTCTTTTCTGTTTGTGTTTTCCTAAGTCATGCTTTACTAGAATGATGGTACTTTAAACATATTCAATAATTATTACAATATGAAAGATTTTAGCCTTTAGTTTGAGGAATACTTAAGTACTGTGAAGGAAACTGAGTGGTAGCCTAATATTCTTTATCACTGATTTGTGTTACATTAGAATTAGGATGCCAGTAGCTGCAGCAAAGATGAAATATTGTATGGCTCCATTTTCAGCCTCAGTTGCTGCTTTGCCTCTTAGGTGGTTGTTTTCTTAGGTGAGCTCAAGCAGCCAGCTTGCAAAATTGCTGTTTCCAAAGGATATCCAGGATTCATTTTCTGGGACAGCAGCAGCTCACAAAGCTCAGGCAGTGTCTGCTCAACGAACTGAGCCCTAACTCAGATATGTTTGTATTTTTCAATTACCTTCTCAACTGCTCCTAAAAGAGGTGTCAGTATTTTTAATTGCCTGTCATCTCACAAGAATCTCTCCCTTAAACTTGTGCCCTTAAAGTGCTCATGATAAACTTGTTCTTAGGCTGGCCCCGACTTTGCATTTGCTAATAAGCAGGAACATCTGGTTGTTGCTGTCAAAGCTAATGCTAAACACTGGGAAAATGTCAAGACTATATAATTTTGTAGTGAAGTTTATCAGGAAAAAGGGTCTTTTAAAGCTTCTTTACAGGCTTAAAAAGCCCTCTGACTAAGAGCCAATTTCAGCTGCCTTTTTTCTTGTCATTACAAAAATTAATTTTTCCTTTATCCTGTTTTCTAGTAGTATTCTCAGGAAAACAATTGGATTAAATTATTTTGTTCTTCCTGGGAATTTATCTTGTGTGATCTGTTAGTTTTTTATTAAAAACAGCAGAATGCTGGAGTAAAAAGGGCTGTTTGCACATGTCACAGACATACCTAGGCTGTTACAAATCTTGTTCACTCAAATATTTCATTTTTTTTAAATCTTTGAATTCTTGGATGGAACAATGAGATTATATCAGTGGACACAAAGCAGAGGTTTTGAAAGTATTGGTGAGTGATGAGACATTTGGTTGAATTTTGAGTGACAGGCAATCATCCCTGAAGGAAGCATATTTATATAAAAACTTGTGAATTTCAGCATTAAAGGTGGATTTTTGAGGTGCCATATACTCCCTGCTCACTGAAATGCCAACATAAGATTTGCTGTTCTACTCCTACAGTCAAGCTTGGGACAGCCTCTACTGTGTCCTCAGCTCACAAGATAAATAGAATTGGTACATTTCTTCTGCTTTTAATTTCCAGGTAGGTTTTTGTTACACTCTGACTCCCTTAGTGCTGGGTGTTGTGCTGCCAGCAGGGTCTGCTGCCCTTCACGAAGGATTTTACTGACCTTGAGCCTTTCTCCCAACTCTTGTGCTTTAGAAACCTTGGGGCTTGTGCTGTCACTGTGCTCTGGTCTGGGAGTCTCATTTCTGAAACAGAAGGAAAGAACCCTACTTTGACCAAATAAAACTGAAGTTTTGAGTAAAACTGCTCCTCTTTCAAATCTGGATAAGAAAAATATTTTTATGTAGACAAATAGAGCTCGTTTTCTTGAAGTGTCATCAGAGCAAAACAGTGTTGAATAAACAGAAATGATGGAAAGAAATCTGAATGTCTTCTGTGGCATGCACAGTTAGACTCTGCAGTCTTGCAAGATTAATACAGCAGCCTGCTACATGGCAAACACTCAAGGCTTCTCCCAAACCATGGATTCTGGCAGAAATGGTTTTTGGTGGGAGTAGGCAACAATGCCAAAATTCCTCTCTATCATTTAATCATTACTACTGCTTTATTTACACAAAGGTTCAGCATGAAAAGGATCCTCTCCCATTAAAAGACCTCTCCAATGATGTGTTACTGTTTGTGCTGAAGCTCAGATATGCAATGGACTTTTAATTCACAGCAGCAACGAAAAAATGAAGTAGGGTCTTGTATCTTATTTGCAGTGTATCTTCCTGCCAGTAAAAAAAAAAAACTCCCTTTCTGAAGCATATGTAACTCACAAAATCTGAAAATTGCTTTGAAGCATTGGCCTTGTACAGAGCTACACTGTGTAATTGGCTTTTTCAAGAAACCTCTGCATCATATGCTTTAAGGTATGTACTAAGTGATTTAATGGGGTGTGTCATTTTTAATTACTGTGGAAAAGCATTCATAAGTATAAAAATGCAAGTCATGTCCTCTTGGCATTACTGCTTCTAAAAGCATTTTTATGTAACCTGCAGGAACCAGCACAGTATTTTCGTTATTCTCTAAGTGCATGATAGTTTTACATTTTTGTGATCTGCAGGATGAGTTCAGTGGATGATTCGTGGTAAATTAGCCTTAACTGAGCTCTCAGAAAAACTGCTGCCAATATCTGAGTTTAAATGGTCTAAAATTAGCTCATCCAGCTTTACAGTACATCACTGTCTTAGAAGCATTTCAGTTTTCTCCACCCTCTCAATGCCATCTAATGCAGCATAATCTCTACTAACAGGAGGGAAAAAGCCATGTCATTGTGATTGCCCTATCTGTGCCACAGCTGCATCTGAGTCCAGTGGCCATCTGTGGAAAATAATTGATCTTTTTCTTTTTTCTCTTGATATTGAGTTCTCAGCAAATCATTAGAATTTAAAAATGACATAAAACCTCTTCAGAGGAGAAGATGATTTGCTTTGAGAAAGTGTCATGTGCAATTTAACCTGCAGTGTATTGTAATTGATGTTGGCTGCCTTTGACACTTATCTGGTGATTTTCTCCTCTGTGCCTGTGCTCTGGCCCTTCCTGCTGAAAGGAAGCTGCTGCCTGACAAAGGAGAAGCTGCTGTGCTGTTCTCATTGCAGCCTCCAAGCATTTGAATGGTTTTACCCATTTCTGAGTTTGTAAGCAATCCAGCCCACACAAGGCAGTGGGAAATCCAGCAGAGCAGTGCTGCCGGTGGATTTAGTGAGAATAGCAAAATACTGAGACATTGTATTCCAGCAAGGAGCTGAGCACAGGAGCAGCTGGGCAAAGCTCTGAAGTTTTTGATGAGTAACAGATTTGTCAAAGAATTGGAATGTGTGGGAAAGGTCCCAACCAACAAAGTAACCTCTCAGCACTTACAGGTAGAGGCGCATCTTCCACCAAGGTTGGAGCTGGATTTCTCCAACTAGACTTAGTCTTTCATCATCTGCAACACTTCTAACAAAATTTGAATGTTTCCAATACTTTCTGGCGTTTAAAAATGCATTAAGTATGTGCTATCACCCATTTCATTGTAGCAGTGGGGAACAACTTTTAGCATAAAGTGAAACTGCGGAAGCACGTGGAGACAGCAAGGCCTGTTCCTCAGCAGAGGACTAGTTGAATGGAAGCTCTTCAGCACTGTGTTGGGTAATCATTTTCCTTCAATGAAAATTTAGCTTCAATTTACATTTTTCTCTCGTTATTTATGTTTTCCTTTTCCTGGGCTAGGGTTAAAGTGCTCCCTCTGCACCCAGACAAGATGGGGTAGCTCTGTCTGTGTCCTTGCTCCAGCCAGCTGCTGTCCAAACACCCCAGTGGAACAATTCACATTTGGGGGACATCACACCTGCACAGAAAGGTCCTGGCTTTACCTCTGCCCTTTCCCTTGCTCAGAATGCTGCTTGTCCCAACTTCTGCCCTTGGTTGCTGAGGAGTCCTGCCCCATCTCTCTTACTTTCTTGGCAGAGGAAAAATTGCGAATAGAGTTTTTTAACTGAAATCAGATGAGATGATGGTGAGGGGGTGTGTATACATGAATATAGATAACAAGATATATCTGTATTGGTGCCTTACATATTTCAGTGGCTTCTGGTTGCAATGTCAATATTGGCTTTCTTCCTTCTCCAGGAATAAACATTAGAGAAGCCACAGAAAACAACATAGGAAGAGATGCTGAAGCTCATTTGATGCATTTGCTTCACTTGAAGTAGACACAAATCTCCTGAAAATGATCTTGTTTGAGCTATGGTAAGCCTTGAAATGCCCCTGCTTCTGCTGTAGTTTGTGTTTATACATGTATTGTGGGAAAGAGGAGAGAAAATGTTGCTAAGGAGAAGGGAGTGGGAAGTCTGAAGCCATCCAAGGAGCAAGTGGTGAAACTGGAGACAGGATTGCACTGTCCTTGCTATTTGCTGTCAGCCTGTAAAATTTGGATTAGACACACAACAAGCACTTCATCTCACCTAGGCCAGGGGAGTATGAAGATAAAGAGGGTGAGTGGGTTCTTGAACAGGTAAGAGTTGTTGGTTCTCTGCTGCTCTTTGCTTTTTCTGTAAGCCCTGGTTACCTGAACCTGTTTATGGCAAGTGATGTGTTGAGAGCCTCAAATAAACCACATTCTTTCACATCCCTTTTTTATGAACCTCACATTATAGAAGTTGTTATTCTGCAAAAGCTGTGACATGATTATAAAGAAAGCTGTGCTGATGTCACCTGATGTGTCCCTTCCTAATACCATTAAAAATACCCAGGCTTTTATGCCTTAATATAAGGTTTCACCTTGCTAATACCACTTATTCTCCTAGACTGAATAGGAAGCTAAAAATGCTGAATTAGTAACCTCACTGAAGATGAGGGAAACTGAGAAAAAAACTTTGATAGAAAAATAGGACTCAGAAAATTAATTTCCATTTTAATGGGGTTTTCGTTGTGTTCTCAATATGCTTCAAGTTTAAATCCAGCACTTATAAAGCTCATATTACAAATGGGTTGTATTTTCACTGAAGGAATATGTGTGTTGTTTCCTGAAGCACCCAGTGTGGTGCAGAGAGGATTGAGTGTGTAATTGTTTATTTACATAGGTGTCTGTGGGATATAGAAGCATCACAATATGTTCAGAGTTCATTTGTTTTGTAGAGAGTTTGTCTAGGGTTATGTGAAGGCACATTAGATTAAGAAAACAAAAAGAACCTGTGAGGATGCTGCTAATCAGGGAGCTGAATTTATATGAGCTGTAGTCACAGCAATCCAGTGGTCTTATCTGCTGCAAATAATCAAGCAAACTTATTAGTTTTATTTCCTTTTTATCTCCAGACTGTATTTATAATTTCTCTCATAAAGAAGTCATAAGAAAAAAAAGAGCTCAAGTTTTTGCTAAAAATAAAACAGAAAAAAGAAAAAGCAATACTTATTTCTCTTCAGCCTCCTTCAAACATTGTCTCTCCTAAGTAACAAAGAAAATACCATTTCAGATAATCACTGAATTTTAAAATAGGTAGCATCTCCAAATAGACTGTTTTACTGTCTAATAAAATAATTCCAATCTTACTGAATTGTTTCCTGTGTAATATAATAGTGACTCTTGGGTACTTTCATTGGCTTTGCAGTGGAGCTGATTACCAAAGGCTGTTCTAATGTCTTTCTAGGGAATCACCAAGTGACCCAGAGCAAAAATTCTATTACCTCCTGTGTATCTCCAACAGGAAAAATACAAAAAGGAACACGTTTAAGATAAAGAATGCAGACCAAATTGTTACAAAACTCACAATATGGTGCATTGTTTCTGCTGTCACAATATGTTCTCATGTCCCTTTCCAAAGCTGCTGCATTCCTGCATTCCTCTCCTTCAGTCCAGGAGAGGATTGCTTCTGCTGTGCTCAGTGAGTTGCAAAATTTCAGTTAAAGCATCAGCCCAGCAGTTAATAGGTGTCATTCATCCACAATGCCCAGGATTACCTTGGATTAGTCCTCCATTGGGTTTCTCTCTGGTGAAGGTGCCCTGGACCACCAGGTGCAGTTTGAGCAGACAGGAAGGCTGGGGATGCTGAAGTGCCCTGCTCTGGTGCTTGTCTCTGCACCCATGTGTGGGGTGTCCCCCTTTTTTACACTATCAGGTCTATAGATGAAGAGCTGGAGCACTGACAATGAGGCTATTTTTCACAGACCAATTTTCATTTCACTATGCTCTTGTTATTCAGGTCCTTAGGTGAGGTTTATTCAGGAGTGTTGTGGAGCAGGTGGAAAAGAAGCTAATGTGTTATGGATTATCTGACACATTCAGCTGCATCTTTCATTCCCAAGGAACAAAAAGTCATCCCACAAGTACAGGAACTTCTTTTAATGAACCATCAGAGGTAAAGAAGCCTCCACCTCCTCCTCAGGAGCTAAGTTGTCAAACCAAACCAGGCAGATCTGCTCTCTCTGGTTCTGATTGTTCTGTTCTCGTGGTTCTGGTACAGATCTGTGGGTGGTGGAATCAGAGTCAAGTCCCTTTTCCATTGATTCAAAGCAGAGACTGGAACCAGGAACTTGCAGAAGAAAACCTTCAGCACAGAATTTCACAGTAATGTCGGGTGCGGATTTCTCTGTCTCTAGGTAGAATTATCTCCCTTTTCTACTTTTCTGTTACTTCCATTTTCTGCTTTATTGCAGCATACTCACCTAGCTATCATACCAGAAGTTATAAAATTACTTTTAAGATGGACATTAAGAATCAGGAAGCCTGACTCCATTCTTGGCTAGATTTATAGTGTTAGTCTTTCCACTTGTATTTAAAAATAAATATTAAAAAAAAACTAACAAAATGCAAGTGTGTTGTCTCAGGGCAAATATCATATTGAAGCCTGTTTAGGTGGCTATCCCAAATCCTTGCTGCATATGGGGTTCATGACTAAGGGATACAAAGGATTTAAAGTGAAAGAGAGTAGGTTTAAGTTAAATGTTATGAATTAGTTCTTCCGTGTGAAGGTCATGAGGCTCTGGAACACATTTCTCAGAGAAGCTGTGGATGTCCCTTCCCTGGAAGTGCTCAAGACCATGCTGGACAAGGCTCTGGGTAACCTGGTTTAGTGGAAGATGTCTCTGCCCATGCAGATGCTCTGGAACTAAATAGTCTTTAATTCCCTTCTAACCTAAACCTCTCTGTGACTCTCTGATGATTTCAATGAAATACAGGCAGGAGAGGATGGGAGTTCTGGTGGCCTGTGTGTCCTTCATGAATATTAGTAAGCTACTATTCTTCTGTTGTTAAGATATTAAAATCTAATGTGACTCCAGGGAAAGCTAAGGAAGAAAAAACAATGCAGCCTCTCAAACAGAATAAATCCAAGGTGGAAACTGATAACTTTGCCCTAGGAATATAGTAAGTGAAATCTGGTTTAGAATAACATTTTAGAGGTTGATTCATTTCTCAAACTTCTTTGGTAAATTAACAAAGTGTTGTTAGCACATGGCTCAGTTATGATGTGCTATTAGTGAGATGTTTGTTTACCTCTCAGTAACTCCTATACCCGTTAGATTAATTAATAAAAGTCATCCATACAGTTAGGCCTTATTCAATCTGACCAGGACAGCTTGGGTGAGTTGGGCACTAAGGGAAAATCAGGCTAGACAAATTCCAGGGCAGTCCTCACTGCAATTTGTACTCTGCCCTCAGTGAGAATTTGGCAACACCTGAAGTCTCAGAGGGTGTGTGCAGGTGTATCAGAGGGCAGTGGAGATCAGCTCTGCATCTGAAAGCTGCTTAAGGATTGTATTGATGGGACGTGAGAAATTACAAAATACAAACTGGATTCTCTAGGAGATGCAACACTGTTTATAAGGGAATGTTATTAAATTATCTGTTTTCACTGAAGCGAGCATGTTGAAGTGGATTGCAAGTGCAGATCTATATGATTGCTTGTCATTGCTCTTAAGCAGTGGTTAATTTCAAAATGCACTGCACAAGCCTCTGCCTGTGGATTTAATCTTCAGACACACCATTGATTTAAGTATTTTCTCCCTGAAAATGATGAGAGGTGTACCTATGCAGCAATAGGAAAAACACAATCCTCCTTCCTTCTTACACTCATTCAGCCAGAGGTGCAATAATCCCTGTTTAGTTGCCAGAGCTGGTGGGAGAGTAGTGGTGGCCCCAGGCAGAGGTTAAGGGGCAAGTACAGGGAGTGACTCCTTGTGTTATCTCACACAGCTTTGTGGGGGCTCCTAAGTAATTGTTTTCTGACCCTTCCCTTTGCTGGAGCCAGCTTTAAATCCCCAATCAATAAAAGGAACTCGCACCGTGGCTTTGAGTGAATAATGCAGCAATTTTGCAGCACGGTGTGGCTATTGAAAGGCAGCAGTTCATGGTTCAGGGGTGCTCGGGCTCTCACACTGCTCCCACAGGCCTGGGTACATGCACTGCTGGAGTTCACAGAAGTTTACTGCACCTTCGTGACAGCTGAATGTGGGGAAGGTTATTATTCTGCTGACTTATCCGTGGCTCTGGATGAATGGGTGTGTCCCTGTTGGGATGTTAAAGGTACTGGGAGTCACGTTGTGTTGTGCAACCTGCGGGATCATTGCGTATGGAAAAGCTTTTTACAGCACTCCATCCAAGAACAGAGTGAGCAGAGCTGATCTCTCCAGCAGCTTTCTTGTCCTGAGCACTCCTGAGCTTCATTGCAGCTCCAATCCGAGATGTGAAGATGAAGATAGGAGCTACAGTTACAGAATTCCATTCCATGGAAAAGTTTATGGAGAGGGAAAATCACAGCATCATGCAACACCATAGATGTGCAAGATATGAAATGACTGCCCCAAAGGTATACTGGAGGCAGAGCAAAAAATTAAAATACTCAGGTAGAACTAAGGAGATTTTCACTAGAGCAAGATGAACATTTTGCACTAGGTTAGCAGTCTAGTTAGCAGTAAAAGATGTGGACTTCTCAAAACTTCAGTGTTTCCTAGAAGCACATCAGCTCTGTTGAAATTACTGTTAGAAAAGATCCTAAAGACCAGGATGAGTTTTTTTGTTATTTTGTCCTGAGCAAGAAACTGTGCAAGTGGCCAAGATTTAATCTAGGAGCTGTAGAGTGCAAGTTGACATTTTTACTTTTTCCCATTCAGTCTGGGTGCTTGAATCTCGGTTTCTCTCATCCCAAATAGCTGGGAATTTTGGCCTTTCACTGTTTCCAGGCACTGGCATCATCAGCATTCCTTATTAAATGGAAATGGAAATATCATTTTAGTCATTACAGTTTAAAAGGGTGAAAAGCCCTACTTTAAAATTTTAAATCCTGTAAGTACATGAATGGATGAGTTACCTGTGTGTGCTGCTTTTACTGGGAGAAAAATACTTCTGCTTTGAAGGTTAAAAGCCATCTGTAATTAAGGAAAAATAAGTAATGGCTGATTTATTAGACTTGCTCTATTTTGTGAGACAATTGTCTTTTAGATTTTCTTTCCTCCCTCTGGTGTGCTGATCCTGGCATTGCTGTTATATGTTGCTATTAACAGCAATAATGTATACCAACACTTCATGTATAACATGAGAAGACAGCAGTGTGAAACCAGAAAAACACATCAAGCCAAGAAGCATTGCAGGTATTTCCCCAGCCCTTTGTTGTGTTTTGGTTTTTAAGCACTCAGTGTGCCAGGGCTTGCAGTTTGTCTGCTGAGCCCATTCCTGATACAGCACCCAATAGACTGGGTGGGAAAAATACCTAACATAATGATAGATCACTGAATCCCTCCATTTGTGACTTATCTTGTATCTCTGGAAATGTACAGACTGTGGCCTTCCCTAATGAGTAAAGCACGAGAATCTCTTCTCCTGAGGTGATATTCAGCTACTTCACTCAGAAAAAAAACCACAAAAAATGCATTTAGATTACATGCAAAATGGTAAGCTTTAAGTTATTAGGCAACCTCATCCTGTAGAACTGACCTAAAGGACTCTCTGGAAGGTTTTGCTGCACATGTCCAGCTCACCAGATGATCAGCAGCCATGTATAAAGAGGGAGAAATTGTGCCACCAACTTTCTGAGGTTTTAGCTTCCTGAAAAACAATAAAGAAATACTTTTGTTGGAGCAGAAGTAAATGAAAACCCAAGAATCTGAGAAGACTATTTTAGTAATGTTCCCATACTCACATGGGCTTGAAAAACCCAAGTTTCCTGGGCAGCTGCCAAGTGCAGGTAATGAAAGGTTGTTTAGCACTTGGGACAAGGCAAATGTTAAACACCAGTTACATTCTGCTTCCAAGTCACAAGACTGTCTAGAGAACTGCTGGTGATAAATGTTCACAATTATGGTAGAGAAATACCATCAGGAATTTCGGGTGGAACGAGGCAGGGCAGGGCCACCCTGGACTAATTACATGGACTCAAGGAGAGGGGAAACTTCCTTGAGAGAGAAGTTTTGAAACACACATTTGACTGGAGAAATGCTGACTGTGTAGTGAGAAATACTTTCATATAAGCCTGCAGGAGGGTAAATTTACCAATTGCAGCTTGGAAAGTGTGCTGGATCATTCACAGAGCCAATGCATCTGAGGGCCAAATGTGCTGCCTCTGACTGGAAACTAAAGCCACTTCTCACTGATGTTTTTGCTCTCTGGAGTACTTTGCTTAAGTCACTTAAGCATCTGCAAGAAGTTAGTGGTGCATGAGATGAGGAAAGGTTCAATATGTATGAATAGGTCCAACTGTGCTTCCAAGCCAGATTTTTTCCATGTAGAACAGCACCAAAATTTGGGCAACAGCCAGAATGTTGCACTAAGTTCTTTTATTTGTTCTCCTTGTTGTTTTATTAGCAATTCCAGGATAATCTGTTGTTTCAGACTGACTTTACTCTCATTTTGCAGGATTAGTGAAAGAACCATTGTAACAATCAGCTAAGGACACTGAAACACTTGAGGTCTGATCTCCATTTGCACCTGGGGAGTGGATGTTGTGTGTCTGTGCAGAAACTGCACAGGCTGTAGATAAAATACAGCAACATCTGAACAGAAGGCATCCCTTATCTTCATGAGCTCCCTTAATTAGCTTACTGTAGAGTTAAACTGCCTTCCCTGCGGAATGAAAGTTTCTGCTCATTTATTCTTTGTTTTCTGAGTACTGCTGAAGTCTTACCATTTATATAAATGTGGAGTTTCTTTCCCCAAAGAGTCTTGAAGTGTTTAAGCTTAATGCAGGATGAGAGACAGGTCAATAAGATAGGAGACTATTCCTAGGGAGAGGGAAAAACTTTTCTAGGCTGTGACAACACAAATTCTGTTGAGTATTTTGCAAGAAAGCAGAAAAGCTAAAGAAGGAGGTGAGGGATGATTAAAGAGAGGCGTGAATGAAGGAATTACAATTACAAGGGGGAGGAAGGTGATACATGAAGCCACAGAAACAAGGTGCAGGAGCTAATGGTAAAAAGGAAGTCAGACACACAACTTTAACTTCTTGCAGGACAGTAAATTGGACTCTGTCATGTTGGTACAACAGAGCAGCTCTAAATTCTCACAGGCAGGATTTCACTGGAGAAGTGACCAAAGCAGAGGCTGCTGCTGCTGAGGGTGCAGAACCACAGGACCTGCAGAGGAAAAGACAGAACTCGTGTTCCAATGGTCGTATTCATGTGAGCAATTCAGTTACTTATCTCTGATGA
Organism: Acridotheres tristis; assembly: GCA_037013685.1. NCBI lineage: Eukaryota > Metazoa > Chordata > Aves > Passeriformes > Sturnidae > Acridotheres > Acridotheres tristis. The sequence continues at coordinate 10,382,725 of CM072899.1, read as the reverse complement.
AGTCACTTTAGAGCCACCTGTAAGTCCTTTGAATATGATTGACAATTACTGTGACTATTTGCTTTTCCTTCTTGGGGATTGTGAAATTTTAATCAAAATTACCTCAATATAGTAAGTTTGCAAAAGCTGAATTCCTAATGTTTATTTCCCCAACACTTTTACAATCTGATCAATCTTTAATAATGAGACTGAGCTGAGGAAAAAAAAAACAAAACCAATTTTCTACTCAGCCAATGCAATTTCATCAGAAATGAATCATCTTAAGTGAATACATTGATTTAGATTAAATTTGATGGGAAAATATCAAAATGAATAATTTTACCTTACTTCTTTTTGGCAATGTTGAAATATTTTATATTGGCATTTTATTCATTTAATTTCAACTTCTATGATATTTACATTATTTTGATATTCCTATACTATTGCATATAAGAGTTTCAGTGATTCAAACCCTGTATGTTTGTTATTTGCACCAAAAATAAATGTCAAAATGTTAGAATTTCCTGTGGGATCAGAATTCTACTTTCTATTTACAATAAAATGTGTAAAGAAATACAGCACTCCAGAGTAAGTCTGACCTTAGTACTTCTCAGCACTGGAATGCCAGGCAATCTAATATATGGATCAGGATTGTGTAATAAGATTTCTGAATGATTTATGCCAATCACATTTTCATTATTTCCTCACCAGTACTGGCAGTGGTAATTCCTTCTACACTAATGCATCTTTTCCACCCAGCTAGATACAACTTATGTGAAATAAACTGCCAAGAGTCACTTTGGAGCATGGCTTGATTCCAGCTTTAGGGATTGCTCAGGTTTGTTTTCTTTTTTTTTGTTTTGTTTTTGCTGAATTAGGTCCAATGCTGGTCAATTAATGATTTCAATCTCCAGTACTATCATTGATACTTATTTTACAAAATGTTCTGCAGTGTTGATGAGTTTCAAACTGTGCAGAGATAATGGCAACTGTCCTCCTGTGCTTGCTCATAAAATTGATCTGAAAACGATCAATGAGATGGTGAAACTTTTTTTTAAAACACCAGAATTACACTTAAAAATATTAGAGGGGATTTTAATTTTTTTTAATTAAGCACATAACCAATCTTCATATAAAGCAAGGCAGCTGCAGCTTGTGCTGAGGAAGTAATTAACACATCAGGTGGAAGTTCACCTCTGCAAATGGTGTTCCTGAAGGTAAGGGAAACTGAATACATTCTAAGTTTGTTCATCTGAAAGATACCTGTATAAAGATTGATTGATTTGATACACTCCTGAAACAATTACAGTTGCCATTTCCATGTATTGCATAAACTATTTCATTAGCTTGTCTGCTGGAGAAAAACTTACACAAACCCTATGGAGAACCCGCTCTGAAATTTAATATAGGTAAACTTTTTGATTAAAAAGTGTTTGAATTTGGCTGTCTTAATTCAAGTCAGATTAGCCTGTCCTAAAGATGTAGGTTTTGATCTCTTAATAAGTTATCTCCTCTCAAAGCATTGACAAAGAGCTCAGATAACAGTATTGAGTTTTATTCTGTGTCATTAGCCCCACTGGAGCCTCTTATCCACCTGTTCTCCTCCTTATAGGAAATGCTTGGGAGCTCAGTGCAGTAAATGTAAGGAAGCTTACTCAAAGGAGTGATGGTAGCCAGAGTTCCATAATTGGCTGTACTGAACTCACTAAACATAACATTTACAGAGTAAATTATCTTCTTATCAACCAAATCTGCTGGTGATCTGAAAAACAGGATTTTTGTATTCAGTTTCTCAAATGCAAACTTAACATGCATTTGCTGATGCCTGCCGAAAATTTCCAGCACCACTTGTGCATCCTACTCCACCAGAAATTCTGCATGGAACCTGTTTGTAGAAACCCTGAGGGGGAAAATGCTGATCAAAACCTCTGAAATTCTGTCAGAAACAATGCAAAATATCAGCATAAGTTATATCAGCATAATTTGGTTTTTGCTGTTTCTGTCATCTAATGAGTCCAATCTAAAAATCTTAAATGTATCTGGTTTTCTCTAATCAGAATATTCTTACCCTGTTTTGGTCTGCAGGGTAGCTGATCTCCCAAGACAGAAATACTTTTCTGGAACAAAAAGTGTTTCTGGCCCCTTCTGGACTCAGGTTTTGGTCTCTACTTCCTATTTATTTCAGAGTTATTCCACTAACCAGGGACATCACAGAAATTCCTTTACGCTGAGCAGCTCCAGCTACTCCTTGTCCAACCCTGTCTCGTCCTTGGTTCTTTCCTGCTGGGTGTCTGCTGGTGAGTCCATTCTATCTTGGAGAATGGCTGTTTTGTGAAAACCTGCTCCTGAAAAAGTATTTACTGGATTATAAACCCGTTATCTTAGATTTTGTGTGATCTGACAGACTGATCTCATGGCAACAACACTGCAGGAATGTGGGTTAGTAAAGATTTTGTGTTGTCAGCTTTTAATAACATCCTTACCATTTTTGGTTTTTGGAGCAAAATAGGGAAATATATGTCACTATGTCTCAGATGTAATATTTAAGAACTTTTTTAAAGAAAATTTTAAAAAAATAGTGCCATCTCTCTAAAAACAACCTGCCTCTAGATTGAGGCCGTGCACTTTGTTTTACATGGAGCACAATTTACAGCCTACAAGAGCACATTTCCTTGTTGTTTGCCAGACTGAACCATCCCTTCCAGACAATCCACGTTCACCTGGGGTTCCCAGACACCCCTTAGGGCTCTGTGAACAGGGAGGCAGCCAATTGTTTCAGTGTTGTTTTCTTTGTCAGAAGAGTTTAAACCCCATCCTCTGCTGGCACGTTTCCCTCCTAATTGCAGCAAAGTGATGCTGCGATGTCATTGTGAAGTGGCTGATAGTGGCAGTGTTTTAAATGACAAGGCACAGAAGAAAAGCCCTGCTCTCTGGAACCTGCTGTAGGAACAGATAAATGTATGTTCAGTGTATAATTAGTGAGGCAGATCTTGCAGAGGAGTCATTTACAGAAAGGATGTGTCTTGTAGGGCTGATTGAATAAAAGGCAAGGGGATGAGGGATGCACTTCATAAAGGCAACACCAGAGCTAAGGTTGGACTGACAAGCACAAAGAGGGGAACAGATGAAATCTGAGAAATTCTGAATTCTGAGAGCGTGAGGATAAATTAAATAAAAATACAGACACGGGGAGGGCAGAGGTATAAAGGCCTGGGGTTTGTGAGGAGGGGAGAATGATGTGGGTATGATTGCTGCTGGGTATGGATTGAGGGGGGAAATTGCAGCTCTGGGGTGAGGTCTGCTGGAAAAGTTGTCAAACAGCCAAAGGATGGACAAATATTTTAGCCACAGGTTTTTGAAGGAAGGTCACATACTTCAAAAAACCCCAAAATTATGGTGGAGAAAAAAACCAAGGAAGTCTGTGCTAAGGGCAGTGTGGATATGCCACAAGGAAGATTCCAAAGTCCTGAGACAGGGAACCTCAATGACAGGATAAATGCTTTATTTTTCTCATGCAAGCTGTCAGAAATAATTACACTTAATTTATAGTTTTCATTTGAAGATATATTCAGTAGTTCTCAAAAGACACTCCTATGTCCAAAAGCAAATTTCAAAAGCTCTTACCCCTCCGGTAGAAGAAATTGTTCTCTTTTGTAACTTATAAAAACATGCTTGGCCTCCTCTCATATCTGCGTCTAGTACACAAGCTTAGCAGATGCAGACATTCCTGTGCTGTTTGTTCCAGCAAGGTGAATTATGATTATAGCACTGGGGATGAGCATCTGACGTTGACAAGGTTTTTCTGCAAGTCACCATGAGGTAACGAGAAGTGTCTGCTTTAATGATTTTCGCTGTTTAAATTTTTATTGTATTCAGCTGGATTTCTTTTTTATAGCCTTTGATTAAAGTTCAGAGGGAAGATGAATTTAAAAGTCTTCAAGTTTGTTAGATGTGCTACAGCTTGCCAGTCACCCTGCCAAAATTTTCCACTGTGTACTTCTTATAGTTCTGCGTGGTCTAAATTTAATTGACTGCAGATGAGAAGCATTATTACAGATCTGTCATTGCAGCCACTCTTCATATGTTTCACTAGCTGGAATGAGCAGTCACTGGGTTTGTTTCTGACCTAATTCACAATGATGTAAAGCAGCAGTGATTTCACAGAAGAGGAAACAGATTTAGCTGGTGAGAAGGGCAGAACCAGGCTCAGTGTTGCTCCAGTAGTGCTCATTCACAGGTGAGTGGAAGAGTAAAGTCCATTGTTAAAACACTAAATTTCAATTCTGTGGGAACAGAGGTACTTTACATAAGCTGCTCAGTCGATATGATAACATAATTCATAATTTTATTTTGCTGATTCTATTAAGACAATGTGAAAAAAAGGCAATAATCTGGGCTTTCCAGCCTAGCCCCTCCTTAGGATACTGGATAGTGTCACTAGAAGCAAAGCTCTAAAGATCAAAGAATGGACAGAAATGTATTTAACACGCCAATTTATACAAACTGGTAATGTTATTTTAGTGTATTCAAACATTATCATCCCAGCAGCCTCATTTTAGTAAGTTAAAGTAAACTAATTTATATGTAGATGTCTGGATTTGTCTTCACATTGATTTACCAAGTATATTTCTTTATTAAATCCCCCGTACTGATAACAAACAATTACTACCTCAGGTAATTGATTTAAAACATGGGGGAGACCATTGCCAGCTGATCCTGTGCCAAGAGTTATAGTACAAATGAATACAGACCAGAAGTCTACGTGCCTTGTGCTTGCTCCACCAGATCAATATGTGAAGGAAGACTGGCATCCACCAGGTTTGTTAACAGGATCTTTAACAAGATCTTGTTGGGAATACAAATGTCCAGCACATTGCTGGTGGGATGGGTTTTTTTTTCTGCATATAATTTGTATTGATAGCTGACTTTGAGAGAACAGAAGGCACTGTGATCTTAGTGGGAACACACAGGGAGAAGTTGAGACTGTGATCTTGCCTCTATTAAAATTGATTGTCTTGTGATGGATTTGGTCTCTCTCTAATCTGGGACAATCTCAAAAATTCCTGAGAGTCTTCCTGCAAAATGCAAATGTGATGTTGAAATAGGAAGCCTTTTCTGCACAGCCATTAGAAGTATTTTTAGGCATGGAAGATAGGAGGGGACAGAAGGTAAGATGGACTGAGAGACCTCAAAACAAAGCCCTCATCAGAACAGAAATGTCCAGCTTCCTGTCAACACCAGCAGGTAAATAACTCAGATTTCCAAACAATTGCTTGGGCTGGAGGCAGGAGCTGTGACATCTGTGCTGTCAATTAAAGCTCAGTGAAGTCACGAACACTTGTTAACAGGGTATTGCATATGAATAATCGTCCTCTGCCCTCACACACTGAAAGGGGTGGGGGGAGATTTACTGCTGAGGAAGAGACAGCCATGGCATGACATGGAATATTGCTTTTCCAAATCAGATTTTCAATATTATTGTATAAGTATTATTAAATTAATCACTGAAAGTAAAGGGTCAAGCTAAGGTTTGGAGATTTCTTCCTTAATTACTTAATTACATCAATAGCTTTTACCTTACTGAGGACAGTAAAAAGTTTAACTGTATTTATAGGGTTGTTTCATCCAAAATCATGAAATGTCTTAACTTCATCTAAGAATCTGGGCTTATTTCAATAGTCTGTACATCATATCTTCCTGCTGGGTTGTTTCTCCTACTTGGAATAGTTCTATTTGAAGGAGGAAACCTATACTATATTTGCAAATTGAGATTTTCAAAATTTAGTCCAAATTCAGAAGACAAGACTCAGACTTGTATTTTGACAGAATTTGTACCTTGGGACTCTTAAGACTTTCTGAAGGACAGGCCAATTCGCAAACATTTCCAGCAAAAAAGATTCTCAGTTTACTTTAGATTTTTTGGCCTTTAAAAATGTGTTTTCTACCATTTCTTGTACTAATGGTTTGTTGTTTTTTCACAAGAGTGCTCACAGACTGCAAAGTTTAACTAATAAACATGCAAATGTGTTCACAGGAAGGTTTGTGCCAGAAATTTTTATGGGTCGCTGTTCTGCTCCTGATTGAGTAAATCTTGGTGGCTGCTCTAACTTTCTTCCTCTTTTTAAGTTTGGTAACCAGTGACAAAGCAGGAAAGGGCTGGGTTGTCAGTCCAACACTTACATCTGGAAACATTAACACAAAAGCCTCTCTGACTTTTCCCCAACCAGAACTCTACATAACATGAATTTTGTTGACAATTTTAAATAGCCAGTTGAAAGAAATTTGGCTCATGAGTTATTAATCTGCACGTAATTTGGGATTTTTTTAGAAAAATTGTTGTAGTGGCAAAATAGTATTTGGGAGGGGTTTTGTGCAGGGAAGGTTTTTTTCAGTTCTTTTAATTGAAAGAAATTAGGGAGCTAAATGTGTAATAGTGAAGTTTTATGGAAATGTGCTTCTCTATTTCAGACTCAAGGATCTTAGATACTTCTCACTTCTCTCAATGGTGTCCTTCAGTTTCTTTCATTGACTCTTTCGCTCCTTCCTCTTGGTCTTTGAAAGACATAATGCCTCTAAAGCAGAACGTTTTACATGTAAAATAGTCCCACTCAATTGCAGACTTTGAGTAATAAGAAAAGAAATTTCAAAGATGCATTCAAAGAATAAGAAAAATAATTTGAATTGTGTTCCTTTCCTCTGTACACCTTGCACTGGCAATGCTCAGCACCGATTTGAAAGGCTCAGGGTGTGGGTTGTGTGAGCCAGAGCCACCCCCAGTGTCACCTCCCTGTCCTCAGTCACCAGCTCCCACTTCCCTTCGTGTTCTGTGCCCTGTGTCACCTGTGTGGGCGTTGCTTTTGGAGCCTAAATCTGGTTCAGGGACAGGGAAAAACCCTCCCTCGTTTGTCCTGCTATGAAGACTGAGAGCTTAAGCCAGAGTTAGCTGGGAGAATATTAAGACTGGTTAGTTCAACCCATGTAATATCCTCTACTACAAACACAGACTTTCCCTCCCTCAAAAGGAAATGAGTCTTAACGTCTGTATTGCCAAACATTAAAATATCCTGCAAAGAACTTGAATGTTAGGTCTGTGTCCCTAAAGTATTAAAGAAATTTGGGTCAAATCCAACACACTAAATCCAAATGCCAGTGGGAAGATCTAGTTGGATTTTATGCTTTTGTAAAACATCTTTTAATTCTGAAAAAGCACATGGCTGCTATTACTTCTCTCAGCAGTTGTGTTTACAGCAAAAAAATGTTCAATTTGTGTGTGATATGGAAACAATGAAGAAATCAAAATATTTAAGATCTATTTAGACTGCAAAGTAGGCCAAATGGAAAGACATCATTGCTGTGACTGACCTACAGAGGACTTGTTGATAAAGAAAAATTGGTGTGCTGATACTTATTCTGTCAAATGATAAAGCACAAACAGAAAACAAGGCTGAAACCCCTTTTGGTAAATACACAGCTAAATGCCTCCCAGACCCGCCTCAAGCATCCTCTTTTGCTGCCTTGTGATTTGGTAGGGCTGTCTATAGATCCAGCTTGCTCAAAGATTTTTCATTTAAGTGTCAGTTGCTGTGGTAACAGCATGAAGAGCAGATCAGATGGATGCCAGGACCAGATGGGTTTCTCTTAGAACTCCACATCCATGGACAGTTGGTGGTGACCCAATTCCAAAGGTTACTCACACAGATTTGTACTGCAGCTGACTCGGTGTTGCCTTCTCCAGGGGTCTGGACCTTGTCTCTGAACCCCAGGGATTCTCTTGAATTTGCAACCCTGGGCTTTCATCAGAAGCTCATGGACTTCCCACAGAGGAAATGCTGGCAGAATAACAGAAGTTATGGAGTTTCATATCCTGATGTTTATGCTGCCTTCTCATCGTCAAGGGCTGGGCTGAGCCCAGTCTTGAGCTCTGTCAAAATGTTGAGTAATTATTACATGATAATCACACACTGCAGTTTCTCCCAGGCTTAATCTGATTTCTGCACTGTAGTTGCTTACATCCCACCTAAATTCCACCCACGTGTAGTTTAACCAATATGACTGATTAGATTCAATTTTCCATGGTCAGAGCTGTGTTACGTACAAGGTGTATCAGCAAATATTTGACCTTTGCTTAGGTCTTCTTGGTTGGTTCTCTTGCATTTAAAAGTGAATGAATATTCTTTTGAATAATTCAGTTGAAATCATAGTAATGGCTTGGTGTTTACTATTTAGTAAAAGCCCAAGTTTCCCTTCTTGTTTTGGAAGGTTGGGGTTTCTGTTTGTTTTTTGTTTTGCTGAGAAATGTGTGAAGGGAGTGTGTGTGTCGTGGTTTAGACACAATTACGTGGGCAGGGCCAGTCAGCGTTCCAGCTTTATCTGGAAAGGGGATGGAAGGCAACTCCTTAAACAATGCTCATTTTCCTCCCTCTCTTAGCTCCAAAGTATGTTCTAACATGTTGGTTTGTTCAATCTTGATCCAGTCTCAAGTATATTGCAGGTTTTTAGAGGAGTAATTCTATGTCACAGATTTGGGGGAATTAGGGAATACTCCCAAAACAAGGTCCTGCTTGTTCTGTGAGGATGATTTGTGGATGATGTGTGTCCCTTGCCTCCCTGGCCTGGCTGTGTTGGCAGATTCACAGCAGTGCAGCTGGGTAGATGAGGTGTGGATCTTGACTTTAAGGGTGTTAAAATCTACTTTAAAAAAAAAAAAAACAGTTGATATTTGATAAAAATATATTAGAAGGCATTCACAGAATTGAGAAAAGCTTCTGCCTTTCAACACTGCAGATTTAGTACTTTGGGGTATTGTGTTAGAGTGTGCCATGTAAATGCCAGTTTGTTCTCTGATCTTCAAACCTCTTGCTTCATGACCCCACCAGAAGGTGTTCAGCCCATGTAAATGGCAGGTGATTTTGGACTAATGGCATTTTTTTGTCCCCAGTCAGCAAGCACAGCTCTAACAGTCTGTCAGGAGGCTGGGAGTGAGGCTCCCCATCAGTTAGATCCTGTCAGGCAGTCAAAGCAGTGAGATCTGAGAACGTGCTGGCTGAATTTATGTGGGGTACATTGATGCTTCCTGCCCCACATGTTTGAGGTTGTGCTGCAGCTGGAGATGCACCACTGGCACCAGGGAACAGTCTGTGCCTCTGGCAGGTGCTCCAGGCACTTTGTGGAGGGCAGCCTCCCAGTTTCTCTGGTCACAGCTCAGCAAATTAGTCTGCCCATGGTGCTGAAATGAACCACAGACTGCTGGTGCTCACAGGCTGTGCTCATCCACACAGAGAAGCCTCAAAGTGATTAATTTCTACATTTTCAACTCTGTGCTTTGAACACAGAGATGAAGAGAAAATACTTGGCTGTAGAAACCAAGAGGAGCAGATCAAAAGAAACAGAAGAGCTCAGAAATATCTGCAGTAGCAAATGGAGAGACTGGAACATTTCTGGGATAAGGCCACTGAATAAGGAGGTAAAAAGTCCATTTATGTAATTCTTGGACCAGAATGCAGCAGTCTGGGAGGTGTTGATACACAGGATTCTAAGTGTTAAAATGTCCACACCTTCTGCTGGAAATGGTAAAAGATGAGCTGAAGTTCAGTTTTTCCAGAGGGTCAGAGCCTGTGAAGTTTCAGACAGGCTTGTGCTGGCTCAGGATGCCCCACACTGGTGTTTGTCAGTAGGCTCAGCTGGTTGTGCATGTGTCTAAGTGCCCATGGTAAAACGCTGCCTCATCTCAGCTGAGATGGGCTTTGCTTTTCTAAGGTTAATTTGGTTGTTGCCTGATGAAGTTGCTCAGTGCCTCACAAATGGAACAAAATTACCAGGTGATGGATTCTTCCCATGGCAACATGGCAAAAAATTATTCCCCAAGGAGGAATCCACACGCAGTGTCTGCATCTCTTAAAGCTCTGCTCATGACCTATTTTGGGGAGCTGATGGGTCTCAGGTCTCCTGAGCCTCATCTAGCCTGGGCTGAGTTGTATTTACAGGCAATTACTAAATCAGCTTTAAGATTGTTTCATAGATGGTCTTGATTCCTTTATCTTCCAGTGCAAGCTGTTCAATAAGGCTCTAGGACATTTAGCAGAATTTGCTGTTTGAGAGCCTTCTTGATAACACTCCAGTGTTGTTTCCTCACTGCTTTTAAAGGTATCTTAGAAGATTTTTAAAATAATCTTGATATCTTACTGTGCAGTTAATGCTCTAAGTTTCTCACTGGTTTGTACAGATGTTTCTTGGATATTGGTAACTGCTAGAAAGTGGGAATGTGTAAAAAAATGCTTAACCTCATGGATCTTCCCTTTTCTTCACCTATTTTTTTTTGTCTGCTTCCATCACCCTCAAAATAAACTGCACTGTTCCATCAGAAAGCAGGACTGGAACAAAATGTATTTCTTCAAGGAAATTTGGATAACCTGAATTTCAACAAGATGCAAGACTGGATTTTTGAATCCCTTAATTTTGGCCATTTCACAGTGTCCTGTGAATTGGAATAAGTGCCCCTCCCAAAAAAAGGAAGGTTAATTCTGTGTAAAAGGAAAGAAGCAGGGCTCATAATTTTGATTCAAACCTAAACTGGAAAAAAATTGCTTCTAATTCTTATATATATTTAAATGTTTCTTTGGGTTGCTTCTATATAGGAAAAAAAAATGGTTTTACTTCTCTGAAGTGCTTGCTGGCCATACACAATAGCACTGGGCTATTTAGTGTGGAGAACCCAGAATAAATCACACTCCTTTGACTTCTGCATCGAATGAGCTGCTGAAAAAAGAAAATAACAGCATCGTTTGGAGGAAAAATAAAGCAGGAATGGGGCAGGGTTCCTAGTGGGGAACCTTGATTTGGAACTCTGCAAGGATATTCATGTGTAGATAAATGAGGTTTTAAACTTAATGATGTCCAGTTTTATTATGTTCATAAAATATTACTCGTTTTATATCCTTACCACATTCATCCATCTTTTAAAATCCATCTTTAAACACCAAAAGGGAGAAAAAGCTGCTGTTCCTGGGGTCACAGCCATTGATTCCCACCTGGAAGGTTTCTTGATGAGAATGTAAAGTATGAGCAGCCATAATGAGCCAGACCAGAGCTCTACAGAGCCCAGTATAGAGCCCAGTATAAAGGAAATTAAAAGAACAGGAAAACATTCCATGACAGCCCTCCAGTACATCTTCACAGCATCCATGCACTGTGGTATTTCTGCCACTTGAGCTTTAACTGGGGCATCTCATGGATTTTTCTGTCTTGGGTTTGCCTGATTGATTTTTGAGCCTGTAAAAAATTTAGTTGAACTTGCAGCGCTGTGAAAAACAAGGAATTGAATCCTGAATGAGCTGCTGCATTCAGAAATGTAAGAATCAGTTCAGAGTGAAGAAGAACTGATCCCAGCAGCTAAGCCTGCCACCATGTGCTAAATATACTTCAGAACAATCCTTTGTGGCAGATCTCTGGAGGTGCTTTGTTGGGAGTGAAAGGAAGGAAGGAAGAAAGGAACCTTTTGTGAAATCCAGAGCCAGGGCACAAGTCCTGCAAGAACTGCTATTATTCTGGCCAAAACCTGGAGGATTTCCCATCCTGCTTTAGTCAAGAATTGCTTCCAAAGCAGAAACTGCTGCCCATTGAAAAAAAGTAAACCTTTCATAATAACATGCACACAAAATAATTATATCAAATTAGACTGTGCAAACAAACTGGCTTTTGAATAGAGGGTTTCTTTATGTGATGCAGGTTGGGTTTCTGAAAAGAATTTTATTACAAAGACTAGACACAGTAGCACCTACTTGTTTCTCCCCCATTCTCCTTCCAGCTAGTTCCCTGGTACTCTGCTCCTTCTACATTCTACTCACTAAACACACAAAACTAAATTTGTTGGGTTTTTGTGAAAGTTCTCTGCTTGTTCCTGTATTTTTCATAAATCTTCCATTTTTTAAAAAAAAATCCATATTTGAAGCTGTTCATCGAAGCTTAAATTTTGATGAAGATATTAAAGAGACATTTTTGTGGAAGCAAATACCTTTTGATCAATTATATCTTCGAGGTTTCATTTACTTGTCATAGCCTCTGGGATTTTTTCCCAAGAATTATCAGGTATTTACATAGTACCAGATACAAATAACCAAGATCCAGCAAAATAAAAGATTCAGAATACTTCTTCAGAAGGATGTTGTGGGTGAAAGCAGTACTCAAGATGAAATATGCATCTCTTCTTGTAAGTAGGGAGCTTGAAAGCCTGGAGATTTACCTTTGCATTTTTAGTCTGATTTTTTTTCATAACACAACACATTCATTAGACTATTTGGTAGAGCTGATGGTCTTTCTTGTGTAGCATTTATGTCTCACCTAAACTTCATATCTGAATTTTACTCACTGGAGAAGAAAATATTTTTTCAGTAGATTTCTGCTGCCATGAACTGGTTTTTGGTATGTGCACCACAGAGGTGAAGGAGTGTGGGCTGGATTCTCATATTCCTGGGTGCAGGTGGGGGTGGGTTTCAAAGGCGTTTCGAGTTATTTTATAACCACCATTCTTGTAGGAATGTTGTTTTTTAATCCTCCAGAAATTCCATATTGCCCCGGTACAGCCTGATGCATGCTTGGTCAGAAACCACCATGGTGATCCTGGACTCAGCTCACAGCAGCCAGGTGTAAAACCCACTCGGGGATTACCTTCTGCTTATCCAAAGGAATGATTGTGACAGGCAATTTGAATAATCACCGGGGCCAAGGGTTGCAGTGACAGGGATTTGGGAACTCCTACGTTTGGAATCTCCCTTCCCAAGGTTAGTAGGGAGCAGCACCTGAGGAACAGGTTTGCAGGGACCCGTGGTGATGGATGGATGTGCAGAGCTCCGTGTGTCACCGTGTCCCCCCTGCAGAAACACTGATGAACATTCTGTGCTTTGATATCCTGCTCCTCGGGTTCCTTCCCAAACATCTGCTTTTGGGGAGCTGGACGCCTTTGGACACACAGTGTGAATAACCTGGTGTCCTGGTTTAGGGAAAATTTTGGAGGAAACCACTGAATGGGGTTCCTCTAGGAAACAGATTCAAGGTTCAACAGAACCCTCAAATGGTTCAGGGAAATATTTCCTTGGAGAGAAGTGGAAAAAAACCCTGTTTATTTAACAGGCAAAACACTTGCCAGCACAAAAACTGAACAATACGAAACAGCAGAACCTTTTGCTGCTCCGAAGAGATGACAAATTCAGGGTCCGTTCCGTGGGGTGCAGCCCGGCTCACTCAGGCTGTTCTCAGTCCCTCCATCCCTGGGAAATGCTGCAGCTCAGGTGGACCACAGGTGTGAGCTCTCAGTGCTCCCCGGGGTTTTCAGTCACAGCAGGTTCAAACAATTCCAAGAAAAAGGGGAAAAAACCCAAAACCACAACCCAGTGAGCTTCCCTGCCTCAGCTAGCCTGAAAAACAAACTAAAAGCAAAGGAGAGCTGTCTCCCACTGTCCACTGCAGACAGCACAGTCTGTGTGAAGGATGCAGGGGACCAGGGCAGTCTGTGATAACAAACTCTGCTCCTCTTCTCTCCCCCTTCACTCCTGGAACCCGCCTTAAAGCTGCAGAATTCAATGTTCAACACCAACAGAAGAGGCGATTTGGGGATACAGGCATCATGAAGTCACCCCAAGACACCGGGATTCTCCAGGGCTCCGCCGGGCATTTCCCTGCTCCGGGTGACATCTGCTGGTGGAACGAGCTCGGTGATTGCAGGAGGGAGCTGGAAAATATACATCACCTTTAATACGGGCACCTAAATCCAGCGCAGAATTTATTAGCCTCGACGTTTCTGTATTTGTTTGGGTTATTCTGTGGGCAAAGGGAGGCAGATTTGTGGCAGGAAAGCAAGGTTCTCGGCAATATTGAAATGAGAGCAAAATAAATCACTGCAGAGGGTTTTATAGGCAGCACTTCAGCTGAGCTATGAATAAGTGGGATTATGCTGTCGCTGCCTCACAGGCTTTTCTGTGGTTTTGTTTGGTTTGCTTGTTCTGCTCTCCCTGTACAAAGGAGCTGTTGGTAGAAGTGTCACCCTGTCAGAGGATGCTGAAAGCCAGGCTGACTATGGGAATCTGAGATGGCACCTTTTTGTTTATAATCAATGCTTTCTGGCCCTGGCATGTCACAGGCTGTTGGCTTAGGAAACAAGTGTAAAGCAGGCTTTTCTTTCTGCTAGTGGCTTGTCTTATATGCTTTTTTTTAGGTTGCTGACACTGAAAATTAATCCCCTGTTAGAAACACCTTCAGAATACATCAAGCAAAGAAGTTAGAAGTGAAGAAAGAGCCAAAACAGATATTTTTTTGGTTTTTTAAAAACCCTTTTGGCAGACAGAAAATTCTATTTGAAAAAGGCACAGGGTTCATAAAAAAATATAAATTGGGATTTAAAGATTACATCCCTGCCCACATTATTAGTGTAAATATGTTTACTTTGGTCTATGAATTCAGAAGCAAAATATACTGTAACTGCAATGGTTTAGCTTTGGAGGGTGGAATTACCTTCACTTTCCTACAACAGATTTGGCTTTACCAGGGTTAAGTGCTCTGCTTGTCCACTTCTCATCACTCCCATGTAAACTTCCTCAAGGCGCTCTATGGCTCAGCCAGTGTTTTTGAGATCCTTGAGGAAGGGAAAGCATTTTTCTGCTGACATCATAGTACTTGATTGAGGACTTTGCAATGAGCAGACATAAAAATCAGCACAGATTTGGATTTTTGAGAACCCAAGCAAGGGATGTAAAGATTCTGCTTGGTCTCTTTTATAACAGTGAGTAAGTCAGATATGATTCTATAAATGTGTACTCTAGAGCTGCATTCCTGGCTGTTAAGCCGGATGTTGCTGTGCTCACAATGTCACTTCATTATACAATAAATGCTTAAACTTGCCTTTTAATTATGGCGAAGAAGATTATTTCAGGGAAGTTTACTAAAGCAGGTCCCAGAAAGACACAAATGCCAGAACAAGTAAGGGTTTTCCCGGTGAGGCAGACACCAGACACTCCCTGCTGTACCTGTAGGTGTTTTCCACAGCAGGGTTCTCTGTTTGCTCTTGTGTAGGATGTGAAAAAGCCCCTGGTGCCCTCAGACTACAATGAAAGAATGTTATTCCTGAATGATAATGAAATAGAGAAACTCACCTTGAACTGCTTCTTTCCTAGGATGTGTCTCTTGGAATGAAGGCACACTGGAAAAGCTTTGATTTTATTGCTCTTGAAAAAAATAATGTTTGTGTATGTTTTGGGAGGTTTTTTTTGTGTTGTGGGTTTGGTTTTTTTAATGTTAAAAGCAAGTCCTACAGATTTCCTGAAATTGTCCATACTGAGAGATTACAGAATATAGGAAACTTCTGAGAAATGCTTGTGATAAGAAGAAAGTTCCTGTGATCCAGATGGACTATTCTATCCTAGAATAGGTACTTTCCACAATTGTTACTCACTCAGTGTAACTTACAGGGAATGACACATTAGTCACTGTGCTGGGACTCTAATGACCCATGGCAGGATAAATTATGCTGTGTGCTCACACAATGGTTTCCTTGAAATATGTTTATTTTTCTGTGAGTGCAGGCTGGGATCACAGGATGGTTAGAGGCATCAAGACTGTCTGTGAGCACATTTAGCTATTCCTGCAGGCAAGGTCAGCTGTCTTTGTCAAATTTACACACAAATTAGCAGAGTTAAGAATTCATTTTCTCATTGCAATTTGTGAGAAAATTAATGAATCATCTCTTGGTAGGTGAAAGAAGAAAACTTGTAATTAACTAACACTGTGGAGCCTGTCTGTGCTGAAGGTCCTAAAATCTAGGTAAGTTGTAGACTTGAGAAGATGGGCACTGGCTGGTGTGGTGTGATGGTCAAATCTGAATATTTGCTTGTGCATTACATCATTTGTCTTCCTTGTCCTTTTCCTGCCACAAATATTTACCTTACTCTCCCTCTCTTTCATTTCCATGGGTAATTCCTTCCATCTCCTTCCACTGTCTGTCAGTTTTTCTACAGAGCTCTTTCCCAATGTCACCTCATGCTGAGAGGATCAGGTACCCCACATCAGGAGAATCTGAGCTTCCTCTCCACTTGTGACACTTTCTGGTGACAGCATCACGCTGAGGTACCTTGAAAACCAGCTTATAAATAAAATGAAGAAATAAATAGTGCTGCAGATTTGTCAAATTTTGGAACAACAAACAATTTCCTGCAATACTGATCTTTGCAAAGGATACTGGTGTGTGCACATATATATATATGTGTGTGTGTGTATATATATATCTATATCTATGTATGTATATATATTTAATATATTTTATGCATATTATATATTTTATACATATTATCTATTTTTTATATCTTAATATATTTTTATACATATTATTTGTATATGTATTATTTGTATTTGTATGCAATAATTACATAAAGAAATATATTATGCATTTTATTATTATTATTATTATTATTATTATTTTATTATGCATTTTTTATATTTCTATTCATAAATACATACATATTCTCTTTAGCCTCTTTACTTCCCCACCCAAGAAGTTCAGTATTTTGTAAAGTCGCAGCAGTTGAGACTCCGTGGCTGAGTCCCGGTTTTCCCAGAGGCTGTGGCAGCCGGATCCCCGCAGTGCTGTCCAGCAGCCGGGAGGTGGGGCACGGGCTTTGCTGGTTCCTGCTGGTGATGGTGGCAGGACCCGTGCTGAACACCAATCTTGAGATTTGCAGGGCTCAGAAGAGATAAAATAGCAACAGATTGCCGGTTAAAATTGCAGAAGTGAAATAGTAGAAAGTGAGAATTTTTAATGCCGCTCTCAAAACTGAAGCTGGTTGGCCATGAGGTCTCTTGGCACTGCTGAAAATGTTGGCAAATCCAGGTGGCAGAGGTAGGGAACAGGGAAAAAATAGAAGAGTGGGGAATTGAACTAAGGGAAATATCATGTAGCTCTATTTGCCACTGTTTCTGAAACTGTTTGGGGCAGTAATTGAGAACAGTGACTGTACAGATTTCAGCTTAAAATAGATATATTTTCTATGTTCACAGCAAGGACCAGGCAAAATCCAATATAAAAGCTGGGTCTGAATATAAGGCAAAACTCATTCATTTACATTGAGGTAAATTTAGCTCAAACCCACAGAAGTCCTCTAGCAGAGTTGTTAGGAGTTTTTTCTGCTGTAATTGTGAGCAGAGACATCTCCAGTCTCTGGACAAGCTGTGAGAAGCTCAGCCTGAGCTTCATCACATACAGGACTCACAGCAGTCCTTGGCAGCTTGCAGGAGCCTTTAGTTCTAGGTTGATAAGCACATAATTGTGATTCAATTAAACTCAGAACAACTGCATTGATACACACAAAGAGATTTTTTCCTTCCCTAAGCTGGTTCCAGCTTTGGTGCAGTCAGTGCACATCCCTGTTTAGGAGCACACAGTAAAAGGTGCATTCAGATGTTTGGAAAATTCCATAACTGCCCAGAAGCAGCTGCTCTGAGACAGCACTGCTATTAATTTATCAAGTATATTTATCCACTCTGAATGGACTGAAAGTGCTTATTTTGTAGTTATAGAGTTGCATCCTCTGGATGTACTTCTCAAAATACTCTGCAGGTTAAGGTGTGTGATAACTCACATTGCTCGTGTCCTTAATAACAATGGACTTGGGCTCTTCTCCAGAGCAAGAACTTGAGCCCCACCTGGCTACAGCCTTCTCTCAGGGAATTGTAGAGCCATAAGGTCCCCCCTGAGCCTCCTTTTCTCCAGGCTAAACACCCCCAGCCACTCCCAAGGAGCCTTGTGCTCCAGCCCCTTCCCCAGCCCTGTTTCCTTTCTCTGGACACACTGCAGCCCCTCAATGTCTTTTGTGTAGGGAGGGGCCCAAAACTGAGCCCAGGATTGGAGCTGTGACCTCAACAGAGCCCAGTACAGGGGGACAATCCCTGCCCTGGTCCTGCTGGCCACACTATGCTGATACAGCCAGCATGCCACTGGCCTTCTTGGCCCTGGGCACACGCTGGCTCCTGTTCAGCTGCTGCTGTCAAACAGCACCCCCAGGTCCTTTGCCTTTACCAGGCAGCTTTCCAGCCACTCTTTCCCAAGCCTGTAGTGCTGCATGGGGTTAATATATAAATATATTGCACAACTCATAACCTGCTGATAATTTACGCAACACTATTGCTTCCATAATTAGGTCCTATTCAAAATTACTCATGTCCTAGAAACTGTCATCTTCCTTCACTCCTCCCATTTTCTGGTGAAGAAGAGAATGAGCATCCCATGTGCAGTTATCTGTGCCATGACACTAGTCCTGACATTGCTGCTGGGGCTATCAAAGCAGGTCAGGTCAGTCTCCTCAGCTCTGAGAGCCTAATCTTTGGGAAGACTGAGTAAAAGCACTCCTCTAAGTCAGGTAAGGTCCTTCCTTCTCAGTGCACTGATAATTATAATTGCTACCATCTCCCTTCTTTGTGAGGACTGTGAATCCAGTTGGGATCTGGAGAGCCATCTCTGACAATATCAGATGTTCTCAGAACTCTTAATCGAAGGCAGCCCATGAAAGCACCCTGGGGAGTGCTTTATTCTCTGTGTTTAAAAGGACATGAAAGTACAATAGTTCTCTTTATATGGGTACAAAGCAGCCAATTGATCTTGTCAGTTTAATAAATAATACAATTGCTTCCATCAGACACTGTTAATAGACTCCTGTCTGGACTAATGTTGTACAGAATTGTACAAGTACAGAAATGTTATCTTCCTTGGTCTGCCTTGGATTTACCACCTCTCCCTTTATCACCTAGAGGCAAGGCTTCCAGCAGTAGCTCCTGAAAGCCATCAGGTGCCCTGATCTTCATCTCTTTCTTCATTTCATTGTGTGTTCTTGGAAGAGATGAGCTAATTTCCTGATGCATCTGTTGTCTGACTGGTTCCTAACATTCGTATGCATTCAAAGAAGCTTGAGAATGTAAAATATGCAACAGGTTTAGGGAGTTTCTTTTTGTTTATTTTTAAACAATTCATTGTCTATGGGGTCCCAAGATGCAAAATTTGGGTCATGCTCTTCAAACACTGCAAAGGGGCAGGGTAGCTCAGATGCAGCTTCACACCTGGGGCATTATGAACAAGGACCAGGCATCAGCAAAACTGATACAAGGCGCTGGTTCAAGAAGTTCACAGCTCAGGGGTTTGGGATGTTTCTTCTTCAGTGTCAGCACAACCAGCTCATGCCCTTCTGTAGATGCCCCACTCAGCATTTTAAGCAGGCTCTGAGTTTTGCATTATCAGCACTGCTTTTTAGGTGAGTTTTAGGTGGAATATACACACTGGTGTTCACCAACAAACCGCTGGTAGCATTAGCAAAGGCAGCTTTAAAATTTCTCATTCTCTTTGACTTTAAAACTTTTAGCCACTTATTTTTTTTTCTCTGCCATGACACAAAGTGGTTCTGGGTTTTGCAGCTCAGGGATGTGCTAAAACAGGGGAAAAGAGAAAGTATTTGTCAGAGAGAATAGGTTTTCAGGGGTTTCAGGATGTTTTGCTTTGAAGATAGTTAATTTTACAGCAGTTATAGAGGTTACATTTTCACATCTTTCTGCCAAATACCTACCTAAATATGTGTTTACGTATGCAAAGAAGGTTTGTAAATATAAAACTTCCAAAATATAGGTATGGTTTATATAAATAAATGTACAGGTGTATATGTGTGAGTCTCGTGTTTTCTGTCAGAGTCCCCACAGGTGTTTTCCCCAGATGATGATGATGTTGATGATGTTTTCTCCTCATGCCTCCCTTAGAGCATCAAAAGAGATATTGTGGTGAGCAAAACAATGGCTGATCTCCTTCTGTGTGTTTGCAAGGAAAACAGTTCTGGTTTTAATGCTGGAACCAGTTGTTCAGCTGTTAGTAACATTTTGTTTCTCTATAATAACCTGAGTGAATAATGCAGTGATCAATGAGTAAAAACCACTGCTGTTGACCAGGTATTTAGATTCCCTCTGCCTTGGTTTCCCCTGTTGTAAAAGATAGGCAGCAGCAGTGCCAGAACTCAAAAGGGCATTAGGAGGGTAAAAACATTATTTACTTCAGCTGTTCAGGTATTTCAGGTGTTGGGACAATATATGAAGGGGAGGGATTTGTAGCTAAGCAGAAAGATATTCAGGTGGAGCAATGAGATCCTACAGCATGAGGAGAAGTCAACAGACCTGGAATTCTTATGGATCAGTGGGAAAAGTAATTTCTGGGATTTGAATGCTTCACTCCAGAAGTCTTTTTCTCTGGATCCCTGTGGGATCAAGCCTATGCTTGCATCAGTATTGCTTTCAAATTGTTGCACTGCTTGCAGAGAAAACTCATTGCTGCCCTCCTACTTAAAGAAGAATTCAAATGTTTTTACTCTAAATTCAAAGCCTATTCAAAATTTAGATTCCTTGACTAATTTTAGGTATAATTTCAGAACAAAAAAGAAAACCAGTTCTTCAAATAATAAAATGCCCATGTTAAAAATCAGCTTTTTTATTCCCACATCCATTTTGAACTGAGGTTACTGTGTTTGAAGGGTGAGACCAAATAAAGGTTTTCTAAAGTCACAATTGGTATTTAAAAGGCAGCTCTGTGCCCTCCTTTGAGTGCCATTGATGTTTTCAGCTGGGGCATGAAAGACCTAGAACTCTGATCTCTGGTTTTGGCAAGTCAAGTCATTCAATTCAATTTCAGAACTGTGCAGCTGTGAAGCTTTACGGTTTTTGATGTTTAAAAAGGTAGGGATTATTTCTGTTCTCTGTGATTTCTGAGAACTGCTGCTTCTGTTAGCAAACCCAGGAAGAAACCTGTCTGTCTGATGTGCATGGACTGTAAACTGATACCTGGCAGACACCTGAGCAGATATTACACATCTGGCTGGCATCTCTGAGATCAAAGCACTCCCTGGTGCTCTGCTGCCCTTTGAACAGCATTTAATTGGCCATGAGACCACATTTTAGGACCTGGGACTGAGCTTTGCCTGCTTGGGTCACTGGATGAATCCAGTTTAGGTCTGCAGGAAGCTGGTTGGTGCTCTCAGCCTCCTTTCTAGTGGAGAAGGGCAGTGTGTTCTGGTTCTCTCCCCTGCTGAGCTTGCAGCCCCTGCTCTGCCTTATGGGGTTTCTGCAGCTTGGCTGAAACTCATTAGTATGGATTGTAGGGTGGGGATACCCCTGGTGTGCCCAACCCCTCAAAACCCCATTTCCTGGGGAGCAGAGAGGAGCTTACGAGGCACAGATGCAGCAGGTCCAAGGTCAAACCACGGCAGGGCAGCAGCACATGGAGATGGCTCCTCTGCTCCCCTGCTCAGGATCACTTGCTCATGCCTGGTCCCGACCCCTGATGGGGACCCCCAAAGGCTGTTGTCAGAGCCCCAGGACCCTGGTGTGGGCCAAGAGAGGCCAGCACTGTCCCCTCTGCCTACTGTGACCCTTTGGCCCAGCCCCACAGCCCCCGTTGAAGCCAGCAATTCCCACTGACCCAGACAGTGGTCTGGTGACAGTGATAATGGATGGGTGGCTGTTTCCTCAAACATAATCAACTTGTTCTGCCCCTCAGGGACCCTCAACCAGCCCCAGCTGTGGGCCATGGCCTCTGGTCCCATCCCACACCATTTAGGGGGTCCCAGGAGCTTGTGCTTGGCTGTGCCAGTGCCAAGGCTCTCTGTCTGGGATGCTTTAAAGAATTAAAACCTGCTTTTGTGAAGAAATTATATTCTGTGCAATCCATCTCTTTCCTCTGGTGTTTGGGGAGGCAGGGAAGGGCAGTGGGAATGCCTTTTGCCTGGGATCAGGCAGAGCATTGGCGCTGTTGTTTCCACTCTTTCCTAGAGAAAAAGGACCTGGCACTGTAGAGAGGGACTCCAGGTGTTCTGAGTGGGGACAAGAGGGTGTCTGCACATGATGGACCTGCCAGGTAACTGGAGTGTGGTGTGTGCACCCTGAGTGAGCAGCTCTCTGTGACCTGTGACAAGGACACTCTGCTGAGGGTATCTGTTGGCTACACGATGCAAAAAGGGTCTTTCATAGAGAGATCTGGGATCAGGGCTCTTCCATGCTGGTTTCCCAGCCAGGACAGATGCAGGATGGATGCATGGCAGGGAGGTGGGGGATGCTGGTGAGCAGGTAAGGGGAGGAATGTGGGACAAAGGCAGATGTGCACTGGGGAGAGGAGACATCAAAGCCATCCCACAGGATGTTTCTTCTGAGCAGGGACTCTACCAGGGCTCAATTCAGCTGCGTGCAGCACTCCTGCTGTCTGCAGCCAAGTCCAAAGGCACTGAGGATACCAGTGCCTTGCAAGATTAAGCTCTTTGATTCCAGTCTCTTCAGCTACAAAGCATGTTGTTTTATCTAATGCTTGTCCCTGTCTGTTTTAGGCTGTGGTGCCTGCTGAGAAAAGGTATGCATAATGAAATGATTAAATCATGCGTTTTCAAATAATCAAAGTCATGCTGTTTCAGCTATGCAGAAATCCTGTTCCTCTTATGAGACATCTAGCCAGATTCAGAATTTGTTTTGGATTTTACATTTCTTAGAAGGACTCAGAATGAAAAAGAGAATCTGTTTAAGGCCACTTCTGCATTCCTGTATGCCCAGGGCCAGAGATGATGACATTCATATTCTTCTTGTGTCACTGCAGAGAGAAAATAACTTTGCAGTCAGATTTTATGCTCTAAAGAAAATCATTCACACTGTGACAGCACTTCAAAATATTTCAATCCTTATTCTGTATATGCTGCTGGCTATGACTGCAGTGCAGAATAAAAACGCTTCACTGAATCAGTACTTATGGGAAGGGGTAAAGTTTCCAAATCACTCCTTTCCATCTTAATTTCGTAACTAATCCCTCATCCCTGCAGTATCTCCAGTGTGAGATGGCTCCCCTGTAACTCTGCACAGCTCCCAGCTTTGGCATCCCTGACACAGTTGGTTGCTCAGCACTGAATATTGTGCAGGGGAAGGTCAGATGGTGCTATGTGGGCTGTGCATATGGAATCAGCTCCTGGCTGTGGGGAGCCTCCCCAGGGAAATGTGTCCTGGAGTGGGTGTTGAAGGAAGTGAATCAGAAAAACACTTCTGGTGCAAGTACAGTGCATCATACCCACCCACCAAGGTAAGGTTTCCTTTCAAAAGGATGCTGTTCAGGCTTTTTTACCTAAAATGAAACTTCGTGTGCTTTTTTGAGTGATGATCATATGTGTTCCATGTTATTCTCTTTGGAGTCACTTAGAGGAGCATGTGAGAAAGCAGTTGAAAACAAACAGGAAAGTTGTTATCAAGGAGGACATTGACTTGCCCAGGCCATGGAAGTGACTGACCTGATGGACATTAATAGACTTGTTTTAATGAAAAAAAAATTATTACAGAGGAGGTGGCACAGCACATATAAAGCAGCTGCACTGTAAGACTAATTTACAGGTTAATTTTTGCAGGTCCTAAATAGAGCCTCAGGGAAAAGAGCAGTGAACAAGTCCCTCCCTACCTCAGTGTGCTACATTTATGAAACTGAGTAACAACAGCAATCTCTCTAAGAAGGCAGAATAATTTAATCAAAAAGCAAAATATCTTATGTACACGTCAAACAGAGAAATGGTATTTTTTTGGGGCCAAGGAGAAGAGTTTAATTTTGACAGAAAAATTTGTAAGAACTCATCTGCTTTACCATAATGAACACTGCCACCACCAGTCTTGCTTTTATTACAAGGTGTTGTTCCTGAAGACTCCAGATCCACATGTGCAATTCTCCATCTGAAAATCGAAACATCACAGACCAAATTACACCAGCAGTTTCAGAGAGCCCCAGTGAAAGAGCCAGGGATTATATGGCTGCACTACCGGGATGGCACCCTTGCTCTGCAGCTCAGATGATGGGGACAACATGGTGACAAGACAGAAGGCATTACTCCACCAGAAAGTGTTAATCTGGGACAATGGAAATGCCAGTGTAGCTATATGCAGACAGCAGATGGAGATGGAAGAAAAGGAAATAATCAAATTGTGCATTAAGACTGAGCTTCCTTAGATGTCTGTTTACATTTGCACTCATCTTGTGAGATGAATTTGCTGTTTTCCTCTAGATAAAGATTTCCTCAAATGACAAAATTTTTTTAAAAAGGCAGAACTCCCAGCTCAGCAGCAGTGCAGAACAAACTCAGAATTTGAAAAGAGCAATTTCTTATCCCTGAAAGAACAAAGCTGGATGGTTATACTGGTTGCCTTCAGCTTTAAAATGCTGCTGCAGAGCTGAGCCTGACACTGTTCTCGTTTGCTCTGCCTGTGCTGCTCTGTGGGACAGGACATGGTGCTGCCATGGAGAAACCCACCTGGGCAGAAGAGCCTGGCAGATACTCACAGACCTTCATGTGCAGCTTAAAGCTTTTCCAATTGGGGGCTAACGTCAACAGTGTCCATATTCAGCCTTTCCTTTGCAGAGTTCTGCCTCATCCTCTCGGCTGCTTTACATCCTACATCAACCTAAAACTCCAACCAGCAGCCAGGAGAAGAGCTCTGTGTGGGTTTTAGAGTCTTCAGTGCAATGTATTTGAAAAATGTCTTTTACTAAATGGTGTAAAGCCTTTAGCAGTCAAGATTAGAACAACTTTTTGTCAAAAACAAATTATACCAATCCTCATTGATTTTTCTTGTATGAGCGATTCCCAGATCAAATGTGCTCTTTCTACAAGTCAAAGGGTAATATTTCTAACTGCAGTCATTCCAAACTCTGAAGAGCTAAACCCCAAGTTTTTCTTTCTGTGCTCCATCATTGCTGTAAATAAAAACTTTACAGTGAAGACTCACCTTACCATTTTGTTGCTGATCCATAAAGCTTATTTTTTAAACAAGGACAAAGCTTCCCAGCTCCATAAACTGGACATGGCTGTGAAGAGCAATGGCACATAAAAGATAAAGTTGTGTGCAGCTCTTATGGCCCCAAGCACCCAAGTGCTCTGATGTCTCCTGGCCCCTGCTCCCACTGTCTGACCTTCATGCTCAGCTTCCAGAGGACAGGAGTGCCTGCACTCTGTGCTCTCCTCACCAGGTTCCCTCTGCTTGAACCTGACAGGAGCAACTTGTGCACACAACAGGGACAAGAGAGAGCAGAGTGAAACAAGAGGTGAAAAGGCCCAAGCTCTTGGCATCAGATGAGATTGGTACCTCTGTTCCTTGTGGTTCAGATTTAACTTCCCTTCTCTTCCTTGAGGCTTGCCAAGGAGATTCTTCTTCTGCCAAGTGATGCTGATGTTTGAGATCTGCTGGCAGAGCTGACAGCAGCAATATCTTCAGCTCTCCACAGAGATGCTGGTTGAGAGCAGACCTGCAGTGAGCACCACACAAACCTGCAGTAGTGTCCTCCCAAGTGAGACTACGCAGCCAAAATCATAGATTTTAGGAAATTAATATATTGACATTTATTTATGAGTGGATGCTGGGAGGATCCTTAAAATCTATTTCACTAACAACGACAATAAAATTGGAATTTCAAAAACCAGAAAATATGTCAAATACCAAAGGGACATCCTATTGAGGAAGAGGAAATCAAGTTGATTTGACTCCAGAAACAAAACCTGAATACTTTGAATATTTCTCTCTGTACAACTGATGCAATGCCTTTTATTTTTCCAAACAAGAACTACTCTTCCATCCTTTTTTCTTCTTTTAAAATAAGTATTAGTCAAAAATATTTGTCATGAAGGTGGAGTGAATGGTGCTGGCTTTCATTCTTGGACTCTCCTGAGGAGAGAAACTTATCAACAAAGAGGTGATGGTGACCAGACCCAGATAAACACAGCTCTCATAACTTATAACACATTGTTTGAACCCATGTCAGAGCCCAGCCCACTGTTCTGTCTGACCTTAGCCTCCAGCCCCCGTCCCAGGCTGGTGGCACAGAGCTCTGTGGTCCCCAGGCTGCCATCAGCAGCAGAGCTGTTGATAAACCCCAAATGTCCAGGCCCCAGAGCAGAATCACCCTGAAGCCCTTCCCTGGCAATGAAAGCCCCTTTGAACATCCCTCTGTAAAAAGCACACTGAGCTGCTCTTTGGGATTTTTTGGTGTAAGGCACAGGTTTTTTCTGTCACTCCAAGGATCCTTCCTTCAGTCCTCTCCTGCTCCAGATCTCCCAGCCTTTCCTCACATACACTTCTCTTTGATCTCCTTCCTTCCCAGCCAGAACTGGCAGGGCTTGCATCCTTTTTTTCCAGATTATTATCAGTATGAGAGATGTCCTAAATACCAGGTTAAAGCTGGATACCAGACATTTTACGTCTGCAGGGGAAAGGGCACTGCACAGTTATTTCCCATCTCCATTAAGTGTGTGGTTCACATTCAAACAGATCACTCGATCTTTCTTAGACAATTTATCTCTCTCATTCTTTTTTTTCTTTTCTCTGCAGTTTCCCACAGCAAGGTCCCCAAAGTTATCTAATAAACATAGATGTTATTACATCCTCCCACAATAATTCTAAATACCATACAGGATACATTGCCTAATAAATGATAATTACTGTGAAGAAGGAAACCAGCACTCCTGAAAATTCACTGTGAGTTGCTCTTTATCTTGTTGTAGAAATTGTTTCCATTTCTTTTCTTGAGTGTGTTTTTTTGTCATGCTTTGCCTTTCAAGCTCCTCTTTTGCCTCAATGCTTGTGATCACGTGCTAGAAATGTATATCTCCAGGCACAGAAATATAAAGTGCAGTCATTCTGAACTGGCACGGGAATGCAGGTCCACCCAGTTAATTTTTTCCCATTGTACTGGGTGGAGTGGCTCTGCACAACCACTCATATACACACCCTTTCTTTTTTGGTACTGTTAATTATTTTAAACTGCTGTTCAGGTTGGTAGCATAGCTTATTACTGTAGAAAATGGGCAGTTTCTCTCCTTCTGTGGTGACTTGCAAGTTATGAAAAGCTTTTTAGCTTGATTTATTCTGAATTCTGCCATGTCTTGCTGATTTATCTATTATGCTCTAAAATAAGGCCAATTAAGCCCAGCAGTTAAGCCAGACAAAGAGAAAGACATGCATTTCCCTACCCAAAAGGTACTTTTGAAACAAAAAGACAGTGCTTTAAGCCAGTAAATGGTATCTTTTGCTTTGAACTAAGGGCAGCACCATAGGATTATCACTGACTCTGTTGTCATGGGCACCTCACATTATTACTCCACTTTGCTTTGTTACCACATTCACTCAAAGCAGCGACACACAAAGGAGAAGGCAGAGCTGTCAAGTGCTCCAAGGCTGGGATTGCTGAACGCTGTATTTTAATAATCTGACTTGTTCACATGAGCCAGCCAGCCTCAGCCAAGGCAGAGCTGTTGTTGGCCAACCAAAACACAGCTGTTGTAGCTCATTTTGAAGTTACCAGCCTTTCTGCTGTCCCCTTTCAGAGATTATGCTTAATCTTCTGTATGCAGGGTTTATGTCACCTTATTGAGGAAGGGTTTCACTGACAGCCTCGGCGTTTTCTCCTCTTTGCCTCATCCTTTGTGGTTCTGGCAGGGGAGAAGATTTAGTAGAAATATACCCAGACAAAAAGCAAAACAGTGTGAATGTCGTGTGGTTCTGCCTCACAGGCAGCCCATGGCTGTGCAAGGGCCCTGGGAAACACAAGGTTTTTGGGAAAAGTGTGAGCTGTATTTTGGAATCAGTTCTCCATACTGTGGGAACCAACCTTCTGGTGTGGCTTAAGCCAGTGGGCACATGCCCAAAACAGAAGCTGGGTTTTAAGTTGAATTTTACTTTTTTTTTTAGCTTTCTCTGAAACCCAAGTGAAATTAAAGTGTGGGAGGGGAGACAGTTGTCTAATCTGTATGGATCAAAATTTCATAAAATCTTAAGTGAGTAGCAGCAAAACAAAGCAGCTGAGCCTCCCCAGCCTGCCAGCATCTCCCCATGGCCTCATCTGGGCTGTGCAAAAGCCAAATCAGAGCTCTAAGCAACTCTGCTCCACTGCCAAGGACTCATCACTTTGGTTTATCCAGAAGGGCTTCTGCACCAAAGATAGCCCCAGGCATGTGGGTTACATTTCAGGTCTGCTTTTAGCAGAGGGAAGCTGAGTGTTGGTCTTCAGGCCCATGATTGCTGTAAAAACCCATATTTGAGCTTTTTTTACTGCCTGGTGTCACAGCGCTCCTCTAATGACCACTGGTTGTTGCCACAGTTGAATAAGTTTCCCAGATTAACCAGGAAAAAGAGAAACCCTCCACCCTCGGTTCTTTTTTCATTTTATAATTATCTGCTGTTTCTGTACACTTGCTCTTTTATCCTTACGTTTTGCTCCTGCCTGGATGTGCCCAGTGCCTTGCAATTAAAACGAAGCTGCTCTATACAGTTCACAATCTAAGATCACATGCTGCCAGCCCTTGCTCATTAGAGCAATCCCACTGGAGAGAATAAGGCTGTTTCACACCAGGCCTGCTTGCTCGGTGTAGTTAAGTTCTGACCTTAAGTTAGGTCTTTTAAAACATCAGCAAAACGTTCTCTGACTCACTGCTAATAATATACCTGCTAATGGGAGGAATCTCTAAAAAATACATCCAAATATTTTTATATAATAATCAGAAAACTTTCATTCCCCAAAGGGAAGGAATAGTTGCACTTTCAACATCACTTGTGTTTTGGCCTGGAGGTGTCCTACATGCTGTGCCAAAAAGTAATAATTAAAGGGACGCAGCCAACATAAAACTAAGTTTATTGAAATTCCTAACCTGTGCTCCTTGGCAATGCAGTAGGGTGTTCAGAGTGAGGAGTTTTTTAATATAAGTTTGTTTTGCACCACTCAGACTCTTTGTTCTTTCTGCAGTGCTCAGTTTTAAGTATAAAATTTGTTTTTTCTAGTTTCGCTTCTAGTTTGTGTTCGATCACTCAGTGTTTCTGTGCTGTATGTGCTCTGAATTTAAAAGACATCTGCTTCACTTCAGCTGGATCCCCTACTGTCAGTCTTTGCTTCCTCCTGCTATGTGCATGTTAAAATATCACTGGCATGAATATGCAAGGAAACTAAATGCAAAGCCAGCACCACAAATAATTGCTGATCCTTTTAAAGTGTCCAAGCCTCTCATGAGGTCTTTGATGCAGAGGCTGTTAAGCAAGACAAAGATTTTTGACTGCTCTCTTTGCAAGCAACAAGAGTGAGCATCTGCAATTACTTTATGAAAGCAACCACTGGTGAGAATTACAAATCAATACAATGCAATGTGCTTGGTGTATTTTATTTTAATGAAACCCTGCTTCACACGGCATTTGGAATTTCTCAGCTGCCTTCCTCATCCCTGGCATCCAGGCAGGGTGATAAGGGAGTGAACCATCTCCTCCCCAGCTGCGGTCATGTGGCAGATGATACAAGAGACCCCACAAATTTCCCTGATTTCTTTTTTTGGTGGGGTTTCCCCTGATGGGATGGCATTGCAAGTAATTCACTGTAAATCACAATTCACTTGGTTGCCAAGTGTTTGCAAGCAAAATTGCAGGAGATTCAAATGAAAAGAAGACGAAGACGAAGTATAAAAATGCATAACTCTGTGTCTGCAGGCAGGCGTGACGCTCCTGCTGTGTCAGAGGCAGCTGTTCCAAGCAGACAGACCCCAGCCAGATGTTGGCACCCTGCCCTGCCCAGGGAGCCTTGGATGGAGAGGGGGAGTCAGCTCCCAGCCCTGGGTTTGAGTGTAGGGAGCTCTGCCCTCCATGCCAGGCTCAGGGTTCATGCAGCCCCACAGCTTCTGGCCAGGAGCCACCTGCATCTGGCCAGCAAAACACTGAGCCAGAGGAATTTGTGTCCATCTGCACCCGTGGCCTGTTCCTGCTCAGGGTGCAGTTGGAGGTTACAGCTAAACCAATCTTGCTTCTAGGAACACTGCACTGAGCAAGGCCTGTCTGATCCAGAAGATTTGATGTTCTCAAGACGAAAACAAAACAAAACAAAACAAAAAGAACAAGCATTTTTACATCAAAGCTGTGTCATTATTCCTCCACTTACAGGGTCAGAATACAAGGGTCTGGTGGTCTTACAGGGACAATAACAATGACAGCCCAAAGGCTGTGCAAGAGCCTGCTCTGGCAGTGACTCTTTCTAACATGTCCAGAGATGGGGAAAAAGCTGAAAACAAAAACGCTGGATAGAGTTGAGAAATCCATAGGCTGCCCATCAGGATTGCTCAAGCTGGAATGGAGGATGTGGATATCATAGTGATCTTTGCAGGGAGAGCCAGCCCTTCCTCTGCAGCAGCAGTGAGGAGATGACCAAACAAAAGACACTGCACATTTCCAAAAGACCAAGAGAGCACTGGGAAATGAAAACTATAAATATTTAGGTTGTGTGAGTGCTCAGAGAGGTCAAAAAGCCAAGGGGAAGATGAGAGAGGCTCCTGGCAGAGCAGCCCTGCTGGGGAGAAGCCCTCTTCCTCCCAAGGATTGGGGGCTTTGCTGTAGCTGTGCTGCTTCTCTTTGGAATCCCATTTAATTCAAATCCCTTTCAGTCTTGATTTGTAATTCTTCATGAAAACCGGTTGTTGTTTTTTATTTCAAGGGCTCAGTAGCCACTTGGCTCCTTTCCAGCAGATGCTCCCCACGCACAGCCAGGGCTGTGTGCTCCTCTGTGTTGCAGCTTTTATTTGTATATCCCTCCCTTGAATGCAATGAAGAGGGGTTTGTCTGCACAGCACCCTGCAGGGCTGGGAGGGGGAGCCTGCAGAGCCCAGAGGGTTCAAGGGTGAGTTCAGGCAGAATTAGAGCCACGTGCAGGGGCTGCTCCCGGCAGCACTGGGGCCTTTGTGGATGGGAGCAGGCTTGGCAGCTCCTGGGCCATCAGCACAGCTGCTGGGACTCAGCCCCTGCGGAGGCACAAGGGACAGGGACACTGCTGGGACAGGCTCCTGCTGCTCCTGGGCACTGCAGGGCACGCTCTGCTCTGGGCTGCTCCTGAAACAGCAGCATCACCTCTCTGCACACACAGCTCGTCTCTGCTCTGGCAGTGGCATTGTTCCCTCTGTCCTTCTGCAGCATCCTGAGCAGCTGTGGACACGAACAGCCAGGCTGAGCAGCCTGCCCTTGGTCTGCACTCAGCTGGGCCCCCTGCTGCAGTGGCCATCCTGGGGAACGTGTGCCTTTTGGGCTTTGGGTGTCCCCAGCGTGGGCAGAAGGCTCAGTGCACCCCTTCAAAATGCTCCAGCTCTCCTGGTGAAGGTGTGGCCCCCAGGGAGAAATGCCTCACTTGCTGAAATTCAGCCAGTTTCTCAGCCACGTTGCATTTGGGATGCCCAAATCCTATCCAGAGAGGCTGGCCCATGTGCTGCAGTGGGGAAACTAAATCCCTGTGAGAGCTGGTTTGGACTGAATTGTGTATGTGCACAAGGGAGAACCTGCTGAAATGATAAAAACCTAGGCTATGTCCCTGTGCCAGTGTTTGGCTGTGCTGATAATATTGTAATTTCTGGGGCAAGTTGGGGTAAAGTGACAGGTTTACCCTTTACTTTGGAAGAGAACTGAAAGTGAACTTATACTCTGAATGTCAAAGTAAAAGAACTTGAAAGGAACAAAGAAAACATAGGATTAGTATCTTGCAGGAGATAAATTGGCAGGAGTGAAGCTTACTTAACATTAACATCCAGAACTAATGAGAGGCTGTAAGTTAACCTTGAGGGATCATTAACTTCCATCTTCCTTCAACCTATGGAAAATTATTTTCCTCCCATTCTCTTGTTTTTTGGCCCCTTTGAAGGTGATCAAATGCAGCTTGGCTTTTCAGTTCAGTGAAACCTTTTAATCCTGCCTGCACATGAAACACTTCATACCATAGTGTGGCACTTGACAGAAATGAAATAAACTCTTCCTTATACTCCTGAACTGTGAGAGACCCTCAATAAATAAAACAAATCTGCAAATAAAGAGAACTTGGTAGAAGGCTGAATGTTTTCCTTTCCCCTCAGAGACGTGGAGATCAGTGTTATCCTGCCGTGCCTGTGTACCTGTGTAAGTTCAGTCAGACATCTGATTTATGTGTGCCTCTTTCTTTTCCTTCAGAGCAAAACCTGCTGTCTTCTGACAACAACTAGAGACAACAAGTGCAGCCTGCTTGGCTGCTCCAGGCAGTCTTGCAGCTCTTCCCATCCTTGCATTGTGCTGCAGGAGGACTCCTCACCCTCTTCAGGCTCTTTTGCAGGTCAGCAGAAGAGCAAGAAAATGCCTTCATGTCCATGATAAGCACAGGGGAAGGGTGTTCAGTGTCAGGCAAGAGCCACTGTGTTTGTGTAAGAGCTGGTGAATAACAGATCTACCTGAGAAATCCATGGGCTGCCCTCAGGACTGCTCAAGCTGGAAGAATATCTGGATACCATGGTGGACACTGCCAGGAGAACCAGCCTTTCCTCTGCACCTGCAGCAGCAAGATGACCCAAACAAGCACAGTGCACACTTCCAAATACCCAAGAGAGAATTGGGAAACAGATATCAAAACTGTTTGTGTTGTGTGGGTGCTTGGGCAGGTCAAAAGCCAATGGGAAGCGCTCTGCAAGAGCCAGGCTGACCTGCCCAATGTGGCTGACAGTCACAGGCTCTGTAAGCCAGGGATTCATGAGCTCCAGGGGAACATTCCCCATGGATGATCTACTGCTGGCTGGTTTCAGCTGCACATCTTTGGATGCAGCTCCTCTGAGCTGGCTGGGATTGATGTCCAGCACAAGGCATCAGGATGTTGATGGTTGTCATGAGGCTGGGAGAGGTTCCTGGCAGAGCAGCCCTGCTGGGGAGAAGCCCTCTTCCTCCCAGGGACTGGGGACTTTGCTGTAGCTGTGCTGCTTCTCTTTAGAATCCCATTTAATTCAAATCCCTTTCAGTCTTGATTTGTAATTCTTCATGAAAACCGGTTGTTGTTTTTTATTTCAAGGGCTCAGTAGCCACTTGGCTCCTTTCCAGCAGATGCTCCCCACGCACAGCCAGAGCTGTGTGCTGCTCTGTGTTGCAGCTTTTATTTGTATATCCCTCCCTTGAATGCAATGAAGAGGGGTTTGTCTGCACAGCACCCTGCAGGGCTGGGAGGGGGAGCCTGCAGAGCCCAGAGGGTTCAAGGGTGAGTTCAGGCAGAATTAGAGCCACGTGCAGGGGCTGCTCCCGGCAGCACTGGGGCCTTTGTGGATGGGAGCAGGCTTGGCAGCTCCTGGGCCATCAGCACAGCTGCTGGGGCTCAGCCCCTGCGGAGGCACAAGGGACAGGGACACTGCTGGGACAGGCTCCTGCTGCTCCTGGGCACTGCAGGGCACGCTCTGCTCTGGGCTGCTCCTGAAACAGCAGCATCACCTCTCTGCACACACAGCTCGTCTCTGCTCTGGCAGTGGCATTGTTCCCTCTGTCCTTCTGCAGCATCCTGAGCAGCTGTGGACACGAACAGCCAGGCTGAGCAGCCTCCCCTTGGTCTGCACTCAGCTGGGCCCCCTGCTGCAGTGGCCATCCTGGGGAACGTGTGCCTTTTGGGCTTTGGGTGTCCCCAGCGTGGGCAGAAGGCTCAGTGCACCCCTTCAAAATGCTCCAGCTCTCCTGGTGAAGGTGTGGCCCCCAGGGAGAAATGCCTCACTTGCTGAAATTCAGCCAGTTTCTCAGCCACGTTGCATTTGGGATGCCCAAATCCTATCCAGAGAGGCTGGCCCATGTGCTGCAGTGAGAAACTAAATCCCTGTGAGAGCTGGTTTGGACTGAATTGTGTATGTGCACAAGGGAGAACCTGCTGAAATGATAAAAACCTAGGCTATGTCCCTGTGCCAGTGTTTGGCTGTGCTGATAATATTATAAATTCTGGGGCAAGTTGGGGTAAAGTGACAGGTTTACCCTTTACTTTGGAAGTGAACTGAAAGTGAACTTATACTCTGAATGTCAAAGTAAAAGAACTTGAAAGGAACAAAGAAAACATAGGATTAATACTGAAAGGTCATCAAAACAGCCAGAAATGCCCTCCAGGTCCCTGATACTCAATGATGTGGGTGCTCTGTACAAGCCAAGAGCCCTTTGCTTTTGATGGCAGCCTCCAGCTTGTGGAACAGGGATTTCCCCATGGGTTCAATTTTGGGGGACCCTTTGTTACAGCATGGGCTGCTTTTGTACCATGTTTTTGAATCCTTTTGTCTGCCTGCAGCAGCTGGCCACTGGTGCTCTAAATGTGCAGGACAGGCAGGAATCACCTGATAACACCTAACTCTCTCCAGAAGTGATAACTGTTCTTCCTCAGACACCTTCAGCACGGAGCACATGGCTTGCTGCACCACCAGCCTTCCCAGAGGCATGAGAGGGAGGGTGGTGTGTAACAAACCTGCACGTCCCTCAGAGAAACCCCTTTGGATGTACATTAGGAGGGACCAACTTTATGAAGTCAACTGCTATGAATCAAGTTACCTCAGTTCTCTTTTGCTCTGCCATTGTCTTATTCTTCCATCACAGGCAAGTCACTTCATCTTGATATAAGGATTGTAGGAACATGTATCCAGGGGAAGTCTGTTCCATACTTTTCTGGTCTGTCTGTCTGTCTGTGTGTCTTTGAAAAGCAGTCTGTTCTGCTTTTCAAATGGATTTGCTCACTTTCTACTTCTTCCATGTTCAGTTTATCTGGAGATATGCCTTTAAAGTTTAGAAGAGGGTAGTATGGATTAGAAGTCCTTGTTAAAGAGGCAAACAGGCAGCAGATGGTTTAAAATTGTAGTGAAGGTCTAACTGGTTAAAGAGTGAATTAAATGGAAAGGAAGCTGTGGTTGGTAGGGCATAGAGCCTCATGTTCTCACCCATCAGCCCACAAAAACGATTCTGGGGCTCCTACAAAGATTTCAAGATTGATTGTACACTTGGCTGCCCGTTTTTTTGCCATAAAGAGCTATAAATGTGTCATGTTCCCCATGGCATGAACTTGTCTGGCAACACAGCCTCTTCTGAACAAAGTGTTTCTATAGTGGCACCACACACACAGTGCTGCAGCTTGCTATGGATCACTGAGGATCCCCTTCCCACAGCAGAAGTGTGAGGGGCAAACTGCTGATACCCCTGAGCATGTGGACTTTCCTTCTGCCTGTGCCAGCTTTGGGAAGTTCTGCATTCCCCAGCTGCTTCCCAATGCTTTTACACAGGACACATGCAGGGTGGTAAACTGGGAACAGAGCTTGCCTTTGGGTGTGGCTTTTGAGGACTATTAAATGAGACAGTTGTGCTACTAAAGCCCATGGTTTTGATGTGCTTTAATAAATTCTGATCTTAAAGGGTACTGCCCAGCAAACATTCATCCCAGTGAGTCTGTGGGGTTTCAACTTACTTTGACAATTCACCTGTCTTGCTTAGGTAATGGCAAAAATATTCCCCTAGAATCTGGCTGAAGAATTTATATTCAAGAGCCAGGATGCTGTCATTATACTGATCTTTTCTTATGCAAATGTCAATCCAGCTCATAGACTGGTGCACCCACTGTGTGCTCCTTCTGTGCCTCTAACCAGCACCTCCTTCTTCATCCTCACTCTCCCACACAGCTCAGTCCATATCTTACACAAACTATGCCCACATTTTCACCCCCAAGTTTCTAACGTAGAGAAGACACAGCACCTCTGTCCCTGGGTCCAGCAGTGTCCCCTGTTGTTCCCATTCCTGGTCTCTGTGTAGGAATAGATAATAAAATGCTTCTCATTTTATCTTTAATAGGCTTTCCAAAAGGCTTTGGAAAACAAGATGTCTATCTGAGGGAGTCTCAAAATTCACAGGCTCAGTTAACTGCTTGGACTAGAAACCACCTGGAGGGCTTTTTAAATTTTTTTTTGACCTGTGAAAATTTAAATTCAGCAATCAATGTTTTCTCTGCAAGAGATGTTGAAATTACCACCTCTTAACTCCAAAGAAAAAGCTGCTTTCCCTGATTTCCTTAAAATGTTTTAGGTGTTCGTGATTAACAGTGTAAGCCTTCATTTCTGTCTTTGCAATACTGAATTTTGTGCATATGGCAAGTGATGCAGGTACACCACCCATTGCTAAAATGGACCAGCACTTCCAGCAACAATAATTCATTTCAGCCGCTCATAGTTTTGCCAAATTGCAACTATTTGGGTGGAAACTTCCTAAGCAGAGAATTTCTGCTTCTTGCTGATTAATTTGCTTTAAATATCAGCAAAAATGTTTCAGCTGTTCTTTGGCCAAGACTAAAGAGATGCAATATTAGACATTGTTCTTGCTACTTTATGGTGTAGATTTTAATCCCTTGCATAAAATAAATTCGCCCACTCACATGTGTTGTATTCTAAGCTTGTCATTTCTTGGATGTGATTTCTGGTGTCAGGCAGGGTTATCCTGAGAGCTTCTATGAAACAAATGGTAAAATCACAGTGCATTTCATTGCCTCCTGTTACCGTCTGTCTCCTGGAAGTCTTGCTTTCCCTGCTCCTGTCCTCAATCCCACCATCCAAGCTGAGTAGTTTTCTGCTGTCCCCTCTTTCAATCAAATACACTTGAGGTTTCACACCTCCTTCCCCTCAGTGTGGCAGAGCCGGTCCTTACAAATCTGTCCTAGGTGTTCACATGCACATTTTTGCCCTCCCTGAAGTCAGCAAATAGGGTTGTGAGTTCATGAACACTGTGAATATTTCCTACTTGATAAAAACTCTCTGCACTTTCTGCACCTGGAGAGGGTATGGACACTGAACACTTGGGAAATGCTTGTGTTACGTGAGTTTCTTCTGGTTTCTTTAGATTGTTGATTGATTTACAGCCAATATTCTTATGGGCAGCTGGGTGGAAGAGGTTTTTTGGACAAGGAGAAAACCAGATACCTGAAGCTAGTTAAGAAAATATTCCCCCCACCACACACACAGTTAGTTAATATGATATGTACTTAATATCACTTAGTATGATTTAAAGTTGACAAGAAAGACTTACTGCAGGAAAACAGAAATATTCACATCTGTCACTGTAACTAACAGGGACTTTCTCTAAGCACAGCCCAGAAAGTCAGGTGCATTTGTTTTCATTGCTGTTGGATCTTTCACCAAAAGCATTTGGTTCCCCAGCAGGATTTCCTGCTCTGGCTTCCATGAGATTAATTGTTTCAAAAGCTGGAGTGGATGGAAAGTTGTGATGGCTAAACCCATATAGAGCTAGCACTAATTCTCCATGCAGAAAAAGCTGATATTTTGAGCAATGCCATGTATTTCTCTGCAGTCTAATATTTCATTCAGCTGTTACTTATTTTTACTTTATTCAGTCATTATTCAACACATTAAGGAAGGACATGAAGAGGTTCCATGCTGCTGTTGATTGATACCTTTTCCTTTATAGTCTTCTCATAGCAATTTTTTAAGTTTCAATGTCACATTCACAAACATCAACATACAGACACAGATCAGACTTCTCCGAAGCCAGGGCAGGTGTGTGAGTCCCTGCAATCAAATGGAGGAAATTTTGCTTTGTGTCATTCACTGCTACTCCTAGCCCTGGTCACAAAGAGTGGGATTTAGGATCAAGTTTCTCTCTGCAATCCTGACTGATTGAAGAATACGTTTGAGATGTTTCAGCTGAGACTGGTTTTCTTTTCTTGGCTTCTGCATTGTCCAATGACGATTTCATTGGAAAACTAGTTAAGTATATCTCTTCTTCAGCTGGAGCTGTAGCAACCACACAGCCATAAATTCCTGTGTAGCAGACAGAGGCTCACGAGATCCATGGAGTCCTGCCCACTTTGTCAAGCTCTGGACATCCTGAGAGGAGATGGAAAGTCAGCATTTGCCTTGACTGCATACTTGGCTGATTTAACACCATGAATCTCTGCTGGGCTCTGCAGGAATAGTTTGGCCGGCTACAAACCAGTGCCCAGAGAAAGTACAGCTATGGGAATAGGATAGGAGAGGACAGTAGTGGTGGTTTAAACCAGCAGGCAGTAAAACACCACACAGCTGCTTGACAGGCTCTCAGACACACACACACACACACACACACACGACTAGGGAAAAAACTGGGAACAAAAGGTACAGGACAACAGTAAAATCATATATACTACACTGCAGTGTGGATGATAACTGTCAGAATAGCAGACTTCTACTACATTTTTTCCCCTAATTCCTAATCTTTTCCTAGTATTGAGCCAGAGTTTATAGTCTAGGTCAGCCCTATTTCTAGATAATGTTTAACCATGATTCCCTCTCACTGATTATCTTACAGCTCAGTTTCAGCTGCTTTGCTGGGCAGCATGAGGCTTTTCCACATGGTCTGTGGACATCATTAAAATGTGACATGAGCCTGATGCTTTCAGCCCAGAGGGATCTGATCCCCTTTCAGCAGAAGGCTGGGGGCACAGCAGCAGCCCCTGGCTTTCCCCAGCCTCGTGGTGCAAAGAGGAGCTCTGCACAGGAGGAGCCTCAGCCTGCACACTCCATGCAAGCTTGGATGAGATCCATGTTGCAGTACAGTACAGATTCAGGGCATGTCCCTCTCTGCCACCCCTGCAATTTGAGCAGCAAGTTTTTAATCCCTCACTAATTATTATTAGGTATTCCTTGTCTTGTTTTGTTCAAACCAGGAGGTTGGGGGTGGCTGTAGTTCCCCATCCTGCATTTGGGAGAGCTCTCTGGAGGACTGCAGGACAGAATTGTTGGCCAGGGGCATCTCAGGGCATAAGCCACAGAGAGGCTGACTGAGGCACTTTGTTCAAGCTCCTCCACTGCATTTGCTTTGGGACACCAAATGGAAATAAAACAGAGCAAGCTTCAGTGCAGTTCTCATTGCTCCAGGTTTTAAACATTGCAACATACGCCTGAGCTACCTTGTACTGTGTCCAGCTGGTGCTCTCTGGACATGCCCTCATTGAAAGAGATAATCGTGTTTTGTTTAAATTAATTTCTGAAGTTTAAAAGCCCATTTATATCTGTCCAGTTCACTGAATTGAACCTCTGCACAGTAGCATATTCAGTTTCTGCTGTAACCTGCTACTGGTGCTTTTAGCTGTAGCTATAACCACAGAAATAGAAGCCAAAAAAAAAAAAAAAAACCCCAAAAAAACCCAAACCACCAACACTATACTCACTTTATTTTTTTCCCTTTTTTTTTTTTTCCCCAGTGACACTGGCTGCACTGTTCATTGAAAAGAGAGTTTGGGCAAGGCATATGACTGTGCTGTCTTCCTCAGCTGAGAGAGGAATTGGAATTCTCTTTGGCTTTGCTGAAATCACTGTACTGCTGAGAACATCAGTAGAAATGAAGTAGATTTTTCTCTTCCCCTCTCACTGATGGCAAACTTCAGAGAAGGTCAGGCTCATGGGTGTTTGCGTGGATTATTTTCATGACGCTGAAAAGGGTAGAGTCTGTCTCACTGCAACCAGCTGGAAATACAGCAGCCTCTTTAAAAAGTACATGACTTAGCTGCCATCAATATATAGATTTGGTAGCAGCCAGCCTGTTCTTCAGCACTGCCAGCAGCACTAACCCAAGAAGCCGAGTGCTCTGAGAGGAGCGTGGCCGTGCCCCGGGCAGTGCAGAGCACCAGAGGCTCAGGCAGCCACCCCATCTGTGCTGGGATGCTGCTGCCTCCCCGGGGGGCTCATTGAGGGGACAGGATCTGAGAGCATTTGGAAACAGAGTGGGACTCACAGGCTGGAGTTCCTGGGAGCCCATGGTGCAGAAGAGCAGGAACCATCCTTCCATGGCCAATCTCTGCAAGAAGAGGCCAAGGCACCACCTGGAAACCTTTGATCTGAGGGGTTTGGCCAGCAGTCTGCAGGGCTCCTTGGGCTGCTGCTCCTGAACTGATTGTGGTAGTAATAAAAGCTCCAACTGCAAATCCAAGGCCTTGTCTGTGGACACTGGGATGAGGTGCTTGTTTGAAAGATTTCTTTAGTAAAGACAGAGGCCAGCTGGCTTGGCTTTCTTTGCAGTGGCTCAGAGAATTGGAATGGGCTTTCTCCACACCACACTAAGATGATTTGGTACCTCTCCAGGACTAAACTTCTTGCAAAAGACACCTCTGGATAGAGTTTCTGTTGGAGGCAGACACCATGCTTCCTTGATAGACCTCCTAGACATTATGGGTCAGTGGCTGTCTGATTTTAGCAGGGCTGGAATTTTCTAATGCAGACATAATTCAATTAGGGCACACAGAGGATTGGAGAAAAGCCTTTATTATTTTAGTAAAAATAAAAATAGTACATCAGGCTGCCTAGAATAGTGAAAACACAGAGTATCATGAACAAGAGCTGGACTAGAAATATTTATATGCCTTTTCAGCCAGGGTTTCCATGAAATAGAAGCTGTTTGAATTGGATTTGACCAGCCCTGTCATGTTCAGACATATGCAATTACTTCTCTATGCTTAAAATTGCAGTATCAAACCTGAATTTGACTTTGTGGCAATATGTACGTGGTCCAGCCTCACTAATGGTATTTAGCTGATGATGATTATTTTAACCTCCTTCAGTAAACAAGAAGCTCTGTTTTTAGTCACGAGGGAATGTATCAGCAGTATTAAAGGTATTTAGGAACCTACAACCTCAACTAGACATGGTCAGTGAGGAAGGTACCTAAGTCACACAGGTTTCTTTGAAAATGTCATTCCATATGTTATCTTTGTTCATTTTTCTCTTTCCCCAGGGCCAGGACACTTTGCTCTAGAGTCAGCAATGTATTTCAGGATGGTCTGGTTATGCTGTCAGGACATAGGGTGCTGAGGGGAGAAAGGACAGACTCAAGCTCCCCTGCTGTGAGAGGAACAAGAACAAACGGGACCTCTGTCCCTGCCTATAACACAGGGTTTTAAGGAGAAAAAGAAGTTTCTCAGCTTGTTCATTCTGTGGTTGAGTAGACTTCTATAGAGCCCTTGTGATATTGCAGATAGAGTTCTTCCTTGGATAGAGAAACAGCTTAAGGAAAGAGAGGGAAAAATTCTCACCTGCAGAGGACACTTGAAATGCATGGGGTTTTGTTTGTGCTTGAAATGCTCTAATTCCTCGTTCCCAGCCACCATAATCAGGCAGTAAGAACAAGCACTGAATGTGAGCACTGTGCAAAGCCTCACTCACAGGAGATCTGTGTGACACAGCAGACAAATTCCTTCCCTCATCTCCTCCCCCTGAGCTGTGGTCCCTGGCAAGGCAGAGCAGCTGTGCATTGAGCTGCTGTGCATTGAGCTGCTGTGCTCTGCCACATGATGGGCACGACCCTGGTGGGGCTCTGCTGCAGAGATTTATGGAGTTTCCTTGGGATACAAGGTCCTTGGTTGGTTCCCATCTCAGCCATCACTTTCTCTGACAGCTGGTACAGAGGTGCAGGACAGAGCCAACCAGTTGCTTTGGGCAGCAGGGACAAAAGCTGTGGCTTTCTTCCTTGGGTGTGCAAGAAACAGCAGAGCAGGAGGCAAACCCTGGCCATGCTCTCGTGGGAGGCTTTGCAGGTTTGCTGCTCTTGCTGTCGAAGGAATTCCACATCTCCCATCATTGTGCCAAGGTCAATTTGCTTTCCAGTGTGTATCTGTAAATCACATCCCTTCCTCAGGCAAGCCTTTCAATCAGACATCATCAGAAAGCAAGCTCCCACCTGGGAACAGTATATAAACTAATGAAATATAAATGCCTGGTACAAAAAACAATACAGTCCCTAGTTGCCACCACTGAATAAAAAGTTTGATGGGAGTTTCCATCCTACCAAGCATTTCCAGTAGATGCAGACAGAGGGTTGTCTTTAGAGCCTGTAATTTGGTTTGCTTCCATCACTGGTGCTTTTAAAAGAAAAAAGCTTCTGCTTTTTGTTTCATTTTATTTTTAAATTGTGGCAGAAAGAAAGTTAAAGGAATGTTTCCTTGAAATATATTTTGACACAGGCCAGCATGTCAAAATGAGAAGAGACAGCCCAGTTTTTAGTTCCTTGGTCTTTAGGAAGATTTCTGAGGAGATCAGGAGATAATTGTAAAAGGGTTCCTGGGAAGTCAATAGCTTTTTTTTAATATGGTGAGGGGTAACAGAAAGGTTGACAAGCTGTGGAATTAGCCAGGTTACAATACTGACTACTCAGAATCAGATGCTGTGTGCACTGTTCTAACCCTTAGCGTATTTTTTCTGATGAGGTATAAGAAATTGATTAACTTTAGGCAATGTACATTCTCATACCCACCAAATCAGTGGGATTGCTCAGGGTATGGAATGTCTTTGGGGTTGGCTGCTGTTGTTTCCCTGCCCTGTCCTTCTGAGACCAAGGAGATTTCTCAATACATCAGTGCTACTTTGTTTGAACAAGTGGCAAAATCTGGCTGCAGATTTAAAAAAGATACACCCAGCATTTTGTTACATTCTATGTAAATAGTAATCTCCAGTTACCTCTCCAGAGGTATTTAATTCATTTTTACCTTTTATCCAACCTGTGTCTTTTATATACTGACCTTGCCAATATTTAGTCCAGCACTCAATGGTGAACAGTCCACCCCAGTATGGTTCTCTGCTGCTGTGAAGTAAGGCTCTTGTATATCAGTGCAAAATGAGCATAAACACTAGTGCATTTATGAAATAATATTTGAAAAGTCCCATTCTACAGGTGCAAAGGAATGATGGAAAAATCAATGCACTGATTGAGAAAGCAAGTATTCCAGCTGGTGCTCTCAGCAGAACCTGGTGCTCTACTTATCTTTCCAGTGAAAATGTCATGGGTCCCTGTTTTGACAAGGATGGTTCAGATAAGGTGTTAGGAAAAATTTTTGAAGGTTTGTAAATCTGGAAAGGATTGCTTGGCAAGATCTTAGTTGTCCATCTTGGGAAACTTGCAGAACAAGGCCAAGCAGGGGATAGGCAGAGGCTTTGCAAAGTCCCTCTTAGCCAGCACATTACAGTGATGCCATAATATTTAAAACACAGCATTGAGTATCAAGATATACAGGGATCCAAGGAAATCCCAAAGGCAAGGGGATATCTAATGCAGTTCTTAGGAAACAGAGAGGAGATACCCATGGTCATCCCTGGAGCACCTCCCAGCTGCTGGTCTCTGAGGAAAGCCTGTGCCGTCCCAGTGTCATTCCCCACATCCCTGCCCAAGCAGGTGACACTCAGTGACACTCGGTGACACCCGGGGCAGTGGTGGCACTGTCAGTGCACCCAGCCACCAGCAGATGGGAGTCTCACCGGCAGGAGGCCAGGGAAAACTGCTTCTGCAGCTGCAGAATCAAACAACTGTGTGCAAAGTCAAAATATCCTCTAGAAAAGCTCTTTTTAACAGGGGCTGGACAACCAGGCCTCCGGGAGGAGTACAACAGATTCCTGAGTTTCCAGCAGAAACTAGACGCTGTTTAATTTCTATTCAACATGGTCATCAGACCAAAGCTTGGGGTTAATCTCATTCAGTGGCACCAAGGTCCTGGGAAAAAGCAAAGTATGTGGCAGAAACCTGCTGAGAAGACAGTAACGAGCACTACTAATGAGCAGGGAGAGAATCAAGCATGCACTGCATCAAAGGCTCAGCATCATTCTGCAGGCAAACAGCACTTCCTCTTCACCTACAAGTCAGCTGTAGTTCAGACCTTGGCAGTAAAAAATAATTTCCCTCTGCTGCATGTTTTTAGCACCTTTT
Source organism: Acridotheres tristis (assembly GCA_037013685.1). NCBI lineage: Eukaryota > Metazoa > Chordata > Aves > Passeriformes > Sturnidae > Acridotheres > Acridotheres tristis. Next base: position 10,339,201 of record CM072899.1, on the reverse strand, counting down.
GATCATTATTTTTGGTTACCAGTATTAACAGTCATAAATCGCTCCAGCCTGAACCACACGGTGGGAGGCACTGTGCAGACAGGGAACAGGGTGGCCCTTCCACCAAGAGTTCACAGCCTGTCAGGGAAGGAGCCATTGCCATTCTACAGCAAATACTCATTTCTCAGTTCTTCCAATTAACCTGGGAAAGCAGCAGATTAAGACACCAGGGAGCAGTGCTTGCCACATTGATTTCACGTGTGCTGCTGAGCAGTTGTATTTTCATTTGTGCTTTGTGTATCTGCTGTTCTCCAGCCACCAGTGGTGCCTGAGGAGGGAGAGAAGGGCTTCTCCAAAGCAGACTGAATCTGATGATTCCATTAGAAATAGGCTTGGGATCATAATCTGAGACTCTGATAGCTTCATCTTGTGCCCCTCTATACATCTGTGGTGACCTTCTCAAGCAAGCACTGGGGTTGCTCTTTTCTGCATGGAGGGGCTGCAAAGGAAGGGGGATGGACAAGGGAGCAGCATGTGTGACCAAGAGGTCTGTCACACACTCAGGATAGGCAACAGCAAAGGTCTGACCTCCCAGCAGCTGGTGCCATTGCCAGCAGTCAGCTGTTACCATAATGTACCTCTTCCCCCTGGAAAATGGGTTTGTCCTTCCAAAAGGGGTTTTCTCCTTCTAAAAGGGATTTGTCCTTTGAAAAAGGCAGCATTTGCAGCTGAGTCCACATAGGAATCCTATGAAATCCTCATGGTGTGCTTCTGTTTCTAGCCCCGTGGATCTGAGCAGCACGTTCACCTCGGGCTGCTGAAATCAGCCCTGCATATGTGATGTGCTCACAGATGGCCCTGGCCCTGCCCCCGGGGATGAAATACAGACAGCAGGCAGCAGGACTCAACAGGTCCTGCTCAGTGCCTGAGTTTCTACTGGGACGTTTCGCTGCATTTTCTTTAAAGGGAATTCCCAACTATGGGTGAAGTTTGGTTATTTCTATTGTTTTTATTCCTCCTGCTGAACCCAGAGAAGCTGAGCTAAAGAGATTATTATTTTTCCTAGCTCCTCTGGGAGTCTTGAGCTAGATTTTCTGGTGTTTCAATACCGGGAGATACAAATAATGAAAAATTCACCAGCAGTCTTGACTACTCCTTCCAGCTCCCGAAAAGCAACTCCAAGGGGGTTCCCACTGCACAGGCTGGATATGCCTTCAGTCATTGAACTCTCTGGCGCCAAGGACAGCAGTACCAGACATCCCTTCTGCTACCTTTAGGTCTATCAGCCCATTTTTACATATGAGGCAAGTCTTTCTACACTCATCAAGGGGCCAAAATTGCTGCACCATTTGCAACAGAGAGCAGGCTGTATGTGCAGAGCATTGCCAGCACTATCTCTTGCTCCCTGGGGGCTGGGGTCACAGTCCCTCCCTGCACATATCAAACAGGCACAGGGCTGTGCTGCCCAGGCTCTTCCAGCTGTTACTGCACACACTGCTGTGCCCTTGCAAGGAGGGATATTAGGGTCTCAGTTGTGGTCTTGTTTCTATTGCCCCTCTCTGGAGCCTCCAACAGGGACATCAAAGAGCTGTTTAATTCATGGTCATAGCCCAACACAGCCTGCAAGATGCTGCGTGTGTTCTTATTTCATTCCAGCTTCCTTCACTACAATGAGATTCTCCTTCTGGCTTCCTCTGCCCTAAATGAGGGCAGAATGAAACCCAGCATGTGCACATACTCATGCTCTCTTTGTCATTCCCAGTGGCTCCTCCTTGAGCTGTCCTCTTTTTCTTCAAATAAGTGTATTGGGGCTGAAGAGAAGCAGTGAATGAGTGCTGTCAGTGGAATCCAGCTCTTGGCCTGGCTAATTTGGCAGGTGGCCTTTGAGTAGATCTCAAGTGTTTAACAGAGCTGGGTGAAAAGCATTGCTGCTATTTCAAAACTGGGGCAACAGAAGCTCTGGGCTGGTTCTGCCTGTCATTATGGAGCCTGGGGGATAGACGATGCAGTAAGAGAACTTTGTGCTCTCACTTTCCAAAATCATGCCGAGAGTAATAGAAAATCATGTCCTCCTTCCACAGAAATTCATTGCTTGAGGTGAAATTAGTCAGAAGCACTAGTGCTTTCAGTAAAAAAACTGCAGGGCCAGGGATAGTCAAAAGAATATTAAAAAAAGGAAGAGGTGTATTTTAAGGCCACGTGTATTTTAAGGCCACGAAACTTTGTGATGCTTCCTAAGTATAGACCGCGCAGAGCAAAGTCATTAGGAAACTCCCGATCCTGCCACCACATCAGCGACTCCCTTTTCCCCTGGGGGAGTCCTAAAGCCGTGACGGGATCTGGGCAGGGACGGGCGCACTCCCGATCGCCGGCAGGGCGCGGACACGGCACCGGGCGAGGAAACTGCCCTGCCCCGAGCCGGGGCTGGCCGGGCCGAGCCGCCGCCGGCGCCGCGGGGCTCTCGGGGGGCGAAGTTCCCGTGGCGGCGGCTGAGCCGCCCCGTGTCACTTCCTGCGGGCGGGCGCGGGGCCGCGGGCGCGGGGCGGGGCGGCGGCGCCCGGCGGGGCTCGGCGGGGCTCGAGGAGCCGGAGCCGGGGCCGGGGCCGGGGCCGGGTCCGGGGCCGGGGCCGGGCTGGGGCCGGGCCGGGGCCGCGGGCGCTGCGCTGCGCCGCCAGCCGCCGCCGAGGATGCGGCGGAGCCGGGCACCGCGCCTGGCGCTGGCCGCCGGCCTCGGCTCGCTCCTGCTCGTCCTCTTCTACTTCCAGAGCAGCCTCAGCCCAGGTGGGTCCGAGCTCTCGGAGGGTCCCCCGGCGGTCGCGGTGGCGGGCGGGCGGAGAGGGCAGCGGGGCACGGCGGGCAGCCCCTTCCTCGCTCCTGGAGCCCCTCGGGTGTCGGGCGGTCCCCGGAGAGCTGAAGCTGGGTCCGCCGGTGGCTCGCCGGTCGCACATCCCTCGGCTGAGCCCATTGAAGTTCTTCGCTGCGCTCGCCCGCGGGGTGAGCGGCGCTGCCGTCCCGGCGGTGCTCCGCTGTGACACCCGAGCCTGCTTTCTACAGAAACATTTTCTCTGTCGCTGTCCTGTTGGGTGTCTCCTTTCTACAGACAACTTCTTTGGGGTCACTGTCCTGTCGATGTCCCGTGTCTCCTTTCTGCAGAGCCCTTCTCTCTGGCACTGTCCTGTTCAGTGTCCCCGTGTTTCCTTTCTGCAGAGCCCTTCTCTCTGTCACTGTCCTGTTCGGGGTCCCCATTTCTCCTTTCTGCAGAGCCCTTCTCTGTGTCGCTGTCCTGTTCGGGGTCCCCGTGTTTCCTTTCTGCAGAGCCCTTCTCTGTGTCACTGTCCTGTTCGGGGTCCCCATTTCTCCTTTCTGCAGAGCCCTTCTCTGTGTCACTGTCCTGTTCGGGGTCCCCATTTCTCCTTTCTGCAGAGCCCTTCTCTGTGTCGCTGTCCTGTTCGGGGTCCCCGTGTTTCCTTTCTGCAGAGCCCTTCTCTGTGTCACTGTCCTGTTCGGGGTCCCCATTTCTCCTTTCTGCAGAGCCCTTCTCTCTGTCACTGTCCTGTTCGGGGTCCCCGTGTTTCCTTTCTGCAGAGCCCTTCTCTGTGTCGCTGTCCTGTTCGGGGTCCCCGTGTTTCCTTTCTGCAGAGCCCTTCTCTGTGTCGCTGTCCTGCCCGCTGTCCCCGCGGGGCACGAAGCCGTGTCCAGCTCTGTGGATCCCGGAGCTGTGCTCGGCTCCGTGCAGCCCTGCCCAGGCTGTGCCCGGGTCGGGAAAGGGGAGCTGCTCTGTCCCGCAAGTGCCGATTTACGCCCGCGGTCCCCAAAATCTCTGGGAATCTGTTTGAATGGCTCAAGGGACTTCTCTAGTGTGTGCTCTTAAAAATTTCTTTGGAGTTGGGAAACAATTCTGAACTAAAATCTGAACCGTTTTGTACTGGAGGGATAATTTATTTCCCTGCCTTTTTCTGTTCCTTTGGGGAAATTAGTTCCTCTTTCCTAAGAGACGTTATTGGGTAATTCCTGCCGTTTTAACAATGTACTAATATTTTCTGAGTACAGCAGCAATCCATCAATGGGGCCTTTAGAGTTACATCTTAAAATTCAGAAGACTGACTTGACTGAGACGTTAATGGAACTTTATCAGTGTAGACTAAATGAAATGTGATTTTCATTTTATAGGGGTTGTTCCATTACTTTAATGTGGTTTTTTTCCTAAAAATAAGAAAGGCATAACTTGTTGGCTGAGTAAGATTGAAAAGGAGTTGGGTTTCAGCGAGCATTTGTTCTTTCTAGACAAGCGTGTGAAGCTTGTCAGATGAATTCAGAAGTCCCAGAAGACCATAATCAGTATTGTATTCCTTAGTAAGTTTTTCTTTTCTTAAGGAAATGATTTATGCATCTTATTTAAGTGTTGGGACTGCTCAGTTAAAAGTGCAGCACTGAATCAGCTTTGATCTCCAGGGGTGCTAATGAATAGATGATTGTGTTTTACACTGGGTACGCTTTCTAGCATCTGACTGGAAAACATGTCTCTTTCCAGGGCTCGGGTTTACAAAAAAGAGATTCTGCTTGTCTGAGACAGCAGAACTTTCTCTGCTTAGTTGACTGTAATTGCTTACCTGATCTCAACCCAGTTTCACACAGAGTTCCTGTGAGGTCAGAGCAAACCAGGTGATGGTAATGGTGGTGGTGTCTCACGAGGCACTGGAGGGAATTTCGGTCTGGAATGCTACCTTGAGACATGCTGGCCAGCTGAGGCTTTGGGAAATGCAATACACTGCAAACCTATTCTTTATGTGGGGCAAGTGTGATTTTTGAAAGTTCCCATAGATGGTGATAGGTCTGGGCTAGGGATCTCCAACTGCTGGAACCAAGTAATGTTTATCACTCACTGGGAATGCATTTGTGAGGGTGTGGATGCCCTCTGCAGATTTACCCCTTTAGATCCAAAAAAGAGGTGAGTTAAAGCAATATTCTCTAACATCAGCTTGTTTTCTAGTCACGCAATTGTCTCCCTGGGTCCAGCCTTCATTTTTGTGCCATTTCTTTCCTTTATTATTTTTCTGCTTACAGTTTTTCCTTTCCTCTTCAGATCAGTGAGAAACTCACACTAGCAGAGGAAAGGTCATTACCATATACAGAAAAGAAGCAAGCTAAAGATTGCTTCATTTTTTATCCCAAAGGAAAACAAACTGAGGCCAATTACTTGAATTTTAGAAGTTACAAGTTACAATAATAGGTAAACAATTTGCAATTGAAAATGTCATCTTTAAAGTGATGGCTGTCTGGGGGTTATTTGGAGTTCTAGTCGTCTGGTGTCATTTGTTTTTTCTCTAATAATGAAGAAAAATGCTAGGAAAAAAAAGGAGCAATGCTATGGGTTTCCCCCAGGAGCAGTCAGATCCTTTCTCCATCATTAGCAGGATTGAGCAGGTCGCCTTCCCTGGGCCACCCACAGTCCATGACATGGAACATGCTGAATTAATCCTCGCTAGTGGCACATAGGCACCAAACCTTCCTGTGACCACGACAAGGAAAGGGAAGAAAATATGATATAACCAGAAACCTTTAAGCTTGAGTGTGCTAAGGGCTCACTCAGCTCACGGAGCAGGAATTAGCTGCTCTGTTTGCATTGCCCACTTACAGCTCCATCCGGGCAGTTGTGCACTGGAGTGGTTTGTGCTGAGCTCCATGGCTGTGCTGGAATAAGGCTTTCTTGTTCTGCCTCAGGAACACCCACACACCAGCCTGTGCTGAAATAACTCTGAAATAAATGCCGCTGAGTTGGTTATTTTGGTGGTGGGCTGAATTAGTTTGTGCTGAAGTCAGTGGCAGGATTCCCTGTTGTAGCTCCTGGAGGGAGGAATGGGCTGGGTGTGTTTGCCAGAGGGGTGGGACAGGTCTTGGTGCTCCGCAGGGAGGTGGGCTTGTGTGCTGGAGTGTGCCCTGACTTTGTGGCCCTGGTGGTTTTTTGTTGCCTTTCTTTCCTGCTGGCTGTACCAGTGAGCAGACACAGGGGCTATAGGCCCAGCTCTCCCCTGGCCCTGGGCTGGAGCTGTGCCATGGACTGTCCCCTGCTCGTGGTGACCTGTGTGTCCTGTTGGCCACCAGCTGTCCTGCTCCAGGCTCACAGACACATGGCCAAGGGGAGGATGTCTGCATTGCAGGAAGGTGTTGAAGTGGTGCTGAGCACGCTGGCCAGTGGACCTTCCACACCATGCTCAGTGGGTAGTTCTGGGCTTTACCTGGAGCAGTCACCTTCCAACACCTCCTGCCCCTGGGCTGGTGGCGTGGGCAGGTGTGCTCAGCTCCCACGCAAACCTCGTGCCATCTCAGCTGGGCTCAGGGAGTGATGGGGGCCACCAGGAGTCCTTGGCTGTACTGGTGTCACCCCACAGCCCTCCCGGAGATCCTGCCTGGCCTCGGCATGACTGTCATCCATCTTCTGAGTTGATGTTCTCTGCTGTTCCCTGCAGGAGTAGCGTTAGCTGTGCTGACTTGTGCACGCTGTACATTGTCTGCACTGAGGTGAGAACACGCAGCAGGGCTCCCAGGCTGGTATTTCATCTCACTCTGCTGGCAGGACATCTAGGCTGGCACAGCAGGACATACTGGAGGCTGTCATTCCTTGTCTACATCACAGCTTTGGTCACTGCTGTTCTCAGGGGGACCACACTAATTTTAGCAACAATGGGGGAGGTGGGATGACTCTGGAAGTACGGATGTGGGATAGAGGGAAGAGGGAACATATGAAGGAGGTAGAGGGAGGTGAGTGGCATGTCCTAAGGCCCCATGTTCATCTGGTCTGTGGGGCCGCCCCAATGGTGTGTCTTTGGAGCAACTGTGGGTAGGCAAACTGTATTGACATCTGGAGAGCTGGCAGATTTTCTCCAATAAGAAAGACTCAGTCTCAAAGTGCTCCTTTATTTCTGCTCTGGTTCTGTCTGTTTGCAGCATCCAGTCGTTGTTTCATAGGTCTTTTTAGCAGCACTTGCTCAATGGTGGCTTCTGCACTCCCCATGCTGTTTCATAGCCTGCTGTCAGCAGGAGCTGTTGGACCTCACGGGGCTTTGCAGATGAGATGTACTCAGCCTTTGGTCTGACTCTTTCACGGTGAGAGATACCAGAAGTGCCAGGGTTGTGATACTATTCCAGAAAGCTTTCCAAGTGAGAAAGCACCAAGAGCCCTCTCCCCATCCTTATCTGCTCCTGTATCAACCAGCTGGATCTCCTCTGGGCTCTGATAGACCAAAACCTTCTCCAGCTCTTTCTCCTGACAGAGAAGGGTTCGGATGTTGCAGGAGGATGAGCAGCAATGCCAGAAGCCACATATAACAGATATCACAGGTAGGAAACTGCCTCACCATCTTTGTGTGTTTCTTAGCCCTCTGATATGCCGGGGTGGGTATGGAAGACACCACAGCCACCACTCTCTGCCAGTTCTCATGTGGTTTCAATTGCCCAGCCAACATCCCTCAGGACTAGCAGATCTTGGAGAAACTCTTTCTTCTCATTGTTCCGAATCTATTAATCTCAGCTCCATCTCTGTGCCTAAAGATTGGTCCCTTCAGGGGGATACAAATTATTATTGAGTTGATAAGTGATTTGACCCGCAGAGCTCTAGTCCCTAAACCTACAACTGCACCTAGACCTGGCGTGAATGGAGATAAATTCCCACTTAAATATTAGCAGACCATTGAAAACTAGGGACTTTTTTCCAGAACAGGAAAGGGCCTATTTTAGGTCTCAGTTTCTCCCCATTGTTTAAAGGTATTTGGAGGTTGAAATTCAGCCTCTGCCTTGGGACGTGCACGCGGTTTGGCCAGCGAATGCTCTGAGCCTGGGTTGTGCCTGCAGCTGGCTGACACATGTCCTCAGCCTTCCAGATAAGGAGGGAGATGCTGCTTTTACCCTGGCTAAGGCTGCAAGCAAAGGCAGGGATGACAAATCTAAGCCACCCTCAGATGGTGTTGATTCTTCCCTTCCCTTCCCTTCCCTTCCCTTCCCTTCCCTTCCCTTCCCTTCCCTTCCCTTCCCTTCCCTTCCCTTCCCTTCCCTTCCCTTCCCTTCCCTTCCCTTCCCTTCCCTTCCCTTCCCTTCCCTTCCCTTCCCTTCCCTTCCCTTCCCTTCCCTTCCCTTCATCATGGGGCAGTTTTTCCCAGCTCATTTTTCCAGTCATGGTGTCATGATACCCAGCATGCAGCCTCCTCCTTTTGAGGAGCCAGTACTCAAAGTACAGCAGCATTTGTCAGCCAAGATGTTGGCACACAGAGGCTGGAAGCTCTCAGACCTGCTGTGTTTGGAAAAGACACGAAGCCTCCATCAGGGTAGATTAACCCACCCGGTCTGGTGCTGAGAGCAGGGCAGTAATGAAGCCCATCTGCTCCTGAGGGCCAGGCTTTTCATGAGGAATGCTTTCTCTAGTCCTTCTTGGCTTTATACAGTTTCCTGAGAATCTCTGATCCATGCAAAAGGTTTCAGAGGGGAAAGGGGTGGGCTTAGCACACTCGGAGTTAACTCTATCTCTGCAGGAAAAATTCGTGTCCTGGTGGCTCTGCTGGCTGGATCCAGCCTCTCCTGGCCCTGCATTCCTCTGGCATCTCAGCCTGGCTGTTCCTCTCTGGCAGCACGATGCACCTGCATTTTGTCCCCACACGCAAAGCTCCAATATCCTGCAATAAGAAGTCCAAAAAAACAGCACCAGTAGGGCTTTTTCCTGTGTTGGTGCAGGTTGGTGAGGTCCAAGGCTGGGAGATGAGTGCTTGTGCAATGCCCAGGGCTCTCCTGAGGGTGTTGGGATTTGTTATGTCCTTGGTTCCTGCAAGCATCTGAATGGAGAGCATGACAAACCCTCCATCTTAATTCCAGTGCAAACACAGCTGTCTTTCCCAGGACTCTGTACCAGAAGCCAAGGAACTACAAAGACATTAGGCACTTAACTCCCAGCACTGCCCCTTGGAGCTGAGTACTCAAAGAAGAGCTTAACTCCCCAAATACTTCTGAGGAGCCAAGGGGGGATATTTGAGTCTTTGAGGCACAGCTGGGCAAAAGCCCAAAACTTTCCTTGTCCAAAGGCAGTTAAGGACCTCTAGCAGTCTGACAAGGGGGAAACATCTCACTGAGTAGCTCTGGTGGCCCAAAAAGCCTGGATTTAACACCATTGTGTCTTGGTCCTGCTTGCATGGCACAGTTTGCACTGAGAGTGAAAACAGGGACAAATGGATCTACCCTAGAAGCTACTTTTTTCCCCCAGTAAAATTTGTCATGTATGGAGAGGAGTGATTAATGTCAATGGGGAGCTGAACCCCACATTCCCAGGCTCTGCTGCCCAGTTTAGACCAGTCAGCTCTCTCCCATACATGCACCTGTACCTGCAGGGCTTGCAGTGCTATAAACTGGGACACCCTGTCTCTGGATCTGCAGCTGTGGGACAGGTCTGTGTTCAACCATAAGCTCTTTGCAATTTCCCCACTCATTCACATACATATTTTCATTTTTCCCTTCCTCAAATGGAACTGCCCCCTTGGCAGTAGAATTCTCCCAGCAAGGCTGGATGGTGGGAGATATTGCTAAATGCCCCTGTATATGCTGCTGTCCTAGGAGGTTGTCCCTCATCCCTGATGCTCATTTCCAGATGCTGGGATCCTGGCTTCATGGCTGGCTGTTGTGATTTATTCTGGCTATGCCAGTTTTTCTTTATGCTGGCTTCTGGTGGACAGGGAGAGGGCAAGTGGGAGGGAAGCTGAGCTTTCTTCCAGTATTTTTTTTGAATGCTATTGAGCACGTTTCATTTTATCCCAGACCCTTTGCAGCAGCCCTTACTGGGATGTCTGGGGTCTGTAGGCTTTTTGAAGATCCCTGCCTTGTAACCTTTTCCACCTCCCACCTTTTGAAGTCTCAGAGGCAAAGATCTGCCTCAAATTTGTTTCTAGACTTGGTGATCCTTACCTCAGAGATCCTTGCATGAGTCCACTCCCTTTAGCTTGCTGGCGTGGCACTGAACCCGTTTAGCTTCAGGGCATGGAGGTGTCCAGCCTTGAACCAGCCAGTGGGGAATTCTTCCAACCTGTTGGAGGAATAGGCTGGCTGCTCTGCCTGCTCCTGTTTTCCCCACAGTGCCCCTGAGCTTTTAATATCTGGATGAACTTTGACTAAATAAATAGTTGTAAATTTATGGGCAGGCAGACTGATGGGAATTTGGCTGGGAATGGCTTGGAGTTGGTCTTTCCTGGGAGAAGAAAGCAGGGTTTCTCCTCTCTGGTTAGGACTGTAGCAGCTCCACCACCCTTGGGTTCAGCAGCTACATCATCAGCTGAGGTGGCTTGTCACTATCTAGCAGTGCAGGAAGGCCTGGCCACATAACCCACATCCTCTGGCAGCTCTGTGCTGAGAGGAGAATCACATTTGGTGTTGAAAATGGTTGAGAACCTGGTTTTGAGGGTGTGAGTGTGTGTGGATTCAGTGTCTGCTGATTTTTCTGTCCCGTGCCACCTCAGGTCCTTCTCTGTGCTGTGATGAGAGCTCCCTGACCTACAGCAGGGCTCTCCAAGCACCAGCCATCCCCAGTCCTGTAGACAGTCCTGGCCTGGCTCTTTGGAGTCCTGGTTGCCTCCCTGTCTGTTGGCATGTCCCACCTCCCCACACCTTACCAGTGGTCCCTGACACATTGGAGCAGTGAATGGCAAAGGTGTTCAGTGCTCCCAGCAGTGCTGCATCCCTGTCACTGAACCCTCAGTGGTGTCACACACTGGAGCTGTTTTGGCAGCTGTGAGATGCTGCAAACCACAGTGCCCCAGGTTTGTGTGTGGTGTTGTGCTCGGGTGAGTGTCACATGGCTGTGTACACAAACAGTGCTGAGACCTGCTGGGCTGAAGAAGCACCTGATTCTGGTGAGACCCAGCTTTTAACAATTGGACTTAATTTTCACAGACTTAATTTTCCTCAGAGCAGCATCCAACTGGACTTGAAGCTGTTTTCTCCCCAAAGAGTGTCTCTGAAGGTGCTGCTGCCTCTGCAGTGGCTCAAATGACAGATGAGGAAGCCTCTAGCCTGAGCATGGCAGATGGGCAGGTGTTGGCATCTCTACCCAAGGTACTCGTGCCATTCAATATTTTAGATGTTCACAGCAGTGCACATCTAAAGGGCCTGTAGGTCCCTTCCCATCAGCTTGTCACCTATGATAGGGAGGGGTGCTGAGGCCATGAGTCCTGGCCTCCAGTCACAAGGTGCTCACAGCTTTTCCTTCTCCATGTAAACGCCACTTGATTTATAGCCCTCCATCTCCTGGCTGCTCTCCCAGCTCTTCCAGGGAGGGAGCAGGTTTGAGCCATCCCTTGCAGTGCTCTCTCTCCCTATGAGTTTGCAGCCTCACTGCTGATGTGGAACCCACCCCAGGCCTGCTCTCTGGCCAGATGTTGCTTCACTGACCTGCAGGAAGATGGGTAATATCAACACGAGGTTCAAAGGTGGTGTTTGTTTGGAGCTGCCGAGTGTGGGTGTCTCTAGGGCTGCCTTGCCTGTTCTAGAGGGCTTCCTTCAAAGCAGGGACCTGAGAAATCAGCACAAACTAATTGGAGGTCAGAAGCTCCTCAGCAGCTCCCTGGCCCCATTTGTGCTGTATTGCCCTGTGAGAGTGTGGCTCTGCCTGCCACGGGAGTGTCTCTGCACAGGCAGATTTCCCCGTGGCAGAAGGCAGCGAGTTCAGTCCTGCACATATCTACAGAGCCAGGCCCTTCCTTTTGGCAAGGGTGCAGGAGTAGCATATTCACAGCTGGGTCTCTTCCAAGTTTACTCCTGGCAGTATCAGGGAGATTGATTTCCCTTTAGCTTAATAGGATCAGCAGACACAGGCACTGTGAGACCTAAACAAGGCAGAATTGATGCTGGTGAAGTTTTGCATCAGTAGCCCACAGCTGCTGCTGGGTGCTGTAGACAGAGGCCTCCCAGTTCCCTTCTTCCTGAGGTCCCCATTAGAGCTTGCTCTCTCCCTGTGAAAAGGGAAGGAATGTCCCCAGAGCCAGCAGCCACTCTCAGGAAGGGTTAAATCCAAAGCCACCAGACAAGCAGCTAGCAGTGATGCTGGATCTGTTGTGCCCCAGAGCTATGATGGCACTGGAGGTGTTTGTGTCCTCTGTGAAGATGCTGGCTGGGGAGATGGGGCTCTTTGGTGGCCTCAGGCAGTGGTCATTGCTAAATGCAGCAGTAGTAGGCATGAGGGGCATGTGGTGGGACCGTATGTGCTGGAGATGGTTCCCTAGTATCCAGCAGGCTGGAATTCACTCCTCCTCTGTGAGCTCATGCATCTCTTCAAGTCTTTGTAAAGCCTCTTGTTGTGTATCTTGTGACAGAGAGTCTCACCAGCTAATGACCTGTGTCATTTAGAAAAGCAGGATGCAGCCCCTCAGCTCCTCTGCTGGGAGTGGAGGGATGAGAGCCATGAAGCAAAGCCAGGGAGGGATGGCTGTGTGCAAGGTGCTGCACTGGGAAGAGTTTGCTGAGTGTGCATTTCTTCTCTGATCAGCTTGTCGAGGCTTTCATCACTCCCAGATGCACAGAGCTGAGAAGATGGCTAGAAACATATTCAGCTGGCAAGTTGAGCCATCTGACATTAGTTAGACTCCTCTTTGTTGTACCTGTGCACGTGGCCTGTGTGCAGAGGGCACGAACAGCACCTGCCCAAACCAGACCCCAGTGTGGGCAGGTTTGGAGCAAGCCCAGCCTGGTCCCCTGCACGCTGGGCTGCCGTGGCCTCAGCAGCTGAGCAGGAGGCAGCAGGCTGGTGCAGATGGTCTCTTGGCTTGGCAGCTCCGTGGTGCTGTGTGAGCAGCTGTGGGCTGCCTGAGCCTGCCCGGAGATGGGGGCCTGCAGGGGTACAGACACCACAGGAGTGGGATTTTGGGGAGAGGTGGATCTCTGGTGCAGCCTTGCCCGGGGAAAATCAGCCCCTGTCCATCCCAGCAAGGATCCCTGCCTTGGCACTGCTGGTGCAAGCTCTTCTGCAGTTCCTTCGGGCAGCAGGCTGCAAAGGAGGAGTTTATTGACAAGGAATGGAAATGCTGGCACTTCAGGCCTGTATTATAAATGCAGGCAGCCAACTGGGGCCAGGAGAACGACAGGCGTAATGGGGAAGAGAAATTGCTCTTGGAAAGCTTCTAGCTTGGCTTATAGGAGGAATTAACCATTTGGAAACAGAAGATTGCATGGTACTTACACACAAATACTTTATTTGCTCACAGAGGCCGTGTTCCTGCTGGATATTGTTAATTTTCTGTTTCCTATAAAGATCTTAATTGCAGTCCGTGTGGCAGTAGAGACCTAGGGACATTGCCCCAGCAAAATACATCCCTCGAGCTAAAATGCCTGTGATCTTTCTATTAAACCTTCCTGGCATCTGCCTCAGGCTGGTACCAGGTGACCAGAGCCTCCTGCTGCTGAGGAGACATGAAGGTTTAGGAAGAGCCCTTGCACTAAATGGGGCAGAGTGTCCAGACCAGCTGCCGTTGGCTCTGTTCCTAATATGATCCCCACAGATGATGCTGGGGCATTTGGCAAGCTCCTTGAAGCAGCTGGATTCCTTCTTTCCCTTTCTGCATGATTTATTGTGAGCTAATCCTATAACTGTCACCATTTTCCATCACTTGATTAGAGTTTCCCTGGCTGATCCTTGACTCGACTAAATGGGAATCAGAAGGCCTTCCTTGAAAAACAGAGCCATCCCCACCTCTGGGGAGGAGGGAGCCACACAGCCAAGGCCCAGCTGTGCCAGCCCCTGAGCCTGGCTATGGCTGGTGACACTCTGATAGTCCAAGAGGTGTCATCAGTGAGAAATGAAGAAAAATTATCTTTAGAAACCAAAAGGCAAAGTAAGCTGCGCAAGAAAGAGGAAGCCAAAAGAGGAAAGAGCTTTCATGAAGCTTTATAGAAAATAAGGAGGTTCTTCATGTAATTTTAATATCTTCCTAATGGCAATGGCAATAACTTCTTCCTAAGTAAATCTTCCAGGATCTTGAACATCAAGAGTAATGCACAAGTGGTTTTAAAGCATGTCCAGAAGCCAGACCTCTGAATCACAGTCACTTCTGGAACCAGTGGCAGCCAGTCCCTGCACTGGCTTGGGTACAGCCAACACTTCTTAAACAGTAGGCATCTGGCTAAAGCCTGGACAGACCAGGGATTTCAGATTTCAGAGGTCTCTTCCAGCAAGTTAAAAGCTGAGCAGCCTTCTGTTAGGGAAAAAAAAAAAAGGAAAAAAGGAAGTAAACTTAGAAAGATAATTATTTTCCTGCCCAATGTGTGTGACATGCAGTAGAAATCTAAACTAGTGCAGGATGTTCTGACCCCATCTCACGTCAGGAGTTTAATGTTCTTTTTGTAGCAGCTTAAAAAAAACCATCCATCTGACGACACCCCCTGAAAGCTCTCAGCCACCTCTGTGGCTGCTGCCTGAGCTGTTGTACAGCAGAGGGAAGGCAGAGAGGGAGAGCTGGCTGCAAACCCCACAGTGCTGGATCATCCCTCGGCCTGGCTTAGCTGCACAGTGCTGAGTGTGCACTGCTAATGTGAAGCTCTGTGGGCTGGGGTTGTCAGCCAGGCACGAGGAGCAAAACACACACGCGTCCATTGTCTCTTCTGCCAGGCAGATGGTCCAGCAGCCTGCTGGGAAGTGCCCCTCCAAAGGAGGCTCGTGGGGGCTGCACACAGGGTCACACTGGCTTTGCTCGCCTGGCAGTTCTTGCATGCCTTGGACAGTGCAAAGTCAGCTCCAAGCTTTCCAGTTTCTGCTAAACCTGTAAGAGCATTGATAGAAATGGACACTGGAGATTATACTGTCAGCAGTGCTTGCTGTGTTTCTTTGGAGCGCTTTCAGCAGAGATCCCTCTTTTTTAGTGGTTTGGAGAAAAACCCAAATAGCTCTGAAGGTTGGATGGCTGTCTGCCTCCCTCCCATCCCACATCCCACGTGGTGCTGAATGGGACACGCAGGCTGTGGTGCGGCAGGGGCTGATCTCACCCAGCGTCCTGTTTCCAGCCAGGAACTGTGCCAAAGGCACAGCAGATCCTGGGGGGTGGGAATGGAGAAATTGCCCCTTGGAGAGCCGGTTTCTGGATCCTTACAGTGGAGGAAGGAGTGGTGATGTGAAATAAGGTCTAGTTGTCACGTTTCTGTAGTGATGGCAGTGCCAGTGTGTGACCTGTCAGAAGGCTCTCTTCAGGTGTGACTCCAGGCAAGGAACATGGCTGGGACATGTTCAAACTAAAAGAGAAGATACTGCAAGTTGGTGGCAGAGAGAGCCATGAGGAGCCCGTGGCTGGAAGGGGTCAGGCCAGCTGCAGCCTGTCACACCACCCCTCAGGAGGTGTCTGTGCTGTTCTTGGCTCTGGGGCATTGCCTGCCCCACAAAGGTTGCCACAGCACTTGAGAGGCTGGGCTGAGGCATTTTCCAGTGAAAGTCAATGTGTCTGTCTTGAACTGGATCCAGATGGAGAAACCTGAAGTCTGGTGGCACTTGGTGCCAATGGCACATTTTGCTGCTGGCCCCTGCCCCGTGCTTGCTGTCTGTGGTTTCATTGCATCTGGCATGAGTCACTGAGCGTGGAAATGGTTGTGGACAGTCGTGAGCATGGGTCACTGCAACCCCAGACTGAGGAAGCAGGGAGCATCCATCTGCCTCTTGCAGGCTGGAAACCATGTGAGTGCATTTCGTGTGCCTGGGGCTTCTGTGCTCTCCCTATGCCTGTCAGCCCTCAGATTTCTGTGTGAGAGTCTGTGCTATGAGTAATTTGCACTGTGTGGGTAAGACAAGTGTCCCAGTATCAGACAGAGAAGTGATGCAGCTCTGCTGCCTCTCCATCCCCCAAAGTAGCATGCCAGAGGCATTCCATTCCCATGAGCCCCTTTTACAGGGATGCTGCCTGCAGATGACTGTGCACAGATATCAGGGATCTTGGGCACAAGTGGAGGCAGGTGTGCTTGGGTTTTTGGTCCCACTTCAGTTCCCTGAGGCTGTGTGTTTCCACCTCCAGACATTCACCACAACCACTGCTGCTTCTGGCAGCCTGGCTGTTCCCTGTCTGGCTGGAATGAGAGCAGGACATGCACTCACCCCTCTGCGTGGCTCTTCCCATCCATCACTTGCCAGAGAGAATAACTCAGAACTTTCTTCCACACTCTCATTAACATTTCCTGAAGGCAACACATCCCTTGTCCCTCTCTGCCCATGGACTGCTGCCTTCCAGCCGGCAGGCCACATCCCTGGAGGAGTGAATGACTTTTCCTGTTAAAGGCAGTGCAGCCCATCGAGTTGTCCCGTGTAAAACAGTGATTCATTATCCCCTCTTTGGAGTGTGTTTCTTGGCTGGAGCAAGGCTGCTGTCAGTGCCAGGGAGCCTGGCTGCCATCACCACCCAGTTGTGCCACACAGCCCTGGCACTCTGGAGAAGCTGCACGGGGGTGATTGCTGTAAACAAGGGTATTATTATTATGGGATGAAAGTGGGTCCTGGGGGTGGGGTGCCCCATCACCCTTCAGGAGCCATCTGTGACTGCTTGGAGTTGGCCTTAAGTTGCTTCCCAGGAAAAGAGAGTCATTTGTGCAAAAAGGGGAGATTTCCGGGGAGGAAGGTCTGTGTGATAGGTCTGGTTGGATCCCGCAATTGGCTCTGCAGGAATGTGATGTATTGTAGCCAGGTACTGGAAAAGAGGAAGATGATGGACCATTATGCAGCCTTCATCCCTCTTCTGCACTCTACCCCTCATCTTGCCCTGAAATGGTACTTCATCATTGTGGCTAAAACATAACTTCTGTGTGACCCCGGTGCCTGTGGAGATGCAAAACCACCCTCTCCCATATGCAAACATGTGCAGAAGAGCAGCTTTGTCATCCCCTGCTGCAGCTCAGTGTACGTGGGCTGCTCTCTGTGCAAACCTACTCATGCACACGTCCTGTCTTGCCCTGCTCAGGTTTGCCCAGAGCTGCTTTCCTTGTGGTTTTTCCCTTAGTGTTGTGGGTAACCTCCTCCCAGTGTATCTCTGTTTCCAAGAGGGGAGGTGTGGGGGTTTAATTACTTGGTTTGGCTGTTTCAAGAGGACTAGGGGGGATGGGAGAAAACGTGCAGCTCTGGGAAAAAACACCTGAGCTAAGCTTGCAAGCATCCCTGTGTTGTTCTGTCTGATCCAGCCAAGTTCAAGTCATGTGGTTTAATTTTTGCTAAATGAAATATCATTAAGTCAGGAGCCACCAAATGGAGCCCCTTTGCCGTGGGGATATAACCAGGCTGACAACATCCAGGCACTGGCTATGCTTCAAAATAGAATGTATGGCCCAAAACCAAGCTATGTAGAGCAACTTCTGAGCCTGAGAGTTAGGGCACAGCGCTGGTGAAAGGCACTTACCCAGTGTTTCAGTTGAGCTTCCTGGTGCCTTGCCAGTCCCTGAGGGTTGTGACTCAACTGGTGACATGGAGGAATGCCTCTGAATCGTGTGATGGCTTTGCAGGGCACAGGGATGTTCCTGCCTGCTCATCTGCTCAGGGAGGCAGAATCACAAAGGTCCTGCCCTTCTGATATACTACATTAGCCTGGCTGGGTTATCTGGGAAGGACCTGCTCCAGGACCCTTGTGGGGGTACAACCACCCTGGCCCTTGGCTCTGCTCTAATGTCTGAAAATGCTCTGGAGCAAGCATGAAGAAGGTTCTTCTGCTCCCCAGGATGCTCCAGGTTGTCAATCTGCTGTAGGGAACAGGAGAGGAGCTGGCAGGGGAAGGTCTGATGGAGAATTATATTCCCTAGCAAGTGAGCTGAGACAGACTCCAACAGACTCTCCATCACCTCAGCAGAGCAGCCAGCCCTTCCCAAGGCTTGGCCCAGAGAGCCAAGGGCAGGCTGTCAGGAATAACTTGAGTTATACATTACTGGCTTATTCATCAGCAAGGAAAACACTGGAGGAGGCCAGTGCTGGGTCTGCTTGTGACCCACCCACACTGCATGGGGCTGTGTTAGGTGGCAACCTGTTACCTGTGTCAGTGCTGAGCCTCTGCAAGAGGACATTGTCATGAGGTAGAGCAGGTAAAACTGGGGAGAAAAGCACCATGAAAATAGAACCAATGGTGGGAAGGGCCACAGGGGCATTTCCTGAGCTACAGAGGATGTTGGTCTGGAACAAGAAATGCATGTTTGTATTGTAAATATTAGAGTTGCAGAGTTTGTGAGTTGATGCCAGCTCCTCTCCATCACTCCTGCTCACCACTCGCTGGCACAGCCCCAGGATAAGCAAAAGAGGCCAAGTACAGCCTTTGCTCTGCAGGGATCTGTTCTCTGCCACGTGGAAGCTGTGGGAGGTGCAGGCTGTCGTGGGTTAATATCTGAGCTCTCCTCTTCTTGGGGAGCAGTGCTGTGCCTGAGAGAGACCCAGGAAAAAGACCAGAAATCATCTTCTGGTTGTTCTCCATAGGGCTGGTTGCTTTTTGCCATTGCTTGTGCTTGTCTGAATATTGCTGTGACATGTTCTCTCTCCCCAAAATTCTTTCTTGTGTATGTGCTGTGCTGCCAGTTACCTGCCAGAATGGGGCAGAGATGCTGCCCACTCCCTCTGAGTGTTCTGGGTGCAGACACCTGGATGAGCTCAGCCATTTACACCTTACACTTGCAGCTCCCCGGCAGATGTGGTTGTGTCTGAATTCACAAAGAAGAAGGATGCATTTAAGCAAATCAGTCATGTGGCTCTATTAGATTTCTTTTCCTAAGCTTTTTAATTAAGCCTCTGTTGTCTATATCCTCGACTTTCTAGATGCGGTACAAATGAGCAGTCACAAGAATCTAAGGAGATTTGATTGCCTGTTTGAAGCCAAGAATTTGATTTGCTTTTGGAGCCAAAAAATTCTCATTCCCAAATCAAAACCTTTCAGTAAGAATTAAAATGGGAATAATTCCCAAAGGTCCTCCCTTCCTCTGTGAACACCAGAATTGCCACACAGTTCTTCACAGCCAAGAGTATGATGTGAAAGCAAAGGGTCACTTATTAGGTCATCTTGTCCATCACAGAGAGGTCACCGCCTTCCCTAACATAAAGGCAGTAACTGGGTCTGGAGTTCTCTGTGGGGTTCTGGTGTTGGATTCTCACATGATCATAGTTTTGAAAAATGTGTCTTTAAAAAAATCCGAAAACAACCAATAACAATCAGCCTTTGTTCTTAGGCAGAAATTAAAGAAATGTGTTCTCCACCAGTAGGAGTCCAAGCATAAAAGCCAGAGCTTCTTAGAATTAAACTGCTTTCTGGAGACAACACTGTTTGACCCTATAGCTCTGATCCTTCCAGGCAGGGCTCTTCACGTGGACCATTGAACACTGCCCAGGGGTTCAACTGCTGCTTCCATGTGGGATTGCTTGGCCTCCATGTCCTGGACCATCCTTATGCAGTCTCTGTGTACAGCTGCATGTCTCAGTCTTTGCTATCAAACCAGGAGGGAAAACTGAGCTCAGACTGCAAGAACTGTCTGGATCCATCACTGCTGCTGCCGCCAAGCTCTATTTCTTTTCCTTTTTTTTTTTTTTCCCTCCTTCTTGGATGTTAAAATCGAAAATTGGACAGATTTAGCAGCCAGTGGCCACAGCCAGGGTTTGGCTTTGACTAACACAGTCACAATATCCTCTCAGAAATTCTATGGCAGGATCTTTCTCTGTGTCTCTTGGGTGCATTATTTCAGTAGTGAGGAGCCTGTCTTTGTGGAGCAGCATCTTTGTGGTCAGGGGTGAGTGAGCTGTCACTGCTGAGGCTGAAACACTCACTCACTGCCCTTAGCAGGCCCTGGAGAGGAGTCAGCAAGGTCTGGAGAAGCTCATTGCTGTTCCCACGAAGAGATACAGGTCCTAATTTCTGGCTCTTCCAGGGACTGGCTTAAACCAAGTGCTGATCCCTGTACACTGTAGAGCTCTGGGCGTTGTTTACCCTTCTGGTAATACAGTTATTTGTTTCCCACTGTACACTCTTCCTTCTCTCATGATTGCAGTTCAGCTGCACATATGCCATGTGTGCCAAGCACCAGTCCTTTTTCCTTTGTTCAAGTCAGAATCCATCAAAAATATCACCTTCAATTTCAGAACTTTTTCTCTGGGGTGAGAGAGAGCGTTTCTTTCCAGGAGGGTCTGCCCTGAGAACTGACTCTTCCTACAGAACAAAGAAGCACCTCTCCCACTGTCCTGCTGCCATTTGCAGGCTGTAATTTACACTGATCATTTCAGGCACCGCAGTTATTTTTTTCTCTTTTTTTAGGTTTTGCACAGACACAACAGGAAGCAAAGCTGGGGCTATGAGACAGCAGCAGGGAGGCAGTGGTGGGGTCAGGATTACCTCCTCAGGGCCTCTGGGGTGCCTGCTCATGTGCAAGTACATGTGCTGTCTCTTCACTTCCTTTGGCTTCCTAGGAGGCCACTGGATCTCCTCCAGGTGTTAACCCTCTCCAGTGTTTCATACTGGAGACCACATGTGGAGTTTTTGGTTTCTTGTGGCCCCAGGGTTCAGCCTGGAAGATGTCATTCTCAAGCCCAAAATGAGTTGGGATTCCTCCTGTTGCATCCCAGCCACTCATTCCCACTGATCTGGGGTTTCCAAACCTCTTCCCATGTGGCACCTGAGCAAGTGGGTATGAAGATGTCCTGCATGTGAAACACCTGCCATCCCTCTCTGCTGGCTGTTCCCAAGGGGTGGTTGCATCCTGGCTCAGCTCATACACACATCCAGCCTCCCATGGCACAGTAAGTCCTGGGATCGCCCAGACACCTGGAGCCCTTCTCAGCAGCTCTGCATCTGCCTTGGTCCCAGGAGAGCAGAGCTGTCAGTGCTGCAGGTGAGAGTCACCAATGCTATGGATAATAGCATATGGATAGTGCTTCTTTTTGCTGTGATGGCAGATATCTCCCCTGATTTGTTTCAGGGCTTCATTTGCCTTTTTTTATGACTGTCACACTGGCAGCTGATGGCCCAAAACTAATGCATCTGGGACCTCCTGCCACTTCCAGCAGCAAAGTAGCAGAAACTGTTGAATTCCAACATATTAAATTTCCACTCCCCTCATCCACGATGAACTTCAGTTTTCCTGTTGGTGCTTGTCTTTCCCTGCTATGGCAGCCTTTCTCAAGTCTTTGTCCATCATCAGTATCTTTCTGTTTTTACATCAACTCCCTCTCAAAGTATTAATCCCAAAGCTGATCTGGGAGGTATTTTTCTAGAAATCTGCCCTCTGTGCAGTATTTCTCATTTAAGTGCCACCTGCTTTCTTGTTGCTCGTGACCTTTATGGTTCACTTTCTAAACTTCATCCTCTCTGACTGAAGTCCTTGTTTCCTCTGGAGTGTTGTCTCTTATGCACTGTGTGTATCTGGGTGAGGATCTACCACACAGGCTTGATCTACAGAAACAGCTTATTTTATTTACAGACAGGTTTGCATGGGTATCAACTATGTCTGGTAAGTGCCATGTTGATTTTCATTCTAAGTTATTTATTATCCAGTTGCACCCACATATTTTAATTGCTTTCTTTTCTTCAGACTTTTTTCTGAAGCCTGGGTAATGCTGATGTCAGCCTAGCAGGCTTGTTGCTGCCTGAATCCTGTCTCTAAGCCAAACTCTTCAATTCACGCACTGGATTTGCTGTTGTGGTTGCAGAGAACCTCCCTCCCTTCATAAGGGTCTCTGCAGCCAAAACAGCATACTTTTTCACTGCTGCTTCCAGAAGTCTGGAATAGGCATGATCCAGTCTTTCCCTCACCTCACACATCTGGCTGTCTTTGCAATCAGCTAGTACACCTAAATAGTCACAGCTTTAAAATCTATTCCCTTTTCCAAGGACAGCTGGCAAGACATTGAAGCCCCAGATCCTGCTGCGGTGTTGATGTCACACTGTAAGAGAGTAGCTTCAGCTGTGATGGGACAGCAATGAAATCTGGGGTACAGGAGGAAGGAAAGGAGCAAGTGTGATATCTTTTTAAGCTCCAGAAGAAAGTCTGAAAGCCCTTGTAGCACAGGAGACTCAAAAATGTGCCTGAGCTTCCTTTCAGGCTCATCTTATTCAGTGATTTCTGGTCAGCGTCTCTGCCTTAGCACAGCAGTTTTGGTTTCCTGCTCCACATCACTCCTGTTCCCTTGCCTCATCGTTTGAGGATTCAGAGGACAAATGTGATACTTCCTTCTGCCTGTGTCAGTGAAAAACACTTCGGATTTGGATCACACACATGCACTGTGTTGATACTTCTCACCCAAACAGTGATCCTGCAGTTGCCAAGGGTTTAGAAAGTTGATATGCCTTGGCTAAGTGATGTCCCTGCTTTCAGATGCAATTGTGGCAATGCTAAATTTCCAGGGATTACCACTGCATGTGTTGGAATTTGGGAACCTCAGTAACAAGCTATAAAGTCAGGAGAAAAACCAAGATGCAAAAATCTTGGCAGCTCCTCCATGATGGAATATCCTGCTGTACTCAGGGCCATGGTGCCAAAATGCAACACAAACCATTAATTCACTCACATGGTACTCCCTCCTGAACACTGTCATTTATTTTAGTATTCTTTGGCCTTCCCAGACTTTTTGGGAGTACCAGGGGCATTCCAGGGATTGGTAAACCCAATAGTGCACCCAAATGGTACAGGGAATGGGATACTTAACTCGCTCTCAGCATGAAAGAGTGGAATAGGAGGAATGTATACATTCCAGCCAGCGTCTGGCAGCAGAGGGGCTGGGGCAGGAGTGTGTGAGCAGTGATGCTGCAGGTGCTGGGGCTGATGGACACGGGGTGGCCACAGCTTGGGGGGACAGGGTAGGGCTGTGTTGGGTGTCAAAGGCTGATCATGGTGGGAATGAACTCCATAAAATCACTCTCTCCAGCCTGCTGCTGGCTCAAGAGGGTTGCAGCAGCCCTGGCCTGCCTACCACTTTGACAGCCAGGTGATTCCAGGTGTTTTGGGGATGCTTTGGCTGCAGACAGCCTGGATTTGTCTCTGTTCGCACAACTGCAGCCACTCTGACCTAGCCTTGTGGAGAATGGACGCTCCATCCCTTGGGACACAGCAGATGCTGCTGCTGCCCTCCTCATGCACTGGTGCCTCGTGGAGCTGTGCAGGGCCACAGCTGCATCTGCCACGGGGCCTAACCCTGGCTCCAAGGGTCGCCATGACAGCCCAGCCTGGATCCTGGCTGCTTTTCTGCTCGGGATGCTGTGTGTAGTGCGAGCAGACAGGTTCTGAGTGGGGAGACTTCCTGCAGTGGAGCCGTGTAAAATCCAGAAACTCAGGCCTTGCTCTGGAGGGTTTGGCAGTGCTGGGGCAGGAATGGTGCCATGGCTTGGAGCTCACAGGATGCCATCAGGATGCAGCCAGTGCTGAGTGCTGGTGTCTTCCCCTCCCAGCTCAGCACTCAGCCTCCTCCGGCTGCACAGGCAGGGAGGATTTTTTCCATTTTCTTTTTAACTCTTCTTCTTTTTTTCTGGAAGCCTGTACAGTAAGAGCATAGCAGAGATCCCAAGGGGTTTGCTGCTATGCAGAGAAGACACCTTGTTCTTTGCCAGATCTTGTGCTGGGGAAGGGCTGGGGGAAATCCATTGCACAACATTTCTGCTGGTGCTGTTGGCAAGAGCCCTGCAAAGTGCAGCAGCCATTGACCAGGCTGGTCCCTCTGAAAAAAAGAGGACTGAAGAGGTCAGAGCATGGCTGTGACCTGCCTGACCTCTGCTGATTGGCCTTCTGTTGAGCCCAAAGAGCCTCCTGCTAAGCCAGCGCTCCTCCAGGGCCATGACCTCACGCTGCAACAGGCACTGAAACCTTGCCCTGGGACATTTCCACGCTGCCTGTGCAGCACCAGCACGAGCTGTTTGCATTTCTAACAGCCTTAAGTCAGCCCTAACCACCCGGGGTCTGCTTCTGTCCCAGTGAGAAAGGTTCTGGCTGATGATGCACGTGTTAATCACAAAAACAAACGCCTCCACATTGTTTTTACTAAATATAGGAGCAGTGTGTGCTGCAAGGCACTGCTGGCAGCCCTCAGCAGGGTCACAGTCCTACATCCAACAGGAGGTTATCAGCCCCAGCCAAAGGGGAAAGGGGATCAGGTTTAGTGCTCTCTGTTCACAGATGTGAGCTGCAGTGAGTCAAGTTTTCAAGGTCGATCTCATTCCCTGTCATTTGCAGAGGGCCAAGCCTGGACATGTGAAATGGGGCTCCTCTGGGACAAGCATCTCAGGCCAGCACTGTAGGTTGGATTTTCTGCTTATGTCCCACTGGCATAGATGTTATTTCACTCTCTTGTGGGGTAACTGATATAGAGGATTGAGGAAGAAACTGTACCTTCTCGTTGAGTCACTTCTTGATCAATCCAGTGCTGCAGGAAATGTCATTTCCCACGGACACGCAAGCGTACAGGCACTGCTGGTGAAATCTTGTGAGGTCAGGCAGTCATTTCCTCCTAATTACAGCTCCAGGAATGAATAATGTTTAGCTGAGACCCTGGTGACTTTGTGCTTTGGAGCAGTTTTCATTTAAGCAAAATACAAGCAGGTCAAAATGAACTCAGGATCTGGATTTTTCCTTCTGGTTATTTTGGTTGTACAGATGCCATCTGAGACTTGTATAACAAATTTGGGGTTGTTTGGTGACCGTCAGTGAATGAAAAGATCCAGAGCCCCAAACTGTCATGCAAAAAGCTTCTGTTAGAAACCTTCACATTGCCAGAAATGTCTTATGGCAGATGCTTTTTCCAGGAACTTGGAGGACTGGAAGATCCTCCCAGGCCACAGTCTCCTGAACAATGTGTCCTATCTTCCCCTTCAGAAAAAAAATGTAATTCTCCATTTTAAAACTCATGGTGTGATTCCTTCTGAGGGAGCCAACTCCAGGGCTGCACAGCCCCCATGGTTGCAAACCTTGTCGTGTGGAAACTGTCGTGGCATCCTCTGCCAATGGAGAGAGTCAGAGCCAAAAAGCAGAGGGTGGGTGAGTGATGGGAGAGCTGCTTGAAAGTGTTGCTGCAAGTGAGAGCCTGTGCCCCTGCCATGGCTGGCTCCATGCTTTGGGTTTGGGATATCCAGGCCACATGGTTCTGCCCCTACTCTGCTGGAAACAGGTCCCTGAGGGGACCTCAGGGGCTGAGGAGTGGCAGCTGAAGCAGATGCTTCCTAGCCTGGAAGGTGGTTGCATCCCTGAATAATTTATGAGCATGAGAGCTTGAGCAGCTGTCACTGACTGCATTTCTGGTGCTGCACTTATGGCTGGCCACATCCAGCCTTGGGTTTGGTGCTGTTCTCCAAAATGAAACAGCTGATCTGCAGGGACGGGGCAAGGGCTGGGGGACAGCCTGGGTGGCTGTCTTCAGCTTCAAGCACCAGAGGAGATGCTGCTGGTTTAGAAGGGAAGAAAAAAAAAATAGCAAGTAAGAACTTTGTCTGATTTACCAGTCAGACAAAGCACCTGACCAATTTGTGTGCTCCTGTCCATAACTCTGAGCCTGTGGAGGTTCAGCACAGAGCTGCCAGTGTTGGATCTGCCCTTAATCTCTGCCAAGCACAGTGGGCTTCTCACCCCTCACAGGGCTGTGGCAATGCTGGTCAGGGTCCTGTCTCCTCTGGGTCAGTCCCTCGAACATACAGCCTGGACAAAGTGGCATTTCCCAAAAGTATATGGATCAAACTTTTCCTACTTGCTCTTGAAATTGTAATTGCTACATTTATTTATGGTGTTTTGTTTGTTAAAAAATAGGTCTGTGCCTTTTGAATCCTAACCGGATTTTTTACAAAGTAATGGGGTGGGAAGAGCATTGTTTGAGCATCACTTCCAGAGCAAAATGGGTTTCTCTCTTCCTGGGAGGGGCTGTTTTATCCAACTTGAGCATCTCAAGAGAAGGTGAGAGAAGCAGAACCTTCTAGCCCCTCTGATTTTCCTCACTCCTTTTCAGCCTCTGAAGATATGAGATCCACCTGGCAAAGCAAGGCTGGTCGCAGCCCACTCCAGGCCCTGTATGAGAGTGACCAGGTAAGGGGACAGGGACAGAGAAGTGGTGGGGTGAAGATCAGGTGGAGCACTGAGTGCTGACCCTTTCTTCACTCCTCTGGTGTGTGGGGCACTGTGCCAGGTCCAGCCACCCCCAGGGTCCTTGCAGCTGAACCTCTGGCTGTGTCTAAAAGACAAGACCACACTGCTTGGGGGAGTAACTTGATAACAACTGCTTATGGCCCTTGCTGGTACTTGGGCAAACGATTTAATTGTCAGTGGGCTGAGCCATAGCCAGGCAAACCTGGGAGACTTTGCCACCTGAACATTTCAAAGCCAACTCTGGGCCATCATAGCAGGGCAAGAGCTTCACTGCTGCTCTTCCTGAGCCAATAACTGACAGATGTTTCTATATATATGTGCACACACATAGGTATGTGCACACCTGTATGTTTACATAGATATAGCTGGACTCAGCCATGGGGGATTTATAGTCCTGAAGCATTTCAGGCCTCTCCATCACTCTGAGCTGAGCAGCTATACCTGCTGAGAAATGAGCAGCCAGGCACAGTCTGGGCAAAGAATCACTCTCCTCCAGGTGGGCTTAGTGGGTCCCTCTCTGTGCAGGAATCAGGGAAGGTATCCTGCTTGTCCTTCAGCAGGGTTTGTGGTCAGAGCTGTAAGAAGTGTTTGTTTCTTTCTGCTGCTTTTCCCCTGGGCAGGCAGTTTTCCCCTCATTCAACCACACTTGCCTTTGCAGGGAGATCTTCACCCACAACTTCCCTGCAGGGAGCCCTGTGGGAAACCACCCTCCAACGGGTGCCATGCCAGTGCCCCAGCCACCAAATGTGCCCTGCATCTCCCTGTGTCCATGGGGCTGTCATCTGCTGCAGCCCCCAAGGGCAGAGGGCAGTGCTGGTGGCCCCTCAGTGCAGTGCTTGCAGTGCCCAATGCAGCCAGATCTTTCTGTATGTGTTGCTTTGTGCTACTTTCTAGGTAGATGCTTTTGTGTCTGTAAGCAGCCAAAATACATTTTCTCTCTGAAAAATGGCAAATATGGACTCCCTTGGCCACGATGCCAGCACACTCTGATGCTGCTGGAATGTCATGGTGTTATTTCCTTAAAAGTGATATTTAATTTCCCTGGCTTTTAAAGAGAAGGAAATGAAGGGAGCAATTTTGCTCTGAAATAACTGCAAGACATGCATTTATTCCAGTGGGTGGCTGCTGAAAAGTAGTCACATTTATTTGTTGCCATGCCTGCAGACAGTGTCTGTCTGTCTGTCTCTCTGGTCCAAGAGTTTTGAATTATGCAAGTGCAGGGAAAGACACCTGAAAAAAATTATATTATTAGAATCCCTCTTTTTCTAAGCCCTTGCAAAAAGGTTTTCTAGTTCTAAAAGCTGACGGGGAGGCTCCAAACAAAAGAAATTTCTACTGAAAGGTTTGGCTGTGTTGTAAGGCAGCATGAGAATGCTTCTTCAGCTGTGGTTATCACTTCCCTAGGTGCTGTATTTTCTTTGTAGCCTCATAGCCAACAATGTCAGAGTCATACCTTGCTGGCAGTTAGCATCTGCTCACCTGAATTTCCTTAGTTTTTCCTTTATCCTTTTTTCCTTTATCATGTCCATGTTGGAAGGAGTAAGGATGGGATGCTTTCTCCTGTCCCTGTCTCAGACTACTGCCCATGCAGGTTCCTGGAGAAAGTGGTCACTAAGATGACCTGGACAAGGTAATTTCTTTTGTGGAAATAAGATCCCAAAGGGTCTGAGTGCGGTTCATCCCTTGCAGAAGGAGCTGTTTGCCCAGATGTTAGTGTCTCTCTGAAGATGTCAGGTCTGCTGGATCATCCACAGAGTGGGCAGTTTGTCTTAGTACCCCCACTCCTGGCAGGAGGTTTACAAACCCTTAAAACTGCCCTTCAAAACACCTCATTAGCCCCCGGGGAGCAGTGAGGGAGCACCTGAAGCCTGGCAAAGGGTGTTCTTTAGCATGCCTGGGCCCTGACAGCTCTCAGCAGCCGTGCAGGCACCAAGCCTGCCTTTGCCATTCCTCTGGAGCTTGCCAGATCTCTGCAGCTGCAGAGCTGTTTGCTGTGGCACCTCTGACACTGGGGGGGACTGTCTTTACGGCCCCAAAGTGGGAGCCACTGTGATGGGACATGGTGGTCACTGCATGGCATTGAAGCCACAGTTCTGCGGGGTCAGGGCCACCCCAGATTAGTGGGTGCTTGGTGCTGCCACTCCCAGACAAGGCTGTGGATGTTCCCATCAATGAGGAACACGGAATTTCCCAACCCTTGTGAGCAAAAGAGGGACATAGTGGGCAGGAGGAGGAGGGGATCTTCCCCATCTGACTTCCTGGAAATGGTTTTCTTCCCCAGATGTTCTAATGACATTTTGGGATTTCTGACAAAAGCCATGACAGGAAAGGTCATGTCCCCAGATTTGCAAGGGGTTTTCAGCTGGGTCAGAGGTTAAGGGACTCTGGGCTTCTGGTAAGCCAGTGCAGCAGCTGCCAGTTCTTGATGCAAGGGTCAGAAGAGTTAAAGGACCATATGTTGGTTCCTCATCCCTGCAGCCAAAGGAAGCTGTGACCAGAGCTGAGCCGTTGGACTGGCCTGTGTGGAAGAAGTTCCTCAGGAGAAGGAACCCAAAGCTCTCGAGGAGGGTCCCAGCACCACCTACTCGGCCCCTTGCTCCTCACCGTCACACCTGCCACCTCACCTCATCTCCAGCTCCCTTCCTACTCACCAGGGTTTGCTCATCAGCATTAGAGACCATTTCCATTTGCCTTTCCTTGGCAGGACACTCAGGCTGTTTCCATCCCAATGCCCAAATGTGTGTTTCTGCCCTTGGCTGGGTGTTCACAGCAAGCACGTGTGTATGGGTGTCAGTGTGAGGCAGCAATGCCCCATGGCAGCAGGAGGTGTGCAGGGCCGTGTGCCAGCAAACAGGCTGTGCTCTCTGTCCCTGGGGCCATGCGTCCCCAGACTGGTGTGAGGGTGAACACGTTAGCCCAGAGTGTGTGTCTGCTTTTAAAAAAATGCTCTGTTATTGACCCTCTCTGCACCACCTGCTCTTCCCTCATCCCCTTCGGCTTTTCTCCTCATCACATTACGTCCTTTCTTTCGATGCCAGCCTGTCCAAGAATTAAGTGCACCTAATCAAGTTGTGTTCAAAGTGAGTGCTGTCCAAAATCCCACATGGGTGACTGACCAACCCAGTAAAGAGGAGGTCGTGGGGACAAATGTGGCCAAGTGTTGTGGGTAGGCCACAGTCAGCTTGGGCAAGCTGGTGACCGTCTCTGTTGCGTTTTTTCCCCCCAGTTTGAGCAGTCGTCCCTGCAGGCCGTTCACCAGCAGAGACGGGAGATGTTGAGCAACGTCTGCAGCCGTTACACGCGCAAGCGGCGTCTCCTGCAGCCGGACGACTTGCGGCACTTGGTGGTGGACGACACGCACGGGCTGCTCTACTGCTACGTGCCCAAAGTGGCCTGCACGAACTGGAAGCGGGTGATGATGGTCCTGACGGGGCAAGGCAAGTACAAGGACCCCTTGGAGATCCCCGCCCACGAGGCCCACGTCCCCTCCAACCTGCGCACCCTGTCCGAGTACAGCGTTCCCGAGATCAACTCCCGCCTGCGCAGCTACCTCAAGTTCGTCTTCGTGCGGGAGCCCCTGGAGCGCCTGGTCTCGGCCTACCGCAACAAGTTCACGCTCAGCTACAACACGGCCTTCCACAAGCGCTACGGCACCAAGATCATCCGGCGGCACCGGCGCCAGCCCAGCGAGCGGGCCCTGGAGCGCGGCGACGACGTGCGCTTCGAGGAGTTCGTGTACTACCTGCTGGACCCGCGCACGCAGCAGGAGGAGCCCTTCAACGAGCACTGGGAGCGGGTGCACTCGCTGTGCCACCCCTGCATCATCCACTACGACGTGGTGGGCAAGTACGAGACCCTGGCTGAAGATGCCAACTACATCCTGCAGCTGGTGGGGGCCGACACGAGCGTCAAGTTCCCGGCTTCATCCAAGACCACCAGGACGACAGATGACATGACGGCCCAGTTCTTCCAGGACATTAGCCCCTTCTACCAAAGGAGACTCTTTAATTTATACAAAATGGACTACTTGCTATTCAATTACTCCATCCCCTCGTACCTCCGCATCCGATGAGGCAGGGGCTGTGGGGGAAGAGGTGAGGGAGAGCTGGATAACTCTCATCTTGCTACAATTCCTCTCCTCCTACCTTGTGCTCAACTCTTGATTGACTTCTTTCCTGTGCCCTTGTATTAAGGTCTGCTCCACCTCCTGATGCCTTGTTCGTGCATGATCTCGAGGAAGAACACTTCTCAAAACACTGGGGCTGGAGCTTTTCCTTCCCTTTCCCTCACAGCCTTCAATATCTACAGGGAATGGTGGTGGGACTGGACACTTCTTGCCTTGGTTGGGGACTTTTAACTAAGAGAATCCTCCGTAGAACCAAATCTTGGGAAGGCTTCTTTTTTGGGCAGGATCCCTTCAGGTCTTTCTCCTCCTTACTGGGCTCTTTGGGGGCAGACATGGAGTCTCAGGGGTCAGAGTGGAGTGTATCAGAGACTTGCATAGAACCAGAAATAAAGCAATAATTTAATGTAACTTTTTCCTTTTATTTAAAATTGCTCCCACCTTTTCTTTTTGTCTTGTTGTCCTCTGTCCTCATCCCACTTTCCACACCATCCCCTGCTGAGGGGGACATAACACACAGAGGTGTGATACTCTGACCACATTTTTATCCCGGGGGGATTTTTTTGTTCCTCTCCTTCCACATGTTCTCAGTTGGGGTGCAAAATACTCCAAAGATAGAGAGGAAAGGCTTGCAGCAAGTCCTCAGTGCTTTCCCCTGAGCTACCACAGCAGAGCACTCAGTACCTGTGTGTCCATGTCTCTGGATTTCTGGTCAAAGCCATTAAATCCAGGCCTCACACCTCCCGTTTTTTGAAAGCAGGTGATAACAGTTGTAAAGCCATACAGACAGCATGGGTGCAGGTGTCTGCTCTGATGAAATCACATCATCCGCTCTGTCCTCCTGCCCATGGCTCTGTTGGTCAGACAGGGCCCTGCAGGCAGTGCTGGCTTCTCTTCCCATGACAGCATTGGCTGCTCCTTTGTGCAGCCCCTTTATAAAATTTATGAAGTGTTTGGGGGAGCACTGAGCTGGGATGTGGGAGATTGCTGTGGTAATGGAGAGGTAATGCTGGACTGGGAGGCCAGGAGAGTCTTTGTGTGTGTGTGTGTGTGTGTGTGTTGAAAAAAATTGAGGATAAAAACAGGGAGAGAGACACCTAGAGGGAAATAGTCCTTTGCCTGGTTGCCTTTGGATAATCATTCCTTGAAGAAAAAACAGGGAGGAGAGGGTGAAACACAAAAGAATATGACAAACTGAGCCCTAGGATTTTGAATTAAAACCAGTCCATATTTCAGTCTTTCCTCTTTTCTATTTGGCTTTGGCTTGCTGGCTGCCTTTGTAAACAAACACACTGGTAATAGATGCTGTAGAGTGTGTCTGCTGGCTTGGCTGCAAACACTTGACTTATTAGTGTAATACAATGGAAGGTTTTATAAAACCACAGTGCTCTCAGTATCTGTAAAAGAATGGTGTTTCCATCTAAAAACTTTCAGCTGTTATATCTTAACCTTTTTCCTCTCTGCCTCTGACTGGCATCTATATGCTGACACTCCCTCCTTGCTTGCTCCATTGGAGATTGGCTTCAGCAAAGCAATGAAAAAGCAAAGTAAATGAAGCTGCTGGTGATCCTGGCAGTGTAAATGATTCTTCCAATCTGCACTGGAGATCTTGAAGAAATGGCCTTTCTCATGCTATCTTGGTATCTCCCTGTCTAGCTGAAACACAAAACACAAAACCAGATTATATGATGCAACAAATTTCATCTGCAGCATTCAGGCTTGGAGTGCATTACTCCTGCTTTCTCAGGAGTCTCGTGTTCCCTGCTTAGAGCTGCCTCTGCTTGGAAAAATCATTGTTCAAATCACTGCAACATCTTTTCATCACTTTTGGTCATGAATCATAATTTGGGGTCAGATGAAGGGTCGTAAAGGGATGGATTTTTCGACGGATGGTTGTTTTTATTTTTCCTAAATACTGTTGCCTGCCACTACCTCTGAAGAGCTGATGGCACAGTGAGTGGCAAGGACAGATACACCCACTCCCAGCTGTGCTGTCTGTGGGTGTTTAGACAATATCTGGCTGGCTGGGAGCCACTGGGCTTTCTTTGGTGTGCAAGTGAGAGAATAGAAACCTCTGGGCTTTGTTCTTCAGCCAGGTGGTTTCTAATCTTTCCTGCAACAGTGGCAATGGGGAGGTGGTCCCAGCTGTGAATGGCTGTTTGAATGGCAGCCTGTTCTGGCATCCCCATCACACCTGACCCACTGACCCAATCAACAGCCCAGCCACACACGAATGCACCAAATGCAGCCCTGCAGCCTTGGCCATGAGCTTCTGAAGGCAGGACCCTGTAATGGTGTGTTTTGGGTCATTTAGGACCTTTAGAAATACCCACCTTTGGGCTATTTCTGTAAAATCCCAACAGCCAATATCCACAATCCACACCACTTAGGTCATACCCTTGGCTTCCTCTCTGCCTAAATCCAAAGCTTTCCAAAGGAAAACCTAACCATGCAAACAGAAAAGAGGCACTTGGTATTTCTGAAGCAAACACCTTCAGCCTGGGCTGGAGCTCTCCAGGACAGGAATCGTTCAGCCCGTGCCAAAGCTGAATTGCTAGGACCGGGATGCTCCGGGGCCAGCTCTGGAGTCGGGATGCTGCGGGACGGGGGTCAGGATGCTGCGGGGACAGGATGCTGTGAGACCGGGATGCTGTGAGATCGGGATGCTGCGCGTTCAGGATGCTGCGGGTTCAGGATGCTGTGAGATCGGGATGCTGTGAGATCAGGATGCTGCGGGGTCAGGATGCTGTGAGACCGGGATGTTGCGGGTTCAGGATGCTGCGGATTCAGGATGCTGTGGGGTCAGGATGCTGCCGGGCTGGGGCCGGAGCTGGGCAGTCGCCGCCCTCGCCGCAGGCAGGGTCCGACTCCTGCCGGTGCGACCGAAAGCGCTGCAGGACGGGAGCAGGACGGAGCTAGGAGGACCCCGTGTGACCGGCGATCCCAACTACAGGCGCTGTAATTCCCTGTACGGGTGCTGGGAACAATTTCTCTGGGGGTTCCTGGATGGTTGAGATTATTTAACTGTTTCACTGCGTCCCTTTTTAGAGGAGAAAAAAATCAAGGAGGCCTGGGCCATCTCTGAAGTGTAATTGGATTTAGTTTTCTCTTCCACTTGGAAATGGGAATGCGGCAGTGGCTGATGTGCAGCAAGGGCACGAACTACAAGGGGGTGCCTGGGGTCTGTCCCCTAGGAGCAGGGCAGGGCATCATCCCCCCAGCCCTGTCTGAGCGCTCCTCTATGCAGGGAATGTGACCAGCACAAGGTGCCAATCCCGGCCTCACCGAAGAGAGGATCATGTTAGTAATTTCCCCCCAGCCCCCTGGAATGTTCCCATCCTGGCCTCCATCCAGGCTGCAGAGCTTGGGGACAAGAGACTAAATGAGTCAGGTTGGTCCTGGAGTCTGCCCCAAGGCTACTGGGGAGCTCTCAGGGACACAAAAAACAAGAACAGCCTCACTTTGGTATGTTCACGTGTGCACAAATATACAATAAAATAATGTTTATATTACAATACATAATAGAGTTACTGCTGGGTCAATCTACATATTATGTATTGAGAGATTACATTTGTAAATGGTTATAATAGTTAACAGATATTTGGCTTATGTGTGTCTGTACACCATGCCATTTATTATAAAAATACTCATATACCCCCGCAGCATAAAAGAGAGAGTACCTTCCCTTGCTGCCCTGTTGAGCTTTGCCCAAGTCCATCGTGGCTTAGGAGTTCATGAAGAGCCAGACCCTTCCTCCAAGTGCCTCCAGCAGCTCCAGCCTTCCGTGTGGTGGGCATTCTGCCTGTGCCTGTGCTGTGGAGCTGCTGGCCCCATCCCTCATGTGAAGCTGTTGAGTTTCTTCTTCCAGTGGAACAAAATGGAGCTTCAGTGATCAGGAGGTTTCCTTCCAGACTTTCCTGTGCACCACAGATTGGGTTATTTACCAGCTGGAGGATTAAATAGACTTTCATTGAAGAGGGGAAAAAAAAAGGTGTCTTCAAGTATGTCTTGGAAGCAGTGTCTCCCTTGAAGGAGGCTTTTCAGACTTACTGTGTTTGCTGGCTGGCACTTTGCTTGTCCCTAGTAAAGAAGCTCCATCTCACAGAGAGTTTCTGGAAAATTTCTGTGTTGGGATGGAGGCAGTGAGTGGAAACAGTGGGGGGAGAAAAAAAGTTATTTGACTGTCACTGAAAACAAACCCCTGTTCCCATCTGCATCTACAGATAGTGACAGCCCCTTTGCCTGCAAATAAAAGCCCTTATGCACCCAGGAATGGGGGAGCCCCTGACTGACTTTCCTTCCTAGCTCAGCTGGGATCTCCCCAAGGTCCCAGCAGCCACCCCAGCACCCCAACACGTGTGGTGGTCCAGGGCAGGCACTCACCCCTTCCCAAATTCCAGTGCTCTTCCTCAGCCCCCATCCCACAATACTGACATGAACCTGAGATTTAGTTTGTTGGGGGACAGCTAGTGGCTGATGTAGGAGTGAACCTACCTGCACTGCTAATACAGTGGGAAATAAAACCATGGGACATTACAAAAAAATATTATATTGTTTCACTGCCCACTACTAGAGTCTAGATCAGTTGGCTGATGGCTGCACAAGCTTCAAAAATAGCCAATCTCATTCTCTGCCAACATTCCACATTTTCCTTTATTCCCTCTAAAGATTACAACAAGGTAAGCCTTCCATAAGCATTTCACAGCATCTCACTCCAAGACCAGCACTGAGCCCAAAGGGGCAGGTCAGCAGCCAAGGAGAAGAGCAGCAAGAAAGAGCAGCAAGAAAGAAGCTCTCTTCTTCCACCTCCTCCTTTTTTAAGGCTCTTGCTTATCTGGGAGCTGTGAGGACTAAATATAAATAAAAGTCACTGCCAGCTGAAACTGAGGTGCGGGTGACTCTGGCAGGGTGGGTGCAGCCCAGTGAGAAGCTGGGCACAGTAATGACACAGACACAGCAGCAGAGAAGCCAGGCCCACTGCTGGCAGTGATTTCTGTGCTGGCTTAGATTGAAGACAGAAATCACTATGAAAAGTCCCCACCCTGCCTGGGCTCTGCTACCCAGACAAGTCTGTTCTGAAACTGAGATTTGTGGAGGAAAAAGGAGGCAAACAACCCCATCCCCAAATCTCCTCCCTGACCAACTCACTCCAAGACAACACCATAGGGAGCATAAAACCAGGTGGGTCCTGCTGTGATGTACTGAAAATTCTTAGAAGCTCAGGACCCTGCAGATATTTAAGCATCAAATTTCTGCTTTTAAGGGGAGGGAAGGGGGAGGATGCCTGGACAACTGAGGGGCTTCTGGCCCTGCTGGGATGGCTGGGGCAACTGGTGCCAGGGGACAGAGCAGTGCTGCCCACTCACTGGAAGGGCTGGGAGTGCTTTCTTAGAGGAGCAAGTTCAGATGGAGTTACAGGAATGCTAATCCATGCTGCAGGGTTACATATAAGCTTTGTTAGCAAAGGCCCATTCTCATTTGCACAGAGAAGAAAAGAGGAAAGAGAAAAAGTAAACAGGCTGAGCAGCCAAATAACTAGCCTCTCACTGCCCTTAAAAAAAAAGGAAAAAAAAATCCCTTTTTATTGAAGCCATTTCCTTTGGTTATATCATTTCTCTTGAGGCTGGAAGCAATTTTAATTCTTAAGTGCATTCCCTGCACTAAGTGCACAGGCACGAGGCTGATGCTTGGCTGCCCACCAAGGGGTGCCCTGGAGAGCAGCACATCTTGCTGTGCCCTCTGTCATTTCCCCACATCACCTCTGAGCCCCAGTGCCTCCTGCAAGGGGGGAACCCCCAAGCCCAGCACAGGCAAGGTGCAGCATAGGTCACCTTGGCACAGCTGAGTCCCACAAGTAGGACACAGATGGCATCCATTACATGTTCCCATCCCTGCCCTCTGTCAACAGTGACAACCAGAAATCTCTTCCCAGAAATCTCCCAATGAAGGGACATGCCAGTGCCAAGGCTTTGCTGCAAGCACATAGCAGAGGAGCACCCGTGCATTGGGCACTGGGATTTGATGCTGCAGGAGTGTGACTGGGGTCCCTTGTACCAGCCACTGGCTCCTGTCTAGGTCTTTTGCAGGATTGGAGGAAGCAGGGGCAAATCTGTGTTATTAAGAGAAAAGCAGAAGGAGTTTCTCATGTTCAGGGTCCTGTAGAGGGCTGGGGTGTCCCCAGCAGCTTGGCTTTAGCACCAGCCTTACCTGATTCACAAGACCAGCAAAAGCACCAAGCTCCAAAGAGCACCTCTGTCAGGGAGTGGGGACAATGCAGCAAGGAGGAAGAAACAAGGTGTTGAGGCAGGAGGAGTTATTAGCCAGGACTGCTCAAGCCAGTGCCAAATTTGAGCTATGAAAGCTTTACAAAGTAAAGCACTAAGTTCAAGTTATTAAAATGTGTATGTACATATCCTCTAATGGGACCCCTCAAACTGGGACTGGCTGTCAGATGCTTTGCTTTCCCCACAGCCCCTATCAGCTGCTGCTGCTGCTGCAATTCTCACCCATGGGTGCCCTGGCTGAGCAGAGCTGGCAGCACAGAGGCTAGAGTGACAGTGACAATGACAGTGACACCAAGCCAGGGCACTGTGCGCCTCACATGCCAAAATCTCCCTGCCAGGAGCTGCTGTGCACAGCCTCTCCTGCTCAGCAGCACCAGGCAATTTGCCCTTCCTGGCAAAACAAGGAAGAGGAAGCTTGGAGAAAGGGGAGGCAACAGCTTTTTTTTTTTTTTTTTCCAGGGAGTGCTTTTCCCCATGGCTGGCAGCCCAGAGCTGCTCAGCTTTTGCTGTTAGGGACCTTCAGCCATGTGTCCAACCCATGCAGGAGCCCCAGCTTTGCAGTGGCTCTGGGACACCAGAGCAGAACTGGGAGCAAGGAAACACCCAAGGCACTCAACACAGCTGAGATTCAAGTGTTTTAGAGCTGGCAGGTCCTTGAATAAGGCTTTTGTCAGCCAGCAGACTTGGGAACTTGACCTCCCCTTTTCCTTTCTCCAACAAGAAGGCAGATAATTAATAAAGGTGAGGCCTAGTGACATTTTTCAAAGGTTTGACCCATGTCCCCAGCTCCTGACTTTTCAGCATCTTATTGTCTGGAGGACTCCAATGCTTCTTCAATTTCAGTGAGAATTGGCTGCTTTCAGCCCCAGAAGCATCCCTGACACGTCCCTGGTAGGACCAGATTGCCACCCTGGAGCAAGGACCTGAAGAGTCACTGGCCACAGCCTTGTGCCTGATTGTCACCCAGACCAACACAGGCAGCTTCTGGACTCATTCCAGAGCAATGGTGACTGTGGGAGAGACTTTAATTCTAACCTGAAACATGTGGGTGACAAAAAGTTCTTGGTTAGGAAACACTGATTTTCCGGGAGCTCTATTAAAATTGTGTTGTCCAATCCTGAATGGATGAGAAAAAAGCAAGAAGTTCTACCTGACAAGTTATAACTAGAAACAGGCAGAGTTGTGGCAAGAAAAAAGCAACCTGCAAATCCACAGCATTACTTTTTTTTTTTTTTACCCACTTTATTTATGTGTGTGTTTCTATAAACATTTTAACTACTGGACATTTCATAAACCGTAAAAACAAACCTTCCTGCCCCCAAAATGCAATCTAACCAGCCTTTTGGTCAGACACCAGCAATGTTGTCAGGGCAGGTAGGTGGTATCCCTAGATAACCTCCTGCTGGGCATGAGCCAGCAGCTCACTGCCTCAGATCCTGAGCCTCTGAGTGAAGGAGAGGAGACAAGTTTAAAGACCTGGTTGCTCTGCTACTCCAGGGGGTCAGCAGGAGAAAACCGGGCTGAATAAAGAATTTCCCTTGATGGAAAGTTGGAGTCTGATGGAGGGGCTGCACATCCCCTTGCAGGATCAGGTGCAGTGACCTCGGCAGGCTTTGGAGCAGCCTCGGGGCTGTGTCAGTGCTGGGGGTTGAGACCAAATGCTCCTCCCTGCCCAGTGCCCCAAGTGCTCCTTGTTGCCTTGTTTGCCAGGTACAGATGTGAGCAGCTTCTTAAAATGGTCCTGCTCACTTGCAAGGGCACGAGTTTGTGGTGCTGATTCTTCGGGGTGGGCGAGCCCAGCGTTAAGGCACGATGGGGAGGGCAGGTGGGGTGTCGGGGTGGCAGGGGAGGCCCAGCCCAGGCAGGTGACCCAGCTCTGATGGCCAGGTGTCCTGGAGGAAAGCACCGTGTGGCACGAGGGATGACAGCAGCACGTGGACTCTCAGTTGCCCAGGTTCATTTCTGTGCCGTGGATGAGCCAAACGAGGCGGAAACAGACGGCCAGGAACCCAGTGCCCAGGAGATCACCCAGGGCAGTGAGGTAGGGGATGGAGAAATTGTCCGGGTCCAGAGCCTTCCTCCACATCAGGCGCACGATCAGGTCGGCCACGTAGAGCAGGATCCCCACCTGGGAGGGGCAAGACAGGTCCTGCTGTGAGGCAGCAGGAAGGCAACACAGACAGCCCTGGGCTCCAAGCCAAGGTGGTGTGGCCATGGCCAGGGTACCAGGGCTAACAGACATCACCGAGCCTTCACACCTTCCCCAGGGAGCTGAGGTTCTCCGTGGGATGGGGATGGGGATGGGATGGGGATGGGGATGGGGATGGGGATGGGGATGGGGATGGGGATGGGGATGGGCATGGGGAGGGTGGGGGGGGGTGGGGATGGGATGGGGATGGGATGGGGAGGGGATGGGATGGGGATGGGTGTAGCTGGCTCCTACCCTTTGGCATCACATCACCCACAGTGCCACAGCCCCCTGCTGCCAGCCACAAGTGTGGAGAGCCTGCTTGAGCTGCTCACCAGCACTGCCCGCCCAAAGCAGAGCCTGGCCACACCAAAAACATCTCCCAAAGGTACAGTTCCTATTCCTGTGCCTTGAATGGGAGCACTCCCACTCACTCCACCAGATGAAGCGTTCCTGTGAATATTCAGGCAACCCCAAAGGACGAGTTTATAGCCAGACTTTTTTCTCTTCATCCTTCTTTTTTTCCATTAGAAATTCAGATCATGTCTACTTTGTTTTTCCTAAAAGTCTCAGTGGACAACTGGAGTTTGAGGCAGTTTTTACATCAAAGCTATCCCAAGCAGAACTGACACGTTAAAAAAAAAACAAACTTTTTTTTTAATCTCAACAGTTTAAAAATCTTTGTTGTGATTTCTTTTAATTCTTATTTCATTCCCATTCTGATAAACAGATGGAAGAAAAAAAATACTTCGGTTAAGGATTAAAGACTGTCAAGTTAATTGAATTAAGAAGGGAAAGAGAATTTGCACCCCACATCTGTGGTCCCTCCATGGGAGACCACAGCACATCAGGAACCAAAGCCTGAGGCAGCATTTCTAAAGGTGAAAACTGCAAGCTGGGTTGGGAGAAAGGGAGGAGGAGAGATGGGGGAAGTAAATTAAATAACAGAATCACAGAAACTAAAGCTGGCTAGAAACTCGAGAGTTTTACACAGATCATTTTTCTTCCTCAGTTCAGGATCAAATACATCCACATTTTTCCTGAGGGAAAATTTGTTTAACTTGTGCTAAACAACCCTCAGAGATGGAGATGCCACACTCTAAGCAATCAGCCCCATGGCTTTTTTTCTCCGTTTTTGTTTTTCCAAAGGCCTAACATAAATCTGCCTTTTTCCATTTGAAATTCATGATTTCGTGTTTCCTCCCCTAGTGACCACATAGCAAATGTTATTCTGTCCCTCACTACAGAAATTTGGTAGTTTAAAGGCTGTTAACCAGATTTTTCTCATTTTTTCAGAATTTTTTGGACTAGTTAACCCCAGTCCATTCAATCACTCCTCTGAGGTCATGTTTTCTGGACCTCTGATCTTGGGCTTCCTCCAACTGACCCAAACTTTCTCCACAACCTTCTTTCATTCTGTCTTTCTTTATAAAATATAACAGAGGGGGGAAAGGGCCAGGCTGAGTGCATTCTCCTCCACTGGCCTCCATGGGAATCTTTTGGGGTCAGTGGTGTTGCTGGGATGCTGCTCTTTATGCTGTCATTTATTCTTTGTCTTTTCATGCTTGGCTTTGGTCAAGGAGTTACCTCGATGCATAAAGAGAAGAATAAATATTTTCCTTTGCAACTGTGGCTGTGCTGCTGGGCTTAGGGTTGTGCAAAGGTCAAGAAAAACGGATTGTTTACACACACAAGGAATTCACCCTCAGACACAAGGCTGCTTGTAAGGCGAAGTGAGAGTCAGCCACCTCATCATGCAAATTAATGAATCACTGATTTAAAAGGGCAAGAGAAGTCAGAGCCTCTGTGAGTTCAGGCAACAGCCACATGCATTTCTGAGTGAGAAAAATAAAGTTTAGAGGGCAGGAAAACAGCAAAAAGGGAACAAGTAGGACAAATCAGATAATCTGCCCATTGCCTACCAGGAACTTTTACTTTTGAAGATGAGCTGCTCAGGGCCTGGGCTTTCCCTTGGTTTTTTACCCACACGGCCCTGCCCAGGGGGATCCCCTAGGTCTTCATCAAAATGTGTGACAGTGGTTTCCAAAATGTGCTGGCTGGAGCTCACTGCTCCTCACTTGCCCCTTTGCTGGGGTGACTAGTAGCAGCCTGGAAATACTTGGAGCTTAGGGACTCAAGGAATGAACATTTTAAAACAAGGTGCTTCCTTGCTAAGTGTCTCTCTGCACACTTACTGCAGCTCAGTGGATGTTGAGAACTTTTCCTCCTCTCACACCTGATCCCTCACTCACCCTAAAGCACAGCTGTGCTCATGTGGCTAACTAGAGCCTGGAAATTTGGGGCAAGTATTACTGCACCTACAGAATGTACATGATTCTTGGTAGAAGCACACCTGAAATGACAGGAAACAGCTGAATGTTTTACTCCTTTTTAACCTGGAGAATGCTGGTTTTATGTTATCTGATAGATTCCTTTTGGGTGAGAGTTTGGGGTTTACCTGCAGCAAAGCAGCAGCCAGATAGAACATCACAAAGGTGAAGGACAGGGACGTGTGGCCTCCCTGCAGCAGATGGATGGTGTAGAGGAACACGAGGTGTCCTGGGATTACCAGGAGGAACAGGACCCGGGCTGACTTGGAATTCACCCCTGCAGAGCACAGAGACAGAAATGGGGTCACAGCAGCTGCAGAGGGTGAGGGGAGGACAGGACACAGTGCACATTTTAATGCATAAACCTGGGGCTGCCCCTTCCCACCAACCACATTGCTGATGTCTTCTCAGGTCACACAGACACAGGAAGCATCTGCAGGATGAGCCCAGCAGCTTTGTCTAGCACTGAAGCTACATGCCAAAGGCTTTGTGCTCCGTGCTGATCCACTCTGATTCTTGCAGACACTCCTCTCAGCTGCTCTCTGCCTCCCACAACTTCTGCTCTGCCTCACTGCAACAGATTTTCCCAGTTTATAGTTTGATCTAGCACTAACTCTCAAGCTAACAGGGAAAATCAAGAGGAAGTCTATAAAGACAACAAACTCAAAATTGAGTTTTGCTGATGCTTAAGTATTTCCAGTGCTGAAGATGGAGGAATTGCTGATTTTCAGCAAGATTATGTTCTATTCACTGCTCTGTCCACAGGTGATGGCTCTAGGCTGGCCATTAAAATGACTTTCTGTTAGATCAAATCTAAGATTCTTTTTCAATTACTTTCCTTAGTGCTCCCTGAAGGCCACTTTCTTTGCATGCTGGTGAGCAAATATGCCATAAGCCTTTTTCTCACTCTGCCCACTGCAAAGATGCTTCCTCTCTGATCTGAGCATTCTCTGTGGAAGGGGAAAGTTCTGCCTTTGAGACCCACCTAATCCTTCACCAACCAGGGAAAGGAACTATCTGTCATGACAGCCTTGAGGCGTGGACACCAAGGGTTCAGGGTCTACCTGATGAGAAGAAGGTGGTGCATGGGTTGGGCCAATTCTCTCTCATCTTGTATGGCAAAACTCCAGGCATGCTCCAGAAATGCAGGAATGTAGAAATTCGGCTGGCTTGGATGGCCACCAGATTCCCTCCAACACCTGCAAGGACAAAACAAAGAAAACCTGTAAACCACTTTCAGCACAGCAGGAAACATCAGTCCAAAACCTAGCCTAAGGTGAGTCCACCTGCATTCACTGAGAGCAGCAGTGAGAGAAAGAGAAAAGCTGATCCCTGATCCCAAGTGGTGCTGCACTATCCACTTTGCAGGAACAGCTTCTAAAAATCAGAAAGGCTCCAGTAATTGTGTTCTTCTGACTGCTGACTGAAAACATTTTCCCTTTCTCTCCAGCACTGGATGTAAATGCCACGTGGCCTCTGAAGATGATGCAATTGCACCTGGTTTGACACAGTCTGTGAACAACACCTGGGGAAAGCAGTGCAGATGCTGCTCATGGCCACTTCTTGGATTTACTCATTCAGAGAACCATTAATGTTTAAAAGACAACAAAACACCACAGAGAGTGATTATATGTGCGTCTGAAGGTACCAACACACTTGTTAAATGAGAAGGAATCATGAGAATGAATTAGAACCCAAATATGTTAGCTAATTAAAATAAATTCCTTCCAGACTGATTAATTGTAGCAAACATGAAAAAGCAGCTACATTTTCCAGTAGAAAATAGAAGGATAATGAACTGTGGAGCAAACTTCCACCACCCTAAGTATTTTCAGGGTGGAAATGCCACAGAAAAGATAACGGTGAGCCAGATGCTACAGACCTCTCATGTTTTCCCTTCCTTGCAGAAGAAATCATCATTAAATGTGAGATTTTCCAGATGGGAATCAAAGTGGAGATACTCAGGCTGTATCCTTGTAGCTCAAGATGGGACCTGCCCGAGCCATGCACTGCCACGCTCTGCACATGCAGAGTGAAGAGCTGCCTGTGCAAAGACACAGAGCACTGCACAACTGTGCCAGCAGCTCTGCCAAACGGGTCACCTGTCCCCACAGGGCCATGTCTGGGCTGTCATTGCTCAAATAAACGGCTGTGGACTTTTCCAAGCAGCTCCCTGACAAACCATGCTGGAAAGGGTTTGTCACAAGGTCGTTGTCTTTGTGCAGACCCAGGCAGGTGGCAGCTGGGTGACACCCTCTGGCACTGCAACAGGACACCATGCTTTGAGGGTGGCATGTGGCCCTAGGAACCTGGGTTTCCCTTAGAATGGGCATGTCCTACAAGAGTGTTGTAAGAGCAGAAAAATAACCTAGTGGTTCTTCAGTGATACCAGGATTCCCAGCAGCTTGTACTGATAGGTGTGTGTGTGTATAAAAGTACTGTGATTATAAATATACACACAAAATATGTTTATATCTATAAATCCAATTAAGTCTAATCCATAAATACAATTTTTTAGATACATACAAAATATATAATCTTATTCTATTAATTTTTATCAACAATCTGTATAGGGGATGATTGCCCTGCACAAATTACTGAGTGAAGGGAAGGAAACAAGGGGAAATGGATTTATTGTGACATCCCAGTAGGTTTGATTTTATGAAAAGTGTCAGTGTAGCTCTCAGAGATGCTATTAACATTTTTGCACAGCTCTGTCCTGGCTGCTCTTTTGCTCCAGAGATACTTCAAAACATAAGCAGGAATGTGATGGGGACCAGTAGCTTCACTTCCACTCATGATGGGAGCAGGCACTTGAACACTGATCTCTGTGTAGGGGCAAAGGTGGATGCCAGAACCCTCGGGAGGAAGGGAAGATATAAATTAAAACATGCATGGAACCCCCATGCTCAACCTACCATTAATCACAGGTGTGAAAACTGCCATGCCTTCAAAATTTGGGTCAGTTACAGTCTTGTCCAGGATGAGCCCACCAATACTGTTAAGAAAAGGACAGGAAATGAGGTTGGACCAATCTTTCCCCAGGGCAATTCCTACACTGTGCAAATAGCACACTGACATGGGTTACTGCACCTTCTCCATTGGCAGGGCTGGACTGTTCACTGTGTTCTCCTTTTACAGCTCAGTTTCCACCAAGAGAAAGCATTGCAGATTTTTTTATTGGCATAATGAGTTCAGGAGGACCTCCTTGCCCACCCCCAAGCAAAACTGGTAGTAGTCAGGAAAGCATTATCATCCTCCCACAAAGTTTTGTTACACTTCTATACTGGCCTTAGCAAGCTTTATAAATTCTCTTCCAGATCTCAGCTGAAAGATGCAGCACAGGAAGAATGAACTACCTGGCTCTACATCTACCAGGATTTTCTCTTTACGTCTGGATAAGAATGAGGTGGAATCCTGACAATTTGTGACGATCAAAGCCTGACAATTTGTGATGATCATCATCTGTGCTTTCAGTTTCCTGGCTTTCACCCATGTGGTGCCTGGATGTGCCAGTGACACTTAGAACGATTTGCATTTTCCAGTCCTTTGGGGGGTCCTTATCTGCTGTTTTGTTGGAGAGTCACCAATGGCTGAGAAGCTCTGGGCAAATACCCTTCAGCTGTCCCTCCCAGTGTCACCTTTGATGGCCCTGTGAGCCCAGGGTGTCTCTGCAGTGAGCACACAGGGCTGGGCTGGGAGCAGTGCCTCCTTTACCTGCTGATGCTCATGGCTACAATCACTGGCTGCCACCCAGACTTCAGGACTTCGGCCAGGGAAGGACTTTGCTTGGCAATAGCAAC
Organism: Acridotheres tristis; assembly: GCA_037013685.1. NCBI lineage: Eukaryota > Metazoa > Chordata > Aves > Passeriformes > Sturnidae > Acridotheres > Acridotheres tristis. Next base: position 10,294,436 of record CM072899.1, on the reverse strand, counting down.
CCAGAGAGGGATCATGACAATGAATACAGCACAGATCAGAGGAGAAAGGTACTTCACATCTGGCAAGGAAAAGAGATCTTGAATTAAATGCCCATAGCTTCACTGGTTGCCAAGATTGTATCGCACAAAGATTGCAAGAAATGCAGCAGGACTCCTGCTCCAACCGAGTTATGTTAGAGGAAAAATCACATGAAGCATGATAGTCCCCACAAAACCACCTCATTCCACCACAGAAATCCATAATTAATCCCTGAAATTTACTGCTAGAGAATGCTGTTTGAAAATCAGCAGGATTCAAAGCAAATTATATTTGAAGACGAACAGTTCTCCAATTCCATCTCCAACTAAGACAAAAAGTTACAAAATTTCTGGCTTCAGGGTACAAATCAAACAGCAGGGCAAGGAGGAAACTCCTGTATGGAAGCTGTATCTCACTTAGGGCAGACATCCCATACCTTCACTTAAAACAAGAGGTAAGAGGTATTTTAGGAGGCAAGCTAGCAGAACTGCTGAGCAGCTGGTCTTCTCTATAGGAACAAATGTTCTCTGGCACATATAAGCCAGTTAAGATCTGAGGTTTCTTTTGTGCTAGCTTGCATGTGCTTCTATTAGGTGCTTTTTCCATTCAGCAGAGGCATAGCCTTGGAGTGATCTTTAGAAGCAAAGAAATTAAAAAATAAGTAGATGTGCAGCACTAAAAGAAAATAAACATGACTCAGAAGCATGAGAAACACCTCCGAGCAATGGGGCTGAAGCCAACCCTTTTGATACAAAAATGCTTCTTCAACAAAGCTCTCCATCTGGTCTCTGAGCTGGGGCCAAAGGCAGTGGGATGTAATGCCAAGTTTGCAGGTAATCTGGGAGATGAAGCTGCTCAAAGTGTGCATTTTTAAAAACACCATTGCCAGGGCCTTGGGCTACCTGGATGCAACAGCACTGACGTGATGGCATCTTCTGTGAATGAAAGGCTCTTACACAAAGAGGTGCAGCTCTTCATGAGTGGCTTCGGTGGGCACTGAAATGCAGCTCCTTCTGGGGAATTAAGAGTTTTGTCAGTGCACTTTCCCCCCCTGGAGTCATCCAGGACAGGTGGGTTGTATGACAGATTTAGCTGCTGTACCAGGAATCTTACCCACACCACATGTTGTTTTGAGCAATTAATTCCTTCTTAAATAATGCAGACACAGCACACAGGAGTTGATCAAACCTTATCAGAGCCCACAGAAAGACTCCTGGTAAGATGAATGGTCTTCAGGCTCCACATTCCAGTTCTGCCACATTCTCTCACAGGCAGCCCATAAGCAAACTGAAACCCTTTGGCACAGTTTGTATCTCCTTTATGCAGGACTGAGAAGGACCAAAGGCAATTAAAAAAAAAAAAATTGAGCATCTTCTCTGGAGAGAGGATTTTCTGCAGAAGGAGAAGGTGCTGCATCAGGTGGCACACAGCACTTCAAACTGTACAGACTCATCAGTATTTTTGAAGGATACATATAAATTTTGGTAGGACCCAGAAGTTTTTAGAGTGTGACCTGTACCTTATTGCACACCGGGCAGGGAAATGGATTTGTTCAAGCACCATCAGCAGTGCCATCCTCCTACCTGCTTCACTTCATGCTTCCAATGACTTGGTGTCTGTGTGCTGACTATTTTCCATCTCAAGAGGCTCTTTAAACTACTCTGGCAACCCCAGAAATGCTCTCTGGTCACAGCCATAGAGGTTATCATGTTGTTCTGCCCTGTGCTCCCTGAGAGATATTATCTGAGGCATAGCAACTGAAAGACAGATTAGCTTTACAGAGGCAGGTGTGATGGCATCATGGAAAAATCCTATTAAAGAAAAGCATCTCTGAAGCTCAAGGAGGACTGGATGGAAGCGATTCATGGGCCTCTCCCTGCAGTGTGTGCTCCTTCACTCCCTCACTTGTGCTTGCACATGCAATCAGTTATGCAAACTGAGAACAGCTGCCTCGCTGCTTCTGCTCAGTCTGAAACAACAGTTTGGGTTTCAAATGGCATTGAGTTTGCTGGATCCTTTTATTTTCCCGTTTCTGTTCTAGCTTAGGCTCACAGTAAGCAGCCTAACACTTTAAAAGCAACAGATATATATCACCAATGTTTTGAGCTTCTGAGGGTCATCAGGTGCCCAAGCCTTTGGCAACCAGCAGCACAGCTAACCCCAGATCACAACACCTACTCAGAGTCCTGCAGGCACAAAACACTGCAGACTACTTCCCTCCAACTGAATATCTTGTTCACTCATGACTCTTCATGTGAGAGGATACAAGGGTATTTCACTACTGCCAAAACCCTGAAATTGCCTTGTGAAGAAGGACCTGCTATTACCCCTGCACAGGAAGTGGCTTTGCTTGGCTAGTGACAGATTGAGGAACGAAGTCAGTGTCACATATGTCAGCCTTCTGTTCCAAAGCTGCACAATGCATGTTGGTCATTTCTTTGACAAATCCCAGTTGTGTTTATTAGGCTCTGCCTTCCAGTTTGTTACTAAAAGAGAGTCTGGAAAAAGCTTCTTTGGTCATTTTTCTATCCCAGTGGCATGACAGTCTCCATTGTGAAACATGCCAGAAATGCTGAGGCAGCCTGCAATAATTTCACAAGGATCTGTGAGCTCCCTTGCTGAGCTGCAACTCCCTGCTGAACACTGTACCTATGTATTTGAAGAGTGTGCTGCTGATTCCTGCGAGGAGGGAAAGGGTTATCAAATCTCCAAGGCTCGCTGCTATGGGTGTGGCGACATTGTCTGGATTGATCCCAACTTTCCTTGCTCCAATGATCACACCAATCATCACCAGACCTAGAGAAGACACAGAGCAAGCATCAGAGAAAGCATTCTGCTGTGTTGTACCCCAGAGCTGCTGTTCTGGCTCCCAGAGGGAGATGGGGGTCTAAGAGAAGCAAGAATCACATTATCCACAACAGCACCATGCAGCTGGAGATTGGACACCCCCAGGAATTTGTCCTCTTGTTTTCACCAACCTGAAGTGCATGACTCTGTCCTTATAAACTGCACCAAGGGCCCAGAGGCACACAAGCAAATTCCAGGGATCAAAGGAGATACCAGCAGGCATCCTAAATGTAGAAGCTCCCCTCCTGAGCAACTTAATCTTTGCTGCCTTGAAGCAGGACCAGGCATGAAGCACACTCATAGATAAGCACACAGCAGGCATGCAGCAGCCTCTTGGTGCCATCCCCTCCTCTGGATTCCACAGCACAAAGATATTTTCCATATTAGACTGAAATTTCTCAAAGTTTGAATCACCAAGGAGCAATGAGCTTCCTTACAGTAGCCTGCATTAGCCCTTCAGCCCAGCCACCAGGCAGAGCCCTCATGTCCCAGAGTCTTTGAGGCTGCTTTAATTTGCACTGGGTGGATATTGATGCCATGAGCAGCTCCAGAGTCATGGGTTATAGTGGTGGCCCTCATCTCTTCCCTTGTCCTCTGAGGTACAACTGGAATATTGAGCTGCTTTTCAACATTGCTGGGGAGAAGGGAAGTTCTGCTTGCCCAAGTAAGTTTAGGAGCATAAATCCCAAACCCTGATGAACATGTGGGGATCCCTCAGCTATCAGCTCTCTCTTAGGCCTGGAAGAAGCACCTGGAATAAGCCCTGCCTGGCCAGGCTCCACTTGAGACAAGCCTTGAGACAAGACACAAGATATCCCTTCAAAGTCCTTCCATGGCTGCACCAAAGGAAGCCTGAGAAATGGTGATTCCCTCCAGCTCACAACCCTCTGTGCCTGTCTACACAGCCCCTCCAAAGCTGAGCATGCACAAGAGCATCAGCTCTACCCCAAGAAATGCCACATGTGCATCTTCCCTGATACAACATCCCTTACACAAAAACACACCCTCACACAAGATGACATTTCCACAGCAGCCCTCCCAGACCCCCATGCTCCCCTCCCCACAGCACAGTTCACGCTGCTTCCCTCCCTGGCCATAAAAACAGCAGCTTCCCATCGTGCACACCCACACACAGGCTGCCTGTCACTGTGTCCAGGGAAAAAAACTAATGTCAGCAGCAAACCTGAGACAGTGCAGCAGCAAAGCCCCTCTGTGCCACACCAAGCAGGGAGATTGTAGGGAAGAGTAATGAAAGCTGAGCTGCTGGTTTTTAACAACTGCCTCATCCCACGTTTTTCATCAAAGGCATCTACAATCACCCTTCGACTCCTGCTTCGGGATATGCACTTGTTCTAACTTGTCCCTTTCATTTAGGAAACTCGCAGTATCCTTTGTGCCAGCTGCCTCTATTCAAGGTATCATGCTGCCCTCGTATGGCAGACCTGCAAACTGGAGATCTTCAGGCCACTCAGAACAGCTCCTGCTGTCCAGCCCATCTTCCAGTTCCCCTGGAAGAGGAAGAGCCAGGGCAGAGGATTGCCTGGTGCCCAGCTCACAGCAGGCAAACTACAGGGCTGGCCACAACCCTGCTCAGGGTGTGGGGTGACCCAAGTTCATCTGGAGGATGGTCTGGATTTGTGTGCTAACAGACCCTGCATTCCCTGGGTGACATTATTTCACCCTCTCCTGGCAAAGGGCCAGTGTGATGGCTCATGTGACACCCCAGACACGCGGAGAGGGGGGTGTTTGGACACCATGCACAGCACGGGGCATTTTTCATGTGTCAGGTGATTGCTGCCTGTGGATGCTGAGGGCCAGTGAACACGATCTGTTGATCATGGGGAAGAGAAGCAAAGGCAGGATGAAGAGAGAATGAAAGCAGCACACACAGCTCCCTGCATCCCTTCTCCCTCTGCCAGAGCAGATGCCAGCTGGGCCTCCCTGGTGGAAGGGACAGTCCATTCCCCACCTGAGTGTTTGATCTGAGGAACCAGAACCACTCACCAAGGGAAAGTGCAGCTATGAAGGCCGTGGTCACACTGCTGGCACACAGCACAGCAGCCTGGCTCAGCTCCACAGAGCCCTTGGAGATGGCTCCCAGGATCACAGCAGCCACAGCAGCCAGAAGTCCCACCACAGTGGCCTGGACCTGGGGACCAAAGGACAGCTGGTGAGCACTCCCCCACATCTGGCTCCACATGGCTGCAGCACTGCCACACAGCCTGGAGGGCAAAGCCTGGCACGGATGCTGATTGTTTGAGTATTTAAACAGCATCCCTGCAAGGCTCCACTAGATCAAAAAAGAAATCCTGACAGTTTGGAGAAAAATTCTGGGGGCCTGCACAGGGCAGATAACACTTCAGCAAAGGACACTGAGTCCACTGGCAAAGGAATAGCCCTGGTCAGCACAAAAATGGGCTCCCCATCAGCACTGGAAAGCTTGGAGCTGTGGAGGGAGATAAGGGAAGGCACACAGACACATGTTGCCAGCCCTGTGGTCCTGCCATGTGCAAACTCTAGGCTGGTTCCTGGCTTTTAACAGGCAGAAGTAGCTACAAGAGGCAATTTCTCCCATCTCTCCCCTCCTGCCCAAGGCTGATTCCCAAGCACTGTCAGTAAATGATAGGCTTTTTCCAGGGGCTGCTGTGAAACAGGGATTGTGCCATAGCCCCTGCTGCAAAAGGAGTTTTATTAGCTCAGTTTGTCCACAAAGGCAATGAATGTCTAGATGTGTTTTACAGCTAAACTACAAGCTCTGGGGCCACACAGAGCTTTATTGGAGGTCAAATCCTGGCTCTGCTTGGCTGTGTTGAGGATACCTGCCCCAAATCACCAGCTCTGCATTCAGCACTGCTGGTCTGCAGCATAGCAAAAGAAAAGAGACTTTTTCGTCTCCCAGCTGAAGTGACTCACCTGGATAAGGGCTAAGTTGCAGGTGGCCATTTTCCATTGCTTCTGGGCATCATCCATCTGTCCAGTGTTAGCCTAGGAGTCAAGAGAGATACCCTGAAAAGCTGTTTCTGTGGTACAGGTGGCTGCTGAAGGCAGTTTCACCTGGTCCCTGGGGGAAAGGGGCTGTCAGAGAGAGGCAAATGCAGGTCAGCATCTCCCAGCCTTTCCTGCACTTCCTTCTTGACACTTTTCCACCAGCCCAGTGTCCCAGGGGCATCAGAGGTTCACACTGGAGGTGCAGAGGTGTTGCAGGGCACCCAGCTAAAGGTGGAGGAGTGTATCCACCACAGCCACACAGACAAAAAGCCGAACAAATTGAACCATTTTTTGTCCTTTGTTTCCCCTAAATTGCTCTGGTAAGCTACAATTTCTCCTGAGGCATAATAACAAAAGGCCAAAGTAAACAAAATTGCTTAGGGAGATAGAAGAGGTCACATACAGAGTAGCAAAAGCTGCTGCAGGTTCCAAGAAGCCTGCGTGTGCTCCCCCCGAGGTAGGATTGCTGGGAAGCCCCCAAGGATCAAAACCCACAGAAAAGCAATCCAGTACTGAGGCTGACAGCTGTGCAGTCCTGGCTTTGTCTCCTTCATGTGTCACAGGGCCCCAAATATCAGTAAGTGGCCACCCAGGGATTAATTCACCTTCAAAGTGCAGATGGAAATTCTCTGTTCCAGTTACAAAATGAGGGCAAACACATTATTTTAATGCTCACACCCCACTAGTATCTACTTAGCAGAAAAGGGCATCTCTCATACACAGTGTGATTATATAAATGAAGAATCTCCTGATGTCTCCTGCTAATCACCCCCCTCCCAGCACCCCCCAGCAGCTTGTTCCCACTCACAGCAGTGGAGAGCCTGGATGCCAGTGTCATCTCCAGATTGCCCTTCAGGCCAACCAAGGCAGGAACGAGGATGAACACTTCTGTAATTGTCCGAAACACATCCCAGTGCTGCAAGAAAACAAAGGCAATGACCTCAGTTTGTGATGCTGAGCACCCCGGGGCAGCAGGTTCTTGTCTCACCTCCTCCAGCCATCCTGTGCACACAGGGACAGAGGCTGCCCTGATGCATTTTATGTTTTGCATTTTTGGAGTGAAGGAAGGAATTTTCAGCTTGCAGGATTCTTTCTCATCTCATGCACAACAAAGCACTGCCCTGATGGGGAAGGATCTTTCTTTCTAGAGGCAACAGAAGATTTTGGAAACACACAAATTAAAATCTGCCTTTAGCAGCAGCCAAGACCAACGTTAAAAGTAATGGAGATTCACAAGCCAAACGAAATAGAGCATGTTCTCCATCCTTTGCACTGACACTAGATACAGGAACCTCTATTGCTAACCACACTCCTAAGAACAAAAACAAAGATCTGGAAAATTATCTCAAAACAAGAGGTTGTGTCTGTCTTTTCTTTCCAAACAAGTTAAGCATCTAAGACTGGTGGTGGGAGGGAAGGAGATTTTTGCATCTCTTCTCCACAGGCAGTTCCTAAATCTTCCTGTTACAGAGTACATTCTCAGTACAGCTGGAAAAAGGTTTTGAATTAAGACATCTCATAAGCCAAACTGCCAGGCCAATATCTTGACTGTTGTTGCTCCTCTGAAGCTGAACTGTACAAAGCTGTTGAATCAGCTGCAACATCAATCTGAAAACGTAAGAAACTTGTTGACTGGCATGTCTTCTCTAATTTTTGTACCATTCAGTGCCTTGGAATAGAATTCGTTCCTCCTCTGTGGATTCAAGGGTATTGGCAAAGCCCTGCTGTAGCCAGAGAGGTTTAAATGAGGATGAAATCACAGAATGGGGCCACTCAGCATGAAGGAAAAGTAATGAGCCCAAGGTCTAAGAGCAGAATACAAGGAAAAAAGGGTGGCTGCAATGAGTCACATCAAAGGTCCATCTAACACATCCTTAGCTCTGCCAATAATCCAATTCAGGTGTATAAAACAAGAATATACAAAATGACAAATAAATAGGATAATTCTCCTGTGTGTTTTTCAGACTATGACTATCTGCCACAGGGTACTGAGCTGATGGGGATTTTCTGCACACTTAGAAGTGTTGAAAGGTTTCCTCCTTCAGGCCCTCATCCAAACTCCCCCCTCAGACCCATGTGCCATCCTGTGGCAAAGATTTCCAAAGTTTAGCTGCACATCACATGAAGGATCAATTTGTCCATTATTTCCACCATGTTACTGGCCAGTACCCATGGTGGTCCTGAATTCTGGCACTAGAGGACAAAACAAACAGCACATCCCTACCCACCTTTTTCACATCCACTGGGATTGTAGAGACCTGAATATCCATGTGGTTGGACAGACTCAACAAATGGTGACACATTCAGCTGCCAGCCTGTTAGGAATTATATACAGGGTGTAACAGCTCAGTGTTTTTTTCTGGCTGTGCCACGGGAAGCTGCAGGAAGCTGTGGGAAGGTGCTGGTGTCTGTCTGCTGGGAAGACCTCACAGCTTTCTTCTCAGTCAGGATGAATGAAACTGGGGCTGAGCCAGTCCTGAGCATGTGGTACATGCACCTCAGAAGTGCAGATAACAGGCAAAATGTTACTATCAATATAAAAAAGGCACTTTTCCTGGCAGTGATGACCTGGAAACAGGCACATTTCAAAATGTTCAAGGTACCTTACTGTTGCATAAACAACCAACAAGACAAAAATTGTTCCCTTATTTGACACACTACAGTTTTGTTTCAGTTTGTTAACGTGAAACTTAAATAGCTGAGAAAAGCTAGGGGTGGACATCTCTTTTAAACATTCATATCCCCCTCTCTTCTCTCTCTTTAATTAAAAATAAAGATCCAAACACATCCTTGACGCCTTCAAAAGAGGAGAAAAAAATGTAAAAAACCCCAATCATTTAAAGCACAGAGGCATGCAGAAGTTCATACTTAAGACCTTGCATATTCTGCACATAAAAAGACATAAATAAAAAGCAACAGAAAATCTCAACTTAGTATTTTCTCTGCATACCACCTTGGGGAAATATGACTTTGGTACATCTCAGTAAGCTCCAGTACTTGTGACATAATAGATTCTGCAGGTCTCAAGCCATCAGAACAGAAGTTTCAGCATATGAGGTATGATTTTTTGAGACTCTGCCTTCCATATAATTACACCTGAAAGCTCTGAACAATTAATAATCACACAACTGTACTAATAAAAAAAGCTGACTTAATTGCCTCTATTTCAGTCTCGTTAGTGACTCACCAAGAGCCTAAGGACAGATTCATAATGATTTATACCACAACAGCCAGGACTCCATTGTGTTAGTGACTGCAGGAATACAGAATAAACAATGATGCCTGTGCCATCAACTTGCAGGATATCAGCTGGAGGAGTGGCTGAGTGGGGCAGTTTGGAACCATGCAGGCAAGGAACTACCTGAATAAAGACACTTGGACAAAGCCTAGGGAATGTCTCTGTCCTTTGAGACAAAGACTGGCCTAGAAGGAGCAAAAACATTCCATGTGGCATTGCAAACCCACACAGAGCCAGAAAGAGACTCTTTCCCACTTCACATTTTCATAATGGAGTTTCAGCCCTGAAACTCAGCTCTGAAGAAGCTTGGTAAACCCCATGTTCTACCCACAGCAGCTGGATCTGCTATGGGGTCCCTCCAAGGAAGAGAGGTTATCATGGATGCACTGAGCCAGCCCCCACAGCCTCAGTGCAGCCCCCCAGTTCCAAGGCAGCCCCCCCAGTCTCAGTACAGCCCCCCAAGTCTGATTGCAGCCCCCCAGTCTCAGTACAGTCCCCCCAGTGTCAGTACAGCCCCCCCAGTGTCAGTGCAGCCCCCCTAGTGTCAGTGCAGCCCCCCCAGTGTCATTGCAGCCCCCCCAGTCTCACTGCAGCCCCCCCAGTCTCAGTGCAGCCCCCCCAGTGTCAGTGCAGCCCCCCCAGTGTCAGTGCAGCCCCCCCAGTCTCAGTACAGCCCCCCCAGTCTCATTGCAGCCCCCCCAGTCTCAGTGCAGCCCTGCTGGAGCTCCTCACACTGTCCTCACAGACCCAACCACATCCTGTTACTTCCCCAGGACATCCATCTCCCGTGGCAGCAGCTCAGAAGCCTCAGAGGTTTTCCACTGCTCTGAACAAGTCAACAGAAAGATCAAAATATCCTAGAGTACAAAATGGAAGCCAATTCAAAATTATTTTCAAAGCTAATCATCTCATGGGCTTTTGTCAACAAAGGACAGAGATATCTTATATCTGTGATCTTCATTTGGACTGTGCCCCACTTCTGTGGCATGGAAAGGGAAAATGAAAGGGAAGCTTTTCTCCTGAATTCTCTGGTTTAAAATCTGGTCATCCGGCTTCAATATGATTCTTCACTTTTCTCTAAAAAAGTGGCCCAAACACTGGAAGGGCACTGCAAGATCTCCAGCAACACCAGCCAGTCCAGAATCCAGATGGACCAGTGGGCCAAGGATCACTGGAGCAGAGGCAGAAATGTCCAGAAGGAAAAAACTTGTGCCATGCTATCAGCCCCGCAGAGAGACTGCATCACCTGCACACACAGGAAGAGAAAATGGCAAACATCTGCTTCTTTGGGCATCCTTTTCCTGCAACATGGGAGACACAGGTCTGAGCCTTAGAGTCAACTGGGCTAGATATATCTCTTCTGATGATTTTTCATCTAAACAGTAATATGAACAATTCTTGGTTTCATCCCAGAGCAGATCAGAAACTGCTAAAATCCTGAGAAGTTTGATAGGATACAAATGAGCAATTTACACTTTGTTCTCTTTACAGCAGAATGAGCCCTGCAAAAGACAGCATCAGCTGGACTCACAACACAGAACCAAGTTATTTCAAGATATTTGGTATGTAATAAAAAGCAGTATTATCTATGCTCTAGATACCATCCTTAAGCTTGCCCATATATCTCCCTGTCCAAAGCAGACACAGAGTTTCCTAAGAATGTTTTGCAGTCACTACAAATAGGGCAAAACATTCCTTAGCCAGAAGAACCACTAGAAAATGGGCAAATCACAGATTCCTGGACTTGAAAAACCTGTAGTTTCAGTATATGAGCCCTCATGAGTGACAATATGAATCTTATGGTACCTGGCCTCAAGCAAACAAACAGTGTCAGGTTTTAGTTGGACATGACTGAGAGTTTCTAGCTCTCACACTTACAGGAAGTTGAAAATAAACAGCTCAAAGACAAAGAAGCACAGAAGACTATCCCAAACCTTTAAAGGCTAAGATATCTGCATTTTCCCCATCTGCTGGTTTGTTTTTAGCTATGAGCATGGCAGCTCACCTCACTAACATCTCTCAGTGCTCTGGGCTCCCTGCTCTGGGAGCTGAACCCATAGACTGATGGTTTCTATTTCAACACAGTTCACCAAAATATACACTTCCTGTCGTTGTGGTTTACACCTGACCCCATTCCTAGGAGTCAAGTGAGCAAATACACAAACCAGATTGCACATTGATATTTAAAGGACAGGTGCAGTGTACACATACATGGCTTGTGTTTCCCATCAATTTCAATACAGTTACATTTTTGAACACAACTCAGTTCTTAGCAAGTACATTGATTTCTTCTAGACAATGACCTATTCACTCCAAGGTACAGAGTGGGTATGTGCTATGTCATTCTCCTTCTTTGAGACAAATGCTAACTATTAACATAACATCTTGGGTAGTTTGAGAACTTCTGTAATGCTGCAGGACAGGTCTGTGCCTAAGCACGGCACAAGGTGGAGATGACAAACACAGCACAGCAACAGCCTGTGCCACTCCAGTTAACCCTTCTTTGATATTCCTTGTGTTCCCTTTAGTTCCCTTCTCTGCCTTCTTTGTTTCTTCCAGTGCAAGAAAAAAACAAGCAAGGTATTGTCTTTCCAAACATTCAAGTATCCATATTTAGCTCCTCCTGTGGTATTAGTGCCAGAGAATCCAATGTACCCCAGTGAGCTCAGAGTGCAGGATATATCCTTGGGAAACTCTGCCAGCCTTTTGATTTGTAAATCCATGGGCATGAGATGCCCAAACTAGATCAAATTTTGCATTACTAATTGTGCCAGTGGTACAAAGGAAAGACAGATGGGATAGATCCTGGTTGTGGTCATAATGGTGTAAAGGCAGCAGCACTCCCTGGCAGTGGAAGTTATTCTAAATGTATATCCATCTCAGAAACTGCCCAAGAAGAATTCAATTTGTAGGCAATGCCTCAAAATACCATCATTTTATGGTGGCATGCCTCTCATCACAGTATCTAAGTGCTTTCTAGAACCAAGATTACATTAGGTTGTTTGCAAAGAAAGCATGAACTTGCCTCTGAGTAAAGCAGGTATTAATAACAGCCCTGACCTATATCTCCTTATCAGTAATTTTTGAAGGAAAGAAATGATATCATGCAACAGGGGAATATGCTGCAGCCTGATCCAGTTGCTTCACAGGAGTCTTTACCAAAGTGTTTAGCTCGATAGAGAAAAGGGAGCACCCAGCTGAACATTAGGCAGCCATCTGAAAACCAGTACCCCAGATTAGAAGGAACCCAGCTACTGATCTAAAGGAGAAGGACAGTATCCCTCCAGCACAGAAAAAGCCTACAGCCATACTGCTGGCTGGTTGCTGGGACCACACTCATTCAAAACAAACAAGCACAAACACTCAAGGTCAGAGCCTTAGCCCACCCTCTCACTACAAGTTGCCTAATCACAGGTACCTACTTGAACAACATCCATCAAGAGGCCAGCAGCCACCATTCCCAAGCCAGCCAGAAGGAATGGCACAAAAATCTGGGAGGCAATGGAGAATGAAGTCTCTGGGAGAAATCCACTGGCTGACCTGGTCAACTTGCAGGTGAAACCTCTCAGCTTCTTGCCGTGGAAGCACAGTTGCAGCTGTAACTGGGTGACCACCATGGTCACACACTGTTACCCCATGCTCAGCAGGAAAATGGAGGCAGATCACATCACACAGATCCTCCTTGTAGCTCTCTCCAAAGTCAGAAGGAATGTTTTTCCTCAAACTACGGCAACGATGCCAAATTCCTTTAGTTTCTTCTCCTCCTAGGAGCACGTCCAGACGATTGCAGCAAGGGTATCCTCCAAAATTGGTTCAGCTGGGTTGAGCCCAGGTGGCAGCAAACTCGATGGACACAATTTCTCTGATTTATATCCAGGGGGGGATTAAAAAAGAGAAGAGAAGATTGTAGAGATGCCTGTGGACGAATAAAAACGAGCCCACACCCCATTCAGCTCCCACCACTTCGGTAAAAACCAGTAAGACCTGCTCAGGCTGCAGCACTGAAAGAGTGACAGGTCATACAAGAATCCCTCAGCGTGCTCAAACACACTGGTGTCCTTTCTCCTCGGGTTACACTTCTTGTCAGAGCGCGGCGCGCGTTTGGAGCGATGGTTTAATGTGTAAGCCTGCTGCAAGCCAGCCCAGCTCCCTCGCTCCCACCACAAGCACTGCTGAACTTTCCTCGCCGTCCCGAGGCCGAGGAGGAGGGGAGCTACCAACCACGATCCATTCTGCACTTGTCCAAGGCGAAGAAAGGTCAAGGAAAGCTGGAGCCCACGTTTGTCTCAGCTGACGGCATTGCGCAGCTCGCTCGGCGGGCAGGTGACACCGCGGAGCCGGCTGGTGACACCAGATCTGCCCTGCTAGACCCCGGCCCCTCGTGTCCGCTCCATGGCTCGGCGGCAGAACAACCGGGCTGTGCCAGCTGTACCTCTGAATGACTGGCTCTCAGGGGGAAAAAAAAAGGTTCACAGAACCAGCCAATAAGCTTCAAAAGCGAACACCCTTATCTGCTGTCATCACTTCAACTTTCTGCTAGTTTGCAAAGGCCAAGATAAGAGTCCTAGCCGGAGCTTATTTAAGGTAGCTCCATAATCTCTCTGCACGACAGGCAAGGGAGAGAAAGGGCACGCTGTGAGCTGGTCACCCTTCCTGTTCTGAAGTGGAACACACTGCTCCTGCACGCTCCTGGGAAGGAACTGGCTTTGAGAGAGGGGGTCTCACCCCAGAGGCTTCATGGTTAAGCAGCTTATACACGGTCAAAAATCAGAGATGTACCACGGCTGCATGTGGCCAAAAAGTTTGTATCCTGCTGCATAAAGGCTTCAGCTCAAAGTCAAGCATGTAGGGAAAAGAGTCATGGCATTATGCTCGGGCTGCTTTCTAGTACTTTGGGCAAAGTAATGGAATCAGAGGGTCAAAAAGCTTTAAAAACCATCTTTTAGGATGGATCAACCCCTTCCCTCACTTTCTCTGCAGAGACAAAAAGGCTAATGGCTTGTGGACTCTGTCCTTGTGACAGGGTCCCCAACACTGTGGGGGAGTTGGAGAGAACATGACATTCTGGAAGCTAAATTGGGAGCTGAGGAAGCTCTCGGCCATTTAGACAGTGTTTCTTTGGTCTGAATTCACACACACTGAGGTGACAGAGCAGATCTCCCTGGAAGCAAGGCAGAGTGGAAAACAAATGCAAGCTACAGAGGCTCTGTCCTTCACTGCTTTCTAGGCTGTTATTTTGGTACAGCCCCTAAAACCTTCTCCACTCCCAGCTGCCTTGGTGTGTACATGTGTCTCCACCACCTAATAATGGTCCAGTTAGCTGAAAGCTAACAGGAGAATACATTTCAGCTAATTTCACTGGAGAAAAAGGTCCCACAATATCTGGAAGAGTCAGGTTAATAAAAATCCTGTAATAACCACACATGACCCAACTTCTTTATACCAGCTGGGAAGAGAGAAATGACAGTGTGAAAGCCTAGTTCTGGTTAGTCATTCACAGAGGCCTCAAGGAAATAAAAGACAATTTCTGGACAAAATTTCTGGACAAAAACATAGGTTTTCAAGTTCTAATAATGTGCCTACCTTGTCCCATATGCTGCTGTATCAGCCAAATGGATTGATGACAGGCAGAAACAGTAATGTAAAGGAAATATCAATGAGCCTAACTGACTCAAATGACATTAAAAAAACACAGTAGCAACACATCCTGTACTAAAGCGTCAGCCTGACAGGGTTTATGAGTTTATCACGCTCCATCTCTCTCCTTCTAAGCAAGCACCATAAAAAGCCCTCAACCGATAAATCAGTATGCAGAGAGGTAATTGGTTCAGATGACCCATGTGTGTACACTGGATCATTTTGTTATACATTTAAGGAGCCTCTGATATAGAGCCACACCATATTTATCAGCAGAGAGATGCATCACATTTTCCTGGCAAAGAAATATACCTTATTTGTCCAGAAAACATACATCAGGTTTGAGAAGAAAGATAACATTGCTCAACAGTGGGAAAAAGATTGTAACTAGCTAGTGAAAAAAAAACAACAAAAAAACCCAATAGCTCATGGCTGTACCACTCAAGATGGCAAAACGTGGCGAGGTGCACTGCTGCCCTTCTCTGCACACAGATACACCATATCCTGATGTTTCCAACTAGTCAACAAGTAGCACTGTCCTGGAGGAGTCAAAGCAGAAACAGCCTCTTTGGTGAGTCCTGACCCTGATCTAGATCCTCCATCCACTGGCACAGTACAAAAAACACAACAGAAAGATGGCAAGTGTCTGAGAGCACAGTTTCATACCTACCTTGTCATCCCTGCAAAGAAGAGACAGAAGTGCCCATGAATGCTCCCCACCCAGGCAGCACTATTCCAGCACCATGGGCTCACAGGACAACAATGCTTTTCAGGGACTGCACCTCCCAGTTGCTCGAGCACTACCACTCCTGACTCTGGGAGCTCTCTTTTACCTCAAGCAGTGCATTTTTGTTTCTAACCTTGCTCTTCTCCTCACCACTTTAGGAAAGGGCAAAGAAGAGAACTTTTGTGGAGAGATGGAAAGCAGGCAGATGGAGAGTGCCTGGGGCCCAGGGGCTCTCAGGGATCCACTGCTGTCCCACAGAAACAACAGCAGCAGCCAGGCAAAGGCCAGGACTGGCTCAGGAAGGAAGGGCAGCAGCAAGTCCTTGATGAGATGTGCTCAAGCAGTCCATGGTCATTAGCCACTGTGCTAACAGACAAAAGCCGTTTCCTACGAGATATTGCATGTGTTGCACGGGTTGATTTCCCATATTTCAAACACTAATATGATGGTTTTTAGTGGATTCTTGCAAAAACAGAAAACAGACTTTTGCATTTTCAGAGGAAAATGAGGTTTGTCTCACATTCTGTTCGTATTAGTGGCTCAGTTCCTCCTAGGAAAAAAAATCTCACAGGAAAGAAACATTGAAGGAAAAGTCCTCCTCCAACATTATAAAGCTGTCTGCAATCCATTTCACACTTTAATAACTCACAGTAGGAAGAAACATACATTTAATATCAGAGATCCATAGGAACAGCCAGCTTTAAAAAGCCTAAAAAATAAAACCAGAAGTGTCTGCTCAGTGTTCAAGACTCTTGGAAATAATATCTAAGGAAACAAAAAGTAGTTTGACATTGGGGTCTGGATTTGCCTGGTGTTCTGTGACCTGACTAGATATTCTGCTGGGTATTATGCTAAGGTCAGTTAAGGATACTGTGTCACTCCTAAGTCTTTATAGCTCTTCTAGCTCAGGGAGATCAGCCCTGGGTTAATGACAAAGGAACACAGACAGCTCCACATTTGTGAAAGTTGTCTATGTAAGCACAGTAGTTTCTATGTCACTGTATCAGATAGGCCAGCGTTGTTTGACCTCACAGCTAGTTAGTCAAATAACAAGGTTAACCAAAAAGGCACCATGTTAGAGTAACCCAGAGTGCAAAGGCATGGCAATTTATAATCTGGAAATCACCTGCAGCTTTAAACTGTCTAAAATTAGATGCTGATCATTGCCTTAAAGGTCTGTATTGCTGCACCATAGGAGAAAAGGTCTCATCCTGACCACCACAAAGTCAGAAATGGGACTTAAAGAATTCAAGTCATCTTCTGTGAGAGCTTAGGAAAGGATGTGGTGCAGAGCAGGGCTGAGCTGTTGTATGAAGTGTTAACAGTGCTGGGCTGGCTGGCACCTTGTGCAAGGAAGCAGTGGGTGCAGGACTGTCCAGAGATACACCTGTGACTGATGTCACCAGTGTATCTGCTGCAGGAAAGCACTGTGCCACCCCAGCCAGGGGGCTGCACTCACCCACCCTCTTCCCAGGACCCAGGGGAGATCTCTGCACAGGACTGCACATTCCTAATCATCCTTCATGTACTCTTTAGTACTGTGTTCTCTTTTTTATCCAGAGGAGGAAAGGTGCCAGAAAAGTACCACACGTTTCTTGGGAGCTGCACAGTACATAACAGCTGACTTTGAGGGACATGCTAGCATAGGAAACTGCTGCAAATCCTCCCTTACTATGCCATTCCCAGAGCAAATCCCCTGCCTGTGAAGAACAGTCCCCCACTTATCCCACATCAGATATGTCAGATGAGTTTCTTTCTCTTACCTGAACATAATCCAAAATCATGCCTGCCAAGACCATGCCAAGCCCAGCTAGGAGGTATGGCAGGAGCACTTGCAGGCAAATTGAGATTGCTGACTCTTCCTGTGACTTTGCCATGGCTGCTTTCTCCTCAGCCAACAGCTTCTGCCGTGCATGCAGAGAGACATCCTCTGCTTCCTGGCTGCCAAGTCGGCTCTCTCTGTGTTTGCCCTTGCTCTTTCCTTTGTGCCTGGATCGCTCTCCATTCCTAGACCTGCCCTCTTTTCTCCTCTGCCGAACCTCCTCACCTTTCATGGTGGCTTTCTTGAATCACAGTTTTTCTGAAAAACAAAGTCAGAAACAATGAGATAACAAAAAAAAAGAAGTATGAGGTAGGTAAGAGACAGGAAATTCTTTGGCATTGTGTGCACTCCAAACCCAAGATAATCTGCTGGCCCAAATACTAGTACTTAGTTTATCTTCAACTTTGTATAGTGTCAAACCAACCTCCCTTTCTGTAGTTGCATCTCTTTCTAGGCCTGTGTTCATGCTGCAGTGCTTGCTGTGCATCCTGGCTCTTCCCCTGAGAACACCTAGAAAAATGCAGAAGGTGCTGCACATGGCCTGAACCCTTGACCCACCAGCTCTCACACTGGGAGTAAAAGAACTTATGAGCCCAGCAGAATCCAACCCTTTTCAGGACCTGACCCCTAGCCAAGAAATGGGAGCAGAGTTTGATTTCCTTATATCCTAGCATCCCACAATCCAGCAAAGGACTAGCATCCAGGTGTGTACTGTGCTTACTACCTAGCACAGCTCTCCACCACTCCTCAATAACAAGTCAATTATTTGATCTTCGTGCTAATCTGGATACTTTTCCTTCTTTTTGTGCCTTAGTTGACACGCATGCACTACATGACTCATCTATCTACAGGGAAGTTGCCATGACCCCAGAGCATCTCACAAGAAAAAATAAACATGCAAAATTCTAACCAGTAGCCCTTTTGCTGCCATCAGATCTCATTTCTTGATGGAACCTCATACTGCCTTGTCCCACTGCTGCCCCAAGTCTTTCACCCATCACCTCCTGCCGGCCCTCATCTGGATTAACCTCTGCCAGATGTTCTCTGATGCTCTCATTTCCAGGATGGACCCCTAACACCCCGAGGCCTTGCACTATCCCAGGTAGGACCAGCCCTCTTCTTGCCCCAACATCTGGATAGCGGAGGAAACAGCTGGGAGGCCCCAGCCACGGCTGGGGATGGGAGGGAGGAAGGATGGGCGAGACAAAGTCCCGCTGTGCGGGAGGAGGAACCGCGGCCCCGTCCCCGCTTACCGGCTCCGTGCGCTGCCCGTGCCGGGGCCGTCCCCGCGGGCCCGGCCCGATGCGAGCCCGGCCCGATGCGAGCCCGGCGAGCTCCCGCCACATCTGGGCGCGGCGGGGCCCCCGCCCTGCGCGGGTTCGAGCCCGGCCCCCGCCCGCGGAGGCGGAGGCGCTGCCGTGAGTGGCAGCGGCCGCTCCTGCCCCGGCACCGAGCCCGCACCGCCCCGCCACGCCGGCACAGCCCCAGCCCCTCCCGGAGCCCCCCGGCCACTGCGGGGACACTGCCAGCGAGGACGGGGCCCGCTCGGGGCACCGCTGTCCCCCCCCGCTGTCCCCCCGTCCGGACAGGGTGGCAGGGAAAGGGTGACAGCTTCCAGCGTGGGCAGCGTGAACAGGAGCCTGCAATTAAGAGCTGCGGAAAGACGTTTCCTCTGTTTGGGTTCGTCGGGGTATTTTTTTTTTTTTTTTTTTTTTGGGTTGGTCGGCGAGGTTTTTTTCCTCCTCGTTTTGGCATTTCCAAGAGCTCGTGTTGCAAGCTTCCTGTGCAAAAGCCTGCCTCCACCGCCGGCAGAGCAAAACTCCTGCTGATTTGATTTTTCTCCCCCTCCCGTTCTGAATCAGCGTGTTAGATATGTGATTACAGCATCCATCACATTTAAGCACATAAATCTCATTAGCACTGGAGTAACAGTACCCATGCAAGTCTCCTGAATCATGCAGCTCAAATTTCCAGAACAATTGAGGATATTAAATCATACCTCAGTACCAGAGCAAACTTATATCCTGCTGAAGTCTCTCAGATGTCATGCTACACTAAAGGGCTCTTACAGATAAAATGGTGCCTCTGGCTCAAAGCAGGGCACACCAAAACGAGTTGAAGGTTTTTGTAAGTGGCAGTAACGAAACCCTGCAGCTGCTGCGTGTCGAGGGTGCACGGTGACTGCTGAACGTCACTCTGTAAGGGCAAGGCTTTAAATTTCAGCTCACTTGGTGTAATTTTACGTCTTTACTTTGCAACTGATGCTTCCCTGAGAGTGGTCAGAAGACAGCGTCTTGGTGCGAGAAATAAGAGGGGAAGGTTTTAAAATGTAACAATGTTGCCAAGACAGTTTTAGACCGCTTAAGTGTATTCTCCTATCATTTTACCACTGAGCTTCAAAGAAAAATATCTACAGAGGAAGCACATAGTCTCCCGGGGACTCGACAAGGGCATTTCGGTAATGCTTCCAGCTCAGGAAGGAACTGTTCTGCACGGGATCTCACACCTGGGTCTGAGCAGCAGCCACCACAGGAGCTCCCCGCTGCCTGCCAGAGCTCTCTCCGGGTGCAGAAGACCTGTCCGGCTCATGTGCCATGAGCTGGTGTAGCAGGCTCAGTCCTGGAGCATCCCCAGTGGGTTATATTTGAGTAGGCTGCCTTTCAGCAGCAGCACAAAGCTGCACTTTCTCAGAAGTGCAGCAACACTGTTTGGATAGATCCTGCCTTTGACGTAAGGGAGCAGTGGCTGGACCTTGACTGCAAACAGAGCTTCAGATATGATAGCCCAGCTGCTCCTTGCAGCCTGGGAAGCGCCTGTTGGCACAAAGCTGGGCAACCTCACGCTAAAATGTTTTATCTCCAGTCTGAGTTACAATTCGCGTGTGCTGCTTTCCTCTGCTCTCCCACAGATGTGCAGGTAGCACCAGCAGTCACAAGGCGAGGACTCAATACACTCATTTCTGTTTCTCCCCACAGTCTTCTGCTTTTGAAGACTGTTTCCTTCAGCAGAGAAAAAAAGAATAAGATTGGTACTCACTTTGTCACCTCCATGTTGCTTCACAACTGGACTTTCTTTCCAGCAATTATTCCCTCAGCCAAGAAGAGTGGAATTTTACAGCTTTCTTCAGTATTCTGTCTGAAGATGTGTTTTTTTTTTTTCTTCCCAGTTTTCTCCTATAAAACGGCATTTCTTGAGTGAATACGGACTAGGAGACATTTCTCAAATATAAATCTTGATTTATGACTGCAGTTAGCCCTGGTCACAGACTTAGTTGGACTGCTGGGCCACACAAGCTCCCATGTCACCACTGGGGCTGTGTTCAGGCTGCTGCATGGCTCACCGGGCTGCATTCCCATCACAGGACATGGAGATCCACCCGCTGCAGCTCAGGGATACATAAAGGAATATTCATTCTCTAGCCTTTCTCCTCTGTGAGACACTGTTAACTAGCATGGCTTAAAATAATTATTTGGAGATATGTGCATAGAAAGAAACAGGCAGTGCTTTTTACATTATAAATCTGAGGGTTTAGAGGCAGAAAACAACAGTAACTTCCTGGAGTTGGTAAAAGGGGAGAAGGAGACATCTCTTTCTCTTTGGTTTTCCTTTATGTAATATTTGAAGGAAAATGAACTTTATTGTCTGCTAGGCCAGGCCAAATTATTTCTAGATAGTTGTGTCAATTTTGTTCTAATCTCCACCTCCTTCTCTTTTTGATACAGAGTTCTGGGAAGTCCAAATATTTTGTGTGCACCAGTGGTATTAAGAAAAATTAAATGTATTGTCTCCTACCTTCTTTTTCTCATAATCTCCCCTTGTTACAGGCACTCACCACTCAGTTGCCATTGCCCTTGGGGCAGTTGTTAAGCCAGGCCACAATCACAGAGTTTCCCCTCAGGTTTCCTGTATGGAAACAACAGCAGAGAAGAGCAAAAGCAGTGTGAAGATCTGGTGTTTGTAGTGGGACACTTCTGTGTTGAGTTGCAGCAGAGAACCCTTTGTCAAACTATTCTTTAGAGGAATAAAACCAGCCTAAATCCTCATGCTTCCCCAGCACTCTGATGAGAGCTATCCGTGCAGGTTCTACCACCTACTAGAGTGGCATTTATGTTGCGTTGTATTGCTTGAGCCTTTCCGCTCTCCGTCTGCCATTAGATGGCAGTAACTGAATGCGAATGTGGCTCTGCAAGTCCTGTTTATCCTGTGGCCTGTGCAGGGATTTCAAGCTTTTTGCTTCTAGGTCAATGGTTCAAATCTGGCCCAGGTCAGGAGGGGCCAGAGATCTTCATAATCCGACAGCTGCTCAGCGTCCTCTGTGAAAGCACTTTGTGCTTTTCTGCTTCTGATCTTGTGGACGAGTGCCCTTCTCATCACTGGCACCAATTGGCACCAGTGCTTGACACGCCAACAAAGAGGTGGAAGATGCTCCAAAGAGACTGAATTCTCCTCCCTGAACTCCATATGATTGGACAAAGGGGAGCACTCATCCCTGTGCACAAGCCTCCCCTCGGTAATGATGCCAGAAGAATGTGCTGGCCCCATTCCTCCTCTAAGCGAGTAACTGCCCAAAATTATCTCATTCCGGACAGCATGGTGACAGTTGGGGTCTTTCAGCAGATAAAATTAATTTTTTATTAATTTGAGATATGATATTCGGATAGAGTAGTGATGGCGCAATGAAATCCTGTCAAACATGTTGTAATACATATGTTATTTACAGCCTCTATAGCTGCGGGGACAAGCTCCATCCAGAACTGCCTTACAAGGTGACCTAATTTGGAAAAAAAACAGATACAGAATTTTCTCACATTAGAGGACACCTCACTGTGACTCCTTCCCTTACAAATTTAAAGCCCTATGAAGGACTGGAGCAACTGATACTCTCCAGAGAAACCCATGAGATAAGAACTGAGCCCAGCAAGCATGTGATTGTGATACAGTTCAAGCCCATGTGTGTATCACTCAGCTTGTTCTATAAAGATTTGAGAAGCATGTCACTACGTAAATCCCTCTGGGCAGCTGGGCTCCCCTCCAGCACACAGATTTCCCTTGCTGCTAATGAATCAGCCTCTTTTGCTAACTTACCTCCAAAGCTCTTTTACTTGGAAACCAAGGGAGCTCAGGGAGCAGGGTTCTCTCCCTGCATAACAATGACCTATTTTAGATACTTCTCCTCACGAGGTCACGGAGAAGGGGCAGCAAAAGAGTGCTTCTATCCAAAAGGCATTTGCTGGAATCAGTCCTGAACAATGCCAGCCATTTCCATTTTGAGACCTGACATTTCATGGTGCCATTGCCATCACACAACAGAAAATGCTGGTGTGAGCCAGGGATGGGATCCAGCTGCCTCATTCCAAGCACATGCACCCAGGCCCACTGCACACGTGGGTATTATTCTCCAAACAGCCCACTTCTCATGGAAACTGGTAACCCAGAATGGAAATGCAGCATGGCAGATGAGGACAAGGGCATGCTTTACACATCTGGGCATGTTTACATCACTGGGCTCTCTCAAGTATCATGAGCAATACAATAAGGAAAACATAGAAATGCATTAGGAAATCTGTCTTTTCTCACCAAGCTCTGAGGTGCTACCCATGCTGAATTAGCAGCACAGCTTACAGGACTGCAGGGAAGAGGCAGCTGGTAGCCCCACAGGAAATGCTTGGAAACAGGAAATCTTTCCTGTGCCGTCCTGCCTCTGAGATGTGGACGACTGTCCAAGCTTGGGAAGAATTCAAGCACTTTGTGATTTTCCCACTGTTAGTGCCCTGAAGCAAAATGGGAGGAACAAACAGATTATAATGTATTCATTTTTTATTTTATTTAACCCAGACCTCACTAATGTGATTACAAGGCTCAGGTCCCTGTCCATGGTCGATATCCTGAAGGCAAGAAAGGACCATTGTCCTGTGTGACTCAAAGCACACAACATGTCTTTAGATTAGCTCCTGGTTGAACTGGATCATACTGTTAGAAATTCTGTTAGAGTGTATTTATGAGGCTAAATTTGACCCATTCAGCTTTCAGCCCGTGAATGCAGTTACATCTTTATGATTATATAAGCTCATTTCCAAGCTGCCCTTTCCCTTCTTGCCATTCTCCTCCAGTCTCTCACATTAGGACAAGGCAGATTAGCTTCCACTCACTCACGTGGGTCTCCCCAAAACTTCCCCCACTTAACTGACTTTCCAAAAAGCAAAACAACAGGGCCCAGTATTGGCCAGTAGTGCTGAATCCAGAGAGAACCAAATTATCTGCACCAAGAGCAGACCTCGTTTGTCAAACCAGTGACCATTTTATCCGTGCTAGACTTTCAAAGACTGGCACACTGGCCCATGGATTTTCAAAACAAAAGTGGTGGTTGTTTGCCTGTGCAGCAGGAGAGTGCCAGTGTGTTACAGTGTCACTTCAGCCCACCAATAATAGATCTCTGCCTGTAACCCGTCAGCCTAACTGGATTAATTTGAAGGGACCCGTTTTTCCTAAATAAATGTTCACTGGTGTTAATTACCCAGTTATTTTCATTCGTGAGTCACCTCTGAGCTCTTCCATTATTTTGACTAATAACGCTGTCACAAAGCAGTGACACACAGCACAGCCTTTTTTCCGTTCTCCTGGAACATACCTGTGCTTTGCTGCCCCTGCAGGGTACATTTCTCACCACCACCGACAGCTCAGGCTACTGAGTAAGAGGGAGAGAGAAAAAATAAATCAGTGTTTTCACAGAATTACAGAATGGTTTGAGTTGGAAGGAATCATTAAGATCGTCTATTTCCAACCCCCTTGCCATGGGCAGAGTTTTTTTCTAGTTACCAATAGGTAGTTACTCAGTCTGCCTCATCTTCCAGCTTTACTCATGGCTACATCAAATATGTTCTGTTCAGTTAATGCTATTTTTAGTATTAAAAAGGGAGTCATCTTCCTGACCCCTGAAAAGTCAGTAAGATATCATGATGAATAATTATTCTTAGTCATCTCAACATGTTTAATTTAGCATAACTGCACCTTTGCTAGGAAACAAGATGGCTGTATTTATGCTAAGCACTACAATTAGTTCCCTGTAGTTCACACCAGAGTATGAGGTAAAAGCTGTACTCACTAATCCTCAGTTTGAAGTGATCACTTCCAGATACCTTGCAGAACCATACAAGAATACTTATACTTGCAGTGCCCTGGTGTAGGACACAGCCTCACAATAGGTTTTTTAGGTGCTTGAGTATGATGGAGGTGGCAGTGGGAAATCTTTCTGCTGGGATGTAGCAGCTCCAAATGTAGGGAACAAGAGCATAATTTCTTCCATTCAGTTCTGCCTGGAAATGATACCTTAAAGTAAGGCAGTGATCCTTTTACTCAATTTCTTTTATAGCTCTTAAAATAAACCATATTTCAAAACCACTCAGTTTTGCAGAAACTTGGATACTATTGAATATGTTTGGAGCTGTGTCACTGCCCCCAAGGAAGACAAACAAAGCAACCTTTCCCTACAGATAAATGACTCTTGCTTAAGAGGAATTAAATATAGACACTTATTCCTTAGGGCACAGCTGAACTGAATTGAATTTCACTAAGTGATTTAAAAATGGTCATTTTGAAATGTCAGTCTGTTTTGTTAGGATATTTCCTCAGGAAATGGTTTCATTCTTACCTTTTGCTGATCGGTATTATGAATTGTTGCCTTTGATTTGTTAACTGTTTGCTGCTGCAAATAGCAACAAACTTTCCTCTCTGAACTCTTTCCAGAAAAACTGAAGCTTTCTTGAGAAAGGATCTGGGAAGTCCAAACAATATTGCTTAGCAAAACAAAATATGCACTGAAAGTGTCCCAAAGATCACCATAAGAATTGGCCTCAAGCTTGGCAGTCTGAGCAGAAAACTCTAAAAGGACTATGTAAAGAGGACTATGAAGTCTGAGCATGGACACATTCATTACCAAAACCAGGCTTTTAAAAAGCATAGTTATAAAGGAATTGTCTAACAAGGCAGGTGCATTTTGTGAACCCTGTTCCAAGACATGCCAAATTAATATGTAAACTGCACGTAGTTATAATACAAACGTATTTTAATCTCCAGACAAATTCAAAGCTCCTATAATGCAGCATTTAGAGCTTTTGGAAGCCATGGGAGCCACCGAGGTCTGGGCACACACCTCTGACAACACCCTCAGACTGTGCTCTTTGCTCAGCCAGCCCTTGGTCACCTGGGGGACCAGAGTGCTATCACTGCCATGGAACTGACACACATAAATGTCACAGATCTGAGAGCAGAATCAGCTTGTGGGTTGGGTGGCAGGGAAGACATTTTAGGAGCATGAAAAAAACAGAGTCGTATTTCCTCCAAGGATCCCTGAGCAATTTACGAGCTTCCTCAAGAAGAGTTCTTTGTTAAGTCGTATTTTGAAAAGTTGATAAATGTTACATAAATGTCCTGGTGCTGCTGTTATTACGCCCCAAAAGGCAGATTGTGGAACCAGACTCAGTCCCCTTCAAAGTGCACATACTGAGGGTTTTTTCTCCCTATCAGTTACCATGCACTCACATGGTGCTTCCCTCGCTGTGGACCTGCACACCTGCAAACTCTTGCTTACTGCATCATTTATTTGTGCAAGTCCTAATCTAACAAAGTCTCCTCACTGAAAACCAACAGCAATAACTTTTTCAGCACTTCCAGTTCTATTTCAGTCATGACTTTTCTCCTTTTTCTCCCATACACCAAGCAAAGCACCCAGATTCTTTTCCCCATCAATATGTTCTCCACAGGCAGGAGAAGGGGATGTTGCTCATCCTGCAGCCCTGTTCAGAGCATGTCACCCACAGGCAGAGAGAAATGAAGGAGAAAACCTGTGTCCCTGTTCTGCAGCTGGGCTGCAGCATGTCAGCCTGGTCCTGTATTTAGCAGGTTTGCAGCTGCCTGTTTCTCAGCTCCACAACAGAGGCTGATCAGGCTGTGCCAGGCTCTCCTGAAAAAAAAAGGAAAAGGTATTTATTTATAACTGGCTTATGAGATGGAAAAGTGGTTTCTATATTTAATAGAAAGTGTTCCCAGCAGATTTACCCTGGTAGTGTTAGATTTGGGGACTTGCTTAGTTCTATTTGAGCATTAGCTACTATACTTATCATATTTCCAGGTATAATCCTCCACAGTGTGGAGTTCCATAGAGTAACTGTTTACTGCTTAGAGAGAGGAGAGTTTACTCTCAACCTGTCAGAAGATCCACACTTAGAATTGTACAGTCAAGAGGAAAGGAAGACAGTAAGTTCTTATTTTATATTTGAAAAAGAGAATTGGTGTTTGAAAACTCGATGCTTTGTGCTGCAGCCACCGGTACCACATGAGCCCCTGTCCTGTGATCCTGTAGTGAGATCACTTCTGCCTTTTGAGGCCAAATCCAAGGGTGTGTTCCCACCTAAACTGCAAGTGTACAAACACTGCAGAAGACCTTCGGGAGGATGCCCACTTCAAAGGAAGTTTGAGCACGTGTGTCTCCGTGGCTCCATGCAGGGAGGCGATGCAGCAGCTGCAGTGCCCACGTGCAGAAAGCAGCTGGATGCAGGCAGACAGTGCACTCACAGATGCTTCTGGAGCTGCCCTGCCAACACCTCACAGTGTCTCTGCAGTCTCCTGCCACTATAGCTCATAGGCAAAAGACACTGTGAGAGAAAGGCTGTCAAACCTGGGTGCAAACTGAGGGAAAGAAGGTCCTTATGCAGATAATCTCTGAGTTCCAGCCTGGGTAGATCACATTCTTCACATTTGCATCACCATTTCTTCTTCAAAGGTATGCAGTGCATGATCCCTCTACCCTGCTGTGAGCTGCTATGCCAGGCTGTGAAAAAAGCACTGCTGTAACATTCAGTCCCAGACATGGGTACATTCCAGGAGCAGGAGATACTATTTCTGTGCATTTCCTCCTACCCTGTCCAGCTGAGCTTATTTTGAAACTGGCTTTCTATTTGTGAGAGACTTTGGAGACACTTGGCTAAAATATACACATAGATCTCCCTTTCCAACTTAGGCTGCATTTCTCTTGTGGTGCACTAAGGAAACTGAGACACAAAGAGCTCTAATTAAACTCATGCAAACCTACAGACATATTTGCAGATGACTCCAAGTAGGAAAAAACTCTGTAACCTCTAGATTGTATCACTTTTCATTATTCTCTAACCTCTTGTTCTCCAGTCCCTTCTCCCTAATAATGAGGAACATCTTTCCAGACTCAGACTGATCTGGTGTTCATATACCCCACCATGCAAAGAGATCTCATCCTGATATGGTAAGCCCAGATACTCTGTCAAAATATCTTAAAATTCTGATTACACGCAAGTGTGTGCATATATGTAACATTACAACATCAGACACAAACATAATTCTAGGAAATCTTGGTTTTTTCCTTTCGTTTGCAGCCTGGACAAAGAGGAAAGGTTGCATGTTCTTGCTTGTGTGTCACCACTTATTTGGTGCAGGGAAACTCTCAGTTCCTGAATGCAAGAAGTGCATGGTGAGAGGGGCCTGCCCATGGGTGTATAAACCATGTGCTGCCTCCAAGTCTCATACCAGCATGCTGAGAGCAGCCATCACATGTCTTGGTTTTTCAAGAACCTTTCCCTACAATATTGCTCAATCCCCTGGCCATAGGGAGAGCCATTGCTTGCCTGTATCAGCAGTGAGAGGTTTATAGTAAATGCAGAGCCCTTCTGGTTCAGAAACAATGAGCAGCCATAGCACATGATATATGCTAAGTAGCTCTTCAATCTGTTTACCAAAAGCTTTGATATGGCTCTGAAGGATATTGGCAGTGCTGGGCACTTCAGAGGCATCACAGCCCAGCTGTTGAAAAAGCAGCTTTGGAGGAGGCAAAGCAAAACTTACATTCGCATGTGCTGCTAGTTTGAGCAGCATTTTCGTCTCCTGTGTCTCAGTCTTCTCATGTATGCTACCAGGATAATTACAGTTAAGAACTGAGCACAGTCTGTGGTAAAGCTTTCTTAAACATTTGGATGATAAAAGCTGCTGACAACATTTACGGATTTTCATTCCATTAGCAGTTAGCTTCTGCCACAAATAGGACCCAAACCAGCCTTGGTATCTTAAGACAAGATCTATTTATGTATTTGTGTGCTAAGCAAAAAAACAGAGTCCTTGAAATGACAGACAAAGAGGTTTCTCTGTGTGGAGAGCCAATCTGCTGAGCACCCTGTGTTTAATGCTCTCCTGTGCCTCAAGAGACACACACTGGTGAATGGACACTGCCTTGCCTTGCCTGGAAGTTCTGACCTGGCAGCAAAATGGTTTGGAGTAATGGGAGCCATAATGAGCATGTGAGCCCCAAGCTTTCCATATTTGAGGGGTGTGTGGAGCCTGTGGCAGCACTAGCAATGGTACATTACATCCTGTGACCTTCCCTGCAATAATAACACTGAATGGATGGTGACATTAAGACCACAGGAAAATGTTTTGAAGTATGCACTCCAGGATGAAGGTAATAATTTAATGAGCTTTTGAAGAACTTGCACCCTTCCAGAAAACTCTGGGAATGAGCTTTAAAACAACTTCCTACCCATCTATAACACCAAGAGACTATCACTCTAACTGAGAAAATACCACATCGTAAGTGCCAGAGAGAGTCTTGTGTACAGGTGCAAAAAGAACCTTGCTGAAGCTCTCCTTACATTTCAAATTACTATATAATAAAATATACTTAATTAACTTGAACTGGAAGAGCCCTCAAAGCCACTTGCAGTTTTTCCAAGCAAAGTGACTTAAAAAAAGGCAAATGTTCCAACCTTCCACAAACAGAGCACTTCCTACACCATCTCTTTAGCACTACAGACAATCACTATCTTGTCACTGTCAGAATCTAGTTATGTCTGCAGATGTACTGCAACCTTCCTTCTCCTCCCTTGTGCACTTAAACATCCTCTGGGATTTTTTTGCTTTATTTTGTTGTTCATTAATACATTAGTCTAATTACCTATGTTGAAATGCTAACATGCACCCAGAAAGACATGGTAAATTTGGTTTCAGCTTAGGAAGAGCTTTCAGACTACAGAGAAAATGAAGCATGCCCCCAATAATTGAAATCTTTACATCTATACACAGGTAGCTGCAGAAGAGGGTGGATGAGAAGGCTTTTAGAGTTGCCTTCCCACTCCACAGTTTGTTAATTAGCTGTGATAAACAGCTAATCAACTATCCACTTTCTGAAAGTAATGAAGTATAAGCAACTAGAGGTACATCCTTTGCTATTTTATAAATTGCAGTTAAATGTGTCTCATTCTCAGACACTTAATAGAGTTGCTCTGGTTTACTGAGCTACTGCACATCAGCTGAGCTACATAAATCTTTGCTTTTCATAGATAAGGGGGAAAATGTAAGCTGTGAGCACTGTTAACTCAGATGAGTAATGCCCAAAGCCCCTGACTGCATATGTCAAAATTGAAACAGGCTGGATCATACCCATTAAACATTAGGAAGGCTAGAGAGCCAGAGAGCAAATCACCAAATCCATCTTAAACACATCTCTTCAGGTGGGACCCAGTAAAAGTGCTCATTGTTCTCTGCTGGCTACAAAGGAATCTGCCTTAAATCTGATTTTTAAAGTAAACAGACAACATGCGTCTTGGAAGAAATGTTCAGCACTAAACAAAGCCTAGTAACACTGCCCACCTCTCTGCTTGTACATGGATGTGCTGGTTTTGGTTAAACGAGGACAAGGAGGAAGACTTTTTTCTCAGACTGCAGTGAGCACAAGATCCAAGTGGTTTCAGGGTTCATGCCTGTGACTGAGGTGGATTTCTTCTCATCTGGTTAACTACTCTTTTGGCAGAACTGCTTATCTCAGCCCTGCAGCTCTGCAGGGAAGTTTGCATTCACAGGAACACTGTGAGAGCCTCTCAAGGAAACGCTGCCCAGCATTTTCCCACATTACAGCCTTAATCCTTGAAGTTCACACTAAGTGCCTCAGCTCACTGCTCTTTTGCACATGGCAATGGATTCTGTGCAAGGAGGCACTGAAATATGAGTGTTTAGCATTCCTTTTCTCATGTTGACAATGTGATCCTTTTAGAGCAAGGAAAAAGTAAAGTCTGTGATGAGATCTGTTGATATGGCTTGGTAGAGTTTCCCAGAGTAAAATATAGATGACTTACTCTTCCTTGTCACACTGTTTTGCTGTCCAGTATCTGCCCAATATCCTGCCCTGTCCTAGGCAGCAGAAAGTTCACTGTCTACCTCAGTCTACTGACAATCCATCCTCTCCACAAATAGCACAGACACTTTCATAACATGTTCATTTTTCAGTGTGTTACTTCTCCTTTACCTATGCCCAAAGAAATTAATCCTCAAGCTCAAAACTCATCAGAAGATTAAAGCCTTTGGAAAGAGAGAGCAAAGCTGGAAAGGGGCAGAATAACGTGGTTCAGTGTCGCAGAGAGCAGGCTGGATGTCAGCCCTGAGCTGTGGTCACAGCCAGTGCTGTCATACGGCAGGCACACACACTGAGCATTGTCACACACACACGGAGCATTGTCACACACACACGGAGCATTGTCACACACATATGGAGCATTGTCACACACACACGGAGCATTGTCACACACACACTGAGCATTGTCACACACACACGGAGCATTGTCACACACATATGGAGCATTGTCACACACACACGGAGCATTGTCACACACATATAGAGCATTGTCACACACATATAGAGCATTGTCACACACACACGGAGCATTGTCACACACATATGGAGCATTGTCACACACACACGGAGCATTGTCACACACATATAGAGCATTGTCACACACATATAGAGCATTGTCACACACATATAGAGCATTGTCACACACACACGGAGCATTGTCACACACACACGGAGCATTGTCACACACACATATGGAGCATTGTCACACACACACGGAGCATTGTCACACACATATAGAGCATTGTCACACACACACGGAGCATTGTCACACACACCCCCACACACTGAACATTGTCACACACACTGAACATTGTCACACACACACACACCGAGGATTGTCACACCACAGGGCAGGCACACAGTGCACCCAGGGCAGCAGCTGTTCCCCAGCTGGTGCGGGGCTGGCTCTGGCTCTCTGTGCTCCCAAGCACAGCCACTCAGTTGTTTTGGCACCACATGTGGCTGACAGTCACTCAAGTTCGGCCACAGTGCAAGTGCAAAAGGAACAGAGGTTGCAAGAAGCCGCCTTCAACCTCTGTGTATTGACACAAAGAATAAAATCATCACCTTAATATGAGAGTCTTCTTCAGACAGAGAAACCTGACCTGTCCTGAGGCAGGACAACGTTGCCAGATTAGATTGACTACAACCAGCTATAGACAACACTGGCTCTGGCAGAAGTCCTCATAACACATTCCCATTAAGGACTTCCACCCTCACCTCATTCATTTCCAATGAGTGAAAGCCTGCTGTCAGACGGACATTAATGGCCCAAGGGATAAATGTCCTTCAGAGCATAAAATTCATTACATGCTTCCAGAAATGATGGGCTAACCTGCTATACCATTTGCAGAGAGAACATCTAATAATGGGGTTGTGTGTCCCACAAGGGTGGAAGATGTGGCACAAAATCATAACATTTTTCCCAATGGCTGAGAACAAGACACTTAAGACAACATTTTTAATTAGCTGGCTTCTACCTAGGTCCTTAGGAGAGGTTACAAAGTGAGGAACACTGAAGTATCCAGTTTAAGGTATGATCAAGCTGTAAATACAATCCCAGCTTGAAATTCACAAGCCAGCTGTGAATATCTCCAAATCTAGTCCCTGGCAAAAACCCCACCAACTCAAGTGAGAGCAGAGACTGACCCCAGGTTGGTCACACCTGAGGTTTTCTGCCATGATAAAGATTTGCTAAACTTGGGACTCAGTTGTGGTCAGCTTCCTAACACCACCCATATTTGGGGTGGCTGGATCTGGAGTTTCAGTTCTGGCCCTTATCCACGGAACTGAAAGCCAGAATTATGATAATGACAACAAAAATATTCAGCACTTCATCCTCAAAGGGTGGGGTGGATGATTCAGTCAGTGCCTAGCTAATCAATGGCACAATGTGAACCCTCAATTATTCACATAACATCTTTGCAAACCACATATGAAAATATCTTGGGGGGTTGATAGGTATATTCAGATTTATTTTCCTCTAGAGTTTCTATGGCTTAGTTCCCCAAACCATAGAGCAGCAATATATTTTTTACAAAGGGTGTTGTTATGATCTAGAGGCAAGCTGGAGGGGAGGTGTGAATGGATACTCCTGAAGTGATCACTTTTTACTTAGTGTGTGGCTTTCTGAGCAGTTCCTGTGTATCTTTTCACCCTCCTGCTGAGGGATTTGGCTGGAAACATCCTCATCAGCTGCACTGCCTCCTTGATTGTTGGAGGCATTTCCTTGGTGACCAGAAAGTGGCACAGAGGAGTAATTGAACGTGAACTCTTTAAAGGGCTGGCACAGTCCCAGTAAATGAGTGATCAGAAAAGCCACTCCACTGAGCAGCCTGAGAGGAAGGAGCCTTTTGCAAAGCAACCAGACTGGGAACAGAGGCTCAGATTTTTTAAGACGGAAACTTCTTGTCCAGTGGATCAAAGCAGTTGCATAAAGAAATACAGAATGAGTGTCTCAGAGTGCAAGAGATGCCTGAAGAAGATGCTTCCTTTTGTTCTTGGCTCAAGAAGGGGAGTTTTGCTCAACCCACATCACATTGCTTTTATTAAGGAGCTGATCTTGCTATGTGCTCAATAGCTTTGGCTTTCACACCCATCAGTGACTGGAGGTCACCCAATATTCTGCAGGAACATATTCTGTGGCAGCATCAGGCATTTAAAGTATTTGATATCCAGGCCTTTCTTTGCTCTTAAACTTGTCACATATCTGTTTTAAAAAGGATCACTCCAGGGCGCATCACCCTTAGGATTTCTTTCAGTGTAGAGGGCTATGCTGTGTTTATTCTCCAGTGCACTCCTGTAGAACACATACACACTGTGGGCTGGAAAAACCTCACAATGCTCCTTGTACTGTATTCAGCTCAAGACATCAGAGCCCAGTTTAGATAACTTGAAATAATCTCCTCAATTATCCTTCTTTGACCAGGGTAAATTAAAAAAGCCATGTCATTCCTTGGGAGTGATTAATCCAGTCACTGCTCCACATGGAAACTATGTTTTCCCTTATCTTTTGTCATGGGCATGAAAATCTAGATTTGAAGCTGGAGTCATGCACAGACATTTCTAAACACAGAAAGTCATGCTGGCCATCCCCACACCAGGAAAACCACCTGCCTGGAGAGCTCATTTAATCCTGGAAGCCTCTTGGAGGGATCCAAAACATTTTCAAGTGTTTTGAAATGAAAAACTGAATGAAAATCCTGAATACTTATTGTTAAAGTTGCAACACAACTCCAGCCCAGCTCTAAGAAAGTCATGCTTTGCCTGCTCTACAGAGATATTTGAGAGATGTTTTTCTGGAGGCTCAGACACTAAGAAGCATGAAATAAGACACTTGGAAGTGGCAACTCAATTCCATCTTCATCAGTAACAGGGAATTAACTGCTAATGGCTAATAGCTGACTGTAATTACAAATTAAGTATAGTAATCAATGAAAATGAGAAACATGAGAGCCTTCATATGCAAAATTATCCAAATTACACAGTCATTTCTGTTTTCCAAATAGTCAGTCAGCAATCTCACGAAAAAGACTTGTGATAAAAGGGATTTCTGCATTTTATTGTTTCTACAGATGTCCCAGGAAAAGCAGCATGGTTTTCCCAGAAGTTCAGGGCTGCATCATGCCTAATTTACCTTCTTGCAGCTGATTCAGCAGTCTGGGCCAATAGCTGAGACAACATGTCATATCAAACACTAATAAACCTGAAGTCTGATGGTAAAGCTGATTGACAAAGAAGAAATTTCTTGTTCTATGGGTATTGCCAGAGTAAAAGCATCTCTCAGAAGAGAGATCCTCCTTCTAATGTCTCCAGAGAGCTTCATGTGCCACTGAAAATAATCAACCCGTTTATTTTTTGATCTATTCACCACCTCTTCTCAAAGGTTGTTCTGGCAGGATAGCACCTCTCTGTCCATGTGGGAGCACAGGCTGGATATATCCCTTTTCTGGAGAGATTCAGAGTCCGGACCAGCAAAGAGGACTGTGGGTACCAGTAAATGTCACTGTGCAATTTGGGAACCTCTTCTCTGTAGGGACAGCAATAAGCTCTTGGCAGCTCTTCCACCACTGATTCCCTAAGAGCAAAACATAAAATTAATCAGAATATTTTCCATGACACCACTGTGGCCCAAAGCACGCTCTCATCCACACTCTCTAGGAATAGTTAGAAAATAACCCAATTGGTTAAAACACAGGCTGGATCACAGGGTGGTAAAAAAGGAATTGGATGGGTTGTTCCGAAGTTCCCAGACTCTAGGGCAGTTTGGGAACTAGTTTGAGTGGTAGCACCACAAAAAGGAAGCTCAGGATGTGGAGAGAAAGACAAGAACAAAGCCTGTGACTGTGTCCAGCAAGCAGCTGCAACTTGACAACTCTCATTAGTGGCATTGAAGGGAAAAGAAAGCCCCTGTGCACTCACACAAGTTTCTTCTTGTTGAATGATTTTCACGTACCACGAGCTCCTGGCTCACTTCAGGGGCTGGCTCACATCAGTCCTCACAGACTTGCCTGAGCCTGTATCAGACAAACTCCCTCTCTCCATCCTCCTTTCACACCCACTCCTTCCTTTGCTTTCCTGCTACCTCTCTACCACCCTTTTATGCAGCACCATCTGTCCTGAATGGATTTGTCTGATTTTTCCACAAACCGAGATCTTCCTGGGAAGCAAGTACACAATTTGAGTGAGTCCAAAAATCAAAACCAAGCTAATGATAAAAGAAAACACATCTTTCTGACTACCCTTCATTCAGAGTTCCCACCTGGCAAACATTTTCAACTCATTGCCAGAGGATTGTTTCATCTGCTGGATATGCACTTCATGTTTTTTCTGCTGGATATGCCTTTCACTCCACAAGCCAGTTCTTCCCCAGGTGTCTTTCACGTGAGGTCTTCCATGCCAAGTGACAAACTGCCACCTTTCTGTGAGATAGTGGCAGCAGTTCAGAGAGAACAAGCTTGGAAGCAGCAAGTTGGGAGGAAAAGAGCAGAAAAAGTGTTGAGATTGAAGGGAACTTGTTTGAGTCCCTTCCATCAAACTCCAAATGCCTTCAGTGATGAAGGGGGAGAAGGAAAACCAAAACCAATAAATAGTCTGCATGCCAGAACTACAGCCAGTGAAAGTCAGCACTGCTCCACTGCCATGTGGGTGACCTCAGACACACACCCTGCCTCACCCCTTCCATGGGGATAGTCCTACAAAGTGCAGATCCACAGACACACAGGACACCTCTATCCTACATGCAGAGCAAAAGAGGTCCCAGCTGAGATAAATCAATATATGGCTCCAGCGGAGCAGTTGCACTAACCTTAAACTTGCATTAAGAAGCATGTTATATAAAGTAAATCTCAAGAAAGGGATTTGCAGAAAACAAAATCAAGCCAAGTTACAGCCAGCTTTTCAATTCCCTCAGCACCCTTTCTTAGGCAGCTTTCCAATTAATGTCAATGAAAGTTTTGCCTGAGTAGTGACAAAGTAAAAATAGACTCATAATTATCAGGATTTGACCCAGAGTCTTTAATACACAGAAATAGACCCACACACCAACACACACAGAGAGGGCAAACCTCAGGAGTGATAATGAGTTTTGATTTTTCATCAGCCACAAAAATATCAGCTATGCCGCCAGTACATTCCACAATAGGGCAATAGTTATATTTGATCCCTGCAGTGGTTTCACACTGCACATTACATAAGCCAGTCATTCCCCATACAGTAATGGAAACAGACAGCATTTGCCATGGTTTATTTTTTGCATCAGGCTTTCTTTGCCAGGTACTCATGGGAAGCAAGGTGGCAGGGGAATGGCACTAAATTTCCCCTGTGCTGACACCAGGGAGGCTGTGAACCAGCAGTGCAGGAGCTTCACTCTTTTTTTGGAACTCTTGCAGGAGCTTCTGGCTCATCTTGCCCCCTTTGCATACCTAGGTATCATGTGCTATGAGAGTGTATTTGCTGACAGAACAAATTCGGCCCCAGTGCCCAGAAAAGACTCTGCAGCGAGCTCCCCTCCTTCTACCTGTGTGAAAGGGATTCAAACAATCCTTAGGGTGAGATCTCCTTTCCCACAAGTGCCATTATTTTCCTGTGATCTCTGCTAGAAAAGCATCACCCCCTGTAGAGAATGAGCTCAAAAATAGGTTGACCCCTTCACTGAGCCCTAGGCTGTGGGATAAATTTCTGGGCAAATTGAAATGAAAATTCAATGTTATTAAAAGGGACCGACTATTTAATATTGACACCAGCATTAACTACACAAAATAGCTATTTAGTAACCTTTTGTGAGTCCATCCACTGCCATACTCAGGTTACATAAACATATGACTCTAAAAGAAAACTTGGATCTGGATTGAGGATGCCACTGCAAACTTGACTTTAGCCCTGGATTTAGACCCACTACAGATGTGGGATCATCTGGCAGCATTGCTTGTTCTCTAATTTTTTTGAATCTGTGCTTCAGGGTAAAATTTGGACAGATTATTTCCTGCTGTTAGACATTCTTAGATAGTGAAAGCTGAACCGTCAAGAACTTCACAGAGTTGTAGTATTGTTCTTTGAGTCTTTTACAAACAAGCTGGAACAAAAAAAGCTGCCTAAGCCATGTCTCCCACACTAAAGTAGGATCACTCAAGCCTGGAATAAAAACCATTCTTGCTATATCTGAGCACTCTGTGCACCAGGTACCTAATATCCTGAACCCCAGTGGCAGTATTGAGGAGCTGGGAGCATTTAACCTTTGCCAGCATTTAACCTTTGTGCTTACACAGAACATCTTCCCTTGTGTCTCACCCCACGCTTGCACAGAGGGCTTGGCAGGCAGGGGACATCGTGCTCCACAATTTGCAAGCCCAATGCTGCCCAGGCAGACTGCTAACATCTGACTGCAACTACTAGGTCAGGGAAAGAACTGGGGTGGGAGAGCTCAGAACATACCTCCAATGAGCTGGAAAGGTCTGAGAGCAGCTTGAAGGTTTTATTGGCAGGGATCAGAAGATAGAAATTGACTTTAAATCTGCCTTTTCTCTATAATCCGTGTAAGCTCTTGTTCTTGGTGCCTAATTGCTGACAAACTGTGAAGGGACACAAGGGCTGGAGTTTTATCATGTCTTTTGCTTCCAGCAAACAGGCACGATTATTTTTCGCATCCTTGCTGGAAAGAACAGAGCAGACTGTACTCCAGGACTTTGTCACCTCAGGACGTATGATCACCATTCGCATGTGTCACACTCAGGCTTACGCCAGCCTGTTAGCAGAGCTGGAATAGTAAAGGCAGCGAGAGACAAGTTGCATTTCCACAGCCCTCCAGCTGTCAAGAGGAGCAGAGACTGACAGAAATAAGCTGCATAGAGGAGACAGGCCAAACCAGAAATAATCCATCATGTGCCACAGTTCCCAGATTCCTCAGGATCCTTTCTGAGGAATCTGATGTCAGGCATTGGGCATGCCAGCACGACTTGCACTTTGGTGATTTTCCATCTGTGGCTGCTGTTTCTGATATCATACAAAGGGTTACCACTGACACAGAACATTTCAGGAACAGCTGGAGGAGCAGTGGCCAACCCTCCTTTGCATACTGAAACACTATGCAAGTATGCTGCACAGGCAACAGCCACAAGACACATTCTGCAAGGCTGGGAATATCTCAGAGAGGCAAGGATAGCAACTCCACTGGGGTCTCACTGCTCTCGTGTGTGCTGGCCCCAGGTTGAACACGCTGTGAAGAGCAGGCTTAGCCCCCTCCTGGCTGATTTCCAGAGAGATCTGAAGTCACAGAGAAGCCCCCAGAGTTGTACTTATGAGGCAGCTGTGGCTCCAGAGCCACACAACCATCTTGAGAAAGACCAAGGCACTAATGAGGGGACTCAAGTAAGCAGCCAGAGAGAGGCAGATTTGTAGTTCTTAGTCCAAGTGGGCTATTTTTGAGGGGAGAGTAGCTTGGAGTTTTCAATATCTGGTTTGACCAGCAAAACAGACCTCAGAGAAAGCAAGAGCAAAAGAGAACAAGGATATGACAAAAACTCTTCCCAGCTTTCCCTGTTATAATTTTCTAAAGAGTAATTTAAGATGGAGCACCCACTATTTTTACCTTTCTCCCTCCTAGAAGATCCCTTTGTTAAAATTTTTTGGAAGCAACAGAAGTCCAAAACCCATACAGGTTTCTTCACCAATAGACAGCACAGACAACATTTCTTCTCTGCCCCAAACCTGGCTATCAGTCTTGTCCTGCTCATTCCCTCCAAGGCAGATGCCAAATTCCTGCAGATCTTCCATGGGACCAAACTTTGCTGCCAGCCAGTTCTGGCCAGTCACAGAAAGGGAGCAGGAATCCAGAGCATGGCCCTGCCCTGGAAACACTGGTCAGCAAAACAATCCCACAGAAACTGAAGTTTGGATCACTTTGACTGTTCACATGAACATTTCACCATCACTCCTCCACTTGCTCTTCATCTCCATTCCTATCTATTCATAACCATGTTAGGCATTTCAACAAGTATAAGGAAAAAAGGGTTCCTGAAAAAAAGGCAGTTAAAAAATAGGTAAATTGGTATAGTTAGGATTATTCTGGAAAGCAGAATGCCCTCAGGAAATAAGAGTACTCATGACTATGCAGTTTCATCTCATTTCTCTTTGTTGTGGGGCTACAGCACCACAAGCATTGGAAAATATGGAAAGAAGCAACTCATGTCCAGAAGTAGAACATTCAAGGTCATCCGGATAGACACTGAACAATGCACTGAACAAGAAATTAGGTATTCAAGAAATGCCGACCAACAGAAAGAAGAAGCACAGTCACATTTCTCAGTCTCATGTCCCAACAGCTGAACTTTCTGTCCCCTTCTGTCATTTAATCCCAGCTTTTCCCAAGTCATCAGAGTGCTTCAAAGGAAACCTCACCAGAGTGCCCTGAACAGCCCTCCTGTCTCAAATTTAACACCTCTTGAGCTACTGCCTTTCATACCATTACAAGAACCTTATGGGTATATTTTAGGCACTAAGTGATCATTTGCAGCATTTACTGCAACAAGCTCACTGCTTCCTTTCTTGCCTTTTTCAGAGGAAGTTTGGTTTTTATTTTAAAATCTTCCTGGCCTGATTTTAAATGGTTTTCTTCCCTTGCCCACTACCCTAACAATGTTTCATGTTCTTCCACGTGTTTCATGTTCTTCATGTTCTGCCTTGTATGCCTCTCTTCTCATTCAGTTGCTGCCATTGAGTTGCTGCAATCTAGCCAACTAGACTGAATGGACAGATTCCTGCACAGGGCTCTCCTCAAGATGTTCTCAGCCCTCTCCCTATCCAAGTGCACTCCCTGTTCACACAAAGAGAATTAGGTCATCTGCTAGCAAGTGTACACAACAAATGCTGCAGCAACAGATGTTATAGAGCTGTGGGCTGTTCAGTGACGCAGTTTACTGTGACCCAGTTTTGAGTCATCATCTATGCCACTCGTGTTCCAAAATGTAGGAGCTTGACTTAAAAAAAGAAAAATTCACATTAATTCCATAGAAAGCTCTGTG
This sequence comes from Acridotheres tristis, assembly GCA_037013685.1. Classification (NCBI taxonomy): domain Eukaryota; kingdom Metazoa; phylum Chordata; class Aves; order Passeriformes; family Sturnidae; genus Acridotheres; species Acridotheres tristis. The sequence continues at coordinate 10,254,436 of CM072899.1, read as the reverse complement.
GATGGCTCTATGGCTGAAGTGCTCATACAGCTGAAGAGAAAAAAAAAAGACATTTGTGCAAAATAAGATACGGAGCTGCAGCTGCCAGCATTGTCCAAGCCATGATGCTAATGTTTGCCACATGAGGGTTGGGCAGAGCTTCAGCACATCCTGCACTGCAGCAAAAATCCACACTTAACTCGAGACTGGGGTAGCCAAGTAAGTCAGTGGTGATCATCACTGCTCGTAGAGCTCAGTTCTACCACTGTGTGCTGGTTTTGGCTGGGATAGGGTTAATTTTCCTCACAGTAGCTGGTATGGGGCCATGCTTTGGATTTGTGCTGAAAACTGTGGATAATACAGGGATGTTTTCATTAATGCTGAGCAGTGTTTGCACATGAGTCAGGCCCTTTTCCGTCTCTCAGCCCACCCCACCAGCAAATCAGCTGGGGGTACACAGGAATGTGGGAGGGGACAGCTGGGACAGCTGACCCCAGCTGCCACAAGGGATATCCCACACCATATGGCATCATGCTCAACTCACAAAACTCAAGGAAGAGTTTTGTGGAATGGGGCACATTGGAAGTGATGGTGCTTGTCTTCCCTGGTGACTGTCACACACACAATGGAGCCCCACTTTCCTGGGGATGGCTGAACACCTGCCTGCCCATAGGAAGGGGGGAATGAATGCCTTATTTTGCTTTGTTTGTGTACACAGCTTTTTGGGCTACTTGCTAAATCATCTTTATCTCAGTTAATGAGTTTTCTCACTTTTACTCTTCCAGTTCTCTCCCCCATCCCATTCCCCCATCCCTGCTCAATAGCACTGCCATGAGATGCCAGAGCTGGACAGTTCAGCCCTTCATATCTTCAGCTCTTCATTATCTCATGTACTATCAGGGATGGTCACAGAAACATAATCTTTTAGTAAAAATAAATAACAAGCTATTCTATCAAGAGAAGGTTTTGGAAACAATCCCTTCACTTCTTAATCAGGAAACAACACCCTCTGAAGTCAACAGCACAACTTATTGCCACTAATTCCCAGCTCAGGCAAAGGAGCTGAGGTTCATATATTTCTAATCAACTTCACCACCAATGTTTTATTTTTCAATTACTCACTTGGACCCAGCAGGGAACCCAGAGGAGAACCCAAGAATGGAGATCCTATAGCATCACCATCCTTTTTTCCAAGGAACTTCATCTAACTTGCTTCCATCCAAACCTTTTCCCCTTTCAACAAAACTTTTCACCAGTCCAATTCTAGCTCCAAAGCCTTTCTCTTATGGGGCCCTCGTGAAAGTCTTGGACTCACCAGCACTGGGAATTAGACTGTACATGGTTGTCCTAGCACAGAACAGAGAGAACATGATGTAATTTCCATTTTTCTCCCGTTTGTGCTCTTTCAAAGCCCCAAACTACTTATGGTTTCCACGCCACGTATTCTTCTGTCCGTTGCCATGGTGCAACCACTGGTTTGTCATTAATATTGTGGGTAACTTCAGATCCTTGACCTCAGGGCTTTCAGAGCTTTTCATGGTGTATTTTCCTCTTGATTGAATTGCTCTGCATTCCCAAGCACAGCTAAAACAAAAATAAAACACTGCTGCTTTTGAATGGCGAAAATTCATTTCACAAAGACAGGCTAGCAAAGGCTGGAAACCCATTGAAGAACAGCAGATTAAAAGGAAAACAGCCATTCTCTGCAGACGTAGCAACTGTGGCACAGATTTAAATTTACCTACAGCATCTGAGTCAAGCGCTGGTCCTCAGGGCCCATGCATGAACTCAATATCTGGCACAGCTCTGATCCTAATAATATGCCATCCCACTGGACAGGACCTCGAATCACTCCATAAATTCTCATCCATGAAGTTTCACAACAGTTTGAAGAGTTACTTGTTCCCAGGTCACAAACTGAAAGACTGAGATATAGAAACAGAAAGCTGAATGAAGGTGTAGCTCCTGGCTTCCCCTGAATTTGCCCTGCCTTGATCTGTGCTCTTGCCTTAGGGCAATTTGCACACCCGAGGATACCTCACTCCCACTGCAGGCCTGTGCAAATGGTTTTGTGCCTGTGAACTCTGCCCAGCTGTATTATTATTATGTAGACAGCAATTAGTAAGTCAAGTGCTGTCATTCTCTATATTCAAGACTTGAATTTACTGAGAGCACAATTTCATCTCAAGTATTCTTTAATGCTAGTGATAATTCTCACTTCAGAAAGCAGTTCTTTGCTAAAGTCTCTGAGAAATCAGCAAGTTTACATACACTACACTGAGTCTCTGAGATCCCTGATTAACAGAAGTATGATGACTTTTTTTTCCAGCTTTAAGAAAATAGCCATTACCATGAAAAATGTATTAATTGTCATATGAACAGGAAACTGCCAAAACCAAACTATTCTTCAAGTGAAGAGATTTTATAATCTGCATGTACTTAAAGATGGTGCTTTCACACAAGCTCTTTCTGTTAAATGGGATCCCAGAAACATGGATTTGCATTTAAAAGGCCTAAGCCATCACATTTCTGAAGGTCCAACCCTCCTGCCCAGCCTGGCAGTAGTTTTTTTTTGGTGAGGGGCCCTTCAGGATATAAAACCCCAAGGGAACAGCAGCATTAGCATTTTCATTTTTTTTTATTTTTTTTTTTCCTAAGGGTGTTATTTGTTTAAAGGGAAAAATGCATCTATTACCTGCTTGGGGAAGATGCTCCAGAGGATGCAAAGAACCAATCTGAATCTACAGGCAATGCAATACTGCATGTGCCAGCCAGGCAGTTTTATGTACTCAAAATGTCTAATAACAGGACTGGGGATGACACTAAGCACTTGATCATATCAGAACCCATACTAACACCTGTCAGGAAAAACAAAGAGCAAGTAGCAAATGGACAGTAAGACACAAAGCCAGAAGGGTTTTCTGGAAATGCTGGGGGAGCAAAGAACAAGCAAAAGAGAGAAGGACAAGTAACACAAAGCTCTATCCATACTCCTCAGATTTGGGGTCTGGTTGAACTCATGTTGCCACTGAAGCAATTTTAGCACCACTCTCACTTCAAGAGAGCCTCCTTCCTGAGCAGGACAGCTCTGTCCCAGACACAGCAAAGCCATATCACAGTGCTTAGGGACAAAACCCTCCCTGCCACCAACACGTCCTTCTCGCCAGAGGCTGGGAGTAAAGCCAATCCCACAGTTTCTTCCCAGCAGAATAAGGACTCCCTTTAGGATTTGCTCAGTCAAGAGGACACTCCAGCTGGCTGCACTCCCTCAGAAGCCTGCACTCCTGTGTATCCATCCTGCCAGGCCAGCTACAGCAGAGCCACTCTCACTCTTGCAGAGAGGGTGAGCTGGCTGTGAGATCCCTCAGGCAGCCCATTTCAAAGCCTTTCATTGGGAAGGCCAGGCACATTCCACTTTAGACAAAAACGCTGCCTGACAAACAGCCTTGTTCATCAGATCCCTGGCTGGAATAAGGAAAAAAAAAAAAAAGGAAAAAGAAAAAATAGAAAAAGGAAGAAAAAAAATAAAGGCCATGAAATCCCAGATCTCCCCAGGGAAAATTGTCTCTGTGTGCATCAGTGTGTCTGTACCTGACATTTGTTCTTAAAAAAGAAATTTAAAAACATCGTTTTTATAAAAAATTTCTTATGTTGAGGATTTATAGAAGCACAGTAGAAATGTTAAGTAATGCCAGATACCCCTTCCTGGGTTAAATCCTGTGAGATCCTGAACATTGTCACCTTGTCCTGAATAAGACAATTTAAACCCTGGATCATAATTTATTTTTTCCTCATATTATCATCCCCATGCTCCCAATCAAGATGCTTGTTTTGGATTCAGATACCAGCCTACTGCTTCCCAGTAGCAGAAGTGTGGTTTTTTGTTTGTAGGGATTTCAAAATACATTTATGAATAAAGTAATGCCGTAACTGGAACGTCTGTCTATATATTGCAAAAAGCCACATCTGCTTCCATAGAGTGAATCACGCAGGATTAGCCTAATAAATTTTGCTGTAAATTAGATTCACAGTATCTTACTACACCTAGGAAGAGAAAAATGAAGGGTACCTGGTGAAATAGAGCACCTGGCCTTTCTCAGGCCTAAATCCATGCATGCATCCATCCATCCATCCCAGAGCAGAATAAGTCCTATCATGAAGCACATAGAAACATAAGAAAATAATTTCCATATTGTATGCTTTGCCACCTGCTCTGATGCAGAGGGGTCAGAATTCAGCAGGGACATAAAACTGCCCCTCCTTATCACAGAGGAAAGAGATTAAGGAGCCTTAAAAAATAATTTTTCAGCTGAATGCCTTTCATTAGACAAGATTTCTCCCACATGGAGAACAGGATGCTGGAATGGAAATAGCTTAACCCATTTTATAAATTGGCATGAATCAAGGTAAACAGCAGGCGTTAAACAGGCTCCAGTCGTGCTGTTTGTGTGCTTCACTTACTCTATGATGATATAATTTCCTCACTGTTGATTAACTAATTTTGTTAGCATCTAGAAGAGTCATCTATCAGGGCCTTGAGGTCTCCAATTATTTCCTTGCCAAAGTTATGACCTACTTATACATCATCCAATTACCTAACAGTGACAATAAAAATCACACCTTGAAGTTAAACTGCAAAAGTGAAAGCCAGGAAATGGAAATTTTGCCCCAGCTCTGTTACTCACTTGCTGTTTGTGGCCAGCTCAGGCCACAGTTTCTTCATATCCACCAATCTGGGAATTCCTGTTTCAGACAATCAAGATTGTCTGACATCAAGAGAAAATATAGACCCTCAACAAATCAATCTCTCAGTGCCTCCAAGTGAGCTCCTAAATGCAGTAGAGAGTCTTACAGTTCAACTCTGTAATGATTCTTTAGCCATTTAATCAGATGTAACAAGCCTCATGCACCAGCTCATTCCTGCCTGATGTTCCCCTCAAAAGATGCCTGGAACAGCTGCAGTGCAGATCCCTCTCTCCTGATGCAGCATTCCAGGCATTAAATGCACTGTAGCAGCCACCAGCTTCGTTTCTTACGTGGAGACAAGACAAGGGGTCATATCTTTGCTTGGGGTTGGGCCACTGAACAGCTCTGAGGCCAGAGGAGCTGCAAAAACAAACATCCCCAGGTACATCTGTGGGGTGAGGAAACCCACAGTGTGCTGCCTGCTGGAATGGAAGGGGAAAGAGCTCTGCAAAACAGGGACAGTGTATGTGTCCATCTCACACAGGCTGTGGCAGACCTGAGGGGTGCAGACAGATTGTAGATCCTTTATGGAAAAAGTGCTGCACAGCTCTCCGTTCTTGTGCTGCTCTCTCATGCAGCATAGCAAGTTTTTACTGCTTGTTTTCAGTCCTGCAGCCTGGTTAAAAGGAAACACTGTTCCACTAAAGACGGAATGTGCTCTGGGCAGCTGAGCTAAAAGCAGAACTTCGTGCTGAAGCTGGAACAAGGTGAATCCTTTACACCATGGCACCTACTCATGGTGTAATGTGCGAGCATGAAAAATGAAACCAGCTGAGTTCTGCACAAAGCTTTTGTGTGTGTCTGTGTCTGATGTGCTCTGTGAATCTTTTGTCACAGCTCAAAGTGCTGTCCCCAGAGAGGGGCAATTTTTTCCTTTCCCTCAACTGTGTTTTATGGTTTTATTCTAATTTTACAACCAGTCTGTGACAGCTGGTCACACAGTGTGTCTGGGTTGAATAAAGCCCAGGGACCCTTTGCCAAACTTCTACGCCATGTGCTGAGCTTAATGAAATGTGTCAGCTCCACTGTGAATCGTGCATTCATGGAACTGAATGAATCCGAGTTTTCAAGGAAACTTAAGGGATACATAACTGCACACAGCAAATTCTGGGAGGGGGGTGGAGAGAGGAGAGAAATCCCACAGAAACACTTAGCAACTCTACTAATAGCCAAATAGATCTTGATAGCTGGAATTTAATCAACCTGTTTGAGTAAAGATTTAAAAGTACCAGCCACTGCTGAGGCCTCATGGGACACCAAACGTGGCTGAGTTAAAATGCTGTGTCCCAGTAGTCGAGGTTATAGTGCAGCTCTGCCACACACATCCAGCATAACCCCAAGAAAATCACATAATTTTGGGGGCTTTCTCTCCCATTTATATAACAGGAACAAAAGTGCTTCATTCTGGCTCAGGTTGCTTCTGTCATCTCTTGAGGTTCTCAGCCCAGCAGGACACTGACCACTCCTGACACACAACAGTGTTTAGTCAGTTCTTGAAGCTATTTTCCTGTTTAGGAGAGGACAGACATCTGAGAGATGCAAGGTACACAAAGCAAAGTGCATAATGCAAACTGGATTGTACTCTGGTGAGCACAAAAATGTTCATTTTGACAGAAAAAGAGGACTTCAAAAGTTTTAAGATTTTCCTGCATCATGTCAATATATGAAAGTCATGGGGCCAATTGCATTTCCCATCCTTGTAGTTTCTTGCTTAAAATCAGTCTATTAGTAAAAAAAAATTAATGTCATGATTCTCTGTTGGAAGGAAAAGGAAATAGGAGTGCTCAGCATCCCTGAAACTCATGCATAGTCTGAGAATTTTTCTGTCCTAAGAGATTCATAGAGGGAATAGGTAAATTGTCACTGTTACCTGTTATAAGACAGTTGCTCAGTTTTCCTTTTCCTCAGTGTTTTCAGTTAATTGTCAGCTCAACTGCCCCCAAACCAGACTTAGTTTTGTCATACTGCTACAGAGTGGGGAGATCTGTAGGAAGGCACCTGATGTCCATGGCTGGGCCCTGCTGCAGTTTGCTGTCAAAGTCTGTCTGACATTCCTGGATCAGACAAGAAGTAATCTGACCTTGACATATCAAGGAAAATAGCAAACACACTCGCAGAAACATTATAATTCGGGAGGACAGACGTCAAAATGTGGATGTCCTTTGGTGTAGAGTTAAAGAATTTAAAGTCAAAGACAGGACTCCTGGATGTGTTAATACTTCTTTCAAAGCTTTTCACCTCTCACCAGTAGCCTTTACCTTAGAAGTGTTTTGCTAAATAATTTAGCCTTAAAATATCCTTTTAGATATTCTATTTTACATTAAGGGAAACAGAAGAATAAATTACTCCTGCAAACTTTACACTTGTGTTGGAATGAGATATAAACCCCAGCTATCTTTGCTCCACTCCTTGGCTTTAGCCCAAGGCCATATTTTTTCACCTCTTAAAACAAGTCCTACAGACATGTGCTCAAGAAGAGAAACTTCCTCTGCAACCAAGAACCCTCGGGCTGTAATCATAGCTCTCAACTCTGCCAACCTGCCACATGCACTAACAATGAAAAAAACAATCCACAGCCTTCTGAGAAGACACTCTCAAAAGTTCCCACCACGTTGTCTCCAACCACCTTCTTTTTGCACCTGAACCAACTGCACCATTCTCCTTGTCCCTGAACTCTCCTTCTCCTTCCACATCTGCTGCCTGCAAATCTTCCTGTCACCACCTCCTTTTTTAAATGCCAAGATCTGGATTGCATCCCCATTCCTTCAGGCCTCGATCACTTCTGGCCATGGGGAAGAGCAAACTCCACTTCTTCCATGGAGCCTTCCCCAGCTGCCCATGGCACTGACCTTACCAGGTGCAGTGTGTAATTTTCCACCTCCTTGCCATACATGGAAGGGTGAGATGAAGGCCAGTCCCACCCCAATCAGAGCCCTGGAGATTCAAGTGCATCAGGAATATGAGATCCCCATAAAATGGATGGAGTCTAGTACAGTGCTACTGGGACCCAGGCTAGCACCCACAGCCCTGTGATTTCACCAGTAAGTCTTTGACACAAGACAAGTCATGCCTGCAATGTATTGCCTATATCCCATTGGTTCTGGGATCCAGTTTAAAATAATCCTTTTGGATTTTCTACTTCTCCTCTTTCATTGCTCCCTCTATTCCCCAATGCTCTTCATCACAACACAAATGCACTGCTGGTGCAAGACCTTTCTCTTGTACAGAAAGGCACAGGGTCTTCTTCTTCTCCTCTGGGGATGAGTTTGTGAATACTTAAATATATTCCAAGTATTTTTAACCAAAGCTTTATGTAATTACTAGCATCTATTCTCACTATCCTGCACGTCATTCTGGGGATGATTTGGGAGTGAGACTGATTCTAGGCCATGGCAGTGCTCTCTGTGTTGAGCCTAATGAAAGCAGGATTTACCCAAGAGGGAGGATTAATTTATGTGTTCTGTATCTCAGCTACAGCAATACTTTTAATTCATATATTTGTAGACAAGCCAACCCGCTCAATTCTAATGACCTGTGCAAGAAATACATTTTTCAAACAAATTCTCAGTAGGATACTTCTCTTTAGCATCTCTGGCAAGAAAGATCTGAGGTGATTTAGTTATGAATCTTATAACTTGCTCTGGAAGTGCCCTTAATGATGGTTAGGTTCTTAGTTTGTAGAAGTGTTTTTAATTACTAAGAGAAGAAAAAAAAAGAAGTCAAAGCTGCTTAGCCAGCTGCCAGAGCTTCCAGAGGACTGACTACATTCACAAATCTTGTAATCTTTTTATGTTCATTATGAGGATACTACAGAAAAAAGGGCAATCAGATTTTGGCCAACAAATTAAATGCTTATTCAAAGATTAATTCACATCATCTGTACTCCATTAGCTGTTCCTCTCTGCCAGAGAATATAATGCAATATTTTCAGGGGGAATAGTGCTGCTATTGCCAAGAGCTTGCAGTTTACTGGCTCTTGCAGCACTGACATGGGAGTCACTGGGCTATGGGCACAGCTAGAGCAGATAGTGGAGCAATATTCACTATGAAACATATGGAGCAAATCTGCTTCATTCTGGTGTTAAAAGGTACCGATTATGACCCTGAGAAGCAGCCAAGTGACAAGGGGGAAGCAAACCCATAAACCAATAAAAGTTTATCTTTCCTTGTATCATGAATGAACAATTTGTCACAGCTGGGCTTGGGCTCCCCCAGTTATAAATACATCAAGGTATCATTTGAAAATTACAATATATGGCTGAGGGGAGTGGGACTTAATTTCAGTGCAGCTATCCTGGAACCCCCTAAGAGGGCAAACCTTCCAAGAACAAATGCACAGTACTATTAAAGGCAGATTCCCTGAATAATAATTTAAAAACTAACTTTCCTAATCAATTTGTGATTCCTTTCAGAACACACAGTGCCACAATACAGTTGTCCTATCCTGCCTGTTTATAATTTACTAAACATGAAGATTTTACCTTTTGTTTCCCAACAACAAAGGCCAGCCATGCAGTGCTCACTGTTGGCTAGATGTTAGATAGGTTCATAGTGAAATTCATGAGAGCCACTGTGCAGTGCAGAATGGTCTGTGTTAGCCCATAGGAAATCATAAATACTTAATTTTTGTCCCTTAAGGATCTGTTACTACTGGATTTAAATAGCTACAAAGACAATTACACAAGACAAAGGTGTTTGCACATTTTACTGGATTTGGTTTCTGATCTCTTTTCTGGGCAAACCTTCTAGAACAGCAATAGCAATAATTATCCCCAAATAGTCCTCAATTATAAAAAAAAATCAGTTTTTGTTTTTCTTTTTGTTTTGCATTCAGGGTTCCTAAATACAGTGAACACAAAAATCTCAGATAGCTAGTTTTTACTTGTGAGTAAAAATTGGCATCTAAATGACAAAGATGGCACTGCAAAAGCAAACACAGAGAGTACATCCCAGAGAAGAGGCAGATAATTCCAGCCACTGAACTGATCTTGAGAATTCAACTGATAATATGGAGGCTGACTCATACTGATACTCATACTGCACCTCTGATTTAGGTAGGCAGTTCTTGTTTGTGAAACATTTGGTTCTTTCCAGATGTTCTATTGCATCTGTGGGGTTGAAAGAGATTAATTTACAGCTATTAAATAATTTGCCTGCAGTTATTTTTTATTTTTATTCTGTGGTATTTACAATAAACAAATCACCATGAAATCTAGATGCCACAGTACTACACAATGTACCCCCTCATTTGATTTGTCTGAGGTTCAAATCAAAAACAAATTATATCCTTCTATTGACTTCCCTGGGTGCTGGAAAGGACCCTGCTTGCATTTGGCTCTCTGTGTAAGACAGATGCTGAGATGTGGCTATTTCAAATGGCTTAAGAGTACAACTAAGTAACAGAAAGTTGGTTTTTTTTTTCCTGTAAAAGCAGGAAATACAACATCTGGGGTACCTAGCCCAGCTTTTAGATACAAAAGTAAATTTAATTCCCAAAACAGTTTTGTGTAAAGTGTTAATTTCTGCCTGATCTGTGAAGATTTAATCTCTTCTCCTCACTATAATGCACACTGCCTGCTTCTCCCACTGGCCTCTCAGAAGTAAGGTAAATGCAACTGCTCTGTTTAATGAGCTACTATTATTGTTATTATGATGCCCAATAAAAATTAGGATTTATTTTCCCGAACTCTTTCCTTCAGGAAATGTCAGCCAAACATAACCCTGCAAAAGCAAACACCATGTTTGCCTTGGCTTCTTGGACATGCCATGTTCCCAGAATGAAGGCAGAACAAAATACTGGGGCCTAGGCACATTGCCTGGCTTGCAAATTGGACATTGACTAAAGCTGGTTTGCAGATATTGGAAGCCAAAGCTGTATTCTGGGGTTTGCCAAGTCTGGTGCTTTTCCTCCACTTTCCCAAGCCCATGGTAGCCACACCAATATATGTATTTGAGAAAAGTTTGAGTGCATTTAAGGTGTTATGCAAAAATCCTGTTATGTCCTGCTGCGATACCTGCATTGAATAACATCTTGTAAAGGTTTTGCAGACACCAGTGTTTTTGGATTAGTTACCAAACAAAAGCCAACCATTTTCCTATGTTACTGTACATTAATATAACCAATTAGCAGAATCTAGTTGTCAAGCAGCATCAAAAATAGGGTATTGTGCCAGGTTTCTGAAAAACTATTTGGACAGCCTGCTCTCTGGTTTTGGCCCATGTACTGTTAGAAAGAGGACACTCTATTTCTTCAAATTTCTTGATGGAATAGGTTCATACTATAAATTACTCCAACTTAAATTGTGATTTTATTTTCTGCATTAAAAATTCCAGGACATAATTCATCCTACTGTCACTGTATTTTGACATGATTACAACTCCTCCACAATCAGTGGAGCCAGACCAAACCGGGGTGCTAAAACAGGCTTTTAGGAAATTCTCTTTTTTCTAAGCCCATCTCTATCCAGTTTCTACTTTCACGAAAAGGATAAGACTGCACTACAAAATTCTTCCATTCCATGATGTTTATTATCAAAAATCTCACAATCTAAGTGTGGATTCCTTGAGATTAAACTAAACCCACCCACAAACCTAAACTGGCAAACAAGACATGAAGGTCAGCCAAGTCTCTCAATCCCAAGATCTTCAGCTGTGAATGCAGCCTGAAAATGAGAATGAGTCTAAGAATTGTGTCTCCAATCAGCTTTCTCAAGAGACAAAACAACTTTGAAATTTGATCCTCAGATAAATAAATTTGGCTCGGTTTTCAGTCATATCTGTCAAAAGTACCCATTCCTACAAATCCAGGAGCTGTCAAAATAGGGGTACAGTTGCTATTTTTAGGATATGCAAACATGACTTACTAATTCCTCTGTTTATACCCATCTCGATTGGAATAGAAAAGTAGAAATGGATATGATAGCAAAATGGATATAATTCCACACCCTTTTCCAAGGGATTTTGTTAGTCTTGCCCCCATTAGTCTCTGCTCTATGGCCCTCATTAGAGCCCCTCCTCCAAGTTGGTGTCTTCAGAATCCTTCAGTCATTTACATTGCCTTTACAGATGCTGAGATTTAGAGTTCCTGAAAGCCATATGAACTCGTGCACTTCAAAAAAATCAAAATCACATCATGGTGTCAAGGTTTTACTTGGTGCTTTCTGAGTCTGTGTCCTGACATCTCTGCACATCTCAGTGTTAGAGCAGAGAACTTCCAGCAGAATTACCCCTTCCTAACAGGAGAAATCTCCAGTGTTGTGATATCAGACTGCATTTACCATATGCCACATTTAAATGCAGAAATTTTCATTGGCACAGCATTGATCTGAAACATTTGGAAGGAAAATAGAGAGAGAATTAAAAAAAAACAAAGAGGGAAAAACAACCTCATTCCTCTAACAAGTTACCTTATAAGCAAGCAGCTTCCAGGATCCTGGCAGACTGGGTCCTCTTCTAGGGGAGAGAAGGGGATGCTGAGACCTGCACGTGAAATGCAGTCCATCACATGGCAATGCTGTTTATCATTCATATTCTACTCCTGTATGGTTAGTAAAACCCACAGACACTAAAGCTGCTCTTTATCAGCATGTTTCTCTTCCTGCACATGACCATCATCAAAGAGCTCTGCCAGCAGCTAAAGCAATGAACAAGTAAAAACTACCAATAATCCCAGGCTCTGTAGTTTTCTCTTAAGCAGCTTTGACAGCATTTGTTGAACAGACAAGGGAGCCCTGAAACTTTTGAGATGAAAGCAGAAATACATGCAAAACTGTCAAACTTCATTTGAGTTAACACCTCTAATAAATATTGTGACCAGAAATACTTTTCCAGAAGTACAGGCATGAGACTAAATACATAACTGAAAGACCTTGCTCCTGGACTGTAATCCCAGCTCTGCCACTGATTTTTCAGTGATATCATTTGGGGCATTTAACCCCTGGTTACACCACCTTCCCTACTGGCAAATGAACATGAGGATATTGAACTTCCTGGGTGAGGCTAAGGTATGTGTTCTGACATCTGTTCCCAAGGCAAGTACCATGCTTGTTTAAAATAGTCAATATGTTACCCACATGTTAATTCCTGTCTCCATTTTGCTAGTGCCAACAACTCGCTATTTATTTATTTTAACTGAGAAATTTCATACTCCTTTTTCCATGGGTGCCCAAATTATACTACCCCTCGTGGGAAGCTGCTTCCAATAAACGTCTGTAAATCCATCTCATTCTGGTCACAGTTCTGCCACCCTAAAACACGATAATGATGAGGCAAGCTCATAAACTGACACCTCCTCATGTTGTGCCAAAACCAGCTGTGACTGCACTGCAATGAAATCACGAACGGGAGGTGTCTGAACCAGCACTGCTCCACACGTGTGAGCCAGTGTGTTTCTCTGCAAAACCATCGGGAGAAAGCAGCCTCAGTCAGAGCAAGCCGAGAGCAAGTTTGAGACAAACCAGAGGAAAAAGTTTTCCACACAATGCAAGCTGTGGAGCTTGTGACCACATGAGCTCAAAATGGGATTAAACACTTTCACATGGTCACAGGCTATTAAAACCTGCAGCTCAGAAGTGGGCTAACCTGCCAGTCAGTGTTCTGGCAGGGGATAGACCACTGAACACATGCCCTGCTCCCTGATCCCTTCCTTCCACCCCTCGTTACCAGTAGCCTTCAGGGAGAATGTCACGTTAGACAAGCCTGAGATCTCACCCAGTAGCATACCCTTACATTCTTAGGTAAACTAGTAAGAAATGCTTTTTGGCAAAAGATTATTCCTTCTGGCACAATATATCATGGTATATTGCTTCTAGCACTGCAGCAGCTTTCAGGGAGCTCAGTACCCCCGCATGCTGTTTATATTGCCGTGTTTCTTGTCTCCACTTACTTGCTGATACATTTTATTTAGCATGTACATTATAGGGAGCAGGACATTTGTTCAGTCCTGTATACTGAATGCTCAAGATGTCTGTGTGTAAATATTAGACACTAAGGTGAGCTGTCAGAGAGCCCCTGTGGAGCAAATACATGCAGCCCAGCCTCCAGCCCCCTCCATCCATCACCTCAGGTTAGCTGATATGATAAACAACATAAATAGAAACTACTTGTTCTGAGCAATAGCTGTTAAACCAATAAACATCCAAAACTTTGGAGAAATAACACTGCTTTTCCTCATTTATCAACCGAGACTCTGTATCTATTTTTTTTCTCTCTCTTCTTAAACAAGTTCAGTTTGTAAAGGTTGAAGGAAAACAAGACGTCCTTTCAAATCCCTCCTTTGGATCAAACCTCATTGGGTTTTGATGTCAATGGTGCATAGAAGGCTGACCACTGCCAGCACAAGTATTTGGCAGCCGGGCTGTTACATAATACAATCCTGTCTTTCACAGGAGAGAGATCTCTGTGCTACTCAATGTGCTAAAATTTAACCCACTGCTTTGCTCCATCCAGCCAAAACAACCTTGTACATTTTTCCATAGCACTAAACGATGGCTGTTAAAAAAAAAAATAAAAAAAGGAAAGCTTCTGCTTGAAAAATAAAATACTCAGGAATACTAAAACCACATATAGGTATTTATTTAAGGAAGTACACATTTCCCTTTCCCCACCTCTGACCGAAATCTGCTCTGAGAAAGGAGATGTTTATCCCAAAAAGCAAGAAGGGTATTTTAAAAACTTGTACACCTACTGAAAGAAATATATTAGCAAAAATAAAAGAAATGTGTTACTCTCAAACTGTGTCACTGCCTCATGTAAATGTTTGGATTCAGAACTCTGGAAACATAAAATGTTTTCCAAGGCTGTTTACAGTAAGTTTGAGTTTTCAGCTCCCATGAGTAAGAAGAAAATGTCTAACTTCAACTTTTTTTCCAGAATAGTTTTTTAGCTGTTCCTGTGTACCCTGTGATGCTAACAAAAAACAGTATCAGCTTTGAGTGGTGTAAATCAGGGGCACTTTTAGTCCTATTCGCAGTTTCTGCCAACAAACTGACATGGCAATTTACAGTGCCAGATGCTGACAGGTGATATTCCCACTGAACTCAAGTTTTAAAAAACAGATTATCTTTTCTGAGTCCCAATATAAAACAGCCCATATAATATCACCCAGCCATCCCTGGACCAGAACCAATATCTTGTGTTCAGCTCATGAATACCCTCCAGCAATAGTGATATTAGCAAATCTGGGAAAGAGAAATCCCAGTTATGGGATTTACTAGAACTGGAGGAAAGGCCTTCAGGATTTGCTCCATAGAGAATGAAATGGAAAGAGCCCAGGAGACCCAGATTTTCAGTCAGTTTACAGTCACCAATAAGGATTACCCAATGGGACTCTCGGAGGGAGCTGGAGAAATACTTTGGGGATCCAAATCCATACTCAAACACAGAGTTAAGGAGAACTGTGGAGCCGAGCAGAGGGAAGAGATGTTACTCCACCCCACACTGAGGACATGAAGTGTGATGTGACCAGACATCTTTTTACTGCATGGGAAGTGCCAGGCAGACAAAATCCTTCTCTTGAAAGCCCTGGTGCCAGCTGCTGCTGGAAGAAGAGTTTAGAGTCACAAGCATTCCTCTATGGAGTGTGGACACAGGTAGCCACAGCCGTCCAACTCACAGCACATTTTGTGTAATGTCTATAAATTGATGGCATTCCCTGGTCCTGGGGTCCTACAACAGCAATGAGTGATCCTGAAGAAGGGAAGATATCCACTGAGGCATTTAAGGATACTTCTATCCCTAAGCCCCTCTGACTGGAAAGTCAGTAAAGGATTTATTATAGCGATTATATAGTCTGGATTGTCCACTGAAGAAGGCTCTCCAACCACTGAGAGCAGAAGCCTCAGAGAAACCAGGGAGACCTGAGCTCACCCCTGGGAATGCACCAGTCTGAAGCAAAGCTTCAAGGAAAGAGTGGAGAGAGTGGCCAAGCTGGCCTGGAGCACTTCCCATTCAGAGATTGTGCTACCATGGTGTCCAGTGAAATCCTCCTCAGCACAACCTGGAGATCATCTCTTGATGCTCCTCCAAACCCCAGCTGAGCCCAGTATGTTTTTAATTGAGCTGTGTGTTTCATGAGTGGCCATTTTACTGTACACAGGGAGGAGCACAACAGGGGAGAAACTAGGTGGGAAGCGTTATTTATTTAGCTTTAGGGAAATTTAGTTTACTTAGGAATTTATCTTTTGTTTCCCTGAATCAGGAATCAATTAGCCCACATTGCTCTCTTTGTTTGGATGTTGTGTGGCCTAGAGCAATAAACAAACACTTGTAACAGTGCCTGGAAAACCTGGAGATACAAACCAGCCAAACAGAGAGACAGATCAGTCCCTGGTGAATGGGTATCACACACATCCAAACCCCTCAGTGCTCCCCTGTCACACACCAGGGTCCCTCCACCGAGGTCCCAAATGGCAGACCCCACTCAGGGCACACTGCTGATGCCTGCTGCTGCCAGGGCAGGGGCTGGGGAGAGCACTCTCAGGTCCCAAATGGCAAACCCCACTCAGGGCACGCTGCCTACACCTGCTGCTGCTTAGAGCAGGATCTGGGGAGAGCACCAAGCCCTGTGAGCCCCGGGAAATGAGCACCCCCTGTGAGCCCCAAGCCTGACCCTTCCTCCAGCCTGCCCGGTCCCTTGGAGGGATGATCAGCAAGAACCTGGCTCCCAGCAAGTGTTGTGACAGCCAGGGAGCTCCGAGGTTTCTCTTGGCTCGCTGGCTGCCGTGTGTAACCAGGGTGAGGTGGTGTGGGGAGCACGAAGGACGAGAGGCCAGATCTGCAGCGCTATGGGGAACGGAGGGGAGCTTAGCTGCACTTTACTGGGTGTGAGAAACAAAATTAACAGTGTGGAGTCACTATGGCTGTGCATGGACAAGAGCTGGGTTATGCAGGAACAGTGGCTACTCTGAGAGAGCTGTGGAACACCTCTGTGGGCAAGGGCATAAGGAAACCTTGAACTAGCAGCCCCATGCAGGTTCCACTCCTCTTCCCACTTCACTCAAAAGGAGCACGTTTCTTCCCCATCTTCAACATTTTCTTTGGGTTTAAAGTTCAACTCATTGCACAGATCCCCACTGGGGCATTATTAACATTTTGAATAACCACAATTTCAATGTCATCTGTATGTGATTCCCTGATATTAAGGGGAAGAAACAAATTGCTTTGATTTTTTTAGCAAGTAGGCATTTAAGAAGATCAATAGAGAAAGGCAGTACTTACTCAGAAAAAGGACACTGCTCTCTTATGACCATTCTAGAAACCACACTGCCTGCCAGAATGTGTCCCTTTCCTGCTGAAATCAGAATATTTATCATCATTTGATTATTACAAGTTTGCTTCATGCTCTCTCTTTGCAAATGACAGGTATGGAATAGTAATTTTATGAGAGTCTCTTGGTGCAAATAATGCAGCAGAAATATAATTGCTTGTCATTCATGCTTGGATATTATTAAACTTCCATCATCAAACAGTAAGTCTTTATGACTACACATCTAAATGGGGAACTATTTCAACTGCTCACAATATTTTACATGCAAACTCTACAGGCTACATGCATCACTCAAGGCTAAAGCATGCTGAAGAGTATTCAAAAGCTTTTGGTGCCTAAATCACTCAAAATCACTTGATGAAGTATTTTAAATCTCACTGAAGTCTGACCTCTCTCAAACTCCCCCGTTTTTCCCTCCTATTATCACATTATGTACTACACCAGCCTACAGACATATTAGGCCTGAATTTTAAGTCATATCAAGAACAATTCTAATCAACTTACAAACATCTATGACCACATAAGAGGGTTTTTTGCATGTAGAATATTGTTTGTTGGCTGAACTTACCAACTTCTGTAAACTTTGGGCCACCAACAAAGTCCTCATTTACCCATAAAATAGAAAACATGGCTTTGGACTACATTTAAAAACCACATGACACCTTTGGTACTCACATCCCAATTTGGCTTCCTTGCCCTTGCCTGCAACCACTCGAGAGGTTAAACTTAAGACATTAATTTAAACCTCTGTTTTCCCTCTGATTTGGGAAGAGCTGAACAATGCAACCCACTGGCATGCTAGCTTAGCTGAAGGTACTGTGTAAGCCATCATGTTCTTACTGCTAGTTGGTACTTGTTTTCCAGATACACAAGCAGATGGAAATGACCAGACAAGAGCATTTTTAAACTACCGTTCCATTAAATTATCCAAATACTGCCGAATCACTTTAATTAACCACTGATTCATTATTTTCGTCTTTGAATTTGGACTCCTTTTCTAGACATGTCCCCTTATAATTATTAGATGTGCCATTCTTCTTTGCAGATAGGATGTTCAACTGTTCAATTTATCAAATAAAGATAAATTCATACCTCAGAAAGGCTACCCAGAGACAGCCTTTAGCTCTAGCAGCTCCCTCAGAAGTTAGAAACCAGGCTTTCAGCTGGTCCATAGGCACTATAATTTATGAGCGATTAGTTACATGTACCTCAGGGCAAGGAAAGACCTGCAAAATCCTCCTCCTCCTCCTATTTGTTCTCTAATGAAACTGTTTGATTTAGTCTAAGTTTTGTGGGGAGAAAAAAAAAATCACATCTGAATAAAGGTTAGCAATTAGGGCTTCAGGCTGGAAGCAGATTTGACCCCCACACGAGCAAACATTTCTGCAGAAATCTTCAGTGAAAAGACTGGCAAAACATTCAGTTCAATCAATATACGAGGGATCAAAGCAAGATCGTTGGAGCTTAAGCGATTTGTCACTAGAGCTCAAGGTGGAATCTCAGTTTCTTTGAGCTTAACAGCCTCTAGAGACTGAGCAAAGATCTCTGTACTGCACACTCAGCACATGGAAACACTCCCAATGCACTGGGGAGAGACTGAAGGGGTGCCAGGACTCAGCTTCCCTTGCTCACACAGAGAATCCCCTGCTCCACCCTGAGAGAGAAAAAGATGTCTCAATAATTCATGAGTGCTAAAAATAAACTCAAAATTAAATAAACAGTTTATCAGGTTGGGACATTTTGTGCTACAACAGGCATTTTCTTTTTTTTTTTTTTTTAAGCTTCGTTTGGCAGAGCAGCTCATTTCCCAACACAGCCCAGGCACCCTGGGTTACTTCAGAGACGATGTAAACAAGCCAAGTTTTTCAGATTTGCAAATTAGCTACTGCACACGTACATGTAGCATTTGCAGAACAATTTCCCAACACGTACAATTGTACCAAGAGCCTTAATGTCCCTGTGGTGCAGAGTGATTTATATCTGAGGCGTGTGTGCCTGATTCATGTTGCCCGCCCAAAGAGGCTGTGGTATATGCCATATATCAATCCTCAGGCTTGTTTTCTTTCCCATTTTCTCTATTAAAAAATTAAGTAAAATGAATTAGGGAATAAAGAAATGCAATTTGCCAGTCTCACAGATTTTTCACAGTGATTTGAATAAATCAAATCACTACTACAAAAGGGCCAAGATCAAGAATAATCATTGCATTAACAGAGCATTGCTCTGAATCTGAAAAAACTAACACAATAGCCTTGAGTCTTGACTCTTTCCTTTGAATACAAGCTATACAGGACCAGCTTCAAGAAATTAGCTCAATGAGGGAATTGTCTTCCTGAAAATATATTAAGCACCAACTTTTTAATATAACAGCTGGATATTTACAGCTTTGTAAAAACACTACAGTGAGCCACACTGTCTCTGGGACAAACACAGCTGGAAAAGGAGGACACAAGGAAGTGGCAGCTTTGTGCATCTTGTTCAAAATATAAAGATGAACACAATTCTCCTGCTGAGGAATGTTAAAGCAAGGGCTCTGCCTACATGGGATGTTCAAAATCAACTCGTGTGCACGTACAAACAAGCATTGCATGTTCTCATCAAGGAGACGCCAGATTTAAACACTCCTGAGTTTTGGGGAAGTCTGGATCAAAAACCACATGGCTCAGGTCCACTTCTCACTGCAGCCAAGTGCCCAGTCCTGATCTCATTGAAAACAATGGCAAAACTCCTGGAGAACAATCCAGGTCATAACTAGCCAAGTGTCTATCATTTTTCTCACTACGTAAGCTCTTATTTTTACTATTATACCTGACTAGACTCTCCAAGTTGTGGGTTTTTTCCCACCCTGATCTCACTTGAATGATGTCAGAGAGGGAGGTAGGGAGACAAATACAGAAATGTGGTAAATGACAAAGCTGGAACCAGCACATCCAAGAAATAAATATAATAAGAAGATACAGTGCCAAGGCTGGATACAGCAGCTGAGGAAAAATGGGAAATGTAAAACTTTCTTGGCAAGGGCACATGGATTCATCCAGCTGAAAGAGGCACATTCTGGCCCACACCATTGTAAGCAATAGTCGATGTCTCCCTTGAGAAAATACAGATGTTTGTAATTTTTTTGATATTTTTTTTGACTGCTCAAATGAAATAACCTCGTTGTCTTGAATAATTCCTCTAGGACTTGGTATTGCAAATGTTACTTCTGTACAAATTGTAAACTGCTGATTCAAACCAAACACACAATTACATATAAGACAGTTTTGAAATGCATTCTAATAATAAAAATGTACTTGAAGATTGACTGATGTTAATGAATTAAAAAATTCATTCAGGCTAGATAAGATGCAATTAATAATAACAATAATAAAGAGACTGCAATCAGATCTTTTTCTTGTCTGCAAGTGTCCTCCTCCTCTTCATCATCTATTTCAGCATTTTCTTTGCAGAAGTGATACTCATGAATACTGCAAAAATATTTTAATTCTCTTATTTTAATTGAGCTGATACTTCAGTAGCTTAATTGTCTTTTAATCAGATATTGCTGATTTACAGGAGTGCAAGTGGTTGAAGAGTACAGTCATCACATTCTTAGAGAGGCTTACTGAATTTGGCACCAAGTCCTGGCAGCTCACAAGATCTCGGCCAGAGAAATACTTTAACTGAAAAGGCCCAATTCTCCCCAGCTTTATTTACATAAAGCAAATGGTAACTGTTGACTTCAGCTCTCCTGATTTTCACATCTTCTTGGGGATACGGACAGCTGTGTGCTGGGAAAATACTTCAATGTTCAGGTGAAAAAAACTTCAGTGCTCAAACACATTTTATTACACAAGTTTTCAGTTTTCATATTTCATCTTTCTCTACATTAACCAGAAGCCCGATTTGATTGTTCTTCTCTTTTTTCCTTTCTGGCTTACAAGTGCGTAGTGAGCCTCCTGGCTCAAAGTCAGCCTCTAGCTTTTGTATAGCTCCAGGAAAGATGAATTGGGAGAATTTAAAATACTTCTTCCCAGAAGGGCCCAAGAGTCACCACTCAATCTGTCAAGCTCAGTAGTGAACCCCAAGGCAGTTGCTGGTGACAAGTGTCAAATCTGCTGTCAATCTGCTGGAAACCCTCCTGACTTTGTTGAAAACACACAATTCACAGCAGCAAAAATCCAACCCAGTATTTCAAAAATGTCCATCATTAACCTAGAACCCATAGAGAAGGGTTAACCTCTGAGTCCCTGGAGATGAAAGACATCTCCTACAGATCAGAGCACAACCATCAAGAATAACAACGTGTCCCTTGCTCTATGGGATCATCACCCAACACTGAAAGCACACACTCTTCTACAAATAGATTCTAGTCCTTTCTTTGAAGGGGCAGGGTAAGGTGTCAGGGAATTATCCAGGTAGCTTATAAGAGCTTTGTGTAATCTTCTTTAGGTATTCCATGTTCTCTTTTACTTGCAGAAAGCAGCTCCTTAACAACAGCAAGACAGGAGGATGCAGGTGAGCAGAGGTGGTTTTTCACAATACCTTTCATTATCTGCTTCCATCAGGTTTCAGTGTTTAATCTTTTTTACCTGAACACATCTCTGACAAGTCCTCAGTGACCTCCTTGGTAAACAATTCTGGTTTTTAATTGATCACAAAGTTAATACTTTTCAAAGTTTCTCACTTAAATCTACCTGTGTTTCATTTCACAGTGTAAGTCTTTGCCTACATCACCTATGTCTCTCTCAGACATCATCTTCTCCTGGCTTAAGTTTTTTTCCACTCTCAGTTATTCATGTCTCAGTTTTCCTCCTAAGCCTTGTAGGGTATTAAAATTGGCAATCTAGATGCACTGTAAAAATAAGAACACTCCTTCCTGCTAAGAGGACACATGGTTTATTGTTTTCTAAGCTCTGCTGTGTCAGCTCCTCCAACCAGCAATTATAAAATTGAAGCCGCCAAGGCTGGTGAAAGTCACTTTCTTATTAATATCCAATTATCTACCAGTAGTTCTGGGTCCAGCCTTCAGTGCCATGGAACACATATGATATTGGCTAGGGCAAGCAGGAAAGTTATGATTTCATTTTTAAGAAGTCTTGTGAATAGAAATGGAGAAAGAGTTGGATAGCACAAGGAAAGCAATTAAAAACCTAATGCAAACTTTTTGTATTGCCAGAACCCATCCCCTCCAATTCCTTTCACTCCACACGTCATCCATTATGTCTAACAGACTCAATTTCCATGCATGCTGCAATGTCCCACTGGTGTAAGCCCTCTGAACTGAGAGTGCTCTTGAGTGGGGAGCTACATCCCCTCTTTCCTCCATCTGTAAAAGTGCAATCAGTGAGTTTCGGACTGATTTCCTAACAACGTCTCCCAAAATACCATGCTGACCTGACATAAGAGACGTCTGCTCTCTCTGAAGACGACAGACAATTCAGGGGGTGTGGTTACTCACACACAGGTAACTGATCTGTGTGATTCCCTGACAATGCAAGAAGTTTACAAAGGCTCAATGGAAATAATTTACTCGGGAAAGATCCATTCAGGGTTACTAATTAGGCTATCCACAGAAGGTTCATGTCTCAGGGAAAATAGTTGTGCTAAAAGACTGCCTTGAGCAGAATATCATGTGTGCTTGTCCTGTTCCTGATCTTCCCAGAGTATGCACTTGGACACCATTAAAGAGGGGGTATTAAGCTGGAGGCCCTTTGGCATGTTCTCAGCACAGTTATTTTTATGACTTTTAAAACTAGGATGATATACTTAACTATATCAAGTGCTGAGACAGCATACAGAAAACTGCAAGCACACTGGTTTGCACCAAAGATTTGCGTGAGAACAGGCATGGGAGGTCCTTCCTGCTTCCAGTTTCCTCCCAACCTGAGAGAGCAGTGGTTTTCAAATAGGACAAATGGGACTACCTGGATATCATCACATAAGGGAACAACTCCAAATTCAGAACAAAAATGCAGCAGTTTCATTTACCTCTGGCATGTTTACTGAACCAAAGCTAGGAAACCCTGTCTAAGAAACCAGAATGACAGAACGGGGCCCCTCAGCACAAACAGGCTGACAACCTTTGTTAGTAGCTTGAATTGGATGTACTTTCCCCTGGTTTTCCTCCGCTGAAGAGAATCAGAATGTAGGCAAAAAATAAAAGCTCCACAGAGCCTGTCCAAACACCCTGCCCATCTGTGTACAGGCTCTCATTTTCTTTAAGGGCCATTTCTGTCCCGGAGTTGTTAATGGCTCTGTCACCTTCGTTCAGGAAAAGAGGGACTAACACAAAATCCTTTGAAGTTGATTAAAAGTCATGTAAAGGGACTTTGAACAAAGTCCTTAGCCACCTTCAATTAGTTCTTATTGAGTTTCAGTATGCTGGTGGACCACTGTGGAACTTTCCTTCAGGGATTTAAGACCTTCAGATCATAACTCAAGAGTTAAAAGTAAGTATTAAAAAAACTACTATTCAAGTAGATAGTGAACTACTATAGAATCATGGAATGGTTTAGGTTGGAAAGGAGCTTACAGCTCACCTAATTCCACCCCCTCTGACATGGGCAGGGATGTCTTTCACTAGATCAAGTTGCTCAGGGCCCCACCCAACCTGGCTTTGAACACTCCTAGGCACTGGGCATCTACAGATTCTCTGGACAACCTGTGCCAGTGCTTCACTGCCCTTTCAGCAATGAATTTCGTCCCAACATCTAATCTAAACTTACCCTCTTTCAGTTTTAAACCATTTCCCCTTGTCCTGTCATTACATACCCATATTAAAAAAGTCTCTCTCCCTCCTTTTTTTAAGCTGCTTTAAGGTACTGAAAGGCCACAACTTGGTCTCCTTGGAGTCTTCTCCAGGCTGAATGAGCCCAGCTCTCCCAGCTTGTTTCCACAGGAGAGGTGACCAAGCCCTCTGAGCAACTTTGTGGGCCCTTCTGGACCTGCTCCATCAGGCCCATGTCCCTCTCACGTTGTGGGTCCCAGACTGGACACTCCAGGTTGGGTGTCCCCAGGGTGGAGTAGAGGGCAGAATCACCTCCCTGTCCCTGCTGGCCAGGCTGCTCCTGAGGCAGCCCAGGATGCTCTTGGTCTCCTGGGCTGCGAGTGCACCCTGGCAATGGGTAATTCAGGGTATGCTGCTGCAAAGGTCAGTGCAGAGTTCTCAAACTGTGTTTTAATGACTTGGGTAAATTCATATGAAACAATGGTTTCTCAGTGTATTGAGAACTCAGTCATTTAACAAACAGGGTTGTTTTCTGTTATAATAATAACTAGTGACTGTTAGGACCATTTTTTCCTATCACCAATGGACTCAAGACATGCAATTTGGATCCAATTCCAAACAATTCCCAAATTCAGGGAGCTTGGATCTAAGATTTGATTTCAATTCAACCCCTTCTTTTTTATTTCTTTATGTTTTGGCCTATCTTTAAGCATTACTAGGGCCAGAATAACTATTTCCAGGATCCAATTCAAAAGGAAGCCCTCAAGCTGCTAAGAAAGGGGTTTGCCATTAAATTACATCCTCATCTTCCAATTTTACTGCTGAATAAAATCTGGACAGCTGTTAGCAGCTTTTTCAGAGTCTTGATTTGTAGAGTTACAAACTGAACAACATGTAGCTTGTACATTACTTATATCTGAATGCTTGTCAGACATGGTTCTTATTCAACACTGTTAGCCATCAAAAACTGGAGAGAGATCTTCCTTCCTCAGCATGAGGAGACTTGTTTTCCTTTTCTGAATTTGTTGCATCAAAACCTGGCCAGCAATTGTAGAAACTTAACTCTCCAAGGATGGTGAAAATCATCTACTTATTACTTTGTAATTATCAGAAAGTTTTGGATGAAAATGCCTAGAGTCCACTGTCCACATTTCATCCTGGCTGACAAAGCTGGCAGATGATCCAGCACCAAGAACAAAAGACTAGGAAATTATTTGGAAACATGCTAAATCTGGAAGATAATCCTTTGAAACTGCAAAGGAGCCTCTGATTAAGTGATCACTTGGAGTATTTTTGATTGATTCAGAATAGAAGAAAAGGAACAAAATACAAACTCATTTGGGACTTGGAGCTGAACTGAACCCAGAGTAGGGAATTGTCCTCATCCTGAGGGTGCCTTAGCAAAGTTGGAGCTCTGGGGGCAAAGGGGAATAGGAAAGCCAAATATATAAAAGTTCCACTTTTCAAACAGAAACAGGGAATTTAATCTTACTTTCTTAATTACCTCCAGTTTATATCCTTGCTCCTCTGGATTAAGGTCTCAGAACCACTGACCAATACAACTACACAAGGGTTCACATTACTCATATCCCACAGTAACCTACTGAGAGCAGTATGTAGGTCTCTTGGAGCTGAACTTAAAATTCCAAGGTTTCAAGACCTTGATTCTAGAAAAGCCCTTGATCATATCCTGGGATTCACAGAGGAGGGACAAAGTCTTCCCTTCCTCTCCACTCCTGGATGAGTTACACCTTTGCTCTCCATTTCCTCTCTTTCAGGTGACAGGGACAGTGACTTGTAAAGCAAGGAGCACTGGAAGTAATAATCTGGAATCTCCAGTTCCAGAGGCTGGGGTGGGATGCACAACATCCTTAGGGTCGTTAGGAACCAGACATTGATGTTTACACAGCAGCACATGCTTCACCATCTCAGTTAAAGGAATGTTCACACTTCTTTGCAAGCAATTTAGGCATCTTGTTAAATGAATTCAAATTGTTGCTAAATTATGAATAAACTGAGAGTAACTTAAGACTCTCAGAAATCTCAGTTGAAAATAAAACCTAATTTCTGTCCCTAACTTACTTTCCTACTTCAGTAATAACTAAACCAGGGTTAAAAATGCCATTTTCCCTAAAGGATTAAGATTTTTTTTTTTTAATAAGAAAATAAATTAGAAATCCATAATTTCAGAATTTAATTGGCTGGTGTCTCTCTATGACAAAGTAGAAACACATTCATGACATGACAAGCATTTATCTTTAAACCACTCACTTATAGTCAGTGCCATGGAATATGGATCTCATTGAGCAGTGTGGAAAACAACCCAAATATCTTTTGGAAAGAATAATTTTGTTACAATTACAGGTTTTCAAAAAGGCCTGAAATCTGATGATTTCCGAGCAACAGGGCACTAAAGCATTTCCCTCCAGGGAACTAGCTTTTGTTTAGGGACATTCCAGGAAAACAGTCTGGACAGATATATTTTGTTGGCTGTAGCTTTTTTGCAGACTTGGTTCTGAATGCCATTAATTAACTGAAGAGGCCCCAAAAGAGAGCCAATTGCACATGAAAGCAGCAGCACAGCAGAAAACTCAGAGCTCCATGGTCAAACTGCTTTTCTATCCTGTTCTGTTTTGCACTTTCCATATTCACCAAGTTTCACTACTGTACAGTACAAGAGATCTTTCCTAAATGAAATCAAACCTTGTATTTTGCTCTATTTTTGCTTCCTACTCAACCACACTGAGCCAACCACCTCACTGTAGGCTTTGGTGACCACATCCATCACACGAGCTTCCTTCTACTCACAACACTTGTTTCTCAGAGGTTGTCTGCAAGGGGAAGCAAACGGTCCCTCAGACCTATCTTAGACCCAAATGACCCCTCCAGAGAACATGCCAAACTTTCTGCACCTCACTATTGAAAAGGGCCCTGGAGGCTGCAGAATGATTTCTTGCTTTTCAGTTTAGCCAAACCAAAATTCCAGGACTAAAGCTAAGCAGTTTCTTCTTTGCAGCCATTTAACCTAGTTACTGTACGCAAGATGCTGATGCTGCTTATCTCTTCTATAGTTTTACATTTCCTTCCCTATTTCTTTGAAACTCTAAGCACACAGCAATCAGTCACAAAGTCACAGATGCAGATTACCAGTCCCAAGGGGACACCCCAGAAATAAAAGCAAAAACCCCAGCAACCAAAAAGGTAAACCCAAAACCTGTACTATTGATCACAACCAAAGCTCACTACCCTTTCAAAATCTTACTTCAAAATGTGTTAGTGAGCTGACCCTAACTCATCATTAGATGATTTATGGGCAGCATCTGCTCCAGCAGACCAAGAGCAAGTTTGCAAACACCAGTGTGCACCAGATTCCTGCCTTCCCCAGGCTGTGTTTCATTTCACATGGTGGCAGTTTCTCTTCGACCAGGCAGCACAATGGGCTCTCTGTACAGCCAATGCACTCGGTTTTTCTGGAAATCACCATGTCTCCAAGAATTTGGGGGGGAAAAAAAGAGCAACAGCTGAAATCCAGATGACTTGCATATTTTGCTAACAAAGAAAGATTGTTGGAGGCTAAATGAGACTGAACCTTCCTAGAAAGAGCTCTGAACAAATAAGTACTGCATGGTTAAGTGCTAGATTAGGACTCAAATGAGGATTTCTGCATAGATCATAAATCAAACCTCACAGTGGAGGGAATTCGTAGAAAAGCAAAGCAGATGTGCAATCTCTGCCTAAGTGTTCTGTTATTTCCCTTCTAAGATAAGGGGTTTCTGGTTTAAGGGATAGAGTAAAATTTGGAGTTATCCTCAAAATCAGCTTTATGAAAGGCAGTGAACAGGAAAATGAAGTATAACATCTTAGATTCACCCTTTTTATTGGCTGCAGCCCCAACCTCCGCTTGCTCTGGGCAGTCCAGATGAATTCCATCAGTGCACATTTGCCTAAATTTCATGCATCTAACACCAATATCAACCTGAATGCACAGCCATGTGAGAGGGGTGCAGGTCTGACCTGGAACAAGCTGAAATCCACACATGAGTTCTCCACAACAGTGGCACATGCCTGGTGTCAGGGGATGATGCAACAAGAATCTGTAGGCTAAGGCTGCACCCAGAGAACATGCATTTAGGCCTGACCCAAAAGTACATTTCTTGTCAGTCTGGGCATAACAACCGAAGTTATCATTTTTTTTCCCTAGGTCAGAGGAGCTTTGAGCCCAGGAACAAGAATTCCCAGTTTGCAGAAAACTATTCTATTTCTTAGAGAACAGTATATAAACAAAGCTAAAGGTAAAAGGGGAAATATATATGTGTGTGTGTATAAATATATATACGGTTATAGATGTAAATATATAGATATGTGAGCTGTTTGCTTGGGGGTTTTTTAACAACATTTAATTACACAAACCCAGCACCACAGTCTGTATATTAGACTTCAGTCTCCCAGATCACAAGCCTCTGATGCAAAGTAAACATGACCTGTCCCTTAGCTCTAGCAGTCCCAAGTTCTCCTCGTTAGGCTTCCAGACTCAAGAGGGCATGTTTGTCCCACACACTTCAGCAGATCTCCTTTCCAGCTGCCAGAGAACAGCACTGGGACCAGGTACCAGTGCAGTCCCAGTGAATATTGCCTTCAGATACACACTTGCTGCACTAGATATGGAAAACATGAGCTTTCTCATATGATAACCCATAAATAAGTGGGATAATATTTCCTCAAAAAAAATCAGAACATTGTTATGCTGAGGTGGCAAAGTTGCTTCTGTGAATCAAACCTGGTCACCTGGTGCATAAACAGAAGAAATGGGTCCCATAGACCCTTTTCTCAGGAGACCTATGTGCAAAGAATGCCTGGAACCCAGCACTTTTTGGGCAATCAAGACTTTGGGAATGTCCTCTAGCTAGATCTTCCTTCCACTCATGAACTCCAAGAGATCCTTTCTCCCTAGACCACATCAGTGAACAGGGAAGTAAAAGCATTTGTCCTCAGCTGATGTCCTTTTCACTGGGCCCCTTTATTCCCTGGCAACTGAAATCCAGCTGCAAACATGCCACAGCCCCTGCTGAGGGAAGGGGTTTATGAGCACAGGCACAGCCCTGCTGTAATGGTAATCCATCACCGAGCCAGCCCAGGATGTGGGCACAGCTCACCCAACTTCCAGCCAAAGTTCTTCTGCATGGAGTGTCAAACTGCTATGCAAAAATTACAGCTCCTCAGTTAGGGGCTGTAACTGCCAAGCCAGAGCCTTGAACTGACCAGTCTATAAAGTGAGGAACACACTGTCAGTGTCCATCCACAAAAACTGGGCTCGAATAACTTCCCTAGTGACAAGGAAGACCTTAAGGGGCAAGAGCTGGCATAGGCTCCAGCCCAGCAAGGTGCTACTCAGCTGCCTTCATAAGGACACCCTCCCTTGTCATCTGCACCCCTTGGCCTGGTTTCCTCTTATAACATACTCCTGCCTCTCTGCCCAGCACAAATGCTGCCCCAGAGAATCACCACCTTGTGGCTTGAAGCAAAGATCTTAGGAGATGCCGAGAAAGAAAACTGAGCAGTGGAAGACTGCATGACATACTTATTCACCAAGTAGCCAAATTAACCTTTCCTGTCCTAAGGAGCGCATGCCCTTGCTTGAAACACTAATTTGTTCCACATGGCAGTCAGAA
Source organism: Acridotheres tristis (assembly GCA_037013685.1). Taxonomy (NCBI): domain Eukaryota; kingdom Metazoa; phylum Chordata; class Aves; order Passeriformes; family Sturnidae; genus Acridotheres; species Acridotheres tristis. The sequence goes on along the minus strand of CM072899.1, from coordinate 10,225,068 downwards.
AAGTAAACACAGACATAAAAATAGGTAAAAATCATATGCTTTAAGACAAGACTTTGAAAATCCATTTGTAGAGCCCCTACAGTGTGAGTTCAATGGGGTTTCCATTCTTTTTTTTGTTTGTTTTTTGTTTTCTCCAAATAGCCACATATGTGGCTGCAACATTTCTGTGGAGACAAATACATCTTTATTTTCGTTACTGGAGTCCTCTCAAAAATGTGCCTATAAATCCTGCGGGAGCGAGGAGGAGTCACAATGGAAAGAGTGATGGATGCGCAGCGCTGCCGCCGCTCCGCTGCCGTGACTGCTCCTCTGTGGCCCCAGCACGCCTGTGTCTCACCAGGCCCTAAACATGCATTTTGAACTGTCACGTCCAATATACTGGGCCCTGGTGGATAGTTAAAGGCAGCAGAAAAGAAGTAGAGAAGCACGGAAATAGGATGTGAAGAGAGTCACTTTTCAAAGAGGAGAATAGGAGCTGTTGTTGGACATGGTGCCTGGTGCCCAGTATATTCCGCTGGCTTTGAGGAGATAAAGGATTTAGTAACAGAGCCTTTATGAGCTTGCTTAGTTGTACACTCTGAATGAAGAATCAACAGTATTTGGAGACTCTCCTTGCTCCTTTTCCTTTGTGTTCTCAAGACCAGAATATTCTCCAGCAATGCTATTTCCAGCTGACCTATCCTGAGGCCAAATGGAAACAAAAGAGAGAGATTAATAGCTTCAGAAACTTTGAAGAGAACAATAGCACAATCTTGGGATGAACTAGAACATGTGAAATGTAATAATCTTGGAGGAGGAAGGCAATTCTGCAAAGAGAAACCTTTTCTACGGCTTATTTAACAATGAGTGTAAGATGAAAACGTGCCTGGCTGTTTTGATTTAAAATCTGCTGGCTATAAACAATGATTTTGAAATAACATGAGTCAATATTATTTTTCTTAAAATGTGACACAAGGTCTAAAAGCCAAGTTCTCCTCTGGGTGAGCTTGATACCAGTGTGATCAAAAGCAGAATTCATATTGATTGCATTTGGCACCTAGTGATGATCACACATGAGACACAGGCAAGAAGAAAAACTCCATGAACGAATGGGTTTGATCTGAAAACAGTAACTGGTTGTTCCAAGAGGAAATGTGCTTTTATTATCAGTACAGAATGACTACACGGTAAATAAATCATTTGTATTGCAACTGAAATATTACTCCATTATACATCAAGGATGTGCAAAACTTTTCCACTTTTTTTTGTTTCATTTTTATGGTTTTTTTCCAGTTTGTTAAGTAGCTCTCCAAGGACCTATGAACTGGCAACTAGAGGTTAAAAAAAAAAAGGCAAAACAAAATATCCTAAGCAGTATTCATATTATACAGAAATCTGTCCAAACCACAATAAAATATACAAAAAACTCTATAACCAATCAGCTTAAATTGTCTTTCAGTCTCTGTCTTCTATTGCCTTACCCAAAATTCAGTCTTACAAAGAACCTATGCAGAAAGGTAATCTTTCCAGAAGGCAACCAAAATCTAAACTCAGGCTATCCAAGAAATCAAACATTTTCAAGGGTCTGGCAAGTGCTTCCATGACCTCTGGAACAAGTCATGCACAACTTTCTGGGGCATTGCATCCTGATGGCAGATCACTTGGTGTCACTTAATCATTTATGACACATAGCTTCTCTGGTATCTCTCACAAGATCTTCTCATGTGGCTTCTCTGACACCTTTTCAGAGATGCCACAGACTTGCCTTCCTTTCTTTCCTTCTTTCTCAGAGCTGCTTTTCTGTGACGCAAGTAGAAAGACAACACATGGATATCTCTGTCCAGCAGAGCTGGAATCTACCAAGCGTTCCTAGCAGGAGAATGACAGCTGACAAAGATCCTAAGTCACATTGCTTCAGAAAAATATGTTTAAAAACAGTATATGGGAAGTTGTAGGCAAAGATTTTCTAGCATGGACAGTTATACTAAATGTGCAACAAGGAGAGAAAATCCTCAAGTAATTTTAAGTCCAGATTTAAAATACTCCTGAAAAGAGCTATCCTTCCACTGCTCCTGTTGTGTTTTCATGGTAGGGGGAAGTTTTTATGTATTTTCCTACCAGCCTTGTGTCTATGCTGAGAGACTCAAACTGCCCCCCAGAGCCTTTAAGGAATCAATGAGTTGGACAGACAAATTCTCTTTAAGAACTCACTAAGAACAGTGAGCTCCCAAACACAACTTCATTTCTACCATGGTATCCTGGAGAGTCCTTTGTAGTCAACACATCAAAGCTGACTAACAGATGAAATAAAAAGAGCACAATCATTATGTATTTCCAGGAGAAATCAGATGATCTGGTATCATCAGTGACATATATGCTTTGCCCAGCTGTAAAGGATTTAGAAAATGCCAAAGTGCCCCAGTTACATCTGCTAGTATTTTGATGACCTACTTCCTATTACCAAGCAAAGATGTAATGTGGATCAAAACAAAGAGGAACTCTCTATGTGCCACAGGCAGAGGATGTAATTCTAGTGTTTTCCCTTTTTATAATCCAGATTAAGTCTCATGGCTTTTTTTCCTTCCTGTGCAAGAAAAAGATCATATTTCCCTTCATGCATCCCAAAATACTTCCATGTGTACCATCAGCCACTATAAGCAAAAAATGAAAAACAAGTGGGGAAAAATTCATCCTCCTTGTCAGAGATGTGCAAACAAAATTGACATGAACATCTACAAAACGTTTTGAATGCTTAAACATTCTCCTTACATAAGTATGCACCATGTATAATAGACAGCTGTTGAGTGGAGAGGTCTGTCCTCTGAAGAATGAACAAGCAGAATCAAAAGCAAAGGAAATATCAGAAATTGCAGAAGTGTATCCTGCATCTGTCAGCACCATCAAAAGCAGAGATTGTTAATCCATGTTAGAGGTCAGCTGCATGGCAAGGCTGGAAGACATGGATTGGGAAAGAATCTACTCAGCAGCTGAAACCAATGTTCCAGTTTACAGTATTTCCAATTTATTAATCCTTGGATAAGTTGCACAGTACGGATGAGCAGACAGCCTTCCTTTTACTTCAACACTTTTAAAGGATGGACAATATTTCCACCGCACTACAGCCTTTAAGGTTAATAAATTTCATACATTCACTTCAGAAGTTCATTTCATCCTCCTGTGTTACTTCTAGAACAGATTGTTCATAAAACCGTCCTTCTTTTTAAGGAGAAAAATGCAATGAGGGTTATTCCACGGCAAATTGAGATTTAACTTTACAATCTATTCAGACGAAAGAGCAGGAGAAACGTTTCTCTTAAGTAGGATAAGAGAACATGGGGAGTAAAACAGCTGTGGTTTCTTTCCTCTTTCATTTCTCATTTGCACCTTGCTTATTTGAATAAATCCCAGGGATAAAGCCTCCTTGTGGAAACATTTTACACTTTTCATACATCCCACTATTCACGCAGAGCAAATGGGGCAAAGAAAGAAAGCAACACCTGGGTTCCTTCATCTCAAATCCCTGCCCAGTCAGTGTGCTCAATTCATTAGTCCAGGACACATCGGAAAAGGAGAACCTTTCACCAGCAACTGCATTTGAGCAGCAGCAAACCACAGAGCCAGCTGCAACCCCTGACAATCCAGCCCTGGGCACTGGCTGTGCTTTCAGGGTCTGGCACCAGTGGCAGCAAGAAAAAAGAAGCTGAATAACAGCAGACAGATCATTCTGCAGTTTTGCAGATACAGATGAGGCATATTCCCCAAAACACCCCAGAGAGCTGCTGAGGCAGGAGCCAGCACTGACATTTCCTTGTGGCTTTAGTGAGGGTGGAGTTGTGCCCATTAAATGGGCACTGCTTCAGTGCATGCCAGAATGGGAAAGTGATGAAGGTGGGAACAGGAATCCTTCTACAGTATTTGGGGAGGTGGGCTTGATATTTGCACTTTAGAAGAATTAACCAGTTGGATGCAGAGCCAAGAGGCCACACTGACTGAAGTGCTAAGGGTACAAACTTGACATCTAGGCAAACACCTTGTTTGATCTGGGGACTGTTCTCTGGGCTGCAGAATGTTCCAGCCCTATCCTGAGGTCTGTGCAAAAGGGCCTCAACTCAACCAAAAAACACTGCACATGAGCAGACACAGATCTTCAAGGAGAGAGCCTGCAAACAGCACAAGGTGGTTACCTCGACTGACTTGGCATGAGAAGGAACTGGAGCTTAAGGTGTTTGGTGGCTTTGGAAAAACACATAAGGCCCTATTTCACCAAATGCCTTTCTTTTCATTTAAAAGCAATTTTTCCCTGTTTGGGAATGTTATGTCTGGAATGTACAGATTCCATTAATTTGTTCTCTTTTCTATTCCTTGAAATTTCTCCTCCAGCTGCTTTCTCCAACAGCAGATTTTGCAGACCAGCTTTCTCTCCATATGCCTGGTTTTCTCTGTGAGTAAATTTATTTTCTGACACTCTGTATAGTAGAGATGTATGGTCCTTCCAACAGCCACAGTAATACATACTAAAGCAATTAAACCTGTTTCTTTTCCAACCTTTTGTTGTGCACTCAACTTGATAATTGATGCATTTACATGCCTGAAGATAATCTCATCCATGCTGGATCTGGATCTCCTGTCCATGTGTGAAATAAGTAATAAAGTTCAGTGAAGATAGGACACTTGGCCAGAGCCAGAAGTTCTGCCTCTTTCATTCTATTCTAGCACAGAAAGCAGAAATGAAGGGACACTGACAAGTACATTGGAAATCCTGGCTGCTTTGGAACGTGTGTTCCCTCCTCATTTCTTTATAGCACTTTGGCTTGCTCTGTTGTGTGAGCAGTGTCAAAGAGCCAGATTCTTCTTACTTGGACGCTGATGGTCTATGTACCAGCATTGATCCAACTGCCTTTATGGCCCAAGAGTAACATTTTAATCTTTTCTCGTCCCCTCAAGCTTCTTAAAGTTATAGGATAGACTGATACAGAGTCCTAACATTTATATATGCCTTCACTCAAATCTTCCTTTTCTGAGGCTGCCACGAAGTTTGAACACAATCCCAGCCAACTGTTTCCACATCCAAGCATCCCACCCTTCTCTTACGTTTATACCACTTGCCCTGCTTACTTTGACTTTCTCCTGGCTGATATCCCAGAATATCCTTTGCCTCTGGCAAGATAATTGTACAAGTGTAAAATACTGTCACCACAAAACAGTTATAATATATGCTGTTCTCAATACACCCAAGGGGTTGAAAGCCTGTGGGAGAGAAGTGTTAGTTCCTGAAGAGTTAATTAGCTTTCATGTTCCAGAAATCCAGGACAGTCCCTCCAAGTTTAGGGTTTCGAATTTTTTTAAACCTGGGGTAAAACATTCAGGTTTTATCTGCCAAGAGAGAAAGAGTGGTGAGGGGTAAAGGTGATGGTTTCCTTGTCCACAAATTTAAAAAAAAATAAAAGTACTTTTAAGCAATGTGGGTATTTTCACACCTTTTATTTTGTTCAATACTTAGTCATCTGCTGAAGAGCAAATGGAAAAATTTAAGCTGCTGTGTTAAAGTGCTTGATCCACTTTCACTACACTTTTCTTAACTGCACCCTTAATAGAATGAATGTTACCAGCCAAATGCCAGTCAATGACACAGCAGAGACTAAAACCTCAGGTCAGTGACCTTTCATGGGCGCCATGAAAAAATTCAGCCTTCCTTCCAAAATTAGAGGGTGAGGATGATGACAGACACACAGCCGTGCTGGCAGGGCAGCATTTGAGTGTCAATGTCTCATGGAGACAGTACATTCCTATCAGCCACTCACCTCTGTGCTGGGTAGCAGCAGCCAGTTCCTGCTATTTTGGTATCTCACAGGGGCCAGAGACTCACCTCATTTCCCAAGTCTGCCCAGTCCTCTTGCTACTCAACATCTGCCCACTGCCCTCATTAACAGAGTCTCTGATAAGGAGTCACTGAATTACCCTTTCTGCCACTTCTCTGCAGACAATTGCAAAACCATCTTGCCCATAGAAATGTTGTTTGCATCAAAAAGGCTATTCATTCCAATTTGTGTCCATTTGTGCTGTTTGATTCAGGCCATGTCACACATCTCTGTGACACCAGTATTAGCACATAGTAGTAAATTGATTTTTTGCCTTTACCATTAAAGGCAGACTGTATTCTACTGTCTTCACTTTCACCGTTTTTGTTTTGCATGTGTGGTGGGAAAGAAAATGAAGGGTGGGTCTGTCAGTCAGCAAGGATCCCTGGCACTAGGGGAAATTTGAGGACAGTCCCACAAGGATTGTTTGTGTGATCTTGGGATAGGAAGCCAGACGTAGGCGTAATTGCAAGGACAACAGGCAAGGCAAGGTGAAAGTTTCCTGCTCCAAGCATTTGTTTTCCCTGTGCTACAGCCCTAGAAATCCACAGGGCTGTCTGTGGAGGGTGTAAGGCACCTAGAGCAGCAGGCCCTGGTAGCAGATAATGGGAGGGGGGCATTGTGAGAACAGCCATTAGCAGCCTCAGGTCTCCTTCAGTCCCAACTCCAGGCATTTGTTCCTCTCATTGCAAGAGCAGTTGGATCCTGTTCCCATTACGGTTTCCAGCTCCACCTATAACCTAGAGGGCATTGTGCCAGGTCTGCCCACAACCTCGAGAATACTTAGGTATTCTGTCTTTCTCAAATGTGAAGTGAGATGGATCCTTTGAAAGATCTAGGTCTAAATATCTCAGATCTTTGTTGGGACTTTAGGATTTAGTAGTTCTTCTGACATTCCCCCAAGTTCATGACTTCCTCAAAATCTTTCTTACCACTCTGTGTTTGTGTCTCCCTGTCTTCAGCTCTGTAAGGCATTCTTCAATGTTGACCTTCCTCCTTGCACACACATGCATACTCTGGTATTTAAAGGAAAGGATTTCACTTTCACAGCAGAGTAATTGCATTAAAAAAACTAAAAAGTGCTCTGCTTCAGCAGAAATCCTTACTTATAAATAAAGAGGAACTTCTTACTCAAACTAAAGGTTAAACAAAGAACACTGATTGCCACACTGCTCAGCAGCAAAAACACTGATCAAACATGATTGAACTCAGTCCAGGATTATATTGATTATAATCGCTTGGTATTCACTTTGATGGAATTAAAGAGATTGGATTCTACTCTCAATTACACCACAGGTTTCAGTGAAATCACTTTGAATTCATACTGTTGTCACAGGACAGCACACACCCCAAGTCTGTAATTCTTCCCTTCCCAGCTTAGTTCCTCTCACATAACTCATGGCTGAATCTCCACTGCTGTGGTTTAACAAGTACTCAATGACAAAGGCCATTCTTCAAATAAACATTCAGGAAAATTTTAATAAAGTAATAAAATGTCCAGCAAGTCAGGAGCCCAAGTTTTGTAGTGTGTCAGGAAAGCAAATTTTATTTGGAGCCTGGGAAGGGAAATTACAAAACAATGCCATTAGTTGGTAGAAACTCAGGGAATGGTTTTACACTGAAATTTTTGATGCCCAAATTCAGAATTGCAAATTAAACTAAAGAGTCCAGCATTGCTGACTGTGCTAATCTAGGTAATGAAGGAGAAAAATCAAGTTTATAAAGCCAACTTGCACACAAATCCTAACAACCCTTTTTCTTATTTTATTCATCCACATGAGCAACACAGTTGAGAGTATTTCAACAATCTGTGCAATTTTATCTTTCCTGTGTTCTTTGGATATTATGTGTCATCCCTGTTTGCACAATAGCCAAGTGCCTGATCTCGCTTTCTTTGCCAGCCATACAGATCATAAATCAGAGAGCACAGCTCATAAATCATGTGCCACTGAATAGCAAATCAAAGTAAAACACCTACTTGGTAGGAGCTGCAGGACTTCCATGGGGCAGGGGCAGCTGAAATATCCCCTGAATACATGGGACAGGCCCAGCTGTCCTCAGCAGTAAGTGTCCCCTGGTGAGGTGCTCTTCCCAGCCTGCTCCTTTTCTTTGGCCCATTCCAAGCCCATCTCTATTCCCATGCCACGTACATGAGTTGGACAGTGCAGCTTTTGTCCCTGTAATCCAGTCTGTAAATATCCTGAGTGAGGGGAAAATAGTCCACAAAACATTCAGACTTCTGAGGTAGCAATTTCTGCTTTCAGTGACAGGAAGGTTTCTTTCAAATCTTCTCTATGTGTACGTCTAAGGGAAGGCAACCAGTGAGCAAACAGCCCAGTTGTGCTCGGTGAGGCACTCCAGAAACATCCTTCTCAGGATGTAATGTGGCCCTGAATGCACCACAGCTGCTCATGACACCCAGCCAGCCAGGCTGCTCGTACAAGGACTCCTCAATCCAGGCAATCACGAGCCAAATCAGTTTGAACACCAGCTCTTTACTTTCCCCATCACTTTCAATCCCTTCCTTATGCAATGCAGGATGGAGCACCTGCATAGATGCTGTGCCACAGCTGAAAAGAATCATGCAAAATACATCTAAAAAACCCGATAGGCAAGGCTGAGCAGGAATGGGCTCAGCAAGCAGCCTGCACACCCCTTCTCTAAACTGTGTGCAGCAATACATCCCTGGATGTGGGTGGGGAACACTGCCCTTGCTTTGGGGAAGAGCAAGCTTAGAGTGACTCAGTGTTGTTTTTGGCTCTCTGTCTTTAAAGACACAGGGAGGAGAAGCTAACAACATCCCCAGTGAGCTGAGAAAAACTACAGTGGAAACTTTCCCATTGCCTGATCTCTGTTGTCCTGAGTAGTGCTGAAGTACATGGAAGGTCTCTTAGCGTGTCCCAGATGATATTGGACGATAGGAACAAAACCATGTGGCAGTGCCTCTTTGTTCACAGAAACAATTATCAAGCAACGAGCTACATCACTCTCCTGCACGTGCTGAGCCATCCCTGCACAGACAGCCTTCTACTTGAGCACTCAAGCAATGGCCTCAGAGCAAGGCAACTGTCCCAGTATATCATGGCAGAAACTATTCCTACTATTCCACCTTGCTCCTCTCCAGAGCCTGACTTAAGTAATAAAAGGAAGTTTTAAAGGATAGAAATGTGAGTGCTGAGTAGTGCCTGGATATGCACATGCCTCCACCATGCTGCTAGGAACACAGCTCACTTGCCCCAGATTTTCTAATGCCCTCCTCAAACTGCTCTAAGCCACACAGAAGAAAATTAAAACCAATTCACTAGAAGATAAAATAAGTGAAACTCCTAGCTAGTGGAGCCTAGTTGAAACTTGGGGAGTTATGCAACAGCCTTGCAGCCCAAAAACTGAATAGAAATAGTACCTCTATATATGAAGGCAAAATTATGTTCACAGTAATCTTTAGTAGTATCCATAAAACAAATCTGCATTTGTGATTCCTTTTCTCCTCATCCCTGAGGTTAAGAGTAGTTTGAATGTCTGGGCTCAGTTCAGTTGTGAACTCAGATTAAGAAAGGACTAACATTACCTCACTAGCTGCCCACAGAGGTAAGACACAGATGTGTAGACTATGACTCTGTCAGCAAAAGCTGCTATTGAAACGATTGGGACTTTGAAGATGTTTAAATCTTTTTTTAGGTTTATTTCTTCAGAGGCTGAATCAAGCTTTGCTCTGCACCCATCTGTTGATTATGCAAGGAACTCGTTTGGAGCTCTAAGGGCTTTGATTACCAGAACACAGAACTTCCCTCTGCTGAGGAAGGCTACAAAAGAAACAGTTGGTTGCCTCAGGACATACAAACACACATACACTTCATCCAGTGGATTTCAGGACCAACATCCAGTCTTGAAGACCAGCTACTGATGGAAACTCAAGAACAAGAAAAATTTCCAGGATCTTCTAAGTTAATGGCATACCTTAAAAACCAGGCACAAGAGCAACCTTTGGCCCTATCTAGACCTTCCCCAAAATGTAACCAGCTGTGGAGAAAAAGCCACAACAGACTGGTGCTCTGGCCTTTGTGGTAGCTCCAGAAAGAACCACAGTACCTAAAGACCTCTTGGAGCTCCCTCAGCATGCAGCAATCAAACTCTGTTTTTGTCTGACTGACCTCCCCTGCACAGCACATTGTTAGCAAACACAACATCAGTGCTCTGGCTTCTCTCCTAAATTCTCTCATAAGGTCCAGGCCTACAGAAACTTGCTGTACACTAAATCCCATTGAATTTATCAGGATATCACATGGCAGAAACTGCATAGAAGGTCACCAGCATAGCCAAGACACAGGGGGAGGCCTTACTGAGCTGACAACTGTCCAGCTGATGTGCCAAGAAATTGTCCCCTCTGTGCACTGGATACCTGGAAAGTCAATCTCATGCTCACCTATTTGTTTGGTGGACTAGCTCACAGAACTGCAAGACCTAAATTCCAGCTTAGCAGAACCCAGGTTTCCATCTATGTCTTATCTAAACTTTGATGGGAGATTTGGAAGTCAAAGAAAAAGAAAAGCTTGACTTTCTTCCAAAACCCTGGTTTGCAAGTTGCCTACCATTGACACAGACACCTGTCACAAGCTGCTGGGGGATTACATTTGGATTTTCTTCACTTTATGTAAGGAGACCATATCTACCACACATGAAGTCACTGACTTAAGGTCATTTGTTTCCCCAAAAACAAGTTTGTCCAACTGAGGTGAACATGTTTTTATGGTAGATTACAGTTAAATGAAAACAGTATTTTAACCACAGTCTACAATTATAAGTGAGAACTGCAGTTTTTAAGCACAAGTAAGACCTTTCTAACTCTAGAAATCCAAACATAATACGCTGAAGTACCACTAGTCTTTTGTTTCCTTGCATCCCTAGAAACCGTATCAGGTACCTCACATTTTCATACCTGTACTCTGCACTGCAAAAATCTGTTTTAATACAGACTTTTCCCAGGCACTAGATGGCCACATCTAAGATATCCTCAGGAAAGAGGTGACAGAGAGAAGGATGGCCCAGAGAAACTTGGCTCCTGGAAAAGATCAGTGTGGTTTGTAGGATCAGAACAAAGGCAGCTAATGGGAGGGAGTTGAAAAATGGAGGTAAACTCTCAACCTGTGTCTGCATCCACCTTGGTACTCAGTTACAAAGTTTTGCTTTAAACTGGACATTTATGTGTTATGTCAAAGCAAAAGTAGAGTGCTTACAGTGACTCTGTAACTAGTTGCCACAAATGCAGAGTAAACAATCCAAGATACACAGAAAAGAGATTCTTCCCCCCCTCCCCACCTTTTACATTTCTTAAATTTTGGGTTATCTGGCTGCTAGTGAGAAAGAACACTAAGTAGCAGCAAGAACAGAGTGCCTTCCCACAACAGTATTCTGAAAATGACACTTGTAAACAGTTCCATCAAGCAGAGAACGATAATGCAATCTGGCAGAAAGAATCTTAGAAGCCAAGTTACACAGAGAAATTATAGTTAAAATTACATTAATCAAAACCAGTTAGGAAAAGATGAGAGGAAGACTCTGGCAGAACACATGTGGGATGTTACCAATTAAACTTGTTTTTCTTCCTAAAAGGCTACAGCATTCTTTTTAATTAGCCTCTGTCATTGTAATTCTAACAATAACCCACGGCACAATTACTATTTGAGCTACTTGAAAACTTAAAGCATGTGCCCAGTTTCTTTAAAAGACTCCTCTGTGGACATCCAATGGGGCTGGGTAAAAAGAAATAAAGTTTCCTTTTTCATTTCTGAAGCTAAGTTATATTTCAAGATTTATTCAAATGCTAAGAAGCCATTCTGGGAATAGAAAAAAAAATGATCTGTAACAAATAAATCAACTAGCTAAGAGGCAGAAATAAGCAGAAAGACATTTCTTTCCAGATTTAACTTTAATGTTCTCTGTGGAGTAACACACTGGCATTTGTGAACCACCACAGAGTTCTGCACATATTACTGCACCTCATGAGCTCACAGCAGGCACACACTGGCATTTCTCCTGTTCCTGCTGCTGCCCTTGGCACTGAAGAAGTTAATACCTGTGGGTTGCAATGCTAACCCCAGTTTGGCTAATCCTCTGGCATTACTCCCCTTTGCAAAATAAATGCTTGGCTGAAATGAGATTAGAAAACCTAATGGCATTAACAAAAGCCTGACCTATAAAAACTACTTAAAACATAGAAACACTGCATTTTTCAGGTTCTCTGCTCTAAAACACAGATTCTCCACTTCTCTCTTCTGATACAAGCTCAGCCCTAGAAGTGCAACACTTCAGACCTTCCACCCTCAACACAAAAATCTGACTCTTACAAAGACAGTTCATTAATAAGTCGCTTTTCTCTGACTGAATTTGGACTAGATTCTGGTCTTTGAAGATTTTTTCCTTCCTCCACCACCAAGGACACATCTTTTCATCTGCATCTCTGTGGTGTGAGCTATAGAAGATAGTTAGGGATGGCAGGAAAAGTGAGAGTCAGATAAAAGTTGCACAGTGTGAAAAATCTCAGTTCAAAGACAACTGATTAGATCTGCTCTAGAAACACATTAAAACAACTACAGACTAAACTTGTAAAATACACCTGTTATTAACAATAGTCTGTTTTCTATTCCGATCCTGACACATTCACTATGCTGAAATGTCTTACTTGGGATAAAAATCTGCAACATATTCAAGTTATTTCTTTTCTGTGGAAGTGTGTTACTGCTAAAAGGGTCACTGAACTCTTCATATCTTTACTAGAAAACAGAAGGCATGGCCAGAAGATGTATCTGTTTCCACCTTTTTAAGTGCTTTTCCTGCAGCAGCTCATACAAATGGATATTTGACAATGTGATTCTCTGAAACTGAGGCAAGATCTAAAGAAGGGATTTACAGTCAGCTCTGTATTATCAATGTTCACAGTGGTGGCCTTTTCTCCAAAGGTGTGAAATAGTCAGTTCCCACCTGGACACTTTTGACTTCCTTCTATTGTTACAGGACAACAAGACACCGAGCGAAGTCGTGAGTCAGGAGAGCTGAAATGGTGGAGATGATTTGTGTCTGCACAAAACATCCCCCCCTTCCAACTGGTGAGACATTCCCCAACACACAGCACAGGATTCAAGTAAAACAAGCACTTTGAGACGCAATGAAACACATTGAAGGACTGAGAGAAGGATTTAACAGTTCTAGAGATGAGAAAAATATTCACTATGATACAAAGTGGGATGTGAGATATTTACCTTCAGGCTCCAGGATACCAGCCAAACATTAGCTGCTAGGAATTCAGAGGAACATGTCTCTTCCCTCTGAATCAAGTAATGATACCATGCAATTATTTAATAGGATTTTATACCATGCTCTAAAGCATCTGTTAAAGTACTGGATGGAATACCTGGCTTGACCAACCAATTTTAAAAAGAGTGAAAATACTCATATTTTGCCCTACAAAAGAAAAACATACAACTCATAACAAAGACTATATCAATCATGCTTCACAGCTATATTCTTATGTGCAGTTTCCATTAGAGGCTAGTAGGTATTTTAAAAGCCTCTCAGGTCTTTTATAGAATAGAGTTTTAAAATAGCCCAGCATAAGACATGTGGTATGCTGGCAAACACTGCATATGTTGGCAGCCAGTCTGAGACCACTGCTGGCAAAAACAGGACACCTGTTGTCAGTATTCTATCAAACATGATGATTTTAGCATTGGAAAAGTTTGGAACAGCTCCACGAAAACCGGTCTGATGTCAATTTAACATCCCAGCCAAACAGCAACTCAACTGAATTTTCAAAGTGTCATCAATTGACTAATGAAGTGATGTGAAAATTTAAATAGGGTCATGGTTGAAACACAGTGCATGTCAACTTGGAATATTTACTTGTAAAAAAGACATGCTAAAAATACTACTTAAAAAGCACACAAATATTATAAACAGGTACTTTTAGTGGAAGCCCCAATGAATTAAAAGGAATGACTAGAAATGCCTGGCAAAGCAGGCAGAAGAATGCTCTGAAGAAATAGCCACGTCAGAGATTGAAGTCACTCCTGTAACTAATCTGGGAACTGATGAACAAACAAGAGGAATGGAATAGCCAGGATTCCACCAGCTAGGCTAGTTCTGCTCTTTCATGCTCTCCTTTTTGAGCACTTTTTTTTTGCATTTTCTTACTGAAAACAAGTGCCAAGAGTATTTGTCTGTACAAGGAAGCATGATATGTGCCTGAGAACAACTTCAGACTAGGGCCAACAGAAATGAACCTGTGAGATGCTCTGAAGATAAGACACATTTAGCAGAAGAATCTTGCAACAGCCACTGCAGCAAGAGGGCATTTAGAGGAACATGGCTTAGTCAGAACAGAAATACACTGGGCAACACACTTTCTATTCCAAGGAATCCCAGAGATAGCACAGTTTATTTATAAAGCTACCAGGAGGCCATTCAGAGAACTTCCCTTTCCCAGGATGTGTATTGCTGCAAATTCAACTAAGGCTCTTCCAGAGAGAGCCTGAGAGAAAAGAACATCTGTGATTCAACACTAGTGGTTGCAAAATGCATCACTATTAATGTCCCTGTGATCTGCCATGTATGTGCCACTGCCCAAGCTTGCCAACTTTATTTCTAGCATCCGTTAGATCTGAGTTTGATCAATAAAACTCTGGTTCTTACAGGAGCTGAGCTTGTTAAACCCAACAAATCTCCTATAAGACTAAGGATACACTGAAGGTCTTGAGAGTCAGACCTGTAAAATGAGGAATCTCTCTCATGATGATAACAGTAAGTTTTTGAGAATGCATGAAAGATGAAGTTACCCTATTCATGTTCCCAACAAAGTGAGGGCCTTAATAGCATGCCCATGGCACTGCACCCAGCCCGTGATGGGCATGGCACTGCACCCAGCCCGTGTGCAGCTGGGCTGCACAGCAGAAGCAGCTCTGACTCCTCCAGACCCTGGATGTCACAGGGCAGCAGCTTTACTGCCATCAGCCTGAACTGATGCCCTGTGCATAACATTCAGCTTCCAGAGGCAGATTCAGCTTGATAGGTGTAACCTGGGAATGACCACTCATCTCCACGTTTGTGCTAGCACAGCCAAAAGCTGAAATCAGTGCCTTTGGAAAGGAACCAAGAGGAAATGGTGAGCAGAAGAGTAAGGAAGCTCCAGAACATGAAAGACATAGACAGGCATCCAGCAAAACGTAAAACCAAAAGACAATTACTTTCCCACATATTCCTTTTGTCTCCTTTGTTACTATTAATTTAATAGAATCTTAAGGCTCCAGAAAAGATCAATGTCTCTTTTCATTAAGCACCATGTAGACACACAAGATGAAATCTGGCCTCCAAAATCAATTCAAGTATGGTTTTGTTACTCATACCAGCAGAGGCAGCATTTCTCCCACAGCAATAGGCCATCCCTGCCATAAGGTGTTTTTATTTAAATAAGCAAGACCAGTGAAGGAGGGAACAGAAAAAGAGGAGCAGACAGAGATAAGGCCAAAATTCACAGGGCAAATCATCAACAAGAGCGAAGAGCCAGAACTTCAAACATTGCTTCATGTGCTGCAGTCCATGATGATACAGCAGCAAATTCTGCCAAGCTGCACAGTATCAGCTATGGATAACACAGGAGAAAAAACATCCCTGATCATAAACTGATCAGGGTACTAACAGGTACTTAATGTCCAAGAAAAATTGCAGAAACAACGTCTTCAAGCCATGAATAAGATTATATTAAACTTAAGTGAAGGTAGTACTAAAGGGTAGAGAACATTTACACTGTGGGAACAGGACAGCTCTCTAACTGCACTTTGATGTCCTTTGGGTAATACCAGGAGCAGCTACCAGACAAACCTTGCCAGTGTCCTTAAATTCTGCTGTTAAAGAGCTGCCTGAAAAGGTCAGATAAGCCTCTGTGATTGCATTTGTCTTGACTTCTCTGTGTACACAAAGTCCACTTACTACCAAAAATGTCTGGGGTATTGACAGAGAAATCGCAGGGGATAACATTCAGTGTTATCACGGCAAACAACGCAGCAAGCCCATAATCTCTTGGGTCAATTCCAGCTCCAGTCAACATTTCCTAAACTGCTTTGGACTTCCATTTGTTTACTATAAATGCAAGCAAGTTCAATAGTGGAAAATACCCAGAGAAGAGGGGCCAGAGATCAGAGCACAGTCCTTAATATATGCAACATGACCCTACTATGATTTTCCTCCCTGGCAGCACTAATTTGCTGTGAGGAGGCAGCATTTGGATGCACAGCCTGGAGCATAAGGCCCCAAGGAGTATTCAGACAGCTCTCACTCCCTGGGTACTGCATGAAAATGCAGAGATCAGGTCCTCCACAGCTCAAAATGATTTGCACAGGTTGCACTAAATGTCTGCACAAATATTACAACACCTTTTTCTTGTGGGTACAATGACAGCATTAGTCTCCACTGTTTTATAATTAACATCCTTTAACTATTCCATGCCCAGTCAGCAGTAACTTTCACCAGGGCATTTTCCATGCAAACACACAGCCACCAGTCTGAATTTTGTACTACACTAGCTATCTACATTCCTCATTTTTTTTTTTTTTGCTTATTCCTTAAGATTTGTCATATGATCTAGTCAGGAAGAAGACAGGGTTAATATTAAAAAAAGAAACAACTACTGTTTCCTTTGGATAGGAAATATCACCATGATTTTCATGCACTTCTATTCATATCCAAGATCCTAAAGCAGAGAGCCTCAGTCTAAGAGCCTGGAATGTGAACACTCTCACAGCTGTTAATGTGGGGAAAAGGATAGGAAGGGCAGAAAGACACTTTCAGCATCTCTTTCTTTTACAGGTGTTGCTCTCAAGCACCTGACCTGATTCTGGTTTAATTTACACCAGGGAATTATTGTAGCAATCGAGATTCATGTCTAAAGCAATCTAAGAGTGAGATCAGAATGGGAGCTACAAGATTATTCATTTGCAAAATTGTACAAGTTAGATCATTCTAGACAAGATGCCACTTTATCCTGAGGGTCATTTGGAGACATGTTTTATGTTAAGCACCATCCCCCGCAATCTTTATTACCCAAAATAGTGCCTTTGCTTATGAATTTGTCTCTCCTTTGCTGACCTGCCCCAAGAGGTTTTGTAGTGTCCTAAAGAATTCGGCTACAAAAAGAGTCCACTGCTTTGTGTCTTTAGTTTGATACCAGCCTGGAGATGAAGGGGCCATTTATGACTCGAATTTCTGGAGAAAAGTAACAATGGCTGCACCAAAATGACTCCAGGTTTATTCCAGGGTAACTGCAATCACAGTTTGTTACCAACCCTGTAGGTTATGTAAACAGGCAGAGTAAATAACAGGTCTGCTGCAAACAAGCCATGAGCTGTCCTCTGACAGCACAGAGGAAGTCTGAGCACATCTAAATGAGGATGTCCACGAGAGGAACATGGAGTCAGGACTAACGTGAAAAAAACACAAAGTATGTCTTTGCCTTGATACCTTAACAGCAAAGTAGAATTGGCTGAATTCCAGTGTTTTCCACGTACAATGCCAGGTGGCTTCACTAATCCTATGAGTGCTTGCAATTCTGCTTCATCCCCAGTAGCATTAGCAGTGGGCACCCTCCCTGCAGCCAAGTCTCACCTGACTCCAAAAGTTGTGTCAGGACTCCAGACCATGTGTGTTGCAGGAGGGACTTAAACAGGAGCTCTGTCCAAGCACCAGGGGAAGGATGAAGGTGTGATCCTGCTGCATGGAGTGTCTCTAGACCCAGCACTGTCTCACCTCTGCATGGAGCACCCTGAAGGTGTGGATGGCCACAAGGGCACAAGTTGAGCGAGAAGTTTGCCAGATTGGATCCAAAGATCATACAGCCCCTTATCAGAAACTGGAATCCCTCACACTCAATAGCTTCTCCTGGTTTTTGCCAAAACAGAGCCAAAACTGCACCTCAGTTCCCTGAGCTGGACTCCCTGACAGACATCATAGGCTGATCAAGCCACCAGGACTACAGTGATATTATTTCAGAGGGCATCATTTTGTCTTTTACAAGCTACTGATAGGACAGGATGCACACTCTCTCAATGTCTTTTAGTTCCTGTTGCCCAAGAAAAATCACCATCAGACAAGGGGTAATGGTTTTGAACTGAAAGGAGGTTGATTTAGATTAGATATGAGGAAAAATGTTTTACAATGAGGGTGGTGATACACTGGAACAGGTTGCCCAGAAATGGTCAATATCCCATCACTGGAGACATTCCAGGCCAGGCTGGACAGGGTTCCAAGGAACCTGATGTTTGAAGACATCTCTGTTCACAGCAGGGGCATTTGATTAAAGGGCCTGTAAATGTCCCTTCAAACCCAAACCATTCTGTGATTCTATGAACTGAGGCTCTCAGCCCTGAAGTCCCTCCATCCAGTCCTCAGACCACTTGGAAAGATGAAAAGCTCTCCAAATATATCTCATTTTCAAACATTTTTTACAGTAGATGCCTCCAAGAAAGCCAGCTTGTCAACTAGAAAAACACCATATGGAAGTGGAAGAATGATAATAAGAAAACAGGAACCTCAGGGATGGAGTAGGGAGGAAGGAAACCCAAGCAAATAAAACCAAACAAAATCCAACGAAAAAAACCTAACTAATTAAATGAATAAATAGCAATTATCTTGAACTCCGTCCTGCAATGCTCACATTATTCTTTCTAAAACTATAGTTTTCGAAATAAAGGAAAGGGGCTGAGATAGTCAATATAGCACAGTATATATATGTATGTATGTGTGTATATGTATATGTGCAATGCTCTGTCCCTCACAACAAAGCTGTCTAATAATCTCAGGCTGCAAGATCTTTGGGAAAGAGCATTTGCTGTGGTTGACAACAGCTGAATTTTGTCAACTTCTGGCTGACACAGCAGTACAACATCATTATCCTTTCTGTGAAAAGGCTGTTTCACCAGGATAATTTCTAACATTCTGCGTTTACTCTTGAAGAACCCAATCTATTTTTGCTGAGTAACTTGAATCTGGAGCAAGGAATTCAAGGACACTCAATGCATCCCACAGGGGTACCATGACTTTTTCCTTTTCTTTTGGTTTGTGGGGGGACTTTTTAACTGTGCCCTGGTTTAACAAACATCACCCACATAAGATTTGTTCTTGATTATTTTACTAGTATAAAAAAAGCTAATTAATATAAAACATATAAGGTTTTACATATATGATTTGCTTCTCACATGGGGTTGTTCTTTAACAAAGCATGGCAGCCTTCCACAGTCACACTATTAACTCATTTCCTTTTTGGAATAGGCTGGTCACACCTATGGAGACTGGTGCCAAAGAGCACTGACTCCTGAACCATGCCAAGGAATTGTTTGGGAGAATGCTGGATGAGCAGCAGCATGCCAGGGACAATGCCAATAATATAAAGGCACAGATTATTGAGTTGCCATCTCTGAGAACATTTCTAACATGCTTTTGCACGGATAAAGGCTTAAGGGCTTAAGTGATTTTTTGCCTGCTACCACTGTGTAAGTACCCATGCAAAAAAATCCAGAGATAATACCCCCAGTACGGGAGTACGTATACAAACTCACACAAATATAATATTCCAGATTCTCTACCTTTAAGTCAGAAATACTGTAGAGTAACTTGTTGCATTTGATAAGTTTATACATAAACACTGCACTTTAAAGACAAAACTGTTCAAAAGTAAACAGCACCAAGGACTGCACATAGCTGGGAAGATTAAAGCTATTAAACACAGAAGCATACATTGCCTGGGGATGTGTTAATCCACAGTCTATAATAAGGCAGTTACCGAAATGTTCAGGAAGAGCTTTCACAGCTTTCATGGCATTCAGCTGATGCAAATACAATGATGGATTTTTTCCCTTCTGAGCAAAAGTTATCTATACAAATGTAGAATATGTAGGAAGTCTTGGAACACCTCACCTGTGAGATCAGGTAACCAGTGACTGGAAGAGAGTGTTGTATATTTGAAACCTTTTGAAACTATGGATTTAGGACAGGACTCTTAGATCCTCACACTTAAATTTTATTCCCACTTCCTGCCCCTAAACTATTAATAAATACTAAAGGACAAAAGAACACAGTTTGGCTTCAGTCAACTGGTGAAAATCTGGAGCAACTCAGCTGAGGCCAACGTAACTGAGATCAGAACTTGGCCCAGACTCAACAAACTAAGCCAAATTCATTACCACACTCTTTCCCTACATGTCTGCATATTAAAGAGCATGCTTTTTTGGGGGTTGTTTTTTTGTTTGGCTTTTTTTTGAGTGCACATTTCAGCCCATCTAAAAGTACATTCTGTAATTGTGACAAAAATGCCAACTGACGTAAAGAAGCTCCCCAGATTTAATAATATTTTGCTTGGAAATGGGTGTAGAAATGCATGCATTTTCTAATCCAGTCTGCCTTGGCTCTGAACTGTAGGAAACACCTTTTTGAGAAGCAAGAAAAGGGAACTTTTTCTCCCACAAGCTTCAAAGATGCCAGCAATGACAGTTACTTTTATCAACTTGGACACTGTCTTTAGTGCTTAGAGGAAGAAAATTTCATCAACATAAACAAATTAAAAGCAGCCAGAAATGAAACCAGAAGATTTTAGACACACTGCATGAGTCCAGTGTAAAAATCTTCCTTCTTGCCACCTTTTATTTTTATCAATTATACGCTTTTTAAGCCAAGCCTGCAAAACGTAACAGTATTGAATTTAAAAAATAAAATAAAAGGTATCTGTCTGCATCTTTGGTCTTCTTTCAAAAGATGAAGTTAAAATCTTGCCAAATTCTGCCCCCACATAAACAAGTTCTTTGGTAGTCAGTCCTGGTCCATATTCATGAATGTGGGCTTTGAAAAACCTGGGCACAGCTCTGAATCCAAATCCATCGAGGGGAAGGGGCCGTGCACAGCAAAAAGATAGAAAGATAGCAGCAGACAGAGAGTGGAAAGCAGTGGGGAAAGGGGAGGGAGGTGTTCGTTTAAAGCCTTGGCATCACCAGGCACATCCCTGTGCACCACAGACTTCTACACTTTAAAGCACTAAGAGCTACACCAGACTGTTATTTCGGGTTCAGACAACTGAAATCATAATCCAGCTCCCACAGCCAGTGTACAGCTTTTTCAGTAGAAGGAGAATCATTCAATTTGCATCTCCAAGAAAAGGACAGTTTATGTCATTTTCCTCTTGTGATACAGTGAATTCTGGAGGGGACAATTGGTACCCACACAGCACTGTCATCCTGGAGAACCTGAAAACAGCTGGATTAATGATCAGTCTGTCTTTTCTACTCTATTCCTAGTTTCTCCCACTGCCTCAAGGTCACTCTCCTTATGCAGACACCCCCAGAACCTACACTCCGGGGACACTCATTTCTCTCCTTGATGCATTCTCTGTCCATGGAATAGCTGTGCAGGCTCCCCTGCTCCTCCCTGCCCACCATCAGCTCCCAGCCTGCACTCGTTACACTCACAGAGTGGAAATGACCTCTGCCAGAGAAACACAGGTACAAGGTGTGGGGAAATGTGTGCCAGAGGCACCAACCCTTCTGCTGTTCTTCAGCTGCTGCAGGGGCAGGAGGAGATGCACCACGTGCAGCAGGACTCTAATTCCTGCTTTAGCTGAGGCAAAGGAGTTGTGCAGCTCAGAGCAGCTCCTGAACAGCCATTGCCAAAGCCAGCAGTCCCTGTCACACCTGGCAGCAGCCCAGCCCATCTTCACGTTGAGCTGCCCTCACAGAGCTGAGCCTCAAAGCCAGCTCTGCTGACTTCCACACTCACCTCAGGGCTGCTCCTCACTGCCACATGTTCTCAACGTGGAGTCAATTAAGTCTGGCCCTGTTAAAGCCTATTGATGCTCTCTCATTTAGCAAAGCTCATGTTTATAGGGATTTATTAGGCACTTAACTGCATGAAAGAGGAAAATATTTGCTTGTAATTTCAATTGCTCCGTATGGCTGACTCAGTGGCCTCCAAAAGCACACAAATATTTTCCAATAAACAAAGAACTGGTTCAAACTGTCCATTGAAAATGAGAGACTGAACACAAACATATTTGGTTCATAAGCCTTTTTACCCCCCAAAATCTGGAACAGGTACAATTTATTTTTTTTAACTCTAACATGACTAAAATTTTCAGTTAGGATACCTACACAGGGCAGTGACTCCTTCAGGCCTCAAGGAGTCTCTGATTTAACTAGGGAGTGAAACAGCATTAAGCTTGCCATTACATTCATCCCAAAAGCACAACAGCACATGGTCATCATTTTGATCCTTGCTATGAACCACCTTCAGTGACTGAGACCAAGCCAGAGATTTCTTGCATGCAAACATCTTCCAAACTGAACCCATGTGTAGAACTATTGAGAAACTTTGCTGTATAGGTCAAATTTATGAACATGTGCATCCACACAAACAGGACCCAAAGAACTTCCAGTACCAGAAAACAACTGGAAACCATAAAGGCAAGCAATAACTAAATAACTGAAGCACTGCATCACATTAGTGACCAGGCTGAATAGGCAAAAATCAGTGAAGTCAGAGAAACCGGGCCAGTCTGCATCAGAACACAAAAGGTGTTCCATCTTCATTAAGGCTTCTTGCTTCTTTGTCAACAGTGGCAGTTTGCCCAACAACTGCTGTTTTAGTTTTTCAGGTTGTCAGAAAGCTCATTAGAACGTTGTCAGCTGGGCTAATTTCCTGCATTTATTATGAAAATAATTTTCTATTTGTTCTTGCTTTATTGCTAGCTCTCCACATCTCCCTTCTGACCACAAGACAGCCAAGGCACCAACCAAAATGTCAAATTATTTGTAGACTGGCATACTGAATTGTGCTTCCCCATCAAGCCCAAGAGTTCTGTTGGAGCTGGTATTTGTACTGAACTGTATCTTGTTCTCTACTCCCTCTATTTTTGCATGTTCACCTCTCAATATACCTTGAAATTTTCATTTAAAGCCACTGACACTAGTCTAAGAGGAAACTCAGAAAGTCAGGCTCCACCACTCTTCCAAGAGAATCATCCTTAATAATTTGGGGGGATGGAAAAGAAGGTCGTGTCTGTTTTAGTTCTTTAAATAATTATTTTTGAAGGTCTATGAGACCTCAATAAAAAAAAATCATTGCCCACAGGTTTTGCCCCTTTTTTCCAATCCTCCTCCCCATCCACCAGGCCTTCCTGGTACTTAATTGACAGCTGGGGTTAGACCACAACAGCACATTCATAGGCACCCTTCACAGCTCCTATACATGAAATACTCACAACAGTTGATAGAATAAGCTGTTACAGTTGATCATATCAGTGCATTTAAGGATAAAAATCAGATTTAGAGAAGCTCTTCATAATTTGGTACTCTGGGAATGAAGAAACTGCTAACAAAGCAATTACTAGCACTATTGTTTACAGGATATTTAGCAAGCCATTAACACTGGCACAAGTGACTGCTGAAGTGACTCTGGTGTCCCTTAGGACTGGATTTCTATTTCTGTTTGCTCTGAACACCACAGGGCATCTGTCCAAAAACTATGCACTAGGAAGACTGTGCACATTTTTGCATCTCTAAGAATTGTAAAAAATCTTGTCTGTGTCAAAAGTTTTCTTCCTGAACTATATCCTATCAGTTGGCTTAATTTCTACTTATTTATTGCTTTATTTTTAACACAGGAATTTGAAACTTTGTTACAAACTTGCTCATCATGTAACTGAGGCAAGCTGCCTCTTTCTTCCCCCAAGTGTGCTCAACAAGAAACGGGGTCTCTAAATCAAATTGTGTGAAAAAGTTGCTCCTTTTTTTTCTTTTTTGTCAGAAGACAGAATTTCCTCCTCCAAATGGAAAAATTTCAAAATTCAGTGCAGCAATAACATGTTAGCTCTGGATAGGGAGAGATCTTATTTCTCTGGAAATACTTTTCTCAGAGGATGAGATGTTCAGAACAAAGTGAGAAATTATGTTGAGAAAGAAAACAGTGGAGTTCTACATGCAGCTTCCCACTTACTTCCATTTAAAACAAAGAAGAAAAGTTGCTTTTGTACAGTGGCCTTTTCTGTTGAGAAACACCACTTAGAGAAACAGACTCAGCTTCCCACCAAGTGACATACATTGAACAATTTCAATACAGAGAGCACAAGAGAGGCTGGAATATGATCTGCCTGCTGAGTGATGCACTTGTCCCTGCTCAGAATTTCTTTATGCCCAGTTTCTTCCCATAACTGCTGGTTTTTCAGGCAGCACCATTTTCTGGGAAGGAGAATGGCACTAGGGCACTGCAGGGACACTGCTGTGGATACCAGGAGTGGTATCAGCTCCCAGCAAGAGAACACTTCCTTGTGTTCACATCCATTTCTCACTGCAAAACCAATACCAGAAATATTTAAACCTCTTCTTGGGTTGCCACATTATTATTCTTGAGCCACTCCTTGAACTTTATCATCTGTAAATCTTTCATTTATAGATGAGCACATTAATATAGGACTTTTTGCATCATCTTTGGCATGGTGTCAAGATTAAACATCACACACAACCTTGAGGGAAAACTGATACATGAAATATAAATCTGGCAAAACCCAAGTGTTTCACATATTGACTTTTTGGGTTTAGAGGACTGTCACCATGAGGAAAACTCAGTTATTTAGCATTTTCCCCTTTCAGAGATTACAACATACTGATTGCTTTCCATGGACTATGAATCATATAAAGCTGGGCTACATTCTGGAAAGTCCTTGATCTCATCTGTGCCCTGATCACACACTTGACTCCTACTGTCAAATAAAGAAAAAAAAAAAAGGCTTCTTTCACAGCATTGCAAATGTCATTATTTCATTTTGAAGCTTGTGATCAGCTCTGTCTTGTGATTATCAGCAAGTTCCAGCTTCCACTTTAAAAAGTCACTGTCTAATTTCAGTGTCCTTAGAGAACAACATATTCCCATGGTACTCTTAAACCCCAAATGGTTCAAAGACTAAGCCATAGGATACTCATTTTGGAGAAAACCACTTCTTTTCACTGTACTTAGGTGTTAAAATCCTCTATTCCTTTTTCTTCCTTGAGGAAAAAAAAATCTCCAAAAAAATTGTTAGTAAACATGTTTTGAAATATTGAAATCACCTCTGGATTCCAAAAGTTAATTTCAATTTTTTCTTACAGTTTCTCCATCGTTTCTCATTAATCAGTGTTCTGATAGTCAAGCCAGCAATATTTAAAGAGGACATTTAAAATTTTAACTATGGCTCCCCCATATAAAAGATTGATGTGTTTTCAATTTTGCAGCACTCACTGTATAAATGCTGAGTTTTGTGTAACTGAATTTAAAACCTATCTTAATTTAAGATCTCATAGTACCTAGGAACCATAGCTTTTAGAAAATGCATTGTTCTTTTGTGGGAAAAATAGCCTAAGATTAAAAAAATAAAGGTAGACTGATGTGTCAAATAGCATTTATTTCTTCTCCTTTTCTGATGCTTTGAACTGAAATCCTTATTGTAAACTATGCTTACACTTATTGGAATAGACTTACTCTTAATTGAGCAAACCTATCACTGTGGATTTTACTGAGCAGAAATGGCAGGAGAAGCCTTGAACAGCATAACAATAGACTTGAGATCACATAGACTTAGAAATAATATTTTCATTTATTCTCATGGTTTTGAAGAGCCAATATTCCCCTAGAGAATAAAAAAACCAAACCTGACTTTTTGATTCTTTGTATGATTCACCCATATTTATCTTAATACAATTTTCTCTACAACAGTTCAGCAAAAGGGCCTAGAGTCTTACACTTACCATATGTTCTAAATTATCACTGTTTGAAGCTTAAGTAGCAGAAAGGATGAAATTAATTCCTCTTTCCCTTTAAAAAAAAAGCACAAACTGACAGAAATAAGAATTTACTCCATCTGCTTCCAGTCTAAAATCCGCCTTGTAAAGTTCAGTACCTCAGATTCAGCTTGATACCAAAAATGAAACATAGGAAATAAAGGCGTGCAAAATCTTAATAGCAGTGAACTTATTTTTAACTGTATTGTGCTAAATTAGACTGGGGGACAAAAAAAAAAAAAAAAAAAAAAAAAAATCAAGTCCTTAACAGGTCCAGAAAAAGCCAGAATTCTAGGCCTGATAAAAAAACAAACATGAAAGAGATTTTATATCAGACATTGGCAACAAGTAGTCTGGTCTCCAGACTAGTTCAGTGAATGGCTCAGTGAAAAGTTGCACAAAACTGTCAGGTTTATCCTGCACAGATCTGTTGAAAAGCTTTTTATTTACAGCAGTAGTTTGTATGCAGCTATGCCCTGAAATTCTAGAGTGCTTTTGCAAGCCTCCCCCTTGCAGAAATTCCTCCTCTACCTTCAAAGCAATAAAGAGCAGATTGTTACCAGAAAGCAAAGAGTGCTCCAACCAGCTGAAAACAGAGGGGAAGTAAATATGGGATTACACAAATTCCAATCTGGCCAGGGGTCTGGGATCAGGACAGAGCTCCAGAACTCCAGCTCTGGATCTGCTGATCTCATCACTGCAACTTCTCCCACCTCCCTTAAGGTCCTGCATTTAAACAAAAGAAAAGCAATAAAGAGGTGGTAGCCAAAACACATGTTTATTTCAAAACTCTCAAC
The DNA here is from genome assembly GCA_037013685.1 of Acridotheres tristis. Taxonomy (NCBI): domain Eukaryota; kingdom Metazoa; phylum Chordata; class Aves; order Passeriformes; family Sturnidae; genus Acridotheres; species Acridotheres tristis. The sequence goes on along the minus strand of CM072899.1, from coordinate 10,198,599 downwards.
ACAGCCTTTAGATAAACTGTTCCTGTAGAGACTACTGAAAATTCCTCTGTTACAATGAGGAAGGAATTGCAAATATTGCATCTCCTTCTCCAGTATCACAAAGTCATCCAGCAACCTCCAAGGTCCTCAGAATGTTTTCCCCGCTTCTTCTCAGGGCAGTCTTTCTTTCCACATACTATAAACAGTGAGCAGGTATTTTGAGGTAGCCAAAAGAAGTAGTTCCAGCTCCTTACGAGCAAGCACCTGTTTCTGGGAAGCTCCAAGGTCATTAACTCAGCTTCAGCAGAGTGCCAAAAGGTCCTTTAAACACAAAGGAAGAGGTGGAAGGGAAAGGAGGGTTCAGACTGAGGTGGACAAGCCACCTACACTTAACCCAGAGAAGGAACCTCCATAAATTGTACGTGTTGGATAAATAGCCCCAAGCCATCACTACAGAAATGCAGCCATAGTGAAAGGTGAGAAGGGTTTACAGCTTCACTGCTCCAAAAAAAAAAAAAAGATCATTTTCTTTTTCCTGACTTAGTGTGAAAGGAATGCAGCTGTCTGACATCCTGATGGTTTTGTTTGTTTTTGCAACAGATAATTCTCCTTTTAAGCTCCACTACCTCCTTTGTGTTATTTGTACCATCTAGGGTAATGCTCAAGGCTACCAACACTGAAATTCAAGCAGCTCTTTTTTATAGATATTCTGAGCTGCAGTACAACAGCAGAGAGCACTGCAGCCCTACAGCCTACATCAAGTGTCCCTAAATCACCCACCATCTGTCTTCATTCTACCTTCTGCAAGTCTTTCCCCAAGTTCAATGTTGCTGCACCTTCACCATCCTTGAAGCAGGCAATTCCACCTGCAGTGGAATTAACAGGAGAGAAGATATTCTCATTTCATACAATCCTCTCCAGAGCTCTGCTCTGCCAGAAGCACCAATCTCATCAGCAGAAAGAGGACGAGTGAGTTCAATCTCCTAAGGAGATGGTGACAGTCAAATAATTCCCACCTTGAAAACATGAGCAGTTGATCTTAGAAGTTGTGGCAGGATCCAGCTTCAGCCCAGACTGTAACAAGAGGCATCTGGAAATGCCTTTGCATTTCACAGAATAAATCCATAACAAGAAGTTCAAGGGTTGCTGTTCTGGGAGTTCTAACTTTGCTTCAAATAAAACACTCTTGTGGGTGAGAAGCAGATTAAAAACGGCATCTATTTATGGGTTCTGTGACTCACAGTCAGTTTATTGGAGCCTGGTTCTGGGTGCCTCACTTCAAGACATGGATGTGCTGGAGAGTGTCCAGAGAAGGGCAACAAAGCTGGTGAAGAGTTTAGAGAGTCAATCACACAACAAATGGCTGAGGGACCCGGGTTGTTTAGCTTAGAGGAGAGGAGGCTCAGGGGGGTCCTTATCCCTCTCTACTACACCTGAGAGGAGGTGGGGGTCAGTCTCTTCTCCCATGTAACAAGAGGAAATGGATTTAAGCAGTGCCAGGGGAGGTTCAGTCTGGACACATTCACAGCAAGTGGTTAAACACTGGAACAGCTGCCCAGGGAACTGGTGGAGGGGTCATTGTCCCTGGATGTGCTCAAGGAACAACTGTGAAACTCAGTGACAAGGTGGTGTTCAGTCAAAGGTTGGACTCATTGATCTTGGAACTCTTTTCCAACCCCAACGATTCCACAGGGGTTCCTTTCAGAAAGGAGCAGTCCCTCCCGAAGAATGTCAAGTTTTAAGCAAACTCTCACTCCGTCTGTAACAGGGTTTTAGCTTTGTTCAGTTTTGGGTTCATATTACCAGAAACTTCAAAACAAGAGGTCAGGCTCAAGCTGTAGTGCTGCAGACATTTCCAGCCCACCTTCCCTCCACCACAGCCCCTTCCCCAGGATCTGCTGCAGGATCCCTGGCACACCAAGGTGGGGGAGCTGAGGGGGATCCACAAGCATTAGACACATCAGCATCACCTCGGCTTCCTCACACTTTCCAAGCTGCTGAGCAGCGTGAAAATCCACCAAAACAGCACAGCTGAAAAGACAATCTGTATTCAGGAGAAAACAGCTCTGTGGGACTGCATAACCCAAATCAGGAAATATTTTGATGGCATGAATTTATCAGCTGGTCAAGGCATGTATTACATACCTAACCTTTTACTATTATTAAACATAACTTCTCTGCCTCTCTGCTTTTGTGGGTCTTGTTGTTTATCCAGGACAGGTACAAGGAAGACCTGTGTCCTGAAGCCCAGAGGTACAGCACAGTACAGGAATTAACTGCTGTGCAGGAGGGCTGCCTGAGCACACCACTGCTCCTGCTGCTTGGAAGAGGAGATCTGAGCAGGAACATCAAGCTCCTGGCTGTTCTAGTCTGATCTGCAGGATGTACTTGCTACCTTTTTTTGTGTGTAAGAGCTTCATTTACGGCATCCTCAGGCACACCTCACATGTCATAAAACTACTGTTAGCACTTTGTTTCTATCACAACCATCTTTTGGAAGGGAGTTTGTTGGATTTTTTGGTTATTTTATTTTATGTTGGTTGGTTTTTAGCTTTGAGGGTTTTGTTTGTTTGTTTTGCTTTTTTAAAAGGAGGGAAGGGAGAAGAAACAAAAGTACTGCTCACACTGCAATTTTGCTGGTTCAAAAGTTTAGGAAAATTTGCCTTGCAATATTAAAGCAAGTAAGATCTTCCTTTGTAAACATCTCTTTGCATTGTTTTCCTCCTGATCTAGCCTATGGCAGACCAAGACAGAAACAAAGAGTTTAAATTCTTAAATTAAAAAGGGCAAGAAATATTTCTTACCATCATAGGCTTGCCTCTATTTTTGCCCTTTTTGTTTAGCTTTGTAGTTGCACCTTAACCTGGTCTAAACCGTCCTCTTTTCTCTGTCCCCATTCCCTTTTACAATTAGTTCTGTATAAATCAGATTTCTCTCAAATAGCTTCTGCTAATCTGACAGCTCAGCAGGGACTAACCCTGTCACTTCCTGCCTAAAGATAAATATCTGCTATAGCATAAAAACTGAATGAAAAGGAAGGGATGCTCTAGGTCAACAGCTATGTTTGTATCACAGAGGGGGTGGGGACCAGGGGAAGAGTAAAAGCACCCCAAACAGTGTCTTTGCCACCAAAATATCAGTCCTGAGATATGTAGAAACATGTCTGCCTATCCACCAGGCCACATCAGACCCGATTAATGCAACTCACAGTTTCTGTTTAAGCCCAGTGTGGATGTTCCTTATTTAAACCTTTCAAATTTCTCATATTGACAATTATTACTCCATTTTCCACTCTCAATAACACATTCAGCCAGCTCTTATCACCTGAACAGTGGCAATCTCACAAGGTTACAAGAGGCAAGTCACAACTGCCAAGAAGCAATAAACCAACAGAGAAAACAGAACCCAGTCTATAATCCCTTCTGCCCCACACTCCCCACTCCCAAGTCTAACAGAACAGTTGCATATCCTCATTTCTTCCTCATTCTTGATGCACTTTTCCGTGATGGAGGCAGGAGGTGAGAAGACAGGGTACTGTGGGAATTTCAGGATGGGTGTTTAATACCAGCTGGCTCGTACTCCATCTCACACCAGAGGTGCCACACAACTCACATTCAGTCTCCTAAAATTGTCAGCATGTGGGTATCAAGAGAAAGCAGAAGGAAGCCCAGATTTATTATGCCCAAATCATCACCACTTAAGACACATCCAAGCCTGACACATGAATTAGGAGTGACAGGAGCAGATGCTGTAAAATACATTTAAAGAATAATGCATAATTGTGATGGCTCATCACACCTTTCCTTCAAGTTAACTAACTACCCCTTAACAAAAAAACTAGCAATTGTAAAGGCGTTTCCTAATTGCCAAGAATTCCTTTCCTAGATATATATCCTTTACTGTCCATTGTTCAATTTATTTTTAACTAACTACTTTAAGCTTTAGCCTTGATCTTGCTGCTCCTTGAGCAATTCTTTTCTTCTGTCTGTATGCTAATACATTTTAGAGAGTCTGTAAATGGCTAATAAAAATTGCACCATCTCCCTGATCAGACGAAGGCAAGATATTAGATTTATCTGTTCTCTAACTGCTAAGGAGAAAGGCAGGATAGAAGGCTCTGTGGAGGAATAGAGGAAAGTGTTCTGTTGAAGGAGTGAAGACATGGGATAGAGAATAATGAATGCAGTAGAAAGACTTGTGTAAGGCAGCACTACTTTCTGAGAGTAATTTTGCTTCACCAAGTTCAATTGGAAACAGCTAGGAAGGCAAATTTGTTGTGTTTATTAAACTACAGACCAAGAATCTGGAAAGGGAGAGAAGAAACAAATGTCACAGTACACAAGATATCACGACAAACGTGTAGAGACTTTGTGTCTCTTAAACACTTTGCCCACAGTAGTTCAGTAGGGCAAGCCCCACTTCTCAGTGGCTACAAAGGCTTTGCACACTGTAAGAACCTGAATGAACTCTAGTGTGATGGTGAATTAAGTCAGCAGAGTGCAGGTTCATAACCAAAGGAGCCTTTATAACCCAGTTCAGCACTTTTCCCCCTCCCTTGCAGTGCCCTAGGCAGGGTAACCACAGGAAGTTGCATATGCAACAGAAAATCAGCCACTTCCTCCCTTAACATGCTCTCAAAGCAGTTTCTACAGTTCTCACAGTTCCCTCACCTCTTCCGACTGTGGTGCACACATCTTGCTTTGCCTATCAAGGAACTCAAAGGAACACTGGAGCCACTGGAGTGACCTCTTGGCCACTGCAAACAGGTCAAAATGACCCAGCACAAACCAGGAGCTAAACAATTTGACCTGAGCAGTATTCATTTCAGGAGTGAATCAACTCTGTTTGAGGCAGTCCCTCAAAGCCTACAGGTTAAGCAAACAGTAGGTGTGATTTTTCTGCTGTTGGTTATATATAAGTGTTTGAATAATTTGCCTGACAAAAGGCACTTACATAAAACAGTGATCAAGCAAGGTCACAATAACACCTGGCCCTCTCAGAGCAGCTCTGTTCACTATGCTGTGCACAGTGAGCACAGCACCTTTGGCCTCAGCCACTTTGATAATCAGCTGAGCTACAGAGCTCCTCTGAGAGCAGAATGGCCTCAGGCTTTTACAACACACCTGCAGGAGTCAAAATGCAAAACTTGAGCAATGGCCACTGCTGAAGCCTCCTTCCACCAAGAGAAGCTGGAACATGCAATGCCACAGAAGGCAAACTGAGCTCCAACCACACATTTCAGCAGGGATCCAGCAGGGTACAGTTGTGTAACTGCTGTCACAAGTGAACCAACACACACCAAAACAACATAACAAAAACCTTCCTGTTTCACCCCCTAGCACACACATTCCTGGAGGGTTTGAGAAGGACTCTAAACCTCTCTGCACTGAAGAGCTATTTTGGCCTCTCCTTCCGAGGGCTGAGCCTTCACCAAATAGAACAAGGGATGGAGAGTTGTGAGCCAGGACCCCCTGAGGTCAGGGGAACATCAGGGTGCTTGGTACCTCATCCAAGGCACACACCTGAGCACGACAGGGCCAGTTATGCAACCTCATTCTGCTGTGGCAACTGCAGCATTAAAAACTTAAGAGTGGAGCTTTATGCATATGAACAAATATTTTAATTGCTTCTAATCCCATTTGTACTACACTTTCTCCTCCAAGGGATTACCACATTCTGGTTTCTTACAAGCATCTCCGATCATTAAGTCTAAAGAGTTAACGTTCTGACCTTTGTACCATATTCAGAGACACTTTCCACCATTTGAATATAAAGATGCTTCTTCAGCATGTTTTGACACTTCTGCCTTGCTCTGAAGTGGCAGAGCACCTCTCCCCATGAGACATCCTGGGAAGAGTCAACAGGAGAATTAATCAGAAAATCTGCATGGGAAAGACAGATGTTTATATGGGAGAAGACCTGCCACTAATTACAGCTATTACAGCACTGAAAGGTATCAAACACAAGTTCATGTTTAATGGAACAATGTGTTATGATACAAAACATCCTACAAGGCCTGATGTGACCCAATTCCCAGGAGCTGTACCTTATTAGCAAGTGTTATTAACTTCAGTGCAATTACTCAGACAAAGGTATCCACAGACAAGTCCTGATTCAGTAACCTCTAACATGTGACTAAAGCTCTGGAATGTGGGTAGTCAGCATCACTTAGAATGACTCAGGTCACTCTAAATATAAGATACCTACTTTGCCTTATAGCTTTAGAGGGCTTTAAACCATATATAAAATGATCTCATCATGTGCTGCTTAGCACCTTATTGTTCAATCAGGTGTTGCTAAACAGAAGCATTAGCTGATCTATTGCATAGTAGACAGCACTCCATAGAACACACAGTACAGAGAATTCCACTGTAATTCCATTAGCAGTTTGCTGTGCAATTTCTGGGGCAGGCAATATATTATTGTGTCCTGTAGAGTAATTTATAGAGCCTTAAAGGTTTATGAGGGCTGAAAAGGATGCATTACATAATGATAGATGCTACAAAGTAACTAATCTGATTTTGAAAGAGTCAGAGAAGCTTCTGATGTTCAGCACTCAAATAGCCTATCATTTGACTTCTGTCACTTGGCAGTCACAGATCTGATAAAACTGAGGTACAGAAATGTGTAAATGGAGCAGAAGGAAGATTCATGCAAGTCTGAATTGGGTCACCATCAGTTAGTGGACTTGTGATAAATTATACCAGAAAGATTTGGATTTGTAATTGTGTACACTAAGTTTTACTAGAATGTAATTCTTCCCGGATTAAGAATTCAGTTTGAGTGCTAAAGCCTTCTTGCCTTCAAGAGGTCCCAGTCTCAATCTTAAGAACTTGGGGGGAGATAGAAAGAATTATGGCCCATGCATATTTTCCCTTTCTATTTCAGATGCCTTTTTTTGGTCTTTGTATTTTGTATCTCATTCCCCCCTTGGCTGATTCTCTGTTGGAAGAATAAAGCACAGGAATGCTGATTTCTGACACACAGCTTTATTATAGCTGTGGCTACTTTGTGGGCATTAGTCTGAAACATCTTCTTTACCTAAAGCAGCTTAAGGAAAAGACCTAAAGATTTCACTCTGAAAAACAAATTCCCTGGGAAAGATCTACACCTCCTGCTGTATGCTCAATTCTGCATTAACTTGCCTGCTTGCCCCAGGTCCAAGGGAAATCCTTGGCTCTGGGCAGAGCACCAGCACTGGAGGAATGCAGCCCCTCACCTGGCCATGGAGGAGCCTTCTCTCATCTGGCTCAGACTCCACAAGGAGAATTACCCAGGACGGAACACACTGCTCCTGTCACCCACCTACTCTTACTTTGTAGTAGAGCAGGAAGGTCTGTAATGAAGTGAAATTAGCAGAAATCCATGAACCCCCATGAGTTGTGCTCAGCAGGAAGGAGACACCACATTCACATCTCCTGTGGGAGACCACAAGTCCTTCCAGAAGAGACTTTACCAGCTGCTATCTGTCACCTTTAAGAACCAGGGTGGGTGAAGTTCCCACCTTCAAGTCTCATAACTCTCTGGTTAACAATCTGTCCCTCACAGTAGGATACAACACAATAAACTGCTGTACAATAAAATAATGCAAGGTCTTCAAACACCAAATGCCAATATATTCTCTTGCCATCTCCATTTGAAATTTGTTTCTGTACTAAACCCAGCTCAAGACCTTCTGTCATTCTAAACAGGCTTGTGCTTCCAAGCAGTGCTAAGACTTCAGCAGCAAGTAGCAAAATAAAAGGTGGCACCTAATGAATTAGGTCCAGCTCAGTTAACAGCTCCCCTTGGACAAATTAGAAATGTCATGAATAAAAGCCAAGGAGACAAAATTTTGGAAAAGTCTTGCTGGATTTTGCTACAATTAGCAGGAAATTTGCTCATTTTATTTAGGAAAAAAAGCAGCAAGGGATTATATGCATGAGGACTTTGGAAAGAATGAGTACATTGGAAGGAAATACCGTGCTGAGAAGTATTTTACCTGCAGAGCTGCACACAGGAATCCAGACAAAACATGCTCACTGCAATGGTGGAGACAGCAGCATGTGGATGAGTCTGTGCTGTCCCCTTACTGATCTGTGATGATATTTCCAGATGTCTTACCACACTGGTGTTGCTGTTCTAGTGCTGTATACAACCCAAGTAAATCAATACAGGTATCTGGTGAGTCCTTCACCCACTGCCATACCCAGGAGAAACCAGAAAATTTTATCTACAGTGGTATAAGGGAAACAGATCAAGGACAATATCTGCCAGCACACTCTGTGCCTTAAAAAAGAACATTCCCCTTACTTTTCCCACCAAGCACATGCAGTTCATGTGCAATGGTCCTGTCTTTTAGAGATGTGGCCATGAAGGGCAGGGTACAGCACAGAGACAGGTCAAGGGGCACAAGGGAAACAGGCTGAAAAAACCCAACCAAACACCTCATACCAATTATCACCCATTCCATGCTTTTGTGAAGATCTTTGATATTTGAAAGCAGCTGCCAAACTCTTTTGAAGAAATAATTTTTAGCCTGAAGAGATTGTGGACCCCTTGCTGCCCTTTCTTTGTGGGTGGATAGTATTATTTATTCTCCACAGCTGAATGGCAACAGCATTTTGGAAAATGAATTAAAGGAGAGAATTGCAAATACTTGTCTAAGCACAATTTTCTTTGTTTGCCTGAGAGGGAAGGTGTTTATATGAAGAATGATCACTCTTGTACAGGCACCTTCAGAGGCAACACACACGCACAAGCACAGTAGAGCTCCCACAGCAGCTCATGCCTCCAGTGAGATTAATTGAGCACTTTCTCAGTTCTCATCTCCACCCAGAAGCTGGCATTCTCAGGCCTGCATAAGTGATCCACCACCAGCCATCTGTCTTGCTGTCGTCCCCATTAAATTAAACATGCTTCAGTTCTTGCCATTTACCTCACCCTGATGCATTGCTGGAAAACAGAAACCTGCAGTTGGGGAAAATTACTCCTCTGCATAATTTGAAGACCTGTGGTTTGATGTAATCCATTATAAGGAAAACAGATCTGCAGATCAGTGCTCCTATATGCCACTCCCCCATCACCCCAGGAGTTACTGGGAAGAGGAATTTGGCAGTACAGGCTGGGCTTCTATGTTGGCATCTTTCACAGTCCTGCAGAGGGTCCCCTGACCCTTCCCTACAGCAGCTCCCCAGATGTGGCAGCACACTCCACATGCTCCCAGTACCAAGATCTTGCACAATTCACTTGCAAGCCTTTAAGACAGACTCTGCTGCCTATTCTGGGCTCAGCCTGGAGAGAAAGGGAATGCTCCCATTTTAGCTTTGGATTATTTTGAACACATGATGACAGATACTCTACAGTGAGAAGGGTTCTGCAGCTGAAGAACACACAGGCAGAAATGCCTGTGACTGCAGGAGATGGGGAGAAGAGCTCACACATGTTTTGCCCAGCCAGGTGACTCTGCTGTATTCTGGGCAGTGGTATAACCCAGCCTCCAAATCAAGAGTCTCCTGGTCACACGTTTCTGCCATGAACACCACATGTTAAAAAACTCACAGGGAACAAATCAATGTGAAAGCAACTGAAAGCTCACTCCTTGGTATTTGTTTCCATGCCATCAGTCCAAATGCCTAGGATTGCCACAGCACAAAGACTTTCTGCCAGACTTCATGGAGGAGCAGAGGATGTTTTTGGTGCAGGAAACTGTGCTGCCTCTCTACTTTGAGCTGCTATAGCTCCATCTGAGCTGGATGTAAATTCTTAAACTTGGGAAAAGAAATATTTGAAAGCAGACTTAAGCATCACAGTCACTCCCCTTTTCTGGGGTGGTCTGAACTAAATTCGTCAACTCTTTGACTGACAGAGCACAATGCAGATCTGTCTTCAAATGTCTGCAGCATCAACACCTTCCACAGGCCTTTACTTCCTCTAAAATCCAGGACAACACATTTTTTCCTGGTGTTATTGGAAACAAACAGCAAACAAATCCATTTAGACACCAAAGAGTTACATCATATTCTGTGAAGCAAGTGTCACTCTTCAGGCTGGCAATGCATTCAAGAGGATTTCCCAGAGCTGGAGGACATTGTCATTGTTAACACAGAGCACAGCTGCTCTCAAACCTTGCTTGGCAAAGGACAGAATTGAAGATCAGAGCAGAAACAAGACTTGCTGGAAAACAGCTCTTGTGAACAAGTGTGTGCCCAAGATGTGCCCACTGGCAGCCAGCACTGAGGAGAAGACAGATCTTTGTGGAACACGGACCAGTCTCTGCCCCAGCTGACTCAGAACTGCCCAGCTGCTCCCCATTAGCTACAGAAAGAGCCAGACACGTCCAGGTCTTATTTCACTGAAGGTTTTTGCACGTGCTGAATCATCCTGCAGGTACAGTTAGACTTCATCAATGAGGAAGGCCTGGTGAGTAACAGATAACCAAACTTCAGTAGCTGGAGGTGATGACTGTCATCCTTGCACTGGCTTTATCAAAGGCTTCAGTGGCTTGGAAACCATGAAGCCAAATGGGAAAATGAGAATGCACAAAAATGAAGGAAAACACTTATTTTTAATTGTTTTGGCTTCTTTTATATATGAATTTCACTGTGATTTATAATTCCACATGCAGTAGCCTTATTTTCAAAAAGAAAAAAAGATACTAAAAAACCAGGGCACTATCAGCACAACCCTATACACTTCCCAGTCCACAAAACTGTGCCTATAGCAAATCTTCCATTTCAGAGCTTCATTCCAGACCCCAAAGCTTTCCTTCAGTCCTCTTTACAGCTCCAGGAACATTTTGAGTTGTAGATGCTGAGCACACAGTTTCTCCCTATACCCACGAAATCCACATGTCACCTGCACAAGACAGCCACACATTTTCCATAACTTCTCACACTGCAGAATGACTCTGATTCCATGCCTTCCTAAATTCCCTTCGGACAGCACCTGGAGGTCCCTTTCATTAGATACCCAAGATCCTACAACACCCATTATTTTGCTGGCATTGCAGATCTGTGCCTATAAATCTCTTCACATTGAGAGATGCTTGGACAAGACCCTGTGAGATGGAGATGATCACCTTGTCACATTAGAAATTGATCCCATCCCCTGTCAAAAGCAACTATCACAACCTAAAATATTTTTGTCCTCCTTCCTTTTTTCCTTGAAAAAGAACTCCCTCTCAGAGCAAAGTGGATGCATTTCAAGAACGAATTTAAAGCATATGCACATCAGAGGGTTACAAAGGAAAAAGCACACACTCTCTGGGACATTTTGCTTCAGTTCTCTCAGGCCCCAATTATACCAACACATAGGCTTGAACTTAATTTTAGTACAGAAACCAGCAGGTTCTGTAACACAGTTGTAGAAACGAGGGTAGGCACGTTCCCATCTGAAGAATCCGGGCCAAAGCCATGGTCTCTTACTGGAGTGAGGGCTGAGCAATATCTCCTTCCACAAGACAGAAGTGAGCAAACTAAGGTCACACACTCAGAGCAGAAACTGTAGGAGAAAACCCAACTACCCTGCTGGTAAAGTCACAGTGGATGAATCTGCAACACTTATTTAATTTGGGGAAAAACTGCAGTCTGAAGAGCTTTCCATTTCTATGCACATGGAACATTTAACAAGTATTCAAATACAGTACATATTACAGCAAAAACGCCAAGAGTTAAGCTCATAATCACACAAAAGGGGAGCTAGGGAAGCACAAGCATTCAGATAGAGAGCACAAGCCTAGAGCATTCCTAATCCCAGGAATCTCATATACTGGAGCAGCAATTTTAAGCAAGTGCTGTGGCCACCTTCTCACTGTTGTCAGGTTGGAACTTACCTGGGTGCATTTTACCTCCCAGAAGCAGCCATGGGAAAAAAAAAAACAAACCTTGTTTTTTACAATCTGTGAGACATCCACTCAGCAATAAATAGCACAGCGTTCATTTAGCAATATCCCCTTTCCTCCACCCACTCAGCCTGGGCTAAGCTTTTAGCACCTCATAGTCTATTCATTCTTAAAATCCATCAGGATGAAAACAAGTACTGAGAGGCGATCAAAGATCTGTGCCTTCCTGTGTATGAATCATTAGAGCAGACTCACCGTGTTCAAGTGAGTCTCAGTAAAGGTGCTTTACTGAGAGATGATGAGAATTTCCCTCCAAGAACACGAATAGAATGGTCGAGTAGAACATTCCAGTCTGCACAGGCTTTTGAGCTGCAGCTGCCTCTCCTCAATGCCTGGCCCTGGGACGTGCCCAGCAGCATCAGTAGAGTCAGGGGACTGAACTGCTGCTGTCTGCCTGCTCCCTTCCCAGACTCCGTGACTTCCAGGGCAGGACTGCTTACAGCTTCACTCACAACTTGAAGGTTTCCTATCACAAAAATTATCTATGGAATGTTTTAGATACTTTCACAATCTGAGTTGCATTGCTGGTCTTCCAGAAACTTGGCATGGCACGTTAACAGATGGTCTGTTTGGCATTTGAAGAGCTTTGCTTTTTTGCATTGGTCAGATGTAGGAATTAGGGCTGCCCCAGGTAGCAGCTTCTTTTACTGCCTTTCTGTATTGATAAAGAGATCAAGAATCTCAATCATAAGCAGTCCTGCTGAGCAGGAGCTGTACAAATGCTGAACAAAAAGACATCTCATGTTTTTACTTCGCTTTGAAATAGATATTTAGATGTGAGACAACAGATCTTTCTCCCTCATAATAACTACACCGAGTAGCATAAAGCAGAAAAAAAGTTCTTTCATGGAACTCCCCAGAGGAGGGGCTGAATAGATTGGTAAGCAGGCCTAGGTTTGAAACAGGCTTTGGGAGACTTCTACAAAGCAGTGCTTCAATATGTTTTCTTCTCTCATCATTTAAAACCACCCAGACAAATAAATACATGCACATACAGCAAACACAGATTTCACTTAGCATGTTCCCAACTGTGTCTGGTTAATTTTTTTAATGCATCTGTTCTTTGCTCATAAAAGTAAGCATACACACAAAATCCTGTGAACTTCAATCTTTCCTTCTTGGTGATGATTTTACTGTTATTATTTCTAGACACACACGCTTCTGACAACCCCACAGTTTATTGCAATTCCCCAAAAAAGGCCAGAGAATGCTGACTAACCCTGTTTTTGAGGCAAAGAATAAGTGGTGATGCAGACAGCTGTGAGACATAACCTGGTCAAAGTATGAAACTGCAAGGCCATGGAAACAAAACCCCTGTGCATGCCTACAGAGAGCTGTACATATGCCCGGGCAGGATAGTTCTTACTACTGTCACATACACACACGATTTTTACATCAGCTACTTCTGCGGACCTCAGCTCTAAAGAGCTGCAGAGCCTATTAGATGCCTAATCAGCCATGATTAATTCAAATGGAGCTTTCCTATTCACAGGAACACTCCCTGCTTCCGAACAAGAGCAGCAGTGTTCTCAATTGTGTCTCAACATGCTCTATAAAGTGTGATGAAAGAGGACAAGAAATTTTCCTCGATAAAGACAACAGTCTACTCATGTTTTAATAAACTTGTACATTTAGTTCTTCATGAGTGCAGACTTTTATTACCTGTGGCAAGCCAAAACTGCTAAGCAACACACGCCTCTGGGATAGTCCCTTTAGAGCTCTCAGAGCCCAAATTAACATGCCAAACACGCTAAGGTTTGCTTCTCTTTGTCCCTCTCACAGTCCCATCTGCCATTTCCTTAAAGTGAGACCCAGTTTCAACAACACACGCCACTCACACGGAGAAAGATTCATCCTGGCAGGTTTGTAGCTACATCTGCTGCTCCTTGCATCAGACTTGTATATCTTAGAAATGGCAAGTCACGTCCTTGGCAGCCCATTCTCACCTGTGTACTACAGCAGGCAAAAGCTAGGTAAGTTCCTCAGAATCAGCCTCTAGCTGTAGGGTACATGTAGGTGGAACTACTTCCCCCAGGCAGTTTTTCTTACTCAAGGAAGAAGGTGGGTGAAAGGTAAGAATTTTTCTTACTTAAGGTGGTACAAGGTAAGAATTTTTTCAAATACATATATTATTCATACAATTCACTTCTACAGCACCCAGAATTGTGCACTGAAAAGGCACCATACACCTCCTAGACAGGAGTGCACACCTGCAGTGGAGAAAGGGAACAAGATGGGGTACAAAGACAGGGCTGCTGCAACAAAATGAAACAAATAAACAAATAAAACCCCAAAAAACACACACCAGAGTCTCTTAGAGGTTCTTGCACTGAAACACCCAAAATCACCAGCTCCAACTAAAGACCCACCCCAAACCCTAGGATGACATTCTAAGCTCTCTCAATGATTTCTTGGTCACTCCCTGCCTCAGTTTCCTCAGTTACACAATCACGAGATTAAATCTTATTTGCCAATACTGAACATGGATGACAGCAGTTTGGGGGGGTGGTGTTAGCGCCATTTTCTTCTCTTAATCTGGGACACTGAATTACTGCTTCATTTCATGCAAAAGCTCTGACCTTGGTTTTTTGTTTTTTTTCTTTTTCTTTTTACAACTGCAAAAGCCCCAACCTTGGCTTGAGCTTGCATCTCCACTTGAAAATACCCGGAAATTCTCTCCCAACTATAAAATGTCATGTGAAAGAACCACACCAGCTACATTAGCCAAATTCTGCTTCTATACCACTGCAAAACGTAAAGAGATTCATAAACCCAAGGTGGAGAAAGAAAAGTTCCTCCAATACTACACTAAGCCAGCCAAGCCTTTCTCTTGCCATCAGTTCTACAAACAATCTCTTGATACTTCAGTTCCCACCAGACAACAACATGAATGTTATCCTATAGAAAATAAGTTGCTGTGACAACAAAAAGAGGTGTCACAAGTTTCCAGGTAAGTGGAGACAAACAGGAAACTAAGATGGATAAACAAATGCAAATAAAAAAGAACCTCACATCACAGAGGTACCTGCCAGGAGCTCCACACTCAGCTGGCCCCATCCAGTTCTCCAAACATACCCAGAGGGTGAAACAAGGGTCTGCACCAGCAAAATAACACTGAGATAAATGAACCCAGAAAGCACAGAGAGATTCCTCACCTGCCAGCTCCATGCAGACAGGGCTCTCCTCCAGTGCCTTTTGGGATGAGGGGACACTGTTAGCACTTCCCAGTCCCAGAGCAGCCAAGCTGCTCATTCCTACAGCACACACCACTGATCACAGCTGTTTTAAACACTCTGAGCCCACCCACCTGTGCTGAGCAGAGCCCTCCTGCCCAGCCCCAAACCCCATCAGCTGCACTGGTGTCCCTGAGCACCTGGGTGCTTTCAGACACTCACAGCCCTGGCAGCTGCAGCCACCATCCCTCAGCTCTCACAGGGGAAGAAGGAAAGTGAGAAATTGCTAGAAAAGAGTCACCTTCCTCCCAGTGTCCTGCCCAGGGCTGTTATTGACTCCCTGCTAATAGTACACCAGTCCCTCAGCACTTCCCACAAGCAGGCTCCCGGAGCCTGTGGGGAAATGACAGCTTTCCCCAGGGCTGAGAAGGGGATGGGCAGAAATTTGGAAGACCCTTTCTCCTCCCGGTAAACTGTGAAGTGTCTTGGGATCTGTTTTCACATTAGCAGAGTACTTCAGGCATTACAAGGCTTGTGTTCTTCCAATAGAGAAGGAGCCATGGGCTACTGTGAAATAGCCACCAGCTGAGGTACTGCCTGCTTTGAAAAGCACGCAATTAATGCAGTTTTTATAAGATCTCTGCACAGCCACAAGTCACTGTATGATTTTACATCCTGCTCTGGCCATCCTGTAAAACTACCTCTACCTCTCCCTTGAGGTCACATCCATCTTTACTGTGAGTACGAAAAATAAATGAAACTTTGTTCAACAGGGAGGTTAACCTGCCTTCTCAAACCAAAGAAAATGTGTGGTTAGGGCTGTGAGTTTCCCTGATGCATCAAAATCATCAGTTTCATGGAAAGGACCACAGGGTTGTCAGAAAGCTCTGACCTACTCAATTTCCTAGGAAGAATTCTTGGTGTTGTAAAGTCTGTCCTCCTCTGTTAAAAAAAGAAGCTGTAAGATCAAGACTTAGCTCATTCCTCCCACACATCACTCCTTTAAAGTACCATACCACTTCCCTAGGTTGATGCAGTTTATTCAGTTTTCTTCACCGTTCCCAGCTTGTCCTTAGAGCTGATGAAATAATTTATCCTGTAACTTGATAGTAAATTTCACCTATAGAATGCACACAAGCTCCCAACTGGCTGCCAGATGGCAAGAAAGCCATCTGATTTTTATTAACTTCATTGGATTTGAACCTGGGAGCTGAAAAGTCCCACATCTCACAGCCAGTCCTTGGCTGAGTCCCTTCCCTGCTGCTCTCCTTTCTTTGAAGTCTGAGATTCCATTCACACAAGTCTGGCCAAGCACCACCTCCAGCCCCAGCTAAACTAAACCCAGCTACCCACGTGAATGATGAGCACAAACTTAACTATGCAAATCTTCAAAACGCAGTGTCTGAGCAGACACTTGGAGGTGATCTCTCCTACAAGTGTAGCCAAGCCACCTGCATCTTCCAGAAAAAGAACTTCAAATACAGTAATGATTTTAAATTCACAGTTAAGTGTGACTGCTCACACCACTTTGCAGTTTAAAAGCCATGAGGCAAAGGTATGCTAATCAACCCAGATCTATGGCAAAGCTTGTAACAAAACCCAACTCTCTCTGCCCATAGTGTTAAGCTGTGACTAGAAACACAGTCTTCCTTTATATTAACACCTCCTGTGCCCAGTGTCATTGAGAATAACGAGATAAAAATTGCAGAACATAACTGGAATGGAAATTAGTTGGAAGTCTTTGATAAGATTGTCTTCATTGCAAGGTGATATTGCTATGTTAGCTTCCAGCTGCCACACAGAGAACTGGCAGTAGCTTTGTGGTCTTGCATGGAGCCTGGAAGGGATCCATTCCCACCTCTGCATGAAAACTGAATGCCATGCATAGATTTTCTGCTCAGCCTAGAGGTGTCCTTCACAACCTGGGGGCTCAGGCAGTTGCCCTGAGAGCTCAGCCTAGAACTGGAGATTTTGACAGAAAGTTCTGCTGGATGTTACACCATAACTTTGTTTGAAGGGTGTGGAGGAAATGCTGTCCAACCTGTTAACTGCGTAAAAGGCTGTTTGAACTGTAGTTACCTGTTGGCACAGAGCTCAGTTAGGCAATCTTAATTGTTTGCATTTGATTATACATATAAAGAAAATGTGGAGCTGTGTCACATTGAACTAAGATATTTTCAAAAAGATGTGGATAAACAGCTCAGGAACACACTGCAGGAACACTTGGAAGTCTGCCAGGGAAAATAACAGAAGAGAGAGACCTCAGGTCAACCTTTTACATTCATTCATCTGGTTGTTCATCTATTCACAGTCACCATCCTCTTCCTTAAGTGCTAGTGGGTTTTGTTAGAGCACAAAGAAGGAAAGTTTTGAGTGGAAAAACACAAAATCAGTGTCCTCAAATGGTGGTCAGTCCTTATGTTTGGACTGGGTTCTCCCACAGCACCTACATTTTGGGAGAGTGAAGGTGCACGTTGCAGACATGCAAAGAAACACAGCAACAGGCACTTGTCATGGGGTTTTATGGGACTGGTGGCAGCATAAAAACACGAGGGAGCATGAAGAGTTCTGGTCACCCACTGTACAGGTACCCCACTCCCTGTGGCCAGAGTCTCAGGGGGCATTTATTGTGTAGGGTGGGAGTTTTAGTAATGGGGACACTACAAGAGATACAGAAAGGCAGCTGGTCTGGTTAACAGAGGATGCACTGTGACTGTTTTGTAGAGGAAAAATATAGGGATGACTAAGGGAGGAAAAACAAAAGAGGAAGAAGATATTTAATGTCAAAGGACTCCAATGTACATTCTGACTTTTAGCATCAGCCTTTTTGGGTCGACACACGTTTATATGGAATAATTCCTGGGTGGTGAGAAAGCAAATAAATGTAGTTCTGTATGTCAGAATATTCCTGACAGCTGTAGATGATTTATAGCTTACCAGACACTGAGATCAGTGCTTGGACCACACTGGCTCTTTTCCTAAGACAAGGCACAGATCTATATAACACAGAGGGTTTAGGGCCTATCTGTTCATCTGAGACACTCATGAGACATCAGGTTTCTGATGCCAGGGAAAAGAAGTTTCCATCTACTGCCTCCTGGCTCTGCCCCATGAGCTGCAGCATGTCATGTGCACCACTAGTGCTTCAGCCGCTTTGTTTGCTTACAAAGCAGATGTTTGACAGGCACAGAAATAATTCCTTCAAGATCTGCAACAGCTGTGGCCAGCTCTTATTCAGATAAGAGGCCCTATATTTCTACAGCCACCCTGCCAAGGCCTTATGCAACTTGGTTAAATTGCCTTTTGAGACGCTGCCTTGCCAGCTCGAGTAAGTGGCAGATACCTCTCTATGGGAGAAGAAAATAAGTCTTTTGTTAGACGTCAATTTGCTTTTCCTTTGGGCTCACATTTTGAAATACTTTATTTTTTGCTTGTTTTGGGAAGGTTTTCAAAATGTGGAGACTTCATGCATCAAAACATGTGCTGTTCCTGCCCCTGCCAGCCTTCTGTGCTTCAGTGTGAAGGCACGTCAGTTCTGTCTCTGTAGGAACACAGAGCTTTCCTGAGCTCCAGTGTTGGACTCATTGGTGTTGAGTGGCCATTTCCATAACCCCAGACCTCATCCTCTCTTGCTGACACTGTTCACTCTGTGCAGGGTAGCGTCTGAAGTTGACATGGGAAGTTTAAAATATTCTCTTTCTGGAACTAAACTATCATCCTTTAAGGAAGAGGGAAGAGAAACGAAGCTGAACTCACCAAAATCCTCTGCTCAACAAGCAGCAGAAGAGAGTCTCAAGACTCTCATTTTTACACACAAATGGGAAATGTAGGGACATATAATGCAGAGGTACTCACCCTGTGTGGACAAAGGACACCCACAGCAGCTTAACATTGACCTAGCATTGTACCCACTCAGTAGAGCAAGCCCAGCATCAGGGATTAGTGCATGGTCTCAACAACTCCAGGTGCTGCAGACTCAGCACTTGTTGGCTTAAATGAGCTTTTCTGTAGTCCCTATCTATGGTGTTATCACAACTTCCTGGTTCACTGAAACCACACCTGGCTCAGAATTTAAACATGGGACCTGGGCACATGAGGCAACAGAAACTCTACCTGGCACATTTAATATGGTTTTTCTGACCCTAGAAGTAACATGGACCTGTGCTGATGACATGGAAGAGCTGACACCAAAGAAGCCAGAATTAACCACAGATCTTTATTTAGGAACACCTTGGTAAAAATGCAGATAGGAGAAAAGCTTCCATATTTCCAATGAGAAGCTGAGAATAAAACTGAGCTGCATCAGTTCAGACATGAATTTCCTCCAGGTTGATTGCTCTGGGAGTGGCCATCACAAAGGCAGATCTAGGAAATAGAAAAAACATGAGTAAACGGCAGCACATGACCACTCTTTGTAAAACAGGAGTCATAAAAACTCGAAGGAGCTATTAACACTTCACCCTTCTATTGTACCTCCCTCTGGAGGACTTCACTGGAGACATGTGCCAGATTGTGACACCTTTACTCTGCACCTCACTATCTACCTGACCCCATTTGATTTTATGGTTCAGAGCAGTATCTGAAGTACAAAGGGATCAAACTCCTGCCCTTGCTGGTGCAGTGTCAGCCAGCTTAGCATTGATGAAAATGTTGAGTCAAATTTACTGTTGCTTTCCCTTGGCAAGTTGTGATATTCAGAGTCCAATGTATCACATCCTTTACAAATACAGGACTCTGATAATCAAGGTACTTGTCAAGGAAAAATGGAAAACTACCTGAGGTGTTTAGCACTGCTCTCAGTGGTTGATACACTGCATATGCAACATTATTTACTGCATGAAAAGGTATGAAGGGCTCTGGCCTGCTCTTACACCTGATCTTCCAGATTCAGATGAGGGACCAGCTTAGTTCCTCCTTGGAAAGGTCACTGAGGTCAGGCCCACTGGGGTAAGGGAAGGTGAATCAGGAGCCTGCTCTGTGCTACATTTCACCCATGCTGGAAGAAAGGTCACCCACAATGGCAATTCTACAGTGAGTAAAGTGCTGATCATTAGATCATCACAGCATGGCACAATCCTATTGTTGCTACAATGATCCTAATAAAAAAATCTTCATGAGGCTTCTCTTGGGCGGAGCTATTATTAATAAGCATTTCCTCTTGCAATTTATCTCAGTTAAGTTAAATAAAAATTCCACTAAGAAAGAATGTCCATATAGAAATGGTATGCATGACGTGCTCCTGCATGTAGCCAACATTTAAAAGAACAAAAAATATGTTTTTTAATGGGTGTTTCACAGCACTAAGAAATTAAATTACTTTACACGAGAGGAGGTTAGAATATTGTTTCCTGGCCTATATTGTGAAGGATTTCTGGGAACCTGAAATCACTTTGTGAATCCATTCTCCAAAGGAGAAAGAGATGAAGCAGAATTTCCTAGATATTTTCTATTGCTTCCTCAACAGCCAAGTGCAAATTGTGTTGATTCTTCCCTTTTGGCCTCCTCCTCTGAATTTTGAGTGTTTAAAGGAAGTCCTTCTCAGCTCTTGCCAGGATTATTGAGGTAGGGACTGCCTGGAGGTCCCCTGCCTGTACATCCCCTTCACAGCCCAGCACCGGAGCTCCTCTGCTCTGCCATAATCAATCAACATCTCAGAATATTCATTAGAACCTTTCTGACTTTGTGTCATGTTCAAGTGTTGAAGTATCCACTCATACCAGAGATGCTTCAGTGTGGGAATCAGGCCTAATTGGACACTGTACCTTCATGTTTCAGCCAGTCCACACTTTGAGTCAAAGCAAGCAGCTGGAACACTGATGGAAGGCAATGAGCCCTCTCATTCATCAATGGCACAGAGCAACTAAAATAACAGCAGCTCAAGAAGATAGGGAAGAATACTTTGAAATACCAGTGCAGTCCTGGGAGCTATTTCACAGTAAAAATTTTCATTGCAGTGTTGCTCTTTAAGCAAGTATTTCCATTTCTGGTTCTCATTTCTGGTGTTTTAGCTTATAGGAGTTCTTCAGAATGGGCAAGATCTTTACTTCCCCTGAACAATTGCTCAACATGCTCACGATTTTGAGACAATCTGTATTAGTAAAGGGCAGAACTTGGACTGCCATTCCAGAATTTGGCATTTGCAACTTTTCTGCAAGCATATTTTTTGGTTTAACCCTCAAGTCAGACATCTAGCTGATATATATATATAGAAATTATTTTCTGTGGACCCAGCTCAAATTAATCTGAGTGTCCAAAGAGGGAATTATTGTTCACAACTGATTGCACTTAGGGTTGCAACACAGGGGAGAGTGGTTTTTTGCCTTTTTGCTTTTTTCCCCCTTGTCGCCTTTGGAAATTTCACAACCATCAGTTAGCCAGACTCTGAGTCTGAGCTGAGGATCTTGCAACACTGCCTCATCAATGCCACTGAAAAACAAATCCGTACACTGTCATCACTTTCATTGATCCACCAGGTTAGATCCAAGCTGATAGCAGATCAGATGAGATCTCAGGGAAGAAAAACGTCAGATCTCTTGGTTCAGATGGACATGGAATTGCAGCCTGGCAGCACATCAGCCTTCAGGTTAGCACAGAGACCCGTGGCCCAAGGCTTCACCCAGGGCAAACTCTGACACAGTGCAGTAAGTCAGGCGTGTCCCACCACAGAGAGAAGGATTCCCATGTCCTGGGGCCTGTGGGGCACAGCCAGGAGAGGCACTACAGCCATCTTATAGGGCAGGGTCTTCAAAGCTACAGCCCAGGCCAGAGACCCAGATGCCATTCAGCTAGATAACCCCAAATAATCAATGTCCACTAGTCCTGCTCTTGCCCAACAAGACAAGCTTAGGAATGCTCTCATTGATGCTTTTGGAATATGTGACCTCGGGGCTTTGTTTGCATTTTGCTCTGTATTTGCTCTCTTTTACTACGTTAATGTAGTTCTCCCTACATGCACTGTAGCCTGGATCTGTCCCGTGATCTTGTCAGTGATGTCACAAGCAGGGTTATGGCCACTTGTGACAGCACATGCTAAAACAACACTTCAGAAGATAAGGAAGCCACTGGGAGGACTAACATCCTGGGGGCAGAAATCCCACTTCTGTGTGAAATGCCCCATGTCAGTATACCTTTAAAGGGGGGAGAAATATGTGGACTTTAAGGAATTCTGCATCAAGCACTGGATTTTCCTTTAGATCTCATTCCAGGCTCAACAGAAAGACAAAGGATCAGGGACTTTGTGTTGACTTCATCTCTTTCATTCTGTATTCTTGAAGGGAACAACTGAAAACGTGAGAACTGACCTTTCCTAGAACCCCTTCCGCTTTTCCTGGAAATCAGTCTTCAGTCACATGATAGGGTTTTGCTGCTCTTTAGGAATTCCAGATCCTGAATGAGGCAGACTGTAAACAAGGAAACCTGATACCTCAAGGACAGAAGGAGAGAACAAGATGTCCATAGACACACTGGAGTGTTTTCAAGCATTGCAATGTGTTCTGTGGTTTGTTTATAAATGTGCCTGTCTCTGAGTGTACACACACATATATACACACACTCCTACTGAGTACATGCTATCATTTTTTCTCGCACATCACTGGAAGCAGAGTCAGTCATAAACAAAGTGACATTCTCCAGGACAGGCACTGCTCTTTCAGCCCAGTCCCAACCACAGCTTTGTGTCTGCAGCTCTGTGGTTTAAGACTCAGTTATTTTCTAACAAAAGGCAGTGATTGCAGGGGTTTTTTTGTGGGTGCAAGCAGGTATATGAATACCCAGAAGATGCCTCTCAATACCAGCTTCTCTTGACTAGTTGGTTACTAAAACCCTGTCTGGCTTTTAAGGAATGTGTCTGACTTTGTGGCTGCTGGAGAAGAGACACGGGGTGGGCAAACAGAGAATTTTTTTCTGCAAATAAGCAGTGTGGTTAAAAAAGATAGGGCACAGATTCCTCAAAATGCACAAGGAGAAAAAAAAGAAACTTGGGGAATCAGGGTAGCAGCTGGATTGGTACACCCCAAGGGAAAATGAGAACTGCAGGAGAAGCTGAACCTTTACACTAGAGCATGTTCTTTCTCCTCCAAGTCAGACGCAGTTTGCAGTCCTAAGCCAAACACTTACATTAACTACGAGAAGCTCCTTATTTATAAGACATTTTTATTCTTATTAATAAACATCTACCTCGTATCAGAAAACTAGCCTTAAACCTAATACATCTGTAACTCAGTCAGAAACAGGGTCAAAAATGGCTTCTTCACCCTCCATTTATAATAGACAACTTTCAAACAATTGGAGACAAATATTTGTTATCAAGAACTTCCCAAGTGAGTTAATTTCTTGTCATTTGCAAAACATTGATTAAGGAGACCTGTTTGCTCAAGTCTGTTTTGGAGGCACAGCTCTGAGTGGTACTATGAGAGAAACACACAATCACAGCATCCAGACCATTAATTCAAGCCTTATAAAATCCCAGTGGATGTTACTGGAAGGATTCCCATTGATCCATTAGATTTTGGAAAAGTCTTGAAGTACAACAACTTAACTGCTAAACGCAGAGACCTCTTTCCTCTCTTGCAGCATTTTTCCTGCTATTTGACTCCTTTGTATGTCAAATGCCATCAGGATCAGTGGCCAAAATCCCTGCCAGAAAGGAAAGGTGGTTTGTTCTGTGTGTGGTCACTTCAGGATTGGTGTTAGGGCTCAGCTCGAGCTGCCAGGTGCTGTGTCTGTCTCCATCTTCCTTCTGCTGGGGGATCTCCAAGGTCTTGCAATCCCAACATAATTGTGCCTGTACTGCACAGAGTAAGGAAAGAGCCCCATGCCCAGTTTTGCCATTTCCAGCTGAAACAGGCTGAGCTCTACTGGTCAGTGTGGGCAGTGACCTCTGGGTATTTATCTGAGCAACTCCACATAACAAAACTGTTTGCTTACACTGCATTTGGAGCCACCATCCAGAATGTTTTCCCTGTCCTCTCCATTGTTATATGCTGCTTTAGCTGAGGAAACACCAAGAGCAAAATAGTAGAGAGGTGTAAATCTGAAACTAGTGGAAAGAAAAAGCCTCCATCATCTCAAGGACTCTGTCAGTAAAGCTTCTTGCTTAGGCAGCTGCTCATTTTGTTCTAGCCCTGAGCTAAGCACCTGCCAGGCCGTTTTTCTGCTGCAGTTTTACTTTCTGCAAAAATATAACTAATTATTAGATGTCACTAATACAATTTATACCCATCTAAAGAGGCCTAATAAATAGTGACAAATTCATGAGGAAATACACTTAGACTTGAAATATATATTAATGCTAATCACATAATTGAAAATTTCAGCTCTCCTGGAAAACCAGTGGGGTTATGATGTTCCTGTTGTTCCCTCCTGTCCAAGTCCAGCTACACAAACAACTCCCTGTGACTTTACCATCCTGCAATGAATTGCCTCTCTGCAGTTGGATACACTCTTGGATAAATGTCAGTGTGGTTCCTTGGCCATGAAAACATGGGAAGATGCCTTCTACCCTCAGCAGTGTCATAGTGGGCAGCTGGGCTCTTACTGGGACAAGCCAGAAATCAACCCCAATTTATCTTGCTCATGCAGTCATAGCCTGGAGCTGCTGCAAAACAATTCTGGTCACAGATTTTCATCTCTGGATCCTCTGGAGGATGCTAATGGATTGAAACATCTCAGAGGAAGATAAAAAAAAATAGCTAGCAGCAAGATCTTTGGCCAATCAGCAAATTTTTTTCCCAACAGTCCACCAGTGTGTGGATGCCTGATTGTTTATGTCCCTTCTGGTTTTTTTCTCTCCTAACACTTTTAACTGTGAATCCTCTCATTAGTCATACTGCACTCATTCCAGCACATCATTTAATCTTTCTTCATCAAAACACCATTTAGACAAAGTTGATCTTACTTGAAATGTGGCTGCTGTCATCACTTCCCTCTCTGTTGTATTTGTTCACTGCTCTATTCCTTTTTTAGGTAGTTGTGCCAGGTAGCTTTTGATGAGTAACCCACTGTTCATCTGTAGCCGTCATGTTTCCAACAAAGCCCCAAAGATGCCATCAGATGTAAAAATAAAGCCCATTGCACGATACTGAAATCATCTTTTCTGCATGAGAGTGTGAGCCCTTCCCCATCAGACAGTTATTTTCCCTACGATTCTCTTAATCCCTCTCAAGAAAATGTCTTGTTTATTTGCACAAAAATAAAGCACAAATCCCTTAGAGTTCACTTGAAAGAAGCCTTTAAAAACTAATTGCAGATAACAGTTGCTAGAGAGGGTGCAGGATAGTGCACAGCTGCTTAGAGAGGCAAATTGTCCATATTGAAGCTAGTGTGATCATGCCTGTTTCTTGGCTGAAAAGTCATGCATGTAGCATGGATGTTTGCAAGCATAAGCTAATTTATGTTATTTATGAAAATGTGTTTGCAAGTAAAGTACTCAGCTTCAGAAATGTGCTGTGTTGCCTTGCTGGTTAGAAGTGGCCAGCAGAATGCACTGTACGTGCAGCACAGATATAATCTGGATCATTGCTCAATGCCCACAGGGCCAGGGTTAATAAAGCGAAAGGGAACAGAGCACCAAAGCACAGTTGATATCTGTATGTGCACCAGGGACCATTTCATTGGCTTTGTGGAGGAGCTTTCTGTCATGTAATTGCTCAATATTCAAAGCAATACTTGATACTGCTTATCCAGGGATCCACAGTTCCAACCAGAAAAATATATAGACTGACAAAAAGGGCAGTGTTGGGAAAGTCACAGCAGGAGTTGCAATGAAAAAGCAACTAGCCAAAGAAAGAAATTCAGTAATCAAGCAGTATGGCATAAAGGTTGGTCTAGGATCTCTAATGAAACCCAAACTTTGGATGTTTGGATAGCAAGGGTGTAATTCTGGAAGGAATTGAGGGATTCCCACTCTAATTTGAAGTGGGCTGCACATTATTCCCATCACGAAGGTAGGAATGAAGGTTAAAGATCTGTCCAATATCTTGTGGCAGAGAATTAAGCAAATGTGGAGTCTGGTGATTCCTGCATGTGAAACCAATTCCTTTCACCAGGTACCTTCTCCTTGCCTAGAACAGCACATCACATCCAATTTGTGAGGACACCCACAGAGGAAGAACTTGTGTTCAGGGCAAAGTTTCAAACAGGAATAAGAAGGAAAAGGAGACTTGCTGAGTCTTGGTCATGACAGAAGTGGAGCTGGGGTGCAGAAGGAGACAAGACTAGAGTGAGCAAGGCTGTCAAAACAATACCCAACCATCTCTGGAGGGAAGGTCTGGGACACCCCACATTCCCTTCCCTAATGCACAGGGAGGGATCTGGGGACCTGAACTTGAGGGGGTAGGAGAAGGAGGAGGAAAGAGAGACACTTGCAAGCCAGATGTGAGCAGCATTGTCCCCGAGTCAGGTCCAGCTGGGGGGAGGAGGGAGCCTGGCCAAGCTGGGATGCAGCTCTATTCTCACAAGCAGAGGCAGGCTCCCTGCCCAGCCTGGGGGCAAAACCCTGCAGGTTTTCCTCCAGCAGCTAGGTCACCTTTTCATTTCTCACCCTGCACTGACAAGCTCCACTTCAGCATGATTTGCTGTCACAAAGCAAGACAGACACTGCCAGATCAGAGAGATTTGGGACAGCCACCTGGTCACGCTCATGCTGGTGGTGGAGCAGTTTGAGCCCATCTCTCACAAAGTGGCCTCCCAAGCCATGGACAGTGGCTCACACCCTCTCTTGCCTCTGGTACAGGCTCACAGAGGGTCTCAGCTGGCTCTGAGAGATTTCCCAAGGACCTGACACAGTTTGTTTTGCACATGTTTTCAGCAGCAGAGCAGAGCTTCATGAGCACTCTTGAACATGCCAGAAACAACCCTCCTACACAGAGTTGTCAGTGATGTTAAACAGAGGGAGAAGGCAAGACCCAACCTCATACAGCCAGAGCTGCTATTTTCAGGGTCAGATTGAGAGCCTGAGGGCTGGACTCTGCCTTAGGAGATTTTCCTCTCAATTCTATTGGACAGAGTGAACAGGCTCTGCACTGTCCTGCATCTGAGGATGTGGCAGTGGGGGACAGGAACCCCCTGCAGAAGCTTTTTATGACAGGCAGGTAAAGTTGAGGTTTTCCACAACAGTTCAAATGAATATATTGAATAAATGCCTGTCTTTCCTTTGCTGAGTTTGTATTTATCCTTCTCAGCAGTGCTAGATTGTTGTTCTACTACAGCCCAGTGGATGATGATAATGAGATAATGCAGAGTTTGGACTGCTGGGAGCTTGTAATTACTTATTTGGAAATTAACTGTAAGTATATGTGTGTGTTCTCACACATACAAACGCACACAGATATGCACATATATATGCTCACCTATTGATACCTTGCACATCCTTTGTAAAAAGCAGGGAGAGGAAAATAAATACTTAAAGGCACTGAATAATGGGTCACAGATTGTAAGGGCTTAACCCCTTGAGTTGCCACTAACAACAGTAGAAGTAGTTTTGCTGTCAGTGGGGTGATAAGCCCAAGTTGTTCTTTGGTACTGTGGGGATCTGTGCCTCAAACAGTCACAGATTGATAGATCCTTATTTAAGGTTGTATTTTTATTTCTTTTGGGCAAGAAAATATATTTTTATTCCATTTGTAGTAATACAAAACTCCTTTTGAGCATTATAGCAATTACCACTGGTAACTTTTTCTGTAATGATGAGTAGCAAACTCCTCTGGCAACATGCAAGAAATACCTGCACTCTCCCCTTAAATGATGCCAGGGAATTTCTCAGGGATACTAATAATATTCTCCTACCCTTTACCACATTGGAAGCAGGAAGAAATGACAGCAAAGCCAATGAGTTGGTTGTTCCCCAGGACCTGTACCCACCACCAAATCAGAGCTAGGAATGCTGGTGCACAAATGGAGTATGCCATGGGAAAAAAAATCATACTCTCAGCAGCTTCCTAGAATTGCTGTGGTGAGTGCAGGATTTCTCATCTGCAGGTCTAATCCTGTCCAACACCAGCAGTTTGAGTACAGACTGCTGAAGATCCCCTCTCCTTGCACAGGCTCATGATGGAGTTGTAATTGTGCAGCTATTGCATCTGTTTGCCTAATTAAAACCAGCTGTCTGTGTGTGAGCTCCCATCCAAGAAATAGCTGTGCAAATACATTTTTTACTGTTAATGTAAAGAACAAATCCGTGGCCCCTGCCCTTACTGGCCTTTCAAAAGCAGCATTGGTGTTTTAATTCCTTCCAAGTTCACACCAAAATGTGATCCCTCAAAACAATCAGTTCCTGTCCTTTCCTACTATCCAGCACAAGGCCTGAGACATTTCCCATTTGTATGGATTTATTGCCTAGTAATTATAGTTCATGAAATCCATTCACAGTAAAGTGTGTCCTGGATACTCCCACTCATCCTGGCAAACCAAATGTTCAACATCATGAGGGGTATAAAAATATAAGCAGTCGTGTTTGAGTCACTTTTAGTACAACAGATTAGTTTGCAGGGTCTGGCAGTGTTTATAGTATAAATCACACTTTAGAGATGGGAAAATACTCTGAGATTATCTAGTTCAACTGAGTTTTTATGTAAGTATGTATTTTCTGCTGCCTTCATCAAAACCCAAATTGAGAAATATCTTCATGTACAAGATTTCCACCACTTCCCTTTGGGATTATCCAACAACTTGACAGAAATCACTATTAGGAAATATACCCTGACATTTAGATCTACAGTCTCCATTGCTCAGTTTAAGCTTTTTACTCCTTTTAGCATCCCATTCCCTTCCTTTCTTATATCCTTCAGTGTTCACAGCCTCCAGATCCTTGCAGCTGGTTCAAACATCCTGTCACTGTTTCTCTCAACTCACCTGTGTGCCAGTATAGACAAGGACACTTCTCCAGCTCTGCTTCCCTTCAGGTCAGGAATCACCCTACAGCTCTTGAACACGGGTTTGTCAACAGCAGAGAAAAAAAAAGGATTGCTAAGGACTGGTCAGTGGCCAAATCAAACAGGTATGCTCACATAAAGGAGCCACTTCCAATATTTTGAATTATTTCATTTTTAATAGGTGTTTTTCCCCTCTGGTAATGGTTCAATCACCTTTCCCTTAGCTGAACCACTCCCCTGACAAGAAAACAGGAGCAACCAACCGAGACATATTTGGAGCTAAAGGCAGCTGCTGTTTACTTGTGTATTTTGCTTTCTCACAGAAGTCCTGGGTACGCTGTGGCCTTGACGCCGAGCAAGGAGAGACTGTGTGCATGGGGCATGGAAAGGGCATATTCCCCTCCTTGGCAGCAGGCCCTTGGCAGCAGCAGCAGCTTAATGCCCAGTTCAGCGCCCTGACTTCCTCCTGCTGACCCCCTGCTTCATTCTGCACTTGCCCCACGTGGGGCGAGCGCTGGCCCCTCTCTGGCTCAGTGCCCTGGTGGGGACAGGACAGGGGAGCTGGAGCCCTGGCCCTGGCTGAGGGCAGCTCAGAATTCCCACTGACTCCTCTGAGGCCAGGGTTTCATTTGAAATGGCCATTCTCCAGAAGCAATGAAGGATTAAAACTGTGCCACATGAGTGCACTGGTTAAAATGGAAGACTTGCTAAGCAGTTGCAGGGTCCAAAAAGAGTTAGAGAGGGTCAAGTTTCCAGTTCAGTGAACCCTGTCAGCTGTCCCAGGGCACTGCCTCACTTGGGACAGCAGACACACACACACACACCAAGGAGAGTTAGAGGCTGAGATTTCCAAAACTCAGAGCATTGGATACACAAAATCCATTTGCTTTTGTGCTGATTGGGAATCAGATTCCTACGAGATCCAAGCCCAGAAAGACACACACTCTCCTCCAAGTGCAGAATCAGGTTTTCTGGATCTGTCAATGCCTGGCATTGTCTCAGTACCTGCAACAACTTCACTCAAAACCACAGCCCACATGGCTGCTGGAAGAGGCTGCAGGTCTGCTGAGAGGCAGCAGAGCTCTGCTCCCAGCAGAGCCATCCTGACAGGTGCAGTCACTGCTTTGGTGCCACGGGGCTGCATTGCTCCCTCTGCATCACTGGAAGCTGGCAGCAAAGACATGAGGGAGTGATTGAGATTAGTGAAAAGGGAAGCAAGGAAGGAAAGAATCCAAGGCAAAGAGAAAACCTCCCTTTCAGACTGTCTGACCTCTTAGGGGTTGGGTACCTACATGCTCATACCACTTGAATACAAAAAAAAGGCAGCTTAAGGTGCACATCATAGAATTGCCTGTGTTATTTTACATATGCAGATACCTTGCAGTAAGCATGGAATTGTTTCATTGCCAACAATTTAGCCATATTTTAAATAAGTGCAGAACAGATTATCCCTTTAAAAACGTCTGAAACAAGGACCTGGCCAAACTAGGCAGCCCTGTCCCTCTTTTACTGAAAGCAAAGCTCCCGCCTGATCATCTTACAACATGCTGTAACCTGCAGCTGGGAGAAGAATAAAGTCCTCATGGAGATGAAGTGTTTATAAAACAGTGACCTGCAGCAATGGTAGAACAAACACAATAGAAAATATCAGGTTCAGCTACTTCTGTGCCCACTTTCCCTGTGTGGAAATGTCACCAACTGGACAAGGTTGGCACACAGCCAGAGAAGCACCTCAGCCCTTTGTACAAACTCCTGCTCCTGAGGAATTTCCCTTCTTAGTCTCCAAAACACATATCTCCAAGGAGCCAAAATGCTGCTTTCCTCACCTTAGCACCTTCAAAAGGGCCCAGGTGAGGCAGGGTGTAAGAAGCAGCACAAGCCAGAATGCCATGGAGCCAGTGTTGAGCTGAGCTCCTGCAAACCCTGCTGCAGAGCTGGTCCTACCAGCACAGCACAAGCATGGGTGTGTGCCAAAACCCCGACTTTGACAAAACAAGACCTATCAGTACAGAGCTCTACAGAGCCACAAGGTCTTCCTAGGTGTCAGCAAACCAAATGCCTTCCACTTCTGTCATAGGCTTAGTGCTCTGATTGTCACCCTGAATATGTACCACAAAATGCCTCTGCTGTGCTGGGATCCCAGTTGTACAGGATGGAAAGCTCTGAAGATAAAAAATTCTAGGGCTTAAATGAAAAACCATTCTGAGTACAAAGCTGAATTCAGTTCAAAGTCAGAGTTTTTCTTGTTCAACATATCAGATCACAACCTCGTTTGGAGCATGAATATGTCAGTCAAAAATTCTGCAGTTTTCTGACAAACCCTGGCCCTTTGCAGTGTGCACCTCTCTTCTGGGACAGTGCAGTGTGAAGATCTGCACAGTGTCCAGTCATCTCTGCAAGGTATTTCATCAGTCACCAGGCTGTTCTGCAATGTGCTTAGCAGCAATATTGTGTAAACTCAAAGAAAGTGAAGGCAAAGAGCAACTTTGGTAATCCCTGGCTAGGCCATTGAAGGTGATGAAGTCTGGGAATGGTCCTGCCATTCAGTCACATTAAAGGTGGTGCTTAGATATTTGCCAAGGGTTTTGCAGGTGTTTGCAGTGCTGAAGAAGGGAATCAAAGGCTCCGAAAAGACAGATTTAAGGTCTTCTCCTGCATCAAGCTGGTTGACTACATACAGAAAGCAGTGTAAAGTTTCATGTCTGTATTTCTTCCCTTTGCTGGAGCTGATATCTCATGATAATATTGTGATTTATAATACCTTTATCCAAAAAATGGTAATCAGCAATAATCACAATCAATACTTTGCAAAGAACAGCCAAGGAAGGGAGCTGAGCCCAAGGGAATGGATTTAATCAGCTTCATTGACATTTGGCCTGGTTAATGTAACTGGAACTGGTCTTCTTTCTTGTTTAAGGAAAGAAAGTTTTGCCAACCCAGCACCAGTAAACCCCAGACTGTTCATGAGAACCAGTCTTAACATTAGATCCGGGAAGGGGAAAAAAACCAACAAACCACCAACACCAAACCACATTTGTCTTGTACTTCCACAAAGCTTTCTGCTGCTCTGAATGACACCCCAAGAGCTCACAGTGGTTTCCTCCTGCTCACAAGATCTCAGTTAAAAAACACCTCACTTTTCTCTCTGGAAATGGATGTATTAAGGTAGTTCACACTAGAATATGAGATGGGATCTTTACAGCCTTGATCTTCCTTTCATTCCCTCAAGCACTGTGAGGTGTCTTTCCATGTGGCTCCTCTTATTTGAGCAATAAATAGCAAAAGCCATTGTTTCCAGGAGCAGAGGAAATGCATCCAGACAGGAACCACTCCATGCAAGCCACCTGGCAGGACACACATGCTGCCCTGAATGGGAACTTGGGATGCACCTGGACTTTTTTCACATGGTAAATGCACGTGAGGATTGTTCCAATGGAAGGTGCAGAAGTCTCGTATTGATCTCCCTAACAGGCAACAGCAGCACAACGTGCCCTGGCCCTGACCCCAGGGGTGCCCACTCTGTCTGAGCACTGGGCCCCTCCAGGGCCAAAGCCAGCACAGGGGGCAGGCAATGTCACCACTCTGATGGCCAGAGAGAGGACATTTATCGATTGGGTATGTGAACCCATTCCCATCAGGAGGTAATCTTGTCTAACACTGCTGAACATCTCCAAACGACTTCTTACAGCTCATAACCTGGCACGGCAAACTATGGAGGAAATCTGTGCAGTGGGTGCTGTTTATGGAAGGATGGTGTTAGGGCCAGCCTCTGGCAATTCATGCAGCAGCATCCTGCCTGCTCCAGGGATGCTGCACACAGCAATATCCACTTCCTGATCATAGACAAGGATGCAAGTAGTCCACAGAAAAATCTCACCTTTAATAAAGCTTAAAGCAATTAAAAGCTGAATCAAACATTTTTGTGCTGAGATACAAAGTCTTTTTGGCTTTAGATAACCAGTGTTAATTATATAGATTATATTTTATGATGACAACACAAAGTCATGATAGCTCAGACAGTTCCTGGGTAAAATGAGCCCAGTTCAGCTCAGAGAGGGCTTCAGGCAATAAAAGCCCAAAAGCAGTTGCCTTTTGGCAGAGCCCTGGCTTGTTACCTCAGCTTCAGGGCCAAGGCTTGGCAATCCTAAAACAAAGGCTGGCTTTCAAAAATGGCTCTTCCATGTTGAGGAAAAAAAACCATGTTTCTGCCATCCTCCCAACAGCATAGTGGTAAAAAGGTGTCTCACAGACAGTCTTGGAGACAAGATTCCCCACATTAAAGACTTACAGTCAAAATAAAAGGCAAAAGAAATAAGAGAACACAAAAGAGGAAAAATGGAAAAAATTTAAAAGCAACTGGAGTGCACTGATTGAGGTCCTTTGGGACACTCTGCCAGAGCTGTCCTGGGGACTGGCAGATAATCCCAGAGCTTCGACTGAAAACTTCTGCCAGCAGCATCCTTTGGTCCGAGTAACAAAATAGTCAAACACCTCAAAAGGGCCTGCCAAAGGCATTTGGATTCCCTTGTGACTAATTACAGATTTTAAAGCTGTTGAGGGAGCGGGAGTTTCCCCATTAATAAAAATGTATAATTGTATAACTCCACACCCCCTTCCTTTCTAATGCAGCACACATAGGGAACCTCATACATCAACTACAAAGTGCGCATTGTTCTGTGTCAGCAGATAAATAATTTGCCATCTGAAGACTTGGAAGCTGTTCTCTTAGTTCAGGATTATTGTTCCACTTGAAGCATGAAGTTGGCAGCTTTACTTTCTTCTTCTTCTCAAGAGAATTGGATCGCTCTAAGACTTGAGTGACTTCCAGGCTAATAACTCACCAAGATATTTGTGTGAGCACACACATGCATTCTCTGGAAGGAGTTAGGTGGAGAGGTGATTTCATTTGTATTTTATTGTCATGCATTCTTAACTGTATACTCTTTAAAATAACCCCTCGTGGTGTTGAAACTGTTGCCTCTTGAATTTTTTTAGTCATCTTTAAAATCTTTGATGCTCTATCAGCCAAATTTTCAAGGGAGGAGGAAAGGGCTGTGCTCCTGTTTGAGGGTTTATTTTGCCTTTCTTTTTTTTTTTTTTTTTTTAAAGTGCATTTTTATTAACACACATCTGACCAGTGTATTGCTTTGTGGTCATGTCTGTCCATCATAACAGCTCCTTGCTAGACTGCTGCAGCCATCAAAGAAACACATGTTTTCTAGCAGGCATGGACTGGTCTCATACCCCATTTTTCAAACCAAGGGGAAGTCCAGATCATTGTCCAGTAGCCCCATTCCTAATTTTCAGTAGTCTAGAAAAAGAAAAAAATCAATATAAACCTCCACCAAGAGAGAAAATTTCTATGTGGTTATGCTTTTATTCTGGTACTCTTAATAGCAATTAAATTCTCTTGAAGGAGTATGTTTTTCATTGACTTCAGCAGGCTTTGGATGAGAAACAGTCTGGAGTTTTTGACAAAATGTTATTATGACAGAAAATGCAGACTCGCTAAAATTGAAACAGTTCCTGGGAATAGCTTTCACAGTGACAGCTCAGTGAAAACGCCGTTGTTATCTCAGGTCCACAATGTACTTTTCAGAACCAGAGCTGGAAGAGAAAACATGAAGTAGCAAAGTGCTCTTGGCCAGGCCATCCACCCTGAGGCAGCAGGCTGAGTCGGGTTCAAACTCTGGATTTAAACACTTCTCAGCTTCTCCAAGAGAATCCAAATTACTGGGGCTGTAACTAGTTATAATGGGCTGCTTCTCCCCTCCAGTTTGGAAGCTGTCAGTCCATCTCAGCACAGAGCAGAACTAGTTTTTGAAGGTTTCAGGATAGGAAAAAGCATTTCCTCCCAGCTGTTCTTTAAATTGGGCCATAAAGGTTTACATTTAAAAACGATTGTGAAACGTGACTCAAACAAGATGCCCTCGGGGCTGCACACTAAAGACGACAGCAGCTCTGCCATCAGCTTTGATGAGCACTCAGCTGTACATTTGCAGCCCCACATTTCATTAAAATATTTATACCTCTCTAAGAAAGAGTGGGAGCATTCTACCTAGAAAGAAAAAATGTGTGTAGTGCTCACAATCTCATTCTGGACCTCTGCCTATATCAAGGATGGAGATGCAATTGCCTAGACAAAGAAAAAATTCTTGACCTTGCAGATCAGATAATTCAAACACTGTTAAGACAAACATTCAGAGAAGTAAACAGAACTGAGGCGATTTCTACTGCTGCAAAAACAAGCGGCCAAAACCTCATTTGGTATTAAGTGGCATATTTGCTGTGAACTCAAGAAGGTGATTTTGATTTATACCTGCTTAGAAGTCATCACAGAAAGAGTCTGTAAAATAGAACCAGCATTCAGGAGAAATTTGAATATTTTAAGTCTGTGAGAGGTCCAAGAAGAAAGGATCTTCTAGCCAGAAGTTGTA
Organism: Acridotheres tristis; assembly: GCA_037013685.1. Classification (NCBI taxonomy): domain Eukaryota; kingdom Metazoa; phylum Chordata; class Aves; order Passeriformes; family Sturnidae; genus Acridotheres; species Acridotheres tristis. The sequence continues at coordinate 10,163,261 of CM072899.1, read as the reverse complement.
TGTGAAAGGGACAGACAGGAAAGAAGCAGCTGAGATGTGGCTGAAAGGGGGGCCCAGAGAGCTGTGTCCTTCCAGGAGCCAGCCTGTGTCACACCTCAGACACTGCCCGGGACACTGAGGGCACGGCTATAGAGAAACTCTGCAAGAGGAACAAACCAGGCTGTTTGCTTTCTCCAAACAGCACCACTGAATGGCTTAGAGCGTGGCAGAAGAGGGCACAGAATTTAAGGTTTGTTGGTTTGTTGTGTTGTTTTTTTTTAACAGCGCACAAGAGCCCGTGGCTGGGAACGGGGTTGCGCAAGGATTGCATTAAACCCTGTGGTACATTTCCAAGCCTTGTTTGTCTGAACAATTGACTCTGAGCACAGACACTTATCAATAGAAGCCTAAGCAAATTTCAGAACAAGCTTTAATTTTTTTTTTTTCTGACTTGAACATCAAGGTCTTCCAGGGCTGCAGTTGCTGTAGCAACGGAAAGGAGCTCATTAAATGATCAGCCTGAAGGCCAAAGCTATCAGAGTTGAAATGACCAAAAGTTAATATTTAACCTAAATTCTCTTATTTGTTAAAAAACATGCATCTCACTTGTATTAGCAGCTGCCTTATGGACCTACTTCAAAAATAAATGTAGAATCATGAGATACCAACATTTTCATGCATGTCCCAAAATAATGTCCAGTTCCTCAGTGGGGCAGGCTCTGAAAGCTGCCTCCTACCAAAAATCATGCAACAACACACTTATGTTTTTGGACCTCTACTTAGGTAGGTAGAGACCTATTTCCTCTGATCTTTTGTGTCTGATGGTCACTTGTCACTGTAATAATTTCCACAGTTTATTAGCATTATACATTATTTTGTCTTAAGAGCTAAAGAAAAGGAGCGTGATTTTCTTTTGGCTTCATTAGATTCTTTCCTTTGGACAACCGTTCCAGGGGCGAGTTATGCTTTGCCTTGGGCCCAGCAGGCAGAACCAAATGGAAATAAATTGCTGTGGTAAAATTATATGACCTGTCCCCTACTATTGCTTAAACATGTCTAGCCTCCCTCATTGCTGTTTCAAGTGCCTGGCAGGCCACTCTTTGTACAGCTTTCAGTGCTAGCTGCTGGTTTTCTTCAATGAAATAGTGTCTATGGACAGCCAAGAGGGACCTATTAACTGGGGCTGCTTTAGACTTGTCCACCAGCAGAGCAAGAACACATTAAAGATGGCCCTTGCTTGGTCAGCTCCTACTTTAGGAACATACACATTTTCTTCAGCTCACAGACACCAAAGGACCTCAGCAGACCATTCCCTTCAGTGATCTCTTGTGGCTACATGGCCAGACTAGGTCTCACGTGTCTCTGGCAACACCCATCCCAACTGAACATAACTTTTGAAATGAAAATACTGGGAGGAAAAAAATGCCTCTTTAATTCCTACTAGCAGTCCTGGGTGAAAGAAGGGTTCTGCCAGCCCTGGATGTATTCCTCTGCCTATAGTTTCTTTTTGGAAGATCTCATTGCAGGTAGCAGCTGCTGACACAAATCATTTACACACAACCAGAAATTAGTTGGACCATAATGTTCAAGTCTGCCCTGTCCAAAGGTAAAGGCAGTTTCTCAGGACAGATAGGGCATGCTACTTCATAAGATTCCTCCAGGCTATTCTAGGCTTTTAATTCACAGAAGAAATGACAGCTCACTGCCATTTGTGACCTAATTAAACATAATTTTGTGATTGTGATTAAACAGCAGCCGATCCCAGCCAGAAAAAATGCAGGTCATGCACCAAGTGCAGTGACATACACATCACTGAATCACAGCACTTTCTTACACTTCTGATCCTCCTTCCCCTAAGTGTCAAATCCAGAGTGAAAACCACACAAATAAATACAACATTCAGGTTTTGCACATTAATGGTCAGCAAAATCACCATTTAAGTAATGCCATGAAGCTGATTATGTCACCCAACAACTTCACAATCTTTATTGCAACTGCTGATGGAGTGGGAGGACCCAAAGCTTTACAAATATGTTGAAGGAGCCCAGCCCAGGGGCAACTGCCTGTTGTGGGCTCACACCATGTTCAGGTGTGACCCTGACATTGCCTTTGCACAGGGACAGCTGGAGGCAGTGGGGTGGGAGGCTTAATCCAGTGCAAGACTATCTGTTTAATTCTAAAGAGACATCATCCTTAATTAAACTGCTGTGTCTCTTGCAGAGCTAGAAGGCAGTGTAGAAAGACCTGAGACACCCACCCACACATCCTAACATGTCCCAGTTAGACAGTACCTTGCTTCAGTTTTTTTTTTTGTTATCCTTTTGCCCCTTGTTCAGCATGTTTCAGCTGACCCTGTGATGGAGCAGAAATAGCAGTGTGGCTGGGAGGGTGGTACACCACAGCTTGCAAACAGGAATGGGAAGGAAGAAAAGGAGCCATCGTGATGGATGCATCCACTTGGAGGTTTTCCAGCCACCCTGACCTCGCAGCACAGGAATGACACTTGTCATCCTGAGACCCTGATCTTCCCTTCCCAGAGACCCTCTGCCAGGGCCTGGCTCGCCTTGGGCACACTCCTACCCCAGCTTCCTCCTGTGTCTCCTTCATCCTTTACCCCTGTATTTACCTTTGACCCAAATGACCCTGAAACCGATCAGGACAGGTTTACTTGAATCACCTTTACACTGATGCTGTGAAAGCAGTGCTCTGCAAGTCAGCAGAAATATTTCTGCAAGGGTAAGGCATGCCCTGAGCTCTCCCAAGGAACAGCACCCCCAGCAGTAAGCCCCAGAAAACAAATAAATAAAATAATAATTAAAAAAAAACTCCATAAAACAAAGCACAACAGCAGAAGTGAGCTTTGCTGGTGGTGTCCCCTGGCTGCTTTCTCCAAGCTGCACACTCCAAGGAGGAAGTGCATTTGGACTTTACACAGGTACAGCCAGCATGGAGAGACCTGGGGACGATTTCTTGCCTGTCCCATCTCTGAAATGTTCCCTTGTAGGATCCCAGTGCAGCCTGCACATCTGCAGCTGTCAGGGAATCATCTCTCTCCCTGTGCTTGGTAATCCGAGGCTCTGCGAGGCAGCAGGAGCTGCTCCCCTCGCCTGCCTTCCTAAGGCAACACTTGCTCAGCAAACACAAATATGTTTACTGTGGAAACTTTGTACTTGCCTTACTGCCCTCTCTCTATGCCAGGTGTTTTTCTTTTTATACCCACAGGAGATGCAGAGCCATGTTCTAATATAGAAATATAGGTTCATGTGCATGTGTTTATTAATAAACAGGTGGGCAAATCTATTTGCTTACTGCCTCATTTGAGTGATTTATTTAGTTATTTTTAGACTTGGTAGCCGTACAGCCTCAAAGTAGCAATGTCAAGGGATGACTATTGTAATATATTGAAGCTACATTTAAGACTATTTTTTCCAGAGAGAAAATAAAAAAAAAAATTAAAATTAAAAAAAGAGAACACATAGCTATAAGGGCAGCCAGCACGAATCAGCCCTGCTTTCCACTCACCAATTTTAATGTTGCAGTTATTATTGTCTTTCCTAATGGTGCCCTGGGGATGAGCTGGAACAAAATTCAGTGCCTAGGTATACCAGGACCCCTCTCAAAGGGCTGCAGTAGAGCATCATGTCTGGCATCCTGATGGCATTGCTTAGAGAAGCAACTTTCTGTCCTATCTATGGAAATACATATACACACATGTAAGAGGCCATGGTTTTATCTTCTGCTCTAAAAAGGAGCTTGATATATAGCTTTCATAGCCCCAGCTTCAGGGGGCATCAGAGACAGACTGGCCAGCCCATGAGAAAGCCACACAAAGCAGAAGGGAAGGAGGAGTTGGTGCCAATGTAAAACAAGGGGCTACAGCCCCTGGTATCTCTTCTTCATGCCCCACAAGGAATCTGGAGAGATGCTGGGCATTCAACACAAACAAATTGTTATCCCACTGAGACCTGGCTGCCTAGGGATTCTCCCAGCAATAAAAACTCCCTTGAAAAACCCAGTTGTGCTATTCACAAGGGAAAGAGGATAAAATGCAAAACCTCTTTTCCTGGGGTACTGCTTTCACCTCCTGAGGATGGAGTCCTATCAGGTCCATGAGGACACACCACAAGGAGGGAGCCTAACACAGCACAGCCAGACAAGAAGCATTGATGAGATGCAAGAGCTCCTGAATGGTTGTGGGTCAGTCAGGGTCCCCAAAAACTTCTGCTTTGACAAGACAATTCTTGCTGGTTCCTGTGCCCTGTCTCCCTCTGAAAATTGCACAGAGCCTCCCCAAGGTGTCTGCCCTGGATTTTGGGTCCCTCTGGGGATGCAGGCAGAGCTGAAGAGGCACTTTCACTGTTTTGAGCATCTTCCTGCTGCCCTGTTGCAACAAGCAGAGTTGCTTTGTCAACTCCAGCCAAATAAGCAAGCATAAATGCCAGTAAAAGAAAACATTGCATACATCCCTCATCTGGAAATTATTTTTGTTTGTATTTATGTTCCCACATGTTGTCAGGGTGATGTCTGGGCTCAAGCCCACACGTGGAAAAATCTGGACTCAGCCCTGTACTAGGAAACTCTCTAGCTCAGAGGCAAAACTGTGTTTGCTCCTCCTTGCCTCACAAAAAACAGCCTGTGTGCTTGTCTTTGTGGTTCAGAGCACAGCCTCTTTTATCCAGAGAAGAAGAAAATAAAGAATTGAAAATAGGTTTATTTTTACACTAGGACACTGGAGAAGGAGGAAGCCCTCTCTTCTGTGCCAGGAGAAGAAAAAGGAGAACAGGTCCAGAAAGGAGCATGATTCCCTTAGTCATGACTTTTGGCTGAGCCAGGGACCTATCCTACATCCTTGAGCAGAGCCAAACACAGACAGGACACTGAGCTCGAACACCTCACTGAGGGAGCACCACGACTTGCTGCCAGCCAAGCACAATTCACCATTGCCTGGGCCTAAACACCAGCAAACAGGCTTTAGCCACCAGCCTCCAGCCCCTTTCACATCTGAGTGGAACCCATTTTCTCAAAAAAACCCAAAAGGTTCAACCAGGCCAATCTCAGCCTTCCCTAAACATTTGCTGCTGAAGGTTCATTCCTCAAAGCATCTCGGTGCACAGGCCTGCTGCTCGTGGTTGTAGTCTCCCTCCTTGATCACTCCCTGAAGATGTCTGCACCCAAACCATCTCCCTAGCCAGCCATGAGCACCCAGCACCATCCCACCCCTTCCCCTGAGCTCCTCAGCTGAGACCTCTGACTGAGCCCAGGCCCAGGTGAGGCTCCCAGTTCCCTCCCAGCCCAGCCCAGCAAGCAGAGCCATTAGCCCTGGCAGGGAGGGCTACCTCAGTGCAACTGAGCATGAGGCTCTGGCAAATTCAGGGAGGCTTTTGCCTTCACTGACAGACATGAGACTTCACCTAGGTTAAGTTCTTTTTTTGTGGCTCTCTGCACCCAGAGCCTGAACAGGAGAGGCTCCAAATCCATGTGCTGCTGCTTATCAGGCTCACACATTAAACACGAGGCAGGACATCAAAAGCTGCTGTTCCACCTCTATCCTTGTGCTCATCCAAAAAATTAGGGGAGCAAATGCCTCTGCACTGCCCCAACAGTACAGCTGAGCAAACATAGCAAAGCACGGTGGAGAATGACTGGGAATATGACCTTGAATATTTAAACATCTTCTCTCTCCAGAGTTTTTCTCTTTGCTAACGTAGTCTTAACTATGGCTTCGTGAGGAGTCTTCAAGGACAAACTTAGAGAAGATTCCACCCCTCATAGTCTCTGCACAGTTGTGTGACCACAACAAGTCCCCAAACAGCACTTCACTTGAACAAACCCCCAGCTGGCTGCCATGTTTTGCACTATAAACTTTATTTGTCTTTAACATTAGCTCACTCATAGAGCTCTTCTGGCAAAATCACAACTTCTTCATTTCACAAGGGGAGCCTCAGTGGCAAGAAAATGAGGAAGAAGGAGCACCACCTCAAAGCACCCAGCACGGTGCTAGGTGTAGGTGTTGCATTGCCACAGTGAGGGACCAACAAACCAGCATAGCCAGCATCCCCAGGGACTCCCTGCCACCACATTACCAGTCCTGATGTCTCTCTTGCTTCCCTTGCTCTTTTGGTGAACACTTCAATTTTTTTTTTCAATTGAGGAAGAATTTATTTCTTTTCTCAACAGCCTCAAATGTGCTTTATAAGTTCTGTGCATCTCGTTAGACTGCCAGCTGACTCAGGCTATTAGCTTTGCAAATATACTGCAAAGAGACCCTACCTGCAAGGTTTCTCTGTGGGTTACAAATACCTCCTTAGTCACTGCAAGGTAGAAACCTCTCTGCCAACAGCACATCACTCTAGCTAGTGACTGATTATCTGTTGATCAAACAAACTGCCTGGAAAGCAATAATTAGAACTAACCACAACAAAGAGTATAGTTTATTAATTCCCACACAAATTATCTAGTTCCAGAAGTTGAATAAAAGATCAGGATAAACAGCATAGATTACATTGGATGAGTTCTTCTGTACTAACTTTCAAAATGGACACTCTTATGCAATCTAAAATGTTTGGGTTAATAGATAACAGCTCGTGCATCAGCAGCAGGTAATTTTCTTTAGAATAAATGTGTTTAAGAAGAGTAAGCTGAAAGTATCAAAGTTAAGGAGGAAAGATTGTAGGTAGATGTTTAGGAAGGTGGTACAAGGTGCAAGGAAACCTCTGAGGGTGCTAATCAGCCTCCTCATGGTCACACCATAAGGGTGACAGTTTCAGCAGCACGGACTTGCTTCATGGGGTGATAAAGGCAAGAAAAAAACCTGAGATGAATTTCTTGCTGCTTACTATGGGAGCCAACAAGTTTCCACAGAAGATGAAGAACATGACCCCATCTTGCAGAGGTCACCCAGCAATGACTCAAAAAGTCACAAGCAGATACAGCCGAGTTGTTTTCCTACTGCTCCTCAGGTCCTGCAGAATCTGCAAGGGCCACACCTGTGCCAACATCACTCCTGCTACATCAGCAAAATAAACGTGTTTGTCATTCCTTGCATTTCACCTCATGCAAGTCTTAAGCCTATCCAGAGGGCTAAAAAGCATCCCCACTTCTCCCCCAGTGTGCATCTATACATCAGGGTGTAGATGGCTCCAAATCACACCAAATCATTAAGCTGTGGTTGACATCTGAGTCTGAGGAGAAACAGGTACACTTGGACTTCCTCAACAGCTCTGCCACAAGCTCCCTAAGGACTATTGGTCAAATAATTTAAATCTTTTTTTTCTGACTTTGCACAGTGAAGGTGACAACTGTTCTTCAAGGGACAGGAGAAAGGCTTAATTTTCCACTGGGAAGTATGTTCAGCTCCTCAGCTGGAAGATGCTAGAGAGCTGCCAAATACCATTATTCATTTAGAACTGCTAATTTGATTCAATTAGTTTGGCATGAAAATGCAGAAGCAAAGCTAGCTCTCCCTGGATTCATAGTCCTCCACCCACCAGGGATGGGTCACAGAGTATCAGGTAACTTGCATGAAGTCAGCAGGACCAATTCTAATTCACTAATCTCTCCTTTAGGCATGACAGAGATTGATTCACATTAAACTTCCATGGCTATTACTGATCTCAAGCCTGGTTATGTACCAGGCAGTGCCAGGGACACTGGCACACAGGGTTAGTGCTCAGGAGCTCAGGCAGGGCAGTGCTGGAGAAGGGCAATTAGAGTTTCAGTACCAAACAAAATCCACCCAATGCCTTACTAATGTGTTTATTTATCAGTTGTTGGAATACCAATACCCTGCAAGGAGACTAAAGGTCCTGGGTGCAGGTAAATGAACACCCTCCAGTTGTGCCATTAATTCCTAAGGAACAAGTGGGAGAGTTTACCAGCAAACTTTTCAGCTGTAACTAACTTGGTTTTCTGAGAGGAAACAGATCACTCATCATCCTGCTCTCCCCTTCCTGCCCCAGGAGCATCTGCCACTTCCAGCAGTGCTAAGCCCACACCAGAGGCCATTTCTACATCAGCTGAGGCAGAGGTCTCATTAGAGCAAGGGAGACTTCCCCCATCAGGTCTGTCCCTGGATGCCCACACTCCCTTCCCATTCCCTGGAGACAGTGTCCCAGTCAGACCCTGGCTCAGGGGAGCTGAGCTCCAGCACAGGCAGGGTCCTTGGGGCTGCTCCAGCACTGCCACAGTCAGCACAGCCCTGCTGTTATTGCAACCATGCTGGCTGCAGGATCACTCTTCTGACTTCACAAAATTTCCAAGCCCTTTGCCCTCCCTGATGCATTATCTGCCACCAGGGAAACAGGATCTGAATGAATTTAGCTCTGGCCAACTCTCTAAGGTCCAGAACATGTTGTCCATGGAAAAACAACACACACCAGAGAAACAAAAAGTGAGAGACTACCTGGCTGCTGTTTATAGACTTCTCAGAAAAAGTCAGCAGTCAACAGCCAAACTCAAATACTCACGTCACTCCCTTATGGAAGGTGAGTTTATTAAACGCTTGGACACTTTTCAGCCCAATAGCCCAATTCCTGTATTTGCAACCAAAATGTTGGAATAAGTAGCAGGGCTTATGCTGGGGCCCACTGGACTCAATAGGAAAGGCAGATGCCAGAATCTTTTTTAGATACATAACAGTAATTCTTTTTACTTCTCTTTTTGTGGGCTACTGGACTCCACCCTCAGTCACATGCAAAACAATTCCTGGATAGATTTTTCTACTAAATGTCTTGGACTTCTTATGGGGGCTCCTGGTTTACATGGATAAATAACATTTCTGCTTTGGAAAGTGTTAAGAATCAGCTACAGATTCAGGAGAAAAGCAGGATCACACAAAGAAGGGACCTGAGGGACTGAGAGTGAACAATCCCAAACCCTTCCCTTTGTGACTGCCAACGGTCCAAGGCACAACCCTCTGATTGTTATTCACTAAACCTCCCGATGTAAAGCTCCTGTTGCCCCAGAGCAATGCACAGCTGCTGCTCTGACGCTGGCTGCCAGCTCAGACCTTTCTGCTGCGCAAGCAGAGTCATTTCTGCAAAAAGAGCCTATCACTCTTTTTACTGGAAAAGACAGAACAGTGCCTCTTACGCCATAACTTGCTCCAGTTTCTGTTTTCCTTCCTCAGCTCCCTTAGAGAACACTATAGGCCACATTCACCTCAATTTTCTCTCCCTTTCAGGATGCTTTTGGATCCAACAGAGCAAGGGTTACCAGATGAAGACCAGTGTGAGCAAGAAGAGAGCTGGCCTTCCCAACAGTTACTTGTCACTCCTGTATTTCACTCCCATTCCACCTGATGCCTTGCCCTGCTGTGCTTGGGCAGAGATGCAAATGCTGCCCTTGTCTTGTGATGGCCAAGCCCTTGTCAGATGCTGCTGTAGTCTTCAGGAAGATTTGAACAGCAGTCTGGGGCTCAGTGAGATGCTGGCCGAGGCACACAGGCTCCACAGACAGGATGGGTGAGCTGATGGAAGCTCTCTGCAACAGGCTTCTCCAGGAGCTAAGAGGTTCCTCCAGCCTTACCTCTTCAGGACATCAAGTACTTACATCCTCTTTGAGCCAGCCTAACCACAAAACTATCAGAAGAGTAGAGCACAGTAGAGAATATGGCAAGAGATGAAGGATGTGCTCCAGATCCAGCTAGAGGAAGACCTGCACTGATCTGGCAGAGCAGATGAAAGCTTAGACCTGTGAAACACTGAGCACTGAGGAGCTGCAAACTTCATGATCTGGATAATTTAACCAGAAGAGGCATTATGTCTCAGTCCTCTGAATATTCTTCAATACCTATTTTTTACACCTCACACACCTTCAAACACCTCCCACCCCACCCACCCCTCCCACACTCCCCCAAAAAATAAGCAAAAACAAAACTAAGACCCATGGAACAAGAGATTAAAAGCCTCAAAAACACAAATGTCCCAGAAGGAATGAGCAAGGGAAGCAAAGGACCTGTTGGGATTTGCAGTTCCTGCCTTATCTGGGAATTTTTCCCCCTGGATAAACTGTGGCAGTCGCTGTCTTTGGCCTGTGTTGAAGCCAGTGGGAGCTTAGCACAACTCATTCTCTAAGAGCAACTTCTCTGAATAACAAGCAAGCATGGCATGGCAATCACTGAACTGAGTGAATAACGGGTTTCATAGGTGCTGTCAAAAGGAAAATCCCAGCTGGCTCCAAAGAGCTTTCTATGTGTGTTGGCAGGTCCTTGGTATTTCTCCCAGACAGGGAGGGCAGGTCTGAGCCGAGCACTGAGTACAGCACATCCAGGCTTACATAACCCAAGGGGCCCAGGGTAATCATTAACGCTGGATTATTGCCACTGGCTTTGTGCTGGAGTCACCTGGTTGTTTGGATTAAATGTATAGTGGCCATTTAGACAAGGAGAAGGCGCCTGGCACAAGGACTTCAGTGAAAACAGCCCTCAGGGAGGGCGGGAAGCAGAAGACTGTTGCAAATATCACAGGATCTAAACTCAAGCACTCTCCCAGGGAGCCAGAGCTCTTTCATCACAGCACCCTGCCCCATGGTTTGCTTTCCAAAGGGATGTAGCTCTCCTCAAAACCACCAGGGTAAAAAGACCCCACATCACACAGAGTCCTTGGTGACTCCCACGTGTGGCACACCAGCAAGCAAGATCTCGTTCCTCTCCCCTTGGCATCCTTTCCAAAAGCACCCATTATCAGTGCAACCTGACTTTACCTATGTCCTGTCTGTATCTTTCTCTGTTTATCTGATGTCTCACGTGTCCTATTACTCTCTGCCTCCTGTAACCCTCTGGGTGTTACTGCTCTGTGGTCTGTGCCACTGTCTGGGGCAAAGGAGATTTAGAACTTCTTGGTTCCGCTCCCATTTCCCCTCTGTGTTGTTTTGTGGTCTTGGACACATCACTCCACTGCACTATGTTTAGCCACAGGTCACAGAAGTCAGGTCACCTTACAGAAAGATCACTTTACTCCCATTCCTCCTGCTTAGTCCTTACCTGGAGTACAACCTCCCCAGCTGGCAGCTCCTTACCTCTCCTAGCACTACTCCTTCACCACTACCTCTGACAAAGGGACTATAAATCCTTTAAAAGCACACAAAGTTCTGGCAAGCATTAGGAACCAGATCACTATCATTTTGTGAAGGCTATACCGTGGCACACACATCCATTCATACCTCAGAAACCAAATTACACAGGTTTGAATTCAATGAGACTTAGGCCTATGTATAACCATGCCATGCTGTGCTTTGCCATGCAGAGTTGCTGAAGCTGGGACAACTTATGTAGTTGTGGCATCAAAACACTTAAATATACGTTTATCTTCAGGAGGATAAAGTCAGGATTAAGGCAAGGCCACATTTTTCTCATGAATCAGCAAAGCCCAACCAGGCCAGTAATTTCACATAAAACAAACATCAAAACCTTTTTTGCAAATTTCTACTTTTTTGGGACAAAACTCTGCAAATGTCAATCATTTCATGCAGAACTATGCTTTCACAGCAAATATGGCCTTATTCTTTTCAGCAAAATATTGCAAGTTTTACATAAACTCACATTTCCTTAGGTATTAACTAGAAAAACCCACACTATTCACACTTAAAACCCATACTTAAAACAGACAGGAGAGAAAGGAAAAAAGAGAGAGAATAGGCATTTCATGGAAAACATTACAGACTAAAACAAAATTTAGATCTTAGATTTCTGCCCTGCTGTGCTCCAACAGTAGGCATTTTGCATTACTCCACTTCAGCTTTAAGTATTACCTCTTGCAGAAAAATAGCAACTTCTGCCTCAAAGGTCTTGCAGGGTGAATTGCCCAACTTTACAGCAATATCAGAACTCCAGGTGAGATGGGGAAGACACTGAGATGCTGGTTAAAGTAAAACAGCTGGTTTTATGGATGAAGTGGATAGGGTGAGAACAGAAGGGAATTGCAGATCCTCTTGGTGCAGGCTTGCTAATTAAAGCTTAAAACCGCTGTCCTGAGCACTCTGGTCTTCAAGCTACACCTCAGGAGGTAACAACGACCTGGATTGCACAGAATTTATCTGCCTCATGCCTGGTCCTCTTGCCAGACTCAAAGGGATTCTCTGGGAAAAACAATCAGGGGTCTGGAGAGCCCTGGCTCATCAGCTGGAGCTTTTTGGTGGCTGTTCTTCAGGGAGAGACTTTAATCCCTCAGTGCCTGTTAGTCTCAGAATGATTCTTGCTGGGAGAAGATCTGGACCCACTGCACCATTGCTCCCATGGAGACTCAGAAGTGACTTTAACACCAGTAATGTTGCTGGTTTCTTCTTCCAGTGGAGGCCAAAGCAAGCAAAAGCACAAGGCAGGAGATGTCCCAGCTTGCAGATCACAAGAGCAGGGTGTCCATGCCCCTATTGTTACAAATGGAAGCAATGGCTTTTGCAGAACAGGGCGTCTTCTCCTCAGGCCTGAGGCAATGCTTCCTACCACAGCTCCTTCACATCACTCAGGTGTGGATTTACAGAAGAGCCAACTGAGCTCCGTCATGCCAGCCTTTCTTTAACAACCTAATCCTGTGACTACTGCTCTCATTGCTTGCTCCTTCCATCCAAGGATCACACAGACACAAATTAAGTCCCACAGTATCACCGTGATGCATTTTGTCCCCATTTTACAGGAAAGGGAACTGCAGAACAGGCAATGGAGTCCTTTGTCTTGGGTCACACAGTGAGTCACTGTCACAGTCTGAAGCAGACTTTGAAGCCCTTCCTGCTCCACACTAATCACTAAGCTGGAATTCCCTCAAAACCTGCTTGCTCTACTGTATTAATCACAGTTTTAGTGCACCTGTAGACCTGTTCCAGAGCAGTCAGGAGCCACGGAAGGCGTTTGTGTCCCAGCGTGGCTGCCAAGCGAGGCGTGAGGGCTCCAGTGAAGAGAGAGAGCTGAGACATCTCGCACCTCCCAAGAACTCTCTGAGATGAGAAAAACTGAAGATAACTTCAGAACTGATCCATCATCTCCCTGTTACACAGCACCTGAAAAGCTACGTCCAGGTGAATCAAAATTTAAAGTGCTATTGTCCTGATTACAGAGCTGGCTATAAAGGAAATTAATGAATAATAATTTCAAGGAGGGATTTAAAATTTCCATTTTCATTTTATTGTCAAAGTAAATATATTTTTATGAAGAACAAAAGAAAATATACAGAATTGTAACTTATGTACACTGGCTTTATAGGTATTTTTGTTTCCAATTTACACAAATTTGATACGTTATTAAAAGATATTTTATATAGATATGCATCTATGTACAGTTTTATTTACATACATTCATAGGATGTGATATAAACCAGTCAATAGATGATAGTTCAATTATATTAATTTCTAGAGGACAAAAGGAATGCATTCACTTTAGCCAGACCTGCTGTTTTCACACAGTGTGGGCTCCTGCTCTGCCTAGCTCTAGGATCACACTTTCCTACTTCCCATTTTGCCAACAGAAAAGACAAACAGATGCCGTCTGCGAATGGAAAGGAAATGCAACATCCATTATAAAATCATTCCTAATTACTGAATTCTATTTTCTTCTAAAGCTTCTTACAATCGCCAGAGTTCAAAAGGAAAAACAAAACAAGAAGAAACACAAATAAAATCACTTGCCTGCTGCCATCTGATTATTTGCTTAAATTCCCTTCTTAGCCAGCTATCACACAAATTTGTTTCTTTTGGCTGCTGTTCTCACCCATTCGCCCACCCCAGCTGCGTGGAGCTCTGACATGGCTGTGGGGAGGGACAGGATTATTAGCACCGAGGATCACCCCAGGAGCTCGATGTCACAGTGCTGTCCCTCCAGGTCATGGTTCCTCCCCTCTCCCTGGGCACAGGCACATCCTGCAGACCCTGCCAGCACACAGAGACTTAGCTCCAACAGCCAGGCTTGACTCTCAGCGGGTTTAGGGATGCTCAGTGCTCACCAGGCACCCCGGGGCTGGGGCTCTGGTTTCTCCCCCAGGTCACACGAGAGGGCAGGAGCAGAGGCAGGAACAGAGCTGGGAGGATCTCACAGACACCTTTGTGCTGCTTTGTGTGCAGACAGCAGCTCTTCGGCTAAACACGGTGGATGCTGCAAGCCAGCCTCGAAGGAAAGCAGCATCCTTTGGCACCTGGGCATCCTTTCACCCCTCAGCACCACAGGACAGAAGCACACACACAGTTCCAGAGGCTCCACTCCAAGCCTTTCCATCCAGCCTGAGCTTCTGGGTTTGCTTGGGACATGACTTTGCTTAAATATATATATATATATATATATATATGTATGTATGTATGTATGAATATGTATACATAAATATTTATATATAGCCCTAGCCAAGGGAGAGGTAAATGTGAGCAGGGAAAATCAGAGATGCATGGAGGCACATTCCAGTGCTCTCCAAGCCTTGTTTCCCCCTATCCCCAACTCCCACTGTTCCTCCTCCTATGGCCAGCCCCTACAAATCCTTGGCTCAGGCGACCCAAAAACAAAGGACTTGTTTTCATTTCAAAAGGAATTTGCTGTTTCCAAACTGGACAAATAGAGCAGCTTAATAAAAATTCACAATGAGTGGCCTGTACATGAGCAAAGCCCTCAGGAATGCCAGGGCTATAATTAACTAGCAGCAAGCAACTTTTACATTTTCCTGTGCAGCAGAAAACAGCTAAAAATAAAACACTGTAATTTCCAAAAGAAGCAGCAGCAAAGGAGAGACAGATAGAAGGAAAATAATATCCTTAAAAGAAAAAAAAAAAAAAAAAAAAGGAAGAAGCACCCCACTCCCCTGATCTGACCCAAAAAGAGCTTAATTCTCAAATCATCTTTGAAGGACGCAGGGCACTCAAACATGGTGGTATCAAGTAACAGCATTGACTGTTCTGTGGAGACCAATAAATTATCACGAGAAATGTAGTGAGCAAAGTGCTGTCATGGCTGCTGGGGGTGGCTGGCAGAAGGGGAAGCAGGAGCCTCAGTTCACGGAGCGCACGGAGCGGTTGCTGCGGGGGAACCGGTGCACCTTGACGTGCTTGGACAAGTGGTCACTTCGAGCAAACTTCTTCTCACACACTGGACACTGGTAGGGTTTGACCCCTGAGTGGGAGCGCCTGTGCCGGGACAGCTCATCTGACCTGGAGAACCTGCAAGAGAGGAGAAGCCTTTCAGATAAACGCGGGTTTATCATGCTAATCCACTCACAGCAAGTTTAAAAATGTCCCCTCAGGCCACTGGGAGACTCCAGGAGGTGAAAGGGACACACAGCAGAGTGTGGGCCGGTCCCACCTGCAGGCAGCAGCAGTGATGGAAACACACAAGTACCAACCTCACCCCGTGTCAGCCCTGCTCTCAGGGCAATGCCCGGGGGCAGCGTTTGTACCAGCCCTGCCTGGACCCCGTAAAGTGGGTACAGCTGGACAAACACAGCACTGCTCCCAATCCCCCTGCCAGTCCCCTCCAAAGCCACCCCCACCATCTGGCTCCTGCAAATCCTCGAGCAGACACAACAACCCCTGTGCTGCAGGTGAGGTCTGCTTCAAGCTCCCACTGACACGAGCACAACAGACACCCCCTAACTGCACCCAGTTTGGGAGGGATTCCAGATAAATCCAGCCATAGCTACCTAGAAACAACGTGACTTATTAGATCCAGATGAAAAATCGGCTTCTGTGTGTGCTCCTGCAGGCTAAATAAAGAGTCATTAACAGTACCAGAGATGCTCAGCATCTCAACAGCTGAAATTCAGGTGGGCCTTAATGGTCATTAGCATAATTATTTGCATAGTTAGCATGGGTAAATTAAATCAAGAATGAGCCTTTAATTACCAAAACTGTATTTCATAGTCTTTTGAATTTTAGATATTTTTCACCTTCCATCTCCTCGGAAAAATCTCCAAATAGCTACCACGAATCCCACAGGCTTTATTGATCCCAAATGAGTTAATCCTTTGGTCTTAAGAGCAGGGCTGGCTCTATTTCCACTTTGCACTTGACTGGGAGACAGAGGGTTAATTAACAATGTCACACTAAAACAGCCCTGTCCAGATGGGTACAAAAAATTTGCTGCCTGACAAAGGGCAATTAAGTATTTTGTTGCCAGAGCAGTAACAAAGAGCAGCACAGAAAAAGAGCTTGTAAGAAATGGTATCAGCTGTTTATTTACAATAAATAAGTGAAGTCATGGGCATTAGCTGAACAAATCAGGGAAAGAACATGTAGAAAAATGTGTCCTTCTGGAGCAAAATATCACATCACCAACAGAGCAAATAGGCTATTTTTATGAAAGGGAGAAAACAGGACTGCTGGGCTCCTATGAATAAATCCCTAATGCAAGAAAAGTAAGTTTCCACATAAAGGTTTTAATTAGCTCTGATCTCCCGCCAACAGTTGAGGAGCAGGGCATAGGCACTGGGAAAGCTGGTAGTGGTTTCCTCAGTTCTGCAGCTCTTCAGCCTGGTTATGCTCCCCAGAGAGCACTCAGCCCGTGGAAAGCAGACACAGGCACTCACCATGGGTAAGATATAGTGGGGACACATCTCTCCCAGGGGCATTTCTAGGGGAGATTCTTTCACCTATTCATTTGCTTTTCTTCCTTCCTTGCTCTGGTATCCTCATGGCAAAAGAACCAAATTCTCCATGAAGAACAGGCAGTTGTTATGGAGCTGTCAACCTTCTCCTTGTCTGAGATGAGTCTTCTTCATAAAGGCTAGGACAGAAGTTTCCCTTCACACCTTCTACTTGCATGCTTGCTTTCTCTAACACCTCTGGTCTTTTCAGCCATGGCTTCCCAAAAACACAGTCTGGACCTGGGAGCAGCAGGGCCAGGGATTTCTCCCAAGTCCTTAGCAGTGAGCTAGCCCCAGTGCCAGATCCTGCAGGGATGCTCTGGTAGGGCTATGGGTGAGTGTAGGATGCTGCCTGTGCAGGCTGCCTCAACAGGACTGAGTGGTGGAAAGGAACAGACCTGTGCCAAGGAACAGACCTGTGCCACATCCAGGGAAAAGAGGGAGCAGAGAAGGAAAGGCACTTTTGCAAAGAGCCATCCTCTTACATACAGAATTTAAAGAAGCAGAACCAGATGTGGCTGGGCTGCCTTGTCCTATGTCCTCGGCCATTAAGGTCACCATCTGCAAGAGAAGTGCAGCAGCACTTGGCTAATGCTGCACAAGAGCTTCACAAGTGCATTTCGAGGGGAATTGCACGGATGGTGGGGGAGAAAGAGGAACATGTCAGGAATGAGCTTGGATGAGTTCATCTGATAAAAATACACTCTGCCTCATAACCATGTCCTTAGCTGAAGAGGCAGGAATGTTGCAATACTGTTCCCCAGCAGTGACGGAAAGATCAACTTACAGAGCCCACAGAAATAAACCTCAAGCTGTCTGTGTGTTTACAAAAAAACAACGCAAAGGTTAGGACAAGGAAGCTGGGAGGATCTCGCGGTCTGGCTCTGCAGTGAAATATCTGTAACACGCTCTGGCACTGAGAGCAACCCAAAAAAAGTAAAAAAAAAATCCACTGTGGAATGCAAAATTTAAAAAAAAAATTAAAAAAAAAAAAAAAAGGAAACCCCAAGGAATACCTCACTATTCTGTCACTACCATTTCCAGAAGGATTCTTCCTTCAAAGGAAAAGTAAAAGTGATCTGGGAAATCCCACAACAACTAAAAGAGCCTTCTTCATCCTCCTATCTGGCAGGACCTCAAGGGACTGTAACTACATCTCCCTTGAAGAAAAATACTAGAGCTCCCTGATGTGTAGGATGTGTCCTGTGTCTCCCAGAGATATGGGGACATTCCTCTATGGCTTATGGGGCAAGAAAGGTCAATAGCTTCAGCCTGGTACTCCTGGTCCCTGCCAAGGCCACCAGCCATTGAAGCCAACTCAGGCTGTACCTCTCCTCCACAGTGGAGGGGAGGCTCTAGATTGATTCCTCCTGGCCATCCCCAGAGTTTTCCTACAAGAAACCATCACAGCTCCTGTGCACCTGTCATCCCCTTGCACAGCAGCAGCAAGAAAAGGCACTGCAAGATGCCTGCCCTGCCACATGTGTGGCACTGCCCATGGTCACTCAGGCCGAGGCACACTCCTGGCCACACATGTTACAAGGCTTTAAAGCCTCCCTGCCAAACCAGGCAGAGCTTCTGGCCATGCTGTCACCTGTGGAGCCTGCAGCCAGACGATGCAGTGGGCATTTAAAGGGGATTGCCTCATCCCCCAGCCTTGCAGCAACTGCAGATTTGCACGGTGCTGTGCCAGGGAGGGGAGGCAGGAGCTTCTCCAGCCCACGCTGCAGATCAGCTCTTTGGCCTGAGCAGGGCTAACCACAGGCTGGGGTGCCAAAGGTGGAAGGTGGCACGACACAGATCAGTGCCCTGACCCGTGCAGGGAACACAACGGGTCACTGGCCACTGCCAGGTGAGCACCACTCTGCAGACTGCCAAAAACAGCCCTTGCCCCGTGCCCAGGAAGGGCAAAACAAGCTAGGGGTCTCCAGCCATCCTAGGGGTTAGCAAAAGGGTTTGCTGGGTGCACACTCCAACCCTGGTGAATTTAAAACATCCTAGCAGGCCTGCACAGAGAGCCAAGGAACCTTTAACCCTCCCACTGAGCCCAGGCACTTTGTGCTAGGCAACACTTTGTTTTGGTTTGAAATTACTATCTCCAGTGAGATCAGCTCTTAAGTGTCTTCAGTGAAAAAATAAATACACAAGCATAAGAATGCAGGGAAAAGAGGGGGAAAGCAGAGCCCAGCAGTGGTTTAGTGCTTAAATTCATCTGAGATTATGTAGACCTGGGAGCAAACAGAGTGGCCAGATGCATTGGACTTAAGTCATGTGAGACTTAAGTCACAGCTCTCACTGAACTTCTGAAAAGGTAAACATGGTTTATTGATGAAAGGGGACTGAGTAATTCAACGCTCAGTTGGTTCTGGCCTTTGATGTGGGAGCAGCACGCAGGAGATGTGCAGCAATCTCAGGCTGGAGCTAAGGATTGCTGTGAGCACAGGAGGCAGCCCCCCAAACACAGCCTCTCCTGCTGGCTATACACTTCTCTTGTAGCAGAGCCCTTCCAAAGTTTAGGGGTTTTGGGGATTGGGATGGCAGCCCAGGCTGTGAAATTCAACAAGAATTGAAAAGCCCTTTGCAACAGCTGTTTGTGGACAAGACACATGTTCTTCATTATGAAGGTGATTAATTTCTCATTCATGTTGGG
Organism: Acridotheres tristis; assembly: GCA_037013685.1. Taxonomy (NCBI): domain Eukaryota; kingdom Metazoa; phylum Chordata; class Aves; order Passeriformes; family Sturnidae; genus Acridotheres; species Acridotheres tristis. The sequence goes on along the minus strand of CM072899.1, from coordinate 10,144,088 downwards.
CTCATCTTTAGAAAGTTGTGGTGACAAAAAGTTCAGGGTGTTCCAGGTTGCAGGACCTGCACTTCTTTTGGCCCACCAGCATCTTGCTTTTGATGTAAACCATTCACTGCAGCACTTTGAGAAGAGAGGCACCTGTTGTAAATTAATCATCCTTTATCACATAATATTTTTCCTGAACGTTCCCCTTGGTTTTGTATCTCTGTATCTGGAACACCAGCTTTGTGATAAGACAGAGCTGGAGAAGGTCATTCACAGGCAATGCTCTAGGCTCCTGATCTTAAGCCACTGGGAGTGCTGGTACAAATCTCAGCGTGGATTAGACAAACCCTCACATGCCACCTGCATTTGTCACAAAAAGGAGAGCTGTGCTACATCCCAGAGCAAGGAAAGCCAACATGACACCCACAGGCACATCTGCTGCCGTGCACACGTGCTCTGGCAACCAAATAAAATGCATAATAAATAAATAAAATAAAAGTGCCTGTACTGAAGGTCAGGAGCAACCAGCCCAGAGTTTGTGGGACCAATCAGCTGAAAAAAGCAGCTTTGGTGAGAGGGCACCCTGAGCAGCAACAAACTGAACTCATGAGAGGTGCAGCCTGGACAACATGAAACAAATCACCACCAGTTTGTATCACCATAATCTAATCTCCTCAGCCCTTCTGAGAAGCAAACTTCAGACTGGTCCAGCTGGGGAAGAGAGGGTTCAGCTCCACTGTGACCTTTTCCCTCAAACCAACCCAGCCATCTCTAACTGCTGCATGTCTCACATACTTGCATTTTTACACAACACTCTCCTGTTACTTTTTACCTCTTCTGTTGCCCATGATCACAACCCATTTTCTCATTAGACATTGTTCACTGAAGCTCTAGCTCTGCAGCATATTATTTGCAGGAAATTCAGTTTAACACAAGGTAGTTAAGATTATATTTTCTCCCATCATTGTGGTGCTGTACATTAGCACTTCCAAGTTGATATTTTTTTAAAAGACTAAATTTTTCAAGCCACATTGAAAATAAAATATTTTAAAAATCCCTTTGCAAAACATTTTCTCAATCAAACCTGCGATCTTTCATTAAAGCAATGCTTAACTCCACCTCAGCCTTCTGGTTATGTTGTTACATCTGACAGCTTACTTGGAACTTTGAGTGGCACCCACGCATTTTCTGAATCAAGACAGAGAATAAAACCCAGAGTATGCCAGAGTGTCACTGCCAGCAATTTCAGAAGGAGTGGGATGGAGTGCATTTTCTATGAAAGTGCACAGAATACTGCTTTTAACCACACTTGCTTATCACAGCCCTTCACTAACCACGTTTAGTCCCACACAGGGCTGTGCACAGCAATTCTGCCCTAAACCATCCAGCTCACTCAGCCTCAGCTGGTGCCAGCCATGGGTCTGCTGGGGCTGGTGTGCTGCAACCACACCAATGCAAACACCAGGTCTTACCTCTGGTAACAAGCTTAATCTGACCCTCTAGAATGAAATAAAAATTATGATGGACTACTTTTATTTTTTTTTTTAAGACACTAAAACTGCTGGTGCCAGCAGGTGATGCTGTGCTATTTAATTTATCAAAACTCCTGGGTTACCTAACAGGAAGAAAAAAGGTCTTCATTGTCAAACCAACCAAACAAGTTATGTCAACAGAAAGAGTTTATAAATCAGAGTACAAACCTACTTGCTCAGCAAGTTAGGTCAAGTGAGCAAAAAGGGGAAGGAGGATTGGACAGAGCTGCACCCCAATACTGACCTCCATCCACAACCTGGCCACGTGCACGCAAAGGGCTTTTCTCCTGTGTGCCTCCTCAGGTGGGCTTTCAAATGGCTGCTTTTCGTGTACATCTTGGTGCAACCAGGAAAAGAACATTTATGCATTTTAATGAGTTCAGCTGCGGGGTTCTTTTGAAATTTCTGCCCCATGATGATTCCCGTCTGCCCCTGGATCATGCCTCCTGGCCCAATTGGCTTGGCAGCAATGGGGACGGGAGCAATGCGGACAAATTTAGAGGACAAGTTCAAATTGGACGACTGAACTATCTGAGGCACAAGGGCAAATGTCTGTCCTTGGATGTTGACTAGGAGCTGTGCAATTTTAATGTTCTCCTGTGCTGGTCCTTGGGAACTGGGGCTCGTGTTGGACTCCTGTTTGATCTGTACAGGCTGAATTTGAAGCATAACTGGTATTCCATTCTCCAGGGTCATTCCTCCAGTTGAAGCCTGGCCACCTTCTGTTGAGCTGGTCAACTGTTCACTTTTATTCTCTTTTAAACTAGTACTGGGTAACATATGGTCTTTTTGCTGCAGTGAAGAAACAGAAACCTGGCTGCAAGCTCTCAAGTCCTTGGTCTCGCTTTTAGGTCTTTCTTTGAGCTCCAAGTCCATGTTCTCCTCCAAAAACTCCTCAATTTCCTCAAGCGTGGGCTGAAATGGTCCTGAGTCTTCCACATCCACACCAAATTCAGGCAACCTAAAGTACTCCTCTTTCACTATTGGCTGAAGTCTCCTTTTGTCCCACCATGATGCAGTGGTGTTCCCCAAAGATGCCTGGGACAATAAATAGTCTAAGATACTGTCCTGACTTTCTGCACTGGATGTGCTTCCACAGCTGGAGCTGAGGACCTGGGAGTCAGGGCTGGAACAAGAACAAAAGCTGGACGAGTCACTGTCATCTTCTGACAGGGGAGAGGGCAGCATTTGGTAGGACCTCACGCCTGCTGTCATGTCCCCAAAGTATCCAAGAGAAGATCTTGTGGATGAAAAGGATTCATCAGTAGGCAACAAGTGATCCACCATTCCTGGATGATCTCTTAAGGATATCCCAACAGCATATACCAGGCAGCCAAAGTTCAGGTGAGAGCCTGAGTGCAGGAAAACAAAATAGCAACAGTCAGAAGTTGGTTTAATCATTTATCTCCATGAATTGAAGCTCGTAAAGCCCTCTAGCCCACAGGAAAGTCCAGAGCATCCAGCCTCCCTGGGTACACAGGCTGCTACAAGCTTTGATATGTCTGCACCACCCCCCGAGAACTGTCAGGGCTGAAGCATTTTGCAGGATTGCACCACATATTTGCAAAAGAATGCTGTCAGAAATCATTTCCCAACTGTGTGTGCTCCAGATTTACAGCTCCCTTACAGAATATTACCGGCGAGAGAAAATAAATAACGAGCTTTCACCTAGCAGTGAAATCCAGAGCCAAAGAAGGGAATGGGAAGAAAAAAATAAAGTGTTGAAATTTTTACCACCAAAAAGAAACAAATAAAAAAACTTTATTGCTGGCGGCCATAAAATGCAAATCCTTTCCCTATCTTGTAGCTTTCCACCAACCTTATTTTTAACTTCTTCAGTTCTACAAATATAGACTGTTCAGCATAATGCAAGGATCAATCTGGCAGGAGCCAAAAATATTTACTGTGCTTCAGCATTTACAAGGCGGATTTTCCCCTCCAGATGTAATGAATCAGTGTGCCAACGTCATCATCACCTGCGCTGTCCTTAATAAGGCTGGCACTGCACGGAGCTAATTACCATGCCCTGGCTGCCAGCTGGTGGCTGCTTTCACCCTCTGCTCCACGCTGCTCTCTCCGGGGCAGAGGCGAGCTGAGCCCCGTGCCAGCATCAGAACCGGGAAGGATGCACGGGACCGGCATTAGAACCGGGAGGGATGCACGGGACCTGCATCCCGAGCTGTCCCCGCTGCCCCTGCCCCTGTGCTGAGGAGCAGCATCCCACAAATCCCGGTTTACACGAGCCCTAATCCCGCTACTAACCCAGAGCAGAAACCCCAGCGCAGCCCCCCTCAGTGCCCGCTGACAGCCGCGACTTCACCAGCTAAGACAAGCGAACTTCCTAGAAAGGCGCCTGGGGAGAGGGAGGCAGGAGGGACATCAAATGTTTTTTTTATTCCCCACCTCCCCGAGGGAAAAAACAAAAATTGCTTACGGACGGAGATTGTGCCCCTTAGAGAGCAAACGCAGAGACCTCGGGACGGAGCGAACACTGGCCCTCAGTCATTTGCTCAAGGTGACTGATTGAAAACAGAGCTGTACATGTGCATAATAAAACAACTCTTTCTGTGGAAGGTATGTGGAGTGCAGAGATAGAAGTCATTCGATCAGCCTATGGAGAGAGAGGAGAGGCTGTGTGTGTGTGAATTAGGAGGCATGTGACCCAGCGTGAAGGAAATGCCAGTCAATCTTGTTACACGCTGTCATTTTCCACAGGCTCTGCCGCTGCGCTTTGGACGCTTTGCCATGAATAGTCAATAGCTCTCAGTTTTGTGCAGGAGAGAATGGTTGTTACTGCTGCTGCAGAGTATCTTTGCTGCCTTATCTCCAAAATTTGCCCTGTCTTTCCTTCTCTGGAGAAAAATCAAAAGGTGTCTGTATGCTCAGTGTTGCAGTGAGCACAGAGCGAGGTGTTTTAAACAACACCCTTAAAGAGTTCTGTCCCATCAGCAACATCTATATTTCACAGGAAGATGGGGGTTGAAAGCCATATTTCTTAAAGATATGGCTTCCTCCTTCACAGACACGTGGAGGAAACACAGATGGGTTTAAAGAAAGACTTAAAAGTACGATTGCACATTTTCCTGGTCTATGTGTCCTGTCAGTCAGCTATGCCTCTGAACCAATAATGAAATACCTACATGTGCTGAACACGAGGAAGTTCAAACAGAGGTTAGTGGCTCAGTTTTGTGACCTTAGCTTATAATCATGTCTTATAGTAAAAGTGAAGAGTCAGAAGAGCTGAACTATCTCTAACACACTTTTTTTTTTTAATCGCTGTGCTGATGGAAAGTTCCCCCAGCAGAAATCCCATAGCTGAGCTATTCCAGTTTAGAAACAGAAAGCACCATCTGCTTCTGACAAATTAGTACTGGCATCTGGTAAGAATTCACCTAGGCTGATTGTTTCTATCTTGCACCAAAAACTGGTGACTGCCTTAAGAAACACAGGGCAGAAAGGAAGACTTGCCCTCAGATGGTTTCTGATCCTCCCTCCAACGTCTGTATTATTCCAGCTTAAACTTCTGAAGAATGGAGCTGGGAGGGAAATCTGGACTGCAACATGTGCTTTTCTAAGAAAAGCTGGCATGCTCTGCGTGCACCAAAAGCAGTTGGTGAGCTTCTTTAAAAAAATAAATTAAAATCTTCAAGGTTTTTTTAAATGCCTGCAAGAGCTGGGAAGCCACATATCAAAATATCCATATATTTCCCTAGGAACAGAACTAAACTGTAATTTGAATAAAAAGACTTAAATGAGGGGGGGAGAAAAACAACAATGAACCCCTAGCAACTGCTGTGGGCCAGTTACCTCAGCATAAAACAGCCAGCAGGCTTGTTTCCCATCTCTTTTGACAAGGAACAATGTCACTCGATGTAACCAGAGGCTTTTTAAGAGGGGACTGTCAGAGCCAAATAGATCCAGGCACATTACGGGCCAGTTCTGCTTTCTGTGCACTCTCAAAGCTTGCAGAACAGCCAAGAAGATTTTGGAGAATGCCTGGAATGCAGGATTGGGCCCTGGCTATATTTTTCTCCTAAAGGCCAGGCTAACAACCAAAAGGCTTTCATCGTTACTTTGCCTGAAGACACAGCCAAAAACAGATTAGAAAACAAAACCAAAAAAAGCCGGGGCTGTGAAGGCTGTGAAAACTAATGATGCTGTTTCCACAACGCACTTTCATCTCTAGGAACATTGAAAACATGTTAGAAATGTAAGCACCTATAGCGAGACCGCAGTGCCTGAGCCATTAGAAACAGCATTTCTGGAGTGAAATACAGCAGCTGTTCAGCAGCACCACCATCTCCAACTTTTTTTTTTTTTTTTTTTAAGAGTTCTCTGGGTTGTTATGATGTCCTTTCTGCCAAAAACATGTTGTTCTGTTTAAAACCTAATTGCCAGCTAAAAAAAATAATGACAAAAAGCAAACCAGAGAAGACATATTTTGACACGGAACAACATTGAAATGTAAAGTCCTGGGAACTTGCTGAAACACAGGGATGTATTTCCCAGCCTGTCATTTCTGGACAGTCAGCCCAGCACAACTGATCACACAGCATATATGAGACGCTGACAGTCATTTCCTATGTTTACAGCCACAGCTTTTTCTAGTTTAAGACTAATCTCTTCAGGGTTTTCTGTTGTTCCCTAGAAGGTTTTAAATCTGTTCAGGCTGACTTCTGCTCCACAGACAGAGCCATAAACAAGGTAATGAAGCAGGCCCAGAGTTTCTAAGAAATTAAAAGAGAAATGCAGGGAGGGAGGGAAAAAAAAAATAAAAAGAAGCCGTGAGCCAGGAGTAAACACATTTGCTCTCATCTCTTCCGCAAGGTGGCTGCGCTGCTCCCCGGACACAGGGGGGTGTTCAGGTTTGTTTTTCCAAACCCGTTGCTCCTGGGAGGCTGTAGAAACATTCCCAAAGCCTTCTTTTCTGAAAACTCAGCCGCTCCAGCCCCAAACTTTGGTTTCCACAAAGGGAAGCACTTCACCTGCAGCAGGCACAGGCAGTGGCCCTGCCGGAGCGCATCCCGCGGGTTCTGCACGCCGGCAGTGAAAGGTGCCCCGAAATAACGCGTGGCACAGGGAAAGGGGTGCCAGGGGACACTCACATGGCATTGCCACTCCAGCACGAGCACAGCCAGGCTTCCATGGCTGCAAAACATGCTTGTTTGGGTTGCTTTTTTTTTTTAAGCGTCTTTTTTTGTTTGTTTGTTCCGTTTGTAGAGGTTCGGGGGTTTTTTTTGTTTTGTTTTTGTTGGTTGTTTTAAATTACTATTTATTTTATTGTTTTGTCCTTCCTTCTCTTTTCAGAAGCTTTGGGGGCCCGAGCTCTCTCTCTCCCCCCCCCACCAGAGTAGTCGCGATGATCGGGAATAAACCTCCCGCTCGCCGCCTGTCACTCCATGCACGGCACCGCTGCAGCCCCACAACAGCCCCCCAGCCCTGGCCGCTGCCCCGCCGGGGATGGAATTTGGGAATTCCCGGTGGCAGCTCCGCAGGGGCACAGCCCCGTCCCGCGGTGCTGCGGCAGCGGAGGCTCCGCCGCCGGGACACGGCCCCGAGCCCCCCGCTCGCCCTTACCTGAACTCCTCTGCGAGCCGGACAGCAGCAAAGGCCACGAGAGACCAGAAGAACGCGACAACAACAACAAGGAAAACGAGTGGGGGGGAAAACCCCAAACAACACAACCAAGCCACAGGAGGAAAAAAAAAAAAAAAAGGCAAAAAATAATTCTCGAAAAATAATAAAATTTTAAAAATCAAAGAAAAATTTAAAAAGCCACAAACACAGGATTAAAACCCAGCAAAGCCCGAGCAGCAGCCCGCGGAGGCAGGACAGGAGCGGCCGGCGGCGCGGAGCGGGAGGCGGGCGCTGCTCCCCCGGGAGGCGGGTGCGGGCTGGGAGCGCGGCCCCGCTCCCGTAGTACTATATCCCTATATCCCCTCACATGACGGGAGCGCGGCCGGGGGAGGCCGGGGAGAGGCTCGACCGCGTCCGCCTCCCCCATTGGCCCCGCCGCGGCGGGGGCCGGCCCGGCACCGGCCTCAATGGGAGCCGCGCCCGGCCCCGGGGCGGTGACACGCCGCGGAGAGAGAGAGAGGGAGGGAGAGAACCGCGGGGATGGGGGGGGAAAACCGCGGGGATTAGGGGTGCGAACCGCCGGGGATGGAGGGTGCGAACGGCCGGGATGCGCGAACCGCCGGGATGGAGGGAGTAAACTGCTGGGGATGGAGGGGGAAAACCGCAGGGATGCGCGAACCGCCGGGATGCAGGGTGCGAACCGGGATGCGCAGTCCTGGGAACGAGCGTTCGGCGGGGCCTGTGGCCGCAGGACGAGGGGCAATGGTTTTAAATGAAAGGAGGTTGGTTTGGATTCGGTCTATAGGAAGAATGTTTTACAACGAAGGTGATGAAACACCGGAACAGGTTGCTCGGAGAGCTGCTTGATGCCCCATCGCTGGAAACATTCCAGGTCAGGTTGGACGGGGCTGTGAGCAATTTGATCGGGTTGAAAACGTCACTGCTCCCTGCAGGAGATGGCCCAGGTGGCCTGTTCATGTCCCTTCCAACCCAAACCATTCTGTGAATCTGTGAGTGTGTAAGTCCCTGGACATGTCCTGGAGATAAACCAGTCCCTGGGAAGGTGTGAGGAGTCCCATACCTTCCCTCTTGCCCTACACTTGCATACTTGCCCCCTTCCCACCTGCCAAAGCTTGATGGGAGGATTTCCAGCATGCTAGAAAGTATTGGGATGTGTGTCCCACACACACATCCCAGTGTTGCTACAGACATCACTGTAGATTTTCATAGAAACACACATAATAATTTTTATATATGCATACACATACATATATACACAAACACACTGTAGTTATGAAATACTTGGTATGGATCAGGATCTATGTTCAGCTCCTGCAGAGGAAGCTCACAGTGGGACCAGCTGCAGCAGCACTCATTGAGCATTTTTCTGCTCAATCAGTGGTTTTTCAAATTCAGTTTTTTCTTTTTCCAGATTTCTTGGGAAGGTGCAGCCTGGGATATCAGAATGCAGTCTTATGACAACAAAGGTCTGTGCACCCTTTTTTGAGAGCACACAGGACAGCACTCCATTCCTTCTCCCCTGCTGTCCTGCAGGGAAAATGAAGTATTATTCTCATTTTACAGCAAAACTGAGGCACAGAGGATCAAACAAAAGGTCTGTGGCAGAACCAAGATGTAGTCTCATCTCTTTTCAAATCCAGCTCAATTTAAACTCTCAAAAATATCCTCCATCTGCATTTCTTCAGAGTTGCCAGTAACACATCCCACAGCCTGGCAAACATGGACTGGTCTCTTCCCAAGACGACATTCAGCCTCAACAAGTCCTGGCTGGGAAGCAGCACGGGGGTGACCCTACAGGTGCTCCTTCATCCCTCTGGGGACAATCAGAGGACCTGGGGGTGCTCAGGGCTCGGCTCTCATGCACAGACCTCGTTCTTCCTCTCCACATTGTCTCAATGAATAATGCATGAATACATACTCATCAAAATTCTAGATACTATATTTATACGAATACATCAGGGCCAAATTCTGCATTAGTGTAACTTCACTGACGTAAAAAGGATTGTGTTGGTAAAAATGTTGGCCTTAAATATTTTTACCCAAAATAGATGTTTGGCAAACCTTGCTTTACTGCTTTTTCTCAATTAAACCCCTCTTTGTTTCCTGAGTAGGTGAAGTTTAGTGAGATTCAGCAATGCAAAGGACCTGAAATTTAGATACAGCTAAAATCCAAGCCCTCAAGGCCGGGCTTTAATGGAATTTGAATTGTTTGCTGTACATATAAAAAATTTCCTTGTAACATTTATTACATGAAAACAACCAAAAGTTGCAATCTTAATTTTATCATTACTATAACCTACCTAGGCACTGGGACATGTTAGAGATTTCTCTAACTTGCATTCTTCCACCTGCAAAAGGCAATGTCTTCATATTTCAGTCACAGTAGTTCTGAACTTTGTGTAAATTGCTAGAGATGCAGTGAAGTCCCATATTTACCTTATGTGGAAATAAAGGTGTTTTCCCCGTTCTGCTTTTCAAGTTTCATCCGTTTTACTGAGCCCACAGCCTTTTCACTTCCCTAAAAGCACCACTGGAGGCTGGGTCCTTTGCCCACTGTGCAGCTGCAGGGCTGCACTGCTGGCTGTCTCTGGGGCTGGAGACGGGAAGGTGAGAAGTTTTCAGGGGGCTCAAGCAGATCCCAACACGTGCTGCTGCAGGAGGGGATGCACAGCCACCATCCCTTGTGCCAGCACTTTGCCCCTGTGTGGCTGCATGTGGTGATGGAGGAGGGATCTGATACTTTTCCACATCTGAAGAACCCTAGTGAGCATCTCAGCCTCTCAATACTGCTGTGAGGTGAAATGCAATGGAAAATATCAGGAAAGTGTAACTAATCTGTATTTCTCCCTGAGATTTCCCTGTGGGGAAAAAAAATGTATCAGAAATGCAGGAAGGCAGTGCACAGCACCTGAGAAGCAGATCCAGAGCACACAGAATGAACCCTGACCAAGCTCACTCACACACAGTGTGACAGGTTCTGGATGCACCAAACCTTTTCCATATGTCCAGATCCCCTTTTCAGGGCACACAGAATCCACGGGAAACTTCAGCAGAGCCCTTGTGTGTAGGATTGTGCCTTCAGCATTCCTGGATGCCCAGAACTCTCGTAGAAGTTGCTGCCCTGACCAGGCCGTTGGACATCAGAACACCCTGGACAAATATCCAAAGTCCTCTTTTTCTGCCCAGGCAAAATTTCTAGACAGAGACAAAGGACATGTTAAAACCAAACAAACAGGAGATACAATGGCACAAGTTCTGATGCCTCACTACAGCACAAACCTGACATCTTAGAGAATAATGGGAAAACACACAAAAGTCACTGCCTCCTAGAATGCTAATCTGGGGTCGTCCTTGCTGAAACATCCCCACAGCTTCATCCATTACAGCATTTTTCCTGAGCAAAGATTTTAAAAGAGAAATTTCCTTTCTCAGCTGGATCATATTTTGTTATCCATGAGTCTACTGGGAGTGCCTGGAACTGCAGACCAGGTTTTTGAGGTCTGCAGGCACACTTTGGGGCTTAAACCCAAAACTGAAGATGACAGGCTGCAGTGGCAGGTGGCAGCCTCTGAGCTGACTCAGCCACTTTTCCATCCCTCCGTGATCTCTGAATGCACTTCTCAAGCTGTGAACTGGTTAATTCTTCTGAGCCCCATGACAGTGAAAGCAAGCTGACACACATCTAAGTTTTGCTCAAGGCTTTGGAAACACTACAAGCCTTTATTAAGAGCAGGGGAAATGCACAGATCTAGACAAATATAATTACTTCTGATCCCTTTTTTCTGCCAACTTTTCATGAGAACCAGCAATGACTGTTGGGCTAGGACAAGATTTTGGGAATGAATTTTTGTTCATCTGTGACTGATGTTTCACATAAGTGTCCTTCATTTGGTACTGCAGCACAACTGAGCCCTCATTCCATGCTATGAAATCCATCCGAATTTTCCCAAGCCATCCTTTTTGTGAACCGCTAAGAGATTTCCTTCCCTCTTTTCACCTCTTCAACAACTCCTTGGAAAATCTATTGTTACTTCTGTCCCTTGATATTACTTGGGCATTTTCCATTCTCTCTTTTGCCACCTTTCAGGAGAGAACTTCAGTCAAACTGATTGCCCTGCTCAGACAGCTTTTCTGGCATTGGCACAGTCCGGTCAAACACCGGGGACAACACAGAGTAAAGGTCCTTTTAACTGGCTTTTGTCTTATGGCTGTGTGCTAAAGATCTAGTCAGGAAAGGCAGATAAACCTCAGCATTCAAGCTTTTAAAAATTTTCCTGAAGGTTATTATTGCCATGCTTAATAAAGTTAAAGAGGAGCTATAGGGCTGAACTATTCATGAGTTGTTCTGTGCCACATGCACGGAGCCATTAAAGGTGGGAAAGGCAGCAAGGGGTTCCTCAATGCAGTTTACACCTAAGAATTGTCTGGCTCTGCTCATCTCTGCCTTTCCATACGTGCTCCACAGAGGCTGACTTTTCCTGCCTCGGATTTTCTCCTCTTTTGTATGTTTCTTGCACAGTTCTGTGTTACAAATTACTTCTCTTTTTTCAGGGGACTTGAAGGAAAAGTGAACTTCATGGATGGGTAAAAAGAGGGATTGTGTCACATTGGAAGAGTTCCTTGCGATCTTTAGAGGTCACCTGTGGTATTTCTGTCCCAGCCCTTGCTATTTCCCATCTACTGCAGCACCAAACTATTAGTAATCTGATGAGGCAACCAGCCACCTGACAAAACAAGGGCTAGTCAGGCTCAATCGATTATTCATACATTTCCATCTGATTTACAAATCAAAGTTGCTCTTTTTCCAATGAAAGAAGCAAAAATAATTAAGCAGAGTTAAAAAAAAAATTTAAATGTTCAAATTCTATTTGTTGGTTTTGTGTGTTGTTTGGGGGTTTTTTTCAATTTTTTAAAATTGGTTTCCTTCAGATGGATCCTTTCCATGTGCCACAAAGCCCACGGTCACATCCAGCTGAGCTCTACTGGGCTTTGGCTTTTAGCACCATAACAGTTACATGGGGACAGAGGGAACAAAAAAGCCTGTCCGACTCTCCAGTAATGTTATGATCACATTAACTTAGCAGTCCTTGACACTCACAGATAAGGACTGTAAGTTCTCTCAGTACTACAGAAATATTGACACAAAGAATATGTTTATCCCTGGCTGTGTCTCTGCAGGACAAGGTGGAAACAGCAACAGCAATCTCAGGACTTGATTTCTTTGGCCTTGCCAGGGCATCTGTGCTGCAAGGCCAACAGTTTATTGATTTGGGGGTTTTTTCTTTCCTCCACTGGTTTGGAAATTATGTTGTCTTTACGAGTCAGAATCATAGGTCCAAGGGGAGATAAGTTGGAAGAAACTAATTTTAGGATTTTCTTATACTATTACACTTTTGACTGTTAAAGACAGTGGGGGGACCTGGGGAGAGTTTCTGATTTTCTCCCAAACTTTCTGTTCATTGATATTCTGAAATAGAGAATTTTAGCTGAATTTCTGGCTGAATTTCTCTAGGCCATCTTCAGCCAGGTCCGGCTCCAACCTGGGGTTTCCATACACAACCCCTGCACTTTAATCTGGCAAAAGCACCCCCAGAGAGAGCTGTTCCTGCTGACACCCGAGGGAATCAGACCCTCTGCAGGGACAGGAGTGTGCTGAGCGTGTGATGCACAAATTGTCCCATTACTGCCTCCCCTGGCTTGTGGCGAGGTGAAGCACAAGAGCTGGGGCTCGGCTCCCTAAACCCTGGTGCTGAATTTGCCCAGCAGCCCGTGGAACACACCAGGCTCATTGCAAGGGGTTCGAGAGCAAGGGGCACAGCCCAGCCCACGCCGCCCCTCCCGAAGATGACTCAGGGACAGGCAGGACTGTAAATGTGACAAAACCCACTGACTCACCTGGAGGAGATCCACAACCCACTTCTGCTCATCCAAGTTCAGGAAAGCAAAATATACTGGAAGACGTACAGGAAGACCTGGGATTGGATGGATGTTGGCTCCAGCTCAGGAGTGGATCTGCGATAAACTGTATTCCCCTGCCCTCTCCTGGAAGGAATACGCCAGGGCTGGGTGCGTTTGTGCAGGATCCTTGTGCGGGGAAGAGGCTCAGGGAGGTGGTGAGAGGAGATGCTGGTTTTGAAGGCAGTGTTTACAGGGCTGAACAACCGTGACCATGCTGTGTCCACCGTGCATTGCCAACACCACGTCTGCCAGACACTGGCGCACCTCTCGAGAATTTGAATGTCTTCAAGGAAGAGCTGCCTGCCTGTCTGGCCATTTGCACTGAATTGGGAAACAGAGCGGGTGACTCAACTGAGGGAATCCAGAGCCTCTCGCTCACCTTAAATAGCAAACACAAAGCCTACATGCAAACACAGTGACCTTGGCTCAGGTCACAGCTGGAGCACCAGCAGGTCAGACATGCAGCACCACTGGTCCTGTGGGTACCAGTGCAGAGCAGGCAGCTGGGACCCCATCGCTTGGCCAGTGATATGGTGAGAGCCCAGCACGGAGGACGGCTCAGGCTCCTTGGAGACTGTAGAGTAGAGAAAGCACAGAAGTCCTCAAAATTAGGCAGATCCAGGTCAGGTGCCTGGTCCTGAACGATCAGCTGTGTTACTGTTACTGCTCCAGGCACACACCTCAGTGAATATGACCCGTGTACATAGATTCGCACCCAGATATATTAGGAGATTTTGCAAAGCTTCCTGCTTCTCCAGAGACACTGGAATTACATTCTTCTTTTTTTCCAAACATCAAACAGCCAAAGCAATACTAGTCCTGTCCTACAAAGGACTGATTAGCAAACCACTGCTGTTGAGATAATGGGAGCAATGAACCACAAAAGCCAAGTGCAGAAACTCTATAAATAAGGCTCTGATTCAGTAGTTACAGCACAGGACTATGGATCAGGAGCTCTGGAATGGCAGAACCAACCACATGTGCACTAGATAACCTCACAAGTGTCTCACATGGTTCAAGATTTCTTCGTAATTTGTTCCACCAGGTCTTTCTAAAGCCAGCAGAGAGTTATGCAAAGAAGTATCTCTGGCATGTCAGGTAGGTAAATCACCTCCCATCTGGGGTTCTCTCAACCCAGCATTGTAGACAGGCTGTGAGCAAAGGTTGGTGGGGACATGATCATTTAAACCTTGACTAACTGCTCTGTCTTCATGATGGGGGAGTCTCTGAGAGCAAAACAGACCTCACCTAATATAATGACCAGTTCCACAACTGTTTTTCCCTGCTCCACCCAAACATAAGTCCTGGTTGCTGGGTTTGCAGTATTTTCAGCACCTCTTTACCTTCCCCTTCATCCTCTTATCAAAGAGGTGAACTTCAATAAAGTAGTTCCAGCTGTCTTAAAAAGCGAGGTTTGTATTTCCTGCTTCAATACAGGGTTAAAAACAATGTTTCTGTTCATCACAGAAATAAATGTTAAATGGAAGTTGAGTTATATCTCTCCTGTGACTAATGTTCTAGCTTGTTTTCCAAAGTTAATTCTTCATACACTTTTTTCCCCTTCTTGTTCCTTTTTACATTTATCCAGACTCCTGTGTTCCCATGGGACTAATTACCCACTCAGCAGTTACTCTGAAGTCCAATTGTAATAGCTGGCAAAACTCTGCTCTTCTATGCAAGCTTTTAAAATATTTCCTCAATTTATTTCAAATAGCACCACTCTCTGGAGCTTCTTCCCAGTTTGTGTTGCCCTGGACTGAGATTTATTTTGCTGCCATTGGGAGCTGACTGCTTTGTTTGTCCCAGGGCAGATATTCTCAGCAGAATTATAAATAATAAAAAACAGACAAAAAGTCCCAAGCAACTGTATCGCTCATATCAAAAATTATCCATTGTGATGCAATCTCCTGTTTTCTCATCTAGTGGGTCCTTAGTAGCAATGTAAGCAATGAAAACCACTGATTCAGACCTGGATTATTCTTTCTCAAAATACAGATGTGATCATAGTGTTTCCATTCACATCCACTTTATATTGTCTAAAAGTCTGGGGGAAGATTAATTACTTATCCTGCAACCTAAAGATGCCCATTTTCTTATTCTGTAGGTGTTTGTGAGCAAAATATTTACCCCTGCTGGTGTTACAAGCAATAATGGAGAGCTAAATTCAGATTGTTGGCATATTTTTTTCCCCACAAACACTGCTTGAGAGGAAAATATGTCCCTTCCCAATTCTGCAACTATTTAAATGTCTATAAGGCCAGAAGTGACTCACCTCATCTCCTTGCTCTGCGGTTTCACCTCCTGTTCCTTAAGGATAATAATCTTGGCAAAATACAATACAGAACAAACTGATGTTCATAAAATGGATTTCAAGTGCCTGGTGAAGAAAATATAGAAAAAAGATTATGAGAAAGTCTTTTTTCAAGACGTCTGAATTGTTCTAGAGACAGAGGGAATATGGCAGCTTTTATAAGAAGAGACTGTAATCGCTGAACTGAGGAGAACATCACATATTATTGAGTGGTTTAATTCTTCCACAACCTCTACTTAATGACTTAATGGCTAGTTCTTTGTTTTTTCCCTAGGGAAAAGAGATCTCTAAATCACTGCAAATCACCCAGTTTTTGTCCAAGTGGACCTGGGATCTGTCTTCTGCAGAGACTGGCACAGAACTCTCCTCATCTCCAAAGCCAATTTATCCCAATGATCAAGCCACATTTGGATGGTTTTGCACAAGCTTGCACTTGGTGGTGACTATGCTGTGAATGACTGCAGGCAGTCGTGGTTCCCTGGATACCATTAGGGCTCCTGGCCATCAGCAAGCAGCATCTCTCTCTACAGTGAGGCCTTGATCACACAAACCTGTCAGAGTCAGAGGAAGTTCACTGTGGTAGTTCCCTTTGGAATTCCCGTCTAAATATCAGAGCCCCTAAGGTAAATTCCAGCCCATTTCTGCCCTACAAAGTGGGAAGCATTGCCACACCAGCCCTTCTCCTCACAGCCTTGGTAACACAGCCACTCAAGGAAACTGCTTTTGCTTTTACACCTAGGAATAAACTAGTTATCTCCATCAGAGAAGACAGAAAGGATGTTGCTTTTGAAATGTCAATGTCTTCACTTTTAGCATGCAAAGTCTGTTATATTCACAAAAATTTGCCGATGGGACCCACAGCAAACCAACATAGCAGCACCAGTTCTAAACAAGGGTTTCACTGGTGGGCTTAGCAGCAGCTAATGAAATCAATTGCAAACTCTGGATCTTTTTAGCAAAATTGATTTGGCAATTAAATATCCAATTTCAAGACTTGTCTCGGTCGTATTTCCAGCTCAAAATTACAGATATTTAAAGATACCTTACCTCTGCACCTATATGTTAAAAACCAATCTCCCCCATTTTTAAGGCTAGCAATTTTTTAACAGCTTTCTATGTCTTACAGTTATTTCATTTCATGAGCCAATAAAAATATTCCTGCTAATGTTACAGACTCTTTTTTCATTCTGCCCAGTTCATACCCTACATGTGGCCACATCCTGGGGGTAGCTACCAGCAGCAGCCCTGAGCTGGCTAAAGGAGAGGATGCACAGCCACAGGCACACTGGAACTCCTCCTGCTGGATTGACAACTTGGAAAACCTCAGTATTTCCAAAATCCCAAGTTGGGAACTGTTCTTAATCTGTCATCAGCTTTTTAAGAAGAATCTAAGAACTGTCTGGGCATTCGTATAAAAATTGAAACGTCAAGCACTCCTTCCTTCCCCCTGACCTTTGTGCAGAGCTGTCAAAATGGACCATGGCTAGGGCCAGCACGCAGCTGGCCGGATCAGGAACAGCATTTCATGGAGCTGGGGCTGGATGCAGGCTGGGTCTGGCAGATGTGGAATGTCAGCAGTGCCCCAGCAGCAGGCAGGGCTGGCACTGGTGCCAGGAGGTCACTGTGAATCTCTGCCTGTCACAAGCCTTGCCTGCCCCAGCCCCCAGGGAGGGCAGAGCCTGGGGTGCCTGGGGGAAGTCCTGCCCCAGGGATGTGCCAGTCCCCTCCTTCCCTGTGGCAAAGGGTCAGGTGCAGTGTGTGTGTCACCCCGTGTCACCACGGCTTGCTGGGTATGAGCTGAGGCTGCTGCTGCCTTCACACAAGCATCCAAAATAGCTGCAGATGGATAACTCCTGTCCTGTGCGGGGCTGCTCTCAGTGCCACGGAGACGGCGCCAAGTCACATCCAGGGATTTACTGATACCCTCTCTGTGCTGGCTGCTGCAGCTCCGTGACAAATGGCATTTGTTTGTGCCAGCCTGTGTCCCAAGCACAGGAAAAGCTGTGAGTTTTTTATCTGCCCACAGGTCAACAATGGAGGATGCTCCTTTTAAAATCAAGTCCTGTTTGCTTTCAGCCAGAGGTTTTTAGAGCAGTGGGAATTCCCAAGGAAGCCCTAGGTATGTAAGCACATCTCCACTGTGCAAAGTGGCAGGGGCCACTTGTGCTGTGCTGGCATTTGGTGACAGATTATTGTCACGGTGGCAGTTACTGCCGTGGTGGCAGCCCCTGGCCAGGCCTGCCAGCTGCGGGAAGAGGGACAGTATTGCAGCCTTTGACGTCATTCCAGCAGATCCAGCTCAGACATCTGTCCCAGGCAGAGATTGCACATGGCCCCCAGAGAACAGACAGGTTGTGCAATGCCAGAGCAGGCTTCGCTGAGGGACTGGGCACATCCCTGCCCCCAGCAACTCAGCACCACCAGGATCAGCCTGAGCGGGTAGGAATGGCAAGAGTCTGGCAAAGAAATTGGTGCAAGTCTGCTCAAAAAGCTGATTAATAATTTGCCTCCAGATAGAGGGGATGTCACCATGGACCAGCTAAATGATGCACAAAAGATATGTTTGCCCTCTCAGGCAGGGCTGTTTGCATGGGGTAGAGGAGAGGGTGTCAATAATCCCCGTTGTTTTGGTTTTTTTTCTTTTGGGGGCACTGCCTAATACAAATGGGTTTGGTAAAGAGAAATAAGAGCTACAAATATCCCAGGGACCCATCAGTGGGCATGAGTGTGTGGAGATGTTTAGCCTTGTCCAGGAAAGAGAATCAAAAGAAATTCATGGGAAGCCAGAAGATGATGATGATTTTGGAGTTGGTGGGAGGAAAAAATCAGAGCATATAGAAGAGCTCCAATCCAGCCAAAGGAACTGGACACAGGCAGGAACACAGAAAGCCCCAAGACACCCCCAGGACACCCCCAGGATGCTTGGGGAAAATGGTTCAGGTGTGGGATATCACCTCCAAAGAGGATCCTGAGGGCCAACCTTTCTGTCCAGGCAACAGAAGACAAGAATCAGAGGAACCACTGGGCTTGAAGTTGGGCCAAAGAATCGAGAGAGCTGGAGGTTTTTCAGAAGAGGAATGAGAGTTCTGCTGCTCTCATAAGAGGCTGAGCAGAGCTGCTGGTGGAGCTCCAGCCAGACCAGGTACAGCACCCCAGGTGAGCCCAGCTGTGGCACGGCTCTGCGGGAAACCAGCCACGGGAAGGTGGCCCAGGCATCAGAGCCCCAGGGTGAGATGAATCCTCATAAAAATACAAGCCAGCAGGAAAACTTCAGAAACCCAAACAAGAGGTGCAGAAGGAATAAAAATGCTGAAAAAAAAATCAACTTGAGCAGAGGCTCCTGGGCACACTGGAAGGCAGCCCCTGTGTGGGACAGGGCCAGCATGAGGACTTGGCATTTCTCAACCCTCTTTTGAAGCCCATTGAGACCCAGGCAGGAGACAAGAAATTTTGTCAGCTCAATAACCGCTGCCTCCTCCTCCCTCACACTCACTTTCAAGAGGAAAATGTGCCAGGAGCCTTCTTTGGCTGCCTCTAAGCCTGCAGACCTGCTGAGGAGCTACGTGGGCTGCTTCAAGGGGCTGTCTTGAGCAGCCACACAATAATGGAGCTGCAGGATTTACCACCTGAAAGAGATTAAGCTGTGACCCAGGATGAGCAGAGCATGAAATCCCAGGTCTAACAGAGTGTATGGAGAGTGGAAGGTAAATCAGGCAAACTACTGGAGGCTTCACTGGGCTTGGCCCAAAGCAATGTTGTGTATTCAAACACAGAAACTCTCAACAGCTTGAAAGATCTTCAGTTAGGAGCATCTGCTGTAACAAAACATTGATGTATTGCAGTGATAGAACTCCTTGATTCACCATTTAGCAGTGTCAAAAGCAGAAAATTACTAACAAGATGCTAGAAGAAGTATTAATAAAATAAATAAGAGTCTTTTAACTAATCCCATGAGCATGGTTTAGCCATAGGCCAGGCTTAGAAAGCATTGGAAAGTCTACAGGAAACTAAATATGAGAACAGAAGCCTAAACACTCTTTTTTTACAAGACCCTTTCCCACAGCCACTGCTGATCTGACCAGCCTGGATGAGCTCCATTAGATTTTATCAGGGAAGCTTTAAAAGTGGGAACTGGCAAAAGTGCCTGGATCTGAAGGACAGGAATCAGATGCTTTCCTTTCAGGATACAGTCTAGGGAAATTTGGATTAGTAAATGTAGCAGGCATGTGGCAGACCACTGGAGAGGGTCAGCCTGTTTTCCATACCTGGATGGTGTTCTGCTGCTATATCAAAAAGATTCACAGTGAGGCAGAGGTTGCCAATCTCAGCAGGAACCAAAGCTGTTCCAAAACCAGGTAATTTACCTTGGCCATGCTGCTGCTGACAGGGGAAAAGCCATGAGCAGGCAGGGAGCAGAGTCCCTGCTGAGTCAGCCAGTGCCCAGGGCCCCCCAGAGCTGCTCCTCTGGTGCTGAGCTGACCAGGTCTGCCAGCCTTGCACAACCCTTGGGGAGATGGCTGAGGAGGTAACTATTGTAGTGGGTACCTGAATGCATCAGAACCTTTCGGCAGCAGGAATGGCTCTTGTCTCTGTGCCTGACTCAGCCTCCCAGTATTGCAAAATCCCTGCCCCTATCAAATGCAGGTGGTAGGATTTCTAATTTAGAAGCTGCTTTGGAACAAGAACAGAGAAAGCATTCAAGGCTGATGGCTTAACCTGGCACAAGTCTGCATTCAGCCAGGGGAGATCGTTGCCATGCCCCAAAGAAATTCCCATTGCAGGTTCTGAGAACTGTTGCCCCCATTTTCCACAGGGGAAAGTCTGGGCTTGGGACACACCTTACATCTCTGGGGCATGAAGGCAGAGTTAGCAGCCACAAAGAACAACTCAAGGAGCAATCATAAACCGGCCCTCTGTCCTGGTGCAGCAATGCTAATGCTCTCTGCAGACAGCTGAGGGCACACACGGCTCTGGGGCACCACAAGGGAACAGCTGCCCCAGGGCAGAGCCATAGCCAGCACTGGGGAACACCTGCAGGAGTGGGATGGGATGGGATGGGATGGGATGGGATGGGATGGGATGGGATGGGATGGGATGGGATGGGATGGGATGGGATGGGATGGGATGGGATGGGATGTGCTGCAGGGCCACAGGCTGTGGAGGATGCATGGGAGTTTGTCTCCTGCTGGAAGAAAACAGGCTGGCAGAGTCTAAACATGAACCTGCCCGAGAGGGAAAACAGGACAGGCAGCAGAGCACAGCACAGACTTGGCAGGCAGTGACATTGGGGTGGGCACTGAGGGGAGAGATGCTGACACAACATGGGAGGCAAACATGAGGAAACAAGTTCCCATTTCATCTCCCAGCCTCTAAATATCTAAAATCCACCATGGGTCAGAGTGTGAGCCATTCACCTGTGGCTGTCAGTAGTCAACAAGACACATCCAGAAGGCAGGCAGGCACTGAGAGCTCAGCAGGAGAACTGAGTCAGAAGGAGCTGCTTACCTGAGCCACTGGCCCCAGGAGATGCCTGCCTGCAGCTGAGCTAGGGGAAAGAACATTTTTCCTGTAGGCTGTAAAGACCCGTGGGAAACAAGTGTCATTTTGTAATGACAGCATTCCCACCTAGGAAGAGAAAGCAGCCAAAAAAAAGCAAAATTACATTAAGATTAATATTGGCAGCATTGCTGAGAGAGAGAACCCAGAGGCAGGAGAACATTTCTAGGGCAGAGTCCTGGCTATCCAAAAATGGAACAGGGACTATGAGTATTTCAATTATGAACTCAGCATCACAGGAAAAAGACCTTTACCCTGCCTTGGAAAACGGGGTCATCTCTCAGAAATACCCCCCTCCTCCACCACCAGCAGCTCTCAAGAGCTAATTCCCCCTGCGAGCAGTGATGGGGTAAGTGATCTGCAGGTTGTTTTCAGGCAAGAGGCCTTCGAGTTAACAGCAAATACAGGCCTGCTCTGTTAAATGAACTTTATTCCATTTACAAAACATAGTGAGCTCCTCACACAGCCTGAGCTGGCTGCTGGCTGCATCTGCCAGGTCAAACTGTGTTGGAAGGGTCTGACTCACTTCTTTCATCAGACCTGCAAGAATATGAGTCAGGAATAATCTTTAATATCTCAATCAGCCCCGTAATCCTCTCCTGCCTAAATTCATCACTCCCTGGCAATCTCTTTGAGAGCTGAATTTGAGGCTCATTCACTGTCAGTAAGGTGTGGGAAATGACAATAGCTATCACCCAAGGAGGTCAGCAAAAGAAAAAGGGGTTAAGGGATTTGCTCCTCATCCACTGGAAGCCAGAGCAAACTGTGCTTAGATGGGAACACTGGTGCTCATGACAGCATCACGGGACACATCTCCACAAAGACTGCCAGACCTGTGATGGACTCAGTGAGCCCATGGAGGAGACAGGATCCAGCCCTGAGGGAGAGGAAGGAAACAGGGTTTGGGAATGAAGGGAGTAACTGGAGCTTGAGGTGGAGAATGAGCAAACTAGAAAAAGTCCAGGGATTGTCATTGTGCCGAGGGAGCTCTGCCTGTTACAGGGAGCAGGGAGGGCAGGGAACAGTGGAAGAGCCTTATTATTCAAACAACGCCTTTGCCTGATCTCTTAAGAACTGGAGATTAGGACAAGACTAAGGAAACTGCCGATGTGGAACAGACCAGTGGTGCCTGCATTCAAGCACTAGTTTCCATGAGAGTCCAAATTTGTCTGCTTTAGAGGAAAATCTTCGATAGCATCCCAGTTCCAGGAAGAGGGTGATACACCGTGTGCTTGCTCCATTGGGATGGGCACAGAACTGTAGCAGGGCAGAAAGGCTATTTATAAGTGTATCAGATGTCAGCTGAGCTCTTTGCACTTTCTTTTCTCGATCATACATCAAGTCTAATGAGAAGGAATACAGGCTGAGGGGAACAAATGAGCCCAGGTTAATGAAGAGGTGTCCATCTAATACAATACATGCAGGGAAGAAGAGCAGCTGGCTCTGTGCCCAGCACTGCTACAAGGCCTCTGAAAGCTGAGCAAGATCACTTTACTGAGAGCACAGTGAGAGGGAAGGGTTGAGAGTGCTGTTTGTGATGATGGGTCTGCATTATTAGACAGAGAATTGTTTTCATCTGAAAAAACCTTGATCCAAACCTAACCATAAACCTAAACTTTCATTATGCTCTCTTCTAAAGACATGCTGTGCCTAAAAAAAAATAACCTGAAGGGTTAACTCTTTCTCTCCAAACCTATGGTATGAGAGAGCTAGAATGCAGTTTTAAGCACAGAAAAGTTGATAGCTGTTCCAATTAACGTTCCAGCTAGCATCTGCTCTTTTTAATTAGTTGAAGTCTGATGTTGTCTGGAGACAGGACTGCTGAGTGGAACTGCTCTGGATTCTTTTCTGCTTACACAGCTATTCTGGTCCCTCTTGGTCCTTGGAACTTCTTCTCCATTTCAGAGGCCAGAGTCCATTGTGTGTGTGCTGATACTTGGGCTGTGCCCTCAGACCGTGTAGATGTTTGCCTGCAACAGGCTTCAAATCTGTGTTTCCCACTGGAGGGAATACTGACAGAGGAAGGTACTTTATACATGTCCTCTCCCTTTCCCAGACATGTGTTTGCATATTGCTTCACTTATTGAAAACTCATTTTTCATCCACAAAAAGGCACTGCCATGGAATAGATGCAGGTGGATGGAGAAGGCTTCCCCAGGACCTGCCAACCTTCCTGTTTTGCTGGAAGCTCGCTGATCCTTCACCTCACTCTTTGAAACACGACCTTTGAGGATCTGAGCGTTTCAATTACACACTGATGAATAATTTACAAGTCATGGCCGTTGCAATAAACAACTCCTTCTGCTCTGTCCAAACACTTGATGTCTTGTCTTAAATTTCACTCAATTTGCAGAAACCTGGAGGACTTAAGCAACATTCAAAAATTGTGATGAGGGAAAAGCAGGGTGGCATTTCACAGCAGCAAACAACACTGGCAGCAAGTATTCCTCTTATCTCCCAGCAGGGCATTGACCTGTTGTACAAACTCCAGGTAGGAAAGCCACTGGCAAAGCAACCCCAGATGTAATATTTACCTAAGAGGAGACACTTCAGTGGAAAACAAGCTACAGGATCTGCTGACATCCCAGTGGGGAGGAGAACAGCGGTCATTCACACCAGTGCAGGCAAAAAGAATAAGAACAGGATCTGGAACTTCCAAGTATTTCTGAGTAATAAAGCTGTTGTTGCGTGAAGAGCGTGTTTGTGCTGTCCATTATTCCAGCTAAACAGATATCAAATGTGGATTTGGTGCTTGTCCCACAGGAGATCCACTGCCCAGCATCAGCAAAGTCACTATGGTTCTATGTGCCTCAGTATTCCATACTCAAAATACAGATGCAAATACGCAGATCCTGCAAGAAAACAACCAGGCTGGCACTAAGCACTCCTGAACCACTGCAGCTGATACCCAGTGATGTCTCATTCTCTGGCAAGGAGGAGTGGATCCCATGAGCTACCCTGGGAATATGAGCCACAGTTTTGAGTTACAGATAATAGTTCCTGTACAAGCTTCTCTGGAGAAGAAGATAGGATCGAAACAGCTCAGGAGCAAAGTGCATAACAGGGTTGTTTTTATCTTTAATCCATTCCACATGAGCAGAAAGAGCTTGGAGCTGTGAAGCATGTGCTTCCTTTTGCAGCTCAACCCATAACTTTGGTTTATTAATCCTTTTTGCTCTGCTCCATAAGCCCTTGCTGAAGAAAATTTGTGCGTGGGACTTGCAGGATCAGCTCTTTTTACCAGCTACAGTTTCACTATCTTCCTAAGTGATCAAAGCACAGGCTGTCACTGAAAGGGGCAATTCCATCTTTCCCCAGCCCGTGTGTCCCTTTTCCTCAAGCCATCACAGTGATCATGATAAAAAAGGATCTTTTCCTCAGGCAGGGTATTTTTCAGCTGGATCAGTTCCCATGCAGTGACAGCAGCTGAAGTTTTGCCACAAAGCAAGAGCCAGGAAAAAGGCTGGAACTGTGCCTCGAGAGCTTAATGCAAAATCATGAAGTTTCAGTCTCAGGTTCCTGGGTCATTTGTCCGTGCGAATAGTGTGGATTTATAGTCCAGCTTAAGAAAGTCTCCTTGGCTGCAGCTTTGTGGCTCTCTTTTGCACAATGGGCCAAATGCAATCTCTTGTTCCCAGAAGTACTGAGCTCTGAGGGAAGTCTGGAACTAGTTACACTTTTCATCTGGGGACCAGGTCTACGTGGTTATTCAGAACTGGCCTTGAAATTGCAACCATATTGTTTATTTATATCCTTACCAGAGCAAACCAGGGGGCTCATCCCACGGAACCCAGGCTCAGCCTCCCAGATCTCACCCTCCATCGTCCAGAGAAATCTCCATCCTTAGAGATTTTCAAAAGAGCATTTTCAAAAGGCAAGGCCTTGAGCAGCCTGATATGACTTGGAAGTTATCTCTGCTTTGAGCAGGAGGCTGCATAAGAGACCTCCAGAGGTGCCTCTCCAACAGCATTATCCTGAGATTCTGTCATTTTCCACTGCATCTGCACAAGGCTCTGCTACAGCACCACCAAGCAGTGCCACAGTGCCTGAGCCACACGTGAGGGAGCAAAAGCCAACCAATTCTCCATGGCCTTGGCTATGTTAGCTGGGAGCCAGAGCAAAGCACACACCTTATCTGTGTGCAGATGTCTCAGCACACACCAGAATAAGCTTTGCATTGCAAAAGAAACTGTCCCAGCTCTGGCCAGGATCCCAGGTTGAAGACTGCAGAACATTTTCTCTTCAGCAGGAAAGAGCCTGCATCCTCAGCAAGAACAAGTGTGAAATACAAATCACTGAGCACCTGCTGCTCGTTGTCCAAGTCATCACACAGCACCCCTGAGTAGCTGCAGTGAAAGGAAGAATGACAGGGACTGTCTTTTAATTTCCATATGGCCCTTCAGAAACGTCAGCAATTTTGATCCACTAGATTGAAACCTGAGCTCTTGAAAGAATTGTGCACATTCACTTGGGATGAGACATCCCATGAACACCCTGGGGGCTGGGGATCAGGAGACAAGGACTGAGCAGGTTCTGCTCCATCAGCTCGTTTGCAAAGATGGGAGCTGAGCTCACGGGTCTTCTTTCAGAGCCTTCCTCGGGGTCACTTCCCTTTCATCCCAGAGGATGGAAGAGAATTCTTGGTGCTCGTCAGAGACCTCATCTCTAAGGTGAAAGGGGCATGGAGGAGCCGGAGTGGCAAGTGTGGGACAGAGCCAAATCCCAGCCCAGCAGTACAAGGCTGCTGCCATCTCCTGGCTGGCTCTGGCCATGCAAAGCTGGCCTGGGACATTTTTCCAGCTGGAAAATTTTCTTTTGAGATAAGATCCTTCCTGTAAGTAAGCTTCAGCTGGAAGGAGCAGGGGACAAGCAGCAGTGCCAGTGGTTATACCCCTGGGACCACAGCACTGGGGTACCAGAGCTCTGCTGTGCTCCTGGGAGGTCTCTGCTTCACCTTCTGCTAGAGCTGCTCCAATGCTTTGGGATGGCTCCACCCCAAGCCATGGTAATCCTTTTTCCATCAGGCCAGCACCTCCCTGTGCCCTCTGACCTCAGGGGAGAGGAGAGATCCCTGTTGAGGGATCCCTGTTGCTGTTGAGGGGCCCTGGATTTGCTGTGCCCATGCAGGACGTGTGGCCTTCACAGTGGTCTGGTGCTGGGAAAGGAGATGATCCACGGTGAAACAGAGACATGCTGGGATCAAGCAGGATGGATGGAATGGATGGATATGGTCTCCAGTTCCGTTTCTTTTGGCATCTTTCATTGAGCTGTGGTGCTGATGTGGGGATTTATTCTGTGAATAAAGTACAAATGGAGAACTGCATGGTCACTCTCTCGCCCCCTTTCAGCCTCTCTGCTAAGCTCAGGAGTGTGCACAGTAGTTGAAAGAAGTGTGAGAGCAGCCATATATTCCCTATGGATCTCCACAACCATCTGTTTGTCCATAGGCAGGAGCGAGGCAGGAGAACAGTGTCTCAAACAGACTCACCAGCAGAAACCTTCTGCTGACAGCTCAGCAGGGACCCTGCTAAAGCAGAGAGCTGCCTGCACTGCCTTCCACAGAGCTCTTGTGGGTCGTGTCTTTTGGGCACTCGCTGAGGATACCTCCTCCTTCCTTGTCTCTAACCATGGGAATAGGCTCCAGCTTCCCCTTCTTCCTCCTGGGATGCCCTGCACAACTCGCTGGAAAAGAGCAGAGCAAGAGCTCCAGAGAAAGAAAAAGTTCCAACTAATTTTTTATTTGCAGAGTGTTCACTGGCTGCTGCCAGGCTGCTCTCTCTGCGTGGCTCACATCACACAAACCAAAGTGGAATACTGGAATAAATGAGTTCCCTGGAGAAGACTCCAGGCAATGGGGAGATGACTGCCCAGGGACCTGTGCAGCATCCTTGGGTACACAGGGAGTTTCCCATACTGATAAGACTACAGAGGAAGATTTCTTTATCTGGGTACTGATTCAGCTTTTATCTCTGTCAGCATTTCTCAATCATCCATTTCAAAATGTTTTGCCAACACTAATTAACCCCTGCAGTACCTCTGTGGAGGGGATCAGCATCCCTGTGTACCAACAGGGGGGCTGAATGGAGAAGACAAGTAGCCCCTTCACGAAAAAATGAAGCGAGCAAGGAAATCACAATATCCTGAAATCCCAATCCTAACAAAATCACAAATCCCCAAATCTCAGACATTCTGCTGGAAAGATAAGCAGCCACCTGCCATTCTTACCATGCCAACTGCCTGGCTTTCTCAACTGGGCACCAAACATTTCATAATCCCAAAAACTGGGGTGCCCTGAAGCAGCCTTACCCCTAAGGAGCTGCAGGCATGGTCAGCTGCACAGCCTGTTCCTTGCAGGCAGATTTTCCCATGATGTTGCACATGCTATTTATTCCATTCATTAACCAAGTTAATGGTGGCTAAGAATAGACCCCAGATGTCCTTCTGGCCTTAAAAGCGTCTTTGCCCTCAAGGAAATGCAAAGCTTAAGAAGCTCATAGCTTGTGTGGGACACAAAAAATGAACCAAGATATGAAGAGCTTGCACATTTCCAAGAATTCACAAAATACATCTCTGCTTTTAAATAGCCTCTGTTCTGCTGTTGGGAAATAAGTGGTTAGCAAGGATAGTTCAGAACAGAGCAGTGGATGTACAAATGTTTAATTCATTGATAGAGAGATTGTGCCAGACAGAGCCAGAGCTGTTCAAATGTCTTCAGTTTCTGTTATCTATTTCTGTGATGTTTCCACTGTGACAAATTCATAAATCTGTAATAAACTGGTGTTTCTGAGCAAAGACCATTTCATATTAAGCCTTTAGAAAGTATGCATCTTTAGTGAAGTTTACTCCTGAAATATTTTCTTTTTGTAATAGAAATTATTCTGTAGTGTCATTTTTTATACATACTCCTCAATACTTTTGGGAAATATCTAAAAATATACTAAAGATAGCACTATGGTTTTCTGCATCACTGCTAGAAACCAAAGCATTCATGTGCAGAATAAAGAAAAATTCCTTTCTGTAGAAGCATTTTTCTTCTTTTGCCTGATCCAGTCTCTTGATAATCAGCAATTACAGTAAAGAATTATAACAATCAAATGGGAGTTTTCACTTACAGAAATTCATGCTATTTATTGCATGAGTTATTCAGGCAGAGAAAGCTGTTTGGAAATTTATCAGTAAACGAAAAAAATGCTATTTCTGAGAATTGAAATTGTATTAATAGTAATTCTAAAGGGTCTAAAGAGGAACACGATCCATTTGGAACCAATTTGGTTTTCACAGAAACAGGAAAGGTTAAATAAGGGGATTTAAGGATCTTTTCCTCTTTGCTTTTTATTAACAAATCTTTTATCAAATCCTCTGTGGAAATATATGGTATTTCAGAAGGTGATATTTGGGGTTCTACAGCATTTTTGACTTGGGCAACTTTCAGTGAATGTCAGTTTGTTCACCCATCCCACATGTACTCTCCAAACTGTGACTGTTCATTCTTTGCAAGAAGACAGACCGAGGCAGAGATTAGGAAATGATAAAATATGGTCATTCCACCAACAGGGGCCCCAGCTCCCATTTCCTCAACCCTCTGCTCATGCCATAGGGTTAAATACCCAATTCCCAGGCCTGAAATAAGGTGGGATGAAATAACAGAGAAGCCGGTAAGGCAGGCAGACCTGTCACACAGAGCAGTTTTCTGCCTTTTAGAAGGAGATTCGAGCCCGGTGTGCTCGGAACCTCCCGGGCTCCGGGACCCCGGCGCGTCCCCGCCCGCGATGTGCGCGGTCCCGGCGGGCCGGAGCGGGCTGGGACCCCGGGCTGCTGGGAGCTGTGATAATTGATAAATATTCGTGTTAATCACAGAGGTATTGGGATTTGTATAAACCAGAATGATAAGCTCTGAAGTGAAGCATGCACACTACATAAAGGAAAATATATGATTAAATCATTCTGTTTTAGATCACCTTGTTATGAATATTATGTTTTCCAAATAAGTTGTATCTATTACCAGCTTGCAAAATCAGACTTCCCGATAGTCTTTCCTGCCTTTGTCTGATCAATGCTGCCTATCTCAAGGACCACACTTCCAGAACTTTGCTGGTGGTTATCTACAAAGACCAGATGGTTATCTGTGAGACTGACCATCGCCAGGAGGCTTTGTGAATTTGAATACGGAAGTTTATTCCACCTCCACCGCTTACCTGGCAAAATTATGACAGCAAAAACCAAACATCATTGATTACGGCGGGAAACCACAGTCTAAGAAGAGGCTGCAAACCAAGGATGGAGCGCGGAGCGGGCAGTGACCCCTCACGTTCCCCAGCGCTGCTTGATCCGTTTGTATCAAACAAAGCAATCTAAATCTTGCTGAACATGGAGACTTTTGTTTCTCATGTCTGTCACAGGTGTCCCGGACGGGGCTGTGCCAGCCCAGGAGCCCGGCGGTTCCACGCGCGCTCCCGTGCCCGAGAACGGGAGCGCGCGTTTCCATGGCAGCGCGAACCCCGCGGGCTGCGGTCCGGTCCGGTCCGGTCGGGTCCGAGCTGCCCGCAGGACACAGCGCTGGGTGAGAGGAGGGGTCACTGCGGGAATCCGGGCTGGGAACACTGCCCGCATTTATGGCACTGTTTATTAGATCCGTCTGCGTGGTTACTTCTGGTTTTGTTAAGTGGGAGTTTTGTTTTGTTGGTGTTCTTTGCTTGTTTGCTTCGTTTGGTGGGGTTTTTTGCTTGTTTGGTTTGGGTTTCTTGGTTTTTGTTGGTTTTTTGTTTGGTTGGTGTGGGGTTTTTTGGGGGGGTTGTGGGTTTTTTGTTTTGTTTTGTTTTGTTTTTTGTTTTTTGTTTTGTTGTTGTGGTTGTAATTTTTTTTTCTGAATAGAAGAAATAGAACTGAAAAGCACTGAATAAAGTGTTTTTTAATTCCAGTGAATTAAAACCCTGAAAGCCTTACCTATTGATTCACGTACTAGTGGTACGCAGCTACTGGAACATAATGTCAAAGGCAGAGAAATATATGCCAAATGATTCTAGCAATGGAGCATTTTTTAACTTGCATTATTAAGCTTAATAATTATAAATTAGCAGAGCTAGTGCTTCTGTAGCTTCTGGCATTGTTTCCAAAGTGCTGTGCAAACAACCTATTAAAAAACCCAGCAACCTCAAACAAAAAATACCTTAATAAAATGAATATTTATGAGTTAATAATAGATATCGCTTCCTATACTTAGCTAAAATTATATTAGAAAACACTTTTTATCTCTGAGGGTTGCACTGACAATTATTTTCCATATGCAAGTGTCTAGTCCTGCTTTTCAGACTCATTGCCTGTACAAGGAATTTAAACCAACCACAGGAACAAGAAAATTCTTATGAGAAAGGTTTTAGGATACAGAAATCAAAGTGTGCACTGAGGGCTGAAGCTCCCTCAAGGTTCACAAACTGCATTTAGGCATTTGACTGCCTGCCCACCCCTGCCCCGATGGGGCTTTCTACAAACTCACATCACCAGCAGGGGTGATGTTGTTCCAGGATGTAAATGAGAGAAAAATATCCCTTTACATTAAGCAAAGGTCAGAGAGCTTTGAGCTCTTAAGTAACCAGTCAAGGAGGTTCTTGGTAAAATGCACTTCAATAACTGAAAAAGAGAGAGAAAATATTTGGGACATATTCAAAAGCCTAAATCCTACCTCAGCCTCTGTGTCTCATCAGCAGTGAAAGTTTGACACCTCCAAAGAATAAGGTACTAATTGGGCAGCTGCAGAAAAAGCACAAAGCACCAAGGACAAACATGGAAATTAGGCCAGATGAGTTTAGCTCAAAATACATAAAAACTGGAGACTGTTCAGAGCAAAAACTGATGCTCTAAAATAGCCCTAAAACTAGTGCAAGCAGAAGAGAGTATTTTCTACAGTGCCTTATAGCAGTGCAGATCAGGAATGGTGCCAGCAGCAGAACTGCATCAATTGAACTAATACCTCACTAAGCCCAGCTTGCTGCCTTGGGTGATTAAAGGATAGCTTTAACAATGGTCTATCTGTTCTTTGCAAGTGAGATCATTCCAATTATGCCTTGTCCCTTAGGATCCATAGCAAAAACTACAAAAAGACTGGAGTCAGAGAAACAAAGAAATAACCTTCAACAGTTTGCCAACCTAAAATGAAAGGCAACAGAGTTTTGTAAAGTGTGTCTGTGCTGTCCAACAATCATTCAGGCTTATTGCAAGAAATCCACAATGCTGAAGCAATTACTGGGAAGAGCTTTAGTGAGTAAAAATGTAGCTTGTGAATTAGTAACAGGAGGATCAAAAAGCATGGGTGTGGATCAGAACTGGTGACTGGGTGGAAAAAGAGACAAGGGACTCGGGTTGCTTGTTGTCTCCAAATTTGTTTTGTTGTTGCTCTCCCATCAGTTTACATGTAAGAAGGACTGTGTATTACACAGCTTTCACATAAGGCAGGGAAGAACATCTCCTTTTGGAAGTCAGTACATAAATGTTTTCTAGTTTAATGGAGCTTTTTGTTAATTGCTACAGACACTAAAGACTCAGTGGTTAAGATACAGAAAGCCCCTAGGCCTATCACTGCTGTAAAACTTATTAATTACTGGCAGATCACAGCTGACTGATTTGTTTATGGTTTTCTTGGGCCAGGGTCAAAGACATCATCCTGACACACAGCATCAACGTCTAAAAGTCTCTCTTCCAAACTTGAAATGGAAACCCACCTTGTGCTGTCAGGTAAGGGCACAATGTCCCAGCAATGTTTCCCTGTCAGGTCAGAGAAGAGGCCTGAAGTCAGGTTCTTCTGCCCCAAAACAGACGAAATGGGTGAAACAGCTACAGACAGAAAAAACCCTGGCTGAAATGCTGTTGTTGATCATCAGATATGGTCAAGTGACATAAACCATACAGAGGTGTCAGTTTTATCACTGGCTCCTCAGAAGCCCTATCCAGCTCCCTGCTCTTGATCCATCATTGTTAGACACCTGCAGCTGGGAGCACTGCCAATGCTCCAGGTGTGGCACAGCACATCCCACTCCCTTTGCACTGGGTCCAGATATTCAGCTTCACATCTTCTACATCCTCATCCTGGTTTTCTTTATTTATTTATTTATTTATTTATTTCCTTTTTTTCCCACAGAAAGCACTGAAGATGATGAAGAAAACCCAATGAAAAATCCATTTAAAGTCACATCAGATACTGAACTTTTCTCAGTGAGGGACAAGGAAATTAAGAAGGCACAGGCGGTATGTACAGGTTTTAGGCTAAACTATATAACAAGCAGTTATTAAGGCAGATACCCACCCAACAGAATACCAAAAATTAGCACATGAGAGATCAAAGACCTCTTCATGAGAAAGCTGGGGATTCAGCTTGGAGAAGAGAATGCTCTAGGGAGACTAATTGTGATCTTTCAATACTTAAAAGGTGCTTATAAAAATAAAGAGCAACTTTTTACACAAACAGATTATGATAGGACAAGGAGGAGTAGATTTAAACTAAAAGAGGAAAGATTTAGATTAGATGTTAGGAAGAAATTCTTTCCTGTGAGGGTGGTGAGACACTGGCACAGGTCACTTCAGGATGTTATGGATGCCCCTGGAACTGTTCAAGGCCAGGTTGGATGAGGCTTTGAACAACCTGGTCTAGTGGGGTGCCCCTATTCATGGCAGGCATTTGGAACTAAATGATCCCTAAGGTCCCAACCCAAACCTTTCTGTGATTCTGTGATCTCTGAGAGGTCTGATTGTTGTCTAAAGCAAGGCCTCCTCACTAGACTGACACAGTCTGGTTTTTGCTTGGCTTGAAGGTCACTATACAATTATGGGGAAGAGCTTAGGAAGCAGTGCACTAAGGATGCCTGCTGAGTGATGTCCTCAGCATAAACCAGGCCCAAACTGTGCAGACAGCACTGAATTGCACTTCAGTCCATGTGAAAGCACTGAGCAGGAACACCTTTTAACCTCCAGAAGGTTCTGGAGTGGGTTTGAATAGATCTTCTCAATCTGAACTTAATGGTTAAATGTCTTTGTAAAAGCTGGACTGAGTTGGTAAGTGTGGGCTGTCCCTCTTTAACCAGGGGACTCAAAGGATGAATCTCAGAAAATTTCCATTTTCACAGGAATAACCCAAGAAGGAAAAATGAGGACACTGAGTGGGTACAAACTGGCACAGCTGGTAGATGGATGCAGAATACAAATCAACAAAATAATGACAACAAATGCTAAGAAATTTAGTGTTTCAGTTGCCTCAGAGAGAATATCATTGGGATTAATCAGATAAACTAGGCAAATATGCATCAGCAGGGTATCACCACTCTGCAAATTTCTAGGCTGTCAATAACCTACTCATGTCTTTAAAAACCACAGCAAACAAAGCACAGGTTCAAACAGTACACATATCTGACTTCTCACAGGAATATGAAAAGAGGAAGACTATGAAAGTCCATGAGAAAACCACTTACTCCACTAAAATGAAGGCAAAAAGCGGGCTGAGGAGAGCTTTGAAAAGGGAGGAAGAAGAGGAGGGCAGAACAGAGGCGACATGTGAAGAGAGACTGAAAGATCTTCAGGAGATGCTTTCACGGAAGTTAGCCATGAAAAAAGGTGGAGAACAGGAGCTGTCTTTGCAGTGCTCAGCTGGGTAACAGCTAAAGAAAGGCCAGAGAGGGGACGGGGGAGCAGCTGGCTCTGGCTGACTTTGGTGAGGTCGTGCAGACACAGTTCTGAGCTGTATCTTGCCAAATCCTGCAGGGCTGAGCCATCTCCAGCTCAGGCATTTACCCACAGAGCATGGAACATTCCCTACAGTATCCTGGGTTCCACCAGCCTTGCAGCTGAGCTGGTGCCCAGCTGAGGGTTGGCAGGATCTTGGGTCGTGGAAACCTTTCTACTAAGCCAACCTAAAGTTGAATTTTAATGGATACAGGCCTAGATTTTCTTCTTCTGACATAAGAAGAAGATATGTCATTAATGTCTAAAGGACAAGGATCAGATTCTCGACTCCATTCTCTCTGGTTTTACTCCATGAAAATCCATAGAAAACTGATTCTAAACAAGGTTTTAACTATAATACAATAATCAGTATTGCTGGCTCCAACACCAGCCAGATCCATGCTCGTGGCAGCCTGCATATTCACTGTGTTTTTCTTTGGCCATATTTCCCCCTCTCTAGTCTAAGCAACTTTATATTTTATTTTCAGATTATGCATTAGACAGGGAGACCTTCCATGGCTACCTACAGGACAGAAAACAGATTTTTTTTCTTGAGGTACATGACTTTCAGTATGTTACTTTCTGCTCATTTAATTACCCTTCCCTGTGTTGCTTTGTTTTGATGTTAATTCTCCTGAGATCCACTGCCTAGAGAACTTTCCAAGGTGCACACATCAGACCCCATGAACTGACTGTCCAAGTCCTGTGTTACAGTCACTCAAAATCTGTAGCCCAGACACTTCCAGCCAAGAAATAAAGGAATGCAGGTCATTCCAATCACTCAGTAGCCACCAGGAAACTATTCCATTTGTGAGATGCACAGATACACTGACCTTTGGCTCCTGCTGTCCTATACATAAATTGCAGCTGGGAGCCATTCTATACTCAAAACAAGGGAATGCACTAACCATGCTCGAACATTCCCATTAATCATCTCTATTATTGTGCTGTAACACAACTGAATCAATCTTTTGATTCAGTCAGGAGTTAATGCAGTGCTGGGACTTCTGAATTTTGTCTTTAGATTCACTTATTTGCTATGTTCCTTCTGAAATAACTCCTGGCCTCCATGTACCTGGTTTGCACTAAGTCACACACCTGGGTTTGAAATCCTTACCCTCTCTGCCCACAGCTGTCAGGTAATTTGGTAACCAGGTGCAAAGATAAACCAATGTACCTTTAAAACCAACCAAGTGATGTGACTGTGTTGCCTTTGGGGTTCATTTCAGTATGCCATTGCAGTAAAGCGAGAGGAGATTGAAAAGATGAAGACCATAGCAAAGAATGAGGAAAAAAAACTGGAAAAGGCTGAGAGAAGGATGGAGAAAGATGCTGCCAAGTTTGATGAGTTCCTGAAGGAGAACCACAATAACTCTGTTGAAGCACTGAGAATGTAAGAACATTGAAGGAACCACCTGTGTGCTATTTCATTCTGGGCACGGGGTTTTGCTGCTTGACCTCCCTGCAGGGTTTTGGTTGAATATTCTGAGTTTCCCAGAGTTACAGTTCTGGTGTTCACTGTTCTTCCCACACATCCAATGAAAGAGAGGAAGGAGGACAATATCCAGGGAATACCCTCCTTGCAAAAGCCCTTGATCTGGTGGCAGCAAGGAACCTGCTGGTGGCTCCACCACTTCCACTCTTCTCACAAAACCCTTCACTGGAGGCAGATGCCTCTACCCAACCCCTCAGTGAAGCAAACTGAACACTTTGGCCCATCACAGGTATCACAAGGGCACAGCTGCAACTGATGCTCAGCCAGATTAGGGAGGCCTGAACTCTGGGATGCCATCCTTTGCCAAGAGAAAGAGGATCTTCAGGCAGGAGCCAAGCATCTCCTGGGATACATCTGTAACAGATTTCTAGGGCTCACATCATATCCTTTCATAGGCACCTCAATTCCCTGCTCACTACTAAATTGTTTAATGGCTTGTTTGTGCATCCTGTCCTAGAGCCAGAAGAGAAACCTCAGCAAAGACAAAGAAAATAACAGAGATCAATGGAATCACTACCCAGATAAAGAAAATCCAAAGGTAAGATTGCTCATTACTCCTGCCTCACGGTTAACAGCCCCTACAGTGCTATAGCTTCACAGCCCTTGCAGGGGTTAGATTTCTAAAAATGTTCCACTTTAAGAGTCAAAATGTTTTGGCTTTTGTTTTCCAGATGCTGGCTTTGTTTCTAAAACAACTAATCTAGTTTTCTAATGATATTTTTAAAAAAGTATAAATATTCCAAACCCAAAATTAAATTCTTAACATCAGATTAAAATCCAAACAAAACTAAGTAATGCATTTTAATGGAGACCTAGGGAAAAACAAAAGAATAACTATAATTACCATTATGAGTTGAGCTGAAAAATTTTCTCATTCCTTTTCAAGTAAAAATTCAAGAATTAGCAAACTCAGTATCATAGCAAGAGATATGACCAGGACTGATTCTCAGCTTCCACATGAGAAACCACAGAGAGCACAGAGGGCAGGTTCTCTTTTGCTTTGGCTTATCCCTGAAAACATATGTCCTCTCTCCCTTTCTCTGGATGAAACTCAATATCAAAAGTGAGCAAGAACCTATTCAAATAGGAGCTTCCCTCCATGCTAACAAACTTTGTCCCCTTCTCTCAACCCAGTGATATCTCCAGATTCGAGGACACTCTGCAGGAGTACAAGATGTACAGGGACATCCTCTACCAGCTATCACCAAGAGAGTGGCAGGAGAAGCACAGAAAAAGGTGCAAAAAAGAAAAGGATGTGAACACAGAATCCAGAGTTAAGGAAGGAAGTGCTTCACATCCCTCCACTGCAGAGCAGGGTGAGTGCCAGGAAAGGGCTGCTGCTCCTCCCTGGGCCAGCCCCAGGCTCTCAGTGGAGCTCTCCTCTTGTCTCCAGACCAGGATCCAACAGCCAGGACAAACACTGCTCACAGCTTCAGTTTCACGGATATACCAAGTTCCCTGATGTTCTCAGAAAGTTTGGATTTCAGGTCACGTGATGTCAGCCCCCAGCTTAAACAATTCCTGAAGCCTCTTTCATCAAGAGAACTGTAAGTACCAGAGATGCAAACAATGAACTTAAGGACTGTAAAGAGCACTCAGCTGACTGGGAATCAGCTCAGGGGAATCCCACTGCTCACCTTTGCTGGGCACTCCAAGGTCTGGAGCTTATTGGAACAAATTCACAGCAGAAATCTGTCAGGTGTGCAAGTCACTACCTACATGCCTGCTGCAAGTGAGCTCCATCCTCACACCCTCTGCTGAGAGCCTGCCCCAAGTCGGGCTGTCACTAAGACGATGCAAACAGAGGTTTTTAACCCTTCATGGCACAGGGTGACAGGTACAAGTGATGAGGAGACTGAGCTGCCAACAGCAGCAAGGCACCACTTCCCCCTCTTCCAGCTCTTATGTAGAGGAAGAAGCATTAAACGAAGTGAGTTTGAATGCATCTGGATCAACACCCTCAGTTTGGGCTCTTGTGCCATGCTCAAGCCCCACTGGCCAGCACACCCAGAGCAGCACAAAAGGCAGCTTGCTCATGGACAGAAGTAGCTCCTGTGCTGCTTGTTTGTGAGACCCCTAGACCCTGCTGAGCCCTAAATATCCCACAGCTGCAGGGAGGCAAAGGTGGGAAGGTGCAGAGGACTGTTCAGGAGTAAAGAGTGGCAGTGAACAGTAACAATGTTCACATGTCACTAACGAGATCTCCTCTGAGCTGTCATTTCTCTAAGGGCCTAACACACAAAATGCTTTTTCAGAAGTTCACTGGAGGATGCCGACAGTGAAATCAGCTCGGATGAAGATGAGGTCAGAAGTCTTATGCTGAAATATTTGCATTTTCTGTTTGTCCTGTGTCATTTATTGATATTACACCTTCTAACCATTAGTTACAGTATTGAGGAATTACTGTAGTTACAAATTATATGTTTATACATTCGTAAATGTTCACGTTTTGGCAACACATATTATAAATACCTTAGTTTAACTTTCCTCCTTCAGTTTCCAAAAACCTACTATCATCTCTAAGCTTGCCATCCTACAGTGAGATATGACATCATAAAATGAAAGATTTTTAAATTAGTGCAGTTACTGACTGATGTCTGAAATGGAAGTTTTCTTACTCACAGATGTTTGCAATACCTTTTACCCCCCAAAATACAATTTGTTTTGGGGGTGAGCTGTTGAGGCAGAGTAAAGCCACACACATATCAGGAAGGATGTTCCTGTATGTCTGTACATGGACAAACATGGACCTCTCCAGATGGGAGAATGTTTGAATAGCCAGGCCTGGTGCAGACCAACCTCCACGTAGCTCAGTGGAACAGAAGCCAGAGGAGGAAAAAAATTCACCACACGTTTCCCACTCTAGGAGCCTGAGCTCTATTTTACTCATCCTGAACAATTACTGATTACTTTCACGGAGATGTTGGATGAGAACTTGTCCTTCGTCCTGAACTCCCAGGATATTGCAGAGAGTTGGAACAAGGTCCAGCAGTCTTTCATCACCACACGTGGCAGCATGTAAGTGTGACCCTGCAAGGGATGGAAGGGGTCTCTGTGGTCCAGCTTTCAGACTCAAGTGACCCCTCTGCCCTACAGACACCTCAGTGTCAGGCACACACCACAGAGCACACGTAATGCTGTTCACACAGCAGGGTCTTTGGGAGCTCCTAGGAAAGTGTCCCATATATGCCTTATTTAGGGGATAAGACTTGAGCTTGGGACCAATTCCTTAGTCCTCAAGGCACAGGCTAGGGAATGATGCATTAAACGTCCTGGAGTCAATATAAGTGTAGTGTAATTCTCATGAAGGAAGACCAAAGAAAGGAACAAGGCAGTTCCTGGAGTGATGCAGAGCAGCACCAATGCTGACTCAGTGTAAAACCTTCCTAGTCCTTGTAATATACAATTTCAATGGCAGTTAGACATATATATTCCCATTTAAAATGTAGCTTATTTCCTTGTGGAAGTTTTAAAGGTAATCTGGATCCCCCACTGACTTACTAAAAAACCTTGAATGTTTAGCTATGGTACTTCTCCCTCCCCCACACCAGCACAGTAACTGCTTTTCAAAAACAACCAAACTCAAAGTTCCCTGTGCCTTCAGGGCCGTGGGTGCAAGTTCCCAGGAAAGGCTGCAGTGTTACCTCCACCTGCCGGCAGCAGGAGGGACCAGCCCGGGCTGCGGAGAGCAGAGCTGTGTGCTCCAGAGATGCCCTTTCCAAATACCTCCTCCCTCTGTGTCTCCTCTAGGGAGAAGGAGCTGGCAGAGCTGAAAGAGCAGGTGAACACCCTCCGAGACTCTGTTGCCAAGGAAGAGGAGAAAGTAGCCGACCTGAAGCTCAAAGTTCAGCGCTTTTCCTCTGGAGAGCACGAGGGTGATGACCAGGTACGTGTTGGGATCCAGGCAAGGGGGGTTCACATGTGCACAAGTGGTTCCTGTCCACAGCCACATCCATCCCGGGAGCAGAGCAGACAGGGCTGGACTGAGGAGGGAGCAGGGCTGTGTCCCAGCCATGGAGCCACAGCAAGGCTGGTTTGGGGCACTGCTGAGGCAAACGTGTGTGCTCCATGCGGCTGCTGCGAGGTGGGAGCAGGGCTCACAGGGACAGCTGGGCAGCTGCCACCTGACCCAGGTCACAGCCAAGCTGGGAAGATGGCAACAGGAGAATGGCTCAATTCAGCCATCTGTCCCTGCCATTGCCATTAGCCAACCAGGAAACGAGAAATTGAGTCTTATTGAGGGGATTAAAGTGTTTCCTTTATGGATTTCCTTTGGTTTTGGAGGGATATTATGGCTCTACTTGGCAGAACCCAGCTCTGCCACTCCCCATATCTCCTGTCACCTCTAGGACAAAATGCTCACAAGCCTGAACAAGAAGGTGCTGGAAGTCTATTCCAACTGCACTGGAGACAATGAGACAAACCTGCCAACAGTAGAGATGTTAAAGGTGATAGAAAAAAAGCTCAACGATTTACTGGACAGTGTGGAGAGAATCCCACCTGCAAAGATAGAAAAGGCTGTGAAAGCCATAAGAAAGGAACAGAGGGCAAGGTAAGGCAAGACCCTCTTCTGGAAAGCATCTCTATTTTAAGTGCTGACAGCTGAAAGAGCCAAATCAACCCAAAAAAACTGTAGTAACAATCTGAAATCATGTGAGCAATCCATCCAATTTTACTTCTGTAAAGGTTCTACATTCATAGTAGATGCATCTCCTCGTCAGTGAGCAGCAGCCCACAGCTACATTAGAAAAGACCTGCAAACTAAAGTAAAAGTAGAAAAAGTCTTCTACTAAAAGTAGAAAAATTTAGCATAAAAACCACTAAACCTACAAACAAAAACTGATTCTATGATGAGAATCGTCACTTTAATAAAACAATTTACAGTCACAAAATTTAAACTGAATAAATAGAAAATTACATCTCAAGTTAACACAGTCTGCCTTGACCTGATATTTTGTCAGACTTTAATATGTACATAAGGGCATTTGTCAACAACTCCGGCTTTGAAATGTTTATTCCACAAAACTTTTAAGTTTAACTTTTATTACTAGATTAAATAGTAGCAATTAACACAATCAGTGTAAGTCCCAAGATGAGACACATTCCTGTAGGCCCACTTACACAAAATTTCACCTCACAAATAAAAGATAACTGAGCTGATGACTGTATCTGGCCATCCTCAAGTGAATGAGACAGATTAGCAGGAGGATTCAAAGCCAGACAGCGACATTTCACTTCTGCTTATTCTCTTTCTCTGAATCCTTATTCAGCTGTGCAGTAGAAAAGGTATGGTGCTTCTTCCTGATGTTCTGTGAATGGGTTTGCACTGTTACATTGCAAAATAAGTAAGACACTCATTTATTCTACGCTAGGGATGGAGAAGAATAATTCAAGAAAGATACCACACATCCTACCCCCAAATAAAAATTAAAACAAAAACAAACAAAAAACAAACAAAAAAACCTACATAGAACATTAAACATTTTCCTCAAGTTTACAAAGTTAAGACTGCAGTTTCTCTGCACCAGTGTTCCACAGCTTGAGCCCATTTCTGTTCCAGCACTTCATTTTCATAGGGAACAGGAACAAGTGTTGGCTCCACTGTGCCCCTTTGGGCCAAGTGCAGCTCCATGGGTGTTCCCTGCTGCTCACACCTGTCACAGACCTGGTTACCCTGCTGAGAACTGGGGATACAAGAGAGGATACAAAAAGCACCATTCCTCCCCACAGCTGGCGAGCATCCTGCTCCAGTGCAGGGTGTAAGGCACCTGCTGAAGGGGGAGCAGAGCTTATCTGTAACAGAACAGCTGCCCAACAGCTGTGTCAAAGCCTGGCATGATTTTCCACCCATTACTCCAGAAAGAGTAGGACCAACTGCATGCAGTGCTTCCCTATTACCCCCTTCACAGCAACCAACTCCAGCAGCAGGTATGCCCAAATCGTGTGCTGCAGTGGTTAGATGTAAGGTGTGATGTAAGATGTAATGTTAGATGTTGGTGCTGTGTGTCAAAAGCACAGCTGGTGCAGCTGCATGCTGGGTTTAACCCATCCTTTATTCTCTCTCTTCAAAAGGCTCAGAGAGGAAAAGCTGAAACAAGCAAAGCAGCAGCAGGATGAAGGATTGAAAAGGGACATGGAAAGATCACAGGTACCTGAAGAAAAAAAGGTGAGTACGGTGGTCTGTGGAAACACCTCACCTCAACCTCAGAAGCTGGGGGTACCTGAATATGAAGTGTTTCAGAGAAAAGTGTTATTAAGGGGCCTCTGCAGCTGTGCGGGGATGGCACCTACAGCCAGGGGTAGCCCGATTTACAGGAGTGATGTAACTTAAGCCACTGCTGGGAAGACAGTCACAGTGCACATTATTCCAGCTCAGGGTCCTTCCATCATCCTTCTCTCAACCACGTGACCCCCTCCACTACTTGCCATTTCTCAGTAGGCTCATTTCAACTCATTAACTTAGTTGTATTAAACCAAGCAGGAAATTTGGCAAATGAGGAACTGGGCAGCAGAAGGACACTCCTGATAACAGCAGCGAGGCCCTA
The DNA here is from genome assembly GCA_037013685.1 of Acridotheres tristis. NCBI lineage: Eukaryota > Metazoa > Chordata > Aves > Passeriformes > Sturnidae > Acridotheres > Acridotheres tristis. The sequence goes on along the minus strand of CM072899.1, from coordinate 10,102,409 downwards.
GATCAGCTCAGCCATACCATCTAACCACAGCTTTTCTGACATGTTCCACATCCTCCCAAACTGAGCTCTGACCCCCTGAGAGTGCAGAGCTTCTGCCTTGGCTGCTGCTGCAGCTTCCCCAGGTCAACACAGCCCTGAGGAGACCCCATGACAGCACAGGTCATGAGTCCCTGCCCCTTTATCCAAGAGAAAACAGAGGGTTCTGCAGCCTCCCACTGATATTTCTTTGGATCTCCAACTTTCCCTCCTCTTCCTGACTCAGGACTAATGAGGCTTTAGTCAGAAAGCAGTTGTAGGTACAATGGTGAACTATAGAAGCTGAAACAGGAGCACACGCACATCCTTCAGGTGCTTCACATGGACTTCCCAATTCAGAAGCACAGTCAGCAGACTCCCTGCAGCCTGCCTAGAGCACAGGACAAGGGCCACAGCCCCTCCCAGCCTGAGCACAGAGCAGCTTTAGCTGCCTGGTCAGACACCCTACCGAGCACTGATGCACACCTCTTCCTCCTCTGCAGAACTACAAGAAAATGGCCTCGCCTTCCAAACCACCTGCCAGGAAGAACAACCAAGGAAATAAATAAGAAGGAAGAATAATTGTATTATTTCTCCTGATGGCACAGCCTTAACCATAGCTCATAGGGCTGATGCCGTTCTAGAAGTCTTCTAGATTTACATTCTGTCAGTCTTTGCACAGCTGAAATTAACTGTCCCATGAAATTTCCTTCTTCTCCCACCTGAAGATTCCAGGGAGAGTTTGCAAACTTCTTCCCCTTCCTTTGGTATTTTGCCTAAGAAAATAAATAAATATCTCATTTTGCTTCTCAAACTCCTGCTAAGCACCAATGCTGTTCTCATTCAGTTTTTGATGTCAATAGCACTATCCATACAAACCTGAGCAGTGAGATCTGTAACAGTCCTAGGTGACCATCTTTGTTAAGGCACAACTAAGCCAGGTACCTCATAGAAATTTATGATAATCACAGGTCTTCTGAAGGACTATAAAAAGCAAGGTCTATGCTCCAATCCAAAGCATTATAGACTTCACCCCACTACAGTGGAGAAGATGCAAACGAAGGAAAAACACAAACTCTCTGCAGAAATCAAGCTGCCAGTAATTAACTTTGTGTCAGATGCATCCATGCAAAGAACAATACCCAGTGACAAACTGACCATTAAAAAAAAAGCTTTATTAACCCTTTTGCACCAGCAGTTCTTCAGGTATCCATTGCCAGCAATGGAGCCCAAGCCAAGTGATCCAAGTTCCCACCCTCAAGAGGTTAACACTTTACATTCACTTACAAAGCTGAGTGAGGTACATTTTCAGAAGTAGAAAGATTTGGTTGCAAGTCCCATAAAAAGATGGAGTGTTCCTTGGCCATTTTAATGGATTACAAACTGGTATGGTCCTTGAGAACAGAATAATGCAGGCATTGGGAGCTCGAGGTGTCTCAGCTTCCAGGGAGAGCAAGACCCTTCAGCACAATCCCTCCTCAATCTTTCCACCTCTCAGGAGTGGGCTCCATGCTGCAGTCACAGCCATCAGGTAGACCTCAGCTACCAACTGGTTTGAAAACCCAGCCTGAGAGGGTTCAGACTTTCCCTGGATGTAAGCTGTAAACTCAGAGTGAGAGGAACAGAGAGACCTCAGTGCTCAGTTAGGCTAAAGATAGAAAAATAAAGCTGGTTCAACCAGACATAGAATACTGCCTACAAATCAGAAGCTGAAGTTCATTGTAACCTGTATGCTTTTTTCCTCCCCAAGTCTGCAGTCAAAAAGCATTTATATGGACACATACATAGTTCAAAAGGCACAGGAAGTAAAAGCATTTCTGAACGACCTCATGTGAATTTAACATCAGTATAACTGTAAAATAAATAAATATGTGCAAGATTAAAAAGATCACAACGTTCTCCTCCGTGACATATCTTATTTTGTAAAAAAAAAGAAAATACACATACGTGCATACATACACCTCACTGAGAATAAAAAAAAAAGTACAAACAGCCTTTTATCAAACTCCTATACATACTTTTACAGGCATTCAGAACATCACCATAGGAAACATTTAAATTACTATCTTAAAACATAACCAAAGGTGGTTTTTTTCCCTATACAACCCTATACTTATTTAGGTGTCTGCAATCCAGGTAAGTAGAGTACATACAACCTCTCCCCCCACCCCCAAGAGAAACTGCCGTTTTTCAGGGGCAAATCTTCCTGGGCAACAACTGTTTCCCCCTCACAAAATACTCTGACAACTGCATATTTTGTAAACCAGCCAGAAACCCCAGGTGCATGTGACACTCTGGGATAGCAATGAAGAACACATGTTAACAGTGTCCAATTAACAAAACAAAAACATCAAACAACCCTAAATAAAAAGGTAGTGACCAGTTCACAGGTAACTTGGCAGCGGTTTATAGATGAGATAAAAATCAAGGTGCTTTAATTTACATGACGGTCAACATTCCTCCCAAAAAAGGGAACACAAAGATAAAACAAACCTCTCTCAGATGCTGTTGGACTCTTAGCTAATCACTTACAGTGAGTACAGTTCTATTGCAGTTTTCTTTTTCAAGTTTTGCTGGAAGAATTCAGCAAAGTATTTGGGATGCAGGAGCAAGGAAAGGGAGAAACTCAACATGAGCTACAAACTGATTCACAGCTAAGTTAACATTTAGAATCTAGTTTTCTAAAACAAAGATTTTAGAGCATCTCATTTTCATGGAATAGAACATTAATTTTGTTACATGTGACACTTTATTCTGGTTTTCTGCCAAACACAGGGGCCGAAACAATTTTTTCTGTGTGTGTATGTGGTAAACACTTGCAAAATTTAGCTCTTAATTCCTTGATGCCACTGGCTCCAGGAGACCAATGAAAGGAAAGTTTTAACTGTCGTAGGCAGGATTATAAATTTGCACTTGTTAGCTGTAGAATACTTGCTTTCCTGTGAAAACAGTAAATATTACCTCAGTTTGAAGTGTAATAAAGTACTTCTCCCTGAAACAACACTGTACAGCAGTCTGCCTCAGCCTCCCAACCACCAGGCAGACAGGGTATCTTACACAGGCACATCAAGTGGGATTTACATTTTGAAAGAAAATCTTTCAGCTGCAACTGTCTTAAGGAAATCACAAAGAGTGCAACCATACTTCAGTTCTCCTACTTTTCATATTTTCCTTGGAAAAAGACCCACACAGTAACCTCACTCTGTCATGATTGCCCAATTTGTTTTCAAGTAACTGTTCTTAGTAATCATCATTCCAGATCCTGTAAATTTATTGTGCTTCCAGTGAACTGAGAGTTATCAGAACCTGCATCGTCTTCAGTGGAATTGTGTGGCTCCTGTTAAAGCAAACAGACAGCATGAAATACTTTCACCTCTAGATGGTTTCAGTGCTTATCAGCAAGATTATCTTGGCATTTATCCAACACCAGCGAAATGCTTGGAATGGCTCAGAGGAAACCCAAAGCTTTTCCATTTCAGGGATCCACCCAAACAGTGTTGCCAGTTTTTCTATGGACACTTCAGATAAACATTACTAATGAAAACAGATTTAAAATAACTTTTTCCTCCATTAACTCTCTACCATGGTCAACAGTCCCACTCCTCTTGTACTTCTAGGTTTTGGGGAAGGTGCCTCTCCTCAACAAAAAAGGTTTATTTTCTATCCAGGAGAAGCACATTTGGCAGGAATAGATATATTGCAGAGTTCATAAAAAATGATGTCCCCAACCAGGCTTTTAAACATAACTGACACTCCCGTAAGGCCACCACTCTGAAATCTAGGTTCAAGATTCTATTTCCCACTTCCCACCCCTTCCTGCAGCATTCCAATTCTGATACTCTTTCTCAACCCACCTAGTATCTGCAGGATGTGATCAGGAAAACAAGGGTGGGGCATTTCAGAAAAAATTAGTAACATTTAGGTATTCATTACTCAGTAACAGAGGGAAAAAAACAACCACTTCTGATGGGTCAAAGGTCGGTAACAGACACAAGATAAATTGTGCAGTGAAGCTCTCTGCTTACTATTCCTTGTGAATGGAATTCAACTGCCAATGGAAAACAAGGTATTTTCATCAGGCAGAACATGAGAGTGCTCACAGTAAACCGTCTTTACCTGCAAGCAAGGCAATAAAACTCAGTGGCTTGACATGCTGTACCTGAAGTATGTGAACAGGTAAATCCACTGTGAGCTGAGAATGTGACGAGGAAGACTGAGAGCTCAGCTGAAAGGGAAGATCTCCCTCTCCTGGGGAATCATCCTGTGAATGCAGAAACATGATGAAATTACACAACCTCCAGATATCTCAGCAAAATATGGCAAATTTCACTCAGCCTCACAATCTCAAAATATCTGATAAAGCCACTGCACTGTACTAGTAAGGCCTAGCTCCACAAAGATGTGGAAAGCAAACTACAACTTAAATCTGAACCTAGCTCAGTGAATAATGTATTATGCTGTCCTCATCAACTTGGAACTTTGGCAAGATCTGAACAGGAAGGAATGGTTCCTTTTTCAGCAAATCTAACACTTAGAAACATGCAACAAGTTTCATTATGTTTCCATGAAGCTGACACTTAACATGAAAGTTAAAAATGTGTACGCTCATCAAAAAACAGATCCATGGAGAACTCTGCCCATAGGGATCTCCACAACAGAGTTGTTAGAATAAAAGAGAAGGAACTTACCCTTTCTCTGAATCTTATACAGATACACTTGGCAAAAAATGTATTACCTGCCATGCTCCACTAATCACTCCCCACCAATTATTAGGCTGTTTTGCTTTTTTTTTTTTTTTTAATTTTAAGCCTTATTTCAACGGGTAAGAGAAAGAACAGTTTAGGCTGAAACTTCTTTTTGTAGGAACATTTTCATATCCACTCATTTACTTTGTAAATAAGAGATGGAATAATGTAACAATACTGCAGAGCTCAAGACCCCTTCCAGGGGCAGTAGTACCTGCACAAACACTCAAATTCTTCCATAAAAGCAAGTCTGGATAACAGAGAAGCTGAGCATGTTTTTTTCTCCTCAGCTCTTACCTGAAGAAGCTGAATTTGCACATACTGGGCTCCAGTGGCAGGGTCCCTTATTGTCAGCCCTCCATTTGGCAGAACTATGTTACCACCCAGTCGACTGCCAGGAGCAGATGAAGAAAAGTTGGTAGGGCTTACTTTACCACCTTTGCTTTTTCTCTGACCAGAGCCAGATGCCCCTAAAAGAAAGCAATTTTAATATTTAGATGGTGAGGAATAATTTACCAGTTTCCTGCTAGTATTTTTCAACTTTTTGCAGCTGTTTAAACCACTCAGCAAATGCCCACAACAGTGCAACATAATCAAGCACCATCTGACAACTGCTAAAAGGCCAGAGAGCACTCAGCTGGTGAACTCCAGCTGCTGACTGAGCACCTTTTACATGAACACCATTGAGAAAATCACAAGCTGCTAAGCTTATAGTCCTTCCTTGTGGTAGCACAGAAATATAAGCTTATTTGTGGTATTATAGAAAGGAATTAGGAAGTAGGATTGCATTTTCTATTTTTCATTTTGCAACTTACTTCCTAAAAAGTCATGCACATGACCTTTATAAATTGTAAAAAGGCATTGTGAAGATCATGATTTACAGGAAGATTTCAAGGACTACTAGGTAAAACAGGCTACACAAGTACACCTATCACAACCTTAAGCTTTTTTCAGTGTAAAGCAGGATGAACTAGCTGCTTTATCACAAGCTGAAAACCAAAACCTTAATCAAAACAAATGTAAGAATTCAGTCCTGTCAGCTCTTCAGGTTTTTGTTTGGATTTTTTTTTTTAAATCTGTAATAAATGAAGGGCTTGGATAACCTATATTTAAACACTGAACTTCACTCTACAGTATTCACTCAATCTAGTAAACCAATCAGAAATATAAGACTCTCTAGACCACTTTCAGAAGCACAGCATACCATTAAGGCAACAGCTGGTGAAAAGTGAACTATTGAGAGTCTTGAAGAGGAACAGAAACAGGAATTTTCTGAGGTCATCTTAGGAGTAGTGCAAAGTACAATCATATTTTTTAAACTAACGTCCAAAAGACATGTTTGATGATACATGCACGTGTTTGATGACACAAGGCCCTTCAGAACCAGCTTCATAAAGCACTTATCCTTCCAGGTGATGATTTGCTGAACCAGACAGAATGTATGCACATATGCATTTTACAAATACACAAACAGTTCTAACAAAACAGTTCTCACACCAGAACTAGTTTCTTAACTCGCCTCAAAAACTATTGCCTTGATTTTCAGAAGAGGAATGTCTGCAAGACAGCAAAGCAGCACTAAACTCACTCTATATTTATGACATATGTTTGCATTGATACATCATAAACATATGCTATTCCACCCCAGCCCCAAAGGCAGACACAACTCAAACACCTGAGCTCGTTCAAGTCCAGTGAAGCATGGACCACATTTGATCTGAAAAAGGAATGGTTATTATTTACATCATATGGCTTTGAGTCAAACTAAGAGGACACATCTGGAATCATCGCCCTGCCAAGAACTCCCCACAAGGCTAAAGTATAAGAGAGAGGTTTGAGTATACACAGATAATAAAAAAATAAATTCCTTAACACTAAGTGAAACACAGAAGCAAACTCTAGCTGATGTTTCCAGTGTCTGTACTGAGAAAAAGAACCCCCTAGATACGACCAAAAGCATAAACAACAGAAAGTACAGTGATATTATTTTTTGTTTTGATAAAAAAATAAGAAGCAGATGATAAGATGGACAGTTAGTGTCTTGTTAATAATCATGAAACATAGGACACAGCTTTCTTTGTAAACTTCCTGTGAATCTGATATTTCACAGAATGTGATTATCCTGAGAAACAGATGGTACACTACATGCATAATTATTTTAACTATCAATAAACAGTATAGGACATTTAAGAATGTTACTCAGAAACCTGCTCCCACTGCACTGCCAAAATTGCTAAATATTTTTATTTAGTAAATTTAACAGAATTAATGGCTTCTCACCTGTGCTGCTGCCATTCCCTTTTTGTTTCTTTTTCTTGGCCAGCTGAATGGCTCTGTAGTCTGTTCTTGCAGACCCACAGCTCTCCTAGTTTAAAAAAAAAAATGCCCAGAGATGCAAGGTTTTTGGAAATAAGAACAAAACAAGACAATGAACACAGACTAGTAAATTCTCACACACAGTTATCTTCTATACGGCAAACACTGAATTCTAGTTTCCCTGACCTTCTGATTAGTTTCAACGAATTCCCTGTATCTATTCAACATCTGGAGTTCAACACAAGAAGAACTTAGCTCCACATTTTTAAGTGTTCAGATTTTACGAGTGTAAACATTTAGTTTGTAATGTAAACAAAAAGTTAAGTCTGCAATAACACCGTGAAGCAGAAAGGGATATGTACTTAAAGAGGAATGAGGGCTGGGATGAAAATGCTGCAGTTACTGTTACAGCCCAAATCCTTCCCTGGAGTGAAAGGAACAAGTAACACTTGTAACACTTATTCTCGGGTGTTCTTGCAAATTCCATTTAAGATGGACGGCTACTTCTTTAGAAAGGTTCTTCCTGAACTGTCCCCACCACAATTTCAGCATTTCTTAGAACTTGTCAGCACACTGAACCTACCTGTGAAAGCACACTACCCAACACATCGTTCTACATCTTTCATCAAAAGAGAGCCAAAATGCATGATCTGCAAAATCTGAAAGGTGTCCCTATAAGGTGTGAGCAGCCAGGGGTATCCCCAAAGTCAGGCTGTCTCATCTAGGGGTGAACACTCCAAGTTACTCCATACCAAAAATGAGCTGCCAGTCACTGCGCCAAGATCCATTTCCTTCTGTGCACTGTAACTCCCTGGAGGGTTGGAGAACACAAACTGTGTCACTACTTTACTGCCCTCCTGCTGACCAACCACATCTGAGATGGGAAGCAAATTCCGTTCAGCTTTAATTGGTGTCAGTAACTCAGGCACATTGGTGCTGCCGAGGCTGCTGGAAGGAGTCAAAGTGGCTGTGTCTATTGTTAAATTATTGCTGGATGTCAACCCGTGCACATCCTGACTGGAATTCCTCACTGACAGAGATGCCAGCGAACCCAAGGCTTCGGCATTGACAGTCTGTACATCATCCAGATTTAAAGTGCTTTGCTGTAGAACCGTTGCACTGGTTCCCAGCAGGAGAGAACTGTCCAGGCTGTGGGGCATGTCGCTGCTCGCCACCAGGATCAAGGGATCAACTGCCTGGCTTAGGGAATTGGTACTGACAGGCAGGGTCCCTCCGAGCGTCGAGCCCACGGAAGCAACATCGATCGTGACAATTCCAGAGTTCACCAGCGCCATGTCTGTTGTAATTCCAGAATTGTTATTGGAAACATTGGAAAACAGGGATACGAGGTCGATGTTGCTGAGATCACTCTGCCCTGGACTAGTGAGTTCACTGCTGGGGGTGAGGGAGCTGGTTGCTTCCAGCTGGGTTAGGAGATCTGGAAGAGAAGGGTTTGGTTATAAGTCAGGGCTTCCGCAGACAACAGGAAGAAAAGGAAGCTTAAAAATCTATAAAATTCTATATTCTCAGGCTACTAAAACACTGAAAGCAGATTTAAGGAAAAGCAACCTATTGAAATAAGTTCATTCCTTTACTGAGAAGTGCGAGTTACAAAAGCACTTGCCAAAAAACAACACTAAGGCAGTGCAGGCTAAGTGCAGGTTGTAGAGGAGTGAAAGGGGTGAAAAGAGAAATCCTTTTAGTCCTTGTTCATATTTTACAGATGGCATGGAAAAGGACAAGCTCTTCTTCACTGAAAAATGCTGCCATTTCTCACAATTTCAGAGGTCAAGCTCAAGGATCACTTTCAGAGATCCCACCGAAAATTTTAGAGGAGGGTGAAACCAACTTCAGTCTCAGTCTGTCATTCACATCTATGGAACTCAGATTTTAACATCAGTAATTACACATTTTCCTTAATAGAACACTTAATTTTTCCACTGCACCTTCTGATAGCCAGAGACAAACCCTTTACCTGGGCTGAAGTTATGCTGCTTGACCATGTGCGCCTTCATGCTGTGTTTGGAAGTGAACAGTTTATTACAGCTGGAAACAGGGCACCGAGTTTTTAACGAGTCCACATCCTGAAGATGTTTTTTGGAGTGAATATATAGACTACTTCGTGCTGAAAATTTTGCACAACAGCCTGAAAGAAGATATATAAGGCTTTGTAGTTTCAAATTTAATTAAGTTTAAGGTTCATATTTAATGCCTTAACAAATCAGAGTGCCCTCTACTTGCTATTCTGCAGCACCTGTGCATACACTCAGAGGAACCACAAGAAAGTAAATCTGTCAGAGGGTAGGACAGTTTAACAACCTGTTTCTGACAACATGAAACTTAAGTCATTAATTGAAAAGCACAGCCTTTTCACACTATGACATCTGAAATTCTTCATGACAACTGCTGGAAACACCATAAAAAGGAGAAACAATCATCAAGTAGAGATACTTTACTTTAAAAATCTGAATAATCCAGATCACACCCAAAAATCTTTGCTTCTGGAGTTCCACTGAAGTGGTGAGGGTGGTCAAGATACAGTATGAAACAGTTTGCTCTGCCATTCCTAACTCTGGGAATGATCACTTGTTCAAGTCTTCAGTTTAGTTTTACCTCTTCAAACCCTGTTAGAAGACTCACTCTAAATTGTTCCAGTCCTGTACCAAGCACACATAACCTTTAGACCAAAATACACACCAGTTACAAGGAAACACATACACGAGTGGAGCAATACCTTCTACTGGACACTCAAATGGTTTTGTACCAAGGTGAGTTATGCTGTGACCTTTCAAGTGTTCTGCTCTGGTGAAGGACTTCCCACAGCCTTCTACTGGGCACATGAATCTCCTGTCATCTTCATGTTTCCTACAAAGGAAGAAAATTGTCATTGGCATGATTAAATCCAGTACTGCTTAGCTACTGGAAGAGAAATAAAGAGAAGCAAACAGCCAGTTGCTTAGGACAGTATAATCAGAAAAAGCTTCCTTTACCTTTTATGCCTCAAAAGCTTGGACATACTGGTAAAAGACCAGCCACAGCCTTCAAAGTCACAGATAAAAGGTCTTTCACCTTGAATAAAAAAAATGTTACATTAATAGTCTAATAGTCTAATACAAACCCATACTGCTACTAGAAAATATTCAAACCTGCTAAAGTTGAATTAATTTAAGACAACTCAACCAGCCTCTCCTGCAATGCACTGCAGAGTACTGCCATGTTCCTTCCCACTCCCACAATCTGGGAATTGTTTAACTCCACTATTGTATCAGAGAGCACAGGTATTTATCAATCCACCTCATATCCTGAAGATGCTTCAATAGCCAATAACAGCATTATTCAAAACAGAAACACAACTGAACTGTTTTTTCCTCTTTTCATGATCTGTCACTGTGTCTTGATTATAAAACTGTGAAGCATGTCAGATCGGTTTCCATCACACTTATGGACTTCAAATGACACTTTAAAAACCCTCAAAACTGTAAAACCATGAAACCAGGAAAAAAACCAGGACAGTAGAGGACACATCAGTAACATGACAAGGCTGTATTTCAGCTTTGCAGTGGTTCTTGGTTGGGCGTGCTTGCCAGAGATGAAATTTACCTTCTTGCTGGTCCAAACCTTGGTACCTACATTCCACATGTTCTGAGAGTTTTTTACCTGATTGTTTGTATCAAGAGTAACATTTACACAACGTTTTGAACATCTATGAACTTGGAAACAGTGCTGGGATAGTTTTTTCTGGACAGAATGCACAATGACAAAAGCCACAGCTTTGCATATGCTGAACCTCTTCCAATATGACAACTTGATTCAGTGGGCTCCTATCCCCAGAAGGCCAAGAATCAAATGCTTTCATTGACTCCAAATAACTGTCACCCTTCCTGACTTGCAGTTTTTCCAGCACACTGAAGTCCACTTTCCATATACTATGCTCCATGTACCTCCCCGTGTACAAGTCATCCCTGTGAATACCTGTGTGACTCCTCATGTGGATTTTCAGTCGGCAGGCCTTGTCATACTGCTTGTTACAGCCAGGGAATGAGCAGGAGAACTGCTCTTGCTCTCTGAAATGGGCTCGATTGTGGGAGAATAATGCACTCACTGTGATAAACGTTCGCTCACAGCCTGGGGAGAAAAGGGAAACAGCACATTTGCTTGACTCAGTCACGAAAACTGCACTCTTATCTCCCTCCCAGCTTTTAGCGAAGTACTTCCACGATTGTTTTCCAGGATATTATATCGGAGGGAAAGAGAAAAAACCAAAACAGTGAAATCCTAAACATTATTCCCAGGAATTACAATTGTTTTGCCAAGGTGGGCAATCAAGTATAGCCTGGGTTAAGGCGCACCCATTGAACGCTGGCGCCGTGTCTTGCGGTATTTCACTGTACAAACACAAAGTCATGGGAGGAAAGGCACAGCATCCTCCAGCTCCCAAACTTTTCCTCTTGGTAACTGAGGTGGCCCGGAGGAGAACCTTCCTTGACACTCTGGGGTACCACGGAGGGGAAGGAGAAGCAGGGTGGCAGAAGAATCGAGCCGAGCGCCGCACGGCCGCAGGGCAGGGATCGCAGCTCCTGGAAGGGGAGGGAAGGGAGCCCAGCCCCAGAGGCGGCTTACCGGGGAAGTCGCAGCGGTAGGGCCGCTCGGGCTCCAGGTGGCTGCGGCGGCGGTGGGCGGCGAGGCGGGCGGCGCTGGGGAAGCGCTGCCCGCACGCCTCGCACTTGTGCGCCGCCTCCTGCTCGTGGGCGCGGCTGTGCGCCCGCAGGTTGTACACGGTGGTGAAGCGCTTGGCGCAGCCCGGCGCCGCGCAGACGAAGGGCCGCAGCTTGTCGTGCGAGTGCAGGTGCCGCCGCAGCTTGTAGGCCGTGGCGAAGGACCAGGCGCAGCCCGGCACGGGGCAGCCGAAGGGCCGCGCCGCCGCGCCCCGCCCGTCCTCGCCGCCGCCGTGCGCCGAGAGGCGGTGCAGCCGCAGCTGCTGCTTGCGGGGAAAGGCCTCTCCGCAGCGCGGCTCCGGGCAGGGGAAGGCCGGCGGCGAGCGCGGGCGCGGCCCGCCCGGCGGCCCGGCGGGGCTGGCGGCGGCGGCGGGGGGCGCGGTGCCCGCGGGCTGCTCGGCGCCGGGCCCCAGCGTCAGGACGCCGTTCTCGATGCGCACCAGCAGGCTCTGGTTGTTGATGGTGATGGTCCCCGAGAAGGCGCCGTCCTCCGCCCCGCCGCCATCGCCGCCCGCGGGGGGCAGCGGTGCTGGCGGCGGGGGAGGAGGAGGCGGCGGCGGCGGCGGGGCCGAGCCGGGGGCCTCCTCCGGCGGCTCGGCGGGTGGCTGGCCGGGCTGGGCTCGCCCGGCTTCGCCGCCGCCCGCGCCGGGCTCGGCCGCGCCGCGCACCACGTTGAAAACGAGCAGGAGCCCGTCGCTGTCGGGCGCGGGCCCCGCCGGCGGCGCGCTGGGCGCCGGGCTGGCGCCGGGCTCCGGCTTCTCTTCCACCAGCAGCACCGGGAAGCTCACGTAGAGGCCCGGCGCGGCGGTGCTGCTGGCGGGGGAGGGGGCGGCGGCGGCGGGCGGCGGGTCCCAGCCGGGCGGCGGCGGCGCGGCGGGGTCGTCATGTTGCGCGGCGGGCCGGGCCCGGGCCGCCTCCGCGGCCGGCAGCCCCTGCGTTTCCATCTTGGGGGTCCCTGTAGCAGCGCCTGAAACCGGAGCCGCGGGGCGGGGCCGGCGCGGGCCGCAGCGGAAACGCGGAGCGCGGAACCACGGAGCGGGCGCGGCGCGGGCGGCGCCGGGGAAACCCGGAGAGCGGAGCGGCGGACGGGACGGGATGGAGCGGGGCTGCCCCGGAGCAGGGAATGGCACAGCGGGGAGCGGCTCATGCGACATCCAGCGTGGCACTGCTGGAGTCATCTCAGGTCCTGGGAATGGTGCTGATGTCCTTGCTAATGGCCAGGAAGAGTCCCAGAAGAATTAAGGTTGGAAGGGACCTCTGGAGATAACCCAGTCCGACGCCCCTGCCAAGGCATGGTGACAGCGAGCAGGTGACACAGGAACGCGTCCAGGTGGGGTTTGAATGGCTCCAGAGAGACTCCATGCCCTTCCTGGGCAGCTGTTCCACCAGCTGTTCCAGTGCCCAGCCACCCTCAATGTAAAGAAGTTCTTCCTCATGGGGAGGTGAAATGTCTTGTGTTTTAGTTTATGGCCATTGCTCCTCATCTTGTTGCTGGGCACCACTGAGAAGACTCTGGCACCATCCTCATCCAAAACTTGACACCTAACTTTGAGATACTTACATACATTCATGAGATCCCCTCTCTCTTCTGTAGAATAAACAAGCCCATCTCCCCCAGTCTCTCCTCATTAGAGAGATGTTCAGACCCCAACTCACCTTTGTGACCCTTCACAGAACCCTCTCCTCTAGCTCCGTGTCCTTCTCATACTGAGGAGCCCAGAACTGGACACAGCACCCCAGATGTGGCCTCACAAGTGGAGGGGAGGATTGTGTCCCTGGCTGTGCTGTGCAGGAGCAATGCTAAGGGTGCAGCCACGCTCAGAGAGCTGAGAGAAGAAAATACTTTAGCAGAAGACCCTGTGTACCATGAGTGGAAATATGGAAACAGCACGACGAGCCAACCCTGGGCAATGTAAAGTCACTGTTCAAGCATGACCGTGGCACAGCATCACCCAAGGTAGACCAGCACCAAGAAAAAGAAAAAAATCCTACAAATTCAGCTAATGCTTTTATTTATTTATTTATTATTGACTAAAGCTTTCTCTGGGAGAATGTCCTGTATTTACTATAGAAATTTAGCAGTTCCCTGCTGCCGTGGGACTGGAGAGCTGTCCCAGCAGATGGTGCTGTGATCCTTCTCCTGCTCAGATTATTTCTTCTTTCTGAGCATCAAACCTACAGCCGGGGTGTGAACTCTGGCCAGGCACACTCGGCTGCAGGGAAGCTGGACTGTGGGTACACCTAGAGCTCCACTGGGTGTAGGTCTTCCCTGTCCTTGGTGGCCCCAGCCATCCCAGTCTCCCTATGGAGGTCTTTGCAGTACCTTCCTTCATGTTCCTAGGAAAACATAGGTCTGCACCCGAATTTATTGCTGAACACAAAGGTGCATTCCTGGTTGAATGATATAAAACGTGCCACCAAACTCTTGCCTCTATCTGCAACCATGCACAAGGTTGTCAGGATAAGTGATGCATTTTAGGAGAGAGTTCAGGTGCTAAGATTCATAGGATGGATCAGCCTGGCAAGTTGAGATTTCACTGCACTGAGAAATTCACTGCTTGTACAGCCCCTTCTCAGATCAGATCTGATGCAATGCCTGTAGATGGATGGGTTTAAAACTCTTCTCCCTGTACTGGCTTTGTCCAGCAGTGAGGTCAGCTGCCTAAAAATGACATCAGCACCCCCCCACAACAATAGCCTATTCACAGTCTCAGCTCCTCTGCAGGCAAGTAGAGGACATAAATCAAGGCCCAGCAGGGCTCAGAAAGGGAGCTTTGGACTGGGGTTGTTTATGGTTTCTGTGTGCTGGAAAGCCCCTGCTATTTCATCCCTGACAGCAACAGGTAAGTGTTTCCCTGTGCCCTCCCAAAGCTATTGTAAACCTCCATCCATTCACATTTGTTAAGTGCTTGAGATTTGCAGTTAAAAGACCAAAGTAGATTTTAAATATACATATAACTGCATACTACATCATTGAAATAAACTCCAGTGAATAGTCTTACATAAGACCAACTGCTCACCAGTTCACTGCCTTTCTGTACCCCATATTGCCTTAACTCATGCTGCCTCATTAATAGACTTCATAATCTGAATTTCAACTTGTAGCTTTTTACAGCACTCCTACATATGGGTTCTGTGTGTCCCTACAGGCAGTCCAGAGTTATAAACTCCCAGGGAGACATTAAACATGGCTATACTGGTAAGGTTATGTCCTCTGGGCAATAAGGCTACTAGGACAAAAATAAGGTTCCCTTTATGCCTGAGATATAAAAGTGAACATGCTGGCAGACACGCCAGTACTGAATAACATAAAGGTGAAGAATTTGTGATAAATATTTCTTCAGTGTCTTGTCTGTGGTATATTTTCAACTCAGAATTAAGATGAGGCTATGGAACAGCTCTACATTCCTTGGTACAAGAAAAGCCAGTGTATTTTCTGGTTGTTCCTCTTGACAAAGCAAGAACCATCAGTGCTTTTAGGCTATGAAGATGAGAGTGGTTTCACACAATACCAATACCCTAGCTTTGGACCTAGTCCACTGCAATTATTAATAAGGTAATGCATAACATATGTCAAAGCAAGGGCTGTCAAATCTGCTTGACAACTACTCCCATCTCAATCATATGAATTGGCAATGTGGGCAGGTTTTTTCCATAATGTAAAGCAGTTCCTATCAACTGCAGATTGCACTTCACAGAAGGCTCAGTTTCAAGCAGATGCCAGGTTCTCACTGTTCATCTGGAGACAGACACAGTGCGTGAACAGAGTAAAGAACTCATTTGTGATTCAAAATAAACAGTTCCCTTTTCTTAGCAGCAGAGGCAATGCAGAGCTGCAGAGTGCTCACCTGTGGGTACCGTGGGCTCTAGCAGGGGTCGAGTTTCACAGTCCTGAGGACTGTGTGCTGTCCTGAGACTGCAGCTCATCACGTCCCCTCTGAAGCAGCACAGGCAGGTTTATGTGTGTGACACCCCTTTCCATTCCAAGAAGAGATGCCAAGAGATGGAGTGACATTCCAGAGCAAGTCCACAGGGGGAAGGGACTGTTGCTGCTGTGTTCATGTCAGAATAAAGCCTGTGTGCTGTGCAAGGGCCATGCTTAGCATGAGACAGAACAGCTAAAAATTACTTCTGTACACACATTAATTTATATATTATCAGGAGTGACTGTTTTGTTGTTGGGGGATTTTTTCCCATTTAATTTTCAGGGAGAAAATTCCCATTCCTTTCCCCTCATGAACAGTTCCTTATTGCAAACATTGTTCCAAATATGTTGGTGAAAAGACTGCTCCTGGTGGACTTGTCACAAACAGATTTGCCCCATTAATAAGTTAGAGAGGAAAAAAAGAACTCACATGGCACAGACATTTGCAAGGCTTTTATCATTTGGCCAGAGAGCAAAACAGGATACCAAGGAAGCAACTTCAAATATATCTGCAAGAGTAACATTGCACTTGGGGTACCACTACTGCTTCACGGCTTGCTCCAAGATGTTCTCATCCAGCACCTTGTGAGGGAGAGTCACCCTCAGTGTGCCATTTTCCTTCATTGCTTGGCAGATGGTTTCATAAGCAAAGGCATTCCCCGACCAGCAGCGCCTGGCAACCTGTCAGGCACCAGAATGAAGGGATGTAAAAATCAGACATTTCTCTTGCCACACCCACCTTGCACCATGTTTGCGCAAACACTGGCACCCGACTCGTGACAATAAATCTTTCAACCCTCTGCCAGTTTTTGGTTTCCCTTCTGATTTTGCAAGTTATTTTTGTAATACTTCATTTTTAAGAGTAATATTTGGGTAGACGTGGTACTTTTCCATGCATAACATTGGACAGATAAACACTGGCAGAGCCAGGTACCTTGTAAACTTACTAAATTCCCTCCCAAAAATAATTCATCCCAGCTCTGTAAAACTAGCTTTAGATAACAGAATCATTTAAGCAGTCAGTGCTTTTGTAGTGGAATAAATATTTTAAAAGGAAAATGTCACTTCAATGCATTTGAAATGCATTTACGAAATAAAGGGGCCAAATTCTCTGCCAGCATACAAGGATGAAATTCTACTGACAGCTAGAGAAATTATTAACCCCTTTTCCATCAGCAAAACTCTGTGTTTTGATTTGTGTACCAGCAAGATTCCCCAGATAAAACAATAATATTAAAGTATACTTATATTAGTTTTGCTTACTCCATTGGAAACATCCCAGCTGAGCATCATCTTAGCTCGTTCTTCAGCTTCCTTGGACCCATCCAAAACCAGGCCAAATCCCCCATTGATCACTTCACCCCTAAAAGAAAATGTAAGAGAATGAAATAAAAATAATTCAAACCACTACTACAAAATTTACAGGAATTAATTTGTTCAGTTGTACTGCAAGAAGGATGAGAATATAGAAATTATTGTGAATAAGAGACTACCAGTGATGTTTTATACTTATGAAAAAAGAAAAAGAGTGTTTAGCAGGCAAAGGCCTGATTTCCTGACCTGCAGCAAACTCACTCCACCTTTCTTGTAATGCCCAGCTAGCAGGCAGGATCTGCTCCAAGCAGGGATACCAAAAATTAGGCTCGTTCTGTGTGTCCTGAGTCCTGCACTGTGTGCTGGCTCTAAAAACAGGTGGAGAGAGGTTAACAGATCTGATGGGCCAGAGATTTACCTGTCTCAGGGTGTTTTTAAAGGTTAAGCCCTCATGTTTGCTACACTACAGCTACCATCTAGCCAGGACCAGGAGGGTGACAGTGTACTTACAGCAGCAGGCAGATGGATCTATTTATGTTCTCTTGGGACAAATGACAGAGCATAAGCATTTTATTAAAAAAGTGTTAACCACCACTTAATGCACATCTGCCTCAGTCATTTCCAAAACAGTCATTCATTTCGTATGAGATACAGAGATGTTTAAAGACATCGGTGCCAACTTTTCAGGAAGCAGACTTATTGGCAGAAGAAGAACAGAAATATGTTAAAATGAACAGATTATTCTTGGGAGAAATAACAGTCTGGTTTTAAAGGACAGGGAAAACACGTAGAGCAAAACATCTTGTCTGACTTCAGAATCTGGCCTGCTTGAGTTCCCATTCTGTGACATATGGTGAGTAGTGGTGGATGCAGCTGGGAGATTAATCTTGCTGTAAATCTGAGAGAGTTCTGGCATTAGAGCTCAGCATCAGCAATACCTGAGGGACATACCATAAAACAATACATGATATGAGAGACTAGTGGAAATCCCTGGAGGCAGGATTTTGTCCTCTGAATTTTATAGTTGATATAAGTTTACGAAATTTACATAGAACAACATCAGACATGTCCATTAATCAGATAGGGGTTGAGAGTCTTCCAGTCCAGGAAGGAATTGTTTCTTAATGTGCATTTTCTAACAGTAACTTGAGCTTCTGAGGAAGCAGGGAATTGAGGCTAAACTAGAGCCTCACAGACCTGAGATCTACTTCCTGAAACTAGAACTCACCTTTTCTCAGTTTCAATGGAATGTTGTTACTCATGTGATGCTAATTGCTTTTCTACTTCTTACATACAGTCCCTGTGTGTTGAGTAGGACCCTGTCACAGAGCTCAGCAAGGAATTCAGGGCTGCAGATCTCACCATCATCACACTACCATTCTCTGAATTCCACTTCTCCATTATCAGATATGGCACTATTACAAATGCATTTTCTGTTGAAAGGCACAGTTTTCTTGAAAGTGGCAGTTCTCACAGCAGAGCATCACTGAATGAATTAGGTTTTTCAACTGGAAAATTTGAAACAAAGTCATGTTTTCAACTGAGATGTTTGAATACTGTAAGATTTGACTCTTCAAAATAAAATTATTCTTTTTGATTGACACTGTTAACTCTTTTCAGCCTGGAATTTAATTCCCAGGATTTACTGTTTTTTACTGTGTGAAGTCTTTCACTAATTCTGCTCTTAGTGTCATCTGGGGATGAATACAAACAGCCAAACACCTGCATTTCATACAAATTCTACTTTTTTAATAGCTCATGTTGTTACTGTCCTCTCCAAAAGAGGAGACCAGACTGGCTGACAACAACTGCAATTGTGCCAGGCCAGTTACTCCACCATACTCTGCTGCTCCTGAGTACAGAGACCAAAGACTAGAGCAATACTCTTTACTGTCAGAGTTCAAAGCCACAGAAACTCAGACCTCTGGACCAGTGTTTTATAACGATATTCCATATAGGAAGATGATGTTTCTTCAGTGGCAAGAATTCCCTCTGTCCACAGTATCCCAAAGAGCAACCTTTGAAGCTTAGGCATGAACAAGGAGCATCTGATCTATTTGCACTTGGTAAATTTAAATCAATTTCCATTGATTTACATGGAGTTACTCCAGTGCAAATCAGAATCACTCACTAGGATCTGCTCTACTGTCTAAAATCACTCCTACATTAAATGCCAATGTTTGTTATGATGGATTTTCTAGGAAACCTTCTTTCTGCCTTCATTACCACTGGGTCACATTTTCAGGTAATTAAAGAAACATGTGGCATTTTGACCTAAGCTACCTCCTATAATTTCCAGATGTCTCCTTCTAAGATGATCAAACAAAACAAGGCCTCTCTCATAATCAAGATGTCACATGCAGATCGATTCTTAAATTGCTTCTGCCTTTTTGTTACTACAGGTAATACTACTCTGTGCTAATATACATTCTCCTGCAAACAGGCAACAAAAATTAATAACAATCATTTGCTGTAATTATAGTCAAGACTATGTTAATCTTAAGTCTCTCTCAGAGTACATGTGATGCAGATTCCAACTAAATAAATATTAATCCTGCTTTTCCTGTTTGTCTCACAAGGCTGTAATAGAAAATAAAGCATGTAAAAGGCACTTGTGCAGTCTCAATGGGAAGACACAGCAGATCTGCCAGCAGTGCCAGGCAAGCCCAGCCTCTGCAGGGAGGACTGGCAGCTAAACAAAGTGCAATTACCCATTTCTGAACTCCCAGGGCAGAACCTTGCCAATGACAACTGGATTTCTCTCTAATCATATGTATTTTTGTTTCTAAATATATATAGACTTCCACTTTCACATTTCCAAATCAGCTGATGACAAAAAGAGTTTATCACGTATGGAGGTTTCTTTATGGTAAAGTCAGGTGCTCTAGAGAAAAAAAGCAAAACAGTCAAAAGCTTAAAAGGCATCTATCTCTTCCAGGCAAATAAAGCAATTTTTTATGGCTGGGGGTTGTTTTTCTTCTTTAGCTACCTTTAAATGATTCCTCTCTCTGCTCAGAAGGCAGAGGGGTGCAGCCCTTTGTGCAGCCACGGTGGTGCCACATTCCTTAAGCCCAGCAGAGCCACCTGCCTGGCCAGGGCATCAGTGGCAGGACATGGGCACCACAGCTGAGCCTCAGCACGGGGCTGGTGAAGGCTCTGCAGGGACACACCGAAGTTCAAGTCCTGCATTCTGCACTGAGGCAGAGTAATTTAACCACAGAGGGCTATGACTGCTCCAGAACAAGATGAGTAGATACTCTTCTGCAATGACAAGCCCCCCAGCAGCAATAGGAAATGACAAAAAGGAGAATCAAATCCTGCTTTTCCAGAGATGTTTTGATTTCACTGAATAGCCACACACTAATTTTCTGATGCATTACATAAATTACAGCATAAATCTGCTCTGTCTTCTGGCAAAGTTCCTTTTAATGATGCAACTCCACTTACAAAACAACTAAAACAGTATAATTGAAATTGCAGTGTGGTCAGGGCCAGTTTTCCAGAACTAAGAGCAGTCTCACCATTCAACCAAGATGTCTTTGAATGGCACAGAGGGCTAAAAGTGTCCAGGAAAGATTGGCCTTAAAGAGACCAGAAAGGAATAGGATCATTTGCATCCTTTGAATTATCTTCAGTGCACAGAACACTCATGGCATAAGCGATTCTTTTAGCAATTATAAAAAATATAATTATCATAAAAATATCCCAAGTATTTTGTACAGCATGTTGTGAAAAGTGATTTTCTTTGCTTGTGTTTCATAAGCAGATATTTTAAAAGGTTAAACTCAGGTAAGGAAATTTGGACAGAACTTGTCTGCTGCTACCTTTGGAACCTCAGACTGAGATGACCAGAGTAGGGAGACATTCTGTGTTTTCCATTCAGAATTATGGAAATTGTGAATGAAATCATGACTGTGGGTCCTTATCACTGAAATCAGCAATGGCAAATCTTTACTCCATGTGCTTAAGTCCTCAGAAAGTTTTCTTTTACCATTCTTAGCTTTTGCTCTCTTGCACACTTCTATGCAGCAGTTATGTCACAGAAATCAAAGGAATTAACAGTACAGCGAGGGAGTTTTTTCAGCTGACCTGAAGGGATATTTTCTAGATTCAGTTCATCCAGCTGAATAACAATTAATTATCATAAAATGTCTCTGAGGAGAACATCTGCTACAAGTTCTTTGGCTTGCGGTTTTTGACATATTCCAGCACTGTTTGAAACAGGGAAGTATGAGGGTTCACCACATTATTTAACAGAGAGTTGTGCCTCTTTTGATTGCTGATGCCACCAAATGAAGACAGGGCTGTAGATAGGAGAGGCTTTGTTGGGATATGCTGAAAGTACAAACCAGAACCAAAGAGTGCAGTGTGGCCAGGCTTTCCTACTTCCTGCATCTCTGCCAATCCAGGTAGCCTTTCAGTGGCATATGGAGGAGATTAGTTTCCATCTCCATAGAGAATATTTCTTTCATTCTGCTTTTCAGTTTAGGTATGTGTCTCAGTTCTGCACATCATGTGAAGGAGATGTTTAATTCAGTCCTTACTTGGCCAAGGTCTTTAATGCTACTGGGCACAAGAAGGGAGAAAAAGACTGGGGGTTTTTCTGGCACCTGAGCTGGTTTGTCTCAATAACCCCTCGTTGCCCCTCAGCACAGGAGCATTTATATTGGGGTCCTAAGGTCACAGGTTTAAATACAGCTTAAGAGGAGACCTGAACATAATCCATCCACTCACACTCTGGCTGTGCATGTGTGAAGACAACACTGGAGGCAGGATCTGTTCAAAAGACCACAGCAGATTGTCCTTGTTCATCAAATTAAGTTCTTCAAACTGTGCTGTGGCCAGTGTTCAAAACACTTTTCCTGGACATATCAGCAGTAATTAGAAAAAGAGTCATACTTTGCTTTATGATTTGTCCTTTCAGTCCTTGATTCCAAACCCATCCTTCCCACCATCACAACTGTTCTCCTCTGGTACTACACATCTTTTCAGCAGCTCCTGTCTTCTCCCCACACAATACCCAGCAGTAGGAGCAGGATGCAGAGCCCAGCTTCAGGAACACACACAAGCTCTTACCAGCCAACTCCACCCCCGTTGTGCAGCGCGACCCAGGTGGCTCCTCTGAACGAGTCTCCCACAAAGTTCTGCACTGCCATGTCTGCGAGGAGAGCACAGGTGTTACTCATGGGCCACCTTCATTCTTGTGTTGTGCTGCTCCCTCCTTCCACCAGCACCTTCCCTGGGGCTGTGGGGCAGGTTTGACTCTCAGCTTCTCTCACGGATACACACTGAGCAAGAGAGATGTGTCTCCCACTCTCTGCCCTGACTTTGGAGGAAACAAATGCCAGTTTCACACTGTGGGTTATGGGGATGCTGGTGATTCCTAAATTTGTCTGCAACTCAAGCAGCTGAAGGACCTACGACTCTTCAGCTCTGAGATACTTCAGGGTGGAGAGAAATACAATGCACTCCTTTGGGATACCTCAGTCATGGAAAAACATGGACACATCCATGTGTATGGATTCAAAATGGGCAGGACACCTGGAACACTACACACCTTGCAGTTCTCGGAAGTTTGAAATATTTTCAGATCAAAGTGCAGAGTTACTTCAGCCCTGTGCAGAAACATAACCTAAAGCTAAGGAGTTGCATTCTGGGGACAAAGCTGGGATGAAAATTATATCCACTCCAATTCTCTTCCAATATGTGGGAATTTTACCCTAAACAGGAACTGCTGAAACCACTGAGGTTTGTCTATGAAAACCCCCAAAGAAAAAAGATTTAGCAAACAAATATATTTGATTAATACATGATTTCCACTGAATTATTCAGTAGAATTTTGTATACTCACTGCAATTTGTGCTAAAGCATATACCCAGAGAGGTGGAGAAGAGGTGCACACAGATGATAAGAGTAAAATTTACTGAAAACATCCAGATTTAATTCAGGAAAAACTCAATATATAATTTGCCATATTTTTAATAGGAAAAATAAGAGAAAAACAACAATATCCTCGCCAGCCACATCTGCAGATGCACAGTTATGTGTCTGATGGAAAAATGAGTTTACTTGAGTGCTAATCTATGTTAAACCCTTTCACAAGCTCCATTGTGGCATCTTTTATCTGACATTATGTCACTTTAATAACACAATTATCATAATTACAGTGCTGTCGAGATTGAATGGGAGAGATTTAAATCACCATATTCTGTAATGTACAGATTTTCTCCTCAGCCACTGGCCTGATGAGAGTGGAGGCTGGACAAGGAATGAACTAACAATGCAATAATTTGCTGCTCCTTGGCTTTGATAAAGGTCATTGACTGCAAATATCTGCGCTGAAATACACTTTCCAGAGCAGCAATGACCCATCAGGCTGAGGTGCTTCAAAACAAAATGAGACTAATAAACATTCTGGAAATGTCCTTTGTGTTAAAGAGGAGTAAATTTCACCCAAACTAGCTCAAAAGTTGTGTTGTAGAAGGAAGAAAGGAAGACCTAAAATGTTCTTTCATTGCTTTCAGAGGCTCATCTGGTAAAATAGATTTAGGCTTGGTTTTAAAGACCAGTGATATCAGTGGCCAACAGGCTTTAGATAAGCCCTTGAAGAAGGCAAATGGATCACACAAATCACAAAATGCAAAGAAAACCACAAAGCATGATGAGCAGTGGGGTTTAGCAAGCCTTGTTCCTATTGCCCTCTTCTGAGGGCATTGCCTGATGATTACTTATGTTGCTAAGATGGAGACATTACTTTGAATTTCTGTTCTCTGTGCAGCTGCACCATTCTCTCTCAGCTTCTCAGAAACAAATATTATTCAAGGCATCTATTTGGCCTATTAGAACTAGCCAACATGCTCAAAAAGTGTTGAAGTGGGACTGATGAACAGAGTTAAAAGCCTCATTTCACCAGGAAATCCAGTTAACAGGGAACTTTTCTCCTTAAAATGAGCCATAATTTGGTTCTATTATGAATTCCCATAATGGAAGTAATTCAATATGCTCAGCTTCCTCTATCATAATTTCTCTTTCTACAGCAGCAGGTCCTCCAATCTCACACCTCTGTGATTGCCAATTCATGACATACAGAAACACCACTGGGCTAAAGCTATTACCCTAATTTCCACTTTACAGATGGAAAATTGAGGAAGATTTAGCGTTAAAAACTGCTTAGCACTTCATTCATTTTTTCAGGTCTCCAACCTGATATTTCTCTAAAAGATGGTTTCACAAATTGAAAAGCAGAGTCTGCTCAACTTAGGTTAGGTGTCCAGAATTAAAGGCTCCTTCTGTAGAGCAATTCTACAATTTGCCCACAGTAACACTTTAGGTGAGCAGCAAGGCCTGACTTTTATTCTTATGCCTTTATTATCAATATTCCCTTATGACCAGAAAAGTTCCCTTCAGAAACTCCAGGCTGTTTTCTCGAGTCCTCGGACAATGGAATGAAAACAGCTGTGAACATCTTGGCTTTAGGCAAAATATTATTATACACCTGATTTTGATCTTGTGGATTCCAAGGAAACACGGCTGTAATCAGATCATCTGTTTGAAAAAGATTCAAAATTCAAATCAAACAGAAGATACAATCCTCTAAGACTGCTCTCCATTTGCATTCAGATACATCTGGTGCATTTTTATGGAATTTCCAGCAGTGATCAGGATCTCTCCTATGTAACCAGCTCCACATTCGCATCTGTATCACTGTTAAATCCCACAAAGCTTCTCAGGAAATCTGATTAATTGGGATTAAAGGGTGTTTTTTAAACAAAAACATGTAAAAAATGTTGCATTAAAAAGAGCTATTTCTGTTTTAAAGCCATTTCCTTGCTGGCCCAGGCAGACAAGCCTCAGCTGCTCACTGACCTGCACAAAAGGCTGATCCATCATAAATGTTTGACGTTTCTCTGAAAGGGCTGTCTGTCCCACTCACATCGTGGTGATCTCTGCTCAGGACTACTGGAGCCTGGAGAAAGCCAAGGACAAGACAGTGGAGTCCTTCACAGATTGACACTGCTGCTGAGGTCCATTCTCTGCTCAATTCACTTCTCTTAAGTCTTATTATTTGGGGACCTACTAAGGAGTTACAGTCCCTGCTTTGTGCTCCCAGCAAATCACAGAATGATATGTTGTGCTTGCAGGTGCCCAGACAGAAAATTAGGCAGTCTCATCATGAAACAAAATTTCAGAGAGTTTCTAAACCCACCTCTCTCCTGTGACAGAGCACAATACTGGTGGCAGGCAGAGAGGGCTGAGCTCTAACACAAACTGGCCCCATGTAAACAACAGGCACTTCTGCTCTCACTGTTTGAAGATTTCTCCTTTCCCACCTGCCACCCCAGTCTCAGATATGAGACACAATTACCAGAGCATATTAAGACAAAAGATGCAAACCTTAATCTTTCCTTCAGAAATGGCTCTATTAATAGCCACAGCTATAGACACACGTCCCTTCTGATCAGAATATAAGATTCTGGCTTGAGAGCCAACGACCTGGAAAAGAAAAATGATAGAGGGATAAGGTTCTCTGCAGCTGGCTTATCTTCAGGTCCCAGATGAATGGAGTCACAGGAGTGACCCCTTTCCTTCTATGGAAGAAAGTGCAGATTATTTCTTCACCAACATCCAGCTTCCAGAAAAAAAAAATTAAAATCCCTCTTTGAACTTAGTTTTATCTCCACTCACACAATCCATGAGATGTATTTCTGCATTCAGCTGCTACTGTCCAGTAAATTCCACTTTTTAACTCAACCTGATTGCTAGGCTATAATCCCTCTATCAACAAATCCCTTACCAACAGCTGAGAAGCAGAGGTTTGGAACTGGTGATGGTGGGTTGGAAGAGAAATGTGGCAAAGAACATCTGTTCTGCACAGCTCTGCTGTGCTGCCAGATTAGGAGAGCACATATGAGCTCTACAGCATCACTTGTTGGCTTCACAAGGAGAACCTGCCCGAAAAGGAAAAGAAAGGATGATCCACTGATGTCCTGCTTCCCACAATGCAGAAGGAGGGAAGCTCTTCAGCCCTATCACCTGTTTTGGAAAGGGTCTGAGAACTGCACATATGAGGAGCTTGGTCCACAGCAATGCCAAGAGGGATATTTTGAATAGCATTGTGAAAGAAAGGTGGTTATAACTGAGGTGGAGGATGAATCACAGATATGTTTCTCTCCAGATACAGGAGTAGACATTGCTGAATTATTTTAACATTTCCAGATGAGGAAGAAAGAGCTGCTTCAGCTCAACCTAAAATCCTGCTGTGAAGAGAAGGGTTTCAATTGTCAGCCCCAAGAGCTACAGACTACGTTTCCATTCCTGCTTTTCACCCCAGCATTCAAGAGCTGCATTCAGGACCAGGAGCAGCCACATCTGCTGCAGGAGGTTGTGCACTCACCAAGCTGTGCCTGCCGGCTTCCCGAATCCAGCGGATGTTGTCATGGTACTGCTGCTTCACAGATGTGCTCACTTGCAAGAGAAAACAAGAAAAAATACAGTTTGAAAATTAATGCAATATGTTCTGAATTTACTTTAATTCATCTGGCAGCACTAGGGAGTCACATTCTACTCTCAGACACAAGCACGCATATAGGAAATGCTGTATAAAGTCCTCTGTGCAGCTGATGCAGTAACTGCATCATATATTTAGAGAAAGGTACAAGAGGCCACTCAGGGGACAGCTGGAATGGTAACTCCCATTTGCATCTTCAGCAAACTAAATTAAACCTTGGAACATGGTTTACATGTACTGTCCATTTTTGGTCACCTGTTTTACTGCCTACTAAATGCCAATCTATTACTAATCTTTGACATTGGGTATTGCAATCCAGTCTTGTAGTGAATAACTCCTTTGAGGCAGCCAGCAGAAATTCTCAAAAGCAGCTCACAACATACACTTGAGGATAAGTTACACCAGTGGACACCATATCTGTGATGCAGATTTACAGCACCACAGTTATTCTGTACAGCATGGTCCTTGGATGTTTTGGTACAAAGATAAAACTGAGGTCTTTTATCCAATGAAGAGATTTCTTGTCTTACATTTCTATGGAACAAAAACTGCACAGGAATATTTATTATGCAGTAGCTACTTTATATATAAATCCACCCTACACCTTGTATGTTACCTAAGAAGACAAATATATATAATGGGTTAGCGTTCTCCAGCTTCTCTTTTCATTTTTGTCTGTCTCATTCTATCTCAATCAGAAAAACTAAAAAGGAATAGGAACAAAGATATTTCAGGTGAAAGACAGTGAAATATGGCACATATCAGTCAGATGCATGGTGACCTCAAAACAATCAGCTGCCTCCAAAGGCACATCACCACCTGTAGTGAGTGAGTCACAAAAGGGATGGGGGTAAGGAATGGGACAGAAACGTTATTCTTCTATCCTCATTTAGAGGGTTTTACAGCTCAGACGGGGTTACAGTGGCTGAAGAAATTACTGTCTGTAAGCTCTGTCACATTACCTTGCCCTGAGAGTCACACTCAGCTACCAGGGCTCAGCTGGCCTGTGACAGGCTGAGCCACAGTGACCTGCTCATGCACTGCAGCTCCAAGTCAATCATCTCTGCAGATGCCAAGACAGAATGTTCTGTTTCTTTCCAGCTCTCACCCCTTTTCATGGCAAATTATAATGTACAGGTAACTTATGTTTCGAAGTCAAGCTGGAGAAACTGCACGCTGCTAACTTGAAATGGCCCCTGAGAAGAGTTTGCACTACTGCTCCTGCACAAGGCAGCATGACAGCAGTTATGCAGGGAAAACTAGAAAAAGGAAAGAGGAAAATGTTAGAAGCTCACGTTGAACCTGTGTTAAACACATTGCTAAAGGGAAATGAAAAATATGCTCATTCCTGCAGAGGCAGGCCTTCCATACCAAAAGCTTTAATGATCCTAAAAAGACCTGTCAGTGCTTGAGGGGTTGGCTTCAAGTGATAGCTTCTAAACTCTGCAATGAGGATTAACATGTCAGCACTTCACTTTGCAGGGAGTGAAAGATGAAACAGCTGCTAGTGCTGTCCTAATAAGATTGTGCTGCCACTCAGAAGCTTTAAGGAAGCAGCTTCTTGAAGGTAATGGGGAGCGTTCTTAGGTTATATAGATATGCAATGGGAGTTTATTGGAATATCTCTTAAACAACCCAGCAAAACAAAACCAAAAAAACAGAGAATGGGCTCCTTTCTATCACTTTTATAAGCTGTATCAGAGAACACTTGCCATATTTTATACTTCACAGTGCACAGACTTAGAGAAAAGATCTTAAGAAGAAAAGATCTACAGAACATATCCAGAAGGGAAGCCAGATGAGAATACTGGCTACAAGGACCTATCTCAACACAGCACATCTGTCCCTTCCAGCCAGCTCCAATAAACAGTTGGATTTCATCAGTTATCTCTGGGGAAGTGAGGAATACTCCCTTTTGTTTAGTCTTATTTCCTTCAATTGAAAAAAAAGTCTCACCAGTTTTTTTTCTAGAAAGACTTTAACTTAAGAGTAACTCCATGTATCTCATTTGCTAAACTCTTCCCATCCCAACAGAAGTGTGTTTTGAAGTCAGGCAAGCAATTGTACTGCTTGTGGTATTTCATAGCCCCTTGTACACACCCAGGGTTTAAAAAATATACTGAAAAGCATTGTGTACCCAGAGAAATTGTCCCAAGGAACACAGAGACTGAGACTGGCTCCCTTAGAGAGATTTACATTGTCATGCATCAGCTCAGCCTTCAAATTACCACAGAGGTCCTAAATCCAAGTTACACCCCAATCATCAGTTCTGCATCTCTCATGCAAAAGCTCTTTTAAAAGCTCAGGTAGCTTAAAAGTAGAAGCAGATGATAAAACTACATAAATTCTCATAAACTCTGAAAGAAATTCATCTCTACAAAAGAAGAAGAATGGTAAACAGTGGACTCCAGGCCAAGTCAAAAGTTTAGACTTGGAATGCAACAGAGTTCAGCTCTATGGAGTTTTCACTGAGTTTTTTAGAACAGTCTTGCATAAATTTCAAAGGTAGGCTCAGATTTCAGATGTGTATGTGCATGAGGTTATCCAGACTGTAAAATTTGGTCCAAACCCAGGCCTCATAGAAAGTGGACTGCAAGTGGATTATTCAAGAATATGTATGCATGATGGGTATTTATTTTCTGATCATATTCTGTTTTTCTCTCTTTAAATCAGATTCCCATTGTCCTGTCAAGTTTAACAACAAGTCGAATAATAGCCTTGCCCTTAAGCCTGTTTTCACCTATTGGGATTTTTTATATGTAACTTTTTTCGTTTAAATTAAGAATATACAAGCAATAGTTCGATGCATTTTGTTTGTGCAAGAGGTTTCTCTCCTCAGCTTTACATTACATCCATATGAACACCCACACACTCCTGTACACACAGTAACTGATTCATTTCCCACTCTTGCAATGCAAACCATCCAAAGGTCATACAGTGGTTCAGTCCTGAGAGAAGATTTCTGGAAGCTGCAGTACGTGGCAGAAAAATTACTGCAGCTTTGTGAAGACAGCTCCAGCAGAACAGTAATGAATTTCACCCTCCCTTCAATAAAGCCAAGGGACCAGGCTTAAAAGCATGGAAGTTTCAATATCCACAGAACAGAGTAGGCACTTCTGGGTTATTGCATTAAACACAACTCATACTCCAGTGCTATTTATTGGAAATGTCTCCTAAGGAAAGATCAGGAGAATAGACAGAATCAAGGACCTTGCAAAGTCAGACCCACTGTACCAATAATTCACCTCTTGTGGGGAAAAGGAGGCTGGACACGAGCCTTACATTATAGGAAGACGAGTGGTTTTATTCCAAATAAGAGACGTCTGAACATGGTATATCCTTTTCAGAAATACCACCCAGGATTCTCCCAGTGCTTATTGTTCCAGACCAAGACAAGAGAGCATGCAAAATTTTTTACACTTCTATTTGTATTTCAATGTCTTTCGTGAAAAAAGCAACAAATATCTCAGTATTACCAGGGGAAAACAATTATTATGCTCTCATTCTCAAAATATGGTTTGTATTTCTGATCCATTTCCTTTTGATCTGGCAGAATTCCTCAATATTCAAAGATTCTTTTGTTGGTTCTGGAACACAGTTTGGTGCTCAGAACAGAAGAGCTGAGGACTCCAGTGCTTGGGGACAGTGACAAGGTTTTGAGCCTGCTGCCTTGTAACTGCAAAGGTAGACAAAGAAAGGGAAAGGGGTAGGGCCTTCCTCTCCATCCTGGGAGATCAGGATTAATGTCTGCTGACACAACATTAGCTTTGTCTCAGTTCCCATTCATAAGCAGGGGTATCAGTAATATCCCAGTTACAGGGATGTGGAAGAGTACAACTCCTCGATCCTAGAGTAGCACACAGGGTCACACAGGTATTCCAAACTGGTTCCACCAGTCAGTAGAAATAGCTGTCAATCGATTACCAAATGACGAAAAAGATCTCAAAATTGTAATCACAAAAAAATGACACTGGATGGAGCACCACACTCAGGAAACCTGGGTTTCCTACCATTGCTCTCCTTGCTAACCTCTTGAAAGCCTCCCTAGATTTTCATGCCTCATTTGTCTGGGAGACAGGGGCAAAGCAATTTGACTCCTTAAACTACTCTTAGAGACCTGATGGTGAAAGATAACGATTGCCTTAAAGTTTCAAGGTGACAAAGTTTAAAAACACCTGTAACAAATAAAAATAAAGGCTCTTAGCCAAAAATTGCTTTGGAGTCAACACCCATGGTGTTTTTATGTTTTACCTACATGCTGCGCTCCCTACCTGGAGTTTAGACAACAGCAAGACTTCCTGCCTACATGGAACCTGGAAGAGCCTGCTTTCCATGTTTTCAGCCAAAAGCTAGCAGACATTTCAACTCTGGGTTTCCTTTTCTCCCCAGAAGCCCCCCGGGGAGGGGGCGTGGGATGATGCCTTACCTCCCTGACGGATGAAGTCTTCCAGCACTGACATGGCAATGCAGTCAGTTGTAGCAAGGTCCTGTGGGTCACCTGAGGTACAAACCCAGCGGAATGGCCCAAATCCCAGGGAAAAAATGTCCCTGGGAAGAGAACATGTTTCATTAAGAGATAGTTGAAATTCTTTCCTTATTTATCCTGGCTGCTAGCAGTGCTTTTCTTTCATTAGCTGGAGACTGAAGAATTCGAAACATTTTCAGTGCACTAATCTAAACAGAAGCATCAAGGACCATTAATTGAGAAATTAAACAGTGCTGTTTCATGCAGCCATCCACTGGTATATAAAAGTATAGTCAGGCCAGAATTTTCATAGTCATGTTGGACAATTCAGTCAAGTGCATCATCAGATGAATTGCAGCTTCTCTTCTGTTTCAATCAAATATACTCTCCCTGCTGCCTGGTCTTTGTGTCCTTAACCCAAGCTAACCCTGAGTGCATCTACACTGTCAGACAAGTGCAGGTTGTGACCGAGTGCCTGAGTCCAGACTCATTTGCTGCCCACATTGTTAATGTACAATGGTGAGACACGCTTCACTTGAGGGCCGGAAGAAAAGATCTAATCTGGTTGGGGCCTTACTCTGGGTTCAGGCTCTTGTTCACATGGCATAGGCAAGCTAAGCATGAGTCAGAGGAAAAATGAGTTCTAAATCCAATCCCTCAACAGATCTCCTGAGCTCAGCAGTTTCTACCGGCAGCATGTGCAGCGTGGGCAGGTGGCACAGCTGGTGGCATGGGCAGAAGAGTGTCCAGTTTCCATCATGCTTTTAATTTCAGGGCAGATGTAAGGCTTGGATGATTTGGAGTTGATCTCTCAGCTTTAACACCCGGAAGTGAAGTTGCCTCTAGTCACAGTTTGAGGCTGTGACCTGGCTCTTCTTGAGCAGAACTGCTTAAGGAAAAATTCATACGAAGACAAAATGCAGTGATTCATGTAAAGGAGTGTCGATTTGACAATGGCTAGCTTACACTAACTGGCATGACACCTGTGAGAGCAATTTTCCTACTGCTGTTGCCTCCTTTAGATCATTTATCATTGCAGATGCCCAACTTACCCCATGATGTGCTGAACATAGGAAGGATATCGAAATTCTGTTTTATTTGCTCCTTTTTTTGCAACATCAGCACCTATAAAAGAATTTTAATAGTCAGGCACTTGAGGGAGGAAAACTATAAAATGTAAAACCAGACTGCACACAAGTTCCTATGAAGGTTGTACCTCAGCCAAGGGAGGGTCGGGGTCTCAAAGAAAAAAAGAGGAAGAAGGAGTTCGAATTACAGTGGCCAACCCTATCCTAATTAACATGCACAGCTGAGAAGATGCATGCAGGATTGTCCTTGTTTCCACCTACAGCTCCAGGATCTACTCACCAGCTCTCTGAGCTTCCAACAGGAAAGCATTGCCATAATCCCAGAAAAACATGCCCTTATCAGCTAGTTTGTTAATAGCAGCCACATGCCTCTTCAGACTGAAATAAAGGAGGAAACAAATATTCTTGAGGTCAATGAAATATAAAAAAGGATATCATTAACTAACCAAGGACATGGGAGTAGGAGGAGACAGAGGGAATGGAAAGACCCCAGATAAATTCAGGCATAAACCCACAAGGCATCAACTGAGATGCTTTCAGTCTCTGTGGCACCTGTTATCCCCAAATCTTGAAGTGATTTACAGTCATTGAGGAAACTTCACAAAATAGCAAAGAGGTGTCACATCTTTCAGCCAAGCAACTGCAGCCAGCCCTGGAGACAGAAGCTGATGACAAAAACAGTTTGCACAAAACTGCAGAACAGTTTAAGTAGTACACAAAGAAAGCAGGGGAAAAACCTGAAAAACAGAGCATCACTGTTCTGGCCTCTACTTTAGCCCAATCTACCCTTTCTTTCCAATAGTGGATCACACCCTGGGAGTGCATATCTTGAAGAGCAACTAAACCCAAAGGTTAGGAAGATGTATTGTCAAAACTGTCAAAACCTTTACCTCTCTTGTACCAGCGTCCTGAACTTCCCTGGGTTGGAGGAGAGGAGCTGCTTCCCCTCCTCAAAGCCCAGCTGCACTGGGTAGTATCCCCCGTTGAATGGGTTGTGACAAGAAGTTTGGTCTGACCCCAGGTCAACCAGCAGCTCTCCTGTTGTGTCCAGCTCGTACACCAGCCTCTCCCTAAGGGGACAGCAAATGGAACACAAGGGTGAAGATCTCCCTTCTGGCAGCACTT
Source organism: Acridotheres tristis (assembly GCA_037013685.1). Classification (NCBI taxonomy): domain Eukaryota; kingdom Metazoa; phylum Chordata; class Aves; order Passeriformes; family Sturnidae; genus Acridotheres; species Acridotheres tristis. Next base: position 10,069,193 of record CM072899.1, on the reverse strand, counting down.
CTTCATGAGCATCTAGAGTAATGTACTCAGCACTATATTTAATGTCTTTTCCAACTCTGGGAACTAATTCTACATTGACCAAAAAGCCAGAGCATTAATGTACTCATTATCCATTCATGCTACTCACCACAGATCTACCACATTCCCATGGTACCCCAAACTGAGGGCAATTTTATTCTTTCTTGCTTCTCTAGAAAATAATAAAAAAGATTGGTTGAAGAAAATGCAACTCATTCTATCTTGAAATATACAAATCACATGTACAATCAAACCAGGAAGAAAAAAAAAAGCCTGTATGTTGTTTTCAACACTTATCTCAGAAACAGATCTTTCAACATTTACATAATTGCTAATCACGGATTCCATGAAGCTTGAGTGATGCTGCAAGTGTAACATTAGTAGTAATTGCTCCATGCATATTCATGAAACTAACTGAAGACATGTTTAACATAGACAAATGATGTGGAGCAGTAGCAGTCACTAATAAAGACTGCTGCAGCTTGGGAAGTTGGATTCACGTTCCAAAGCAGACCTGGAATTAGAAGAGGTGTCCCTCAACCCCTCCTATATGCAGACTCCAATGGCACAGTGCAGAAAGATGGGAAGGGAGGGTCAGGAAGCCGAGATTAACTCACTGAGTTATGCCACAAGTCATACCTGAGGCGAGCAATGCAGTGGTCCAGGTTGTTGGAGATTTCCATCAGCCATCCCTGCTTGTGGCGTTTCAGAAGTGCTGCTTCATCAACCTAAGAGAAACAGCAGAGATCTTAAAACTCCCGTTTCCCCACATGCAGTCATTTTTACCTTCAGATTTTCTATTACCCTGCAGGAAAAAGTAACAAAAACGAAAGATAATAGCCCTACTATTACCTTGAGTTATACATATATATACAGATATAGATAATATATATAACTATTGTTCAAATACTTATTTTTTTGCCTATGATTTTTTTTAAGCTTTCTTTTCTCTTTTACTCCAGGCTCAAAGCAGGAAATTGACTTTTTTCATACACCACCAAAATATTTTTGAATCAAAATTTATCATTGAAATTGTATGAAGTAGTATATTTCTGCAAGTTTTAAGTGTTCCTATTGTTTCTTTTCATGATTATGTTAAAAGGCAAAAATGTTTTAAATTTATTTTTCAAATCTATTTTTTGGTGAAAATAATATTTTTTAACAATTAAGAAAATATTTTCATTGGTCAGCCCAGAGAGACATTTCTGCCAGGCTGCCCAAGATGAAGTTATGGTTTGCTGAATAAAATTAACCTCACTTTTGTTCTTGGACTGCTGGTTGAAAACCTCAACCAAATATGGAAAGAAAAGGGGAAAGCATTTTCCTATCCCAGCTGCCTAATGCCACTGAAAAATAGCACAGAGCAAAACAAAAACATGTCTTTAATTCCCCCTTGCCTGAACTTTGAAGTTCCAAACAAGCTCAATCCCAAACCTGTACTCTCTTCTGGGCTCAGCTGCTGTGTGTGCCAGTGGGTATGTGCCTAAGAGACAGGTGGATAAAAATATAAATGGATGGACAAATGATGGAGGCTTTGGCACAGATTCCGTATTAATGGTCCAATGTACAAGCTTGCACATCATTAATACATTTATAATGAGCGATCAGTGGCATAAGGCAAGTGGCAAAATTAATTTTAACCAATATTCTGTGGCAGCAACAGATTTAAAACCCCCACAGTGATGTGTGTGCACAAGAACACACAGCCCGAGTATCTTCTAGTATTTTATTGAACCATTTTTTACTTCTCTATAATCTTTCCTCATCATTTTAATTCTTTCTCATTAAGTATGTATTTATATGTAAATTAAATAAGTTTTGTATTCAGGAGTTGCTTGAACACCAGGAAACCTTTTCTTTCCTAATTATTCTTAGCATGGAACACCATCCATCATTTTCCACATCAGTAATGAAGACTATCCTTCCCAAACCCCAGATTATGATAATACCAGTGTCACTGCCAATGGAATTATTCAATAAAATCAGGTTCCATGGGGGACAGCTTATTCTCAGATATTTTAATCAGCACAGGAGGAAAAATATTCAGTGGTCTGTATGAATTATAGGGATTGGGTTCATTTAAATCCCCACATAACACAGATCAGATCTATTTAAATGTTACCACATCCTACATATTTTACTTTAGCTACCTCTGACATTCCTAGTCTTTCACAGACTTGCTGGCTCAAGAAAAGTAGCTTCCTTTGAACCACCCTCTCAAAAACATGCTCATTTTTGGATCAGCATCTCAGTAGTTTAAAAAATTGCACAAAGATGACGAGCTAATGTTGCCTCCAGTGTAACCCCAGAGAGCTCAGTGCAGCTCAGAGGAGGTATCTGGCCCTCCACACAATTATTTAATAAAATTACAATCAGCTTTCTGTCAAACAGGAGAGGTAAAATACTTGCACCACTAATCCCTTCTGTCAGAGCTTCGGAAGCCCTGGCTGACAAAATGATCTCTTGCACAATTCAATGTCATTTGCATAAATAGTTCCTTAAATAAATAATATGTACATATATTTAGCTATCCACATGTGCTCCTGAGGCTCATTTCCGACAAGGATCATCTCACAGGAGATAAAAACCAGGCGATATTCAGTCTCCTGAACAAAATCAGCTGCAGCCATAGAGATGAAAAGGACAAAGGATGGCTGTGAATGGCATTCACTGAAATCTTTCCTTTGTGTTCCAGCATTGGAAAAACCATGGTGGCAGAAGTCTAAATAAAGATAACTAATTCATTAGCAATTTATTCAATCATAAATGGAATAAATTTATTTCACCTGCAGGGAGTACCTGATGAGATCTCAAATACACCCAAAACCCATGTGCTAACAGAACCACCTTTGTACCACTGCTGTAAAGCTGAAGGTGAAGCCCAAACCTTCCATGAAGGACCTGAGGTAGCCAGAGCAGCCAGGTTTGCTGCACATGACGTGGGAAGCCTGACCCACTCTGTTTTGAAGTTTAATTGTAACTAAAATAAGTCAGATTGTGACATTCTTATTCTTTCCACTGCACTGTGACATGCCCACAGCAGAGGCTTCCCAGCTGTCTAAAAATGACTTTGGCTGAGAAGGCCAAGCTCCCACTCCAGTCAGCTCTGACTGAGCTGAGCTCTCAGAAATCCCTTTTTCTGTGCAGCAACAAGAGCCCATCCCATGCAGATCCTCAGAAGAGCTCAGTGTGTCTGGGTCAGTCTTGGATCTGCTTATCCAAGAATGTTTCTCCAGTGCACTGAAACCAAAGCCAGTCATGAGGAGACAAATGAATGGAAAAGTTTAATTTCTCTTTCCCACAGTCCTTTTCTTACTTAGCTGAAGTAATAGGCCCATAGAACCATGATTTTACAAGGCCTCTCTTCTACAAAGCCTTACTTATCAGTAACAACTAAAGAGCGTCACTACCATTTTCACAGAATGGCAGAGCAACAATCTCTCCTAAAAGTGATGGTGCAGTCCCCCCTTCCATCTGGTTGCTAGAACAGAATCCTGTGATAAGCATAAGAGCTGAGCAGGGCAGGTATTGGAAGAATCTACTGCTACCTTTTAATGGGAAAATTTATTTCACTCAAAACTTGCAGGCATATATACTTTCCAAATGATGATGTTTGAGTTCTACATTGATGATGATACCTAGGACACACTGGACCCACAGATATCCCTATCTTCCCCAATATTCTAATTGCATGGGCATTAGCAGTCTTCCCATCACAAATCAATATTAGATTCTCTTTGTTTATGGGAAGAAATAACTGGGATATTTTAGCATATTAGGAACAGGGAAATTTTCCACAGGATGAAAGACTCTCTACAAAGATATACAGTGGGTGAGCTTTGGGAAAATGGTACTGCAGAGCTTCTCCCCATCAGCATTTTCTCTCAGCAGAACTTACCTTCATTGCCTAAAAACTGGGATTCTCATAAGTGCTTGTGATCAACATCAAGGAATTTCCCTAGAACCCATCTCGATGAGTGAACCATGCCAACATTTTTAATAGGTACTCCCTATTGCATCTGAGAAAGGTGCTGAAAGCTTTAGAGGTTAATCAAAGTTAAATAACACAACTAACACCTTCTTAACATAGACTATTTTTGACATAAGAGAATACAGTTCTCATGGGAATTGCCTATGGAGGTTACACTTTTTCACAGGTGAAATGAGGGTAGTTCAAATACTGGGAATGGCTCATCTGACATCATCATTCTGCATCATTTCTCAAGCAATTGTAAGTCCATAGCTTTGCAGTCTGATCCAATAAGTGAATGAATACAGAGTGGAATAGCAGTGGAAAATGCTCAGCAATGGAAAAAGAAGAAACATATCTTAGAAAATAGTATCTTTTCTGGGTTTGTTTTGTCGGGGTTACTTCAGGAACCTGCCAGGTCAGAAGAAGGAGGGTTCTGACCCAGCACAAGGAGACAAAGCCAGCAGCACTGCTCTCACCTCTGCAATGATCCCCACGCAGCCAGCAATGACTGCAGCCTTCGCCTGAGCCCCGCTCATGCCCCCGAGGCCAGAGGTGACAAAAACCTTCCCCGACAGCTCCTGTGCCTGCAGGTACCGCCGGCCGGCGTTGAGCACTGTCAGCTGCACACAACAAACACAGCCATCACCAGGAGCCATTCCCACTCCAATTTAAACATCTGCCCTCCCTTATCAAACAGACTTTGAAACTCTGGGGTCATCAGCACCATGAAACACTTTAATCCTTTAAGATGGAAGTATGTTACAAATTGAGGTTGTCAAACCATCTGTCCTCATTATGCTTATTTCTCTCACCATGAAATAGAATAATCAGTGGTTCCCAACGTGCTGTTCTTGCAGTATAGAGACTTAAGGGTGGCTGCAAAGGACAGCTAAGGAAAACAGCCAAGAAAATATTTTTATATAACACATTTGGTCAATTCATACTTCACATATTGTAGCTAAATATGAGCTCAGATTGAGACCTTGATTGAAAATACCCTCAGGCCTGTGCTCTGGATAAGACATATCTAAGTGAAAAGACATTAATTTTTTACAGAGCAGGCAATGAGAATTTCTTTAGTAGCCACAAGTTCACAGCAATCCAATCCACTCCCATAGCCAACAACCACGAGAGAAAGCCTCCTCCAACAGGAGCTGACAGAGAGCTTTGCCCAGGTCCTTACCACGGTGCCATGGACTATTCCCTGAGGTCCAATGTAGCAGTAGCTCCCTGCAGTCATCTGGCCATACCTGGGGACAGCAAGGGGCACAGTGACACCACACATGGCGCAGGCTGGACTGGCACTTGCACTTGTCCACAACAAAAAACCCTCTTTGCTCCAATTCGTTGTTAAAGGTCTGCTGTTATCAAATTCTCAACTCAGAGTTTTATCATTAGCAATGCACCAACGTATTTTTGGAGGAGTGTTTAGCTCATTAAATGCAGTTGAAAAATGCATGGACCAAAACCCGAGTGTAAACGTGTCTTGGTGTTTAGCACAGTGATGGGACAAAAGGACACACTTTTTCACCTCATTGGAATCTCTGTGTCATTGGGTTTCAGTGCCTCTCTGACACATGGCCACTTTGGAACCTTTTAGCCCACAATGTTTGACCACATTCACACAAAATCCCCAGAGAAGTGGGACAGCTCTTTGGCTGTTTTAATTTATTCTCTTTGGAACACAAAAGAATGATAATCTTGTGCTCATCAACAGTAGAAGAGTATGTAAAACTCAGTTTAAAAAGATCATTTTCTACTTCAAAGTTTCTCTTAGCATGAAAGAATGTTTTATAACTTGTGTTTTCCATAGACTGCAAAACAACCACTGCAAATTAGCACTAGCAAGTGCTTTAAGTAGGTTATGATTATGGCTTTAGGCTATTGTTCAGCCAAACTTCACACATAAACCCAATATTAATTCCTAACAGACCTCAATTACATCCTTATATATGTGGCTGAACATAACTCAGACACTGCAGTAATTCCATTTAAATGTGCATTAATGCTTTGCAGTGTCAGTACTTTATGCAGCATAGTTGAAACCCATCTGCATTAGAAATTTTAACCAGTCACTGCTTGATGTCTGAATTATAGTCAAGTACTTGATATATTTTAATAGTGAGCTATCTTCTTACATTGTTACACCCAAAGCAAACATCTTCTCATATTCATCTCTGGAGGAATAGTTCGGAATAACCTAAGAAAACAACCAAAATAAAATCCACATGAACAAATTAGAGATTAAACAGGTCTTTTAAACAGCCTAAGTTTCTTTAACTATTTCTGTAACTATTACATTTGCAGAAAAACAGTAGAAACAGAAGGAGCAATTCAAGTGTTTTATTTCATGTATTCTAGCGTTAGAAAAAAAGATGTCCAGTCTTCCTGGCACTGTGACTGGCACATAAGTTTTAAGAAGAGCAGTTCCCCAGCCACAAAACTGACCTGCAGGAGAATGGATATTCAATGGCTCAAAATACTGGCAGTGAACCAGGATTTCCACTTGTCCACCTTGCCTTCCAAGCAAAGCAGTCCAGATATCTGAGCCTCTTATTAATAATCATGTTTGCTTACTGAGGGCTTTTAAATCTTCCAGACTGAGCCTAGCTGAACTGTTTGGGGCAAGGAATTGTCTCAGACTTCTAATAAGGAGAAGGCTGTTTCCTCCATCACTGCAGATCAGCACACATGAGGTGACAGCAGCTGTTCTGGGAAAAATGCTACAGACTTTCTACCCCAGATTCTCCTGTGTCTTGTAGTAAATTCAGACATTATAAATAATATTTTAACTCAGCCAACACTTGAAAATGAAACCGAAAAGGAGGAAAAAGAAAACAAGATGCTAGTACCTACCATGCCATTGGTAATGATTAAACGAGGAGCACGTGGGTGGCTGGGGAAGAGCCCCAGGGGATGCCCACTGTACATCACCAGGGTTTGCTCTTCTGTCATCTCTGACAAATAGTGCATTACCAACCAGAACTGAAATGAAAAGCAAGGAAAAGAGGGAATTTATCTGCATCTTACATTTACTGGTTTTTGTGAAGCTGCTGATCTTGGAGAATGAAAACAGCTATAGAGATAACAAGGTGCATTCATATATGGAATAACAGAGCTCTCAACACATTCTCACTTTCAATAAAGTCCTTTAATGGATATCACTCACCAGGAAACACAAATCATCAACTAACAAAAGTCTGAATAAGTTCCAGAATAATTTATCCAGTACAAACCCCAGATATCCTTCACTTTTAAGGCCATTCTAAATTTATCTTGAGATTAACCACTTGTATTTGGCACTTTTCTGGCAATCCTTCCAAAGCGAAGCTGCAAAATTTGCCCTATAGAAGTGATTAAATACTCATGCTTATTGTTGATCCTAATCTGAAATTCAGCATCTTCTAGTGCAATGAATGGTTTTTATAATGTGCACTTCAAAATGAAATAGCTTTTCTTCTCAAGGGGAAAAAAAAAAATCAGCTTTTGTTGTGGACACAGAAGAAAATCTTTGATGCACCCTGGAGTACACAAATCTATTTCAGCTTTGTCTGCATACTTCAATAGTTACCCTTGATTACTGCCAAAATACACACTTTGACCACCTAAACTGACTTTAAATTTAACTTCAATCCATCACTGTCTGTGACAAAGCCCATTAAACTCTACAGGATTTTCAGTATATTCACTTCCCCATGCAATATTGGAATTCAACAATTACTTGAAACTGGAGTTTCTGTAGGGACACAAAATTTTGAGGGGAAAAACCCCCCAGAATTGCAGATCAAAGAGGCAGCAGTATCAGTGACAAATAAACACAGGCACTTAAACGCTGAATCTGTGGCTTTGATCTGAATTAAAAATTCAGGTACAGATTTGAAGCCAGTCCCTTCTAACACAGCCAATTCCCCAAGCTGGAAGTTCAGCTGAACAGGAAAAAGTTATTCAAGTTACTGTCCTGCTTTCTATGTTTTTGTTTATGAAAAATGTTGAATAATTGAATTCGTGTCATAGGACAGAACAGGTAACTAGCTGAACTCTCAACTCCCGAGCAGTCTGGGAAAAATGTCCCAATGTTTCTCCTAAACAGCTTCCCAGAACTATAAACTGTAAGGTAAATAGAACTTTTGGCATTGAAAGGCATAACTAGCAAGGAGGAAGGAAAAGCCTTTCTTAGCTTAAAAAGCAGGTCTGTTGCCTGCGGGCCTGTAAAGTCAGCTCTGGACATAGATCTTTCATTTGAAATTACCCAGAAGAAAGCACAGGTCTGCATGGATGACATAAACCAAACTGAACCTTTTGTGAGTTTTGCAATGCTAGCTTTTTCTTTTTTTTAATGCTGTTTTCAAGCTACAAACAGACTAAAACGTTCTGTGGTAACTGAATCATTCATGTGACTGCTACTCTAAGTAAACAAAAACAAAAAGGTTTTGTTTGCTCTGCTGTGAAACAACTGCAAGTCATAGGACTGGCTTGGATGAGAGCAAGAGAACAGAAGATTTCTGACTTTGGAAGAACTTCTACCTCACCTTGCAGCCCAACATCTGCCTAAGAATTGCCAGACCAATAAAGGTTTATATAAACTGCTGGCACTGCTCACCAGAAATGCTGTAACACTCACAGCTGACGGGCAATAGTTAACTGGCATTTATTAGTTAATGCACAGAATAAAGAAATGGTGAGTTTTGCCCTGGTACCTCTCTTTGAAAAAAAAAAATCAGAACAGTTTTGCCTCAGAACTTTCCTAAAGTTTCCATGTAACTTCTAGATAAAATTTACCAGATTAGGAAACTGAAACATGAATTTTCTTTTAATCACAGATGTGAAATCCCAAACTGGGAAGAAATCCCAGCTCACTCAGTCCCATGCTACAGTGAGGAATCCATTCCTCTCCCTAACTAGGAACTTCATCCACACATTAGTTTTGCTTGGGTTCTTCAATAAGCAAGAGGCCAGATTCAGATAAAACCACCACAAGGTGCATATGTGATTCTTTATGACAGAAGCTGGCTCCTTAGGTCAGCTCTTGCCAATTCCAGCTACAGTCAGAAATCAAGGCCTTCCCAGCCTTCAGGAGGGATGCTGCTCTCCAGGGGGATGTAGCTTCCTACCTGTTCTGACTCTGTCCTTCACTGCAAACAGAATTCTAAATATGTTGCTGATTCCAAAGATCTCCTGAAAACGTTTTCCACATGTATTTTGCAGCACTTAGAATAAAGTGAGTATATTTGTTGACCTTTTTTTATGTAAGAGAACAGAGATTATACAAACACAATTTAAAACATCGTCTGATTTTAGAGAGGCTTTTAACCACTTGCCATTATTCTTAGAAGATAAAGGCTAATGTCCTTAGTAGAATGCAGCATGAACTGGCCAGCTAACACAAATATTAACATCTATTCTGATTTACTTGGAAAAAGACTCAGAATTGCTCATTCTTCAATCAAAGCCTTTTTTTATTCCACTACTTGTGAAAAATGTTGCAAAAATACCACAAACAAATAGAGGACATACTTTTTTTGTTTCCTAGATTTAAACTCTAAAATTTTCTGTGCTAAATACAGAGGCACATACATATGCATCAGAGAAAGACAAAGAACTGGTCTTTGTATCATCCTACACAGCTTGCTGTGTTTATGGTATCATGTTTAGTATTTCTGTTGGGCTGTCTGTGCTCTCCTTACTAAATAAAGCTCTCTCCATCCACACAGCTCATAACTGAGCATTCCCCTATCCAAACAGGATGTTTTGGAGTATTTTAAGGCAATGATTGCCAAGAATTATCCCAAACTGCCTAAGCAGAATGTGCATGGGGGAGGGTGAAACTGGCTCTGTGAAACAAATTGCAAACCCAGCAATGTCCTACCTGTGCCCAGTTGCTGAAGACCTGCCCATTTCCTCCATAAGTGACAAGCTCCTGAGGAAACTAAAAAAGGCAATTCAACATTAATGCGAGCACTTTTCTCAAACCTTTTACTGCATCTCTGAGCTATTCTTGCCATCCAGGTAATAAATCTTTTCTAGAGTTTATTACATCAAAACTCTCTATGTTCTTGAAATCAGAAAGTAACATTGTAAAAGTGATAAGCTAAGAACAAAAATTAATATTATTTTTCAAAATTCCGTGTTTGTTACTGTAACACTGTTACTGGGATGAGCTTCCAAAGACACAGGAAGCATGAGCATTAATTTTTCAACAAAGTTGTAGAAGCAATGTACCAAGAGCTGAGCTCTATGTCTCAGGCATCAGCCAAGCTGCTGCATATAGTGCCTGTATGTCTATTTTTTCAGGAAGTATCTTGCCAATTTGCTACTGCCTGTAAATCCAGATTCCTTTTACTGTACCTTACCTGAGCCACAGAGGGATCCAGGTTATTCATGATCATCAGCATGATGGCAGCAGCTGATTTGGTCTTGCAAGGGTATTCTCCTATGGGGTACGCTCTGGAAGGGGAGGCACAACAATTTAAAGAAGCACTCCAGCTCACAAGAGCAACCAGAACAACACATCCCACTGGAATATCTCTGCATGCCAGGGATATTCAAACTTGTCTGAGTTGAAGGCTTTTATTCAGGGAGGAAGAATAGAGGAAAAAGCACAGATCTGAAGTTACACATGTACTTTAACAGGAAAATCAGGTTTTAACTATTATCAGAACTAAGCAAAACCAAGAAATTGCATTCAGCTTATCATCTGCTGAATTATTTAACCACAATTGAGAAATATGGTGGCCAAGAACACTCACTGCTTTTTAACTGCCTTTTTTTTTTTTCAGGGGGTGGTGGAAGTGGCCTCTGCAACAATTGCCAGGCAAGCAGCCAAGTCCTGCAATGCCAAGGAAGGCAGCATCACTGCAAGTTGCCCTCAGGCTCATCCACCCTTGTTATTTAAGATTGTATCTAAGAAAAAAATAACACTCTCTCAAAACCTGAACTAGTTAGGAGAAATATGGGCCTTTTCACTAAAATGCACTTCATCCACAAGCTGAGAGGTGAGGTATGGCAAAGAGTCACAAAGTTATCCCAGCTCAGGTTGCCTGGCACTAAATGTCCTTAATGCCACTTGCTGTGGTCATCTCACTGTTCTCTTCTCCACAATCTGTGAATCAAATTTCTCTAAAACTCCTACTCTTGTATTTATACTGTAGCTGTTTAGGGCAGGGACAGTTCCTTTGCTGTCTCTGCACAGGTTTTTAGTACAGTTGTGCTGAGGACTCTGAGGTATGAGACCTGAAGGAAGTAAAACCACTGATCAAGAGTTTACTCCTTCCTCTTCTGTAATCAACACCACCATTACCAACACTGAAAATGCCCAAAGAGGGATGGGATCTTCTGGCATGGTTTCTAAATGATCTTCCTTTCATTGGACCCCAGATCTTCAATGGCTGGATACTTGCTTTGTGCAGGGAAAGCGACACCATAAAGGTCAGGCTAAAGTGTGCCAACAACACAAAAAAAAAAAAAAAAAAAAGGGACATCAACTGTCCAACTCATGAGCCAAAATCTGGAATGTGTATTCCACAGATTCAGTAAATGGGCTCCTCCCATGATACCATGCACTTTACCCTGGCTTTTAAAATCATAATACTAAAACAAATGTCTTGTAGTCATTGCCAAACCAGGAGGGAAAGCCTTTGAGTTTTTCCACAATGTTTTTTTTATTAGGGATTTCTGCAGTTCTAAACTTGATAAAAGAGCATTTCTATGGAATGATACCAATTCATCAAGAGGAGATATTTACACATCATATTACTCAGGACATAAGAAACCCAACATCCAGGTATCACTTGAGTGCTCTGGCACAAGAACATGACTTCAATGGAGCTATGGTCCCTGGGATGTACAAAACAAAAATCAAACACTCTCAGACTACAGAGATCAAAAGGCACTTTCTCATTATGAGACTGCAACAATCTATTAGAAAATGTTCAGTGAAATGATCACAAAATACAAATACTTGAAGCTATCAAACAATCACTGATGCCAGTGATGGAAACAAGCTGCTGGACCATCTCATCCAAGCCTACTTGGAAGGAGTCATCATCTGTAGTTTAATACAGGGTCTTCTGAAGTCCAGCTCTGCAAAACCTTTCAGATAATATTCCATTTGTTCACTCCTTAGCTGAATTCTGCAAGAGCTGACCCCAAGCTAATATGAGCAGCATAGAAACATGGTTGTCTGTAGAAATCAGAGTGTTTTCTATTGTTTTATTCAGATTTCCGTATGGATATTAACCAGGCCCCTGCTGATGCAAAAAGGAATCAATCAGTCTAAAAAAAGCAGCCAGCCCCTGGCAGCCCTCACTAAATCTGTTCTGCTTCACAAACATCAGCCCCAGCAGCCCTAGAATGAAGTGATGGTCCAAGACCAACAGGCACAGCTTATTACACACCAGGGTCACATAAAGGTTCCAATGGAAAAAATGTACTGCCTTACTTTTAAAGCCCAGGAAGCTTCCTCTGCTCTGAGAGCATGCTCAACCAACCAGCCACTCACCTGGTCTTACTTCTTTTTTCAGCTGGGACTTGACTTGCAGCAGCTCAAAACTATTGCAAGTTTCCTGTCCAGGTTGTCATTGGAGGTCTCTGAGTGATGACTGGCCCCTGGAAACTTAGTCCTGCCATGGGGCAGGGTGTTTGGGATCCCCATGTGTGGCAAAGCTGCCATTGCCACATGCACAGCCTGGCTCAGTCCTTTCCCTGTGTTGACTGAGCTGCCCAGGCCCAGCACAGCCCATCCAGAAGGGACCACACTGCTTCCCTCCCAGCCTCATGGAGCATCCCAAAACATGCAGTAACCCTCCCTGGAAATGAAATCACTGCAGTACACAGAGCATCCAAATTATCACATGATGAGCTCCATCGATATGTTATGACAACTTCTACAAGAGGTAAATTAGGACACAGCAGTGCCACTCTTTAAAGGTCAGATCCATAGGTGAAAGCTGGCAAGTAAATGGCAGCTGGACACAATGTGAACCATCCAGTCCTCACCTCATCTCAATATCTGGGCAGAATCTGTACATGTAGATGTGGCCATACAGCCTGAGTTCTTCAGCAAATTCCAGCGCCAGCTTCTTTTGGATTTCAGGTGGGAAATAACGCAAAGCATTGCGCAGAGCCAGCTGCCAAAAAACACACACAAAAATAAACAAGAGAGAAAAAACAAGGTACAAGAGAAATGGAGGTAAGTGGGTGGCCCTGAACTTTAACCAGATTGAGCTGGAAGCCTGCCTGAGCTGTTACAGGGACAACGCAATCCTAAAGGCCAAGCTCACACCAGGGGAGCTTCATTCCTGCTTCCCTATAGAAGTGTTTCTACCGGCATCTTTCCTTGTAGGTTCAAAGGGAGTAAACATGTAACCATCCCCTTCCCACCTGCCTCCCCAGATCTGCATGGAGACATCTTGGAGATTTGGCAAATCATGCTCAACCTTATCAATATCAGGCACGGACAAATTCTCTCTCACAGTGCTGGAGGCACTGAATTACCAAGGAAACATTGTTCAGAAATCCTTAAAACTAAGTCCCTAAACTCCAAGACACTGAACATCCTACTGTACTTTCCATTCAACAAGGGACCTTAGCCCAGAGTTATGTGACATACTCCCAGATGAAGATGTTCATGGGCTAAGTTTTATTGCAGATTCACTCCATTTAGCATTCTAATGTATTGCAGAGGGTGTTGGGTTACATTATTTTATTGATGTTACATGTATCACTTCTAAATTAGCTGAAGTGATTACCAGGCACTCAGCTAAATTCTGCAGATGATACTACGTGGCTTACACTCCCTATTGCCTTCAAAGACATTAGCCATGGTTTGCAAAGTACAATATGTCCTTTTGGATGAAAGAAACCATAAATAAATCACTATCTTTAGTAACAGCCTGTTAAGGCATGTCTCTGTAGTCTGTGTTTCATTTGATTAAAACCATAATGAGAACAAAGATTTTGTCATCTTTAAATAGCCAGTTTCATGCAAAGATCTTATAAGTTCGCTGGCAAATGGCTACACCATCCAAAGGATTTTAGATGAAAAGATTCACAAATCATATGGAATTTAGTATCTTCCTTCAGCTGATTTTTTAATGGCTATGGAAATAATAGAAAGGGATCAAGTTTGATTCCAAATCTGATAACAGCTCAGTTTTTGAGAGGGCTGAGTAGAGATGTTGTGACTCCTGCCATTGGCAGCTCAGTTGTGGAGGCAAGTGCCTCCTGGAGGGGATGAGGGGTGGGCTGGAGTGCAGATATCCAGAGCAAAGCACCTAGAAATGCCCAGTGTAATTATCACCCCCAGCCACCCTGGTAAGCAGTGCTGAAAAGCTCCACAAAACCCTCAGCTCAGGAACAGAACTCCTCATTCAGCCTGTTCCTGGTGTGGCTGTGATGGTTGGAGCTCTCCAGCTGCTTCATCTGAGCACTCTGCTCTCACATCTCTTAGAGAACACTAAAGGAATCATAAAACTAAAATGCCTCAAGATCAGCGAGGCTGTGCTGATTTACACCACCTGAGGAACAGACCAGTGCAATCCTACAAATTAGAATTGCCATTCCACACAGAGAATGATGAGGGGGAAAACCTATTTACCAGATGAGAAAATGCAAATTCCATCTTCTAATACCAGTTCATTCTTCTCCAGTTAGATAAGCAGTCATTTTTCAAGGGCATGTTAATAAACACAAAAATCCCACGTATATCCACACAATGACAAAATATAGGGGATTTTCAAAGTCAGTGTCAAAGGTGAGCAGTCATCACAGGGGGCTCTAGATATGAGAAATTTCTAAAGCAAAAATAAAATCACCTGCATCCCTAAAACCAACAAAATCAAGAGGCAAACGTTGGTATTTTTACCACTTTTGAGAACTCTAAGGCTTCCATTGTGGCAAGGAATACCCACAGTCTTCAATCAATATATATTTGTATTAAAATGAAACTGATGGGCAAACATTTTTCTTCACCATTTAGTTCAAGCAAGAAAAATCTGTTTTGATTTTCAAATAAATTAACTTAAACTGAGCCCCTATCCTATAAATGTTACACATTATCAGAAGCCTGACTTTTCAAGATCCAAACATTAATGAAACATTAACGTGAATGTTACATGAAATGTGGGAAAGGCACCTTGCACAGACAATAGAGATCTTATAGAAGAGGATTAAGACTATGGCTCGTTTAGCTGAACAGAATAAAGGTGATATTTGATTGTTGTCTCACTGCAGGATAAATGTCAAAGCAGGAAGAAGCTTCAAGGAAATGCTGGAAAAGGAATAAATAGCTGTGAATTACGTTTAAAAAATATAGTCTTGAAATTAGAAGAATTTAAATGTAAGAGATTGTTTTACAATCTCTCAGTAAAAGAGCCAGAGTGCTCAAAATTGCTTAGATGAAGCCTGACTGCTTTATGAAAGGGCAATGGCCATGTGCATCGGGAAAAATTTTACATATTCATTATTGAGTCATAAACTGAATAACCTGAGGAGGACACTCAAGGAGCAAATTCAAATAGGCTGATCATTACGCTTTTGTGGGAAGGCAATATATTTCATTAAAACACCATTAAAAAACCATTATCTTAGCCTTTTAGAGGGATTGATTTACCTCTGACACACTGTGTTCTGAATATTTTTTGTATTTTATGTTTATGTATTCTTCCTTTTCATAACTTCCATTGACAGAAACTTAAGCTGCACATGCTCAGTATCTCTGAAAAAGCAGGTCCAGAGTTCACTGGTGTCTTAAAAATACTATTTGCAGTTATAATCCTGAGTTTCATAGGCTGTTTTAAAAAATTATCTGCTCTGAATTTGCTGAGTTACTTATTTAATTCAACCCTGTACAATGTAAGCAAATGAAAAGTCTTCCTCTTAAATCTGCTAGCTGGATCTAACATTTGGTTCTTGTGTTTAAGCACTAGCCACTATTAGGGTGTATTTTTTTTATACTCCCTAAAACTTTTATAACAGGATTCTACTGCTATTTAATCAAGATTTAGACCTCCCAATGCTAAAATATAATCAAGAGAGCCCATGTAATCCAATCAATCAGCTGTAAGTTCCTTTGCTGGGGGATTCTCTTGAGAAATCAAGTAAACCAGCCTGTTTGTTAATTGGTGTTAGTTGAAGAGCCAGAAGGAAGCCTATTCAGAGAGAATGTCATTCATTTCCATTTTCTGAAATGCATCATCAGGACTTCCAATTTAAGACCCTTGAGACTCTCAGGCATTAGGAGTTGCAGTCTCCCTGTTCACTAGGGAAAGGGAAGCACAAAGAGAGGAAGTGACTGGTTTCACTCTACAATTTCACTCTTTGTTCTGCCCCTTTTCCAGTGGAGATGGTGCTTGCCTCTCTCTTGTCATCTTCTGCCTGATGACACCCAGACCCAGGAACTTTGGTGGCACTATTCTCTAAGCAGCAAGCAGGATTGTTTCATTTATTACCCTGCCTGATAGGTCCCAGTCTCAATCAGCTCAGCTGGGGAGTAAACATGGAGATTTCTTATAGCCATTGTCATAAATGGGTTACAAGATTTGAAAGTTTAACCAAGTTCTTTATCATCCAGATGTCCCAAAACAGGAGCTAATATGCCAACCTTCCCAAACCACATATAAAGTTGTCGAAGTAGCCTTATTTCTGGATGTGCAAAGACATCACGAAGGTCAAACCTTCCACTTCTTCACCAGAAGGCTGAAGAACAGCTTCAGGTGCTGAATGAGTTTTCAGGCTCTAGTTTTCAGCTCTTCATCCTAAGATGTCCCCAAGCAGGAGGTGCCAGCTACTCCCTTAGGAATAGGGAGCCAAGCAGAGCCAGCACAGCCAGGGCAGGCCCCAGCCTTGTGCTGCAGCAGGGCAGGGGGGCAGCCAGGTTCCACCAGGCAAGACCAGGCTGACCTGCAGGTCCAGGACCAAGCTGGAAGTGTGAGCCAGGACCTGTCTGGTTACCGTGGAGAGATGGAGCACAGGGATCCCCAGGGAGGTTCAGAGTGGGATGCCAGCCCACAGGTGGGACAGCAGACCCAGGAGGACCATGGCTGAGTACAGGGACAGCCTGAACAGAGCCAAAAACATCTCCAGCATAGCTGAGACTGAAACCCCAGTCCTCAGCCTAAATGGAGCCCCCAAGCCTATGGGCAGAGGGTGTGGGAGGAGACCTCAGGAGAGGCTCGTCAGGGTCATCAGAGCCCATTACTGACCTCAGTAGCAGCCCAGAAACACAAGGTACTGCAATCAGGGGAGACAGGGTCCTGCTGGGGACTGTTACATGGCTTGGCTCTAAGATCCATAAAGAAATTGCTGCCTGGATAAAGCCATACTGTTTTTTCTGATCCTGAGCAACATAGAGAAGTGCCCATTCTTTCTAAGTTGCTCCTGCTTTATTGGAATGTCAGTGAGTACAGAGCATGCAACACCCTTGTTCTGCAAAGCACACACCACACCTAGATTTTAAGGGTAGTTTCTTTGAGGCATATTTACATTAAGCTACAGATGCTGAGAAACAGAAAGCTAGGGTTTCCTGAGCTGTGGAGGGAGGGAAAGAGAGAGGATGTGGCTGTTTCAGGCCTCAGGCAAAGAATGTTGAAGGAAGAGAATTCAGGAAACATATAATCAGAATCAGTTCTGAGATATGGCTCAATTTATCCAGGAAGATTAAAGTTGGTATGATAGGAAGAATTAGATACTTCTTCAGCAAGTCCCAAAATACACAGTTCTTTATAAATCTCACTTACAGGATTTCTGCTATAACCACAAAAGGAAGCCCAAGAAAATAAAATACTGGCAGGGGTAACGTTTATTATTGTAACAAGAACTAAAACTGGAATGAAGGCATATGAAAAGAAGGACAAATCCAGAGGAAATCAGCAGACCATTATTAACTTCGCTTCTGTCAAAGCTCCCTCTGAATATTTCAATTAGAAATTGAACATGAAGCCATACATAAAGACAAGTCTCATAATATGCTCAGCATTACACACTGTCAACAATACATGGAAGCCCGTCTCAAGACTTAAAAAAAACCTTATAGACAGAGAATCTTTTATCTACATGCTTTTCTAAGCATGGAGCACCTCTTAAAAAAAGAGATTTGAACTTTTAGATATTAAACAAATACCAGCTGAGCCTCTAATTCTCCTAAGAGTTTAAGGTGGAGGACTAACGATAGAGTAAATCATAAAGGAAGCCTTAAAATCTCTAATAGTCTAATGAAATACCCAACTAGCATGACCTCTTATCACATGCAGTAGGTAAATGGAGAGATGAGAGATGGATGTTACACAGTCAGCTGGGGACAGAAAATCAGTCTACTGCTCCAAACCTTAAAGAAGGCAGGAAACTATTCCAGATTCTATATAGGGAGTGAAGACCTTGTCATTGCCTTCCCCTCCACAGGTTAGAGAGCAAGGTTTGGCATCCTCTTGAGAGACACCATCTCCTCTCCTGAAACATGAACTCCTTCCTGCTATATCAGACTTCTGGGGAAAAGTGATTTAAGAAAGGCAAAGGAATAAAACAGAGATGATTGGCAATGTTCTGACAGGCAGTGAAACTCACTCCCCACTCTTTTATCTTCACAGCCACCACCACAGCCCTTCTGCAGACATAGGAACCACATTTGCATGGGTCTGAGCTGTCCCAGGCACAGACAGGATGCCTCAGCCATGAATGCTCCTGACATTGAAGTAAATCCTCTTTGGATATCTCACAGCTGCTCCTCTTTCTACCCTTTGACTAGACTCTCCTCTGTTTGTGGAAGTGACTTTGAAAGAATTTGACTGCTGATGCCAGTGGGGAACTCCCACGAAGGCAAGGAAGTTGTGTGCAAGTTGTTATTGGGGAAGGAACTTCTGTGTTCTGACCAGAATGTCTCAGTGTAAGTGATGTTACATGTGATGAAGCACAGACTTCCAAACCAAGGAACCCACCTTTTCCTCTCCCACACAAATTCCTAAGGAACTCCACCCATTGACCACCATTTTCTGCTGCTGATTTTTTTAGTCTTGAACATGAAATAAAGCAACGATTACTTTGGTGTGTATGAAGACTATTTAAACAAAAAGAGGCAGGAAAATAATTATGCAACCAAAGACAAATAATTAACTCCCTACAAACTCACCTAAATTGCATTCTCAGACTACTGACTAAAATAAGTAATCTTTGGATTTTTTATGCATATTTACAGATGTGTAGCTGCTACCCTGATGCTGGTTCATCACCTTTGATGTTTTTTGCATTGGAGGGGTTAGCTTTCACTCCCATAAATATGCAATGGTTTTGCAACAGCATTCTGAATTTCACGTCTGAGAAACAGTGCTGGATTGATAGCATTGAAGTCTAATGCTGCTTGTTTAGCCATTTAAAGTCATGGAAGGTGTTGTGCAGAAAATCTCTCTCATATCAACCCAATTATTCTGGAGGAGGAAGAAAGGAAGCAAACAAAGAGCTTCCAGTCCATTGTCCCAATACAGAGTTTACTATTGTATTATAACACCAAGGAAATACATTTGACACAAAGTTAGCTTCCCATTCAGAAAAGCATTTGAGGCAATCAGGTTTGCTGCCCCAAGCTGCCTTTATCTGAAAGGAAATGAAGCCCTGTGAAACCCTGTGTTACCTTTTTCTCCTCAGCAGTGAGGTTGGGTGTTCTCACAGGTGCATGGGGTATTCCTTTTCTCCGACCTTTGTTTTCAGGCAGAGGGTTTAGAGGAAGGCCACGACAGATATCCTTCAGGCTGGTCATAGCTGCTGAGGAAATAGGAGGAAAGGCAAGGCAAACTGGAGAAGTATGAAGAAAGGGAGCACAAGGAAGGGTGCAAGAAAGCAAGAAGCTGCACAATTTAAACGTGCCACCACTCCAGGGTGATCTCCAAGGGGACAGACTGTCCTCTGGCTTTTGCAAGCAGGGCTGTCAGGGCAGGTGGTACAGGTGACACACCTCCCCCTCTGTGCCATGCCATTGGCTCTTCCCTCCTCCCCCAAAATGAATGATTCACAGCGTGGCAGATTTTTCTCTGGGTGCTTTGTCAACTGGTGCTGTGCTAAGTCACTAGAGAAAATTCAGTCACTTTCCAAATAACCTGATCCCCTCAATGTCTGAGTGAGAGTCATGGTCTGGAGCAGGAATATTGACTGAGACATCAAGAACTGTACATTAGTGTTATTATAGTTTAGGAACTGATGAAAGTTAAGGATTATTCACATCACTGTTCTTACACACTGTTCAGTTAAGATGGGCATTCTCTGACACCCCTTGTTATGGGGAGTTCCTCAGATCTCATCAATTCATCTTCTAGCCAGCAGCAGTGGTCATCATAACAGCAGCATTTCCCCCTTAGGTGTTAGCTCCTCTCAGCTCACAGGCATGAATGGATTTTCATTGCATTGAACTGGAAATGTACTCATTAGCACTGGAAGTGGATTTCTCAAGACAGGCAATAATTGGGAAGAATAATGAAGGCTTTCAGTCCTATGTCACTTTTATACCCTACAGTCAACAACTAGAAAGTCTTGTACTGCCATCCAGGCATCACAGGTAAATGAATGTACTTAACTTTGATTTTCCACTTAACAGTGCAAGGTGAACTTTGCTCTCCATTCTGGCTTGTTGTTTAAATTATACAGAAGCTTCTTGACCTTTATTACATCCATTGAACTCTAAGTGCCACATTTTAAGCCTGGTGAAATTAACTGGGCAAGGCATTTCAGTTAGAAATGAGCCTAAAACCTGCAAATGAAAAAATACAGCATTTCCCCACAAAGGCAGCACTCAACAAGCATTGACAACAAAGCACAATTATTAAATGACAGCCTCTCATTAATGTCAGATCTGCTTTAGCTCTAGGACATCCTGCACATCCCCAGCTCCCAGTGAAGATGCTCAAGTTGAAAGAACTCAGAGCATCCCAGGGGAGCTGAGCACACAGCAGACTCAGACCCTCTGAAGGATGTCATTTACAGCAGGAGAATTTTGTTTTGTAATTATACAGTATTTTAGCTGCTTTCAAACAAAAGGCAAAGACAGAAAGGAGGCAGAAAAGCCTCTATATTTTAAAAGAAAAAAAAAAGAGAGAAAAAAAAAAGGAAGGGTAAAGTCAGAAAATTCTACCCCAAAATCTAGCCAGATAACCCTGCCTTACATAAACATTCTCACCCCAAAGGGAAATAAATCTTCCCTTATTCTTCTTTGTACAACTTACATTCTTCAAATTCGTTTAAAGTCTGATCCTGCACACACAGGGGCACAAGAATTACCTTGTCTGCATTTGCACTCCCATCAGACCTGCTTCCCCCATGACCCCACGAGAAGTTAATGGTGAGAAACCTGAACAAAGAGAGAACAGAAACGTGGGGAACTGATACCCTCTGAATTAGGTTGTTTTCTAGGGCTGGGCACTTTCACCCTGTGATTGCTGCACGCTCTCCGAGTCCCTGGGTTTGTGCCAGAGTTACCGAACCCGGCTCAGGGATTTTGGAAGCACAGAGCCCCCAGCCCCGGGCAGTCGCCAGTCCCGTCTCTGCCCGGCTTGTCCCAGCTCCTGCCCGTGCTGTGCAGTGACAGCGGAGCGGGGCCGCCGTGCCCGGGGGTGTCCGGCAGCTGCCATGTGCCGGCCGGGCTGGCAGAGGGTGCTGCAGGGACACACGGACACGGCCCCGCCCGCGCCGCGCACCGACACGGACACACGGACACGGGCACACGGACACGGACACACGGACACGGGCACGGACACACGGACACGGACACACGGACACGGACACAGGGACACGGACACACGGACACGGACACACGGACACACCGACACGCATAGGGACAAGGACACACGGACACGGACACTCGGGCACGCACAGGGACACGGACACAGGGACACGGACACACGGACACGGACACTCGGGCACGCACAGGGACACGGACACAGGGACACGGACACAGGGACACGGACACAGGGACAAGGACACACGGACACGGACACAGGGACACACGCACAGGGACACACGGACAGGAAACACGGACACGGACACACGGACACGGACACACGCACAGGCACACACGCACAGGGGCACATGGACACGCACAGAGACACACGGACAGGGACACACGGACAGGGACACACGGACAGGGACACACGGAAACACGGACAGGGACACACGCACAGGGACACACGGACACGGACAGGGACACACGCACGCACAGCCAGCCCGGCTGCGGGAGGAGAGGAGAAGATGCGCCTGGAAAACAACTCCCGCAGCTGAGCCCAGCCAGGACCAGCCCAGCCGAGAGGAGGTGCGGAACCGACCTTTAAAAATAAATAAATAAAGGCAGAAAAAAAAAAAAAAAAAAAAAAAACAAAAACCAAAGCACATATAAAGCCCAGGGAAAAGATCACATGTTTTAATAATCCCCCCTTTGCAGCCAGACAGGACCAGAGAGGAGGAGAACTGGGGAGAAGTGCCCGGTTAGGACGGAGAGATGCGCTAGACAGAGGATGAAGGGAGCAGAGACAAAAGTTGCAGATAACTAACCCGCCCTCGGGAGGGCAGGACCCCCCGCCCTGCTGTGGCAGGAGGGAGGAAGGATTCTGCAGCCCCTCTGCCTTTCCCCGCTCTGCTCTGGGCGCTGGGCACGGCACCTCCATCCCGGGAGCGCAGCCCCTGCCGGAGCCGGGCCAGCAGCACACACCGGGGATTGCCCGGGCACCGGCCCCCAGAGCTGGCGCTGCGTTTGTTTTCCACTCCCCTGGCGCTCGCTGTGTGAACCAAATCCCTTGGAGGTGGGGGAGAAGCGGCTTCCGTGACAGCGGAGGGAGGAGGGAAATAAAATAAAATAAAACAAACCAAAATAAAGAGAGAGAAGAGCCAAGAAAGCACTTGCTTCTCATCATCTCTCAGGGACCAAAGCCAACTCTTTTCTTCTTATGACCCCATGCTGCAGGGAGAGAAGGTACCGGGGGGCACCTCCTAACAAAGCGGGGCTCAGGCTGCCCGGACCCCCTGGGCAGCCCGGGGAGCTGCGGGGCCAGGAAAGGCTGCCAGGGCGAACCCGGGCACAGCCGAGCCGGAGCTGCCCCGAAAGGCAGGAGCAGAAATGAAAGTTTCGAAATAGCATCCGAAGGAGCGGCGAGGAGCGGAGCGAGCAGAGCTGCGCCTCGCACCAGCCCCCGATGCTGCATCCCAGGGGCTGCGCCAGAGATGTGAACGTCCCCTGCCCGCTGCATGGAGAGGGCTAAAGGCACACAAACCCCTCGCTATTTATTTATTTATTGGAAGCAATGTATGCCTGACACCCAGAAGGCATCTGAGCCCTAAAAAAAACTAAACCACCTCTGGACCCAAACGAGAACAAGAAGAATGAGACAGCAGCCTTGACCCCTACACTGGGAGGAAGGTGAGCAGAAAGAAGGAAAACACAGAAAAGCCATGCAAGCACGAAACCTGTAGATTACTGCAGATCTTTTTTGCTTCACTGAGGACAAATATTTTACTGACAGCCATGCAGCATAAAGGCATCATGCTGATTGTGTTCTTGGAATATTTTATTGCTGGACTTGGGGAAACAGGTAAGCAAAATAAATCAATATTGCCATTCTGCAACAATTTATGCTAACTTGAGCAAGGGGAAAGGGGATAGAAATCAGGTCTGTTTGTGAAAAATAAATTGTTTCAACATCTTTATTACAGATTGATTTTTACAAGGAATCTGTGTTAGTCCATATATACAAATGCTTCTTATTCTCTGCAATACCCAGCTTTATAGTTCAGTCTCCTTCCAAAGACTTATCATAGGACGTACAGGCTCCTACACCCTTAAAAGAAAGGAGTGTGTCATTTTTGAAAACAAAGGAAAAGTAAGAAAGAAAGAGATAGATGGAGTGAGATATGCTGGATGTTTGTTTTGAGGATGAAACACTGCCTTCCTAGGCAGGAGGAGAGTGAAATGACAACATCCTTGGAAAGCATCAGTGTAGAAATCTGAATTATTCTCTGTTAACTTAATATTGCATCATTAAAAATCAGAGACACTGTTTAGGAAATCTTAACTGAATAGTTAATATGTGGAGGACAGGATAAAATTAGCATTAGAGAAAACTGGATTAAAACAGAAAGAGAAGCTGATTAGTTGTGTATGTGGGTGTGCAAATAAACATATATAGGAATGATACTTACTTAATGTTACTTACATGGGGTTCTAAAAATACCTGGATTATGATGAAGACAAATTCCTTAAAGGAAAGGAAGTAAAGCATTGGATTTTTGCCCTTTCTGTTGAGGTTTAATACATCTTTAAGTTCAAAAGGGATTAATTACAAGAATCAGGTCAGAAAAAATAAAAATAATTATTGATGAAAAAACGGTTCATCCTTAGTGACTTTTCCTTTGAGACAGTGTCTTGGAATCTCTCTTCCTTTACAGGAAAGCATTTCAATGGTTTAAATTTCACCTGTGTGCTCAGAGCATTAGGACATTAGGACACTCTTCATGCAGTGCTTTAAAGCAAGGCTTTGACAGTGATTTGATAGCTGAAGGGCTCAGCTATCCTGCAAGTTCCAGTGAAGGCAGAGCAGATCAAGAGGATTCAGCTCAGATTATTCCCTAGCTAGAACCCCTCTGACAACAGACAGTGAATTTCCATAATTGCAAGAGTTATTGTCTTAAAAACTGAAAACAGCTCATAAATTTACTATTCTGTCATATTACCCAGCAACTCATTCGGGGAAAAGGCTGTCACAACGTGACAGGGAATGAGAGGAGGGGGCACATGTGCCTTAAGTCTCTTAGTGTCTCATTCTGGGCATTCTCTAGTGCCCAGGCCAGCATGCAGGCTCCCTATAGGATACATATGTGGACATGCAGCACAGGAAGGTTGCAGAGATCTCTTGTGAAGTTGCTGACACTTGCAGAAGGCAGCCTGTTACAAACTAGCCTAAATCTGCTCTGCATCCAATTCACTACGAGAAAATGAATCTTCAAGGAAACACAGCTCCCAGCTGGCTGCTTAGGAAATGAATTGGCAGGGAGGGAGTGTGTTCTGTTTGGAGCTCAAGTCACTCAGAATAATAGTGTAGGACATAGTGAATAGCAGCAAAACAATTGGATATTGAAGGTGATGCTGCTAAGGATTCAATGTCCCTTTAAATAAATATTTGGTGTTTGAATAAAAGCTTGCACAAACTATCAGCCTGTGAAAGCACAAGAGTTGCCTGTTAAGTTTTGATTCTTTATTTAGAGCTGAGACAAGTACAGAGTGGTATGCTTTTGGCATACTTCATTAGCCTATGGGGAGTAAAAGGCACTTAATATTTGTTGGGATATTTGCTTTCTGCCACCTCTGTGCAGACAAGACAGTCTCTGTTGTCAAGATTGACTCCTTAGACCTTCAAACATAACGGGGAAAAGGGCACCCAAACAAAAAGCCAAACACCATATTTATTAGGCTGGAGCACTCAGCTTGGGTTTATATCGTAAGATGTGACCCTTGGACAATCCTTCTCCTTGTGTTATATGGGTGGAGGGCATTATTCCCCTCAAATCAACTCTGCAGTGATCTGAAAACTCCTGCATAAGGGACACTTAGTGGAGCTGACAGCAGCTTGGGCTCTTGCCTCAGCCCCAGACCTCCTCATGTGTGCAGTGCCCTGGGGAGCAGCACCTGGGCCAGCTCTCATCCCACTGGGAGCCCTGACAAAGAAGGTGGGATGGGCTCAAAAATGGAAACTTCTACCATCAAGCTCAATATGAGCTGCAGGAGCTGGTGATTAGCAGGGCTTGGTTTCCTCAGGTCTGGGGTTATTCAGCTCATCTGCCAATGAAGCTGCAGGTGCTGGAGCCCACTGCTGCTCCAGGAAGGATGTGGACAGCCAGACTGCAGCTGGGCACGATGGAGGAGGGCCCCAGCCTGGGATCTTCTTCTTCTGTCCATGCCTCAAGTCATGGAGGCAGCTTGGTTTCACAGCACATTCTGAATTCCACCTCTGAGGTATTTTGACAGCAGGCTCATTAGCTCCAGTTATCAGAACTATTTTACTGCAGAAATACACCAGGCTCCTCGTAAGGGGATGAAGTTCAGCCAAACTTAGCACATGTTGGCCCCAGACAAACCAATGGGTTGTACAGCTGTTGAAACCAGTGATAAAGGGTAAAATTCTAGGTCTTACTAAGAAAAACTTGAGCAACTTGAGTCCCCAGGGTAGTTAGATTTAGAATAACATTTATAAGGTCTTGGTTATTAAGAAAAAAGTTGAACAGATATATAACAAGTGAAATCCATGTTGGACATACATGCTGAAATTGTTCCATTAAACACACAGCAGAAGATGCCCAAAGGTTTTGCTCTTTCTGAGATATGTGAAATTTACTGTCCTGACTCACTGCAGGAGATTTAAACACACAAAATCATAAATCTACATATGGAAAAGAAATAAAAATTCCAATTCAAATCACTCAGAAAATATTAGGCATCTTTCCAGTCATATCAGCAGGCTTTGGATGAGTTGACCTTTCTTCTGTTGAGTATCCAGTGGAGAGTGAAAAAAATGAAGACAAAAATAATTGAACCTGGTTTTAGTTAATGTCTACAATGTTTTAGTGCATTACAAAATTGTGAAGTAAGAGGTCTCTGTTTGAAATGGTGTCCCAGGAATATCAATAGTATGACCTCCCTTGAACTGTATGATTCCCTAATCATCAGATAACACCATTGTTATAACACGTGCTGGGCATGTGCCATTGACCTGCCACTTTGTGGCACAGCTCTGAGGGAGCAGAAAACAAACAAATAAATTAATCATACTATTTATGGAGCCAAGCCACCCTCCATGGAGTAAAAGCTAATCAACCTCATAATAACATGCAGTGCCCATGCGTAATCAAACTGTTTAATTCTCTATGAATTATTCAGTGAGTCCTCCTGGCAGTTGGGGTAAGTTGTGTGTTCCTGGCTGCTGTTTCTCTCCTGCAGCAGTCTCCCCTTGCTGCCCAGACTCAATATTTCGTGTTGTTTCCACAGAACCAGTGAGTGATGGACAGGCTGCACTGTCCTTGTGGCCAAGCAATGTTCTGCCAATTGATTTCTTTAAATACAAAGCTTTTAATCGACTGCAGATTTTGTTTTCCAATCTCTCTCCTTCTCTCAACCTCCCTTCTGCTAATTTGCACTTTGTTCTTTTCCCATTTTCCTAATGACACGGCATTTCAGACAGGAACTGTTTATTGATGTTGCTGCATTAGCAGGCAGAGCAGATAAACCTTCTTGTGACTGCTGTTCAGGAGAAAAAACAACATCTTTCTTTCTTTCTTTTCAAGGCTCACAAAAAAAAAAAGCTAAAAATTCAATACTAATCTAATAGCCCATTTATGGAAAATACAAAAAGCAGCCATTCCCTTTAGAAAATGTTTCCTTTTCTGCTTTCTCACATCCTTGTCTGCAAAGCTCCCCCTTATGTAACTCCCTTAATTTAGAACTCCAGGATCCCATTTCTTCTATGAAATCTTTAGTGGTGCAATCCATCACTAGAGATGGACTTTCTTTTAATTACATGGTATATTTATACATAATCATCCATAATC
This sequence comes from Acridotheres tristis, assembly GCA_037013685.1. Classification (NCBI taxonomy): domain Eukaryota; kingdom Metazoa; phylum Chordata; class Aves; order Passeriformes; family Sturnidae; genus Acridotheres; species Acridotheres tristis. The sequence goes on along the minus strand of CM072899.1, from coordinate 10,041,643 downwards.
CAATAACATTTTGTAACATGGATCCATTCTTAATCAAAACTAAGTAACCTAAGTCTTAGTTAGAACTAATGCTTGTTCAAAGCTCAGTTGTAAGACCAGTCCCACTAAAATTCTCTGGAGGCAAAGATGACACATTTGTGCAGCACTTAGCAAAATCAGTTAATACTGAATCTACTTTAAACACAGAAATTATCTTCCTTATTTCCAGCAGTTTTTACCAAGCACTTTGGACATGAACCTAAGTGCCATTTGCAAAGACATTCTCGAGGTGTGCACTTGTACCTCATTACATCTTTGCCTTCTTCTGGTGGTGCTGAGAATCACCTGCTCAGCTAAAGGTGGGGAGCACAAAACAGAACCAATAGAGCCAGAAATCCCCATCCTCATTCCTCTCCAGATGGATCTGCAGCTCCTCATGTCTGTGCTGGCACAGGGAGTGGTGGGGGACTGGGGAGGGGTGCTTCCATTCCTTGATCTGAGGACTGCCAGGTGCACTTGTAATCCAGGCACTGCTGCCCTCTGAGCTCTGCCAGGCTCCTGGGACTGACTGCACTGCAGTACTGAAAGGAAATCAAGCCAACATACTTCAAATTACCTTGAAGGTGGCTTCCACCTATTTCTAAGAGCAGACAAGAGCATTTGTGGATGATCTCCTCCTTGCTATCTGAAGTTTTGGACTACATTACACTGCACATAAGCTGAAATGGCACAAACCATTGGAAATGGGATTCAGTGGGCATGCAATAACTTTTGCATCCTTACCCTGGAATGCAAAATGCATGAGGTGTTTTCCAAAACAGGGTTCATATCTGACCTTTCTTTCTTGGCCTGTGCAGAGATGTCAGTGAGGAGCTAAGGACAGAATTAACTCAGAAGCAAAACTATGCAAGCTGGAAGCATTTTTTCACTTTAAACTTTCCTTGTGGAAAGAGTAATGTCCATTTCATTCAACAACATTTACAATCTGAGTACTTTCATAAGGCTGATTTGGAGACCCCTGTCTTTGACCCAACTTGATTTTAAAACTAATTTTACCTAAGGAAAGGCTGAATATAAATGGAGTAGGGATTTTAAAATTTGACCTAGAATGTTGAACTTATAGCTGACCTTTGAACTGCTCCTAGATTACCCAGGGTTTATGGTCATCCTATGTTTCATTGGAAGGGTCATTTCCTGTAGGACCTAAATCCAGTCATCTGACTTGTGACCTCTTGGATTAGATTTATGACCTTGCAAGGTCAGTCTTTAACTCCTTCTAGAGTGTTAAGTTGCAAAGAGAACATTGTATGTCATTAGAAATGAAGTTTTCTCCAGCACAATAATAAAGTTTTGGAATTATCTTTAATTCCAGCTCACAAGACACTACTGATTTTCAAACAACTTTAAGATTTTGTAGTAGTATCCCTACCTTTTCTTAATTTATAAATAAGCAAATATATACACTGAAGATACTAAAAATTCATCAGTATTTGCAAACTTGGCAAAAAGAATGCAATCAATTACCTCCACGCCAAGGCATTTAAACAAAAGAGAGGGTTGTTTTTCAGCTTTGCTACAAATTAATAACTCCACCTGATTTTATTAGAAGCAGTATAAGCTCAACACTGAGCTATAGAAATACAGGCTTTCTTTATGTGTTTATATGTGTAATTAGTGTCCATAGCCTGTTAAGCAGGAATCATCTCTTTTCTTCATCGACAGTGTCCAGTCCAGTTTGACTTTGGTCTCTGATTACCATAAAAATTGAATAGATTCACTCCTTCAGTGTGAGTTTACTAGAGTGAAAGTAAAAGCCACAAGATTTCTCTGGTTAACCATAAAATTCAATAGACTGGCACAATTGCATTTTCAATGGAAATCAAAGTTAAGGACCATAAGCACAAGTTTTTCTAAAGATCAGTTTCTGAGTTAGGCACCAAACACAAGGACTAGACTTACTGAGATATTACCCCAAAACTCTGTGTGAAAAGATGAAGCAGCTATCATTCGAAGGTGTCCTCTCCAATGTCATTCCCCAGATGAGGACTCCAAACATTTGTGCTGTCACCTGGGTTACGTGGTGAGAACTACCTGAGAAATCCTCCTTGCTGTGTTTCTTTTCCCTGTCCTTCAGATCCCACGAGGCCACGAGCCTTGCGCTGCAATGGCCGTGCCTGCAACCCTCCAGTGGGAAACCTGGCCACGGGAAGGACACCAGTGACCACCAGCACGTGTGGCCAGAACAGCACAGAGCTCTTCTGCTCCTACCCAGAGCAGACCCTGCTCCACCACGTCTCCCCTGGCTGTGGGCAGCCCCGCTGCACCAAGTGCAATGCCAACCAGCCCGAGAACTCCCACCTCCCTGCTGACATGACGGATGATTTCTTTGCAAACCCCATCTCCTGGTGGCAGTCTGCCCAAGGGGTACACAGAGAAGAAATCCGACTGGACTTTGAAACAGAATTCTACCTGACCCACGTCATTGCTGTGTTCAAGTCACCCCGCCCGGCTGCCATGGTGCTGGAAAGATCTCAGGATTATGGGCAGACTTGGAGGCCCTACAAGTATTTCTCTGTCAACTGTACAGCTACTTTTGGGCTCCAGGATGATCTCATTGAGGAAGGCTCCATGTGCACCTCCAGGTATTCAGATGCAGTGCCCTGCACCAGAGGAGAGGTAAGCAATAATTGAGGTTTGGACTAAGTTTAATGCCAAACAGCTCAAGACTGCCAGAAAACCAGAGTGTATCTCAAAGAAATACTGTGCATATAAATTAAGAAAGGTATCTCATTCCTAAAGGCTTTGTGCTAAGCAAATAAAGGGGAAGAAGAAGAGAAGTTATACATCAATGGTAGAAATGCTTTAGCAAATTTCTTTTATGAGAGCTCACAGGATAATATGAATATTGCCTATTTTTACACTGCAGATGCCCCAAACTGAACTAGAATTCTAGCAAAGCAGATGTAGGGAAACACACCTCTGTAGAGTCTGATTTTTTCAAACCATTTTCACTTCCGGATGATATGAACTGCATGATCTTTCTTTTTCTTCTCCATATAAAAAGTCTTAGATGATTGGCTGACTTTTAAATATATAATTCCTCCAAGTTCAGTGTTTTCTTGCTTTCACTTTTCTTGCTGATGGTGACTCTGGCTGATTGTATCAAGCCGCAGGCTTCAGAAATGAAAATGCTTGGAAGCAGAAGTGGGAGTGAGCAGCCAAGATTCACTATTCAGTGGTGGGAAAAGCCCTCCCTTGGTATGAATATTCTGATTTGTTTTTAAACATACACAAAAGAGCGTTTTTAAAATAAATGTACAATTGTTCTGATAAATTCCTCTGACATTAACTACCAATTAGACTTTTTTTCATTCATCAGTCTTGAAACAATTCAGATGGGAGAGACCATGAACATCATTGGTATCCTTTTACAGAGAAGACAAAGTCACAAAGCAAGATTATAAAATATTCCTGTAATTACAGCAGAGGCTTTAATCTTTTCATGTCCTTTTACTTCCTTCTCTCTTCTTCAGAGAAGTCACAATCCATTTGGTTTCAATGTCTGGAAGTGGTCAGCAGATTTAGAGAATCACTTATCTGCAAATTAAGTTTAGGTGTGAGGTGAATGGTCCAGATAGGCTTCAGAAAACTCAGTGTTTCAGCAGCGCACTTCAAAATGCACATGAGAAGAAACTAAGGTACTATACCTGAGGCAGGGCACAGCAGTAGGGAGAGATTGAAGTCATCTGTGTATAACAGGCTAAGAAACATCTCTGCATATTAGAAACCTGGAACAGATCATCTGACTACTAGACTTATTTCTGGAGTAGTCATTCTGCTGGTCAGTTATCATGATTCATTTTCAAGTCCAAGTCAAATACTTCCAAATGTCTTCTGTGGGGAGGTTACAATTTGCCACGTCAAGAATCTCAGCAAGTAATGTATTTTTCCATTCTTGTGTGCCTTCCAATCAAAAATCTGGAAGTACTTTGCAAGACCCAGTTAATGATCTTCAGCACACATACAAGGGGTCTGCTGCCATTTCACAGATGAGAAAAGAGCAGCACAGGAAGGTGAAGTGTTTTGTGGTAAGAGAGGATGATTCCAGTTGAGTGAGGGACAGAATACAGGGTCTGAGGGAAATGCCTTGGCCCTAATACAAAATAACTCTTCCCTCTCTAGTACAGTATCCCCTGCACTATGTTGGCTTTTGTTCTTTACTTGTGCTAACCTTGAGGAATATCATTAAGACCATGTGCTGCTGCTACAACAAATCTGAGAAGTAGATGGCAGAAAATCAAATAATAAAACATTCATCCAACAAAAGCCTTTGTGGTTACAAGTGTCAAAGTGATTCTGCCAATTTGGGCAGCAGCTACACTGAAATGAGTATGGGTGTGCTTAATTAATGGCATGGTAGTAGATGTCAGAAAATAAGAGTAAAAATAAGACCAGTCCTATATTTACAGGTTACCTTTGCAGATACCAAATACTTTCCTGAACGTGCATAGATCCAGGGGTCACTTCCTCCATGGGACAAGTGCTGAAGCTTTAAAGCAGCACACAGGAATCTGTGTGGCAACTAAACAGGGGACAAGACAAAGACTGTTCCACAGCACATTAACCCACAAGGATTGTCAAGCTCTGGACAGACTTTACAGAGACCTCTTAATCAATCCATGGCAAAGGTGCAGAATCTTTTCAGGTCAGCAGTATGACATAGCAGATTCTTTTGTGAATTGAAATAAAGGAAGGCAGAGCTATTCAAAGTGATACCTGACCACATTTGGCTGAGTGACATTGCCACTGTTCTACAGGTCTCACAGGAGCTTTGCCCACACACCTCAGAACTGCAATTTTACACCTTGTTTTGAGGATGTCACAAATGTCACCAGGGCATCCCTCAAGCACTGACTCAAGTGACTTTGAAGGCAGCTGTCTGAATATCCACCAGTATTTTCCTCAGTGTTCTCTGCTTCTTTTTCACCTCCACTCTGACCTACCCAGTTACTGATTCTGGCTGAGCCTTGGATTGCTGAGGGGCTCACATCACAAGCTGACAGCACGTCTGAAATGATCAAAACTGTTCCAACTTAAGTGCTAATTAATGCTCTGACATAAATGCCAGTTTTCTTTACTGAGGGGTTTGAAGTCATTTTCACCACATGAGACTCAGGTTATTCTTGGGTCCTATTCATTCTGAGAACAGATACAAATTCCTTTTTTAACAGGGCACAAAAGGTATTTAAAAAGAAAAAAAAAACAGGATGGCCTAGTGAGAACACTTAGGTTTAAAACCCATGCTGAGACACATCATAAAACAAGATTTCAGGTCAACTGGCTTCCAGAACTGAGAATGTAGGCATGAAAGGAGAAGGTGGTAGAGCTGTAGTACATACATTTGTAAACTGAGATGCATCTCAGCACATTCTGGCCACCAAGACCACTGAAAGAGTTTCTTCCTAAAAGCAAGGTAAAAAATTTGTCAGAAGAGAAAATTTTAGGAGACTAGAAAGAGCAAAAGACATTTGGATGAGTGATGTGACAATGTCACAGCAGAACATAATGTTAAGTTAAGGCATATCCCTCGTCTCTGGTAGATTGCCCCTTATTTTTCAGCTCTGTCAGGGTCACATATCTCTGTTCCATCTCAGATAAGATACATCTGAGACAGAAGGCATTGGGAAACACCTCATATAGAAATGCAAGATTACTCTCTAATATACCTTTTCCTTTTCCTTTTACTCAAGCAATATCTAACTGCCATTCAGATCCAGAGTACTTTAGTAGATAGAATCTATCTATCTGAAATCCTAGGATCCTCATCATTAGTTCATGAACTAAAACCACATTTTTAAGGTCTGTTCATCATCTGTAAGTGCATCGACAGGGAATGCTAGCATGGAATCTTATGAATCAATTGAGACATTTTTTACCCACTTGTCCATCCATCTGTTCTTCTAACTTAAAAACACTGTACTATATAGTGATGGAGCCTAAAATGAGCCTTCAGGTCTGCTAACATAAATTGTTTGTCTGGCCCAAACAAAAGCAGAAATTACCACAGCATTGCATCAGACATCAATGTGAGTTGCAGTTCAAACATCATGTCGGGGAAAAAGGGACCAAAATGTTTGAACCTGCATCCTGACAACACGTGCACTCAAGGATCTGAGAGATTAAGAGCACGTTTTTAATAAACTGGAATATCAGGAAATGAAAACAAATGTTCTCCTCCATTGAATATGATGTTTGCATGGAAGGAAGACATTAGCATGCAAAGTGGGGTGGAACACTGACCTGCTCATAACCACCAGGCCAGAAGGAGACCCTTCCCCTACTGGGTCTAGCTAGTGGAAGGGAGTTCTGAATCAAAGGCTGGTTCATTTATGTGAGTGTCTGTGTGACAGATGACACCAATGAAGTGTGATATAATAAACCCATTACTGGAATTCACTGGGGGCTGGAAGAATTGTGTATGCCTGAATTAAGGAACTGGTTTCTATGGCAACATGTTAAGTGTGCCTTGCACAGAAGACCTGTTCATTCTCCGTTTTGTATCCTGTGGTGACCTCTTTAGGGACAGAAGTCCCCAGCAGTGCCTTTTGTCAAAGATGAGTGGACCCTCTTTGTAGCTAAAAGACATTTAATCACTCTTCTAAACACACTCCACTGGTGAATGCCAGACCAAGACAGGTTGTGATGGGTGCAGTTCTGTCTGCTCCAAAAGCCACCAGGTTGTTCAGAGAGAAGGCACAGTCAGCTGTGGAAGGTCTTTTCCTCTGCACTGACACTGAAGCCTCTGCTGCCTTTCTCCATCCATGGGGACCTCCTGAGCAGCATCTGTGGCAGAGGGGACCACTGGCACCCAAGCACCAAACCAGGCCAGGGACAAGGCTCTGTGTGTGGGATGCATGTGATCCTGTTCCAAGGACCTGCATTTTCTGCTCTTTTCTCAAGCTCCTCTTTTACTGTATTCATACCAAACCTTTTGATAAACAAAGAAGTATTCCCTGTGCACACACACACCCCCACACCCCTCATTAAATGGCAACATCAATAATTCAAGAGGTCACCACTGAGGCTTCCGTGACTTCTTAGAGTTCTGATCTCATATGGCAGTGGGGTCACTGGAAAGAAACCTGCTCAGCACATCACAAGGTTGAATTCTCAATAGCTGAGCTTCAAAGACAGGGTCTTGCACTTCAGTGAATTATCCAACAGTCATCAGGACTGGCCTCTGAAAGTTGCATGATGCTTGGGTTATTCCAACTTCCAGCTGGGTTATTCCAACTTCCATCTGGAAAGGACTGCAGGAGGGATTAGTCACTAGTGTAGGTAAGTGCCTGATTGTTATGACTGCTCAGCATTTGGTTTAACTTGAGCTGCAGGGCAGGTAGAAGGTAGAGGTGAGCTGAGAGGAAGCAGTTAACACCAGCAGTGTAAACAGGCTGATAGCACTGCCAGGCCCTGCTTCCCTGCAGGAAGAATTAAGGGGCTCAAGGATTTGTCTCTGAAGGGAATTTGAACTGACTCAGACCAGTCCAGCAATCCCATCCCTGGAAAGTGAACTTCAGGAGGGCACCAAGTGTCCTACTCTGACCTGGTTTGTAATGAAGCATTTCAGAAACATTTGGAACATTATAAATCAACCAGAAAGACACAGCTGTGGGGGGTTTTTAGCATTGCTTCTGCATTTTATGCATTTTATGCATTTAATGCATTTTATGCATTTTATGCATTTTCTGAACATACAAGGCAGCAGATATCAAATTATTTTTTCTTCTCATCCTTTTTTATAAACTCTTAGTAGAGTTGCAGCCATTGCTTTTTTTTTTCATGTTTCACGTGTGAAAAAAATTGTTGCCTAAAATGCTATGAAACTTAGTAATTTATTGTTGTAATTTTCAAACTCTAGGCAAAAGAACACTTAAATATTTGCTCTACATTTGTCCTCACATCACTGTCACGGTGAGATTATACATTTAGCTAAGTCTGCTCATGTGTAAGATTTCAGCCAAGACCTAGAGATGTAAATGGCTCCACTTACAAGTAAAGGATGCTCTCCCATGGGAACACAGCTTGGTTGACACGGTTGACACTGATGGTGATGGGCTGTTTTAACTTTCCCTGACAATCCAGCAGTGAAATTAGTGTCCCTGTTCTCAGTCCAGTTCCCAGTCAGGCTGTTACATCACAGAACTCCTTGTGCCACCCTTTGCCATTTCAGAGCAAGCACCATCCCCTGTAATGAAAAAGGACACTGCACTTTGTGGGAGCATGGAAATGTTCTCACATCCCCACATAAGGTTCTCCCGTGTAGAATGGAAGAAGTTTTGCCCATTCCCTGTATAGAGACTGAAAGCTGAAGGGTTTTCTGTCAAATAATCTAGATTATGTGTTCCAACTACATTACCTGTCTCAAAGAGGGTAGTGCTTCTCCCTACAGCCCTTGCCTTTCTGCATGGATGTACATCTGCAGATAACCTGGACCTACAGAATATAATTTGTTTGAGGAAGACAAAAAGTCTTAGATTTGCCTGACTTCTATTATGCCATAATCATATTGGCAGCCATGCCTAAATATTAATACTAAAATGCCACATAAACTGGATTACTGGAATAACCCCAAAGCAAATGCAAACTGAAGGCACATCAATCCTTTCTGATTTGGACGATACAGAAAGAATTTAGGATGCCACCGTCTTGGTGGTAGTTGAGTTTACCCAGATCAAAGAAATTTAAAAAATCAAAAGCACAATTATTTCTTTAACAAGTTACAATATTCCATACTGGTTTCTCAGCTTTGCTCTCTGGAAGGACAGAAAAGCAGTGGATCTTGACTAAAAAATCACCATTCCATGAGTTGTCAAAATAGACCTTATAATGGCTGGGAGAAGAGTTAGATTTTCTCTGTGCTCCAAACAGTAAATCAGAAAAAAAAAATTACTTCTTAGTTAAGACTACTGTACCACAAGATAGAAGTCCATCAAATAAAAGAGAGGATATATACCACTGGGTAGGAAAAATTCTGAGACAGTTGTTTACTGTTCCTTTAAGAACAAAAATCAACTCACATGAAAATCTTTCAATGAAGAGGATTTAGGAGTGATGAGAGTTTTTATTGCAGCTTCCTTCTGATGGACCCAGTACAAGCACACAGACATTTCTGACCTTATTAACCTGATTGTGTGCAGCATGATGAACACAGCTTAAGGATGATTTGTAATATCAAATTCTTGCTCTGCATAAGGATCTTCTTTTGTAGCAGGCCATGCATTGGCACTGCCCTCCAATTATGATTCATATTCCTTGACCTTAGGCTATGTGTTAGCAAGGGGGGGACCTTTGTTGTGCCCACATCTCTTCTGACTAATACTGGCTGGAAGATCAGGTTAAGAAAACAGAATTAGATGCATCAGGAATGGAGAAGCAAAACCTATGGCAAGAAATCAAAAATCTGAGACGCTGTCTCTGAAATGAAGATGATCTCTTGATTGGTGATAAAACAATGTGAGGCTGTGCCAACTTGTGTACAGCAAAATCAGTCACCCAACAGTGGCTGCCTTTTAGCTTTGCATATTTAAAGAATTTTCCAGACTTCTTTGCTCTTAGGAAGGTCAGGGGAGGACAGGGACCATCTTTTTGAGATGCAGCTGGTTGACTTTTGAGAATGACAATGACAAATATGTGCTCAATAGCAGATATGCAGATAAGCATGAACGTCCTACTCATCATTCAGCTCCAGGGCCAGCCCCTGGTTATGAGACAAACTCGTGACCTGGGATGTATTTCCACAAAGGGTTAAATTATAGAGGTGCTGCACACCTTCAACTTCCACCCAGTTCAATGGAAAGATTTCCAGGCTGTCCCTAACCAGACTCATTCACCATCAGATTTTCTTCTGCAGCTGTGCCTATGCTACTTTTATGACAGCTGCACACTGATGTTTAGGGGAACAACTGGGAGATTTCAGAGCAGTCTATTACAAAAAAATTAGAACAGAGCTTGCTACCAGATAGAGATTTCATTACATGAGAAATGGCTTTACAGTGAAAATGGGAAGCTCTTTTCAAAACTTGCATCTTGATTAAAAGAAAACACTTCATTATACTTTCACATCTTTTACATGAATGTAATGGAAAACTGAAAATTCACACAATATCTCTGGGAAATGAAAAAATAATAATAATATTTCTGCCTTTCTGCAAAAGGCAGAAGTCAAATGTCTGCCTGTATAGAAGGAATTTGCTTCATAGGCTTTAGAATCACTAACTTTGTGAACTGAAATAAATGGAACTAATAACACAGTGAAAAGGTGGAATGTCTCTTCCTGCAGCTCATGACTCTAGGAGTTCACTAATACTTAGATCCATTTATTATCTAATCTTTAATAGATTCATGCATCAGTGGTTGAGATGGCCAAACTCTTATCTTGTGCTTGCAATTATTAAAATTGCATGTATGGACATCCATCTGCAGGAATTCTCAGGGCATTTTCCAGATACAAGTTTATTAATATTCCTTCCATTGCACAAAGTACTTGAATACCAATATCCCATTTTTATGGAAAGAAAATAGTACATAGGACTGAGTTCCTACTGAAATTAATCCAGAACAGCATGAGGCCCTAGTTACTTGCTGAGCATTATAGTGAACAATTGTGCTGGGGCTATGACAAAATAGTTGCATTCCCTACTCTGTATTTTTATCAAAGTGATACCTTCTCCTTTCTTAAAGAAATAAAATTCTTTCTTAAATCATATAAAATTGTCAACCCAGATATATATAGCCAACACCAATCTGTCTCTTAATTTAGGATCCATTTTTCCTTAGGGAACTATAACCCAAACACATTCATTTAAAACATAGTCATGCATTTATAACACAGAAAAAAGTTTAGGGAGTTGGTTTGGTTGGGTTATTTAATTGTTTATTTTTAGCTAAATTATGCTTTTATGGAAAAAAAAATCCTGGCATGTAATGTGAGATACCACTTCTTTTTAAAAAAAATTATCCCAATCTAGAATTATTTCTATATTATCTATATTATTCTAGAATCAATATATATAGTAGACTAATGAGGAGAAATTACAGGTACTAACATCTTTTTCTTGATAGTACAGCAATCTAACCATTTTCTATTTTCATGCATATGTGAAATAAAACTACTAAACTGATTTAATTATAAAATAAAACTGCTACCTCTATGCAAAATGTACCTCACCTACACCTACTTCCATTGGCACAATATATCTGCTGATCAAAATGTCTTTGATTTTTACAAAGTTAAGGAAGATTAATTCCTTATTGGTGGCTGAATCCTAGAAGAACATTTGAGTTCAGCTCCCAGAAGACCTCAGTAGTGTTATGTCACCCAAATCAGATCTTTAACACTTAACAAGACTTGCCTTGGGAGAAATAAGGACGAGCAAATCTAGTCTCACCAGTGAGCTTATTCCAGACAGAAATGTGTCATGAATTAATCATACAAACAAACTCTTGTACCTCAGCTGGAATGGAATACTGTTTTTTCTTAAAAGGATGCCACAATCCCCATGGGACTTCCAAGCTATTAATGTCTCTACTCACAAATGATGTTCAGTGTTCTAATGGGATATGGAAAATGCCAAAGCAACTCCTCTCAAGAGAGGCAAGGCCAGAAATGAAAATATTTGCAAAACAATAAAGCCACAGGAAACCAAACCTTTTTCTAATCTGTCAAGCAAAGAAACAAGAAACAAAACAGCTTGGTAGGAGCAAGTGGCCTTTGCTGAGAGAAGAGCCCCTGACAGCTGCTCTTTTCCTGAAGAGCTCAGTGCTCCCAGAATGCCAATTACAGCACGGGGAGGATGGATAATTGACTGGAGACCCCAAAATACGAAACCATCTGTTTTAACTTGTCATACCATGTAGAAAATAGGTTTCTAGTAGTGCACAGAATTTTCTTCACACTTACCATAGTACAGTGCAAGACTATTGCTATCAAGAAGATGCATAGTGCCAGAGAGAAAAAAGAAACATTTTGGCCATTATCTGCTGATTGTTTTCAGACAGACCCAGTAAAAACTCTTGTTCTTCACCTCATTCACCCCTCCACTCTACCTTCTGTGAGGAGCCCCATAGCTGCTCACAGCTGGGATCTCTGGCAGACATGAGGCCACTTGCCCAGCCTTGTATAATGTACAAAGCAAAGTGACACAGAGACCCCAGGCAGTAAACAGGGGAGTCACTTTCTTGTAAAAAAAGGCCTTTTTGAGCAGTTAGCCAGTTATCAGTGTACATAGTTTTAAGGCACAACAAGCCCAAGCCAGCCAACCACCAGGCACCACGATGTGGGCATGGGGCAGTCAGAGTCTCACACAGCTCTCAGGTCTCTCTACCCCATTCCAGCTGAGTCAGTCTCACACAGTTCCCTTCTGCTTAGCCTAAGTAGCAGGCCTGAGCCATGATTTTACAAGGGTAACAAGTCCCTTCTTTTATAAGGCTTTACCTGTATGCAGAAGTATAAGAAGTCACTGGCAGGACCAGAGCAGACCTTGCAAAAGCCAATTCTGTATCAGTAACCTTTCAGATGTCTATTTTATGGAATGAAGTGCCTCTAGCATTTAGGTTCTTAAGCCATTTATCTGATGGGCAATCTCTGAAGATCCATCTGAAAGGAGATATTTTAACTAAACATGCATATTAGAGAAACCATAGACAAGAATGCTAAGTGTGAGAACAGAGCTTATAAAAGCTAGTGACTAAATAGACTGCTTTACCCTCGATTCCTCTGATTTATGCCAATTTAAACAGTTTCATAGGGACTTTTAACCATTCTTTGAGATCTCTGAGTTTAGCAGGCTCTGCAGAACTATTCCACCCAGTTCCCTGCCTCAGTCTTAGTTTAGCTGACCATAAGGGAAGGAGATGTGTGTGTCTGTACACAACCAGGTGCTCAGGACTCACTCCACCTCTGTGTGATCCACAGGGGACTGGGAAAGACAGAGGGTTCATATAATACTTTCCACAAAAGATCAGACCATCCAGGATTAGGGGAACTGGACAGATATGCAGATTTGGTCTTTGTCCTGTGAATCCATCAGTAAGGGGAATGCTGGGCACCTGGACAAAACAGAATGAGCCATTTGCTTATGGTTCCATTGACCAGGGGAATGTAGACATAGGGGTGGAAACGCTTGGGCTATTTTGTCATGGCTTCATTGGTCAGGGGAATGTGGGCACCTGCATTGCACAGCCTGGGCAATCTGCCCACAGCTCTATCAAACAAGGACCTGTGGGCATCTCTGATCTCCCCAAGCAAGGCTGTTTGCAGCTTTGTAAGTAGCTGACAATATAAGAGAAGAGAATTAAAAGAAGAAAAAGAACAAAGTTAATCAAATAGGAAACACTGTGGACAGGTGGGAAAGCTACCACTGCCTTTGCTGGGGTCTGTGTGAAGCCTGCAGCTGATTGTGTAAATTAAGGGCGTTTGTCTCCTCATGTGCCACCAACATGCAACTAAACTATCTCCTAGGCATGTACCACAAGCTCTTTTGTGACGTCTGCAAGCAAAAAGCAGCAAAAGTATTTTACATGCTACAAGTATTTAAACTGATCAGTTTACTAAGAAGAAAGAAAAATAAAAACTGAGAGAGAGAAAGAGAGAATCCCTATGGAAACAAAGATTTCACTCTGCTAATACTAACAGAGTGAGTCAGACAGAGATTGTGACTACTTGTAAAGCAGGGCCAGAGAATCCCAAGGGCAAATCCCTCTGCCATGATGGAAAATCTCAAGCAGAGGAGAAAACAACTGTCAAATTTGAGTTAGCACATCTAAGCCTGGAAGCAGTGCTAACAGTTCTCCATTTCACTGGCAGGAGCTGTGGTGCAGCCCTCTGTTATCAATCTCTCCCAAAAGCAACAGAAACAAGCCCACCCCAAGAGACAGAGAAAGGTAGAGTGCTGATGAGCTAAAATACAACAGTCACTATTAAACACCAGATTAAAACTGTGATGCTCAAAACCCAACTGTTGATGCTCTGGAGAACAGCAAAAATGCTGTGACAAAAGAGCAACAACCTACAGACAGCCAGCAGGCACCAAGCACCTTGGGGCTGTGAACTCAGTGCTCTGTAGCTGCTCCTAAGTAATAAATCACCAGGCTTTGTGTGCAGACAGGGCTCTCTCACCCTGAGCTAAGCTGTGTTTCCAGCACCGTTCAAGTGACCCAGGAAAAAGTCTGGTCACAGTGTCCACTTCTTTCACAGATGCCCTTAGTGCCTTTGTTTACCTGACTCTAGAACTCATGCCAAAGTCATGCTCCTAAAATGCTTCCAGAAATTCGGATGGCATTAACACTGCCTTTAGGCCAATAACCTTGGATTTCTCTGAGTGACACTGTTGTCACTTAGCTCAGAAACACAAGGAAGTGGATTTATCTTGTCCCTTGACATAGTGGCTGAACTGCAAGAAGTGACAGGGCTCGGTAACCCCAGGGAGTGATGCTTAAATGAAGGCATTTCCCATCTCACATCTGAGATGGGATGAAAGCAGGGACACGGTCACTTGCTGTGGCTTGGCCAGCTGGTGTTAACTCAGCTGTGATGCTCTGGGATCAGCCAAGCCCCACAACTGCTTATGCAGAGTCTTATTGCTTTTTCCTGAAGATCATCTAGGGATATTTGCTGTGCATGCAGAGTCCTGTTATCTGTTCTGGGATGTGAACCTTCTCTCTTCCAGGTGATTTATCGTGCCTTAAGCCCGGCTAACAAGATCGAAGACCCTTACAGTCCTGAGGCTCAGGATCTCCTGAAGCTCACCAACCTCCGCCTGCTTTTGTTAAAAAGGCAGGAATGTCCATGCCATGGCTCAGGATTGGTAGAGAAACCCCAAAGATTTGCCCACTATGCTATTTACGACCTGATCATCCGGGGAAGCTGCTTTTGCAATGGGCATGCAGAGGAATGTGAGCTTGCCAACAGGACAGGAGTCGTGGAGAACATGGTGAGTCCCAGACATTTATCAGCTTACTAGACTTGCTACTTGCTTCTGCTGCCTCAGCCTAAATGTATATTTTATATGTGATCCTGTCCCAGCCTCCCTAAGCCTATCCAAAAAAAGGGCAGCACAGTCAATCCACATTAGTGAAGCCTACACCACTCTGGGAAAATATCTACTATAGTCCTTCTACAGTTTCATGTATGATAACTGCTAAAAACTCTGGAACCCTAAAACTGAAATAAATTGCTAAAAACCCTGGACATCAAGATACCTATAAATTGAAAGGAGTCTTTGTAATTGGAACAGAGATCCAACTCCAAATATAATGAGTGAAATCTCCTACTTATACACCTGCACAGAACTGAACTAATATCTTTGATGCAAGTCTGCCCTGAGCAGAATTTCAGCATCAGATCTCAAATTTTCTGAGTTTGTGAAACATGAGCAGTTCTGCCATCACTTTTAGGTTTTCAACCTTCTGTGTTCTTGTTACTTTCACAACATAGACAGCAATTTTCAGGATGTGAAAATATTTTCCACTTCCCACTCTTTTATCCATGCATCTTAAAGTAAGTTAGAACTTAAAAAAAAAAAAAAAAAGACAAACCTTGTAGTAAAATTATTCTGTAGTACTTGGAGTGTCCCTTCCCTGTTCAGTCTTTTATCTGCATTTGGCTCTGGATGTGCACAAGTGAAGTTGTGTTTGAATGCACAATCAGACATTGAAGTTCAGAGAAAATGACTGATGACAGTTTTTGATTTAGCTGCAAGGATTGTGTAGAGAACTGTAATAACAGTCATGGGGAGATTTAATCTAATCAAATATCCAGGTACATCTAGACACGTACATCGGAGACAGAATTAAAGCCACTTTTAACTAGTCAATATCTCCCCTGGATCCAGAAGTCTCTGTCTCTGCACTGGGTTTTGAAAACCCAAATAACCCTTAAAATTCTGGTCCCCAGTGCACTGTGACATAAAAGACTCAAGACAAACATCCTAAGCTAATTTCTGTCCCTTTAGATACATGGTACACTTGACATTTTGATTTATGTTATTTTGGAATGTGTATTCATTGTCTTCTTCTCAACTTTCCTAGGTTCAGAGGTAGATATTGTAAGATAAAATTAAGACTGTATGACTTTCAAATCATTTCTGAATCTGTTCCATCTGTGGTATAAATCCAAGATTCAGCTACACTATGTGATACTATCAGATTCAAATAATATAGACTCACTTAAATCATAACTGTGTGGAGAAAAGCTGTTTAAAGAGTGGATCGTCCTTACTGCAAACTGTTAAATAGACACACAGTGAAATCAAATAGATGAATAACACACTAAGTGAATGCAGCTGGTAGAAAAAGAAACATTCTGCCCATCAGAAAAGGAAAACAGAATATTGTGTATGTTACTGGCACAATCACTGTAAACTATGACTGGATATTTTTTCCCACTGGTCACAAGGGAATAGAATCTTTTTGTGCCATCAATGACTTCACAGGGCAGAAGGTGAAATAGTTTTGATGAAATGTACTTCAGGAGTGACTCATGTCCCAGGAGACAGAGGGTGGATGCAGCACATGATTCACACAGATATTATCAAGTCTTTGTCTAAGAAAGGATTCAAATACAGCTGCGCAAAAACTTAAGAAAAGCCTTCTCTAGTTTTATCTGTCTAGAATCCTAGAGGAGGCCTGGAAAAGATCACAGGTGGGCTGGTTTGTGTCCTCACATAAAGGTGTGATGGAGCACACCTAAACCCTTCACTAGGGAATGCTTGTTGGATGAGATTCGACTGACAAAGAACATTCAAACTTTCAGTAGTAGTTCCAGTTTTAACATTTTGAAAACTCTTCTTTAGTGCCTGCCTAAATAATCTCTGCTGCAAGTTAAGGTGATTCCTCCTTGTCCCCTCTTCCCCAATGACCAAGGTGAGCAGTTGTTCCTTCTGCAGATACAATTGGAAGGTTCTCTCTGTACCCTTCCTTTGGTTCTATTTTTTGTACTAACCAGGAAAGTGTGGAACTTTAGGTGGTAAAAATTTCAAATTCTACTCCCAGATCAGACAAGCCTGGAGTAAAGATAATCACGCTACTCTATTCATCTTTTCTGCTCTTTAGACATTACAACTTCAATCTTTCCCAAACAAAAAACAAAACCCACTCCTGGAAGATCCAGATCCCTGGATCCTTTTACATTTTATCTAAAACTTACCGATAATGATATTGTAGTGGTGAGGGAAGAGTTCACATAGGTCCAGATCTCAAGGTTTGGTTTACACAGCTGGCATGAGGCAGTTTAGGGAAGTATATATTTTTTGGCTTGAGATACAGTAATGTCCTTGCCTACAAGCAGGAGGAAAAGGCTTTTGTTGTTGAGGATTCAACACCAATGATACAGTTCCTATCAGACAACCTACACTGCTAAAAGTCTTTGCCATTTTGCAATTTCTTGGCAGAGGAAAGGTGCTCTGCTTTCAGTCACATGCTAATGGTGACCCACATAAAACAGGGTGTGGAAAAGATGTTACAAACACTGCACATCCAGAAATAATCTGGTTCAATCCACAGGCCATAGCTAATATTTGAGGTACATATGGGCAGAACAAGTCCCAAGACATAGTTTTTAATATAGTTTGAGTGGATGATGTCACATCATCCGGAGACTGAAGGCAGAGCAGCTTTGTTTCCTGGGCTGCTTTTAGGTAATTAAATAAAATGTTCTAAAAAATAAAGACCTCCACAGAAAGTCTTAAGTAATATGAGTTTCAGCCTCTTAATTGTTCATAGTCCTCCTATGATGTATATATCTTCTGTAGTTAACAAAAACAAAAGCATTTTCATATAGAATACAACTGTAATTGTTTGATATGGGATAGGCCCAAAATCTGAGATCATTCTGCACTTAGGTCTTAGAAAATGCATTATTGTGTTAAACTGCAAGTCTGCTCTTCTTTCTCTGACAGAAATCTCTTCCATTTGTAATACTCCTAACACTGCTAAACTGATACATGGAGGTTAAATAAGGGAGAAAATTAAAGCACATTTCTTGATACGTGTGAACCAATATTTTTCAACACCATTTTGGATGATCCACGGCTGTTAGATAATCTACCAATGATCAGTTTATTTGTGGTTATGTCACTTCAGTCATGGCAACCCATTCAGCTTCTTGCTTCTCCACTGAGGCTGCCAGTAAGAAATGCAGCTCCGTGAGAAGCAATGTCACAGATGCCACAGTGTCATAGCAACAAATGGATACAAGAAAACTGCAGATTGTAAACCCAATGTCCAAATGGTGCATCGTTCCTCATGCCTTGGAATCCTACATAGTTTCATGCATATTTCTGGTCATAGCTTTGTGAAAATACAGCGAGATTCAAAAATGGCCCATAGGATCCAAGGAAAATATTCTTCTAATTTTGGAGCAAACAGTAATAATTACACTTTCTGTGGGGCTTTTTTGGTTGTTGTTTGTTTTTTAAACAAGCCATGCACCCCCCTCAACACAATTTATCTAGATGATATTTCCTGTACAAACTACTGAGAATATCATGTTGGATAGGAGGAAATCTTTGAGAAATGAAGAGGGGAGCTGTAAATAGGCAAGAAACTTCAGGATAAACATGTCTTGAATTTTAAGTTTGTTGCTATTGACAGTAATGTTTTCTTGGTTTCTATTTAGCTTTCCTGAGATTGGAAGAATAAAATAAGACACAGAGATGTCATTGCTCACTAACTTCAATAGCTTGGTATGGTAGCTAATGGCAAAATTCTCCTTTCTGAATGTCACAGCCTGCATTTTTCAAACTCTTACAAATAGTTTCTCAGTCTTTTTTTTTTCCCCTAATAGGAGGCATTAATATGCTCTTATAAGTGAAGGAACTGCCAGGCCTGGCCAGCTGAATGCATCTAGTCTTGTTCTATGGTTGGATGCAACAGAACACAACCTGTCCAAGATATTGACACTGCAGGGTGTACAAAGTTATGAGTGTCTCTACAGAGCTGTCAGGTGTAGGATCTGCTTTGATGGCCCATTTTAGCTGAGTCCAGAGGTGCTTCCAGAACAAAGTTTACAAAGCAGAAAGTGCATATGGACAGAACATAGAATATAGACCAAAGTCCTTTCTGTTTGCCAAACATTTCACAATTCACTTTCTAGCTCATGAGAAGTAAGTTCAGAATGAGGAAAGCAAAAGTGGATTAAAATGTTTTTGTATAAAGCATTAGAGATTTTTTTTTTAACTTGTTAATTATTGGTACCTACACTGCCAGGAAATTCTTACAAGTGGCCTCGGATGTTTCTTTTGCTTCTTTATCCTGTTTACAGAGACAAACTAGACTCCCTTTGAGCCTGATCGTCCACAATTAAGTAAATGGAAAGTTTTCCACTTACTTCAAAGGGAGTAGGATCTGGTTCTAAGCAGGATTCCTTGTTTGGCATAATGGAGGTTACATAAGGTAAAACTTGCTTTTTTGCATCAATTTTCTAGGTGACCAGGCTGTTGTAACCCTTGCAAACATTATCTACGCCTTCTTCAGATATCTTGTGCAGTTCTATTCATAACCCCCAGCTAAGTTTTCACATTATCTGATTTCAGCTGTGCCCAGAACTCAGAAATGCAAGAGGTGCCACTCACTTACAGGACATTTGAATAGTGGTATTTACCCATTACTCTGTGATTCAGGCACTCAATATTAAAGTACTGAGTCTCATTCTCCTTTCTGCTTCCTCCATCCTTAAGGCACTCACCAAGAGCTGGTGACCTGCTGTAAATCAGATGCTGCATTTCAGCCTGACAGCTGTTACTCGTGTGCAGTTTGTTACAGATTGATATTGGAGTTACTGGCAAAAATAAGAGGGCAGCTTGTCCCCAAAATCAATAATAATCAAGGTAGAATTCAGAAAGAAAACAATAAGCAAGCAGAATGAAATGTGGACTGAGGGACAGCCAGGTGTGGGTGTAAAGCCTGAGGGAGGTGAATTCAGGCACAGGGAGGAGCTGTGTCTTGAAACTATAGGGTGAGTGATGTTATCTTGTTATATCTTGTTACTGTTCAAAAAGTTCTTAGGGATGTCAGTCTGACATATACAAGTATTAGACCTTTTCCCAGAAAACAGCAAGTGACAGAGGAAAATAATGCCTTTTTCTCATTCCTGATTAGAGCAGGAATTTGATCTGTCCATCTGCCCACAGCAGGCACTGTAATCTGGGACTTCCAAATCAACCATTCTCTTTGCCACTTTGAAAAAGTAGAAGGAAATTTTTAGTTTGGCCTCTTATAAGTTGTATGTGCTCTCCTTAGGACTTGATATTCAAGGATTTCTTATAAATCTGCATGGATATGTCTTTTCATTTGGAGAGACCAGAGCCCATTTGAACTGTAAGAGAAACAAAGCAGAACAGCAGACACTGTGTCATTTAACCATGCAAAATGGCCCAGGTAGAGTCAATTTACTGAAAGCAGGTAAGGGATAGCATTTGATGTCATTGCAAATTGTGGTATCCCAAATTTCTCTGGTGACATTACAGAGTGAATACAGCGTCCAAAGGCAAACATTTTCTCTGACTCAGCAACTGTTGCTCTGACCTGGAAGGCTTCCAAATTTAACCTTCATTCATTAGGAAAAAAGCCCCCAAATAGACTGAGAGTAGCCCAGGAGAAAGAGCTACAACTACAACGTTTACTGAAAGGACAATAGGTAAAGAAACTAAATGGGTAGAAAGCAAGAGGCTTCAGGTATTATACAGAACTGAATAGAGTTTAGGAAAAAGTTTAAAACTGAAGGACAAAGAGGTAGAAAATTTTCTCTCACTTTCTCAGCTGTGGATAAGAATTCAGGTGAAGAAGCTTTGTGCAAAGATGACTAAGCATCATGTAATTTCTTGGAACTGTTGTGTGTAAACAGGATAAAGTCTACACTATGTGCTAGAAGTCCACCAGAAGTTACAGAGCTTGATTGAAGAACTATTGGATAAAACCCATGGCTGAGTATAGCAGGAAAAGCTAAATGACTGGAACTGATGATCCTGGCATTAAAATCCACAAAGCTATAACCTCCTCTATGTCCTGATTAAAAGCTGCTCAGGTGGTTGATGTACAAATCAAAGCCTCTGGCAGCAACACCAGACTTGTAACAGCATGACTGTACTGTGAGACAGATGAGGGAATTAATCCTGATTAAAAATACTAGTGCCAAGGGAATAAAACCCTCAGTTTAGCTTTTTTCCAAACATGGTTTGGTTTTACAGCCCAATTTATACATAACTCAAGGCATGATGTAGGTAATAGCATAGAAAGAAGTAGTAAAGAAATATCTCAAATTGAGATTATCCAAAAAAGTTTACATCATGAAGCCACAGTCTGGGAACATAGCTGTTATACCAAAACACAAAAGTAGAACTCACTTTCACATGGCCACTAAAGCCAATATGATGGTGACTGAGTATAACAAAGTGTTCCTTTCCTGGACTAATATCCTCTAAATTCAGGTATGTCAGTTTATAAATGTCTACCCTTGGCAAAATTGATTAGGAAACCTGAAGCATGAAGAAGCCAGAATATCAGCATTTAAAGCAACATTTTTCAGCTTTCAAAGCTGACATCCTGCACTAGTGACAGGAGCAACCCCAGCTGAATGCCCTTGGAGAGCAGGAGTGCAAGAGCACAGACTAGCCCAGGTGATGCCCATGGGACTTCAGACTGGTATTATGAAATGGGGAGGTTTATTCAAACACACAGTCTGCCTGCCTGCATCTTTTTCTCAGATGCATTCCCCACATTAACTTTGGAAGACACCATCCAATTTCAAAGAATTTGTGAGAGCAACTGAACTCTCAATACAATGAATGGGAAAGAGCCTTGGAGACAATACAGTTATCAGAGTAATGAGGAAAAGCAGATGAAGGGAGGTGTCATAAAAATAAATTTCATGATGTCTCCAAAGTACTCTAATATTTCAGCAATGAGCACAGTGGAGAAGTCCATACAGCCCTAAACAAAGTGTATCTAAGGATCAGGATACATCAAGTGATGCAGTGTTACCTATGGAACAAAAGGATAAAGTGAAATATAGAGGTGATACAGAAATCCCTTAGATCTCAATTTTTCATCTGCTGTACCAATACATTCATATAAATCAGTGTCATAAACTACTCAGGCTTTAGCTAAAAAGTGGCTTGTTTCCTAACTGGTATCATGAATCTTGCCTCTGTTGCTCACACCTTGCTTTCAAGCTTCCTCCACCTGGACTGCCAGCTCCAGATGAAGAATGCTGAAGTATTTCTTACCTCAGGTTCTTCCTTGTAGTCAGATACTCTAAAAGAGTCCAATGACATTAATCCAGTGTCAATCAAAGTATTATTTTATTTAATAATATTTTATATTATTAGTGCCCTGAAGGCACTAATAGAACTTTAAAAGACCTGACCAGCCCCACCTGGGACTCTTACCCTTGCTCTCTGTCCATTGGCTTTGGGGTCCTATTTAAGCTCAGTCCTGGGCTGTCACTGCTTGTTTGGACCAAGTTCTGGCTGTGCCTGTTTGCATCCCTGCCTCCTGGGGAGTTCTGGGACACTGCTCTAGGTCTGTACCCTCCACCTTTCCCTGGAATGTGCTGCGGCTTGTCTCTCTTTCTGCATGAGACTTTGCATCCATGTTGTGTCTTTCTTGACCTGTCTCTTGCTGCTCCTGAATTATCTCAGTCCCTTCCCTTTTTGTTTCTGGGCTGTCAGTGAACTGTGGTACCAGCTCCCTGCTCTGCCCACAGTGCCCGGGATGGTGCCCCCTCCATAAGGGCACAGCCTTTGCTTTTGAAAACCTCAGCCTGTAGCTCTTTAGCCCTTCAAGAGCAACTGGTCCTTGTTGCTTCCTGACAATCCTCTCCCTATTAATCATCATTATCTCTATGTAAATCTGATCCTGCTTTCAAGGGCATAGAAGAGTGTCAGCATAGTTCCCCTGGCTCTGTTCTCGTCTGATTATCGTCTCTTCCTTGGCATGATATTTGTGTTCCAGTGAGATCTAGTGCATCCTGAGGTTTTGCTTTTGGTAGAGATTTCAATGTTCCAGTTTTTTTGGTTACAATTTGGTGAGAGAGATGTGGACTTAATTCAGCAGTGAATAACAACTCAGGGACACACTTGCTCTCCTTGTGCTGGTGTTGAATGTGACTCTCATGTTCTCCTGTCTTTAAGCAGATATCCCATTTCCTATTTTATCTCACAGTTTACTGTATTTCATTCTTGTTCCTTCCTGGACTTTAGCCTCTGGCTGCCTCTCCTATCTCTTCCTCTCTAACAGAACAAATTGTCTCATTACTCACAGCCACCTAGCCTTATTTCTTCTCACACTTAAATGTAGCAGGTCCCTTCCACAGCTCAGCTTTTCCTGCATTAATCAGTCTTTCTGTGATGGCCACTTACATCTATTAATCACTTTTCTTGTGTGTTCAGTTTGAGCTGTTCATCTCTGTTCTTCTCTCCTATCCAAATCCTTTCTGTAATTCATGGTCACCTCATGTTGCACTCTCTTCTGTAGCTGTTTCACCTGTGAATGTTACCTGAGATTACTCTCCAAGGAAAAAATATTCCTTGATACCCATGTACAGACAGCACATGGCAGATAACTTTCTCTTTTATTTTGCTTTACTTTTGCACCAATATAAATTAATTCTCTTTGCCTTTTTCTTTAGCCTATACCAAAAATGTTAGTACCCAAATCTAACACTTTATAAAAGAAGTTCCATGCCAGCTTCCCTGTTTCCCTGTGCCTGCTCAATGGCTTAGACAAAAGGGCTGAAAAGCCAAGCAGACAGCCAGCATGAGAGCCAGACATCTTCCCATGTGTATTTGGTAGCTGTTCCATAGCAGGGATCACAGGTAGGGAGCTTCTTCTCTGCCTCTGTCCTGCTCACAACAAACCAGTGGGCAATGAGTGAACTAACAAATCTGCTTTCCAAAGAAAAATTTCACCTTTCCTTTCCTCTCTCACACAATTTTCCTGCTTATTTTTCTGAATAATTGTTCATGAGTGTTCACACCATCTGTGCTGCACACTGTAAGCACAGGGTCCTGTGGAATAATGAATATTTGATCATGTCATTCAAGGCTAAAACAAGATTGAGTGGTTTAGTTCTACCATTTCTCAACTGCACAGTCTCAGCATTTTTTATATAATTTTTTAATATAGTGAATACTCAGCTTTTGTATGTATTTCTAAAAAATGAAATGGATTAACTTACAGATTTTACATTGAAATGCATTTCAAGAAGTATTTCCTAAAAAAGCATATCCAGGATTTTGTTCTGATCCATGTTAGATTGAGCTGTGAAGTTCAGGTGGAGTCTGAAGTTTGGAGATATGCAAATCTATAGTTCTGAGTCAGGTTCCTTTTACCGATTCTCTCTTCTGTGGCTTCTGAAGACCACAGGGGAGAACTTAAAGCCTGAAATGTCAGACTCAAATAGGGACAAGCATAATGCTGTTGTATTAGTGTTTTTGCCTTAGCCTGTGATCTGTCATGCTGTTTATGCCTGGAATGTGGATGGGTTTCTCGTGGAAGGGTCTGAGAGCCCCATGTGTGTGGTGGGCTCTGACACTGACCCTGCCAGCTGGCCATGGGGGGCCATGGCATCAGCTGCACCCGCTCCCTCTGCTTGCCACATCACATTTCTGCTCGGGGAGGGCTAGAAACCAGGGCAGCAGAGAGCAAATTGCTGCAGGCACATGAGTTTGGGGGCAGGAGAGCACATCTGCGCTGCTGCTCTTTGGGACGTGCCTCTCCTGGTCCTGAGCTACCTGCTCTGGCAGATGGGGAATGGGGGCTGCAGGGAGAGCCTGACTTCCAGGAGAGGCCATGGAAAAGCATAACTCATGTTACTGGTGAGATTAAAGGACTAAAATCAATTCACACCCCAGTCAAAATGAAATTTCAGCCTGTTTTTTTATGTGCACTTCCCTAGATTTATATTCTCTTCCAGATCAGTGTTAATGTCCAATAAGACAGAGCTCAGCATCCTCTGTTAGCCTGTGCTCTCCTGGGACTTGGTTCTGCTGTCCCAGAATATATTTGATACTCTTTGCATGCTCTTGCCCTGAACTTGTAAATCAAAATAAGACCTGTTATTTCACCCCATTTAAGAGTCTGGAGGTTGTTCATCGATGCAGTGGCTAAAAAGCCAACTGAGAGTTAAGTTGTTGCTATGTGTATTTTGTAAGATATAGGAAAAATTCTACATCATTAATAACTGTGAAAAGAGAGGACTACATGTTTTCATCTCCAGGCTCTGAGGACTCCTAAGAGAGGCAGGTGTGTGGGAATTGTGCCAAGTCCCACCTGCTCGTGGGGCTGCTGGGGACTCCTCCTGTCCTTGCAGGTATTTTGAGTGTCCTCTGGTTCTCCTGGCAGGTCCATGGGAAGTGTGTGTGCAGACACAACACGGCAGGGGACCACTGTGAGAGATGTGCTCCACTCTACAACGACCAGCCCTGGAAGCCAGGAGATGGGAAAACAGGAGCACCAAATGAATGCAGAAGTAAGTGGAAGGGAATTTACTGAGCCGGGCTCTCAGGGTGAGCACTCACCATTGCAGCAGGCAGAGCTCCTCCAGAAACACTTCTGTGATTTACAGTGATGGTGCCATTACAGAAACTGAGGTTAAATTGGTCATTGATGGAGAACTTCAGTGTGCAGGTTGTTTTTCTGCACTGGGACTGTTGGGGAGTGGAATTTACAAGCCAGAAATCAGGTTTTCATGGAGCTACACCCCCCCACACTGCAGGTTCTAGCAGGGTGACGCTGCCAGGTTGGTTTGAGAAGTGACAGCATGATGACTGTGCCAGTTAGGAAAGCCTGAAGGCCATTCTTTCTCTTGTCCTCACCAGAGTGTCGCTGTCACAACCACGCCCAGAGCTGCCACTTCGAGCTGAGCGTGTGGCTGGGCTCGGGGAAGCGCTCTGGGGGAGTGTGTGACAACTGCCAGCACAACACCGAGGGACATCGCTGCCAGAGGTGCAAACCTGGCTTCTACCGAGACAGGGGGAAGCCCCTGTCTGCTCCAGACGTCTGCAAACGTAAGTGACCGTGCTATGTGAGGTGAAAAATAAATGGTGAAAGAATCATTAAAAGAACAAAATAATTTCTATAGAATCAGCAGCTCCTATAGCGGTAATTCATGAGTGTGACTATCTTTTCTTTCCATTCTTTTCCTAAACTACAGAGGGTTTTGATCAAAGGTGATCACAGTGATTTTTTGTCTATTTGTCCCCATGTTGTGATATTTTTTTTGGTGATAATTGATTCAATTCTCCAAAGGCATTGCCTCCTAGGGAAAGGTACATTCTTCTTGTGTTTGGCTTTAAAATAAAATGGTTCCTTTTCTCTTGAGGCACATTTTATTTACCTGGCGGTTTTTTTCTGTACCTCTCAAGATTGTGCGAGCCTATGTGCAAGCTATTGTTAAATTCTATTTGATTGTGCAACATCTGTGCACATAAATACAGATAATGGATGCAGGAGATACAGGAGGCCTGGGACAGTGCATATTCACTTGGGAAGAAATATGTCAGAACTCTGACTTGTCTCTGGATTCTACAGCTGTGTTATAGGATGCTCTGCCCAAATTAATTGCACCATTAACATTTCGGCAGAATGTGTTAGGGTGTGTCTTGGGCACAGAGGCACTAATGGCTGCACACAGAGGATGTATAACCTCTGGATCGCGGTAGTTTGCACCCAGCCAGTCTGGCAAACAGCCCAAATCTCCCTCACTTAAAGTAAACATTTCCTGAGTATCCTGCCAGGCTTCAAACGTCTGATTCTATCTCACATCTGTTTGAGAGGTTGCTATTTCCAGCAATATACCTAATTTCATTTTTCCCTTTGGATTGTTTTCCTTCCCCATAGCTCAGACATTAGTTGCCAGCATAAAGAACTTCATCCTCTGTTATCTGACCTCTTGCTCACTGACATAATGAGCTTTTGAAGCTTTTCTGACTATTTAAGCATTCTTCAACATGATTCCTCTTAAACACTTTAGGTTGCTCTTCTCCCTAGGACTATGAGTCTTGTGATACTGCTTAAACTTTCTGTGGCAAACATATCCAATGTTTCTGCTCTTTTGCCTTCTCACTGGAACTTGGTGACAGCAGACTGTTTCCCCACAACTTTTTCTTCTCTTTTTCACAATGTTCATCACAGAACACGGATCAGCAGACAGGATGGAGGGTGAGTTTATCTGGCTCACCCTGTGTCCTGTAGTGTTTCACGGTGGCCCCTTTCTACTCTGTTTCTACTCTGAGCAGATTTGCTACAGAGAAATATTGTAATGAGAACAAATTGTTGTGGCAGAAGCTTTCAATCTCGTAGCATCTGAAAGAATCTGTGTATGAACTCTTGTACTGAGCAGCAGGGAGATGGTGCAGTAACCAGCATCATGTGTAATACTAGATAACTGCTAAAGTCAAGGAGCACTGGAGAGCACCAAAGAGGAAAAAACATTGTTGACAATACAGCCTATCTGTCTGGAAACCCTAGAATCATTTGCCTAGATGAAATCAGACCTTGACTCTGTCTGCCTCTCTCATGTGGTCTGGTTACAGGTCTCTCAGTAACACCTGCCAATACTCTGCATAGCAAAAGAAAAACTGTTCAGAAATTTACCTTGCTGAAAGAGCTTTATTCCTGTTGTGCCAGTCAAGCACAACAATGTTCTTTTCACCTGGGAAGATGCTGCTGCCAGCAGAAGGCCCCCCAATGCAATTGTCTCCACTCTGAGTTGCATGCTCAGGCCTAGAGAGCTGCCATCCTGCTTCAGTCACTGAAAGTTATATGTCTTTTCTAGGCTCCTTGTTCTGTCAGTGGAGAAACAGAGGGACCCCTGGGGAATTATTTATTGCAGCCTAAGGTAGATGCCTGAAACAGATGGACTGAATTGCCCTCTAAAGGATATCTATTTCCTTAAGAGGTACTCTGGATCACTAGCATGCACTAGAGTTTCTCTTAGCTGAGATGAATTTAATGGGTTTGATTCAGCAGCAAAGGTAAGCACAGCCCTATCTGTGAATGATTCAAGTCAATGGGACCTTTCCCAGGGCTGTAAAGACATTCATGAATGCTTGCCATGTCAAGATGTAAGGAAAGGACATTGCAGCCTACCTGGCTTTTATAGCAGCTGTGTGCATGATGCTTGTTCCTCTGTGGGAATAGGAGGTACTCTGGATAGAACTACAGAGTTCAGAGAAAACTGCAAAGGAGGTGGTTAATCTGTGCCTTTTCCCTTTTATTTAAGGGAAAGAAGAGAATTCCTACAATAAGATTTGACAAATTACCATAACAGGTAGTGCTTTGTATGATGGAAGACCTGATCCCCAAACACTTCCCCATGCAGGCAGTGTGTGTTTACTTCATGTTACACTGCACCTCTGCAGAGAACTTTCAGGGAACACTTCACTACTTCAGTTATTATCAGAGACAGCAAAACCAGAAATACCAATGGAGACAGGCTTTGGTTAGAACACTCAGTTTGATAGAGGGAAGCTTCTTCTTCCAGGACCATCATCAGATAACATCAAACTGAAAAGCCTTCTGCAGGATATGCAGGATAGAGACCCTCTTCTCTGTCCTTCAGGTTGAAAACTTGCATGGCCAGTAAACCTTATGTGGTGTAGTCCAAGTTGTTCAGGTTGTGTGACCCTAAAACCAACTCTATAAAAAAAAGTTTCTATTTTGAGCACTGCTAATATATTAGACAATGAGACTACCAGAAACAGTTTTGTCATACCTCAGCCTGCTGATTATAAATTGATGAGCTGCCACTTCTGGATTAGCATGTTTTTTAGGATTTAAGCACACCAATTCCAAGGCATCGTCTCACTTTGAGAAATTCATGCAAACAGTGCCAGACTAATAACATTAAATGAAAAACCCACCCAACGAGCAAGTGTTGAAAAGCAGTAATAAACTGCAAACAGCAGACTGAATGGATGGCTTTGGTGAGAGTAACCTAGTGCCCATCTTCCCATTTTGAGCTCAGAGGAAAAAAAACCTTCAATGGGAGATGAAAACTTGACCCTTGTGTACAGTAGATACTGAGCTGGGAAAGGAAGTCTGATGAAAAAGCTGAATGAAATGCTGTGCTAATCCCTTTGAGAAAGCACGCTTGAAGAGTGCTCTGCCATCCAGAGCAAAGTCTAGGTTCAGCTGTGACATCCCCCTCAGGGTCCCAGAAAGTTAACAGGACACTGCTCAGGCCCAGAAACAGTCTTTAAGCATTAGTCATAATAATGAATAGCATTCTCTCTTAATCTGCTCAGAAAAAAAAAAGTTGTATAACAATTGGATCTCCTGGCACTATTTAAACCACCCTTAGCTGACCCTCCAGTGTGAGACTGCAAAGAGATTCCCTCAGGAAAAAAATACCCCAAAACCTGCTGAAATTTGATATGAAAGTGTGACTCTGCTGTTCCTTTTTGTCTGTGGAGGTAGCCTTCCTCTGATCCCTTTGCTTCCCCTGTTTCTACCAGCTGGGATGAATTAGAGCCAAGACATGGGCAGAGCCTTGTTTTGACACTGCTTAGATCTATATTAAAAAGAAAAAAGGCATGAAAAGAGTCCCAGAGCGAGGCACACACCTGCCTGTTATTGGGGGTGACAACACAGGATTAAGTAGTTTGTATATAGACTTGTATGGGAGCTTTGACTCAAAAGCCTAATTGTTTCCTAACCAATGGTTAGAAAAGCTGCTGTATCCTTGGCTCTTTCCTGTGGCTTATTCCAAGGCTTAAGGGATCCTTCTGAAATGGCACCATCTTTTGTACTCACCCTTTGCTTAGCTTAAAAATAATGCAGGCATGTAGACCCATTAAAAAGGGTCTCCAGGAAAACAAGCTTTTTTACTCAAAGAACAAGGGTAGAAAATTAAAATGTGCCCAGATGGACATGCACACACACGGTCTGAAAGGCTCTGCTTCTCATCCTTTTGCTTCTGAGCAGAGGGAGTGAACTTTTAATTCTAATATCACAAAGGCCCCATCGCATCTTGGTTCAAAGTCTGTCTTAATCAGCCGTGACCACACACAGAGCTGTCTATCTTATTTCCTTCATTTAGGAAACATCATTGGCAGAGTCAATCCCCACACCTGACATGCTTTAAAAATCACAGTGGATTGATCATATACTCCCAAGATGCACGTGCATATATTTCAGATTCAAACCACTGTTCAATTTTTCATTTTGCCTCGTTTTTTGTTTTTTGTTTTTTCTTTTTTTTTAATCAAATAGCCAGTCTGCTCCCAGCTATCTCTTATGCAGTATTATTAGGCAAAAGTTTAACACAAGATACTTCAAAGGCCATTGACTTAATTGGAGCACCTGGTATTTTCCTGTAAGTTGGGACTGTATTGTTACAACCAATATTATATTTTACATCTGTGTCTAATTACATGAGTAAGACAGCTGTGCTGAGAGCAGACAGATTTATTACAGACTTGAGTGGGGATTGCAGTATGAATTATTCATTTTTCGTTATTTCTTGTCTCCTCCCTTATACAGTAGTGTCTGACAAAAACTTAGTATGAGAGTGAGACTAAAAGGCAATAGGATGCTTCATGATAGTCTGTCACCAATAGGCAACTCTAAAACAAAATTATGTTTTTCATTACACTACTGTCAAGGGCAGAACCAAAATGAACTGCCCAGCTCTGAGCCAGGATTGTCTGCACACCGTCCCTAACATAATTGATGATGCCTTTGACAAACAAGGCCATTGTCACATCGGCTGCTGTTTTGTTAGACAGGGAGGTGGATGGAGAAAAAATGAGGATTTTCCAAGAGAAAAGAAGCAAAAATCAGTGGAAAAGGGTTGTCAAATATTGGAAAATGTAAAAGGGTGAGATTTTGGAAACTTCCTTTTATATTTCTTTAATAGTAAGGTTTATTTGCAAATCCATGGTACTGTTAAACAGATAAAATCAGTCATCCACAGCTGCCCCTTCAGCATGTGACATGTGGGCTCTTATTTTAGGAGTTACCTTAGATGCACAACTAGGATTTTGGCTGTAATACTCTGGAAGCTAGACAATGTACCCACCCAAGCTGAAATGCTAAATAAACACAGACTGAGTAAAGAGTTTGCAAGCCACTTGTATAACTCATCTGAAAGTGTTGTACATGTATTGATTCAGCTTGCTTTCTGATCCACCAGAAGCTGTCCCAGTTTCTAACTGGAGAATATGTCCCACAGTTCATCTGGGAACATTATTTTACTGAACTGTAGTCTCAAAATAAAAAAAAAAAAAAAGACAGTTTTGTTTTCTGCTTCCTCATCGGCTTTCACCAGTGCTGTCAGTCACAGTGCTGTGATACTTTCCCTTAGGAATAGGGTAGGAGAAGTTCTCATCTTCCTGAATCAGGTTCCAGTCTCAGCTGGGGATAGGTAGCCTAATGATGTGAGTTACCCATCTGTTAAGTGACTCTAACTGGTGAAACCCAAAAACTACAAAGAGGGATAGAGATTCAGAGGCTGCAGAAATCTAAGGCATTTTAAGTAAAAACTCCAAAGGTAGATCCTGCATATGGTAATATTACAGTGAAAGCAAACTGGGTTCAAGTAACCCTGATGTTGGCCAACTCTTACTCCTTGTGTCTCAAACCTGTCTGCAATAAAGGAAGGGTGTTTTCCCTGCTTATCTCCAAATCTATGACATCTATTGTTTTCAGTGATGACAAACTAAGAGTCTTTTTCAGGATGATCTAGTCAGCCCTGCAAAAATGGGGTGGGGGGGTGAAATCAAGTTTAGCAGCAAAAAATCAGACCTTGCCTTTGAACCTGTCAGGGCTAATGAGCACTTCAGAGTTACACCTGCTCTCCAGAGCTGACAGCACAAGCCCTGGGTTTGCTCCCAAAGTGGAGGCTGCTTTGTGGCAGGCAGGAGAGGCTGCTGCCCTCCTCCAGCCTGCCCATTGTGCCGAGCACATTGCCCGTGACAGCACGTGGCTTTTCTGTCCCTAGGCTGTTGTGCTAGTGTCCCCTGAGCACAACGGGCCCAGATCCATCCACAGCAGTATAATAATATTATTAAAATTATTGGCATAAAGAACACAGGGCGTGGGGGAAAAAAATAACTATATGGTAAGTAGACCATCAGAGAAATGCCCTTTAAACAAAATTGCTCGCCCTTCTTCTTGTACTATTTTCAAAAGATATTTTCTTTTCCCGAGTTTCAAATATGAGGATGCAGATGAAAGTGACTCTGTCCCTGCTACATTTTAAACTCTCTTTAGTCATATATTTGCCCCTTTCTCCTTGGAAAGTGATGCGTGGTATCAGAGTGTTCTTTTGGTCTCTCATCTGTGAGCTCATGAAGAAAAGTAGTTTGATCAGAAACAATGATGGGCAAACTTCAAAAGCTTTGGAGATCATGTTTGGTTCAAATAAGCATCCAGAAAGGCTGGCCTCTGATCCAAGCTATCTAAACACCTTGGGTGTCCAACATTTAACTGAAAATCTCTGTAAAAGCAGGCCTTAGCCACGAGATTTTTATTTCTGCCCTCTTCCAGATGGATGAAGTAGTGATGCATTACCATTTCAGTCTGCCACAAGTAAAAGGGCGTGCTGCTTTCTTAATACAAAAGAGAGCTGAAATATGAAGCCTGGAGTTCAGCTCAGTTCTCATTTTGATCAAACTTGTCAGAACATCAGAGATCAGTGGGTTTTGTTTACTGCTTGTATTTTACTTCTGCAGAGCTGTTGGCACAAGGCTTGACCATCCCAGCCAGGTTCTGCCCTGATGGAGAGGAGTCAACTGTGCTGGCTTGCACCTCTCTGTGTGTGCCTCCCTGATGCTGTCACATCAGGAATGTACCAGTGGTGTGGGATTATGGCAATTTATTGTCTGTGCAGGAAGAGATGCCCACAGAAGCTGTAGCTATCTGTTTTCCTGCCAAATTGCCTTGAGTTGCTAGGTTGGTGTCAAACTGGCAACAGCATTTAAAAGATTTGGAGGTTTTCCCTCCTATTTGCTCATCTTCAGCTACATGTAAAATGCATCTAGTCAGTTTAGACGTCTTCTCTCATTCTGCTTGCTTTCCTTGAAAAAATCTGCTCATGCATTTGTGAAAAAAAATAATCAGCTTGTTTAAACACATACACGGTGTGATGTTTAGCACTTTAGAAAGGAACTGAAGGAAATTTGTGCACTCTTTGGAGGCAGAAATTGAAAATACGTTTCAGGTCATCTGAACCACCTGTATAAGCTGCATGTACCCCAGAGGAAACAGCAGTTTTGTGATCTGTGTGTTTACAGGAAAGGCAATGTAGGCAGTAGCTATAAATCTTTACCTTGGCCTTGCTAGTGGAACTTTCTGCAGAACACTTTTAAAGTGAATCACCTTCAAGCCCTTTAAAAGTAAACACACAGAGGAAGCTTCCTGGTATCACTGCAAAACCCTGTGTGGTCACAATTTGCGTAGTAGGGAAGAACTGACTTTCATGCACAAATGCTCCCAGTTGTACTTGTTTTTCTTTGTCTAACAAATTAAAAAGAAAATAAATTGTAAAAATAGGCTGAAATGCAATGTTTACTAGTTCTGACTTAAAAGTACTGAGAATGAGGAAGATGGTACAAGTTTATCAGCCTTGCAAAACTGTCACTTAACCAGCTGACCCCATGGCACATAATTTGAATTGCCTTTTGCTGTGTGTCCACAGCCTGTGCCTGCCATCCCATGGGTTCAGCCAATGCCACGTTCAGCAGCAGCTGGAGATGCCACCCCCGGACAGGATTCTGCTACTGCAAACCAGGAGTGGCTGGTCCCAAGTGTGACAGGTGCCTCCTGGGCTACTGGGGCTTTGGAGAACACGGCTGCCAGCCCTGTGACTGTGCCAGGGACTGTGACCAGCACACTGGGACCTGCTTCAATGGGTAAAGAGACCCTGCTCTGGGTTCACTTTGAGATGGGACTCCATGAAATGAAACAGAGACTAACAATTACTGCAGCAATAACAAAAATTGGAGCTTCACAATCATTTGAAAAGGTGGCTTTAAATCATAAAAGGTTTCTTAGGTTACATCTACACCTTTAAGTCCACTGCATTATCCAAGGCAATCTTGAATAGATGAACCTTTGCAGCAATAATAGGCACTTCCACAAACCCATGGAAATATTTGCAGAGTCTTTAAACACATCTTTGCTCTGAAAATAGATGGAAGTGTCTGAAGAGCCTGCCTCTCGTCTGTGCCCAGGGTAAAATGAACGATAATCTCCCTCTTGTTTCTAGAGGGCCAGGCATCTGTACCCCAGACAGGTATTAATCAGTACAGAAATCCTGTGATTTGCTGAGCAACTGCAGTTCTACAGGTCCTGCAGCTGTCCTCATGTCCCAGTGACATCAACAAGTAGTCACTAAGTTACATAATTCCCTAAAAACAAACAAACGTAAGCAAAAAAGGCCTAATTTATAGGTACTTTAAAAAATGCTAAGTCAGCAGTGGGAGGCCTAAATAAAAGCCTAGAGCTTGTGATCTCTCTATCTGGCATCAAGTCTCGCTCATATTTGCACTCCCAATCTGAAGCAAGCAAGCTCATCAGTGTGTGTACAGGCAAAGCCAGCTGATTGATTGATTGATTGATTGATTGATTGATTGATTTCCCACCCCTCGTGCCTAACACAGTGCTGTGGTTTATGTGTCCCCCAGCTATGACACTGAGCCCTTCTTCCACATCCCCATCGGGGGACGGATCCCCGACCTCATCCAAACTCCGGCCAACGAGAGCGAGGAGGAGTGGAAATGGAATGACCACGAGCAGGGATTTTCAGCACTGAGGCACCCAGGTACAGCCCAGGGTTTGGGAACACTTCGTTGCCAGTTCCTTCAACCCTCCAGCCTGACTGGGTCTGCCCCACTCATCTCCAGCTTGTCTGTAGTATTTAAATGGTTCTCAGTTTTGCCTGCCCTGTAAAGATCAGCATTTACCGTCACTGGTGGCTTGGCAGAGGTAACAGTGCCACTTACTGCATAGCTTGACTTTTCTGAGATGGATATTGCCTTAATACCAGGAAGGATCAGCATATCTTAGGTTATGGGATCAAACAAAGGTCTCATTATTTACATGATTTACAGCTGGATCTGATTCATACAAATCTCTTCATTAGGATCAGTTTATTAACTGTACAATAGACCTCATGTGGGCTGCATTTTACTTGACAGTGCTGATCAGATTTCAGAGTAATTATTTTATCATATAACGAGAAACACGTTTGCAAATAACTGAGTTCACTCTCCAACTTCTTCTTAAGGTCCATATAGATTATGGGAACTATAGATATCTAACTTTATAACTGACAATCGTTTATTCTTTTTTTCTCTCTCATGCCCTGGCTCTTCTCCAACCTTTTGTGTTCTGGGCTTTCCCTGCTAGAAAAGTGTGTGTGCAAAGAAAAGGTGCTTGGAAGTGTCAATGACTTCTGCCAAATGAAATATGCCTATGGTAAGTGGGAAACATGCCCCCAAGCTATGACCATTTCACAATGTTCCCACTGTGCATATCATTAGCTGATAGCTATGAAAAATGACAGGATTAGTTAAGTCCTGGGAGGTAGGATTTCTTCTGCCTTTTTTGTCTAGTGACATGTCCAACTTCTGATCAAAAAAGTGATTAAAAGCACTTTTCATTAAAAGTTCTGTGGTGTTTCCTTCCCACCCAGTTCATTTCCCTCTTTACAGCAGGAGGGGTGCTAGAATAATACTCAGTGGAATGATTGGCCTCCACATCAAGAAAAAAATAATAAAAAACCTCACATCTGAAATGCCATTGCTTTTGCAGTCATTATGAGGTTCCAGTAGCCATGCTCACTTACCAATAATGTATTTAAAACTGGTGATTATGAACACCTGGTTCATGCCATCACATGAAGCAAGAAAGGAAAGCTCTGGGATCCAGAGGTTTGATGTGTTTGTGCCAGGAGACAACAAAGCCTGCTTGAAGGGCTGATCTACATGAGCCTGTCATGCCAAAAAGCTATGGGATCCTACTAAATTAAAAGGAACAGAAATTTATCATGGCAACCAGGTGTTGGACCACAAAACAAAAATAGTTATTCTGGTTTGTTGTGCAATTATGGCATTTTAGTCATGAGACACGCCTGATGACTTCCTTCCTGTAAACAGCCCCTTCTCATAGAACAGAATTTTTGACAGGCCAAATTTAAAGCAAAATGCTGAAGTTTTGAAACAGGAAATACAAAGTGTAGAATCAGTGCACTTCAGACTGGTAGCTGCTCCTTGGGGTTTTTCACCCTTCCTTTTGTATACATACAAGTGCTTTCCTAGAATTTCCAAGTGTTTGACACCAGCCCATTAAAAAATAGTTACTAAATAACATGGTGAAAGGATGAGTTAACTACTTAAAAAGAAAAACCCAGTTTTTCTGCCCCAGATTTATTCACAAGATCCATCAGTGAAGTAGACAAGCACTGTATTTTCTGTACAAATGCACTTTGGAGTTTTTTCTGCTGTCTTCTTTCAAGGTGTTAAAATTCTACCTTTTAACAGCATTAACCAAAATTCATTTAGAAATTCATTTTCGGTCTCTATTTGAATATGTTTTCTGGCAGTAATAAAAGCAAGAATCCTATCTGCTCATGACAAAGGAACACATGCAGAAGTTGTTGTGAAAGTGAAGAAGGTCCTGAAATCAGGCAAAGTGAAAATTGCTCGGAGCAACAGAAGCATTTACCCAGAATCCTGGACCAACAGGGGCTGTACATGTCCCATTCTCAATCCTGGTAAGGACAAAATACTCACCAGGGTTTTTGTTTCCCCTGTAGACCGGGGATATCAATTTAGGAATATCAGCTGTGATTAGCTTTTGTGGGGCAGCATCCCTCAATTCACCCCCAGCAAAGAATGTTTCTTTCCAGCTCACAGTTCTCAAGGAGGGTGGTTAAGGCAGGAGGGGGGGAAAAGGAATAAGCAGCAGCTGCCACATCCCAGATCTGTGTGCAGAACTCACTGGAATGAAATAAATTTGTAGTTGTAACGCCTGAGCACAGTCCTGACACCAGGGAATCTGTGTGCCCAGGAGCCAGCAG
This sequence comes from Acridotheres tristis, assembly GCA_037013685.1. Lineage (NCBI taxonomy): Eukaryota > Metazoa > Chordata > Aves > Passeriformes > Sturnidae > Acridotheres > Acridotheres tristis. The sequence continues at coordinate 10,004,583 of CM072899.1, read as the reverse complement.
TGACAGTACACACAGGGATGTACACATAAGATGCACATGCATAAACTGGATGAAATTGGCAAAGGTGCTGTATGCCAGTTCCATATGAAACAAAGAAATTCTGGTTTGGTTCTTTCTTATTCTTTTCTAACTAAGGGTTTTCCCTTTTTTTTTCTTTTTCTTTTTTTTCCCCTTTTTGAACTAGGTACTGACTATCTTATAGCAGGCCAGGAGGACTCTAGGACTGGCAAACTCCTTGTGAACATGAACAGCCTGGTGAAACCCTGGAAGGCATATTTGGGAAAACAAGTATCAGATATTCTTCGAACTGGATGCAAATAATTTCTGCTTCAGAAATTACAGTGCTGGACTTTGCCTTTTAGTAACACTGCAGTGAAAGGTATAGTTAGTTCAGGCATTCCCATTCAACATGCTCCTAGCTGAAGTGAGGAAAGCAGACTTGCCATCCCTCCTTTCATGTGCTTAGACAGGAAACTCGGGACATGACACTTTTTTTTTAAAAAAATGCACAGCCTTATCATAAAAAATTACCTAGTGCATCATATATAGATCACAAGTCAGTTCTTCGCTTGAGCCTGACTCCAGCCAGAATCATTTTACAAGGCAAAAATAAGATAGGGATTAGTGTTTCCATGCTTCAGGTCAGAGTCTGATATTAATATGCATAAACTGCTTTCATAATACATTCATTACTGGGGTGTAATTTTCTTTATAAGTGACCACTAAAAGGCAGCAATTTCTTTCAGCTTTACAAGTGGCATAATGCTAAATAAGCATATAAGAGAGCTCAAACTGATTCACCATCAGACTGCAATTATGCCAGTATAAAGGGCTGCTTTCTAGAAGACAATATTATCCCCCTGCTGACCAGAAACAAACATGTGGCTTACCTTGGGACAGTGTCCTTTAGCTATCATCAATGCTTAGTGCTGAGCTCTGCTGCAGAAACCACCTTGGCTCAAACTCCATTCCAAATCCAGCTCTTTGCTGTACTACTTAGTCTGTAACACCACAGAGGTTTCACAGCAATAACCACAAATAAGCCTTAATTATAGGAAAAAGCCGAAGTGTGAGGAGCTAGCAGCTGCTCTAATGTTGAAACTGTGGCACTACAAAAGGTACAAAGCAGAAACAGGAGGGAAATGGGTTGGCTGGAGCATGTATCAAACGAGGCGAGCTGTGGCTGTGGGAGAGCAGCCTGACTATTCCAACTGTGCTCAAGACCACTGGCCTTCCATTGCACTTAGTGCTGTCATTGTGCTTTATTTCTCTTGGTCACACTTCAGGGTAAGATGCTGAAGCTCTACTTCCTTCCCATAGTGCCTGAGGATTATTTCTCCCTCTGCAAAAGTAGAGGAGTGGTAACATCTGCACTCCAGATAAAATTAGTTCTGCTCTGCAAAAGCATTCTTTCTAAATCAATTTTACCCTATAGGAATCAAGAGGTAGCTACTTAAATCTTTCCTTAACTCACAATTTTGAGGAAATTGTAGTTTGAGACCTGTGTCCCCTGTTTAAGGATTCACAACCAAATGAAGCTGGTTGGAGCACTCTCTTCAACTAAGCAGAAATTATAATGATTATAATCAATCTATAGCCTTTCAGGGGGTTACAGAGAAAGAGCAAGCAGACATGCTACTTTTGCATATTTCAATTCCATGTCTAATATTTAATGCTCCTAGGGAAGAGGAGATGTTTTAATTTAGCACTGTCTGGTTGATAAGTGGGATACCTAGAAAACCCTAATCCTAAGGCAGAATGATGGAAGTCCTAGCCTACAACTTAGACCATCGATTTGTTCTCTTTACCACTGAGAACGTAAAAATTCAGCTTCTTCCATTCTATTTACTGCTATTTTACTTTGAATTTCACATTGTTTGAACAGCAGAAAAATCCTCAGCTCATTTGGAAATGGATGATAGGCAGATCTTTAGGGGAAAAAAAGCTCCAATTTATTTTCCCAACAGGATATAAACAGTGTTTCTAGTGTTTCTTCCTCCCTCCTTTTCAGGAAATTTCCCTTCCTCCATTGCTTTCCCCCTTTTACTTCATTATTTATTTGTTGTTATCTAAAGTGGTATCCAACCATGTGGCATCTCCAACAAGGTATTTAATTAATGCAATAAAACACTTTTTAACCAAGGCATTTGGCAGAATTTGAAATGTCAGCCTTATGAAATTAGGAGCCCAGCAACTGCTTTCTTTACTGTCTCCAGAAATTATCTCACAACAAAAAGATTAGTTCTCTTTCAACTATCAATAAAGACCTATACATGAATTTACAGTCTGATCTCAAAGGGCCTCTCACAAGAAATGAAATTCAAGTGTAGGTTTAGAATTAAACTAAGGAACGTGCTTTTCAACAGAGGCCATTTTACCTATAGGGGATCTTATTTAATGACAATGGGGATATTCCCTGTTGGTTTATAGTCAGCACCATATTAAAGCAAACACCTCTATTCCACTTTTTGTGCCAGACTGATGGTTTTGTGGGGAGGGTAAACGTCTGCATAAACATCTGTTCTCTTCTGTGAATGAAAGTTATTTTTTGACACAATCATTTACTAGCATTACTAGCTACTGCTAGTAGAATTACAACTTGGAACAAGAATATTGATACCCGGGTGTGTCCTCTTGGGGCCTATGATAATACAGTGATTAACGACTACCAAATGAAACATTGTGGTATGCAAACAAGATACTCAATACATCGTACATTTCAGGTATCTCAAAAGTATTTGATATATACACGTATCTTTCTCTAAAATTGACTGCAATTTGAATTTATTGGTATCATTACCTCTGTTGATCAGGCATCGATGAGTTCACAAAGAAAAATGAAAGAATAAAGTTTCAACTCACACAGAGCTACCCTGTGCAGTCTTTGTTCTGTAGTGCTCCAATCCAGATAGCCTGAAAATAAGATTCTAAATAGAAATGGATTGCACAGATCACATTAGAACAGCTAGTGATGATGGGAAAGTTTAAATTGATATCACTATGAGACTTCAGAGAGGAAAAAATTTATTTATTTGTGCAGTGTATGTGAAATGAAAATGAGCATAAGACAGTTCAAGGTGACAGCTGACCTCCTAGGAAAAGCTGCTGCATATTTGTTAGAACAAGCAAGCAGCTCGTACATAGTAAATTAAAAGAGGTACCACAGAAGGCATGGTATTCCTGTACCAAAAAAGAATTGGGTTTTTTTGACCTTTGTACAATATCCTTTTGACCTTGTGACTGCATGTCTTAGGTGACACAGTAGGACAAAGAATACCAGCATGGATAAAAGGATGAATTGGCCCAATCAAAGTGGAAACTTGGGAATTGTAGTGGAATCACTACAAATCCTCCTGTGCTCCTTGTTTTGGCCTTCCTGAGCTGTCTTCTCGCAGATCGTTAATATCAATTTACAATAAGCCGTTTTAAAAAGCAAACATCGGTGCTATAATCATTGCTGCACTCCTCTACTCTTGCTCTGTTAGCTGTGTCTTCACTCAGTTCTACCATCACCAACAAAACATCAGCTCCAGAAAGGTTAAAAGCAGTTGAAAAACAATTGCAGACAGGCTCCTGTTCAACAAAATGAAATCATGTCCAGTGAAGAGAGCTGACCAAGAATAAATGACAAACTGTTGGTAGCTTCTCTACACTGTCCCACACTAACACTGATAGAATTTTAATGAGGTAAAACGAGTTTAGAAGCACACAAATTCCTTTTTTTTTACTTCCCTAGGAATAAGTAGGTTCATTGACGTGTGATCAGATCAGTGCCTCAGATAAACAGGAGACATTGCTGCCAGGTTAACAAGGACACTCTCAGTCAGAACTGCATAGGATATAGATCTTGTTTCCAAAACAGCCCTGCCAGATCCCCAGATCTAATGATCCCTACAATGGCCTGCAAGATAAATGTCTCCTTCTTGCCACCATTTCGTTCATCATTCCCTTTGGAGGGAGGGAGGAAAAAAAAAGATTATTTTTGCACCTGAAGCAAGGCCATACCTGTTAGGAAAGTTACTACTACACCCGCAGAGGAAAAATCTAAATTCTTTCGAGCACAAAAGCAATGTGGGAAAGAAAAGCATAGCAAAAAAGAAAGAAGAGGCAACTCGTTAGAATAGAGCACCCCTTCACAAAACAGCTCATAGAGGGTGCACTAGATTTCCATTTGAACAGCCAGAAGCTTGGTACATGTGATTCTTTTTTTTTAATTTGGTGCCCAGTGTTCATCTATTGCCTAAGATTTCATTTTCACGGCCCAACTGCCTAAGTGCCAAAGTTTATCTCTGCTGCTTTTGTGCCTGTTTACTCAGGTTAACTCGGCACTTGGCTTCCTGTGCCTGAAAGAGTCACACTGAGAAGTTCTGTGTCACTTTGTTTCTTTGAAAAGCAGTGATGCCAAGAGTCCCTGCTATTGCTGCCCCCAGAATAACGCAGTTGTCAGCCACTTAACTGCCTACAAATCTTTTTCTGAGGATCCAACAGCTGCACTGAAATACAAACACTCAAACACACTGTAAAACTTGACAGAAATTCCCCTCAAACATTCAGAAACATCGGTGGCACCGAGTTCACTTATGCAAGCAAGACACAAAAGTGCTATATGGAATTAAAGCTGCAGAGCACTCCAGAGTGCTGCCCAGAGCAAGGCAAGTGTTTAAACATTGCTGGACTTTGTGGGCTGCATTACTGACACTACAACCTTTTATGCTTTGGGTGAGGTAACTATAGTGAACTAATAAATTATTTGCATCTCCTAAGTAATTTTCAAATATTTTAATAGCTGTTCATGTTTATTTGCTGGTTCATGATCAAGTCTACAACAGCTACTGAAAATACTTTAGGTTTCTTATGCCTTCCTGCCTGGGCTGGGGAGAAAAGAGTAAGACAAGAATAAAAATCTGACAAGCTGGAGCAACTGATCTTCACAACCCACAAATTCATTCAAGGTCTGCTTACAGCATCGAATAGCTCTCAAATCCAATCAGTGTTAACAAAAAACCAACCAACCAAACATCACACCACAAAGACACAGGAGCTTCCAGTGAGGGTAAAAAGTATTTGCTTTTTAATATGCACTTAAGTCACAGTATTTGTTTTGAGATCATTACACCAGGTAACAATTTATTGTATCTCAAAATATTTTACAAGTGCCCATCTATACATTGAAGGAGAAGGTAATAACCAAAGGAACCCAAAAGCTGTATTTTCAGAGCAAAAATAAAGCTAGTGACCAACATTCTTTTCATTCATCTTAATCATCAGTTGCACAACACACCATTTTCAAAAATGCAAAAGCCATCACAGTAAGTAAATGAAATCAAAGAAGATGTGCATTTCAACTTTTTCCTGGCAGTCCTGATCTGATGCCAGTAGTAAAATGCAACCATAATCTAGTAAGACCATTTCAAATTATTTGCGAAATTCTAGATCTAGGCCATTTTCAGTGTCTTGCATCACTTTGGAAAAAAAAATCTTAAAGGAAAAACAATCATTTAATGTAATTTCTACTGACAGAACAGAATACATTAAAAAAAAGCAGCTACTGATCAGAACATACTGAAATGAAGACAGACCTGGTGTGCCAGTGGAATTTTAGTTGAAAGCTATGTACTTCAAGACATTATTCAAGTCAAAACTCAAGGAAAACTTGAGGGTAAAGAACAGCTGTTAAAGTTTCAACTGTGTCCAAAAGCAGGTTACACAGTACATACACACACTCACTCTTTTTGCAGTATTTATTTGCAAGGCTCTGAGATTTCTCCTTCAGGAATAAATTATTTATTATGATACAGTGCACAGAATATGGTGAAACATTTCCTCACTACTCAGAAGACAGACACAGTGCCGAAGTCCATGTCTCTGAAAATGAGAAATGGAGACAACAGCCTCCTTGCATCTTCATTAGCTGGATCCCTTCTCCTCTTTGGCAGCAGAGGCCTCCATGGAGGCAGCTTCCAAATCTTTGGTGGACTTCTCATCATTTTCATCCTCTTGAGGGTAAAGATCTGGGTATTTTTGCATGCATTCCTGCATGGCACGGAATTGGTCCACACAGTCTGATCCCTTTATTTCTTCTTTGCTATAGTGGAAACAAGAAAAGGCTGACTTGAACTGCTCCCCACAGGGACCACTAGCCATTCCACCCAGACATGGGCAATTCCAATTGATATCTCCATTGGGCAATATCAATCCTGAACAAACAAGAGAGAAGAAAAGTTAATGCTCCTTCCAAACATTGATTTCACTCAGTGACAGCTGTTGGACTGCAGGTGTGAACTCAAGCACTTATAATACCCTCTTAGTTCTGATAAACACCTTTCCCTTCCCAGCCAGTCTTTTCTCCCTCTGATCTGTATAATCCTTTAATAAGCACAAGTGAGATTAGTTTTCTATCCATTCCTGAATTAAGTCCTTCTCCCTGGACTACAGACGACTGAGAATATTCTAAGGGAACTGCAAAACAGAGAGAAGTCAAGTCAATCAATTTGCCAGACTCTGTCATGGGAGTAAGCAAGCATTAAAATCATGCCACACAAATAGTAAGAATTTAAATCCAATATTAAGACTAGAAATCTTTTAAATCAAATCAAATGGATGCATTTTTCTTCTTGTTTGTAATGAACTCTGAAATAATAACTCACAACTTTCCCCCTTTAAATTTCAACTGGAAGACAGATTGTAGAAAAAAAAAATCAGTATATTTGTAAAGCACAGATTAAGTCACGTTCCACAGAACACAAGGAACAGCAAGTCTGAGAGCAAACCTGCCTGTCTGGTTGCCAGAAACCAAATTGTATTTTAGAACACAACTGAAAGGAGTTAAGCATCACTTCAGACTCTAAACAGGAACAGCTGTAAACCTCCACTCTGGAACAGTTAAAGTCCTGACAGAAATACTTCACTGATGGACTGGCAAGGTGAAGATTTAAGGGCCTGTGTTCTTCTAGATGGCAACTGATTTACACTATGAAGGTCAAAGAGCAAGCTGAAGAACTCCTTTCCTCTGATTTTAGAAATTCAATATAACAGACTTCTTAGAGTGAATGGGCTTCTAGAGTCTCTAATGCATTTCTCTAGGGCAATAAATACATCTCCATTTCCTTTCTCTACCTGGAATGAACATACACAAGTATGTTCATCTATGAAGAACAAGAGAACTACAGTGCTATGATCCAAGCTGGTTTCTTCTCCTCTTGAACAGTTCGCTCTCCTCCTCTTTACTCTAACTTCATCTCCAGGCTGAGTTTCTGGAGAAGCTGACAGCATGTGCACAAACCTTAAATTTAAGCACCTTCCCTTTAGAAAGGGAGTATGAAAAAACCACTGGCAGATAAAGTTGAATTAAATCTGATTCAAACACGAAATTATATTTAAGAACAGATACAACTTGGCATTACCTAAAATACTATCACAGAATTCAATAAATAAACTTATTTCTTGTCCTTAATCCTGTGGATTAACGAAGTTCCAGACAAACATTTCACTCCCAGGTTCAATTCCTTGGACACCAGGCTGCAATATCATGATTCTTGACAGGTACAGCAAAAGCAGCTCAATAATTTATTGCTATATTAAAAGGAGTATTTTATTCTGATTTGCAATTCATCTATGATGTTCTCTAACTCAGCCAGTGCAGTTCAGCAGAAAATTACACTGAGTCAGTCAAATCTTGGCATTGATCACACTCTTTTTTTCATCACAGAAAGTAACGGAGTCCTTGGCATGATTCAGTCAACTACAGCAATACTGTCATATTCCATGGACCATGCTTTCTTTGGAAAGACGGTTTTGCAAAACATCTGTAATAGTCACTGTACTGATAATATACACCTAATCCAGTGTATCACAGATCTCCAGCTGCCTGGAGGAGCAGCAGGACTTCTGAGACAAGAAAATGAGGGGCTGGTGTCTGATTCCTCATTGCCAAGGACGACATAAAGTAGAAAGATGTTAATCATATGGCGTAGAAGAAACACAATTTGCTTTGTAAACTAGATTTTGCAGTCCTATATTCCTCCTCACTAACATCAACCAGTCATTTTAAGGTCATTTTTCTAGCACTTCCAGAAGAAAAAACCACAATTTGTAATGTTCCTGAAGACACTAGAGCAATAAAATTACTTGTAAAATAGTTCTCTTAAAATAGATTGCTCCTTTTAGAACCAGACCTGCCTTGTAAACATGCAAATCTTAATGTGAGTTATCCCAAAAACAATACATTCTATGGTATCACAAGATCACTGAGCTACACCTATTTTATCACTGAAATAGCATCAGTTTCAGAAGTTCAGAAGTGCACTGAAACTATGCTTTAGAAAAACAAAACAAAAATACAGATGAATAAAGCAAGCATTTGCTCATTCATAATCACAGCAGAATTCACACATCAATGAGTAAGTCCATCAGCAAGCTTAGAACACAATTAAATCCGAAACAGATTTCATCCATTGCTCTTCCTGAGTTGCAAGCCTGCAATAGGTGGGATTACTATTTTTAATTAAAATTGAATTAAAACTTCTTCCAAATGCAGCCTGAAGCTTACTGATCCAGTGAGTCATAATCTACTTGAACCTGCACTCATGGAAGAAAAAACAACCCTGTTTACATCACTGCAGATCAAGACTTGTATCAGTAACTGATGGCTAACATCACATAACCTAATGTCTCATGGAATCTGCTCATGTCATGGACAAAGGCAGGCCCATCTGCATCTGTGTCAACACTTGGCTTTGGACTCACGGGTATGCAGTCCCACTGTTCTTCTGAGGAGAGTTTCTTCCCTGTTACATGAAAAACACCCCAATAACAAGTTTATCTGCCAGGGATTCACAGTGTAAGATGACAGGAAGCAAGATTGAAAGGGACATCAACAGTCATAGAAACAGTCCTGTACATCTGATCATCAAGTTCTTTCTTAAAAGAACGTGGAGTTTTGACTCATCAGCCCCCTGTAGAAACCACTTTTTAAACTGTTTATAAAATAAGATGACAGGCACAAGTCTGGAAAAACAGAAGGGAAAGACCAGCAACAATCTGTGTTTGAGGTCCAATTCCCTAAGCACTTTTATCCAACTTTCCCATCACAGCTGTAACACTAATAAAAATCATTTTGCATGCATAAAAGTCATCATTGCCTTCTTCATATAAGCTTAATAAAATAAAACATTATTCTAACTGAAGGCAGCCAAGATGTCAGTGAAAACCAAGAATCTTTCATGTTTAAATTCCACCATCTGCAACACATAGGACAAAAAAGCTTTACAGTAACAATAATATTTCAAAACCACTGCAAATGAGTTCTTAATTTGTTTCCATCAGCCACAGCTGTCAAAAGGCACAGTGAACTGTGATCTTCTCTGCAATATGAAATCCTAACCTGAACTTAGTTCAGTTTGTCTGCCTTTCCATTTCCATGTCTTTTTTTCTTTCAAAGTTTTTAGCTTAAAGTGAGTCATTAACATTTTGCCTAGCAAAATCTCCCAGCTGATACAACAAAATATTGACAGAAATAAGAGCAGTATACAACTGGTGTCTATTCTCAGGAAAAGAGAACACAAGTTTTCCTGACCAATCTACTGACTCGAGCAGACTGCTCAAAGACTAATGTCTGTTAATGTCTGGGACAAAATAAGAACTATCAAAAATTACCAAATACCAAACTAGATGTTTATCTCAAGTATGAAAAAGGCCCCTGCAAAAAAACAAAACCTCAAACACAAGTTTCAGGCGTATTAGAAAACAATGGAGGTTATGGTAGGTCCATATAATGCATCTGTTCTTTCCCAGGTATGACTGGTCTCTGTGGCACAGCAGAAAAAGAGGAAAAGAGTCCTTACAGTTAATTATACAACAGAATTTGAACACTGGAAACCAAGTCTTCTATTCCAAGTAGAAGCTAAATTAGAAAACCTGCATGTTACATCAGGTACAGCAAAACCCTTCCCAATTTTCTTTTAAAGAAAAGCCATGCAAGCCAAAGTTTCAGCATTTCAACATATTCCAAACGATTTTACCACTGTCTTTCCTGCCCATAAGCTTCACTCCCTACAGCTACATTCTGTGATATGTCCATTTTCTCTCTTCTGATCTAATGCATTGTAGCCCTGGGTCATTCAAGTGGTTTTTCAGACTTTAAAACAGGGCAGTAATTTACCACATACTAAGAAGAAAACTCAACAAACTAACAAAGAAAACCACAAAACAAGAAATCCCCACCCAAACTTATTGGCAGTACTCAAACATAGTTTATAGTTTTCATTTTGAATCCCACAGACACAAACTGTCACCGTAAGGTGACATAAAAAGCTGCTGGCTTTTTTCTTCTCTGATCAACTGCTGAGGAAGAAAGTCCCCTAATATTCTGTAAATGTATGACTGCTAGGAAACAAACCCCATCACCTCTCCTCCTGACCACAGCCTTTCCATGTCCAGCAAAATATACATAAGAGCAATCAACTGATATGGCATTTAAACACAAATAAAGTGATTCTTTTAATTTTGACTAGTTTATTACCCAAATATATGTCACACCAGGTCATCAACAGACTTATTAGTGCAGGTGACAAAAACTTTTGGATATATAACTGAATACATACAGTTGTGATGAAGCCAAAATAGGCAGATAAATGCAGGAACATCTCAACACAAATCCATGTATGAAAAAAACGTTAATTTTAAGGATATAGGAAGGTGTGATTCAAATTACACTACACACCATAGCAGCTAACAAAGAGATCCTGTGAGCTCCAGCTGCTAAACTGCTTAAATGCTGCCCTCTAAAGGTCTCAGAGCCTCTGTAGAAAGCATAACTTTCACTTTCTAAACTAAGTTTCATTTATATATGATGTAACACCCCTTACTTCTGTTCTTCTGCTCACTACTGACCTTGCTCTTCATAAGGGTCATCTGGGTCATCTGCAACCAGCTCAGCACTGCTCGGTGTCTCATGGTCCTCCTTGGTTGCAAATATTATTCTGTCTTTTCCTACCATGGAGGAGACAAGAAGCAAAAGTTCAGAGAAATCTGAGAAAGAAAGACTGCTGAATACCACAAAGTAATGAGATATTCAATGTGATGCACTAACATTAATAGAGAATGAACTGTTGTACTTAATCACCTTCAATGAGAACAGTCACTAGTTCAGAGGAACACATATACACTGAAATTCTGTTATTCTAAAGCTCCAATTTTCATAGCAATGTCCTGTAATGGCTGCAGATCACAGCACAGTACAGTAAACTGCCAAGTTAAAAAGCTGTTTCAAAACAAACTCAAATTACTCCAGTACAAATAAAGCAGATGAAGGGTTTAGAATTAAGAGTGAAAGAAAAACTATAATAAATAGCAGTAAAGTGTTCAATAGGAACTTATTAATAACAGTGCTCTTCAATGAAGACTAGTGTAATATTTTGAACTAACCATCTGAATTAAAAACAGAAGATAGCTGTTACCATATAGAACTAACTACACTGAAAGGTGCTGTAAACACTGCAAGGGATAGAAATCCAACCGAGCAAATTTCCTGCTCTTGATTTAACTAAAACATTCCGTAGCAGGGTCGGGGGAGGCTTGGCTGGAAACTTCAGTAGTTTTAGTTTTCTAACAACTCTGAAAAGCTCTAACACACACTCTGAGGCAGGGAACAGCTAGCTGAAACTCTTCTGAACACACAACTAAGTATTCTGTGAGTGGAAAAAATGGTAAATTCCCCAAGAATTCTCGAAATTCATTAAGGCCACTACAGTAACTTGGCATATTAGAAATTAGAATCTCCTGGCCCCTCATGTGACCTCAGCCAGCACATGTTCAGTAACTTAACTTTGCTCAATAACAAGGCATTTAAGTATGTCTGAAAAACAGATAAACCTGTTTTAAACACTTTTTAAAAAGGGGAAACAGTTTTCTTACAGCTCTGCATTTGACTCCAGCAAATTTTAGTGTGGAATGTTCGATTATTTCTTATATAAAAGGAGCTAGAAACACATAAACTCTACCCCCGTCACTGCAATTTTGTAGGGTTGCATAAGGTAACTTACAGATCTTGCAAAATTAAACAAAGCACAGCATAAAGCATAAAAGAGGTCATTGGTTATGACTATCTCCATACAATTTATACAGTGTCTGTGTCCAAGTTTGTAACTTATAAATGGTTTTTAGAACTACTGGCACTTTTTTTCCAGTCTGAAACTTTATACACTTAAGGGAGCAAGGATATTTATTTATTTATATACACGTAGATATAGATATATATCGATATTTATCTATGTATCTTGCACTTCAAGAAGTGGTCATGCCTCATAAATACCATGTACAACACGATACGGATACAGGAAAAGCTCGCACTCTACCCAGCCCATCCATCGACCTCAAAAAGGCCGAACCCCACACCTCAGGCCACTCAGCGATGAATGTAACCCCTGCGGGCGGCAGGCGCGGGGCGGCCGGAGCTGCCGTGCCCGCACACGGACCCCGCGGGCCCCGCGCTGCCGCCTCATGGCCCCGCCGCCCTTCCCGCCCTCCGCCGGGGAAAGGTCGGAGCGGGAGGGGAGGCAGCGCTGCCGCCGCCACACACGGACGGCGGGCGGCTGCCGCGCCTCCTCTCCACTCCGGCTGCGCCTTCCCCTCACGGGCTGCGGGGAGCTGGCGGTCACCCCGCGGGGCACCCACCCCGCGAGCCCGCCTGGCGAGGTGACATTGGGAGGACACCCGCGCGCACCTTCCTGCCTGCAGTAGGACATGGCGGAGCCGGCCGGTGCCTTCCTCCGCAGCGCGCCGCACACGGGCCCCGCCGCTCGGCTCCTGCCGTGCCGCCAGCAGCGCTCGGGCAGCGCCGCGCCGCCGCTCCACGCCGCGACCTCCCGCCTCCGGAAGCGCCTTCCCGGCCCGGAGGCGGCCGCTGACGCACCTCCTGCCGGCCGCGGGGCTCCGCCAGGCCCGGCCCCGCCGCACTACAGCTCCCGCCTGCCCCGCGCCCGGCCGCAGGGCGGGGAGGGAAAGGAAAGGAAGGAGAGAGGAAGGAAGGGCTTCCCCACCGCGGCGGGAACTACGCGTCCCGGCGTGCGCCGCTGCGGGCGGGGAGCGGCTCGGGGGCGGGGGAGTCCTGAGGCGGATGAGGGCGAGGCTGGCGGTGCGCGGTTCTGGCGGTCCCTGAGTTGTGGCTCCCGGGAGGAGTGAGAGGCTCAGGATGTCGAGGAACGTAAGTGCTGCTCGCTCCGGCCCCGCCGCTGCTCCGTGCTCCGTGTGGCGGCCGCCCGGGCCGGCCCCGAGGTGCCCGGGCTGTGGCCAGGGCCCTGTGCCGGTCACAGCCCGCCAGGCATCTCCAGATGAGCCAGATGAGAGGGAAGATGTGTGCTAATGTCTTGACAAATAATTCGATGGGTGAAGGTACGGGTGTTAATGTCTTTGAAATGGGTCTTCATGTCTCTGCTGACTTTGGGCAGCAGATTTGTTGCAGAGCCCAGACAGCCTAATTCATGGAACAGAAAGTGGGTCTCCACAAGGCTGAACTTCTGAACTTTGGGGTAAAACAGTAGGTTCAAGGGAAACCTACTTTTTCATATGTGGAAAGAAGTTCGAGAAGGCTGTACCTTGTGAGTGCCTCAGCCAGAGGGGAAAGGAAAAGGGCAGCGTGCGGCCGCAGTTCGGGATGAAAGGAGGCTGCACCCTCCGAAACCTCGGGAGAGAAAACGCCGCGGGCGTGTGCCCCTGTGGCCTCTCTTTATTTGAATAAAGTTGCAGGACTCCTCTGTCTCCTTTACGGACGCTGGCTTTTCATAGCGTGGTTTTGTATACACAGAGAAGTGCCATGCCCTGCGTTGGATTTGGTAACTCCCCACAAGCCACATACTCACAGATATACCCCTGGGCTCTCATGTTAGTCCTGTGCCTTGTTTTCAGTTATTGTTACCCTGGATATAATTATTTTAGAGTGGGCAGGGACTTTTTTTATTGGTGAAGTGAATCATAATTTGTTATTTATAGTAGTGTTTTAGCTGGTCAGGAATTCAGGGCTATTACTCAATTTGTCATGGCCTGAATGCAGGGTGTGGGCTCCAAACACAGAACCTGGAGGCAGACCGAAGAAAGCTTGAATATGTAGAACCACTATAATAGAAATTGGCGGTTTTTTCTATGAGGCTGGACTTCTATTTCTTGAATATGTTTCTGGTACCAAAAGTGTTATAAGGCATTTAATAAGTGTGAGAAAGTGTTGGTCCAAGGCAAGAGGTTCTGCTCTGTAGGGCAGCAGTGCTAACAAAGCAAAAAGACTTGTTTTGAAACTGAATGCTTTCCCCTCTCACACAAATGTTGCATTTTTGGTTTATTTTCAACAGTTCTCTGACACAGGCAGCAGAAAAGAACATGTTAAAATCACAAGTGAGCCCAAACCAGGGTTCCTGGAGCGGCTCAGTGAGACTTCTGCAGGCATGTTGATTGGACTTGTGACATTTCTTCTGGCTTTCTACCTTCTTTTTACCAATGAAGTAAGTGCAATACTGTCAGTGTTTGTACACAGCATTATTACTTGATCCGTGAGGAGGTTTTATCTGGGCACCTGGTGCTTATGGGATATAACAGAATAGCGAAATCACAGGTCACAGGGTAGTATTTCTCTGGAACTAGGCGTGAAAGAGACAGTAGCAGTGTGTGATGAGAGATAAGATCAAAAGCTTGTAAACTGATGATGAAACAGCCTGTGGTAAGAGGGTTGCATGAGCTAGCCACATTCCTTTCCAGCCTTCTCTTTTTTCTTGATATAACAAAGGGTCCTCATTTCTAGTGTTGTTGTAATTACTTTAAAGAAATTCATACCTTGTGTTGCAAAATTGGGGGTGTTTTTTATTCATTTTTTCTCTGTATTATTTCTTGGTTTTAGATTAAAAATATAAAAGTAAGCCAGGAATCTTAACACCGTTACCATTGAAAGCGTACTTGTTTTGGCAGTTTTGGAGTGGAGAGCAGAATTCTGTAGATTTTCACTTAGAGACTTCCTTTCATACCTCTACAAGAGGAAAAATAACTACTCCAAATTTAGATGACTTTGCAGAAAAAAAAGCACATCAGGATATGATGATAAGGCAGGGAAGACTTCTGCCAAGGAGTCAGTATAGGTGTGTAGAAAAATGAACCATAATTGTTATCCTTTTTGCAATTATTCCGGAATGAAGGTAAGACATGAGGAGCAGTAAGTTTAGATCCTTTGTAGGAAGAATTTGGGTTTGTTTGAGAAGCTTAATGGTCCTGCTGCCTGGGTTAGAAATACTGCCCCAAACTGGCTCAGACACAGAGAATGGAGAACTACAAGAGTGTTTCAAAAATACCCCTTGGACTGAATATACAAGCATTCCTTATGGTCATCAGTTCACTTGTCTGCTAACCTTGTTCACAAAATACTGCTGTGACATTGATTCTCTACCACTTGATTTCTGCTTTCTTCATTGCAGGGACGAGCTTTAAGGACAGCCAAGTCTCTCGATGAGGGGCTTTCTCTTGTGGTCCCTCTTGACAGCATCCACAGTATCTCCCAGCAGAATGAGGGGAGACTGGTGCACTTATCTGGAGCTCTGAGTACATCTAAGGTAAATAAAGTAGTATCTTGTAGAAATGAGTGTTTCAAGCTTGGAGGGAAGGAAAAGTCTTTGCCAATTAAAGTTTTGTTTGATATCCAGGAAAAGATGCATTGCTTTTCTCTTCCTCTAAGCATTGCCAGCTACCACTCTAGCTCTGGTTCTTAGCCCAGAATCAGGGAGATGCTGAATGGCCTTGCATTCCCTTCTCCAAGCCAATGCCAGCTCTAGCTGTGTTTACCCTCAAGTTGTCCTTTGTGAATAATTTCAATTGGCATTTGTGTAGGGAACCTGTTGTGTGTTTATGGTATTGTTAAGTCTTCAGACTCTTGCAGCACAGGAGCTCTGCAGGTTCTGACTTTTCAGTAGTGGTGACATTTTCCATGATCCTCCCACATTGCAGAACGTAACCAGCACCTTGCAGCAAAACAGAATCTCCTTTAAACACTGAAGGCTGTAAACCCATAGTCAGCAGTTCTGTTTTTTTCTTCACTATGGTAATAACTTTTAATGATAATTCTTCTGGTCAGATTTGCCAGAGACATTCCTTTTTGTCTTTCGTAACATTTATACTGTGTTCATCTATGTGTCAGATAGTGCTAGCTGTACAGTGAGGGATGTAAATGGGTTCAGTAGTAGAGTGTTTGTGGTTGTGAGGTACAGCATTTAGACTGACCTGTATTTTCTTTAATTTTTGCACAGCCTTTGTTTGACCCCAGCTATGGGCTCTCCATCCAAGCTGTCAAACTTAAGCGTAAAGTGGAAATGTACCAGTGGGTTGAATATGAAGATTCCAAGTAAGTGAAAGTAATCTTTAAAAGTACTTTATGAGGCTGTTGTGTTACCAGATCCTATCACAATTTTTTTTCGTTATACCGAAGGAAAAAACAAATAAAAAAATTCTTTATAGCAAGAGAATTATGGAGAATTTTTTTTTTCCTTTAGAGAATCACTTTAATTTCCTTGAGAGATATTAACTGCTCTGCTAATAGTTGCAACCCGAATAGGGAAAACATTTCTCCTATTGCTAATAATCCCATGGATGGTAGTATGAATGTTATTAGCTATTATGTAGGTGTGACTGCACAGAATTTCTGTTGCAAATGTCTTTCATGTCACATAAAAAAAGGGTCAGAGGTTGTCAAGGTGTTAAAAATAATTCCTCAGTTTTAGCATGCTTATGGTGCAGCATCTGTTAGAGACCTGATTTGGGCCAGCTTGTCTCACTGTATTTAATTCTGGTTGTTCCTCATCAGTCTAGTCAACACCTCCTTGTTCAAAGCATGGGAATTAAAAGGTTGTGGCTCTTGAGCATTTGCTTATAGTTTTCTCCTGGTACAGAAAATCTCTCTTCAGAACACATAGTTCAGAGAAGAGTTAGGTTATGTATAAAGATAAGGCTATGTTGGCAGAGATCTGTCTGTGCATTTCACTGGTGAGTTATATTCTGCCCTGAGCAGGGGTGTGTGCACACTCTTTTGGTTCTCATCCCAGCCCTTTTTCTCTGCAGGGAATATGAGGAGAATGGTGAGATTAAGAAAGAGACAAAGTATTCATACGGTAAGTTGATCAACAGAAAGCCCCTTTCCTTTTATGCATGTAACTTTGGACTTTTGTGTGTGTGCATATTTTGATTTTTGTTGTAAAACCTCTGTTTTCTTCTTGGGAAAGAAAGGAAAGGCATGTGAAGAAATAAGCAAAAATTCTCTTTCCTAAGCAATTCTTTTTTTCCTTTTATTTTCCTAAATAAATTTCTCATTCCAAAGTGACAGACCCTCCCTTTCCTGAGGAAACTGAGGTGAAAGGAGATATGCTGTCAGCAAGCAAGGGCTATCGAAAATCTGACTTTTGTTTTGAAACCTCTAAAAGTTCAGAGGAACATCCAAGGATAGGTTGCTCCAGAAATAGGGCCCATAAGGTCCTATAGGCAGAGATGGGAGTGTGTTTGAAGCCACACCTGAGATTACACTTCAGACATGGAGTAAGTGGGAATATGTGAGCTGTGAGCAGAAGAGAATAGACAGGGAAAAGCAGGGTAGCTCCAGCCTATAAGGGAGCCTGTTGAGAATCTGTTTAGATGTTGATACCAGCCAGTGAAAACCACCAGCACCTTCTGATGTGCACTGTGGCTTTTGCCAAGTGCTTTTTTGGCAGGAGCAGAGCTGTATGCGTTATTCTGATCTACCCAGTGGCAGAAAAGTACTCTGAGTCATCATGTATTTGGAGATTGGTCTCTGTGCTTCATTTACCTCTGATCAAAGCACATGGATGTGGAATGTGGGCGTGCAGCAGTTTCTGGGTGTGATCATATAAAAATACTCAGCTGAGTGAAGCATAGGGACCCTGTATCATGGAGGTACATAAGGGGCAAAGCTGGTGGTTGTGAGCCATGAAAAACAGGCTCACAGTGACAAGGAACAACGAGAAATGACATCCAAAAAAACAGCTGTCCTCTCAAGATTGATGGATTCTGTCCCATAAATATTTGTGTATGCCAGCTGTGGACCCACACAGCTGCTTGATTATTCTCCCCTCAGCAGGAGTGGGGAAGAAATTGGGAGTGACAGAAGTGAAGGTTAGGTTGAAAGAAAGATAGGGAGATGGCTTTCCTATTACCATCGTGGGCAAAACACCTTAGGGAAAGTTTATTGTCAGTTAAAATAAATATTTAATTACTGACTTGTGTGTTGGCAAAACACATTTGGACTCAACCTTTCCTGAGCTCAGGTTCTCTCGAGACTCCTCTCCCTTTTCCCCCTGCTCCTTGTTATCACAAAGCCAGTTTATTCCCAGAGAGTGGACCCAAGAATCAAAGCCTGATCATAGAAGATGCCAACAGCAAAGCTGAGCAAAGTTGAGTTACAATTTTATCCCAAAACCACGGTTTTTTCACCCTAAATCCTGCCATTCCCTGTTAATATGCTAGGAGTATGGATCTATGTATCAGTACAGACTATCACAAACATTGATGTAGACAGTATTACTAGAAGTGTAACTAGAACTGATGAATTAGAGATGTCTTCAGTAATTGAGATCTGAGTGTCTTTTACTCAACCTTCTTATGATTCTGTTTAGATACAGAGTGGAAGTCAGAAGTTGTGAACAGCAGAAACTTTGATCGAGAAATTGGACACAAAAACCCCAGGTGAGGTACCATCTGGCACAGTCCCTGTGAATTCTGTCTCTGGATCTGATCAGAGAGGAAAGCTAAATGACTGGTTTCATAACAGAGTACAGTAGATGGAAATTGCTGTTCTTTTGGTAGCTGGGAAATGAAGGCATAAAGAAATAAGAGCAGCTCAGGGCAGTGATGCCTTAACTTATTTTAATGGCTCCAACAGTATGCAGTCTGGACAGTTTCTTGATGGATTTGTTTTCACATCATGACAGTCATTTAGCTCTTGGAGTTTCTCCTGATGTTTGCCTTTTCTGTGCTATATATTACATACTGCAAATCAAGAGTTTGATCATAATTATGGGACTAATCAGGGACTCTCTCTGTTTCTCAGTGCCATGGCTGTGGAGTCTTTCACTGCTGTTTCTCCTAACGTCCAGGTTGGCAGCTTTGTTCTTTCCAAGGGTAAGGGTTGTTTTTGTACTGGCTTTTTGTCTGCTGTTGCATCAGCAGTGGACTTTGGTTCTTTCCACAATAGCTGTCAAGTCAAGTGATAATCAAGAAGCCAGCCAGCAATTTGACCATTCCAGGTTAGACACTGAGCCTCAGCTTGATGCTTTATTCTGCTTAGGTCTCGTGGATAAAATTGATGATTTCAAGCAGTTGAGCTTGTCACACCTGGAGGATCCCCATGCTGATGTTACCCGAGGAGGAGATTATTTCTATCACAGCAACAACCCCAGGCGTCCAGAAGTAAGATGGGAAAGATAAACTAAAGCAGTGATTATTTGTGTGTGAAAAAGGAATTGGGACATGTCCCATTTCTATTTAAATGTATAGAAAATGGAGTGCAGACCATCACATAGGATGATTTCCTTAGTGCAGCCCTAAAGAGTGAGTGCTTCTCTTGCAGAAAGCTTCCAGTCTGCTCTTTTATTCTCTGTTTTCTCGAGTCTGCTGTGCTTTTAAATGGAAGGGGATGGTACTGGGAGGTGGATTCCACCTCTGCCTTGATGTATTGGGGAGTACAGTCAAAACAGCTTGTTGTCAGATTGTGCTGCCTGCCTTGTTTTGCCAAAAGATGGAATGATGAGGGATGAACAATGCATATCATGTGCTCCTGCAGCTTAATCAGAGGGGATATTACAAAGCAGCATTTGAGCTCTCCTGTTTCAGCTGACAGCTAACCCTGAAAAAAGGACAGTTTGGAAATCATTCTGGCTATCTCTTGCTTGGCATAAATGTTCAGAAAAAGCGTTGATAAATAAAAGATGTTCCTGTGCTGAGTTGTCTTTTCTGTGATTCCCATTTGTAAAACAATCTTTCTTGACTTCCGGTCTTCTCTTGTTTGAAGGTGGGAGACCTCCGTGTCTCTTTCTTCTATGCAGGTCTGAGTGGAGATGATCCCCGTTTGGGCTCTGCTGACAAGGTGAGTCTTCAGCTGTTTCTGTTTTTTGCAAGCTCTATTCCCAACTCAGTAACCGGTAAATGTTTTTCCCTCTCTTCCAAGGTGACTGTGATTGCTCGGCAGCGAGGTGATCAGCTGATTCCTTATCACACCAAGTCTGGAGATGTTCTGGAGATTCTGTACCCTGGGGACCTCTCTGTGGAGGTGAGATACCACATTCTTCTGGTGAAGGGTTAAAACTCGAGGTGATGATGCAGAAGGAGCAGAAGAGGAAGCTCTTACTCTCCTTCAGACCTGCTCTAGAGGAGGAGATACTCATATAAACATTGGCTTTTCTCTCCTTCTTGGACAACAGATTGTAGCCTGTGTTTGCTTCCAGGTTTCTGCATATTCTGTCTGTTTGCTTTAAAGATTGTTTCTGTGCCTTCTCACTTTGTTTTTATTTGCTCCTTGGTTGTTTCCCACTAACACATGCAAGCACATGCTTTTGATCAGGTCTCATGTAAAAATAGTAAAAATCAGGGTTTAATTAAATAAACCATAAGAGTTATTCTCTCTTCAGCTCCTAATAACAGGAGTTTAGGCTTGTTTGAAATGTTTATTACTATTCTGGCTGAGAAAGAACCTTCAGGCAGAGTGTTTTGCTTCAATAAATCCTGCACGCTCCAGCAATTTGGTGATTCATTTACATATTTTAGTAGGTTTGTTTCCATTAATGATTGTTGCATGTCCTGCTGTAACAAGAAACACGTCAGGAGTTTACAGGTGCTCCCTGAAGCGGTTAAAAAGGCCTCGTTTTGATTTGAAAGAGTAGCAATAGAATCAACCCTCTGCTCTAAGGTCTGAATCTTCATTAGACAGAATTTTGTTTCATTGAAAATTAACTAGTTACAAGTAAATAATTCATTGAGTACTTGTACATGCAAGTAGTCAATCAGTCTTACACATCTCTTACCATTTAGTGCTTTCTAATGTCCCAGCCATCTTCTTGTTGACATTTTGTTGAGCCAGAGGGTCACACAACCCATTTTGAAAAGAATCTTAATCAGAATTCTTGCAAAGAGGTGGTTTGCTTTGTCTGATGAAATGCACACATACCTTTTAGCTTTTCTTCCCTGCATCCAGCTTGCTCTCTTTCCCTCAGCCCTCAGTGGATATTGTTGCCTCTTCTCTCTTCCTTCAGAGTGAAGTCAGACTCTTCCTTCTTTATCACAATTACTTATTAATGTCTTTTTTCCACAGTAATTTTGAATGTATCCAATTGCAGCAAAACCTGTGTGCTTTCTGCCTGTGAGTAGTGTTGAATGGTGCTTTTTAGGTTGTTTTAATTGGAAAAGTGCCAGTTTCCCCCATGCTGCACTGTTCAGTCTATTGCAGTGTACTGCCATACTGCACAGACCCTGCAGAATGAGCTGCAATGTATTTTCTGCAACAGAAATTGTACTCCTAAAATGCTCTTGGATCTGATGGGCTCATAATATACTGGAATTAAGAGTATCTTGAGAAAGAACAAGAAACAGGCTGCATGTGATGGTGTTTGCTTTCAGGAGGTGTTTCAGAAGGAGCATGAGAGTAACACCATGAAGACCTGGGCCCTCCGTGCAGCTGGCTGGTTCTCAATGTTTGTGGGCATCAGCCTGATGACCCGAATCTTTTACACATTAGGTAAGTTTTTCACAGAAAGGTAAAATGATCCAGATAAGATTGCAACCTCTAGAGTTAATTCATTTGGAGGCCAGGGTAAATCTGATTTGAACTCAGATTTGATTTGATCTGAAAAGGCACTGTAGGCAACTGCAGGTAAACAGGGCCTCAAAATCAAGTGGTTGCTTTGTGAACATCAAAAAACCCCACACAAATATCTTTTGCCAGTCTCAGAAGATCCCAGCTCAGTGCTTAACGAAATGAAAAGCTGAAGCACATGTTGGGCTAGTTCTTTCAAATCTAACTCAGTTGCTGCAATACAATTACTTTCTGCACCCACACACAACTGGTTCCCCCAACAGGGCCTAATCAGCAGTTGTATAGAAATACGTTTTTGTGTCTTGTTATTCTACACTATTGTAAACAAACAGCGAAGAAAACTTTTGTTTATTCTTTTAATGTGGAAAAATGCTGAAGTAAAAACAGAAAAACAGGACAATGCCTCATACTTGCATAAAGTTCAGACATCAAACATATTATTCACTTTGTAGCTGTGAACTTTTTTTTTCTGATTTATTTATCCATATACATGCTGCTCCAAGATTTATTGCTGCCAGAAAATAATTTCTGTGCTAGCAGCTTGTATCAGTTGCCCTAGGCTTGTTCCATAGCTGCAGGGCTGTCTCCTCTGCCTCTCAAGCCTTGAACAAATCTTCAGACTTCATTTTGGATTCCTTTCTGTGTGAAGAGATGAGGATAGCATTGCCTTATATGTTTAGCTGTTGCTTAATGATCAAATGTTTTGATGATGCTCTGCTGAAATGGCTAATCCAGTGCTCTTGATAAATAGGTTGAGTCTTTCTTGTGATTGCAGCTGTTGGGGTGCAGATCCTAGGCATGAATCAGACTTTCGTTAAACTGTCATCTTGCCAACTACTTCATGACCTGTTTAATTCTCTCTGCAGTGGACTGGTTTCCTGTGGTGAGGGACCTGGTTAACGTTGGCTTGAAGGCGTTTGCCGTGTGTGTGGCCAGCTCGCTGTCCCTGCTGACCATTGCCGCGGGCTGGCTCTTCTACCGCCCGCTCTGGGCCCTGCTCCTCGCCCTGCTCTCCGTTGTCCCCATCGTGCTGGCCAGATCCCGTGTGCCGCCCAAGAAGCAGCAGTGACACAAGGAGGTGCTTGGGTCTTGAGCTGAGTCCTGGTTAGAACCTTTCCAAGTGCATTTCTGCCTGGTTCCTGCAGCAAGCTTACAGCAAATCACAGCTCAGCAGCGAGCACTGGAAGCTGGGGATGGGGCTTGAATGTGGTTATTGGTACACGTTATCCAAAGGACTATAGGATGCTGTTTGTGGGAAGTCAGTGGCACCATCTTTGGGGAAAAAAGCATTTTGAGTGTGTGTACTGATGGTAAGTTAGTGAACAAGCAGATTTGTACCTCTTACTGCTTAGTAATTCCCCCTGATTTGAGACCTGGCAAGTCCTTGCTGGGTGGGGCACGTTGTGTGTTTTAGAGAAAGTGCCAGCTGCATCCCATGGACCTTGGTTAGATGTCCTTAGGAAATGCGTGTGCCTGCCTGTCTGACAAACCCTCCCTCTGCTGCCTTTTCTTGTTTGCACGGTCAGGAACACTGATGTGTTTGGCTGATGTGCTTGGCAGTGTATGTGTTCAAAGGGAAAACATAACTTAGGTGAATTCCACACAATATTCATGCAAGTAAACCCTCTGCTTTTGGACTGAAGATTTTCAAAGTCATTGAGGTAATGAGTGGCCAGGTTATCAGTGCTCTGGGGTTGGGCAGATTTATCAGGACTCGTTGATTTCCCCCAGGTTTTAAAAGTATCTGAGGTTGTTCTTGGTTAAGCATCCAAATGATAGCCTGGACTTTATCATTGCAGAAATGTTTCAAAAATTTCACTTCAGTTTGCACTTAAAGGGATACTCAGAGGTCATTCTTCTGTAAATAAAAAACCTACTGCCTTGAAACAACATTGACTTTTATAACTGAATGTGTAGTCTTTAAAATAGTTGGGTTTTTTGCTCTATACTGTTCCTTTCTTTAATTTCACTTAGTAAGGACAATGAGCATACTCTGTGAAATTAAGTAATGGAAACATTTTTGCCTGATTCATTTCCCTATATTTTAGTAGCCTAAATTGTTAGTTTTGTATCATGCCTTGTAGTGTTGTGATGGCTCCGTTTATCTCCTGTAACCAATTGAGTTAGAGACCCTCTTAAGTCTCTCCAAGCTGGAGTCTGACTTCCAGATGGGTCCTCCTGGAGGTTTTTGTAAGTATACACAGTTCAGTACAACAATGTTTTCAATTGCAAAATCTATTTATGACCATCAGGGGAGTGTTCTCTGTACCAAAGGAACTTGACTTGAACAAACATAGAAGCAAACATTTGCTAGAAATGGTACTGAAATAGAAATCTGAGTTAGAAATCATAAATGTTTTGAGAATTTGTAATTACTTTATTAATCCTAATTACTTTCATTCTTTTGATACTTGAATATTGTCAGTGTGGTCTCATAGCTGTGTCCTGCTGGTGAAAGCAGGAGCAGAGTGAAGGGTGGGTACAGGAGATGGCCTTGTATATGCACTGGTACATGGCAGTGCTGCTGCACACTCTTCTGCTGCTCAGCAACACCAGCTCATGCTCCAGCAGTCAGGACTTGTGTTCCAAAGGGAGAGAACCTGGGCTTGAACTGCTGCTGTTTTGCCCATGATGAACACTAACCAGCATTACTTATTGGAAATGAAGCAACAGTTTTCTACAGAAGTGCTGAGCTTTTGTATATTTAATAAAATACAGTTTTCAAAAGGCTGGTCTATAGGCTTTTCTATTAAATTCAAGTATTGCGTCTGTCACATCCAGGAATAATGTCCAGGTAGTTTGTAGTTTCCAGAAGAACTAGTTTCCTATTGAGTCTTGTTTGTCCTGCAAATATTTCCCTGTTTTGGGAAACTGCTCTCTGGTCTGTGTACTGCTGTCAGCCTGCCATGGGTTTACTCCCCATTACTGACCAAAGAAATCAGTCACTTCCTTGCCTAAGATTATTTCAAAAATATGATGGTTCAACCTGACTGCTACAGCCTCTTCTATTTTAAGGAGACTGGGGGTTACATGTGCTTTTCAAAAAGAGACAACATATTCTTTTTTTCAAACTTTATTCTGATCTACAAATACAGTACAAAAATAATTTTTTTATTAACATAATTACATTAAAGCCATTTTCTTACATTTCAGTCTCCATGACATCGTCCAGCAATGACTAAATTGTTTTTCCCTCCATTTCTGAAGAGACTGTGTCAGTGGAATTTAGATAATATTGCCAGACAGATCAGTATTTCTACAACAGAAGTACAGGAAAAGCTTATGTAGATTTAACATTCCTCTCTCAACCATTTAATGCTATGGTACTGGATAACAATTCTGTGGTTTTAGTGAATTTTGTTCCAGCAGTGAGAATTAGCCAGTTTTACATGTTTTGCTCCAGAATAGATCTTGATAAGCAACAGAAGGAAATATATACATATTCAAATTGCTTAAGAAGGCATATTGAACCTTAAGTTTGTAATAATGACAGGGCTTCTCCCTTCCAGAGCACAAGATTTCTGAGTAAAGGAAGATGGTAGGCTGAGAAGCCAAGCTTACATTACAAAATGCAAGTATTCTTTAGAAAGTATTCATTCCTCCATATTCTAATTGTGGGGGGTTTTTTAGAACTTAAATGAAGTATTTCCCCTTGAGACAGAAAGGCCAGAACTCTACCTCACCACTGATTTGGGAAAGCTATGGATCAAAGCAGGCATCAGGATTCCTTTGGCCACCTCTCTGCAGACAGGTAAAAAGCAGCTGGCTGCTTTAGTTCTGAGCAAGCAGGGGAAAATGAAAACAACAAAGATGGGAAAAGAGATTGCTAATGACAGGAGTGCCTCAGGAAACTCAACTATTAGTGCTGAGTGATACAAAAGAGAGCACAAACCCCAATAAAGCAAAGTGATCTCAGAAGGTGCAGCTCTTCACCCAAGTCCAAGGCAAAAGGAAGAATCTAATACTAAGTGACAGCTGTGATCTCAAAGGAAACTGGATGCTGAATTAGGTTGGTCCCTGACAGCTCAGAAACACAAGTGCACAGGAAGACCCTATGGCCCTAACTGGTAAAGAATTCTTTTATCATGACAATTTTTCCTGCATCTGAAAATCCTGTCATCACAATTTCTCAAAAGGGAACAACTGAGCTGCTTCTCCTCTCTTTTCTCGCTTGCTCTTTTTGGTTGTTTTCTCTCCTTGTTTCTCTAGCTGGCGATTTTGGGGCCAATAAATGGCTGTGTTCCCCACTGCGCTCTCTGAGCTTGGAGCTCCTTCTTCATCAGAAGAGAATCCCCCTTCTTTCTCTGTCTCAGGTGCTGATGGCTCATTCTGGAAAAAAACAGGTTTGAAAATCAGAAAGTCACTCTTAAGAATCGCTTGTAATTGGCACTTTGTAAAAGGGCATGTCTATGGCCACAGTGACACTGAGTGACCTTACAGAAGTTGGTTGCTCTGGTTTGGGCTTCCCACCCAAAGTGCTTCTATTTCTGAACACCAAACATTCTTGCAACACAAGCATTTTAGACAATGGAAGAATAAAGCCAATTAAAAAGATCAAACTTTTCACCTTTATCCTTGCAGAAAAAATTGGGAACTAGAACATCTAACCAAAAGAAAAAGTGGTGCCCCACTCTCATCCTGTTAACTACATGCTTGGCTTGGAGGAACAGATCTAGGAAGGGGTACAACAAAACAGAAAATAGTAATAAAATTAAAAACATTCATTCCTTGTTAAACAGTAAGAAATCTTTGATGAACATGACCACACTGAACTTCTGGCCTAGTTTTTTTGACTAGCTGAATACTTTTGAGCAACTACACTCCAGAAATTTTACTCTACAGTTAAAATAACCTCCAGAAAAAGAAATGACTAACAGAAATGCAGGATACCTTGATGGAGTAGCGTTGCTTCAGTCTCTCTCTGATGAGAAGTCCTTTTGTCAGCAGCTTCCAATTCCCTAGAGCCCTTTTCTCACGCTTCTGTGGGGCATTGTTATGGGAAAGAGAAAAATTTACTACTGTGGGTTTCAATGTATTTATGTACATGGAAAAGGAAAGCTTTAAGATTTTTAAATTGTCATCAAAAAAGTCGTGCTTGTTGCTTACACAATCCACCCTGTCTGATTGCCCAGCTTCAATGAAATTGTAAATATAACAATAAGGAAGATGCAAAAATAATTCTCACCTCCTTCTCCTTCTTTTCTATTTCTGCTTGTTCATTCTCCCAGGCAGCAACAAGGACCTCTTTATACTCCTCACACACCACATACCCATCAGTACTAGGAAGGAGAACACAATCCCCTGTCAGCTATGAGAAGGAAAAAGAAAGGGAACAAATGCCTGCTGACCCAGCCTAAAAGCTACAGAATACTGACAGAACTGTCTGTCTCAAAGGATCAAAGTGTGTAACAGGTCACATGCTGCCCTTAACACAAGATATACAATTTCTGCAGGACATCAACAAAGCAGCTTTTACATACACTGGGTGTGAGTAGCCACCGTGAAAATCAAATCCAGTGATGGCTTGAGCACAGTCAATGTTCAGCTTTCGTGCCACTCTGTTCAGGTTTGGAAGTTTCAGCTGTACACAGCCAACAGGTAACATGGATGGCAAGAAGAGATAGACATTTCCATATTCATTCCGAGGAACCTGTTATGGCAAGATTAAAGGGAGATGGTGATAATCCTGCTTTCTGGAGACAGTTGAAAATACCTGCTGCAACTCAGGGACTCTCGCCTCCTGACCTGCTACATTCCACTCCAGTATTCAATTAATATTCACATGACAAGGTACAAGCCTAGATTTTAGCTGCATGGTTATCTCCTAGCTATGTCCTCTGCCCAAACTTTGTTACTCAGGCTGTAATGCAGAGAATTAGCAGGCCAAAACACGGGCTAGGAAGATTAGATCAACAAAATTTTGACTTTAGCAGTCTGCACTCACTACCTAAACTTGTGAAAGAAAGGCCTCAGTAGAGTTTTGACTATTTCCTCCAGTGAACATGTACTTCTGAACTCTTAATCCTGAATCCAGGTATTACTGACTGATCTCACATCTGAAACATGCAACTTCAGGAAAGATAAAGCCCAGAGCTGCACACTAACCACTTGCTTTAGCACCAGCCCTCTGCCTTCCCAGCTACCTTTCCATCCACTGCTATGGGAGGCTGATACTCCTCAGTCTGCCAGCGGCCAAACAGCGCCAGGTCCTCCCGGTCCCGGTTCGCCGGCTCCGCCAGGCGCGCCTTCCTCGCCCGGTTGGAAAATCCTTTCACCATCTGCAAATACAACAACCAGGCCTGGAACATCACAAGGAGCTGACAGTGGTTTCAGGTTTTCCCAGGACACCGAAGGAGAAGGTTCTGGGAGAGCAGAAATGCTATTTCCTAGCTTCAAGATCCATTGCCTATCAATGACAACCCACAGCACCTGTATGCAACAGACAGAGATCCAGCAGTGAATATAAAACACTGGGATGCCTTTGGAGAAAGTGAAAAGGGAGCAGTTCTGCCAGATACCCTTGGGGTGGGAAAAAAACACAGCTGGGCTTTGAGCAGCACGTAGGAACTATAGGCACAGCAGGTGGACAGTACAGCTACCACAAACCACGCAAGCAAGTGTGAAATCTAAATCTGCTGGCAAGACAGAAGACAAAAACCAAAACAGAACTGAGCTTGAGCTTTAGAGGGTAGATGGAGTGCACAGGAGGAAGTCAAACCCTCTTACCTTGTAAGGCACTTCTCCAACCCTCACCACTCGAGCTTGCTTCAGCCAAGTGTCCCTGGAGTGCAGCGTGTGTATGCAGTCTCTGAAAAGGCCAGAAAGAAGCAAATATGAGTTTTCAAGTCATCAAAAACAGATCCACAATAAACTCATCATATTAGAATTAATAAGAAAGCTGTATCTTAGTGATACACAAATGCTGTCAGAGCAGCCAAATGCCTCATCTGTTTATGCATGTAGCCTGAGACTACTGCTGATACCATCATGCAAATTAACTCTCCAGTTTGTTACAAAGATCACAGATGCAGGGGACAATAGTGCAAACTCACCTGGAGTAGACAGCCTCTCCCCTGCAGTACCCTAAGATAGCAGCTGACTCAGGATAGATGGCCTGGAATTTCAAGAGGTGCCTCTTCAGTGCATAGAGAGGGTGGTTTTTGTACTCTCCAATTGCTGTTGGTAGAGGTTGATCTTGAAGCTTCACTTGAAACTGTAAGAATTATACAGAAAAGAGTAATTTCACAACTTTATCACCACTCTTTGTAAGAAAGTAAGAATGACTATAATATGAACCAAAGAAAAAAACAGCAGGAAGTTATCAGATGAGTCAACAGACCAAAACACTCTTGCCACAAATAAATATTTAGATGTCCACCCTGATCTATTTTAAAAAACTCTCTCCAAGAAGAGTAATGCTAAACACTACACAAACCTTACTACTAAGTTTCCAGCACAAGTTGTGCAGTACTTCTGCTATGCAAACTTGTTTGAACAATCTCCATCATTTAATATTATTTAAATTTATCACCATACATTCTCTTTAAAGCATGTTCAATCTCAAAATTTCAAGTTCAACTACAAACCTCCTTCCTCACGGAAAGAGATTTCTAATGCTTTTTGTCTGAATGAGAATCCAGGGACTGGACTCCTGGGACTATGTGTCCTGAACAACCTATTGCCATTTACCTCATTTTCTTCCTTCTTGTCTCTCTCCACACAGGGACTTTCATAGGGCTGCAGTGTCTCTTCCCACCACTCCGGGTCCACACGGCTCTTCCTTGTTGAGGTCATCCACACTGGATCATACCTTTGTGTCACATCTCTGACACTCCCATCGTTGTCAAATCCCACAACATAGAAAAGAGGCTTTGTGGCATGTGCAAAGCACAGCTGGGGCTGGCCCACATTGCCATGAACACAGTCTACACAAACCCACTTGTCCTCAGGCTCAAGGAAAACCTCCAGCCACTGGTCTGTGCCCATTGCTTTCCTCACGTCCTGCTGTCCATCATCCTCATCACTAGAAATTATTTTGTTTTTTTTCCTCTGTGGGTGAGGCAAGGCTGGAGTTGTACTTTTTGCTGGCTTAGTCTCAGCTCCACACGAATTTTTTGATAGCCTTGTTTCTGGAGTCTCAGTTTTTGACCTTTTTATAGTTGTCAGCTTTGAATTCTGGGAGCTCCTCCGCCTTTTAGGGACAGTTTCAAAATCCTCATCAGAGACATCACTCTCCTCCTCCTCTGAAACCTCAAATTCCGAAGCACTGCCCTCATCACTTCCACTCTCTTCCTTGTAACACACTTTGGAGGCCACTTGTCTCCGGCGGTCGTTCTTGGCCCTGACTGGCACATCTTTTTCTGCTGAGCTGGTCTCATTATTTGATTCCTTCTGTTCCTGGCTGCCTTTAGTCAGCTTTGATTTGTGTGTCCTCTCGGTCTGGGCAGTTTTTGGCCAGGGTTTCTTTGGTTCCTTGTTGTTTTCTTTGCCCTCTGAGGATTTTTCATCCTGCTTGGCTGTTTTACAGGGGCACTTTTTTGCCACAGCTTTGGGTGTTGTGGCAGAACTCTCCTGCCCCTCAGAGGTACTGCTGTGAGACAGCCTCTTGGATGAGTTCTTTCCCTGCAGAGAAACAGGCCAGGTCACTTTTATCACCACAGCTAAGAATATGGTAAAAAAAAAAAAAAAAAGACTGAAATCAGCCTAAGGTTCATGCGGACCAAAGGTCGGCAGGCACAGTCAATTCTTTAGAAAACTTCAGGCAACTGGCTGAAGAGAGGTGTACTCATGCAGCAAGAGTTGCCATCTAAGTTTTAAAGAAATGTAAACCCACTGAATCATTAAGAAATCTTTGCTGAAACACAGAAATGAGTGGCTTTTTTAAAGAAGAAAATTAAAAATTAAGGGTGAGCATTTTCTGCAATGTGGACAGAACCCTGGTTCATGCAGTAATCAATTCACTGCAAGCTGTAATATCCAGAAAGTTTTTTAATTCTACTAAATCAGTGACCTATTCCTTATTCCACACAAACAACAGAAACTACCTTTGGTCTTGTCTCCTTGAGAGGAATAGGCTGGAAAGACAGCACGAGGCGACACAGCAGCTGCAACGCTCGCAGAATAATTAAAAATATCTGCAAAACAGTTTTAATTGAGTAATTTAATCACAGGAGGTCTCGAGATAAAAATACAAGAAAATAAAAAGCTACAGAATCACTTAAGTCACCAATCTGCTTTCTTCAAATCCACCCCTCCCACCACTTTGTGTATGACCTGACACACAGAATCCAAAGTCACCAACCAACCCTGCACTTCCCAGTCTCTTACATGAACAAGCTCCTCATCATCCTGTGCAGCATAGGTGGCAAACCTCCTCTCCAGTGTTGACTGAAGGGGCTCTCCTTTTTCAGTGGAAAGCTCATCATCGACAGTGAAGGTTCCAACAAACCTGAAATACAAGACACCTGTACATTATCCAGTGTTTGTAACTGTATTCTTAAACTTCTGAGTTCACCCTCTCCTTCTCTAAAAAAGACAGCCCCTCTCACCCTTGTATATAAAATAAAAAAAACACAAAGAAAATTGTTAGTTACAGTTACCCCTCTCCCTGAACCCTAGCTCTACATTCTACGTGGCAGCACGATCAGAAGAGAGTTTTACCATTTCACCAAGTTGGAAAGGTAGACAAGGCCCACTTGGCCCGCGGGTACTTGGGTGAAGCGGGCGGGGACGATGGACAGACCGATGGCGAGGAGATCTGGCTGGCTGCAGATCCTGTTCCTATAGAAACCGTTTGCTAATAAACACAGCAAGTGAACCTGAGAGAGAAGAGTTTGAAAGTGAATTCACAAGAGATATTCCTTATTGGAACTACTGTCCATGGTAAAGACAAGGAATACTTCACAGCTCCTTTTAATAGAGAGAGGTGACAATGAAGCCTCCCAAGCTTCAGTGCTGTCTTCAGAAGACAGTAAAGCACTGAAGTCTTTGCAAGTGTCTCCTCCTCTGACTGGCAATTTAATCCTGACAGAATAAAAAAATATCCCTCTATGAAAAAATATACATCCTACTCACATATGCTTTGAGTTAGAATTTTACTAACACAGGCACTGTTGTTTCCAATTCACAATTTAGCATCTGTCAGGAATACAGCCTCTTTATTTTTGACTTCTAGTCGTGGCTCAATGTTATTTTATAAAAATTAGTTTCTTTTAATTACAAATCAGTTCAGACACCTTTATACTCCATTTCTTCTCTGCCATGGCTCTCTGTGTCAAATACCTTATGTGTGTCCTCACGAACCTCCTTGCTGAAACGTTTCATCATTCTCCGAAGGTACATCTCAAACTCAGCTTTCCTTTTTTCTCTGCAGAAGATTACAAAAGAAAGGGATGTTGTGGGATTTCTGTGGACCTGCCTTTCTAGATTCCTGAATTGGGTCAGTTCACAGAGACTCATCCCAGAGAATCTTCTGTGCACACTTAAGGAGAGGTTTAGTGACTGGCTATGTGCACAGGCTGTTAAGGTTTTGCAGTAATACAATGTCATTCATCCACAGCTCTCCTTGCAGAGATCTCCTGCTGTCCCTTCATGGGAAATAGAGACAGTAAAACGCAATGAAGTTACATACTTGATTTTCAAGGAAGCTGAAAAGCCTCCTCCATTCCTTCCACTGAAGATTTTTGGTAGAACTGTCAGTGTGTAAACTGTTCTTCATCCCACAATCCTGCATCATTCCAACTCAACGGTATGCACCAAATAGGGATTTTCACTCTGACAGCAAGTCAATGACAGTCAAGACTTAGGGAATTTTTAACCTCTGCCTTTACCAGCCCTCCACCTCCTTGTTATTACCTCCTCTCTCTTTTCTTCATCTGCTCTGGGGTTTCAATCTCTATCTCGACAGGATTGCTTGGTAGCCCCACTGATGGAAGAACAGCAGCTTCTTCTAACTTATCTGTAGCAAGTTCCTGAAGTTCTGTAAAAATAAAGTACTAAATTATAAGTAAACATGGAATAAATTCCCAGGGAGAACAGATGACAGGATAAGAGCCTACTTTTCCTTCTCAAGTGTTCAAACAACCTTTAAACAAAACACATCCAATAACTACCAGCTCCTGGATCTTGCATAACACTATGTATGCTAAGCTATTTCAACTAACTGTAGGATGCTGGGCACCTGCTGTTGAAGAATCATTGTGATATATAAGCTCTTTAAAAGTGCTTTACGTGAAAAAATAAGCAATTGTTACCTTCCACATCCTCCCATTCATCTTCACTTTCATCATCATCATCATCATCGTTGTCAGTATTGTCTTCATCCATCTCTTTTTTAACAGGAGATTCTGTCTTTAACTTCACCTCCTTCTGAGGATGCTTCAGTGAGTCACTGTTAAAATCATCAAAACAGTGGTAGCATCAGGAAACGTAAGTGCTTGTTTATCAAAGACTAAAAATAGAGAAATAAATCAAGCATGACCTCTGCATCAGTAACAACAGACTAGGTATTTGACAAACCACAGAAAGAAATAAGATTAAGAAAAAGGTTCTACAGACTGGAATGACAAATAAATTTACCTGCATGTTTCCTCTTTGATAGGATTCTCTTTATTTCTAGCATTCTTTTTACTTTCTTTTATTTGTGATTTTGCTTCTTCTCGTTTTGGAGGCTTGGAAGTTTTTGCTGAGTTGGAAACTTCAGTATCACAATCTTTTTCCTTTTTCCTAGCTTGAGCTTTTGAGTTCTTTTTTATACTGGGCTTTTTCTCTTCAAAATCATCTGCATGTGACAAAAGAAATGACAATTAGAGGATGGAGTTTCATCTCCATGGCAACCTGAAACAACATCTCCATGGATTTTATTAGAGGCAGCTTCAGAAGACCGTGAGCATTCACAATGCTGAGCATGTCATTGTTTGTTTATAAATAAGCAAGATCTGAACAGTGAGACTTGCTGGAGGAAAGTACTTATGTAACTCACACGAAGTACCTAAAAACTCTTGTACTCCTACCGATGGAATCGGCGGAAAACCAAGCGTCGTGCTTGCCACTCACAACAACTTATAAAAACGCAACGCCGCCCTGGAGAGCGCGGAAAAGATAAAACAAACCTCCACGGGCTCCCTCAGCCTTTGCCAGCATGCGGGGCAGTGTCACACACGGGTTTAAGCCCGGGATCTGGGGCACTGATCCCACCGCCGATAGCCCAGCCGATAGCCGATAACACAGCCGATAGCCCAGCCGATAACACAGCCGATAGCCCAACCGATAATACAGCCGATAGCCGATAATCACCGCCCCGGCCCGGCGGGTCCGTCCTTCCCGAGGGCGCGCTGCCACCGCTGCCCCCGACCCCGCAGCCTGGGGCGGCCCGAGCGGCGGTGGCGCAGCTGCGGCCGCCACGGCCTCCCTGCCGCACTCACCCTCCTCACCCTCCTCCTTCTCCTCCTCTTCCTCATCCTCTTCCTTTCGCAGCCTCTCAGAGCGCCTCTTTTTGGCGGCCGCGGGCCGGGGCGATGCTCGGCGCTTTCGGGCCATGGCGCTGCGGGCGCGGGCAGGTCCCGGCCCGGCCCCGCGCTGGGGAAGGGAGCGGGAGGAAGGGGAAGGGAAGGAAGGGGCCGGGCCATAAAGTCTCGCGGGCGGGCGCGGGAGGCGGTTTGAAAGATGGCGGATGAGGTGGACCAGGTGAGCGGCTCTGTTTTCAGCGGCTGCAGGGGCAGGCGGCTCTGGGCTGCTCGAGACCCCCGGGAGGCGCAGCCCTCGGGGGCGCTTTCCGTGCGAGGTGAAAGCCCCGCTCGGCCTCGGAGCTTGTGCCGCTTGTGTCGGGGCGCGGGCAGGGCTCGGCTCGCTGCGGGCCCTGGGCACTGCTGGAGCAGGGAAAGGTGGAAAGCTGCCGAGCGGCTCTGAAGGAAAGGGGTAGCTTGAACGGAAATATGGGATATAGATGTGGAACGTGTGGGATATGCACGGAGGTCCTTTTTTAGTTGCTTACGGAAAGGGGTCTTGGGTCGGTGTGTGTGGAGGTTTCGTGCCGGCCTCGGGGCCAGGCCTGGCTACTGTGTGCCCAGCAAGGGCTGGGGGGCGGTGTGTGCCCGGGTGGGTACCCGAGGGCAGCCGGGCATGTGTGTGTGTGTGTGCCCGGGTGGGTACCCGAGGGCAGCCAGCTGTGTGTGTGTGTGTGCTCGGGTGGGTACCCGAGGGCAGCCGGCTGTGTGTGTGTGTGTGTGTGTGTGCCCGGGTGGGTACCCGAGGGCAGCCGGCTGTGTGTGTGTGTGCTCGGGTGGGTACCCGAGGGCAGCCGGGCATGTGTGTGTGTGCCCGGGTGGGTACCCGAGGGCAGCCGGCTGTGTGTGTGTGTGTGCCCGGGTGGGTACCCGAGGGCAGCCGGCTGTGTGTGTGTGTGCCCGGGTGGGTACCCGAGGGCAGCCGGCTGTGTGTGTGTGTGTGTGCCCGAGGGCAGCCGGCTGTGTGTGTGTGTGTGTGCCCGGGTGGGTACCCGAGGGCAGCCGGCTGTGTGTGTGTGTGTGTGCCCGGGTGGGTACCCGAGGGCAGCCGGCTGTGTGTGTGTGTGTGCCCGGGTGGGTACCCGAGGGCAGCCGGCTGTGTGTGTGTGTGTGTGCCCGGGTACCCGAGGGCACCTCATTGTGTGCCTGGGTGACTCCCCGTGCTGGCACCGATGTCAGCGTGGGTTCGGCTGTTTCAGCCTGCACCGTGCCATGGCACAGGTGTGCTGCTGGGTCACGCAGTGTGTGCTCTCTGCTGCCGTGTAAACTGTGCCTGATGGTAGAAACAGCTCACAGAGTTATAGGATGGTTTGTCTTAAAAGAGACCGTAAAGATCATCTAGTTCCAGTGCCCTTCTGTGTGCTGCAGACTAAACTGGAATTGGTTGACTCACATTGCTCATGGTTGGTGAGTATCAGTGGAGTGGAAAATCAGCAGCACTCAGGTTCACCAGGATGTGAAGGAATGATTTGAAGTATTTGCATCTGTGTTTTCACTCCTTTGTTTTCTGTGTCTCACAAATATTGAGGAATGGAAAAGTTCATAGGCTTCTTCTTTTATTTTGTTTTTTAGCAACAAACAACAAATACTGTAGAGGAGCCACTTGATCTCATCAGGCTCAGTCTAGATGAGCGAATCTATGTCAAAATGAGGAATGACAGAGAGCTTAGAGGCAGATTACATGTAAGTAAAATTTCCAGACCATTGTCATGCTCATTCAGCTAAGCACTGGGCAGCCTCTCTTTACCTACAACAGTCTGTTAAACAAGTTTACCTGTAATATTCCACTGGTTGTTGAAAAAATAGTTTTAAAACACGAGTAATTGCATTTCGTGGTTGAAAGTGCAGAAATGGTTGGCAAAAGTAGGTTAAGAATTATCTTAGTTACCAGTACTGTAATGTGTTTGGTGGAAAAATCTAATTTCCTCCGTACTTTGTTAGTTATTAACTGCTTCCCTAGAAAGTCAGGTAATGTATTTTGTTTTTCTTGTCTCCTGAATTATACCAATCAACTAATTTCACTGCTTTTGGCTTCTATTTATTTGTCTGTGAAATAAGCAATAATGCTGTGGGCCTCTTCCTGTGATGTACCCTGAGGCCTCTTCTAGACTGAGATCATCATTATCAAATAAGAATCCTTCATGGCACACCCTGGGAGGTGTGATGGGAATGTGTCAGCTGGATTCTCAGATTTTTGCTTTCTATTAAAGTCAGCCTCCCTGAGTGCTGTGTTTTGCTGGGGAAGAGAACCAGTTGCCCCATGAGTTAACTGGGCCTCAACTCCTTTGGAAACAGAGATAATGAGAGATCCATGAGGGACACGTATAGTTTACAACATGCTTTTGTAAAGCGTTTGGAACATGTGTTTAAAGTTTTGTAGCTCTGTATGAAAAGCAGCTTTCATATCCTTTAAGTTGCCCCTGGCAATCAATTCCAGGAGGCTGGAATGGCAGCAGTGTGTAGCTGGTTTAATGTTAATAAAGTGTGTCTGTCTCTGAGGTCGTGTAAGTGCTCTCACAAAATGCTTCAGAGCTATTTCCTGGAATTAAATGTAAATGTTGTGTTGCCTTTTTCCTGCTGCAGAGTTCTCACTTGTTTATGTTTGTGTTGAGTTGTAATTAGAACTGATAATACTTTGTTTTTGGTCAAAATCAGACTAAACTATTTATGTCTGAAAGTCTTGCTAAAATTCTTATTTTAATAAACTCATGTTTGAATTTTGGAAAACATAATAAACTAAACTTAATTCCTACAGGCTTATGATCAGCATTTAAATATGATTTTGGGTGATGTAGAAGAAACTGTGACTACAATAGAGATTGATGAAGAAACCTATGAAGAGATTTATAAAGTAAGGACTAAAAAAAGGAGTTAATTTATCCCCACGGATTTTTTTATTTAAAACTATACTGTATTATATTGTTAAAGTAGTTTATTGCTGACTGTTTTTTGAACCAGTACACAGGATATGTAGAGACTTGGTGTTGGTTGTATTGACTTCTTCAGCATGCCAGAACGTTGAGTGTTTGTTGGAGTTGTTTCAGATGTATTTTTATGATTGAAATTAATGTTTTGTAAATGTAAACTTTTCTCTCCTTCTTCACAGTCTACCAAAAGGAATATTCCGATGCTCTTTGTCAGAGGGGATGGCGTTGTGCTTGTAGCTCCCCCGTTGAGGGTTGGTTGAAGGAACAAAGGACTTAACCCTCTTGGAATGTTCCAGACTTTTGGACAGTGGTTCATGTTTCAATCATGTCTCAAAATTCTGTATATGTTTTTTAATAGGATATTTTTGTCGGTTCTTTTGAAAAGGGGAGGGAAGGGTAACCAGTTTGTCTTGAAGAAAGTACCTGTAGTCAATTGAAGCAGTGTAAAACCCAACCTGTAAATTGACTGCCTTGTCACATTCAGTAAAATAATCCCTAATTTTTTCTATCTTGGCAGTAGCACTGTCTTATTTCTGTTGTTTTAAATAAATTTTGGTTTATCTTTGAGATTTGATTTGTCATGTTTATTGTGTTGGGGGTGTATGTTCTTCCATAGAGCTAGTGCTTTATTAAGCTGTAGTATCAGCCTCACTGTCAGAGAAAACAG
The DNA here is from genome assembly GCA_037013685.1 of Acridotheres tristis. Taxonomy (NCBI): domain Eukaryota; kingdom Metazoa; phylum Chordata; class Aves; order Passeriformes; family Sturnidae; genus Acridotheres; species Acridotheres tristis. Next base: position 9,966,648 of record CM072899.1, on the reverse strand, counting down.
TATCTTTAGTGTGTTGTTTTAACTTCTGTTCTTACTAATACCCAAGTCTTACAGATTAATGGTTTTGGGGACAACAATACATCAATCAATGGTGCTGTAATTTATGGCTCTGTGTTCAAATTTGTGATGTGTATCTTCATTGTAGAGAAATGGTGTTTATATGAATCTTCCACCTAAGATAAAGAAGGTGGGCTTCAGTACAATGTCTTCAGATATTTTCGTGGTGGCTTCATTAACAGAGTTTTTGCAAGGCCATAAGCAGAGACTGAGGTTGTTGCTCACATGCTGCTGAGTTGCCTGCTGCATTCATTTCCTGCTGTTTGTAGCATGTTTCAGTTCTTGAATACATGACATTCTGCTGGATGCCTTAAGATGCTCATAAGTTATCTGTAGTAAAGGGGCACTAGAACAAAACTAGTACAAAAACTCTTGTAATGCATAATTTCTCATACCCACCTTATTTGCAATTTACTTTTCTTCTTGTGTGAAAAAAGACACTTCTGCTATAATTATGTTTTCGAGTCATGTGAGAGATGTAGGTCTGCACTTCCTACAAAGCTTGACTTCTGACTTAATAAACTTAATTATCTAGGTTCTCTGTAGGGTTAGAAAATCAGCTTGCTCTGGCACTTTCTCCTACAGTTAAAAATCTCCATAACTGTCTATAGCTTGAGACAGTGGTGATGAATGCAAGGCCTGCCAGTCATTTTTTAACATCTCCATTCCTTTTTGTACTTGAGTTTTTGTATTGGAGGACTGATACGATGCTCAAAATGCTGGCAAATTAGGAATTGATAAATTTTAGAATTCCTATCTGTTGATAACACTTGTAGACTCTGAGAATGACAATGGATGTGAGTCCCATATACCCTTTACTTGAGCCATATTTGCCAGCATAATACATTTATTTTTATATATAGTACTTTTATATAACAGAGTACCAGCACAGTGGAAAGAGGTAGGCTCACTTACATAAATCCCTGGAAAACTCATTAAAAATTGTCTCATTTGTTACCTGCTTCTTTTTAAGTGAGAGGTTATGGTGGTTGGTAGCTCAATTATTAGCTAATTGATTTCTTGGGTATTTACTGTCTAGTTATAAAGATTTGTTATTGTTGTGTGTCACTGAAAAGGTCAGTAGCATCCTTGATCCTCTGATTTGAAATGAGCTGTCTGGAGCAGGAGCCAGTCAGCCTCTCCATTATGAATGTGAATTAAAAAAAACCAAAAAACAAAAAACCAAACATCTCCTCCCAACAAAACAAACAAACACTAACAAAAGAACATCACCCTAAATTAACTCCCCAAAAAAACATACAACAAACCCCTCAAATTAAAAAAAACGCAAACCAAACCTCAAAACAGTTGAAAATTTTGCAGTCTGCTCTCTTTCATACTCTTCTTTCTGCTTTTTGATCGTATGTTTGCTGTACTAACCATCTGTCAAGATTTCTGTTCGTGAATGAGTTTGAAAAAGAATTTATGTTAATTTTCCTCACAGATTTTCTCAAGGTTTCTCAAGTACCACTTCATACTGTCTTATGTTTTCAGTCTGCTAGAACTTTTAATATTATTGAACTTCTTGAAGCTTGGGTTTTTATTTCTAATAGCTTTTTTAATAGACAGTAGTAGCCTTCTGCTAATTTTAGCCTTTGGACTGCATCTTTTTTATAGATGGCAGAATAATTTCTTAGTTTGTCTTTAAAGAATTTCTGTTTTGCCTGAAAACATCTCACTCTTGGAAACTCATTTATAGCAAGACTATTATATGCAATTCCTTTTGTCAGAAGTGCTGATAGAGTTAAACCTCTGGTGTCCTGCTATCTTGAAATTTCTGTGTTTGCTTGTGAAATTGATCTTTGGATCTGACTACTGTAGGGCACTAGATGGTGCTGCTTTCCTCAAATTTAAGCTGTTGGCTTTGATGTCTGTAGCCTGTGTCAACAGGCCCTATACTTGTACAATTAGTCATTTGTTTTTAATTAGGATGGCACTTGCTGACAGTTATAAATTATCTTTGCTGCTCACCCATAAGTAAAAATCAAAATATGTTTTGATGCTTATGTAGGCACAGAGCAAGTTCCCACAAGAGTTAAAGTGAAGCAGTGCATGTGCCTTGCTTTGTCAGAGGTTAAGGTGCACAAGCTCCAGGCTGGCAGCTTTTCTCAGAGAAGAATTAGCTGAAGAATTGCACGATATAGAATAAACTGAGGTTCATCACTGTGCTGCTGAGCTCTGCTTGGAGAAGAACTGCCCTTGTTATGTTGGTTCACAAGGCTGCTGCTGCACCCACTGATTGAAGTGCTGCCCACTACCTTCACCAGAGAACTTCACTACATTTCAAATTCAGCAGTGGGGAACAGCCTGCACTTAGGTGTTTCTTTGCATTAAACTCCTGAAGAGACAAATATTTCAGTTTATTTCAAGCCACCGCTGCTGCTGCCCTTTTTTTGGACCCACATAAATAGATTTTGAATCCATCCTACATATTTGAACAAGATATAATTTTGTTCTAGGCCATGCAGGGTTTGAGAGGATGTATTTTGTTCGGTTTTTTTCAAGTTGAACGGGGATATCATGACATGTTTAATTCCTATTCCCTATCAGAGGACAAGCCCAGGATTTGGACAATACAGTTGTAGCAAGCCTTGAGCAGTGTGAGCATTGGCAGGCTGCTGCAGGGAGTCAGAGCTGGGAAAGCAGGACAGTATTGATCATGCTGGGAGTTCTGCATCAGCACTTTCTCCTCTTGGTGCTTCTGTTTCTGTTCTGTAGTTTTCATTGGAGATCTATCATTTGTAATATTTAAGAGAAGAAAACTTGTAGGCATTCTTACTAGATTTTTCTTACTGGAACCACAGGACTGGGAAAGGAGTTGATTCAGTGCAAGATGACAAATGCTGTGCATTGTTTTTTGAACTGATGATGATGACATGTACAGAAAATCCCATCAGACTTATTAAGGTTTTAAGGCATTCATGCCAAGATCATTGATGGGCTGAATACATCATTATTGAGGGTGTAGGGCTTCCATGTTTCTAAACAGGAAGCTCCTTTCATATGCTAAACAAAAAGAATGGGAAAGAAAAATAGAAAGTTCTACAGAAAACTGAAGCACAGTGTCCAAGCCAGCCTTTTTTGGGGGGAAGAATGGGTGGAAGGAAGAGAACAGATGATGTGGGTTGGAGCGGAAAACAAGAACCACTGACGGAAAAAGATGTAGTCAGAAACTCTGTTCATGAGTGAATTTTTTCATTGTTGCCCAAATTAGTTTGAATGGAAGAAAGGCCCACTCCCAAATTTTGGAAACTTAGTCCAGAAAGCCTATTGAGTTGTGTAATGGCATTTGATCAGTTTATGATGTGATTGCCTGCACCAGCAGGGGACGAGGCAGGCGTGCTCACTGTCTGGGTGGGTGGACAGGCTGTTGCAGAGAGCACTGCACAAACCTTAGGAAAAGCTGGGTAATAACTGATCACAAAGAGGGGTTTTAGCAAAGATTTCCTCTGGGTGGCACATGGTAGACATGGATATTTGCTTTCTCAAGGTGCACATGGAAGGCATCAGGGTATTCAAATGTAGGCATATTTTGCAACTTTCTCTTCAGTTTTAATCATGAGAACTGCTCTAGATTTTTAGAACTAATTGTTAAATTAATTTTCTGATAAGGACTTATGTTTTATGCAGCTGGGCTGGCTAAACATGGTCTCAGTCTGTTGGTTCATGTCACCCAAAGCCTGTGTCAGTACCTGCAGTAGATGATGTAGTCCTTTCACCTGTTTCTGGGTGATTTGAGCAAGGAACTTTCACCAGGGGCTTTAAACTGTTTGACAAGTCAAAGCCTGAATTTCCTGAACTCTTCTGCAATAGTGGATCAATTTTAGCCTCTAAAGGAAACCTTAGTGCTGCAGGTGATTACAGCACTCAGCTATGGCACAGAAAAGTTACCATTTTTGTGGGTAAGGAGGGCTGCAAAAGCCTTTGCTAGCAATAGCACAGTTTGTTATGTGATTCATAGTCTAATTGCTACCTAACAGAACTCACAGTTGTGGCACTTCTGCTACAGTAAATTTTCATTTGCTCTTCTTGAATCCACTAAAGTGTTGGGCAGTAAAACCTCCAGTCTGATGCACATCATGGCATCAAGTGTGTGTGTCACTGGAGCTTATCACTTGATGCTGATCAGGGTGATATGCTGTGTAAAACTTGACCAAGCAACTCACATAATTCCTTCTCCCATCTATTCTTTGAACATCACAAGAACTTTCAGGTAAGCAAACTATTTCTGTTTAAAAAGAAGAAAGAATGCTGCTCTAAATTTATATTAAAGTATGTAGAATATTAAGGATAAAGCCTATAGTTTTCTTCATGGAAGGCATTATTGAATTCTTCAGGAGCCTTCAAATTTCAGTGGCAGGAAAATTTGAAACACATAGATCGTGCTCCTAATCTTGATTTCTTTAAATAACTGCTGCAACAGATGACTTTGTCACTCATCCTTAGCACATAATTGCAATGATTAAGTTGCCTTTTCAAGCTGTAAAGGTGACACGTTAGCTAGACTGAATTACCTTTTTCACAGCAAGTAACTGTTCCTGGTTCATCCTGTGCTATAGGTAGTGTGGCAATGCAGCATGTTGTAATTTGTTCTATAGCACCTATATTTAGTACTTTTTAGTAAAACAGTTGCCTCCCCCAACTGCCCAGATGTTGTGTTCAGTTCCTCAGAAGTCTGAGGAAGAAATGAGATATCAACAGATAACATCTGAGAGCTAATTTGATTTGTTCTACATTTGTAATGCATTCCTCCAAGCTAAATTCTTGTTGACTGACGTGCTGCTTATAAAAGGCAAGAGATCCAAAGCTCCACTGCAGCCCAGGAGGATACACTATAGTTAAATTGAACACAGTTCTCAACAATTTTCTTATACCAAACCTTCGGATCGTTATTGCTGCCTGTGGGTGTAATTCAGATATTCAGAATTGTTTCTGAATTTATGTGGTCCTATCCATAAAGCACAGGCTCTAATCTCAGTGGAGATTTTCTAATGTAATGGAGACTATTTTCATGTTTAAGTGTTAAGCCATGTTATCTTACTTGCCCTGCATTCATTCCCTGAAAACCAACCTAAATCCAGCAGTGCTGTTTGCTTGCAGCTTCCAGATTTGCAACATCCTGTTGATAACACAAGATCTCTGTCCTCTGTACTCAATCCTAAAGCCAGCTGCTGGTGCTATTTTTGCTTTCTTGAGGCACTGTGATGTCCATACAGTGATTTTTTTGTTTTCATCTCTTGTGTGCAATCTTATGACTTAAGGAGAAATAATTTACATATGTTGTTTCAGGTGCTGTATATGAAGTTCACTTTAAATTTCCATTCCTTTTGTTTTCCTCTGGATTTTCTTTTAGTGCTGCTGTCCTACAAAGAGGGTAAAAGGTTTTATTCTTGTGAAGGGCTCTGACATAGCTTCGGGGATGAAGCTTCCCCAATGGACATTTCTCCATCTCACTCTGGTCCCAGCCTTGATACACAGCTCTGCAAAGCAGAGGAAAACTGTTCTTCAACTGGCTCAGCTGCACAGAGAGAAGTCACACAGGGAAACAGGCCCATCATCACACTTCCTACAGAGATCTGCTGGTTCTTGATCAAGCAGGAGTTCATACAAAGAATTAAGAACTGAATGTGATGTGATTTGTGGTCTCAAAAAATAATTCTCAGGAGTTATATGGAAGGTATTCCTACTCATTGTACTCAGCCTAATAATGAAGCAAACCCTCCATTAAACATGTGATACTTAAAAGACTGTTGAGTTGAAATTTGACATGAACATTCAATAAGTTGTTTGGTTTTTTCTTACTTTATCAAGAGATATTCACTCACAACTTATACAGCAGAATTGTGAGTTGCCTACACAGAGAGGTTGTAAACAGAGCATGAAAACATATAATGTAAGCAGCCAATTGGCCTGGAGCAGCTTTTTCTCTTTCATGGGGTCTGTTGCATAACTGTTCCCTCCCTGGCTCTGGTGTTTATGGGTTGGATGGTTACGTGAGAAACCGATCAAGGCAGTTTCTACTTCTAAGGACTAGGAATTTTTTGAGAATTATGGAAGTTCTGCATGTAGCAATAGCATCCAGAGAAGCAAGGGTTAATTTCCATAGGATTCTTTCCCAGCGTTTCCTCCAAATAAATGCTCTGTAAGTTAGGAATGAATTTAGTATTTTGTGTCCTTTGAGCAGTAAGTTTGGACAAGAGGCTTTATCTTATCTTCCTTTTTCCTTTTTTTTTTTTACTGTTCTGACAGTCGAGGGAGTTGTGTAGGGTGACTGCTAATCCTTGGTGTGTGTCTGAGAGGAGCAGAATTACTGCAGGTCATGCTGTCCTAGTGCTAGATTCCTTTTGGGTTTAGATTGCTTATTAGCCACCCTTCTAACACGATATCCTTTGTTTCCAACAGAAAGCCATTGCAGGAATGCAGCAGCAAGGGAAGGAGGATTGCTTCATTCATAAATCTGAGAACATTTTAAAAGGAGGCTATAAATTATTGTCTAATTTCTTTCATCTGAAGAAAAGAAAGCAGGATATTACAATTAAACATTTTGTGCAAGGTTGCATGCTGAGCCCATGGCAGAACGGCAAACAGGGTACACCCCTGTCCTCTGTAAAGGGTCTCTTAAACCCTAGAGCCCAGGGATGCAGCCTGGCCCAGGAGTACATGGATCATTGTTTCCACTGTTGTACTGCTAACATGGAGAACACTGGAACCTCCAATACTGAAGGCATTGGAGGAGGAATTTAACTGAACATACAGGATAAAATATAGTTTCCTTCTATACATGAAGCAAACAAAAGTGATTAAGTTAGTGGAGTGTAAGTTTCAGTTTCCATGTGGGTTTAATACTAAAAAGATTAAAATATATTTTTGAGTGTGAGACTTAAAAAGAAAAAAGATCAATCCTGAATAACTCAATCTTGCTTTCTCTAGAGAGGGAACTGTTGGTTGATCAGACTGCTGTAAAGTTCAGCTCAACAGAAGGTAACTCAAAGGACAGAATAGAATACAAGGCTAAGAAACAAGAGGTGATCCTCAGATTTGGTCCAAGATCTGGGAATGAGAAATTACAAATTTATTCTAGTCCTTTCTTATTCTGTTACCACAGCTAAATAACTCAGATGTCATGAACACAACTGCTACTTCTAGAATGGTTTTTGTACCAGTAGCTTTGGAGCTACTCCAGGCAGTCATCTGGCTCGACTGAGACTCTTGGCATTCAAACTCTGTTTGTAGCCATTTCACAGGTGTATGGAGAACTTGTCTGCAACTTTTTTTATTAATAAGGTACCATATCTGTATTAATTATAACTTTCCACTGGCAATCTGGGAAAGTAGATTATAATACCACATCTCTTCATTACAGTTATATCATGAAGTCCTGTAGAGCTTTTACAGAGATACAGCTGCAGCTTCATTTATCCAAGCTTCATTTTTCTAACACTCCTCCTTATTTAACACTGGGTCATGAGATATAAATTATCTACCATGAAAATTCCCTTGTTTATGTGAATTTTTGCATGACCCTATTCCTTCAGATATCTTCACAACCAAGCAGATACTCAAATTCTATATGAATTTGGAGAGATAGGAGGGACATGGAGGGGCGAAACACACTTGGTTTATATTTTTTAGTAACTTGTAAATATTAGCATGAGACATACATTACATGAGAACGTGCTTTATCAGGAATCAGCAAACTCATGGGTAAATATGTTCACTATTCATTAATAACTCCTGAATAAGAAGCAGCCCTGTGGGAACTGTGCTGGTTACAGAACTTGCACCTTGGTCTCATCCTCTTGAAGTCCAAATGAAGCCCCCACCTCTTGAATGCTTGCATAGTGAGCTGTCAGCCTCTTCATTTGTGGTGTGACAGTGCAGCTCATGGCAGATACAGGTCCTGGCATGTGGAATGCATTAGGTTGGAAAAAGATGGAGCACTGCCTGTTGAGATCCTGTAGTCTCTGAGGGCTGTACCTTGGGGTGCTGAAGATGAAAGCTTCAATAGTGTGAAGCTCTGCGTGGGCTGTGTTTGGCCCACAGGCTATGTTCACCATCCCTCATGTTCACTGGAATGTAGAACTTTCCAGCATAATGCAGATTATGTTTGGTTTTTAAACTGTTTAACAAAACAGAACTTGTAATTTTCTGACTCTAAGTGGGAGTCTCTTAAAATGCATTAGTCAAAGCAAAAGGAATTTCCATTTCACCCATGGCTCACACTAACCTCATTCTAAGCTCTTTTATGTTGAGAAACTGACAATTCAACTACAGATGAACCATCTTCACTGGCATGGTGTTGCCAGGCATTTTTCACTTAAGACTTAGGTTGTTACATCTCTGCATGTCCCTTGGGTGAATTTTTACTTACGTGTGAACTCCCCACTTATCTTGGTGCCTTCTTTGAATTGTGATTGATAAATCACAGCTTATCCTTTGTGGCTTCACCAAAAAGACTTAAATTCTGAATGAGTTTTACCTTTTAGAGAAATGTGGAAAGCAATTGAGGAGAATCTCACAGCTGGATAAAATAACCCCTCTAAAATTTACTATAACACACACTGGATTACAGTGTCAAATAATTTTCAACAAGGGTTCAGCCCATGAAGTATAACTCTGGTAAACTTCAGCTCTTTGAGCACACTAATAGTGGCTTCATCCTTCTTTCCTGCTCTCTGTAGATCTCTCTCCATATTTAAGTCCCATTGAAGGTTGGTGGGCATTCATTTTTTAAAAGTCAGTGTTTGATCATCAAAATTTCCACTGGTTTTGGCAGCATATCCTGTCTCAGACCAAATGTTCTGTTTAAATCTGTAGAGGACAATGTACAGTGTGGGTTTAGAGGAACATAAACATGTGCCCATTTCCTCACCTTCCAGACCAAGGAAATTAAAGTGGGCTTGCTCTTATCCTTACAGATAACATCTACAAAGGCAATGAGGCACAAAGAGCAATCATAGCAGAAACTATTCTTAATATGGGATTGTGTGAATGACCAGATGCTATGGAGGAGGGAAAACTGTCTGCATACAGCAGTTCTGCCTTGTATAGCTTTGTGGCCTTAACGACCTGATGATTCATGGAAGTGGAATATTTTTTTTTGTTTTTCTCCTAGAACTTCTCTGATCAATCGACTTTCTAATAGTTACACGATGGAATGACAAAAATGGTCATGTTTCCTAAGAAATGTCTCTGGTGGCAAAGTTTTTAAAGGTCTGGGAGTTTCCCTATTGTATTTAATGGGGCCTTTGGCTCATAAACACATTAAACAAAGAAACAATAGATCTCTAGGGGAATTTTTAAAGCTGAAGTGTAGGAGCTTTAATAATATTATGAGGACCTAACATGTCTGATGTGGGAACTTAAATCTGAGGCAAGAATTATGAAAAGAACGTTCAAAGTGAAGATTTAATTACATGATTTATTGTTAATAGTTTATTATTATATATACAGTGCCAGGGGCACTCCTGGTGCTTTACAGATGATTACAGAATAGCAATTCCCAGATCAAAAATCTTGATCATGCAGTCTTTATTCATGTAAGTATTCCCCATGGTGCCTGATCTTGTTCCCTGTTAAAACTCAATAGTCTCCCCCAACACAGACCATCACAGACAATTAAAAGAACTTCAGCAAGAGAACACTGATTAATTATCCTCCCCAGAACACTGCATCATGTTTTGGTGCCATATACTATATGGAAAAATATATCTATTGTGTTTTAGCAAACCTCACATTTTTCTGCAGCTCTAATTCTTAATTACAGTGTCAGCAAATATTAGGATTATTTCCATGATAGAAGTAGCTTTTTTCTGGAAGAAAAATGTCCAGTGACTTGTCCCCATATGTTTCAGACCCCATTGAGTTAATGGTGACAATTTATTTGCATGTAATTGTCTCCCCAGTGACCACTATAGAAAGTTTCACCTTCAAAGACAGATGCTGAATGTGAAATACTCCTGCGAGCTATGCAGATGCTGAAATCTCTGTTTGCAGAAGATCTTCCTTTTGTTTCATCCTGTGCTGCTTTGCACTCCCCTGGAAATGCCACCAATGAAAAATGCATTTAGATGGTTTTCCTAATTCTTCAGCTGAAATGGCTGTTGTTTATCCACTGGGTTGCTGCAGGCAACCACAGAAGTGAGCACAGCTTGTGCAGCCATCTTTTGGCTTTTGTCTTTGAGACATAACAGTTCTGGTGGGGAGAGATTGAGGCAGTTGTGTGCAGAAGGCAAAGAGGCACCCCTCCATCTGTTACAGGATTTTAATATAACTTTTTGCAGCAGGCTGTCCTATTGCTCTCAGAGCAGTGGCATGTAGCACAGAGGGGTGTTCTGGCTAGGGATGTGTGATGGCCTACATGCCTAAGATTCCAGTGTAGTGATCAGGATTCAGATTCTTATCTGAATATTCTTGGTCTAGACAGTGGGTAGGGAGCATTGCTAGAGGAGGAACTTTGGATGATGCCCAACATTGCCTGCTCTTGAAAATACCTTTTCTTTTTTCCTTCCAAGCTGTGTTAAATCATTATTATTTAAAAGCACTCTAAGGTGTCATAATTACCCAGGATATAAATGAAGTCTAGTGCTTTGTGCTGAAATGAGCATTGCTATGGCCACTAGATACATGGCACCGGTTTTGTGTTTACAGCTGACAAGGCAGAAGCACATTTTTGTGCAACTCCTAGTTACATTTAGAAACTTGTTGCCAAGAGATGTTATGCAGTCAGAAGTCAATGTAGGTTAAAAATGGGATTAGGGTAATTTATGGAGGATTGGTCCGTTGGTGACTGTTAAATGCAATACTTCTGGTGTGATCTCTCAGTGATAAACTGCTGATTGCTAGAGAGTAGGAGGCTGTCCCTGGGGAAGAATTGTCTATACACACACCTTGTTTCTTATATTCTTCACCTTTTGTTGAAAACCATGCACTGGGCTAAAGGGAGCTGTCAGCTGGCTCGGTGTGATTGTTGTTATGTCCTCACATGTTACAAGTTCTTGGAAACTTTCGATTTCAGACTCTAATGGTGTGGCTCATAGTATTATTGGTCCTCCTTTATTGTATTCATAGCCACACAACCCTTCCTAAACTCCCTCACTCTTGTCTCAGCATGTCTAGGGCTGAATTCTTGAGAAAGGCTGGTTTGCAGTTGCTATCGGTTCTGCACACAGAGTTCTGACCCCCCTGAATCAGCCACAAACCTCCAGAGGGACAGGAGCTTCATTCACTGCAGTCATGGATCGCTTGGAGACTGCTCAGCTTCAGCAGCAAATGAATGCTGAGTGACCTTCACACCTCCCTTCCAGCTCTCTCCTAAATGTTTTGTCAATACACTATTTTGATGTGCAAAGTTGAAGTCTGGCTGTTGAGTGATTTATTTAAGGTACAAGTGAAGAAATTGTGAACCAGAATTAGGATTACCTGGGTCCACAATGTTTAGCTTCTAGCCACTTTTGGAAGGTTTCTAAACCGTGTAGCATATCAAGGATCAGCTTTACAGACACAGGCAGGTTTGGCTGCATAACCTTGCTCTTTTCTTTTCTTGCACTGTCACAGTTTCCAGGCTAATATATCAGCAAATGTATGGTGCAAAATCATTTGGGACTGGGACAGATTCATTCCATAGGTCAGATATCATCTCTAGGCTGTCACTCTAATCTAGACAGCCGTGGTACTCAGGTCTAGTCAGAAGGCCCCTAAATGTGATGACTTTTTGTTAATTATTTTGTGCATATTTTGGTAGTGCTTGAAAGCCCAAACTGAGATTGGGATCCTATTGTGTTAGGTGCTGTGCTAACACACCCACCATGTTTCTGCCTTCAGTCTGTCTTGAGTGCAGCAAGGAGCACCAAAACAATTGGAAATTAAATGTAAGGGATTACTGGTAGGAATGTCACAGCTTCACTGAAAACAGTGGACATTCTCAAGTTCAGCTTTTGCCCAAAGATATGTTTTCTTGAAGACTGATGACATTCTCTTCACTTTAAGAAACAACTTTAGACATATTTTCTTATCTGTAATGTCGACATTGTTCTAAAGCTCCACCACTGAACCTGAAATTAGACAAGTGATCCTGACATGATTGCAAAAAATTTTTAACAGAAAGTAGAAGGAGAATTGAGATCCATTTTTTCCAGAGCTATATGTTTTCTAAGTTTACTGTAAATGGATGTTTAAGAAGCAAGTGACCTCCTGAAGACCTCAGGATTCAAAGAATTACTCAGAAGTGTCCATAAAGGTTAATGTGACCCGCAAAATACCCATTACTCATTTCTCTTTCTGTGAAACAGCAATGCCTTTGTTTCTCTCTCTCTCTCTTTAACTTGAAGGCAATAACAGGACCTGTGGCTTTGCTCTGTACATGTCACTGCCTGCCAAGAACAGCAGGCAAAATGAGTAATACTATTCCTCCCTTTAAATTCTTTCCTTGAAGTGAAATTAATGAAGATCTTTACCATGAAAGAGAAGAATCTGATTTTGTGGAGAGGCAAAGGCAGACATTTAGACTTAGATTGGTTTTTCCCATTTTCAATTGTCTTTAAAAGAGAGGTGGTGGAAATAGCTACAGAAAGAATGAAAAAAAGGAAAATAATTATTTAAGTATCAAAAAACTTATCATCTGGCAACTGGCAAGTTAGAAGCTAGTGAAGTGAACTTAGGAGAACCATTGTGCTCCAAATGGGAAATCTAGCCATCACAAAAACACCTTTCCAGTTCTCTGATGCTTGATTAGTCATTGTTCACCTATTTCTGCACCAAGATCTGGGAGCTTGAGGACAGAACTTTCTAAAGGCCATCAGCTGAATGAACAAAAATCTGTTCACCACCAAGAAAGCTGCTCTGCTGATTCTTCGAGGCCAGAAGGTAAACACAGAGACAGTGTCTGGAATAGCAGAGGAGATGAATGGTAAAAGGATTTGCTTTCCCTTTCTTGTGTCTAAACAGAGTGCTCACCAGATTTTGGTGGTGTTGTCTTCAGACAAGCATCCTCTTGTAAAATTGATACCTCCCAGTCCACTCGTTACCAGTAATGTAATAGCCAGTGGTCTGGGGATGGAATGGAAGCTCGGCACTCAGAGGGAGAGGAGATCTTTTATTAGATATTTGTATGTACACTCTGCCTTCTCTGAGAGACCTTAAGGACAGGAAAATTTATAAGCTGATGAATAACAAGGATGCTTTCTCACCCTTAAACTTGTTCTCTCTGGTCATAGTGCAAGAATGGTGGCAGGGTAATGTAAAGAAGAAGCTTCCACTATTGTCTGTGCTGTTTGCTGTGTGAATGAACAAAGGGCTTCAATCTTCAGCACTGTTTTTACTATGATGAATGCTTTGTAAATGCTGATGGATGGATTCAGGGGAGGATAGAAAGATAAAAGTCTGACATATCTTGCCAGTACTGAATTCATATATGGATCGAAAGTGAAGTGTAATTACCACCCAGATCAAATTCTTTCAAGAGCCAGAGCTGTCTAGACCAACAGAAGATATTTATTTTTAGAGTTGATCTTTGTGGGTTTTATTAGCAATGCTGCCTTCCCTGGGGTAAAAGCAGGGGAGGGAAGAACACAAAATCCCCTTGAGCTTCCATTGTTAAAAAAAAAGCTATGCAAAGCCTACAGGAGAAACCTAAATTCTGAGAGCAAGTTGTATTTTTGTGATGTTCCTTCTGAGATATCCTCTGCTTTAAACTGTCTTGAGGAATCAGTGTAATGAAACTGGCATTTAAAACTAGATTATGTATTAGAGAAAAAGGAACTTTGTAACTGAAACAACGGATATGATAATGAACTTTTCACCTGAGACAATCCTGGACAGTTAATTTTACCAGGAGTCACAATGTTTGTATACTGAGGTTTGTAGGTTAGCTCTGTTTACTATAGCTACACAGAAGGAAGAAGTCAGACCCATTCTGCTAATAGTGCCATTTTTTTAGCAAATTGATGGGTCAGTGCTGGGTGCTGACATGCATTGCTTCTGTATTCCAGGTTTGCCCCCATCAGCACACAAATCTCTCAAATGTAGCAAGCACCAACTTCTTTATTGTGTCCAGTTGGGTTGGGGGAAATGAGGAATCTGAAGGTATGTTATGAAATTTTTCAAGTGAGCTAATCAAATCAGAAAGCTGAAGGAAGTGTCGTTAAACAACAAATCTAAAGAAGCTGGAGTGGGATCCAAGCAACAGCATTTCACCACCTGCAAGTGGGTGCTAATACTCCTTTTTGCCATCTGGGGAGATGACAGACCTGGTAAGACTTTCAAAATGTTCGACTGGTCTCACATTGATTGAGGGAGGTGATTCTGCCCCTCTGCTCTGCTCTGCCCTGGTGAGACCCCATCTGCAGTGTTGTATCCCTCTGGGGTCCCCAGCAAGGGGAAATAGCTCCAAACTCACAGAGAATAGGTTTAGATTAGATATTATGAAGAAATTATTCTCTGTGAGGGTGATGAGATGCTGGCACAGGTTGCCCAGAGAAGCTGTGGCTGCTCCATCCCTGGGAGTGTCCAAGGCCAGACTGGACATGGCTTGGAGCAACCTGGGATAGTGGAAGTGTCAGTGCAGGGCGTGGGACTGAATGGATTTTAAAGTAATCTCCAACCCAAACCATTTTATGATCTTCACACAAAATCAGGTTTTATTTCTGCAGAGTTTGTCTGAACAGGACTGTTCTGCCCAGCAAAGCCTGGCAACTGCCTGTTCATAATGCACCAAATTCCAGCACTGGAAAGTGTTTGTCCTCAAACATGTTGAATCACAGACCTCTAGCACTTGCTTTGAAGAACCTTCCAGTAAGGCAGCAGTAAACAAGTTTCTTTCTTTTCAAAATAGATTTTCTGAGGAGGACGAGAACAAGAAAGAATGACTAGCACGGGATTCCTGTTTGGTAGCAGCAGCAGTTCATAAGTGAGAAGTGGCAAGCCGATGCTCAGTTGGAGGTGGGTGACGCCTTCCCAGCCCCGGCCGCAGGTGCCGGAGCCGGGTGCTCCAGGCGGGCTCCGCTAGGTGCCGGTGTTGTACCGGGCCAGCCGGGCAGAGCCGGGAGCCGCGCCCGGCACCGACACACAGAGCGGCACTCGGGCACTGAGCAGGTGCTGCGCTGGATGTGCTGTACAACTGCACAGCCAAAAGCCGAGAGGGAAAAGACACTGAGAAATGCCGCAGAAGTGATGGCTGGCTGCTGTGGGATTACAGACAGGGTCCAATCCCACGCGCCCGTGGAAGCGTCTCTATGCAGAGGGTGGAGTGCCACCTTTGCTGTGACACCTGCAGTAGCAGGTCAGGGTGCAGGGATGTGTGACTCTCGACATCCCTGTGCACATACAAAATGGGATTATTTCTTGCTCAAGCTTCAGAGACCAGCGGGAGTTGGCTGTAGTTTTGAAAATATAAAAATTTTCTTCTTTGGAACAGGAATTAGGTCTTAAGCAGATGTGGCACCTCAGGTGTTAGAAAGCAGTATTGCCCATGTTCTCATATGAGAAATGGAATTCAGTAGCCAGGATTAGAATACTGAACATTTTGACTGCCAATCCAGGGTCAAGAAGGATAGATTAGAATTGTTTTGGGGTTTTTTTTTTCCCCAGTTATGTCAATAGCTTTGTCCTCTGATGTTTGAACAGTTGCGTTCACTGTCTGTCCATGTCATTTCTGGACAGATAGCGAAGGTTTTATGTAATAGTGAATAAAAAAAAGAGAAGTGGATCAAGACCTTCTAACCTGTCTCTCAGGACTTAAGAGCAAACATCCATATCATTTCCTGACTGTTGACAAGTTCATACTGCATAAAAGCAAAAGCTTTCAGACACCATAAAACAAAGTTATTTATTATACAGTGTTGCAACTGGTCATTCTTGCTGACAGATTCTTTTCAAGATGTTTGGGATAAATTATTGTATAAAAGAAAATTTTACAGCTGCTTTACATTTTGTTCAAGTTTTTAAGAGTAAAAACTGCAACAGCAATCCTTCGGGAGCATGTATTTGTGGAATGGTGTGATTCTGTGTCTGAAATGAGCACTTTCTGACCTCTGTAACACCAGGTGCACAATGACCTGAGTGCAGGTCCTGTTGTTTGTGTACCTGTAAGTTCAGAAGCCACAGCGTGGAGAGCAGGACAAATATAAAGGCTTTGTTATGTGAAATTACACATGGTCTCTTGTTTGTCTGTGGCTTCACGTGGTAGAGCTGAAGCAAATTTCAAGGTGGTGCTGCAGGCTGTAGTAGCAGGTGCAGCTGTAGGATTTGTCTGCCTGAGAAAGGAGACCTTCTACACGATTCTCTGATTTCTTACTCTTTGAGTCTCTGCTTTTCCAATATTCCCTGTGGACAGTTTAGGGCACTTAGCTTCTCAAGACTCAGAATACATTTTTACAAAGCTCAGAGTACATTTTTATGATACTCTTGTACCTTTCCCTGTGGCACAGATGCTCTCACTGCTCTTTTCTGGGTTTCCTCTTATTCACTTTTCAGTGTGGCTGGAGAGCTCTGAGGTGTGACATGAGAATTCCTACAAGGCTTCAGAGATTTCCAGTTCCAACGAGGTTGAATCCATTTCTGCTCCTTCCTGACCCCGTTGGGATGCCCTGTGCCCTGTGATGTAATAGCTCCTCTGTCCTGTGCTTTGTAATCTCACAGTGAACAATGCAAGTTTTGTCCTGCATTACCCAAGTTGCTCAGGAAGACCTACAAAACCTTACACTCTTGTAGTGATGTTGCTAAAAAAGACTCTCTATACATACCAAGAATAAGTAGAATTTAATGTCAGGATTAGTACTGCAACATTTCTGGAGGCCAAGATAATGAAGAGGTCCACAGAAACTCTCCCATCTCAGGGAGGACAAATCAGTGCAGAGGATGCCAAAGCAGAGTCAAGTCTTGTTTAGTCTTGAAATATGAGGACATCTGGAACCAGATAAAAAACTGTGGTCAGCTTTCTTCTCTAACATGAACTGAATCCAGACTTTGTGTTGAGCCAGTTCTGGAACCCACCCCCCGTTCTAATATTTATTGATCTACTTCCCTTTTTTGTGGGGGGCTAAATTAAGAGTATTTGGCATTCTCAAATGTGATCAAGATAAACTAGAGGAATGCAAGAATTTAAGTTGTTGCTACAAATTCACTAGAGCCTTTGTGTCATATGCATTAGGGCATTGTCTTTACTCACAGGCTCACATACTATTAAATCTCTGCTCTGTTTAAAGCGCAGGATGGATATTGCTCACTTAATGAGCAGCTATTTAATATTTTCTTTTATCTTCATTGTTCAGTGTGTACCCCATGGCTTATTTACTGCACACCATTCAAAGCCTGTTCTGAATACAGAATTCTTAATTTCCTTGGGAGCTTTTTTTCAGCAGTCATTGTTATTGTATCTGGGTGCTTTACAGACATGAAATAATCTATTTTCACAATGCCTCAATGAAATGAGGGGATACTGCACCTCTATTTGGACAGATGGAAAATAGAGATATGAAGATGAAGAGAAAACATTGCCAAAGGTTTTTGATTGTCTGGGATTTGATTTTTTTTCCCTCTGACTTCATGGCACAGCAGAATATTTTCTCTATTTAAAGAATAGTTCCTACCAATTTCAGTTCTTGCTGTGAATATCCAACAGTTTTGCAGATCAGACTCTAGGGTCTCCTGTTGGATCCCTAAGAGGGCAACTGACAAGCTGTGGAAATGTGGATTAATCCATTTGCTTAGCAACACACAAAAACTCTGTGGTGGAGGGCTAGGTGAAATCTAGTCTTGCAGGAACAGCACTCACACATCTGTAGGAGACACCTGGACTGATAAGGAGGAGAAGAAACTGAATTTCTCTACTCTCAAATGAATTCCCAAAGCCCTCTCTCTGTAGCTGAAACCTGGCAGTGAATCTTCTCATCCCTTTGCCTTTGTCACAGCTTCTCATTTGCAATCTAACTTTCCCCTCTGAAGGCTCATTTCCCCAGTGAGAAATGTTTCTCCAGAAGGCAATTCAAACTAGGAGCTTAATTCGATCACCGTTACCAGCAACCCAGAGGCACAAATGCTTTCCCCATCAACTTTAGAGGTACCTGAAGGACACCATCCTCAGTAGGCTGAACTTATTCAGTGTAAATGACCTCCATTTCCATGTCTGCCAGCTGCCCTTAAGCCCCACTCAGTGCATTTCCAGGCTCCCAGTCCCAATAGCTGTTCTGTCTTCTTCCCCCTCCCTCCCTCCCTCCCTCCCTCCATCCACACTCATCCTGAACAGCCCCGTACTCAGTATTTGACCATCTTCTACTTCTTGCCTCTCCAAAGAGTTTCAGCCACCCTCTTTCCCTGCCTGCTTGTCTTGGACATTTCATCTCCTGTGTCAGGACAGTTTCCCCATCAGTGCTGCAGGCTCAGCAGTGAGTGAACACTAGGAGCACAGGGCAGTGAGGATCTTCCCCTGCCTTTTAATGCCAGGATGGGATAGCAGTGACAGTGTGCAGGGGAAAGAAAATCAGGCCCACCAACAGAGTCCTGAATTCTGCAGGCTCAGTTTAGGGGTTTAAGTGTGCTGGCACACACATACACCCCTTTCCCATGGAGGTGCTGCAGGGGAACAAAGATCTGCAGTGAAAACAGATATTGGGTTTTTCAAAAACCTTTACTAGTATTGAAGATATTTTCCCCTTCAAGGAATATTGATTATAGTCCATGCAACACAATTTCTGAATTTCACGGGAACAGCATAAGATACTTCAATGATAAAAACTCTCTTCTCCTTCTGGACCTTCTCTGAAGAATATAGATTTCCACATCAGTTTCTTTATTTAAGTATGGCCAAAATTATAAATTCTTATCTAGTTTTGCTCTTGGTAAAGGCTGACTGTTGTGGCTAAAATTTTCCTTTAGGTAAATAAATCAGCCTAAGAGAGACACTCAGCAAGGAAAATTTCAGACTGCCTAGCTAATGGTTGGCAATGTTTGTAGCAATTGAAAAGAGGATTTTATAATGAATGGGAAGTGTCAAGTAACCTTAGTAATAATTGATTCTACCAACTCTTGCTTATAGTAACTACAATTATCAAATGTTTCAGTAAAATCATCTCTGTCCCAGAAAGAAATTCCATTTTAGTGCCAAATCCTTCGGGCTTAATATCTTCCTTACTAAAGAAGCCTCGATTGCCAACCTCCGAGTACTTAGAAAGGAATGTTCTACTTAATTCTCATTCATAGGTGTAATTCATGACTAGTCTGAACTTTGAGTGCACCTGTAAAGGCACTGTTTGTGTGTATTGTATTGTTGGCAACAGTTTCTGTAGTAAAACATGGAATAGATGGCACAGTTAAGGCATTTTCCCAGGATAATAGGAAGATATTCGTTAATTAGAGCAATCCAATCGAGATCAAAATCAGCAGAGATGGCAGGGGGGTGAGGTAACTGGCACTGCTCTTACCTGTGCAGTGTTTTCTACAGAAACAGAAAATGTCACTCTCCAGTCTTAAATAACACTAATCTGGTGTTGAGAAGATCAGCAGTGAAAATGAACACAATCTATCTGTGGGTAAAGGTTATTGAAAGCTGAGCCTATCTTAATTTTGAGGGTGTGTTTGTGTAGGTGATGATGAGTTCTAAGATTGGTTTTTCAGATATAATTCACAGACTAACTGCAAGGAAACATGAATTAGAGGCAGGAGCTCTGATCAAAATGCAGTTTTGTCTTGCAAAGAGGCTTGTCAGAAAAGGACCTTTTCCCCCTCAACTGATTTCTGCACATAAATATAGATTCAAGTCAAACTTTTCTTCAGATTTAAAGAAAATTCACACTTCTTTTCAAACTCATATTTGAAATTTAGGACTATTTCAGTACATATTTGAAATCAAACAAACTTTTATCTGACAAGATCAAAATTTGTGGAAATGAATATAACAATTCATTTCATGGTTCAGATTAATCTTTAGATGACATAAACCCTTCTTTACAGTTCAATTTATAATAATGACTAGCCAACATAGAATAGAATACCTCCTGGTTTTCCCTGTGAGCTGGCAATTTTCTTTTTTCCTCTTTTTTCCTTTTTTTTTTCTTTTTTTTTTTTTTTTACATAGTGGACAACAGGGGCTTTGGGCTGGAGAATGATTTCAGAGGGTAAGAGGAATATTCTCCTAAATTACTGCCAGCTTTCAACACTGTTTGCCAACAGCTGGCAAGAAGATTCTATGTAAATATTGCTTTAAACTGACTTAAACTCTACAAATGGTGCCTTTGCTGTCTCTACCTGCCAATTTCATGAAATCTTAACAAAATATTGACTTTAAACACTATCTTTGTCCCTGAGTTGTACTCTCCAGATATTTTGTTCATAACTCCTGCATTTTAAGTGAACTATCTCAAAGAGCTGATCCAGCTTCTTTTCACCACATAGCAATGATGATTATTTCAATCTAATAGTAATTAAATAGTAATTTTAAAAAGTCAGTATTGTTGTCAGGACTTCATAGATTAAATAAGAATCAAAAATGTCCCTCTGAAAAAGTGTTCCTGTTCAAAAGATTTCACTTCTCTCACATAGATCATACTTGGAAGGACTTTTCACTCACTGATCTTCAGCCACTCCTTACAGGTGGGTAAAATGGAGGGTTCCTGACCCTCCTTTAGTCCCTTTTCCATTTGTCTGTGCTGGCTCACAATTGGTCAGTAAAAAAGTCTGAAGGTTACATTTTGTGCTAGAGGAGATTACATCTCCTTTTCAGTGGTGCAAAGCATTCAGGGCCAATTCTATTCTCCCAGAATACAATGGTAGCAATCCCAATGAGGGGCAATCAGTCCTGGGAATCATTTTCTTCACCAAGTATCTGTTCAAATTGCTCTCTGATGCCTCCAGATATATCCCTCATTTTCCTCACACTGTTTCTTCTGTTGCCTCAGTACACAGTGCCAGATCCTCTAAATATTTGTGATCTTACTGCAGCCCTACAGTAGTGTTGTTCTCTTTGGGTAGGAGAGACAGCACATGCTTTTACTGGATATGTTCTGTACTATATTCACCTATTTGTAAGATACCTCTGCCCTCTTGTTTTATTTTCTTCGCTTGTCTGTGTTCTGAAGCATCCACGTGTTCTTAAGTATATGTTACACCTCCTAGGCTGCTCCATTTGATTGGCACGAGACACAACATTCGATCTGTCAGCAAGCTGCTGCTGGGTACGACCCCTTTACAATCCAATTTTTATGTGTTCAATGTCAGAAAAAGTATTTTGTATTTAAACCCAACCATTCAGCCACAAGCAGTGGAAGGACTTATGCAACTGAAATATATAACTTTCCTCATTCATTTCTACATTTTCCAAAAAGTAATATTGTTTTTGTTAAAGATCAGAAAATTGTTTATAAAGTCTTAATAAAGAGGAAAAGAAAATGCTAAAGTTTTTCCCCTGTGACTGAGAGACTCAGCTCTTGAGCAATAGGTCTTGCAGATGCTACAGTTATGTACATTTAGGGGCAGCCCAAACTGTACATAATATTATTTTCAAAACAGACAAACACTATATTTTCTTCCTCTACACTGATTTTTGAGTGCAGTCCATGGAACACTTTTAATGTTTAATTTTCTTCATGGCCATAAACAACCTTGAAATCATGATTCATTCCCTACATATATGGCTTGTCATTCTCATGCTTTCTAATATCCTCCCCAAGGCCATCAGCTGCAGAATTTGGGGTTGGACACTTGACACTGTGCAGAATTATGTTCTGTCTATGCCTGCTTTGATCCTAAACTGTAGCCACAGTAAAATGTCACCTGGAAACATGCTGCTGGGAAAGGTTTAAGAGTAGTATTTAGCTTCTGTAACTAAGGTTTGGTTTGGTTTGGATTGGTTTGGTTTGGTTAAAATCTGCTTTGGATGGCTTTGAAGGGTTTGTTTGTCTCATTTCAAGAACAAATAAACTATACACCTTTCTAGGTGTAAAGTGAAGGTAGCGATATAGCCAACCTATAACACATTTTAATAAATGAGGAGCAGGGTCTAAACCTGGAGTTTTCCAGGAGTGCAAGGACTGAGTGCTGTAGTTGCTGAGGGACACATGTGCACCACTTGCAGCTTGTATACACATGTATACTCAGCCTGGCCACATCTGAGCTGTGTCTCCAGAGAAATAATAATCCTGATGACTTTCAGAGACTTATGGCTTTGAGACACTCTCTGTAAACAAAAGAAAAACATAGCCAGTCTAGAATGGCCTAAGCCGGATGAAATAAAACAAAGACATCATCAACAGAACAGTACTTTAAAAAATCATTTTGAATAGACTGGAGTGTTAGCCCAGATTTATGGTGATTGTGCCCCTTGAAGCACTTACCAAGTTTATACGAAGTTTGTGTGTGGTTTTTGAATACTCAGCACAAAATGACATTGAGAGGGGTTTTTTCTCATGCTCTGCTTCTCCTGTTAATTCATGCTCCCTAGGGCTTCTCATAGAATAATTTCAGATACTCTTAGCTAATATGTTCATCTGCATAACATTACATTTAGGATTTCTCCCTCCTAAGTTTGTGATCAGCATGAGTTTTTGGGAAGGCCATTATCTGAGCTGAGATCTCAGTGAAGAGGACCAGGCATTCATGTGTACATCTTGAAGAGCTCACTGCAGTGCTGTGATATTTTAGAATTGCCTAAGGTGCACTTTGTGCCAAAAGCCAAATTGAATGCCTGAAGGAAGAAAGGGCAAATCAAAGGGTCCAGCTGCTGCATTCAATGCATAGGTCAGGCTGTAACAAAAGGTCACCTCAAGCACATCTATTGGATTTGGAAAACTTTGACTCCTGACTCTGAATGCAAAAGTGTTTCTCCCACCAGATGTTTTACACTGATTATCTTGCTTTTTAAAATAAGATCTTCTTTGATTTATCAAAATCTAAGCCTGAGCTGCACTCTTGCTGTGATGGCTGTGAGAAATCAACCACCTAAGGATGCTGAGTTGAGCAGCATTTGGAGATGAGATGACTCGGAGCCATTAAGGTGGACAGAAACTGAACTGTCTGGTTCTGCAGGCTTAGCATTAAGGGACACCTCAGGAGCTTTCTGACAAATAGTTTTCTTCCTAAAATGCTAGTTTATCAAGAATCAGCTGGACCAGGTGTGGAAGTCAGCACTACACCAGCTTTGCTGGTAGCAAAAGTGCTGCAGAACTCACCTCCAAAAGGACTGAGATAGAATTCAAATCAAATCACTATGAAGGACTCCAGCTTTTTTCTGCCAGGCTGTGCTCTCACATGTACACACATGCTGTCATAGTTTTGGCTCAATTTGCTTTTATTTAGTTATACAAAATAGAAATTCCCAAATAAAAAGACTGGGTCAGAAACTGATGAAAAAAGAACAGGTGGGTTATCTGAGTTGGATGACCCAGGGACGAGTCCAAGGCCTGACTCAGGCAGAAAAATTGCCTGAGTTTGTGTTTTCCCTGTTCTTCGTGAGCACACAGAACACTGAGCAGGTGGAGCTCTCTGCTCATTGGTGTTTTCCTTCTCTTGGCCCCTAGCCCTGGCTTTTGCAGCTTGTTTTTTTACAGAGTAGGCTCTTGGAGGCAATGGCTTTGCTCTACTCTCTTTGTAGGTGCCAGGTACAGTGAGACCCTGACCCTGACCATGACCTCTGGCTGGAAGTGAAGCTCACTGGCAAAATGTGTCATTGCCCTCTGGGAGCACTTGCCAGCAAACAGGCCCTGGCCATCAGCAAGGAACGTGCACCTGTACTTTCAGTGCCATGGATTTGATGGCATCTCAGGAAGGAATTGAGTGTGGACCCAAATTCCAGCCTTGGGAGCTGACACAGCAAGAGGCTGACAAAACCCTGTGTGAAATTATTGTGCAGCTTTCAGTGCTCACAGGATGTGTGCTCG
Organism: Acridotheres tristis; assembly: GCA_037013685.1. NCBI lineage: Eukaryota > Metazoa > Chordata > Aves > Passeriformes > Sturnidae > Acridotheres > Acridotheres tristis. The sequence goes on along the minus strand of CM072899.1, from coordinate 9,942,727 downwards.
ATACAGGAGCCCCTGTAGTAGCAGCTGTACAGCTGAGTCCATGGGAAGTTTTTCTGTCCAAATGAACTCCAAAGAGCATCAACCTTAAGGGCAGGGTAACATACTGAAATACATGTCAGATAGTGCAGCCAAGGGAAATTGTTCTCTTGTTCCCTTCAAGAGAAATCTGTTGATTCTAGGGAAGAATATCAGGTTTTATCAGACTTTTCACCTCTCTGACATATATTTCATATTTTGAGCTATTCTACTGCTTTCTGCTCTCCAGGAATCTGAGGCTTTTTTCCTAGTACAGGATTATTAAATCCAGGGTTTCATGGAATTGTAGATAAGAGGTAGCAATACTGGAGCCAGACCAATGCTTGATGTGCTCTTTGGGTTTGAAACAGATGGAAACTTCCTAACCATGGTCTCTGCATAGTGACTTCTCATTATATATTCAGGCTGCTCTTTTCAAGATATTTAACGCTCTTAAAGCTACAGCCCCCAACTCATATGATTTCTCTCATTTTACTTCCATAAAAATAAATTTTCTAGCCCTAGTTTGCAGAGAAAAGTCTAGAAATTAAATCTCCTCAATGGCTCGGGTAACAGCATATTGAAAAGGAGGAAGAAACAAACACAAAGCATGCAAGCAAATCTGAGAGTTCCTGATTTCTAACCCATGCAATTACTTTTGACAGGTGAGAATTGATTGTACTATAGGATAGGCTGTGAATTTGAGCCTTCCTTTCGAAAGGCAGGAGGCCAAAGAGGCAAATGAGAAGGCCATCAGCAAGTGTCTTTAAAATTACACTCCAGTAGAGAAATGGAAAACCACAGTCTGAGAAAGCACCGGTGGTAAACAGCACAGGAGGGAGAAGAATGAGGGACCAAAGGCTTCATAGTGAGGGAAAGGATTTGAGAAAGCTGAAAGAATAACAACATAAAAAAGAGAGTAAATTCTAGCGTGATAAAAATGAGATAATTTGGAGTTAACAGCCTGACATTACTATACTATCAGTGAGGTTGTTGCAGCTCTATTGTGTAAGCTACGTGCCATACCATTTTGAATATTGTTCTCTAATGGCAGTGTTTTGCCCATTTGGACAGGCACTCATAAGCTTCTGAATGGCAATTTCTAGTCATAGGAGTGTAAATTGCCTGCAACACTAATGTAACACCAACTAAAACATCTCCTTTGCCATGTTGTTAGAGCGGGAAATGGATTGTAGATGCAAGTCTGGAGGGAACAGAAGTGATGCTGTTTGAATGTGCAATTTTAGGGGGGAACAACGTTGTGCTAGACTAAGGTTATTGATTATAGCATTTTAAATGTGAAATTCTGTGGAAAGCTATTCTGAAGAGAGGTGGCCTATGGACATCAACAGCACTATGATATGTGAGATGTAACAAGAAAATTGTTTCAAGTCTTCAGGGAGAAGGAACAATGTCCCTTTACATGGAAAAGTAATTTCAGTGCAAGTCCACAGAGACCTGTAACAATACTGTTTGGGTGTGAGATTCTATGGGAAATGAGTTTCAGTACCACTCTGTTAGGTCGAATAAGGTCATTAGATTATGATGAGAAAATTATTTGTTGAAGGCTCAAACAATAGCCACAGAAGAGATCATCAGCATTAGTGAGCTTCCATTTGAGGCAGCAAAGATACCCAGCCTTTCCTGTTCCTTAAGAAATGGAGCCTCAGCTTCAGCTCCCAAAGGAAGTGAGCAGATTTTAGTTCTTGGTGATCTCACCAGGCCTTGGGAATGGCTGAGGAGCAGGTACAGCCCTGGACATTGCCTTTCACTTCTTCTCCCTGGCCCACTGCCCAAGCTCTGCCACTCTGGTGAGGAGTGCAAGGACCAATTCTGAGCATTCACACCTGTGCTCTTGGGCAGTGACCGATCTGTTCTGCTCTGCAAAGCTCAGCCTGAGACAATCCCAAATGGGGGCACAGGACCAAGCACCATGTCAGGGAAAATGTTTTCTCTTGCTTCCTGCAGGTACAGTTGTAGCAGGCCCGGGGAGGGGCATGCTCGATCCAGATTTATTTCAACAACTCCTGCTCTTATTACACAACTCTGTTACTGTCCTTGTGTCCAAATATAATCACAGTTTAGGGAAATTTGAGCTCAAGTCATCCTGTCTGTCTATTAACCTTGGGATTTCAACAGCTTATAATGTAGCTGGGGTTTGTATTCAAATCTAAATTTTACAGTTCCAGCCAAACTACCTCAAATAAGATTCCCATTTTAAGAAAAGAAGGACAATTTCCAGGCAGATGATTCACCTTGAGTCCTGTAAGCACAAATTCTTGGAATATAGCATTAGGTAAGATCTTCAGCAGATGAGGTTATGATGACACAACTTGAACATGCTTCTCTGTTTCCTATGTATTATGTGTATAGAAATAGCTTTTAATTGCCAAGGTCGTCAGCGTCCAAGAAATACCATAGATAGGTGGGAAGAGGAGGTGTGAATGAGTTGCCTGATTCAGTTACATGTTTTGAGAATATGATAAGCCATATTTATATAATTTATAGGCAATAATTTCCATGATACAACAGTAAGAAGCGGTTGGAAAATGTAGTAATTGTTGTACTAATATGAAGAAAATAGTTAGAACAATGATCTAAAGCATTACTGGCTTGCTAGTCAAAGTAGAACCTTTTCTGAAATTACAGCTCTGTGTGGTCCCACTGTGTTCACCAACCACGGTTGGTTTCTCTGATTGATGCAATCTTCTTCATGGCAATTAATTTTTTCTGCAGTTCTTTCCTGTCATTCCAGAGAGAGACCTAAACTACTTCCCATTTGTCATGGATTTTTGAAAACAATTAGCCACATTCTGGGCAAATGTGAGTGTTCACAGCAAAGATAAGGAATTACTGTGAGAGGGTCCAGAAAGAGCTATTTGTCTGAAAGGAAGAAATCAACATTTCTGAGCCAATTTTCCCCTCTCTTCGGGTCTGTGCCACAACCTCTCTCCCACATTTCTCTTGTGGCTCAGGAAGATGTGTGCAGCAAATATAAAGGGATGTTAATATCAGAGGGGTGTTCAGGTGCAAAAATCAGTTTGTGTCCATCTCTAGTTCCCAGGACATGTCGATATGAAATTCAAGGAAGGCTCTGTGCACTGGTTTGTGGTTTTTTTCTGTAATGAACTGCAGAAGCAGTAAATCATATCCAGAAGCATGTAGTCATGGCAAATGACTCAGTTCTTTCTACTAATAAAAGCAGTTCCTGTCTTACAGGGTAGCTGATTGATTTACAATATAACAGCTTCTCTTTCAGGTTTCCTAGTATTTGTGTTCAAATAGGTTTGGAAATCAAACTGATGAAACCCGAAGATAGGGACCAGATTGTGATCTTAATTGCTTCTGAGAATGGATTTGTTCAGATTTTCTAGATTGTAAAGGAGGAAAAGCCAATTTATAAAATCTTGTAACAATCCAGTGGAATTTTTTATCGTTGTTTGAATTAATCATCTGCCTATTATTAATCTTAATCCCTTGGAGAACACAGACAGCCTGTGTTAAATTATCTTCCAGCAGAGCTCCCTGGGCTTTCAAACTTTCTCTTAAAAGGGCAAAGGAAATCTTATCTGTTGCATTTCCTCACAGCCATATTGGCAAAGGATCTTGGGGATGGTCACAGCATGGTTGGAAGCAACATAAAAGCAGAACCCCTTATTATTGTAGATGTCTTGGTTTTGGATGTATCTTCCCAAAATCTTGGAGCAGCCGCAGCTTATTCTTGCTTTGATCAGTTTTGAGCTGATTTTTGCTTCTTCTGTATGGGAAAACAGCAGCAAATCTGCTTTCCTTGGGGATGTATTTGGTGGATACTGCATGTGAGAATCCCCGGGAGACTTTCCTCTCATGTACTATGAGCCACTGAGATTCATTTACACAAAGGGTCATTCTGCACAGAGAAACTACAGAGACTTAATAAAATTATTTCCTAAATCCCTGCTGTAGATGGGTACATCTCTGTTACATGGATGTACTTACACTCATTCAGTTTAACTGACTAGCAGACCAAATGCAGTGGGTAGAAACTTGCTGAAGAAACAAAATTGCATTAAAAAAAAATCTCTGTATTTTTTACGAAAGTGTAGATTGCAATTCAGTTTCTCAGCCTGGCAAATCTTCACCAGAGTTTTCTTTGTAATTAATGGAGTCATTCTGAATTCACATTCAAAGAAGGGCAGAAACAGAATATAATTCCTTTGGAATTCCGGAGTCTCTCTTGCCTGGTTTCCCACTATTTGCAGTGCACTAATTTAATCGCTTATCTTAAATTGTTTATTGCTCTTTATTTTAATACCCAGCCCATCATGTTACAAAACAGTATATTGGGAAACAGTTTATGCAACCTTCTATTACTGCTGAGAGAAGGAAATGAAGCATCAGTTATCTTTTTTAGCCAGAGAAGAGGGAACAGAAGTAAATCAGCTTGGGCTGTAGCAAGGTAATTTAAGCAAAAGGTAAACTTTGATGCAGTGTACTTTAGCTGTGTATCAAGATGACCAGGACCAGTATGGAATCAGCACATCAGGACACCAGAACTTGACCAGACAGCTGTATCTCAGGGAATAGTAGGAGATAGAGAAATCAGTTGTGTTGTGCTTGGTGAAATACTTTGGCCTAGATGACAAGCTAATATTTCAGTTCAATTTAAATGACTTTATGTCCATTTCTCTGTAAAATGAAGTATCCTTGGGTTAAAAAACACAATGGATGCACACACAGGAAATCAGGTGAAAAGCAGAAATTACCAGATCCTCTCAGTGCTGGAAATGTCCCATTTCTCTTTCCTCCAAAGTACACACATAAGAGCATCAGAGATAAACACTTTGATGTCAACTCACATCTGTACATTCTATAGCACAGACACAAATCCAGTGATCCTTTGTGCTTCTGAAACACAGATTCCTTCTCATTTCCCAGCGGTAGAACAAAGAATTTTGATGGAAGTCAGGGACCCATCACAATGGGCCCTGCAGATCAGACTTGTGCTGTTCACTGGATACCACACACAGGCCATCACACTGGGAGCACATGCAGCCATTTCTTTCCTTTAAAAAGCCAGCATCATTTTATTATTTCAGAGTCTTACATAACTGCGTGGTGAAAATGAGAACACAGATCTGGGCCACAAAACATTCCAACAATTCTCATTGCAAAAGAAACATAAACTTCAGCATCCATCAAACAATTCTCCCTCCAAATGAATAGTGAACATACAAACCCACCATCTCAGCTTGAGTTCCTTTGCAAAAGAAAGCCCTCTGGAGTTATTAAAAATAATAATAAAGTAATCCAGGCTCCCAACAGACAGCATTTGAACATCATGTCAAGTTCCTATAAAGTAGCGCAGCAACACCTCCTTTTACTAATTTTCCTGAATCCCCAGTGGCTTCCCAGTGCCACAAATTAAGCTTACATTCCTTTCTGTAAGCCTAGCAAAAATTGCAGACCCAGTGTCCCCTGTGCACAGCTCTTTGAGGTCGGATGCTTTGGGTTGTCTGGTTGTTACTCATGCATCCCACTGTGAGGCCCAATATTTCCCTGCCCCATCATTTTCCTTTCACCCCCCAGCGTGTTACAAATCACTGTTCCTCTGCAGGGTGTCCTGGAGAGCGACTTTGCCGGGACAATGCCGGGTCAGTGACAGCATCAGGCGTGTTGAGTGATCTCATAGGGAGGGAGCAGTGTTCTGCTGAAGGCACCAGTCTTCTGCCTTTCATTTTAATTGGATCTTCATTCTGATGCCTTGGCAAAGCCCAGTGATCTGCCTAGTGCAGATGTAGCCATCTGTGTCCAGTTTCTCTTTGTGTCTGCAGTTCTCCTTCCTTTTAATCTCACTTTTACCTTCCTGTGTTTAGAACTCCATTTTTATTTTGTTGTTTCCCTCTTCTCTGCATATTCCTGATCAACTTCTTCCCTTCCTTCCTTCACTTAGAAGCACCACACTGCTTGGCTTGGCTCAGCTCACAGAACCCCACCACGTGCCTGTTCAACATCTCCAAGGCAAGTCTCCATTGCTGCTGAACCAGATCCAGAGAAAGCAGAGCAGTGTGGCTAAAATGTGGGGGTACACCTCACTCCCCACCTCCAGGAGACACGAACTGCCATGTGGATCAGCAGCTCAGTCCTGGAAGCACACGGGTTCTCAGGTGGCTTTTGGGGACTCTAAAGCAGCTTCTTGGCAGGAAGGTCATTCCAGTGATCAGAGAAAGGTCAGTCAGCCTTTCAGTTGTCCCAGCTAAGGACTCACCGTTTTGATTAGGCTACAGACACAGCCAAAGTACTGATTGCACTCTTTATTTCAGTGACAGGAAGAGAACAGTGGTGGCGTTGGGATTCTCTTAAGAGAGCAGCTCACTTTGAGGTGAGGTCCAGGGGCACCCATTTTATGTTTGTCAGCTGTAGTAGTCACAACCAGAAACTGGCAGTGTTTTCCACTGGGTTCTGCTCCCTTGTCTCTACCAATGTCTTCTGCAGAAGTTTCACCTTTTTATACTTCACTTTTTCCACACTTATCTTCATAAACATAAAGATAAATAAAATTTTCCCTCCTTGTGAAGCACTGTCAAGGCATTGGGTATAATACTGTAATAAAGTTTTATTGTCATTACTATTCAGTGAGCACGTTCAAGGGAAGTTTGTTTAAACTGTGCTACTTTGCCTAATTAATCAGCCATGAATGAAGCCACTCAGATCTTTATCCTGGTGCCACAGTCACCAAAGGTCGAAGCAAGGGCAAGCAGGACTCCTCTTTCCCCATGCAGAACTACAGCACAGCAGTAAATATTCATCAAAAATTAGCATTCCACTCACAGGCAGGTGGCAAATGTATGTAAGAAAGCCAGTTTCCAAACAGCATGGTTTTCAAAAGCCCTTGGTGACAGGAAAAATATTTAAAGTGGGAGGAAAAGTGATCAACACAAAATGTTAAAGGCATTAGCACACATAGTATTGGTGGTGACAGAGTTATGGCTGACACTGCAGGCACAGAATAAGTTTGCTCGTATTTTCACATGAAAGAAACCTGCAAGTGAGAGAGAGAGTGTCCACACATGACTTCTCTTCCCTAATCTTCCCAACAACTACATTTGCTTACCACTCCGTGTTTCTTTCCCCAAGATCTGTTATTACTGGGTGAGCCATGTGCAGTAGGGTTCTGGTGAACCACTGGTGAAATGGAGTCATGGGGGGACAGAGGTGTGCACACAATTTGGGCCAGACCTTCCAGCAGCTGTTGGGGAAGGAGATTGATACATCTGCTTGCTGAGAGGATTGGCTCCGTGGGTGCTTTCTGTGCAGTGTGCCCACCAGTAATCCATGGAAGGACAGTTTGGGAGAACATGCCCTGAGCCCAGGCTGGGATGGACAATGCATGGATGCAACATCACAATGCCAGCAGCTGGGAGGGCTTTGGTGGGGTGAAGTAATTCAGCCTTTCTCCTGAGCAGATAGAACTTGCAGTGGGCACTGTCATCAGGAGAGGTTCCTAGATAAAGCCTGGCCTTTCCTGGATGTTGGGTGGCAGCAATAAACTTTTGCCATCCCTCTGACCACCTCTTAGGGCCCACAGACTCAGCTGAAGCTCTGTTTTGTCAGCAGCAGCTATCACTTCATCTCTTGCTCTGAACCTCCAGGTAGTCAAACAGAATTATTCTACAAGTGCATCCCTAGCAAAAGAAATCTGTTTGACTCCTCTGTATGCCTCCCCCTCCACCCCCTGTAGCCCTCTTGACACAGGGCAGAACATATTTTCATCCTATAGCCCCAAAGCTGATTTGCCATGTGCAGCAGCTCCAGTTAGATCTTTCTTGGACAGATTCCCTGGCATGACTTAGGTGCCCGGAATGTGTGTCATAGGCTCAGCAGATCCCACCCAGGCAGTGATTTAATCTGACAGTTGTACTTATTCGTGGTGACATCCCGGGCAGCAGCAGCACAGAATGTTCGGGCAGTGCAGGGAGGAGGAGGAGGAGGGACGGGTGGGTGCCACCGGTGCAGCCAGAGCCCGGCTTAGGGGAGCTGGGGCTGCCTTCGCCCTCAGCCTGTACCACCCCAGCTGCTCCAGGAGGAGCTTAGTGCAGATACCCACTCAGTAGGCTCCCTCAAGCAGAGTAAATAATGTATTTGGAGAAAAAAGGGAGGGAAAAAAGGAGAAGTGTAAAGCAGTCAGCATGATGGAGCTGTCCCCTGGCTGCTCTTTTTGGGGAGCACAAGTGTGCAATTAGCCCGGAGAAACAGAATGTTATTCTTTGCCATGAGACACCCACTGGAAGCTCCGGGTGGGAGCCTGCAACTTGTTTTCACACAAGTGTGGGTCTGTGGCAGGCTCAGGTAACTGAGCTGTGGCAGGGACACCTGGGGATCGTGGGCTCTTCAAAAGGCACAAGGAGCACATGCACACACTGAAAACGGGGCTCTCCTTGCAGGTCTGTGCAGCATCAGCATCTCCGTATTTCTTCAGGTCCGTGGTGCAGGCTCTAGGCATTAAAAAGAGTTTGTGGTACTTACCAGATATAAATGTTCTTTACGACTCTTCAGGGCTCTCTCTGAGCTGTGCATTCACTTATGGAAATACTGTAACCTGAAAAATTTAATGCAAAATGGTGCTTTAGACATGCTCTGGCACCGAGATAGGAATACTGAGCTGAAACAAAATATCCAGCTGTGTCTGCTGCACACAGAAGCACAGAGCTGCAGCTTCTGTTGGGGTCAGTAGTTGCTCACAAATGTCTCAGAGCAAAAAATAAGGGTATTAGCATGTCCCCCCACAAACACTGTTTGTTTCCAGCCTGTTTAATGTCGCTCCCAGGACCTCTGTGCTCCTCCAGGACTCCAGCCTGCTGGGTTGCACAAGTGCCCGTGATGTGATGTGCAAGTTTGTTTTTGTCTATCCAAGCAGATCTGCAGAAATTTCTGTATTCCATCTGTAGCCTAAATTGTGAGAGGACAAGAGTGTTTTCGTCTGGATGCTAAAGCATTTCCCAAAAATCCAGCTGTCAGAAACACATTTTATGCTGCACTCTTGGTCTGAATATGTTATGTTAGAACTGGTAGGTATCCCAATAAATCGGAACAGTTCTGATTTCTACCGTTTTGACCCATGTTTGTGGAAAATCCTAAACATCTGGATTTGTTGTCTTCTGCATCTCACAGCCTACAAAGATCACAACTTTGCTTCAGAAGTCTATGGGACCTGGTCTCAACAAGCTCAGTTTCATTTTCTTTTTTAAGTTCCTGCTGGGATTTTAAAAAGGGCTTTGCTCTGTGTAGGCTGACTTAAAAGCCAAAAAGAATAAAGAGGAAAAGAAAAGGAAAAAAAGTTCTCGTAAAGACAATGTCCTGAAGCTGCATCCATTTGTACATGTCATTTGACAACCCTTTACTTCCCTTCTGCTTCTCTTACAGTAAAGTCCAGGTACATTTAGGGCTTTTCTCTATTATCTATGCAAGTGTGCAAGGATATTGGCTGCAAAACAAACTTCTGAAGATACAGGCAAAGGTTGCCAGGCATATTCTTTGTTCCAGCAAAGCATTTACGATTTAATCAAGATGGAAGAGGATCCTGGAAGGCAATCTGTGCAGTGAAACAATCAAATGTTTGCTGTCTTCTTAGACATGGGGAGGGGGAGTGAAAATTTTCCCCTAAAAAAGAAATCATATACAAGACAGTCAAGAAACACTGCAGGTTGGAATTTGCAAAAATTATTATATCTGCTCTTTTAAAATTGTTATTAAATTTTAGAGCTGCTGATCTTTATGAGATACCACATTAAGTGTAGCTGGTTGTGGAGGTGCCTCTTTTTCAGGTCAGAATCAATGTCAGGTTTTGCTGAGGTTCTGTTTCCTGGGGAGATGGATATCATCACTAATGAGTCCCTCCCATTTCCTTCCCTTCACTCCATTTTTTATGACACTCAGGTGTCATGATGTTTGGGTGGCAGCCTCCTCCTTCTGCCAGCCATAAGGGGGCCTGTCCTGAGTGCTCCCTCTCTCGAGATCTCTCATGTGGTTGCTATTCAGATCCTCCCATGACTCACTCAGCAGTTGACATCAGTATGTGGAAATATATAATCCCAGGCTGAGGATCAAAAACTTGGCATGAAAGGCAAGGGGTAGGTGACAGGGAGGGCTTTGGGCACAGCATGTACATTCTCAGACAGCAGCAAGAAGCAGATTTGTGCCCAAAAACTGCTCCTCCAAACCCCATCACCTCGCCAGAAAAGTAGTTCTTGCCTGTGAACTCTTAAATTGAGAAATTAAGTAATTCAAGCTGTGCAAAAACAACTTGTTTCTCAATTAGATGTTTGGGAATTAGCTTAATTCATTCAACCCCCAGCACTTGTGGCATCATGCATGGGGCTCCAGATGATTGTGAGGTTTGCATTTACATTTTAAAAATAATGAAATATTTTTACTTATTTTTATTTTTTGTCTGGTGTTCTACCCTCCAGAGTTCATAACTTGAAGCTGCACTTTGCGATCAGGAGAGGTAAAATATTTTCTTCCTATTTTTCCGAAGCAGAATTTCTTGGTTTATCACAAGAATTTAGAAGCTGGGGATTAGAAAAACGATCAAATGTTAAGGAGGACGTAGATAAAATCCTGACTTTTGGCAAGCTTCTATTCTGCAGCTGTAACTACTATCACTTTCAGAAGTGGGAAAGATCAAGGAAATTATAGAAATTGTCTCACAGGGGAGGTTTCCTAAGTGTGTGTGCTCTGGAACTGTTTGAAAGACTTGTATAAAATTTTTCAGGTCACAAAATGAGATGTTGCTTTTCCCAAATCATTCTGAATTCACAGAAATGGCATCTCTTTGCTAAGAACAATAAGAAGTTTGATAGAATACTTTTGGCTCAATAGCAGGCTGGTTTGGCAATGAAAGTATGTCAGTTCCAGACTACTTTTTCTATCCTTTCTTTTCTGGGTGTTAGAAAGAAAATACATTTTTGATATTAAAAATACAATATTGTGAAATCTTGCTCTGGCATAGGTCGGTTCCTCTTGATGTTTATTGAACAAGTGATCTAATTTCAGCTTCCAGCGTTCATTATAAAACTGCCAGTTGAAACTTTTCTGTCAAGGGAGCAGTTAAAAAATTGCATTTTATATCAGCCAAAACTACTGTTCCTAGTCCATAGGAAAGATGCCATTTCTGATGTTAAGGTGGAAATGCCTTATAAGGAGTGGCTAGATAGATATCCTTGGAATTCTTCAAAAAGGACTCGTTACTATGGGAGAAAAAATTCAAACAGATGCTTAAGATGAGCTAAAATCCCATTGTAGAAGACAGAAAGATTTTTCTTATTTGTGTGTTAGCCAGCCAAGTAGAGGCGGTTGGAGACTGGGCTGTGTCATGACTTGTTGATACGTGAGAATTTCAAACTGCCTTCTCCCCAGTAATATTTTTCATGTGAGAGGACTACATATGCCTTTATGGAGCAGAGTGAATGCACAATAGACAATACAACAGTATCTGTGTTAGACTGCTGGGACATAGAAGATGCTCGGAACAAAGGCTGGCCCCCCATCAGGAAAGGAGCAGAATCGTTTATGGGGGACTGATGTGTTCCTCTGGATGTCACCAAATGTCATCACACTTGTGATTTGTAAAGCAGAGTGTGCTTTCCTCTCTCCTTCTCCAGCACCTGGTATCAGGGAATGTTTTCAGAACCCTTGTGTTGGAAGTCTGGTGCCAGTCCCTGAACTAAGCTTGGGGACATCAGTCTGAGCATGTTTTGGGGACAGTTTGGTCAGTTTCCACGTGCCAGCAAACCCCATCTCACGCTGCAGATTTCTCACGTGTTGCTACATGTGTGACTGCCCAAATGCTTTGAAGTCCTGAGTGTCCACATGAGCATTCCTGCTTGTCTGTGAGTAGAACCTGTGCCTGTGGATTTGGCTGGAGATCTAGAGTAAAGGACATGTTGCCCTTTCAGCTCCACTCCTTATTGCCACTTTGAAATAGGGAGGCATGTGTGGAGCCAGCAGCTGTTCAGGCAGTAAAATATATCCTTTTATTTGTTATAAGAACAGACTTTATGGACCAGGCTAAGAACCTTGTTGCTCTGTATCCTGTCTTTAGGATACAGAGCAGCCACTGGTGAAGACGAAGCACAGAGTGATCCTTTGACTGGTAGGCCTCCAGCCTTCCAGCAGTCTGAGATTAGAGATCTCTTGAGTCAGAAGTCAGGAAATGTTGGCCTTTCTTAACCTGGGGGTTTCAGGGAGGCAATATCCTCTTACTGTGGTGGTTATTTTTTTCTGGATAGGTTGCAAAAGCTTTGAATGTGCCCATGTGTAAGTAGGGAGGAAACACATACCAGAGTGATGAGCATACCGACCTGCACCTTTAGTATAATTCTGCAGGAAAATTGTAGAAAGAGTTTGCTTTGCCCCAGATGGAAAATCCTGGCTGACATCTCTGACCAGGTGGCTCCAAACTGCTCCATAGGAGGAATTTGAGGGATAGTGCACGTGGGCAACATGTGGTTTGTTTGCACCTGGTACACAGTCTTGGTGGGAGCCATCACAGTGACTGTACCAGTGTGGATAGGACTGTGCAGGGAGGGCATGCCCAGGGTCTGGCCCTCAGAACCCAAAGGCTCAGAGGTTCAAACAGCAAATGATAAAGCAGATCTCCAGATAAAGCGCCGTGCGTCACCATCCCTTCTGCCCAGCTGCTGAGCTCACAGCTGCCCTGGTGCCAGCTGCTCCAGGGGACTCAGGGCAGAGCTGCTGCTGCAGCACACACGTTTTGTGCCTTTAAGAGCTTTGGCTTACCCAGGCTGGGACTGGGTGAAACTGTGTGGGCTGACAAAGAGCGCTTGTCCCTTTCCCCAGCCTGCTCTGCCAGGAAATGAGTTTGTGAGACGCTGGCTTCTGCCTCCAATCTGCTGCCATGTGGAATCCTGGCACTCACAGCCACCAGCACTCACACGTGTGTGCACACAGAGGGCACAAGGACCAGGGTACAGCTACTCGGGCAACTGTGATCCCACATGGACCAGGACAAGCAAACGGGGGCACTGCTGCCACAGCAGGGCACGGAGCATCCTGACTCTGCTGAGAGTGGGGCGAGGGGCTCCAGTCAGTGAGAGGTTGCTTGTATTATGGGTTTGGGTCTCTCCTGGACAGGTCCCAGCCTGCAGAAATTCCTTGGGCAGATCATCAGGGAGCATTTTTCTTACCCTGAGAGCAACTGGAGATCTTAGGCCACCTGGAGGCAGGGTTAAAGGAGGCTTCCCAGCTGGGAAGGCAGGTCAGGGGAAGTGACCCCAGCAGCCCTGAGCACGGACATCTGTCAGCACAAGGACCACTGGAACTCAGCACAGAGCTGCCTGCACCCTTACTCAGCATGGGTGGGACTGAGAGGGCAAGAGCAACTTTCTTCACTTTCAGAGGGAGGGGAATGGCACCAGGCTTTGTTCCTCACATCTTAGCACCTGCTGACCACTTGCCCTGCCTTAGGACTGGGAGTTAGGGAGGATCTAAAACTCCAAGAGTCAGGAGATGAGGATTGTACACTGCTTGTTCAAGGTCTGTGTTAGCAACATAGTAAGTCAAAGCACTTCCAGCTCCTGTATAAAATACAGCATGTTTCCCTGAAACGGAATTAGTACAAATCAGATGGAGTCAAATATTTAAGTCCTTCCTCTATATTTCCATACTTTTTCTTGAGAATGAAAAGTGGTCAGTTTTCATCTGGAGTTTTGATGGGGTTAATGGAATGACTATAGGACAAGACCTATGTAGTTTGATTCAGAGACAGGTACTCCCCCATTATCACATTGTCTAAGCAATGGCACACAAGTTTAGAAATGTGTTCCTCCAGGTTTACATTTCAGGACAGATGATTTACGATTATGTGAAATCAGCTACTACAGAAAGAGTTAATACTGAGAGATGTGGAGGGGGAGGCTTTGGGGAAAGTCAGGGTATCAGGTTTTCCTCTAAGGGGCTCTCAAATGATTCTCAGCCCTGCCAGAAGTCAAACATCTCCTCCCAGTGAAGCCAAGGATGTCTGTCTTTCTGACTCAGCTGCCAGAGTCACATTGCAGAATTTGATCCTCCTGCAGTGTCCCTTCTCCCCAGTCCTGATCACCTCTGCCCACTTCTCTGGCGCAGCCTGCAGCACTCGGGCACGGTGGAAGTGCCAGAGATCCCCTGCAGCCCTGGGCAGAGCTGCAGGTCCCTCTGCACATCCGATACAGTTTCAGGCTCCGTGCTGCGCCCTGCTGTAATGCTAGATGGGCTGAACAGATGGGGAGGTCCTGGGGCAGGGCTCAGGCTGACAGCTGCTCTGCAATTATAAGTCTGGAATGCGATTTGAGGGGTGTAAGATACTTAGTGCTGGGGCCTTAGTGCAGGAACATGGATCAAGTAGGTCAGGCTCTGCACCAGGGGAAGAGTGGAGGAGCTCGGCTGTGACCAGCAGTGCTGCTCCTTCTCTAGTGGGCTTGTGCTTTCACATAATTCTGATCACTGAGATTTTACCTCCTCGTTTTTCAACCATTTATTTATATGTTTTATTCTTAGATTTAATTTATTGTGAAGACTAAATGCTTGTGGAATGGGACTGTGAATTTCTTACTGATTTTACAGTAAGAATTGGCAATTGTTCTCTATTGGGTGTGTAAGAGTCCTTACCCACCTGGCCCCTCTCTGAGGAAAGGGAGCGTTTGTACCCTGATTTCTTATGTGAGAAAACTTTGGCCTCACTGGAAATTCACCTGGAATTCAGCAAAGCATCCTCCTCCTCCCTTTAAGCACCCACGTTAGACTGACTAATTGATCAGAATCTGATTTTTCACGACAGACTGTCTCCCGAGGAGACTAATGGTGTGTCGGGATGATGTCTGCCTTCGCTGTGCCTTGCCCTGCCTGGTCTCAGGCAGCTGAGGGGTCTCTGCAGGGCACGGTGCAGGTGCAGGGCACGGGGCAGGTGCAGGGCATGGTGCAGGTGCAGGGCATGGTGCAGGTGTACTGCAGAAGGTGCAGTTTGCTCCTTGGGAACCATGGAATGAGGACAGGACAGGGTTTGACTGTGGGGGAAAAAAGAACCCCTAGCTCACAAAAGCCGTGTAAAATGGGCAAATTAGCAACTCAAGCAAGTGAAAGCCATGCTAGAGAATATGATAGCCAAACACTTTTTTTTTTCTATTTTCATGCAGCAGCTGAGATAATTTACTGCTGCTGCTGCTGCTTCCTTTTTATGGCTCTCCAGTTTTGGCACAATCATGAAATTAGGCCCTGGTTTGTCTGTGGCTGGTTTTGTTTTGTTGATCTCATTACTGAGGAGAGGCAACTGGGGCCTTGCATACCCCAATGTGTGGTGCATTCTTGACTTTTACGGATAAAGTTCATTTATGCAAACCCAACTGTATGTATGTAAATATTTTTATATTATATGTGTAGCTGACAGAGTTTTCAGCTTCCATCCTTTTGTGTTCCAAACGTTACCATAACCAAGCTGTGCCCCTGGGAACAGAGTTAGATACAAAAACAGCAGTGAGCAGAGCCTGAAAAAATCAGGGCAAAGTCAGCAAAAACAAACGCTTTTGGCAAAGCCACTGGTATCAGGCCTTCTCACAGAGGGATCATCACTCAGTCTTCTGATCTTTTCTGACCTTGAAAAGCTCCTTTTACAACTTTAGTCCAAGGAATTGGTGTGACTGCTCTGTGGGATGATGCCCAGTGAGGTGTCCTGGTGTAGGGCTGTGCTCAGAAATGCCTGGGAGGAAAAAATAAGGAAACTCTGTAATTTGTAAAAAGTACTGGTAAAATATAGATCCAAAAAGAAAGTTTGTTGCCATTCTTAGATACAGAACACTCACTGTGTCTGAGCTATTGCCTATAGAGCACAGCAGAACTATGTCTGTGAAAATCAGTGTGTAGAGCAGAAGCTCATTCTGTAAACTTTTGTGGCAATAATCCTCAAATATTCCTCTTCCTCTGAGAAAATGGGCTTGTTTGGATTACTCACAAGTTGAAATATTCATTATTTGATGTTTCCATCAGGCCTAGAAATAATCCCATTTTTACACGAGCAAAGTACTTTTTAAAGCACCTATTTACAAAGTGTGTTTCCAATATTAATATGACTGTCTAATTTCTGAGCTTTTAACAACCATAAGCAAATTCAAATCTCGAGATTTTTTTGCCTTTCCTTGTAAACATTTTGGCCTTTCAAATTATGGCAATCCTGTAGAGTGGCAAGACTTCCAGAGTCAGTGTCAGAGTCTCCATTCTGTGAGCATAAATCTTCAAGGGAATTGTGTGGGAGATTAATGTGGTCTAACTTAGAAGGAGAAGTCAGTTTTTGCCTTTATCATACGTGGATAGATATTACTGTCTCATAGTAATGGCACTGTACTATAACTAACATCAAGTACTTAAATCTTATATGTTGTGCCTTCAAAAATGTAATGAAGTGGACATAAAAATCACAAATTTTTTTTAAGAGCAAAATTTTATATTACTCTTATGAGAACTCATACTCTATTTCATCTTGTATTTTCAAGCTTTTTACTCAATCTTTTGGGTAGAACTAGAAAATTGCTTAAAAAAAAAAAGAAAATTTGGATTCTTGTCTTCCCAAGAAACTGGAAATGTTCACAATGTAGAAACTTAATTTCTGTATTATCTCCAGTCATTTTTTGCTTGGTTGCTCTTTCCAGTAGTAGATGTGGAAAGTGCTCACCTTGGTCCCTCAGCCTGAACCTCATGTTCATGAGATTTCTTTAAAAGCTTGAAATCAGGTCAGGCTTTTGGTAAAATTACAGGACAAATACAAAATTTAGCATGTGATGAGATACTGCATGAGAGCACTGACCTCTTATTTTGAGGTGGGCAAAAAAATAACGTTTGTTTCACAATAGACACTGAGTGTTAAGAAACACATATCCAAACTATGGCCTGGCTGAGCTTGCACGTCCCTGATGCAGCTCTGGGATGTTCAGCAGGGTCACTGTGTTTGGTCTGATCAGCTCTGCTTTCCAAAGCCAGTCCTTGCTCTGGCTGCAATATGTGCAAGGATCAGTCCTGCAGTGACCTCTGGAACGGTGTCTGTGCTTCTCCAAACTGGGTGCTGAGCTCTACTCCCATCCAGTGTCACTGCCAGGTGCCACTTGTCCCCAGATCAGGACAAGGCTTTTGCAGCACAAAGGCATAAACAGCTCTGAAAACTCGGCAGGATTTCTGCCATAAGGAACAGCAGATGGTGCCAGACCTTGCTGCACACAGACTTCCCAGCTCCTGTTTTAATTTTCAGGAGTTCCACTTAAAAAATTTGCATCAGTTTTGCCATGGTGGTAACACCTCCTTTGAGTACTGAATCCACATGATGCAAAGGGTTTACCTTGAGCAGGGACAGTGTAATGTGCATGCCTGGCAGATTGGAAAGGTTGAATATTAATTCATGCAGTTAAATAACTGTAGATTAAAGTGTTTGAAGTGCAGCAGGAGTAACAGCATAACCCCTGCTAGTGTGACAGACCGAGCTTTATGGGAGGATATTTCCAGTAGGTTTGTGGACTGTATGAAACAGCAGCTGCCTGCTCAGCTTTGGACACAGGATAGGATAGTTTGCTTTCCAGGTTCATAGGAGAAGTTCATCTCAAATTAGAATTTGTGCATTTGCCCAAGTGCAGGGTGACCAACCAACTTCTAAGCCTTTGAGATTCCCCATTGCTGTTCTTTACCATCCCCTTCCTCCCCCGTGCCACCTCGAGTTCTCACACACAAAGGCTGTGTGTGACTGGAGGGGACACACTGTGCCTAGAGAGCTGAGGTGCTGCAGGAAACAAGGCAGCTCTGAGGTGATGGTTACTATTGCTCGAAGAGCTTTCCCTGTTTCATGTCTTGCCTCCCACATTTCCTCCATTTCCCTGCTAAGCAGCAGGTCAGGTCCTCGCAGTGTTGTGGCAGACACTGAAGGAATTGTTTATTTGGGTTTCCATTCCATCAGGCATTCCCTTCCCCTCTGGGAAAAGGCCACAGGGAGGCAACCTGAGGATTTGTTGCCAGCTCCCTCATCCCTGCAAGACCCATCCTGCAAACAGCAGCACAAGCACCACAATCCTTCTGGAGATGCTTTGACTCCATTCTCCACCATCCCTTATTCCCAGAGTTAAAGCATGAATATGGCCTTTGCTCAGTGCAAGGGGGAAGCAGAACACTTCTTTGGGAACCATAAAGCCTTCTATTGGTAATGGTCAGAAGCAGATCTGAGAATGTCAGGCCACCCCAAAGTCAAGTTCTCAGATTTTCTTTTTATACCTTTGTTGCAAGATATTCTTCATCCCTTTCCCCCCTGCAATGATCAAAGAATTTTTTCCCACTCTCAAGAGATCACCACCTTCTTAAAACAAATTCAGAGGCACTAAATCTGCTCTGTGCCCTCCCTTGACCATGGAAATCTGGGGTAGCTCCATTACTTTCAACGAATTTGCTCGTCATTTGCATTGATGTAACAGAAGCAAATCTGGTCCAGAGATCTGAACTGCAGTTGCCATGGCAACAGGCAGTTTAGGAAGCATAGGGCAGAAGGAATGTTCAGTGTTGAAGTGGGGACTCCTGCATTCAGTTTTCAGCCATGGGATGAGAATGTGGGCTATATTTGGAGTCCAAGTCCAGGGCTCTATTTCTGACACTACCAATGAACCCTTGGGAAAATTGCCTCCCACTGCCTCAGTACTGCTTCCAGTAAAAGTGGGATAGTATTACATAGGAGTGTTTTGAAAATTGATTCAGTCTCCTAAAATGCTTTGTGAGAGATCCTCAGATGAAAAGCATGGTAGATCACAAACTATTAATAACATCACTTTATGAGTGCATAAAAAAAAAGAAAAAGGGTCTGTATTGTAAATGAGTAGGTTCTTAAACAACTGCAGGTATCTCCACAGGACCACTGGGAGCATTAAATGAGCAGTGGAGCAGAGCTTTTGCTCAGGTGTGCCAATGTATCCTGCGTTATTTCTGTCTGACCCAATGGAAGGTTCTCACACAGTTTAGTCCCAGCTCAGGTTCAGAAGCAGCCAGTAAGCAACCTAATTGAGCTTAAAATCCTCTTCTTAAATTGGATCGAGCTGTGAGTATTAACTGGGTCCTCTGAATCCTCACCTAACACCAGGAAGGAAGCAGTAGGTTTGCAGAAGTATTTACAGCTGATGACTTAAATTCATTATGAGAAGAGTATAAAAACCAATTCGCTGAGGAAGGCCAGGCAAGTGTCAGTCATGCCCAGGTGTGACCTTGGTCTGAATTGAAATAAAAAATGTCTCAGTCCAGGATCTTGATTTTCATATTCAAAAGAAGCAAATAGACTTCGTGACAGGTTGCAAGGAAAAGGAAAACCCCTGACAAATCCACCTTGCCTTGCCCTGGGCATGCAAAACTCTATTTCCATGGCTATAGGAAGGCACAGCTCAGGGATTTCAGAGCATGTGCTTCTGCTGTGTTTTAGTTACAGCAGAGATTTGTGGTAACAAAAGAAATTAAATATTTGCAAAAGGGAGAAAAGTATCAGTAGTTTCCAGAATAGAAGCAGCTTTTTTAGATTACTAAGTTTTAATATCAGAAGGGACTATTCTGGTTGCCTGCAAAGCTTTCACCAGAGAGCTTTGCTGCTACACTTCTTCCACCAGTGCTAGAAACACATTTAAATGTTTCCTGTCTTTGCTGAATTTAGCTGATAAATCCTTACCTTAGGGTTGAAAGCTTCTTGCAAACTTGAAAAATTGGTCACTCACTGTTGTCACAATGGGCAATGTTATACTGACACTCCTGTGATACAAAGAGAAGGAATATACACCAGAATTAATTTTAAAAGACACAAGAAGGTTTATTATTTTTTTCCCCATTTTGTTAGTGATTTTGAATTTTAAAAAATCTGCTTCAGTTCATTGTGAATGAAGAGACCCATACCCTCCTGTTCTTTTCTTTTTATTAACTTCCTCCCCCTAACCAAGAAAAAGGCAGGTAATGGAACACAATACTTTCCTTTAGTCACCACCATAGGTTTTCCCAAAAATATCCAGAAATTCACTATCTTTCTTATTAAAATACAACTAAACATTGGATTTTAAAATCTATTTATTTAAAAAAATCATTTGGAAGTGCTTACTGAAAACAAGCATGCTTTAAAAAAAACACAAAGCCACTTTTCAAACACATTTTTGACCAGCCATAGTTGGATGACAAGTGCTGGTGCCAGACCATTTGCTCTAGGGTTCCCATTGTTAACACTGCTGGAACTGTACTGGTAACAATGGAGGAAAATATGTAGTAAATTTTGTTAATGAGAAGGCGACATTCTCACACAGTCATTTTTTAACATTTAAAAGAACATTCAAGAGCACAATATGTAAAGCAAATTCCAGAAAGATTTATCCTGGGAGAGAAGGCTAAAGCAGAGAAAAAAGCCTTTTCATTCCACCAATATTAATTCAGAGAAATGTGTTTGGCACCAGGATTAAAAAGTTCTGATCACTGAAGGAGTGGAAGTTTTTTCCCAGGAGAAAACTGTCAGAGCAGCCAGGCTAATTTTCCTGCTTTAGAGGATGTATATAGTATTTCTAAAAGCAAAAAGGATCTTTTGGTATATTCTCCCTATATTTCCAAGCTGTAAAGCGGGGTGAGATGCTCTCCTCCATCATCCTGGCCTGCACACACCTCTAGAGCACCCTGGGCTGCAGAGGTGAGCAGTGCCCCTGGGACTGAGAGTAACTGATATTCCTACAGGGCCAGGAAGGTGAAGGGTTATTTGACAGGAGCATCTTACCCTGCAGTATGGCAGCTAAATAAAGTAAGATTAATGGAGCTAAGTATGCGTGCCCTGGCTGGACAAGGTGATTAAAAGGTGACTTTAAATGATCTACAAATGTTTGAAATGTATCATAATCATTATCAGGAAGGGGAAGAGCTATTGATAAAAAGGAAGATAGAACTCAGGGCTTGATGCTGAGCAAAGGAAGTCATACACTGGGCACTAACACCTTGTTTTCTGGACATAAAGCCAGTGTAATTACGGAAAACCATAAATAGTTACTGGGGAATTTTGAGTGCAAGAGTCTGATCAATCAGTTCTTCCTCTGACACAGAAAGAACATGTAAAGAAGAATCTGCAGCTGATAAAAGCACTGCCATTGACGATCTTGAAAGCTTTTCCCCTCTGAAGCTTCAGCAGTTCATTCAGACACACATGTAAGGGAATGCATAAGACCTAAAGATACATCCCAAAGGATACAGGGAAGTTTACAGGGTCGGATGGACTAAGAGTCTTTCTGCTTCAGAGGCCACCCCACAGCATGGACACACCCTGGAATGGGGTAAGTTGCAGAATCTGGAATCTCCAGGCTTGGTACCCAGGAGCTGAAGTGCACACAGAGGTACCTGAGCATCAGTCAAACCTGACCAGTGCCTGGGGCTGAATGGCCAAAGCTTCTGAGACCATTCACACATTTGCAGAGAACTATCTCAAGTTTCTTCCTACTATTCGCTTAGCTTCAGAAATACCATTGGTAGAATAGGATTCCAGAAAAAAATAGTCCTGAAGTGTTGTATCAGTGTGATAGGCAGTTTCCTGCCCTTGCCCTGGTTGTGTTATCCTAATAGGAGGATTAAGCAGAGACAGTGTGGTTCTCCCTAGCTGTTAAGCCCCATTATTTAATTCCACTTTCCAGTGGATTTGTAGATGAGGAACTGCTCCAGTAAGTCCTCTAATGCTTTCAGCTGGAATCTTTCTGCACATCAGCTACACTCACAAAGTCCAGGGTTCTGTTTTTCCTAGGCACAGCTCCTCATAGTTTGTTTGAGAAGGTCCCTGTGGCAGTACTTGTGAGATGCAGAACAATGGTGTTCCAAAAAAAAAATGAAAAACCCTTTCAGTATCAGATGCTCGGGTAAGGCACAGATGTTTAAGTGTAGCTGCTTCAGCAAGTCATTTTATAGTGACAGGTGTCGTTTATTTTTGGATTCTGAAAATGTTTCAGCACATTTTCTTTCAAATCCTTTGCCTTTGAATCCACAGGTGCAAAAGAGCCTACAGACATGAGGGCACCAGCAGGTGAGGGCAAGGAAAGAGCACCTGCAGAGAGGCTGCCAGCACCCCCTGAGGTGTGCTGTTGGAGGGGTGCTCACGGCAATTGGCATCCAAAAACCAGCACAGCATCCTGCAGTGTGCCCCTGCTGTGGACTGTGATGGTGTCAGAGTGGTACCAACCATCTGAAGGAGGCGCTCCTGGGACTGGAATTATTTCCCCTTTGCCCGTGGAGCTCCCTTGTGCCCAGAATAATAAGCAGGGCCAGTAGCATTTAAAAGCAAGTACACATGACTGTGTCTCTGATAATGACACTGGAAAAGTAACAGAATCTAATTATAATTAGAAAACAGCCCCAGCAACGTTCCAGCATCACAACGACCATCCTGACTTTGCCACAACAAGTGTAAAAATACATCAGCATATTTATAGCTTGGCAACTCTGTCCACTTGCAGCCTGGTGACCAGCCCCCTCTTGCCCTATTCTGTGTTCCCTGCTGTGCTTCACAAGCAGTAAGTAACAGTGACTGATGGGACTAATGTTTATATGGTGTCTACTGCCCAAAGGTCCTAATTTTATTTTTCATATTACTTTATCCACCTCTTATTCTAATCTTATTCTAATCTGACCAGAGAGACTGTAAATTGATGCAGATCATTAACAATCCCTGAGTCTTGAAGGACACAGCAGCAAGCCAGGCTGAGAGTGACAGCAAAAACTAGCTTTTTAAAATTCCCTTATTATTGCTCACTTAATTTAGTCAAGTAATTAATTCCTCATTTCTTCATCCACTTCACTCAGATTTATAAAGGTAGTTTTCAGGATTAGTCTCCCTGAGATCAGCTTGAACAAGGCATGGTTTTGGGAAAGAGTTTGTGGTGAGAGTGGGATGTGAATTTGGTAGGTGAAAGTTCTGCCTGCAGGGTGGGAGGAGGGAGATGTTTTGCTGGAGTTTGTCTGAATGAGTTGCAACAGGACCAGATATTCCATCTTAGAAAATTGTCCTTTACTTTGTCTCTTAGCCTGCCTGCAGTGTTGCCATAAGCACCTGCAGAGCTGCCATGCTCCCTTTCGGAGGTGTCTGTATCCTGCAGGGGAGAATTGATGATTTATAGAAACACAGATTTGCTTGTAGCCAGTGCAGACATCACTCCCGAGCAGAAGGCAGGAGTGGAGGCAATGCTTTCACTGCAGCTCAGGGGTCAGTTTCTAGATATTTCCAGTGGAAGGTCCCAGAGCATCCCCTGAACCCAGAGGTAGTTTTTTGATTCCTTATCTCCAGTTTTAGTTGTTCTCAGCTGTGCTCTAATGTTCTTTTAGCTGCTCTTCAGTGGTCGAGGTCTCCCTGCACTTTTAGTTTCCTTACTGGTGAAATGTTTGGATTTCTCACTGTTTTCATTTCACTACCTGTTATAACAGATTAAACAAAATTCTAGCTAAAAAAGTAAATTGCAAGGAACTCAAGACCTTCAGTGCTTTCCCTCCTATAAAACTTTCTTTCCAACTGACAAATTTTTTAACTAGTTGCACGGAAATAAAGGTCAGTTCTCTCAACCTTTTCTGTGTGAATGACTCCCCTGGAATCATTGCTGAAGGTCTGATAGTATTTTTTCCCTCCAATTCTTGGAAAAACTTCCTCTAAAGTCAGTGGTCAAGTTCTTATTGTGGGTTAGATCAAAAATTGGCTCATGGAAGAGAACAGAATTATCTTGAACTTGTTAATGATGTAATTGATATCTGAGTCTCATCTAGGAAATATTCTGTATTTTAAGGTGTTTTTCCTGACCTAGTAAAGGTTTGAATGTCTGTGAAGCAATTCCTGACTATTCCCAACCCATTGTCCTTACAAACACTGTCAGCTGGGAAAGACTGACTGACTCTTAATGTACCTAAACCAGGCTGGGGATGAGTTGGGTTGGTTCAGAGACAGGCATTTTTATTCCAAAATAGAAGTGATCACAGAGGGAATTAATCAGGAATAACTGCTCTGCTTTTAATCCATACTGCTTGAAACCAAATTAACCTCTCTGTGTGCACTGAAGGATTTAGCTGAAATTGCTGAAAAGCCTCCAGATTTGCGTGATAATTTCAAAAGGGCTGTTCCTCTGAGTGAATGCCCTGTAGAACTGAGCTGCAAGTCTTCCTCCATTCCCAAACATCAGCTTCCCCTCTTGCACTTAATAGCTTTATATTTGCTTTTGATGCTAAAGATCATCACAGAACAAGTGTGTCCCTGAAATTTATTTTCTGCCTGTATAGCCTATGGGATGACTTTGGGGTTAGAGGCAGTGCTGGTATGTGATGAAATAATACTAATGCAGTGCCAGCTTGGGGCTGCACACAGCTCTGGCAGATGGGGATGGAGGCAGCTCCCTGACCTTCCTGCCCCAGGAGCAGCTGCTGCCATGAGCAGGAGCCCTCTGATGTCAGCTGATGGCATCCCAGCTGTGCTGCCCTGCCTGTCCCTGCACCCCAGCCAGCACAGGGCAGGGCTCCCTTCTGCCTCCTTCTCAGTTTAGTTTCATTTCCCTGCTGCTTGAAACTTCAGGGTGAATAAAGGTATAAAGTGACTGCAGTGTTTGTGGTCCTGCTGCATTTTGGCAGCAGGAGAGAATTTCTCCCTCTTCTTCTTCTGCCTCCTGCACCAGCTTCAGCTGGAACCCGGTGGGTGAGTGGGCACTGCCTTGCCAGGGTCAGACTGCTGCTCCCAGGTCACTTTGTGGAGCTGGCTCCAGACAAGGAGCACTGAACTCTCATTGCCTTTCCATCCATGCAGCAGAATGGGCTTGTGTGGTAGAACCATATAGATAACACTTAATCAATACTGGCAGCAAACAGCTTCTGAGCACTGAAAGCAGGAATATCTGAAACATCAATCAATACAGGAGAAACCTGAAATCCTTAAGCACTCAATTCACAATCCTATACAAGTAGAGGCAAATCTGGGTAGGCTTAAAGAGTGATTGACTTTGCTTGGTTCAGTCCCACCCAACTTTCAGAATTATTTCTATTAGCCAAGAGTTGGCTTGGGAGCAGCCTTCAGACACTGCTGCCTGCATGGCCCTGGGGTGAATTGCTGAAGAGCAGGAAGGAATACTGGTGTGAGGGAACACAAATCCAGGAACGCTTGCAATTTTACTGTGTTCTCTGTTTTCCATGTAAGGCATTCCCCAGATTTTGAGGTTAGAGGTTATGAAAAGCTCAATAATAAAAATTCTTCATCTAAGCAATCAGGATCCATGCCAAACAGGAACGATTCTGGGAAATAACCCTTTTATCTTTGGTACCTAACTGTATTAAAAAAATTTAAAAGCCTTTTATTATGATTAATTTCTTGTGCTCAGGAAGTTTATGCAGCTGTCCTTGATATGGGGTGCTTGTCCCCTTGTCCCAGCAGTCAAAGAAAAATGTTTTTCAAACACAGCTTTTTTATTTCTCCTCTGGGTACCTTAACTCAGTGGCAGAATTAACTGAAGGAACTTACTGTGAGAAATACAGAATCCTGTAAAGGGATTTAGAAGGATTTGGGAGATTTAAAGATTTTTCATCATCCTGATTTGTAATGATCGATTTATTTTTGTACATATTTTCCCATGTTAAGCTCATGAGGAATATGAAAATCCTATTAGGAGGATGGAGTAGATATTTCTGTTCTTAGCTGATGCAACAGTGTACCTGCTGTAAGGGCTGGGCTGGGAATGCCATCTCATTTCTCTTGCTTCACCCCTGCCACTG
Source organism: Acridotheres tristis (assembly GCA_037013685.1). Classification (NCBI taxonomy): domain Eukaryota; kingdom Metazoa; phylum Chordata; class Aves; order Passeriformes; family Sturnidae; genus Acridotheres; species Acridotheres tristis. The sequence continues at coordinate 9,916,939 of CM072899.1, read as the reverse complement.
GAGTCACTCGGCTGCCATTGCATTGATTATCACATCTGTATCTGTGTCTTACGAAACAATCCAGCTTTGAAACTTGGGATGAAGCTGTTGTGGAAAAAGTGGTATAGATTGAAGCTGTTCACCCAGGGACTGGCCTCCTGTTGGTTCTCAAGCCATTGCTCTGTTCTCACATTGCAGAAGGTCTTCCCTGTTTTTTAATCCCTCTCTATTTATTCTGTGAGAAATAATAAATTTTATTATCTTTTATTCATTATTTGCTACCTGCTACTATATTTATTACATCTATTATGTAATATTTCCAATCTGTTTAAATAGTGTAGATGCCATTTGACTCAAGGGTTTAAGAAATTCTTCAAATTGGCCACACACAGGAGCCCAGGATATCTCCAAACCCTCTTGATTTGAAATGGAAATTCCCAGTACTGGTTGTCTGCTTTCTGTGGGTAGAAGGCTACCCACAGAGCTGAGTCTGCCTCAGTTTAGTTTCCCTGTATGGGGAAGGTCCAGAAGAAACAGGATCCCAGATGCAGATTTTGGAACTGTCTCCACCCATCTCCTGAGGTTCTCGAGAGCCAACCTCTGTTCTTTCTCACTGAGAAGAATATGGAAAACATATAATGAACTAAAACTTTTAAATACTAAAATCCTTCCAGACTTGGCCTTGCTTTTACTTATCAAGAGACAGGTGGAGCAATGTGGAGCTGAAGAGAACTCATGGGCAGGGCTGGAGTGCAGGGATTAGCCACAGAAGTTATGGCCAGACTCAAAAGTAGCTGTTGAAGTGAGCATGAAACTTAGGAACTAGAAGGAGGGGATGAGTGACTCTGGAAAAAGCAGCTGCTGCTCTGAGGGACACAGGGAGAAATGAGAGATGGAATTAAGGTAACAAGGGAATCAGGTAATGTATTAGAGAGTATTTCTGTCCAAAAATCTCCCTCTGGTTGAGCTATTGAAAGACCTGTAAAGTAAAATATGGTTCATTTGTTGAAAACCACAGAGCTGGTGTTGATGATCAGAAATGACCATGCAACTTGCTTTTCAAAGCATCTCATCACCAGCAAGTAGTGCCCTTCATATTCTAGGGATGTTCCTCTTCCAGCAGTGCAAGATTCCACAGGATTTCTAGTTTTAGCATCCAAAAACACCACAGCTCTGTCTGTAACTTCAGGTCATGATGATACTGTGTTGGCGTATGGAGGCGAAAACGCTTTCATGTGAGAGGCTCACATGGGCTGAGTGCAGTGCTTTGAACCCTTTAAATGGAAAGTGTGACACAAATTGTCATCTAGATCATCCCAGAAGGTCCTTTAAGAGAGGAATGCAGTATTGGGGTGACACAAAGGCAAAAACTGTTTGAGGGAACCTGTTTATTTGAAAAACGTGCCTTGCTGCTCCAGTCTGAATTGCTTGTCTTCCTTGGAATGAAAGAATGTAGGACATGGAGGAGAGGCTTGCCAGAAAAGCCTCTTGGAATTGCAATGAAATGGCTGTGTTTGTGCTCACAAGGGTCTCAGGCTTGCGTTCACATCTGCTTTAAGTTATCCTGATGTTGTTGTTGGGTTTTTTTTTTAGTTTTTTTTTTTTTTTAATTGAGTTTAACATACTGAGAAACGCACAAAGCTCTCTGGCCCCCAGGCGCAAGCAGAAAAAAACCTCAACAACATGCAGTGACCCTGCCACCATGTGCTTCCCAACAAACATTCCCAAACAAATGCTGGCGATGACAAAGTGGCCCAGGAGCAAGGGGATGGCGGGTGCTTAATTGAGCACTCCAGAGCCCGGCGCCTCGCACAGACGAGGATGGGGAGCACATAATGAGGGTGGGATTTGCTAACAGTGGGCATCAGCCACACTTGGCAGGTTTGGGGAGCACAGAGCAAGACAATTATCGCATTTTGCTGCGTGATGGATGCTCAGCTGAGCCAGCCAGCTGCAAACCAGGACCAGAGGGAAGCTCTTCGCAGGTCTCCCATCCCACTTTTAAGCAAAGGTGGCTCTTAACAACCTTTGAATTCCTCCCTTATGTAGAGATTCTTCAGGTCTATATTATTTGTGGAATAAATTGTCTACAGGCTCTCTGTGGCACCCAGGCAGCTGAGGATGGCTGCAAAACACCATAGTGTGACCGTGCCTTTTCCTCCCTGCCTTCTGCATGCCCTGCTCTCAAGGGGCAGGCAACCAGCCATGAGCCATTCAGGCACCTCAGCTCTGGCCTAAAAATACCAGAGGTTCTCATAGAGATGATTTCTACCCAGTTCAAAGAGGGAGAGCATAAAAGGGATTGGGCCCCGTGGGTGTTGGTTGGCACAGACAACAATTCAGTTGGCATGGGCTTGGTGAGCAGGCAGCAGCTTTATCATGTGAGCCTCAAAGATGGCAAGGGCAATCATAGTGCCTGGCTGTCCTGGAGCAAACTCGAGGTCTCCACCCTCTCCTTTTGTACCAGGGAACAGAGACTGAAGAGGGACCTGTGTGCTGGGCTGATGGATCAAGCACTCGTCCTTGTTCATGCACTAGCCCTGGAAGAAGTCAGGGCAAGGCAGAGGTCTGTTTTCATGTACAAATGTGGGGTTTGCCCTCTCACTCACTGTGAGAGAGCCCCTAGATGTGTGTCTCACAGAGCCCAGGGGGCTGGAAGAGGGACTGGAGCCTTCACTGAAAGGCAGACATAGTCCCTTCTCCTCCCAGCTTTGGGCAGGTGATCCAGAGATGCTGTGTTTTAAGGAAAACTGCTTCTGAGCTTGTTTTCCTTAAAGCATGAGGTTGTAGCCTCCAGAAGGATTTCCCCAGTAGCTCAGATAGCCATGCTACAGGCCCAGGGCAGAGAGCTGGAGGTGCCATGTGGATCATGGCACAGCCCAGTGTAAGGCAGCCCTGCCAAGTCACCACTGAGGGGACACGGGGCAGTGCCCATTGGCACTCCTGCTGTGTGCAGGGCTGTGCTGCCGTGCCTGCCTGCAGCAATCACGGATATGCTTCAGTGATGCCAGCCTGGGCACGGTTGTGTACCCTGAGGAGAGGGCAGAGCTGGCAGTGCACCCCTGACTCCCTGTGCTACACACACCTCCCAGTGCCTCTGTGCAGCCTCCTCAGCGTGTCCAACCTGCCCCTAAAGGCTCCTCCTGCCCAGTTTTGCACATTATTGGACTCACTGGTCTGTTCTCAGGTACACTGAGTGTTTGCCAAGGAAAGGGACTGTCTAGACATGATGTCAAACCAACCAGCTTCAAATCTCACTCAGCCCTGGGGGTAATCACAAACCCGGGAGCGGCCTTATCAATAAAACATTTTCCCTGCAGGAGGGTAAAGAAAATATGTAGTGGGTAATTCAGGTTTGTGGGAGAGGGGGAGCTCTGTCTCTGTCCTGCTAGGCTGGCCCTAATTTTCTGTGTCAGGAAGGTGCCCAATGCTTGCTGTACCTTCTTTGCTGGATTATGTGTTGTTAATGATTCTTTGGTTTTAGATAGCAAATCTCAATCTGTCATGCTGTTTTGGTTTTTTGCTTATGGGTGAGGTTTACTTTTCATCTGAAGAGGTTGCAATTCATCAGTAAGCTCTTTTTGCATCTGAGGGACAACTTCATTTAAAACCAAAAAAAAAAAAATTAAAAAAAAAAAAGAAAAAAGAAAAGCTCGTTCAATCAGCAAATAGAGCAGGATGTTATGTAAGATAAATAATATTGACACGGGACTCTCAGGCCTTGGTGCATCTCCCCCTCCTTAGGTGATTAAATGTTTCAAGCACTCCCAGGGAGGGGGCTGGCATTGCATAATTTGAAATTGCTTCAAAGCATTTCCCCTTTTTAAAATCTAAGGGATCCAGTGGATTTATGACCAGCCTGGGCTTTTTAAGCAGATGGCTGGGTTTGTTACTATTTTTTTTTAAATGATAGTGATAACTCTGCAGGCTGAGAGGATTAATACAAGAAATAGAAAGCACTAACACTTTTTTCCTCCATGGTGTTTTCCCACACTCAAAGGGCAAAATACAGCACCAAGTCTTTGCCTGGCCTAAAGCAAGGCATCTGCTCTGACAAGTGCTACAGAGCTGGTGTGATTTTCAATTGGGTGGTGTTAAAGGAAAAAAGTCTGGACACTTTTTAACCTTTTCTTCTTTATGGAGTCAAGCCACAGTGGTTTTTTTATATATTTTTTAGAATTTTTTTAAAGTATATACTCATTACTTATGCTCTGCCTACTTTGTATTTCACAAAAAAATGAGGACAACCTGTAGACAGAGAAAACCATGACCCCCAAGGGAGGAAGTCAGTTTTATTCAGTTTATGTTTTCTAACATCTCCTTTTTTCAAACGTCTTTGTTGAGTTCAACAAAAATCTTTTCTTATTAAAGAATACTTCAATCTTCCATTGTGAAAAAAAAGCAAGCTCTCACCATCTCTACTGCTGACTGTTTAAAACACTGAAGATCTTCCCTCCTTGCTATAGGAAAACTGAGTTCAAAATACTGATATTGAAAAGAAGTGTTTCCATAAGCACAAGAACGAATGGATTTTTACCTGTGCTCCAGTGTCTAATCTGGTTTGAACTCTGCTACAGTTTCTCCTCAGAGAGAACTAAGTGTCCCTATCACTCAGCATCTGTTTATTTGCACAAACTGTATGAAGTTCTTGCCTTTGAGACCTTTGCAAGCCCTACTTCTTTAGACTAGAAGCCTCAAGACCTGGAGTTCTCTCTGTTTTTATTTTCTTTCATTTCTGCCATTCAATCCTCACTTTTTTTTCTACTATCATGCAGGATCAAATGTAAAAGCAAGTGAAAATTTTTATTTATCACATTGGGCTGGTTGTTGGAGCTGTATGAAAACAAGTTTTTAGAAACTTGTGACAAAATTGTGGCAGCTGCCAACACTCTGACTTTTAAGGTCCCCAGCCAATTCACTATTCCAGAAAAGAGAAATCAGCCATGCCACTGTGATTCTGGAGGAAGATAGAAAAGAAAATTATGTTCAAGGCGAGGATAAATGCTGCAGAAAAAAAGGATGAGGGAATGAGCTAGAGAAGCTAAACCACAACCCAGTTTCAAAGCGTGTCTCCTCTCCATGGGTTCTGTGTTCTGTGCCTGGACTGCAGCAAGGCTTGTGTGCCCCAAGGGGACCTTCATAGGGCAAAGGTTGTCAAAGAGCTTTGTGAGCAGAGGTGGGAGAGGGCATCCCAGCTGATTTTGAACTTCTCTGCTGAAATCTAGAAAGTTAATTTGGTGGGAATTCTCTGACAAGATGTTTTCTTCATTGGAAAGCAATGATTTACTAAAAGCAAACCTCTGTTTCATCTAAATGAATAAATTCCCTCTGAAATACAGGCTAAATTCTTCTGAGTCTGTGCCTTGTCACTACTATGAGTGGCAGAAAGGCAGGCAGATACTGAGGGTCTGCAGCTCCCACATACCTCTGCTGTGCTCAACTGGGGCTCCCACAGCTTCCATGGTCCCACCTGCACATCCAAGAGGCCAAGCAGATTTGGGAGTCCTGCAGTTTACAGGGCTCCAAACTTCTTCCCTTCTGCAGGAGAGGCAGTTCATTGACACCAAATGCTGTGGTACCCAAAAAATAACTTGCAGTGTTTCCAAAGTCTTGGATCAGTGTGAAAAGCTTCTTGTATAATGGGTGTTGGGTTGCTCCTCATTCACACATTGTCCTCCAACAGAGAGAAATTGTCTGGTTAATTTGAGCCATCACACCTTGCTGGGAAAAAGGACTTTCCTCTGCAGGATCTTCAGGGCACGCATCACATCTTCTTTAGGATGAGGCAGATTTGAAGAACCAGGTCTTCACTACTGAAGGATGTTGGGGGCAGCTGAGCTCAGAGCTAGATCACTGTGGTAGCACGGCAGTAGTGCTGACAGAATTGTTCCCTTGGAAAAGCCTGGAAGAGAGCAAGAACATTCTCATGCCAGATGATGTCCTAGTCTCTATCTTCCATGAAGCTCTGGGCAGTAGCTTGGGAGCAAACATCAGTTTAATGAGTTCACTGTACAGCAAGCAAAATGTAGCAGGAAAGCAATGAAACTCGTATAGCAGCATCCAAAAGGGACACATTCCCTTGCTTTGGAGGAGATGTGCTGTTCAGCAGCTGCTGAGAGACTGCTCTCCAGGAAACATCTTTTCTGACTGCAGGGATCTCTGTAGCACCACCATGAGCTTGGAAAAGGCTATTAAAGGTGAGGTTTGTCCAAAGATCTGATGTAGGTTGTCACCCATCAGAAAGCCAAAGCTTTCCCCTTATATTTGTACTCTTCCCAGTGTCAATTTTCATCTGCTCTTACAAGGTTAAACCATAATTTACAAAATTTGTTCTTCATTGTTGTTAAAATGTTCAACATATTTAAAACACTTTGAATTCCCATGCTGAAAGGTATTGTGAAAGCAGTGTTCACATTTATTCTGAGAATGAGGTTAGAAAGCAGTCTTGCCTGTGGAGACATCTGGCAACAAACCCATCTGAACTGAGTGAAGGCCACTTGCTAGTAAGGCTTCTAAGTAGGGAAAGGGACAGGGTGTTCTCAAAGATCCTGGAGTTGGAATTAAAACATGGAGATTGACCTTATCTGTATGATTTGCACGTCTCACTTCAGGACCCTTCCTGGATGTTACTACACATACAGCTGAAATTAAACAGCTATCTAATACAACACTGGTTTCAACTTATAGAGCTAAAAAGGTACTCCCTGTGGACTGTCCAGAAGTGTGCCAGGGAAGCACTGCCAGCAGCCAGAACATTTCTTTCCTGTCAGAGTGGATAATCAGAATCAGTTTTTCCTGCTTGCTCTAGGAGTTACTCTACTCTCTCTCCGTACAAATGTTGTCGGGTGACCTAAGCACATATGAACAGACAGGCAGCAAAGGAAGTTTGTTGGAGATACAGAGAGTTTTTTTCTTCTTTTAAAAGCAGAGAGGAGGAAATACAAGGGAGGAGAAGGGGAGACAAGTCAGATTTGCAGACACAGTAACAATGATCTGATGCAAAAAATTGTGGGGGTACCCCAATTTAAGGAGTACAGGGATGACCCAAACTTGTAATACATACCTTTTAAAGATACTGAATGTGGGAAAAATGCAGGGTGGCCAATGGGAAAGAAAACCCAAGGTGTTTAACTGACATGTGCAGAGAACCAAAACATCTTCACCCTCAAAATCTGGGAGACCTGGCAGATAAAACTGCAAGTTTGTTAGAAGACATTTTGCTAATTCATCGAGTTAAAGGTAGTGCTGTATGGTTAGAGAATACAAAATGTAGTACCTGTACTTAAGATAGATGGAGGAAGCCATCTGGAAAATTATAAACTGATCTCTCTGACTGTTGTAGCATACAGAGCTATCAGAAAAATTATAGAAAGAAACAATAATTAAATACAAGGAAAAAATGGAAAAATGAGACAAACTACAAGTGTTGATAAAGGATAAATTATGTCTGACTAACTTCATGGTTTTCTTTGATAACTGATCTGGACAAAGGAGATGTGATAGATCACATCTGTCTAAAGTTCAGTGAAAAAATAAAGGTGTGAGGTCACGATAGAGAATTTTTAACAGATCTTAAGAAATTTGGGATTATCACAAAAGTGGAAAAAATTCAAAGGGGGTAGGCTAGAGGGGAGGTGAGAGATGGTAATGTTAAAAAAGATTGAAGGGAAGTTGTCAGTTGCATAAGAAGATGAGGCTAAGACAGGATACAGTTGTTCTGGCACATAGAACCAGGGCATTAAAACCTACTTAAGTTGAAGATCAACTTCAGCACAGAAAAGGAAGGGCATGAACTGGTCAGTGGTATTGTTATATTCCATTGAAAATACCTGTTTAGCCCAGGAATTAGAGAAGTTTTCAGGCTTCTGATAGAAAACCCCAGTTCTGGAGTGATAATTCAGGAGTAAATCATCTGTTTCTGAGACATTTGATCATTTAATGAAAGGATTGTCTGTGATAAATGAGGAATGTTCCTGCACATTTATCCATATTGTCTGTCCTTGCCTTCCCTTCCCTCCTAGGGAGGCTGAAATTCTGAGGAACTTTAGGTCACCGTAGGTCTGGAAACATTCTTTCATTTACTGGGGTGTGTTGGTTCACTTATGAGTCACATGCACTGTGTCTGCAAGGAACAACGATCTGGTAAATAGAACCCTGGGAGACAGGGAATCTGGGTTTCATTCTTATCCTATTTCAACTTGTTTGCATGCTCTCAAATAACCCAGTCAGAATTTAAGCAGCTGAATAAGAATTTTAGTGAACTGAAGGCTCACTTCTGAACGCACTGCCCTCAGTGAAGGGTCACCTAATATAGGGAAGCAGTTAAACCTCCCTTTCTTGTTTGATCTGAAGATACCTGAGATGCCTTATGCTCTTTCTAAATAGGCTCCCATCAGGACATCCCAGAGCTCATTTTCCATCTCTGCCCAGTCACAAATTAAGTATTTGCCAATGTTCTCCATCAGCTCTCCCAGGGGAGTTTCAGCTAACACGCTGTTGGGAAAGTTCCTCATTTGCAAGCTGGAGGGAAGGAGAGAGGAGCCCCCAGCATTGTACACCACAGAGGGGTGACACTCCCTGCTTTGAACCCCCGGGATGTCTTCCTTGCAGGAAACTGAAAAAATAACCCTGCAGCTTGATTTGGAAGAGCTCCAGCACCTTGGGGCTCTGCCCAGCTGTGAAGGCACTCACCTGGGATGGGGTCTCTTCTCAGCAAAAGATAAAATCATTTTCCAGGGGAGATTTACATCTCGTTTCACTCTAGTACAGCATAAAAACTGTTGCTGAAACCTCACTTCTAATATTTCTTTTGGATTTCCACCAACTTCACCTGAGGTCCCTCAGGAGCTCCTGCCTACTAAGAGTTAACAGCATGTATGAGGGCTGTCCTCTGAGCCAGTGAGGAGAACAGGGGAAGCAACTTGCTTTGGTCTCCACCCGAGGGGTCAGGGAGGCTGAAGGAAGCAGCTGTTTTAGCTGTGGCTTTTCATTTTTCTCGCCACGTTTGAAGCAGTGACTCTGTGATTTCCTCTGAGTCCAGCCAAATGCTGGCTTTGAGTGACAAACCCCACAAAGAACAGCAAGGTCGTGGAATGTTTTTGCAGTTGTCAGCCTTAACCTAGAGCAAAATCAGTGAGGCAGCTGCAACCTCTTGGCCCTGGGGCTACCCAGACTCCAGCATCCTTTCCTCTTCCAAAGTGGAAGGCTTACATTGGCTCTGCTAGTTGTGCTGACTGCACAGCCTATCTGATTTGCCTTGGCATTTGGGAATCCTGCCATGTCACAGCACATATGGTCCCTGCAAGGCTCCACAGGCAGTGCAGCTCCTCATCTCCTTGTAGATATTCTCATCTCCAGAGTGGATATCCTGCCAGTGCCCACAGCTGCCTCTTCCACTTGTCCTTTGATCAGTGTCATCATGATGGCCATGGTTACCATTGTGGTTGGTCACCAAATAATTTGCTGTCCCCCCTTAGAGGCTTCTGGTCCCCTCCAGGTTAAGCCAGTGGTTTGGGATTATGAGCCCAGGTCTGGCTTTCTCTGTGAAACGATGGAAACACTTAGTTTTGCAAGTCATGATGTGCAGAGCAGCTGGCAAAGGCTCCCAGCAGCCGGGTGAAGTGTGAGCCTGTGGCAGAGCGCTAGCTGGTCAGCAGTGCAGCAGGAGGCAGCGATGCTGAGACCTTCCAGCAGCGCCTCCAGCAGAGGAGCCGCTCAGTGGCACAGGCACACACACACCCAACCACCCAAGCACACGCTCCACACAGCTCCTGTGAAGCCGCTGGTGACAAAGAAGTGAGAAGGGTCTTTGAATGGAATTCCGAGGAGGATTGTTCCAATCACCCACAAAAGGGTCCAGGGACAAAGACACAAGGGAGGGTCCAGGTTTAAATATGGGAATAGGGGGCGGGGCAGAGCATCAGGGCCAATGGGCTGAGAGCTCGGGGTGGTACGAAGGCGGGGCAAAGGGTGGCAGCCAATAGGGTAAAGGGGGCGGGACACTGCAGCAAAATGGGGCCAATGGGGAGGCAGGGACGGGAGAACATTCTAGGCAATATACATATAAGGGGGAAAGGGTGGAGAGGCCAATGGGCCAACCAGGGAGGTAGAACTGGGGGACATTTGAATACGTAACAAGGCATCTTGGGAGAAGTTCTGTTCAGTCACCCTGAACTATGGAGATTTTCCCAACATAGGGTTTGTCTCTCCAAGGGCCCACAATGGGCCTGTGGCCTGTAGGCCCACTGGCTTCTACATAAACCTGTTTCTGTGGCTGGAGGGCAGCATGGCAAGGATGGGATTCAGCTTGTGTGTTCAGCAAAGTGTAATATACAACATTTACATGGGCACATTGGTACTAAGCTGGGAAGGAATACCAGCCTTTGTGATATTATGCTCCTCTAATCATTCAGTTTGAATTATGCTCCTCTAATCATTAGGCTACTCTGCAAGCCCTTAATGCATGGGGAAATTCAAAGCAGGCCCTGGAAATAAACCAAGGGAATATCCTCTAAATCTTGATTATTAACTGACTGCTCTTCCTAAATACTTAAGCCAAATGGTCATTTAAAGTCACTGATTATTCATGATTGACTATAAGCTTGCCTAGGATGTGATCAGGACCCCAAAAGAGGCCAGGTAAAACTAATCAAAGCAAATACTTTGTTTGTATGAATACTAAACACTGTAGCAAGGCCAGAACATCAATGAAGTCCATGCATGAATTTCAGAGAGAATAACGTATGCAACATAATTCTGTCCTCCTAGAGTCAGGAATATTCATTAATTCTCTGAGTCAGGATTAAATAAGGCCACCTGAAACCTCATTAAAAAAAGCCTGCAATGCATATTTCTTTACAGATTTTTTTACTTGGATTCTATTGTTTTTCCTTACTTTCTTTCTTTTTTTTTTTGTTTCCCTTTTTTAATTGATTTATGTCTATCAAGATAAATCACCAGCAAGTGCAGCCTTGGTTTCATCCCTCTCGTCAATACTTGTTCAATACTCCTGGTAAAATCCCAGATAGGTAGATGTATCCAGAGCAGAAGAACGAGGCAGCTGCTGCAGTCTTTAACCAGTTGCTTGCTAATGATGACCAACATTTTCTGAAGGGATTAGGATTCTGGGTGCTCCAACATCAATGAAAGGTCTTGCATAACTACATGATATTGAGCTCCTTCCCAGGGGCTTCACTGGGGCACCAGAAATCAGAAAATTATTCTGAAAGGCTTTACCCAGGAAGACTTAATAAACAATTAATATGCTTTTCACTGCTGAGACCACAACATGTATGCTTTTACCTGTTTTCTATGAGGGACAAGGAGAAATGGAGAGAAAATATATTTCCCCACTTCATTAATAATCTCATTCATCTGCTTCTGGGTTTATTTGTCCAAAAGTTTGATTTTTAGGACATCAGCATGTGTTTCTTCATCTTTATGCAGAGAAATGTGTGCAGCAGAATGGAGTGTGGCATAAACATCCACCCACAGCACTTCTAGATGCAGTCTGAGTTTCACCACTGCTTTTCTGGAGCACCTCGTGGACCCCCAGTTATCTCTGCATCTGTAACAAAAGCCCCCAATTACAATTCAAGAGTCTCTCACTGTGTCAATGATTGTGAAGGCTCCTAAATGATGGTGTGCAAAGAGCTCAGAGGGCTTGAATGCTGGAGGCATGGAGAGCATTGGCCATGTGGTATTTATTAAAAAAGTCAGAGAAAGATTCTGTGTTTAGTATTCATTTGTACCAGCTGAGATGAAGACAGGCAAGCTGACTGGAGCTGTGCACTGACCCACGAAAGTGCTGTGGCCTCTGAGGAAATGCTGGGAGCCCTGGGATAGTTCGTACCATGGAGGAGACAGGCTGGCTGTGCTCAGATATATTAAGGGATGTTCTGAGGAAGAGCACACATCAAACACTCTCATTAGTAAAATGACAGAAAATGCTGTTATGGCTTGAGGCTGCAGCAGGGAACGTTTAGTATAAATATTAGGAAAAAACCTCATCATTCCAAGAAGAGTTACAGCAATTGGAACAAACTATCAGGGGACACTGTGGAATCTCTTCTAAGCTTCCAGCCATTGCTCTGGGAAGAATAAATAAATCCCAGTCCATGACAGTAGTTGGGGTGGTCTGCATGATCCCCAGCACTCCTTTCAGCCTCAAACAATCCTCTGAATGGGAGGGATGGTTTGTTCGGAGAGCCCGCAGCTTGGATAATGCACTGACTGCTCTTTCAATTATACATGGCTCTCCAGGGCAGGGCCCATGTTTCTCTCTGCCTTTGGAATGCACCCAGAACATATTAGGCAGCAGCACAACATAAATAATAACAACCCACTGTCCCCATCTCAGCAGTGGAACAGCCGCTCTCTGCAGCTCCCCTCCTGTGCTGTGAGCTGCAAGGCCAGACAGTAGCCCACTCCTGCTGAGCAGTCATTTAAGAGCCAGCCCAAAGACAAAATCCCATGGCCACAGTACATGACACACAGAGTTGGTGTCAGTAAAGCTCTGGCAACTCTCCACCCTCTTCCCCTTCCATCTTCTAAGGCAGGTAGGAGCTCCATGGACAGGACTGGCACTATCCTTTAGTACCTGACCTGGGATGAATGCTGTCCTGCCTGGCAGAGGCTGTGCTAGAGAAGATGGAATGGTCAGGGCTAAGACTGTCACAAACTTACTCACCTGGCCTGCAGCAGGTGGTAGGATGGGGGTGCAGCTGCTGTGGGTGGGAGCAGTGGTTAGTGGAGCAGGCAGGCCTAGGAGAGGCCATGTTACAGCTTCTGGCATAATGCTAATTATTGCTGCAGACTACTGTAGGTATTGCTGTCACTGTAATGCTGCCACCTGCTCTACTAGAGATATCCTCTGCAGCAGGCTGAATTGTACTGAATAAATTTGAATTCCCCCTGCTAAAACACCTCTCTTCCTGCCAGACTGTGGGGTTTTGGAAAGAGGCAGAATAGCATCTGAAGCCAGAGTTTCTCTCATTCACACCAAGCAGGAGCAGAGCAGCCAGCTGAGAACCTGGGAGGGTGCCAAGAGAGAGCATCCCCGGGGTTCCCAGCTCTCTCCTGCAGTTGTTGCACAGATGGGAGGGTGGGTTTTGCAGAACTGCAAAGTCCCTTTGGCCCCATCAGCTTGGATTGATGTTCTCTTTGTTCTGTTCTGTGAAGGGTCTCTGTTTCCTGCAGTAAGCAGCCCCCCAGCAGGCCGCTACCCTCTCCATGCTACAAAGGAAAGTAAGCCTGGGAGCTGATTTGGCAGGGGAGGAAAGAAAGACTGAGAAGACACAGACACCCCCAGTGACTGCCAACTATACCTCTTTGGGTATAGGACCTAGAAGTACTAATATGCAACATTATTTACTTTTCATTCATTTGCTGTAATATTTGAGCAGAAAACAATCAGTTGAGAGACATGCAGAAATCCCTCTCCAGTTACCAGGTTTTATCAGGTGTTCAGGATGCCACATCTGTCTAGCTGTATTGCTCCAGCATGTGTTCCCAAACTGGAAGCAGAGCAGAGAACTCTGCAGGTTTTGGCACTACACTCCTGCTGCAGAGTGTCTGCAGATTTATAGAGCTATAGCAATAGTGTTGGCCACAAAACAATACTGGCTACAGGACACACTTATGATACCTAAATAAGAACAGCTTCAAGCCAGAGAGAACATTCCCAGGGATGTCAGTAGAATCCAATTTCTTAGTTGGAGGGTGTAGAATGACTTACAGCTTCTGACTCAGGTGCCAGCAGATCATTCTTAAAAACATAAGTTTACAAAGCACTGTGCAAACATGGTCTCCGTGCAGGGATGGATAACTGGACAATGGCTTTGTGTTCAAAATGGAGATGATATTCCAGAGGAGAAGGTTCAGAGACATTACCTGATTTTCTCAGTGATACCAGAATGATACTTTAAGTTCAGTGGAGACCATAGTAGAGCTTCATCCCCAGCACTGTGCTGAGACCATAGGCCTGAGTTTCTTCCTGATTTTTCCCTAGCTAATACTTGGAAGGCTCTCTTGCCTACCTTAATGGAACTACAAGGCAGGAGCCACTTCTGATGACAGACATCTGTTTGATATGCCAATAAGAGACAGGTGATAGTACTAATTAGAAAAAGACAAAGAACCACAATTTTATTCTGAATTAGAGTTCATAACTCATTCAGATTTAAAGCCAGGGTTTCCAAGATAAGAAATCTTTTTCACTTTTTTACCACAAGTTCTTCAAATAAGCTGGAAATAGTACAAAGGCTCCTTCTGGTTTCAGCTGTAGATGTAAACCACAAAGCCCCACAGAAGAGTTAGCTGGGAATGAAGAGTCTTCACAGGATTTGTGAGGAAAACCCAGAGCACACCTGAGCAGCCCAGTAGAGAGGCACCTTAGCAGCCTCGTTATCCTTATGAGGTGCAGCTTCAAGAGGCCCTGCTTCTATTTCACCTCTCAAGGCTGAGAGTTTTTCATTTGGAGGCTTGGCTTGACATCAGACACACCACTAAATGAGGAGAGGTAGCTGTGTTGTGAAGGGTGAGTGATACTGAGAATTTACTATGGTTTTTTTAATCATTATTAAAGTTATCTCATGGCTGGTAGCTGACTATTTACTAATAGTAAGTACAACAGACTGAATTGCCTTGAAACTGGTAGGTGGGTGATGGTCATGGTAAGGCCTCCAAAAGTTGTTTCTTGCTATTGCAGCCTACAGAAGTTTTATCTATAGGCATCAGAGGTGTTGTGATTCACTCTGCAGGTTTGAATTCATTGCTGTTTTCTAGGAGATATGAATGTGAGACCATAATATTGCTGGACATTGTTTTAGTGCTAAGTGATCCCAGCCTTTACAGCTTTCAGATATTAAAAAAGCCTTTCTATTGAAATCCCTGCAAAAAGAAAGTGACCAAACTGTGTTTTGAGACAAACTGTAAAGAAGGAATGGATTTGTGCTGCTGAAGAAGCAGGTTTTGATAGGATTTTAAGGCAGTGAAGTCCTGGGACAGACAGTTTAGGAGTGTACAGAGCCTTCAGAACTGTAAAATTCTAAGGGCAATTGGAGAAATGCTGACAAGGCATGACAAAAGTAGAACTAATCCTATGCAATGGAAATAGGATGAGCTGAGGCTTGAGATTGGGGTGGGTTTTTTATTGCTTTTGGAGCTGGAACATAAGATTGAGCTTTTCAAAAGTGTTTTTTTATTATTTATGTCACTTTTCACCAAAACCTATCTGTAGTTTACTTCTGATGTCACTAGAAGCAGAGTTAAAACAATTTTGCAAGTATCAGACTTACTAGTCACTTCAAATGGCCACTGTCACGGTGAAGCTTTTGGCCTGGGATAAATTTGTTGCCTCTAGAATGACTGTGGAGATCTGCCCTGAACAGCAGATTATTTTGTTTTCTTTTTTTTTCCCTTTTCTATTCTTTTTGTGGTTCTGAAGGATGCTTTATGACAGATGTTAAAGTCCATCTCTTGCTCATTAATATTCCCATACAATTCAGTAACACGTTTCTGCTGCTACAGTACTGCCTGACAGCTTACACTTGCAGTATGTTGAGCCAAAATGTGTAGAAGTCCTGTCTGGCTCTATTCCTTCCTTATGGCCTGATTCAGAAGGAGGTTAGCTTGGCAGGGGGAGGAGGGGAGAGGAATAATTATGCCCAGACAATATTTTTGGCAAGAGGTTTCTGTCTTCCTCCCATAAAAACTATATAAAATGTTTGTAAGTGAGTAGGAGCAAGTATTTTTTTTTTTCTTCGTATTCAGGCATCTTCCTTTCTCTGGATCCTTTTCTGCAGATGGGATTAAGCTGAGTGTATTTTTCTGCTTCTTGTTAGGAGCACCAAAGACTGGTGTTTCCAAAATTAGGTGGGTGTTTTTGAGAGGCAGGACTCTGGCTGCAAAAAACCTGACAGAGCATAGCCAGCTGACTCAGATTTTCACCTTATGCCAGGCAGAATAGAAATAGCTGAAGTATCTGGATATTTTTCAGAGATATCAACCTTTTGAGTGACAGCTTGGAGCTGAACTGCATATGGGGAGCTGGGAGGGGAGGGAAGTCAGAGCACTGCTGCGTAGAGGAGGGAAAACAAATCAGAAAGAGTAGATTCAGATGGTGCAAAAGGCGAGCTGGGAAGGGGAGCAGAGTGCAAATGAACTTTCCTCTTCTCCCTTGCTGGTGCTGGACCTGCCCCCCAGTGTGAAACTCTTATCTGAGACTCTCTCCCAGTTCTCTGGGTACCCAGGACTGGGAAAGATGGCTCAGGGCCATCTGATCTAATTCTGGAACACTTCTCAGGCTTTTTCTCCTCGGCTTCCCAAGTCTGTCAGGGGAGGCACACAGGCATATATTAACCCTGAGACAAGTGCTGCTTGCCAGTCCCAGCTGTGCTTCTCTAGCAGAAATCTGCAGGCTGCTGAGCCTGGCAGCTGAGGAAACACTGGTCTGACAACACGACCCCACCTCCGGGTGCCTGGCCAGGCGAGAAATGGAAACATCACTGCAGCTGAGGCTGTGCCTTGTGCTGATCTGTTTGTTTGGCTCCCCTCACTGCTGGGCAGTGCCTTCTGGCTTAGCTGCTGTTTCTGATGAGCCCTAAAGAGGGAGAAAGACCTTGAGGTGAGGGCTGACTTCCTTCCAAGCTGACCTGTCTATTCCAAGAAATGGAAATTTTCCGTGCTGTGTAAAGCAACTGGCCTAACCTTGTTTACAGGGTCTCTTGTGTAACTCCACGTGCTGGGTTTTACAGGACACAAATAAAAAACAGCTTTCATGGCCCATCTCTCTTAGCTATTACTGTATCTGCCCACATGGGGAATACCTGTTGTATATAGCAGGCACAAGAGAGAAGTAAAGGGAATAGGGCAGAATAAGAAGTAGTTTGAAGGGAGAGGTTATGAGGAGAATTTTTGTAATTTTTTTTTAGAAATTTCAGTCTTAACGTGCCCTCTGAGAGTGGCACATGCAGGTCAAGTATCACAGTCCTCCTTAATACAAACATATCATATGTATGTATAACAAAGAGTGGGTATGGAAGGAAAGGGGGGAAGAAGAAAATATGTGGAAATGAGAAGAGGGAAAAAGGGCTGAGTGTAAACAAATTAATGAAAAAAATTAGGAGATTAAGATAATTTCTTAAGATGTTGCATTTTCAGTCCTCTACTTTCTACTTGAATTTTTCTGGGGAAAAAAACTCTGCTGAAACTTATGCTCTAAAAGGCATTTTATCGCCACCAAGTAAATGCAGATTTATTTTTCTTTGTATTTTGCAAATATCAACATTAAAATGATGCTATCACCCAGCTTGAAAGAATTTACCATGCCAGGCTGATATTCAAGGGGTTGAAAGCCATTTAAACACACTGTTGATAGAAGAGATTTCTGCTGGAGTTGAAGGTGACTGATCTGTTTTTGGTAGGTGGTGGCAGGTGGGCCTGACATCTCTCCTGAAGAACAACTAGTTCCTTCCTTGTATAAAGCAGAAGAGAAGACTGCCTGCTTTAGATTCTATAGCTGGCTGGAAACTGGAGAGGTGTGTTTATCTTTGGCTGCAAAATCCTTTTTGGCCATTGCACGGGCAGCCCGTGGATTAGACAGTTCCTTGTTCTCGACTCCTGGATGACTGCGAGTACCTAGAGCCCTCCATGTTTTGTCACCAACCTGGAATCTGCATGGGATGGGACGGGAGGAATTATAGGTCAGCACTCTGACAGCTGTTTAATGGCCTGGGGAAATAGAAATGTTGGGTACAGTCCAGTTTCCGAAGGGTCGTGTGTCAGCCCTGCAGAACCTGCCATCCCAAATGACACTAATTGCACCCTTTTTGGCAGCCTCAGCAGAATGGACAGACATGGGCGAAACCTTGAAGGTTAAAGCTGAGGTGTGCTGGCAGGATGGCGTGGCAGAAGGTTAGAGTTGCTTCCTTTGCTCTGGTTATTTCTGTAGAAAGGAGTGCCCAGGCTCCTGTATTGCTGCTCTGGGAGTGTCACATTTGCTGGATTATGAGGTGTAGGCAGGTGGCTTGGTTGATGTCATCTGTATCTGCTTTCTGGGGAGTAAAATGCCTGGAGCAGAGTCAGTGTAATGCTCAGGTGTCCAGAGACAGGTGGGACCGCTTGATTTTCTTTTGAGGGGCAGTGAAGTGGTGGGCCCCAGTAATAGGTGTAAAGCAGAGGTTTGCTTTACAACCCTTTAAATGCTCAGGTTAGTTTGTTCAAGGTATGTGGTGGTAAAAGGGGGAGACTCCTCACAGGCTCATCCATTTCTACCACATCCTTAGCTTTGGAAGCATTCCCTCCCCTACAGAGAGTAGTGCAATGCAGATTTGGTGCAGCTACACACTCAACCTGCACAGGGACTTGTGAGCAGGTGGGAAGAGGCAATATGGACTACTAATTAAATTTAAAATTTAAAAGTTCTGATAACTGGATGGAGAAGATGATGCATATGGTCTGTTTAAACCTTTGATCCGGGCGTTTCTGTTGCAGAGAACTGCAGAGGTGAGAGGTTGGGAAGTTGTTGGTTTGGTCATTGCAATTTAATAAGAGGAAAGATGATGGATGACAAAAACTTGGGAGTATTTGTTGTGTGCAGAATGTGATTGTTTTCATAATGCAAATAGAGGCAGCATAATTCAAATGGGCAGTGTGTGAAAGATATTTGTTTTCTGTTTTTATTTGCATGAAACTCATGGGAAGAGACCATACTGTTTTGTCTTTCATTGGGATGGTATTTATTTTTCCAAATGATGCCATAATTATCTGGGAATGCCTATACTGTGAGATACTCGGGTTTTAATCATAATCAATTGGATTCACATATAGCTTTATTCAAATTTGTAGAACTTATGTGCTATTTTGTACAGGTATGTGTAATCATATGCTTAAATGATGAGGTTTGGTTTTGCTTGGTGGGGGTTGTTTGGATGGTTTGTGGGAGTTTTAGGGGTGCAAAAGGGACAGGTAGTCTTCCAGGAAACAGGAAAGTCTCTGTTCAAATCTTCCATTCCTGGTGTCTTGAAATTTTCAGGTTGTTGTTTACAAATTGTTTCTGCTTAAAGGAGCCATTACTTTAAAAGGTGCAAATGTTCTGCTTCAGTGTTTTCAGAATAAAATATTGCTGAAATGCTGAAACAGCTTGACATCTTTGAAGTTCAGTGATGAGTTGTTCTAAATTTAGAATGAAGAACAAACAGCCTCTCCTTTCTGCTATCCATTCCCATTCCCCCCCCCCCCAAAACAAAATCCAGCAACCTTTCAATATGGTTAAAGAGCCAGAGGAGAGAACTTTTTGGAGGCTTTGGAGATATTTTTCCACTTCAAAAAAAATTAAATATTTTATCCTTTTTAATAGCACCTTTTGAGTCAATGCAAATGGCATTTCCTTTATTTCTCAGTTTTGTGGTGGACTGAAGACTTGGATAATTGCCCAGCTGTGGTCATTGTCAGGTGGAAGTGGAACACTTTAGTAAAAGTTTTTGCAAGATTTGAAATTTGAATACTGTGAAACTCTGCTATGTGAGTGGCACCATTAAACCTGAGCAAGTTTTGTAATTTTAGGCAGATGGGGACAAGAATTTGTAGACTTGGGAACGGAGCTTAAATGGGATTGTTTATAAAAGACATCAAATTTGGCATCTCATTTCAGTTCATTGCTTACCTTTGGAGACATGTAGAAGGTTAGTTAGGCCTCGAGTACCTTGTTTTCCTATTTGCTGGCTGGAATAAAAGTGCCACACTGAAATAACTGTGGGCTCTAAAGTAAATACCTGAAACTCCTATGCAAACTAATCTTAACATGACTTTTTCAAACTTGCAAGCTCTAATGATATTTTTAACTCTCATCAAAAATATAATCCACTTCCTTTTTGTTTTAAGATTAGGCACTTATGAGCAACCATACAGTTATAAACCTCTATGTGCAACAAATATTAGTCAAGAAAACACTCTGCTTTAGAACAGCTCCTCAATAAAAAGCCAGTTCATCTGACAAGTGTCATCTCAGTGATGAAGTGCAAACACCTTAGGAAGGAGGCAAATATATTGTTGGTTTTGACTATTAGTAGTAGTATACCTTTTAAAATAATTGTAATATGTTTTGGTGCCTGGTGGGGTGCAGGGAAAGCCCACTGAAACACTATCCTTCAGGGACTTCTTATTTTCCAGTTGTCTCTGTCCTCCTTTAATGGTTGTGCAGCTCTTTAAATGCTCTCTCATGGTGCTCTATTACTTTTTCCTCTATCATGTTTGTTCCAGTGACACTTGTGATCTGCCACAGGGCTCCAAATCCAGTACACTTAACGTGAGTCCCCTCAGAGTCACTCTGTGCACAGGACAGTGGGGTTTGATGGATTTGCTGCCATGAAACAAAATCTCCCCACGCCTCAAAATAATGGTCATAGTTATTTGTGGTGGAAATTTCCCACACCATATGATTCTCTTCCTCACCATAATAAACATCTTGAACATCAGACTGGGGTTTTATTTTATCATGTCAACAGTTCTGAACCATAAAAGTGAGGAAGTGCCAAAATCTTACACAGCAGAAGATCCTAATGTTCCCGTCTAATGTGACACTTAGGCTCTACATGCTGAGCTTGTGGTGGCTTGCCTCACGTAAAGAATTGTTTTCCACTAAATGGGGACCAGAGGAGAAGGCTGTGCTGTCTGTCACTGACAAAATGCTGTCAGATGCCTCCTGGCTCTTGGTGCAAGTTGACGTCAAAACAGTAAATATTCCAGAGGGATGAGGACATGAGCACAGAGCAAAGAATGAAAGGGGTGGGAGTGAAGGTCCTCCAGGTTTGGAGTAGGCTTTTTTTCTTTGACATGGAATACAGGCAGTGCCTGATAGCAAAAATTTTGACAGAAGCAGTAGGGAGTTGTGCTGTTGTGGTGCTGCCAGTAGCTGTGCTGGAGGATTACATCCAGGTTGTTATACCTTCATCTCCTTCCTTGCCAGCGTGCTCCACCATGGAGCTGAGATTGAAATGGCTATTCTAGAGTGAATTCAGCAGCAGCTGCTGAGACTTCCAGCCTTGGGGAGCCCAGAATCACAGCTATGGTAAGGCAGGACCAGCTCAGCAGCTGGGCTGGTGGGTAGATGTAATCCCCTGGGCTCTGCTGAGAGAGCCACAGTCGTGTTCCCTGCAGGTAACTCACTGTGGCTGCTGTACTTGGTGCACTCGGGACTCTGGCAGAATCATCTCAAGACTTGGAATCCATTTTTTAAGAAAAGAAGTTTTGAAAGGATCGTTCTAACATCAACAAAAGCATGGAGCAATGCCAGTGATGGGGGAAATAGCTGGTCCCAGGTCAGGATGTGCTGGTCCTGCAAAAGAGTTCATGGATGGATCGAGGGCAGCCCCTTGTGCTGATCCATGACTCAGGGAGGTGTTTGTTAAAGGGCAGGGGGGAGGCCATGGCTCTGGGGCTGTGCCAGCTCCCTGGTACTTTCAGCTCTCGCTGATGAGGCTGGGATCTCTGTTGGAGCCACATGTGGGTCACTCCCCTCCCTCCTGCCTGCACAACAGGAAAATCATTGCTCTGGTGTCCTGGGGATACAGCCATGGCACTGGGAGCAGCTGCCCAGAGCTGTGGTGTCACCCATGGCACTGCCAACAGATGGGTGGTGAGGCCCAGCCTCTGCTCTCAGGAAAAGATGTCCTTGTCTTTTCTGAGTTTTCCTTTTTGAGCTGGCTGCAGTGGCTCTGGACAGACTGACATCCCGAGGGCTGCAGTTCCTGACACGTTGCCTGCCATGCTGTGCTCAATGAGGGCCCATCCAAACCAGTCCGTGTCCACTGGCTGTGCTGGTGGCTGCTCCCAGCAGACACGGGGCACGCCGGCCATGCATGGCGGGGATGGCTCGCTGTGTTTGCAGCTAAATTACAGCCATGTTACACACCATGCCCTCCTTCCTGAAATCAAGTCCAGTTTGTGTCTTTAAGCTGGAACAGAATGAATAGCCCACATCTTTGGGGAGCGTGGGCCAGCCAATGGCTTAAAAACCAAAGCAATAAAAAAGCCACAACCCAAAACATAGCCAAAGAACTCTAAACCAGCTCTGCTTTGTGTCCAGAGACTGAAACATAATTTGAAGTGACTTGCTCAAAATCCCTTCGTGGTGTGGGCAGCTGAAGCCATTGGGTATTGTGTTTACTTGTCTATAGAACACGTTTCTGCTGCGTCCTGGCACCGTGTGCTGCTGCTTGTTTAAACATGCCTGGGAGGAGAGCCAGTGTGAAAACATTCTTTGAATCAATAAATGTAGTTGTAAAATTGAACAAACACTCCAGATAGGAATAGTTCAGGATCTTCAGGATCAAAATGTGATTTGGGTTTTTTTTTTGTTTGTTTGCTGTGGGTCTTTTTGTTTGGGATGGGTTTTTTTTGTGAACTAGGGACCTCTTTACCTTACATGGTGATCAGGAAAATATGCCTAACCATGGATGGAAACAAGCTGAGTGAAAATCCAAACTGAAAAACACATTTAATGTCTTGGATCTGTTTTTATTAGATTCAGTGCTGCTGCTTGATCAATCAGTTAACTGGCAGAAGTATTACTACATTATCACTTTTTTTAAAATATAAATTTTTGAAGCTTCTGAAGAAAGATTAAAGACTTATTTTGGTGGAAGCAGTTTGCACTCTTTGAAAATAAACTATTTTAAAACTGATTAATTTTTAGAGCATCCTGAAGTAAATTAATCTTGTGCCATTTTTTTATTATTTTATTGAGTACTTTTTATCTATTTATTTATATAGTCTCTACACATTGATAGCAATTCTAATATAAACTACTAATGTATGGTGCAGCTTCTTTCAAAAATTTCCCAACATTTTTCAGAATGAAACTTCAAACCACTGAAATATGGGTCGCTCCATGTTTTACCAATTCTAAATTAGGATTGTGAAAAGGATTTTGAAGCTGTAAAGCCTTCCATAGTGAAAAGGGTCACTTGTTAGACAAATTTTTTCTTTATGGGTTTTTTGGTTTTTTTAATTCCTCTTTAGAATCTGTTCTGATTTTTGCACTTGCTGTGGTACTTTCAGGTGTTTGAAGCATTAAGGTTTGTTCTGTGTTGAATTCACAGTTTCCCATACTGAGCTTTGGATGTCAAGAAAAAATAGGAATGCAAAGTAGAGGAAAATCAGTAGTAGTGTGAAGTCTCTGCAAACAAACTGTTATGTATGACACAGAGCTAGCCAAGTACAAAATCAGTGCAAGACTTACAGCTGGATCACAAGGTTTTGGAGCTGCAAAATTGCTTCCAATTTTCTCCTATTGCATCCACAGGACGGGGTTGGGTGTTTTATGTTGTCACACCCACACGGGGAGAGCACAGGAAGGGTCTTTATGTGCAACATGAAGAAATAACAACTTTGGAAATGAAACAAGGAATAAGTGAAGAAAAGTCTTACCTATATCGCTGGTAGTGAGTGGTCATCAAGATGCAAAATCCAGCCAGGCAGCTTGATTTCCCCAAAGCCAAACATCCTCCTTTGCATTTTGCATAAATAAAGAAAATAATGTAAATTCTCTGCCCATAAGGAGCACTTTATTCTAAGAATGAGAACACCTTGGTCATCTGATAGTTGGTGCTGGAAGGTGTCCAACCCCATTGGTGCCTCTCCTGTGGAGTGTAGCTCTGCTACAATACACAGTGTTTTGGAAATAGCTCTTGATTAACAGTGTTTGGTGGAGTGGAAGCGAAAATAATTAGAAAATATTTTAAAGCTTCCTCTGGATATAATCCGTGGACAATGATTTTAAACAACCTGTCAGCTGCAACCATCTCATAGATGACTCAAACAAGGGTAAGTTCAAGGGTAGGGATAGCAGTGCAGCACCTGGTTCTGCTGTTAGAATGAGGAGGAGCTTTCTCTGTCTTTAAACAAGCTTTTTCCTGGGAGCTGTAAGTTTTCCCTTCAGCTTGTTTCAAATGAGCACAAAGAGGCATTTAGCATGAGCTCCTCAGATGGTGAAAATAAAATCATATCTGTGCTGATTCATCTCAGCTTCACACATACCCCAGCCTGTGGTTTGAGCTTTGCAGAAGCACTGTCATGACTCGGGTGGTGTTTCTGTGCACACAGGTTTAGGCACTCGGGGACAGCTCTATGTGTGTGTATGGACAGCTCTGAAGTCTGAAGCAATATTTTAGAAAAAGGAAAGGTCTTACCCCAGAGCAATCATAGAGAGTGGTCAAAGCTGGTCTGTGTATTCTGGGAGAAGGAGGGAAAGCCAAGGAAACATCCATACTTGTGAGGGTCCTCAGCCATAAGATTTGGATATAACTCCATCTTTGTACTGCTTCTAGGAGCAACTGATGACTCTCATGTAGTCTGAGTGCAGAAGGCTCTCACTATAACTTCATGAGCTGTGAAGCCTCATATTATCCATCAGAAGTATGCTTTCCTCACACTGTTTCTATAGGCTGAGTAGCTTTGGTTGATCCTGATTTGGTGAGTGTTGGCTTTTTCTGCTTCATCCCCCTTCTAAAAGATTCTGTGGATGCAACTGTTAACAAACTGGTTGTGAGGGCCTGTGTGAGTGGGTGCTGCACACTGGTGCCTTTCAACACAAGTGTGAGTGTGCACAATGCACTTGTCATGAAACACTGACAGGAGACACAATGAGGCTGAGGGGAGACAGCTACCAGAGACATTTTGTTGTATCACTGATGCCCAGTATGAGATATTGGGAGATGCTGAGCTCTATAGGGTTTCTGCCCTTGTGTGCTATTTCCATTTTCACTTGGTTTTATTTATACAACCCATTTCACAGTGGCTACCATGTAATAAAGGTTTAGTCTCCTGTGCTATTCTTTGGTATTTGGAGTAATTTGATGCCCGCTCATATTTTTATTTATTCCATTGATTACTGCTTCTCAGAGTTGTGTAGACTACCTGCCTAAAGTACCTTAGAGTACCTGCCTAAACCCACCAAGTTATAGTTGATCCTGTGGGCATCCTGCTTTATTGTGTATGAGAGTGCATAAAGTTGGTGTATGGATTGTGTATTGTTTGGTCTACAGAACAAACACTGTGCAATTATGGAAATAGATTAGTTCAGCTGCCTTTTCTCCTTGCAAGGCTGTACTATTGTGGCAGTTCTTCCTCTGTCTCATGCAATAACTCTGCAGTCTCTACTGCATGGTCAGAGAGGGCTTTAAACAAATCTGCTCTTCAAACTAGCTTTTAGCAGCCTGGAGCATAGCATTACTTTCAAATATGCAGTGACTGTAATCAGTTATAGGGTTATATATCTGCTTTTTATGCCTAGGTTGTGAGGAAAGGCCGGCAGGAAAATGCCAGCTGGTGATTTTGTAAATGGTCCCAAACATGCCTTAGATGCTCCTGTTATTAGTACCTGGCTCAAAATTAGATGTCTTCACACAGTGACCTATGACTTGTATGCCCTGCCATATTTTTACCTTCAGAGACAAATATAAGAAGCTGTGTCTCAAGGTTTCCAAGAGGGCTTAGTCACTGGAGTGCTTGAATGGAGCCCTGGTGACATTTGTTCTGCTTTTTTTCCCAAGGCAGAAGACATGTTGCCTTCAGCCAAGCAAGTCTCTGGCTTATCCTCCTCCACCTGTTTCATTCCCGTGTAAAGTAACAAACCACTTCAAAAACTCTGGCAAAGCAGCCTGAGGGGAGATAAGTTACTGAGAAACTGCCCCCTAAAGTTCCTCTCCATTTCTGGATCCTACAGACAAAAACACAAAGAATCTGTTAGGAGACGTGCTGGTTTGTGACTGACTCTTCTCCAGTAATATCAGGATTAACTTCCATGCTCTGATCTCACTCTCAAGAAAATTAGACTCATTTCTCACCCTCAGTGCAATCTTCTGCTTGTCCTGTTCTTCCTCTGCCTGTTGCCAGTTTAGGCTGTAAGCATTTGAGGCACAGTTTGTCCACATGATGTGTTTGTGTAACACCCTGGCCTGTGGTTACATGTGCACATCTGTGCCCAATCTGCAGAGGATATTGGTCTGTTATAGCTCCCAGCTGCTGGCCTGGCTTCCCACCTCAAGCTGCAGAGAATCATGCTTTTATTGCTCTGCTGGTCCCTGCTTCAACCCTGGTACTTGCCAAGATGGCATCTGCCATATTTGTACAGAGCAGAACAAAACTGGCCCTGATAACTGCAAGAAATGTTATGGCAATTAAAATAAGAACAGCAGAAAGTGAGAGTGCAGCCTGGGAGGCCTGACTTGCTATAAAGTCACTGATGGGAATGTGCATCATCTGCTCTGCCAAGTGGTAGTTTTCCTGTATCCTTCACTACTCTTTTTCTTCCCCCCTTATCAGTGTTACACTGCACTTGTAGGAATTCCCTCCCCTTGCCTCTGATGCTTTCAGACATCAGCTCATCCCCAGCCCTTTCTGATGGGCAGCTCCTTTTATGTTTGCTCTCTCAGCCTTACCATTTCAACAGAGCAGAATGCTGGTGTTGGTTTTCTCACTGGGAGTGACTCAGAAAGGGGATTTGTGTGTGGCTGGGTGCCAGAGAAGAAAACACACTGTCAATGTACATTAGTGCAGTGCCAAGCCCTTTCTGGGCACAGTAACTTTCCTCTCAAGGCTGCTGTGTGCCAGGAGGGACAGGCACACTGAACAGGGGACAAGAAGAAAAATGAGAGCAGCTCACGCTAAAAACTGACCTGGCAAACTTGGATAACTACCTGCCCTGCTTCTGGCACTTGGAAGGTGCTCCTCTAGAAAATAAATAAAGTTCTTTGGTGTTGTCTGATGATTATTCGTGTCCCACCTAGTAAATGCTGTGCCTGCAGATTTCATAAATACACCTTTATTAACTTGTTCATGTACACCTGTGTAGGGTCCTGGAATTGCTTTAAGTGGAAGACAGGTTAAATTACCCAGATGAGAAAAAGATATTTTCTGGTGGTAAAAGGCTGTTTCTCTGAGTCCAGTTCTGTGCCCCTGTCACACAGCCTTTGAGACTTCTGAGTGGATGGATGGGAATAGGAGGAAGGGAATGAAGGCTGGAAGCAAAGTGATCTGCAGGACAACTGAAGCGTGGGAATTTTGCCTGGTGTTTGTGACAGGCTTCTACCCTCCCTGTGTGTAAGTTCCTTATTCAGAACCTACTGCTGGGAGTTAATTATGTTCTAGTGTTATGTAATGTGGTGTAGTTTATTACTGGGTGATGTGTATTTAAACAGCAAGGTAATTCATCTTGGAGCCACCTGTTACCATTATATGGACACCTGCTCTGACCTGCTGGAGGACTTGAGGTCAGTGAATTATGGGAAGCATCGCTGAGTTTAATACTGAGCTTTCTTTGGGGTTAGTCTGTTCAAATTCAGATCTCGGGTGTTTGGCACTCAGGGCCAATTTCACGTACTCTTGTAAACACTGCTTAGTGCTTTCCCTTCTCAGGCAAGGGTGTGTTCTGTGTGTGTGACATGGCCAAGCTGCACATAATACACAGCAGGGACATCACTGACAGCCCCAAGTGAACAATCATCAGGAAAAGGACATGTTTCTGGAATAGGATTAGCTTGCATTTCCAAAGGTATCATTTGTGGTGTTTACAGATGTGAGAAGGACAAGGCCAGGAATGAGAAGATATATTTTTTTCACTGAGTCTTGCTGGGAAGGAGACAGGGAGAAAAATGAGGCTGTTCATCAATGCCTTATGGTTTCACAGGCAGCAGAAGTGAGGCTTTATGCTCAAACTTGGGTTTTTTCTCACCTGCATTATGGAGACATATAACCTTGAACCAGTTGATGAACCTGAGCTTGCATACCTTGAGAAAACCATATTCTAGCATTTTCCAGCTTCAGGAATGAAGAAACTGAATTGTCTTTTCAAAGGTATTAAAAATCCTCAGGAGGGAAACTGCCATGAACATTCCTAAATAGAGAGTACTTTGGTAGGGGAATGTGTATAAAACGGGTTTGCTTAGACTTAAAGCAAATATAATGACAGGTAGTCTGTTGTGTCCAGCAAATAGAGGAGTGGAAAAAGAAGCCATTTTAGTACCAATGGATCTTAGTGGTATAGACTGTGAGCTACCAGTGCTGTCCATGTCGGTGACTGAGAGAGCTGAAGAGAGGGGTGATTTCACTTGACTACACAGTGTTCAGGACCCTTCTGCAAGAGTGGTAGGGATGGGGTGTGTGCCAGCTTGGAGATGTCCTCTGGGGGAGACAAGGGATGCTGCACACTAAGCCAGCAGACAGGGGACAAGAGTGGAATTGACAGAACAAAAGGAGCATAAACGCTGCAGATTCTTATGGATCGCGAGAAGCATAAAAATTGCAAATAGGAGATTCTCAGTTGCTTCACACAGCTGTGAATACTTGTCTCTGAAACCAGCCATGAGATGAAAGTGTGTGAGAAACAACAGTTTTCCAAAACTGTTCTCCAACTCATGCGGAAAGGAAATGCAGTGTGTTTTAGAAGCTGGCTGAAGGAAATGTTCTTAACTTTTTCCTGCCTTTTCCCCTAGTGGCTTCTTTCCTTAACATCCCAGTCTTTTAAGAAAAACTCATGCCCTAATGTAAAAAATATAGTTGCTCTCTATTTTTAGAAATTACATAAACAAGTCTAATAACCAGGGAATTATGGTGATCAGGAAGCTCAAATTGGCTTTGGATATCAAGCAGAAATAGATGTGAACTTAACCAATGAAAGATCCCATAAAGTGCGTTTCTTTTCCTTTTTTCTCTTTTCCTGGAACTATTACGACTTCAGGAGTTTGGGATCATGTATAAATAAACCTGGCCAGAAGACTTGGCCAGAGGTTTGGAAATATAATTTCTTGCACTTTTTTTAAGGAATGACTAAAATTAAGAACTAGAGGTTTTACTGATATCTGTAAAACATTAGTGGGTGAATTTTTTTATTATTTTGAAGGTTCCCAAATACAAAGCTAGGGTTCAGTAGTCATTGGCAAAACAAGTTCCAACGAGGAGAAAAAAAGAGAAAAAAAGGAGGGAGAAACAAAGAAAGCATTAAAAAAATAATCCTTGAGGGATAAACAATTGGAACAAGAGTAGTCAGATGATAAAAACGAGGCAAAAGCAATATGTGAGCTGGCTTTTGGTAAAGAGTTTCCTAATTGCTGGCTTCTTGGTCTGTCTAAACTCAAGGAGCTTCAGTGCTCGAGGCATTTAAAGCCAGACTGCCAAAGCATTGGAGAGCAGATAAATATTGTGCAGGGTTTAGAGGGAGGATAAATGCTGCAGGAACCCAGAGAGATTCCTCCATTTTTAAGCTGGCATCAGAGACCTGCTCCTTGGTACAGCTTTTCTCAATCTCAGCAAAAGGCTGTGATGAATGGGATGCTCACCAGCAGGAGGCCTTTTGTCTTACCTGGTAACAGAAAAGTCTTTTGACTTCATTAAACTCTCAGCTTCCAGAACTGTAGATTCTTGCTGGGCATGGATACTGGTCTGTAGGAGCTAATAAAGCATGCACTGTACAGAAAGGTTCCTGTATGGGCAGCCACAGGTAAAATGTGAAGGAAGGTACCAAACCCAAAAGCACCAGGAGAGCTGGGCTGCAGCAGGACCAGGCTGTGTTATGCCAAATATATGTGCAGACACTGGAAAGCTGGAATCAAGCCCTGGCCCCAAACTAGGAAGCCCGGGGATGAATTCTGCTTTCCCACATCCTGTAATATGCTCTTGGCCACAAAATTACTGGCTGAAATAGGAACAGAAGCCAGTCAGTGCTCTGCCTATTGTCCCCTTAGCTGGTTTATTTTGTTGGAGTTTTTTTTGTGGCAGGCCCAACTTGAGATGTTTCCACGGTATTTCGTATATGAGGTTTTATAGGTGGGATTTTTGGGCAAGCACCTGCTTTTTAGGCTTCAAAAGAGCCTTGGAGGCTCCTAGGTGGATTTGTGGTGCAAAGATTTAAACATGTGTGACAGCAGAGACCTGTGTATTTAGAGCAGTTGATGGGTACAAACACACACTGAGCTTCTGTGTCCTGAGTGGCACTGAGGTATAGCTCAACTGACTCCTAGATGAGGAGGAGACTATTTATACATATGCAGTGGAAAAGAATAGATTGTACTGTATGTAACAGCTCTGCAAAATATTTGAGTTATAAATATAGTCATTCCATTGGGTCCTTCTTCCAAAATGACAGCTCTATGATGGAAGCTGTGTTCACGTCAGGGTCTGAAGATCAAAGTCATATATAGAAAGGTTAGACCAAGGTTGTATTTGGAGAGAAAGTTCCTGTGTGGACACTTTCAAAAAGGCCAAATCAGGTAGAGGCTTCTTCTCTTTAGTTAGTGTTGAGAAATACCTGGAGAGAAGTATATTGTATACCTTCAATGGATTGAGACAAAAGTATAACACCAAAAGCATCTCTCTCTTTTTTACAAGTGGGCCTGGCCTGGCTGAAAGGGTCCATTGGTAATGGAAATGACTTCACTTAGATGTCCCTTGGTGTTTCCAGATCTCTGGCCAAATGCAGACACAGCCTTGAGTGATGGACCAACTTCTTTAAAGATGCTCTGTTGCTAGGCAGGAAAGGACCTTAGGGCAGTTGGTGCTCTTGACCTGGCCCTTTGTTGCAAAGGCCTCCTCAGGTGAGGATTAGCTTCTGATTCATCTTTTTTGCTTCCAATATTCACTGCAGTGTTTGTGCAAGAAACTCATGCACATGGAGTCAGCTCTGCCAAATACCCTCCAATGAATGGCCCTTCCCAGGTTTTTACTTTTCTTTAAAACCCAAATCCACTTTTGACTTTTTTTTCCTCCCCCATGGAATTCCACGTTTGTCGGCAAGGTTTTTATCTGAGAACAGGAGTGGTGAGTGGGCAGCAGTACCCAGTACCCCTGGCTTCAGAACCAGTGTCTTGCTGGGCCATGGATACCCTCTAGAGGGCAATGGCCACACGCACACCCCCCTCCACACACCTGCCCATGGACACAGAGACCCAAGCGTGGACTTCCAGATTCTGAAGTGGTTGGCAGGAAGTGGAAAAGAGTTTTGTGGCTTACATGTTGTAAAAGGTGCCAGGCAAGCTGAATTTCAGATCTTAAGAGGTATAATATGGATAAAGTGTAAGGCTTTGGGACCTCTCAGCCCTTCTCCAAAAAGAAATTGCAAACCCAATGAAGCACATCAGGTGATGTGGCTCTGTTAGAGTAGAAGCCAAGCAGTTCAAGCACCTGTGTTTTACTCCTGCAGTGTGTGTGCAACATGAGTTAGATATCATCTGTGTGCTCTTTATGCTAAGCAGAGCAAGGAGTCCCAGGGTGACCAGCAGAGAACTGCTGAGTCCTGCTACCAATTTGAGTTCTCTTCAGAGTGTCTCTCATACCTAGTTATGTGTTCTTCATGAACTCAGGTCCTAAATTGCTGAAGAGGTTTTGAAAACCTTGGTATGTGCTTGATCCAAGACTAAGGAAACTGAGTAGGTGCACCTTCCTAGTAATAGTAGGATCCTTGGCCTCTGCTCTTGTTAGAGAGTAGGACCATGGTGTCTTTATACAACACCAGCATAAACAGTATTTCAAACCCCATAAAAGTCAGTAGGCATCCTTGCTTCACTGAGTATGTTGGTGAGTGTGCTTCAACCAGTCCCCAGGTCAGAACACAACTGAATTTTCAGGTGCTCTAATTGCAGCTGAATTCTGAATTTCTGAACCCACCTTCCCTCTACATCTAACCGGTGAAGCACAGGAAGTCCTAAACAAGGGCAAGGACAGTGATCAGAAGATGAACATCTCCTTTCCAAAGCACACATTTTTGAGGTGGACACAAGGAATCCTGTAGATGACAGTAGTATAGCCCGGATAAAGGTGGGATTTTCTTTATAAATCAAATTATTACTCATAGGTTCTAAAGTACCCAAAGTTACAACCTCACCAACTTTTTCTGACATCTGTTGCTTATTTCTGAATTATTATCCGTGTGTCTAACTCATGGTTTTGGAGAAGAGGAAGATATTTTTTTTTTTACTGAAGATAAATGTTTGTGGTATAAGTAAAGACTTTGATTGTTCTTGCTTCCCCCATGGGTACATGATACTGCCAGCTTTCCCTGTGCTATTGTCTAGTCTGTACAGCACTCCCACGTCCCCTGGGATTTGTCTTCACCTTGAACTGTGTTGGCCTTTCCTTCATGCCTTTGTGTGTCAGAATGTCTCACATTTTCGTTGCCTATTTCTAGACTCTTTCCAGGTTTGCCACGGGTTTGAAACATGATGTTTTGGGCAGGATAAACTGTTGCTAAGAATAGAAAGTTCACTATTTAATACAATGATGAATTGAACTAGACTGCTGGGCAGCAAAGAACTAAGCAAAGACAGATGCCAGCAGTTTCAGTAGTTCTTACCAGCTCTAATTACTGCTATCAGTTTATATCCAGATGGATTGATTTGGACCCCAGGCCAAAATTATTCTTTGCATAATAAGATAAAAGCAATGAAGTGCCTTGGATGAATCTCACTCCGCAATGCAGACTGCTCTGCAGTTGGCAAGGTCTGTCTATTTGTTTTGTACCTGAGCCTTGTCTCTGTCAAACTGCATGGCTGGACCCTGCTCATTTCTTCATGGAGGAGGGTAGAAAAGGCTTATACACCATTGAGGGTGTATGTTATGGACACCTGAGAATCCTGGAGAGAAGATTTGGTGGAAAGGGAAGGATTGCAATTGTGGGAATCCTTGTTATCTCACGTGAGAAAAGCAGAGTGGGAGTGCACCTGCCAGTGCTACTTGGGATGTGAAAGGGACTAAGGAAAGTGCAATTATGTGGTGGTTTGGGGCAACTGAGATGTATAATGACTGCTGATGACAGCAATAGCATTTTCCTAGCAAATAAGTCAATTCCAGATTTCTGGCTGAGCTTGCAAAGACAGTGTCTATTTGGATTTTCAATTCTCTAAATGTCTCTTGCTTCCTCTCCAAGTTTTATTCCATCTACCAAATACGTATTTGGAAGGAGCCATCTCAATCAGAGGAAAAGTAGCTCTGCAACCTGTTGGAGTCCTGGTAGAGCTTGCAAGGACACTTCTTTTTCATTTCTGACCTCACAGTCCTTCCACAGGCGTGTGTCAGGAAAGCATTTGACCTCCTGATTCTCCTTCTAACAATGGCTGCGCTCTGTTAAAGCCATTCCCCAAAGAGAACATTTTTGTGATTAAGGCCAGCCTAATCTAGCTGAAGTTTGCTGCTTTAAAATATGGATATTTTAAATTGCAGATCCCTCATATGATATAATTTTACATGGTAATATCCAAGCCATACTGCAGTTTTAAGTGGTCACCCCTTGGATTCATATAAATTTACATGAGATATGTGAATTTTCCTCTTGACTTTCAGAAGCTGGCTTTGGTTTCACAGAATAGGTAAATTTAGAAGGGACCACAGGGCGTCATCTGGACACACCTTCCTGCTCAAGCAGTGTCATCACAGAGCACATAGCACAGGATTATGTTCAGACAGTTCTGGAATATCTCAGTGAGGGGAACTCCACAATCCCTCTGGGCAGCCTTTTCCAGTGCATGGTAATCCCACAGTAAAGAAGTTTCTGCTTATGTTCAGGTGGGGCTTCCTGGTCATCAGTTTCTGCCTCTTGTCCTGTTGCTTGGCACTATGGAGTAGAGCCTGCTCCATCATCTTGACACCCTCCCAGCAGACACTGACAGACATTTGTGAGGTTCCCTTTGTCATCTCTTCTCCAGGATGAACAGGCCCTGCTCCTTCAGCCTTTCCTCATAAGAGAGATGCTCTTGTCTCCTCGTCATCTTTGTCACCTTCCATTTGGCTCCCTCCTGGTGCTCCATGTCGCTCTTTTCCTGAGCAGCCCAGAGCTGGACACTCCATTTGTGGCCTCCCCAGGACTGAGTAAAGGGGCAGGATCACCTTCCTCGACCTGCTGCCAGTGTTGCTCCTGATGCATCCCAGGATCCCACTGACCTTCTTGACCCCCAGGGCACTGCTGGCTCATGGGCAGCTCTGTGTCCACCAGGTGCTTCTCCCCAGAGTTGCTTCTCAGCAGTTCAACTCCAGCCTGAGCTGGTGCTTGGGGTTTTCTTCCCGAGGTGCAGAATCTGCATTTGCCTTTGTAGAACTTCAGGCAGTTCTCCTCTGCCAGTCTCTCCAAGCTGTCAAGGTCCTTCTGAAGGGCTGCACGGCACAACAACATCCTACAATCACAGCTGTTGGTTTTTCATGGTTTCTCTGTGAACCTACAAAGTTGACACCCTTCTAGGAGCATCTATCAACAGCAGCTATAAAATCAGAGTGGGAAGGGAGTCAGTCCCCTTGCTAAAAACTACATCATCTTTCCCACGCTTTTCCCACTGGGCTTTTCTCTGCCTAGGATTTCATTTCTACTTGGCCTTTTGTAGTAAGTGTGGCCCAAAATAATTGAAGGTCATTCATTATTTCACAGGACTTTAGAAGAAACCCTTGCTTGAGGACCAGATCCTATTTTCAGAGACCAGATCATGCTGTCTGTAGACAGAGGTGTTGGACAGTGGGGAGACATTGGGCTCCAGAACAGTTCCTGGTACCACAGCTGGATGCAGAAGTTCCTGTCTGCAGGGAAGGGAGGAATGGCACCCATAGCCTGTGGAGGGTGGCTCTGCCCTCCCTTGCCCACCTGGGTGATGCAGGATAACTGCTGAGATGCAGGACAGTAATACTGACTAAGTTCAGATAACGGAAGAGCACCTGTCCTGTCCCACAAGAGCACCACCTTTGGTGCTGAATCTCCATTTCCCTTTGGAAAAGTTCACCCCTTCACAGTATTGTCTTGGCTTGGGTCTG
Organism: Acridotheres tristis; assembly: GCA_037013685.1. Taxonomy (NCBI): domain Eukaryota; kingdom Metazoa; phylum Chordata; class Aves; order Passeriformes; family Sturnidae; genus Acridotheres; species Acridotheres tristis. The sequence continues at coordinate 9,882,181 of CM072899.1, read as the reverse complement.
AATTATTTTTCTGTTTATGCCTGACTTTTAGGGGGTGAGAAGGGAGAAAAGGCAGAGTTAATCACCAAACCAACTCCTTCTCCCATCTAGGTACTTTTTGCTTTTAAGGAAATGAGGCCATATTTATGTGCAGAGGTAATCCAGAAATGTGAGCTCCTGCCAAGACATTTATTTACACAAAGCTGAAGGGAGGTGATATTTGTCTGTGCCCAAAGCTTGGGCAGCTACCTTATGGTGGAAGAAAGGTGGCAAACCTTTCAGTGCTGATACCATCAAGACAAAAGCTCATCACCAGCAAAACTAAGATTCCTTGTCACCCTGCTGTGCCTGGGAGCACACAGGGCAGTCTGTACTCACCCAGACTTGTTGCTGCAAGGAATGCTATGAATTGTTGTCCAGCTGAGATGGAAAAGTATTTAAAAACACCTTTTGAACTGTTTCCATTCTGGCTAGTTTTTTCAGTATGACTATTTTTGTTTAAAAGGGAAAGAAAAAAAAAAGAGACAGCAATCAAAACAAAGAGAAAGTTCTGTTGCACCGGAAGCATGAGCAGGACTGTTGACTTTCTGCCTGAGTCCTGTATTTTCTAACTATGAGAAATTGCTACTTTTAACCACTGCTTGCCTTGATAGATGGGAGCAATGAAATAGGAAATGTGTTGCAGTGCCAAATCTGCTGCAGTGTTGCAGTGCCAAGACATTTGACATATTTCAGAGACTTTTGGTAACTTGCAAGAAGTGTTTTGCTTTCTTTGGTTTTGTTTTTTTTTTTTTTTTAAATTCATAAATAACAGGAAAATGGGACCTACACAATTATGGTTGTTCTTACAGCTTTTTTTAGTATATTATCACTGCTGTAATCAAGGCCTGGAAAACTGATGTGTTTTAACAGCATCTTTCTTAATCTTTATTAGCTGTTTTATTTGCCAGGTACTTTATTTGTTCAAGTACTTTACAGCTGAACTCAAGAAATTATTTATGTTCTCCTTGTGTTACCACTGGGAGAAATAGTTATAATGTAGCATCAAAGACCTAGGGGTTAAGTTTTATGGGGTGCCACTGGCAAGTGAAAATCACTAACCCAGAGTTTTGTTTCACCAATTTTTTTTTTTTTTTTTTTTTTTTTGTGAAATTTTTGGTGGAATCCAGCATATCCTTTAGAGAAGCTGCTGGAATTAAGGAAATCTTCAAAATTAGAAGAAATTTGTGGTGGGCCTTACCTACTGCATTTGTTCTTACACACCACCCTATGGGATCAAGCAGTCAGTAAAGACCCAAGGAAAAAAAAAAGAAACAAAACAAGAATCAAGATTTAGTACTGAAGTGAGGAAAAACTGTGACTGAAGTTTCCTCTGGACACCAAGACTTGGAAGATAAATTACACAGCAACTCTGAGGCCAAATAATAAACCATATTCCCTTGCTGACCTCAGCTTTTTAAAGTCATCTCTCAGCATAAACAACTTCAGGAAAAGGCACTTGCCCAATAGGAGTCTATGCTCACTAAATCAGCGTCTGCCCTTGTGCCCATTGCTTCCTTTTTGGTAAATTGAGGAACAAAACACTTTGGAAAAGGCACTTTGCTGGAAGCTGAAGTTGCCTGGAAAAGGCAATGGAAGTTCATTCTCCACACTTGAGATGTGCAGACTCCTCTGTACTTCATAAATGTAGCACTTTAACTTCCAGCTCTGCCTCCTGTCAGGCTCGTTTCCGAGCTCATCTACATAACCCCATATCTGCAGATTCTGTAAAGGCAAAAACTATCATTTAGAAAGTGGGGTTTGCTTCTCTAAAGGAAGAAAGAGTTGATTTCATAACTTTAGTGTCACCCACTATTTAATTTGTTTGGCATAGGAAGACAGCTGGAAAACACTGAGGTAGCTGTGCCAAAGATGGCATGAGAATGCTACTGCCAAAATATATGGTTACATCTTCAGAGAATTGTCTTTATTCTTCCTCTCCATTCACACTAAAGGCTGAAAAAAAAGTTTTCATATTTTTTTCAAAATGTATAGTATTTAATTGACTTTTTTTCTGATAAAAAACTAGTCAACTATGTACTGTAGCACTTCATGAGAAGAGAATGGTACTGAAATCAGGGAATGTTCAGCAGATTTTTTTTAGCCCAGAAGAAAACTTTAGTAAGCAGGAAAATTTGTTTCTCATCAGAATGGTAAGCAAAAGTTAAAATTTTGAGCCATATAGTAGAAAAATATTCTGAAGAGGTTTTCAAATAAGAAACAACATAAAATGTCAACATTGCCTACCAAAATAAAGGTGTCCAATATGTCAAAGTAACACTTTTCATTTTGAATTAATGAAAAACACTTCCTATTGAGATGCTGGCTTTTTAGTCCAAAGAACTCTCAGTTGAAAAACCTAATACAAAATTATGTTCTTCCTTTAGAAAAAATTTAGTTCAGCCTGACCTTTGCTCTTTGAGGAAACTTGTTTTAATCTGAAACCTTCTAGTATTGTTAGGTAGGATACAGTAAACCACATATTCAGCTTGCTTTAATGTTTGTGTAAGTGGGGTTTTCTTCCTTCCCCACAGCATTCTGATTTCCTCAGTATTTGGAAATCAGCATGTGACAAAGGAGTTTTATTCGGGTGTTCTGTGAAACTTCTGCTATCTTTATTTCATTTGTCAAAAACTAAATCAGGCTTTATTATAAGCTAAATGTCTATGCTTTGCTGCTCTTAAAACAAGCTGTTATAAAGTTTCTAAAAAGGAAAAGGGAACAGAATCTCCAGATGATAAATACAAGTAGTGCCTAGTGGAAAAAGTCGGGGGGGGAGGAGGGAAGAGGAAATAGCTGTGAAAACACTTTTTGAGCAAATAGCTGTGCTTTAACTTTGTATTGTGAGGTTGCCTGGATACACTGGAGGAACAGGCATCCTTCTATATATATTAGATAGTTTAATGTTTATTGCTGAAACTTGGAATGTAACTCCAAGCACTATTTACAAATGTTTGGGATAAAGTAGTTCCAGAAAACCAAACAAAGAGAGGAGGGAGGGAAATTAACCCAAACTTGTTGTTTCTGTTTTCATCATCATGTTGCTATGTATAATCTGAAATTGCAGGTAGTAGCTTATTGTAACAGAGCTGGAGGAAAGGGGAGAGTTGTAGGAGCTGCTGTGGAGCTGGACCAGTGCAAGGAAGGGTCCATGGCAGGTGAACCTGAGGGAGGTTCTGAGAGTGGGAGAGAGCATTCAGGTGATGTAAGGGAGAGAGGGATTTGTGTAGGAAGCCTGGTGTGGGTTTGTGGTGGGTTTATGGAAGTACACACTGCCCTGCAGGGACTGAGAAGCCTCCTGTCTGCTCCTGCTTGGCCATTCCCTCTATCCCAAGCACCAGCAGTTTGACAAGTGCTGTTTGTCACATGTCACCTGCTCTCCCTTTGTGCTCCTTGCAGAGATTGTGTGGGCCACGTTAGAGTTGAGGTATGTGCATATAATGTGTATTTGTATAATCCTCTGTACTGAAGTCTGTGCAAGTTCCTGAAAGAGTTATATTTTGGACCAGCAAGTGGGAGGTTTATCAGCCTTTAGTTCCTGGGAGGTTTATCTCTGTTTCTGGTTCCAAAGAGTGCTCACCCTCTGTAGTGTTAAAAGGATACCCCAACTGATCCAGAAAGCAGATTATACAATGTTTTGAAGGCAGAAGAGAATAGTCCTGGAATTTAGATCTAGGGCTCTGTTCCTTTTCTTCTTTTTTCTTTTCTTTTATGGATGCTTGGAATCTCTTTAGTTATATTCTGCTGTGATTGTATCTAACTGTAGAGTAGGGAGGCATTTCTGAGATGAGAAACTCTTTGATCTTGGCATCACTTAACGTTTCATTTAATCTGATTTTTATTGAGTGATCCTCCTTGATCTGAAAAGATACATGTTCTTCCTTCTAGCTCTTAAATTCACATTTGAATTGAGATTCTGTGAAATAAACTTAAACCTCCCCTAGACTCCAGAGTAACGTGGGAGTGTTACAAATGGTTTGTGTTGCATGTCACAGCCATGTGTGATTTCCCAGTGGACAGATCTGAGAAGAGTAATTCCTCATGCTCTGAAGCCACAGATCCCTACCACTTCACCCATGGTGAGTCACCATGTACTTTCTTCCTTTAGTGGTTGATGACATGTGATAAAATATTCTAATTCTGCCCAGGATGGGGCAACGATGCATCCTCACTGACTACTTCATTGTAATTTTTGTAAACCTTTGGGAGATGCTATTTCAGGAGCCCCTAAGAGCCAGACTTTAAAGTTTCTTTGCAAGACTCAGTCAACACATTTCACGATCATATTTTAGTTCTGGCAGTCATTTCTGTGATGCTGGGGCATATCTTGTACCTCTCTGCCTTGAAGAGTTAGCAAGTGGTGTCAAACACATTCAGTGTTTGACAGCTCATTTCACCTGTCCCCGCTTGGCTGTGATACACATTGAGATCTGAACATTATCCTCATAATGAGGCCTACTTGGTGCCAGGAGAAATTCAGAGTGAAGTTGTGCACGGACCACGAGGTTTCATTGGATTCAGTCCCCTTGTGCTTGCTGGAGAGGAGTTTGCTTTTGGCCTAGTTACGAGGACTGCTCGTGGCTTAAGGGTTTGCTCAATGGCAGCCTGTGGAATTAAACCCATTAAAGGTCTGACATGATTTCTAGATCATGCAGCTTCCATCACTGCCTCCAATTCCCTGCCTGTTTTTGTGTAAAATGAAAGCCTTTATTTTTCAAATGCTCAAAAATGTTTTTCATCAGCCCTTAGGCTAGAAAAATTGGTAGCCAGTGAAAGCCAAGTATTTGAGTTGTTAACCTCTGATGGGAAAGCACATGCTGTAAAATGTTCTTATCAGTGCTTTTTCTGGGAGAGCAGAACATCTCTTCTTGGGTTTTATAAGTATGGCTCGCCTACTTCCCCCAGCCTATCTGTGCCTGCCCACACTGCAGGCTGCAGCCTCGTGGGGAGATGCTCAGGATGTCTGGTTACAGTGGCAGGGAGTTTGCTGTGCCCTCATTTACCCTGCCCAGCTTTCTGCAGATAGCTGTGGCCAAGGACCCCGGAGGGCTCTCAGAGCTCACAAAGCAGGCAGCTCAGGAGAGCTGGTGCACACAGCATCAGTCAGAGCTGTGGCGAGCTAACCTCGCAGCTGGGCACAGTCCTGTTGGCAGACACTACAAGGCAGATGAAATTACCCTGACAGAAGTGTGCTTTTAATGGTAGCCCTTATAATGCTGCAGGACATGGAAATTGTAGCTAGAGAATGGGATGGTTTTAGCAGATCAATACCGAGTGTAGCTTTGCTGTCACCAGAGGGATGTTAGCAGCTGCCATGGAGCATGCCCTTCTGCTGGGTATGTGCTTTACATCTGGCATCTTGACTGATATGGCTCTGGTAATAAAGTGTTTCTTTTTATTTTCATTACCATGTGGATGTTTGTGGCATGTACTGTCCCAGCACTAGGAAAGACGATCAAATTAAAAAACACATCACAGAAAGCATTGAAGGGTGTTTATTCATTCACAGAGGCATCAGAACACTGTGATTGGATTTATTGAGCCATAACTCAGTTTTTGGATGAAGGAATTTTGGACACTGGCAACACAGGTTTAAAAGGCTGCAAGCAAGAAAAGAGTGAGCTGGTAGGAGGTAGAGCAAATAGGTTCCTGTTCAATACTGGGGGAATTACTTCAGTTATATTTTGCTCTTCAGATGAATTATTTGCTCTGATCTGAACAGCTGTTTACCCTTCACTGTATCAGCTGAAATGTTGGCCTGCCTCAGAGTTCATATCACCTTATGAACAAGTTCACCTAAAGAAAATGTGAGGCTCAGCCAAGTCAGTACAAAAGGGAAAAGAGAGGGGAAGAAATGAAGAGAACAGAAAAGGAATGTGTTTGGGGGAGCTCAGGAAAGTGTTCTGTGTGTAAGCCAGTGAATCTTAAACAATATTAACTTCTTAGCAACAATGGTTCTGTTTTGTTTAACTAACAAAGGATATTGTAAGCAGATATGTGCATCTCAGGCAGATAAGGTTTGTGTTGGACAGTTCTTTTATTGGTCCAACATTTGGTAATTCACTCAAATTTAGCTATGGAACAAGAATTATGCATATTTGCTTCTGAGGCAGAGGTTAGACATAAGGCTCCCAGTAATTTTCCAATTCCTTGCTAAATTTAAATCTTAATAGAATGGGGCCCAGCCTGTCATCTTTATGTTTTCATGCCAATCTCAATAGAGTAGGGAAGCAAAAGGGCAGAATTTAACTGTCTCTTCCTCTCAGTAGAAGAGTAGACTTTTGTGTTTGCGTTTCTTTTCCATCCAAGATCTCAAAGCACGTGAATATTCTCTTTATGTCAGTGGAAAATCAAGGCATGGAGCAATTCAGGCACTATTCAGCCATGATGTCAAAGCACAAGCTGGTGCATTGCAGCCCACATAATGAATTGTAAGAACACAACCTCTGTGGAGTCCTGCATTTAAGTCCTATAACATCCTATAAAGAAGAATAAACTGAAGGAAAAGCTGTTGAGTGATTGTCTCCTAGCTTCACAGCAGGCCAGTGGCAAGGCTGGGAACAGACCATGGGAATCCTGGATTCCATCCCCATGTCAAATTGCTACATGTGCCTTGCTTCCTTTGAGTAATCATTTCTCTTGCTAAGGTAACTTCTTTTAAAGTATTTGAATTTTCAGCTGTCAAGTGTAGGCCAAATTTATTTCATCTAGATGGATGGATGAGGACTCAGTTCTACTGCACTAAACTGTGTCACAGCTGCCCCACTTCACTCCAAGCCATTGGATTTTGTAGGATTAGAGGCCAAACATCTTCTCTTGCTGTTTTCTCTGTCTCATAATTCAGGCAGGAAAGTTGGATAAAACAGGCCAGATTCTTGTTGCCAATGAAAACTTGTTCTATCAAAAAGCAAGAAAAAAGCCATTTCTCTGTGCTCACCAGCTCAAATAAGGAATGGAATTCATACCTTGGTAATCAGGGAAATTAAATAAAGTGAGGAGACAGAACATAAGGGTGTAAATTTAGTTATTGAAGTGCTGCATTAAATTCCTGGATTAGACACACAAGGAGGGTATGCCTTTCTTGGGAAAATGCCTTTTAGCTTGTCAGCCTTAGTGTTGAGAATTCTCTAAATGAAGAATTTATTTGCTGTCTGTGTGGATGTAAATGCCATGTATGCAAATTTTACCTAGTCACACCTGGAAGAAGCCCAAAATTTCCAAAGCTGAGCTGAAATGGCCAGCCTTTCTCTTAGTTCCTTCTCCCAACCCTTTAAAATTGCTCTCATCCCATAATCCCAGCACAGATTTCCATGAAGTGTTATGTCCCAGCTTGTCTGAGAGGGTTGGGCCATGCTTGGACCTTTAACATGATGTTGGTTCTGTTTTCTGATGACACTGAAGCCAATGGACTAGAGAAAGCTGGAAGATGTTTGACTGACCTACTTCAGTTCCTGAGTTGCTGACAAAGCCCCCAGGTGGGTTCTGGACACTCTTTCTGTTTTTTTGCCTACATATAAATGGTTTATATTAACTTGTCTCTGGGGTTTAATGAGGATTAGTTAATATTTGCAAGGTATTCATGGACATGCAGCATGTGAAGCATTGAGAGCCAGTTCCTTCCTCTTTAACTTGCGTGACCTGATAAAGGATGCTGGGTTTCCTCTCTAATCTACTTCTTGTAAGACAGAAACCTTCTTCTGTTTGCCTTCCCCTGTCTGCAGCTCTTGGACAGGAACAGCAAACCCTGAACTCTATTCTTCATGATGATTTGTTCTTTCAGAAGGCAGGGGAAAGGGGAAGTCTGTGCAGAAGAAAGTGTGTGATGCTGCTTAGGGCTTGAGCAGAAAGTTGCCCTACAAAATAAAACAAATACAGAGCTTTCAAAAAGGTGGATTTCTAAGCATAAATATAAATATAAGCTCAGGTCTCCCTAGCCTCTGCTTAGTATTAAGTTAGAGACTTCTACCTTGGAGTTGAAGGGTTTGTTTGAAAGCTTGGTTGCTTTTCCACATGTATGAAATTATCTGTTACTATCACTGCCCATAAATCTGTTTGCTTTCTAGTATCTTTGTTTTGATAATCTCATTGAAGATACCTGCCAGGGAAAATGGATTTCAATAGGCCTTTTTATTTCCTCATTCACTGTAGAGTGCAGTATAGAAGAGTGAATTTACTCCCCAGTCAACTTCTGCCCTGGTATTATAAAGGTTATTACTGATCTGTGCAATTCTTTGCATGTAAAATTAATTAATTAAGTTTCTAGTACCTTTTATAAGCCAGGGCCTGATTCTATTTTTTTTTCTTTTTCTCCCCACACCCCCTTGTCTAGGATGGGGTGAATACCCTTTTTCTGGGACAACTGTGGACAGGCCAGTCTCGTGAGGCTTCCACCTACCCTTGGCATGACCTCAGTTCTACATTGCTCTTGTTTCTATTTGTTTGCTCTCTGTGCTAATGCTTTTCAGAGCTTCCCAAAATCATTAACCCTGTGAAAAACCTATTGGTGATGACCTAGGGCAAGTTAGGCACCACTGAATGTGGAGGATGGTACTCTGGCCTGGTGAAAGGTCATTCAATTTTGCCTTCTGAAAGTATGTGGGAAGGCTGGAATGGGGAGGGACAAGAGCTCTTTGCTGATGTGAACTTAGGATGGGAGAGGAATTTTGGTGCAGAGGAGCAATGGCAGATGCCACAAGTATCTGAGGTGTGCAGAGGCAAGAGAATCATCACCAGTGGCAGAACTGATGCTGACTTCATTTGTATCGAGGTTTCAGTCTGATATCTCCAGCCACTCAATATTGTTGACTTTCCAAAAAAAGTAAACAAAATATTGACATGACTGGTCCTGGCAATCATGGCCCTTCTGGTGCCAGGTGTGTATGGTCCATTTCAAAGCATCACCTATGAAAATGATCCCAAAGAAGCCATACAGTAATATCTTTAGTTCTTTAGCAGAAATCACCATTCCTCTAATTTATCAGCTGTAATTAGAAGAGGCATTTACCCCTCTTTTACTACGGAGAGTTCAACACCAGATTATGAGAAGAACATAGTTAATAAAGAAAGAAGGAGGGTTTTTAAATGAATTTTGTTATTTTAGTTAAGTTCTCTGACAAATTATATAGGGGGCTTTTTTTACAAAGAGCAGTGGGAGGAAGCAACCACAGTTTGTCAGCTGCAGTGGTTATTGCTCACTGTAACAGCAAAAGACAGGATCAGACAATCCAAAAGGCCCTTTCAGCCCTGTTTTCCTAAAGCATGTATTGACAAACAAATATAAAGGTCAAGGCAGCTCTGCTGGCTAGAGGCAGGGTTAATTACAGTTCGTAAGCCAGCATGTGAATTATGATAGGTATGCCAGATCTTTGCTGGTGTAAACTGACAGACTTTGGTGCAGCTGCAGTGGTCTAGTCCAGCTGAGGACTTATCCTTTGGTGCTTAAAAATGTAGCTATTTTATGCACAAAAAATACAAAAGTATTTTCTTTCTATTGCCCTTTAGCCCATTCCTGATTTACATCAGCCATCACACTTACTTCCCTGGAGAATATATTTTAGGTGAACAGATCTCTCAGCTTCACCATTTTCTGGACAGTAACACTGGCCCGTCCTTTATTTCAAGGTTTGACTCATTCTTTTTCCTAGCTGAGCCCCCTGAGCTTTTGCAAATTCCCCCCTTCCTTAGTAGTTTTCCTAGCAGGTTCTTGCCAGTCTTTTTACTCCTCTTCATTCATTTGGGTGTGCCACTCACATTTAGTCCTTAAGATCTATCCTTATAAATCACTTTTGGTTTTCCTCTTACACTTCAGCTTTTATGGACACAGTTGTGGCCTGTAGCAACTTGGGAGTAAATTGAATATAGAAATGTATTCTGCCTCTGATGAAGGAAACTTCCTAATCATATATTATTTTCAGTAATGCTGTATTTTACTTGAAGCTTTGATCTGATTTACTTTCTACAATCCATTTAACATCAAAATTTTGCAGTGATTGTGTTGTGAAAGCTTCTTTCATGTTATTTCTCTTTACCCATTTCTGTTTGCATTCTGACAAAATTGCAGATTTTTCCATTTAGTCCCAGGGGCTATGAATTCCTTTTGAACTGTATTTTCCCTGACTTCCTTGGCATTTGCAGCACCCCCTGATTTAGATTCAATATCTGAATTTAATTAGTATGCTCTCTGCCCTCACTCAGATCACTAGATCTGTCCACCAGGAGCAAAGGGAAAGGATGAGCCTGGAGCAATGTTTGCCATTGCAGAGGATCATTGAATGGCAATAAGCACGAACAGAGGAATTGTTAATATCAATACACTACTTTCCTGGGGAGAGAGTTGATGGGTTCTAAAGTCAGGCAAAATGATTCATGAATGTTTAGTCTCAGGTGGTATCTTTTGCAGATAAATTTGAATTAAACTGTAATAAATTCGTGGCCCTGCTTGTTAAAGCTGTCAGCAAAGATGTGAGGAGCCGAGCCAAGCTGTAACATGAGAATGGATTAACATCTCAAAATCTTCCTGGGATAAGGCGAATTCTAATCTAACTGCATTCCTGGGATGGAAGTAGGACATCTGAATGACAGAATACAGTTTGTCATCAATGCATAAGTCTTCATTAAAGATAACTCAGAGATTCTGGACAAGCATAAATGAATGTACCAAAAACCCTCTGAGTGAGAGTGAGAGAGGCAATGGAACCTAAAATATTCTCAGCTGGGATTTGTCATATATTTTGGTCTTTTAGACCCTGGCCAGAGCAGTGCCAGTGCTAGGAGATCTGTGCTTTGATCCAATTCCATGACAATCAATAGATTGCAAGGGCATATTTTATATGTTCAACAAATCAGCAGGTGCCATTTGGAGATGGATTACTCTCTCCCTTCTATCCACACGTGCTTGGCATATGTTCCATTATTTATGTTCTCCCCAAATAGATCAATAGATCTATTGATCTACTGAATAGGCTAATTTTTTTCTCCCCATCATTGTCATAATCTGATATCTGACTTATGACTGTATTACTTTTTACTTGTTTTGCTTGCTACTTCTTTAACTTCACCCCAGAATTAAAACAAAAACTAATCCAAACTCACTCATTTTTCACTTGGAAGTGTGTGCATTTATGTTGTCAATGAAGACACACTGACAGATAACCTCACACCTCCTGATGAATACAGTAAATGTTACCTCAACTGCAGCAAAAAGGCTCAGATGTCCATAGATATAGAAGTCCAAGGCACAGGGAAATACTGACAGTATGCACATTGTGGCCTTGTCTTTTTCATACAGATCAGATAGTGAGTGACAACAGGAGGTCATGTGAGAAAAACACCAGTGTCCCAGTTTTTGTAGCCACCAGGTTCCTTTACAGCAGCATCTATATACCAAAGTTTTGCTATAACAAAGTTACTGTTGGTTTGGGAGCTCCAAATCTTTATTGATGTTTTGCATCTGTTCTGGCCAAATGCAGATGGTGAGGCAGCAATCCCATGGTCCTGGGTTAGCAGAGGGGAAGAATGGATTGCTGTCTTGTGTAGGGGAGAGGAATGGTGGCACTTTGAAAGACCCAGAGGCTTGCTGAGGTAGCCAGTTAGAGGCATTATTGAAGGTAATATAAGAAGTCTGCTGTGCTGATAGGAGGAAAAATGAAATCAGGCTCTTTCCAACCATACAGTTGTTCAGTGGGCATGACTGAGGACTACTTTCTGTGTTTCTTCATAGAAGGCAGTAGTTAAGAAAGCCACTGTGGCTTGTTGGATGTTTAAATAAAGAAAGCAAAAGATTTTTTATTTTGTGGTTATGTCAAGGGACGGATTTGGCAGCAGATAGGCATGCTGGAAAATTGTAAAGTGCTGAAGACAAAGCTATACTGACAACATAGAGTGAGTTGAAGGAAACTTTCCTTTAGACTCACTGAAAAAAAATAGAAAATAAGCTTGACAGTTATGTCTCTATTTGTTTCTTTCTAAAATTGATTGATTTTTCCTCCAGAAATTCTGCAAAAGATGTAGGCAGAAGTAGCAGACGCTTCAATTGCAAATTTGGAGGGCAATCTGTCTGCCTTATGATTCTTATTCTAGAACCAGTGCCACAAAGTACCCGTTTGCAGAAACATTCTAAGTTTTCAGCACATCTTCTTTCAAAACTTACCATTGGAGAAAACTTTCCAGGCTGGGAGTTCAGTTTGCAGCACAACAGAGGAGTGGAGTAATAGCTGAAAACATGATGTGTGAAGACAAGAAGAAACAAGTTGGAGGCTCTCCACCTACCTGTTGTTAACTGACACACTTGAGCAAAACCAAACCACAAACAACATCTAGAGACTTGCATCCTGGCACATTACTTTTTTATGTCCTCCCTAGAGTTGGGAGAAGCTGCACCTGACCTTTGTATGCACTGACTCTAGTTGTGCCAAGCAAGCAGTTCAGTAGCAAACTAAGTGGAAATAATTATTTTAATTAGTGTAATTGGATTACACTGAAGTGTTTTTGGGGACTGCTGTTCTGCTTCAGATGTTGTTCAAACTGTCCTGGCTGTACATAATTTCTAAATCAACATATTACATAGGGGTTTAGGCAGAGAAAAGGGAATTGGGCAGAAAAAGGCCTGGTTTACTTCAGATTTGATATTTGATAACACAAGGAACGTAGGGTGGATTGCATTAGGTTTTACTAGGACAGCAGATTTTTTTGTAAGCTGTCATCATGTGCACCTTATTTTCTCAGGAAGTCATGAGGTTAAGGGTATTTTTTTAACCTTTGTTTCTTGCTTGTCATCAACAGCTGAAATCCCATCACCCTCCACTGTGAACAGAAAAAAACAGGAAAAAAGCTCTGTGTTCCACAGGACCTTACCTTTTAACGGGAGCAGGTCATCACTCAGCTACCTAAAGCACTGAAGGCCCTCAGTCAGTATAAATTAGAGAGAAATAGTGGAGATCAGATTGAGACATGCCCAAAAACTTGGGTACCATTGGCTATATAGTTGCATCTCAAAAGGTATTTGACTGCAGCTGATTACATCTGCTTTCAATTAGTAGAGGAAATGGCGAGCAAATCATCAGCATTATTTCCCTCCACAGCAGCTTTTTTGAGGCAGCCTTCCATAACCTTATGTACTTGACAGCATATTTTAGCACTAACACTTGGTGTGGCTGTTTCTTCTCCTGAGAGAAACTGTGATTCTCACTAAGGAAACCCCTTGAATAAATCATTTACTGGAGTGCAGTCCATTACATTTCAACAGATCACCATTTCGTACTTGGAGTTGGTGGGTGAGATCAGACAACATCAACTGTAAGGAAATTCAAATTCCGAATTTCAGCACTGGTTTCATTACTGAGCTTCTGCCTGTGTGTTGTGCAGGCTAAGACTGAATTGGACTTTGATGTAGACTGTTCTTTCATTCCTGTAGATCCCCTAAATGAGATTAAAAGGGATGATAGAGCCAATACCTCCTGCCATCAGTCAGATCATAGGAGCCTTCTTGAACACTACATGAAAGTCAGATTATAATGGTCAGAGTAAATGTTTGGTGAAGATAAGTAACTGGATGATAAAACTAAATGCCTGTGGGTTATCCAAGGAAACTGAAAGGGGAAACAGGCTGGGAGAAATTGTAAAAAGAGTTTATTCACATGAACATCCAGTATTATATTAAACATGCTAAGTTTGGGATATACTAGAGCTTCTCATTTTATTACATCCTTAACAGTCAAGTGAACATGGTTTTAGAAGAGTGGAATGTTTTAAGCAAACATTGCTGACCTAGATTTTCAAAATGGGTGAGCTTGAGGACACTGTCTTCATTTTATGCCTCATTAACTTAGCCTGTTCTTCAGAGTTTCCATGGAAACTACGTTTTTGGTGACAGATAGAAACTTTTGATGGGTCAAGTAAGTAAAAGGTAACAAGAGGTATTAGGGCAGAGAATGTGTTACAGAGCCCTAATGGAAGAAGGCAGTGAATGAACTTTGAACATAAACAAAGGGATGATAGTAGAAGACCATAAATGTCAGTGCATTGACAGTGAGGATGATTCAAAGTTACTATGGGATGTGAAAGTACAAACTTAACAGAGCATGACCTTGTTCTGATAGTTAATGACGTTAAGCTGGGCTCAGGATAGAATAACAGAGATCAGTCCGACTTTGTCATTATGGATGAATAAGCACAGCTCCAACTCAAAATCTCAACCGTGATGGTGCTGAGAGCGTCTTCAAAGAGCACCAAGCCTGATGCAGCTTTGTGCTTAAGGCCCCTGTGGTAAGAACACCTGTGATAAAAACACACTTTTGCCCTACAGACGTATTGCACCCAACCCATTTCTAGGTTACTGTACATCCTGCACTGTCTCTGTCACTCTGGGAAGGTGTCATTAATGTAACTACATGAGTGTATTACAGATTGAACTGTTCTTCTTGGCTGGCATTTTAAGTTAATTATAGGTCAGTGTTTTCTAAGGACTTCAGAAAATGCAGTCAGCAGCTTAGCTACTGGACTTATCTGCACAAGTGTACTTTGTGCCTGGAATTCAGTTATTAGCAATCTCTAGAGTCCTGTAAGGAAGAGGTACAATAAAAATAAGTGTTCATCCTGGGTATGGGGTGAGGATCAACAGTCAAAATTAAAGATCCATTGTCAAGTTGAACATGTCTTTACCTTGAATAAGAAGTACTTTCTTACAGTAAGCCCACCCCATCCTTACAGACTAAAATTTCAGACTAAAATGTTTCCATTCTGCTTTGAGAAAATTTTACATTTGCATGCATTACTTCTAGTTTTACATCTGACAAATGTGATATCATAGTTTGTAAGTCAAAAGTGATAAAAAGTGTTTAGATTCTTGTCACAACATAAGCTTTCAGCAGAACCAAACTAAAAATACGCAGACAGTTGGACATTAGAAAATGGAGCGCTGTAGGTGTGACTCTGGCTCTAGTTTTGTGGGATTCTAGATGATTTATCTGATACTTTTCTCAAGTCTGTGTTTTCCAATCTCTAAAGTAATATGATAATATCTATATTTTTATAAGTATGTCTTCTAAGGTCTTGGAGTTGGAAGGTCTGCATATGTACTGGGGTATATACACCTATTACTGTCCAAACAATAGTATTAACTGCAAGTGCTTTTATTGCCTGAGTACAAAATTCCTTGTAAACAGAGCTGAAGTGGGCTCCTGAGAGTGGGACAGGGTAATGGAGCTTGTCTTTCTCTTCCTTTTTGCTTGCAAGTTAAAGTTGTGGTCATGTAGTTGGTACATTGGAGATACAGAATGGAGGTGGATCTGGCAGAGCAGCCAGTCTTGAACACAAGCATCTATTCCATGAGGCACAGTTGGCATGAAGACTCAGTGCTCATCAAATTGAATTAAAAATCTGGAGTGCAAATTTGACAAGCTTCAGAACAGTGTCTTAGCCCCCTTCCCAGTCATTGCACTCTGTTGGGAGACAGCAAAATATGAGATTAATCGTGATGAGATGAGGCTTTAGATGGGATGCTGGTGAGGCTCTGACTGGAACTCGGCTAGAATTATGGACCATCTCCAGTTCCAGAGAGCTCTTCCAAAACAAAGATCCCAGACTTGGAGACTAGCTTGCAGCAAGTCATCTTTGCTCCTTGGGCTTTATTTGTGAGATGATGTTCATTGCTGGGAGCATCTTTGTGAACTCACCACCTGCCTTGTCACAGGACTTAGTTGTTGGTGACAAGGTGAACTGAGCTAGAGCTGAGGAATCCTGCCTGGCTTGTATGTGTGTTTGTGTATATATATATGTAGATATAGAGTAAGCACAGAAAGCAGAGACAGTCATCACAAACAGCCATGCTGCTCTCTCCCTTTCTATGACATGGCCTTGCTCTCGTATCCAGTGCAATGGTGAGCCCATCCTTCACCTTCTTCCTTTGTGTTGCCTGTGTGAGCTCTAGGCCCTGTCCATCCATCCCTGAGCCTGACTGCACTAGAGGTGACTGGGACAGAGATCCAGGTTCCTTCCCTCCTCTCTATTGCCAGGTGTAGGGGTTTGGAGCTGGCTGCATTTCTGCCCACTCTGTCTGTAGCAGACAGAAGCGAGGTGAGGCCGAGGGAAGGTGGCCGGAGCCAGGCTGGACCCGACATCTCTTGGATCTGCTCTCCTGGCAGCAGCCAGGCCTTGGGGCCAGCTTGGTACATGGATTTACAGAGATGTCTGACACCTCATGAGAACATCCAAGAAGGGAACTGAGGTGAGTCTGCCCGAGGTGTGAAGAGGGTAAGTGAGGGTGAACCTCACTTTAGGTTTCTTGCAGCCATGGACAACTTGACTGGCCTAACACTGCAAGGGTTTTCCCCTTGTCTATTCTTTGATCTACTGTGGACAGGTCATTTCAGGAGACTTTTGTTTATCTTTGAACTTTCAAAAGATCATGAAAGCACTGAGCAGAACAGATACAAAATAAAATAACATGCATTCGTTTAACGTGGTGAAGTATGTAGAACGGCAGGTTACCTGGACAGCAAGGCCTCTTTCAGTTTTATTTTCATAATTAGGCAGACATGGTAATTTGTAAAAGCTCAATTGCCATATGTAGCCTCAAGCATCAAATTCTGCTCTCAGTCCTACCAGTTTAATTAAAATATAGTTATATGCTGATATGTTAAAATTGTTGCTGAAGCTGCTCGAGTGCTGCAGCAACGTGCGTGGATGTAAACAAAGGGCTGGACACATGAAGGCGTGACAAAGGGGATTGCTGGGTCAGGAGTGCTACAAATGGCTCAGCTGTAACAGGGATCTCTCGGTGGCTGGGTTGCCACATGTTTTTCCAATATTTTGAATCCAAAGAAATCACTGAACTTTTCTCTTGCATGAGCACAGTTTCAGCTTGACTACGGGCCCATTGGCATCCCCTGGCTCTGGTCCTTCATCTTCAGCATTCTGCCCATTGTGACATAAGACACATATTTCCAAGGCATATTCCTCCTTCACAGGGGTGGGGAACTGCTTGTTGCTCTGATTTCTTGGTAACTTGGCTTCTATGTACTCAAGGATTGTGAAACAGAGGCTGGAACATGCCTTTTTCTCAGACCTCCTCTGGTTTCAGTTGTCACATCTATAAGCAGAAGAGATCATGCAACATATGCCCTCTCAAATCCTGTCAGCTGGGGAATAGTGGGATCTTTCAAGAGCAGGAATTGGTTCATCCCAACTTTGCCACTTAACCAGCAATGCAAATGTCTGTTACCCCAAGGCTATTTAGGAAGAAATCTGTCATGATAATGACTGAATATGCAAAACAACATTTTATGACCAGATATTATGAAATCATCAGATTAAATACAGAAAAAATAGCAGAAGTTGCTGGGGCAGATTCCTCCTTCACTTTCATGTGACTATCTAATCTACCCTGACCTGCCAAGTTGCTTCAAAGGATGTTAGTGTCTGAACTCAGGGCATCAGTATTATAGCACTTCTCTGTATTTGCTAGAATGAAAAGAGTAAGGAAAGCATGTACCAGAAGGAGATTGATGCTGGTAATGTAATTCACTGTTATGGCTCTTTAGAGACAGAATTCCCTGTCTCTAATTCACATGTAATGATCTTGTCTAAATTTTGAGAAGATTGAATCTAGGAAAACTTTAGGATCTAGATAGGGGTTTTTATTATTACTTGTTCTGAGAAACAAATACCTTTTCTTCGTGGGAGCTGACTGACTTCATTGCATCTGACAAGGAAAGAGAGTACTTGACCTTCTTGGTAAGACACCTAAAGCAGAGATTATCCTTCGTTATCCTCAATATTTGTCCTATAAATTGTCCTGTGGCAGTCAGACACATGCCCTGGCTTCGGAGGTGGAGTGCCCTGGAGGCACACTTCCCTGGGAGGCACTGTGAGCCTGTGCCAGCTGACTGACAGCCAGTGCAGGGTTAAAATCCTTTCTCTGCTTCCCCCTTCTTTCCAGAGATTAGTAAGCAAGTTGCTGATCTTTACCGTAAATAACCTGTTACCATCACCTGAGGTCTTGCTCCAGGTGCTGCTGCTCCGGTCAAGAACAGGGCAGGAGCCAAGTCTGCCCTTTGTTCCTGTGTGCCAATGGGGAAGAGGGATGGGTTCTGTGCCCTCACCCAAGCTCCAGGTGGCATGGGTGGGGAGGGAGGCAGTGCTGGATTTCTCCAATTGTCCCTTGCCTGGGTGGAGAGTCCAAGTTGCAACTGAGCAATTGCAGCCACCCCAGACAACAGCCTCCTTCCTGAAGCTCTCACAAAGTGTGATTAATTACACGATAAGCATAGAGAATGGGTTGCAAGTGAGCAATAGCTTTGTGCAGGGGTTAACTCTGCCTATGACCTTTGCATAGCCCAGTGCTGCTCGTGCTCTCTCCAGCTGCCAAAGACACGTGAACTCCAAGACCTCGCTGATATTGGGGTAAGACAGGGCCTCCTGAGATCTGTAAACCTTTGGACTTGGTGTTATAATTCCCTGGAAGTGCACTGTAACTTACTTTGCTTTCTGAGGTTGTGGTGGATTTAGAGTAGACTTGTTTTCATCTGCCACCATCAACCAACCACACTTGGTGCCCAACATGCTTGGAAGGTGGGGAACAGGCAACAAGAAACAAATGTGTGACCACAGTCTAATTAGTTGTAATCATCAGGGTGATATCATCATATTGATATTGATAATTAAGATTATGAAAATAGACAGATTTGTTATCTTAAAAGGTATTTTAATCACTAGAGAGTTAGTTCCTTTTGAGTTAGTGTTTTTCCTTATTGTAGAACTTTCCTGACAAAACATCTGTCTTCTCATACTTATGTGGCTATTATGCAAATGTCCTCTCCTAAACTATCTTGAAAGCATCCTCCCTTTTGTGTCTTGAAATCAACCCTGTCCTGATGGACCAGAAAGTCCCATTCTGCAGAGCCAAGGAACAACAGTTTTATTATAAGTTTATGTAACTTGAAATACAAACGGGCCCTAAAATTTGCAGTGTGGAAAACTTCACAGCATTATAAACCACCCAGGCTTCAACACAGAGGACAATTTATCCATGTCATATGACTCCATAGAGCCAGGAAACAATGCACATCTCTTCAGCCTTCCATGAACTTATTGGTCAATGTGATGAGTTTCTAAAGAAATAAAATATTCCATCATCACCCAGGAAGAGGTATTTTAGACCAGATGTAAGACACAAACTTAATCAGAATGTACTGACTTCTCTCTGCAAGTAGAGTTGTCTAGTAGGGAAGGGGTTTCCTTATAGAGCAGTTCCACCTAAGTTCAGCTGAAGTATGTAAAACATCAAAACTGTCCTCTTCCAAATCCAGCTGACAGCCTGCAGTTGAAGTATAAGCTTTCAAGGGCAGAGGGAATTCCTTTATCTCTATGAAGTAATCACTATGTGCCCTGAAGCATGAGGTAATCTTACTAGGCTACTCAATTTTTATTAAAGTCCAGTGAATTAATTATACCAAATTCCACTGTTTTCTTTCTGAGGAATTTATTGAACAATTTCCCCAAAGTTTGCTAAAATCTACCTTGCTCAATGGGTAATTGTAATTGTAATCAACTCCTCTCAGTTTTACCTGTCAAATTTATTTTGCAGATTGTCTCAACTGCAAGGTTATGTCATAAAATCCACTTCTTCAAGGCCAGCTAGAAATCGCCTCAGGTTTTCATTATTGGGAAGAAAATAGGAAGTATAGAAACTCTTGAAAAAATGAGAAATGCATTTTATGCTTTCAGGTGCTCTGAGACCAACAGATGAGTTTGAGATCAGGATCTCATCTTTTCAAGTAGCCACAACATGCAATTTAAGTGGCAATATTATTTACAGTGAATAAATAATACTCTCCAAGTATTTGCAAGATAAAAGCAGAGGCCTAAGAAAGGAGAATTCTTCTCGTAGTGCAAAGAAAGTGCGAGGGATCCCAGAAGTGCAGATTGTCCTTGTCTTTCTGCTTCAAACTAAGCCAACACAAAGGAGAATGTGAGGGTCCTTGTGAGGCGTCCTTAGGAGCAGAGACCACAGCCTGATCTCTCTGTGTGAGCTAACTCGTGGGTCAAACCCCAGGACACAGGCCCTTCAGATCAGCTCGATGTGCGTGCGCTGGCAAAGCATCATGGATGCTTAGGCAACTGTTATCAGATCTCTGTTTATAAATACAAGATTTTGAATTTGGCTTGAGTGCTTAAGCTTACTAGCAGGCAGGCTTCCCCCCCAACAAAAGCACAATAACAACCAGAACGAACAATCACTGTTTCACCTCTCCCACATTAGCTATTAATAATGTTAATTTACTTCCTTTGAGAGATACCATATGGTCCCCTTCCTGATCCCTCTACAGGCATAAGAAAAAACTAAGGAAATTAGAGAGACTCCATAACACTGATGGCCACATCCAATGTCTTATCAGGCTTCCTGTTGTTGGGAGTATTGTTTTCCTTTAAAGATTAATATTTACAATGGTTACTTAGTTATCTTAGTTCATTTGATGACCATTAAAGATTCCAGCCCTGAATGCGATGAATGAACCTCCTTTTATTTGTCCTTGATGACTTATTTGTCTTGTGCCTCGTCTGGCTGAAAATCAAGGAAAATAATTATTGGGTTGGGCTTTTAATGCAATTTCATATGAGGGCTCAAAGTGCATGTTTCTGTTTGTTTTAGAGTAGGAACCCCTACCTGCTGTTTCTGCTGATGTATGCATATTTAAGAATATATGTTTTCTGATTAGAAACAAAGTTAAAATAGATATTTTCACCTATTTTTTTAAGCTGCATGCCTGGTTTGAGTACTCCTTGGGGGAAGAAAGAGGATGTTTCACATTTCATCCACAATGTACTGCAGTCATAAAGGCTCACCAAGGAGGTCTTTGATGGGACAGAAAAGGCAGCATGTGGCTGTGCACAGGCTAAAGGAACAGTAAGCCAATTCAGAATCTGTCCATAGTTTTCCTCTGTACATCAGCTGAAGTTCAAGGGATTTCTCAGCAAGGGCTAAAGACACAGTCATTTTTCTCCTTTATTTTTTAATAAAAGCCTGAAGACAAAGCAGGAAGCAGTTGCTCAGTGTGATACAGATGGGGATCTCAGTCCAGCTGTCTGCTTCCAGAGCTACAGAGGCATTTCTAGGCATGAGGGTTTTCGAAGCCACCTTGAGTTGCCTTTGTTCCTGCTAAAGAAGACTACAAAAATGTCCTTGTACTCACAGGGGTAGTAGACCCAGCCCAGTTCTCTGAGGAAAACATGGTCCATACTATGAATTGTTGAGTTCTAACTTTGTGCCATGTGCAGCATTACTGCAGGGATGAACATGGTGCATGAGCATGCCCTGTTTTCCCTCATCTTGGACTGGAGGCACACTTGGCCTTCCCTGGAAGTGGAAGCTCCTACCAGCTCATCCTCAGCTGCCCTTGAAATGGATTCATTTCCATCTTTGTGAGCAGAGCCCCTGCAAGTGCACTTCTGGTGGTAATGCCCATGCTGGCTACCTCTCCATGCATCCTTCCTGCCCCAGCCCATTGGTGTTTTCTAGAGTAAAGTCCTCTGGACAACAAAGGCCAGGATTCAGCCAGGTCTGTTTAGGATGTGATAATCATTTTGCAGTGTGAACTGCCAGACCCTCACGAGCGAGCTGGTTCTCAGGCACAGTTGGTTCCTAGAGAAAGGATAATTTATAGTCATGACACTTCCAAGGTCTCTCTTTTTCTCCCCCTTCCCCCTCCCCGTCCTTGCTCTCATCCCAAATGGTGAATATGGGACAGCCCATCCCAGCATTTGCAGGGGAAGGCTGCTTTTCTGGTTTTCTTGCAGAATGCTGTCTCATCCTGAAACTGCATATTTGATGCACTTTTATACTGGACTCATTTGCAAAATGACAGATGTTTCTGATATGATAAGAAATGTGGCCCAGTGGCCAGCGGCGCTGCAGAGCTGCTCATGTTCCTCACCTGAATCGCAAATGAGATAAAGCCTTCTTATCTGTTAAAATACACGAGCAACTGCACATATATATAACACGTCACCAAGTGCCAGCTGTTTGTGCCAATGACATTCTTTTTGAAAGAACAGCTCCCCCCGTCATCTGCTTTCCCCCCTGCAGAAATTCTGGAGCTCTTTTGCAAGCGCAGCAGAAAATACATTTTTTTTCTTTTTTTAAGCTGCAGTTACTTTAAAATAATTCCATATGAGCAAAAACCAGCTTTTATGACTCAGGCTTGGGCTTCTTTTTTTTTTTTTTGGTACTTCCTTGTGCTTTTTTTGCATCTCTCTCTGAACAGAAGAAAGTATCAATGCTGTTTTCTGTCTCTTGGCAAATCATTCTTGCAGATCTTGCTGGCTTTCCATTATTTCAGGGCTTCTGTTATTAATAGTATGGAAGAAAGTTACTTAGTGTTTAAAAATTTTTTTTCTGATTTTTAAAATGTGAAAGAGAATAGTAAATCACTATTCTTAAAGTTTGCAAAAGGTTTTTTGATACCTTGAATTTAAATTGTAGGTAAAACCACCTCAAGAATCCCAGATGTAGAAGCAAGCAGACCTCCTCACTCAGTAACCTTTATTATTAATTCTTGCAGATAAGAGAACTTAAAAATCCCACCAGGTGAAGTTGTTCTGGTAATTGATCTGCTCAATGTTTTATTAGGATAAAACTACGAAACACTTTTCAGCGTTTTGCCAGCTCAGGCAGGGATGTATTTCTGTTACAAATGACCTTCTGGGAGAACTTGACTGAACTGAATCTGGGGACATGATTCATTGGCAGCCTGCTGGTGACAGCCTTGTTTCTATTGTTCTAAAACTCTGGTTTCACATTTCTCCTGTTAGATAAGCTGCAAACATTAACTACACAGTGAGCTACAAATAAAGTGTGATGTAAGAATTAAGCCCATTATCTGATTGGCAGTGCAGGGCCACTCTTCCAGGTTAAGGGTTTGAGCAGAGGTTTTGGTTTTTGTTGGTTTTTTTGGGGTTTTTTTTCAAGAAAAACTTTGGCTTCTTACATTACTGAAAGCATTGTCCTCCCAAAAGATAAAATATTCCTTTGGAAGCTGCAGTGTGTATATATAGTGTGAGCTATAAATAGTCTGGAGCTAGTTCTGCACAGTACCAGTGTGCAGAGATATTAAGGACAGATTCTGATTTTTATGGCTACATTGGGGCCACTGAGAAAAAACAGCCTGAAATGGCAGCTTTTAAATTTTATTCAGTATATTTAGAGTCACACCAAGATAAGAATCTTTTATATGTGTTTTAAGGAATAAAGGAGTTTTGGTGGCCTTAGTTTAATCTTCATTTGAGTTGGAGATTACATATCAATTTCTGGTATTCTTCTTTAGGACTAATACCAAGGCAAATGAATTCACTCTTAAATGAGAGTGAATTATTGATCAATTATCATGCTAGCTGAAAAATAGGTCTATATACTCCCACAGCTCAGCTGCTGTGAGTGGATGTGCATAAGGACTGAGTAATGGTTGCTATTCAGCTCCTTCTGATGTTAGGATGACTTTCAGCAATTGAATGATTTATGATAATGTTGATATTCATGCAGGCTATTTGACTGCCAGGATAAAGACCACAATGCCTGATCATTCTCTTTTTCTTGAGGCATATGGTGGTTACAGGCTGACACTGGAACCAGGTTCTCTGGCTGAAGCAGTATCTTCCCCGCTGCAGTGGGGCGGAGGCTGTGGGCAAGGGGACAAGAAGAAAAGTACCAGTTTATAATGGACTATCGACCATGTGTTATCTCTTCTGCTGTAAAATCTTAACAGGACAAAGCATAATAATGTTATTAAGAGTATATGAGGCAGGGTCAATGCCAGAGTATTAACCTTACTTAGCAAATTTGTGATAAATATAACAGATCTCATGTTTCCAGAAGGACTTTTACAGCCGCTTCCGATCAGAAGAAGCCCGAGAAGGGCTGCTTGTGCTGTTTGCTTGTGCCTCTTAACATCTGTTTTGAGATGTTTTGAGTTTTGAGGCATCATTCAGGGTTCCTAAATCTTTCTTTCAGTTCTTCAGGTACACCTGAAAGAATGAGTTAGGCCACCCACACAGAGATGCCTGGTGGAGGAGGCTGCCAGGCCTGGGAGGTACATGATGGGCCCCCATGGAGCACTTTGGGGTTCAGTCCTGTGGCAAATTGCTGGGCAGTGGATTGCAGAATTCAGTGGAGCAGCTTTCATTCATACTAGTGACTTCCTGGTGACTTGTGGAATGTTTGTTGAGGTCTGTGGTGATCTTAGACATCATAATTGAAGTTGTGTAGTTTCCTTCCAAGGATGATCTGTTCTATAAGACTTAATGCATCATACTTCCTGGTCAACTTTACCAACCAGTTTATTTAACAGATATCTCCATCACTTCTGGAGCAGGACTTCACTCCTGCTTGCACTTATCCTCCTGTATGCTGTCCTGGCCACTCTCAGAGGCTGTAGAAAGGGGGCAGGAGAGACAAGAACAAGCCCTTTCATGTATTCCTTTCTGCTCATGACTCACTGCTCAGGGACCCTGGAAATGGGCCATGCTGAAGTCCACTGCAGGCAAGGCCCATTGCAGACCTTAGGAAACATATCAGAGCTGCCTTCAAGTGCTTTAGTGCACGCCAGAAAAAAACAAAGGACCTGCAAGGACCCCACTCTCTAGAACTGCTGGGCCTCCTTCTGTCCTTGCTATGTATATGTAGTTGGGACAGCTGGGAACAGTGTATCTTTCTACAGAATCACGGATGTTCCCAGGCCAGTGACTTATAAATATGAAAATCAGTAAAGCCCAAGGACTAAAAACACACCAGTGCAGCTCACTTAAATCCCACTACTGTGAGCTCCTTTCACACCCAAGGAAAGTCCCCACTGCTCTTCCTGAGTGGTGATTGAGTCCACCCAATAACCTCTGCCACCCTCTTGAGCTCAGCTCTGGCTGTGCCTGTCCCTGTCTGTATGGTCAAACCACTCTGTTACTTCTTCTGCAGAGATGCATTTCTTGATACAGCAGGAGCTGGCCAGATATAATCCCAGCCTTCCTTTTCAGTTCTGCACCCTCATGTGGTAAATGTCTTTACTTGTGTCATTCTAGTGACCTTTTATATTGGTCATTCTTCTTGTTAGCAATAGCCCTAGAGCTCAAACTTAGAGGTGAGCACCTTTTACTCCTTATTCTTATCTCTGGTGCTGACTGTGGAAACATCTCCCCGTCTTCAGCTGGTTCCAGGTAAAGAAGGGAGTTTGTGACAGGCATAGCTCTGTTATTTATCTAGGCTGGTCTAAGAATTTGTGAAATACTCTCTGAATGATCAAAGGCATAAGCATGTGACTCCAGGTCACTGGAGAGCGAGCTATTTAAAAAGCACTAAAAAAAGCAAATCTGAAAGACTATCTGGCACTAGAAAGCACTTAATTTAGAGAAGTGTCCATGTCATGAGTGAATGTCTTGTCATAAGGCAATATTGCAGCATTCCTCAGGGCTAGTGCAGGTCTCAGTTTGTGTGTGACACATGGATAGTGCCACACTGAATGTAGATGTGTTCACATACAGTTCAAATACTCTTGGCCTGTAGTCTTTTTTATTTTCCTCCCATCTGTTTGACCCCTGAATCACTGGGCTGTTTGGTTGATTCATATAGTCTTGTGCACTATCAGTTTCAGCTTCCCTGATCTTGTTTTGGCATCTGTGCCTTTCAGCATCTTCGAAGAAAGCTATTGTAATTCCATGAGCCTCCACGTTTGTAGAATCATTGTCATTTCACAGATGCAGATAAAATGTTTCTATCTTTGGGACTGAAGATTTGGTGTCTCAGTTGAAATTGTTTTATCACCATGTAATAGAGTTAAGCTTCTTACTTTGAGAATTGGTGGAGTAACACTTGCTGCTCTCATGGCAATGCCTACTTACACTTATTTTCCATGCCTCTGTTTTCTGCTGGGCTGGTTTAGGGAACAATATTCTAATGAAGGGCAAGAAGAAACAAACTGTGGTGAACTATTCCCTTTGCACTCTTTTTATTTCGAAGAGTTCATCTCCTTTCAAGGACTATGTGGGTTTTTCAGTTTCACAAACAAGACCTTGTCTAGATCCTTTGACAGGTACGGGATCACACAGGAGCCCCTATGAACTTTCTGACAGTCATTATCATTCAGAATTACAGATTTTTAGTGAATTCCCTTGCTGCTTTGTAGGATTATTTTACCAACTGTTTCTTTCACCTCTACAGTTTATATGGTTAATAGGCACACATTCAGAACTGATAAATGAGTAAAATGAGCAAACATGATTATCTTTCTTGTAATAAATTGAGCAGAGTGGATCCCTTAGCATCATTTTGTGTACAGTCCTTGGCACTGGGAGCCTTACCAAGATGTGCCAGCTCAACTCTCCTCAATCAGCTCCCTGGGAAGGCTGTCAGAGTGGCCAGCAGAGTTCACTTTAGACTTTCTCTACATCTCTTGCTCTGCAGCTGTTATGTGATTTGTAAACAAAGTTTCTTCAAAAGCACTTTCATCTTTTGAAAACCTTCCCAAGGAACACCCCCGTCCCTAAATTATGCATATTTAGGGTAGGCCTCCTGGTACCCTGAGGTCTAAAATACATATATTGATGATGCCTGCAGGAGTCTTGTCTGTGTTGGCAGTGGTAGGAAAGACCTGTGGACATTTCTTGACATGAAACACTTTAGTTATATGTGTCTTTCAAAGCTAAGATGGAGATGCAGCTGAACTCCACTCCTTTACCATTTGACATCCACTTTTTCTGAAAAATATTTTTAGTGTCATATTTCAACAGTTCAATAAGGCATATGCTAAAAATAAAACCAATCTGAAAGTATCTTTGAGAAGATTAAACCCATTACTTTCCAACATTTCCATATGCTGTTTAGTTTCTTTGGATCAGCAAGAATAGCCCAAATATTAATATTAGCTGAACAGTCTTGTAATCCCAAAGAGAAGAACTTTTCCCAGTGGGGAAAGGCCCTCTCTTAAAAGGGCCCTTTGTATGTTCTTGGATGTTTTACAAATGCTGCACCTGTACACAAGAGCTTCATCCGGATATGAAATATGCATTTCAAAGTATGCTTCCATACACTCCTGAAATGAGAGCCCCTGTGCATTTGATGAACCAAATGAGAGTGATCTGATTATACAAATATCATGTAGCTACGATGGCTGTGTTCTAATTAGTTTTTCAGCCATGAACCTTTGATAGTGGCCTTTTTCTTCAAAAGGAGGTTTTATCTCCTAATGGTCAAAATATTTTTAGTTGTCAGCCTGTTTACTAAGTTCCATCTAGTCCATGCATATTACCAGTCTCCTTCTCTAATGTGCATTAACAAGATGAATAAGATTATTCTAATTTTGGTTTCTCTTTTACATTTAACAGTACAGTTTTTCCTTTATGTAGAACACTACTCATGAAGACACATTTTCTAAGCATGAAGTTGGATTAGTTTTTGCAGATCTCAGATCAGTCCAGTGCTCCGTCCTCTCTGGCAAATTTTTTAATTCCCTCCTAGCTGAAGCAAATCCAAATACATAAATTTAAAAAGAAGAAGAAAGCAAAATCCAACCACAACCAGACAATTGTCTACAAACCTTGAAAGTTCTGTCCACCTGAATGCCTCTGGCTGGAACTGGAGATGTCACAGGCAGAGATATTTCAGGCACACCCAGCTCAGTAGCAATAACCACACCAACTTCTCAAGTCCATCACTTTGACATCTCCAGCAATTTTCTATTTCATAATGGCACAAGTGAAGGCAGAAGGCAAACCTGACCTCATGCACTCTTGTAAGCACAGAGTGCCAACAAAAAAATAGGGAGAAAGTGAAAACCATTTGCAATTCAGTAGGGATCTGCAACCCTTCTGCAAGTGCAGTACAGTGACAAACAAATGATGGTCTCATGCACATCATTACAGGAATTTCTCTGTGCTGATGATGTGCTCTGATGCTCACCAAGTTTCATTTTAACAAAGTGTGACTTTGTTTTCCTCACCTGTTGGCCTGCACTGCCAGGCCATGGGGTCTGCCCTCATACTTGAGGGAGAGAGAAGCCCTGATGTTGGCTTCAGTGGTTGTCTTTCATGCTAAAACATCTTCAGCCTAATCTCTTTTATTGGCAGCATCCAAAGTTGGATGCTTAAACCTCATATGGAGACTGAATCATTAGAAAAAGGGATTGTATCCAACTGCCTCATGTACTCACATGTGCCTGAATGGTGAAAAGTCACAAATGTCTTTCTTCTCTCTCTCTCCTTGACTTATCTTGAATAACTTTATCCCTCTCAAGTGCAGGAGTGGTGTTGTGTCCTTTCATCCACCTTAATAACTGGTTTCCCATAGTTAATGCTCAGTATTACCTGGTTTCCCTTTGACTCGAGATTTATATTTTATGTTTTCCCAAGGCAGGTATGAAGGCTGGCTGCACCCAGGTGTTGCTGCTACTGCTAAGCTTCCACTTTACATTCCCCAAATTCCAGCCTGGTGTGTCTAGGCAGATATCTCTTGGCTGTTTAAATTGAAAAACAGTAACATTGAAATAAACTGAGGTTAAAGAGAAAGTCAAACAACTGCTTTAGGCTTAGAATAAGAGAGTACCAGGTAAGAAGGATTTTGTGGGCAGGAAACTAAAGGAGCTGGTCTTTAATGCAGGAGCAGAACCACCTCTAGAGAGACCTGTAGGCTGAATAAGGATATGATGTGAAAATAGAAGAAACGAGTAGTTGAAAAATGGCCAATTATTTTAATTCCAGGGAAATTCCAATGCAGGACTTGCTGTAGCACATCCAAACTGCAAATGTTCGGACAGTTTTAGTATTTTTAGTGGTGTTTTCAAGACATCTTCAATCCACTGTTCATTTTCCCCCTCCCACCGCCCTTTTATCAGCAGGCAAAGGTGACAAAGCAGAGTGGGAAATTAGAATATTACAGTGTTCACTACCCACACAGTCTCAATGACCATAAAGAGAAAGACAACCTGACGTGCAGAAAACCAGCTGTGAGAGTTCATCTGCCTGCGTGTGTGTGTGCAGCAGAGAGGCTGCAGAGTGTGGGGGATGAAATCATGTCACTGCATAAGGAGTGGTTTGGGCACGGTAATTGTTATGTCTGAATGGTCGTGACATGCAAGCAGGGAAAACAATGATGTTTTCAGACTCTGCAGAGAAACAAAATCCTTGTTTCTTCCAAGCACGGCTGAACTTTGCAACCAAGAGCTTAATGCCATACCAGGTCATTTGGGATATAATTGTCTCTAACCGGAACAGTCAAAAGTCAGAGTTTACTATCAACTGGCTGAATGGCACCCAGAAATTCTTTCCAAACTTACAAACAAGCAAAGTGACAAGTCTGAACCTGAACTGTAGGGTAATCACGCTCCTCAGGAGCATAAACAAACATGGCACTGGCTAGAAAATTATTCTTGAGGCATCACTTTTGAGTGATCCAGATGAGAAGTTGCCAAAGCTGGGGTCGCGACCCGAGGAGCGCTGATGGAAGGGAGGTCAGGAGCCCGGAAATGAGGGTGGGAGCCGACAGGCTTGGGAACTGCTGATGTAGACAGATGAATGGCCACGTCAAAGGGGTCCCCTTGGAATACCCTTTTTCCCCTCTCTGCCTCAGAAACAGTAACCAGTGAAGTTTAAAGCTGATGAGACTGGCTGTTTATAGCACGCTGCTGTATTTTTACAAGTATCCCTGGAAATGAACCCAAGATGATTAGGGAGATGGGAGCAAGGAAAGCTCTTGAGGGAAGGATGTGGGACAAGGAGAAGGGGATGAGAGGCAGGTCTCTGGGAAACAGGATCTGCCAAGCAAAAATAAGTTTCATCAGTTTTAATGGGAAGAGAACAGAGGCTTTTTAAGGTTGTAGTGAAGTTTTAAAGTCTAAATTGGAAGGTCAAATTCTTTTTCCTTAAGAAGTTTGAGGGATGATCTTGTGCTCCTTCCCTGTGAGAAGCCCCTGGTGCTGAACTGGATACCTTGGTGAGGAAGTTAACACAAGGTGGGATTAATGTATGACCAGAGTAAGGTCTGTACAGCTAATATATACAGAGAATAAGATAATTACCTCTAAGGGAGTCTCCAGATGGCCTCCTTTGCTGTCCTTGTGTTTCAAACTCTACCAAAGCTAGGCCCTGCATTTATGTGTGTTGAGAGTAAGACACTGTCATTGGGAATTTGAGTGGTTTACTTTATAATGCTCATATAATGGAAGAAAGTGGAACAGACCAGCAAATTAATGTAGCTTGCATTACTAATTTTGTATCATGTCATTATTAAGAAAAGCATTTTAAGTTTTAATAATGTCATCTTTTGTAATACCAAACTGGCTTCAATACAAGAGGAGCATCAGTGCTGTGAAATGGATGCCTTGAACAATCCCAGGGCATGGAGGAGACAAGCAATTTTTGGCAATTAGGAGGGAGTATAGCAATAGCACAGTTCAAGTCAGGGGTGGGAAATGGGCCTGGAGGGGATAAGCCAACAGAGGCCATCAGTGAAAAGCAAACATTAGGTCTGTGTGGTGCAATACCGAGCTGTGGCTACGTGCTGGGTACAACGCAGAGGTAAAGTCAACACCACTGTGTGCTATTTATTTAATAGTGTTATGTTGAGAGGTGTTCACTGACAGGAAGGTTTTTGCAGACCTGCAGCTACAGGGTTTCCTGGGTGCTGTCTTTAGACTCAAAGATGGCACAAATGAGTCCTGCTCAGGGCTGAACAAGGTTCTGTGAGCCACAGGTCAAGAGCCAAGGTGCCTGTCTACCCCAACTGCTACTACAGAGACTGAAATAAATGCTGGAGAGAGAGGAGAGGTGAGACCCTGAGAACAAGGAGAAGTAGGGTTTCTTCAGCTTTAAACCCACTGGCAGGGGAGACCTAGAGACTTCTGCACAGGGAAACTCTCTGCCTCTGCTTGTTTCTAGCAAGTTAAAGACTTTGCAGACCTTTTCATGATTAAATGAATTCATGTCAAGCATGTACAACATCAAATAGCAGGTAATTGGTCAAGTGATGCCTAATCTTACATTCTCTGTTGAGGGCCTCGGGAGCTTTTTTTCTTGAAGGTATTTAATTTAGCAGGATGGTCCAGACTGAATTTGTAGGTGAGATTCAGTTAAGGCTTTTTCATGCAGATCTCCTAAGTGCCAGCCATAGAGATTGTTCATAGATGTGCTTCAGGTGTGGCCAGATTAGTGTGGAACCAGTCTATGTGTCCAGTTCCGGTTAACCATCATGGACCAGTCTCCACAAGTTTCTTTTCAGGATTTAAACTAAACCTTTGGTTTTTTTGAGAAATTCAAAGTTTTATTTTCATAATTACCTTTACTTTTGGAGCTGCCCTTAGGGCTATCTGGAATCTACCAAAACATGCTGAATGCTAAATCAAAGGTTTCTGTATTTCATGTCAAATGCACAGAAATCAAGTATGAGGTTTCTGCTCCAATCATGTGGAAGTTCATTTTCATTTCCAAAGTAAACTGCACTTTCTTTTAAGAAACTGATGAGTTCTGTTTAGTGCTGAGGTAAGAATATATAATTTCAGGCTGGCTGTTTTTTCTCATCAAGGCATGTGACTTCAGTTTCCAAAACATTTTTCCCCAAATATCTTTTTCCAGTCTGGAAAATAACCCATGGGAAAATAATACGAATCTCATCATGATGCTTGAAATTGTCATGGTTTTCACATGTGACTGATGACCATGCAAAGTAAAGAAGGGGTCTAATGTTAGAGGATATTTATGGTCAGCTTGTGTCGTGATTTAAGTGGTGGGTGCCTTTAGTGCAGTAATCATCTAGTCCTATGGCTGACCCAGTCCATCTCTTCAGGGACACTTAATCTCCAGTGTGCTTCAGTAGGTAGGTTTGTTTGAGTTTTTTTTCCTTGATACTACCTGAAAATATTTTAAGATATATGGAATCTTCTTTGCAAGGAAATTTTTCTGGGGATTGTCAGGAATTTTTGATTCTCACATGCAGTCTGACTATTCTCATTCTTAATTTTTCCTGTTATTGCTGGTCATAGAGCTCATCTCTGTGATGGCACACTTAAAAAAAATTGTTACCAGGTTCATAAGTCAATTTTTGATACATAATGTAAGGGCTCATCCCTGTCCTCCTACCAGAGCTCCTAAATACCAAAGGTAATTATTCCCGAATGAAAAAAAAAAAATTAGCCAACAAAATTTAACTGGTTTCAGCCTATTAGAAATCTAAGCCTTCAGAATATATCCTTTACCCAAAATATAGTTCTCCCAATTGAAAGCTAGGCATGATAAAAATGCTAGATTTAAAAAAAACAAACAAACAAACAAACAAAACCATGAAAACAAATAAATAATGGGTTTTCTTACTGCAGGCTGTTACATGGCAGAGCTCTAGAAATAGATCAATTCACTTAATGAAGGGCCTTTGGATTATAAGTTTTTTGTTTGTGGACAGCAGACTCCCTTTGTATTTCTATATTAACAGAGTTTCTCCTAAGGAGCTGTGACCTTTAATCTCATTATGTATGGATCTGTGTATGAGAATGTGACATGAATTTGTTACCAAGATACTATTTGAAGCAAACATCCTAAGGCCTTCCAAGTTGGCAAGTTGATACTGATTTCTGAGTCATCCCAGCCTAAAACATTATTTTGTATTTTTGCAACATTTTGGACTGTAGAGGGAACATCAGCCATCTTACCTGACTGATGCTATCAGGTGCTTTCCATTATTTTCCAAATGTATGTCCTAGAGACAGCCAGACACACACATCAGCCTGGATACCAGTGGCACTGCAACTGAATGGGAGTCAGTTTATCAGAAAGGTGGATCGGCTCAGTTAACCATAGCAACTTATCTATAGCAGGATAAGGGCTTGACAGGTTCTTTCAAGCTCGATGGAATTTGCATCACCTCATGTGTTGCTTTCCTCATCTTCCTTCTCCTTTCTTCTTCCCTGTGTATTGCCATCTCTTCTTGGTTTTTACAGACACACTGTGCTCCTGACAGCTTTTTCTGCTGTGCTGGTCCAGCAGTGGGACTGGGCAGAGTCGTGGCTGATCCCCACATGGGGGCACAGAGACCACTTGTGAAATGGGCAGGGGGGGCTCCCGCCTGTGCCACAGTGGCTGGGCTCCTGTCAGTCCCTTGGTTCTAATTTATATAGTCGTGACTACTAATTAACGACCTGTTAGCCAGTTCTGAGAGTTATTCTGGAATGTGCTCTTTAGTAATAGGGGATTGATAAATGCCAGGGGATTCACTTCCAGTCCTGCATTCATTCTAAGAATCCTTTAACAGTGCACAATATCTCTTGGTGCTGCATAATATCTATTTCTGAATTCTAGCTGCAGCTGAGGCTTTCTTTTTTTGTCCTGCTGGAGTTGCTGAAATTGTTTCATTTGTCAGGGGAGTATGTTCAAAGAAGAAATACTAAAATATGTTGAATAAAAATATATTTAAAGTACTTCTACCCTGAAATATGATTTCTCAGAATCTTGCAGAGTGTCTGTGGCTTAGCCAGCTGCAATATTAATGGCACCTTATGAAAAAGTGCCAGAGCCCTATAACTTTCATATAGTTAATGAATTGTAGATACCACTCTCAGCACAAATAATTAGCAGGGTTTATACTGTATTCGCTTCATGAAGAATGAGTCACTTTACCCACACTCAAAGCAAGCAGAAATTCTCAGGCAAAATGCAGCTGAGTACATTTAATTATTATCATTTCTTTTAGCTATTTTTTGGGTTTGATGACAATGTCATCATAAATGAAATCTAGGATATTTAATACCTTCATGCCAGGAAGCTGTCCTTGTAAAGGGAGGACATGGCAGTTATAAATTAGTATAAGTAATGAAAATTATTTCCATGGACATTAATGAAAATTATTTCCATGGACATTAATTTTTTGTAGAGCAAAAATTTACTGAGTAGTATCTCACTTTTATTTTCCAGCAATCCAAAAGTGAAACTCTTAAGTTTCCAAGCAGAGGAGCTGACCTTCAGGAACTCACATGATTTCCAGCAACATGTCTCATACAGAATTGAGATAATGAAAGCAATGAAAAAACTTGCCATTACAAGTCTCCTGAAGTTGGCAGGTGTTATCTCTGTGGAGCCATGCTCCCATATGTATGGCATAAGGCTCCCTTCCCTTGTGTTCCAAGAATTTATATCACTAAATAGTTCAGAGAAGTCACAGTCCTGAGTTACATGTGGCAGATGATACTGTGAGGACTTTGGAAACTCACAATGACTGTATCCAGTTGAACAAGATGCATAACCCTTTATGTAGCTAACTTTTAATAGCAAAGTAAATAAGTAAACCTAGGATAAATAGTGTAACACAGGTAACAAATTTACCAGGATCTAAAAAGTAGACTCTAGGAAAGGAAGGGTCTGCATGGGCTGAGATTCTTGTTCAGCTGCATTGAAATAGGTCAATTCCTCCAGCCTAAGGTATTCCTGTTGCCTCATCTTGACCTGTCCTTGCTGTCTCTGGGTCAGGTTCTGTGTCCTGAGCTGTGTGTGCCCTTTCTCTCTGGGCACCTATGAAAGCACTATGGAGGAGTTTGTGCAGCTCAGTTAGACTATGGTATGGTTAAAGGAGAGTTTGGAAACTATGAATAGAATCATTATTTCAAATATGGTCCAAAAGTTTGTTTTTTCACAACTGTGTCTTTTCAGAGAAGAGAACTGAGCTAATTCGGAATAAAAGCAATTGTGGGATTTTTGGAAGGGAGTAGATGGCACAGGGAAAGCACTGTGTTGCAAGTGGGTAGATCCAGCCCGTGGGTGCCATGTGTTTTGAAATCCTTGTGGTCTGGATAGTGACCAGCTAGATTTTTCAGCCTGAGGCTTCCAGCTCCACCCCACTGAGGAAGGATTTCCTGCTTCTATGGAGCCCAAAAAGTGCTTGAGCACCCTGAAGTCCCTCTGTCACTTATGAACACAAACACAATTAAAGCACCTTTGCAGCAGAGTCCTTGCAAAGGGAGCTGGAGATCGCTGCTGTCTATACCCTGCTTTTCTTCAGGCTGCTGTCTTGATACATTTCTGTACCATGAAATTTCACCAAAACCCATGTTTGAAGGGCAGATTTTCTCCAGACAAACTGTGGGCTGATGAGCTCTGCAGAGGCAGGAACCTGGCCTGTGCAAAAGTGTCAGCATTGACTGCTGGATGCAAAATGGGATCTGAAGTACAGGGGTCTGGAAGACAGAAACTTTGTGTTATGGGACCCTTCTGTTTTTATGATTAGGATGTTATTATGGTTGAGCTCCTTCTTTCATAATACCCTCCTGTGATGACTCCCAAACATACTCCTTCAGAGATAGTCTGCAGCCAGTCATCCAGATAACGAAGAAGGGCAGGGACAGGGACGGGGAAGATTGCCCACAGCTAATGTGAAACATGTGCCAGTTTGACAGTAACTAGTCAGTGTGTCCATCTTCTAACATGCAGAATGTGCACCTTCTCAAAGCCACAGATAACCTGGGGCTCCTGAAAGCCATAAGCAGGTGAGAGTCTCTGTCCTGGCTGTGACATAGGGAAAAGACAGAATGGACCAATCCATGGCTCAGGTAATCCATCTATGGATAATCAAATACCATGTCTGACATGATTTGACTGTTCTCCTTGTTAAGGTTTCCATTTCCAGTCTAACATGATGAAATTCCTGACACTTACATTGATATTTTTCCTTATTCTAATTAGTAGCTGGACTTGGAGCACACCTTAAGACCAGCTGAGCTATATAATGTAATACATATATAATGTATATAATGTACTATATAATGTAGTTTTTTACATAAAATAAGTAGAAAGACTGTACAAAACTGCAGAGTGCATGGCAATACAGCTCAGTCATCTTTTGAAGATTACTTGACTTCAGTGACAAAGGCTTATCTTCCTCTAGGTAGAGACATTCTTCTGCTGTGACATAATCTCACATTTTATCTTTTATCTCCTTTATTGTTTCTGCAGAAAATATAGAGAGAAGGATAAAACACCCTCTGGTGACCCCTACACCTCCAGACTCCTTATTGCCTCGTGTCTTTTGTGACAGGTAACTTTCTAATGAATGTTGCTTGAGGAGTTTTACAGTTCTTGTTAAAATGATTTGTTGGCTTTAGGACTTCCATTTGCCAGACGGAATCCCTTACCACTGAGAAGATGCAGACCCTTCAAGTGGCATTTAGCATTACCTTCAGGATGAGCCCCCTGCTGCTTCATCCAGCATTGTTGATGCCAGTGGAAGTTTTACCCTGGATTTCAAACCTAATTGGGCCTGAGGACTGTGGTCCTTTCATCCTTTTGCAGATAGGATGCTTATGACCTTCCATAGAGTCTGCAGACACTGTGATGGAGGGTGAGCTTCATGCCAGACATGGTGGGAGCTTTGCCCTGAAGTGCTGACAGTTTTAAGTTTAGATGTGCAATGAGTGGGAGTAAAGCAAAAGTTGGGAATAGGCACAGTGAAGGTCATGGCAGTGAGACCAGGGTTGCTCTGATTTGGCAGATGAATATCCTGATGGCTGCACTGATTAAATACTGAGTCACCAGCTGCAGACTGGAAGGAAGAAGTGAGACATTAGAAGGATGTGGCTATGAGGAGACCTGAAGAGCAAACATTAGGAGGACAATTCATGCCCAGAGGACTAGAATAGCTTGTCCACCAGCTTAATTGTTTTAGGCATCTTAAACACACTGGGTAAATCAATGACAAGAATGCCCAAAAGAACAATGTTGCATCAGTTATCTTCCTGATCATTTGCCTGCATTGAATTTTATTTATTCTAGACAAAATAGGGTTATTTGTGGTGTTTCATCTTTAGTCTGAATGTCTTTAATTTGGAAGTCCATTTAATTTGGAAGTTTTCCATGTGATGCCAGTGAGACTGTTGGATTGTAGGCATGACTTATAACCAGACATCTTTCTTGCTCCATGTTCCTGACCGCAGCTTTGGTTATGAAATGTGAAAGAATGTTAAAATCCAGTGTATTTTTCTGTGTGGATTTTGTTTATTTTTATTTTTAACAATTTGATTGGACAATGAAAAGTGTCAGTGATGCCAGTTGCAAATCTTTAGGTATATGTTTGCCTTTCAGCCATTGCTTGGGAGTGATTATTTGCTTTTAAAAACTGATAGTTGTGGATTTTTAGTTCCTTTTTCATAATAATCTTTGGGAAAATATGGCCTTACATAAAAGGCTGCTGTATGAAAAGGTAAAAGCATGGCCAGGTTGGGATGACAACATCTTTTTCATGTGTTGCTAGCTTTTTCAGAGAGCAGTAGCAACAAGCTGAGCAAAGGTTAGAGGCAGAATGCTGCTTCTGTTTCCTTCGAATTCCTTTCATCAGTCCAGTGACTACACAAGTCCTGATGACACATTTCTGGGTCACATGTGCCAGAAAGATGGACTATATGGAGATAAATGGCATGGAAACTATGCCAGCTCGAGACCAGTTACATATACAGGTTTCACATGTGCTGTAAATGTGTATATTCCTCACATGGACTTTATTAATAGTACTAGACTGAGACAGGGAGAGCCAGTTACATTGCTCCATCTGTAAGTAAAGCAACAGAAATACAATCCTTCTTGTTCCTTATTATTTTAAAACTGCAAATGGCTTATTAAAATCATAGAATGGCTTGGATTGGAGGGGACCTTAAAGATTATCCAGTTCCTGCCCCTGCCATGGTCAGAGACAGCTTCCACTATCCTAGGTTGCTCCAAACCCCTCCAACCTGGCCTTGAGCACTTCTAGGAATGGGCTATCCACAGCTTCTCTGGGTAACCACTACCAGCCTCAGAGTAAAGAATTTATCCCAAATATTACCCTATAAGGTAGCTTAGAGCAGCACAGGCCCATTAGGAAATGCAGAGCAGCACAAGTCAGAGCACACATTACCCAAGCCCAGCTGGGGGGCTGCAGGACAGGAGCAAAGGCACGAGGGTGCAGGATCCACAGCTGGAGAAAGAATAGGAGGCCTAGATAAATATTAAAAGAGCCAGACTCATGCATGACCAAACTGAATGCTTGTTTTGTTTTTGGTCCAGTGGAAACTCTGCAATAGAAGAGTTAGATAGTTTTCTTCCTTGGCTCTGCCATCAAAAGGGTGCTGCTGCCATTCCCTGCCAACTTTCTCACATTCAGTGGGATCTAGATTTCTCTCTGCAGGATATTGCTCTGGTTAGGAGATCAGAGGAAAAATGCTGGAACTGTAGGTTCTCTTTATTTGGATGTTTTCAGGTTCGTTAGTCACTTCCACTGCAATTCTTTCAGCTAGTGGTAGTAGCAAGCTGCTGCCCTGGTACATGGATTAAATAGAGTTGGAGACACAAACTGGAATGATTGAAGTTTGCATATCCAGTTCTCTGGGTTCCCACTAACAGAAAAAACTGAGAAATGTGTCTAGAGAAACTCGATCCAAGTATTCATGTCCTTCAGACACTGAATAAAACCACCTGGATAGAAAGAGCTTCCACTAATGACCCTCCTGTGTTAATCACAACCAATTAATTTAATATTCAGCAACATGGAGAAGTATGGAAAGGTTAACACAGTTTGGTATCTGTGATGATTATGAACTAAACTCCAAATTCTAAAATAATCATAGCCTGGGCTATGCTTTAAATTCCTATTTATAGCTATAAAAAGAGATACTCTGGCATGCTTCAAAGATGTGGTGAGTCCAGATGAAAACACAGGCATCAGGTTCTGACTACTGAGTAACTTAGGGTAAATTAAAAATGAGAGCTATTTTACAATACATGAGGGTGAACTTTGTAATGAAATTATTGCACAAATTATGTAATAATTCACGCATTTTCATTTGAAAACAAGTAGAAATTCTTCAAAGGTGCAGGCAAGGGGCTTCAAACCATCCTAAGAAGAGTGGTTTCCCATTCAACATCTTTTATATGAATGGGACTTCCAGATAATGTGTTCCTAAATGCCAGCAAAGAAAGGAAGACCAGCAAACTGGTAGAGCTGATAACTAGGAATCTGGATCAGGATTTCTCTCCCCAACTCCATATCTAACATACATTTTGACCCTGGTAACTTTCTGATTTTCAAGCCTCAGTTTAGCCATGTATTTAAACAGATAAAGCAAAATGTAGCCTGTGAAGATACTGTAAAAGTTAGAGGGTTTGGAGGGGAGAGATGCTGAGTGTAGTATTATTTGAGCTGTATTTTTACAGTTCACTCTCAGAAGAAAATATGTATCATGTATAAAATTCAAAACATTTCTCCATGATTTTAGGTTCAAATGATGGACATAAATGAGCAAAACTGTATTTAAGTGCTAAGCAGGATACAGCAATAGGAGTATTTCATTTCTATTTGCACTGCAAGCAAAGAATTCATCATAAATGTGCTAGGCCTGCATGGTTTTCTATCACATTTATGGGGATGATTTACCTCCTGTAATCAAAGTTAGCCACATTAGTGGCTAAGAGTATTTACTAAGCTATAGGGAAGAAATCAGTTTTAAGTTCTACTGGTTTGTTTTCATCTGTGTCTCAATTAAACACTCTACATTAAATTCCTGACATTTCTATGCTGCTACTTGTAATGGGTCAGAAATGTCAGGGTATCCTTGAAGTGGAGCACTCTTCTCCAAGGCACTCTGCATAGCTTAATTAGCACATTTATTTCTTTCCCTGTGCCTTCTCTAAGGGCTTTCATTATGTCAGATGCTTCCAGTTATTAGAAATCAGAGCCAGAAGTCAACTGATGAGCTACTGATCATCAAGCTAAATGTAATTAAATGCAACAGTTATCTAAGCAGTTCACAAAGCCCCTCTAGGGTCTGTATGTGTGAGATGCTCCAGGATGTACATCCCTACAGACTCTGTGCAGTGCAGCACAAGACATGTGCATCAAAGGACCTGATCCTTTAATGGCCCAAAGTCATCACTATGGCATTTTCTTTTATTCTGCTGTATCAAGAAATCAAGCAAACACGATTTAAGATTATCAAAAATTAGATGTTTGTTTTGTTGGTGTGTAATTGGGGTTT
The DNA here is from genome assembly GCA_037013685.1 of Acridotheres tristis. Lineage (NCBI taxonomy): Eukaryota > Metazoa > Chordata > Aves > Passeriformes > Sturnidae > Acridotheres > Acridotheres tristis. The sequence goes on along the minus strand of CM072899.1, from coordinate 9,842,156 downwards.
TCTCTCAACAGGCAGTGAGGGACCTTCCCAATATCTTCAAATAGCTTTGCTGTCTGGAAGCCCCATCCATGGCTGTGTAATTGCCAAGCTGAGCAGTGAGGGAAACAGTCCTCATTTTAAGTCCTGGAGGCAGATCCTTCCTCAGAGTCTCTGGCTGCATGTTTTTCATCCAAGGTAACTGACTAAGCAGAACTAGTTCTGACTCTGGTTAATGGTATGTCATTAATATGCAAGTCCTCTAAAATGTTTGCCTACGAATTGTGAGACTTTGACCCCAAGATATCAGAAATCATTCCAATTAGACTAAACACACATAATTCACATAGTTCAGTATATGGTGAGGTGTCTTACCAACCCCTTTCTGATCATAGCTATCCTATGAATGACAGCATGTGCATGTCATACTGGGATTTCCAGTTGGCCTCTGTTCAGTACCAATCTGATAACGGGATGAAAAGTGGACTTGAGAAATGCAGTTCAAAGGACTTGCACTATTGAACCTGTGTACCAAGCCTGGATATATGGGTCGTAGTAATGACTTGTGACGATATCATAAACTGGAGACAGCCTGTGCAGGACCCACAGGTGGGACAGTGAGGAGGAGGAGTCAGGCAGAAACCACTTAGGGAGTGGAAGGCAGTTAAAGGATGCTATAGAAAACAAAAGGCATGGCAATACTGTTCTGACAGTTTCTTCCTTTGCTTCCCTGTGAAGGTCTTGCTAAGTTAAAGTTCTCATTTTGGTTACGTCTGCTCTTGAAAAGACTGTAGTTACATTTCTAAAGGCCTGATGCCAAAATTGCTCCAGAGTTCTGTGATGCAAAAGGAGTAAGGAATCACATAAGTAAAAAATATATCCAGATTGCTAGATCTTATTATATTAGGAAGTATGAGAGTGCTGATACAATGTAAGGTACCATAAAATTGGTCCTGGTTTATTGCCATATTTCATACAGATAGTGAAATACAGAAACTCTCTGAAGAACAGTCTTTTATGTCTTATGTGGTGTCTGTTGGTATATTTTACTCTGCATGTTAACAGTGCAGTAAAACATTACTGCTGGTTGACATCTTATTTAAAAAAACCTACCTTCTTAAAAAAACTTTTCATTCCCCATCTGGGATGCTGTAGACTAACCCTTTTTGTTAAGGCAAACTTGCTAGCCACATGAATTAGTTCAGATTCAATGACACTTGACCACCTCTCTGTCTGTATTGTCTGCTCACAGTAGTTTTCCTTTTATCAGATCCCACTGTACATGCTGCAGGACCCTCAAAGGTACTGTGGTTTTTAAATGCTCAGTTTTTATTGAGAAAATCAGTGCAGATGAATGAACAGTGTGAGTAGAGTGGCAGCCAAAAAGGCTGGAAAGTACTGCAGCATCTTGGGAAGGAGCAGCCAGATCTGGGATGCAGCACAGTGGGTGGTAGAATCTCATTGTTCCTGTAATACTTCTTGAGACTTCAGATATTGTGATTTTTAAGGGTGTTCCTACTTTAGCCAGCAGGGTGATCAAGAAAAAAACAATTACAGGTGATTCACTTTTTTTCTTTTAGGGACAAAATGCTGTGCAACTCTGAGCACATCTTCCTTAGTAATCTAGTTGTTCACATTTCACATATACTTCTCTTGAGCTGCCTACAGCAATATGCAACGCTCCTCAGCTTGTCTGAGTTTGGGGATTTCAAAGCCTTCCTGGCTCTAATGAAGGAGAAGAAGAGCATTGTATGAACTTCCCATACGGTTGAACTCCATGCAGAAAATGCAGGGAACAACTTGTTCCATCACCTTCGTTTAATATGTTGACAAACCAAGGCTTAGACAAGGCAAGTGTTTTGACCTAGTTTACCCAGAGAGCAATAAGGAAGTAAGTTAGAAAATACCAAGGAAATTACCCAGGGAATTCTCCAACAAGGCAATAAAGTACAAACGAGTGTTTTTGCTGTGAACTGTCTGCAGTGCCCTCCACCTCCGTTGGCTTTGCACAGAGCTGACTTTGTCACTTAGTGCTTTTTGGAACGAACAGTTTTTTAAATGTCCCTTTTGGTGAGTCTAAGCAGAGGAAAGGTAATTGGTCATGTGCTGTGACTGCTTCAGATGGGCTCTGGATGCTGTCTCAGGCAGCACATGACCTGACATGCTGAATGGGTGAAGGGTGGGTGCGGCTCTGCCAGGAGTGCCTGGGCTTGTTGGGAGGATTGTTGCTGTTCCTAACCATTTCTCTCTGTGGTCTTTCTGAAACAACATGGATATTAGCAATGGTTGTGTGATGTAATTCATTTAGAGGGGAAAACTCTCTCATAAAGTTTGTAATGCTATTCTCTTTGAGACAAGACTAAGTGGGGAGATGGGCTGGCGAGCTGAAAATTCAGTGGGACACTGTCATCCATCCTGAAATCAAAGGTTCAAACAAATCTTCCACTGGAAGGTCCTGCGTCTGATCTAAGTGCAAAAGCACGGACACTGTAGCAGCCTGCAGTGCCCTGGGCTGGCTGTGCACATGCTACAGGGTTGGCATGGCAACACCAGCTTCCAGGGTGTAGGAGCATCCCTGAATCACAGCTCTACCTGCCATCCTGTTGCACCTCCCAAGTGCTGAAGGGGAGTGTCATGTGAGCCAGCAAAAGGCTTTCTCTCCCAAAAATAACTACTGAGAATAGGGAGTACTTATCTGACAGGGCATGCTATTGAAAAACGGATCTTGGTTCATATAAGCAGGAAAAAGACATTGAGGCTTATTTGTATTTCTGCCCCTGAGCACAAAGGGGTTGGAAAGCAGGCGGATCCCACCGATTGTGTGCTCCTCCTGTTTGGAGATGTAATCGGCGTCCACATACTGTGCCACAGCCTTTCCTCATCTCTAGGGGTTGGGTTGGGGCTGGGAATGATGTGTGGGGATAGACCCCCTCCAGTGTAGAGGTGAAGACTCCAGCATCATGGTGGGGGAGGGCTGGTCCCTGATGCAGAGTCTCTCCCCATCTTCTGACAAGTGGCACACACTGCTGGGAGCTGCGTTTGCAAGGCTTGGAAGGAAACACAGGGTAACCCTGTTCACTGAATCCCAACTTACCAACTGGAGAAAAAACGTCTGTGTCAACAGCACAAATGAAACTGATATTTCATTCTGCTACTGATAAGTTTATCAGCAAATCCAATGTGCATTTTGGACCCCGAGGAAAATACAAAGAAAATATGTTAAAGAAAGAGATGTGGAGGGTCCTCAGCTTACCTCCAGCTTACCACACCCTGGGGATCAGGGTGCTCTGGTCCTTGCTCCTGGCACATGTCAATCATTGCTCAGCAACGTGACTCCAAGGCTGGGGCTTTGTCATTTGTAACCACAAGGTCCAGAATTTCCTGGGCTTCAGCTGTTTTAAGTGCTATTGAGATAAAATGATCCAGGCCTATGCAGAGGCTCTAGGGAAGATGGGAGCATAGCAGGGGCAGGCAGGGAACACAGCTGATGCTGGGGAGTACCATGGAAGGCCCTGCTGGACCTTGGATGAGAGGTGTAGCCATGGCCTCTCCAGCTGGTATTGTCTGTGAATAGACCATTGTCCTCTGCAAGGAAGCAAAGAGAAAACCGTCTCTTCTGCTTCCTTGACTGTGGCTCTGAGCCAGTATTGCCTCACCAAGGGCTCGGCACCAGCTCAGAGGTCTCACAGCTCCAAAATGCCTCGCCCACGTTGCCTCAAATGCTTGCTCTGGTGTCCTGTTACACATAGATCATTTTGGCTGACTGGATTTTGTTCCCTGCAAGTGAGTGGCTGGAAGGAGATGTGTTTCACAGAGCTTATAATAGAACTCTTGCTTTGACCTCCACGACTGGGAGATTAACGCCATTCCAGAATGATATGGTGCGTGGTTTTTAAGGGTCCAAAGGCAATTCCTGTTTACAGAGCTGGTCTGGAAGAGCCTCATAATATTCAGGCTGGAGCAGTGGCAGTGCAATTCCTTCCCTATCACTATTCTTTCAGGTGGACTTATGCCCTGCTGAGGGAGAACTTGAAACATCCCGTGGATGGCTGAGCCAGGCTGTTGAGGCTGTGCAAAATCCCACTGTCTGTCTCTGAGACAAGAGAATGAGGAAATTCTTGTACCTATTCCTTCTCTTCAAAGGAAATAGCTTCAGAGCTTCCTTGGGGTGATTATTTCTGGGTTTGGATTTTCAAAATTTCTTTTAGGAACTATTTTGATGAGATCCAGAGAAAGGTTACCAGTACTTATGGAAAATTTGTCATTGACAATAAAAATCCATTTGCAATAGCCCTGGACTTCCTTCAGTTATTCAATTCTGCAGATACAGTCTTAAATGCTTTGAGCTATTGTGGTCCAACCTGCTAATCTTAATTATGGGCTCATGCCCAGCATCTTTACCTCTAATGGGCACCGAGAGCTGGGCCTGTGGTACTGCTCCCACCATGCCCACTTTTCCAATAAGTACAACAGGCTGAACACTCTGAACAGGAAAAGTCTCCATCTGCTAACAGCATCAACCCTTGTGTTTTCAGTTACATTTCCAGAAACCAGAGCACACAAGATCTCCTTTCTGGTTAAATGTATTCTCTTGTCCATGAGGAGCTTGATGCAACCATCTGAGGCATTGTGAGCCTGTGGGGGGTCAGAAGTGGCAGGAGCCTGGAGTCCACTATCTAATGTATTACCTGGCACAGTCTTAAAGAGAAAATTGGTTATGTGTCTTTAGTGAAAGGAGTTATGCACTGACTCATTGTCATGGCCCAAAATTTAAGGTTTCTTTTGGGGAAAGTAGCCTTCAATAAGCTCTCATGTTTACTTATAAGATGTAGACTTACACCATGACCCTCTAGGTCCTTTAGGTGGGACATTTTTAGCTTGTTATTAACTGTGACCTTATGGAAGGAGAGTCATGTTCATACACTGGCAGGGAACAGCTAAGACTAGAGCTAGAGGCAGAGATTTTAGTTGGTTTTGGAAACTTAAATTCAGATTTTAGGTGCCAGCAGCACCGAAATAAGAAAATATATGAATGTGAAAATCCATCATTTAGGATTTAAACAATATGGAGCTCTTCTGAAGGAAAGGGCAAAGCACACTGAGTACATGCAAAGATGTATTTACTCCAGATGCATCATGCTGTGAGGTGATGACATGCCTTCCTTCCCCTCTCTACTTCTCATTTTCTTTCTGTATCAAGGATCCCTGACCTTGGAAACTATTTACTTCTCCTCTGCAAACCATGACTCTTATTTCTTCCCCCTCGTGGTCTCTTTTTTTGCACAGAGCTTTTGATATGTTTCAGCCAGTTGACTTCAGCCTTTCTGACCAATGCACACAAGCAGTGACAGTGCAAATCCCTCCTGCCTTTCCTGGCACCAGCCATATCCCAGTACAGCTGGTGTGCGCTGTGCTGGGATTTTCCGAGTGCTCCTGCGGCAGAGCAGGTTACAGACCGATTGAGACATGTTTGGTGGCTCAGCCATGTTTGCCACAAGGGGGGGTGAAGAACAGAAACTGTCTGTGGAAATTTACTGACTCTGAAGACCACATGACTTCTTGCTAAATCTGAAAATTCCCAGTGTAATTTTTCTAAACCACCTGTGCAGCTCTTCATTATTTACCTGAATATTGCGGAGTCAGAGGTTTTATTTTTTTATCAGTGACACCAGTCCATCATTTACCATAGGGGTGAAAGTTAAGGAATTAATTAATCAAGGCACTAGTTTCTAATACAAAGACTTCCACAGAGGGGTTAAATTTCAAATATATACGGGGTTTTTTTTTCAACAAACCAGCATGTAGTGTGCCATCTCTTGTGAAATATGTGCCCATTAGGAGTATGAGTAGGAGCAAGTAAGGTTGTGAGGAATCTTTCTACAGCTTCTGTTTTCAAACAGCGGTTTGCAAAGAAGCCATTCTCTTTTCTTTTTTTATTTGAAAGGTTAATATGTACGAAGCTCTTGAAATCATCTGAGGTGAATCAGGGTTATGACTAAGAGATAAGGAGAGATTTGTCTGTCTGAACAACTTCCCTTCTGCTTATAGAGAAGGTTAGTATGTTCAGAAGTGGCAAAATACCACTGAGTGCAAAATGCAGGGCGTAGTGAAAACTAGAGTTTAAACAGTTCATGGGCTGAGCAAAGTCCCTTGCAATGCAATGTGAGGCCCAGCTCTGTGTCCTGCAGAAGAAAAGTCTTCAGTGATGTCTATAAGTACAGTGCTTAGTCCCCATCCCACAAAGGATCAATGTAATGCCTATCATATAGCTGACAGTAATTTTACTGTTAGGACAATTAAAGTTCCTTATCATTTTTGTACTGGATCATATCACCTAGCCACCAGAATTAATGCTGCTTGTTTAAAAAAATGAGTGAGGGAGAGGGGAATAAGACAGGAGAAACCAGAAAAAAAAAAAAGCCTTGAGTCTTTAATGCACCTCCAGGCAGGGCACAAAGTCAATCTGCAGTAATGTAATTTCTAAGCAAGTCATAGCTAGGAGTAAAAACTGCAATGGTGATCAGAGATGACCAGTGCAGTCAACTCAAGCACAGCTAAAGGCAACAGCTTCAGAGCCTGCAAAGCTCATACAGGGCACAGTGCAAGGCCCTGATAAGTGCCTGCAATGCAGTACAGACTGGGTTTGCTTTAATATTTTATAGATAATTCTCTGTAAAGCCAATGGGCTGGTTCAGGTGCAGCTGAAGTCATGCGAATAGAGATCTGTCTACTTTGGGTTTTAGCACTGGGGATGAAGGGACACAGTAAGAAGCTGTATATGTTCCATATGATGTTCCCTATAGTGGGTCCAGTTTCTAAGCTGACACTCTACTGTGTTGAAATCCTAATTCTAATACAAAAAACTTGCAGTAATTCAGAGCAGGAATATCTTTTCAGGGGACTAACAATGATGATCTGTTCTTTGCAGCCAAAATCTTGATTTGGTACAGTTAGCGTATGACAAATTGTCTTGAGATTTAACATACTGTAAATTCTCTGCCTCTGTCCAGGAGAGGGTAGAGGAGATAACAGATAATCCCAAAGACCCCAAGAAAAATCATAAAACACTTGAGATCAGAAAATTAAACCCACAGAGAAAAGCAGATGCATTACAGGCAGCAGGACTGCACATCACACAAAACGAATTCAGTTCATCACACTAAATTGTTCATGCCCAGACCATATATGTTCAGTTTTTGACAAAGTAATCTATTTACAAAGCTCCATAATGCAGCAGAGTCAGCTAAGAACGAGTTATAAACAAAGAAGCTATTCAGCTGTCAAAGTAATTTTTAGATATATTAAAGCAGAATTGGATGGAACGAGCTCTGCCGAGCCTTCTGCTGTCGCAGGGAGCGGTGGCCGTGCATGTGTGTGCCTCGTGTGCCGAGGGGACCGTGCGGGCAGGGCTAGGCGCCCACGCTCACCCCTGTGCACCCATCACCCATTGCCCCTCATCCGTCACCCATCGCCCCTCACCTGCCACCCATTGCCCATCGCCCACCACCCATCACCCCTCATCCGTCACCCATCGCTCCTCGCCTTCCCCAGCTCGTGGAAGAAACTGCAAAGCGTTTGTTTCAACCCTGCTTTCGCTCTGCAAGTGGGGACAGCACCGAGTTCTGTCCATTCCCAGGATGTGTTTTGTTCCCATAGAAACCGGTGTACTTTGGAGGGGGAAAGGCAGAAGGAGACTAAGGAAAGGAGAAAAACGAGGCAGAGCAGAAGTGTGCAGTGTGAATAGAGGGTTCAGGTTGTGGGGCTCTTCACAAAGTGGCTAAAGCCTGAAGGCAGTGAGCTGCCTCATTTATTTGTGGATATGTCATTCAAGAGTAATTCAAATCCTTTCTAATGTCTGTCAGTTAAATGAACACAGCATCCTATTTCTTCGTGTGCACTATCCCCCACCAGACAGGCTGTGTCAGTACTGCAGGGGCCAGGTTTCCAGGGTGCTTTCTGCTGACACTTTGATGTTTGCAGTGTCTCTGGTGTCATTAGCAGGTACTTCCTATCTTCATTCCCAAACTTGGGAAGGAGGCAGGGCCTGGGAACCTACTGATTTCAGCTAAGGTTCAATGAAAAACCTGTCAAATCTCCCATAAAAAAAAAGCTGTGCATGATCTGAACCTCCCAAGGGGTAGGCAGGGCAGGGAGAGGCATGCTGGAGCTATTCTGTGATTTTTTTTTTTTTTTTTTTTTTTTTTTTTTTTTTTTTTTTTCTGGTGCCTTAAACCAGCCAACTTGCCATTGAATCATTTAATAACTAATTAAAAGTCCTGGATAAAACACGCTGTCTACAGCTTTCTGGCAAACATCCCAATGACTTTAGTAGAGCCAAGATTTTACCCTTTCCTTGACTGCAGAGCTTGTTTGTTGTATTTCTTTTTCTCTAGCTGCTTTATGTAGTTTCTCTTAGATGTGGGGTTTTTTTCCCTTTTGTCAAATATTCAAACTTCAGCTCCAGAACACAGACTCAACACGATGGACCCCAAGAGTTAGTTCATGACCTGGTAGCTCTGTTTTGCCCACTTCCCTTTCTGCTGTGATCTAAGAGATGACAAGGGGTAGAGGAGAGGGCAGTAAAATTTTCAGCAGCTAAAGACTGCCTCAAACATTTGTGTGCAGGCATCAACTTGACTTGCAAGTCCTTGTTGCCAGAGCTATGTGGTGCTTACAGAGGTGCCTCAGCTGGTATCTGACCAGCTGGAAAAAAAGGATGGACCACTACAGCCTAGAGCATCAGCTTTTTCACCACCCAGGGCTGAATGCCAGGAGGAGAAACAGAATCCTATACACGTGTATCCTATATGTGTGAATGCTGTGGTAACAGGATGATGTTCCCATTGTGTCTGTGCATGTTCTTTGGTAGATGTTTCTCTGTCTTCCACTTCTCTGTTTACCACTTGTATTCTCTGTAGTTTTGCTCTCAAGGTCTTTCTTAGAAGAGTCTATTTTTGCCTGGAGCTGAACAACCCCAAGATGCACCTCTGCTGCCTGCTTGCTTGAAGGTAGGGAAGTGCCAACAAACCCTGCTTCCCAGGGGCTTTTTGGCAGAGCATGCTCAAGTTTCTGCTAAGTTCTACATGAGATGTTGCTCTTGGTCACACGTGGCCAATGTAAAAGGGATCTGAGCCAACAAAAATTGCCAGAATTTATTGCATTCTTCAAAGTTTAGGGCACCAGAGAATGAAATGACAGCAAATACCCTAAGCCCTCACCAATACATCCAGTGGGAAAATCCACAGAATTGCCTGTGATGTTGGTATGATTCAAGCCCATGCTGTTTAATTTATTTTTGTGTACCTAAAGCCATGGCACCTAACAGTATTGATAGCTGAAAGTCTAATTTGTTGGTTTATTGGCAACTTAGATAAAAAGACATTTGTGAAGGGAGACAAGATTTTGTTGAACAGCTCTAATCTTGGTAGTTTTCCTAAGCTTTAAACTTTGAATTTTACAAGTCATATGTTAAACACTGTTTCAGTCTTTTGTATCCAGACAGAAAGAAACAGATTGTAAAAAATGTGCTTTGTGGGTGATGTAGAATTCTTCTCTTCTGGGGAATCCATCAGGGAGGATGTTTGCTATATATTTATGAGATCCCTTGCAGATCTTTAGATGCTCTCAGATGTTCATTCTCTTGACCTTTTTATTGCTAACATTTATTCTTCTTTTAATGGTAAGCTCTCGGAACAATGCAGAGGGTTCAATTCAAACTCCAAGCAAATCTTACATCACTCTTGGCTTTCAACAGGGCTGCACACAGAACTCAGCAAGATTTCATTGAGACTTTTCTATAGTGTTGGTTATAGTCCTCTAGGGGGATACAGGGAAAATTACTTTGGGCTTTAATGTTCAGTATTCATTAGTCTGTGATTTGTTTGTTCCAGAGGCTGGTTATTATCTTTGATACTGTGTCATTCTGTAAAGCAGCACTGAGTACCAGAGAGTGCCAGAGCATCTCTCGTGCTGCTGCTGATTCATGGCATGAACTTCTGCAGAGTGATGAAGTACCTTGATCATGTCAAGACAGCTCATTTGTAGATAGTAGCTAATAGCTAAATACTAGATGTTATGTGACAAGCTTGAAGGCCAGAAGATAATGTTCAGCGGTGATGTCTTTGTGATGTACTCAAAAACATAATCTGCTGGAAGCCAATGTAACTTTACGTATGAGTGTGGAGAATATGCATGACTGTAAATTCAGGAACAGGCTGTTATTCCAGTACAAAGTTAAATAAGAAAGGTTAAAAAAACTTTTTTTTAAAAAAGCCTCTGAAGTCCAAGTGTACTGTTTATCATGTCTTTGTACCAAAACAAAATGTGTACTTTGTGATGTACTGTGATGTACTTTGACTTGGAATTTTCCAGAGTCATCAGTGTGGTGTTGGTTTTCATCCTTTCTCATCTTGCTGTTTTCTGACTTCCCTTTCCAATCTTTGAAATTTTTATCCTGAATTTCTTATTTTGATTTTAATTAAATAAAAAAATGAGTGTTTTGTCCTCAGAGTCTACTGCCACACTAGAGAATTTAATGTTCTCAGGTGAGAGTCAGCAGGAGATTATGATAGTAAGTCTTATTTCCTTAGAAATGTTGTAGCTGAAGTATTTGTTAATATTGCTGATTTGTTCCTGGAACTACTGAATGCCACAATTCTGAGATAGCAAGTTCTGGAAATATTTCTTAGAAGAAACATAAGAGGAAAAAGAAGAACAGGAGGACACCAGCAATGTTATCATATAACTGAGCATGCAACTTTCAGCAAAAGAATTTCCTTGTCAAGTATAGTGTTTTTTCTTTTGTCAAATTGCTTGCATAGAAACTGAAGTTTTTCAGTCCCTCCAGTGTTGCAAATTCTGAGGTTTTCGTTTTATTGATGTGGTTATTTTTTTGACATCACTCAGGGGTGATGAGTCGGTGTTTGTGTGGTGTGATTGGTCAGCTCGGTCATGTTTAATGACTTAAGCCTTGTAAACTGCATTCGACTCAGACAAATATTATTTATTTGGTTGCTGGAAGGAGAGGCTGCCACATTATCAGGGAAATTTAATTCTAATCAAAGGTTTTGACATGGTAGGAATCAACAAAACTCCAATGGCGCATGAGTCTTCTGATATGACAGCCATAAACAAATCTTGGTCACATGCTATTCCCAAAAGTGACTAAAATTGGATGCAAAGGAAGTTCCATCTGATAATAATCTAACACATTCCCAATATTTTCTCACTATTTTTCTACCACTTGTCAATTCTCCCTTCTTTTCTTTTATTCCCTTCTACTTTTTCTTCGGTTTGTATTTTGATGATTCCTGGTTTGATCCCAGAATTCATCTTTGAATTTATAGTAGATGTTTTTGAACACTGATGAATCTAAATATACAAATGTAGATATATAAAGTGATTTCTTTGACAAAGCAAGAGAGCAGAAAGCAAGAGAGCAGATCTGGTTAGAGACACTGCAAGCACATGTGTGACCAGTTAATTGGTGCAGTTGCACCAAACAACCTGATATGTAACTCATGCTGTGAAATATTACTTGAGGCCTGACCTTAATTCTTACTGGGTAATAGTTTCTTGTATCACAATGGTGAGATATTTCTCTTTTGTTAAGAGAATTTAGGGTATATACATTGATTGGTTTTGTTCTGGTTTTCCATAAGATCTTTATCACTGAGTAGGTTCATCTTCAAAAACCTGGTGCCCTCTCCCATGACTTTGCCTCTGGAATATCTGAGTTCTGGATTAAAAGCAGGTCACAGTACAGATTGTTCTGTATGAACACTGTAAATCAGCTGTTGGGAAAAGTTCCCCTGAATACACAAAACCTGTGAATTACAGGTTGTGTTTCATGAAGAGGTGTTTTTGTTAAAGAATAGCTGGAGACAATCCAAAAATTAATCTTGGTCATAATATAACTCTGGTACAAAATGCATCATTTCTTCTTGGCAACCGAAATGTTTGGGATAAGGAACTATTTACATTTGCATTGTTTTCAAACTTCTGTGTGTGCTGGAAGGTAGAGTGAAATATTTCCTAGATGGCCAGACTATTCCTAAGAAAAGATACACAAGGGAGCAGAAATTCAGAAACGTTCTGTTTCAAAGGTTGCTACTCCATCAATACAACTACAATGGAGTTCTACTAGATATCCAGAGCACATCTTTCATTGGCTTTACATAGGTTATACCTCAATTTTATTTATTTTAATTCACAACATGCAAATTTTCTATTTTATCTGTAGCTTCGTGAGCTACCTTTGCTTGTGTTCCTGCTTTGACACATTCCTGTCCGTCCATGTTCCTAAGAGATTATTTTTTTTCCTCTGTGCACAAGAAGTGCCAGAAGCTCCTGTTGGTTAACTCATTACACTGTGATTGCATGTCTGTCTTAGCTCAAATCACTAAGTAAATATAAATATTATGTGTCATACTTCTTCAAAACTGTATATGACTCTTACTTCCACTTTTCCTGGTACTTGAGCATGGAAAAATTGCAAAGCACTGAGAGAACATTGCTGTATGTGAAATAAATTGCATGGACCTTGATTCCAAGAAGAACATACACGCATGCTGATAAACAGGTCCTTATCTAATAAATACTGAAGAGGGTGTTTCTTAAATGACAGTGCTACTCTGAAATGAAACTTTTGATTGCTGGGTTGTTGGTTTGTCGTTTTTTGGTTTTTGTTGGTTTTTTTGTTTTGTTTTAGTGTTTCAACACCCTGCTGATAGTGTTGTGAAATCTTTGCTGGGCCTTAGCCAATTAACTGAATAAACTTTTACGTGCTTAATGGTTTTATAACACTTCTATTTGAGATAAACTTGCCATTTGTTCATTTAAGTTTTCTCCTGCATTTTGTGTGCAAATACTATCTATCTAATCTCATGGAGATTCCAAGTCTCTGAGACATAGGTTCTTGCAGAGTTGTCAAATACAGCAATCAGAACACATTTGGACACTTAACAAAGGTCTCTTAATGTTCTTCACTGATTTTTTTAGTATTATTTAATACAATACCTGCTATTATTAACTGCATTGAGCTCTCATATTCTGTGATGTAATTTTCCACTTTCATATTTACATTTATTAGTACATGCTCCATTTAAAGTCATCTTTCATTGCTCGGTGTGTGACACTCTTCAGACAACTGAGATTTTCCAAATCTGCATCCCATAACCTGTCTGCAAAATACTCCTTCTTTCTAATGGCTAACCAGCTCCTACAATTTAATTGGAAGGTTAAGATCAGAAGTATGATCATGTCACTGAAGACATTAAATGACTGAGCAGAATTTCTTTAATTACAAAAGGATTGAAAAGACATATTCCCTACACTCTGCAGATTTTCTTGCTCTGTGACTTATGGTATTGTATTTCATGTTTTCAAGCATTCAAGTAATGGACACAAAATTGGAAGCAGAAGGAAAGGTATAGACATCATTACCTGGAGGCAGTGAAAGAATGGGAGATTTTTCATCTAGTATTGGAGAAATAAATTTGTGTCCACAGGGCATAGGCATTGAGAGGAAAATAACTTATATGAAACCAAGGGCTGTAACAGCCTAATTTTGTTCTCTGGACCCAGGTAAATTTCATCCTAACACCATAAATAAGTACATAATATGAAGTGCAGTGGTATTTCCTGATTGATGATCTTGTTAGACTCCAAATAAACATATATCGTGCTCAAACTGTAATAACACAAGCTTAGCACATATAGAGGGAATTGCATCCAGCTACTAAATATGAAGAAAATGTACCAAAAGAGAACGATTTCGAGGAGAATGAAATTTTCCTTTAGACTCAGGAATGATTTGGCTGAGCTTTCCCCTGAAAGACAGTCCTTCTCAGGACTGTACCGACATTTTTACATAATTTGTCTCTCAAGCTAATTAAATTTTAAAAACAAAAGTCTTAGTGGTAGAGAAACATATTTCAGGCATTTAGCTATCTACTATCATTATGCTATAAGCTGAAAAGCAACTCTTTTCTTTGCACTCTGTTTCACCTGAAAACATTTCTTCAGTCTCAAGAACTCTCTGGAGACGAGAGCCTATAGTTGTCAAATATTGTGGAAATAGGAGAAAGAATAATAACAGCAGCAAATTGCTTAATCAGTACAGTTATCATTGCTATTATTATTCATTATTATGAATATAATTTGCTGCAACACCTGTGACGTGGCTGCCAATTTTCAGACACTTCAGCACTTTCACTTTGTTCTACAGAGTTCATAATCCAAGGACTGATGTCAGGGCAGAAAATATCAATCAGCAGTTTATGGATAACACATCCATAAATCAGCAAGCTGCCTTATAGCAACAGAGTAACTCCTAGGAGGGTGTATATGGGAGGCATGAAACAGATGAGCCCTGGATGACTGGACAGGGTGTAAGGCTTGGACTATGGTGTGATGGCCTAGAGCACAGATGGAGTGTGGCTCCATGAAATCCAGAGCTCGGTGCAGGTGTCTGGAAGTCTCTCATGGTTGAGATGTGATAGTAAATGCATGGAAAGGGCACCAGAGTTTAGAAAGCTAAAATTTACTCCATGCAGAATGGGAGACTTCTGGGATTCCACTTGAGGAATTCAGAACCTCAGTAAGGGAGGTTCTTCATGAGTCTTTGTCGGTGAACCTGATACAGATTTCAGCATCACCCAGCTGAGAATTTAACCAGCAATTTCCAAATCCCCAATGCTACATATGTTGGAGTCCCAAACAACTGTTCTTCCAAACTCTTGTGTAATTGTGAGTCTTAGCCTCTCTTTGAGGATGATCCAGCTACCTTGTCAAGGAACTGCAACAAAACTGTGTGTCTCATCTGATTTAGCAATACAGCTTGGAGAACCAATACCTTCTGCTCTTGAGTATCCCTAAGGCAATTTTTGGTGCCACATCCTGACTTTCTCGCCATAGAAAGGCCAAGTGTGTAAAATTGCTCCTTACTCAGCCTTAAATCCCATTTAAGACCCCAGAATAGATTTGGGAGGATTGTGCTGAAAGGGTAATTTTTCCCTTTGAAGGCTGAATCACTGCAACATCTGCGTTGAGCTACGGCACAGCACAAACACTGAGGGACGAGGGCAAAGATAAGAAATAAGTAGCCAATACCTCTTTAAGAATCCACAAGAAGTAATAAAAAAGAAATACAATAGCTAAGATAATAAAAACATTATCTTACAGATTTTGTAGAAACTTTGCCTTAGGGATGCCACCTGGATGTGTTCCACTGACACAGCTGTTCAGACTTTTTTTCCTTTGTTGCATTAAAAATAGAGGCATCTGAACAGCTGTTTGGGTTAATTTTTTAATGTCTTCAGTAAGTAAAAATCAAGGCAAATTACATGAATGAGCAAGGTGAAACTGCATCCACAGATGCTTGAAAAACTTTTCAGAATACTTCCTGGACCTCATCCACAGTAAAAAAAGGTCTGTTGCCCATGGAAGGAGCTGAGTCAGAAGGGCAAGTGGGGCATTTCTATTAGTTTGCTGACCAGATGTAGCATTATGTGTCCAGCATCTCTTCTCTGTACAAAGGGAAGACTCCTTTTGATCAGGGCAAATTGGCAGACCTGGTCTTACTGAAATTAGTCCACAGTCACCCCATTGATTTCAATGACATCACTAAAAATGTCATTAATTGAAACAAGCAAACAAATGGAAAAAAATAATATCCTAATTTTGCTTAAATCCATTCATCCATTCTGGAGCTGTCAGTTCCATTGCCTGCCAGGGAACTACTCCCTAAGAAGGTAGTTGAAGGGAGAATGGGACCAGAGCATGTAAGGGTGTCTGGATAGACATCGTTTTCCAATGAAAAATGTCATTTTTTGTTATTTTCAAAATCACTGGGCTAGGGGAGAGGGGGAGGCAGACGAGTCTGTGCTGATTTCTGCTGCCCCTCCTGACACACAGCACACTGAGAGCATTCCAGGTTGAAAAAGAGTCAGGTTTAAAAGGATGGTGGAATGAAACAAGTGGGAGTTGTGATGTTTTTTGTTACCCAGTGTTTCACACACCTCTAGCGGCAAACCCTCTTCGTTGCCAAGACAACCCCGAAGAAATACGAAATCCAGAACAATACCCTGTGTACGAGGAGCCTCGTATTCTCTGGTGCACGCGTTCGTTGTGAATGTCAAGGGAAACACTGCCCTACCCTCCACAGCGACCCAGGTAAGCCCAGGTGAAGTTATAGGTGATGTCTGTGAGATTATAATGACTTACATTTAGAGATTGTCTTTTGTCCTGGCAGCTACCAAAGCTCCAGGGCTGGCTCTGAGAGCCTGGGCACTGTATTCCTGCAGTGCAGCATTACCCATGGCTGGCCAGCCAGCACCAGGAGGATTCCTGAGGCTGTCGTGCAAGTAAGTCAGGGCTGGGGCTCTGGCTGCTCTCCCCAGCCAGTGCTGCATGTGAAGGTGTCTGCAGCAAGCAGGGAATGCCAGCCTGTGGTGATCTGCCTTTACAGCAGTTTCTAAAGATTTCTCAGGCTGCTGAATGCAAGCTTGTGCAGCCATAAAGGTCTTTCTGCTCCATAATGGGGATATACTGAGCTGTGCTCTGTCTCTAGGTCAAAGGAAATATAAATGTGACTTAAGCCTCTTTGCTTAAGATCTTGGCTCAATGCAGGACAGTGGAAGATCTGGAGCCCTGGGTTTGTTAATGCTTATTTATTTAAACCCAATGAATGAACCTCGGACAAAGGTCCAAGAGGTCAGAATAAATATCTGCAGGGATGCTTATGGCACTCTCTTGCAGGCAGGAGCCTTAGGAACTTTTTTGTTTCTCAGAGAAATGTTATGTGCAGTTTGCAATTTATAAGTTTTGCTTTCCAAATCATCTCCAAATCATCTTTAAGATTCCCATTGTATTCCTAGTGACAGGTAAGTAATTAGCTTTTTCTGAAGAATAATAGGAATACTTTTTTTGTTATGCTTGAAGTTGTCATTGACCTCCTTGTTATGAATGGCTGTGCCCTTAGAAAGTAATGTCAGCTCCCCATTTAGTTAAAGCTCTTTGTTAAATAGGTGAACAGCACTTGGAGCAGTGGACAGTGGATTCCCATATATCAGTGTATCTATTTTGCTGTGCACTCAGTGTGAGGACAAACCCATTTTAGCCTGCATTGAATCATAGCAGCATCCCAAAAGTAGGCAGGAGAAATGCTGACATCTTTTGAATCCTTTGGTTCTTTGGCTCTCTGCTTCCTCCTTTGGTTCTGTCCTTTTGTATCAGCTGCCTGTCAGATATTCCCATCAGGAAACTTGGCAGTGTTACAGGTGTATCCTGATGAACACTGTGGGAAGGGAACCCTTGGGGATTGCAGCTTCCTCTCTTCTGCTGCACTTCTAGAACCACATACATTCCTCCTTTTTCAATTGTGTGCTGAGATACAACTCCAGGACTTTGAGTTCTGAAAGACAATTAGCGAGCAGTGGTAGTTTTGTATGACAGGAGCGCCAAGCCAGCAAAACAAACAAGTTGGTGCTGACAACTCCATGTCTATACTATTGATGCTTGGGGGTTTTAATCTGAGTTTAATTAGTATGAGTTTAGTCCTGTTGGCTGAGCTCTGAAACTGTGTAGTATTAAGTGGAGCACAGTCAGCCAGGGATTCACTTCAGAAACACTTACCTGTTCCAGAATAAGACACAGATGTAGATTAGCATTTGTGGAACAGAGGGTCAAACTAATCAGTGCTGAAAAACAAGTGTTGCATATTTGAGCATCATAGTGAGACACTCTGAAGCAGAGCTGGTTCTGCTTTCGTGGTTCCATCAGCATGTCCAGAGTTTCAGCTTTCGTGTCCGTGACAGTCCCTCCCTGGTTATTGAAGAAACCCCAGAAGCAACAGTTCTGCACTGTGCCTCCTTTGCCTTCCTGAAGAACAAACGCTACAGTGCACCAAGAACCATCACACCTTCATCCTATTGAAAGACACATCCTATTAGAGCTTCGGGTGAGGCATCCCTGAACTCAGGCCACTCTGATCCTCTTTTAGCACCTTAGAAACAAACTGAAAACTCCTGCTCAGGAACAAAGGAGTGTGTGAAAGAACTGCAATTTCATAAACTATCGAGTGGGAGTTGGAGCTATTATAGAACATCCCGTTCCAAATGGAAACAAATGACAGGCTGACGCTGCTGGGTAGTAGTGACGTGTGCGGCCGCAGAGTGAGTCAGTCTGTGTGAGATTCAGATATGGACCTAGAGGGAAAACATTTGTGGCAGCAGGACCGATCACATGCTCATAGATGGAATTACCTCAGCTCATTTTTCATGCATGTGTTAATGTATTTGCTGTGCTTCTTCAGCAAAAGGCAAATAGTGCAGAGGAAAGTCGCATGTAGGAGCTGCTCTATCTGTCTGTTCTTGCAGCCTCCTGCTTCCCACCCACACTCCTGCACAGCCAGTGATAATGTATCACGAGCTGTATTTTGGTATATCACTGTTTCGTTCAGTAAGATGGAATGTGCTGCTGTTATTTTTGTTATTATTTGTGTTATTTGGAATCCCAAAATATTGGTCTAAAGGCATAGGTGAATTGGACAATTAAGTGAATTATTGTGAAATTATTCAGTTTATCAGTGAAGTGATGTCTTGCTTTAATAGCTTAGAGCTCAGCAGAGTGCTTGTATTCATTTAAAAATGAAAACTGAAGCTTAAGGATCCTTTTAAGGCCTGAAAGGAGTCTGTAGAGCTGATTCTCTGGTTCATGGGGGATATATGATGTATAAATTGTGAAATGAATAGGCTGTTTACTGGAAAATTATGGTGATCTCCCAGTTGTGGTCCACGATAAGAAACCCTGGCCATGGCTTAAGGACAAGGAAGCTTTAGTAGCAATTCTACCTTGAGATATTCCCATCTCAGTTTTTTTCCACACTGTTTTACTCCAGCTCAGCACTCTCCGAAATGTATCTAAACAGCTCTTCATGTGACTCTGCAGCAAGCCACATCAGGAATTGCTGGTGGTTAACACTGTGAACAAAAACCCCTGTAAAATATAAAGAATTTTGGTTTTTTTCTTTTTTTGTGTATGTGTTTTGGTTTGGTTTGTTTTTTGTTTTTTTGCTTCAACTAGATCAGTGCCTGACTAGCATTGCCCCCAGGAACAACTGCTCTGGCCCTGCTGAAAGGCCTGACTGTTGTGTGTTGGGAGGCACACTGGCAGGGGCTGATGGTGGGAACTCTGTGACAGCGCTGCCATCAAAATCTGCAAATCAGGAAACCATAGCTGGTAAAACATTGCTTCATTCAGCAGCAAAACACAACAGCTGCTGTGTCTCCAGAAGGGAAAAAAAAAAAGGGGGGGGATATTATTTGGCTACAGAGTGTATAGCCAAGGTTGGAGGACAAACTGGGGAAAGGATTTGGGTTCAGGGTATAGAAGTGTCATGGACAAAAAATGCCTCAGAAAGCAATATCAAGCATCAGGTGTTTCCCATCTCTTGTGCTGAAATCTCATAAATGTACATGGCATTTCAGGGATGTTCAGCCAAATCTAAAGCAGAATTGCAGGTCTGAGTTGTAGCCTAATCCTCAAACAGCACCAAAGTAGTGAGCTGAGAGCAAAAGCAGAACTCTCCTTGTGCTGGAACTGAGAAGTTTGGTTTTTTTCCTGTCTGTATACAATCGCCTTTTTGATGTTCCAGAGCAATGTCAGACTGGGGGAGCTCACCTGTCACCCTCCCCACTAGACATGGAGGCTCTGTGCTGGTGCAGCTGGAGTCCGTAGGTGAGCAAACCATTCTGGGATGGCTCTGACCTCCAGCAGCACCAGAAGAAAATGGCTAGAAAAATACTTCATTAGAAATTTTGTTTATAATAAAGCCTTGGCAAACCAGCCTGGCTGCTCCTGCCACAGAGGGAAGGGGACTGGCCTGAAGTAGGTGAGGTGCCTATCTCCCCAAAATGGAGAGCTCAGAGCTGGAGCCGTCACCCCGAGCCACAATTATCTGCTGCATCCTGACATGTCCCCCCCTCTGCCCTGGCATGGGTACTCTCCCCTCTTATCAGTGAGGTGCCAGCATTTCATTTGCACAGCTGAGTGCTCTTGAACTGACTCTGCGCATCCATGAAGGTCATGGAGTCATTCAATCCCTTGCTGAAGTAGCCTCTGGTCAGGAGCACAGGACTGCAATGCTGCTGGTGCGGCTTACAACACCAGAGGGATAACTTTCCTGCAGTACTACAAAGCAGCTTTCCTGGAAGAGGTAATGGTTTGCCAGTATTGCAGAATGGTAATTTTAAACCCATAAAGAGCTCTTACTGTAGTCTCAAAGCAGACTTGAAAACCGGCCGCGCCCTCTTTGTCCTGGCTCAGATGAAATGCCAACACCGTCAAAGAAAAAGGTGTTTGCGGCATGTGCCGTGTCCCGTGGGGGCTGGCACAGGTAGTGACAGCCGGCAGGGCTTTAGCACCACGCCGGGGATCCTAGGAGAGGGTTTGCCTGCTGGCAGGCACGAAAAGCAGGGTTTCTGCAGCTGCTGCTCCGGCGGCTCACGGATGGATGGCATCAACACGGAGCTTTGATGCAGCCGTGCTGGGCGATGCTCCCGCCGACAGTCCCGGCCCTTTCCCTCGACACAAAGCCCCGCTCCTAGAGAATGGCGAGGGCAGCCCAGCCTGCGGGGTGACTCATGCGGGGAACAGAGAGCTCTTCATGGGCCATGGAAAACACGAGCCCGTGCGAGGGCTGTGCTCCAGGAGGGAATGAGACAAAGGTGTGGGAATAACCCAGAGGGCTCGGGGAGGGGCCACACCTCAGCCCCCAGCGCTGAGGGTTGGAAGGAGGTCACCTCCTATTTTGGATTTCTTCCCTTGGGTTGTTTTGAACAATTCTGCCCTTGCTTTAAGAAAGGATCGGGGCGGGGGAGGATGGATTTATTTGAGAGGAATTCCCTGCACCTTGAGCTGCCTGAATTAGTCAGGAGCAGGGAAGATGGAGCAGAGGAGGATGGTACATGTCCTGAAAGATGCGTGGGCAGGGAGCTCAGGCTCCCCCGGCAGCACGAGCAGTCCCTCAGTGAGGTGCCTCTGCAGGGGTGTCTTGCTGCCCCTAATTCGCACTGCTGGAGGTGCACAGCACCAGGACAGCGTCCTTAGCAAGGCCCAGGTGAGGCAAATTCCATGAATGAGAAAGGGATAACCAAACCTGCTGCCACCAGACAAGGGAGGGGATTTGCAGTGCCTGCCAGAGGTGCTCTGATGGAGAGGAAGATGCAGAGCTGATGCTGCTGCCTGGCAGGGAATGGGCTCACGGCACCACTTCTCTGATTGTAAAGTCAAATTCCTAAAAGTGACAGCACTTGTGGTCACGGTGACATGGACAGTGGTTTCTGAGCACTTCCGAAAGTCTTTTGAGATTGCTTAAAGTAAAGGATCAAGAACTGATGATAGAATGTGTTATACCCAATTATATGAGCCCTGAAACTGGCCATTTCCCCTTTCTTACAGCATTCTGATATAACTGGGTGCAGGAAGACACTCACAAAATAAATATTGTTTCTGTGAACAACCCCGTGTAACCCGTTTTTGCATATTTTCATTGAAGGTTCAGGACCAGCAAATTGAAATAATCCTACAAATTTACATAGAGTCTAAACTGGCCACTGCATCTGATTCTTCTAAATCGCTCTTTTATGTCTGCAAGGAACCAAGTGAAACTTCCAGATTTATATACCATTCAACTGTAGGACTTGGGAAGTTCAGATTCTACTGTACATCAGCTTCTGAGCCTGAAATTAGGATTTGTTAGTGTGACTGCACATGCTGGAAATCAAGATGAATAGCAAACCCGCAAATTCAGTTCTTAATTACGAGCTACATGGAATCAAAAATAGACAAGCATGTTCCATTAATGGAGAGGCAAGCAGAAGCACTGAGTGTGTTTTCCTAGAGTCGTGAGGTCACACTTGAATGCGGACATGGCTGTCAGGATTTTGTAAAGATGCTCACAAACTGCAAGGTATCATGGATTTTCTCGTGACCAGAGATTTCCACCATGTTTACTATTTGCTATTCACTACTATCAATTTTCACTAATAGAGTCAGGAAAACAATGTCAGGTGACTGGTACAATCGATCAACATATCTAATGAATAGCCTGGACTGAATAGTGGGGCAAAGGGACAGTGAATACATTCAAGTGGGAAAGCGATGGCCCATGATTTTTCTGGGAAACAAATACATTTTGAAAAAGATCAGCTTTAGTTTTTGAACTAAGATAGGGTCATGTGCTAAATTTGCAATTAATATTATTTTAAAGAATAGATCAAACAGCTCAAGCAGATTTCCTCTAACTGACAAGTTCCATTAAACAAGAAAGCTCATTCTTAGTAGGAGATTTTAATATAACACTGAGAACAGAGAACAAAACAATGAATGGAAACATATCAGCAGTCAATTTCCTGAGTATTCAAGCCTGCATTATACTTTGTTCTTTGCTACAGCCATGGCTCTGTAATTATCAAGCGTATTCATAGGACTTTTTCCTATTGACACTCAGCGTGAGTGTGGCTGGAAAGAGATTAAGCTTTTGTGGCAACTATTTGAATTTGTCTAACTGAAAACAACCTGCAAGGCTGTGGGGAGCTGTATGTCTCAGGGGATTTGTGATGGTCTGCAGAAGCTGTGGGTCACAGGTTCAGACCTGTGTGTTGGGTGTGTGCAGGGCCTGTAGCACTGGACCCTTGTGGCTGCAGTCACTGGCGCAGTCACAAAGCTGTGACTGATGATGGAGCAGATGCTTCAAGTTGTTCCTCTGTTATATGACTAAGATGTGCTTGTTGGACCATGAATGGCATCACTGGGTAAGCCATTGCCTATTGGCTTTTCCTCAGAAAAGGAACTTTGTTTCTGCAGGACTTCATCTAGTCTTTCTTGTAGACATTATCGCTGCTGCTTAATTGATACTCCAAAATAACCTAGGCCAGGTTATACCCTCTCCATGCTACCAGTGGAGCCTCATTTTGTTATTGACCATTGTCTTTGTGCCTCTCATCCACCCTCTGCCTGGGAATCCACTGTCATGTGGCATTTCTGGGGGCTAGGCTCTCAACAGCTCTCTCTGCAGGTTTGCCTCTCTGCAGGGTGATATGGAGAGATGTAGTGGTGAGTGAGGAGCAGTGCCTGGAGCTTGCTGGTGATGGCTGTGAGGAAGGAATAGGAGTAGTGTGTGGTAAGTGGACTACAGAGAGAGGGAACTGTGTGAGCTGGTAGCATCTCTAATCTGAGGAAATCCAGAATGTTCATGTTAACTCTTCTGGAGCCTTGATTTCATTTGTAGTAACCTGGAGTTTCCCTTCCACAACTGGTTAAAGCTGTGCCCATCTACTGTCCAGGCAGGAAATATCTCTCTGAGGGAGAACCATATCTCTGCTCTTTGGTGCAAGTGAGGGCAGCAATTCAGCTCCTCAGCTTGTGGCCTTGATTCAGTGCTCAGATTTGGGCAGGCACCATGTCTTTTTACACAGTTCCCTGTTTCTGTGTAAACAACCATTTTAGCCAAACAGAATCCTGTTTACTTAGGCTCCTTTGCAGTCTCATAGAGCAGGAGCAGCAGTGCTGGTGTTGTGGCTCAGCTCCAAATCAGGTAATTGCTGTGCATTCTGCCCTACTTACACACCCCCCATAGATTCAATTAGAACAATTGTTTTCATTTTTCTTTCCTGCTCTGTCAAGTATTCATACAGTTGCTGTTAAGCTGCTCGTGTGGTCCCTCACCTAGGTGTTGTGTTTCCATGGCAAAGACAGACATCTTTATGTGCATACCTGGACTGAATTCCCATTGGCACAGACTGATGTAATTCCGTAATAAGCTGTGTTGATTTGTAACACGTGAAGACACAGGTATCCTATGCAGAGAGCCACATCCTTCTCTCTAATTAAAAGCTCTGTATGAATGCCTATGATCTATGTCTTTTTCTGCTTGCTCTTCAGCTTTGCAAATAACATGAGGTTTGGGGAGTCATTCACACTTCTGGTCACAGTGGCAGTCTCTAGAGAATACAACATGCTTCTTTTTAATGTGCTTCCCCCCAGCTGTTCAAGAGTGAGTCTATAGGGATATGTGAGCTCTTTCACTCCTGGCTGTAGTGTGGTAAATAGAGTTCATGATGTGTGATATTTTATGTTATGAATTGCTGGAAAATGTGTTCTTTGGAAACAAGTCTCTCTAAATTTATCAGGAGAATTAAGAACGTGGAAGGATGCCTGAAAGCTACACAGCAACAGGAGATTACATGCTTGCAGCTTAAGCCACCTGGCATATTGAGCATTCATGTTCACAGCTGAGGGCTCCAGCACTTATTATGCTGTTTATGTGATCAGGAGAGCTTTCCTTTCATCTGATAAAGAATTAGGCTTGAAATGGCACGTGTTTGGGCTGGTGGGCTCTGTGTCACACACTGGGGCGAGGTTTGCTGTTTGATTTTCTAGTATGTCACGTGGCCTATCAGATGGTTATCAGCATCATATGCATGTGCTGAATGGATTGATGTTTGTGTGCATGAAGGCCTGAGCAGATCACGGCTTGGGTTGTTCTGCTGCTCAAGGCTGTGGTGGCTGGTGTCATGGAGACCTTTCTAGTGACTTTGCAGGGAATATAAATAAGCTGTTATATTTTATGTAAAAATAAGCAGGCATTGCCTTTCCCAGCACTCCTTTTGGACAATTTTCTGAAATGCACGAAATGCATTCATGGCTCAGTTCTCAGCAGACAACGAAGTTGGGAGCAGATCCTTTGCAAACATTGAGTTGACTCACATAGGAGGCAGTTGAGTTGCCTACCTGTACAAAGCAAAATGACACAGAGTCCCCAGGCAGTGCAAGGGAGAGTCACTTTATTGTAAAAAAAGGCCTTTTTGAGCAGTTAGCCAGTTATCAGTGTACATAGTCTTAAGGCCCAACAACAAGCCCAAGCCAGCCAACCACCAGGCACCACGATGTGGGCATGGGGCAGTCAGAGTCTCACACAGCTCTCAGGTCTCTCTACCCCATTCCAGCTGAGTCACTCTCACATAGTTCCCTTCTGCTTAGCCTAAGTAGCAGGCCTGAGCCATGATTTTACAAGGGTAACAAGGCCCTTAATCTATAAGGCTTTACCTATATGCAACACCTACCCATATGTGTCTGGCACTATATAGGATATGTGATATACTAGAGTGCATCTGTGTGCCCCATATGAGCTCAGTCTGTCCCTAAAAGAGGATGTGAATCTCCTGTAGGTCCTGACTTTTACCTGTCTTAGGGGGGTCACAAACTTCAAATAGCTCTAGATGTCTCTAATCAGATACCTAGAGCCTATCCACTAGTGAAGAGCTCCAGCTGAGCAAATACTGATAAAATTTGTCTTTAAAATGAACTGTTGGGAAATTAAAAGATGTAAAATTTTCATTCTAGATTTAAGCTAAGGCTGTACCTCAGTACTGGCAAGTCTTGGACTGGCACCTTCACAGTCTGGTTTGGAGAAACTTGGAAATGGAATGAATGGGCAACTGAGAGGTGTCTGTCAGCATCTTTCATAGGCAGCAGCATGCTCAAGGCAGCACTGAGGCAGAGCTTTATCAAAGTGTTGGGTTGACATGGTGGTAGCTCCTGCCCTTGAAGCTGCTCTCAGGATGGTACAGGCTGCAGTAATCCCAAAGCCCTTCTCACTATATCTCTTGTGTTAAAATGGCCAAACATCTGATCCAGCAGGACATGGTTTTGTAAAAGCAGTACAAAAAGTTGCTGTATATTCTCAGTCCCATAGAAAGTGCAGAACAGTATAGCACAAGGCACAGAGACCATTTTGTTTCAACTCCAAATTCTCAGGATTTCAGGTAAACCATCCTGACTTTGTCTGTTCTCTCACATTGCTGGAATTTTTCTTAAAATTTTGTTTTTATCCATATGAGGAAATATTTTTGTGTCTTCAGCTTCCCAAGGCTTCTGAATTTCTAAAATAATGGTGGCACTGTAGGTCTAAAATGACAGTCAGCATGCCCTGGAGCTGACCATCAGTCGTTCTTCCTTGTGCAGTAGCTGTTTGCAGAGTCAGGGCAATTCTTTATGTACAGGTTTTTTTCACCCTCTTCATGCAAAACAAAAGGGTTTGGTTGTTTTCCCAAAGCAAATAGTCTGTGTCAGCTGTCTTGCACTAACAGAAAAAACAACCAACCAAAACAGCATGAGCTTTTATATCCACGTCCATGAGTGGCAGGTCACAGGTTCCCTGCAGAAGTGACGGGGAAGGTAAACAGCTCAGAGCACGCCGTGTTTGCCATGCCATTCCAGTGCACAGCAAAAGCTGTCCCCAGCCCTTCTCCCCTCTTATGCAGCAAATCACATTCTGCTGTGTAAATAGCAGTTAATAAAAAGAAGCCAAATGATCATTCTTTACTAGATTCTAATTACAGCCCGCCCAAGATGTTTCCCTTGCACGAAAGGCCTGCAGGAGTTCAGGCACTATAGTTAAATCAGGGAAGATTTTAACTCTTGGGCTCAATATGAAAACAAATCAATTGAGAAGGAATACACCTTTCGTATCACTCTCTTCCAGAAAGGGAAAGTTCTAAAAAGACAAAAGGCCAAAACACCGGAAGGTTTTATTTGTGCTGGTCTGTATTAAGCCAGTTATTATCCTATCAATTGTTTGTTTAGCACTGTTTACACAAAGTGAAAGATGGCACATAGGAACACGTACCAGCAGTCTGTGTTTTCTGATGAGGCCCTGCAGTGCTACAGCAGGAGCAGGGAGCTGGCTGCTGTCCGGGTGTCCTCTTGACGGCTCAAAATGGGGTGGGAAGGGATTGGCCACCTGAAAATTAGAAAAGCCTTAGGGATGTGCTGCATTTAGATGGCTGCCTCTGTGGGATAAGGTTAGCATTGCCATTTCTCTCCAGCCATGCCAGAGGAGGGCTATGGTTTGGTGCCTCATGCCTGGAAGCAGGTGGCCAGGAGCAGGGGTCTTTAGGCTGCAGTTTTGGTTAGAGCAGTTCACTAGGAGCAGCTCATCAATCCTTGACATTCTGTGCTGTTTGCAAAGGGTGTAATTGCAGTATCCCGCCCAGCTTTTGCACAGGCTATAGAGTAGAATGAGCAGATGGAAATCAGGTTTATACTTCCCTCACCTTCTTGGAATGACTCTTCAGAGAATTATTTACCCAGTAGTGTGAGCCTGGGTAACACACTCTGGACCATAACGAATCACAATATTGCTGACAGAGCCCTGGCCTCAGCTGGGCACAGAGGGGAAAAGGACAGGTTTGAAATCAGTTTGCTGTCTCACCAGTTGCCAAGGTGGAGGTTTAACAGAATGGATGATACTGTCCCTTCTTAACTCAAATCCTGCCGGCCATATTTCACACCATCTGGAGTTTGTGCAGAGCCCCCTTTGGGAAGGCAGCCAATAAAGAATTACAATAATCTAATCTTGCCACAAAAAAAGTGTGAATAACCATTTCAGAGTCTGACTGGAAAACTACAGCAAACTGCCTCTGCTCCTCAGATGGTGGCCAAGAGGGCACTTGATGACACGCTGGAAAGTGTGGCTCAGGAGATGAACAGGAGTTGGTTCGTACCAGACACCCAGCTGCAAAACGTCGGATTTTCACCAGCTGAAACAAAGGACAGAAGGAGAATGTAACTGCTGGGCTTGGGAGAGGTGACACCCTCATCCACACTGATTCCCATGGACATTAAGGCACTTGGCACTTTTTGGGAGGGCTGGTGGTATGTTTTACAGCAGTTGCTCCAGAGCCACTATCTTTTAAGCCTTTGCAGCAGTCTCTGCTGGAAACCTTTGGTTTCATGCTTTTAATTGTTTCTCAAATGGAATGAGAGTTGGTCCGGTCTTTGTTTTCCAGTGTTGTGGAGTTCCTATTGGCATCTTTTTCATCCCACCCTGAAAAATAATTTTCACATAGCTTTCCCCACATTGTTTGCAATCAATGATTTCCCTGCAATGGATACTAAAAATTTTAAGTGGCAGATTTTGGGACTCAGTGGTGCTTGGGAGATAGATAAGAAATGTGCTTTAGTGATGTTCATGGCTTGACATAAACTTGCTTCTTAGCAGCACCTAAAAAGAATCCTGGGATTCACCAATATGAGTATGCACTTTGTCACCACTTAATTCCTCTCGCCCCACACTTTATCTTTGCTTAGCCTGGTGCATTATAGATGCTTCCAAATTCCGTCCATTCTCTTCTTTCTGTCTGGCTGGGAGTGAGGATAACTACAGAAACCTCTGTCTAACTGTCTGAATAAAACCTCTACTTCACACGGCATACAGCAAAATTATTATTTTTCAAGCATGTTCCCAAAGTAGACACAATTTGAGAAACAAAACAGAATGGCTCCCCTTGGCAAACAGGTGCCTTTATGCTGCTCCACAGCACCAAAGAGTGGCATTCTGTGGCCCTTTTACATACACTCACAGGTAAAAGAGTGGGAATAACTTGCCCAAAAATCCCACCAGAAAAAGCTACCCAAGCCTGGCTTCATCTTTATGTAAGTATTTAATTTTCTTTAAAATTCTCCAACAGCCCATAGCAGGTGTTGCTGCTGGGTAAGTGTTGTGAAAGGGTCCCAGAGCAGGGCTTACTGTTCCTCTCTGTTTAGGTGAAGAGGTTTTCCTATTGTTACTGGCTCTGAGATGTGTGTACTCTTCCAAGGCAGGCTGCTTGGTACATGAGAAGTGATGGAAATGGAGGAATCATGCAAGAGCCTTGTTGTCACTCCCTAAGTGGACAAAAGGGACTGTTGGCAGAGGCAAATCTTTCAGTGTCCACCTGCCTAACCAGCAGCCTAGTTTCTGCTTTGTGCTGGCAGTTGGTGTTTTGGTTACCTAGAAACTACTTTGGAGTAAGGTACAAGGATCTTGATAGGATTCAGTCATTGACTTGAGTGACTTCAGCACTATTTTACACCTCTCCCATTTTTATTTCTAGCCCTACGGCCTTTTGGAGCCATCTTTTAGGCAGGAAGTTTATTAGGGATGTGACACTTAGAAAACTCATATATGTTTCAAATCAGAACTAACTTCAATTTGCTAGTTCAGATCAGTGGAGTTACATTCCTAAATCATAGAGAATTAGGACAGAGACAGCCCCTGTAGCACATTCTCTCTGCAGCACCTTGCACAAAGACAAGAGTTATAAAAGAAGTCAGATGAAGTTTTTGGAGTGGTTATCATCAAGTCATGTACTGATGGGCTGATGGTTTAAATTAATCGTAAAATGTGGACTTCAGAGCAAACAGCCCCAGCATCACTGTCTGGGACTTTTAAAGAATGCCATTGCTTGACAACCAAAAGCCCAGTGTCAAACTCTTCAGTCCCTTTATTGAGAGCTTGAAGAACAACCACCATCATTTAAATCACCATCTCTAGGTTGCTCGGTGCTTCAGAAAAGGGCAGTTTGCTTTCATTGCTCAGGGAAGGAAGATGATCCCTGATGTGTCATTCCAAACCATGTGCCTTTTGGACCCAGCTGTAGGCAAGGGCTGGGGTGAAGCATGTCGTGGGAAGGCAGATAACACAAACATGAAAGCAGCACAAAACATGAGAGCCTATAAATAGCAGGAAATAAAGAACAATACTGTGATAAAATCCATAAGACAATAAAGACCAATGTGGGAGAGACCATTTCCCCCCCACCCTTCTCCAGAGTTTCTCCTATTTCCCAAAGCTGCAGGGATCATCTGACTGCTGTGTGGTACACACCAGTCAGCTAAGCACCAACTCAAGTGCTTGGAGCCTGACACAAAGTATTTCAAAACCCTGTTCCTTTTTCTTTCTTGATGTCCTGCCATGACTATTGTGGTATTTAAAGCCATTCCCAACTCACCAGCTCGTCAGAGCAAGGAGAAAAGAGGGACGAGGAAGGGGGGGAAAAGCCCTATGGAGATTTATAGTCATTAACAGCCTTTATAGGGTTTCAGACATTTTTGTGGTAATTCTTTGGAAAGGACACATCCATGATGAGCTGGGGTTTATTTTGCCACTGGCATAAGAAATTAGACTGATTCCAAGAAAATATTTGCTGTTTACCGAGAAGAGGGCAAAATGAACTAGAAAATGGCAATGGATGTGAACTAGGACCCTGGTTTAAATTTTGGGTGATTCCCAGCTCCTGATCTGGCCCCTAAGCAAGTCTCTGGAAAAGCAAGGAAGAAAGCAATGACACTCCTCTGCAGAGTGAATCTATGGCTGTGCAGTGGGCACTGCAAATCTCCCTCCCTTCACTGGCAGCAGCAACTGAGGATGGTTAATTACCCTGAGAGATAGCCATCACCCACAAACCTGCATCTCACAGGAACATGTCCCGTCAGGAGGCAACCACTCTGTGGGCCCAAAATGTCATGAAGACAGCTCACAAGCACACATATTCTTGGTTTGGAGTGTAAACTTCTCTGGGGAACAGATTTTCCTGCATATTCCTGCATGGTCCTGTCCCGTGGTGCCCTAATTTCTGAACCAAATCTTCCAATGGGGTAGCACTAACTTGTGTGAATGGCATTAGGCTGATTTACAGCAGGGGAGGATTGAGGCCTTATTGTAAGGAACAAGAGGATTATATTGGCCTCAGAGTTCATGTCAGAGCTGGGACTGGAACCCAGGAATTACTAAGCAGTTTTCTCAATTGCTTCTGTTAGCTTTAAAGAGGGAGTAGTGTTGAGGAAAACCTCCAAGAATATCTGATTTAATGGCAAATCCACTCTTTTTCCACGACTGGTTCTAAAATGCCTGCCTACTAATGAACGTGGCTTTTTGTGCTCACACAATGGAGTTGCTCCCTCGTGGCCCAGCCAATCCTCTTACAGGATCCCACCAGGGAGATGCGAGGACAAGTTTGGAGGTGACGCAGAGAGAGGTGCATTATGCAACAGGTGACTGTGCTGGTTCAGAGGGGACAGCAAGGCCTGAGGAGCTCTGACTAAAAACTTGACTGGCTACCACTAGTGCCACACGTCACACTCCATCATGTGGCATGGCAAACAAATGGGAGATTTATATCCCTCCACAGCTTTGGGCTGGATTTCTGCCTACATGGAAGTGTGTCCCACATTATGCTTTACAACTTTAGGTCCCTTCGTGCTCTGTTGTGCAATTTTCAACTCTGTTTTATGGAGGCAGAAAGCCTCAGATGATCTCCCCTCAACTCCATGGGCTGCTCCTTCCTTCTGAGGCCATGTTTTGATCTGAACTAATGTTCAGGATTTCCTCCTATAGGATAGTGGGTCAAATATTCATATTCCATCTGATTTTTTCTTTCTTTTTAGTCAGATAAGAATATTTTGTACAAGGAGATGAAGCAATGCAGCCAGTTCATATCTTCTGACTCCTACTCAGTGCTTTAACTCATGTCCACCATCTTTCCTGGACTACTGCAGTGTTTATAAGACATTTGACTTCATTTGGTTTATGAAATTTTGCTTATTCTGTCTTTCTTGATCATTAGCCCACGAGGCAGCTTGCATACTTTTCTGTATCCAACATTTCTCTCTGCCCTTTTTTTTCCCCTTTTCCAGAAGGACTTGTTCCTTAGAACAGATGAACCACATACTGAGAAAATGAACAGGCCAGATTGTCTAGTGCTCCGCACCCACTGCTGAAGACAGATTTTCCGGAGAACTCAGTTTCCAAGGAGGCATCTAAATAAGTGACAGATACTCAGAAGTGGAAATGTGCCCACTTCTTTTGGTGCTCAGCTAGTGCTAGAGCTGCTCTGAAAAAACTTGCTCTGATATGGCTGTTCTCCTTCACTTATGCCACAAGACTTCCCCATCTCCTTTTTTATACTCCATGGCTCTCTGCCATGCTCACCCTCGTGCCATACCCCATGGCACAGGTCTCAGCTGATCTTCTCCTTCTTGTTGCCATGTCCTTCTGCACCATTAAAAGGTCAGCATGGATATACACTCACATTTCTGTCAAGGGGCTATCAGGGCTAATGCCCCCAGCTGCAGAACATGTGTGCAACATAAATTAATTGTTAAGGCTAATGCTGATTGAAGTTTGGTAATTCAGCCTGCAGGATATACCATATGTTTGAAGTGTATTGTCCAAGTTTAGATTTTAAACTCCCAAGGGCAGGGACCACTCCTTCCTCTGTGTTTACATAGCATCAATGAGACCAACAGTGCTTGGGTCTGATATACATTAACCTCAGCCAATGCATTGTTAAGTTTAATAATGACTAGTTAACATTAAAGCACAATGGATCAAATATATAGACAAAGACTTTTCTTGGCAGAGATTTTTGTCGTGTTTTTGATGCCAGATTGCTACCCAAGTATATAGTCCCTGGTCATCTGAATCATTGGCCTTTTCTTGAAAAATTCACCCTTTACATTGCACCATTCTGGTTTTCCCTTGTTCAGCAGTTGACACTAAGCTATGGATCACTATTTAGGGTAACTAAGCCAGAGCCCACCTAAGTGAAAAGTCTGGAATAGGAAGGCACCTAAATGGCATGCCAGACAGTGAACTCAGAGAATCACAGAGCCAGGGTGTAAATGGGCAAAAAAAAATAAAGATTTTGGATGCAAGAATTTATTGTCATTTCTTATTATTTATCTCATTACTTTGTAGTTCCCAGAAACCACACTCAAAGGTTACTGTACACAGGCCCTCCAGTGGGAGCATAAGAGAGCTATAGGAATAAATCCAAACTCCATCTGAAATGACAGGCTGTTTTTCAGTGCTAGTTATGCAACATGTTAGTACCTCTAGGTATAGGACCAGTGGGATTTAAACTTGTACAGCAGATGGTCGGTGCATCATTGCTGGAATGCGCCTGCTGACCCTAGGGCAGAGCCTGAATGGACTTCAAAAGAGAGACTGAGCATGCTTCAAAGTGTTATTGTTTAAATGTTCCACTAAATGGGGACTCCGGAACAAAATATCTAGCTGAGGTCAGTCTGAAAAATGTCAACACACATAATGAGAAAACAGTATGTTGTGTGAGAAAGAATATTTCATAGGGGTATTCTGGCTATTCTGAGTTGAAAAAAACCACTTTTTTCATGTGTGTCAGCAGATTGTCATAATCTAAGTGTCTTTCTTCATGAGCTTCATTTGCTTTTGTTGGAAAGAACAAGATCTGTGTGTGAAAGTCATAAATACCTTTGGAAAGTGTGTTCTGTCCACAGACAGGTACACTGAGAACTGTCAACCCAAGTTATGGCAAAGGTGTGTTGCAATACAGCATTGACATAGCCCTGAAAGCCAACCTTCCCCTCATTTCAGAGGAAAACTTGTAAGGACCTTGTGTTTGGTTTGAGAGTGGGATCCTGTGATTTCTAATCATTATTGTGTTCTGTTTTGTTCCTCCCAAAGCCCATAATGCCTGCTCATAGCATGTTCTTTCACCAGGGTAATCCACAAGTTTTGGCTTCTCCTAATGCCATTCAGGGAGGATTTCAGTAGGAAAGGTATTGGGTTCATGTTAAAATCAGAAGGTTTAATATCATGAAGGAAGATTTCTTAAGCAAGTCAAGCTTAACAAGATCACGACTTCAGTAGAAAATTCAAGATTCAGCCTTTGACTTGCTGGTCCCTGAGCTGCATCCTGGGCGTTGTAAATATCAATGGTCTGGTAGCTTTTGGTCTACAGAAAGTTTCCATGTTGGCCACTGGTGATTCAACATGGGTGGCTAAAACATTTATTTCCTTTGCTGGAAACAAAGAGCAGCAACCTGAACTTTCACAGCATCTTGTCCTGCTGGGGCATGCCTCTATCTTGATGGAGACACATTGCAATAACACAGATTAAAAGCTAACCCTCCCTGCAGACGTAATAAAGATCCAATGCCAGGAAGAGCAAACAAGACTCGTGTTAAATAAAGGGGAGGCTTGTTTCTTTCCCATATCAATATTCAATAAGATCAGCCAACTTGGCATACTGGGGTGAAAAGAAAGCCACCAGACAAGGTAAAAAACTGAAGGGCTCTGAAGTGAGGTGTTGTTAAACCAAAAAGGTAACTTGGGCTTGTTTGTAGATTTTCTGTGTCTATGTAACGTGTTGTAACTGACACAAAACTTGAATAGCAATCAATATAAGTGGGTCAAAAATAGAATCCGCACCCTCCTTGGAGTCCTGGCTGTTGCACCCAGTATCACTACCCAGCTGTTAGCTGTGGCCCAGATTAAGCAAAAACCCTGTAACCTTACCTAACTGAGTGTGAATTCAGCAAAGCTTTCAGGCCTTTGCTTATCTCCAATGTATGCTTAACTTCAGTATAGAAACTCTTTGTTAAATAAGACTTTTAAACCTGCAGAGAGCTGATAAAAAATCAGAGTTTCACCTTTTTTATCCTGTTTGCCAAGCGCTACAAATAGCTGATACTCGATGTGTAGATTGTTGCAACTATTCAGTAGCCAAAACTCAAAAGTGTGTCAGTAAGTTAAAGGTGATCTGTTATCTCAGTGTTCCCAAAGCAGATAAGCTACAACACCTTTCTGATTAACATAATTTGTTTTAGGAATTCTGGTTCCCTGGAAATATTGTCAGTCCAAAACAAATGCGCTCTGCAAATTCTCTGAACTTCAGCTTGTTAAACTGCCCATGGAAAACAAAAAGTACAAGTCAAGGCAAAATGAGGATGTGACAAAACTTTGCACAACAGGGAAACTCCAGTAAACCGAAGGAAAAGATATTACCTCTATTACTCAGTTTGCATTTTTACTTGAGTATTATATGACTATAAACATTTTCTCTTAACAGCTTACAAAGAAACTTGTTCTGAAAGTGATGTATGGTGAGAACTTGCATCTAAAGTGGGTATATCTAAATTCGACTGAATACAGAGCACTCCTAAAGGTGGCTTTTGGAGCACAGAAAAAAGTTCACAAATACTAAAGAAAAATCACCCCCAACCTCAGAGGTTCCTCCCTCCATATGCTTATTGTACAGGAGTATTTTTGGGATAGCATGTTTATTTGAGTTTGCACTTTGTCGGCGAGTGGTCCCTCAGTTCTTGCCCAGAACGTGCTATTTGGTCTTCTTCTCTTAGAGTGCAAAACATGGCCTAGTGTTTTGCTGAACAAGGAAGGACTTAAAAATGCACTGAGCGAGGTCTACAACACTGCAACTCTGGCTTCAGGAGGTGGCAGGGATTCTTTATATTCTCTTGCTCATTTACATTAAGCAAACAAACAAAATTCCCAAGCCGTGAAGCCCACAGATTATGTATGTAGCCAGGCTACATAATCACATGTTCCCTTTATGGTTACTTTTGTCTTCCCTCTCACTGAAGCTTTCCTGCCTGTATTGCTGCTGGTCTTTATTAAGCCCCACATTCTACCAACATTTATGTGCATGATTTACTTCATGCTTTTAAGCAGTTTCGGAGTGTTCAGTAGGTGTTAAATAGGTAATTAACTAGAACACAATAGAGCTTCATATCTGCACAGCTCAGACTGAACCTGGTAAAGTTACAGCTGTGCAGAAAGTTTAGTACATGGGGAAGAGTTTGCAGGGTCTTAGCTTGTAGGGTCTACCAGAGCTGGCATTGGTGTTTGTGCAGCACCTGGCACAAAGAGACTCCAAACCTGACCAGGATCCCTAGATCTCAATACTCTGCAAGTAATGATCTGCTCCAGGGACTATAATTAGGCACCAAACAGCAAGTACTCAGAGTTCACAAAGACTCCAGCACGTGGTATTGCCAATACATCTGCTGACATTCGCATCTGCAGATTGTTCATTCAAACACTGCCTGTTTTGGAATACTAAAACATTCCTACCACCCATCAGCTGCTACCTGACCTCTTTAAAATAAACTTTCTTAATGGGCATGTGCCTGAATCACCAAAGAGACTATCAAACTTGGCACTGCAGAGGGAAAGGCAAGCCCGGTGCTAGTGATGGCTCTGCATTCTTACTCTCAGACATCCTGTCATCAGGTCAAAGTTGTGGCACAGTGACATGGGGCATGAGCACCCTGCCTACACACTGCCTGTCCAGCATTTAAATCATCATTATTCCAGGAATTTGTTGCACACCGTGGTACAGGGGTACAAATAATATCAATTAAAGGAAAAGCAAATGACTATAAGCACTTTGTCACGGCTTCAGAGGATATTCAGCAGTGACAAGTGTGCCAGGCTGAGGGGCCCAGCCAGCAGCTGGCAAAGCATGTTTTATGTAGCTTTGTGAACACAGACTATGCAAATGTATTCAAAGGATGTTCTTGAGGCAAATTGGTTGGAGCTAAATTTGCCCAGATGCTCTTGAATCTGCTTATTAGAGTCCTTAGCTTGAAAATTAGCTGGAACTGATGAGTCAAACCAGAGCTGACTTTAGAATCCTTGCATATTAAGGAAACCACAACCGGATTAAATGTGTGCATGTCTATGTAGCATGGAAATTCAGCTCTCAATGCCTGATCCCACTATTCCCAAGATGGGGACTTCACAATGCTTAATATGTGGGGAGCTCCTGGAGAGGCCTGGACAACTATTTTGCCTTGAGTTTTTAGGTTAAGAGAAAATAAAAAAATAGTTTTCTCTTCCATCATGGCTTTTGATTTTTGTACTTGCATCTCATTTTGCCTGCAGAGGCACTCCCTGGCAGTGAACTCATGCCTTCCCACTCCTGTTACATGTTCCATTACCAAAGGTGAATAATCAAGACAAATATGAAGAATGAGAGAAGTATGTACTCATTTATTCAGATAATGAATGTGAGAGATGAAATCATCTTGATCCTGAACTAAAAACAACTACTTCAGGATCCTGTTATGGTAGCAAAAGATACTGGAAGGAGGTGGGATTGTGTTGTGTCAATGACAGTGGTACTTTTATTTCCTTGGACTTCTTTACCATATAAGAAGACTATTAAGGGAAACTATTGGAATCTTTCTTTCACCTGAGTATTGACTTTAAGAAAGAAAACTCTGTCTTGAGCAGTGGTTTAAGCCCGTTTCTCCAAGATAACTGATAGAAAGTATCTGCTTGCCCACGAGGAATTTTCACAGATTGACCATATGTTCTCCCCATTTGTGCCACCACTGCAGTCACTGGCAGAGCTCCAGGGCAGCAGCTCTGCCATCCCCCTGCCTCTGTCACCCTGTGTCAGACACTAGCTCGGATCAGCCTTGCCCTTGTGGCAGCTACACTGTGTCTGACCCCTGTCTGGGTGTACAAAGGTGGGAAAAGGGTGGGCCATTTCCTGCTCTTAAACAACTGAGCACTGTTAGCTCAGGGACAATTGAGCCTCTGGTGTTTATACTGTCTTTGTCTGGATAAACTGTATGGACACAGTTGCAATGCAGCCACCAGGAGATTTTCTTGCTGATATTCATGGTGCCAGCATTCCACCCTTAATGTGCATTTTGGGCATCCCCATCTTGAATCAATACCTCGAGCCTGTTAAAACTGGATTATGGTTATGTTTTAATTTATTCTTTAAGATTTTTCTTTTACTGAGGAAATCAAAGCTGAACACATGGTCTTCTCCATGCTCTGTTGAAGGTAAATGTCACCTCACTGTGATGCAGTTAGTCTACTCAAGTATCCTCAAAGAATTTGACACCAAGGATGTCCTAAGGGATTGGCCTCCCAATGCCATCTTCTGGGATTTGAGCACTCAGCTCAACATAAAGCTCCAAATATTGCTGAGGCAGACAGAGATATTCAGTA
This sequence comes from Acridotheres tristis, assembly GCA_037013685.1. NCBI lineage: Eukaryota > Metazoa > Chordata > Aves > Passeriformes > Sturnidae > Acridotheres > Acridotheres tristis. The sequence goes on along the minus strand of CM072899.1, from coordinate 9,804,547 downwards.
TCTCACACTTCACAGAACCTGGACACATTTTGCACACACCAGCTCTGTGTGTAAGGAACTCGGGTTAAATCAGAGAATTTCTCTTCTTTCAGCCTCCAGCTTTTCTATCTGTGTTGCAATGATTGGTCTCCAGCTGTGAGGAATACAGAAAGCTTCTTATTTAATATGCTTTGAGTAATCCCAAAGAAGCCAATTCCTCCCTCCCCAAAATAGCACAGTCTGTGTTCCTTCAGAAACATCTTTGTAAATAACACCAGAAACTAAAATACCTTTCTGGTCCCATAGGCTGAGGTAGGACTTTAGTATAGTATAGTACAGTATACTATAGTATAGTATAGTGTATAGTATAGTGTATAGTATAGTGTATAGTATAGTATAGTATAGTATAGTATAGTATAGTATAGTATAGTATAGTATAGTATAGTATAGTATAGTATAGTATAGTATAGTATAGTTGCACTGACGTTCATATATTTCCCATTTCCTCCTGAATTCTTTCCTGCCTTTGTTGGATCTGCCAACAGTGGAGAAGGTCTTGTGGAGGTGAGACCATCTTGTACTCAGGAGATATTTGAATATTTTGCTTACCTTTGCATTCAGTTTATACACCATCCTGGGACAGCATGCAATTTTTCATCATGAAAAACATTTGGAAAAAAACGCTTAGGGAAAACTACAGATTTAAAATAAAACAAAAATAAGACCTACAAAACAAACCAACCCTTGTATTTGTCCATAGAGCTTACTGGTTAAAGGACAATAGTATAGAAGGTTCCTGGATTTATGGCTCCTCAAAAATCCTATTCTTCCTCAATGGCAATTATACTCCTGAGAAAAAGTCAGATGCCAGATCTAGCCCTGGCATCTTTCAGTGGATTTTTCCTAAAATCAAGAGGCTTTTCCAAGCCTAGTGGTTTCAGATGTTATGATTGATGTTTATTCATTTGTCCTCTCTTCCCATGGAACTGGCAATGGCTGTTATTTCAGTATCCAACACCGCTGTTATGTCTGTTGCTCTAATCTAGCTACTTATATCGTCTCCACCATTGCAGTGTTTGAGCATATCCCAAGAATTAATTTTAAAAACCTACATAAACCTCTTAGAAGAATAACAAACTGTCCTTCCTTCCAGCCTTATCCTAGGCAAGAGTTTTGAGTTTTTGAGCTTGTATGTGTGTAACTTACTGAGGCAAAGCTGAATTGAAGAAATGGATCCTATCTTCAGCTGGGAAAAGTGTGAAAGACTGGCACAGGAGAGCCCACAGTGGTGACCTGGGCTGCCACAAGTTTGCCAGGACTAGATGTGCTTCCCCTAGATTTTCTGCTCCTTGGCTCAGGCTCAACAGTATTTTTTATGATTCCTGGAATCTGTCAAGTCATAAAATTTTTGAGGGCCAGAGGGTAGACACAGGTTTTCTTTTGACAAAGAGAAGTACTAGTTCTGCCTGGAGATGAGCTGCCCTGATCAGCTGTCACTGGCAGTGTTGCTCTATTTATTCTGCCTGCATTTGGACCAAAATCAGTGTTTCTGTGTGTCTCCTCTCCATCTTTGTCTGGGAATTGTCTGTTATTGCTGTGGACACTGTAGTCCCCCAAGACAAAATTTATCCTGCAAATTCAGTCTCTGTTTTGGATAACTTTCTCTCCAGAGGTTGTGAGTCGTTTCTAATGGCTTGTTGGGAGCCTGATCTTACCTGTTACCCAATTTCTGTGCTTTCGAAAGGTAGTCCAGGGGAAGGAAAGGTTGATGAGTCTGTGGGTCCAACAGCTTTGGGGAAGAGGGCAGATCCCATGTGCTTGAGGTGGTCAAGGTGGTGGTGAAGATTTAAGTGCATTAAATCCTCCGTGAGTAAGAACAAGCTGAAGCTTTTGCCAAGAGCTCTGAATCCAAGAACAGCAAATGGAAGAATTACCAATGTATAAAAATATAAATAAACACATGCCAAGATTAATTGGAGGAACATGTCCTTCTCACTGACCTTAGCCCGTGTGACTGTCCCTCTGCTGTAAGGGACACGAGCCCTTGATTTCTCTGTAACCAATGGACATAACCCTTGTTTTCAGCTGAGGGATTAAACTGCACATGAGGAAATAATTGAGTGCTGGATGGCATTTTTCACACACCTCTTTTTAGACCTGGATCAATGAAAAGAAATATCATTATATCTCATATTTGTGCTAGAAATGAAGCGATTTGCGTACTTGCAGGAATGAGATACAGTTGTCTCAGAAGTTTTTGTTGGCAATAGAACAGGCAGCTGTCAACGCTTCAGCCTAGAAGTAGATGCAGCTCATTAGGACAGTTGGATATCATCAGATTAGCTGGGCTTGGAGATAGGGTGAGACAGGAAAACATATGACAAGAACTGGCATCGCAAAACCTCCCCCTTCAGAAATACTACCTCAAAACCAAGGAATGTTGTGGTTCATCACAGCCAATATCAATACAATATATCCTAGTTTAAGGGCAGACTTGCCAAGTATTTCAGCATGGGTTTCAGTGCCCCTGGTACACATAAAAGTTATGGCATTGGTTCTGGATTATTTACCGGGACTCTGGTAATGATGTTCCTGGCATAGCACTCCTTGCAAACACGTACTTTGGAGGAGTTCCCATACATTTTTTTATTGTCCTCTAGAGCTGTGGTGGCAAGCTGTGTGAAATCTATCCAGAAAACTGGAAGAAATCAAAACTAAAGGGGAAAAAACCAACCAAACTCGATTAAAGATGTCAAAGCCTTTCTTGCGTAGACCTAAAACAAGGTCTGAAATCAAAAGGATATGTGTTGACTGTATAAGAGTCATGGGGGAGGGAGTTTTAGATTTTCTTTCAGTGTCCCTAGAGGATTGCCTCATATATTCTGCCTGTATTTCTGAGACTAGAAAGATGCTTTCAGACTGGAAATAATTCAAAGATTAATAACAAACAAAAGCAACAGCAAAAAATACCTGAGTGGCAGCAGGGACTAATTTTGAAGAAAGCTTAAACAGACTTGTGTCAGTTACAGGTCAAGGTGAACAAGGCCCTCAGCAGTACTCCATGGATATGTAAAAAAAAATGTAAATGGCAGCAGGCAGATGAAGTGTTTGTCAGCATGCATTGCCATGGTTTGTTTTTGTGTTCAAAAGCTCTTTGTTCTAAGCACACTTCTCTTTTCAGAGCATGAGCTTTAGCTTTGCAACCCAAGCAGCAGGGATGCCTTGTGTTTCTTTAGGACTTTTCATCAGATGATCCCCAAATGCTTTAAAAGGGTGAATTAAAGGAGCTTCGCATTTAGAAAAAAAATAGAAAAGGATTAATTTCTTCCTTCCAGAATGCAGTCAGCTCTGAGTGTAAAGTAAAAGAGGACCTGGATTCTCCAGTGGGTGAGATCCTTCTCCCTTTATATTGCTGCAGAGTCACAAACAAAGGATCTGTTACCCACCCTGAGTTCCTATCTGGGGACACTTTGAGCAAAGGGAAGAATGGCTCCCCACTTGTGGAGAGTGTGCTGCAGCAAGCAGCACCAGGAATAGAAGTTGTATCAAATTAAAACATAGGGGAGGAATAAAAGAGATAATTGCAATTTCCTTGAAGGTATTAGGCTTGATCATCATAACTGCTGCCTCCATTCTTAATAGCAAGGAGGATGTACAGACATCTGTATGATTTCTCTGCTGAGCAGCACCTCTGCTTACTCAGTACTGATTTGGGGTTGCTAGAGCAACACCAAAACCACTTCCTATAGAGCGTGGATGTGCTCTGCAGGCCCCCAGGCTTACATGGTTAGCAGAAATTAGGAAACTTCACAGAGGAAATACAATGCAAAGTACTAAAAGATGTGGAAACCTTAAATAGGGATGTAAATTCAACCACTATTTAGTCGATGCTAAGGGAAGACAAGAGCATGACAGCCTTAGAACCTCTTTAAGGCAGCTTTTAGTCTGTTAATAATCAAGAGGATATTGCTTTATTAAAAAAAATTTAAATTTTTATTTTATTTGAACAGTTCCCTTCAAATACTGTTTTTGTGCACACTAACATGCAACACCCATGTAACATTGTTTTAAGTCTTATACTTGTATTCAACATTCATTTAGCTTTCATTACTGAAAAGATTTCAAATGCCAGAGGATGTACGAAACCTGCTGAGTGATTTGCAAAATCTTCTGGTGTTGAAAAATTTTTAATGATTAAACACTTTATTAATTGCTTCTATTTTATCTGATTCCTTTTGCCACAGGAATCCCGAGGGCTTTACAACAAGGAAGATCTGTACTCCCTAAATTATAATTTCTGGGATTATGCTAAAGCACCATGTAAAAACAAGTAATTTTTATTCAGACAATTCTCTGTTTCAAACACATCTAATTGAGAAAAAAAATGAGGAATTCACCTCTAGGCTGTTTACTAATAAAATCCCGAAGTATTTCTGTAGAATTGTATTTGCTACTCAGCTGGTGTGATCCTGGAAAAGGAAGCTCAAGGTCTGCCTAACCTGGAGATTTTTCTCCAATGTGTTTCTACTGAATTGGGAATTGTTTGAGTAGTGTTCGTTCTAAAAGTATTCCTGATGCTTTTGATGTTGAACTTTTGCTTGTTGGCTGTTGTGTGTCCTTGGCTGTAGCAATAATGCAGCAACTTCATTTCCCTCATATTCTCAGAACAATTGAAATTTTGGTCCATGCCCAGAGAATCATAAAACCATGGACCATAAGTTTAGGGGAGTGTTTCTACAGGCACTGGTGATGAAATTACTCCTGGAATATTGCAGTTATTTAAAATTTCACCTTGCTGGAAAGTACTGGCAGCTTTAAAGGAGGAAAAAAAAACCAGACAGCTTGAGAGCCTCACACATAACAAAAGATTAGAAGAATGGCTTTTGAGCCAAAAGACAAGTGGTGATTTTGACATGAGCACAAACATGAAGGTCAATGTGGATGTTAATACAGAAGCATAGGAGAGATCTCATTTACTTTACAGCTGAATCAAGGGTTGTACAATACAATAAACGTAGCTCCTATACATTTATTCCCTGATCTAGATACAACACGGCTAAAATGATGTATTGTATAGCTGGGCTACAACCAGGTCAGAGTCCCACACAACCAGCAGACTAAACAACGTGCTCTGGCCACAGCACCTCCTGGGAGAGCACTCCAGAGCAGAGACAAGCAGTGGTTGGCAACTACATCTGGTAACCATGTCCCCAGGCCACCAACACACAGGGAGTGTTGGGCTAATGTATGACATTGTTGCAGAGAAAATGCCCTTTGACTATGAGACAGCAAGTTCCAGTAGTGTGACTGGCTGGGAGGCAGGTACCCACAACAGACCCACTGCCAACAGCTGGGGGTGCCTAAATCTAGGTTGGGCAAAATATTAGAGGCTATGCAGAGTCTGCATCGGCCCAGCACAGGCAGGGAGACAGGGATGCTGGAGGTCTGCAGAGATCTCAGTGGATCTTGGCCTTCTCTTCCATCTCTGATTGCTGCCCTGCCAGCCTTGGAGTACATTATTGTTTATTACCCAGAGGGGACAGCTGAATTCCTTCTACAGCAACAATATTTTTTTGTGATGCCAATGCCATGACCTTTATTCATGAAAAACAAAGTACAAATGGGGAAAGCAGGGTGGAGCTCTGTCAGAAATGTGATGTAAACAGCTACAAAGATGTGGTATGCTCCTCCAAAACCATTTCCCACCAGGTAAGGATCAGAGCAACAGGCATTGCAAACACAGCAGAGATCCTATCTGATATTTTGTTAAGCTAATTGCCTATACCTAACAGCAAGGCTTAATAAAAATTGCCAAATTGAACTTTTGCTCGGATTAGACAACATCAACAACAATAGTTTCCAAAGGATTTATGGAAACAAATTCCCATTCCAGGTATCTGCTGACATTTTAAAAAAGCCAGCCTCTTTTCTAGCATTCATGAAAGTAACATGAACAATTCAGTAGGAGAAGAGCTCCCGTTTTGTTGTGGAAACAGTCTCCGCAGTACCCTTGAAAATTCATCCTGAGGCAAGTTTGAAATAATTCATGCTTTTGCTCTTACAAAAATATCTTCATGTTTAGAGCAAACAGCTGTTTTGCTGGTGGAAAACAGCAGAAACATGACCTGTATTTAAACCTGTATCTTACTGGGAGAACTGGGAGCTTCATCTCCGAGTAGGGATGCAAAATTCAGGCATTGGCACATGCAAAAACTTCTGGGGTGGCATGAATTCAGCTTGAGGGGAGCCCTGAGCTGAAGCCAGGTGAAGTGGGCATGTGGCAGCATCCTCTGCTCTGGCTGGAGATGGTGCCCGAGATGGTCCTGAGCTCCAGCAGGCCAGGGGATGTGCCTGATACATGCTGTACCTCTCTCCGCGTGGTTTCATGGACCTCTGGAGACACTGGATGGAAAAGCTCCCAGAGGTCCAGCACACTCTCCACTCTGTGCCCCTGCTCCATGGTTTATTCAGCTGTGTCAGCACGCAGTCCCAGGCCCTGCTGCTCAGGATGATGCCTGCTCACTGCCACAGCCCAGCCTGGCCGTGCAGCTCCTCCATGATGCCCACGGCCTCCAGCACAAATTGCTGTGAGGCAACAGGGGTCAAGGGTGTCTGTGAGTGCCAAGGGCATCCCAAATCCACTTTGGCTGCTCCACAGTTTCCTGGGATGTGCTTCTCAAGGAAATGTGGGAGTACAAGGGCAAGTTTTCACACTTCTCCCCATGAACTTCATGAGCCCAACAGACAAACTTGCAGAAGTAAAAAGGACAAAACTTGAGAACTTTGGCTGACACAGAGAGTAAGACAATTGCTCAGTGCTACAAGCAGCCTGTGACCAGCTGTTCACAAAGTATTAACCATTTGTGGCACATTTAATAATCAGTAAGTGATAATATTGGGCTTTGATACAAATCAGAGCTGGCTAACATTGGCCAAAGAGATTTAGAGGACCAAGTCTGGATAGTTTGTGCTGTGTCCTGAGCCTATTCCATCCTCTTGTTTCCCCACCTTCTCGTGTACAGACAACAAAGCAGGATTGCTCTGGCTTGGAGAGACAGAGGCAGAAATCGCTCTCTGCAAGGATGCACTGCTGAGTTGGTGGTGTTGCTGCTGCACCCAGATAAACTTTCCAAAAGCAGTCTGTGCCCAGGTTGGGACATAAGCGTCAGGTATCCCAAAAGAGAAGTGCGGGGATGCCGCAGTGAATATTGCTGAATTTATTTTAGGCCACGGAGATTCTGGCTGAAAGATCACTTGGGAGCATGCCAAAGGTCCAGAAAAGGTAACTGCTTGGGAAGGATCAAGGTCACCCACGCCTAGGAGCCGCTGGCGTCCCCTCAGTGACAGTTCTGCCTTGCGGAGGTGGAAGCCCAGGCATCTCCTCGGAGCACGCGGGCAATGCTTCAAGTGTTCGTGCCCGGCGGGGCCGGGGCGGGCGGGCAGGGACACACCGGGCAGGGATGAACCGGGCAGGGACACGCACCGGGCAGGGACATATCGGGCAGGGACACGCACCGGGCAGGGACATGCCGGGCAGGGATGCACCGGGCAGGGACACGCACCGGGCAGGGACACACCGGGCAGGGACACGCACCGGGCAGGGACACACCGGGCAGGAAAACGCACCGGGCAGGGACACGCCGGGCAGGGACATATCGGGCAGGGATGCACCGGGCAGGGACACACCGGGCAGGAAAACGCACCGGGCAGGGACACACCGGGCAGGGACACGCCGGGCAGGGACACGCCGGGCAGGGACGCACCGGGCAGGGATGCACCGGGCAGGGACACGCCGGGCAGGGACGCACCGGGCAGGGATGCACCGGGCAGGCACACGCCGGGCAGGCACACGCCGGGCGCGGCGGATGCTCCGCGGCTCTCGGTCCGAGCTAAAGCGGCGCTCCCGCCGCCCGCTCTGCCTCCCTTCCGCCAGATGCAAGCAATTTGTTTAGCATTTGGACTGGTAGTCTGGAAAACCGAAGCGCTGTGTTTTTAAGTTTATATTATATGCTTGCTTTCCAGTTCTGTTAATTAAAATCATGATACTGGACGAGCAGTTGCTGGATAGCTTGCAGGGTTCTTTTTAAATTTCTTCTTTTTTCTAGACACTCAGGCATTTGAAGCCCTTTCTCTGCTTGCAGTGCATTAATTCACCTAGAAATTCTATCTGTCTGAACTCGTATGAGTATGCATTTGGGAATGGTTTTGTTTGTTACGGTATTTTCTCCCCGTTTGTCTATATCTACCAATGTAATTTGTCAGAATAAATGAAGTAATTGAAAATTATACACTCCTCATAACTGTTTCACCATCACTTTGAGAGGGAAGGGAGCAGAGGGACCCATAAGCAAATAGAAAGAAGTGTGAGTATGTATTCATTCACTCAGGTGATCACTCTTCTTCTTCTTCAGTGAGTTTAATCCATCAGCTTTTCTGATTCTGTAAGTCATGAAGGCTCAACTGCCTCGGCAAGTTCTCCACTGCTTTTGTCCACATTTTGGGACTATTTTCCACTGTGATGTCTACTGTCACCCAGGATATGGCTAGGCCAACCCTGCCCAGCTCAATAATCAGCTCCAAATGGAAATGGAAGTGGTTCTGCAGGGCAGCCTCAGACTCTATTGACCTTTTATTGCTTTCAGAGGGGGTCTGCCACAACTTCTTCCTTGTCTCTCAACTTACATCTCCTGTGGCTTCCCAGATTCCATATCACCTTTGCTGCACCCATGTAACGATCTTGACTTGGCAGGACTGTTGTGCTCATGAGCCCCAAGAAATCTCTGCAGGCTGTGCAGCAGAATATTTAGCTGCAGCACGGCAGGTGTGTTACTAGCAGGGAAAGAGGCATATTCACCATGTGCATCTTCTCCAAGCACACCTTGTGTTACTGGAGTAGCGCTAACAGAGCACTTGGTGCAGTGAGGGAACATCACTTACACTGCCCAGATGTAAAGCTTCGCTTTCAGGACTGAAAACATTGAGTGTGGACATGTGCAAGGACACACATCTTCACCGTTTACTTTGCCCATCCACAGACAAAGCTCAGAGTCGCTCAGCAAAGCTCACATGAGCTTCTCCTATGCACAAGTGAACATCACCTGAGCTCAGCAAAGCCTTTCTATGCAAATCCCAACTGCTCTGCTTTGGGATCATCAAACAATGAGTCCAGAATTAGATCCAACAAGATGTCTTTTTTTTTTTTTTAGCAAGTACATTCAGCAACTTAGCGTTTTCAGGGCTTATATCTTGGTTATTCATACTACCATTTGCCTTCTTTTGGAAAATTCAACTCATGTGATAGAGGAATTCTATGTGTCAAATACTGATGCAGAAATTCTGATATGAGTGCTTCTGTAAAATACAGAAGTGGAAAATGGAGGTTCTATGGTAGGAAATTATTTTCTTGGGTGGCTTTTAAAACAAATTTTACATGATTGAGCCAGCAAAGAACAATGCCAACATAAAAAAATCCATTACCTGTTAATCTTCTCCTGGTTTTGGCAAATTAGGCAGGCATTGCAAGATTTTTATATGAACTGTTATGTAATAGTTCAGGCAAAAAAAATTAAGAGAGATAAGTTATCATATATCCAGTACTAGGTAATCAGATTAAAAAGAAAAAAAAACAAACAAACAACTGGGAAGTGCAATAATTGGATTTGCTAATGCCACATAATATAAAAAGATGAGTACATATTTGGATTTTTGCACAGGGCAAGTGCCACAGAATTTTCCCTAGGGAACAATCCTCTATTGGCAAAGTGTGGTCAAATGGAACAAACAAATCTTTTTTTTCTCTAATTACTGCGATTCTGTTTAAAATCAGAAGACGTCAATTTTAGCATGTGGAATGCAATTGTGAAAGAAAATGGGTTTCCTGAATTTTCAGTGATTGACTAAAATTCACACACATACTGGTTATTTTAATTTAAGGAAAAAGGATTTTGTTTCTTTATCCTGTTACATAACACTGGATCTATTCTCCCTTGAACACACAAGTATGATTATCATTAATCTTAAAGGGAAACAGTTGTCTTTCAAAATCCTTTCTGAACTTCTGAATTTTTATCTTTATTTTTTTTTTAGTTAGATCCCAAATGACTGGAGATGAATTGAAGATGAAAGCATATTGTTTATTTTTTTAATTAGATTACTTTAATCGCATTTATACATAGTTCTTCTACTGTTCTTCCCAACAGCAATAACGAAGAAAAAAACATTGTTTTAAAGTGACTTCCAAAATACAAAACATACGGTACATACAGCATCCAGCAGGAGACAGAGTACCTGTTATTGCTTTTTTAGCTCATTTTTATGAAACTGGCTGGCTTTCAGTTCAGAGACATTCTTTAATAATACTTATATTTTTCATTCTATAGTGCATTCCTTTCAAGGATTTTAAATTGCTCAGGAGATCTTGAAAATCCCAGTGAAAACCTTTGGATATATGAGAGGTTTTTATTTGCAGGTAGCTGACTGTCAGTTAACTTGATACACTCACTTTTTTCAACAGCCAGTGTGACCACTTTGGTTTCTCTGTGTTTGCCCCTCACTTTAGGAATCAGCCCGTGTAAAGCAACAGGAATTTCCAAACTCAACCGGTGTTCAGAAAAGACCAGCTCCAGCCTCTCAACCTTGCTAAGTGCCTCAAGTTAATTTGTAATTAGCTTGATGTAAGGAAAGGACCGGTGCAGGCAATCCCATAATGCTAGGCCATCTCAAATATAACCAAAATAGGCCACCCAGAGCATTAAAGTAAGAGAATTTAATGCCAACTGGCTACTTTTCAAGAAGACCTGTGGTTTTTCATTGCCTTTGTGTTTGACTTGTAAACCGGGTGCAGGGCTCTATCACTGGCAGGTTCACATGATGGGGAGTGTACCAAAAACACAGGTCATGTTTTGGTTTCTGTTTGATACCTTATTTATATATGAATTATATGGATAAACTAAGAAAAATTAACTGTCCAGGCCATAATTTCATCTAAAATAAACACAGACTAAAACTACAGCAACTTAGTGGATTGTGTGGATTAGTGAGATATCCTGGTATGTAACAGCAATAGAAACAGTTTATTCCCCAATTTAGTAATGCTTAAAATCTGCAATCCAGAGTCACTCCATGATATGCAAATCCCTTACAAAATCTGCTTCCCTTTTTCATGCTCAGGATCCTCTGCTACATAAGGGATCCCCAAAGACTGATCCCATATAACTTTGTGTAGGAAATTCATGTATAGACAATTATTAATGCAATGGACCTATTCAGACCATCTTTTGCCATTCTTGCTTACACAATTCTTTACAGACAATGCTGTCCATTTCTCTCCTACTGCTGGACTTCACGCCTGAATGAACTTTGCTTTTTTCTAATTTTAATGTTTACTTGTAAAATCTTCCCAATCCCTGCCAAATTTCCTCTTTGTCCATGCCCCATCTTGGTCCTGAGTCCATGAAACATCATGTTCCCTCTAGCAGCCAAACAATGAAAACACGGTTTCTCCTGAAAAATTCAGAAATATTATATCGGTTACCGTTTCAAAATTAATGAGAATTTGCTGATGAGCATATTTTAGGTCCTGATGTAATGCCCCTCCCTCCACCTCACCTTATGGAAACCTGAAGTAGCTCTGCCATACCCTTGGGTTAATATTCATCCTTCTGAAATCTGGCACTCACATCCCTGCCCCTTGAGACCTCTTTACCCGGGTGCAAATACAGTGAATCTCTACTGACTTTCGTGCCATCTCAGTAGATTTCCACACGTTGTAGCCAAGCTGGGGATTTGGCCCAGTGTCTTTTTTAAACCCTGTGACCCAGACGTGGAGATTAAAAAAGAGTTGTGTTATCGGATTAAACAGATACAAGAGGCACTCGCTGTATCAGCATCCAACACCTTAAAACTCCAGCAAGAAGATCAGCATGGTAATGGCAAAAATAGTCTCAGAGAAAGAGGGAAAACTCAAAGGAAGGTAATGGCAAACCTGTGCCTTGGACTGGGGTGCAAAAACCTGCCACGCTGCCAAAGCAGCCACAGGGATATGGTGTTCTACTTGCTATAGCATCTTGATACAGGATACACTCGAGGTATAAAAGTCATTTGAACTCCACCTACTCGTAGCCAGAGTGATTTTGGCTTTAGTTAAATTTGGGTTAATGTCTTCTCAATGGGGTTTTTAAGGGGTTAGGCTTGATTGAATTATGAACTGCTTCAGTGGACACCAAAATCAGCAAAGCTGCAGAAGCAAAAATTCTAACAGATTAAAAACAGACCTACATGAAAAGGATAGTAATTTCAGACACCATTTGTATGCTTAATATTGTACACATGCTTATGCTTTGTGATTTGGGCTCTAACTTGTGATTTTGGTTACATAAGAGAGTGGAGAAGCCAGAAGCGTAAGTGTTGCTGTACGCCACTGCAGCTGAAGGCAGAGTTCCCCAAATATTCATCAGGCACATTTTTAGTTGTGCTGTCTCATAATGAAATAGCAGATAGAAATGTGCATGTTTATGACACAAAAGGACTTTTTAAAAAATTAATATTATTACTATTATTATTATTATTATTATTATTATTATTATTATTATTATTATTATTATTATTATTTCCGGGTACTGTTTACATACCTCTGACTTCAAAATAGCTTTGGCTATTGGTCTTTTACCCCAATCGTGATTTTTTTTAAACAGAGAGAGCAACCATGTGCTTTGTGTGGCTGACTTTAACGAGTGCGGAGCAACAGAAAAAGAGAGCAAGAGACAAAATACTTTGATTCCTCTAGAGAACTAGAGCAAAATATTCCACTGCTGTCAGTGGTACAGCTGTGCTGGCAGGATCCTTCACACATACAAGGCTCCAGCCACTACTTACATTTCACTGATGTGACTGCTGGTTCCTAATCTGCATCTAGGCATCCTCACTGCAACCAAACAAGTGGCTGAGCTGAAGCTTTTGCTTCATTCCGTAGTGCAGCCAGAGCTGCCTGTTTGTGGTCCCTCATGGAGCCTCACAAAATGTGAGCTGCCTTCTGTGAAGGATGCCTACGAATCAAAGTTGCAGTACACAAGAAGCCTTGTGAATCAGAAGACATAGGTGGCAGCATGGACTACATCGTTATGAGCTTAAACGCGGCTGCTCAGTGGAGATATGTCATCAATTAGCTGTGTATATCCTATATCTCTACCTGGTTTTCTGCTAAAAACCTACTCACGTTCCAAATCAGCTTGGATACTGAAAACCACAGAATGCACTGGAGTAAGGGAAAATCGCATGTGTGACTGTGGCACAGTGTTTTTGGCATCCTGTATTGCCATCAAAAGGTGTGCAGAATGGTGCAGCTTTTGCAAGAACCAGCTGAGGAAATCAGCCTTTTCTGATACCTCCCTGGAGGCTGCTGTGATGGAATTTGATCCCCCCAGAAGCCTGTGCATAGATGATGGGTTCCGGAGGTGGTCCCCCAGTGACTGCTGTCCTAGTTTGTGGTGTAGAGAGGTAGCATCTTGTATGTGGGAAAACCTAGAGAGCAGAGATGTGGGGACTATTCACTCTCCTTTGGTCCATCCCTGCTGTTCCCTGTGCAAGGTTAGCACCGCGGAATTTCTCTGAAACGCAGATGGCCCAAAAATCTCCTTTTCACCACAACAGTACTCCCGCAATGCAAATGGTATTTTGCAGTACAGAGGATCTTACTAAGTCTTCAGCAGGGGTTATATGAAAATTCCTCGCGATCCTCTCTGCCGCTGTATTATTTCATTAAGAGAACCGAGGGGATGCAGGTAGGAGAGCAGGGACATGTTTGAGTCATATACCCGTTCGCCTGCAGGGGAAGAGGACCGGCTTTCGGTTCTGTGAAACCCGATGCAAAACAAAACCTTGCCCTGCTCATTTTCTCCGCCGATCTCCCCGGCCCCCGGCCGTACTTTGTTCTCCTGCTGCGACCGGGACTTCCCGGTGCCGGGGATCGCGCTTTGGGGAGGCGGCAGGGCAGAGCAGGGATATCCCAGCCTCCCAGGCACCTGCCAGGCCACGCTCCCGTGTTGCCTCCTCCAGCAGCAGACGGCTGCGGGACCAAACCTGTCCCGAAAGCCTGGCAGAGCGGCACCGGGTCCAGGGTCCAGCCCCCGGGGCTCCGAGAAGAAAAGTGGCCGCGGAGGAGCAGAGGAGGGCCGCGGAACAGGCACGGGCAGCGGCGGTGACAGCGCCGTGGGATGCTTTTCCTATGAGAAGGGCACTCTGTGTAAAGATAAAAAACAGCGATTCAAAAAATGTACGAATATGAAAAACACCGAGAGGAGATGAGCGGCTGGGAGACCTCGCTCCGCTCCCTGCCCGCCGCCGCAGCCGCGGGACAAGGGCCGGGTCCCTCGGGCCGGCTCGGGGCGGCCCCGCTGCCGCTCCCGCTGCCCGCGGCAGCCGCGGGGGAGGGGGGGCAGCCCCGGGCGGCCCCCCCGAGGCGGCGGCCGCTGCCCCGCACCCGCCCGCCCCTCCCCCCCGGCCCGCGGCCGCCTGCCAGCCCGGGCTCCGCCGCCGTGTCTGCGGCATGGCCCCTCCTCCCCCACACCCCCTCCTTTAGGCTCCCCCCTCCCCAGCAAAGAAGAGGCCGTGCCGGTGTTTTTCCACTCAGCAGGATGGGTGATGCTCAAAGCTCCCTCATTAGACAACAGACACGAGAGGTCAGGAAGAAAGCGCTTATAAATTACCGTTTCCTCCTGCTCGGCGCTGCTAGTCGCGCCGCACCGCTCCGCCGGACGCGCCGCAGGGGCGCAGCGGCGCGCAGGCACCGCGGCCAGCGGACACAGGTACCGGCACCTCCCGGCCGGGCGGGCGGGCGGGCGGGCGGTGGGGCTGCTGCTGCTGCTGCCGCTGCCGCCGCTGCGCTGGTGGCGGTGGCGGGGCTGGCGCGGCGAGGGTCGCCCCTCGTTGCCGCGACGAACAAAGGGGCGGCCGCTCCGCGCCCAGCGGAGCCGAACCGAGCCGGGCCGGTGGCGGCGGCATCGTCCTCCCTTTGTCCGCCTCGGCTCGGGGTGCCCCCGGGCGCGCTTTCCCTTCCCCCTTTCCATTTATTTATTAATTCGTTCTTCTTTTTAAATCCCCCTCCTCCCCAGCTCTCGCATTACCCTGGCGGTGTTTTTCCTCCCCAGTGGTTATTTACCCCACACACCCCCACACCTTGCGTTAACTTTTTTGGCGATAACATTCTCAGCCATTACCCGTTGGCGGCCCTCCAGCACACGCTTCTCTCCCCGGGTATTTTTGCCAGTTTTTTCTCTCCTTCCCACCCCTCTCCGCTGTGCTTTCTCTGTCTGCCGTGCGCTAACCTCGAGTGAAGAGACTGGTACAGGCAGTGCTACATCTGATGCTAATGGGCCTACCTGGTGGGTAATACTACTGCTGATGCTTTCTTGTTATTTTCCTAATTTTCCTTTTTATTCCCCTCATTTTCCTTTTATGTTGTGGGTTCTTGAGATGCTGAAATCAAAGTAGTGATGGGGCTTGGAAATAAAACACAGAGACTACACAGGGCAGGTTACCAAGCTCAGCGTGGTGCGAAGGGGTGATAATTCTGGGTTCGTCTGGGGGTAACTGGCATCCAAAATTCACCCGCTGGCTTTAAGATAATGAATGCCCATTGCTGCCTGGTATTATAGCAGGAGGTATGTGGGAGGACTCACAAGGTTTCCATATAAGAACATGGGAGAATTTATTTCACCCAGGCGAAGAAATGTGCAGAGTATGTGTTATTTATGACGCTGAAGGCAAGCTGTGTTGTCCTTAGGCAGCTCCAAGAGTGGCAAAACTTGGTATTTAGAAATTGTAAAAGCTGATCTCTGCTGTTTAATAAGAGTTGTATTTAAAGGGAAGCACGGATGAAAATAGAAAAAAAGGAAAAAGTAGTGGGAGAGGATCCAGATAAACACGAAAAAATACAACCCCACACTTATTCCAGCACAGTTTGTGCCAAGGTGTAAAGAGGGAGGTTTTTGATTAGTTCCCATGTTTTTTAACCGTATTGGGAAAGGCATTAAGAAAATGTGCCGAGAGGAGCTGGTTACGTTGATAGTGCTATTTTGGTAACTGCATTTTTTTTTTATTGCTTGCATGTGAAAATGTTTTGAGTTTTCGACTAGCAAAACAGTGAGCAGTCCTGACGGGGACACATGTCATCGGCTGTGTAATTCAGGGCTCGGATGACAGTTGCTACCGGTTTAGATTTTATGGCTTTGGGTTTGAGGGTAAATCAGCCCGTTAAAACCTGCTGCTGTGGAATTTACATGGGAGAGGCTTTGGTGAGAACTCTGATGGTTGTTGACAGCCGGGTGTTTACCTCCGAGTCTGCGTCCAGCCGAGCTGACTGCTTTCTGGCATTGCCTACCTTTGCCACAAGTGTTACGGAAAGGTTTCCTTGAAGGTTATTGGGGGTTTTTTTAAGCAAAATGTGTGAGCAGCTGAAGCAGCCAGCAGCGTGACAGTGACAGTGTCCCTTGCCCGGACCAAGTCTGAAGCACGAGTGTGGAAGGAGGATGTCTGTGTTGCCCTGGTTAAACTGACATTGGAAACTTTATTTTTAGTGCTTTCAGAGATAGTATCTTCCTGTTTCCCCTTCAACTGTCTCTTATGTGCTTTGCATGTTCTTTTTTTTGTCTTTTCTCTTTATTTGCCTTTCACCTCTGTCCCTTGCCCTTCCCACCTCTCCCTCCTTGGTGGCCTAAGGCAGCTCCCACTGGAGGGCGACAGACACCTTTCCCCTGCCGGCCGCTGCCCGGGGACCCGACCCCGCGGCCGGGAGACGAAAGGCCGCTTCTTGCTGTCATTTATTAACCCGCTTCTTTCACCATGCCCTGGGAGGGTTATTTTCTGTCATTCTTAGCAAAAAAGTAGGAGATTGCAGGTGGCACTGATATCTGTAGGCCCCGAGAAGGTGGATGTGTGCTTGGGGATGCTGCATCCAAACCCTGGGGGGTTTGGTTTGGTCTGGAATCCAGTAGAAATTTGGAATCTTTCAAATCCTACCGACTTCTGCTTTATTTTCTTTTGCTGTAACCAGGAACAAAATTTGGCATACAGCTCTTCATTGGTAGTTTCAAATGTGGAGCTTTTGGGTGGGTTGCCTGGAGCTTTCATGTCAGAGGTGAAATGTTAGGGCAGTGGCAGGAGGTGTGAAATGCTGGGAGAAAAGAGATGCCACATTGCCCTGGAAAACTAGGAAGACACTTTAGGTTGGCTTGCTCTTTCTGCAGAGTGCTGGGGAAACCTCCCATGCCTGAGTGGGCTAATGTTTGTAAAGCCTCGGTGAAGATCTTGTCGTACAGCTAATCATTGCTAATATTTCAGTGAGGGTTTTCTTTAATCAATACTCTTAGTGTATCTTAGTGGCTTCCAGCCAGGTCTATGGGCTGGATATTTCCAAAGAGACTCTTGGGCACTTTCCAGACAGTGATATTCCTAGGATTTCCATCATTGCACATCAAGGCTTAACAGCAAGCCCCTATTATTTTAATTTTGCTCCTTCTGCGTTTTCCAATGCCCCGTGTTTTTGTTCAGTGGGCAGTGGGGCAACATTGCACCAATGCCCCAATGGCAGTGCTGCCAGTTCCACCAGTAAGGGGAGTCTCTGCAGTGGTGCCCTACATGGGGTTTTAATCATGCTGGAAAACAACTCTGGAAAGATTATGCTGATTAGTTTCTTTTAAATTTGACTATATTACAACACTTAAAAATGGATGAGAAAGCCATAGTGGTTGCAGCCTTTTGTAAGTAATGTTTATTTGATTGGTCATATGAATAAATTGTAGATCATTTAAGAAGTGAAGCTTTGAATAGATTACCCAGTCGGATTAGTGCCTTCAACTTCTTTTCATCACTAATTTAATTTACATTACCAGAATGGATCAGGGTTATTTTTTTAAAAAGTAATCTTGTGTGTACTGCAGTAAGAGCTCACAGAAGTAAAATTTATTCTAATGGCTCTCTAAGGGGGCTGCCTGCAGAATTGAGTTCTTGGCCCTTGGAAGAAAAGCATGAGGATGAAAATGCAGTGATTTAATATTTGTTGAATTTCCTCCATACATGCCTATTTAGTTGAACCCTCAGCTGTTGTAGCACCATGGATTTAATTGATTTGTATGAGCTGAGTATCATCCCAAGGCATGTAAATTTCAGGAAAAAGCCTTTAAATTGCTTTCATGGTAGCTAATGTTGATACAAGGTAATACAGTAGAAATTAATTGAAAGTGCCACTCTCCCCTGTCCTTTTTCCTCCAAAAACCTGCTGTTGGAAGGGCTGCTGTGCAACCAGTCCATGACTCTGAAACCGTGGCTGGTGTCCTACAGCATCTTCTGTATTTCTGTCAGTCTCTTTTTTTTTTCAATGTGTCCAGATTTACACCAGCCAACAGCCATTTAGTGCCAGCCCTAAACCCTGTTCCAAGAGCATGCACCAAACCTACCAGCTCAGCTGCTGGAAAGGGAGTGTGAAACAAATGGCAGCAAGCTTTGGGTGGGTGGCAGCAGGGTGGCAGTCCCATGGCCACAGGAGGTGGCTGGTAAGGTCTGCTGGGAAGGTTCCGCATTTCAGCAGTTGCTGAGTTTCCTGTTGTGGTTCAGAATTGTCACAGCCTCGAAGGACGACGCCTTTACTGGTGTGGCTGCCCAGCCTGGGCTTGAATGCAGCCAGTGCTTGAGCACTGGCATGGAATAACAGCCCTGCTGTGCTAAAATGCAGCAGGAGGGCCCTGCTTCACGGCATTGGTGTAAGTCCCATGTCCATAGGTAGGAGAACAACTCACGCACTGAGCCACGGGATTATCTCTGAGCTGGAATGTTGTTAAAAGTTCTTTTATATTTTTCATTTTTTGGTCCAGAGCATATGGCATTTGTATTTTATTTCACTGCTGCAGAGTAATTGTCCTGCTATTTAGAGGGATATAGTCATATCTC
Organism: Acridotheres tristis; assembly: GCA_037013685.1. NCBI lineage: Eukaryota > Metazoa > Chordata > Aves > Passeriformes > Sturnidae > Acridotheres > Acridotheres tristis. Next base: position 9,785,629 of record CM072899.1, on the reverse strand, counting down.
CTGTGATGTTCTACATAGGATGAAACATACAAGAAATGTATCCTGTTTTGGCATTAGTGCTACATTCAGTGTCTTGGTGTTCTTCAAAAAGAAGGTTTTACTGATGAAATTCAGAAAACATGGTGCAGTATAGCATTGAAACATGTCTGACTTATTTTGCTGGACCCATTTTTTTCCTTTAAAACAGTTTTCCCTTTTCTTTTTCTCTTTTTTTTTTCCAAACAGGAAAAGAAAATACATTCAGCAGAGATTCTTCTTCATGTAAGTGTTATTTACGCTTGTTTATGAAATTACAAAAAGCTCATTAAAACATTCAAATACTGAACACTTACCATCTGTTTGTAGAAACCAAGTATAGAGCATGTAAAATAGGCTGTAGTTATACAGCAATAATGCTCAGTAACTGATTTGTTAAATCTATCTGTGCAGTTCTTCTGTGTGTATCACCACAGAGTTTAGAAAACGTTGCAAAGCACTTTGCAGACATTTAAGCAGCATGCCCATAACGTTGGTGTGTAAATCCTGGAGGGATAATGTTAAAATGGTTTGCCCAAAGCAGAGGAGATACATAAGTGTGAGCTTGATTTAGCACCCCAGAGCCCTTGGTCCCCAAACGCTGTGACAAAGTCAGCTTTTCTGCCTTGGATCTTACAGAATCCAAGTTCTGCCCATAGAGCCATTTGTTGTGTGCATGTGTATGTGTGGGTTAGAGAGAGTGTCTGTATGTGTAGCTGGCCTCAAATAGCCTCTAGGTGTTCCAAGTCTTCTCTACAACCTGTGGTGATGCCCATTAAAGTAAGAGTAGATTCCAACAGCCATTGGTGGATACTGTTGCAAATGTTTTGTGAAAGCATTTAGCTCCAGCCTGGCTCTCCATCTAGGGGAGCCTGTTAAAGTATTCTTCGTGAGACTGAGAGAGCTGCATGCCATAAAAACACAACAGGTTTTTTTCCACACATTCTAGCGACCTGGTTTTTTATCGCAGATGTCAGCTTTGAAAACTGTTGAGTGGTATGGAAAGCTCTATTCTGGTATTTCTTCCTAGTAAATAAATCTGATTAAATGTTTTACAGGGCTGCATAGATGAAGACTCTAATTGCCTTTATGCAAAATTAGCTTAGCAAGGAAAATGACTGCATTGTTCCCAATGCAGGGCCTGCTTTGCATAACTTCCGAGCATGTACTGTGTCCAGTGGCATGGCAAGCCCACGAGCACTCACCTCAGGCTGATCTCCCATAAATCAATTTTTTTTTTTTAACAACATATATCTCGGAATTGCAGCACTCCATTATGCTTGCGTAGCAACTTGCTGGTTAATATGTAGCAAAATGCCATGTGGTAACAAATGTTTTTTGCTATTGTTGAGCTGGAATGTTAGTTCAGCTTCTAGATAAAAGTGGCTTGCGCAAGGCGTCTCGGTAGACCATGACTTCTGTGGCTTGGATGGTAGTTCTGTAGGCAACTGTGTTCTGCTCTTCCTCTGCCCCGTGCTTCCCTTCATCATCCACGTGAGCCAGGGGTGGGCTGACAGAAGGGCAGGAGCTGTCAGCCCTTTGCATCCTGCAAAACACCGGCGTGGGGCTCATATTATGCCTGTTGCTAGTCAAGCATCTGTTGAAAACACTCCTTATTCTGGTTGTGTTGCTAGCAGAAGCCTTGTTAGATGCTTTATTTAATAGCTTTAAACCACAAGTGTTCTTTGGCTGGTTTTATGGATAAGACAATCTTTCAAAAAAAAAAAAAAACAAACCCAAAACTCAAAAAAACCCAGTACAAAGTGAACGATACCCCACAAAGGATTAAAGAAACCTCCTTTTCTGCTGCTGGGAATCCTAGCTGAGACTAGGTTAAGCGTTTGTATCTTTGAGAAGGTACATCATTTTTAAAAGGTAACAGAGTAGAAAAAAATCCGTAAGGCTTTTGAGTATGAATATTTTCAACATTTGCAGCTCATTATTATTTCATTCTAGAATGGGAAATTTAAATCTCTTGAAAATCCCATGAAGCGTATGCTTCTTGGAAATTATAAAGGGGAAATGGTGAAGCAAAAAACCCCTTTAAGGGAAGAAGCTCCCAAATAGAGAAGGACCCAAACAGACAAACCCTAGAGCAGTGACTGTATGGTATCTGGAAACTGCAGAATAACCACGCAGTGCAAATCTGGAGAGTTTTGCTTGGAGATTGCAGTATACCAAAGAAAAATCCTAATTCCAATACATACACTGTGAAATGAGTAATGAAAAGTCAGTGGTCCAGAGGCCATTTGCAGTGCAGCCTTCCATCATCTGCTGTGACTTTTCAACAGCTAATGGCAAGCTTCGAGCATCAGAGCCTCTCTCCTCTGGTTCTGTGCATGAAATATTATGACTTTGACTTGATAACTCTGTGCCTGTCTGTGCATTGGCTTCCCTTGGCTTCTACCATGGTGGGAGTTTCCAAAAGAGAGTTAAACTCCAGGGACGGGAGTACTGAGGTTGTAGTGAAATGGCAGGATGGTGAAGCATCCAGGACAGGGATCTCTCCCAGGCCCCATGCAGAGAGTTGACTCCTGTGGCAGTGAATGCTCAGTGGGGATTAACCCCTCAGGCCGTGCCTTGGGCAGGTCTCTGTGACAGGAGGTGACCACTTTGAGGAGGGGCTCTTTGTGATAGTAGTCAGCTATGTGTAGTTGTAATGATAAGAAAGGGACCATCTTATTTTAGTCACTTTGCGACAAATACTACCACAATTCATTACTTTCCATCAGTGCCTCATCCTATGGAGGAATCACCACTGCCCATCTACATTGAGGAGGGGACAGAAGTCCCGATTGGTGAGTGCAGTTGGGATGGGATTTGTTTAAGGGAGGGTGTTAAGGGTACTTGGGTTTTATATTCCTCACATTTGTGTGTACCCATTTGTCATTGAAAATGGTAAGGTCTGTTTTGGGGATTTTATTTTAAATTCATCTTTATTTTATATTTAGAGGTCCTGAGAGTTGTTAAACACTGCTAGCATTGGTTTTCAGCTAATCATAAATCAAAGTGCATAATTTATGCAGTGACATTGAAAGATTCTGTGCAGGATGTCTTAACACAAGGCTGAGGAAGACCACAAGTATCACATGAGGTAGTTCCCACTTTGGCCTTTGACCTCAATGTTGAGATACTCAGAATAATCTGAGGTCTGGGTCAGTGTTTTTGTTCTTGCTCTCATGCTCAGCATCCAACAGACTCACACTGTTCACACCTCTGCATAGCCAGAAGAGAGGCAGAGAGGTTTGCCATGCACCTTGGAGTGCTGCACACCCCCAGCTCTGAGCTCTGGTGTAGATGTATTGTCACTACCTGGATGTACAGGTTGAGTGCTATTTTGGTGGGTTTTTTTTTTAAATAGAGAAGCAGTCTTGAAGATAACCCATAAAAGAAGGCAACTAAAAGATCAGTAAGTTGGACCATGGTGATCTTTTTGGACAGTAGAAAGTTGTGATGGCGAAATTTGCCAGAGCCCCATCCTTATACAATCTGTTCTGGACTGCATACAGCAAATGTGCCTTAGCTCTCACCTTGGGAATCTGCCTTGTTGAGCAGATGTGTCTCTTCAAACAACTTTTTCTTATTAGATATCCTGAATTTTTCCATTCCTAAATTCAAGCAATTGCTTCTTGTCCTACTATCTTTTGAGACAGATTAATTACCTTCCTCTACACACAGTACCTGGAAGGTATTTATAGCTGGATTTCAGCCCAGGAGTCTTCTCATTTATAGAACATATTAATTTTAGCTCTCTTACTCTCTCCTTAGATTACTTTTGTTGTCCTTATTTGTATTTCCTTTAATTTCTCTATCTCCTTTCTAATCTGTGGAGACTTGAACAGCTCATAATTTGTTCACTGTGGCTGTTTTGACATAGCATTATGCTTTAGATTTCCATATCATCCCTTCTCTTATCCACATCCAGAAATGGCTTAGCCTTTGGCCCTTCTGCACCATTCAGAGGCATTACACAGAGAAACTCTATTACTTGGCTAATCTTACCTGCAATCACCTTTAGGTTCTTCTTGGGTTCATGGCTTTGCTAGCTGCTCCTCAGGCAGTTTTACTGCTCTCCTGAGATGTTGGGCTTTATACTCCCTAACACTCAATCCCCATCCCATTGCATGCCACTTGCTTTATCCAGGAATACTTTGAAACAGTCTGCCATTATTTATTTTAATGCCCTGGGATTTTATCATTTACATAGAAGTTGTTGCCATTTTACCATATGTAGAGAAAAGTACTTAAAATTTTAATGTGTTTATATCTATTACAGTTGTCCTTTGCATGTTAGTCCAGACTCCTTTCCCAGCTTCATCATTCTTATTTGTATATCTTCCCTGATTTTCCTTCCTGTAGTTAAAAAAGTTCATAAGAACTGGCAGGTTTAGCCTTCTCCTTGTCTTCATTTTGTACCTTTCCTCATTATACAATAAGAATATTGTTTCTGTACCTCTTCTATGCATGGCATGATGTGGTCTTTCTCACAGCAGATCATCTTTTCCTCATCTCTCCTGGGGTTGTAGTCAGCTGAACATCTGCTGGACATTAGACCTCTCTTGTAGAGCTGTTATGGTCCTGTTCTGGCCTCTGGGATTTCATCTTGTCTTTCCCCCTGCACTGAGGAAACCTGGACAGCTGAGGTGGTGGCACCTGCACCAAGAAAAATACTGTAAGGCTGATGAGTCACAGAACTGACCAACCAACCAACCAACCAACCAAAAAAACCCAACTATGAGTGGAAAGCTTTTTAGAGGATGTTTGTTCAGTGCTGTCACGAAGCAGGTTTGTTGGATCAGGCTCTGAAGTGCAGCACCAGCTGTGAAACAGTCAAATTGGGTTGGAGAGGGCACCGTGTTTACTTATTCTAAATAAGTGTCTGGACTGTCAATACAGCAAGCTGTGGTTGAGGGGCAATGAGTGGAAAAAGTAAATGATGCAGAGATGAGGGAAAACCACAAGCTCTGAGTTTGGTACCTGAATATCTGATATGGGTCAGGGCTTTAGATGCAGCATAAATCAAGGTAGGAAGCAGCTGCAAAATTCTGGTCTGGATCTGGGTCTCAGTATTGATCCTGCTTTCCACTGAGCTCACCATTGTGATCCACATCCAAGGTGCCCATTTGCACCTGTACATACCAGAACAGGAATAAAATAAAGTCCTGTCTGCATTTAGGCTGGAGAAAAATAGCATGCAGTGCAGTTGTTAAAATATTTCAGTCAGCACAACCATCATTTATTTTTAAAAGGTTGTCTGGAGAACTTAGATTATTTCCTCATCTGAAACACATTTTGGCTGCTATATGGCATGCATACTATTCTGACCCAGGCCTGACTGGTGGTGGTAGATTGCTTTGTAGCTTCTGTATTTATTTAAAAAAATAGAAAAATCAGTAGATTTTTTCAGAGTCTAAATTTAACAACGCTAATTATTTCGAGCAATTTTAAAAGGAACATAAATCTCACTTGTTTATTACAGCTGCTTCATGGAAACAGCAGCTACAAATAATACTCTATAATGAAAATCTAGCTAACACTGTCATGAATTAGCCAACAAGAGAATGAACATTTGGGATGTGAACAAGGGCAGTATTTCCTTCTCTGGCAGGAGAGTCTTTGCATTAAGGAGAAGGTGATTATTACCTAAGTGCTGGTTTTATCTCCTTGGGTGAAATAAAGACTTCGACATTTTTGCATAGATTAATATGACTTTTGATTGGAAAAAGGCCTGAACTCTGCTAAATTTTTATGTACTTTTGCCCGTTCTCTAATACATTACTAGAGGAAGGTAGCTGAGTGAGATGCAACAAGTATTTTAATAAATCAAAGATATCTATGAGGAGATGGTCACAATATATTCCCCGTTAGCAAAGAACCTACTGAGCAGTAACAAAAAAGTGCAGGTCAAATGCTGGGAATCTTGATTCAGGCACAATTTCAACTATCTTCCACCCAACTAAACAGTTCAGGAGATTCAAGGTGAGGAAATAGGCAGAGCAGGTCCTTATTCCCCATCACCATTCATGGTAAGGTTATGGCCATATTCTTCCATAACTGTTGTGTTAAATGCTAAAGAAAACACCTGAGATGAGTCCAAATTTACATTTTGTAAAGCAAAAACACAGGGAAAAATATTTGTATTGGTAATCATTGCGTTTGGTCTATACAGGAAACCACCAGAGGAATAATTGCGTCCTTGGGGATCAGGAGCAGTAGAGCTTTAGGCTGAAGTGTTTATGTTTTGCCTTCCAAGTCACATTTGAGATGTTAATGTTGTTTGATACCTGTGGAATTAGCTCAAAGACATACAAATTCAGGATATGATTCTCAACTGATTTATTCCAGCATAGATTTGTTGATTCCAGTAGCATTGCTATTGCTTTATCGTGTAAATTATGTCTAAAGTCAGGCCCCCTTTTTCAGAAATCAGCCCTGCTGACCTTCAACCCCGTTGCACTTCTGCTGTAGCTCTGAGTCCCTACACGGACAAAATCTGAATTAGCCACTTCCATCTTTCTGATCCACTTTTGCTTATGAACAGCACTGGCTTCAGTGTATTTTTGTCAAATGTATACAAGTGTTAAGTAGACCTTACTTCTACAGGATTCTTACCCCCATGAAATCATCTGGGTATAGTGGAAAGCTCCATTTAGCACTCTTGAAGCCATGTTTTCTTGATTGTACTCACAAGTCATGGTGCAGCTTGGGCTCATTTGAGGCAACTTGATTACAGGAGAATAATTTTCCTGTAATTGCACACAGTTTCTTCTGCCACTTTAAGCATCTCTGATGTTTTCTTTATGATAAAAACTGGATTTCTAGTCTACTGCTCTTGAGCAGACTCAAAGAGAGAAGCTTTGTTACTTTCTATGTCTCCTTTTATAAGAGAAAGTGCCCCCTTTCCAGCCCAGAAGAGCATTTGACACCCTACAGAGAGCTGGCTCTGTGTCTCTCTAGGAGATTGCCTTTCCTTGCAAGAGAAGAGAACCTTTTCTGTTACACGTGCTACATGGTTTGCTCTTTCATGGGGAGCTGGCACACAGAAAGCTTGATTTTTGCCAGGTACTGAGTGCCTTCTGCAAGGTATTGAGTGCCCTCCTATCCTTTGCAGCCAAAAAGGAGTTGATTGCTCTTGGCATCAGTCATATCTGGACCCAGAAGACCACAGGTAGTATTTACCAATTATTTATGTGCTTTCGCATGCCAGCGTTTGTCTGAATTGATTTTTATTGCGTACGAGAGATTTGAGGCATTAATGACACTTGCCTGCCACTAAAAATATTTTTTTACAATAATAATAATACAATAATAAGCATGACATTTATTGCATTGCCATGGGAAATTAAAAACCCCCAAAATTAACTAGAGTCCAAGTAACTATTCGCTCTTCAGAGCTAATGTGTGAGTTATATACCCTGAATGAGCACCATATGCCAGTTCATTGTGGCACAGTGAGTCACAGGACATATTGTGGAAAGTAATAATTGCTTGGCATGCACTGAAGCACTCAGTAGGGCTTTTTGTTTGGTTTTCTTAAAGGAATATGTTTTACTCTGACAATAAAATGGGTATTGTCTGATATGCTGCCACCAGGGACTGTTTCTTATTTTGTACTTAACCTGGAGCTTACCCATTTGTCACTCACCACACACCCCCTCAGTATCTTTTGATTTCCAACTGCTTGCATTGTATGTGTGTAGTACCAGAAGAGTGAAGACTCAGTGAGCCTTCCATTTGGTATCATCTTGTCATTCTGTATTAATCTTCCTCTCCCTTTTCCTCCTCATCTTCTTGCTTCGTCTGATAGAGCCATTCAGATTGTTTATATGGAATAAACGTTCATCCTGAGCAGAGTGAAGCAGTGGGACACAGGGATTGCACAGTCTCCACTCTTGGCCAGAGAAGGCCATCAGCAAGACAGTCTGATTTTGATATTGGGCCTTCTTTGAGCAGGAGGCTGGGCTATGTGACCTCCAGAAATTCCTTTTAACCTGAATTACTTTATGGTTCTGTTTAATACCCACTTCCTGTAGTGATTCAGCCATAGTGCTGTGCATGTCATTAACTCGTCACTCCCTCTGTCAGTTTCCCTCTCATTCACACCTGCATAGAACAGCAGTGACCTCTGGAAGGTCAGTGAGGTGACAGAGGTTTTACTTACATGGGAACAATATCAAGATGTAAATGGCGACCTCAGATGAATCAGTAGGTGAAATTTGGGTATCTGAAATTATTTGGAATTTGTAACAGGATTTCACTTGTTTTCTCTTCAAATCTCCAGTAAGTTCCAATTGAAGTTATCAACTGAAAAGTTTAGAGCATAATTATATCAGGATGATAAGTATTTAAAAGCAAATATCACCTTTTTATTCCTTTTCAGTGGCAAAGCTCGTTCTCCAGCAGCCTTAAAAAGAGCTTTGGGGTATTTAGGATTTAGTGAGTCACCGAGTGCCCTCGCTGGGCCGTTACGTGCTGGTTTCCTCATGCAGCCGTAACCACGTGAGGGAGTTAATGCTGCACAGAGCATCTGCTCCTCAGCTCAAGGCCCTCCCAGCCCTGCAGCTGTCTGCCAGAAAGCTGGGACGTGCACGGGGCATCTGCGAGCTCCAGCGGGTAGCACATTTTCATGGTCGGCCCATATGTTAGCCAAAAAACGCCCTTTGTCAATACAATGTTATTTTAATTGTGCTGAGAGAAAGCAAGATCACATTCAGATTCATCAGCCTAGGGGATTTGGAATAATGTTGTAGCTATTCTAGGGCAAAAAAAACCATTTAAAAACTCCCTTGGTGGGGAAAAGAAATGGGAATATTTCATAGGGTTTCTCTTTCAAGTCTTACAAGATAGGGTGCTTTTTCTCCATCTCTCTACTTTATCAACAAGAAGTAAATTGCTTATGCAAACACCTGATTTCCCATCAGGCTCTATCAAAAGTAAAGTTTACAAATGGGGCTACCATAATGGATTGAAGAAATACTAAATATGAGCAACCAAAAGCTTTCGTTGTCACCTTTTATACAAGGCAGGATTCTAAAATCAAGATTTAACAGGATAGACTTGCTTTCATTGCTGCCCTCCCTCTTCTGTAACCACATAAATACTCTCACCTCATACAGATCCTGTTTAAATGATGCAGAGTACTGTTCTTACAAGTGTGAAAAGGGTTTTGTGCCAGGTAGAGGGAATACAGTAAGAAGACACTGTTGCTCAGCAGGGTTGAAGTTTCTTCTCCTCTGGTCTTTGTGCAGTACACAAGCAATAGGTTACAAGTCAAATTTCATGGGCAGATAGTATCCAAATGTGGAACATCAAGCAGTACATCTGTCTTTGAATCACCTAGGTGATTTCTCCTTCTGTAAAGCTATCACAAATTCATGTAGCTCTTGTACAGGTCACCTCCAACAATTCAGACAAGTCAACCAAAGGAAATCTCTCACTTTCTACGATTAGTTTGCATGTGAAGTGTTTTTGTTGCTATCTCAGCTGTTTGTCTGGTGTCTATTGTTTATAGTGGAACTGCAAACAATTTCCCACCTGTCCATTATTAACCTTTGCATAAGAAAACCAAGTAGTGAAAAATAATTGTAGTCAAGATGAAGACAGCTTTACATACTAAAGTTAATGTGCCATATTGGTATCCTATTTAAACATGTTTGCAAAGATGAAATTGCACTAAGAAAAATCCTCAGCTGGTAACAGGAGGAAGCTCAGTTTACAGTAGTCAGGCCAGGACTATAAAAGCAATCTGCAATGAAACCATCAGCTAGCATTTGTATGAAAAGATAAGAAGAGATGGAGAAAAATACTCAGGCTGTTCAGATATTGTTATGTTGTGTTTGTGGAAGCATACCTGCAAAAGCCAACAGAAAAACAAGCAAACAAGTACCTGTAGCCTGTGGGATTGACCCTGGTATGAAGAAGGTGGGACTGCAGGTACTTGTGTCTTGTACTGGAGTCAGCCTTTGCTCTAAAACAATTCCCTTTGGAAGCAGCAGCTCGAGCGTGAATTCCTGTGGGGCTTTTGTCCAAGTAGCGTGTGGGCCCAGGGTTTTGTTCCTGCTTGGTGTGTGCTCTGCACTTTGCAGACCGTGGTATGCAGAAGTGGTTTATGTGTTCGTTTCCCTGGAAAAGTGAAGTATTTGTTCTGGCGCTGTTTGGTTTTCATATCTCCTGACATAAAAACGAGCACAGCTCTCGATCTGTGAAAGCAAATGTCAGAGACCCATTGCAAAACTGAACTGAAAATACATCTCTGGTTGGGAATCAGTGTGAATCACATGGTATTTAAAAGCACGGTGGTTTGGTCAGTACCAAAGGTTTTCTATTTGCAACTCAGAACTTCAAAGCAGATGGGGAGTGATGAAATTAGTGATTTTTTTGGTTTTTTAATCAAATAATGCCCATTGCAAGACCTTTAGGACATAGTGGTATTCCTTCTCAAATGCCCTCCAGGAGCACAGTGAGTGGCTCAGGGCAGCCAGGGAAATTGAGAGGATGGGGCTGCAGCTGGAGACAGAGCCAAGACTGTTCTGGGATTAAACAAAACATGCCATTGTCTGGCCGTGCAAGCCAGCACCTGGCACCAGCTGCAGGAGAGCAAATAAATATCATAGTGTCTACAGAGCTACACTTTTGTGTGTGTGTGAAAGTCTGTGTTTCACCAACCTGTTTTGCAAAGTTGTGCTCTCCCTGAGCTTGTTCATCAGCTTTGCCACTTCTTCTTTTTGCACGTCTCAACACTGCTGCACTGCCGTGTCAGTGGTTTCAATTTCATTTCCTGTGGGAAACTTCATACGCCTGAAGTTTTTGTTCCTTTTTTTTTCTTGAAGAAAAGAAAACAACAACAGTAAATTAAACCTCAGAGTGCTTAGGAAATTTCTGTGGCTGAAGCCCTGTGAGCAGAGATGCCCTGGCAGAACACCCCAGTCACCTGAGTACCCTGGTTCATCAGCAAAGGGCTGATACATCACTTCTTAAAAGATTACAGCTCATTTCTGTCACTGAGTCGTATTTTTGCTGATATTTACTGCTAGCATGGAGGAGAAGTCAAGGCTAAAATCAAAAGTAGCTTGCTCTCACCATTAAGCTTTAGCACTCATGGCCCAGCCCTCAGGGCTTTGTAACCTGCTCAGATTTTATAGCCCTGTAATGGGACTAACACTGCGGATCGTGTGTTTGTAATTGCTGTTTTCCTTGTACAGGTTGGCTGGCAGCTTTCCACCCATGGTGCTGTGTTGCACAACTCTTCCTTCCATTAATGTATTCTAGAAAAAAAAAATAAAAATCAGGTGTTGGGCAGATGGGGCATGGGAACAAAGAAGAAGAAAGGATTGTCCCCTTCCACTGATGGTGTGGGGATCTAGATTTCTGAGAATAAGGTACTGTTTGACATGTTTGTACAGCTGCCACAGGTGGGATAAAAATCTGTCCTCAGTTATTGTTTAAATTGAATGGATAGGGCTAGTAAAAACACAACTCTGGTTTTGTGTGGCCTAGGCAGGTATGGCAACAGCTGATCAAAGCCATTGCTGGATATAGAAGACTACCTGTTTTTCCAAAAATATGTAAGATTACACATCCATCTTTTTACTTAGAAAACAATGAAAAGGTACAGTAGTCCCCAATTGTGAGAAAGCCCTGAACATTAGCTTTGGTAAACTCTATTAACTTAAGGCTAAATTTAGAATTAGTGTGAAAGAAAAAACAGATGAGGGTGAGATGATTTCTCTCCAAGAAGAAATTACTTTGAAATAACGAATTCATATGTTTTATTGCACATTTGCCTTACTAAATGACTACTTTATTGTTTCTCTTCCCTGCACGGGGGCAGTGCTCCATTATCATAGCATGGAAATTGCTGTTATCATGTGTTGCAAGTGCCTTGCAGAAGTGTCACATAGGATCTATACACTATTAATCACATGCAAAAAATTCAATAGGCACAGTGCACACTACTGACTGTTCAAGTTCATAAGCTTTGTGAGCTTTAGGGGGTTTGCCTTTTTTTATAGCAGGGTGAAGGGCATCCCTTAATTGATTTTGATGTGGTTTATTTGTGGCAAGAGAACTTAATTGACACCAGGGCTTGATAGAGATTGCAATCTATTCAGAAGCAGACCTTCAGAATTGAAAGCAAAATAGAACAATTCCCTTGGTCAAATGGTACATAACTTCAGGGTACAAGGAGGCTGAAGAACTGAGGATGTGCATAGCTTGTTGAATCTTTTTCAACAGTACCCATCTTGCTTGGAAAGCCATCAGCTTGCTACACCACATGGATAGAATGCATTTTGTTAAGGGCCCTCTCATAAGGATAAAGGCCTCAAGAGGTGGTGTCACCCAGTTAAGTAGTGGTTTTCCACCTTCACAGTGGGTGAGCTGGTGGAGCAGAGGGAGCAGGCAGGGATGGCAGTGGGAGCTGGTGCTTCTTTCCAGCCTGTTGACAGTCAGGAGGCTGTGAGCTGGCACACCCAGAGGCAATAAATTGTGTCAGCATTTGGCTTCACATGAAACCCAAGTTTTAACTGTTTGTTCTCCTGCACAGATTTACCAGGACAATGTGCAGAGGATGAGCACTTTCCCTTCAGTCTCTCTACCTCTGCCAACCCCCCACTCCTTCCCCTTGGTAGTCTTTGCAAGAACAACCCTGGGCTTGCTTCTCTGAGGAGGGGACAGAGCAGGAGCACCATGGCTCTCCAGGCAGGACACTTGTTTTTGCACTGGGATGCAGGAGACACTGTGCCCACAGGGGATTTCAGCAGGACAGTCATAGCCAGTGTGACCCAGTGTGCCAGACCTCTTCTTCACTGCATCCCATGCTCTTCCCTCACTGCCCTGTGCCTTGTCCCCAGGGAGTCGGACTCCATCCCTGAGGCTGGGGAGCATCATCTTTGCCTCAGCCCCTGTTTAGGGTCAGGGTCATGTTCCCTCTGAAATCCATTGGAATTTGTGGGTATTCATTTTCCTCCTTTCCACCCCATACAACGGAAAAGGAGTTTTTCATTTCCTCCTGTTCTGGGTTTAGTTGTAACTGCTTTGTTCTTTGACATAAATAAGTAGAACAAAATGAGCATCTAGAGTATTATGTGACTGCAGATTTTCTGCTGCTGAAACCTGAGCAAAGATGCAGGATTTTATAACAGCTCAGTGCTGTGACATGGTGCCTATTTGAAGCATTTGAAGAGCATGAATGGAAATAGCAGCAAGAAAAAAAAGCATGTAGGGGGAAAAAGATACCTTTTGTCCAGACCACAACTGATGAAAAAGAAATTGCATTAAGCTCTGGGCTTTTCTTTCAGAGTGGGCTTCACCTTTATAAAGAAGTTCATTTTCCTCCTAGAAAATTTTCAGTAGCAGATTTTCCAGTCCATCTTAGAGGACTAAAAAAGTGTCAGAGTGAAAGAAAAGGAAATTATGAAGAAGTGAGAGGGGAGATGGAGAAAGTTGGAGTGAAAACTGAGAAAGAAGAAAGGACAAATGGATTCTAGGGTTTAAATAACAACCCAAACCCAGGGAAAAATATACAGAAAAAGAAGAGTCCATTTAAGACAGAACAGTGAGCTGTAGGTCAGGGAATTTTTAGAGGCACTTTTTAAGAGGAAGAGAGGCAATGTGTGCAGTAAAGGGAGTGGTATTATTTTTCAGAAATAAGTATCTTGTTCAATGAAGCAGAATGTACTTGGATATGAATTAGGGACAATAAGTGAAGTCAGGTGCTCCTTGGATGCTGGTGGGACCTTGGGGGCTGGGAGACACAAAGGCTTTTTTTTCCCCCCAGAGCAGAAAGACTTGCTCTAAAGCCATGAGTTTGATCAAGGGGCTGTTTATTTTAATAATGTATCGATTGGCTTAACCACACTGCCCTGGGAGGGAGGCAGAGCTGTCAACATCAAGAATTACAGCCTTCAAAGTTCCAAGTAATCCTAGGAAATGAGCCAAACATAATGAATGCAGTTTTATTTGGGACCTGATCCTACTACTGTTGAAATCAATAGCAGTATTTCCATTGCTCTCAATGAAAGTGGAAGCTGCTTATTTCAAGACCAGCTCTGATCCAGCAATTGGGGCATCTAATTTTGAAATATTCATGAATCTGAATGTAAAATAATAACAATTTTTTTAAAAAGCCAATGCACAAATAGATTGGCAGTTCTAGGAAAGCTCAGTTTTTAAAGCAATGTTGACTTCAATTTGCAAGATGCAAAATAAATGACAGAAAAACAAGAGAGATGGCAATGTCTAAAGAGGCAGTGAGATTAAACAGGGTTAGAAAAATTAATTATAATGTGGTAAACTGATGTTTTTCAAAAGTCATTGAGGCAGAAAAGGATGAGAGAGCACTGAGAAGCTCAAGATATACAGTCTGCCCAGGCTGAACTTAGTAGAAAAGAGTCCTTGAAAGCAGAAGTAATGATGATACACATCATACTGCAAAAATAGTCCATAAAATCAGCGGTACAGCCATACAGTCATTTTTCAAGCAGCATTCCCATCAAGGTCAAAGACACTCTGAATGTGTACTTGGCTTTTAGTTTTCTAACAGAAAAAGAAGCTAAGAAAAAACACATTCAGTTACCATTCTAGTCAACAATTCAGTTTGTTGAATCTTTAATCAAAATTTATAGGCATTGGCCAAAAAAGAAGTATCTGCTTTGCTGTGGTTTTTGGTGTTCAGATGCAAGACAGGACGTGCATTTTAGCATGTGTAAATATTTATAAACACATATCTGTGTGTACAGGCAGACTTTGATTTTCCCATTTCCATCAGCATTTGGAAAAACACTGTTTGAAAGATTTGATTTTAGTGATTATTAAATTAGGTGGCATCCACAATGGATTTGTCCTCGAGGCTCCTCCTGGAATGTGTTCTGTGCATTGGTCGCTTTTCTTTGGCTGTAAGAAGCTTGGAGAGGATCATTAATGTAATCCCAAAGCAAAAACTGAACAGAGTGTATTTTCAGATGCGTAATCCATGGATTGTCTGTCAAAAAAAGTCAGTGGTCCAGCAGTACTGGGAGTTGTGTCTGTGCTGGCAGCCTTCTCTCTGTCTGCCCCCTCTGTGCTGCGCCTCCCCCTTCCTCTACCCCTCATTTTCCTGCATGTTGTGAGGGATTACATTTCGACACCAGTATTTTTTAAAGGGTATGGGTTATCTGAGGTGCAGGCTCTACATGTGGAGACCTGATAGCCCAGGGAATGGCCCAAGCTGAGCTGGCTGTGACAGAGCTCCTCTTATGGCTGGTCTTACCTGTGCACCAAAGATGCTTAGTTATAGGGGGCAGCAAGAGAGCCTGGGTTATTGCAGGGTATTTCACCTGAGGAAATTTGTGCAAGGGACAGACATGTGACTCTCCTGTGGAAGGGCCTCCTGGAGCAGGTGAGAAGTGCAAAGTGCCCATGCCTTGTTCTATTTTTCCATATTTTACTAGCATCGATTTGATAATTGATTTCTCCATCCTCAGTTAATGAGGGTTTGTACCAGTGTATGTGACAGCAGTTCTGGGCCTGGCCCAGTTTGGATTTTTTCTCCTCTTGCTTTCGGATCAGGCTCTTGCAATGTTGACTGGGCTCAGCCTAGGGGCACACCATAAATAGCAGGCTTGACTGCTGCTTTTTATTTATCCATATTGAGTTCATCAGATGAAGCCAAAGCTTCCTGGGGCCCTCTGAGGCTTCCTGGAGGGGGTACTCTCCCAGTCAGATGTGGCTCCTGGAAGGCAGACATGTGTCTCCAGGAGGAAGACATATATCTCAGACTTGGATCGCTCCTTTTGGACTATGTGGTTCTAAGAGCATTTTTTCACAATATATTTCCTTGGGGGAATCTGATGGACTTAGATCTCGGATACCATCCCCACTAAGTGATACAGTAAAAATAACCTATTATTCTCTGGTTCTGACCTGGGCGGTGACAACATATTGTTTCAGCATCTCTCTCAGACTATTTCCCTTAAGAGCCATTTTAGCCTCACCCAGTGGGACATAGCTAAAGGAAATGAAACTCCAACCCCATTAAGGAAAAAGACAATGCCTTTCACTAAACAAACTTACTTTTCTTGGCTTTTCTTCACCAGGGAGAATCGCCTGTACCCCCCACCCTTGCAGCCTTTGTAGACAGTTCCTGTAATTGGGAATGGCTGGGTGGACACCAATGGTTGGCAGCAAAGGGGGATAAATCCAACATCCCTTGAACGTGACATGGGCTGGGACCACAGTCCCAGGTGGCCATTTAGTGACAATTCCTGTGGTACTGGTGGACCGTACGTGCCTGCCAGCCACAGCTGCTGGCCCTCCAGACACAATTGGGATTTTAGCAATTCTGTACACAGTAAAGCTGGGCTGTTACTAATTTTGTGCAAGCCTTGACTAGGTAGTGTGCCCCACTGCTGAGAGCTGGTGACTTGGACCAAAGTTGTGGTGGCTCATCTCCTGCCACCCATACAGTGAAACGACCCCAAAAGCAAGAATGACCTTGAGGGTTCATGGACTAAGGGAGAGATCACGATCTGTCAGCACACTCCAGCTAAGGCTGAACCAAAATTTACGCTTACTAATTAGGTTTTCAAGCACAGCCATTACTTTGGGGTATCTTGAGACAAATTAGAAATCCCTTTTTATAATGCAGTTCCACTCAGTTACAAAGAGTCTGGAAAGGCACCATTTCACGTTTTGTGTGTGGGTAATTGGGACAAACCACAGAGTGATCACCTTGTCCCAGGGAGAGTCAGGGTTTACAGAATGCAATCAACTGGTCAGCCTTGCAAACTCTGGGTAGGACTGACTAACACCTGGGTCAAAGTAAATCCGCAGGCAAGAGGATTAGAGCTGGCAGAAAAATAAAGAACTCTGTGTCACGAGATAAAAGTAGATTGCAAAAAATTGCAATTCTGAAGAGTTTTTAATCTTAGAGGTGGCTAATGCTGCAGGTCCCCTTAGATTTTTTTACATAAGGGGAGCCTGTGTTCCCAGTGTTCTGTTTCAGGGTATTCCAGTATCAGTCTCCATGGGGAGCAGTTAAGCTCCTATTTGAGACCTAATCCTGCAAGGATCTATAAATCTGTATCTCTGTGCCCTCTTAAGCAGGTTTATGGCTGTCCCACCACTTCACCAAAAAATTGTGGGAAAAAAAAGGAGCATACCCTAAACGCTAGGTGTAAGCCTCTCTCTTTTGCACACTTTCTCCCTCTGTTGATGAGTGTTTCAATAACCCCTGTGAAGAACAGCTTCCATGAGACGATCCAAATGTCCTCCATTCCTCAGCCCAGAATAGCCTGGTGCCTGATGGTTGTGACATGCTCCTGCAAGATGAAAGATAGGGATTCAAGCAGCACAAATAGCAAAAGAAAACAAAAATGAGCTTTCTCCATACCTGGTAGCTGTTGCAGTGACAGCAGGACATCAACCACCTCTTTGAAGAAAAGCAGTTACATCCACTTTTTTTTTCTCCCTGAAGAGGACTCCAGGGGTTTACACAGGACGGTGCCTGTTTGGGGCTTGGTATGAGATGCAGACGTCTCAGGGAGGTTAAGGTGCTTTTAGAGGCACTTCCAATAATCTCCATTTATGATACTCAACTCAAGTTAGCTACTGTGAATTAAGCCCCAAAAGCAACTAAATGCCTAAAGACTGTTACAGAGCTGGCCCTACCATTTTTATTCTGTTACTGCTTTATCTCATACCATGTCTCTAACAGTGACCAACAGGAGACATTTTAGTGGAATATGTCCTGCCTTCATCCCCTGCAGTGGTGATGGTCCATCACTCTGTGATTCGCTTTCTCCTTCTGTGAGCTCTCTCTGCTGTTGATCACGAGGTATTGCAGTGCTCGTGTCGCCCTGTGCACCCACCAATGGCCTTGTTTAAAAACCAGTAGAAAGTCATAATGATTAACATTGTGGAGATTAAAGTCCCTCTTTAGATCATGGCCCGATAGGCAGCTGCAGTTGCAGTGCCTGCTTTGCCAAGGCACCAATGCACCGGTGGGGCGAGTGTGGAGCTGCTGTGGTTTGTGGCACTGTTAGCCCTCTGAAACTTTCCCTGGTGAATGGAAAGCATTGCAGGTACAATGATGCATATCTATCTCAAGATCACGTTGGGATTAAAAACTTCCTGCAAAGCTAATGTCAGCTCGATCTTCGGGTCACTGCCACGAGCTCGGTCAGGTTAGAGATCAAAACAGGTACACAGGTACGGGGGAGGCTGGCAGCTATCAAACAGGATAATCTGCAGCATGATTTTTTTTATGGCTGCACTCTTAATGACGTGTAAGCAGCAAATGGTTGTGGTCTGGAACAAACTTGCTGGTTTGCCTGGTTCTGGTGAAAATTTCAGTATCAACACACTATGCAAAAAGTAACTGGTCAGATCCAGCTGAAGTCACTTCGAGTTATGTGGGGAATGAATTGGCCACATATGCCTGAGATCTCAGTTAACATAAAAGCTACGAGTTACTCCTAAATTGTTTTCATTAGAAAATCTTGGTTAAGAAGGCACTTGTTAGAATAATTCTTTCTGTTATTATTTTTGAATGTCTATTATTTTGATAATAAATTATATATATAAATTATTAAACCAGCTATGATTTAATATGACTTTAATATGACTCATGTCACTGTCTTTTTAATTAACTAAGGAGCCATCATTCTCAGCGAACTGTTCCATTGCATAGGTGTGCATTTCACAATAATTGAATATAAAGGCTTATTTTTGTCCCTTTATTGATGTCAAGGGAAAACAGTGCAGTTATGAAAATGGAATAAACTGAAAAGATTCCTTCAGTTCCTGCAGGCTGATTAGAACAAATGACTTTCCATTGCAGTTCTTATGAATGTATAGTTTTCTGAAAGGTTTATAGTCCTTCAGGAAATGGAAATTGCAGGCAATAAATAATATAGGATCGCTCTGGTTATTGGGAAGTAGAAGAATGGGTTTTATCTGGAAAGGTGAGATTTACTGTTCTGTATTTCACATAAATGTTTTAGAAGGAACCAGGCACAGTGATTTGTGCTTTATTTTGGTCATGGAAGCATCGTTAGACACGTGCAGGAGCCAGCACGGGGAGGCAGCAGGGCCAGAGCTTCACAGTGCTCTGCAGAGAGGTGACCACACACTCAGGGGGACTTTGTCTCTCCTGGTCAGTGAAGTCATCAGATGTGTTTTCCTATCTCAGCTTAACAAACAGCACTGTTCTGTATGCAATTAGTTTGGCTAAACAGTTCTTGCAGTGTTAGAGAGCTCAGCTGGAAAAGACTGTTTAATAAACCCCCCTTTTCTTCTTTTTTTCTTTTTCGTTCTCTGTGTAGAAAGCAGAAATATGGCAACAAAGGAAAAGCTTCAGTGCTTGAAAGATTTCCACAAGGACATCCTCAAACCTTCCCCTGGCAAGAGCCCGGGGACACGGCCTGAGGATGAGGCCGAGGGAAAGCCACCGCAGCGGGAGAAGTGGGCGAGCAAGATCGACTTCCTGCTGTCCGTGGCAGGGGGATTCATCGGTTTAGGCAACGTCTGGCGGTTCCCGTATCTCTGCTACAAAAACGGCGGAGGTGAGCTCTTATTCCACGCTCAGGAATCTGTCTGTCTGCCCTGTGCTCGCTGCTTTCCACCCAGTTTTTAAGGAGACTGCTCATACGTCTGTTTTCTGCCTCCCTTGCCAGTCTTCGGGAGAGATTGTTTCATCGCTGAATAGTTTTTAGTAAGATTTTATTAGGGAAAGAATATCCAGCAATTTCAAATGTTGTGCTATTGAACTTTTCCTGCTCTTTTCTGAGTAAAAGCCTGCGTTTTGACCAAAAGATATGCTATTAATATAGACCATTAGGATTTCAGACCAGGGGATTTCAGAATAAGAGCAGTCTGAGCCATGTGAAAGTATTGTGTGCCTAACAATCTGCCATTGTTATTGGAGATATTCACATTAAAGAGGTAAGAAAATGCCCTTTCCAGCCTATACTCATCCTTTTTGCAGACAAAATGAGCAAAAATACCCCAGAATAAGATTATTGCATAGTGATATTAAAGAATCAAATATCTTTCTTTGTTTATATGTGCCTTTTGCCACTTTTTTGATGATCTTGCGTAAGTTCATTCATTTTATCTCATTATGTACTATTGTATTTTCTCAACAGGTGCATTTCTTATACCTTATTTCATTTTCCTGTTTGGGGGAGGTCTTCCTGTGTTTTTCCTGGAGGTGGTGCTAGGACAGTATACCTCCGAAGGTGGAATTACATGCTGGGAAAAGATCTGCCCTATTTTCACTGGTTAGTACATCTTGTTGTGCTTTACTGCTTGAAGACCCCTCTGTAAACCATATGTAGCAGCACCATTCCCCTCATGTCCATTAACTCAGCTATTTGCTCTAGTAATTAAGGGTACAATATTGGTTCCTGGAAAGGTAGAAGTCAGAGAGTCTGAAGGACAAAGTGAGGTATTGATTTTGATGCTATCAGTTTGTTAACTGGCAAAACTGCCAATAACCAAGAAAGAAATTGCATATGATGCCTTTTAAGGCAATTGCATATTTAGTTTAAGGTATGAAAGTGTTGTCTTGGAAGTGTCTTCTTGGTTAATGAAACCATCTTTGAAATGTTATTTTGGTCAGGAAATCAAAATCCCTCTTCCATGTGAAAGCTTATGATCGGCATCATACTGATACAGTCAAAACCTGGACAGCATTTTTTGGTGGGATTCAGGAAGAGGGCTTTGGTCATAGCTGAGCCAGGTCCTGGCAAATGTTGGTCTGATATTATCAAAGGGCCTTTGCTGGCTCAGTGCTCACAGGAGCAGTATGAAGGCTGCTCTGGAACTTAACTGGAAGGAAAAGTGAAAGACAGGTTAGAAAAATGACAGAGGATGCCTGTCTTGTGTGTAGATTGCCCTTTACAGCCGGACAGCCCAGGCAGAATCATTTGAAATAACTACACTAAACATGTGGCCCTGTTCAAATCCCATTTGGAAAGAGTGGGTGCCTCACACTGGCATGTCTCTAGCTCTGCCACTGTTGCTGTTTCAGGCATCTCTCTCCCCTGATGTCACCCCAAGCAGAAGTGGGGGTTTTCTCTGAAGCTTACCCTCCCACCTAGTACTCAAAATGCTGCTGAAGCTGATGTAATTGTGCTGCTTTAGCTTAATTTTCTTCCTCCCCCTCCCACTTTTGTGAAAACCTTTTTTTTTTTTCTTTTGAGGAGGAGGAGGAGGAAGAAGGAATGTTCCTTGTTTAAATAGCAATCTCCTAGGCATCCATAAAGGGAAAATGTAGCTAATGTGACTAGCTGTATTTGCTGAAAGAAATGCAGATGTACAGAATAAAAAGCACTTGCTCTGCTTGTTTCCATCTGACATGAAAATAATCTCTGGTCATAAAGACTCCTGCTGCAACAAGGTTTTAAACTGTAGAATATGAGGCAGGTATCCCAAGTGCTGAAATACTGGAATACCCATCAGAGTGATCTTAAAGGGAGCCTCATAGGTTCTTGTAAGAAACAGCTCTAAACTTTTAAAGTAAGTGTTTTTACTTTGCCTGTGATTCATAACTGGCAAACTGTGTAAGCAGAGATTGATCCAGGTAACCATAAAATCCACAAATACCATGCTTCCTTTGCACAAGTGAAATTGAGACAGAAACAACCACTTTCACATTGATTCCTTTTTAACTCATTCAAGAAATGTCTTTTTTTATTTCCCACATAGACTGAGCCCAGCCAGTTGATAACTGAGTGGTGCAGGTGCTGTCCAGCTGAGCTGCTGCCAGGAAGGTTGGCTTGGGGGACAGTGTGGCAAGAATGAGGCTGCCCACATAGGTACCTAAGAAGTGAGATGGTGCAGCAAACAAGCAAAGCCTGATGCCTTGACTTCCCTCTACTGAAACTTGAAACAGCTGGGTTAGTGTTTAATTGGGTAGACTCCTGCAGTCCTCCCCTCAATGTCAGCAAACCATAGCCAGAAACTCAGCCCTGAGTGCCAGAGATGGTGGCAGGTCTGTGCTTATGTGAGGTTGAGCTGAGTTTCCATCAGCAGTAGGGTAGGGCAGGATACAAACCCACAGCACAGTGGGAATGGCACCAGCCCCAGGACATCACAAGGTGCAGCAGCTGTCACATCTGCACGTTTTTCTTTTCTCTCCCCTTCTTTCCAGGAATTGGTTATGCTTCCATAGTGATTGTGTCCCTTCTGAACGTGTACTACATCGTGATCCTGGCCTGGGGACTCTACTACCTGTTCCAGTCGTTCCAGAGCGTGCTGCCATGGGCACACTGCCACCAGAAGTGGAACACGCCCACCTGCGTGGAAGACACTCTCAGGAAGAACAAAACGCTTTGGATATCACTGAATGCCACTAACTTCACCTCTCCTGTCACAGAATTTTGGGAGTAAGTACCCCCTCTTCATGGTGTCTTCAGGGTAGCGTGCCAGAGGTCAGTCCTGAGATTTTATGGATACCCAGTGGGGAATGTTAGATAGGAAAAGAAAATTGCTCTGGGTGTCAGTTTTTCGACCAGTGTTTGCTACTGGTTCTCACCTATCTTGAGACAGACTGGTAAGTCTGGGAGTGGTGGAGGCAGGTGATAGATGTGTAAGTGTATTTATCCCAGACCATACAGGGAGCTTTAAAAGCCCGGTACAGCTTCTTCTTTGGAAGAAAACTTGTTTCCTTCTTGGCTGGATTCTCTGAGTGCGGCAGGAGAACACAAACAAGTCACTGCAGATGCTCTGATAGCAGGGATTTACAGTGGAAACAGTGACAAATCATCACCTTTGTGGTTGCCTCTTCACCAGCTGTTAGCATTTGCAGTACACTTTGTGGAGCTATAACACATCTCTCTTCAGTCTGACAGCAATGTAAGGCTTTGACCACAGTAATAAATCTGACAGAGGTGGTGAACATTGTCCTATATTCTAGGTTGCTCAGGTCAGGTCTATTACAACGTTTTTCTCTGCAGTCTCTGAGGAGACTGTTTTGCCAGATGCCTGAATTTCATCAGTCATAAGCTTCTTATTCTCATTTCTCTGCTATTTTTCAAGTTTTAAATCATATTGCATAACGTGATCTCTGAACAGGCATGACCTCAAAACTCTGTGGGTTTATATAAGTGTGAAAACATAGCAGCAGAGGAAGACACCTGTAGGGAAACTTAAATCCAAAGTATCTTCAAATAGTTTATTCATAATTCTTTTGCTCGCTTGCTTGCTCAGATAGTCACTTATGGGTAGAATCAGTTTCTGGCTCAGCTTGGCTTTTTCAGCATGTTTAAAGTGCAGTTTCATCTCTAATCAACTTGTACCTACTTCACTATTTTTAAAAATAAGCATCAGCCAAAGCCCCAGCAGGAATCGTGTTCATGCATAAGAAGTATGGCATGCATTAGGTTTAGAAAAAAATAGTCTTAGGAACTGTGCTAAAATTTGTAACACGAGAGCTAAAGTATAAAGGAGCAGATTGAATCTTGGATTGGTAGTTTGTTAAAAGGCTCTGGTGGCTGGTGTGAGAGACAGGGTGCAGGCTCTGAGAGCAGCATTTTCACCATGAGCTCAGCATTTCCATGTTGAGGGGCAGCTGCTTTCCCAGGTGACTTCCTCCCTTGTAAATATGGAGGAAGTTGGAAAATGATTGTTAAATGGTACCTTGGGACATTTTGGGGGAACTGAGAGGCAAGTTGCAGTAGAAGAGGAAGCAGCTCTCCCTCTTTTGGATTCTCCCACAATGACTTTGCACTGAAAGCCTTGAATCCAGATGAATGGCTGGTTCATGTGTTCCAAGGTCTTCTCAAGGCCTCCCAAGGAAGCAGAGGTCCACAGTGCTGCCCCTGAAATAGTTGCTCCCCCAGACTCCCAAAGCACTGTGTTCATCATTGCTTTTGTGCAGTAATTTTGCTGACAGTCCTCTTGTACCTGGGGGCAGCTGTGAGCTTGAGCTCCTGATGTGGTCATGGAATTGTCCTGCTGCTCTGGAAGCTCCTACTCCTGTACTGCACAGATTTGAGGGCCAAATTGTCTCCCTGGGGGCCCCAGGCAGCATGTTCACTTCAGGAGACTGAAGAAACTGAAAGGAAAAGGGCTGGGAGCTGGGAAAGGGATTGTAAAAGAGTGAGGGCTCCAGCATCCTGGGGAACAGCAGAGCTGTCTGTGGGTAGGGCAGCCACAGGTAAGGGGAATGGTGTCCCCATGGGAGCACGTTAGTGATGGAGCTTTTAGTCAACTTCCCTCTAAGGGAAGACAGTCCTCCTGTAGATAGAGTCAGGCTGGAAGAGCCTGAGGGTGGACAACAAATCCTTGATCCTCACACGCTTTGCTGTCCTCAGCTGTGCCCTCACTGTTTCTGTAGCAGAGTTGGAGCAAAGGTTACTCAGCGATTTGTGCTCTGGAGTAGCTCTCCCTGCACTTTGCAGCCACTTTAGTTTGTGTCCTCGACAGTTTTAGACACCGTAAGCTGAACTCTTCCCTGGAGTCTTGCTAGGGAGGAGTTTGTCTTTGTAATCCTACTAGAACAGTCATACTGCCCATAATTCACTGTTTCATCATGGGCAAAACTGCCCTTAACAGAGCAGGCTGCCTTCAGGAGTCATGACACTTAGAGGAGTATTAAAAATAGCTGCTGTCTCTGCATAAATAACTATTGATGTCTTAAAGTAAGAGCAGAGATCACGCAGCACTGTTGTAATTAAAGTAGCATAGCTTTCACATGGTGCAAGCACTGAATATTCCTTTTTTTTTTTTTTTCCCCCCAGCCATGCTACTACTCTTTACAATTCTGAAATTAAAAATAGTTTTAAGAACTTTCAGGTACCATGCTGCCATAGACAATACTGGCTGCCAGCCAGTCAGCTACCGACATTGAAAGGACAGGTAAATAATTAGTCTTTAACTAAAGATATCCATCTGCTTTGTGGCACAATTAATTCCAGTTTAATTCAGAGGTTTGAGACTATTTGGTTTCTGAAACCCAATGCCATTTTTATTGTGGGACATTTATATAGTGTCCTCATCAGTACTGCGTTGTAAAACTAGTGCTGCCCAGGTATAATTGACCACATAGATGCATTAACCTCTTCACGTTGAACTCCTCAGCCTGGCTGGAGGTATAGTGCAGCCTGACATTTCAGTTCATTTGAATTAATGTTTTGTGCAAATCACATGCTTGCTTGAGCAGCAATAAAAGGGGGTTAAGAAAATCAGGCTTTATATCAGGAGACTTACCTCTTGGTATCACATGCTTCAGGTCTTATTTCTGAAGGTTTTATTTTGAAGTTCAAAACCTTAAAGGCTTACACACATATTAATACATAAGGGATAAGTGTAATAGGGTAATTATGGTTGAACAAAACCTCTGATTGTCTGGTGCTGGCCAAGTGTTTATAAATATTTTGTAATCAGCAGACTTTATTCATCCAAATCCCAAGAAAGACCATCACATGCTAATGGCATGTAATCCTAAAGGGAGCAACACAAAAAACTAAACAAAATCTAGAGTAGCTGTCTCTGCCTTTAAGAGCAAACCTGAGAGTTTTAAGAATTGTTTCATATTCTCCTTCTAGTATTCTTCTGTACAACCTCTTCAGTGTTATTTTTTCTTGTCCATCCAACATGAAAGGGTGCTTCACCTTTCCTGTTTGAAAGGTCCTGTCTACATTCACTTGATTAATGAGCTGGAATATCCCCCAAGGATTGCATAACTCTCTTCATTTTATTTTTGTTTATGTTGTAGGGCCAGTTACAGCTCCTGTTACATTTCCATATTGCATGCACCAGAACATATTAGTGTTCAAGGGTCAAAACTCCTGTTTATAACAACCTCAGCCCCAGCCTGTTGTCCCATTGATTATATATGAGTGACAGTTAATGACAGCATCAGTCTATAAATCTGAATGAGTAACAACCCTGTGTGTGAGTGGTGTGAAGGCAGCTGAGTGGGCTTGGCTGAATCTCAGTAGCATGGGGGTTATGTAACAAAATTGAAGAGTTATCAGCACAGCCCAGCTTGTGCTCCTTCCTGAACTTGAATTTACAGGGTCCCAAATCCAGCTTCTGCAAAAATATGTAGAGCTAGAAGTCATAAAACAATTGTAATGCTGAAGCTCCCCTAGTAATTCTGAGTGTATTCCTTGAGGAAGTCAGTCTTTGTGAGATGGGATAAGCAAGAAAAGCATAGAAAAGCAAGATACCTGGCTTTCAGTAACCCACTGAAGTGTCCTCCGAAAAATCTTGAAAGAATTGCTGAGGCAAACTCTAGGAGAGATGGCTACTTGCTTTTAGTTCTGCAGTAAAAAGCAAAGAAGTCTTAGCTGAATGCATTAATAAAGCTCCCTATTCCAAAAGGCATTTGCAGTTAATTATTCAGTGTTTCCCAAGAGCCAACTCTATAGATTGCCTTTTAAATATGAACTGCCCCTTTGATTGGAAAATTGCCATTTATTTTTTAAAAAGCCATAGAAGGTTGCGGCTGAACTTTGTCATCTTAGAAATGTGTTTTCTTCTTTTGTATATGCACAGCAGGTTTTTCCTTTGTTTCTTTAGGCTCAGGTGAAGCAGGACTGCAACTTTATGCCAAATATTCATTACTGAGGGGTTTCTCATGACTATTGAATAGCTGTGCTGATTAGGGCAGACTTACCCTGTCTGGTGCCATTAGTCTTTTTTCATAACAAAATACACACACGTTCAGAGACAATAAAACATTTGGTGTGAGAACACGGTCACACAGGTAATCCAAGTGAGTTTGGCAAACAGAGATGCAAAAACAGATGGGCGAGGGTTTGAGTCCTATTAAACTGGTCAATCCAGGGCTCTTTCCAAAAACTAATTGCAGATTTTCCATCAGTGACTTCATTCACTATTATTTCCATGTTAATAGAAAAAAAAAAAAAAAAAGTAAATTATTTAGTTCAGGGGGAAAACCAAACCACCATGGTCTGTCTTGTACTGGATCCCCACGCAAAGCCTGACCCAGTACAGCACCAGACTGCTCTGGGCTCTGCTCTCCATGACTGTGGTGAATGAAAGTGCCTGTCTTTTACAGCTGTCTGAAAGTAAAATTTAGCTAATAATTAATTTTTAAAAATTGTTAGGTAGCAAGTTCACTTCTGTAGTCTTGGGGCAAGGCATTTTTGTGGCAATTGAGGTCAAAACTTTTCCTTGACTAAAAACCCTTGCAGAAACTCTTCAGAGTTTACTGGGTTCATTTGCAGAAGAGTTTTAGCTCAGTGAACAGTAAGAAACAGTTTGTTCTTTTACATATTTGACAAATGAAGTGTTGAGTATGACAAGGCCTGTGAGGACAGTCTATGTTGCATGAAATTATTTGAAAAATTATTTAAATTCAGTATTTCATGGTAAGCCATGGGAATTTTGAAAAGAGAGAAGCCTTAATGAATATTTCCCCTCTCGATCACTCTTTTAATAGCCAGATGTTGCTCCCTTAAAACACAGCTCAGGAATTGCTTTTTATTTATTAACCAAAATCAGGGAATAAAGTTTCCTAAATAATCTAGTGTTAGCTAAGTAAGACCCTGGTGCTGGGGATGCTGAGGGCAGACAGCAGCACCCAGGCAGTGTTTGTTTGGGGGGCCCCAAGGGTAGAACAGATAATGGCTCCAGCCTTCACCCATGCAAATCTGCATGGCCTGACACTTCCCTGTACTGCTTTTCCCCTTTCTTCCTCGTGGCAGCCTTGCTAAGGAACTGAAAAGGAGCAGAATCGTGGATACAGGTCAGCTGAGAGTGCCCAGGATGGAGACTTGGTGTGTACTGCTGCCAGGCAGCTTCACTGGGACAAGTTGGTCTTCAATCTTCAAGAAAGCACATACTTTTTAATCTCATATTGGGGTGGTCATAGGCTGCTAAAAAGAGCTTATATTTTTTAAATGTTGTACAGAATATTGAATTAAGGAGTCTCACAGATATAGGGGAGATGTAGGGTTGCAAAGTGCAGCTTTGGTCGTATAAGCCACGTGTTGACTTAGCAAGTGTTTTGAGAGCAGAGATCTGTCTGTGCATCTGCTGCCCTGCACACCATCGTGTATTCTCAGCCATCACAACCAGAGTCTGCATCAACTGAGCTCCTGCATCTCCCTCTTGTTTTGTTTCCTTTCAAATATTCAGGCGCAATGTGCTGAGCTTGTCCTCGGGAATTGAAGATATTGGTATTATCAAGTGGGATCTAGCACTGTGTCTCCTCCTCGTCTGGGTGATATGTTTCTTCTGCATTTGGAAAGGAGTCAAATCCACTGGGAAGGTATGTGCTCTTTTACCCATTCTATAATCACTGCAGTTAGAGATGCTAGGAATACTAGGTAATGCTGTTCTTGAAGATATTCACCATTTCCTGGAAAAACTGTATTTTTCCATTGAGTAAGAGAAGAATTCATATTCAACTGACTTTTGAAGGTCATTACCAATGTCCAAAATACCTGTGAGTCAAGTAGCCATTACTGGAAGGGTATCAAGAAGCAGGTACAAGCACAGATTGAGCCCCACTTCAGCTCTCAGAGGATGAACATCCACTGATGTCATGAGTGGAAGGTCTCAGGCTTGTGATCTGGGGTGGTGCTCTGCACTGTGTGCTCTCACTCCAGTCAAGTTAATTCCAGTGCAGCAAGATGGATGCTAACATAGCTGTGGTAAGGGTGTTGTGGATGCACAGCAGTTTTGAAATGCTGCCTGCTTACAGAAGAGCTCTGTATAGACACACAAGACTAAACTTAGGTCCTTGTTCAGGAGCATTGTCACTAGCCAAGATCCTTCATAGCTTGTGGGTTTGGTCCCATCACATGCTCTTCAGAGTTGTGTTTTCCTGTAAAGGACAACAGTTGCATCATTCCTGAACATCCTGCTCTATTGCAAGTCTTGGTCAGTCACTTGGTGTGAAGCATAATATTATCCCCCCTTGCATTCAGTAGTGTTTTTATACCTAATTTCATAAGTTTTGAAGCCACTGTGTTTGTGTAATTCTTAGCTTCCAAACTTGTTGCTTGAGGTAGTGTTCAGATAAGTCTGACAGAGCAGGAGAATCTCAAGGTACTAAGTTCCCCACATTTCTTCTCAACTAGGTGGAAGGAAGTGACCCCATTAGTGCTCTTCTTAAGAAAAAGGCTACAGTGTGAACTCATATTTTATAAGACCCCAGAGAAGTCAGGAGGAGAAATTCCAAGTGCCTCAGCTGCAGAGAGAGCATCATTTAATAGTTTTAGCTTGTTGCACGCTGCAGAATCAGTCAGGAGACAAAACTTTGCAGGAAGGCAGACCTCATGAGTTCCACTTTGACTAAACCACTTGCTTTACTGCAGTTTCTGCCTTGCTTTCTGTGATTTTTATCAATGAGCTTCATTAAAAAGCTGGTGCCTTACCCTGGATTCCCACCACCTTTCCCCCGAAGATTTTCCACACCTCTAAAGCATGCATTGACAAAAATGTTTGTTTCTCTATTCCCTCTGACTGATGTGACTCAGTGAGGAGATTGTACAAGTTTTATAGCAAAGGTGGATGCAGTAAATCTGCAGCAGCAGGGTGGAAGTGAACATTTCTTTAGCAGCCCTGGTGTCTGCTCAGCTCCTGTAGCACAGAGAGGCATTCCAAGCTCCCTGTGGTACTATTTCCACTGCCCATGAAGATAAAAGGTTGAACACAGGTCTGTTAAAATCAGTTAGCTAAAAATCTGTGTTCCTGCAAATCCTGCAAGATGGTCTCATGTCTAGAAGGGGTGGTCGGTAGGAATTCACTCTCTGCAGTGTCAGAACCGTGCGGGTGTGCAGCCAAAAACCAACAAAACCTTTGGGAAGTCTCCGGTTGACTCCATTAACTTTGGGGTCAAA
Organism: Acridotheres tristis; assembly: GCA_037013685.1. Taxonomy (NCBI): domain Eukaryota; kingdom Metazoa; phylum Chordata; class Aves; order Passeriformes; family Sturnidae; genus Acridotheres; species Acridotheres tristis. Next base: position 9,755,813 of record CM072899.1, on the reverse strand, counting down.
CCAAAGTAAACTGTAAACTCTAATGGAGGACTTGAATTATTTGAGAAGTCTAGTTTACTTTAGGAGAGGGTTGTTTATAGCACTTCCCTGCTTTCCAGTGTGTTAATGGCTCTTTGGAGAGAAGGGTGGGGGTGGGGAGAAGATGTAGTTTTAAAATCTTTCAGTAAAGCATTGGACAAATAAATATGAAATCATGATGAAAATTATTAGTTATGCTTAAGCTTTAGATAACGTGCCTTACCTTAAAAATTCCTGCAGCATTGTGAGCGAATCTCTACCTGCAGTGCAAAGACCTCTCTGTGAGTTTTTGTTCATTCAGCTCTAGCAAATACGTCAAAGCTTTTTTTTTTTTGTAAGAAAACTTTGATTTTTTTTTTTCATAGTCCTGGCTTATTTTAAAAAAATAAGAAGGTGCAGAAATCCCCTTTTTATCCTGGTTTTGGCGAAACTAGGCTAATGTGCAATACATTTTATTTGTGGAAAATATACAGAAAACTCGAAGAGAGGATTAAAAAGGGCATGTATGAAAAAATTTCTTTTCATTCTATGAAATCAACCCCACTCTGCGAATTATTATGGCAATGCAGGCTTTGAGCTCTCCTCGTTATTCTCAGAGGACACACTTATGAAGAAAAATGGAGCATCCTGGGAGCTTTGCAGTAGTTAAGCAAATTCTGGAATACAAAAATACATTTTAAGTCATGGCAGCAAACTGTAATTACCTGGGGGAATCATCTGACTCCAAGAAAAATGCCTTTTCTTGGATAGTATTGACTGTAGCACAGCAGTTATATAAAAAATGAGAGAAAGCACTGATGAGCAAAGAAAGCAAAATGTTAGAGGTCAAAAAGTGTGGTCTAAAGATAGAACTGTCCAAATGCAAGCTCAATTAACCCTCGTGCTGGAGATGAAAGCAAAGGGCTCTTTCATCAAATGAATGAGGAGATAACAAGAGAAGAAGTAGGCTGTTATTCAAAGAGAGTGGGAATAGAGGTTAAAGATAATGAAGACATATTTTCAAACAGGATGAATAGAGCCTTAGTTTCCAGTAATGATGTTGCTGAATAGGCAGCAAGGGCAAGAATGAAGTTATAGGACTGGAAATTACCACTGTGGAGGTTGATGCCAACCTGAAGGGCTTGATGTGTTCAAGGAGATGGGAAGGAAGACATGGGAGCATGGACTAAATTACCTTCATCTCTGAGCACAGTCCCTGGGGAAGCTGACTGTAGGAGCAGTAGTGGGGCTGCACACCAAGGTCAGAGCTTGCGAAACAGTTTGCAGTTTGTAAGTTTTAAAGTTCCAGTGAAGAATGAAGTAATGTTTCAGGGGCCCTCAGTGAGGAAACCTTTTCACTTCCCTGGCAGACATGCACTTGCCATGTGAGGAGGACAAACGCAAAAGCAGAATTTGAACAAAAGTCATGAATTATATAAAATCATCCTTGAGTGACATGACCATTGACTGGGCCCTCTGGAGGGATTCATGCATTGCATGACCTAAGGCAATAAGGTGTTAAAGACCATTAAACTAAAAGTAGACACAGAAACTCAGGTTGGACCCTTTTTAGGTGTGAGGGATATTTGAATTCCCAGTGTTAGACCTCTCTTGATTCTGGACCTTTGGCTGCCACAGACTAAACATTCATTTTTTCTTTTCTTATTTCCAGGTAGTGTACATCACTGCCACATTCCCATTCATCATGCTCCTTGTTCTACTCATCCGTGGTGTGACCCTGCCTGGAGCTGCAGAAGGCATCAAGTTTTATCTTTACCCTGATATCTCACGGTTAGCTGACCCACAGGTACAGAACCAGGAGTGGGGAGCGGGATGATTTCTGTGCAAAGGGGGATGGTGGAGGGTGATGGTGCTGATGTAATGGCAATCATTTTTTTTTTCCACAGTCTTTAGAAGTCCAAATATAGCATGAACTTTAATGCTGGGTTATATTTTCCAGAGATAAGGTCACTGTTAAATGTGTTAATGCATCTTTCCATGTGTATGTTTGTGTGTGTATGCGTGTGTATTTTTTTTGTGTCAAAGGACTCTGAGGCTGTAGACTCTGTCCCGTTATACAATCTCAGCTTTCTTGTTGGTAAGGTAAGGGAGATGCATTTTTTTAATGAGGATAGTCTTTAGTTTCAAAGGAGAGACACGTGAGCTTCACAGATGGAACAACAAGCGACAACTGTGAGTACCAGTGTCACTTACCTCCCACTGCTCAATAGGAGGAGACTGGGAGAGGAGTGAAAGAAATTGTAGAAAAATGAAAAGCCATGCAAAGGTGGAGAAAATGCTTTTTGAGGCACAGGAACTACTGTTTTCTTAGCCCTGGCTAGTGGGAGCCAGGCTTACTCTTTCTGTATAGATATATATCTATATAGATAGAAATTCTGTCTGTGCTCACAGAGTGCAAGTGTGGGACGCTTGAGCAGATCAGCGTTGTTTCAGCCAACAGTGTTCATGTGAGATATCAAGAAAACATACAATATTCCCTCATGAAAAAAGAAAAGACAACAAGGGATCTTTGAAAATAATAAAATGTTGGTGACAGTGATAGGAAATAACATTTGTCTTTGCTATTTCTTTCTAATGAGTATATAGTTAAAATAAAACTCCAGTGGTCACTAAAGAGCTGAAGTAGGAAAAGGGTAATTGAAAGAAACATCATGAAAATTTGGTTCATTGTCTAGTCTTGTCCTCTTTTACAAGACATCCTTTTCACAGGAGACATTATATTTTATGATTAAATCTTCTTTTATGGGACTCTATCATTTTTATGATCTACTGTTAGCCCTAACCAGAGTGTCAGCAGATAATGCAGGAGAGGTTCATGTGAGCTGGCTGGCTCCCACCCATGGTCTAGCAAAAGCATCTGAGGAGACAGTGTCAGCAAGGTGCTGGGAAGTGATGGTGGGAGGGAGGAGGTAATGGTCCTCAGTCTACATTCTCACTTACTCAAATTCCTTGTTGGTTTCCACTGGTGTTAGCAGACTTGAATTTGCAGAAAGAGAACAGATGGGATTCAGAGGATGTGTTTTGATAGCTTACTATCTATTTACTAGCCAAGAAGTTCATAGTGTATGGTTATTTCTTTTAATGTAATTAGGACAAAGAATCATGAGACCAAGATCAGATATGTATCTTATAAAGTGCATTATATTTTGCTTGTTTTCCCCCCACCCCTATTGCTTTTTATCTTGCACTTGAACAGGTACAAAAACAACCAGAAAGCTAGAAAAATAAACAAGCCAAATACACAAACCTGTTTCTCAAGCTTTTCACATCCTCAGTTTAAGGAATCTGTCGGCTGACTCTAACTGAAATGAGTTACAAGAGAAATGAGCAATGTTATAAATACTTCTGCATTTCCTATTGCACTGAAACACGTTTATTGTTGTGCCAACAGGAAGGATCGGCTGAATGACTAAGAAATTAGAAATACTGAGCATCTCTGGGGAGGGGAAACAGGAACTATTGTAGAGATTACGTTCTTCTGCGTTCTGATGCTAACAATTTTCTTTTCCTTGTGAAAGCCAAACTTGCAAATGTGTTATTCTCTTTCTCTGTCTCCCTGGTCCTTTAGCTCTCACCCTCAATGGAAACAATTATTTTGTTGATTTTGCTTAGTTTGAACTGTGTGTTTGTGTTGATTGTTGCAATGCAACAATGCTGGTAATAACAGTGTTCCTGTTTTTCTCTTTAGGTCTGGATAGATGCAGGGACACAAATCTTCTTCTCATATGCAATCTGCTTAGGAGCAATGACTTCCCTGGGGAGCTACAACAAGTACAAATACAACTGCTATAGGCAAGTTTCCATCCAAGGGGGTTTAGTGTTTTAGCTAAATGATGTAAATGAAGTAGGGACAATGGGTTAATTTTTTTTTTAATTAACTTGCTCCATGACATATGTGTGACTTAGGGACTGTTTGCTGCTGGGATGCCTGAACAGTGGTACCAGTTTTGTGTCTGGCTTCGCAATTTTTTCCGTCCTGGGCTTCATGGCACAAGAGCAAGGGGTGAACATTGCTGATGTGGCAGAGTCAGGTACGATGGTGTTGGTGGCAGTGGTGGTGGGCACTGCCGCCCAGCGTGTGAGCAAAGTTCTGCAGACCCAATCAGCTAACATCTAAGTGATAGAACAAGATTTCCCATAATTGCCAAAAAAAATAAGTACTTTGTTGATTTGGGCTTTAATCTAGAGCAGTAAGGGTTAGCCGGGGTTGTACTTTTACTCTGTCTTGATTAACAGGGCAGCAAACACATTTCCTAGAGTCTGCTAATCTATTTGAGTTGAGATTAGAGCTAAGATAACTACACCATTATCCAGGGTCCAGAATGTCATTGATTCAAGAATTTATTCCATCCTTCTTTTCAGACTACCTTTATTTTCATTCAAATGCAAATTGCCAATGTTTATATATTTTTCATAGCTTAGTGTTGCTTGCTCACAGCACTAGAGTAGGATTAGTACCTTGGCCTTTAGAAGGGACACACATAGACATTCCCAAATCTCACTGAAAGGCAAGAGAAGTTGGAGAACTCCATCTCCAGGGTTTTGTGGACCATTTTCACCCACAAGAACTCTAGGTGTTGCAATCCTGCATTTGTCCTCTGTAGCTTCAGTGTGAGGTTGACAGAACTGTCAAAGTCCATTTTGAAATCTGATGTTCACTTAGGTTCCTCCTTTATTTTAGAAGTGTCCTTCCCATTAACATTCAGAGGTAGAACATGCAGAGGTAGAAGCTCAATCCTCATAACTTGTGACTGTATCTCAAACAAAACAGAAGACGTTTTTCCTCTGTGTATTTCTAGTCCATGAGGGCAGGTATAACCATGTGTTTTCACATAGAACAGACAGATTAGCTGGGAATTACCTTGGAAAAATAATGAATCAGGCCTTGACAGCCATAAAGCTTAAAGCTGATCAGATTCTAGTAATAACAGTGTCACCCGAGTGCACTTTTCATATTTCTTTCTAATTTTTTGAGCACTTTTAATTCAACTGCATAGTATTTGAAAGCTTTCTTCTGCAAACATGCTGTTAAAATGAAAGTGAATATATCTTCTAATAACATGGCTCTGGGAGTTAAGTCTTTAAGAAAAAATGTCTTACTTCACAAGGTCTAATGAAAAACTAATGACAGTGACGGCACTACTGGATTCTTGGGTGGCTGCAATTGGCATAGCTCTTGCAAGTGCAATTAGCAACAATCTTGGCCATAATGCTTATTTTGATCGAAGGTTGATTGCTTTGTTTGGAAACAGGAAGCAAGGGAATAATCCTATTGAATCAATCATAAATAGCCCTATTTTTTTTATTTATATGTAGGTGGATCAATTTCAGGAGTATTATTTTTAAGTATTTGTACATTAGGTTTTTATCTGGTCAATATTTATTCTAACTTTTATTATTATATCTCTGATAGAGGCAGCTACATTCCTGTCACTTGATATTTCTAGAATTAAATTATTCTATAGTAACACTGGATTGTTAAGTAATCTTTAAACACAAATTAACTCAGTGTTTAAATAGCCTCTTTCCAATACCTCAAAAAGCATTTTTTTAAAGGAGGGGTTTAATAGCTTATTATAGGAACAACAAGGGCACAGACTAGCTTCTGAACTCAGGCTTTGATTTTTTTGCACATTTTGTTGTCTACTCCTTTATTTAAATCCATGTCACTGATGGCCAGAGATTGCAACTGTCTCACCATGCAGTGGGTGCCCATCACTGCTGGCCTTTGGCTAACTCCTGTGGGACATTTTTACATGACAGTAAACGTTACTGAAATTATCCAAAAGTATCCAAACCACCCCCCATGTGTTTTCTTGCTGCCTTTCTCAGAGAGATAAGTGCAGAGCTGCTGAAGACACTTGGTCCCCCTGGGATGAGTGTCCCAAGACCTGCATGGGGCTCTGGGAGAAGTTTTCATTGCTTCTTCTCAGCACAGGAGTCAACAGGTGCTTGAGCCTCTCTTTTCTGGTCTTGCCTTTTTTGGTTTTTTTTGATGGAGGTCAGAACTGCTCCCCTGGGTCAGGAAAAAGTGAGCAGAGGTGCTGCCACTTGGCTGCAGCTCTTGGCAGGAGATGTTGTCGGCAGGGCTGAGACCCCATCTCTGCCCAGCAAGTTAAATTCCTCCTGCCCTATCCATGACACCATTTGTTTGCCCTCCTGAAAGCCACGGGAACATCAACAAATTTGCTGACAGCACAATCTCATGGCCACATTTTTTCCCAGTGCCAAATTCAGTGTTGGTGCCATGTGCCTGGGACACACTTGTCGGCCAGGGCTGGCTCCTGCTGAAAGCACTGGTCACTGCTGGCCTTCACTGGCTTTAGCAGGTTTGCTCAACAGTTTACTCAGACTTCCCTGACTCATTGAAAGCAGATTTTAAATAAACAGGTTTATTTTTTTCTTTTCAGAAATTCTTTTAAGGATAGAGAGGAAAGCAGTGGGGGCTCAACAAAACCATAGTGAGTCCTGTCTAATCTGAGTGGCCTCTGTTTGCCTGGAAAAAATACTTTACCACCCATGCAATTTGTAGCACTGTTACAACAGCACAAGATTTGCGCTTTTTTTCTTCCTTTTTCTTTTTGCTTTTTCTTTCCTTTTTTTTTTTTTTTTTTAATTTCATTTGCAAACAAATTCAGATTAAGCATGTCTGACAATAGTGCCTTGGGTTTCCTAGTGCCTGCCTGGTCTCTGCCTCTGCAGCTCTCCAGCCATGCCACAGCACCCCGTGGCAATTGGCCAGTGCGTGGGCTGGGATCATGGCAGTCCTCTCTGGCTTTTAATAGCAGCCACAAGTGCTTCACTTTTGCAAAACACCCTTCAAAACAACAGGGTTTCAAATTAAATACAATTTTTAGATTATTTATGTTTCAGTTGAAGTCATGCCAGGAATATTTTCTTTCACATGGACTTTTTATATTTGAACACTTAGTTTCAAAGAAAAATCAAAATTAGCTCAGGGCTCAGGACACTTGGTATTAGTTGGTATCACAGTGCAAGAACAGTTTCACTGGCCAAAGCATACAGAATTACAGCAAATTTTGAGGAGAGCAGTTTTACATCTGTCTCATCAATTGCACAGATCAGCTGCAAATGCCGTCTGTTAGCAGCTCTCCCTCAGAGAGGATCTACTGTATCCACTGAATTAAGGGGGGAAAAAAGTAAAGCTCCCCAAAATTTGAGACATTCACCAATTTTTGGTATCTTATGTCGTATAAAATCTTAGTTGTGTTTCATTTAAAATAAAATTAGTTGTTTGATTGTTGGCTAATTTGTATTTATTTATGCTCAAATATTTTCCATGACTCAAAGTTTTCTTTAGTTTGAAAAAAAAGTCATCTCATTTTACCTCTTTCTCTTACTTCTTTTTCCATCTTGTTGGAAAGGAAAAGTGGGAGGTAGGAAGAGCAGTGCTAGAGATTTTTCTGTACAAATCAGAGATAAGATTTTTTTTTTGGCCCCACACTGCAGCATCTTAAAAAAAAAAATCCTTTTCCCATTGAAAATTACATGAGTCCACTTGAAAACTGGCACTTTGAAGGCTCCTCAAAGTAAACAAGCAGATGAGCCAGGCATTCCTGGTTTCACTCTGAATTGTGATCTGCCCTCAGAATTTTTTGTCAGCCTCACCAAATTTCTTCATCTCCTCTGAGAGTCTACCATAAATGCTGAGCTGCTGTCTCCCACTGGTGGAGGGCTCTTCCTCTCTCCACAAAAGCTCTCACAAAGGACAGCTGGTAGCACCTGGCTCCAGGTGAGGGTGCCTCTGGATGAGCACTGTGCCTGTGCTCCGTGTGTGGGTACCAGTGAGGTGACACCTGGTGACAGGGCAGGGGAGAGCCCACCTAGGGAAGAGCACTCCACACTTTGGGTTCCAGAGCAGAGAACCTGGGCACTCAGCCCCAGCCCCACTGGTCCTCCTACACTTGCAGCCCATCCTGCAGCTGGGGCTCATGATGGTGATGCTCAGTGTCACTGTGGCAGGTCCATGTAGGCTGGCCTGGAGAGGGGCAGATGATGTAACAGCAAGGGGAAGCAATTTTACACAGAGTGATTTTACACCCCAGCAGTTCCTAACACCAGTTTTCTCAATTTTCAGTTGGTAAAACTGGGAGTAGCCTGATCACTCAGTGCAGCAGGGAGGGTTTGCAGAAGAGAAGGAGCAAACTCCTTGGAGTGCAAACCCCAGTTTAGAAAAGCCATGCAGGGTTTGGAGGTTGAATACAGAGGGAGGCAGTTGTTGCAGTAGTGGAAATCCCAGGGAATGTTTGTAGCAGAGTCCCCTTCCCTGCATGCAAAAGAGTTTCATCATCATTTTCATCATGACCATATGGGCTAGCCATGGGATTCTGCCATTCCCTTGGGTCACCCCTTGTCCCCCGGCCCCCAAGACTGTCCTGTGTCCATGCAGGGCAGGTGTAGGACACCTCCATTATTGGCATGTTTGAGACAGATGTTAAAACTGGAGATCTGTTAGCACTGGCCTCGGGGGTTTGCCTGTGGTTTCTGCTGTAGTCATGCGTGCTTCGATTTCAGATAAAAGAGCCAAACTCTTTCATTTCTGGTATTTCCAGCTGCGTTTGGATTTATCTGAACGGAACCAGGCATTCCTGAATTTGAGGGTGGCTACCTTTACCAAAGAGCTGGTACTTACTTCTTTTTTCCCCTTCCCTTCCCCCCTCCCTATTTTCTCTTTCTCTAGGTCCAGGCCTGGCCTTCATTGCCTACCCAAAAGCTGTGTCCATGATGCCACTGCCCACCTTTTGGGCAATCCTTTTTTTTATTATGCTTCTGTTGCTTGGACTGGATAGCCAGGTTAGTACAATGGATAAGGGACGTGTGACTTATTTTGTCAGCACTGCTGACTGATAAAAGCTGGCTTGACAGGCATGAATTAAGAAGAGAATACCTCTAATACTGCTTGAGAGGAATTTGTCTGGGTTGCTTTTAGTGTAGGGGCTGCACTTGATGAATCTCTGACTGTTGATTCATAATATTGTGTGGCTCAGTAAGTCTTTGTCATTGGGAGTTAGTGGGGTCTACCACACTAGGGAAGTACTCCCTAACCTAAATTTCAGTCCTAGTCTGGCCACAAAATACCACCTTTTTGGTCACAGTATTTTCTTACTTTGGAAAAAAAGCTTAATCGTTTTAAAACATGAAGGACTTCAGTAGTCTGTTCCACAGAGTGCTGTGTGCCATTGTGAACACATGCAGGGTGTATGCACCATCATTAAAAAACCAACACTTAATAACTACAAGGACTATGGGTTTTGATGGTTGCCAAGTGCCACAAAAGTCAGCCTGAGGTACAAAAAGGCACATAATGTTTTGTACAGCATATCCAGGGTGGCTTCAGGAACAGTGGGAGGACAAAGCTGCAGCCTTTTTTGGTGGCCTTGGGCTTGGAGGGGCTGAGCAATGTGGGATCCTGCTGACTTTCACGTCAGCAGCATGCATTCAGTACCTCCAAACAGGCCAGAAAACATCTCAGATTCCAGCTGTACTAATTTTATAGCACACACTGCTATTAATTAGTGAGCATGAAAAAATCAAAAAGTTCAGTCAGGAAGTTAGGTTATTTTTCCCAGTGGTTATTTGTAGGAATGTTGGACTAAATACTGCCAAGGAACCTGTAAATCATTTCTAGATAGTCTACTTACAAGGAAACGTATGACCAGGAATTATGCAGTAACTATACATTCAAAATGGCCTAAGTTTTCTGCATTCAAATGTAAAGTCATTAAGATTAAATGCATATATATAATATACTCATAAGGATGAAATGTTTCTGTAACCTAAATGCTTTCTCATATGAGGACACCTTTCTAAATGGAATTTTTACCCAGTTGTTGTGTACCTAATCTCTGGCTTTTTTTCCTTTCATTTGCCCTAAATTGCTCTTTATGGCCTAATCTTTGAACTCTAGTGAGCAACTCTCAATTGCTCCTAAGTAAATGTGAAAGTACCCAGTGCTGTGGTTCAGCAACCCTATGCTTATGCAGATCGAAGCTGTCTAGTAATTTAAAAAAGCTCCTCACTGCACAGGATGATTAAAACTAATTGGAGCGCTTAATTTCTCTCCTCCACCCCTCTGTTTTTTTGGAGTGCAGTCAAGCAGGTTTCTGGAATGCCAGAGCAGTTTCAGATCAGATCAGCTCAAAGGAAAGAATTGCATTTAAAAAGAAAACCAGTTTTACACAAGTCAGAGTAACAAGACAAGAGGCAATAAAATTTGGTGGAGGACAAAATCTGTTTGCAGGACATTCTGTATTTCCATAACACAGCTTCAGGAAGAGGGTAGGGTTGTTATAGGGCATTTCTGGGCACTGTAAGAGCAATGAGGTGCCAGGTAGGAAAATGCAGCTTTTTCTGAAATAATCTCTGTCTTAGGTTGCCCATGATAAGTCATTAGTTAAGATGATGTATCTGCTTAAAGTGAAGATCTATTCTACAGAGGTAGCCTTGATGGATACCTCCAATCCATATCCTCATGTCTTCAGAGAGCTTGGTGCTTTTGTACCTTGCCAGGTTGAAAGTACAGATCAGTCAAAAGATCCCTTCCATGGTTTTACTTGGGGAAGTTCAGTAGTTGCTTTCCTCCAGGTGCAGAAAGATCTGGTTTTTTATTAACTTTAAACTTTTATTCAAATGCCATTTGGGTTATTTGCTTAACTCAAGTTACACAGTTGTATGGTCTTCCAATGGCAAGTAAGTATAAATACAGTTATCATAAAGCGAGATAAAGACTTTTAGCTCATTTATTCAGAGCTTCATTTTTGGTTAACAAGTGCAAATAGTTTGCCAGATTATTGAATGAACAGCTCCATTATTGCTGCAGAAGTACCCAGAGCCTCAGCCAGAGATACTCTGCTCACAGCTCCACAAAGGACGCGTTCTGTCAGGAAAAGCTGCTGTTTCACATCACAGGCTGCTTTCCCTTGCCTGGATTTTCACTAACAAACCCCAGAGCAGAATTATATCAAATTATGGAATTAACCTAACTAGTATCTGTGACGTTTCCTGGCACATCAGAAAAAGTCTGGGAGGTACTCTCCTAGCTTGGACTTTTTGGAGTGTTTTCCCTCTGCCTCTTCTCTAGCATACATCCTCTGTTCATCTGGAACAGTGACAGCATAAAAGCCATGTAAGTGCCTTCCTGTCATCAGGCACATAAGTGCCTCCTTCGTCCTTGTGGCTTGCATTTGCAGAGCCCCTTTTTAGTTCATAAGGCTTCTAGGTAATAGAAAGAAATTTGAAAGCTTGTTCCAACTTGAAAGCTACTCCCACGCTCCAACCTCGGGGTTACAAAGGAATGGTTTCCATTTCTTTATTGAGAGCAGCACAGCAAAGGGCTGGGGTTTTGCTGGAGAGGGTTTGTTCAAGCAGGAGCCTGGATGAACTGCCTGGCAGGTAATCTTCAAGTCATTTCTCTGCTGTTTTGCCCCTGTAGTTTGTTGAAGTTGAAGGACAGATCACGTCATTAGTTGATCTGCACCCATCCTTCCTAAGGAAGGGTTACCGACGGGAAATCTTCATCGCTATAGTGTGTTTCCTTAGCTATCTTCTGGGACTAACTATGGTGACTGAGGTAAGTAGTACCCGTGCTGCAATTTGCCATCTTTTTCAGCCATTTTCAGGCCAGTTTTAGCTATGATTGAGACTGCAAAGAATTAGCTGCTCAGAGGAGAAATGCTTTTTAGATGGACAGAGCATCTTTCATCCCTAGATCTGAAAGCATTTTGAATTGAGTCATATATCTGTTCCCTTTTCAGTCACAGGAACAGAAATGTGAAATCTCATTAAATTCAATCTGATCTCGGGTACCAGTCAACATGAGTATGAATATTAACATCTCGTTCTAAATGATGAAACATATAGGAAACCTTCAGCAGAGCACATTAAGAACTCATCCAGTGGCATGCAGGGAAAGAGATTTTTATCTTAGTTACACAGATTTGAATTAATTAAATACCACTGGATTTATTCTAGTATAAACAAGACAGGAATATGTTCCAGTGCCTGCACTGTTGTGATATTTATCTTCAAAATAAAATCCAAGTCAGATTTGAAAAACAACTGAAAGAGCATGACTGTGGGAGGTAAAATAGCACCTGTAACAAAGATGCCCAAACCCCACAGTTTTTCGAGTGAAAGTGCAGTGTAGGAAGAGCAGGGTCTAACAGCAGAATATAGAGTTATAAAATAAAAAATGAACTATTTTCATAAAAGTAGTCCTTTGACTCAATAAATAAATTAGGACCCGCCTGATGAGCTGACTTTCATTTTTAGACTTTTTAAGGCTTAATGTTAAGAGGCAACCATTTATTTCTTTAAATGCCCATCCTAAAATGGTTGTAAGAAGCAAAGATTTAAATGTCTCAGTAGATTATATTAAGTGGCTTAATTTTGTTCAGTCTTTGTCTTGTTTGGAGTTATTCCTGTAGTAAACATGCATATTCCCTAGGGAAGGTAATGCCAAATATTTACCCTTACCTGTTTGTTTGATGCTGCTTCTTGTTGAACAGGAGTCATTGGGATATGTTGGTAGATGTTACTGGGAACTGGGCCTGAATACTTGGGGTTTTCTTTCCTGTTGGATCTTAACCAATTGTGTCTCTCTTTTACAGGGTGGCATGTATGTTTTTCAACTCTTTGACTACTATGCAGCTAGTGGTGTATGCCTTTTGTGGGTTGCATTCTTTGAATGTATTGCTGTAGCCTGGGTTTATGGTAAGTGAGAATCCTTTCATCTGATACCTTTTGATGAGTCAGTGACAATTTTGCTAGCCAAATATTTAATCATCAGCCACCCCAAATATTTAATCATCAGCCACCCCAGAGTCTTCTTCCCAGCAACAGACACATGCCATTAATATAAATTTGCCCTGACCTCTTGGAGACAAATTTGCATCTGGGATGAATCCAACCTCCAATGTTTTTTTCTACCAAAAATGAGTATTCTTCCATTGCTAATTAATAGGGGCACAATTAAGCATTTTTGTGTGTTAAGTTTAGAGGTGAGAGTTGAAAGTGTGGCCAGCCATGAAAATTTCTGTTTGTCTCTCAGAGAATTTCCTTTCAGAGCTGCAATGTCTGCAGGGACAAGCCAACCAAACAGAAAGTACAAAAAGAGAGCTGAAAGTATATTCTGCCCCATTACTTTTGGCAATTCCAAGCACCACGGTCTGGCAGTGGCCTCTGTAGCTGCCTGAGCTGTGGCTGACGAATAATCAGATGTTTGCTGGTTAGGACTGGTTATTTCTCGGATTCTCCACATATTCCATCTCTTCAGAAAAGTAAAACTAAGTCAGATTTCTGTAGAAGCAGGTGCACTGTTTGCTGTCAAGTCTTCCCCATGGTGATCCCTCTGGGAAGTGCAGAGAGAGTGTGGAGAGAGAGGGGGTGTGACGGGGACAGGAGAGGTTAACATCACACTCCTGCAAGTAGTGACGGGAGGGTGGGATGAGAGGTTCCCCCAACCTTTGAGCTTTTCAAGAAAATCATTTTGGTCTTCACAGCTGTGGGAAGCATTTGAAGAATACATCTGACACCCTCATCTTCCCTTTAAACACCCCTTGGGGAGTCTAGGAAAGCAGCTTTAATCCTACACTATTTACAGGGCTTTCATTTGCTCGATTCTTACAGGCGCTGATAATATTTATGATGCCATTGAGGATATGATTGGATACAGACCTGGTCCCTGGATGAAATGGAGCTGGATTGTGATCACACCAGTTCTTTGTGTGGTGAGTACTGACCTGTGCTCTTTCAAGTCTTACACTTGGTGCAAGTGCTAAGCCACCTTTCACTGCTTCTCTTCAAGGGAAGGCTGTTGCATTCAGAGGCCAATTTGCAAAGAGAAGCTGAAGGCTTAAACCTACCTCTCAAAGACATCATGTTCTCAGATGTCAGCTGTTAGCATGACAGCTCCCTAGTCTCTACTTGTGCCTGCACGAATTGCAGTTGGCTACGTGGATTTTTCTTAGGATTGGCAGAATTCTACGTTCATGAAGAGAAGCCTCACTCTCCAAAGAGCTGTCCCTACATTAAGACATAAGACTGTTGGGCCATTGTAATAAAAAGAATTGAGCAGTCTGAGGCAGACCTTGGCTTGAAGTATTTCATTGGGTGGGAAGAACATCCTGGTAATCTTGCAGTGTACAGCAAATAGTTGAGCCCTGAAGAAGAATTGGCAGTGTTCTGCAGCTGTTCAGCCCCATCTCTTAGCACTCTGTCGTCACACAGCAGATGCTATAAGCAGATGCAGATGCTCTTCCAATGATTGAAATGGAAGAACAATTCCCCCATTGGTTTAAAACACATATGGTATCCATCAGCTCTACCTTTCACTGCCTGTCTTCCTCAGGGCCAGTGGTTACACCAGAGCCCTACTGCTTTTAGCATTTTTTGAGCCTCACTTTGTTTTCCTTTCTCATCCACAGGGGTGCTTTATCTTTTCTTTGGCCAAGTATAAACCACTGACCTACAACAAGGTCTACACATACCCAGACTGGGCAATTGGCCTGGGCTGGGTTCTTGCCCTTTCCTCCATGATCTGCATCCCTATGGTGATGGTCATCCGCATCATTCAGTCAGATGGGTCACTCATTGAGGTAAGAACAATCAATTGTCTGTCGGGAGGAAAAAGGGAGCTTTAACTTGTGTTTTATACAAAGTAAGGCTTGGAAAACTGCCACCTTGCCCAGGTAAGGCAAATAAAACTGTTAAAGATCACCTGTCCTCTGGGCAAACAGTAGAAAGAGAACAAACACAAGGCCTTCTGTCCCCAGACAAACACGAAGTGATTTTACTCATGTCCCACTTGTGCAGCTTCTAGCTTGGCAAATCATTACCTCCAGGTGCAGACAAACATTCAAGGACTGGGATGTTTCTGAGTCTCAGGTTTCTCTTCTCCAACCCCCAGGGACACAGAAACACCATCCTGAATATCGCTGGGAAAGCAAGATAGAGAGACCTGGGTCAAACCAGGTTTTGTGAAAACTCACTGAATTTCAAGGAATTCAGATACATCTGTGGATTGTGTGGCTCTCAGGCATGACCTTCACTGTGAGGGACTAAATAAAAGTCAAACCCTTGACAGAGGGCTTCACTTTTTAGCTTTTTAAATTTGTGTTTATTTTATTTCAAACTGAAACACTGGATCCAGATTGCCCTGGTATTTGGAAAACTTGGGGTTTGATTTAGACTTGACAGTGCAGATTCCCTCAGGTTTAGATTTGCAGAAAATCTCTTGCAGCTCACTCTGGGCTGTGGTGGAAAGTTTTTAGAGGCTGTGCAAGCATGAAACTTAGCAATTCTCTTCAAAGTTTTCAGATTGGTTTTGGTTTTGCCTAACAAGTCGATCTTAAATGCAGCTCAGGGTATTCTTGGAGGAGAAAGTGGGACACTTTGGGTTAGAAAAAAAGAGAATAGAATTTAAAAAATTACCAAACCCAAACATTTCCCAGAGCACAAACCCCTGCATTTGTTTTCGTCCAAGTGTTAATGGCCTTTTTCAGCTGTGGCCAGGGCATAAGTGTTAATTTTCCTGCCTACATTGTCACCATTGTCACCATGAGAGACAAGTCTAAAAGTAGCCAAAACACTGCTCAAAGACCATGTTAGGAAAGGAAAGAGAGTAAACACTGGTCAGATGCCATTCAGTCCTTCCTTTGTGAACTGAGATGTAGGACAGAAGTTGCCACTTGGCAGTGAAGGCTGGGCTGAGAGGCAGAGCTGTTTCTAAATGAGGAAGGAGTGCACACATCATGTGCAGCTCTGAAAGCCCAGGATGCTGAATAATGCCTGGACTTCCCTCCTGTCTGACTTCCCTGCCTCCAGTGAGGCTCTGCAGCTGAGCAGGAGCTGAAGGCTCTGCAGATCCCCACGTCCTTACAGAGCCGGGGCACATCTCTGACAGCCACCAGCCCTGTCCTGGCAATGCACATGGAGCCTCAGACACCTTCTGCTCATCTCACCTCTGCTCCCCTTCTCTCTTTCAGAGGATAAAGGCGGTGGCTGCACCCAAGGAAGTGAATCGATGGTCCAAAGAAACGGAGAGTGGCACCCCCTTCTGCCCCAATGGAACTTCGAATGGTGGATTGATCAAGCCAACTCATATCATTGTGGAAACCATGATGTGAGCTCTCTCTGTGAGAGGATAAACCTGCTTTAACTGCCGTTTACTAACCATAGATTCTCATAGGACCAGGTTTACAGAGCTTTATATTTGCACTAGGATTTATTTTTATTTCTCACAGAGAAAGTTATTTTTTGTGTGTGTGGTTTTTTTTTAATATTTTGTAAGGTAATCACAGCAGACGTCTCTCTGTAGAGGGAGAGCTTTCATATCAGACTAGACATATTACAAGAATTTACTATTATTGGGTTTTTTAAAATATATATATCTTTATCTCTAAATATTATACACCTTACCACTTGAATTGATTGTCTTGCCAGCAATACATTCAAGTCTCAGCAAGCAATTTTAGGTGCTGGTATGGTTGGGAGCAGGGTAACCTAAAGAACACACAAAAAGAGCTCTGTTGAGAGATACATTTTTTTTGAAAATGCTGTTTCAAGAGAATTTTCAAAGGTGTAGTATTTCCACCCTCTGGTTCAACTGTGGTAAACGACAGGCATCAGGGTCACTTCAGGGAGTGGGTGCAGTTTTGTTTAGTGCAGTCCCTGGATAAGGACAGAGCCAAACAGCTGGAGTGGAGAGTCTGCAAGGGCTGCAGAGAAGCTGGGTGTGAACAGTCTTGTGGCTGTCCCTCCCAGGGACAGCACTGGGACCCTGTCACACCGACTGAGGAGAAATTGAGGAAGGCATTTGCAGGATTTGGCATGGTTCAGTCTTTTTCGTTGTTTTTAAAATTTTTGAGGGTTTTTTGTGTTTTTGTTTTTTTTTTTACTTAAGTGAAATGCCTGGTGTTTGTGTGTGAGCAGGGAGGTTGAGTACCTGCTTCTGAGTTTTCCAGCAAACCGTATTTTGGTGTGGTGGCACTGGTGTAAACTTGAATTCTGCAAACTGGGAGGGCAGCCTGTCCCCGGGACAGAGCAGCCAAGAGGGGAAAGTAGCACCTGCTCTGTGGGTGCTCCAGGTGTTTGCTCCCTCATTTGGACTTTGGTTTGGGCAGGAAAATAAAGGAATCACTTCTGGACTCCATCCAGAGGTGAACATAAACCAGGTCATCCCTGACAGGAGGAACAAAACCACTCACCTGGTGTAACTGGTATTGATAACAGACACGTTATTAATAATAATAGTAATGATGATAATAATATCACACAGCAGACAGGTGCTTTTCATCCACGTCTCTCAAAAATGCTTTTCCAAGTTCGGTATTCAGAATTTGCTTTATTTATTTATTTGGGGGAGGGAGGTCATTGCTGTTGGAGGAACAGGCAAAAGGACTGAGTCCCTTGTCCCGTGTTACTAAATAGCAGTAGTGTACCTAGAGCCCCCAGTCTCCTTGCTCATCATTGGTTTAAACCATGATTTTATTTTATTTTACTTTATTTTATTCTATTTTATTTTATTTTTGGGGGGGGGGGGCTGGAGGGTGGCAAACATATTTATGAATCTTATCTGCTGAAGAAACAGGGCTCTTTGGAATTTAGATTAAAGCAAAGGGAGCATGTAACTGAAATATTTCGTGTTGGTCAGAAGGAATTGGGTACCATTCCAGGTGAGACTGGGAAATAAAGACACCACTGCAAGGAGTACAGGAAATGAGGTTCCACTTCATGTAGTGCAGGTGAATGTTTCTGTGGGGAATTGGATCCCTGAAAACTGTATAAAACATGGACAAAAGCCTTTTTCTTTTTTCTTTTTTCTTTTTTCTTTTTTTTTTTTTTCTTTTTTTTTTTTAACTTGAGCAGATTGTGCTGGGAACAGGTTCTCTGGCTAAACTCAGCCTTGTCTTGTGGGCATTGTATTAGAGGGAGAGAGTTTTTTCCTTATGATACCACAGGTAGTCTATCCAAAGTTATTTAGAAAAAATGCTTGATAAAAGCAGAGTTTGTGTCTGCTTATTCTGCTGTCAGCTTAGTCTGTCAGGGCAAAGGTTGTCATTTATTTAAACAGGAACATAAACAGTTCTTAACATTCCTACACAGTAGCTTTATTTCATTTTTCCTTGTCCCGTGTGCTAACTGGCCACAACAGCACAAGCATTTCTTAACTCGTTGGTTTCCCTGTAACAGAAATGGGGAGATTTAAAACTAAATAGATGGACCAAAATAATTATTAAGTATTAATTATTAAAGAAAAACATCGCTGCATCTTGAACTTCCAAATCTTTCTAGTTTGAATTTGTAGATACTTTTACAACAGAGAGCTGAGTTGCAGCAACAAAACCAGCCACAGAAGAATTGTATTTTCCTTTATCTGGTTGCTGTATTGTGAGACTTCTGATCCTTTTGTGGAGCTGGAGATGGCAAACATCTAAATGGCACCTGCTGGGCCAGCAGCAGAAACCATCCAAGGTCACAGGAGGAATTCTGAGAGCAGTGGGTGTCAGCAAATGTGCCCAAAATAAAGAAATATGCATACAGCAGTTTTATTTTTTAACAAACAAAGGCAAGAAAATGTAACCAAAGATAACTCTCTTGGTGGGCTTTAGCTTGGACTCTCATTTTTGAGTTACTATCAGTGTCTGCAATAAACAGACACAGGTGAAGAGGAAGTAGAAGGTTAGGGGGGTTTAAATTAATGGTTTTTATGAGTGCAGATGAAACACTGATGCTTGATTTATTTCTTTTTTATATACATACATTGTCATGCAACTGTGTTTGAGATTATATAGTTTGCACATGACTTTTGTGCTATAGAGCTGAGACAAGCTTTAGTTAGGGAAAAAAATGGTTTGGCTACAGCAAAGATGTCTCCAGCAAGTCAGCTGGGTGTTTAGGCATCTCCCATGTTGTGGAGAGTGTCTTAGTGGGAAGAACCAGAGGGATAATGCTACACCTTTCAAAATCCAACTACCAGAGAATAGAACCCAGCCCCATTTTAATACAAACTGTGCCATTCAAATCAGTCGCTTCCATGTTCCAAGTGAAAACTCTCGCACATATGCAACAACCTCATTGAAGATTCTGTGTCAGCTTCCCTGGCCCTGCTGTGCTCTTCAGCACGACTGCAAGGGAGGGCTGGGACTCACCAAGAGCCAAGAAATCATTGTTTTCTGGAAAACAGTTTCCCTCTCCCCTCCTCCCTCCCCCGACCAGAAAAAAAAAAAAAATGTACTTAATTCTTCTTGTTTTATCTGGGGTTTGAGTTCCAGTGAGCACATTTGCATTTTTACAGTTTGGGGTTTTTACCTAACGATTTTATCAGATTTCTAAACTTTTCTTGGTGATAAATTTGCATTTCAACATGATCCTCTGCCAAATTTATTAAAAAATAATTTTTAAAAAATGTTTGTGTTTTCTACCTATTTTGACTGCAAAGACAACTGACTTTTTTCCTATATTTACCTGTTTAAACTCTTATGACCTATTTTACCTGTTTTGTGTAAATGAGGAACTCTTTGTTAAAGCATCATGACTAGTTATAGATGAACTGGTTTGGATCTGGGGAAAATAGTGCAGTTTTGACATGAGATCTTTAGACCCAGATCCCTGAGATTTAAGCCAGCATAAACCAAGACAAAACGCACACCTTTTCATGTTCCATGTACCTTTGTATTCATGGGGTGTTCTGGGCTTGAAAACAGCAGAGTTTCAGCAGTATTTATTTCCAGCTGAACTGAAATCAAGAGATAGTAAAAATGTAAAGGGGAACATTTCCCCATGAGATTTTTCTGACCTGTTTCTTATTTTTCTCAATTTTCCAAACCTTTTCAGTTTACCTGTCACTAGTGATGATCTCTCTGAATGAGCATCTATTCTAAGGGACTTTACCAGTAGTCTGTATCTTAGTGTTTAAACAGTATGATTTCATAAATTGAACTGGTTTTTTATTGTTGTTGTTGTTATTATTCTATTTTTCCTTCTCATCTATAGCTTTCCTTCTCATCTGGTCCAAACAGATCCACACACTTAGAAAAGTCTTCTTTTAAGTTTGAGATAGTAGGTCCACAATGGATTTGTTCTTGTGTTGTAAATGAAAATACAAAATCCTGGCAGCTGTATTTGCCATCTAGAACAGTGCTGGTGGCCACCCCACAGCTCCTGGAATTAAGGGTGGAGGGGAGTTAGGTATGATCTGCTGAAACAACTCAGCAAAACTGATTTTCACTGCTGTTCTTGGGGAGAGGAGGAAAGGAGAAAAAGCAGGGGGAGGGGAAAGATAGTGCAGCCTTACATTTGCTGTAACAGCAGAAAAACCCCAACAACATCAGCAGAGTTTTTATTGTCGCCACCAGCACAGCACCTCCTGCAGCTCTTTCCACTCCTGTGTTCATCCTCCTTTCCCAGCTGCAGATGCTCCTGGTTCCTCTTCTTTGTCTCAGTGTTAGATAACTCAAAGGAGATCTGAAGACACATGGACATCTCCATTCAACAGATCTTTTCCAAGTCTCCTCCTGGTCTGTTTTTATTTGCTAAGGAGACTTTTTCAGTTTTGTTGAGGTTGTGCTTGTTGCACTTGGGTTCAAAGCTCCCACTTGTTGCATCACTGGCCAACTTCCAGCTGTGGGAGAAGGATTTGAACGTTTTTGAATAACTGATTATTAGCTTCCATGTCTGGTGGTCCCTGCAGGATCACTCTTGGAGGCATAATGTATATAAAATGTTAAATAAGCTGTGCATTGAATGCAGTGGACAAGTTAGTTAAGCAGCTCAAGTACACTTGGAAGAAAGATGACCCTGACATCGTTTCCAAGGAGATTCAATGGAAGTTGCTCACTTTCAGTAAAAAGAATAAAAATAAATCTGTGTTTAAGTAGACTAGTAGATTAAATCTTCCACCCTCATATGCACGCACACAGTGGGGACATTGCTTCTATTCCTAGGCTGCAAATCATGTGTGTAAATCTTGCCAAGCTGTTCAGGATGAGGATTGAGGAGGTTTAGGCACCACTCGCCTGCAAAGAGCCAACCGGCCAGGGTGTCCAAATGATCTTTCCTAAACGGGGGTGGTGAATGAGGGAAAGTAATTATAAAATCCTGGACCATGGCCCCTCCAAAGAAGCCTTAAGGTTTGATTTGTAAACTCTCCTGGCTCCTTGTAGGCACCACATGGCTCCTGGCATGGGAGGTTGGGTGTGGTGTGGGTTCAGGCAGCTGCCCTGGACTTGTTTTCTCTGAAATCAGCATCCAAAGCCTTGTGGTTAGGATTGACGTGTAGTTGTGTATTTGTATATTTGCATGAGCAAAGGTCAGGAACTGTCAGACCCTGGTACCTTGTTTTATTTCTTATAATCAAAGATAAGCTTAAGAAACTAAGTATTTAGTTGATTTGGTGACACTTGACATTTAAGAAGCCCTTGAACTAGTGCAAAAGAGGTGCCCTGAGCTCCATATTTTGGTCACAAAAATTTTCTTATGGTGTTAGCAGTCAATTTGAGTCTATGGGAAAGATTGCTCAAGAGAGATTTGAATATAACCAGCACCAGCACCCACTGGAAAACTGCCCAATGCAGCCCCACACCCTCCACCAGATTGTGGCTCTTTTCTGCCAGCCCAAAAATAATGTGTACATGGACAATGCTTCTCTGAAAAAAAAAATAATTCTCAATTTGTTTGTTTCTATTAAAAAATAAACAGAAAAAGTCACATTCTTTGTGTGGTTTTTTTCCAGTTGTCATTGGGAATTGGTGATTTCAATTTACCCATGTCCTAAAACAAGAGCAGAAATAGCTTGAGACATCATTTCACCAAAAACAGGGACAAGCTCAAAATTTTGCAGGTTGAAAACTTTAAGAAAACAAATCACCCACCCATCCCCATCAAAGATGGAAAACTTTGATGACAGGGTTTGTGCTGGAAAAGAGCCTGACCCTGCTGGTAACGTTGGGCAATTGAATGGCAGACACAGCCTTTTTGTATTGCTGCTGTGTCCTCATTTGGAATAATCAGTAAAAGTGTCAGAATTTAATTGCCACGAGCTTTAGGAGTAAATTGAAGATAATTTTAAAGGGGCAAGTTTGAGAGCCTTGTTCCCTGTGGCTCTGCAGTGCACAGCAGGATGGTGCTGCCCACTTTCACATTTGCAGCACAGGGAAAACATGGCCTGACTTGAGAAATCAGAAGAAATGAGCAAAATAAAGCTATTAAAAAAAAAAAATAAAAGCAGAACTCAATGATGCTATGCTAAGGAGCTGTGCACGTGCTGTGTGTGTGTGCATTTGTGGGGGAAGGCTTCAGCCCTGTAGCACAGTGAGCACGATACACACTGTTCCTAAATGTACCTGCTTCTGCAGCTGAGATATTAGAAAGAGTTGAACTTTTTTTTCAATATATAAAGAAAAATACAAGAAAAAAAAAACACAAAAAAAACCAAACAGTGGCAAAATTATGTTGAGAGGCTGATGAAAAAAAAACAAAACAAAACCTGAGGGAGCAAGTTGAGTTAGTTCATGACCTGCTCTTGTCCTGGAAGCCAGCGCTGGTCTCTCAGCATCGCAGCATCCCAGTACTGTTCTGAAGTGCTCGTTGTTCAATAGGATGTTATTTTTTCTCCAGTGTAATGTTGTGATTGTTACCTGATAATGTTGCCAGGGACTTCACATTGTAAGAGGTGGTCCATCTTCTTTGATGTATTTGGCTAAAAAACAGTGGTGTTTTTTTAATTATTTAAATTCCTAGCAACTGTGACTACAGTAATGTGATAATGAGTAGCACATGCAGTGAGGAGGCGAGGGTGATGATAGCCTCCTTAAAAATGTCATCTGAACTTTTTTTTAAAGAAAAAAAAATGTAAAAATATTTTTAAAACATTTTAAAACATTTTTGTGTGTTCCAAAACGGAATATTTGTATTTGAAAAAAAATCCTGGAGTGTAATTTAAGCCTAAAACCCCCTAGCCTTTGTGTATATGGTAAATGTTTGTATTTTGCAGTTTCTGTTTTGCTTTTTAGATAAATAAAATGTATATGGATATTTTTAAGTCATCTTTGCTTTTTTAGATGAGTTTGTAATCACCTTATAACTGAAAATAAAACTTTCCTTTATAAACCAGCTATGCTCTTGGATGGGTTTTTTTGGTCTTTGAGTAGCTCAGTTTTTCCTTTAAACCTATTACTTATTTTGGGGTTGTCGGTGTGGGGGTTTTTTGCCCTTATAAAATACTATATATATAAAATATGTGTAATCGCTATCTAACTTCACATCTGCCATTGTTTCACCCTGGTTGGCAGCACAGCCCCACACACAGCCACTCACTCACCCCCTCATTCAGTGGGATGGGGAGAGAGTCAGAAGGGTAAAAGTGCAAAATTCATGGGATACAAGTTAATAAGTAGCAAAAAAAAATGGGATGAAGGGGGGAAAAAAACAAAACATATCGAAGAGGTAAAAAACAAAATAAAAAAAACCCAAGTGATGCAAAAGAAAGCCATTTCTCACCAGCCAGTGCCCAGCCCATGCATGGCACTACTACTGTGAGAGTTCAAATATATCAGAAAAGCCCAACAGGAAGAAAAAGAAAGGGAAAAACCCATCCCAGCATTTATTTTTCTGGTGTATGGGGCTGGTTATTTCAAGCTTGCTGATGGGCCTCCTCAGTCAAACAGATGGAGGTTAAACCAATATGTCCATTCCTGAAGTCCTGATTTGAGGTAGGGAAAGAAAAAACCAGCATGTATGTGGCTACTCCTTGTGAAAAGAAAACATTTGAGTATCCCTGCTGAGCTTCCATCACTCCAAGCCCAGGATCAGTCCCACAGCTGTCTCTAGTTGAGGTTTTTTGGCTTGGTTGGTTATTTTCTGCTGGGTGTGATTGAGGACTTTGTCAGAGTTTTCTCCTCTCATCAACACAGCCTGCAATGCCTGGGCTAAGCAGCCTCTTAAGAGCAGAGACAGCAACTGCAGTGTGTCTCAGGTTAAAATAAATGAACAGGAAATTTCAAAAGCCATGAAGTGCCACAAGCTGCTGCTGGAGCGTTTCAATCACCTGCCCTGGTGCCATCACCTGCCCAGGGCTGCAGCTGCTGCCATCAGCCAAGAGCCAAGGGAGAAGAAGAGACATCAGCAGGGGATGTGCTGCCCACTGAGGCACATCTCAGGGAGCAGCTCTGTTCTCAGCCTGTATCTGGGGCACACAGGGGACCATGGACACACACGGAGCCCCAAGGCTCACGTTTCTGGGTGCTCATTCAGCCTCCTGCAGCCCCAGTGCCTCGGCTGGCTCCACGTGGTTTTGGCAAGACCTCGGTGCAGGGCCCTGTTCTGAAGTCTTTGCCCCAGAAGGGCAGCCAGAGATGGCAGATAAGGGTTGTTTATGTGGCAGTGATTCCCCAGCCTAACCAGGAGCATTCCTATACCCTGCTCAGTCTCCAAAAATTCCTGCATTACCCCCTTAGCCATGAAAGGTTGCAAAACCCAGCTCACCTTCTCTGTGCTGGTGAGCACAGATTCCCAATGCCCTTGTCCAGGGAGCATTCCAGCCTGTGCTGCCCACACTGGGAGCACAGGGAAGAAATTTTTGATGCATGGATACAAGAACTGTGTTCTGGGTTCATGGCAGTCATTTCTTGGGATGTCTGGTTTCAGAGGTGGGGTAATTTGGCTACCACAGTGCAGATCCCCAAAGCACCCCGCTGGAGCTGCAGGGTTCTGAGCACCAGACGGGACAACTCCTGTCAGCACATCATTCTCCAGGAGTTCTCTAACCCATCCCCAGGGATTGACCACAGCTTTGCAAATGCTGCCACGTCACGGCTGCCACGTGCTTTGCTGCGTCAGTGTTTTGTCACGGAGCAGCCCAGCTTGAAGCCAAGATTCCCAGTGTGGAAAAGCTGCAAGCAGTGCTGGAACCACGTGCATGAGCATCTCCAGCTCTTCCCATTAACAGCTACAGCAAAATTGTCTCTATGGGCACAGAGAGGGGAGCAACCCAAGTCCTGCTGCTTATGGTGGGTGGCAAGGGACAGCCCCAGCCCTACACTGGTAGCCCTATGAACAGTGGCCTCTCAGCAAAACCCTCTGCATGGCCTCCCCCTTGTCCTCCAAGGTATCTTACAAACAGGGTTCCCTGGCAAGCTAAAATGTTATTGGAAGCAAAGTGTTGCCTCACTATCATCCTCCAGCAGAAAGCAACACAAACCAAAACGAACGCATTTCATTTGCTTTTATTTAATTAAAAAAAAAGTCAAAGTCATTCCAATCCCATTTAAATACAGAGATTTACAAATAGGTCCAAAACAGGACTAAAATATTCTTTGAAATGCTGTACTTTTAAATATTGTGCTTTCATAGATACATAAGAAAATTAGCATATAAAAATACTTTACAAGGAATACACTCTAATATATGGATAAAAATACACATTTAAGTAATGCATTTCATCTTCATATCATTCAAAATGCATAGGAAGGGATACAAGGACCAAGTTTTCTTCCTCCTTTTTTTTTTTTTAAAGCCTTTAATAAAAGTCTTCATTAAAAACCTATGAGAAGCCCCAGTGAGCTTCCACTGCTCAGAATATTGCATATAAAAACACTTCTGGCTGCACTGTCAATGTTCCACAGTATCAATTATGGCACATTATCTAGCTGTGGCAGCAATGGTATGGGATATTGCATACTCAAAGAGAAAATGGCTACAACAACAAAGAGCTGGATGGGGCCGTGCCTGGAAGGAACACCCGGGTACCTTGTGCTGTCACAGGGGGCTGTTGGGGACAGACCTGGCTCAGCAAAGTGACACATGCTGGACAAGCACCGCACCCCTGCACACAGCACTGCGCGCAGGAGGGGATGGGGGAGCTGGAAGGGCAAGCAGGGCACGGGGCAGTGGCTCCGGAGCCGAGTGAGCTCCATGGCCAGGGCTCCCCGGGGACAGCAATGCCGGCCTCACGCCACCACCAGGACACCAACACCATCATAAAGTGCTAATATGGGGAACAGGGCAGGCAATGAAACAGCACAGCCCCTCAGCAGGGCTGGGGGGAGCGGCCACAGAGCTACAAGAGGCCAGCAACAGGCAAAGGGGCACACAGCACCCAGCCCATGGGACACGGGACACAACACCCACCCAAACAAGGGCTTGTCATGCCTCTGCCTCAGGGGGGACAGCAAGCTTCCAGCGATCAAAACATCAGGGAATTTTGCTATTCTGCTATTTAATTCCAGGCACAGGCCAGGTTTGCAAGCAAGACATCTCCATAAAGCTCAGACAAACAAGGGGGATCCAGGCAGGTACTCAAGGCTTTTAGCCTTGGGTATGGCCTCTACTCTGTAGTCACTACTGAGCACAGGTAACAACACTGCTCATGGGAATCAACCACACAAGGTGCCTAATCCCACTACGGGGTGAGCCAGACCTAGAGGGGAGTGTGGATAGGGCTGGCAGGAGACAGCTGCAAATAGCAATTTTTGCACAAGAATTGCATTTAGCCACTCTCAAGCACATTTTGAAGTGTCTTTAACCAGCTCTCTCCACAGCCCTGCACTGGGAGTGCCAGGGGCTGCAGGAATTGATTTGCCAGGAGTGTTGAAAGGATGGAACTGGGCACAACATAAAAGGAAAGGCATTTCAGTCCTGCTGTATGTGATTAACTGAGCAAACAAAGAACATAATAGCACCATGTGTGTCTGTAGGATGGCCAATGCCTTTCAGGGTGAAGAGGATGTCAGAGGCAGGACTCTGCACACTCGATGGCAGGAGCACAGGGGGATGCCCTGCCATGGGGGATGGCTGTGGATGCTCCTTCCTCCCGTTGGCAGTTTGTTCCACTGCCACCGCTGCCACAGCCCCAGACCCACACCCAGCTCTGACCTTTCCAGCAACACTTGGCCGTCTACAGGCTCGCTGAAGACCCACCTCCCCACTTGCAGGTTATGGTACACAAAGCATTTACAAATACTAGTGCAAAAAAAAAACAGGAAAAACACCCCAAATACCACAAGAGCTCAGCAGAAGCATCGTCTGCTCTGCTCCTGCTGCTCAGAGCGTCTGCACACTCGCCTTGACCTCGGCGCTGCGGGGCCCCTGTGCCAGGAGCTCTCTGTTCCCCTCCGAGGGAGTGTTGGCAGCCAGTGCCAAGGGGTTCCGGCTAATCACCAGGTCCAGCTTATCTCCAGCCTCTGAAATCAAGGGAACGGCCAGACAGCAGTCAAAGTCTCTCGTTCGGATGCGGTTTACCTGCCGGGATGGATTTAGGACATGCCATGGGGAGGAACAACAGAAAGATCATGTTTGTTAGTCAGCAGATGCAAGATTAGTGCTAAACCCCAACTGGAAAAAAATAACTCTTGGGGGTCCCTGATTCCAGGTTCACAATGGAGAAGAATGAGCATCCATGCTCAGCTGAGGAAGGATGCAGTAACTCATAGAGGAAGGGAGAAAAAAGTTCTAGACCAGGCATGAACCCTGACCCCCAGTGCCTGGGGCAGTATTACAAGTATTAAACACAGCAGGGCTCAAAACCTGTTCAAATTTTCCTGTTCAAGCCTGTAGAAAAAATGTTGCCACTTTCCTTTTTTTTTTTTTTTTTTGCCATAATGTCTTTTATTTGCCTTAAATTTGTGGTGCCAAGTATCCAGCACACAGAAAACAAATGAAAGCATGAAGCTTCTGGCAACCATTCTCCAGCTCAGCCAGAGGTAAATCCAGACTACACCAAATAGTCTCTGCTTCCTCTCTCCCCATTTATATCCTTCATTTCACAGGAGTCTGGATGCATTTCATGTGGGCTCAGGAGGCAGCTGCAAATTTTCTCTGTAGGATTCAATAGTGAAAGCAGTTACTGCTGGCTCTTGCAGACCTTCAAGCACATTTCTAGGCTGGGTCATGTGAAGAAACCACCCCAGCTCTCTTGCCTACAGCTACCAGAACACCTGGGCTTGGTGCCATGACAGCACTGGGACAGAGCAGGCTGGCAAATGGCACAGGGATGGAAAGTGGAGAAGGGGAAAAGGAATTTCCCATATGCCTTTGGAGTGAACATAACCCCTGGGGCCAGGTGTTGCTTCCTTCTTTGGGTAAGGGCTGGGCATCTGGCTCCATACAACCCTTCCATCCCAAGCCCCTTCCCAGAATTAATGCATGCCCACAGTGCTGGATCTGTGAAAGCAGCAGTGTCCCCCCACCCTAGCCAGTGTCAGCACAGAGATCCCAGAACTTGTCCCTGACACCAGAGGGACAATTTCTAGCCCACTTATGGGCAAGGAGAGATAAACCACGAGCTTGCTCTGCCCCTGCTCTGTGCCAGCCAGGCAGCTCCAGTGCAGAAGTGTCACTAAGTGCAATGCCATGCTCCAGTCAATCCATGCAGCTGAGAGTGGAGGGTCTGTGACAGCAGGGTCGAGGTGTTTCGCTGGACTTCGGGCACATCATTGTGCCCACAATCAGCAGCACTGTGCAGCATCCTCAGCAATGCATCTCTGCACTTCCTGGGGGGAGTCACTACAGCACGTCTGCAATCCCTCCTTCCCAAATCCATGTCAGCGCCACGGCAGCCGCCTCATGTGCCTGTAGGTGTGAGCTGTGCAGCACAGCATGTGGAAAAAGGGTGTCCAAAGTCTCCATGCCACTCTGTTTAGGATTTTGGGCACATCTCCCAGAGCACTTGGCACTCACAAAAAGCGGCGCATCCAACATGGAGCAGAAAGGCAGCCCAGAGCCTAATTAGCTTCTTGTTCATTCTTGCACCATCTTTTATTTGAAGCTGAGAAGGAATAATTGTATAGCAGCCAACTGGCTAGAGACCATAACAAGCTTAAACAAGGTTCCCCACAGTGCTGCCAGTCCTCCAGTTACCTGATGTACATAAAGTATTGGCTCTAATCCGACTGCTAAGAACCCTCACCTAGAAATTAGTAAAACTAAACATCTGAGTGTTTCCAAATATGGTCACAATATCTGCATTTCTAAATGGCAATTTTTCCACAGAGGTTGCACTTCCTTCAGTTGCTGTTTGAGTTGCCTCAAAGCTAAAATAGTTGGTTTTCATCCACACAGAGCTTCTCTCCAATCTCCAAAACTCACCAGGCTTTTTTCTGTCCCTCTGGTAGTCCGATATTCCCAGGGCACAATTATTACAGACTGTGCTTTTGACCAGAGATTTTATTCTGTTTCTGCATCAGCTATTTCAGATGAAGCATTTTTCAAAGAAAAATATCCATAAAAATACCTTGCTTGAAGGATGTGTTTCCTAGAAAATTCTTCTAGTTGTCAAAGACATGCACAGAACTTCATGAACATCACTTAATTCCACAAGGGGCTTCACAGGAACACATATTGGTCAATACAGTCTGATTCATCCAAATACCAGGTATAGGACCAAGGGTGAGGAAAGGAAGCAACACAGCTTTTTGCTTGTTTTGAGCTGATCAAGCTCAAAAAGGCCAGTGCCGGAACAGGCTGTGCCCTGGACCAGTGCAATCTAGGAGTACCACCTGGGGTACCACCTGAAGGTACTACCTAGTGATTTCTTATTAAAAAACACAGGTCCCATTGAGTGTTGGTGGCTAAGAGCTCACCTAGTTGGCTAACTATTACCTTTCATTAAAGTTAGTGCTGCCATGGATGGGTCTCACTTCTCTCTTCCTCTCAGCCACTCATTCACTCCGTCCCAGCCTCCAGAACTGCATTTTGCATTTATTACCTGAAGCACTCTGTCATATGGCTTGAGGCCACACTGATCTGCTGGCCCATCCGGACGGACCATATTTACATAGACACCTTTTTCTAACAGGCCATCTGACAAACTGAATCCAAAGTCTTCACTCTCTGGGTCTTTGTGGAGTGTCATCTGGAGAGGCAGAAAGAGAAGAAGAAGGTTTCAATGCAGCAGAGTAAGGAAGTGATGTACAGGGCTGCCAGGATGGGAGCAGCATGAGTAATGTGTGCAGACCTACAGCATTTCTGTTCTGGTTCTCCTGGGCAGGTTTTTCTCAGCCTGGGTAGATAGCACAGACTGAGCCTTATTTACCTGACACCATCATCACAGGAGAATTGCTTTGGTGACTGGCATAAAACCAACCCCATGACAGTCCCTTGCTCTTGGATGTGGAAGGAAACACAAGTATTGGAATACACACAGCACTCATGTTTTACCCAAAGAGTGGCAAACAAGTGTTTTTAATGGAGCATCACCTTCCCTGGGCCAGGATGTGCTGTGTATCCTCTGTGTGTGCCAGACTAGCACATGAAAAATCAACATGTTTATTGGGAATTTTTAATGTAGTGAGTCAAATGTGAAGACAGCTCATTTTTAATACATCACTCAGCAGGAACATCTAAAATTCTCCACATATTCACAAGGTATTTTCAGATAATTCATATCAGTAAGTGCTGACACTCTGAGGACAAGAAATGGGCAACTTCAGCATCCTTCC
Organism: Acridotheres tristis; assembly: GCA_037013685.1. Taxonomy (NCBI): domain Eukaryota; kingdom Metazoa; phylum Chordata; class Aves; order Passeriformes; family Sturnidae; genus Acridotheres; species Acridotheres tristis. The sequence goes on along the minus strand of CM072899.1, from coordinate 9,725,343 downwards.
CTAGGGCACATCATGCTTTGGCCTTGTCTAAAGGAGGAGGGCACTGCTGGAAGTCTGTCTTGCCACGGAGTAACACTGGGAACCAGGGACAATTGATTCCCCACTAGCAAAATCTCCTTTTGCCTCCCATGAGCTGGGAGTGAACCTCTACCACGGCTCACAGTCCATGACTGTGCTCCTGGCTGGGTGAGCCTCATGGATCTGCAGTCCTGGGGAAGGACAATGCTCAGCATGACACACAGGAACATCCCACCTGGCCTCAACCTCATTTCCAAACACAGCCAACACCAGATGCTCCAGCAGAACGAAGAGTCACTCTATAACATGCCTAATTACACAGCTCTCCTCCTTCAGGTACCAAGGAGTTTTATTTAAAGACGCATTTGCCATGCCCTGAAGGGCAAAAGAGGATCAAACATGGAAAAGTTGTTTTTTTCCAGGTAGCATAACTGCAGATTTCATTCTGAAGTCACATTAGGAAAGAAAAAGGCAATCAAATTTTTGAAACCTCTCCAGCTCCCTTCCCTGCTTGCATTCTACATCAGCAGCTTCTACAGTTAATTACTTTTCCTAATTACCACTGCCTTACACAATGGTTAAACTGGCTACATTCAGCTGGATGCTGAAATCAAACCAGTATCCCATTGCTGAAGTGGAGTGGAAGAGGATGGAAGTCGTTTTTTATTTGGGAAGTGGGCTACTAAATGGAGTGTACCACAGGAAAAGAGCTGATGGGTCTCCAGGGGACCGTACTTTGAGCTCTTTCACTTTTATCTGTAGCACCAATTAACAAACTCCAAAACACAAGGACCTGGAAATCTTATATATAAAGAGAAATAGCAAAGCCCAGGTTTGAACCCTGCTGAATGATGGCAGCTAAATCCCATTACTCTTCTGAAGGGCCTCCTTCATCTTAATCTGACCTTCTAGAAACATTTGCTGCAGACCTTGGTGAGGACCAGCTTTAACAAGGACCAATTTCTGGGGGTCCCTCTGAGCAAAGCAGATTTTTTACAAAGTTGCAAAGGTTCTACAGCTTTAACCATTGAGGTACTGCAGCTACACCCACCCTTGGCGACACAAACCTTGTGAAACTCAAGGGGGGTCGGGGACATGATTTCCTGCATCTCCTTCTCGATCTTCTTCATGTCCCGGTTCCTCTCGTTCTTCTTGGCGGGGGAGCTGCTGCCCTCAGTCTGTCCATCCGTGCAGCTGGAGTTGGCTTTCCTCAGTGGGCTCATTCCCGAGGGGCTGACAGAGTCCAGGAGCAGCTTGCTGCCCTCCAGGCCCAGGTTGTGCACGCTCCCTGTCATGATGGATGCCTGCAGGGCGAGGGCACAGCATCACTCTGCTGAGCCAGCAGCAGGACACACGGACCACGCGCCCACGGACAACACAGCAGCACTGTTCCCATCAATCAGAAAATAACTACCAAGAAGCTCTTCCTGTTGGCTGTAAGAGCCATTCCCAGACCTCAGAAGCCTGCTTCCAGGTCTATGGCTGAGCCACTTCGTGTTCTCCATCCCCACCCCAACAGGGAGCTTAATTTCAGAAGGAAGCATTTGTGAAGCACTGCCTTATTTTTCCATGACCCCTTCTACACAAACAGGGCCAGGCAGGCCTCACCTTGTGCAGAACCATCTTGAGTCAAGGAGGATGAATACACCGTTCTCAGGGAGCTCCCAGAGGAACCAGTGTCTGCCTGGTTCTCCAGCCTCTCTACCTGTGCAGGCTGCAGCTCCTCTCCAGCATCACACGGTGCTGGCAATGGCCCAGGGGAGCCAATGCCTTGGGCTCCACTGAGGCCAATTCAGCACAAAAATTAGGATTTTATCTGTCAGTAAACAGGAGCTGTCACTGAGCAAAACTGAATTAAAAATATGAAATTAAGTAGTATTTAAGCCTGGTCATCCTTGATAGTATCCATTAAAAGACGGCCCTAAGTAGATTCGACTCCATTTGGCAATGCTTTTCACTAATGAGATTATGCTGATCAAAGCTAACGAAAGAGTCAAGAATCCAGACTGTGGAACCTCAGCTGGCTCCAGGTCATAGAGTCCGTTTAAACAGCATAATGAAACCTGTAATTTCAAAGTTCAAGTTCAAAGGGTCTGCAGTTTCAATAAATGTCAAAAGTAGAGAAATTAAAGGAAAGGTAGGGAGCAGACAGCAAAATTCTTCAACACTAATCGTGGCAAGTCAAAGAGCAATTGCTCCTATGCACAGGGGAAATATCATCCAACTAAATCTCTAATCAAGACCCTCCAGCTCTTTGCTCCAAGGTAGAACAAAGGCAAATAAAGTGAATTATGGTGGCAATATGAAAATGCCAGCACTATCCATGTTATTCCAAAAAGGGTTGGATAAAATACAGGAAGCCTTTCAGTTTTGCACTTTTCAAGTCTTCACATAATGACCTGATCAGCTCAGGTTTGGACAAAACTCAAACACCTGATATGTGGAAGGACACTGACTTACCACATACCTGAAAGGCAGACTAACAAACAACAGCACAGCCAACCAGGGTACATTTGGTCACTGCCCTCGGGTAGCCTCGGCCCCCAGGCTGTTGTGCTGTGCTGTCCCAGTGCTGCAGAGCCAGGGAGAACAGAAAGGTCTGTGCAAACCATGCCCCTGCCCTCCTCCACGGGCTGCAAACACCACAACCAACCAGGACCCAAAAGCACTGGACTCCTCCATATTCATGGCATTTAAATCCTCCTTGCAGCATCATAAGTAGATTCCTAAAGTTTTTCCATAAGCTTTAGGTTTAGTACAAGTAGCAAAAAGGGCAATTCCAAGACTTCTCCAGCCTGTGACTGCTCTGCATTATTTTTCCCCTGTCTTGGCTGCCCTCAAAGCAAAGCAGAGACACACACTTGACTGGAAAAGTCTGTTTCTTCCCATACTCATAGCCTGGAAGTGGATTCTGACTGTGTGTGAACCTGTTTCTAGGCCATCATAGGTCACCTTGTATGACTCTTTTTCTTATTTAAAAGGAAAGTGTGAAGGGTCAATTTTTTAAAAAAATACAAACAAATCAAATCTCTGACTGTCATAAAATCACAGGAGGCTGAGTGTTGGGGCTAAGAAAGCTGCAGTATAGCAAAGGCCCTAATGAGCACTGCACATCCCACAGCACACTTCACAAAGGATGAGCAAATGGAGAGGGAGGAATGGATCAGCAGTATTTTGGATTTGACAAAAGAGGAGCTGAACCTAACAGATTCCTGATAAAAACAGAGCACTTCCCTTCTGTCCCCAAAACTTCCAAAATATTCTAGAAACGTGCTTAATACACAGAAATCCACAGAATCAGTAAGATTCCTTTACATGTTTAAAAATATTTCTGTAACTGTCAAAGCTCCAAACAGCATAAAACAGCAATTGCACCACAGATCCCTGGAAAACAAAAGGAAGTCCAAAAAATCCCTTCTTTTGTATTTAGATACCAGCAGACAAGAAATATTTATGTTTCATTTCAGAGAGGGGTACTTTCTCTTAAGCAGTCAACAACTGTTCAGAAAGGTTGAGAACAGCTGCCTAAACTTGTTTCTAAATACATTCAGATCCAGGAAATAAGTGATCAAGGGAAAAATGTATAGTCTGGGAAGGCTGGGGATTTGGGGATTTTGAGTGTCTTGTGGGGTTTTTTAAAGTCAGCATTTTCTTAAGCAGTTAAGATAATAAAACAGCATTCCATGTTTCAACACAATACATTTAATTGAGATTTCCTCCTCCACTTACAGTTGCTAAGGATCGAGGAGGAAAGGACAATTAGAAAGTCCCTTGTCACAATACAAACCAAAACAGGACTTTCCTCTTCGACCTTCAATTAGTCAGAAGTTGCCTTTTTTTCTCTGAAGCCTCAGCAATATGCAACCATACATAAAACCAGTCCCACTGGGAGTGATGGAGGGCATGACCCAGAGAGTTCTCCCCAGTCCTCTGCACCTGGAGGGCACAGGGAGAGATGGTCTTATGGGGTCCTCCTCCTTCGTTCAGGCTGCTGGAGCTGAACTAGGGGAGGGAGCAGCACATGCCCCATCCTGTAAGGCAGGTTTGCTTCCTGCTGCTCACAGTCTCAAGGGGGCCATTTATTTGCATCCCATGACTTAGAAATCCAGGTTCCTCATCCTATAACCGGACACAATAACATGACCTCCAAAGCATTTTGGATAAAGAAAAGAGAAAGTGGTTTGTGAAGAGAGGAAACACCTTTATTTCTGCAGGAAGCAATTACTTTCTCAGATTTTTCCATGGGGAAGGCTGGCTGAAAAGCTTCCAATTACCTATTTCACTGAAACAGTTTCCGGCTGTGACAGCTGAATGCAAGATACGTGTGCCTGTCTGCACTTGAAGCAAGCCAAGGCTTCAGTCCCAATGGGGGCCTGTGGGGCTCCTTTTGCTTGGCCTTCAAGTGCTTTGGACAGACAATATCTTTCCAAGCAGAAGGTTTACCACTGGATAGGGAAGGTTTGCCAACAGTCATGAGAAGATTATTGGCCAGCAATGGTTTGTGAAAAGGTCGTGGAGTTCCTGGCAGGAGAGACATGGGCTCAGGGAAAGAGCACATGCAAGTAGCTGTCTAATGAGGCAGAGTTACCCATTAGCACAAAGCCTGATGGGAATTAAACCCAAACCCTTCTTCACACCACTGGCAGCTTAGGGATGCTATGGGCAAGTAACATCTGGGGAAACGGTCTAACATTTATGGAAAGAGCAAAACAGTCAGGTCAGCAGCAAATTCAGAAAGTGCTTTACCTCAATCTCCCTCAAAAGTTCAGACTGGCCGCATGTTTCCAAATCCTCCAAAGCTTCTCCAAAAACACGCCAAAAATTGTCCTCATGAGTGGTCTCAAGGCCATTTTGGCGGTTGGGGTATCTGTTGTAACGTAGGAACCAAATATTGTCAGCACTCTTCTGCAGCAGGGTGAAAGCTGCAAGGCTACAGCAAGTGTCTCACCAGTAAAAGCAGACTTGAAGAGTCTTCATATACAAAAGCAAACAATATGAACTTTTCAAACAAGAGTCCACATACGAGACCTCCATGCATTTACTAACGGGGCAAGTGTCCTTCAAAGGAAGCATTAAGTTGGTGTAGTAATGTCAAAGTTCAAAGGGTAAATTAAAAAGTGCCTGTAGGAAGATTGTAGGTTTAGGAAGACTTTTTGGTGAAATAGAGAAGTGAAAGAAAAAAGGATGCGTTATGGGTAAACCAGGAGCCTCAGAGACTGTTAGTACAAAGGCTGATGGGAATAGAGCTCAGATCTGAGACACAGAACACCTGAGAAGAGAGAGAAAAACACAGAGGGTAACAGACATGGTGAGAAAATGATAAATACATTAGGTCTCTATGAGAGTAAATAATGCAAAGATGTATATAAAAATGACTGTCCTGGGCTGGACAAGCAAACGCACACTACAGCCAGCAGTATCAACAGTGTCATGTACAACCCATACAAACCGAGTTTCATTTGCTTTGGGATGGCCAGGGAACTGAGCTGTTACTTTCAGGAGATCTCTCTTTTTTTTGCTGTATAGCAGTCTTGGCACTTAGAGCTGTGTAAAGTTTGCCACCAGTTCTGTCTACAATAGAGAGTAAGGTTAGAGAGAACCTCTCTCAAGCTGGTACAAACAGATGTTAACATGAACACCATGTGCTGGGGGTTCTGCAATTCCCCACTTGGCAGTTTCAGCACTTTTTATCTCTGACCACAAGCCAGGGTCATACCTCTAAATCAAACAGCAATTAAACATGGTGAAATCCTCTGAACAAACAAGCAGGTGATGCTGGACACTGCTTACTGAACACCAGACTGCAAAACTCAGACCACCAGTGCTGTGTTTAACAGGAGCCTCTTGAAGAAAACTCTCTGTGAAATCAAGATCACAATAAACACACTAATGTGTCATGGGAAGAGCCCCGAGGGGACAGTGACATTAGAGCAGCCCTAGTGTATCTTATACATGTCTTATAAGGAGCTGCATGGATGATGCTCCAGCTCTGCACCATCTGGTAGTATCTTGCACGGTTTAATGGTCTTCAGCTCCACAGACAGGAAGGGAAACTCATCCACCAGAGCCACTCAGCAGAGTCAAAACATTTTACTTGAGCACATGTCACAGACAGCTTGGCCTCCATTAAATATATAATGACCCTTTGGTCTTTTTCCAGATGTTTTACAACTGCAAAGTCTTTAGCATACACTTTCCCTTTGATCCACTGGTTTAAATGAGAGTCTGTAGAAGGCAGAAACTCATACATCCTTTTGCTCCTTGTGGGATCATGCACTTCCTGAAGAGAGCAGTACATGACATGGCTTATTGTATTTTAAATTCACCCCCTATCTTTCATCAGCTTTTAAAGGACAGTAGACTTTATGCTAGGAAGAAAGGTCAAATAAACACCCAGCAAGACTTTATAAAAACAAACTAAAATTTCCCCCAAAGAGGAATTTTTGATATTTTTTTCCCTTTACTCATTTCCTTCCTCTGCTCCCAGGTTCCCAAAGGGGCAAATGTCCCTTCTAGTTACCAGTGAATGCCTCTCAGAGCAGCAATACACAAACACATCCAGGACACAGATGAATCAGAATGGGCTCCCACATCATTGGATCAGCAGGTTCTTCCATGCTGAAGGCTGTCAGGGTTTGATTTTCTCTCTAATAAAGAGGGCTCAGCAGGATGAACCATCTCACTTGCACTTTGACATCAGGGCTCAGAGTCCTCATTAGGGACACGGGGGTTTTGAGAGCTCAGAGTTGCCAACATCAGCTGCCAGCAGCCTCGCCGGGAGGGCCACGAGGGATCAGTGACCTCTGTGAACTGGCTCTTGCTGAGAGGCAAAACAAGAACAAAGTCTCCAGTGCTGCCAGCCTTCCTGCCAGCTTGATCATCTTTAAATAGGTGGAAATGGCCATGAGATGTTCTAAGGGTTTTGTTTGGACAAACAAAAGTCAAGGAAAAAAACAGGAGAAAAAAGAACTGACAGTAATAACACGACACACACAACCATGAGGACTCTGGAGGATGTCGAGGGGAGGGGAAGTTTTGAAGCAATGGAGCTTTTCCATTTTGTGTGGCTCAGTAAGGGGTAGCCTCAGGATTTTCACCCAAAGCACGGGGCAGCTGCAGCCACCTCCCTGGCCTCAGGAGGTGTTATAGCATTTTCCCCATGCTGGCTGAGCTGGGGGATTAACTTGACCATGTTCTTTCAGTGTAGCTTTGTTTGAGGTGTTGGAAGGGCCAAAGTGTGATGGAGAGAGAATCCAGCCACAGTTTTGGTAGATTTTAACATGGATATGCAACCTCACACTGGTCCTCCAAGAGTTTTGTTGGCCTCTTTTGCTTTGTGGCACTGAGCTGTTGTGAAGCTGCATCCTTACTCAAAAAAGTCTGGCCAACACATACAGGGACAGCCCTGACCATATCTATTTATTACACCTATACTACAAAACTACTGCAGCCTTTACATGGCAGGAGTAAGAAACATGGTAGGAGCTTGTGGTCCATGCAGCTGAGACCACCCTAACTCCAGACACAAATGTCACCTGGCCATGGCAGAGGTGTCACAGAGCTACACTCAGGGTAACCTGGCAATGTGGAGGTGGCCCAACACAGTTGGTGCACCACCACCATCCTTCCCCATGGCTGCCTGATGCCAAGTGGGACATTACTGGCCACTCCATCACATTCCCATGCTCTCTTTGTCCCTGCAGTGGCACCCATACTTCCAAACACCTCCCTGCCTCCTCCCACCTCTCCTTACCTGCTGGGCTTGTCCCAGTCATCTTCACTGAAGCTTCCATCCATGTAAGGGTAGCTTTTCCTGGGGTCTGCTGGAGGGGTGCTGCTCTTTTGCCTGCTGTGTCTCCACTCGTGTGGATGGAGGGCTATGCCAGCAGCCTGGGGTATGTACGTACCTAAGGAAGGCAAGAAGGGGTGGAGGAAGAGAGAGGGCAATACTTGGTCAGAAACCCCAAATGGAGTAGGACACACAGAGCCAGGAGAGCCTAGGTTCCAAACATGAGGTCACATGGATTGTACACTTTCCATCTCAGTCATCCAAAGGCAATTCTTCCAATCTCTTCTGGCTTTAATCAAAGCAGCTTCTCAGGATGTGGACATGGGATGCCCCATTTCTCCTTTTCTCCCCTGCTTCCCAGTAGTTTTATGGTGTGGATCTGGGATCCACAGACCTGAGAGTACACATACTCACAGATGCAGATCCTACCTCCAGCCAGTTCCAGCTGTGGTTAACAGCTCCTGTTTCCACACTGAGCCCAGCAAAAATTATGTTGTTGATTCAGTCACCTTTAAATACAACAAGTTCTTCAAAGGGCAAAGGAAGATCCTGACAAGCTTCCCTCAGCAGTGGTAATGAGGAGGAGTCAGCTCTGGTCCTAAGAGCTGCCAGTCAGAATTCTCTCAGAATTCCTATGCCTTTGGGATCAGCTGGTGCAGGTACAGGAAGCTGCTTCAGGGATGTGTGTGTGAAAGGCAAGAAATAGGATGAGAAACTCTGCTGGCTTGAGAGCAGAGGAGGCTCATCTATATTGCATTTGACAGGAGATCAATACAGATTTAGTATGAAATCAGACAAGTTTCACTACATCTGCCCCCATGGACTTTTCCATACTGCAGTGTCTTACTCCAGAAGTGAAAAACCATCACTACCAAGTCATAAGATCCTCAAGTCTCATGAGAAGATGCCTAAACAGAAAACTTCCAAAACAGACCATTCCTCAACAGTGTCAGTGCTATCTGCAGTAGAAATAATCTCCTGAGTCCCCTGCTCACCTCCTACTGCCCATTCAGTGTTTCAGGAGAAATCCTCAGAGCCTTTCCAAGAAACACTGCACACTCCCATTACACGCTGTGCCAAGCAAACAGGAAGAAGTAATGGAGAAACATGTAATTAAGGGAGACTTGACGTCTAAACAGCTAAGAGCACTGGAAATACCCAAAGATAATGCCAACAGTTTCTCTGAAAATGCCAAGGCCTGTAATTTCACTTAGCTGATTGTTTCATCTGAGTGTTTTTAAAGGTTAGACTTTTCTGGAGAAAGCCCCAGGAAAATTGCTTGCCAACATCTTAGAGCAGTGAAGAAGCACTCACTGCTGCCAGAGCAGGACAAGGGCCCTGGACATAGGTCCTTGCAGCAGGTGGGCAGCAGGGCTGGGCTGGGTACAGGGGCACATGTCCAGATCTGTCACTTGGCATCATTACAGGTTCACCTCCTTTCAGAGAGAAGAGCTGGATCCCTGGGGTTCAGAGCCACCTGGTGGCATGTTCCTACCAGGCCCAGCACAGTTTCCCTGCCTAAATCCTTCCTTGAGCCATCTCCTACTGCTATGGATGAACCTAAAAGCCTACAAGGCTGCAGAGCCTGATCTCTAGTTCTCCATTTGGGGTGTAACCCCCAACCTCCAGGCTCTTTGATTCCCAGGTTTCTCTGCACCCTGCCTTCCATGCCCATCCCATGGGCAACCTTCCATGCCCTTCTCCCTACCTTCCAGCATCCCACTTCCCAGCCAGCACCACTGCACCAACATGCAGCCAAATGCAATTACCAGGGAAGACAAGAGAGCCCCTGAAGCAAAGTTGCAGTGTGTGGATCTTGGGCAACTTGGCACCAGGCCGGCTCCCTGGGGCGCTGTGCTCAATTACTTGTTCTCAATTTACCGGCAGAGCAATCACTTCCCAGTGTCCAACTTGTGTTAACATTCAATTAGATGGAGAAGGATTGCAGCATTATGAAGGCCAGGGGATTCCTCCTTAATGAAGCCTCCAGTCCCAACTGTGCTCCCAAATTAAGACTTCAGACAAACAGAGGCTGGAGGAAGATGCAGGGAGGGGGAAAGAGACACCTGGGCAGTGCTGTCCTTTGAACTCGGCCAGAGTGCAGGGAGCACAGCACACTCACACTTTGCAGCAGCACCCTGCAGCATCCCTCCCTGTTTTCACATTCTGTTCTGGACAGGAGTCTTTCCATGAGTTTCCTGTTGATTCAGGATTTTGGTTTGTTTCAATACAGGCGAATGCTAGCTTATGTCACTAAATCTGAACTGATTATGTCACTGAATCTCAACTATTTCCCAGTGTTTTTCTCCAAGTAAAAATATATTCCCCTGACTAGAGTATTCTCCATTCCAGTTCCACATCTGCTAGAAGTTACAGCTGAATAAACCCGACCTCAAAGACGTGTTCATCTGATCACTCACTAGAGAGTTAGAGATACTTTCTTGTAGTATTACCTTAATTATTTTGTTAAGCAAGTGCTTCTAGTCACAAGACATTCTTGTGGATTTTAAAACATCCTGAAGAGGATTATTATGTCCTACGAGGCCTCTCTGGAGAAATAAAGTGAGCTATGGAACAAATACTCTGTAAAACATATGGCCAGTGAATATTGTCTCTGATTATGTGAATTATAAAGTGCTGTAATGGTTTTGAAAATGATGGGAACAGTATGATACCATATAAGCCAGAACAAATGTGCCAATAAAAGCCTAAACAGATACACCAACTCAAAGCACCACATGAGTGCATTCTAAAATACATTTTGTTCCTTGCTGGAAGCAAGAGGCCATACAAATGTGGTCAGACCACAGGCTTTGGCTCATGTTCTGAGATAAAACCCAGACAGAGCAGAGACCCCTAAGAAAACACAACCCCGGCTTACCTTGGCTTCCATACCCAGCATCAATGGCAGAGCCATCCCAGGACTCCACAGTATTGTCCACACTTGGAACTGTGGTGGAGTATATCTCAGACAGCTTGCTAGTTTTCTGGGAGTCTGTCAGCTCATCTTCTGGGTCGCTTACTTCGCTGATGCTCCCCGACTTCTTGGGGTAGGATTCTGCAAGCAAAACATCCTGCTTTAGCAGGCACGAAGAGCAAGCCTCAGGGAAAAGCTTATGCTGACATGGGAGCAAGCCCAGGTACTGTAAGTCTTTAAAGTACCTCTTTAGCTCTTCAGAAGTAGCTGAGAAAGGCATGTGCAATGAAGCTGAAAGGATTTAATGCATTACTCTTATCTCAGGCTGAATCAAGACAAAATGCCTTTCTGAGTTTTTAACACATGGAATACAAAAAACAGCCATGGGGATTTGAGGATTAGCACATATGAGAGCATTGGGACCTAATCTCAATTCACAAGCACATCTTCCTGTGCTTTTGGAAGCTTCCTCCAAACAGCCCTGTCCGAGAAGTGTTGGCTCCTGCAAGCAATCCCCTGTAGCTTCTCTGGTCTCAGAGGGCCTCCTTTATACTCAGAGCAGCACCAGGGCAGGTGCTGGCTGCAAACTTGGCTACAAACAGATGTTTTAATTAGACTTCAATGACTACTACCACTGCTGAAGTTATTGCCCTCTTCCACAAGTGTACTAGCTTGTAAGAACTCAAAGCTAACCACCACCTCTCCAGAGCCTCCCATGCATGTGTCAACAGTGGAATTCCTGGGTATGGTATTTTGAGGCTGACTTTCCCCTGATCAGTGACTGGAAAATCGGAGCTGAATGTGAATGATGAAGCCCAGACCTTCCCTTTCCTTATTTTATGCTAACAGGCCCTTATTATCATTATATCAAATTTCAGGCAAAAGCTATGCAAAGAATGATTTCTCAGCACAAGCACTTCTTTGTACTGGTTATTTTAAAGTCCTTGCTGATTAGGTATCTTGTCAGCCATCCACACCCTGGATCACTGACCTGAGGGATAAAAAGCCCTCTGAAAGTCTGCATTTGTCAATGAGGACAGATTCTTTTACCAAACAAAGCCCAGTGTCCTGAAAGTCCCTGTTTTCCAAGCCTTCAGAAGATTGCTCACCATGATTAACTCAAGATTACCTTGAAATTTCAATTACACCTGCTTCATTCTCTGAATGATTAACGAGTCTCCAACAGGCACTTGCATGTCAATTATTTCACCAAGTGGCTGTGACAATGCTAAGTGTCAGCAGGAGGAAAAAAAGAGCATTTCAGACCAAAGACTAAGATATCTGGCTACAGGGGAAGAGACTAGGGCTTCTTGAAGAGGAATCAATTCCCCAGTTCTATTTGCCCTGTCCCTACCCCCTGCCCAGTCTTCACCCATTTGTAAAACAGGTGCATTGCCGCACATCTGCAAACTGCTTTGAGGTCTAGAGAAGTTCTATGTTTAAGAGTGATACCACTTTTTCAGATGCAGGACAGGCATCCCAAGGGCCATGCTTGCTTGGAAAAGCTTTATCTCTTGATTTCCTCTAATTCCCACAGCACTGTGGGCCACTGGCTGGGTAAGTCTGGCCAAATCTACAGACTGCAGAAGCATCACACCAAAATAAGAGGAAAATACTGGGTGTGGGAGAGACTGGAATGAAGCCAGAATGCACCTGGTACTTTCTGAATTTAAAGAAAAAGCCTCTGTTTGGCTGTGGTCATGCAATCAGGGAGAAAAGTTTGCATGATCCCTCTTTTTTTCCAATCACCCTTCTGTCCCCAAAAAACAGTGACCTGCCAGTACTAAATATGCTTCTGCTTTTTTATACCATCTCAACAACAGCTTCAAAGCCCCAGGGAGCTTGGCAGGGAAACCAGAAGGGGATCCCTAGAATGAAGTTAGATGTTTTGAAAGACGATCTTAGAGCCCCAAGCCAGGAAAAGAGGTCTAACAGATTTATTGCCAATTGTTTTCAAACAGTTGAATTAAAGATGGGAGGGCAGGTGGAAATTCATGGATTCTACCAACTCAGAGTCTCCTTATTCATTTAGCGGGATTATATTTTTTTTTAAATCCCACATTCTTATATTCCTAAAAGTAACTTCTGCTTCACCTCTGTGTGAAACACCAACACAGACAGGGAATGGCAACAACAGTACAAGGTGTCAATCTGAATTTAAAATTACTATTGCAAATAAACCTGCTGTTCCATCTCTTCCCATCACCACAGAGAAGCCTTGAGTTGCCTTTCTTTTATCTGTGAGTCCACAGTTCAAGAAGCACACACGTTTTCCCACTGTGCCCACCCATGCCCATGACCACATTGCCTCATCTCACCTTCCACAACACAACAGAAACTCCCCAGCAGTGCCTGCTCCATGGCCCAGGGTCCCTGCTGGGGTGAGCCTTCCCCAGCCCAGCTCCCCAACTCACTCTCTGTCTGTTTCTTGATCTTGAGGGTGACAGTCTCTCCTGCCATCTGCAGCAGGTGAATGGCCTCGCTCAGCGGTTTGCCCTTGAGGCTCACGTTGTTGATCGCTAAGATCCGGTCCCCAACGTGGATGGCTCCAGTTCTGGGGGGAAAAGGCACTGTCAGAAAGTAACTCCTCTGGAAGACAGAACACTTGGCTGTTGCTTGAAGCAATTAACTCTCAGCACCTTAAAATATGTCTTTGTTCCCTCTTGGTACACTCTATATATATCTGTGACTTCCGCTTCACCACATACCAGGAATCTGGGTCCTCCCCTGCTTCCATGTGCACAGACATACAAATACTCATGGGAACACATGGCCCCCTCAGATCCCAGCCCCTCGGGAGCTGGGGCTGCAGACCAGCTTAGACACAAAACATTCAAAGCAATGGGGTTAAAAGCACGAGCATTTTCAGTATGTGTAGTCCAACACAGTCATCAAACATGGAACTGAAGGACATGTTCACCCTGATGGAAAGAAATTATGAGACAAACCAAGAAATCTATTGGAAAAAACCCAAACCAAAACAGCTTTACAAAATTGCTCATGTGTGTGCAAGCATGAGCTGAAGTAGCTGTAGTTAATGATATGCTTAAAGCTCACCCTACTCAGCTACACCCCTGTGACTTTCTCCACCAGCCTGGGAAGAGGTTGTGTTTTATTGCTCAGCCACGTTCCAGAACTAGCTATTGCTCTCTCCTAGATAAATCCTCAGGCTTCAGCAACAGGCACGAGCAAACTAACAAGTCATGGCAACTCTCTCCACTCTCCATCCTTCCCCATCCTTGCCCTCTGTCTGCTCACAGACAAAGGTTCACTTTACCTCTTCCCAGGGAAGCTCTGGGAAGAGCAGGCAGGGCAGGATGTGTCCACTGCCACAGCCACGCTCACCACTGGCTGGACTGGGCTTCCCAAACTCACACTCCAGCTCCCAAATGCCAGCAACCACCACCTCCTCCTCCTCCAGTACTGCAGGAGGTTCTGCTATCAGGAACCTCTGTGATGGAGCCAGGAGGAGATGCAAATCTGGACTGAAATATCTTTTTGTCCATGGCAACTTGTCTCTCTCGGGTTGCATCTCCAAACTGGACTGCAGCTCCTGCAGAACTGGAATTTGATATATCAGCAACTGCTTGGCTTTCCCCAAATTATCAAAGTTCTGCAGACACACTGCTGTGAAATATCCACTATAAGTACATCAAATCAGGAAATGCAGCCAAGCAGCAGGCAGGAATGCTCAGGCTGCAGTTTCTGCTGCTGCTGAGGTACTCAGCAGTGCCATGATGGTCCCACCAGCCACTAGATGTCCGTCTTGTCCCACTCAAATCAGCCTGGAAAAGCTGTTAGGGAAACATTTGAGCATTCAAACAAATTACAGATCAAAGTGGGACCAGAGTATTTGTCTTAAAAGTTTAATCTATTGTAGTAAAAAAAAAATCAAGCTAAACTGCTGACAGTTTACAGCCAATCCTTTCCTCACTGCAGTGCTTCAGCATTCAAGGGTTTCCTGCTGTACCCCTGAACCCAGCATGGGGACACTTCCATCCAAGACACCAGCCCAACCATCCAGCCCTGAACAACACCCTGGCTCTGCAGTAACTGTGAAAGTGTCTCAGCAGGGAAAAATACAGAAACAATTAAAGAGAAAGGTCACAATCAGCCAGGTATTTTTCTTCAAGGGGGAGAAAGCACACCAAAGCTCAGTCCTCTCAGGGCCCCCCCTGTGAGGACAAGCAGACAGAAGCTGAGCTGGACTGATAAAGAAAGCAGTTTCCAGCTAGTGACTCTCATGCCTCTCCATTACCACCAACAGTCCTTAATTCACCTCAAACACAAAGCAGCCCAAGAAGCCATGGGCTGCATGTCCCTTCTTGCTCAGAGGGGCCATGCAAGAACAGAATTGAGTAACAGGTAAGTGGAAAGATGTAAAAGGGGCTGCAAGCACTACCCAGCAAGCACTGGGGAAGAGGTGGTTGCATGCATGTGGTTGGGATTAACTTAGCATATGAGCAGGGTCACCGTCCCTTTTCCTCCCTGCCAACATGGCTTGGTGCTGGATCCTCCTGGCCCAAACTCTCCAACAGCCACCCCCACGTACTTGAGCAGGTGGCAATAAAGGAGGCTGGTCTGGCACTTTGAAATGTCAGCAATAGCCAAAAATTGCTCTTGGATAACCATTACACCTCAACCAGAATTGAACAATATTGTTCAGGCATGCTCCCTTGGTCAAGAATAATGAAAAACACAAGTCCTATGGCACAGGCTGAAGCCATCTGCAGGCACTCAAGGAGGGGACACAGACAGTGACATGGGAGAGAGCCACAGCTCAGCACTGATCTAACAGTCTGAGCTGCCTTTGTAGGGTTCTAGAAGATCAGACACAAGGAAAAAAAAAATGTTCAAGGTCAAGATAAAACTTAAGTCATCTGACTCTGAAGCCTTTTTTACTTAGGCAGCCTGTCACCCACAGTCAGACGTGTGACAGATCCTAGAGGACACCCTGCCTCTCCCACTGTCAGCAGCCCAAGATGCAGTGCAGACTTTCACTTGCAGCTCTACAAGAATGGCCCATGGATTCCTGTTATCTGACACTGGGATCAGATCCACCCCATGTCAGTGCCGCCAAACCATGTCCTGTGCTCCAGCAAGAGCATGGATTTCGATTTAGATCCCATCCTTCAATCAGAGCCTGGCTAAGGGCATCTGTGGCACAGATAAAGGTAGAGACGTCAGGAAAAGGACAATTTAGAATAACACTAGAAGCCCCCCTCTTGCCTTGACAAGGTCAAGTCACCCCCTTCTCTTACTCACAGGAGAAAAAATTGCACCTTTCCTGCAAGCAGCCTTCATCCCAGTGCTCCTCACCCTCGCCACAGGGAGCCAAGGTTACCCAGAGACATCCCTGTGCTGCTCCATCCCCACACTGTTATCTGCTACTCAGCCACAGTGAATGTGCTGAACAGCTCCATCACTCTTCTCACAAGGCTTTTCATTGCTCACTGCTTGCTCACTCCTGATCAAAATTCAGTAGCACTGCACCACTCGCCTGCACTACATTTCTGGACGTAGCAGTCACCAGTGCGCATCCGAGTTGGAAGGAGGAACAACTGTGGAATTGCAAAGGGAACTGAGATCAACAAAGGTACCAGACTCTCTTCTGACACCTGACAGCGTTTGAGCTGGCTCTTCTTAACCTCTCTCACGCTGGGTTGCAGGTACAGTACAGAAGTGCTTCATAGAAAAGCCTTGGATACTCTGTGGTTATTATTTTATAGGGAAAAAGACCAAATCCTACAGGGGCAGGCAGTGATATAAAATCCCCAAAGAGAAGAATCACTAATGACTAAGTCCATCCCCTTCCTTCCCGGGAGACACAGACCTTCTGCACTCTGCACCAAAGGGAAGCAATAGAAATTCACAGCAGTGTGCTGAGAGCTCTGGGAACCCAATGCAGAAAAGGACACGGAGCCATTTCACAGTCCAGCTAAGAGCGAGTGTGGTCTTGAAACGGAAAAAACCAAAAGGCCAAATCTGCTGTCAAACATCCCCAAGGTCTTGCACTTTACACCAGTTTGCTCAGGGTTTTTTTGTTGCTGTTCTGCCTGTCAGGCAGCACAAAGTAAGACACCCTTAGAGAAGCATGAGTCAGGGCTGCTGAAATGATCTATTTACAAGTCACAGCTCCCATATAGAAAGATTAATTAAGATAGAGTGTATGACTCAGTTCCACCTTATACTATCAGGAATGTCCTGATCCTTTAAATCCCACACATCCCCAGATATTCAGACCCAGGCACATAGTAACCTCCCCAGTGATTGAAGGCAAATCTGCTTTATATATTTGGTATAAATGCCTGATGCTTGGGCATGCCAACCTGCACTGAGATACCTCACAGGTAACACATTGAGCAACAAGCAAGGACAGGTCAGAATACACCTGAGATCCCTGGTTTCAGCAGGACACACCACTGCAATGGCCATAACCCAGTTTAGCCAACAGGGGAGTCCTGGACAGGGTCTATGGTAGTTTCATAGGCAGGCTGGGCACTCTCCTGACACAAGGTGAGCATGGCAAATCCCAGACCAGGAAGCACCCCTAAGGAAGAGGGAAAAATAAATATGTATTCCTGGCTGCAGAATTCACCTGACTCACTGGATCTGACTTTTCCTCAAGTGTCTCTTTCATTGCCCCAGCAGCACAGCCCCCACCACCCTGCTTCACGTCACTTGGTACCTTCAGAGCACCTTTCCTTCTTAGCAGACTAAGACAACAAAGAAGAGTTTATGACAGCAGAGGAAACTTGGCACGGTTCAAGATCCCTTCTCAAATCAATTCAACCACTCTGCCCCCAAACCTCACCTCTCTGCCAGCCCTCGTTTAGTCAAGCCCGAAATGACAATAGGATCAAAAGGTTCCTCCGTCCCAGAGATGGTTATTCCCAAAGGGCCCCCATATCGCTTCAGCTCCACCGTGTAGATAATAGCACCAGTTGTCTCCTGCTCATCTGAAAGAGAAAACAGGAGTGCTGAATTCATTTCCTCAATAAAAGTAGTCATAGGAAAGACTTGCAGCATCTAGAAGCAAAAGGCAGAAGTCTGCAGTGACACTCATACCAAATAGGATTTTAACCTTCCAGACATCACTTAAGGGCAGAATAACAAAAATCAACTATAATCAATTGGAAAGTGGTGACTGGAGAGCAGCAGCCCTTATCTTTGTTAGTTTGCACTACCTATTGGGAAATGTCATTACAGTGGACAGGCACCAGTTTGCATCAGGATTTCTGTACCAGAGTTATCTTCATCCTTCCTAATCTTCAATTTGACCAGGTCTTCACACTGCCTTAAAATCTGCACAGCATCCTCCATTGAGCAGTTGTCGAGTCGGATGTTATCAATGGCTAACAGCTTGTCTCCCGGCTCCAAGGTGCCAGTTCTACATAGAGAGGAAAAGAAAACTAAGAGTACATTTGTATTTGCCTTTCAGATCCCACAACACATTCAGTTCTGCAGTGGAAATGACAATATTAACTTTTTACTGTCCTTGATCTTTTCTGGAAAACAACTGTGAGTTGAGTCTGGGACATCTGTAATTTTAAAGAGAGGAAGTTTTTTAGAGGATGTATCCACACAGAACCAGCCAGGAAATTAGATAAATATCCTGGGTAACCTAAAACCCTGAAAATGCCTGATGTTTAACTGACAGATATTCTACCCCTTATGGAAACTCCTGTGTGAACACTCAGAAATAAGCCAAGCAGCCACACTAAATTCCTTTGAACGCCTTGGTATGAGGAGTTGGGACCAGAGGGGAAGTCAATAAATGCTGAGTTATTCCCACAGTTCTCCACCAGTGCCCACAATTCACTCACTCTGTTCACCAAAGCGGGAGCTGAGACATTGCAAACTACCTGATGAGCCATAGCACCTCCTGGGATATATGAAGCCCTTTGCCACATGCTCTTAAATGCTGAACATCCATCTCCTAGAGACTCAGCAGACATCTCAACCAGCGCCCTGGTCACCTTCTCCATTAGCTCAACTCTATTTGCTTCCATACAGACAGTTTTTATTGCAAACCTTACTGTGGTCTAAGAAAAACCTCTAGTGCTGAGATCTCCTTGGATTCTGGAAATATCCAGACCTAAGTGCTACTGTGCATTCAATTTCTCTGCTAGACATTCTAACTATCATGGAGGGCCATTTTGCTGTGGGTTTGACAGATGGAAAATCTTGCACTCACCTGTGTGCTACACTCCCCTTCTTGATGTCAGAGATGATCAAAGGATCCCCCAGCTTTCTGCTTGCAGCTGCAAAAAAGACACATGGTACAAAGCCTGGTGTTGGGTTTGGTGTCCGGGGATGGTGGACAGTTAAGGGGGAGAAACAGCCATAAGGAAAGGGGATTTATATTCCCATCACAAAATGATGCTTCACAGTTGAACTCTAGCAGCCTCTCCAGAAAGAAAGAAGGAAAAAAAAAAAAAAACATAAATCCCTGCAAAGTTTGCCAGCTGCCCTTTGCCCAGGTTAATTTCCTTTGGACTCCTGAAGGAGAGGATGTGTGGTGTCCAGCAGCAAGAGGTGTCCAGCAGCAAGAGGTGGCACTGCCAATCCCAGCACTGTCAAATACCCCTCATCATCCCTCACACACAAGACAAGGGAGCCAAAGGCCACGGCTGCAGTCAGAATTAGCACTGCTGCCTGGAGAGCATCCAGCTCAGCCCCATGCTCCATACAAGCATCTCTGTGTTCTTCAAGTAAAGTGGGCTGTAAAATTTTCCAGGTGGAAAATAACCCAGGGAAAAAAGCACAATTTTCCAGCTGGTTCAGCTCTCTAGGGCACTTAATCATACAATCTGATGAATCAGGGGTGGTTTGTGCTGGAGCTGGAAGGGGTGGGTGGTTTTCAACTCTTATCTCCTGGCTGACCCTGATAACTTTTTCAGCCCACGAGATGTGAGTACACATCTCTGGGAGCATTTACATTTTCAAACTTGCCTGCAAGACCTGTTGCTCTCCTGAGATACCCAAGAGAGACTTATGACTCAAACTCCTCCTGACCTCCTTGTCATCCACACGCCAAACATACACCAAGAAAGAGCATCCACCCTGCATCCTCCCCTCCTGCCTTGCTATGGGAATTGCTTTGCCTCATTTAAAGTTGACAGAGCTTCTCAGCTTCTCAAAAAAAACTGTGTGGGAAGAAAGAAACTCACAGCCTCTGAACATATCAGGTGCAGGGCAGAGATTAAAATATCTGTGAGGCACGTGGCACGAAGCACACAGAGATCCACCTGTCTGAACAGCAGTTAGAGAGCACCCAGAATGTCAGAGATAGGAAGTGTTTACCAACCTCTCTGCTCTAGATTTTTCTGTTGTTTATATTCATTATGATATTTAAAAACATATGTCTAACCCAACACCTTCAAGGATATCCTCTCCCAGAAATAACCAAACCTTCTGTACTAAGAGAGCAAAAAGACAGCCAATCTCAGTAGTGGCAGGGCTGAGAACCACAGTGAGATCAGACAGCAAAGAGCAGACCATGACTGATTTTATAACAGTCACAGCAACGTGACTGCTGAATGGTACAGAGCCTGGAGGAATTCTTTACCCCATGTCTTACTGGAGCCTGATACCAGACAATGTTGGACTGGACACTCATGTTTGCTTCTGTCTGCAGACCTAAGGGAGGGGGATGTGTTGTGGAGATTCCCAGAGGGCTTGTGCCTATATTCAGCCTGTCCACAGCATGGACCAGACTGCAGACAGGATAGGACACACTGGGCAGAGCGGAGCACTGGGAACAAGAGTGGGGTTCAGGCAAAAACAGTGCAGAAATCCCCATGCTGACTGAGTAGGCCACAGACCATGGACAAACAGCACAGGGACTGAGATGTATCACTCTGGTAACTGTTATTGTTGTTCCCCTTTTCATAATAGGACATGTATTTGCTGCTGACAGAGGTGCACAGAGTGTCTGAGCAGCAGTGAGGGGAGACCCTGTGAGCACACCCCAAGCCCTGGGTCAGGTGGCACTGCTGCATGTTTAATCACTCCCTAGCCTGGTTCTGTCAAAACAATCCAGGTTAGCAAAAATACTTTTCACTGCAAGGTTTGTTTACTAGTTTCAAAGCAGAGGCAGTGTGACAGAAGGGGGTTAGGGAGGATCCGACCCTGTCCTGGTGGTGGGCTGGGATGGCCATTTCTAACCTGACCAAGCCACAGCTGAACAACGAGTCCAGTGACCATGAACACCAAGAGAGCAAAGAGGGAGGAACAAAAAAAAAAAAAAAAAAAAAAAGGGCAAGCAAGTATAGACAACAACATGCCTCGAGCTCTGCAGGATTTATGTTTATCTCAGCATCTGCCTTGCAAGTCTTGTGACACGTGGGGGGATCCTGCACACACTCAGTCTGAGCAGAGAACAAGACCTTGTCCTTCTGAAGCTCCACAGCTGGGGTCAGCACTGAACATAGCACAAGCTTCCCATGACAGATGCAAGTGTAACAAATCAAGTGCTTTATCTATTCCAGAACAAAGCAAGTTTTAAGGAAAAAATCATTCTGGGTTTTGTTTGCAGGCTTTTTTTAGAAGCTTTGCTCTCAGAACAGATTTTCTTGAGATGTGAGTTAAATGGAAGAGCCATATACAACTGCATACAACTGTCCAAATCAACAGAGAACTCAAACTTTAATAAATGGCAGCCCTTGTAAATGTAAAATGTTCTAAATGTTCATCACAGATTCCTCATAGAATCATTTGGATTGCAAGGGACCTTAAAGATCATCTAGTTCCACTCATGGAACAGGGACACCTTCCACTAGAACAGGTTGCTTAAAGCCCCACCCCACCTGTCCTTGAACACTTCCAGGGATGGGGGATCATCACATTATATAATTACTTAATGTAAAATGCAAAGGCTTTATAAAACCATCAAATCTGAAGGGTAAGTTAGAGAGACTTAATGAATAACCATGTTCTCTCAAGAGGCATAAGATACAAGGTTAAGATAATGAAATCTCACAGCACAGAACAGAGGATTGCTGTTTATTCTAAAAACCTGTCATTACTGACTCTATTAATTAACCTTTGGCATCCCAAAGCCCTTCCTGGCACCCAGCAGAGTGTCCAGATGAGCTTCCTGCCTGTCTGCTGGGATCAGGCTGCCCTGAGCACCCCTGAGACCCACATTTTTAACCATCCTGGGCCATTGACACAGGGCGACAATGCTTCTCTGTGCAACAGCTGCCTGTCTGACAGTGAGGGAGCTGCAATTTCACTGAAGGGGTGGCTCAGTAGAGGTCAGAGCCATTAGATACATGAATCCCTGGTGAGATTTTGAATAGACAATTTCCAATTTGCCTGCAATTAAAACAGCACCAACCTAAAGTACATCATTATTAGGGCTGTGGTCTTTGGCATTAAGACATTTGCACAGATGAGTAAAGCCTCCTTATCATTCATTTATCCTGTTAATGTGGTTATTTCTCATCAAAGGACATTGTCTTGGGAACTCTGCTGCAGGAAGACACAGTTTGGACACTCAGCCTTGCCTCTGGGTTTTGCTTTCTTGTGTGTGAAATGGAGATGGCAGCAAAGGAAGTCAAGGGAAGAGATGGAGGCAGGAGCTGGTACAGAAACCCATGCTCATCTCAGCAGGAATCCTGGCTGTGGCCTCCATCTGCCAGGGCAAACCACTTCAGGTGGAAACAGACTCTTTTTCAGACACATTTGTATTTTCGGTGGATTTACCAGTACAAAAGATAGTTTAAATCTGCTCCAGTGGCCCAGAGTAGGCTCCATAAATCAACAGCTGGTAAAGGTAGAAGCATGTGGTGGGGAAGAAACTCAAAAGGAAAACCCTGCTTGGCAGTGGTGACAGGGCAGTGATAAAAAGGTGAATTGATCAATACTGTTATTTACTTTTTATAAATTGCTTTCAGTCTCTCTGCTGGGATTGTGGCTAACTAGGTGTTTACACTGTGATGGATGATGAGGCCAGGAAGACATGTCCAGTTTGTGTTTTTAATAGAATGCATAATGGCTTGTACTGGTAAATTATTCCCCTCCAAGGAGCACCAGCACATATTTCACAGGCATCAACCCGATAAAAATGCTCTTTATTATTGACCAAGCCAAAGCAACACTGCCAATGTGTAATTAGAGAAATCGTAATAATGCCATAAGAATGCATTTCAATAAGAAGCATTTTTAAATTGGAAATAACAAAATCAGAAACCAAATAATCTCAGGATAGCTAAGGAATGAGAAGAGGGAAAAAAGTGAATCAAAATTGATTACAAAGAGCAGCAGTGAAAATCAAATCCTCAGTACCCAACTTTTTCCTCTATCATTCATTAAGTTGAGCAGCAGGTGTGTAAATTATCAGTGCCTCCAGCAGGATACTGCCTCATCACAGATCCTTTTCCTTTCACAATCTCCAGGCAGCAAAACCAGATCAGGACATCCCACCAGGATAAAAGCACTGGAGTGAATCAGCTGTAGTGTGAATGAGGGGGTAGGACAGGGGGCTGCTGTGCCTGCCCTGCCTGCAGACATGCTCAGCTGGGCTGGTGGCAGGACACAGGCTAATACAGAGCCAGCAAAACTAGATTTGCTTGGCTCAGAGATCCATCTTCTCACTAGGACAGTGATTACACTGCTTAAGCAACTTAATCGAAGTTATCTATCTACCCAAATTCCGGTTTTATCACCTGCAAGCAGATATACTGCCTACTCCTTATCTGCAGTACTTCACACCAAGGGCACAGGAATTGATTTGTTAAGATATATAAAGGTAATTTGATAAACAAGCCATATAAAGTATTAATGCATATCTAAAATTAATGACAATTTCAGTATCTCTTTAAACAGCAACACCAACACACCTCTACCCTACAGTGAATGTCACAACCAGCCCTTGGAGAGGATATTTGAGACAGAAAAAAATCCCAAACTCTCAATACTAAAGGCAATCTTTCATGTAATCAACTATCATTTTCCAGAGGGTAATAACAAATCTATATCTTATTTTAAGAGGTGAGGTATTGAACGTACGAGAATTCGTGACTATTAGCTTCTCACTGCTGGAGATTTTAATGTGTAAGAGATTTCAACCTTCAAAGGCATAACTGCACCATTAGAACTGGATGCAGCCAGAAACATCAGAGCATTTGAGGCATGTGTTCTGCTAATGGAGATGATAGTTCAGGCTAACAAGGGCCAAATCTTCACATCCCTGTGTCAAAACTCTCAGTTTCCCTGTATTTGCATCCTCACCACTCAGAGCCTCAGAGGTTGCTGCAAACAGGTAAGCTCCAGAATTCTTGGAGTAGAAAGAGCATGCTCTGCTCCTCAGCCAGAGCAGCTGCTCTACAAGCAAATGCCCTTCTCTCTGGGACAGAGGTTGAGGTACTGGAGCATGGAGAAAATGAGAGTTTCACTGGCTTCATGTCCCTTCACCCCTGGACAAAGTGCATGGAGCAGCACACACATGGCAGCTCCAGTGCTCTTCATTTAGCATATGGAGGAGGCTGAAATGAGGCTTGAGAGCACAGAGATCCCTCAGGAGTACAAAGCACTGTCAGTGAGAGCCTCACCCCTTGGATTTTGTATTCATCCTCTGGGGAATGGAAAGGGAAATAGTGCTATATGCATGTCTTTCCACCATGCATCTGGATTTGCTGTGTTCCTTTGCCACACACTGTGTTTGAGCAGGGGGACAAAACCCATCTATGCTCTCAGACCTCAACTGGAGACTCATCCAGCCCAAGCTTCCTCTTTCTGGAAAACCTTGAGATCTCTGAAAAGATTAAATGCCCTCAACAAACATCTGCCCCTCACCAGGAGTAAGTACAGCCCCTCTCTGTATGTTCTTCCCAGACCCAAAAGCATCTGCCCTCCTCATACACAAATCTCCTGGGTTTTCAGCCCTTTTATGAGCAATTCCAGCAGATTTATGGTTCCTTCTGCAGCCAGCTCCATTACATGAATTCTTCCAACACATCCATCAAGAATTTGCTCTCCCCTTACCCTTTAGTTAGTCCATCTCCCAATTAGCTCTGAGAGCCACAGCACAGCAAGAACTTGATCACATTTATTTCTGTAGTGCTCCTCTGATGAGGTCGTAACACTTTCTGCCCATTTAAGAAGGCAGAGGAATTAACTACAGAGAAGCCAGCTGCAGCCAAGAGGTAAAACTCAATGAAAGCAAATCATCTCACATCTGTAGTGTAGCTAGAATACAAAGTTCATAAATGAACTGTGGCCAATTCTGTGGCCACGACAGTGCAGTGGGTCTTCTACTGACCCCTTCACCTTGTCATCTACTTAAGCTGCTCCAGTTTTACAGAGCAGGGAACAGGAATCCAATGCAAGAGGCCAGTAAACCAAGTCCTCTCCTTTAAAACAGTAGTTATATACTTTTCCATATGAGAAGGAAAGCTGTAAAAGCTGCTTCTAGATCTACATAAGCACTCAAGTCAGCAGAACTGAGCGGAAAGGAACTGAGCAAAACAGAGAAGGGTTATTTTTACGTCTTTTCTTTTGCTGCTTGCATCACACTCCTGCATGCACATCATGTCTCTGCAGGAAGTACTTAACATAAGGCTGCTTGCTTTGGTTTTAATGTTTGAAACTGGTATATTTATCTGCCTGGTCAGAGGCGAAGTGAAAAAATGATGATCTAATTTGCTAAGGATCATGTGGACACAGGTTTATACAGACTAATATATGAAAACAAAATTAGGATTCAGCTTGAACTTCATCCTTGCCACTACATTTTCTGGGTGTCTTTTTCTCCATTTGTAAATATAATTTTGACTTTCTCTCAGGAAACAACTGCAATATATTTTAGGCTTATGCATGTGCATTACTTAAACAATGTCCTACAAACATATTCAACAATCAAAAAGATCAAATCAATTATAGCATTAAAAAGCTGCTTTGTAGTTGGATAATGGGCATCTGTTTAAAACCCAGGGGTTAGTTTCTTTCTATTAGTAGTGATTTCAAAAAAGTGTGTGCAATCTCTATTTTTAAAAAATTTGAAATTAAAACCTTTCCAACATAAAAATACGTTTGAAGTGTAAATGCACATTTGAAGCAGATCCCATTCAAATAAGACTTCACAAATAAAAACTTATGTTCTTGCCAGCAGCTCTCAGGTTCATTTTACTCTCTAGCCCCAGACACAAACTAAACTTTGAAACTTAATAGGGCCTTGCTCGAGTCAGTTTTTGCAACCAGATCCATTATCCTAGGCTGCTCCCTGAGGCTGGAATGCCAAGGCAGTGGCAGGGCAGCAGATTGGAGCCCAGCACAGTCTGCGCCGTGCACTGCTCCCTGCCAGTGAAATGCCATTACAGACAGCCTGCTGCTTTCAGAAAGCACTTTGATGTCTTCAGACAGTAATTGCTACCAAGCCAAATGTTAAATACTGTGCTGTTATTTCTCAAGATTGTCCTAGTGGCATAAACGGAGGAAGCAGAGACGAGGGAGAAGAAATATCACAAGGTGCAAAGGCATCATCCTGTCAATGTTCCAGTCACTCCTGAGAATCACCCCACTTAGACCAGAACACCTCCAATTAACTCTCTAACTAATGCTGTAAATGTCAAGAGGTAATTACCATAGCTTATCTCTTTTAATGAAACCTAGTTTTCAAGTGTCCCTTGCAACTCCATTCCCCAGACACAGCTGGGTCTGTGCTCCTGAGGGCTTAGACAAGAGATCCCATTATTGCAGTCTCACAAGCTGCTCTGTTTCAGATCAGAGATGGTGGCAGTCTCTGGGCATGGAGAACCTGAGATGATTCAACTCACTTTACCCAGAAGTGAAAGAGGGATGAGTGATCAGAGACATGCATGTGTTTCCATATAGGAAAAATTCACTGACACAAAGCATAACAAGACCCCAAGTTAGCCAAAAAATGGGATGGATCTGTCTGTATCATCCCCCTACAGCATCCTCTCCAAAGAGGCCAAAAGATCTTTAAATGAAAAATGATGTTTAGAGGAGAAACAGAGATAATTAATCAAGAGTGAGCAGAGAAGAGAGAAAAGAAGGAAAAAGGTTTATGTTCTCTTCTCTCAGTGCACACCAAGTCCTGGCACCTGGCTGTCCTTCTGCATGACTTGAGTTTGTCCATGAAACAATTCCTGGCAAACCCTGGAATTTAAAGTGTCTTCCCACGTCTCTAAGACCCACCACCCTCTTCATGCTCCTCCTCTTGGCTGTTTCCCCTCTCTACCCTTCAAGCTGTGGGGCTCACCTCTTACTTGCTCTCCTCCCTCCACCTCTTTTTGCAAGGGTCCCACCAGACCCAGACAGTTATTTTTAAAAAGAATACAAGTGTGAGCAAGGAAATAAAAATAATATTACTAATGATATATATATATTACTAATTATATATATATATAATATACTACTACTCTGAACCACAGATCAAGTGATCAGTTGAGACACATCCTTTGTCCAAACCCTTCATGCAGCTGCTTTTCTCTGCAGCTGCCAGCTCATGGAGGCAGGAACCACACATCTGATTCATTCTGGGATAAATCACGAGCACCAGAGTGCTACAGAAACCCCATATGATCTTATCTCTCTCTGCTGAGTCCTCTAAAATGCCTGTGTGGAAAGCAGAGGCTCTTGCAACTGCTACTGCAGGTCTGAGCAATACTTACAGCTGATTGTAATTCCAAGCTCTACACCTCTTTTCTTGGGCAATTTAACGTGGAAAGTGCCGCTGCTGGGTATGACAGACTCTATAAAGCCAAAAACAAACAAAAAAGAAGAAAAAAAAAAAGAAGAAAAAAGAGAGTTTTCAGTTGCATGGATGGTTTAGATGGTTTCTTTGGAATCAAGAAAACAAGTGCATAAACCACTGCTTTATTGGTTCAAATAAGGTTATCTGAGGCACTGTGGACTTCAGGTTGAAATTTGGATTCTCATTAAAAATACATGCTCTGAACATCAAGTTAAGCACTCACATGACACTGTATTTCAAGACCGAAGCAGCTCTGTCCATGTAAAAGGAAAATACTTTTTTTTTTTTTTAATACAAAGCTGCACTTTACACCTACCCTATAGCTTTGGCTCCCTCCTGGCTTCAAGGCCAAAAATGAATATAAATATTATTCCTATTAATGGGCAAATAAAGTGTGTCCTCTACATCTACTCCTTAGGTTTATCTCAGCCAAGAAATGAGCACAGAACATTTATGAAAGGATCAGAACCTGCCACCTCAGTGCACGTTAGAGAAAAACAAGAAATGGAGAAGGTCCTCACAGGCTTTCTCACCCTTCCCTCTGAGCCTTGTGGATACACTCCCTCCTTTGGGTTAGCAAGGCACTGGCAGAGTCCTGAGGGCAGAGAGGAGCAGCAGTTCCTTTGGGAATGTACCTGCAACATCGAATTCCACCTCGAGCACCACTTTGTTGGTGAGCGCCGCGTCCCGCAGGAGCTGGTTGGCTTCCTCCATGGTCCCGTCCTCCGTGGCAATGCCATTGATGGAAAGGACTCTGTCTCCTACTTGCAGCAGTCCACACCTGCAGTTCACAGTGGGAAAAGAGGGAATGGGAAGAAAGAGACAAGGAAAAAGAGGAAAGGAGGGAAAAAACAACCCCACAAGCGGCCATGAATTACTCTTGCCAGGCCAAACTGTTAAAAGACAAAGTACTGACATATTCTGCAGAACTGGCCCCAAAGAGAAAATAACACTTTGCCCATCTCAGTGTCCCTGGAAGGACACAAGTTAAAAAACCTTTGTGGGTTTCTAAAGTTCAAACATACTTTGCTCCTAAATAACCATTTCTAGTCACATTTTTTGCAACAACAAAGGGCGGGAAAAGTAACGGTCACCTTTCTAAAAATCAACACCATGGCTGAGAGATGAGCATGATGAACACAAGGGAATGTGACTTCCTTCCCTATCTAACCACAAACAGCTCTTTCCATGCACCTGCACCCTGTGGAACACAAACTAATGGCACCGAAAATTGCAGAGATTCCTCTGCTTAGTTCATGGCAAATACTGAAGCTACAATCCAATAAACTCACCGAAATGCCTCAGCAAATTAGATAATCATTTATCCTTTCTAATTGCATTTCTGGAAGCCAAATGTACAGTGATACTGTTAACTGCCTTGAAAGGCCAATATTATTCCAGTGTGATGGCCTGACAATATAACCACAACTGACCCTTTGGGGCTCTTGGTTTAGACCCACTTTCTCCAGGAACAGAGATCAGCAGGATTTTTACTTTGGAAGGAGATCATGATGGCAAGGCTACATTGGAGATGTACTGCTACAACACAGTTTGTCTCTTGAGATCCCCCTGCATTTATAAGCAAGGTGTTTTTCACACATTCCTACATTCAGTATCCACCCACAGTCCCTTTTTTTTACATATACTGCAACACCAGCAAGATGATCCTACAAGTTATCTCCCACATTATCTCAGTCAGCTCCCACCTGGGCTAGCCCATGGCTCTACAAAAACAAGACTGCAGTGCTCCCTGCAACCATGGGAAATTGCTCATCTTCCTTCTCCTCTATCAATTGCTCACTTTAACTACATCTTTTTAGACTTTTCATTTATCACCTGGCTGTCCACTACATCAGAGCTTGGGAAACCACTCTTCATCCATCACTAATGTGAGCTACAGAGTGGTGTCCAAAAGAGGTTAAGGGTTATGGCATGAAGTCTAAGGTTCCCCTCAAAACGCGGAGTTATTTTACCACAAAGATTCTCCAGAAGACATTGGTTATCCTGTTTTATGCCTTCTCCAGAGAATCTTTATTCCCTTCCTATTTGATGATCAAACACATCTTTGTTTTCCCCTTTCTTTCACAGATACCTCACAGAAGACAGCTTGTTTTTTACTAAACCTTCCAGTCACTCTTCATCACTCACACCCAATTCAGTTGTAAGAAAACAGCACCACAGCTTCCAGGCACACAAAGGCATCAAAGGCAACAGACATTTGGCTGTACTATTCACATCCAAACAACAAGATGCATATGAAAGGCCAAGTTATCAAGAAAAAAGTACACATATCTGAATTCAAGAAAAATGAACAAGCACAACAGTTTGTGCCAGTGGCCCATCAAAAGCTGAGATATGAATAAGTTTGCAGAGAACCCAGGGAGGTTATTTTACTGCTAGGAAGGCATATTCACACTTCTGCCTGAGTTCATACCATCCATAGAAATACACTGGCTACTTTATGAGATGCAAATTCACAGCTGTTTGTTCAAGGAGATTTGGATTAGAACAGACAATTCCAACATGTATAAATGAACCCACCCTTGCAAATAAATTACATCAAGTTTAATTACAGTCCTCTACTAGACTTGTGGCTATACAGCCACATAGATACACTTAGAAATATCAGCTTGTAAATACAAAGGTGGCACCGAGTATAACACAGATGACTCCTTTGTCATCAAGAGACCCACACTGCACCTTTTGCAAAGGGGGGATCAACAGCTGCATCACTCAGACATCACTGTCATCTTGAAGTCACACAGGGACACAATCCACTTTGGCACCACTGTTTCAGCTACAAGGGCTGGGAGGTCATAGGATACTTTTACACTGCATGAAAGCAAACTTTTGCCACCCTTCCCACCAGAGCTGCCTTCTCCCAAAACAGCCATTTCTCGTGTTTCTTCACTCAAGGTGCATTTGCCTGAGTCTTTTACAACCAACAGCTCTGTTAGATCAGAGGTATTTTATTTCTTTTACTATTAGCCTCAGTCAACCACAGTTGTTTAAGCCCTGGTCTTGCAGGTTTGTAAAAGTTTGTGGTGTGATGCCACAACAGCCTGGCTTCATTTATCAAGTACAGAGAGGCCTGGCATGTCTTGTTAACCCTTCAGAATCATTCCAGAGACATCCATCTCCAGCTGTTATGTGTCCTTGCACTGGGAGTGGAGTCTGGGGAGCCAAGGGTCTTGCAGAGCTCTACTTGGCTCTGCCATGGGATCCTACAAGAATCTTCAGACAGTTTTTCCAAAGAGAAGGCATTTGTCTCAGAGACACTCAGTCTAACATCAGTGCCTAAAAAGTGCTTTCAGACTATGGGAGCAGAAGTGTCTCAAAATCAGAAAGAACAGGAGTACAGGCATCTCCTGGAGGGAATGACAGCCCTACGGATATGTTTGAGTCCATGATGGGAATATCTCCCTGGGGTAGAACAAATTTGCATTTTGCTATGACTCATTCCTTGGGCTTAAAGACAGCAACAGAGCAGCGGAGGTGTCTTGCTTGATACAGAGCAGCACATATTCAAGCCTTGGGCAGGATATACACTGAGCTCACTCAGCATCATCCACATCTGCATGGTCACTCCAGCTGTGGGGGGAGCAGCTGTGACCATGGCCACACTGCTGGATACAGAACTCATCCATTGTGCTCTTACCTGCCCCTGGGCCGACCTGCACAGGTCAGACATGCACATCTGTGTGTGTGCACATCTGTGCCTGCACGTTGGTGGGTGGGGCTCAGCCCCTAATGGATCAAAGCTCTGCTGACAGCTTCAGCCAGCTGCTAAACTTTGCTTCTGCAAACTATTCATACCCAAAAGGCAGAAACACAATGATCAAACAATTGTGTCTGAGCAGAGCTGGAAAACATGTAGCTCAGCAGGAAGCATTGATTTTGGATACCGGGATGGAGAAGTCAGATACTCTCCCTCTGCTGCCAATGACAGCTGGGGGAGGAAGGACACAAAAGCTGTGTGCTTCAAGGCAGCCAAGAGGGGATGTCAGGCTTCTTCCCCTCCCACCCTCTCTGCTGATAAAGGGGGCTGAATCACTGCCTCATTCAGAACCCAAAGGCTTCATCATGCACCCTGGAAACAAAACAACAGGTGGGGAGGGAGGTCTATTAGAGGCTATTTGCAGTAAAACAAATCACAAGTCAGACAGGTGAGAATTTTTGCATCAAACCATTTGCCACAAGCTAGCACAAAGCAGACAATAAATGTGAGGCAGCCCAACATTCCTGAGAAGAGGGTGATGCCATGCTCTTCCCTGGTAGTATTCACACTTGCTGGGCACCCCAGAGGCAACTCCTCCACAGTAATCCAGATGGACTAAGCCAGTGTGGATCATGCTCTTGTACAACAGCACATTCACATCCACAGGTTTTGTAGAGTGTGTGAACATCCAGGTCAAATCCAGGCTGCTAAACCTGATTCCTGTATCCCCAAAGCTCATCTTTTTGGCAAAAAGCAAAAACTGCAGCACAAAAAAGAGCACAGGCCAGCCTCTGCTGGGAGCCCAGCCGGGTAAAGGGGACGAAAAGGGCTCTAATGTCTTGGGCTGCAGTTAGAGCAGAACCTCTGAAGAGCAGGGAATAAGGCATCTTGAATGATGGAGCAAAGAGCTCTGTGAAATAGCAAGAAACAAAAAGTGACATGAAAACATAAAACTGCCTTTTTCACTTCACCGCAAACCTAGTGCACTTATCACTTCAAGATGGGGAGGAAAGACAGCATTTTCCTGCCAGCTTGGAAGAGCAGTATGGCTTAGGAAAGAACGAAATATACAGCAGAGATTTAATCCTCAAATCAAATCCAGGCTGCATTTGCAGAGAGGATTGCTCCCAGTCTCCAGAAAGCAGCAGCCAGAAGAGCGTGAATGCTGCCGGGTGGGCAGCACAAGGGCGAGCAGTGTGTGTGACACATCAGAGCCAGGCAAGGCTGCACCGCCAGCCACTGCTTCTCCTGCAGGCTTGGCAAGAGGATAAAGCAAAGCCAGGCAGATTTCAGCACATCTCCCTCATCCCCTGGGACAGCAGGCTTTGTTGCTGCCTGATTTATAAAAGGAGTTTGGTGCTTTGCAACATGAGCCAAGTTCGCCCACAATACAGGAAAAAAAAACCTGTAATGCCATCACCTTAATTTTTAAACCTTGTTTGGAAACAATCAAACAAACAAAAGGCATAACAGGCTTTTGAAATCTCTCCTAACTTGCATCAAGTCAACTCTTTCTCCTGTGCCAGCCCCTTGTCGTTGTCCTCCCACAGACACAAGCACCAGGTACTCTTGCTCCACCTTGCCTCTGCTTCTGCTGACCAGAGAGGCTGTGATACAGAGACTGGTCTGCACAGCAAGGACTTGCATTTCAATTTGCTGACACTTTCCCTGCCATACGAATCTACAACTCCCCATGTGCTTTTTTTTCTGGGCTGGGTTGGAGACACCAAACCTTCTGCACATGCTGATGGGGCGATCAGAGACTCCTCCAAGAAAGGGTCTGCAGCAGGCACCGAGTACTGCCACATTAATGCACCTTTGGCACCCTTAGGGAAGACAGACCACAGTGGTAATCACAGGTGGGAAGAGAAACGAGCACAGGGACATTAAGTTCCAGCCTAACGAAATCAGCCCTCCTTTAAACCCCTTAAGAGATCAAGCCATGCTAGGACTTGACCTGTTTAGTAGCAAAAGCCTTACCAGAAGACACCTAGATTGTAGTGCACAGACTCGAGCAGACTCTAAATCCAGACAGCAAAGGTATTGGGAGCAGCTGAACTCCAGAGCTGAGGCTCCATCACTGAAGGAGTCACTGCTCCCAGTGTCCTTGGGGATGATAGGGAGCAGTTAATGCTGTTCCTGCCTTCTGCACTTTTCCCAGCATTGCAGAGCCAAAAGCAGGAGGGATTAACTGCAGCACCTACCTGCTCCTCAACTAGAGCCCTATCTCTGTGGTTCAAAGCCTTGTCTTTATGGCCAGTTTATATAGCTGGGCTTTGCTACAATGAAACATTTTGCAGGGGCCACTTATTTAGACCTTTCCCTTTTTGCACCTATATTTATCTTTCAAAGAGGAATTAAAAAAAAAAACAAAAATAAAGAAAGGGAATGGGAATGGCACTCTCACACAGACACACACTCCCTTCCTCCTCCTCCCAGACCAGCAGCAGCCTGGTGCCAAGACGTTCACCTGGGGTGCGAGGGAGGCCGCGGTCAGCCGACGAGTGCAGAAATGGCAGTGACAGTAAACCATGCCCAGTGAAGAATGGGAGATATTACAAGGATGATAGTAAATATCTAAATGAGCCTCTGAGGAGAGAAAACAAACCAAACCATGAAATGTTCAGTAGCAGCACCATCAGCATCCAAGGGCAAGGTCTCTAACCTCTCTGCCGGGCTGTCAGGCTCAATAAAACGGACGAGAGGTGGGGAAGACAGAGTTTCAGTAGCAAAGATGCCTCCCTGGAGCTGCAGTCCGAAGCCATTCAAAGGGTCTCCCCTGAGGATCACCTCTGTTGTCTCCGTGTGGACTATCTGCCCGCCAGGACCCACCGTGCTGGAGGCCAGTGACACTGAGAGGATGAGAGAGGCAGAAGGTCAGGGCAGCCATGGTCAACATAACAGCCTGGCTCCAGACCTTGGTCTGGCGGTGCTGGGGACAGTGACCAAGGAAGAGGGAGGCACTGACAGTGCTGACACAAGTCATTTGACCCTGGCTAATAGGTGACAACAAAGACAGCAAGGCCAGCATGCATCCCCCTCCAACCCAGCCCGGCCCAAGACTGCTCTTACATGAGCTCTTGTGCTCCTTCTTCTTCTGCCTCCTCCTGAGCATGGTGGTGCGGGGGCTCATGGGGTGGGAGCTGCGAGGTAGCGTGTTGGAGTTCTGGCACGGGAATCCCTGCGCGTTCATGGTGGGAGACGAGAAGTTGGCAGCCACCAGAGCTGGGGAAACACAGAGCACGTTAGGGGCGTGCACAGGGGGCTGCAGCAGGGGGGTCACCCACTAACAGAGCCATCAAACACCTCATGGCTTTGGAGCAGCTCCTCCTTTCCAGCTCCAGGGCTCAAGACCCAAGGAATGTTTGCTTCCCACAGTTTCACACAGTGCAATGTGTCCTCTCCCCTGTTACTAGCGCAAGACAAGAAACCTGGGGCAGCACAGAGCCCACTCCTGACAAGAAGTGCATCTACAGATTTTGAAGCAGCCATAATCCTGCTGTTAGCAAACTGTATGGCACTAGGGTCTGAGCTGGATGTGTTGCTGTATCACATTCCTACACAATACCAGATACCCTTCCCAGTCCCACAGCAACTCGTTTTTGCTGTATGAAACCAGGCACAGGAACAGAGGGTTAGAGGATGGGTACATGGGTCTGCCCAGCACACTGCTCTTGTCCCATTTACCAGATCTGTGTGTGCTGGGCTGCAGATACTGATTTTGTACCTCAGCACTGGGCTGTGGAGGTAGAACCAGATGACTGAGGAGGAAACAAGCAACAAGTCACACTATGGATCTGAATATTAAGGAAATGGAGGCGCACAACAAGAATGAGCACAGGCAGGATGAGGGCAATGCCATGCACTGAGGTTACATTTGCAGTAATCCTGTCCAGATGTCTGATTCCAAGTGGGTGTCTTGCAGTGTCCAGGGTGGTGGGTGTGACAGTAGTTGACACAGGGGTCCCAGCAGTGATGGTGGTCACTCTTCTGCACCTTGACTGATGGCATCCAGGGGAGCAGCAGTCACCACAGGCAGGAAGGAGAAAGAAGAGAAAGAAAAGGTAAGAACCATAACCCAGGAGATTGTAGAAAAGAGCTTTATACTGACTGAACAGGGACCCAACCACTGCATATCAAGCATCAGCAGCAAAAACACAACCCCACATAACCTCATGACACTTGATGCAAAGTGGCAGAAATCCTCCCCTTTCCCACAAAAAACTCTGCATCCTGTGCCAGCAGCCTGACTCAGCCACGCTGGCAGCACACATGTCATTACCATTTGCAGTCTGTTGTGCGACATGCATAATCTCCATCCAGCCACGAGATTCCTGCAGAGGCCATCAGCACCAGGGAAGGCTCCTTGTGCTGTTTCCCACCTTGCTGCCACAGCTGCTCTCCCTGTGACACGGCTCAACACCTTCTCCTCGTGCTGTGAGCACTTTGCTTGGCTTCAACATTTGGTTGTTTAGCAGCTGCTCTTGCACAGGAATGCATACAAGGATGAAAGACAGGAGTAGCACAGAGCCACCTCCAGCTCACCACAACAAAAGGGGGTTTCTGCACCACTGCTTAAAGCCAATTAAGGAGGCCACCAGCACAGGAAATATGCCAACGCTGTGGCAAGCAGCAAGTGAAAGCATAGCACCAACGTGGCAGAGACAGTTCAAGGGCACAACACTGCTTTAACTTCAACCCTAACCACAGCACATGCTGGCAGAATCTGTTGCAGTGTGACATCCATCATCTGGAAACCCCCTGTCCAGGAACTGCAGCTTTGCAACACCAAGTCACAAAGCCACAAGTCTCTTCTGAAGTGTCTCAAACAGTCCCCAGGCACAGGTCCCTTGTCTGTTCTCACTGATGCTCCTTTTGCCCCTGGGCAGCACAGGGTCAGTTTGGTTTTCCTTGCCCAACACCAGGTGTTCTGTCCCAAATCTCTGCACCATGCTGCCTGGACCTCTTTTCCTCTGAGAGGAATTTCTGGCTAACAAGTAAGATTTCAAGCTTTTTTTATTCAGCTAAGCATGGAGAGCATCCCACAGCAGAGGATCACCGCAGCCACACGTTATCCCAGGGTTCTTAATCTCACAGCCACTTGCACTGACAGGCCAGCACCTTCCCAGGATGACATTTCCTCCTGCCTCCGAGTCCTCTGAGCAGGCAGAAATGCCACCACCACTGGCACTACCAGAACCTTTTGAGGGTGCAAACCTGGGAGAGGGACTTATTTTATTTACTGAGCCCACCCAGAGATGTCCTTTAAAGGTCATCTGTTAGTGCCTTGAACTGCAGAAATCTATTTTTTGTGTGTACATCACAGGCATTAAATAATTTAGTTCAGATTTTCCAGACAACATAGTGATTATATTTAGTCTTTGCCAAACATTTAGTGAGTTTAGCACTTATTCCATCAAGCTTTTAAAAATACACTTCCAGCTCAGGGGTTTCTATTTTGTGTATTTTCAAAAGTAAATTTTGAGCCAGGCAGCTTTTAAAAACAATAATCAAATTAGCTACATCTAGACAAAAAGAAAAGTTCTTAATAAATTAAACACTTTGAACATCAGGGACAGAGCTTATGGCATATATACAAAATAATTTAATCCACTTATAACAACTAAAAACTCTCCCATTTGTCTATTAATTCTTGGCTTACATTGACAACAGAAAAAAATGTGCCTTTGAAACTCAGCTGTCAGCAAATTGAGGGAGAGAAGGAGAATTCTGTGAAAACAGCCTTCCCCAGTCTTTCACACATCATCCCTGCCTGAGGAAACCCATCCATCCCAGCACTGCTCCTGGGTACCATGTGCCCCACTGATCCTGTGAGCAGGGCATAATCCTCCCACAAACTCTCCAAGTGCCCCCAGAACCACAGAGAAATCCAACTCAGTTTGACAAATCCCATGCTTCAGCATTAGGCCATATTTTTGCATGGCCATTGATCCAGCTTGAGATCCCTCTCCACCTCCTCCAACCAGATGCTGATTGCACAAGAAGCCACTTCAAAAAAAAAGTAAGGACAAACACCATGCAGGCACAGGCTGAAAGGACTCAGTAATGCAAGTGCTGAATAGGGATGGATCTGCATCAAATCCTCTCCTCAGCTTCTTTCCCTGGGCTCCACTCTCTTGCCAACCACAAGGGTTTGTTTTTGCAGGGTCCATGTTTCCTCACTCTCTCTGTTTGCTAAACTCAGAAAGAGCAGCCTGTGGATTTGGCACAGTGTCCTTCCCTATGATCCTTCATGTGTCAAAGAGTTTAATCAAAAGTGTGAACAATTGTTACATCCCTAATTTTTCATACTCATGTGTTGCAATTATTGTCCCAAGTTTGTGTTCTGTATTTCTGCCACAGCAAACTGATCTGTGTATGAGGGTTTGGGTAAACAGGCTCTGATCACACTGACCTGTCCTTCCATGAGCCTCCTTCTCCTGAGCAGCTGCTCAGTGCACATATTCTCAAGAAGATTAGGAGCAGGGCACTAATGGAAGGAGGAGAATACTTCATTTTAACAGCCATTGAAAAAGGATTATAGCTTTCCATTTTTTCTTGGGCACAAAGGTCAAGTCATCCATTCACTTTGTTAAACTGCTCCAATTCTGCACAAATTGGACTGGACACGTAAGGGATTTATTTCTAGACATTGGAGATGTTTTTAGGTTTTAGGTTTCACTGTATCAGTTTAAGGAAGGCCGTAAGATACTGTCCTTTCCCCAACCACCCTAGAAGAGAGTGGAAGGAGAAGCTGTGCCTTGGTGTACTCTGCATCAATATTATTAAAATAAATGTCCCTGAGAGATATGTGATTGAAAATGGTGGAAAAAGGGACTGGTACTGAACAGTCACACTCAAAATACCTGAATTACAAGACTGCCAGTACAGAGTGTAACAAAACTGCAGGCAAGAGCTGCAACAACTACACTAATACTGAGGCCATGGTCACAATGAAATTTATAGGAGAGCCTGAGATAGTTTCTCATGTGGAGGGAGGAACTAAAGGTGGGCAACAAGAATGCTCATGAGGGTGAATTCCTAATGACATTTTACAGACACTCTGGGCTTGGTCTTACTGGAGCCAGAATTTACTTCCTTGGTACTTCTTTTGTATGGGTGGTGGAAACCAGCAGCTACAGATAGATTCACTCTACCCTTGGCTGCCCAGACATAGCTGCATCTCAAGCAGGCTGGTCTGAAAGATGAACACTTACATTCCAGCTTTGGAAGTCCATCAGGACCCCGTCCAGCTACTGAACACATCCTTTACAAAGCCCTACCAGCCATCAGCAAAATAAAACTGAGCTTGGAAATGTATTTGCCAGCAGCAAGGTTGTTTTCCTCCCTCTCGATTAAAGTCTCTTATCTGAGGCACTAAGGAAGTGGCTTGCACAGCACTCACCACTGCAAAACCCTGGGATTCCCATCTCCAATTTCCCTATTCAAGCACAGATGTTCAGATGTTGTCTCTTTTTCCTTTTCACATCCTTGAAGAACATCATCTCATCATATACATTTCATCAAAGCATCCATTTTTTTTTTCCTCTACAGATGTCTCTCTTTGGAATCTGTTGCCAGCACTCAAAAGCAAGAAACCCTTGTAGGGACCTCAAGTGAGTTTTGAGGGTGACCAACAGTGTAGGCACAGAAGACACACCTGTTTCTGGAGGCTTCAAAGGCAGCCTGCTTTGGTGAACAGGTAATATCTCCAGCTTGACATTTTCAGATGTGGCAGCTAAAAGCTGAGTTGCCTCTAATAAGGAGCAGTGTTCTGTGCTTGTGCCATCAATGGAGAGAATGTGGTCACCAACGTGCAATGCACCACATCTGCAAAGGAAACAGCAGGAGAGGCAATTACACACATGGCCAAAATCCACATCCTCACAGTAAGGAGAACACACACAAAGTTCAACTGCAAATTAGTGTTTAAATTCTTGTTAATTTCATATATAATTTTTTTCATTCCAATTTGAGCCTCAGGTTCAAGCACTACCCAGCTAGGATGGTTGTCATGGTTTGACACTGGCCCAACACCAGGCACCCACAACAGCCACTCACTCGCCCTCCTCTTCCACAGCTGGGCAGAGGAGAGAAAAAAAAAGTTAAGCAAAGGGTTTATGAGTTGAGATAAGGACTAGGAAAAAACACTCCAAGGCCAAAACAGGCTCAACTTCACGGTACAAATTGAGTTTACTACTATCAAAATCAGAGGAGAATAATGCGAAGTAAAATAAGCTCTTAAAACACTATTTCTTCTCCCCAGTTCTTCCCTACTTCCCACTGACAGCACAGGGACACAGAGCTTGGGGGTTTTGGTCAGTTCATCACTGAGATTTTCTTCCACTGCTCAGGGAGAGGAGCCCTGTGAGCCCATGGGGTCCCTCCCACGGGACACAATTCTCCATGAACTTCTCCAGCGTGGGTCCAGTCTCAGGGGCAGACAGTCCGACCACACCTGCTGCAATGTGAGCCCCTCCCACGGGCACACAGTCCTCCCAAAACTGCTGTGCTGGGGGTCAGCATTCCACGGGGTGCAGCCCTCCAAGGACAGGCTGCTCCAGCCTGGGAGCAGAGCCCCTCTCTCCACTGGGTCCTCACTGGATCACAGCCTGCTCCAGGCACCCCCCACTCCAGCATGGGCACCTTCCCCACGGGCTGGGGTGGATCTCTGCATCCCCCTGGATCCCCACGGGCTGGGGGTGGATCTCTGCACCCCTGTGGATCCCCACGGGCTGGGGGTGGATCTCTGCATCCCTGTGGATTCCCAGGGGCTGCAGGAGCACAGCTGCTTCATCATGGTCTCACCACAGCCTACATATTTTTAGCACAAACAGTGCTAAGAACATGTGGACATTAAGACTGGCTTATAACTAGGAAGGGGACAAAAAAGCAGCAGAGAAAGGAAAATCAGAGAAAGGAAAAGCAGAGAAAGGAAAAGCAGAGCTAGGAGTAGCCTGTTCAGATCTGTACCTGTCCACCACGCTGGCTGGCTTGATCTTGTCGATGACAATGACCTGCTTGTTCCTGTGCATGGCTGTGGTCAGTGTGATTCCCAGTGCAGACCCTGGAGTCCTTGCTATTTCAACTAGTAAAGGACCAGAAGCATTTGCTACAGTATCTGCAAAACAAGAGAGCACCTGAAGACACTTCTCATACAGCCTTTTCCATCTCTAAATGCAGGGGTTGGCCCACAGTGCTGACTTGCCATGTGAAGCAGCAAATCTTTAGCTTGGTCATCTATGGTCCATGTCACATGGTGACTTAACAAAGAAGAACACTCAAGAAGCAAAACTGCCTCTGCACAAGATCTACATGATAATGAAGAGTATTACAACAAATTGCTCATGGAAAGAACTCTCCTCTCTTTACTTTGGATTAAATAGAAATATTGAGGAATAGATTGCTCAAAGGCTCTGTAACAGTCACATCAATGGTATTACAAGCACAAAAATGTAAGATCATAAGGACATCTCTGTTATTGGCTTTTCCCCAAACAAACCAAAAAGAAAAGGCACAAGAATACAAGATACCACTTTCTGAAGTACTCAGAAGTCTCGTGGCTGATGACAAGCCAGTCATCTCCTCTGTGCTTCAGCACCAGCTCCAAAATTCCACCTCAACTGCTTGTTTGAGCTCCTCCAGTGTGACAGTGGGAGCAGACACAGCACTACCAACCCCCTCCTCACAACAGCCTCCTCTCCCATCAGACAATACAGGGGCAGCTCAGCTTAATAGATGCTGTAAGTGAGACTATGAAACTCCTACGAAATTGCACCTGTTAGCATAAGCCTGCACCAAACCTATCCATCTCTTCTGAGGAAGGGGGAGGACAAAGCAAGCCTGTGTTTCTGGCTGATTAGACAGAAACTCCCTCCAGCTGTTACACACATTTGCTTCCAGATTACCTGAAGCCATCACAAAGAGGTGAGATTCACAAATGTGTTACCATCATCAGACAGCCAATAACTGGCACCCCCCATGTGTAGGTGACAGCCCCCTTGAAAGCACTCATGAAGACCCAGTCATCCACTTTGAAGGAAAGGCCAGCAGTGCCCTCAGAGCATCTGATGCCTCCTCAGCCTTTAATTATTCATAGTAAGGCTTTTCCCTTCCAAAGATATGCTCCACTAAAAATGCTGATGCTACTTGGCTCCAAACCTGATGCATGGCTCATTCTTGCTCTCTGATAAATGGGAGCATTAATGCAGATCTGGGAAGCTAAGCTGCAGCAAGGTCTTTTCTGAGATTTGTTGAAGATTCTGAGTCTCTGGAGACAGAAATTTACCTTGGAAATTCCCCTTGGGGATCAGCCAAGGGATGTTCAGGCTCTGGTCTACTCACAGTGCCATTTTTCACAGGGGAGAAGCAGGAGGAATGAGCACAGTAAAGGTTATGCAGGCTTCACATAAAACACTGTTTATTCTCTGATGAAAAGGACCACTGGGGAGATCAGCAGGCCCTGGTAAAAAGCACAGTCCCAGTTTAATCAAAAGATACACAAAGCACCCAGCTAAAGCCTGCAGAAGGTGCACTTAAGCATTTGTCAGCACAGGAAGCACCAAGAGACTGAGGATCTCTTCCAACAGCAAACACCAGGAGTATGTCAGTCTTGCAGCCTGTGTATGTCCAGCACACATCCTCTGAAGAGGGACATGGATTTATATCCCTCCAGCTGAAGGGAAGCTTTCCAGACCATCAGACCTTTCTTTGCAAGGAAAATACCTACTCCTG
The DNA here is from genome assembly GCA_037013685.1 of Acridotheres tristis. Lineage (NCBI taxonomy): Eukaryota > Metazoa > Chordata > Aves > Passeriformes > Sturnidae > Acridotheres > Acridotheres tristis. The sequence goes on along the minus strand of CM072899.1, from coordinate 9,683,441 downwards.
TCCAGTTTACCCAGCATCCAAACTTCTCAGCTTTGCCAGGTGCTTCCCAGGGAGGTCTCAGCATGACGGTGAGACAAAAGAGCCACAGGACTAGGATTATTAATGAGATTTTAGGAAACCACAGTCCCACCTCCAGCCTACAGTCACTCCTCCTGCCACACACAGCATGGGCCACCTCGCTGTGGCTTTTAATTCTCATCTCCATCACAGACGAGAATTGCTCCAAATCCATTTTATAGAGACATTTATTGAGGAAATACCAGCCAAGCCTCTATTAATTATTCTAGGAGAAGATTTGCCTCAAATCAAAGGTCAGGAGTCAGCAACCCGGCAATATTTGTGAGGTGTGATTAACACGAAGCTATTACACTCAAGCTAATTTTAAAAGAAACACAGAAGGGATAGAGTAGGCTGTGCAATAACTTTACTGTAAGGAGTCAACCAGCATTGTTGCATTGGACCAGGAGGTGTTTCTGCAGGAGGACACAAAGGGCTGTGCAACACCTGCTCACACTTGCAGGGTACTCAGCAATATTGTGATGGGTACAAGGAAAACAGAGCCTGGTCCAGGTTCTCACTCACCCCAGTGCTGAAGATACAGAGAAGCTGATCACCCCACCACTCAAAACATGGGGTTGGGAGGTGTTTTCTAGATCTTTCTCTCAGCAGCTTCTTTTTGAGGAAGTACTGTGGGGGGTTTCATTCTTGCACTAGGTTTCTGAGCCTCACTTGGCTTTGCTCACCTCTCTAAGGAGGAATGGCTCTTGTAACCAGCCTGGAAAGTGCAATTGCTGGGGGAATAAACCAAGTGTAATGGTAGGGATGAATTCTTCCTGCTGTAATGCACTTTGGGAGAGAGGAGGGAAAAGAAAATGAGAAGAAGATAAAGGGGAAAAAGGAAAGGGAGAAGGGAAAGGGGAAAGGGAGAAGGGAAAGGGGAAAGGGAAAAGGGAAAAGGGGAAGGAAAGGGAAAGGCACCTCCCTTGCAAATGCAAACAATATAAAGCAAAAACTCCTAGAAGAACCAAACTGGGGAGCTGCCCCCTTCCTGACACAGCCCAGCAGCTTTTGTTCCCTGCAGCTTTACAGGCACAGGGATTTGACTTCCTGGGCCCCTCTTCAGGCTCCAGCCCCTGCCACTGCTCAGCAGACACTGACAAATCACCCACTTGTGGGACACTACCAGCCCTCCACTTCATCAGCAGGAGAGCTCCACAGGCTTAAAAAACTTCAGCCTGAAAAGTGAATGGTGGAGGGGCAGCCAGGGGAAGGGAGAGGAGGAAAAGGACACAGCAAACTGCTTTGCTCATCCATCATCTCTGGCAGCGACCTTCCCCCCTTCACGAGTCAACCCTAAAGGCTTGCAGCTCAGATCCTTGGTACACAGATTATTTACAAAGTAACTACTCAAATACTATTTTCTGGCTGGTCAGTTTATTTGAGGTGATTTTTTTTCTATTCTCTCCTGCTTTTTAAAATCCCCATAAGATAAAGTGCAGCTATGGGAAAGCATCTGTTCATTGCAAAGATCATCTGGCATCAGCTAAGGGCAGAGATTTTCCCAGTGTCCCAGGAGGGTCCATGCCCAGTTTACACTCCTTTTAAATGGAAATAGAAGATTATTTTAATTCCTTCACTGGCCTTGAGAAATCTCAGCCAACCTGACAAAAAAGCTGCCATGGTCCCATCCTATGCCAGCCTCGCTGGTGAAATCCCAGCAGGCAGAGGATGCTCGGTGGCAGTGGCAGGCAGCTGCCACATCCCTCACACCAAGAGCAGGGCTGCTCCCCTGCAGATCATCCCCAGTGCACAATTTTGGCTGGAAAATCACATATACAGCTGGGGAATGCCATGATTCAACGCTCCCCCGCAGCAACCCTGGTCTCTCACCAATGACAGATGCAGAAAAACAACTTTCCCTCCTCAAGGGTCAGCCCACACCACCCCAGCACATACAGCTTTAGCAGAGTGAGCACCATGTAAAAACCTCTATTTTCCTGAGGATGAACAGGACAAGCATCACTTCATTGTGGTGTCGCCAACCCCTTCACCAGGTTTTCAAAATGAGAATTAAGAGTCCTTCTTTGAGGCTGAAAATATCACCAGACCACTTTCAGCACCAGTTCTTGCCTTCCCTCATCATTTTCCAGGGGCTGTAATAGTTGTGAACTGGGGACGATGTACTCATCTCCCACTGCAGTTATTAGCTACTGCCTGGTCAAACAGTCTGCAGAGATTGCTGTAAGCTACATGTTCTGTATTATCTTGCCTTAAAAGAAAGCAGGACAATTATATTCCTTTACAGGGTTGCAGAGATCATTCTCTAGGCAGAAATTATCTAAGAAAGAGGCAGATTTTACATTTTTGCGAAGTATCAGGATCTTGTCCACAGATTAGCAACACAAGATGGAGAGTCACTGCATAAAACCCTGCTGTCCCTCTATGTTCACTCAACCCTCACAGTTTTAGGGGAGAGACTCACCTAAGAGAGTTTCTTCTCTTACTCAAGAAACACCAAATCACCTTCAAGTCAGGTTTTAAAACAAGCAGCTTTCTGCAACATAGACACTGAGGTCTGCAAAAACAATAACCCCCCCAAAAGGCCTATTTCCCATGCACAATTAATTATTTATTGTTGTTCAGACTTGACAGCTCCATGCAAAATACCTCCTTACCTCCGTTTTCCCCCCTCTCTGAAGCAGCCTGCAAGGAGAGGAATGGACATCCCTTCTGCCCAGTTACCCCAAAAAAATCGTAGAAAGGAAGGAAATAGGATTTGGGTAGTTTCTGTTTCCCACGGTTTAAGTGTTTCCTCTTTATCATGAGCAGAGCCAGTTTCCAAAGAGCAGCTGCTCTGTGATGTGGCAGAGGCCAGGCAGTGTGCAGGCAACCACCGAGGCAGCAGCTTTTCCCTCCAGCTCTTCCATGGAGAACGTGTCTGTGTGGCACACACTGCCCGGCCCCTGGCAGCCACCCCCAGGGAGAGCCACTATGGACATGTGGAGCTTCTACCAAAAGGAAGGGGAAAGCTCGTGGTGAGGAGACTCAAGAGGAAGGAGAAATCCCTCAGGGCTGTCACAAGGAGCTCCCTTATCCTGGTGCACATGGCATGACTGAGTTCTGGTGTTCTCAGCTCTTTCCTCAGAGGTAACACGGCATCAAACTCTCAGCTTCAGATTATTTTTATTTTCCTCTACACTGACACATCAGAAGAGAACCTGATATCACAGACTCCTATTCCTCACTGAATCCTAGGCTCAGGCATGTTGGACTGGTTTGTGAGATTTGTGGAAAAGACTCCAACCTAGTCCAGCTCATGGCTCCAGGGAGGCAGAAACCCCTCTGGAGATGTATATGAAACATCACCATCTACTACACAGCTCAACAAGCTTCCAGAACCAGCACAGCTTCAAATTCTGTGGTAACCTTAAACTTATTAACAACGCTCCCTGCAGTAACAGCTGTGTGTCACAAAGCCAGCTCAAAACGACTTTACAGCAGCTAATAATAAACCCTTTCCCAGGGCTTGAAACTTAAAATCAAATGAAAAAAAAAAAAAAAAAAAAAAAAACAAAAAAAACCCAAAACCAACAACCACCACCAACCCACCAAACCCTCAAACTGTGTAAAATGCTTTTTAGAAATACTCATCCTCTGCCCTCCAGTAAATTCTGTCTTATTTGGGGTCAAGCATTTGATCACCCCTCATTTATTTCAGAAGCAGATCTGAAGTAACATTTCTAAGAAAAGGAATAGCTCCAGAATTAAGCAGGGTCAAAATTCAGAACCAAGGCCACAGCGAATCTCTGCCTGCATGCAGCTCACTCCTCTGCACACGTTTAATAGTGCTATTTGCAGTGCTGGCAGAGCACTCCAGCCCTCTTTAGCTCTGACTTCTCCTGTGCCCTCTCTGGCTACATAACAAAATCCCCTTTTGCCCTCTCCTCTAAAGCCACTCGTCATTCCTATCAAGACACATCACTGCATAAGGGCATTTCAAATGCATTTAACAAAGCCAGCTTTGAACTTTACCCCCTACATCCATGCTGGCAGCACATTGCTCAGCAATTTTTCCACAGAAACTGAGTATCTCAATTACTGTCTCCAGTCTCACATACTTTCCAGGCAGTCAGAGAAAAAAGTGCCATCACAACCATCTTGTCCTTACCCATGATGGTCACATCATACTCGATCTGGAAAAGTGCCTCCTGGCTGCACTGCCGCAGGATGTTGAGGGCATCAGCGTGGGTCATGCTGTGCAGAGGAATCCCATCCACACTCAGCAGCCTGTCCCCAATTTTCAAGGACCCTTCCCTGTAAGAAGCCAAAGGCAATTCTCTTCTTTATGTATACACATGTATTTATATTTAGGTAAATAACCTATATATCTTTATATAAATATCTATATTTATATAGATAAATTTGCTATACATCTATATTATCTATATGTAAATATATAAGCATATATATGTGTATATATGCACACACATACATGTGTATACACACACACATACTAAGAAGTCAATTACTCTCATCCTGCACGATGGAAGAACATTCCTTGGACAATAGTCTGGGTTATTTATAGTACCAGGCCCATCATATTAAATTATCAGCATGAGAATAGATAGACTGACTCCTGCTTTCCAACACAGCATCAGCAATTCAGCTGCACAGGGCTAATGAAGGGACTGCCTCTGCAAGAGCAGTTTCTGCCTTTAACTGCAACATCTGCACTGGGCCAGGCTGGGAGCACCGTGGCCACCTCCCCACCCAGCACAGAGCCACATCAGCGCTGGCATTCCACACCAGCAGCATGAGAAGCCTCAGGGAGGCACCAGAAGGACAGGGAGGGGACACATTCAGGAGAGCAGGGACAGCTGCTGGTCTGTCCTGGGAAGGCAGGAGGTGTGACATGAGCAGTACCTGTCTGCAGGGCCACCTGGCCTCACGTAGGTGAGCACCAGCGGCCTGGACTTGTGCCAGTCTTCATGGGCTCCCCCTGTAACCAAACCAGGAAAGCCGTAAGTCACTGCAGGTTTGAAAGTCTGAGTGAGAGCGCTGAGAAAGAGACATTTATCACATAACAGCTGACACAGCCTGCCAGCAAAATGACTGCCCTACATTAGGCAGCCAGCAGTCCTTAGAGGCAGCAGGGGATCCTCTCCAGGACATGCTTTGTCTGCTGAGCTGAGGTTTTTGAGGTTTTTTTTCATTCACCTTCTTACTTTTCCCACTTTCCACCTCTGCTTCTGCTTTTCACTGGAGAAGCTACTAACCTCTCAGCACAAAGCCAAAGCTGTTGCCTTCCTTGTAGAGGGACACTTCGATGGTCTTGGGAATAATGCCAGCACTGCTTTCTGGCACTAAAAGGAAGAGAGAAAGACCCAGTTACCCCAGACAAACCTTTTCCAACCACAGTGCAAAGTAGTATCAAAACTCATCCAAACAACATTGAAATTTAAGTCCAGCCCAAAACCTGTATTTTATTTTCCCTGCTTGGAAGCAAAAAGAGCCCAACCCGGACACGTGAACCTTATCAGACCCAACTATCAGGTTTTAGGATGATTTCACCAGCTCAGTGTTGTGCATCTCCCCTCAAATTTGTCTTGGTTAATACCCTGACATTCAAGTAAAACCATCTCGTTTATCAACTGGCTTTAATGCATTCAGCTTTTCTCAAAAGCTTCTGCCACAGATAGAAACTTATTAAAAAAAAACTGCAGTAGCATAAGGAATCAAGTCACCAGCTGACCTTAAAGAAAATGAAAATCCCAAATCCTCAATGCACAAAGTTGATTTTTTTCCCTTACCTCTCATATTTTGGATTTTAAAAAAGATTAAGTGAATCCTTTAAACTGGTCCTAGGGGCAATTCAGTATTTTTATGTTAAATACACAGCACTATTTGTACAAAATACAAAATGTACAAAGTAAAGAGAAAAAGAAAGAAATTGTTTCCATCTCTTGATGTCCGCTACTATTTAATGATTTATTGTACTACTGCAGTGAATATGGGACGATTTCCCAGTCTTTGTCACCCAGAACTGCGCATGATATTTCAGCCTGGTCCACTCTGAAAATTCCTAATTTTCAAGTTAAGTGCCATGAATGGCCACAAGAATAATCAGGAAAAAAAGACCAAGAAATTGACTTGAAGATGAAGGGTGCCCCAGGCACATCCTCACTGCCATTTCCCTGGGCTCAGGAGGGAAGTTTTGAAGCAAATCTCCCCACTGTCCTCACTGACCACACTCATCCTCACCCTCAAGCACCCTGAGGGCTTGCAACCTGCAGCCAAATTAGGCTTAGCCCAGCCCTTAAACTAACCCAAAAGGCATACAATGGAGGCACGGTACTGCCTGCAGGCAGACAGCTCTGGGGACCAGCTACAGTGAGGCCAAATAAACCTCCAGACACTGTCCCCACTTTGCTACCACTGCTGTGCACAGACAGCTAACAGGGACACAGCCTAGAGATACCCCAGAAGGGAGTGCCCAGGGCACAGAAAGGCTCCCAGCCAAGGGGTGATACTCAAATACCACGAAAAGGGTATAAAGTATCCACAAATGAGTTCAGAAGCCATCCAATTTCTGTCCTAAGCACTGAGGTATGAAGTGCTGCAACAGGCTCTCATAAGATCAGTGGGAGCTGGGAAACTTAAGCCAGTGTTAACACAGGGTTTGGTTTATTTATGAAAGAGATGATACAACACACTAGCCTGAAAATTTGGACTTGCAAGACCTATTTCAAAGCAGGAAATTACGAAGTGGGGATAAAAATTCAAACCCACAAGCACAAGCTATTGAATTGCTCTGTAGTTCTGCTCTTTGCCCAGGAAAAGTCAGAGAGAGAGGGGCGAGCAGACACAGCAATAACAAACTCCCACAGCAGATAAAATCCCACAATGAATTGGAATCGGGCAATAATTGACAATTCCTGTATTTTGCAGTGCTTCTTTGTTTGCACCATTCCAGCCCAAATAATCTCACGGGGCACGAGTCACCGTCTCAGTGTGCTCTTCCTGCTCGTCTAAAGCTGAGGACATCTCACATTGTTGCTATTGACTGAGCTGGCACCACTCCTTGGCTGGTAAGTACAGTTGATCAGATTCCTGATAAGGAATATCACAGAGAATAAGGAATACCATGGAGAAAGGTTAAGAGTGGTCATCTCTAGGAAGCATGAGAACATGGAAGACTTGAGCCACAGCTGGCTGTACCAGAGGTGTATGCAAAAGCTCACTAACATTTACAGCAGAAGAGAGGGGAATGATGGATACAGATTTATCTATTCCAGATTAGATTTTACTCTTTTGGGCTTTACACAGTCATTTCTATATTCAATACTTTTCATCTAAAGGCAGCAGCTACAGTAAAGCTCTGAAATATAAAATATCTTCCTATCTGGGGCAAAATGTTAGATTTCCTTTGTTTTGTTTTTCCTGTCATTTTATTTTTAGTTGTTCTATTTCTTCTGCCCAATCATTGTCTGATTGATCTGGGTAAATGAATAATAATTGGGGAGATTGTACTCACAATGGAAAAACTGTGATGAGAAACTGTATCGAGGAATTTGTTTTAACCAGAAACATCAATCATCAAAACAAATGCTGGCAAGAGCATATAGTCTCCCATGACAGGACACAAGCCCTTTAGCTGGGTTTGCCATCTTCTGCCAGGGCCCCTTAACTGGAAAGCCGATTGCTTCAGCTTCCCTACTAAAAACACATAACACTTCAAAGAATCCTGAGGACTAACAGCACTTGCCACAGTTCAGAAAAGGGCATCTGGTAATACACATTTAAGACTGAATTAAACCTCCCATAGCCACACTCCAAAAGGGAAAAAGAGAAGTTGAAGCAGCATCAGGAGGCAGGTTGGCCTGTGCTGTCAAGTCACTCCGAGGCAAGAGGGACCTAATCAGCCATCCTCTTCCAGTGTGCATGAACAGGCACCCACTGTGCTGGAAAAAGTGCTCTGCTCCAACTGCACACAGCTCAGCAGCCTCCACCGCCCGTGTGAGCACATGAAGGCAACGGCAAAACGCCCCTGGACACTGCCTTGGCCACGGCAGCTCTGCATGAGCAAGCCCATCTGCACCCCAGGACAAAAAGCAGCCAAGAAGAGAGAGCAGTGCTGTCCAAGAGGCACCCACCAGCGGGAGGGAGCTCGTACTCTACTTCCAGCACCACCCTCTCGCCCACGTTCTTCAGCAGGCTGATGATCTCGTCATGCCGCAGCTTGGTCAGGTTAATGCCATTCACAGACTTGATGTAATCCCCCACGTTCAGTTGGTCACTCCTGCAAAGAAATAAAATTAAAAGCACTGGTAGCACAAAGTCTCCAGCTGGCTGATAACTGTAGAACTTTCTGAACAAGCCAGCAATGCTGGACTGATCTCTGCTGTCTGATTGCATGTGTCTGCTATCAGAGGGAAGTGCTGAAATTGAAGCCATCTATCCTTCCTGGTGGCAAGTGTTCACATCTGTACATACAGCAACAATGGCAGTGTACATGTTCACAACCTCTCTGCTCTTGCTCAGTTCCCATTCATGCAGAGCAATCAGTCAAAGAAAAGCACACCAAGAGCTGTTTGAAAAAAAAAAAATCCAGCAGAGAAAGAGAAAACATCTCTCCTTTTGCCTGTTTTCAGCATAATTGTTCAATTACTCTTTCCTTTTTTCCTGCTTCTTGGAGCCTTTCTTTGCCTATTCCTTTTCTGAGCCAATAATGTTACTTATACACTCAGTATTCAGAACAGGTACAATATTAAACCACTTAGCCTGATCAAGATGTATTTTATACATGCAGCTCTCCTGACAAGGCTGCCTAATTTCACAGAATCCCAAATATTCCTACACAAAATCTCAAAGCATAATTACACAGAGCATAGGAAATAACTAAAAATAGAAGATGTTCTACTTCCTGAACCAACAACTTTGCATTCTGGGGCACTTGAAAAAAGCGTCCTGGGTGCCAACTACTTTAATTATAACTCTATTCATTCAGTAGCTGGAACATGCAACTATTCCTATCCATTCCTGCTGTGCTCTCTGCACCCCATTTCCATTTCTCACCTTGCAGCTAGTCCTCCTGGCCTCAGATTGGAGACTCTTGGCTTTCCATCTTTGTCTGTGCCACCTGAAATGGTTAAACCAAGGGTGCTTCCTTCTTTCTTAATCAGCTCCACGATTGTGACCCCTCTGAACTCCTCTGAAAGATTGGGAATAAAGACGAACAACTCAGTGGAAGGCACATTCCTCTCAATCACAAGGACACCCTTTTCCTGCAGGTGGTGGGAAATTGGACCTGGGATGACTTGAACTACTAGCATGAAGAAAAAAACTCAGTTTATCTGAAACTGTAAAACAGAAATGTGTCCAGGTAGACCCACAGCAATGTTTGCATACAGGTCTGGCAGGCAGGACCATGGAAGACAAGGCAGAGGAATAAGGGCTTATGAGAGAGTAAAAACCTAGTGTTTCATGGTGCTGGACGCAGTAGAAAAATTTAAATCAGGGTGATGGGAGTTCAGCAATGGTCCAGGGAGACCCCCTCAGGAACTATGTCTGATATAGAGCAGGGAGAGCATTAACAGGAGGATGCTCCTGTACCCAAGTCCAGGAGATGTGGACCTGTAGTAGCTGCCTGGATGGACTGAACAGGGTGGATCTTAAAATACTGTGATTTAAAAATCTATCATGAGACACCAATATAGCTGGGAGATAGAAAACACAGTGTGAAGAGGGGTGAGATCCTGCCATCATCAGGGGCAGAGGGGGAGGCACGACCTTCATTCATTCACAGCAGTTTGCTCACCCAAATTATTCCAGCTTTTGGATTTGGCACGGAAAGGGCAGCAAGTGAGCAGGAAAGTCAGTCCAGTTTCCTTGGTCCAAGGAAAAGATCAAGAGCTCCAAAGACTTGGCAAAAGGCAGCTCTTCAGTACTGCACACAACAGACCTCACACTGCTCAAAAGGGGACTAGCTCTGAGGCAAACAGGACAATGTCCACACCTTGTCAGATTCTCCTCTCAGAAGCTTTTACACAATTTGTCTATAGCATTATCCATCCACTTCCACTATCTCAGTGTACTGAAATCTTCCATGATTTTACAGGAGGAAACCAGTCACCCTCACACAGGGTGCCTTTCTCCAAGGCTGTGCAGGAGAAAGTGGTGATGGGCACTGGCAGCACACAACAAACAGCAGCCCCACAGATGTGGACAAAACCCCCATGTTGCAAATGGCCCAGGTGCTTGTTTGCACAGTAAAACCTTACCAGGCTTAAATGAGATGATCTGTTTGGAGAGGGAACATTTGAAACCTCTTGCACACTGACTTCCAGAGCAAGGCAGGGCCCCTTAAATAGCATATTAACACAGAAGATCCATGCTGGTGCAGGGCCTCCTCCACCCATCAAAAACATAGGGTCATTTGGCACTGTGGTGCCTCATCACCAGCACTTTGCTCCTGTTCAAAGCCACCAGGAACCAAAAAAGTCCTGCCATGCACTACCTGTTTTGTAAAGCATTTCCAAGAATAATCTGTGCACTTGATTAATGTGAGTAGGGAACCTCTTTGCAATCTAACTCCAGTCTGGCAGGCGTTTAGGCACTGCTGGGCACCCATTTAATGCCGCACTGGCAGCTCCTTGTAAAAATGTCAGGTCCATAATACTTCTGCTCTTTAAACTCAGTTTTGATCCTTTGCCAACTGCAGTAAGTTAATTTTCAATTCACCAACCCAGGAGCCACGGGGCTGCCAGAAACTTGGGGAGGCTCTCCACCGTGCTGGAAAGAACAACATCCGGCACCATCCTGCAAATTTCCTCTCAACTACAGACATGACTGATCAACACAGATGGTGACACAGGGGAGATTATTAGCTTTTCAACAGGGTTTAATTTTGATCTTTGGTAAGTGTTTAAAATGAGAACTCCCAGAGTGCAATTACCCATTGTTATGGGTTCAAGGAGAAATCGCTGCTCAAAAAAAGGCAAGTCCCTGAGATCAACCAATCAAGGTCAGTGATGAGGAATTTTGACCCATGTCTCTATAAATCTACTGCCACTGTCATAAACCCACACAGTGTAAAAGTGAGCTGGTTAAGGAGGATCTGGTCCTTCAAGGCATAGTCTTTAAGCACCATATATGAGCAGTCTTGGATTTCTTCTACTGGCATATATGATTGGATTTTGCATCCCAGGGCAGGAAGAGCACACCTGAATTTTTCTCTCCCCACTGAGATGCCTTAAGCTGGGGCTGTTGGATGCACAGGCTCTTGTGAGCCTCTCCCCATCAGGGCTGCACTGTGGTGGTAATGTGATGCAGAATACCCTCTGGAAGAAGTGCTTTGATGAAGCAATAGCAAAAGGGCCCCACTTCCTCCCCATTACTCAGAACACACTAAATCAACCCTGTAACGGGGTCATTGGCAGCCAGAAGTTAAAATCAAGCCCCTGGCTTTCCTAAGGAAGGAGATGAGTTGTCCAGGGCAGCCCATCCAGACGTGCTGGAGTGCTGCTGGCACATGAAGCCCAGGACCAACAGAGGAAAATGAACTACCACTTCTCCACCTCCTCCTCAGCTCTCAGGGTGTTTCTGCATGGGAAGGTTTATCTCACAAAAAATTTGCTGTGACTGACTAAATATCAAAACAAACTTAGTCAGATGTGGGAAATTTGAAGCTTGCCAGACACTGCCAGTGTCTCTCTCTGCTTGACGAGCTCAGCTATGGCAGTATTTCTTCCCTCTCTGCTTTGCTGCTGTTTTCTTCTTTGTGAGTATCAGTCCAGTGCAGAAATAAGGCCTTTCCCAGCTCCCTGTAACTACTGTGAACAGCTCCACACGAGACAGAGATTGTACCAGTAATACACCACACACTGAGACCAGTTACCACTATCCATTTCTGTCCTCCAGCAAAAGCCTTGCTGATAGATGCACCAAAATCAGTGTTTTGAGGGAATTCACCCATTTTGGGGATATCTAGGTAAAGTGTAAGGGGTGTCCCAATGTTTTGGAGCAGGAGTTAATCCCCTCCTTTACCTGGGATGCTTTGCCTTCTGGAGACCAGGGCTGTGTCCATCCCACCAGAGTCCTTGCTCCCCTTTGAGTAAGGGCCATCATCTGTGAGCAGAGCAAACACAGAAGCTGAAATTAGTACCAAAAACCACAAGCAACTGAACCAGAGCACTTTAAGAAGTTGTTTTGCTGACACCAAAATTGGAATCACATCTGTATCACAGACTGCAGGCAAGAAAAAAACACTACCAGCCCTAGCTTTGCACTGCGCCATGTGGGCTCTCACCTTGTAGAGAGGGAAACAAGAGGGCAGTAACATTATCTGATTTATTCTTCTTGGAGCTAATCTGCTAGGAGAGAACAAAATTCCCTTACTCCTGTAATTATGTGGAACAGCTGAGGATAGAGAAAGCTGGGGCATTAGTCTCACAAGTTTCAAGCTTGTCATTATGCTTGTGAAGAAACTTACGGTCTTCGGAAAGGCAGTTATACATCAAGACACTAACAGGGCACTAAATCACTATACTTGAGTGAAATTGCCTATTCTTATAGATTCCATTATTTCAGAGTCACATTTTTCTGCTGCTGTTCCAGCCTCTGTACAATATAGAGAGCACCTTCTTTTAAGTGATTAAAAGAAAAAAAACAGGGTGAAGAGACCATATCATTATACACTGTAAATACACCGTCCAGCATAAGCTGAAATTTAAAGCTTCTAAATATCTTTGTATTCTCCTATCGAATGACAACTATGTAGTTATCACAGAGCTTGTCTGCAAAGAAGGCAGCATACTTCTACATATCTCATTTTCATCCATCTAAATTGTCTATTTTTGTGGCATTTCCTAAAAAGCTGGCACTTTTCCAATCAATAATTTCCAGTAACCATGTAGTACCAAATAACTCCCATTCTCAGTGACCACATTCTTGAATTTTTCAGTAGCTGCAAAGGCTGAGAAATTGTACGTGATAGTATAAATATAGGTTACTGAAAACCTCATCCATTAAGGTCCACAGCCCTTAAGTTAGTTACATTTAAGTTACAAATAAGTTTTTGTCCCGCTCCATAAAAAGTGAACAAAAAATTCTAGTTCAGCTTCATTCAAGTCAAGAGTCTGTACAGAGAGGACTCAATCCCGATGTTCAGTTTGCTAGCAGCGTGCTTTTCCCATAAATAGGAAAAAGATGGTTAGTCTCTCTCACCAGGAGGTTTTTCCTAACATCCTGGTTTACCCTCTCTCTGTCACCTCATCCCTGGCAGAACTAGAGAGTCAGATTGCAGGTTTGGGAGTACAAAGGCAAGTGGCAATTCCCAGGGGAGCCTCAGGACAATGCCAATCCAACCACTCCCTGCCCACATTCCCCACAGCTACAACCACCCTTTCTTTCTTTCTTTCCCAAATGCAACAGCATATTGGAAGAGGAACCCTAAAGTTCAGGAAACTCAGCACACGGTTTCTTTTTCAACACTGGAGATAATTGTGCAAAAGGCACCTGCAACATACCCTGGGCCACCCAGGGCTGGAGTTTCTCGCTGGTGCTGGAGCTCCAGCGTGTCTTTGGTGCCACAGCCACTGGGGAGAGCGAGGACCACCCCAGCATGCAGCTGCCTTCCACATGGGAGCACTGCTACCAGCTCTGCCCCCAGGTAACGTGCTCAAGGCAGTGACATTCTGCTGTGGATGGGATCCCTGCATTCCTGGGAAACCACGCAAGATGGTTCAACGGCAGCTCCATCATCTGCTGGCAAACTGAAGCAGAGAACCATCTGTTTCGTATAAACACTCCGCCCTGCACCAGCCAGCCAGCAGCACCCTTCTGGGCTTCATTTCCCCATCACAACCCCAATGAGCAGTGATAGGAAGCCCCAGCTCGCTCCTGGTTGCCCTCCCAACCCCAACAGCTGTTGGCAAACATGCCTTGGCTTCCCTTTGAGCAAGAAACCAGGTTGCCTGTGCACTAACAACAGCTTCCAGCAGCAGCCAAGTGGCCAAGAGCAGTGACCCGAGCTACAGGACCTGTCTGCAATTATCAACATCCCCACCTGTCCCGTCCCACTGCTCCTGACAGCCAGCAAATAATCAGCACCACAGCTCTCCTTCTCCTATAGCTCCTTCCTTCCAAATTCAGTTGAATATGTGAAAAATGTTTGGGTTTTCCCCCTCCTTATCTGGCTAAAATGTTTGAACAGGAAGGGAGGCTGTCACACGCTGCCTGCTGAAATGGGACCTGGCATTTGCTTGTAGGAGCATCCCCATCATGTGCACAGCTCTTTGCTCATTTGCAGCCAATTTCCTGCTCTGCCCCCTCAAGCTGGTAAAAATTGATACACTTTTTAATCAACTTTTTTGGGGTTTTGTGCAAGGGGTACATTTAAAAAAAAAAAAGTAACTCCTTCTTTTTGTGCTCCCAGTTATTTCTTCTGCCTAGCATGGCATCCATTTGGAGGTGAGGCTGGTAACCACTGATTGCTCAGTCAGCCAAAACTGCAGCACGAACCCAAGCACTAAAAATCCATTAACCTTTCTTCTTAAAATTGGGAAAATAACTCTTTTGTAATCCTGCACAGGTTCTTTTTGCAAGCAATCCGTGCTGGAGCTATTAGAGTTGTATTTATCAAGCTTTTTCTCTCACACCAAGAGGGCCAGAAATCTTAAAAAAAATGATTGTGCAATTGATGGTTTTCAAGCAGCAATGGTAATGCTGGCTCTAGACCTTTCAGAAAAGCTCACAAGTACATAAGACCCTCAATAAAACTGACATTGCAACACTTTCCATATATTGATCCCATGGGAATTTGTGGCAGCATACAAAGTTCCTGTAAGTCTTTGACAATAGTTTTTACTATTTACATGCCTTACTATTTACCTAACACCAGAGAGAGAACTCCCAAGTCCCTACACCTTCACACAGAGCTTTGAGCTCTCCTCCCCTGCAGAAGCAGTGCAGAACAGTGATACACATCAGTGTATTGCATACAATGACAGTAAATAAGAGATAATCCCCATCTCATTCCTTCAAAAAACAAACTGGACAGATGAAGGAGCAGGAAAAATCTCCATGTTTTAACTGGGGGCCAGGAATAAAGGAAGGTCTGGGCAGACTCCATTAGCCCTGCAAGCTCAGGCACCAGGATCTCCTGACGTCAGTCAGCTGCCAAGCCAAACGGTTAAAGTGGAGGAAAAGAGGCTTCCTTGGAAAAAGCACTGATTTAGGAGTTCATTATCCCTGCCTGTGGGGGAGGAAAGGAAGGTTTGGGGTTTTTTCATTTAGAAGAGTTATTAGTCTCTGTTATTAGCAGAGATCACCTCTTAATGAAAATGAGCATTGGCTAAATCAGATTCTGTGACAATTAGGCTGCTCTCTGCAAGTTGTTCAGATTCCTGGATCACTTTAAGATAGTTCCTGCAGAGAAAGTGCATTAATCTTATGGGAAGACCGAGAGGTAAAACCTCCCATTTGTTTAATGGAAAAAAGACAGTTGGAGACAGCTATTTTGCTACAGGGTAATTGCATTCCTTGTTTAGAGAAATGAATACCAAACCAGCATTAAGAACCAAAAGCTGTTCATGCTAAGGAAGCATGTATTTTTTTTTGTTGTTAGAATAAAAGCGTGAGAGTGGAAGCAGAAATCCAAACGACTAAAACTAATTGTGATTTGATCAATCTTGAGGAGAGTTATTTCTGGAAGTCAAGGGAGGCATTTATCTGTAGTCAGACAAAGAGCAGCCGGGGTACACGAGCATGGGTCAGGCAGATCGTGATGATTCAAACTGTGGCTCTGGGAGCAAACCTCCAATGCATGGGATTTTAAAGATCTCTGAGTGCCTCAAGATGCAGACACTTACTTCAAAAACAGACTATAATCATCTAGCTGCATCTTTAGGCATCTCATCACCTTTAAAAAGTTGATATATTACCAGAATTAGTGGAGGGGAAAGTGATATATCCATGCACACCCATTCTGAATCTCAAATTGGTTTTTAGCTCCCACATGACACAGCCCCCACTACAGCCTGGCCAGGGGCTGGACCATCATCAGAGGAGGACAGCAACACAATCCTTCCCACTCTGCCCAGGCTGGCACTCCACATGGCAGCACACTCAGGGGCATCTCATGCACCAGGGATGGATTTGGGCTTGATTGCAAGGCTGTAGCCAGCTGTCCCTCCAGCACAGCTCCTGGGGGCAGTTTGGGTTATTTCAGCAGCACCACAGCAGGTTGGGGACAGCGATGTTGGTGTCAGCTCTGCACCAGAGCAGCACAGCAGTGGCCTCCCATCTTCAAAGCACTTAGCTTTACCATGGGAGACAAGTAGATCCAGAGAGCCCAGGACAGGAAAACAAAAAGCGCGTTGAATACTGTTAGAAATAAACTGCATGATTGCCTGAAACTACTCAATGACGAAGTTCACTGCAGAGCAAGAGCTCCTCCCACGTGTCTGCTTCCAACAAGGGGCTGTTTGCATGAAGGATCCCACCTTCCCCAAGCCTTCCTCAGCAGGTGGACTGAATTTTCTTCTGCCCATCTAAATCCACAGCTCCTCAGAGCCTTGGAAAATCTGTACATGAGTTTACTATAACCAGTACAGCTGCTCAGTTCTTTTCCCATCACTAGAAATACAGTGCTTTAGCTCTGTATCATTAAACTTAAAGAAAATAAATAAATAGAAGCCCAAGAAACGGATGAAACACATCAGTGATCTCTTGACTGCTTTTCCTGGAATACTGAAAAAGTTCAGCTAAAGCATAATCCTGCCCTACATTAAACTAATCCAAGCATATAGCAACAAATACACTAAATCCACAGACAAGACAGTCCATGCTCCTGTGCTTTAAACAAGAAAACAGAAAGTCACTTTTTCTTTAGGACTCTGCACCACAATTTCATTTTCATCACACTGATTTTAACTTGCTGCATCAAAAGAAAAAAAAAGAAAACAAAAAAAAAAAAACTGTCCAAGCCCTAGCCCAAGGGGTCCAGTGTTTCCTCACTTTTTATTCTCCAGAAGGTGGGGTGGGCTTTTGAAAGAATGTCAGCGAAAAACCAGTACCCACCACAGCTCTGCCCCTTCCCTCAGCCCAGGGCACCTTCCATGTGACTCTTACAGCACTAATCCAAAGTCAATCAGCACTCTGAAATGCTTTTCCCTTCCTTTGTGCCAGGAAAATTTTTAAAAATTCCTCTTAACCACTGAGCTCAGGCTGGAACAGACCAAGTTATTTAGGGAGCAGCTACTCCCTAATTTCATAAATACATGTATCAACAAATCTGGTAAAAATTGCAGAGATTGCCTTTTCTGAAGAAGAGCCTCTTATTTATCCCCTTACTGGCAACAAATCCCCTTCCAGCTCATACTCAGGAGATACCGAGAGATAATGAGAAGTTGGAGAAGTTTCCTCTTTAACTTCTCTCATCACAAATTTCTGAGTGAACAACCCAGGAAAATAAGCCTTGCTGGAAGCAAGGCTCTTGCCTGAAAAACAACAACCCTTATCCCATTTTCCCAGATAGTTCTGGAGAAAAAATTGTTATCAACCTGCTGCCAGTCCCTGTGCCAGCCCTACTACAACAATGCTGCGTTCCCAACCCTGGCCTGGGAATGTGCTCTATCAACTGCAGCTTTTTGTGCCACCAGAGGCTGTTGTGGCAGCTCTTCCATCCACTTGTGTAGCTGTTCCTCCAGGCTTCTGAGCCAGGAAAACTTGTCCAAACTTCCAGAGTATTCTAAGAGGAAGTTGTACTTCTTAATTTCTTCTCCTTAATAGACACAGCATGAAATCCATCTTCCCACACCCTCCACATCTCTCCTTCTTTTCTTCTGTATTCATTCACCTACCAACCCTTCTCAGGCATGTACAATTTCGTAACACCTGCTGCTGTATTCACAGGAATCAGTCCTAGGAAAATACAATAACCTATTGTTCAACAGAAAATCTGTGCTTTGTTCTTCTGGGTCTTTTTTCTTTTTAATAAGAAACCAAAATTACTTTTAAAGGAACAATTTGTTTCAAGCAATTATTTCCAACTGAAATGCTGTAGATGATTATTTGTATAGCAGTGGCCTTTATGGGACCAAGATATGAGGCAGAACACGTCTCTCTTACCAAGCAGGTTGGCTTCCAAAGGATACAAGAGTATATTTCTTACCCCCTGCAAGACTGTAGCAGATAACACTGATGGAAGATTCCTGTTTCACATGAAGATATGGGAAGAGTTTCTGCATTTGGTAAACAAGTTTTGTGTGCATAAAAACCACGTAAGTTGGCTCTGCAGAAAAGCCAGGCTTTGGTAAGGTTAAACGCACATCAACTTTCACAGGATATTAAACACCTCTCAAGGACTGATCCAAGTCCCATCTGATAAGAATGAAGGCTGGACTCAGCTTGCAGTGCCAACATCTGGTATTCTTCATGTTTTTATTAAATACATTACATTCCAGGAAAAAAAAAAAATGGGAGGGAGAGAAAGGAAAAAAATACACAATTTAAGACTCTACAATCAACCTGCCATTACACTCATGTCTTTTATATATCAGAGCCCTTGCTACAATGTATTGTTTGTTTTAGTCATTGCTTTGGAAGCAACACAGAGTCACTTTATCTAATCAGCATATCGAAGGGACTCTGTAATAGAGGACCTGGAAGCAGTTCTTAATTTCCACTCAAGCTGTACTGAGAGATAGAAAAAAAATACCTGAAAAAGTGACTAAAATTTTTTATTAATATCAGCTTTTTTTTTGTTGTTGTTCCCATGCTGTTCATCTACTGTCCTCTGCACCTCTGAATTCAGTGGCCAATATCCATCAACCAGGAGGGGAGGGAGAGAGTGCCACCTGAAAGAGGTTTATAATCTTGTAACTTTCAATAAAAATGTGTTTTGAGTAGAAAAGACTCAAGTTATCACTCTCAGAAAAGCAAAGAGCTGTTATGCAAACCAGCTCTAGACCAACTTCACCACTCATTTTCCTCTGCATGGTAGGGAGGAGACCAGGGGATAGTGGATGCAGAACTGCTGGAAATTAATAATTCCTTTGGTCTTCTGTTCACAGAGGAGCTTATGTTCTTCTGAAGTAGACTGTGATTTCCTTTATTTCATTTTAAAGTATCAGGGATGACTCTTTCCTGATTCCAGTGAGGATATGATTTTGTGCATTAAGTTAGGCTTATTAAGAGCTGCTTGAAGGATTTCACAGGCTGGATCTTCAGCACAAATAGATTTTCCCAAGCAAAAGCCAAGATTCTTCACTTTTATCCATTTCTTCCCAACAATCCTCTATCAACATCCATACCAAGAAGATCCCTTTTCACTCACTGAGCCCTCTCGAGTTCACGTATCCTAAGCAATCCCCAGCAAGATTTGCATTTCTAGTGTAAAAAAATAGAAAGAGAAATGGAGAGAGACTTCCCTTCCTGCAATCCTTCTCATCCTCCCAGGCATTTTCAGACAGCTTCATCAGTTTATATTTGTAGATGACCCAAGTTGGCAGAGGAGTCCCTGCAGTGCCTCACCCCCTTGCAGGTTGTTTGCACACACACACTCACAAAGAACATTCACGGTAATTTTGTGCACGAGAGACAAGAATAGTGCAGAAACCAACTCCATGAGATTATTATTTCTCAATGGTTCTCAATGGCCTGAAATGATGTTATTAAAGTTACATTTTCCAGTCAATCTGGCAATTTCTCTTATTAAGCAGCATAGAATGTACTGAGGAGAGTCCAACACTAAGCTAGAAAGATGAAATATTGCTCATATACTGATTGTGTTATCTGAAGAAACTAACTTTCAAGAGTACAAATTAAAGAGGAATAAGATACATTTTCAGACTGATCTTTCATGAAAGTTATCCAAGTTAGCAATTGTAATATGGTGAGAAATGACCAATAAAGTCTAACATCATTCCCAAGGAAGAATGCCTCACTAGATACAACTGGATTTATTAATCTAAGCAGCAGGCAGCAATAAATCCTAGCTGGCAAGGGAATCAATTCTCCCTATTAACGCCATGTAAGCTTCCAAACTCCTTCTTAAATATGGAGGTGGATAAGAAATGCAGCCTGCTGAATCCAAGCCCTGAAGACTTACCTTCTTTCAAGCAACAAATGCCATGCTAAGCAACTGTGGAGTAAAGTCAAATAAAAGAAGATAGCTCTATTGTGGGTTTTCAATCAAATGAAATTAAATACTGTCAGTTTATTAGACTTTAGCACTCAAATCATTGGTGCCAGCTAAGTCTAGAGGCCACTATTACTTACTTGTTTAAAAACCCTGGAGTTAGTAAAAAAAGGAAAACGAGTTTTGTTTTAATGAAAACCATCATGAATGTTTTCACTGCACAAGGTTTGGCTCCAAGCTGCCTTCCAACTAAGGCAGCTTGTCAAAAGGCTACACTCTAGCTGGCAAAAGCTTTTATTTTTTGTTATATCAATAGAAGAGATAGATAGATTGATAGATAGATAGATAGATAGATAGATAGACATAGATACTGATAGCTATATCAATAGAAGCCAAAAACATTATCAATGTCCATATTAAAAGATATTTCATCTTGGTGTTTTGTTGGGGTTTTTACTGTCCAGGGCTGGACTCACAGAGGTCCAGGGAGGAGATGGGGAGACAGGACTTGAGCCATTGGCAGTGCCAAGAACTGGGCACCCTCACGCACAGCCTGGGTGGGAACATGAAGTACAAATCAGCTTGGGGGTGACAGAACAGAGAAAAATCAGGACTTCATTCTTCTGAAATGGAGATCAATTTGCTGCAGTGATAATGATAGCAAATTCTTGCACCTATCTTGCTTTTTACAAACTCCCTTTTGATCTCTATTATGATTGCTTTAGAAACGGTACTTGTTGACTTTCATCCTCCAAGATCTTACAAAAGAACTGTTAAATCAAGAGGCTGTTAACTTTCCAGAGAGCAAAGGAGTTTAAGAAGTACAAGGTAGAGCTGTTCTGAAGAGAAGGGAGAAGGCAATCTGGTCTGGTGTGTGAGCCGGGCAGGAGAGCACAGAACTCTTCAGTGCAGAGGTGAAGAGCCAGAATTTGAGAAGGGAAGCTACAGACGCATCCTAGGTGCTGGAACATGTGCATGTCCTCTCTTTCCACTGAAGGCAAAGAATTAACCAACTGGACACTGTGTTACAGAATGTCTTCTCATGATGGATGGACATCTTTCTCAGAAGCATTTGGCACCCCTTAGGCAATTCACAGGATGATTCACAGGAGCTAAGCTCTTTGACCTCTATTATGCAGGGAGTGAGACTAATGTTGAATGGCTCAGTCACAACCCAGTCTTTCAAAAAACTCAAAACAAAACAGGTGAAAGTGCCTTTTGGGATTAAATTTGCTGAAAAGAAATATCACAGTTCAGTGAAAGGGTAATTTTTGCCTGTAATAAGTGTTTTCTGCCATTTTGACCAGCTCAAAGCTTGAGATCCCACCTCAAATGAAGCAGAAGGATCAATATTACTGCAGCAGAGACAAAAAGCAATAGCATACAGGGTTCCCTGAGCTACCTTTTTCTGGTGGAAAGATGTTTAATTTCAAATAGAGGAAAACTGGAATACCCACTTCCCAATATATACCTGGATAGGAAGTAAAAAATAGAGCATGAGTTCTGAAGTAGAAACAGGAGTAATAAAAACTATCACTGGATATCCTTGTGTTTGTAAATTAGGGGCTTGAGAAGACAGTTTTTAATTCTGGCCTTTGCTACAGACAGATAACTTTTCCCAGTTCAGCAGGTAAATTGTCAAGAGCAAATCTCTTGTGACAGGCAGTAGACAAAGCAAGG
Organism: Acridotheres tristis; assembly: GCA_037013685.1. Classification (NCBI taxonomy): domain Eukaryota; kingdom Metazoa; phylum Chordata; class Aves; order Passeriformes; family Sturnidae; genus Acridotheres; species Acridotheres tristis. Next base: position 9,661,621 of record CM072899.1, on the reverse strand, counting down.
GAAAAACCATTGGATTCACCAGACAGGGAAGATGAGGTGGCAAAAATATATTGTGCCAGCAATCAGCTTCGTAAAAATTTACAAAGAGGGACTTAGCTACAGTTGTAATGCCTTTTTAAAAATTTTACTTCTATAGTACTTTAAAGAGTCCTTGTTACAAAAGTAAACTTTGTGCCCCAAAGAGCACATGCAAAATTTTAGCACCTCTAAACTTACAGGAGTCCATGTGGAGACCAACTGAAGAGAGATAAACCAAGCTTAAGGAAACCTTTTAGGAAACACAGCTCCTTAGATGAGTTGGGAAAAGCCAACAAATTTGCTTCTTACAGCAAATCACATCCTGCTTCCCTGCTGATCTCATCAGTTTGACATGAGCAACACTTACCAGCAAGATAAAGCAAGGGGTGGGCAAGGGGAGCCCAGGAGGGCTTTTTCAAGGAAGGTCACCCTGCCACATGTCCAGGTTAGCATCCTCCCTCTGCTCCCAATTACAAGTCTGCTCTGTCTCAGGGGAAAGATACAGCAAATTAAATTAAGGATCAAATCTGGGAGATTTACAGTGCCAGTTCAAGAGGTGGCTGAGATTGATACAGGTCCATGTGTGGTATGCATCAGTCTCAGTGCCAAGAGCAGTAAGAAAATCCTTGCAAACCACAGGAAAACATAAATAGTAGAACCAAACCAAACAAAACAAAACAAATTAACAGAAAACCACCGGCAAATCAGGCAACAGAAGAGACATATTTCAGTGCAGTAACATTTAATAAAAGCATGAGTCAGTAATCAAGCAAACAGATTTAGGTAAAACTTATCTCCAACAGCTTTTTGCATCATCCCATGGGCCAGTGCACCAAGGTTTCTCATAGCCAGGTTTGTCAGCAATGGGGTAATGCCCCAGCTGGAGCCCATAGCTCACAGTGCAGCCCCCAAGGTTTGGGAATCTATTCTAGCACTGCAAAGACAGGTGGTGCTGCAGAAAGGTGACATCATAAAGGAAGACATTCAATGCAGTAGGTGGAAAATCAGGTGCTTTATCCCAGATTTGCACTGCATTTTCATGCAAAGTGCTTAAAAGCCAGTGGGAGTCAAAAAATAAGGAAGAAGTTCCAGACAGCATTAACTATTTTAAAAGAAAGATTTCTGGCACCCCATTTAGACTTGTTTCCAGCTTATCCATGAAGCTCTGCTAAACCTTAGTAAGACTTAATTCCCATAAATGTGATTCTCTCTCAGTGTTCAGCTAAGTAGCAATGTTTCAAAAAAAGTAAATACCAAATCGTGGGAGTTGGATTATTCATTCATGTGGTAAAAGCCATTATATATGAATACATACAGATGTTCCCACTTCATGACTGATCTAAACATATGTAGATTTTCGACCATCTCTTATGCAATGGCCCATGTACACGCTGGGGCTGCTTTTATCCTAGACTGTGGCAGGAGGATTCAAGGAAGCTATATGAGAGATGGAATAAGCTTATAGTAAAAAACTAAAGGAAGTTCAAGCAAGAGCATCACTTAAAATTAAAGGAAGGAGGGAGAGGGAGAGAAATCGAAGAGTTAGGGAATATCAGATTTAGCAGGACAACAACATGAAATATTAAAGTTTCAAAACTCCAAGTTATTTGATGCTGGAACTAGTGCAGCCTGATCTCATCAAACCAGCTGTTAAAAATTTGTCTGAATTGCCCATTAAATCTTGCTACCAACAAGCTCAGCTCCTGTGTTTGCCCACTTCTTGCTTCCCATTAAGCCTTGACTTGGCTTCAGACTCTGCCAACACCCCAGCCTCCAAACAGGCTGGTGTCAAAGATCAGCACAGCACCACTTTGATGAAAGCAAACATCTGTTCAGTATGAAAGATGGATGAGACCCTGCTCCAGCAGAGTTATTCATTTATTCCAGCTGTTTTCCATGGCTTAAGGCAAGCTGCTGTGCTGGTTTCCAGTTGCTTTATATCACACAGGTGACACGAATCAGGTGGAGAACCCAGTCTCAACTTCAGCCAGCACAAGAATTCACAAAACACATGGAAACTCCTGGTTAAATTCAGAATGAAATGCTGCAAGCTATGCTCTGTGACCCTCTGAAAAGCTCACAAAGATGCTGCTTGTAAGTATCTGTAAACTGAGACAACCCCGAGATTTTCACATGGAAATCCTGCTTTGTGAAGAATTCATGCCCCATAGTTCTGTGGATTAATTTTCCCTTGGCCTTTTTTGAAACCCTAATCAAAGGATTAGCCAGGAGCTGGGTGTCAGCCACAAGGAGCCTCAGGTTGAGAAATGGGGACACTGGTTAAAACATCACTTGCAATTTGGTGAGAATCTGAACTCTCCCGACCATCACAAAAGCCAGAAGGACTGACAGACTCGTGCTTAGGACTGAGGGGAAAGTCTTGCATTGCCCTAGGCAGACACCTGCTCCCCTTTGGACAAGGCAGGGGAACCTGCAGGAGAAGGGGAGAGGTGTAGGAGCTCTCCAGGGGCTGGGTTGAGCAGCTCCATCAGCACAGCTCCACCTGCACCCCAAACCTGCCCTCTCCCCATGTACCACAACCCAAGGCTAGGCAGGTTTACACCAGAATAAGGCCATACATATGAAAAGGTGCAACATGCAGCTGAAAGGTTGCAGCTGGGAGTTTTACAGCTTACAGATGATAGGAAGTAGCAATGAAGTCAGGAAAATTCAGGTGTAGCTAAAGACCGCAGAGTCTGGGGAAGAGAGAAGATGCATGTGACAGCCTTTCTCCAGGCAGGAACACAGACCATTAAATGTAATGCTTCACATTATGCTTCCAAATACCCACTTAATTTTGATTCAACGAGGCACTTGTGCTAATAAAATTAAAACCAGCAGGTTCTGTTGAGTGTTGAGTGTGTAATGGATGTGTGAAAGAGAAGCATGTGCAGGTATATCTAAAAATATATCTAAAATATCTATGAATACTAAACGTGACTACTTTCCAAGTCTGGGGAAATCTGGGGAGCACTGCAACCACTTAGATGCCAGCCCTTGGCAGGGTGCTGTGCAAGTGCCCACCCCGCCCCTCACCTCACCAAGCGTCCTCAGGATTGTGGGGGTACCTTGCACCAGGTATCTCCCATTCCCACCTCTCTAACCTCCAGATGGAGTGTGGATTCCCCAAGAGCAAATATTGCCAAAAGTTTACCTCTTGCCACTGCATGCCAGAACCAAAGGCAGCTGCTGATGATACGTTTCCACCAGTTTTGCACAAGTATGCATGTCTGTGCATCCACACAGCTGCAAGAGAGCCGAGTGTGTGCTCAGGGAGGCGAGAGGGAAGAGATTGTCTCCGTGAACATCGGATACAGCAGGTCCATTTAATGACTAAACACACATGACTGTTTGCTTATAAAACACAGTGTCATATAAATCTGCTAGGAGCTAATTGCCTATTATAGCTCATGATGCTGCTGGAGTCAGCTGCTGAATTATAAAGGGTCCTTTAGAAAGGAGGGAAAGCCAGCGGAGCTCTGCTCGCCCACCTCCACCACGGTTTTCAAACATTTTGTTTTCCAGTTCTTGCAAGGCAAAAGCTTATCCCCTCCTCTAAGGGATGGGGCCCCTCTGCCAAGATCACTTGAGTGAAAACATTGGGGATAAATTGAAATACAAGGGGGAAGAGGAGTTTCTCTGATTCTTTTTTAAAATTAATAATAATAATAATAATAATAACAACAACACAATTTTCTCTGTTGTCTCAAGCCTCTTGTCCAGCCTTATAAATCACAGCACTTATCTCTCGACTGTCTCTGCAGCCAGCCTGGAGCTGGGTGGTATTTGCCACCACCTTGATGGCAGCAGTCACCTCCCATGGCCTGGCTACAGCAGCAAGGAGCAGGGAATGGCAGGGAGAAGTTCCACATGCTGTACAGCAAGGACAGGCAAGGGAGCAGTGGACCACAGAGTGACACCTGGGTTTGGAGGAAAATAGGAAGCAATGAGTGATGCACCCTCTGTCTCTGAGCTCTTCTAACTTCACCTTGATTTTAACTCCACAGCTACAAGGTTTACAAGTCACCTGGGCTGTCTGATCCAGATCTGCACATATTTGAACATCTTCCCACTGATTCCAGGCAAAACTCTGTGGCTCTAGCCCAGGACCCCATGTAGTCCATTCCTACCTCACACTCACATCCCCCTGACTCCCCTGCATGGCTTCACTGCTGCAGAGGTGTCAGCTGAGGCTGAAGTTGCAGAGATGGTGCCCCAAGATCCCCCCTGCCCCTGGGGTCTTCTGGGCTGCAGATTGGAGGCATTCTGGCAGCAGGAGCAGCAGAGCACAGTGGCTCATATCATTAAGGAACAGGATCTGTTTACACAGTGGCTTGTATAGGAAATGCATTATATTATTGAAAAAAACCCCTTAGCAAAACACCTTCATCTGATGCCAAGAGTTTAATCCTACCCAAATGGCATCACATTCCATCAAGAAATTATCCTCTATAAATCACTGGGGCAGGAGCAGGGCACTTCCCTCACATTTCAGGGTGAGTGATTCACTGCAGTAAGGACCCTGTATGGATCAGCCGTCATGCCCACAAGGGGAAAGAAGGGGATCTCCACTGAAACATTATGGAGAAGAAGATTTATTGCTGGGATAACTCCACCATGTGGGCTGGTGGCACAACAGTGGGGACTGCTGGAGGTCTCCATCCCTCATCATCTGTATGGTCATGCATGTGGTTGCTCAAAGACCTGGCAGCAGATCCATGATTAAGTCGGCTATTTGGCTGGAAAAGCAGATGTCTGGAGCTGTGCCACCACACTCTCAGCCTCAGGTGGGAGCTTCCACAGGGCAGGGGCTGAGTCTGTTGGACCTCTGAGCTCCTCAGGTACTGAGAAGGTTCTGAGGAGGGACAGAAGCCAGGAGGGAAGAAATTTCCAGAGTCTCAAACAATTTGGCACATGACCTCCAAAATAGAAGCACACACCAGATCGAGACCTACATCCCTCCTTTGGGGAAGAGGAAGATTCAATGAAGCAGAAGAATGCAACAAATCCTGTTTTCATCCACACACCTGGCAGCAGGGAGCCAGATCATACTCTTATCAGCACAAGTTCTTGCCTCCCAGGACAAAAGCATGTTTATGCTCTTTGAAACCCCTCCACAGTCCTTCTCAGCAGTGCTGTTCTCCCCAGACCTAAGCCAGTTCCTAACTCACAGCTTCATTACAATAAACCACACAAGTGTTGATTATATATTGAGACTGGAAGTTGGAGTACTGCTGGGAAGAAAACCACGATGCCTTCCCCCTTGCTAACATGAACCTGCACAATAAGAAACAGATCAGTTGTGAGGAGTGATGAAGTGGATCATCTCTTCATCTCTCAGCTACACTAAATAATTTACAGGGCCATTTTGGGACTGACATGCAAAGCAGTTTAACAATGATTTAACAAAGAAGTATGAGATTCCATCTTTTCATGGTTTCCAGGTGTTGAGATCAATTTACTTCACAGCAATTTTAATTTCTGGGCCTTTCTTTTCCCTCCTCCCCACAAAACCAGCAGCTGCCAACTATGCTGGCATCTACAGCAGCTAGGAAACGAATTTCCCTGTGAAGCAAATTCTTCCAGGATGAATTGAATGAAGGCAGAGCTCATAATTGCACATTACTGAAAACATTTCTGATAAAAAAATGGGGAGATATTTTTATCCACATCTCCAGTTGAAAATTGCTGGGAAAGATGCTTTTGAAAAGCCATCATCTCCAAGCATGTAATTATCAGATCCTTGAACAAAAACACACGGTCAAAGGAAAAAAAAAATACTTCCATTGAAATAAAAAAATCGGGGGTGGCAATTGTTAGGAATGGAGGGAGAGAAATTCTTCATCCTGTGTGATTTTGCATTTCAGGTTTTACTAGACTGATTTTTAAATCCACAGATTAATAAACTTGCCAGCTAAGAACATCAAGCTCAGTTAGTCTTTTTTTGTTGTTGTTATGAACAGACTAATAATAATAATATAAGAAAAAAATCAGAAGCAGACTGGCAGTCAGACTGTCACAGACCCAGAATTTCCTAACGCCCACACAAGCACATTTGTCTTGAAACTGAATTCTGCCACCTTGAATAGACAGGCATACAATGACCTGGGGGCCCCATCCTATCAAGGCTTAAGACCATGCCTACCCTGATGGGATTACTCACATGCTAAAAATTATGCAGTTGCTGAACCGACAGCTGAAAAGATCCTTAAATGTTCTTATGCCTGCTAGCATTCCATCGTCAATTGATGAATATTGCTAAATATTTATTTTTGACCTACTTTTTCTTCTCCAGTTCTGCATTAGCACTTCTTTCTGATTATTATTACCCGTTAGATTTAATTGTTTCTTTTATTTAACAGTCCATTTTTAAAAGAAATCAAATCCTATATGCCCTAACATATGCAAACACTTTGGCAGTGCAGTTACCCTTGGCTTCAATGGATTAATAAAACAGAACAAACATTATAAAGAAAAATTATCCTGGACATAAAGCCAAAAGCAAGACTGAACACACCACATGAAACTCAGTCCCCTTCTATGGGTCACTCTAACCAGAGTGAACCACTTCCAGTGGCAATGAGATTTTCTTAAGCAGGGTGGCAGGGAAGTCAATGCCTGGGCTGGAAACTGGACTCCAGCATTTAACACTGGAGAGAAAACCTCTGTAGCAGTTGTTCAATTGAACTGTGGACCAACATTTGTATCAACATCTGTATCAAATCTCCCTGGCCCTTGCACTGTAAAACATTCTTCTCTTAACAAATCTGTAGTAATAACATGTGCTTGAACACAAGCTTTTTTGAGAGGAAAACTCAGTAACCTCCACACTGGAGGAGAAAAACGGAATAAAAAAAAATTATTTCTATACTCCATGAAAAGCCATAGGACATTATTTTCATCTGTTTTTTTCCATAAAAGAGCAATTTCAGTGGAATGGGTCATCTCTAGAAAAGAGCGAGAATTCAGTTTGACTGCACAGATCAGCTTATTTATACTTAAAAGTTTAGTCAACAAAAGTTTAGAGACCTGGTCACCAAAGTCCTAAAGCCATCAGGAGGTATCTGTGAGAACCTAGGGAGGAGGTGTAAGATATCACAAGGCTGAAGAATAAAATGCAATGTTCACCTTAAAAAAACCAAAACAAAACAACATGCTACCAGAGCGGAGGCAAGAGAACGACAAATCCATCACCCTCTCTTTCAGTTCCTGGAGCTGACTATCTGTGTGTGAGCTGTTAACACCAAATGAGGACTAACTGCAAACCTGGATCTACCACAAATAAGTCATGCCCACTCAATTGCTTTCCATATGAGAGTAACATTTCTGGATAGATAGAAAATGCAAGTTGCTATATCTCAATTTTAGAAACGCTTCTGACACTGTTTCACGTGCTATTTTTGTGAGTATGTTTGGGAAGCAGGATACAGATGATTATGAAGTGTATGCAAAACTGATTGGAAAACCACACACTGAGAAAATTCATCAGTTGTTCACAATCAGGAGGGAAAGATGTATTAAATGAAGTTCTGTGGGGACCTTCCACCAGCCTGGTACAGCTCCAAGTTTTCACTAAATGACCTGAATGGCTGCAGAGAGATTGATCTTATTAAGTTTACTGACAGCCACAAGGCATGAGGGACTGGAAGCAGGCTGGGAAGTAAATTTTGAACCCAGAATGACTCATACATGTTTTAAAAGACAGATGTACAATTTGGTAGAGGGGCATGCAAGCTACCAGATCCAGGCAAGAACAATCTAATGAATGAAGGATGGGGGAAAACTATCAAAGTGACAAGCAAGGACTCTTCAGATACTGTGGGCTGCAAACCAAATGTAAATCCACAGCACTGTGTCATATGCAAGAAGAGCTAACACCCTGCTACAAGCAAGTTGGGCATAGTCTAAAAAACCTGTGAAATCATCCTTTCATTTTACTCAGCACTGGTAAAAGCCTTGGCTTGAATGCCGACCCCAGGTTTGGGTACCACAGCTCATCAACAACGATGTGGCCCAGCAGGTTGAACTGGTGCAGGCTGGATCTGAAAGATCACAGCTTCTGAGGCTGGGGGGAGAGATGAGTTGTCTATGCTAAAAAGAAGAGAGAGGAGGAAAAAAAGTGTTATTACTCTCTTCAGATATTCAGGCGTGTGATGCACAGAGGGAAAGGAATAATCTGTCATCTCTGTTAGGACAGAATGCAAAGGCACCAAAATTACAAATAAGCAAAGCTTTTCCTTAATATTTCAGAGTACTGAATTAATTTGAGCTGATGTGGTGTTCCCAGATTGGATATATTAAAATGCAACGTGGACGGATGATATCACAGGTATGGCCAATACTGTCTCAAGACAGAGGAATAGCACAAACTCTCTGCCCAGTTTTGGCTCAAGGAAATTAAGATCAATGATTCAGACCCAGAGATATTTGTCTTGGTACACACACATCAGTTAGTTTTTCTCTTAATCTTTCATTAGGCTGCAACTGAGGCAAAGCTGACAAGTGACGTAAGCAGCCTGATGAGCAGGACTTATATTAAATAGCACTATTGTGATGAATTCTTCAATAAGAAAGATAAAATCTTTCTTCCTGAGATTTATCTATGAAGATTTCCTCCTGTCTTATTCTAGCTCCTCACATTAGTTTTCTATCCCTTTCAGGCATGTTTTTCTCTATTCTTCCCCCTGCTTATTTGGCAAGCAGAGAGAGAACAGGGGAGCTGATCCCTCAGTGGGAAGGGGCAGAGATATATTAACAGGTCTCTTGTTCTGGCCATTCCCACCCTGCAATAAAGGGTGCAGTTTGCCAGTCTGGAAAAAACACAGGAAATACTGCTCTCCTTGGACTGCAGAGAGACCATCTCATGATAAAACCATGGCTTCTAATGGCAATAAAAAAACCCACACCTAAAAACAAACAACAAACCCAAGCAGAAAAGCACTGAATATCCACACTCATCTAGTATTTTTATTCTTCCTTTGACTTCTATACAAATTGTATTTTTAAAAATCAAAAATAATTAAGTCACCCAAATGGATACATCTGAAAGACAAATGAAATGGTCTTCTGAAGTTGTCTGTGTTATCCTCAATTAACATTTGATGTGAGCTGGTTTGGGATGGGACCTTCAGTGGTTCACTTGGAGCAGCATGAAGGAGATTCAGTGAGTTCTGTTCTTCTGCCCATTCCTGCAATGATCCTTGCAGTAAGGAGTAACTGAATGTGAAGTTTGTTAGAACAAAACATAGAGGATGTTCCTGGACTTCAGAAAGGCCATAAAGGATTTCCATGAAGTCCTCCAACAGCAGGATTACAAAGGCTCTTGTGGAAACACGATCACCCTGCTATCAGCAGAACCACCCACTTTAAATAGAAAATAAACACCACCTCCCATAAAATATCACTGCTACTTTGCATTTTCTGCCCTTCCATTCTGAAGGACACACAAAATCTCTCTATTATTAAAACATCTCATCAAAAAACTTCTGAAAACTACTGAAGGAAAGAAATCACTAATACTCTAATGGTGGTGGGCCCAAAAAGCACTTCTGAAATGTTTGGGTGCTTCTTTGAAACAATCCATTTGGTTTTGCCTATTCCACTTAAAATGTTAAAATGAGTGATAAGATTGTCATTCCCTTCATTGCTTCCATTCTGAATTTCCAGAAAGCATTCCCATGAAAGCCATGGGCTTGGTCCTCAGGAGCACCACAAGTGTAAGCTGTGAGGGTCTGACACCATGGTAAAAAAGAGTTCCTTACCCACACAGTGACTGCAGCATTCCCTTGTACGTGACACAACACTGGCTCAAGATTCTCAAGAAATGTTTGGGGCTGACATCAGGAAAATTTCTCATTTGATCACCCAGCATCCAGACAACATCACCATTTACAACAACACAGCCATCTTGAGGCACCAGAAGTCTCTGGTGTCATGTTGGAAGAGCTTCTCAAATTACCCCCTCTGTGGCTGGTGGCATCAAGGAGACCCCTCCAGCACATGCAGTGTCAGCCACCTCTAAACCAGGACCCAGCTCCTGGCTCAGCCCCAAGAGCACTGTGAGATTCTGCCAAGTTGTCTTTTGATCTTTCCATGGAACAAGTGCATTCCTGCCCTGTTAAGTCACACACCCAGACTCTCTCAGCCTATCAGGACTCATCAATGTGTCTCTGGCAGCTTCAAATGAAGCCCCCAAAATGCTTCTTGCTGTGCTGGTAAAGGAGGTGGATATTGCCTCCAGTCACCACCCATGGGATTAGGCAACATAGCCAGGATAAGATGCTTTCCACCTGGTTCATCTTACCCTCAGATTTAGGGAGAGAAAACAATTTTCTAAAGTTAGGTTCATGCTTTGGGGCATCTTGATGCCAAGGAGAGGACGAAGTCAGTCTCACTACATCGCTTCAGGCAGCACAAAATGATTCAGAAACCATAAATTACCTCTGTACTTCCAACTCCAACGTCTTTGCTTCCAGAAGGGAAATGCTTGCATCAGGGCAGAAGACAAGCTCCATGCAGCACATTCAGCTGCAACAAGCAGAGCTACAGCATGCAACAAAGTACCTGAATATTGCACTCAGTTAGAAATATAAGAGCCTGTCCATCCTGGAAAGACTGGGGCCGGAACTTGATGTCTGCCCTTTGTAAAGGTGCCCTTCTACACTCATCTGCCTACTCTTTTGCAGAAATGAAATAGATTTTTTATACTCCACAGAAATAGTGAACTGCTCACCCCAGGTATCTAAAACAGGGGTTAGGAGCTCATTGAAATAGCAGATTTCTAGCAGAACCTGAAATATTTATTAGACAAGGTACTAGTGGATTATACAAGAGGGGGGGGCAATGGCAGTGACCCCACCACATTCAGCAGAGTCTCTTCTCCCATCTTCCTTCCCAGCCCCCTAATCACCACTGCCGAACGCCCAGATCACTCACACGCTGATTCTGGAAAATAGGGAGCTGCATTTAGATTTTAAAAAAACCAAAAAAACCCAGAACAGCTGTAAAGGCTCCACAGTATCTGAGGTGCCATAAGAACAGCCCCCGTGACTGCCAATCTTCCAGGTGGAGAAGGAGAAGGCAGCCTGTGCCTTCTCCAGTGATCACAGGGAGAAATTCTTTACAGAGAAGCAAAGATATATTTCACAAATCAAAGCAATTAAGTTTGCATGCAACGGTCTGGATTTGTAAAACCACTTTGAAAGTAGCACATGAAACTATCAATGATATTCAAGATGCTTAAAGAAAACCAAATTAAACAAAAGTAAACTACTGAACAAGGGCAAAAAAAAAATTACAGACAAGGTTCACTCACCAAAGTCTGACTGCAAATCCTTTTTCAGTCCACAAAGCATGTCTGCTGTTATCTATCAAATCATTCAACAAATTGCAAGAGCCGCTCCGTTCTCTGTCCCTGCCTGCGCTGGAATCCCTTCCCCGGCAGCCGGGGCTGCCTCCCACCGCCGAGCGCGGCTGCAGCGCACACGCGGCTCCCGCACTTCCCGGCAGCGAGATGGAACACAAATCGTCCGGGGCTCTCCAGTTTGCGAGGACTCAGAAATGTGGCAATCCTTTAGGAAGAAATATCTCTACACGGTTGTTTAACGTGCGGCTCGCCAGTCCTGTGTAGAAATAGGAAAATGAGGGGTATGGGGGTTTTTCTACGAGGTCCTAAAATTCCCGTGCTAGTTCTCTCGGCTCCACTGGCCATCAGGCATTGCCAAGCAAAAGTTGGAAGCGCAGTGATTAACCGGAACAGCTGCTTGAAGGGGAGGCAGCCACTGAACCCTGACGCTCCGGCAGATGCAGCAAATGTCGAGCGAGCACTTCATTCCCGGCGGAATTCCACCCCGCGCCCCGCCGGCGGAGAGCGGGCATCATCCCATGGAGATGTGCTGGCCCCTTCCTGCCCGAGCCCCTCGGTGGCTTTCACGGGCATTTCAGGCGGGGGGTGGGGGAATGACAGAAGCCATAGACGGAGGAGGGCGGGCAGGCGGTGCTGCGGCGGAGGCAGCGCTGCCCCCGCGCCGCACTCAGCGCCAGAACTTGGCCGGCAGCGGAGCCGCGCAGCAGCCCCCGAGCCGCAGCTGCAGCAGCAGCGGGGCTGAGCACGAGAGGCGGCTGCGACTGCAGTGTTGCCTGACACACTTTCCTCTCCCCCACCCCCTCTTGGCAAGTGCTTGCAGAGCCTCCAGCACCTTTCAAGGCAATGTCAAGCTGCTGTCAAAGCATTGCACTGCCTCCAAAACACACACACACGGTGCTCGTAAGGGAATATGAGGCTGCAGTCTTGTGTCCTCCCTACAGCGTTTGCTGAAAACTCGGTTGAACCCTTTCTTAGGAAGAGCGGAGGAATCAGGAGGGGCTAAAGGCATGCCAGTCCTGTGTTGAGATTTGGGCGAGAGGAGGCTTTGGGAGCGGTGCTGGCCCCCAGCTGGTCACGGGGAGTTTGGCCCTCCAGGACAAGGTGCTGCATGGCTTCCCTCGAAACTGCTGGCCCTGCACTGTGGCTGGGGAAAGGGCACTGGCCTAGGAAGAAATGCAGTACACCAGTGTCTCCTTCCTTTACTATTAAAATGGAAAAGTTGGCTGATTTGTGCTGAAGATCCAGAGCATGCAGGGTATGCCAATGCCTTGGCCATGGGACTGTAAGGGTGTGCACAAGGTCAGACCCTGCCCCCAACACTGTGCAGGTCCCCTTCTCAGCCAAGCTGTGAGATGCAAACTGTGCCAACCAGCTCATGGCAGCATTCTCCATAGTCACCCTATTCCCTTGAGAACTACTGTCATCTATAACAGCAAGATTATACCCACAAACAGTGACGAGAGATCCAGACGAGCATGGACTAAGGCACAAAAGGCATCTACATTTTTGTATGAGGGTCTAGTCATGGTTGAGACTGCTACTAGATTTGTCTGAAAGTAGCCAAGAGCTCATAGATTTAGAAGGAAGCTCATGGAGAGGCAGCAAGGTTAAGTCTTGTTTCCTTAGGAGAGAAATCAGGATAAATCAAGAGGAACTAAATACATCTGAATGTGCCAGCAGGAAATTTTTACAGACCTGGGGGCCCTAACTCTGTGTGGAGGAGGATAACTGGGTTTCAGCCTAATGCCACAGATCTTGTTCAGATTGAAATGCAGCAGCATCTCTATTGTGGTTCAAACTCGGCTGTTTCATGAGAAGATAACTTATACAAAAGCAATAAAATCACTAAGTAATAAAAAACTACTTACAAAAGAGATATTTTGGTCCATAATTTGTTTAAAAGAAGTTGTTCAGTCTGACAATAGACTTAATTAGTAATTGAGGCAAAATTTATAATTAGAAATCTTTTCACATAGCTATTAATGCTTTTGCTGCAGAGAAATTTCATCTTAAAGGAAAAAAACATTACCAGTTGCACCACAAATACGAGAAGCTGCTAATTTGAGAATAGCCCATTGCTTTGGATGCCATGAAATGGATGTGTTTTAAAGAAAAATTTAAAATCATTATTTGTGTTTACAGAACCATAAAATTCTTCCCAAGTTATCTACTGCATGAAGAAAGTGTGTGAGAGGACAGGTCTAGTACACAGTTGAAGCTGCCTGTTTTTGTGGATGAGAACTGGCTGGAGCTGCCCCATTCCTCTGATGATGGAGAAGGAAGAGGCATTTGAGCATTTCAAGTCCAGAATTGCTGGTGGCATTCGTTGAGCTGCTTGGCAAGACACCAGTGCACCAGGAGCCTGGAGAGGATAAAGATGTTTACTCTATGGTTTCTGGCCAAAATCCACAAACACAACACTTTCTTCATGTTTCAGGTGGCACTATATCAAAACCAGTTGAAGTGAACAGCTTGAGTTTCTATGGGGAAGGGAAAGGATAGACCACACACCCCAACAAACAAGACAGACCAAAAACATATGGTATGGCATCAAAATGTGTAGGTGTCATAAAAGAGCATAAGCTCTCAACCTAAGCTTCGGTGACAAACTCAAGGAATAGTATGTAGAGCTTTGATGTTTCAGGAACAGTCTGTGCATTGTCCTGTAATTCTTGACATAAACTTTAAGCTTGTGTGCTCAGAATTAGCAACTTTCCAAAAATACTCTGGCAGTATCAACTACACACAAGCCTCAGCTACAAATGTATGTTTTTTAAATAAGTTAATTTTGTGGAGGTGGGATGTTAAAAAAGTCTTTACACAGGAAAAAAAACAAACAAAAAAAATCTCAGTTCTGTTTTTTTGATATATTCTGATCTCCTATTACCATTCCAGGAGAAAAGAGGGCTTAGGAAATGCTTTCTTGCACCCTCACTTCAGTATAACATACTCAAGGAGAAAGACAGCACAGGCTGAGGACAGTCCATGGCTAGAGAGCTTCTGGGTGGTCCCTACTGGAAACATCCATTTGTGCAGGCTTATGGCTCTCATCCATACAACTCAAGTGGAGATGCCAGTAAAAAAGCACCCACTCTAGAAAAATGGGCATTTACTTTTCTCAGGAACAGGCTGCTCTTTGAGTAAAGTTCATTTGTTGTAAGTAAGGAGTATCTACCCTTACATGCATAGACATGTACTAGCACTTGGTTTAGCATTTCTTGTACCCAGCACATCCTGTTCTGCTCGTGAACCTCATACATATTTCCCCAGAGCTGACCTACAGATCCTCCCAGAACCCCAGTGAGAGTGATGCTGCAAACGTTACATGGCCTAAATTGGTTGGAATGACATTTATACAGAATACACTTTTATGCAAACAAGACAGGGAGGACAGAAGAGGGAAGATCACAGGCTATTCAGAATATCCATTATTTAGTCCAATGTTTGATTGTTATTTTGTTTGATTGTTATTTGTAACCATTACTTATTTAACCACATCCAAAAGGATCCTTGTCGGAAGTCACAGTTCTGTGGAACGCTCACACAAGATCCTGATCTGAGCCATTTAGCACTGAACATGCTCTGAGCTGTGGAGAACATGGAGAGAATGTTACATCACTCCACATTAGGAAGTCTCAGGAGACTCTCTGAAGACAGCTGAATGAACATAATGAACAGTGAGCCACAAGAAGACGATGAGGAAAAACCCCCAACCACATGCACTTAGTGCAGAGAAACAGCGAAGTTCCAACCGCATATAAAATGATATTAATAGCAACAGAAATTGCTTTGGGTTAGGGAAGGTTCAGAAGAGACTGACACAGATGCTTTCTACTTTTTTTAGTTCAGATGTTAAACTAAGATTTTCCATTGCCATCTCCTTCTTCTCATCCTACTTCTTCCATTTAATAATACACGCCTGCACATCAGGGTCCCCCTGGGGCTGGGGACTCATCTTCCTGCTCATCCACCATCTCAAGGCTTGCTTCTGGCACAGTCAACCCAGTGCTTCCAGTTGTCTTACTGGGAAAGACAATTTTTACTGAGAATTCTAAGCATCTCTGCACAAAATCAAGAAGTTTGGAGACCCTACACCCTTCTTTGATTGATTTTTGGTTGCAACAGACAGGGAGGAGGAGCAGAGACAAAAGGAAGACCCATCACTCTCTTGGTGGAAGAGACTTTACAGCTGATTACCCAGCTACCCACTGGCTGCACATTTGCTCCATTTCATCTGCTCCAATTTTACATAGTTGTGCTTATTTAGAAACCCCAGACAACTGCATATCAGCCTCAGGCCTCATCTCTGGTATAAGCAGATGCCCTGATTTTTACATACAACCCCAAGATGCAATGCACTGTTTTATCAATATATTTTTATGGCAAATGGAGAAGGGACTTGAAAGAAAAAAATCTTTAAGGGTATTTAAACAGCTTAATAATGGACACAGAGGAAGAAGTCCTTGATTGTTCTTTTCTTTAAGTGCAAATTCCACCAGCCAGTCCTAAACATTAATTTATTACGGGTAATGAACACTGAAAGATAAATTGACCCATCCAGTAAGCAATTAGAACCCATGCTGCATGCACACATGCAGAGCACTGAGACAGAGTACTTCCTTTACAGAGCAAAGGTACTTTCAAGACCCCCATTAATTCCCTCCACCACCAGAGCACAATAAAGTGGTTCCTGCACATTTTTCTGGGTAATGAGAGTAGGACACACCAGGGTTGGGGACCCTAGTGCTGATAAAAGAAACAGTGGAAAACAAATAGGCTGCAGTGAAGTACAAGGTCCTTTATTCCCCAGCCAGCTCTAATGATACAAAAGAGCTCATTCAGGGACCTCGTTAGCAAAGGTCATCCCAACAAAAGAGAATCTTGGCTTCACAATGATTTTTAAAGCCAAATGGAGATGAGCTTGACAAGACACAGCAATAAGCAATACAGCAGGAGATTAGTGATACAACAACAACCATCAGCCATGCCAGCGCAAGGTGAGAGTTTGTAACATGGTCCAAAAGGAGCAGAGTCTGGAAGTTGCATGCACACCATCTGAAAGAAGGTTCAACACTTTCAGGTAGAGAGAGTGTATTTCTCCCATTTATCCCTACTTCTGTGGCTTTACATACAGAACAAGTGCTTTTTCTAGGCAAAATACACCCCCTCCTTTTGGACATTCTCCTAACTGGTTTTACTTTTCACCTCCCTCAAATCTTTCATAGCAATGTAGCTGGCTGGTCCCACAGTCTTGTGACACTGGTAAAATCCTCAAGCATGTGTGTGATTGGAGGGACCATGCAGACATAGAAAGCAAGAGCAGAGCCATACCACTGGAGAAAACAAAATGCCTAATAGCTCCCATCTTCCCAGCTTTTAGTGATCCATGCACTGGAATGACAGCAATTTGTTGACAGTAAAACGAAAAAAAAAATGGAGGGCAAGTAAGCATCTAAGCTTTTCAGTCATGGGACTGATTTCCAGTTTTAAGGTCATTAAGCCACTCCAATCCACATCAAGTGCATGGCAGCTGCACTTGGCACTTCAATATCTGCACCAGTGGCTGCCCTGAAAGGGCCTGTTCGTGATGTCTCCTCTTCAGCAAAAATGCTGTTTCTTCTTTATATTTTATTCATGTCACCAAAATGAAAATAGTGATGGGTGTGTTAGCAGCTGGCCAGCATCCACCTTCCTTGCACACTATGAGTGGGCAATTTAGGTGAAGCAAGGTCCAACACAATCAAAATACAGATGAGAGAAAACATATTCTGCTATAGACCTTTGGATATAGAGATAAAATGGGAAGCAGCCCTACAAGAATAGGACACAACCTTAGAGCTCAAAGGACAGAAGGGATCAGAGGTGTGAGTGTGTGGATGGGGCTGCAAAGCATATCAGCATCCCTCAATCCCTATTATGTTATGTGCCACAAGAGCTCAGATCTTTTCAGTAGTAGGGACTGAAGACTTCCTCCTCTTGATCCAAAAGGACACAGTACTTGAGCCCAAACGAGGACCCTTCTAGTAGCAGGGATGTGGCCATGCCACATTTCACCCCAAAAGACAGAGAGGCAATTATACAACCTGTAGGACAGGTCTTAGTCAGCATCCAACTCCACTCCTGCCTGTGGGAAGAAAAACCTATGCATCTTCCCCTTAAAGGATTTATCTTGGCACTGGTCTCTGCAGAGGCAATGCTGCCAATGCAGATGGAAAAATAAGCAAGTGGGTCATCAGTCTTACCTGTTGTCACACAGTTTCTTTTCAATGAGTAGGAGTGTAACAATGCATTAACAATAAATGAAATGCCATGTTAACACTAATTTGCATAGCACAGAGCCACATTGCTCTGCTGCCTCTATTCTCTTTCTAAACTCTCCTGACCCGCATATGAAACGAGATGAAATTTAATTGCTGGGGCATTCAGTAGAATCACTGAATTCCTGCTTAATGAGGCTTCATTTGTACTCTGTTGCATCAGACACCTTCTCTCCAAGGTGCTGTATTAACTAGCTCAGATATAAAATATTTTCCAAGGCACATTTTCATATGTGTTTCAACAAAGAAATAGCAGGAAAAGCGCTGACTGCAAAAGATGATATTAGTATCAGCAGCATGATAAGACCAGTGAAATCCCAAGAGCACCAAGCCCTATTCCTCCACCAAAAAAAAAGCTTTAATGGCTTTTATATATGCTCTAGCATGCTACTATGCAGCATCTATGCTGTGCAACTCTTCTAGAAGGGACAAGGCAAAGCTAGGTGAGACCTGGCCAAGGTCTGTATGGGAGACAGCCAAGAACCAGAAGCAATACCGATAATTTTGGTGACTCAGAAAAAGCACAGCTCACGTTGCACCCAGGAGTCAGAGTTCTGGATGGTTTTGCATTCAGATACCTAAGTGAGCTCACCTCATTCAGAAGTCCTTGGCTGAGGAGGTGCCTCATGTGAGGCTGCATGGCCAAGCAGCTCCCTGGAAGGTCAGCCTTCGTGCTCGGTGTTAGCTCAGACAGAGCACAGCCACTGCCAGCAGCACATGTAGGGACCAAAGCCACCAGAGCAGGCGACATTAACTCGTGGTAGCAGGGGACACAAGGCAGTGCAGACAGGGCTGGACGAGGCCACGGGCTGCTGTCAGCTCCAGCCCCCGGCTCTCCCCCGCGCTGGGTCGGCAGCACAGAGCAGCACCAGCGCCACGCTCAGCGGTGGCAGAGGGGCACGGGGGGGAGCCGATCGCAGAAAGCAGACAGACAGACAAGGCAGACATGACCCCAAAAGGCAGTGCCACGCCACAGGCAGCAGCGTTCCAGCGCGGGGTGACAGCCGGTCAGGCTCCCCCGCTGCCTCGGGAAGTTCGGGAGCGCCGGCACACGCAGCGCTCGGACAGGGGCGATGCAGCCGCCAGGTGTTTCCCGCTGCCGGCTCGGCTCCCGCTCCAGCTTGTCAAGTTTTACCTGCCAAGCTGGGGCCAGGCAGAGCCACACACAGCTCCGGGTAACCCCCGAGTGCTGAGAGCGGTGATTTATGAAGTATTTTGGCTTCAGAACATGCGGAGCTCCCTGAGGGACTGCAGATTGCTTGTTAGTGCAGGTTTGCAGGGTGGGATCAGCCTCCCTGCTCCCACCCGGGCGCAGTCCCAGCACGCTCCCAGCAGCCTGTAAAGGATTTTCCTTTCACTCGTGCCGTACACTAACCTATCAAATGCTGCTTAGGCTCATCCCCAGCGTGGCTCCACACAACACCAGTGGATCCGTGATAGCTGCAACAAGCCAAGAGACCAGCCACAAAGTCACTTTCCCGTTTGTATTGTAAGGGGAGAGATTGGGGATCAGGGTATGGCATGAGGCACTCCTAATTATCCCAGGGTAGCTAATTATAAAGGACAGAAATTGACAGAAATAAAGCCACATGGTCAATAATAGTATTTTTTTTTAAGCTGGAAATTTTAGCCCATTATCTTTCCAGCTGAAAAGCTTTAATTGAAAATGGCTAATCTTCCAGTGGGTTCAGGAAGGGTTTACAAGCTAATTGCTCTCTTTTCTTTAGGATTAACACTTTGTTCTGTGAATAGAGGTGGAGGGCAGCAGATGTGCAGCCTTTACTCGCTTTAATCCAAATACCCCACTGGAACAGATGCTCCCAATGCTGTGTGGTGGCATAATGGAATCTCTTTCTTGCACGTAAAGTGCTTGTTCTGAAATGAAATTACAGCTATCTATTAGGAAGGGAACAATAAATTTCCTCCACCACACATCCCTATCATGAAAGACACAGCATTGAGCTGTAAAAATCCCTGACAGAAGTAAATCTTGCAGGAGAGAGAGCAGCTAACAGATGAATTTACTACTTTCCTTTTTAACTGGTAGTCAGTGTCATTTGGACACGGGCAGAAAAGTCATTATCTCACAGAAGTCAGAACATGATCTCACAAACCTCAGGGTGGCAGGGACCTGGCTGCTAAGCTCTAGGCTGGGAGAAGATTTAAAGGAGCCAGTTGGGAGAACAACTGCCTTCCATTTAAACAGAGAGAAATTAATTCTGCTAACCACAGTGACAGCTATGACCTATTGCTCTCACAGACTGCCCATAAAGCTAGTTGGGAATCTTGGGCTAGATGGGATTTGTATTACATGAGAAAAAGGGGTAGGCTTGATCCTGTGATCTCTTTGGGAGAGATGTACTTAAAGAAGGAGAGCAGGATCCCTAATAGCAAAGGCAGAGTGAAGCTGATTTTTCAGAAAAAGGGGAAGGGGAGAAAAAGTACATTCAAAGACATCTTAAATGAACAAAATGAGGTCGTGGCTGTTCAGCTCTTGCTACTGCAGGGCAAGGAAGACCAAGTCCTTCTTCACATGACATTTGCACTCCTGCTGCTCAGAAAACCATTTCCTTACAAGATCCTGATTATCAGTCCCAAGGGGGTAACACACCTGTTAGCAAAGCAACTTTTCCTATTACCGTGATCAGATCAGGGAAGGCCACACCATTAGGAGTAACAGTGTGCCAGCCCACCCTGCCCAGACTGGAGATCAGAAAAGCAGCAGAGCACTTGGGCCCAAAAGGTATGGGGGAAAGGAGGAAGCATTTAGTGTTTGAATCAACAAGTCAACCTAATGTTTTGTATCATAACGTCTCAGCAGTGCTGTTCAGGAAGGCACTAGGGAAGAGATCCAGCTCCACCTGTATGAACTGTCTAACAGCATCACCAAGGCTTCCCCTAGAACAGCCAGGGAGAAGGAAATGTTTGCCGAGAGAGCAGGTCATCTCAAGGCACTAGAATTAAGTTCCTAACTTTAGCAATCTGTAAACTAGAGAGAAGATTCATCTCTTTTGACAGAACAGCAGATACAGATCAGCAACTTCTTGCCCTATTCCTCCTCCCCCCAAAACCTAGAATTTTCTGCTGAATCACTATCAAAAAGAACATACTCAAATCCAGGAAGGAACCACTACCCATACAAGAGTGTCTCAGTCAAACCCATGGAAGCAGAAGACACAAGATTCCAGAGAATGGGTACCAGACTCAGAAATTTCAAAAGCTCAGCTAGTTTTTTAAAACTGCATTTGTGTGAAGTACAGCTCAATATTGCCTTTTCAAACCCTTCCTGGAACAGTCACGACGTTGCTATCCTAATTCAAGCCTTTCATTAGCTGTTGAATTGGAATATTTAGTGTTCAAATGAAGATGAATTGTTGCCAGTCACAGCATCATCCTGCATTCAGCAGTGATCTCGATCTTGCAAAGTATTTCCTCAACTAAGGGAGAAAATCCTCAGAGCAAGCAGATGACAGACATGCAAATCACGAGCAAATGACAGTATTAAAATCTAGATAGATGCTGAGATACTAAAGGCATGGGTTAGGAGGGGATATTTTCAAAACTCTCTTAACCCAGTGACCCAGTTTATGGGAAAGAAGCCTTATCATTTGTACCTTTTGATTACACATGAGAAGAGGCAGCAAGTGCACACTCTCTGCTACCTCAGCAGCTGTTCACATGCTGAAATGCAGTAATTACTTGTGCAAGAAGGCATTAAAAGTTAGAGATTTGCTCATTATTGCTTTCCTGGGTGTTGTTTCTGGTGCTCAAAGGCACAAAATCCTGCAGAAGTTGACTCTCTAGAGCTACACCTCCTACTCCAAGAGTGTATTTCTGTGCAAGAGCCACTGGGAACAATACTGAGAACCTTATTACTCCACAAAGATGAACATACATAATTCAAGCCAGAATCAACACTGGATAAATTACAGCCAAGAAAACCAAGTTTTAAAAAGCTGTATATTTGGCAAAAAGATGCTTTGACTGTCTTGCTCTTTTCAAAGAAAAACAAAAAAAAAACCCACAGAGAAAATTATTTTCTGAAAGCTGTAAAAAGTATTGCGTGAACCTAGTTTTGTAGTTTTGTGATGACCCACCTTCATATTAACTGACATCCCTGCCATGCAGTTACAGACTTACTGCAGAACAGAACTAGCGTTACAGAAGAGCCTCCTAGAAAAAGCTTTCCGTAATAGAAATTTTCTGTCCAATTACTTACAGAGTGATCACTTAATATTTATTCTCCAAAATATACTGTACTATAAAGCCCTTCTACTCAACTATTAATTCATTTCTAAGAAGCAGCAGAAGGCTTAGTAGGATGTGGAGATTTGAGTGAAAATGATGAGACTGCTTTCTTTATAGCTGAGAATTGATGCACATATGTCAGGGGACAGACAAGAGGAAAACAGGTCTCAATCAAAACAATCAGAGCACTGAAGCCTACAGAGGCTCTGAACCAACAAGCAACACTTGAGGGGGAGGTCATAGTGGGGACATCAAAGCTTCTTTGCAAGATTTCAGGTACACTCTTGCAGTAACCACACGCTCCTGGAGACCACTGCATGTAGATGGTACCCAGGTATGGCTGACTAACAATTACTTACATTTTATGTGGTGTTCCAAAGTAATTAAAACTGGATTCCTTTAGAAATAGCATTGCCTCAAGCCCATCAGGATGTTTTTTAGGCAGTAGTCGCACCATTACAAAGGGTATTTGTGATCTGAATTGCATCTACATTAAATACATTATTAAATATACAAAGCATCATGCAGCTGTAGTTATCCCCAGCATGACTCACTCCTGGTGTGCAGTGATTTAGCCAGAGAAGGGTGTTGGAGGAGGAAGGTGCAAATATTCTTCACAGGTCATTACTGTAATTGCCACATCAGTCCTCTCTGCAAGACACTCTCTCCTTTCCCCTCTTTATGGAATTACTTGGGTTGGAAGGAATCTTTCTGGAAGCACTGCCATGAAGGAAATCCATGGACAAATAAAAATACTCCCCTTACTTGGGAAGCTTCCAACAACATAAATGTTTACATTTAGGACCACATGGGTGAGGGAAGGTGGGTGCCTGTGGCTGTACCTGCTGTCCACTGTGAAGAAGGACATGGGCACAGCCACTCCAGCAGCATCCACATCTGCTCATCCTGCCCAGGGCTGGCAGCCATGGCCTCGTGGCCGGGATTCTCCTCTCTGCAGAGGGCAACCCAAGTGCACCAGCCTCCTTCGCTCTAAGAAGGTATTTGGCAGGATTTGACAGTCGAGCATAATTCCAGATGAAACACGCCAGATTGAAGGATTTCTGCATAATTAGGGATATAATACTGTATTTAAGAAGCTCCTAAATATCCACAGTTAACAGAGGGCAGCGTGCTCAGTGGAAACCCATCTCCCATCACCAGGGACTAAAGCTGGCACTAAGTGGATGCAGATCTTCATTTTCTTTAATACCTCAGCAGCACAAATGCAGCAGCCAAAAAACGTCCTTTCCAGAACGGGCCTAAGCTCACAGTAGATCTCCTGGACTGGATGCCCCAGCTTAGACAGTGCTCCCAAAACAGCACAGTGGCTGTGCTGGTACCCAGGCTTTGGGAGAGTTTCTATAGCAACAGGACACAAAGAAAATATAGGTGTTTACATGGTGCAGCTGATTTACGCCACCACAGCTGTATTTAAGTCATTGAGGTGAAGGGAAAAGCCTGAAAAAATAAGATGCAATTCCCCATCAGAGGAGTTTTTCCCTTTGTTTCATCCCCCCAACAGTTTTTAAGTCTCAGATTTTGTGTCGATGGGTCACTTTTCTGTTACCTCTTTCAAGGCCCATCCCTGAGTAAATGCTTTCTTTATACTCCAGCTGTTGAAAGGACATAGAATCCCAAATTTTCCAGCTTTTAGAAAGACCTAGTCCAGACAGTACTGCGAGGTACACTCTTCTCAAAGCAGCAGGTGCAAATATATTGGTTGGTTACTGGGTAGTGTCATTTCATTTGGAGAACAGAACAGATATACATGCACATTTTTTAAATACATCCAGATTTTCTGCAAAGCTGCTAGGCAGCAGTGGACAGCACCATCATCAGCTCTTCCTCCACGGGCCACCCTGGTACATGGGGAGCTGCAGGGTGGGCAAATCTCTTCACTGAGACTAGGAACACACTGAACAGTAGCTCTATGCCGTGAGGTCACAGATTTAAGGCTGGTGGGGACCTTCCCATGTGCTTTCTCGCCAGCCCACAGACACGTCCCTGCCATTAGCTCATCCTCACACCACTGCCGAGGACACAGCTTCCTGCCTAGCTGAAACTCAGGACAGAAGTGTCACCTCAACAGGCTGATCTCAATGCTCAGAATAAATGCAAAGCCTTCCTGCCATTCCAGCCCCACGCTGCAGCAGCCACTCTGCTGTTATTGATCCCTCTGTCCCTGGATTGCCAGCGTCTGCTTTTCCAGAGGGATGAGTGCATAAGAGTGTGCTGCCCTCACACAACATACCACCACTATGGAAACACTGTCTGGGGTGAAATTTGAGGCTCTGCTGTCACTGATGTTTGCAGCCCTGCAGGCTCCTGCCCCAGCACATTGCCTGTCCCCTGTCCCTGAGCTCTGGGGTGACAGAGCAGATTTATGGGCTCAGAAATGTGATGCTCGTCTGTGTCACAGGATGGAGAAAATTGCAGCTGCAAAGTTCAGTGTTCCATTGGGTCAGCTATGGCTCTTCCCAAGATTATACTGGTGCCCAGCTGCTGTCACAGCTCCTCTCCCTATGCTTTCACCTTCTTTGGACTTCAGCAAATTAAGAGTTTCACTTCAGTTTTGAAGTAGCAAAAGTTTAAAAGCAAATGAGAGGTGACCATTCAGTGTTTTCTCTCACCTTTCTTACAGGTGAAGAGCTCCTAAAGGACAGTGTTGCAAAGCCTTCCTCATACTGCTACCTCACATCCCCTCCCTGAAAACACTTGCTGGAAGGCAGTTAAAACTTAAAAAAAAAATTAAATGGTGAAGAGGACAGGC
Source organism: Acridotheres tristis (assembly GCA_037013685.1). NCBI lineage: Eukaryota > Metazoa > Chordata > Aves > Passeriformes > Sturnidae > Acridotheres > Acridotheres tristis. The sequence goes on along the minus strand of CM072899.1, from coordinate 9,636,903 downwards.
AAGGAAGGGAAAGCATGGGGATTGAGCAGACAGCAGATTAATAGCCTGGCATTTATGGCAGTTTAATAATAGAGCTGTCACAATAGGAGAGATTTACTAATTGCAGAGTCATTTGCCATGGATTCCCATCAAGCTGCCATTTAAATCGCTGTGCAGTTTTTAAGATGGCTTTTGAAACTGGGGAAGGGGGGAGAAGAGACAAAGCCACAGTATTTATGAAGCTAAAATTAGGAAAGCATTGTGTTTTCATAGAGATGACGAAGTCAATAAGGAAGCAAGGAAGGAGCCAGCAGTGTTGTGAGTCCAAAGGAGGAAGGAGACAGGTATTGTGCCTGAGACCCACCATGCAATAAGCAGGACTTACATCTGGGGCCAAGGCTCTGACCTCAAACTAAGCCCAAAAAACTGGAGAGTTTTACATAGGTTTAACCAGTGACCTAATAATACCTCCAGCATCTCCCCAGGCACTGAGCTATAGCTCCAACATGTCTTTTTGCAGAATTAGTCAGCACTGGATTTAGGGGCAAAACATCATCTTACACCACAGATAGAAGAGTTGTAATCCCTTGAGTCTGTCAGCTGGAAGGATCAAGCTGGTCCTTCTTCTAATGACTTCAAAGTGAGCAGTAAGCTCCTAATTGATACATTCTCATCACACAGAGCCTCAACCTGAGGCATGCACAGCTATTTTTGTCGGGCTAACCTGGTGACAGCATGTTGCAATGCTCTGCATGCCACCTCCACAACTTGGCTCTTCTCCATCAGGTCCCTGAGGCCACCAGTGCCAGGCCAGAGAGTGATTCAGAGAGCTGTGAGTCCTACTAGACTCACGACACCAGGGTTATAGGAAAATTAAACAGGTTGAGAAGTTTTTCCAGCTAAATCCTCAAGTGACAATTGTTGCCTGATGAAAAGACCTCATTCCAGTCAAACCTGATGTTCCTCAGCCTTGACCAGGAAGTTTCCAGTACCGCCTGGAGAGAATTAAAACCAACCCAAGTGCAAGCAAGAGACCTGGTGATTAAGGGAGCCACAGAATAGATGATGATTCTCAATCAGGAAATAGAGCCTGGAGCTTTATATACTAGAAGGGCACTCTTACCTTTTGGGAAAGAAAAAGGACTCTCAACACTATCAGGAGCAGTTCTGCATCCAGCATTCTTTTGCCCCACACTCCCAACCTCCCCAGCATCACTCTCTGGTTTCATTTCCCCCAGAATAAAAGTGGGCAACTGTCCTTTGCACCTTAGTCCTTTCACCTACAGAGGCACAATAAACCATCACCATGACCAGGATGCCAAGAGAACTTCAGGCCACTCAGGTGGGCTCCACTTGGTGCCACAGGAGAGGTGGGGGAGAAGTTTTTTGGGGGCCCAGGGCAGTGATGCCATCCCATCTCAACGAGCAGTCCAAGGGAGGCCATGCCTTCTCTGTCATACATGTTCTCATAGCTCAGCTGAGAGGCTGATAAAAAGAGTGCTTTATTCCTCTTTTCCTTTAGGCAGATAGAGCACTCACAGAAGTTCAGCCAGGACTTGCAGATCATCAACAATTAGCAGCATATAAGGGTGCCTGGTTGGGGCTTTTGTGGCATTTCAATTCTGCTGTCATTTAATAACCACCCAGGTTTTCCTCCCACATGCTGTGGCCCAGCACTCTTGATCTTTTTTATCCATTTGGATCTACTGGTGCAGAAGATAAAAATGTGTTAAACAAGACTGCTTTGCCATTGCACCTGCAACTAATCTGACACACCAGGAGCATGATTTGATCAGGTATTACATTTTGTCCTGGTCTCCAGACTGTTGTTCAAATACATTTGCAAAAAGGATGCTGAATTAAGGCAACATAAAGCTCTTCCTGTACTTTCTCTGAGGACAGGACAAGGCAGCACCAGCCCCCATCCAGCCCCAGCATCCAACTCTTGCTGCAGCTGTTTCTAAATGGTTTTGGCCTACCAGGAACACATCGAGACACAGATGAGAAGTGTTACAAGGAGTTTTCTTCTCAGAGGTACAATCAATCCCCATTTCACATTTAGCAGAGATAAGATGGCTGAAGCATAATTGATTTTATTTTATGGGATGCTATACAATGAGCATCCTTAAACAGAATTCAGTTATAATGAACATACAGTACAAGATGAGTCTTCACTGAGGCAAATGTCATTGCCTAGGGACAAGTTCAGCTCTAACTAACATCAGATTCATTACTCTGCATCTTAGATGAGGCTTTTCAGTTATGTTAAGTCAAATGTACCAACATTTGTGTTCCCCATGCATTCCCATCAAGATGAGGACAATGCTTACCACCAGCTCCCTTGCTAATTGAATGTCTCCCACTGTGCCTGTTTCACTTTGGAAAGTCCTTTTCCTTCTGTGTCTTCCTGTCAACTCATCTGTGGTACTTGGGAAATCTCTCCTCAGGCTTTGCAGTGAAATTTGGATCAATGGGAGAAGTTAGGGTCACTTCTCTTTGGTTCTAGACAGCATCCTGAAGAGCCACTCCAGTGCCCAGGTTTTGGGATCCTTCTCACACTGCTCCAGTTTGGAGGCCACAGCTGGCAGCCCCACCACCAGTCCTTCCTACATCACATATGTTGCATGGAGCAGGGGAATGAGGGAAGCAAAAAGAAGAGGCTACTCTGTAGTCTGTAGAGCCTAAGATGCTCCAGCAACACTCTACTGATTTCAGCCATCACATATTAATACAAGCTGTGTCTGATCAGAAACTGAGTAATTAGAAGAGCCTGGAAGGTTAATGGCATGCACCACCTACCATCACCTCATTAGAGGAGAATCCATAATCCAGACACCAGTATTGCACCTGATTAGTGCAGACTCACAGAGTGATAGATGGCAGAGCTAACTCTGAACCCTGACAAAGCTGCACATGGGAGCTGCTCCCCAGCCACAGAAGAGATTGCAGCACGACTTGGATAATGGCATGGCTCTGCCTTCAGTTTTACAACTCCATTTTTTCTTTCCAGGAAATGGTTGGAGGAGAGGGCCAAAAATGCCACACTGTTCCCATACCCCAGGAGAAATTCCACAGAATGTAGAGTTCATCATAACCTTACTGCTGGACTTCATGGCATCAATGAAACCCAGAAAACTTGAGTGAAGATTGTATGGAGTCTTATCTAAGAATCACACAGGTTGCACTTGTATTGATTGCCACACATATATCTGTTCAGTAGAGTTGTGCCACAGATTTCTATTTTGACACAAACTAGCCTAAATAACACACATTAAAGATTTCCTCCTGATAACTCCTTATCCAGAACATCAAGCATAACACAAATCAAAAACCCTCTCCAGTCCAGCAAGTAAGTGCAGTAAGTGCACTCCTGTTCAGCTACATTATGGAAGGATAACACTGCTTCCAAACAGTTCACCATGTTCAAAGATTGTCCAGTCAGGAAGAATTAAAAAAAAAAAAAGTGAAAAAAGTGAAGGAAAACGTCCAACCCCACTAAGCCTGATAGGTTGTCACTGGTTGTTTCCCACTAAATTAGTCTACTGCTGAAATGAGAAACTGAGAAACCTGTGTTTCCTTGGCATGGAGACTAAAACAGCCAAGAGGAAAAGCTGTTGACAAGGAAATGGTTTTGGATTGCACCTTGCAGCTGGGAGGAGAGCTAAAGTAAAGCAATCCAGCCCTGCCAGTTGTTTCTCTGCCACACAGCTCCAAAAATCCTCCAAGTTTAAAGAAAAAAAGAAAAATCCCTTGAGGAAGAGAAGCTCCCAAGCTACAGAAGGGCAAAGGCAACATGACTCAGCCACCAATCTCCCAAGGACAAGATGTTTCTGCTGTGCTTCAGCTGCCTTGTTTAGAACTTGGATCTAATTGGACTCTCAGTGTGGGAAGCAGGGACTATCTTCCACCACGGTGCTGCACAGCCCTGGGACCTCTGGCTGACCACACCTTTCCCTGAGGCAGGGTGAAAACCAATTGAAGTTGAGCAGCACTCTTTCCTTTGTCCTGGGGATGGTCTACAAATCCCCTCATCTTGAGGTTGAGGGCAGCAGACAGCTTGTATGGTATGTCTTACCTACACAGACCCTTCTGAAGAAGCACTTGGGAGCCTGGATGCCAATCCATGTGACAGACATCTGTACTCATGGACTGAGAGTGACGGCACTGCAGGCAGGGAAGGATGACCCGTGAGTTTTCTTCAGCCAGACAATATGCTCTGAGACATCAAAGAGCCTTGGGATATTTCAAATTTCCAGTTTCAAATTACTTCATGTCTTTGATTAACTTCCTCCAGCATCCCGGCTTTGTTTGCAGTCAGCACAGGCTTTGTCTCCAGTCTAGGATCAGGGATTTCAATGTCTTCTGTGTGGGCACTCGTGTTTTAGATCTGCTCTTGATCAGATGAAGTTAGAACAAAAGTCTCTCCCATCCCAGGATACTCTACAGGGAGCCAGAGCACCTCAGAGGGAGACAAGAAACTCAATCTCAGCAAGAAGGATTCCAAAAAGTACCTGCACTGTGTTACACTTCAGTCTCTAAGCAGGATCCCAGAGGCAGTGGCTGAACTTACCCAAGTCATTGTTTTCCATTGGAGCTGAAAGAAATGTTTACAAGAGTTTCTCCTCCCATCACTTTAAATCTAGAATTTCTTTAAAAGCCTTAAACTCTGCATTTCTGCATTACCTGAAAGTGCAAAGAGCAGCCACCAACAGGTGACCAGGAGGCAGTCTCCCCCCACGTTCATTCCAGCTCCTTCCAGGCAATGTCACAAAATATAGGCTCAAAATGTGCCTATATTATTAGCCTGCTAAGTATCTGCTCAGAAAACGTGTTCATTAGCAATGGCACCTCTACTATTTTAACTGCAAACAGCACCTGTGATCTGTATTGATGCTACTTGTAGAGTTCAGAGCAGGCAATGCTACTGAAGCTGCCTCCATGCATTATTACCAGCACTGCTCGAGCCACAGCACAGCTGCTAATTAGCAATCAATGTATGTTTCCAATTCTAAAATCAATATTAATATGAAGCTTTTATTAATGTCATAGAGACACCACCCACAAGTGTAGCAAAGGTACTGCTGACCTTTCAAAGCAACTCGAGAAGGGTCACAGGAGATATTCCTGTCTCGTTTATACATTCCCCCAGGTAACTCTGGTGCTGAAGGGCACAGTCAGAGGATGGAGTCACATTTGTGCCGACAGCCCAGCGATGTCGCTGCCCAGGGCAAGGCCAGCCCCGCTGTCCCGTGCTGGGGCCATGAGCTGGAGCAGCTCCGGAGCCATGAACCAACTCTGCCCTCTTGCGATTACAGCCAGGCTTCCAACCTCTCCCCCCTCCCCGTACATCAGCGGGGAAGAGCGCTCTTCTCCAGAAAAATCACCTAATTCGGACACACAAGTTAAATTTATCGTTTATTCATTGGCTTTTCCAAGAGACACAAGCTGCTGGATGGCGGTAGGATTGAGCAGATTCCTCAACAGAGCAGGAGGAACGCAGGGCAATTCCTCCTCCTCTGTGGGAGCAGCCCTAGCTCAGGTTTGCTCCACGCTTTGCAAAAGGGATTTAGCCCCGTGTTTGGTGTCTGCCTTTGCCTCAGGCTGCAGCACTGCAGACACAGACAGGGCTGCCTGTAGGAGCACGCTGGACATGCACGCAAGCCTCTGGCATCCTGGGTATATATACAGGCTCTTCAGCTCGACTAATCTCTAAAAAAGGCTGGAGAAACCTGCCCCTTCCATCATGTCCTCATCCTTCCTTACCGCTTGCCAAAGCCAAACCAGCTCCACAATGAATTCCTGCATGTTTCATCCCAAGGTAGGGGCTGGCTGGAAAATAAAAACAGGAAAGCCATTTATCTCATCACCTGTAAAATCTCATTTTCCCCTCCAAAAAAGAAGCAGCAGTCGTTTCAGAGGCTGCTACACCAGGGCTGAGCATAAGGCTGCAAGGTAAAGCAGCGCTGTGCTCCAGCCTCGCCTGCAATGCGTGGAGCTCCACGAGAGAGCAGCATGTTCCTGCAGCTGGACTCCACAAATCTTTTAAAATGGCTAACGGAGAGCTGCAGGAGGACAACGGGGACAGAAAGCTATGCAGGTTAATATTTTTATTCTTCCACACATGTATATACAGGGTCACAACAAGACCCTTTTCTTTCTGCAAGAAAGGTGCTGCTGCGATGCACGGTTGACTTTTTTTCTTGCTTTGTTGCCTGTATAAGCCAACCTACCGTAGTAAATAACTGCTAGACAGTTTAAAAATAAATTATTTTAAAAGCCCAAACAACAAAAAACAAACATCACCCCAAAACCAAACAAAAACACCAGATGTCAGGGAGAATTAGGCTTCAGAACAGATTTCAACCCAGTTACACCAGGCTTGTCAGGATTCTCAAGTCAGGTATTGCAGTCAGGAGGACCTGACTTGGCCATCATAGTAACTTGTTGATAATACAGTCAAGTCCAACAGAAGCACAGGATACCCTTTATCTTCTCCTTCCCCAACATTTTGACAGAAATGAGATTCTCTTTTGACATTTGCCTTTGCTGCTCCCCTCCTATAAACTCAGCAAGACACAAAATTCATGTGCTAACTTGAATTAAGTCTAACAAAGAGTAAAGAAGGAAAAAAATAATATATGTCAGCCTCTGAAGCCAGGATTTTTGAAGGCACGGAGCAGCCAACTAGAAGGTGATGGGAAGTGGGTTAAGACAGCTCACACGAGAGCTTTTTGCACCATGGTATTGAAAATGTAAGGAGTAAGATTACACACTGTTATTTCCACTGAGTTATGCATCCAGGACAGCTCAATCAGATCCCTACCAGATCAGCACCCATTCGTTTTGTGGTGATGGACATACAAAAGGCCCTCAGGCAGTTGCAGCAGCAAAGCTTTACAGATCAGTAGGAAACAGTGGAGTGGGAACTGCATAATGCCACAGTGGGGAAGAGAACAACACAGCACAAAGCAGAAGCAGCACAGGTTATTTATTGTTAAGATAATACTATCAAGGATATTTGCTTGAGATATGTTAGAAAATGAACAGTGATACTTTATAAAAGACCTTGTGACTCTGGTTGAGCATGAAAGTGGAATATAGCAGAAAGCTGCAATGTGTCTGCCTGAGAGCTTGAGGATAACACACAAAATCCCCACTATCAGTTCCTGCACCACCAAAGGAATGTGGGAGAAACTGGTAATACATTTAAGTGCTATCAAAATATTTATACACATATATATATATTCCTACATATATCTCTCCACAGAAGCTTGTTTCATATGTCCCTGTCAGGTTATGTCAGTGCTGCATGTCAGACAAAAATGACAAGGAAGGATTTGAGCAAGGATTTGAAAGTTCTGTCAGGGATGAGGATAATGAGAGATGCCCTCATCAGTAGGCAATCAATGAGGGAAAAGAAAGGAAATAGCAGTATCTCAGGGAAAAATAAAAAGAAAAAAACACTAATAAATATCAACACTTGCCCTTCACAATGTTTCAGAAAGTGTCAAAAAAACCCAACCCCAAGGAAATCACCTGCTACAGGAATTACACTTTAGGGCAGAAAATTATTTCCAGCTAGGATGTTTCCCAGGGCTAACTTGTAGAAAAATCATTCTAAGGCTGCACAGTCCCACAATGTTGGGGCCTGGCCCAGAGTCCTGATAGGGGTGGCCATAGAGAAGTGTAGGTATTCTCTGAGAAGAGCATTTTGGTCACTGCCCAAACACCTTTTGTCAGCTCCTGTGTTCTGATAGCTAACACAGAGATGTTCAGTTTGGTTGGTTGGTTTTCTCTGTGATGTTCACTAAGCACACCCCATTGTGTAAGGCCTCCCTCAACATTTCCCCACTCCCAGATATACTGGGCATAGATGGAGCAAGAACTCAGAGTGACAGACGATGACTTGCTGGCTGCCCCAGCCCCTGAAGACACACACACACAGGGTAGAGCTGCTCCATGAATTAGCACTGAATCTCAGATCTGTCAAACTCAATGAATGCTGATTGATGTAACCTTTTAATTAATTGATTTTTTCAGGAAAAGAAAGGAAAATTATAACACTGCCCAAACTACTGCCATGGTTGATGTGGACTGGAGGGTCAGCTTCCCCTGTCCCTTCACTCCCAAAGCCAGCCTCTTATAAAGCCTTTCATCTACATTTTCTGATTTCAACCACGAGTTTAAAAAAATCCTGTAAACCCAACTGTGCCATCTCATTCTATCAAAACCTCTCTCCCAGAGCAACCAGTTGAAAGGTTGGTTGATGCTCACAGGAGAATCTTACAGATCAAAGCACACCAAGTCTGCTTAGACACGCCTGCTGTCCAAAAGTCTTCTCTGGATATCTCCTGATTAGCTCCAAGTCCAGCACAGGCCAACAGCAGATGAATGGAAGGCATTTAGGAATGCTTCAAGACTGCATTCCCCAGCTTCTTACCCAGTCCTGTACTTGCAGCTGACTTGCTCCAAGCCCCCGTACTTGCATCCCAGAAATTTGGATGTCAGCAGGTTAAGGGCAACAGTGTTGTCTCCAGCTGGGACTCACCCATGTTGGACATCCTACATCTTGCTTCCTATGACACACAATCTATAATCATTGAGGCTATAATATGATCATTAATCATCATTGAGGCTATAATTTTTAATTATCATGATTATTATTATTTATTATTGCTAAACGAGGGGCTAACATTCCCAGGATTACTGTTGGTCACCCTGCAGCCACTGAACATGAACACACACACATCAGCATCAGCTCTCAACACTGAGCAGACAAGTTGCTCTTGGTAGCTGTGTCACTTTCCTGGGGGACAGGAATGAAAACCACAGCGGTGCAATAGCTTAACCCCAGTCCAGAGCCAGCATTAACACAAGCCAGCAGAGACATCATGATCACAGCATCTTACAGGATTTTTGTTTCCCTACTAACAACAGCCTAATGGAAAATTTCAATAATATTTAAGGATTCTCCTTACCTACATACTCTAACTCTGATATCCAAGCAGAAATAGGGGACACAGAAATCCATCAAGGAATCCCTTTATGACTTGAAAATATAAGAACTGCAGATTCAAAGCAAATTCTGTTCCTGCAGAGGCCCACAGTCAGAGACCTCAATGAGAGCCATGCACACACCCTGCACCATCTGCAGATGCTCCACAGAGGGACGTGTTTCCCTCATTAAGGAGATCACAGTCTCCCACAGGCTTTGGGATCCTCCAGAGCACATTCCTCTGGAGCATCGCTCTCTTGAATGGCAGCAGCACATCACACTTTAACCTCTGTAATTCTGGAGATGTAATTCAGCTCTAAAAGCCTGAAGATCTCTGACCTGCCCAGGCAATTTGTACATGGAATTGAACTACTGAGTGACACGGGCACCAGAGAGTCAACTCACTTACAGCCCTGCAGCTCCACCACAGAAAATAAACCACAGATACTGAGGCAGCAAGCACTGCTAGCAGGGCATGGGAGGCTTGCTATGAAAGCACACACAGGTATATTGATCTTCTACAACAGTTTTATTTAGGGGGAGATCTTGGGAGATCTAAGGTCCATAGGAAGGCAGTAAGTTGTAATTAGCTAGATAACAGAAAGCAGTATGTAGCAGTTAGCTAAATAACATGCTCATACACATATCTTGGGAACAAAAAAGCAAAGGATGAAGTAATTATCAGAAAATATGGGGAGAAGAGAAAATTTTTTTTAATATGTCACTGCACTTTGGCCAGATGCCTCAGGAAGTAAAATTAATTCCTACAGAACTGGAAAGAAGTAAAAAGTTTGCTGTCTTTAGGGGATCCAGATTTGGATGAACTGGGTTACTAAATGCGATTTCTATTGTATATCTATTTCTATTGCATATTTGGATTCTGTGGCTTATTGAACATAAACAGTTTTCTCAAGAATCAGCATGCAAAAGGCTTAGAAAACTACAAATAAACCTTCAGCTGAGGCTCAGCAACACAATACCTGTTAGAACAGTGACCCAAGCCTCTGATTGCTTTGTCAATCCAAACTTTTCTGACACTCACAAGGAAACATCTCCCTAGCCCTGTCCCTGCCTCCCAGCCCAGAGGATGGGGATGACTGCAGTCCCTGCTGCAGCAGTGCTCTGTCCCCAGCCAATTCTTCTGTCAGGAAGAGGATGGGAACATGGAAAACCTGCAAAATTTAAGTAAGTAGTAAAACATCCAGATGAAAAGATTATTCAGTACATTAAAACATAATTATGGCCAGTTAGGAAGTTAAAGCATATGGATCATAATTTTAGATCACTAGAAGACAGAGCAGTGAGTTTGGCTGTCAGCACAGCACATAGCTGCTGTCCATAAGGAGGACAGCACAGACACCTTTACAGAAGGATAGAGGAACATCATAAGGTATTCTAGGGCAACTATTTCCAGTTATTTTGTTAAGACCTGCGTAGTTTACATCATCTATAACTGCAATTCTTCAGGTTGTTTTCCCCAGCCTTAAGAACAGCAGGAATCAAAGACTAAAAAGAAAACAGAAAGAGCAACAGAAAACAGCCCACTGCCACAGCAGACCGCTCTCTACTGCACTGACTCATGCAGAGATTAGATACCAGGAGCAGTCTGCAACCCTAGTCAAGCAGAACACAAAGTCCTGATGTTCCAGGAAAAAATAAAGCCAAATAAAATAATTACTTCTCAGGGATGACTCAAGTTCTCCCAACAAGCACCCACCTCACCAACAATTTGGTTGCTTCAGAAAAAGCCAGTGTGCCATCATGTCCATGGCACACCAACTGCAAACTGTTCCAAGTGTGCCCAAGGACACAGCTTCCCACTATGTTTTCCCACAAAGTCCCAGCTTCTGCAGTATGCTAAATTTTACTATGCCGCTGCCTTCAAAGCATCTAATCAAGACCATCACAATTCTGATACTGTTAGTGACCAAAAATAAGGCTTAAACCCACTGCTTTTAACAAGCAAGCCCCAGATCTAGTTACAGGAATAAGCCTCCAAAGGCAATCAGCCTTACGATTAGAAGCCCATAACTGGGGAAGGGGACAGACATGCCACCTCTTTTTCCCCGTCCCAGCTCAAACCCAGGAACACAGAGACAACCAGAGGATCGTGGAAGTTGTGTTCAGTTACTGAAATATCAGCTGCAAGATCTGCAGAAGAGCTTAAACACAGACCTCAGACATGCATCTCACAACCCACCCTGCTCCCTCATAGGGAGATTTGAAACAAAACAAAACAAATGATGAAAGGTTAATTAAGCCACAAAACAAATGAAGACTCCAGTTAGCAGTACAATTACCTCGGAGTGCCCTCCACCAGAGGAAGGTCTGCAAGAAGTGCATGCTCTTTTTCCTCAGTCCCGGAGGAGGTGGCAGCATTAGCAGGACCAGGGCTGTTCCACAGCTCGCTCACAACCACTCCAGCATCCCCAACCTCCTTCCAGCCCCAGCACTACCTCGGACCAGCCTGCGCAAAGTGCACCTGGTCTGCTCTGCTAATCACTGAGGGGGAGTCTGGGGCTTCTCTCTCATGCTCTCTCCCTTTCCAAATAAGCAATTAGCATGAATAATTACAGCTCTGATAATAATACCCAGCCACCTTTGAGCAAGAGGGAAAAGACTGTAATTAACTCTTTCTCAGGGATCAGAGGAAGTTGAAATAGCGAGAGCCTAATTATCTTCTTCTGGGATGCCTCCTGGCTACTGAGAAGCTCTGGAATGTGTGGGAGGCAGGGGTCAAGTAGCATCCTTTTAGAAATCTCTCCATCCAACCCAATTTTACGTGTGTGCTACCCAAGTAATCATTAGATGTGCAAATGTACACAAGGGGGAAGAGAACCCAGTTTCCCTACACTGTGCTAATCAGCAAGGAGCTGTCCATTCAGAGACTGCCTGCAGCGTTATCCCGTAATGAATTTTTGGCCGCTGAGGACTTTGGAGCAGTTCCCCTCCTGGGGGATACGTTGTGATAATGTGTGGATCCTTCTATGCACAAAGCGGAGCCACACCAGTTCTCAGGAGACTTGACCCCAAGCTGGAGATGGCACTAATGGTCAGACAGGCTCCCACTATAAACCCAGCACAAAGGCATTCCCACCCCAGAATTTTCCTCCCTCAGGTCACAAAGCTAGGGGGAAAACACATAAATGATGCAGATAAGGACTCCACATCAGCTCAGGAGGCAAACCGGGCTGAGCACGTTTAAAATGTCTTTGCCCCCTCCCAAAGCCTCTCCTGGCAGGCAGGTGGGGCAGGCACATGTGCATGTCCTGCTCCCAGTTCCTTCCAAGAAGTGAAACACAATACATGCACCACCCCCAAAGGAGATCTAGTGACTTCAGAGACTAAAACAATAAATGGTGTCCCTCTGTAATAACTGCCCTGAATTGCCCAAGGCTCTGAAAGGATGTATGGGTTAGATGGCTGCTGTAACATACCCTCTTCATGTTACTAAAAAATGTGATAAATCGAGTTATTATACAATCCTGTCATGCTTTATTGCTATTGCAGTATCTGGAGATGTTATTAGAGTGCTGCAGTAGAACAGCTGCCCTCCAAACACTACAGTCTCTTATGAAAAGAGCACAGGTTTTGTTAACATCTCCTCTTGTATTCCATTGACCTGAAATGTTTAAGAATGGAAAAATTAATGTGTTTATGAACCCTTATCACTTGCCTTAGAAAACCTGCTGAAATGTTTATGTCTCTAAGTATTTAGGCATTAATTTTCATATTATGTAGATTCCACATAATTCTTTTATTTATGAAGTCAAGGTGCTCAGGGCACTGCAGAATATAATCAAGCATATTTTAAAAACAACATAATATAAATAAAATAATTTCAGTTATTTAATGATTTTTTGAGACTTTACCAAGATGTTGCATATAATATGTATTTTAACTTTCTTTACTTTTCTACTCTTTTACTACAGAACTACCATCTATTTTGCTAGTTTCTTGAAAACTGAGAAAGTAAACATATTCCTATAGACTGCCTGAATCCCAAAAGTTGTTATGTATATTAGTTTCCCTGTAATATTAATTGTTCCATGAGCATGCAGTAGACTAAGCAGTGGAATAAGTTGAAGCCTATATATTAAGACCTGAAACCTGAAATGGTAATTATTAATAAATAACATGATCAATATAGCTCAATGGTTATGATACTGGGGTCTTAAAATGCTGTTTTATTGTGAAAAAACTATACCTGGTGTACCCACACTTAGTGAGACCCAACGTAATTTCAAGAGTTGGTTAAGTTTGAAAAAGAAATGCACATTTAGGGCTTGAATTTTAATTTTACTATGACCTAATTGCCAGGGCAGCCAGTCCAGCCTCTGCTCTGGATTCTTTCCAGCTTATGTGTTACCCTCAGAATCTCTGACCCAGCAGGCTATTAATGTGCTATTAATGGACACTGAGGTGGAGGCACACATAGGGATTCTCCCATTGGAAATGTCCTTCCCGCAAGCTGGATGTGCCCCCAGGGACAGGGAGGGCCTCGGTGACACAGCACAGCACAACAGTGACAGTCTCTATCATGCTGTGGTGGGAGCCAGGCCCACAGGGATCCACTGCTGCAGGACATCTCCCCCTGACACAACCCTGAGACGTGTCCGAGGTCTTCATCTGCTGTGAAAGTGTCACGGTGAGGGCATGTGGGCAGAGGGCAGGAGCACCCACAGTTCTGCACAGGAAGCCCCAAAGAGGGATTTGCACAGATCTACAGCAAAGTACAGCCTTGGGAGGTCAGGTGAAATATCCCCAATGGATCTGTCAGGGATGACAAATTCCAAAATTATAACCTATGGGGAAATTGCGGCACGGACATTTGGACACAGTAAACTGGTCTGCAAGCAGGAGCCTCAGCTTTAAAAACAGAGACAGGGGGACACCAGAGGACTGGGGCTGTTCAGAAGTCTGGGGTTTTGTGGCTCCATCATCTGGCTCCAAGTCTTAAAAATGCTCTTTGATTCACAACTCTTGGTTTACTACTGATCTCCCCAAACACGAGTGAGTGATGCAGCCTGTTGTAGTCTGCTCTACGCACTCATGTACCAGCTGCCTTCAGGTGTTACATTGAAAAAATTTCCAATGCTTTAAATTAACATGTAGCAAAGCCATTAGTCATGTTGTCTTTCCAACAAATAATTGCACTCCCTGGCTTCCTTCCACATCGTTGTGAGTTTCCATATAATTTATGGGCCCTAATAAAACATAAAGAAACCAAGACTAATGCTTCATCAGTTTCCTAAGCTTTTCCAACATCTTTGGTGGGAAGAGGAGCTGGCACTTCACTGTTATATGGCTCTGAGGGAAGAGTGGCTCATCTAGCAGCAGACAGGGAGTTTGCAGCAGGGCAAAGGACAGTCTCACACCCTCCGACTTACATCTGGCACATCTGCAGGGTGGGGACGTGATCACCAGCTCCCAGCCCCTGCTGCACTGGGCTGTGTCTGCCTGCCCCTCGGCTGAGCCTCCCACGCATCCAAGGCTGTGCAAGGCACTTGCCACAGAGGCACGAGATGAAAGGAAAAGGATGCAAACATCAGAGGAAGGGGAGAGACTGTGTCATAAAGAAAACACAGCTAATTCCTTGCTAATTATTCAGACCCCAGGCTTCGTCTTATCCAGCAGCTTCACACAGGAAGCACAGCCAAGGACAGCTGGGGAAGGAAGAAGGTGCTTTCCAGTGCTGGAAAGCAACTGCCTTGGCCACCAGGTGTACATGATCCACGGCCTTGATGCCCCAGAGAACAGGTTCAGGTGTTGCAAGCTGTCAGCTCACCCATTTTGAAACACAACCCCAATAACAACCACAGCACTCACTGTGCCCAAATTCAGCCTATGCCTGTCCACACACATCCAGTGTGTGATCACAGACCAGCACACCCAGGGTCACCCCACATCTGCCCCATAATGGGCATAAGCCCCTGCCACATCCAGAGACCTGACAAACTTCTTTGCACGAATGACCAGAGACAGCAAATTCAGGCAATAAGCAACACCCCTAAAACCAAAAGACTGAAGAAGCAATGCTTGGATGATTACAAAAACTTGAACTGAAAGCTGTTCAAAAGGCATCCAAAAGAGAAAGGGAAGAGGGCTGCCGAGCCTGACTCCCCAAATAAAGTTTCCCTGCTGACAAGTTCACCTTCAATTTGCAATTCTTGTGTCTGGCTGCACACGGAGTGGATGCCAGCCCTGTCTGATGTCTCCCCTCACACAAGTGCCAGCTGGGTGAGAGGCCATACTTGGAGGGACAGAGCACTCAGGGGCAGCTGTCCCACTGCTCCCCACTGACTTGGGCAGTGCAGGAGCTGGGAGTGCTGGCCACCCACGGGCTGAGCCCTAGTCCTTTCCCAGCAGTGCCACAGGGCAAGAGCAGTTCCAGAGCTGCCGGGCTCTTTAAGAGCTGCAGCCTGGACAGCCTTGCTCTGAGCTTCGAGGTGGTGTGAAAGGCTTGAAGGGAAAAGCAAAGAACTGTGAATCTCAGCAGAAATGGGGGTTGTGCTATTATACCCCAGCACCAAGGGAGAAGACTAAATAATTAATCACAAAAGCAACTGAGTGTTAACGAGCTGCACAGGATCAAACCGCATGGAAGATGCAAAGGCCCCCCAACCCTCTTCAGTGTGCTGACAAGCCTCATTTTCATAACTTGACTAGCAAAGCTGAGAGGATGTGCCACAAATAAAGAAATGTATCCCAATATTCCCCTTGGGCTTCTGCTGGGGATCATCTTGACACCTTTGCCACCAAAGGAGCCAGTTCAGAGCATGTTTTGCAGGGGAGAGTCCTGACAGAGAAAAGTGTCCCAGGCTTTAGGTGGCCATTGCAGAGGCCTTCTGCTCGTGTCACCCCACTCTCTCTGTAGCTTTAAGGAAAGGGGGGATATGCATTTTGAATAGGAAAAGCAAACACAATGCTGCTTCAGTGCCATTCTTAAAGAGCAGAGTCTGACTATGCAGAACTGAACAGCAGCATGCAGGAGCTGTCAGGGATAACATGAGATGGGAAGGGAAATACATGAACATGCCTCTCTTGGATGCTTAGTCTAGTCAGCCATACTGAGGACACATCATAGAATCATTCAAATTGTGTATTACCCTGCACACAGTATATCCCTGTGCAGACTACAGGCCTATCATACACTGCTAATACTTGGACACAACTAGTAAAACACAATTTAGACAGTACCAGCCTTAAATCACACCACACCAGATCCTGCACACATCTCCATTACTGCAGCTTGTGATGGAGATCTTAAGTACTAACATTTGCATCACAGTCCCTTGCATCAGGCTTTCTCCATCCTACAGTGAGAAAGGGTTGTGCCAAGTAGGGTGAAAGAACATATGGATTCCATTGTGCCAACAGCTACAGAAAAACAAACTCTAAATAATTATATATTCTGCTTATACAGCACCATGGCTCCCAAAAGGGCTTTGAGAAGTTAAACTGACAGGCAGGCAACAGGCAGAGTTCTGCAATCCATCACTCAGATGCTACAATCTGACAGGAAAGAAGATCCTGCTTAATGGCCCAGAAGGAATATATAGAACTTAGGGGTATTCACATGAACTCAGTGCAGCACACATGCACACACCACCTTCAGGGATCCTCTACAGGAGCTTGTTTTGGCTCTAGTATCTTTATCCTGTATTGTCTGAATAGGCTGATTCCTAGGCAGCTGAGTGTAGGAAGACAATTCAAATAAGACAGTGAGATGGGCTTTTCTACAGCTTCTGTGTGATTGCAGGGCACCAGCCTCATTAAAAGACCCACGTGCTGATGTCAGAACGATGCTTCTGAAAATTCTCTGTAATAGAACACAAAGCCTTCTCTCCTCCACCATGGTACCAACATCACAACTCTGACTAAATTAAGGAAAGTCATAATCTAAAACAATATGCACACTTGGTGCATTCTCAATATCCAAATGTAAACCTATGGGCACCAAAAGAACTTTAATCCTGTGTATTTTATCTGAAAAACACAATAGACTATGGAATTACTTCCTCGACATGCATTTCTTACTAAGGCAAGAAGAGAACAGAGTGAATTTTGTAGGCTTGCCTATCAAGGTATGTCCACAAGACACCAGCAAGGTCAAGATTTACCAGTGACAAGAACTCCACGAACAACAGGATGCTGCAGGACATGTTTGCAATTATAAAGGCCAATCTCATAGCACAGGTGAGAACTGAGACTTGGTCAGCAATTCAGAATTTACTGAGGCACTGACTGGCTTGGGGAGGCTTTGCTGCAACACTTTAATGATACATGGGCAGAATATTTTGCATTTCGGTGCATAAAACCTCACTCAGCTGGAATGAGGTTGTGTCCCTTGCGGGACATCATTTACATCAAAATCTCCCCCGCTTCTCAGCAGGACTTTCATGTCCCCCCAGCATTTCGAAGGCAGAGGCATATCTGTGTGTGGGGATAGACACATCGTTTTTAAACATTCATTGAGCTGGAAGTGTGGAAGATGCCAGCATAAGAAGGGTTCAACTGATGTGTAAATGCAGCTCTTTGAAAAGAAGGAATTGAACACCAAAACTGGTTCAGTGCAGCTAAATTGGTCCCCTAAGGGCCAGTGGTAACAGAAACCTTCAGCCCAAATAAGAACAAGTGAAATATTCAGCAAACAGCACTTGATGCTTACGTGCAGGAGAAAAGAAAAAGTGGTGCAACTGTTGGAAAAAGAAAATATCATGTTATTGCAAACTACAATAAAAGCAGCAGATAAAGGTTTTTTTGGGAAATACTCTGGATGTGGCAGAGTTCTGGCAAGCCAGTGCTGGAAACTCTCATGTCTCAAGACCATGAGTGAAGTGAGCAATGGAGGTTGTGCCACTGGTCCCAGCACAACAACCCACTGCTCAGACTGGGCTCCCTCCAAGCCTACAGCTCTAAATCACATTCCCTGTGGCAGTGGTGGGGAGACAGCACAGGCCTGGAATCGGTCCCCAAGGAATGAACACAGAGGATATCCAGGCTCTGACCCATGTATGAGTAGGACATGCATGAATGAACTTCCTTCTGTGACACAAGGCCACCTCTGAAGACCTTCAGCTTTGATGGGATTTAAAGGCTGATGATATCCCTCCTGTCCTTGGGTTGAACTTCACCTGATGCCTAACAGTAGGAACAGGACCCAGCTCTTGTTTTCTCATTGTGTGTGTCCCTATGGACTGGGAGCCAGAGCCCAACACTGCAGCTAATCCATTTGTATTAACCACAGTAATATGGATATGCTGAAGGGTCAGGGCTTGTGCAGAGTTCACCTCCTGAGGTTCCCAAAATCAGGATGCATCTGCCATAGAGGCTTCAACCATCAGCCTATCTCCTGTGCTGCTGGCAACTCGAAAGCAGCCTGCTCCAGTGTGCCAAATGATAGTACCTCAGCCAGACAGACAGACAGACAGACAGACAAAGCCTGAACTTGCTCAATAAGAGCTCAGTTCTTGACCATTTTCCAGTAAAAGTATATCAGAAACACCACAATCATTTTAATTTCCCCGTGAGGGATGCTAGAATTGCTTTTTGTTGTTCAAATCAGACTGTTTTATCCCCTCCCTGTATTTCTTCCTGTTTTCTTCCCAGAAAGGAATATATAAATGTGGGTGCTCTAGTACCTGAATTTCTTGAGTCATTTTAATATCTATTATTATGCTCATTGCTTGAAGACAAAACTGTAAGCAATAGCTCTTTCCAGGGCAGGAAAGGAGTTCATCAGAAAACATGACAATAGATTCAAAGAAAGAAAATGCATAAGAAATGAACTAACTGCTCAGGGAAGCAATGCTTGCTTTACAGGTGCAACACAGACAGCCTATTATTACTATTTAAATTCCTTGCTTTCTGAAAATGTCTCATCTTTATGACCATTCAGTTACATATCATAGAAACAAGAATGAGGTATTTCTTCCAATTTCTTTCTATCAATCAAGGATGATTTTGTCAAAGAAAGACCTTGCCAATACCTCTGGTATGCAAGACCACAGGTATTGTTAATATAAGGCAACAGCAGCTGGTAAAGTAAACTGGACGTTATTTTATAACTGGACATTATTTTATTTTCCAGCGGGATCACTGAACAGATATTGGAAAAAATAATGCTCACCCGTTTAGCCCTCACTTAAAGGCAGAGGAAGAATTATTTCAGGAAGAGAGACCTGTGTTAATTGGAGTCATATATATGTGCTTTTCTCGTTGCACTGGCAGTGAATCCAAGTGTGGAAGTTTGGGGGTTTTTTTTGTCTTGTAAAAACAGAACTTATTTATGATACAGAAGCTGTACATGTCATAGTTGTAACCTAAAATAACCTGAGATGTCAATTCCAACTTCAGATCTAAATTAGGCACATGATGGATCTGAGCTGGGACCTCTCTGCTCACGTGAATATCCTGACCACCTAGTCAACATCTATTTCTCACAAAAACGTACCTTCCTTTTTATTCTGACTGTGGTTACAAAGCTCATCCTGGACTCTCAAAGAAGTTTCTTATGGAAGGTACATCAAAACTCTGCAGATCTCATCCATCTCTTGAGCTCTGACTCTCCCTTTTGCTTAAAAACTCCAAACCTTCATTTCTTAGACCACTTATATGGTTGCAATAGAGCTGGGAAGGAATTAGATGGAGAGAAAGACTCTGCTTTCCTCACTGCCAGAGGTATCAGCTACATTCCTAATTTCCCAAAACTTTTCAAGATATGCAAATGCATTTTAAGCAAAACAAAATATAAGCAAGCAGAGAAGGGAGGGGGGAAAACCCCTAGAGTAACGTGCAAAGCCTTTAAGTGAGAAAGCTGATACTTCCTCTTGGTTACATGCCAGCTGAGAAAAGGCTACATCTTCTCATAGACAGCACTGAGCCTCTGCTAACTTGATGTTTAGTCTGAGGTACCTCGGTGAAAATGATGTTCACACAAAAATACCTCAGCAACTGTTGGTTTGTAATCACTTTTATTTTCTAATTGGCATTTGGCCCCAGAGCAATGCATGCCGATCTCTCCAAGCAGCACAGACACAGCAACAGCATGAACAACCACTGCAAGATTCTGGACAAATGCCCAAAGCATTCATTTTCTGCTCAGGCCTGTTTTCTCAGTGGGAAAAAGCGTGTGTATGAGGAGAAAACATTATCTCATGACTGTTCTGCCACACTCCAACGCACTCAGATGAGAAGGGGCGTATAGGTTGCAAAGACAGACCATTTATTTTAAAAGGCACTTCGTTTCCTTTTGGTCTGTGTTTCCTGAAATAGACTGTAAAAAAGGAAACACAGACATACATCTTGGGGATTGATAGATCATGTGGCAATTTTGCAAAGAGTGCAACCCTTCCCTTGTGCCCTCCCCACAGTCAGTTATCAAGCCTTGAATTACACACTGCTGTTGATTTCCATGGCTTTGTATGATTAATCTGGCTGTACTCTGTAAGGCAAAAAGAGCAATTGGAACAGAGAGGAAAGAAAATCGCTCACAAAAAAACTAGGTTACAATAACCCTCAGGAGCTGAGTGAAACAAAGAAGAGGAGAAGAGTTCAGCACTAGGCTGCCAGCCTGGGCAAGGACACAACCCTAACTCCAGCATGTCAGACTCAGTGAGCCTCAAATGCACATCACAGCACATTTAGAGAAAAGCTTTTATAAACCCATATTAAAAGAAAGCATTGGAATTTTTTTTCCAAGAACTCAGACCCTAGGAGGAGGCACATAGTGCCATTTTCTTTGCCCTGACTACAGTGAGGTGTAAGTAGCTCATGCAACAGACTAAAAAGTGAATAGAGGAATCCTACTCAGACCACCTCCCAACACATTCTGCAATGAGACAGATCATTCCTCTGAACTGAGCTGAAGGAGTCAGCACAGCGTATCCAGGAGGGAATAGAAAGCTGGGGAAGGATTTCTTGTTATTAGCTAACAGTTGCATTAAGAGAACAGCTGGTGGCCACCAGATTTGATGAAAGTAATTGAAAAATTACCGTAATTTCAGCCCACAGCAAAAGTCAGTGTTGTTTAGTTTTCTGTTTGCATCTGTAACTCATGGAAATATCTTCTTTGGCCAGACTACAAAGATAAAAAATTAAAATACAGACCTTTTACCTTGCCAATATGTGGCCTTCTTATCATCTCAGGACTCCATCAGAGCCAGAATGCTGAGACTTCACATCACATTATTTTTGTACTCTTACTGTTCTGGAATGCATTGTTAAAATATTTTTCTAGTTGATAAATTCATCTCATTTTATCCATTACCGTTCAAAGTAACTCCTTCAAAGTATGAAATAAAAACCTACTTCCTTACCAGGTATTTATGCTGAGACAAGATAGAAAGCTGTCCTGGGGTGACTTTATGATGCTGAATTGTATCCCCATTTGTCTGTTTAGCCCAGAAATAAATTTTGCACTCTTAAAACTAGATCTGAGAGTGAAGGAGGGGAGAAGGAGAAGCAGTGGAATGTCTGAGGTGGTTGTATTCAAAAACATAGAGAAAAAAGCTCCAGCTTTCCTGCTTCTGGACTGTGCTGTCTGCAGCAGGGACAGTGGGAGAGAGCTGTCCTTTGCTTTTAGTTTTTTAGCTAGCTGAGGCAGAGAAGTTCCACAGAGTGTGGTTTTTCTTTTTCTTGGAACTGTTCAACCTGTTCTGGACCCATAAAACACCTGGAGCTCACCTGTGGCCCACCAGGGCCAGGATGTGGCATTCTCCAGCAGAAGGGATTGACAGAGACTGAGCAAGCCAAGCTGCGCCCCACAAAAGGGACTTTCTGAATTTCCCATCTCTTCAGAACAGCAAGAGATTTTATAGTTTAATATTATTCATTTTTTTCAATGCTTGTGAATACACTGCTTGTTAAATAAACAGGTTTTTCCACTTTTCTCCAAGGAAATATTTTCCTGAACCAGTTTTTGGGGGGTCGCTTGAATCCACTTTCCAGAGGAACTCCTTTGGAAGGTTCCTCCCAAATTTGCCCTAAACCAGGACAAAAGCTTAGATCTGCCAGCAAGTATATAAAATATCCCATATTAATAACATCAGTCTGTAGATAACTTCAGTTCCTGCCTTTCTAGCGCTTTTAAAGAATATATTTGTAGGTGAATATAGAAGAAAGAGATTAAAGAAAAAGATTCATTTTTACTGATACACTATTACAATTTGGAAGCCCTGATCAGCCTGGTAGGAGGCTGAATTGAATTTTAAGACTTTGACAAGGAGGGAAAACAGCATCACACAGAATTTACTGAGGGTGCCCATGGGGTGATTTTAGACTTTCAATTCTGTCAAATGTAGGTGGATTTTTACAATTAAAAGGAAAGTACTTATTGCCACACTGAGAGAACAGAGAAGCTAATACAACCATACAACCTCTTTGACATGGCCCTGAGGCACAGGAGCAGATTGGCCTCCAGACAGACCCACTGCAGATCCCCTCTCAGCTCCAAAATAAATGAAGAATTGTAATTTGGCACATCCCCATGAGTATGTGAAGTCAGATGCCTGTACAGAAGGGAAGAAATGCTATGGATAAAAAGTTGTATAGGTGCAGGGGAATAGGAGACGAAGGTATTTCCTCACCTGTTTCAAATGCTGCCTGCCAAGCTGCTTCGTATTCACAGACTTAGAAGACTGTGACAAAAATGCCCCATAGCTGTATATAAGGAATGGAGTCAAGAGGAAAGTAGCTCAGTGACAAACGGAAAACAATTTCCTTTAGATCCATGGTTTTAACATCCAAACTCTCTGTGGTGACACATACACAATGCAAAAAAAAAAAAAGAAACTTCAGAGACACCTTATGAGCAGCAAGATGGCAATTCTGAAATAATATTTTTAAATCTTATTTCTATTGACCCTGAATTCACTGCATCTTACAACTTCGGTGAACTGGATTTTGTTTTAAAAACAGTTAAATGGCAACTATCAAATCA
This sequence comes from Acridotheres tristis, assembly GCA_037013685.1. Taxonomy (NCBI): domain Eukaryota; kingdom Metazoa; phylum Chordata; class Aves; order Passeriformes; family Sturnidae; genus Acridotheres; species Acridotheres tristis. The sequence goes on along the minus strand of CM072899.1, from coordinate 9,613,987 downwards.
CAGTATCATGTGCATTTGCATTTCCTTCACTCACACACTGCAGACAGGCCAGTGGTGACCTCGTGCACCTTCTACAGCTTTCCAAATTCAAGGCCTGGTTTTCCTGTCTATGACAAAGCAGATTAAATCCCATCTGAATTAAGGAAATTATTCTTTATTCTCCAAAAATGCCTGTTTGAGCTTGCAAGCCAGAGATACCAATCAGCAGCACTTCCCAGCCTCAGGGGCTGCCCCCATGTCACTGTGACCTGTCCTTGTGCCAGGGGATACATGGGACAGAGGGTGACCCTGCAGTCAGTGGGCAAATCCATCCACATAAAGAAGCCTTGATCAATAATAGGTACCTGCTCTTGCCATCTTGGACTTTTCTCAGGAGAGAAAAGGAGACAGAGCTGGAGTAGTTGTCACAGAGAAAACAAATGTCCAGTAAAACCACCTGCACAACAAATTGTTAATCACAGTAACATAAAGGGCAGGTATGAGACAGAGCCCCCAGCCCCTGTTTTTAGCTTTAATAACACCTCCAAAACTCCCACACAGTTCTATATGAAAAACAGAAAGGATGCATGGGTATACACAAGGAGCACAAGGATTTCACCCCCTGTGATTTTTGCAGGGTCAGAATCGAGGCCCAGATTTTCCAAACTACTCCCAAAAGAGCCTGGGGCTCCCCATGCAGAACAGCAAAGGGACAATGCAACTGTTCTGGTGTAAAATATCCACAGCAAGGCAGGGTGGTCTTTCATTCCTGTTCCAACAGGTGAGATCTGGGCAGGATTTGCACACAGGATTCCAGCACATGCTGTACCTTTCCAGCAGGAAGGGTTAATGCCCCTTCAGACACACTGTTTTGCACACTGGCTTCCCTGCAAGGATTTATCATCTGCCTCTGGGCTGCTTGGGGCTTTTTTCATGCAATTAACCCCCTAAGATATCAATATCCTCTCTGCTGCTGGAGCCTGGAGGAAGATGAGGGATGAGCTAGGCTGAAGGAACCACACAGTGCTCAGAGCAGGTGACAGTCACCTGGGATGCTACAGCATCAGGCTGAAAAATGGGCTTCATTTGGAGACATAAATAAAACATGCCCTATCATGAGTTTTTAATGAGATAGGGAAAGGGCTGAAGCGTAGCCACACTGACAGAAAAGGAATCACAGCCACTGCCAGCTCAGTGGGTTGGGCTCAGGGAGTTCCCTGTGTTCACCACTGCCTGGTTTTCATCGCTGCAGCAGGAGCAGCCCCATAAATATTCACAGCAGCACCTCCAAGGCGCCTTCAGCTTTGAAACAGGCAGGTGAGGATAAATCCTAGGAGGCAGCAACCATCCTAAAGAAAAGGTGGCCAAGTGAGGGTTGTAACACTGCACTTGGCCTCAGCTTTCTGAGACCTTGGGCTCAACCTCTACACCACAGCTCCATTTTGGGGATGAGTCCACTTTCTCTGTGTGTTGGTTGCCCATCTGCTGTTTTACTGGCTCCTCTGGGCCTAGAGGATAAATACAGGAATAACAGTGGTTTTCTCCTCCAGGAGTAGAAGCTCCACTGGATTTTTCACTCTCCCACATCACTGTGCAGTGCTCTGGACCTGGCACAACACTATAGGATGGAAGCAGCTTGACTGCTTGCCCTTTATTTTTTCTTTTTTTTCTTCCTGCCACATAGACACCCCAAATTTTTCTTGTTTTCTTGCAGAGAACAAATCTTTTTGTGATAGAAATCCAATTGCACAAACACTACCTGCTATGAAACACAGCCAGGATGCTTTACAATGCAAGACTGCTGTACAGCAAACAAAGTGAAGTGGCACAAGAATATGTTCCCAGTTCTTGGATTGATTCCCATTACACTGTTCTCAGTACAAACATGGAAATAAAACCAAACATCTTCCGACACCAAACAGAATGCAGTAACTTCCATCTAAGGGACAACGATGCCTACATGCCCAAATGTGGTATCATTGAAAATCTAGGTCTCACTGTAAAAGATGCTGTTCTAAAATTGGTTTTTAATTGAAAATTTCACTCTATATGACATTTTTCTGAACATATTCTTCTATTTTATTCCTGGAGTCTGTAGCGTGTTTTTTCTTTGCTTATTTATTTTCTCGGTTCCCAGTCAAACACAAGAGAGGAAGAACAAAATGCAAGAGAAAGCATCTAGTCCAAAAAAGAAAGTACTAAACATGACTCAGTGAAGCTTAAAAGGGTGAAAGACACAGAGGTATGTAAATGGAAAGAAGAACATGTATTTTCTTTTACAGGATGTGATGCCTGGCATGTTCCAGATGACAGCTTTCAACAAAGGAATAGCAAAATTCTTTTCATTACATCATTCACACCATACAGCAGGAGAAACCAGAGTGGACAAAAATAAACATGTTTTAACCAGACCCCTTGGTGCGTGCTCCTGTTTGTTCAGGAAGCTGCTGGTCTCTTGCAGAGCATCCCCCCTTGGGCTGCAGGCTTTGGAAAGCAGGGAAAACAGTGAGGACACCTTTGAATTGCCTTATTTGCTACTTTTCAGTCCAACACATGTATCTGGTTAATTATTTAGGCTCTTCACTGCTTTTGTTTACTTATTTATAAAATACAGTTGATTTGCTGCAGTAACTGGGGGTTAGCAGGGCAGGCAACCAACCCTTCCCAACAGTCCCGTTTGAGCTCAGCTGAATGACAAGCACGACCCGACAGAAATCATTTAGCTTTTCCAATTGAAAAACACGCTAATACTGAGGGAAGCTTAATTATTGTATTGGACAAGTGACTGTATGTTCCTTGGGGTTCTCAGCAGCACCTTCTGCAGAGGATCAAGAGTCCTTGAAGAGGACTGAGGAGCCCTACAGCTGTAGGAGCTGATGTTGGCCAGAGACAGCTGAGAGCTGTGGGCAGGGAAGTGCTGTCAGCCCCAGCCAACCGGATGAATGCCTGGTGGATTAACTGTGAATGTTCCTCATGCCAGGAAAAGCTCAAGGGCTCAGAGAGAGAAGGAAAGCAAGAATCCAAGAGGATTGACAGCAAGAATTTCTCCCCGAAGTGAGGGGATTAGCTGGGGAGGAGCAGGCAAAGTTTGAGGGATGGAAAAGGAAATAGCACAGAAGGCAGAAAGCTGGGGGAAGGGGTCTGTTTTGAAGCAGAGAGTAGCAATTAGTACAGGGAGATCAATCCTTATTTCTATGAGGATGTTTAAAGTTTAAACTACACAAAACTAACAGCAGCCACCATAGCAGAGATTTGAATACCTAACCTTACAATTAATTAAAATCAGCTTTAGCAGAGGAATATCCCCTCAGCAAGCATCCACCTGCAGAGCCAGGCAGAGCACAGTTTTGGGACACTGGGTTACATAAATGCCTGGACCAGAGGACAGACAGATACCCGGGCTGGGGTATCTGTCACTCTCTTTCACACATCTTCTTTGCCATTTCTTCCTGTCTCTCTTCAAAAGGTTGTGGAAATTTATAGTGCCAAATAATGGCCTGACCATCTCCTAGGATGCAACTTGTGAAATGTGAAATGCAGCAGAGTTTCATTACTCACTAACATAATTCATAGCAGCTCCCATCCTTGGTTGCTGCCCAGTCAAGTTGGGCTCATTCCAGTACCAAAGTGCCCAGACATTATTTATTTTTGATCATTCTTTTGGGTGTGCTCCTTAAATACCATCTGTCTCAAAATGCTGAAGACAAGTAACAACGTCTCTCTCTGGTTGTTCGTTTCAAAGCTCAAGTCCCAAAAGCCATTTCCAACTCAATTTAATCCTGGATCAAAGCAGTACAATTTAGCACTGGATTAGCAATTCTCTCATTTAAATCTGTCACTAAGAAATGCAGGTGATCTAAGTCAATTCTAAATATTTCAACTAAAGCCACTAAAACTTTATCAGGTAGTACAAGAATAACTTTATTTTTACCTTCATTACAATCTCAGGCTGCATATTCAGTGTTTTTGCAGGCACAAATGCACTTATTCTGCCCTGTATGCCTAACTTTCCTGGAAAACTGTAGAAGAAAAACCCATCATGTTCCAACACTACTGCCAATTCCTTAAGGATATGTAGCAAAAAAGCATGCCAGGGAAAAAGGACTGTGAAAACTAATAAGGCACCGGACCTTCTCCTGGCATCTGCCAACTAAAAAAGGACCCCAGGGCTGTGTTTGATCCAAGCACTTCCAGGCATTGCTCTAGAAGGTGGAAATAGTACCTGTGCCACCCAATCTGATTGCAAACATGAAACTCCTTCCAGTGCATAGAGAAGCCCATGAAGCCTCCAAACCACGGAGGCAAATAAACAAAGAAGCATGAGGATAAACTGTCAAAGGCAAGTGATGCTAAATATAAATTCATATATCTGAAAGAAGTTCAGCTCTGAGGCTGTCACAGCAGGATTGTAACCCCGGAGTGAACGTGCCCTTGTGTGCAGCAAGGAGCACAAGAGAGCATCTCACTGCCTGTGCACACAGGAGGAAGGAGCACAGTGGGGCAATCACAACCCACTGCTCCCTTGCTCTCTCAGCATCCCAGTAACCAATGCCATGGGAAGCAGCCCTCAGGCTCCTGCTCCCTATTTACGTCTGTTCCATAGAATTGCAACCTTGATCAGAGTAAATGCTTTTTTCTTACTAGGCAAGTCACACATAAGAATTGCACCCTAGATTTAAGGTCCAGTCCACATTAGAAATTTGTACATCATGTTCAGGCTTCTCTCTTTGTTACCAAAGTTTTGTACCTTCTGGTCCTGACAGAGTTTCTGTATGTCAGCACAGAGATCCTTGCATCAGCATGTGTCTCTCCCCCTTAAGTGAGGCTAAAAGCTGAGTTTATGCATTCATCTGGAATCGATAGCATCCAAGTTACACTGAGCCCTAAAAGCTGTTTTGCTTTCGAAGTCCCTGTAAAAATGCAGGTCATCTTCCTTAACAGCAAAGGGCTTTGATCTGCTGCAGGAGTGCCGCCGGCTGGAAGGGCTTGCACAGGGGAGTCAAGCTCCCAGCGGCGAGATCTGCTCCAGGCTCCATTAAAATGCAAACCTCCCAGAAATCAAAGGCAACAGCAGCAGGACCCAGCCCCGGCTGCAGCACACCCCGTGAGCCGGGAGTGCAGAGACCTCTGAACACTCACACAGCTGAACTGGGGGCGAGGGACCCTGGCATCACAGCCCAGCACAACGAAAACTTCTTCACTTCTGATCGCATGCAACACTGCAGGATGGTGAGTACAGAAACTGTCCTGTCTCAGATTAACTTGCTCTGAAATAAAATATTACTGCTCCTCAAACCACCTCAAAGTTGATTTTCTCCCCATTATCCTGCCAGGTTTATCATCCTTTCAACCCACTCCCCTTTTGGAAGGAGTGTAGAGAGGGACAGGCACCATGACTCCCTAACAGTCTGGTGGAGTCCAACACCCAAGTGCTTCTCCCTGCAAAGTAACAGCTCCCACACGGGAGGAGGGAAACCTTGTGAGACTCTGAGGCACACCTAAATCTACTTTACTGCAGTAATAACCATGGCAGATGAAGAGAGAAAAAATCCACAGAGTCAATGGAAAAAAAAAAAAAAATCCGGCATCTGAAAAATATAGGACATGCAAGAAATTAAAATAATCCTACTCCCGCCTGCCAATGCACAGAGGGTGAAAATCAATCACAGACCAAGAAGCTTTTTCCTCTTGCCCAGCTAAGGAACAGCAAATGCTCAAGTGAGTGCCCTCCAAGTCCCTCTCTCAGGCAGGAGCGAGCTGCTCTGCTCTGACCATACCTTTGCTCCTCCGTCTCACCACCCCGAGCCGGCACTTGAGCGAGACCGCGAACATCTTGTGCAGCCTCCAGCGCTGCGCTCACATGGCTCTGTGCCGCTGCTCCCTCCGCACCTCTGCCTGGCTCTGCGAGGGGCTGCCGCCTCGAAATTAATGTATGATTACTGTGAAATAGAGTCGAGCTTTAGGCAGTGGCAGAGGGAATGAGAGGGAAGGGGTTCTGGGGGGAGAATGGCAAAGACTGAGCTAGAGGGGATACAGACCCTTTTCGGTACTTTCAGTGCGGGGCTGTTTTGTTATCTCGTCCTGATGAATAAAATCACACATTGGTGTTTTAAACCTATCACCGGTCTCCCACTGTTAAAGGCTGGGAATCTAGCACTACATTAACATATTAATTTGCAAAGTAAGATTATTCCTTAGCACACACGGGTGCATGCTTGTACTCCACCAGAAAGCTAATCCAGAGATTACCAAAGCAAAGGAGATAAAAGCCCTCAATTTTATGGGAGCAGTTCACCAGAAACCCAGCACCAGCACAAATAGAGTGGGGCTGTTCTGGTTATAGCCCCAGCAGGGCAAGTCCTGCTAAAGAAACTTGTCTGCAAAAGAGCTTTTTGTGTCTGTAGAAACCACTGACAATATCATGCAGACCTAAGAGGAAAGCCACAATCCCACAAACTATATGTTGACCATCAACTTCCCAAACTTCACCCTCTTCTCTTGTGGAAGGACTTTAGAGAGGGTTCATGATGACACACAAGTTTCACTCCCTTCCTTGCCCAATCCTGCTCATCCCCACGCTCTTCTTGGAGAACAATACCTGCTGTGGACTCTGCCTGGTCAATGTGTTACTAGTCCCTTCCATATGAATTTTAGACAAAATCACACTGGGAGTAGCACTTTAGTTGACCTTTTCTGCTGAGCTGAGCCTCTCCCAGCAGCTGAATAAGCAAAATATTCTTCCCTCTCTCTGTGGGAACTCAGACTACAGCAGTAGTGGTTCTCAACTGCTTCTTACCATGGTCCCAGGGGAGACCAGAGGTGCCTTCCAGGAACCCACAGGGAAACTGGATCTGTAGAAGAAAGCTTCATTACTAAATCAATACCTGAGGGCTAAAGGCTGCCCTCAATAGATGGACATCTGGGAGTTTATCTTCAGCAAGCATTTCCACTGGCCCCACAGATGACTTTGGAGATTGTAATTTGCTGCCTGCAGCCATTGGTCTGTGGAAACAACACACTGAGGCTTTCCAGGAGTCTCCTTAGAGACATGACACAGAATAATTCACCTCCAGTGCCTGATCTCAGCAATGCTCTGCCACTGAGTTTTTGCACTTAGTCACCAGGGTTTACCCTCCCACTTTTTAGGCTAGAAGGACGCATGAACAGTTTTGCAAATTCAGACTCAGAGGTATAAGTTTGGAACCAAAGGAAAACATAACACAGACTGACCCAGAAAGCCTCCCAGCAGGGAAAGTGCTATGGAGAGCTGCTCTAAATGTTTAGAAGTGTTAGCAGCACAGACAAATGACAATCCCAGAGACTTAACACCATATTCCAAATTCAAGAATTCCCATTACAGACCCTAAAAACTCAATAAACTCTCAGTACTTTTGAGGTCAATCTTGATGTAACAACACAGTAGATTTTCTTCTTACCTCCATCTTGTTTTCTTTAAAATTATATAGAGTTGAAAGCTTTGACAAATGTGTACGTGTGTATTAACTATAGATAAATTTAGATGTAAAGTATGTATTTAAAGCCTTGTATAGAAGATGAAAAGCCTGAGCACTTGGGGGCTGATTAGACCCCAAATGTTCAAATTCTGAGACAGCCTGAGAGCTGACTCCCAGCTCCCCATGCACAGTTGCTTGCTCTGTTCACGCTGCTTTTTCTTCTCTCCCCTCTACTGAGCACAGGCATCGCCAATTAATTTCACTGGAGCTGTAGCAGAGGATCTTATGCTCTTTTTTCCAATCAAAATATCATTTTGCACCAAATCTTTCTTGCTTTCATGATGCTGAAGTATCAGTCTACAAATAAGACTAGAGGAACCATGCCATTTCATCCTCTCTCAAGGTTCATCACTAGAATTTAAGCATATTTTGATTTAAACCTGAGTATTAAGATCCAATTTACCCTTCCCCAAGAGTCTCAGACAACTTCTTTAGCCATGGGAATTGCCTGAATGTCCCAAGACAATTGGCTTTACCTTAGAGGAAATTCTAGTTGAAAACAAAACACAGCTGTTCTCTTCGATACTGAAACAAATGTGTTTTCTGCTTTCCCACATATAAATCTAATCCTCATTTCAGCTCAGGAAATTACTGTGGGGACACTGGTCATCAAGAGTGCACAATAGAATGAGTGAGAAATGCAGCAATTAAACTAAGAGGATAAAAAAGCATTTGTATAATGGGAAATCTGTTACCATTTATCATGTCTAGTATTTGAAGTGGCTCTACCAAGCCATAGGATCCATTGCAAATAATGCAAGAGGATAGCAAAAATATATACCAAGTTTCAGAAAAAATAAAGCAAAATACATTGTGATTAATGAATATACAGTATTCAGAATGTATGTATGTACTGCTGCATTTATCTGTCTGACAATGAATACACTTTTTCCATAACAGCAACCAGTGGAGAAATGGCAAGGAAAAGAAACAGCCTTCTATTCAAGCAAACATTTAAAAATATGTATCAGAACAGAATTAAAGAAGCAGAAACTATTCAAAGTAGAGCTCACATTAAATTAGATCATTTTTCCCTTGAAGTTGCCATACGGTTTGTTTCCTTCCTTGGGAATAATAAACCAAAATCCTGTGTGTCTAATACATACCCTGAAAATTACACACTGTACTAAAATGCATTTTAGAAGGCAGTATTTCCTTACTAACAGGTGCAGTTATGGCTGAATGTATTAATGTTACAAATACTGATAATACTGCCTTTGTGAATTTGTTCTGATTATTTTCACCTTCTCTTCACTAGTTTAAAGGATGTTCCTACATTACTTTTTATGTGCTTCAATGACTATCAGTACAGTCAGTGGGCAGAACCATAAAACAGGCTCTGGGGAGAAAAATGCAGATTTATATGGAAAGGCAGCCTTTTCTTTTCTTCTTTTCTTTTGGTATTTGTACATTGTCTGCAAAAAATCAAAACAGGTATTTCCAGATACTGGACTAACAGTCTTTTTATCATCTCTATAGATCAGACCACATTAAACTGGCTAACCAGTATACACCTTCTATTTAGAAAGAAATCAAAATAAACAAAGTTCACCACAAATAGTTTTTCTCTGTAAATAGCATATGAGTATATATGGTCATAAAAAATTTGTGGGATTACTGTCCTGCAAAAATATGTCAAACAGATTGGCAACCAACAATCTGAAGGTATGTCTCAAAAACATTCATGCCATAGTGAATATTAAGAAAATCTATTGCAATTAACAGGTAACAGATTCCCCCCAAGAGCCTGAGAGCTCTTTGAGAGCCACAGAAACAAATAACATTGGCCAACTGTGGCATTAAAGCATTTGGAGACAAAAAGTCTGCTTTAGATAAGCAAGTGGGATCAATGCTGAAACAACAAATCCAATACAGTAAGCCTTGAACCAAAGGCAGGATGAGCTATCTATAAAATTTAGGTATCCCACAGACTCACTGGCTGCTATCTGTTGGCAATGAAGTCCCCCCTCCTGGCATATGAATTCCCACAGAAACATCCATATCCGCTGGGGAAAGCAGAGCAGCACCAGGGTAGCCAGAAGGGGCTCAGCCCTCGCCCAGGCTCCAAGTTTATTGCCTCTTGGAGTCTGTTAAACCAAATATGCTGCTAACAAATGATGTTAGTTCAGGCTGGGGGGGTCAAACTGGCAGCTCAACAAAGCCAAACTGAAGAGGTTTTTACTCATATATTAGCATTGTCAATAACAGACGTTTGGAAGAAGATGTTCTACCTACGTTGACACCTGTACTGCTTTAACTGATTACCCTTAATAAATGATCCTGTAACAGCGTGAACAATGAATAATTTCATTGGAACCATGCTCATTAGTAGACAATTCCCAAAAGGAAATGGTCTAAATTATGCGTTACAAGTACCTTGCCTGATCCTAATTAGCAGGGCTCCAGCTTTCCCTGTGCAATGCCACAGTCTCCAACAGAGTAAAATGTGGGGTGGGATGTGTCATGTGGCACTATAAGGTTTAATTACCCTGACAATAACTTATGCAGGTGACAGTGTCATAAACTGTGTTCAGCAAAAAAAGCAAAGAGGTTTCAGTCATTAACCCTCACCCTTGATATTTTGAAAGTTATTTTCTGCATCTATGGGCACCTTTTTCTGACACACACTCTTAACATCCTGTGCAACTTTTTACAAAGTCACCAAAAGGACACTTCATGAGAAATGCTGTGTTCAGTTTTCAGCTACATGCAATTATTTCCCCGAATCAGAACTTCTCCAGACCCTCAATCCTCTGTAGCACCAGCTGCAAGAAACCAGCAAGCAGTCCTTTGGAGAAATTCCTAGTTCTCACCATTGCAGTTGCTGAGACCAGGAATGCAGCCTTGTGCAACCACCATAAGTGCTGCAAATGTCTTCCCATTTTTCCTCTCCATAAGTCACACCCCATATTAGCAGGAAGGCTGAAGACATAGGATTTTTAGGGCACTTTTCTGCAATTCTAGTAGGTGAATGGAATTTGAATTATGTCCCAGAGCGAAGAAGACAACTACTTTAAGCATTCTTCTCCATGTTCCTTTCTTGAGATTCCAGTTTAAGGCATATCAGGATTACATCTCTTCCTACTATGACTATTTTATCAGCTGATATTTGGAAATGGGGTTAGCAGAGCTGTATTGTCCCAACAGAGTAGTGACCGAAGTGGTATTGCCTATTGCCCACAGAAAGAAGAGTGGTCCTGCAGGTGGAACACACTTGCCAGGATTCAGTCTAAGACCACGGTTTATTTTGCCAGGAAATGCTGAAGCCATCCTTGAACAAACATACTGTGTCATTTAATTATTAAATCTGCGAATCCATGGACAAGGCATCAGTCTTTCCAAGGAAGCAGCTGAGTCTCCTGAAGCAAGAAATTAAAATAGTCTTATCTCCGTGTGCTGTACTGCCACTCGCTCCGACTGCCAATTGACTTGGGAGAATGAAAGGCTCTTGCAAATGCTGACTGCAGATGCCTGCCTAGACAGGGGTCATGCTCTGCCTTCATGTATGAACTCCCAACAGTCTTCTCACTCTATTTTACATTGTTGTTGTGCTAATGAAGCAATTAGCCAGGAACAGCCCAGACGAGTTAGTAAGCCAAGGCCAAAAGGCATCTCCCTTTTAAGCAGGTTCTTGTGCCCCAGTTTAAGTGGCAGCTGCAGCCCTTTACTGTGAGCAAGGTTAAAGATAACACACAAATCTGTTACTTACAGAGCACCATCAGCACCAGAAAGGATGGTAGGAAATCTGCGGTCACTGTATCCTGCAGCTTAGCTTTGAAATTAAAACAGCCTCATTTTAGACATTTTTATATCAGGAAAATTTAAATAACCGTGCAGAATCAGTACTGCTTATGCTAGGATATGTATCTTTTAAAACAGCATGTTTGTGTTGGTAGACTTTTTGTTACTAATATTTACCACCCAGTAAAAAAACTACTTTGTTTTTTAAGCAAAATATTGGAAGCTTCAAGTTCAACAATTATTAATCAATAGTAGAATTTTCAAGAGATCTTAAGGACTCATTAAATTGAATTTTATTAGACTGGTTAAACACACTGCACCAATATTATGTTTGCTTATAGAAACCTCATCTGGAGGTTCATTTTTCCTACAGTGTACAGATGTTCCCATATCATACTGAGTAGGGTTTAAGTAGAAGAGGTAAAGAAAGAATGGGCTGAGAGAAGTACAATTATCTCTATTTTAAATTATTATAGGCAGATGCTTTTCCCAAAACAAGACCAATAAAGGTGTTTTACTCACAAGAATAAATTAATGAAGGCAACAGCACATTATCTGTATTCTGGTTTCCTTAAATCAAAACCAGATGTCTGCCTACCAGTAAACCAACCAGGTTTGCCTTGGCCTTGTCCAAGTTGACAGGGATAAATGTCTGAAGGATTTGGCCTGTGTTTTCACAGGACATCAAGCTGAATTATTCTTGTCCACCATCAAATCTCATGACCAAATCCACCACCACACACAACTGGCATTGCTTTTTCATCTGCAAAACAGCTGTACCCATTTACTCTGGCAGAAAATTTGCCCATCAGTGGCCCAACCATTAGACTGGAAGCCAACAGCAGAGTAGGCAACTGAGCCCTGAGTAAATCCATATATCCATCTGAAAATTCATCATTAATTTTTCCTCCTTTAAGCATTTTTCTGTTCACACAAGGCTTGAATTTCTCACCCCATTTGATAGTAGATACAGATTTACCAGCCCCTGTGGTTCTCAGACCCAGAGCTGCATCATCACAGAGGTGACCCAGTGCTCACTTTTCCAAGAACTGACTGCACTGTTAATTAACTAGAGATTTGTTTGGGAACTGTCTAAATTGTAACAATTATCACCATGATGGCATAATTAATAATGGATTGAATCTGGCCAACAGCTGATATTTTGAAAAGCACTTACCAGCAATTTCATATTTCCTACTAAGTGAATTTTTTTTTTGTCATCAAAGAGAGACTTTAAGAACTCCATCTCCCACGTCTACTGTCTTCAGACTTAATTTATTATCCCCATTTCTGAAGCATTTTCCTACTGCAACAGCCTACATTTTCCTCATCCCAGAATTGCCAAATTGATTTCGCTCATCAGCAATGCCAAACTCAGCCCTTCACAAAGGCTGTGATTCAGTCTATACCTCATATTTTATGCTGGTGTCTAAAAACAACGCCAAAGCTGCATTTTATTATAGTCAGGGAGACTGAAATTCTAACTCTCTATTTGCATTTCCTTATTAATGGGTTGGTCCCATAACCAGGTGAATGAGGTGAAAACACTTTGCTCCAATGTCAGTGTGGATGCATCCTGCTGGTGTGGCTTCAGATGGATCACAGGAAAGATGGTGCCTGGATTTTTCTAAAACTCTTATGCTGCCTGGCTTTGCTTATTTGTTTTTATTTTTCAACTGCATAAAACCTGCCAAAGCAAGTGCTGCAGAGTATTTTGAGAAGCTAATTTAGTATGTGTCTCTGCTTCCATAGAAAATCCAGCTGTTGGCCTCCAGGCTCACCTGTGCTTGTCTCAACTGCAGACAAATTCAAGATCTGGCTGCAAAAAGGACTGAAATACACAGATGCTGCAACTGCTTTATGAGCAAGTAAGGTGTGGATGCCACCTCTAATCATTTGAGCATTCATGTTCTTGCTCTTGAAGAAGAAAAAGAACTTTTTCACTCATTCATTGGTGTTTATTACAGTTGATCCCAAGATGGAAGGACTGGCTTGAATCTGATCACTCCAGTCCTCTGAAAGCTGAAACCTGCAGCTCTTATTTACCTCCTCTCTAGCACTTGGCATTACATGAAATGCGAGAAAGAGGCACACAGAAATTCAAAGAACACTTAACAGTAAGAAAGTATATTTATCAGAACGAGATTAAAGAGATTTAAGGAACTCATCTACTTTTCTTTTTCTTTTTACAAATATTAGCCTTCAGCAAAGACATAAAAACATGTGTTTTCATTCTAAAGAGAATATTATCAACTAATTAATTTCTAGCACCAAACAGTCAGAATGTAGGAGAGTTTAATTGCTGAAAATGTTGAAACAGAATATTTTCTCAGCAAAATTTATGTTTGGCTACAATGGACTAAATGGACTGTTTGATCAAAAGCTTTCTCTGTACAATTGTCTTTGCTGGAAGTTAAGAGAGACAATAACCATTTAGTCACCTGTGAATCTCCAGTGAATGCCAACAATTCCCTTTCCATGGGCACTGCAGGACGTGCAGGAGGAGCTATAAATAAAGAATGCAGCTCCACCACGCCCTTAGCAAAGAGGGAGATCAGAGCTGCTGGGGCTTGGAAAGGGCACCCGATTCCAGTCAGGAAGCACAGTTTTCTCCTTCTGCTGATCCCCACAAGGGAAATCACTTTGAAAGGTTAAAAAAGGGCAATTCTTTCTTGCTCAATAGACCAGTTTATATCTTGTGATATGAGCAGAGCTGCTAATAACTGCTTCATTTACAGTTCGCTCACCACTGCAGGGCACTAGTGGAAAGAGGATTATTAGGGTCTCCAGCCGGTGGCTTTCTTGGGATCCTTTGCCTTTATCTACAAACATCCCAGCCTCGATACTATTAACCCTGACTTCTTCAGAGCCACACATTAATTCCTGCTCTAGATTTTCTCCTTTCTACCAGCAACAATACTGCCCTCACTAGCAGAACACAGTGCCAGGTCTCAGTGCCAGGACCTTCAGTGGTTTAACCTCAGCTCCTCCCATGCTCCAGCACCATCCCCAGACCACAGCCTTGACCAGATAGTGCAGCACACATAGACCCAGCCTTGTGCCAATGCTCTGCCAAAAGAATCTCCTTCCTTGGTAATAGAGTCTTGTCCAAATCACTTCACCTCTTGCAATCCCATATAAAAATTTATTTAGAGGTTCCTCCCACTATTTAAGTTACCACTGCATTTACCAAACATCACCCTCACATCTAGGGACATACAGAGCTCTATGAACAGCCACATTCGAAGAACAGAGGCAAAGGAATACACAAATCTCTTTTTCCAGCATTTGAATTTATGGCTGGAAACTAAACTATCAGCTTTACAATGATTTACTGCTGTACAGCGAGACCCAGGAGATATAAACAGAGAAGACAACCTTGCAGGACAATAAATTGTCACAGACCAAGCTGTCATAACAAAATGCATAAAAGCCTTGTGAAAACCAACCCACTGATGGGACACAGAGGGTTTTATGGCAGCTGCACTTCTGCAGACATGAGGTACAGGTATCTCTTCCAAAGCAGGAGATACTCATCCCTGCCTCCACCACCAGCTGCAGCTCTTCCTGTCTCTTCCCCTGCAGAGGCTCTGGGATACCCTTCTCATGAGTTTTGGCCCTAGATTTCCTAAAGAACACAAGCCCTTTGGACAGCCTGGCATGCAGTTTTGGACTCTCCTGTTGATGCAACTCCCTTCTGAAGGGGAACCACTCTGAAAGGCACCTCTCTGAAGATATTTGTCATCACCCCAGGGATCAGGTAGGACAAGACCAGATCTGAGAGCAGCCCATAAGAGATCACTGCAGCTTCTGATTTCCTGTGCCTGCCAGAGCTGCCCCTCTGTGGGTCCTCATGTCCCTCCAAGCCCCAGTACTTGCGAACTTCAAAGCCACAAGAAATACACTTGCAATTCTCGCAAGCTCGGCCAGTGACTTTACAATGATGGCTTGGGTTTAATCAGGTGCCTGGGGGATTTCTTGTGGGAGGATGAAGCAACTAGGTCTGGCATCGCTTAGGAATGAAAGGGTAGGAGTTTAGCAGAGATGATCTGAAAGGCTGAGCTACATCCCTCTGAATTAATTTATATAACCCAGAAGTTCAGCAGCTCTCTATTTTTAAGGTAGCCAATACGGGGTAAAAAAATCGTAAAAATAAATGTATCTTAGCTTTCAGAGGGATCAGGGGGGGAAAAAATAGTTCCCCATAACATTATACAATTGAGATGTAGGTTTATATTCAGAGCCTTAGAACAGTGCAAAAAAGAGCTGTTACAGATGGCACACATGTTTAGGTCACTGACAATCACCTCTTCTGTACCAAATTTCTCTCTTTGTTGAGAAGAACATGAAACTCTCCCAAACAGCTCTTTTGCTGAATCTGTCTTTCTGCTTAGACAGAAAATCCAGGCAACTCAGTGCTGCTTTGCAATGGGAAAGGGGGGGGACACAAAAACAAAGAAATCCAGAGAGACTGTCCGCAGGGGAATCCAAGGAGCTACAAGAAGATAAAACAAGAGGCAAAGAAGAATCCTTATGAAAATGCATGAGATGAAAAAACTGACAGGCCAATTAAATATGCCTAAATAGGATCAGAGATTATCCCAATGCCACTGTCATGTCCTATTGTTCTCCACCCTCCCTTTGTTCCCCCTCCTCAGCCTCTAGAGACCCAGCTCACTGCACATTCCCAGTCTCTCCTGCTCATCCCTCTGACCAGGGACAACCACACACGTTACAGACCCATCACTCCCTGCCTTGTGCCTCTGCTTTTCCCCAGTCCTCAGTCAGCTGTTGGCATTCCTGCTCCCTGTACACTGCTCCTGCAGAAGGAACATGAATGCTGAGAGCCTGCAGGGAGTGGGGGCTGGCTGATGCTGCTGTAAACACCACTCTAATCCGTTTCAGATATTAGACTCCCATATATGTGTTTTTAATAATAAAGGCAACATTTAGAGGCTGCCAAGGTATCAGAGAGCCAGTAGCAGACACAGAGAGCCAGCCCCACCAAATAAACAATGGAAAATGCTCGCTTATCTTTTCATACCACTAGGCCTCCAGGCTCCAAAATAAATGATTGCATTCATTTACATTTTATTGTGGAGATATAACTGGCTGGAATAACTGCTGGCACAGAACCCAACTGCAGGAATGCACTATTTTTCTCCCTATTTGCCTTAACTGATGCTTTTCTCTTTTTTTCTGTCAATCTATCTCTATCACTGTTGCCTAGATGGCAGAAGTGCATTAACCCACTACCCATCTAGTATTTAGGGGGATAAAAAGCCATCAGTTCAGGTTTTAAAAAGCCTCAGGCTTACAAACTGTTGCAGAGTAGCAGAGTGTGAAAGAGGGGACCCCTTCACCTAAAGCATATCCAGGCAATAAAGCCTAAAAGTTCTTAGACAGTCACACATTCATGTCCCAAAATCCCTACAAACCATATAAAAGTCAGCCCACAAGTGACATCTTAGCCTTCAGTTTTACTTCCCTTACAATCAACAGAGAGGAACAGACTCTCCAGTGAATTTATCATGCAAGTTTGTGATGTTTTGGGTCCAAAGCTCCTGTTCTTCTCCTTTCCCTGCTAAGCAGCATGAATCCATGGCTTAGAGGGAGAAGTCCACAATGTACACCCAGCTGAGATGGACTCAGGCTATCTAACTACTATTGCCCACACAGCTTGGCATTAACTACAGGTCCAAAAGATCTGTGCCATTATTTTTATCAAAAGAGAAAGAAAATAAATAAAAAATAACCAGAGCATTCCATCTCTCAAGTCAACACTTTGGAGCTTACTGGATGAGACAGTTAGAAGGAAGTGGATTGATTATAAAATTCAGCCATGATGGGACCACATTCCCAGGCTGAGAAGTTCAGGGCTGGGGCTGAATCTTTTCAGTGACAACTTCCTGTTAAAAAGATAAAGCAAAATACACACAGGGTTAATAATAGAAATAACTGTCAAACTGCCAAAACTGGTTAATGTTTTCTGCTACCTCCTCATGTTCTGATACCTGAATATGTCCAGGTTTTAATTTCCTTTCTTATCTGTTGAGCAGTCTCTTACTAAAGATAAGGTAAGAAATATAACAAAAACTTTAAGCAAAATTATTTGACTATATTTCACTGGAAAAAATGGTGGCAGAAACAATCTCAGACTCTTAAACTACCTAAGGAGGTAAGAGAGGTGAAAGCCTGGACAATTGGAAGCTGAAGCCAGGAGCAGGACAGTCACCAGTGTTGCTCACCATGACATTTTCTCAGGCATCAAGCTCAGAGGCCAGTGCCCACCCCTGCCCCAGTTTGTGTAACCCTGGGCAAGCCCAGTCACATCTCTGTGCCCCAGGCCTCCAGCTGTAAATGAAGCTTCCCAAGATCCTGTGAGAACGAGGCCATTGGATGCTCCAGGATAGGGTCAGAAAAACAGCTCAACACAATTTGATGTGTGAGAAAGAAAAAGTGAGTAAAGTGTACAAAACTACAGCAATACTATTGCAAACAAACTACCAAATGTGGTGGCAAGAAGAGCATTGACCTACATTGATCCTGAGCATGGCTTCTTCCTAAGTGAGGTCTCATAAAGGCTTCATATTCCTTACACACTAGCAGTGCAAAAGGAAGGAAGCTGAGCCTGATGGCCAAGTGCACAGACCTACACATTTTCCTCTGCTGGGTCACAGCCTCCAGCAGAAAGTTCCAGCGTGCTGGGGACATGTCAGTGAATGCTCGAAATGACCCTTTTTCACATTCTCGGCATCTTTTTTTGGGCTGTTTTATAGACAGACTAAACACAGAATCATTTTCAATGATATTACAGCCACAGCATTATTTGCTTGGATGGTAAGGGTGGATATAATGGATCTGGGTCCAGACTAACTTTGGTAGAGAGAAACATCCCTCAGAAAAACAACAACCTAAATTCATCCATTTCCCATTGCTCTTCTGTTACACAGATATACAGAATAAACATTCAGACTTAAATATCTGAAAATGCGACCACATATATCAAACGAAATTCTCAATGAGCTACACATTCTCCCTACGTTTTCAGGAGCACCACTCTTCCAGAAAGAATATTCTCTTCTCTCCCACTTCCCAAATGTGCAAAATGCCACCCACGCAAGCAAGGGAAGGTTTATAAAAGGAAACCCGGGAGTTTCAGTTCCCTGCCTTTGCCACTTCTCCCACCAATATTTTTCTCAAAAAAGCAGAACAGCAGTGTCTGGCTGTAGGAAGCTCTCCTGTCACACATAAGCAATGGATATCAAACAGGCACATTGTCCCAAGGCGAGCAGGAACTTTCCTGTTTCCTTACCAGCAGTACAGAGGTGCAGGTGGCACAAACCACCTGGGTCACAGAGTTCCTGGCTCTCCCCTTCCTCCTCCACCCTCAGCTCCTCTCTCCATCTCTTCCTTCTCCTCGATGACTTCTTAAGGATCTTCAAAACCTTGTTCACTTTATTCATTTGGTCTCAAGGCTGCAGAGAGGGAACAGGATCTCCCCAACTTCCGTGTCTCAGCAGCTCCAGCTCCCAAGGAAGGAGGAATAGCTTAGAAGCAGGCAGGTCACTGGGAAAGCACTTGTGTGTATGTGTGTGTTTCAAAAGCTTCCTTCCACCCAAAGAGAGAGTTTTGGGTGGTGATGGGAGAGAGGGGAGGAGGGAGAGGGATTTCTTTTGCCTCTGTCCATCCACAGCTCTTACAGACAACTAGAGCAGGCATTTCTTCTCCCTGATGACTTAGGAAAGCTCGTAACTCACAGGGGCAGCAGATCCTGTATAAGGTTTTCAATTTCTGGTTTTGACAATACATGCATTCTGGCAGATTTCAAATACTCCTCAGGCAAAAGAGCCAGCATCAGCTCAGAAAAAGCAGTGACTCTTAAAGAATTCTGGCTTCTTTTCAAAGACTTGAAATAGCTAACACAGACAGCAAATAATATCTGCATCTATGAGAAATTCTAAATAACTCTGCAAGCTTGTAGGAAAGAACCTGGACTTTCCTGTTCTGACACCTTTGCCATCTTCTCATGAGCATCTTTGGAAAAAGGCAAATAATTTTTCCAGTTTCCAGCAGACACTGAGGCAATGCAAGGCTAGTCAAGACATTTTTAGCAAAAGTAATTAATACATCCCTGAAAATAGCTTCTCTTCCTGTTTCAAAAGCTTAGCCTCTCTAAACTTTTCAAATTATTTAGAGCCTTTAAATGTTTCTACGCAACCCTCTGGTATTTTTGTGAGGACTTTAACGGACAACAACATGTAGCCTATAGTGTCCACCCAGGGCCATAGCTGCTCTCAGACACCACCAAACCACTGAGAAGAAGGCAAGAATGGCTGCCTGGGAGTCAGATGGTTGAGAGGAAGAGCGAGGCCCTGAGCAACATAATTTAACAGGTGGCATCCCTGCTATTGGTCCCTTCCAACCTAAACCGTTCTATGATTCTGTGACAAACACCCACCTTTACTGCTGTCTTCTCAGATTTAAACCAGACCATGCCATGAGACATGACCTAAGACAGATGCTTATTAACTCATTTATACCCAAAAAAAAAAAAAAAGAAAAGCAGATTATCCATTCACTATAGTCAGGTCAACCCTCAGCTAACCTACAAACTTATTTGGCTGCAGGAAGAGATTGCCTTGGAAAATTCTGGGAACTGAGGTAGCTCCTGGCCCCCATGAGACAAAGTTTCCTCTTTGTCTCTGTCTTGCAGAAAGTCAATACCATCCTATCTCCTGCACTGATGCCAAAGAAATATCATGATTGTCTCCTGGCCATTTCAGAGAGGAATGATGATATTTTTGGGCACTCGCTGCCAGATTGGAAGAACCCTCCCCAGCCAGGCCACAGTGGGGTTAGTGGAATGGACCTTCTTCAAGCAACCATGTGTGGGGATTGGACATGACTGTGCCTGGCAGCAGGACTGAGAGCCTGTTAATATACCTAAAACTCCATTTAGAGTGATATAATTAAGTAAAAACTCTGCAGTAGATAGTATTAATGGATGTACAAATTAAATTATCATGCACTTCAGTTAAAGCATTATAAATAGGGCCATCACTCTCACTGCAGAGCAAGATGCAGCCCACACCCTGCAAAGGCCAGCACAGGGCAGAGCATGGTCACCAGCCAAAGACACTACCAGCCTTGGATAACCCTCCAAGGCCTGAACTCTCAGCACTCAGACATGGACACATCAGCAGTGCCACTGAGCAGACCCCAAGTGCAAGATCTGGCGGATGCTTCTCAGCTCATTAAAGCCCATATTTTAATGAGTCATGTCTCCAAAAAAGCAGCACCATGCAAATTGCACCACCCCAGGAAATTGTGCTGTTCCCATGCATCACTCTGAGGCATAATTCTTCTCCTGCCACCTTTCTCCAGGGCAGGAGGTAATTTGCACTCCCTCCTCTCAGCAGTTTACCACTGTCAGACTTAGCTCACTATGCAGAAGCAAAGGCAGCTCTTCTGCTGAGCAGGGATCTCCCTGCCTCCTCTCCAGGGCCGCATGGATGTGCCTGCTTCCCTTTCCTCCTGCCACAGGCAGCATCCAAATCAGAGCCTGCTCCTGGCAAGAGCTTGTCCCAGTTTGCATTGGTCTCCACCATTTGAGATCTGCCTGCTCTTCCCAAGCATTAAAGCTCCCACCAGCTTCCTGAGAGATGGGCAAGGTTCTGGCCCAGCCTCACACAGCGGAGAAACCCTTTGCAGTGGTTTCCAGATTGGATGTCAAGCCAGCAGCACGGGATCCATATTTCCTGTTAACATGCAGGAAAACCCAACCTTGTCCACCCAGGCAGCTGCAGACTTCAGCCCTAGTCCCTTTTGCTCGGGCTCTTACTTTGAACAATCTTTAGCATATTGCTATCCTTCCCTAAATTTTCTTTCACCTCCATCTCACTCCTACACCAGACTCACTCCCTTTCCTCTCTTTTCCTTTGGAGAATGGCTGTAATCCTTCAAGTACTCCTAATCAGTGAGATTTATGAGTACAATTCTGTTTTATTTCGATGGTTAATACTAGTACTAATGCTGCTGTCATGTCTCCATAATTAATAACGAGACTAATAATACAATACCAATCTAAGAGTCACTTTATTGGTCTTCAATGTCATTAGTTAGAACTGACATAACCAATTCAAGTTGTCATCCATACTGAGTCACCAGTCTATAAAAACAAAACACATGGATTTGGGACTGTATTGTAGCCCAGACTCTCAGTCCAGCGAGCAATGCTATAGAGGGTCATCTGAGGGCAAGATCCTTCTCATCTCATTAATATTTTAGAGAGCTGCAGCAATACAGTGAGCAGCAGGAAAGTAAGACAGTGTGAAGCAATGCAAAAGATTTTGCTGAGATGGGCTCTCAGGGATGAAAGATAGAATCTGCATGTCCCCTGTGACTGCAGATGCTCCCCATTCTGTATTTTCTCACCTGCCAGTACAAAAGGCAACAAGCCACCATGAGCCACCCAGGTCCTGTAGGCTACTTTTTCATGATTAAGTAATCACAAGATCTCTCTGTTTTGTAAAGATTTCTGCTTTATGGCCTGGCTGTTAATCTTGTAGATTGCACTCACACTGCTTTCAAAATTTATTCCACTGTCAGGGCAGCAACTTGCTGTAGTCATTTGAAGGCCAAAATCGCTGCCTCAAATCACTAAGGATTTAAGAGGTGAAAAAACCTTCAAAGCATCTCACTAACTACTGTGAGTACTGGGAACACTTTGGTTTCCACTCAGGTAATCACACACTCTTTTCATGTCCTACTCCCACTTAGTTTCACCTATTGCTTCTCACAAATTATCTGAAGCTGTTTGATTTGAGCCACGATTTGGGTAGAATTTAGGAAGGTTCAACAATAACAGAATAATATTGCTAAGTTAACGTAAACTATTTACCTGTCCCTCCTTTTCCAATCAGAGTCCTACAGTTAAAGTATAGCTGCTATTAAATGTCTTCCAAAGCAAACCACGCATGTTCCAAATTGTTCTCAATTTAGCAGTTTTATTTTTGTGTTAAATGATAGGGAACAGCATTAGCACAAGGGTCATTATGTGAGTCAGCAGCACACGGCAGCTGCCTCTTCCCAACATGACTGAGAACAGCCTCCTGCTGCCCTTCATCCTGGGCGATCCTCCTCTTCCTCCTGTTCCTGTCTAATCCCACCCCTGACTCTAGAGCCATTCTATGCCCTGTGGAAGAGCCTGCTCCCTAACCAGCAGTACTATTCAGTATTTCTCAGCACTGGGACATGCCAAGTGATTTCAAACAGGAGGAAGCCAATATTATTGCCTTCAATTTTTATAAAGCATACATACGGTGTGCATCTGCCACAAACACTAAAGGGAAGGAGGTTTTCAGCAGGAAGACCCCAGGGAGCAAGGGATGCAAAAACCCAGCCCTATTTGCCTATACCGGGCCACCCAAGTGACAGCTGACAGATTTAAGCAGACCCAGCCTGTGGCCAGTGTTTTGGTAGGCAACCCTCAGGCAAAACTGAAGGCGTTGCTCTCCAGAGATGGTGTTTGGCACCAGGTTCTCAAAGCCATCACTGCTGCTGCAATGGTTCCAGGAAATCACAGGAACACACGGGTCTGCTGCAGCACAGAGACTCCACCATGCACCATGTCCTTGTTCGACCCTGAGCAAATGCCTCCGAGCCAGGAGATACATCCTGTTCCAACCACTGTCTCACAGGTGAGCTCTTACCTGATCCTTCCCTACTGCACTATGTTTTGCTTGCTGCATAACTCTGAGTTTCTGTGAGGCTGGACACAGCACAACATGCTGCAGTTATTAATCACACCGTGCAGCACTGCTGTTAGGCTTTGTGTCATGAAATCTTCACCTGCTTTAACACCAATCAGTGGCACTGACCCGGTCTGCAAGTTTCTGCTGATGCCCTGCCATTTCATTCCCTTCCCTATTTTCCAGTTGTTTCAAAGACCATGAGAAGCTTTTGAGAAGACAACAGCTTGATGTCTTGCAACTGCTGCATTTCAAGTGAATTATTTTGGGCTTTTGGCTTTATCACAAAATAATCAACATGACAATAAATCAAGGCAAAAGAGAAAGAGGAAAATGTTAGAGGTTTGCCACTTATGTGCAGCATCTTACCCAGCTTAACTGTAGCTACAGAAATTAAAGTGGGGATTTCAACATCTTCAAGAAATGAAAGAGCACAGATCTGGCAGAGCAATTAAGGACTTACCCAGCTACTTCCAACCACTCATACTAAGCTAATGCTTATTTCAAGGGAATGTGGTCTCAGAAAAAAGGAGAAAAAAGGCTCAGATGTTTTTTTAAATCTTCACAATTTTAAAAGCATCAGGTGCATATTTGGCTTTTTATTTGTTTTTTTTTTCTGGGGCAGGAAAAGACTAGCTCTCCAAAAGTACCTGTAAAAGAATAAAGAGCTGTAACTGCTGTAGATACAACAAAACCCACACCAACCACATAAATAAATTTCAGTGCTTGCCAGTGGCCATAGTATTTTCACTGTAACAATACTGGGAACAAGGAACAGATTGTGGCCATTAATCATGGGAAATTATTAAAAATGCCTGAGTAAAATATGAGTTTATCTGACTCACATATTTTCTTTTCCAGGTCCTTTTCTGCAATTACCTTAATTTCTCTTACTTGTTTGATAGTAGTTCCCAAGACATTCCAGCACCTGCACTGCCCTTCTGGCCTCCAAAGGTTGCTGTGTGATCATAACAGCACCAATTAAATAGTAAGCCTCACTAGGTAAGGTGAAAGCTACAGCCTTGGAAAAGTGGAGTGACACTTTTGGTGACATTTGGTGACTGACATGTAATCCCTGGAACTCACAGACACCCAAACACACACTGCAGCCAAGCCCAGGAACGTGTTTCCCTTCCACTTTTCTACTGGATGGGAAACATAGAATTGTTAAAGCAAAACTCTGGGTTCTGTTTTGTGAAAATTTGAATGCTGCACAATTGGTGCTTTCAGGTATTGTTTCTCAGCACTCCCATGTTATAGCTGCTCTGAAATTTTATTTTGGTTTGGCAAAGAAATCTGGAAAGATGACAACTCTAATCCTCTGCCATATGCAGGCTGGCAGGCAGCTGACAAAGAAAGTAAATTCAGAGAAACACAGAGTTTTTCAGGAGCATAAAGTATAACAGGTGGCTCAGTAGTATCTGAATCTAAAGGGACTGACCCAGTAACCATGGTTTTTAAGTAGAGGATGATCTCACAGAGGCAGAAAAACACACATGGTCCAAACTTTCTGCTTTTACATGAAACCCTGAGGCTCATAAGTAAAGGACTAGAAAGAAAAAACATTACAGAGAGAGACAACTTAGAGCAAGCAAAGGCAAGTTAGACACATGGCTTTTAAAACAGGATGGCTGGAGAAACACTGGGGGAATGAAACTGGAAGCTGCCCTGCCAGTCTGAAATCAGCCCAAGGGTGTCATGCAGAAAGAGGCATTAACTGACAAGGAGTTTGATTATGAGATGTGGGACTCAGTCCAAGCCCTGATGAAATGTGGCCTGTGATCAGTGGGCAGTTCCAATGGAGGTGGGGGATTCAGTAGCTCAGAAGAACTAGGAAGATATTTACTCTGCAGCAGACCAAAGAGGTACTGACAGTGGCAATGTTCCTGCCTCTTCTGCAGGCAAACACCACCACAGCTCACAGAAGGGCTCTGACCTCACTGCCTCACAAGGGATTCACACTGGCAAATATTGTTATTATTTTCCAGATCAGAAAGCAGTGTCAGGTTTGACTGTGAATAATCAGCTTCCCAAAGCCGACTTGCAATCACTGCAGTTGAAATAGGCTGGCTGTCCTGCTGTTATCAAGAAATAGGGGCACAGGCAGCCTTCTGCAAGCAGGAGATAGCTGAGGCTGTAAGGACCTCTGGCTAGATCGTGGAGAGACCTCAGAGCTTCAACTGGCCCCAAAACACCCTTTTCTTTGTAAGGGATCCATGATCTACCACTAGGAGAGGTGAACGACATTGCTTCAGGACTGTACAAGGTGATGGGCCACACCACACAGTGCCAAGCCAGCCTCTTGAAATCAGCAGGACTTTGGCCTCAACCACCCAGCTAAAAACAGGGATAAGAGCACATGCACAATCGAGATGCTCTGAGAACTCAAATACATTCAAGCACTCAGATGACACAGTAATCAGGGCTATGATACAAAGATCTGAGTTTATTTAGGAGGAAAAACAATCTCATTCTCTCTTTCAAATGAAGGATTCCTATGGCCAGGGTTTAGTCTTGATGAGAACTGCAAGAAGAAAGTTGTTCCCAAGTTTCTCACTGTCTTCCTCCTCTTCCCTTAGCTTCTGCCCAGGATCTCAGCTCATGTGCCACAGCATCCTGGCTGACTTATTGTTCCCTGTTAATTGCAGGCTCTGCTGACCCTTGAAGCTGCCATAGCCAGTGAGAAGCAGCCAGCTCACTGCTCCTCCCAACTCTCACCACCTTCTTAATGTCCTCAGGAGATGCCATTTGGAAATGAAGTCATGGGTTCATTACAGCTGTTCAGACACTTAGCTCTCCCCACTGAGGTTCTGAGGGAATTGAAACAAAATGCTCTGAAAAGATGGAACTGCCAAGCAAAGCAATTCACAGTGGTACTTCTGGCACAGGATGCTAAGTTCCCTCACCAGTACCTTAGACAGTTAAGAAACAAAAGGAATGACACTTCTGGACCCAATTTCCCTCTTCTACTTATTTTTTTCTCCAGTGCCTGACCCAGGTCAGGCCTAAACATCAATGTTCCACTTGCTGTCTGCCATCAATCTTCCTTTGTTTCCACATTGAAGTCATGCATCAGCAAAATGGTTAAGGAGGGACATTTCCACACCACATTCTGTCAGTACAGATTATTCCAGTTCCCTAAGCTCCTTGGGGGTGTAATTTGCAAGAAGCCCGAATGAGGCAGATGTCTAAAGCCGTAGGCTTGTGGAGGCAGGCATTACTAAAGCCTGTCACCAGCAGCAGTGAAGTTTAGCATATTCTCCCCAGACATTTAAGTTCAGTCCTGTAATCACTACAGATATACTCAGGTGAAGTTGAAGCTCTTATTGAAAAATAATCACTGCACAGGGGCTCCAAACAAACAACAGCTCTTGCTAAAGAACTTCATGTCAGTAAAAACACCCTGGATTCTATCAGGACTAGCTTTCAGCTCTGTGGTTTCCTCTGTTGTCCCAGAGAAGCTGCTTGCATTTTTCCAAAACATGCTAAGTCTGGCTGTTTGCAAGGGGCTGGCAGCCCAAAAATAGCACTTGGTACTAGAATTTCAGGTTGGAAGTAAATGAAAAGACAAAGAAAAGCTTGGGTATGGAAATAGGGAAATGGATGAGTAGAGAAAGAACGAACAGAAATAAAGGAGATTTCTGATTAAATGTGTGCTTTTCCAAAGGACTGACAGGCTTTAAGAGAACTTTAATAGAAGCAGCTCCATTTTCATGGAATTCCAGGGGAACATTGCTACTGACTGCTTTGTTTCTCAAAGGTTTCCATGTCCATAGGAGCCACAACATAGATAGTGTTCAGAAACCAACTAGTTTAAGGGTCTGTCAGGAAAAGCTCAACAGGGAAAAGAAAGGAGGGATGGATGAATATCAGGCTGTGAAAGGAGTCTGGATCAAATGGCTGGAGGCCAGATGCAAAGGCTGTGCAGTTGTGTTTTCTCTTCATATGCTACAAACACACACTACAATGGCCAAGCAGCCTGCTCAGCCCTGTCTGACACTTGCAAGTTCATTCCTGGCCTAGAAGCACAAGGATCCATGGAGCTGCAGAGGCTGCAAGCCCCAGCAAATTTGACTTGATGTGAATTCTCACTCTCCTACCACCTCCCCCTGCAGAACTCAAATGAAGCTGATAAGAATAATGCCAAGTTCAGTTCCCAGAGAAATGCCAGGCAGCAATCTACTCTCCTGGAAATACATTTCAGTGTTTTCATAAAGGAATACACACAAATTTCAACTTCCTGGGAAAATTTTAAAATTTAGATGCATTCTGATTTAGAATTCATTTTTGTCCTTCAAACCTCAAGAATGATTATGGAAATCAGTTTCTCAGTAAGTTTTAATATAATAAGCAAATAAATGCAGTATCTCAAAAAAATTCCTAAATCTCACTTGTTTCCTTCAAAACTATGCATAGCAATGGTTGCTTCAGGAGAACAGGAGGTGCTGCATCCATTTCAAGGGAGTCTGAAGAATGCCCTTGTCCTAATGAAGGAGAAAGATCTAAACTTTTGAAAAAGAAGAATAGAAGTCCATGGCAGTTGAGACTCATTATCACCAACAAACAGTCCCAAATGGTGTATTTCAAGGTTTCTGGCTGACTCAGCTGTCAAAACCTGCCATCCTAATCAATGCTTGTAAGAGCACTTACACACAGTGGAGCTTCATCCAAGTCAACAGTCCAGCTCTTGGCAAGGAAACAGAACCATCCAGGATGTAAAAACCACCAGTATTATTTAAAGAAAGATGTGCTGGGAGAGTAAGACCTACACATGGAAATACTGTTTCCAAAAAGTTCATCCTCTGGAAATTATTCTGGAAAAGAATGGGGGAGTAGAGACAGATAAGTGAAGAGAGACAAAGAAATATTCATAAGTTTGGGATGAATCCAAAAACTAATTTAACAGATGAGAGATTCCAAGGGAGAAATTGAAAAGGCAAGCGGAATAGCATTCAAAATGGCTTTTTTTATATTATTATTAGAGGGTTCGGAAAACAAATGCAGCATAATGATTTACTTGAGAGTGGGAGGTTTTTCTTCTACTTTTTTGGTGGCTAAAAGTCTTATTTAAATCTGTTTGAAACCTACAAACCTCATCTATCACGGGAAGAGGAGGATGTTCTTGTATCTCTCCATTACACAAGCCACCAACACATGCCAGGAAATAAGAAGGCTCGTGTTCCCTCATGGAGGGAGCAAAGCCAGCTCCTGCTGCCAAGCCACCTTGCTTTGCCTTGGACACAACACCTCCGTTTGCTGTGCCCCTCTCCAAAACAGATGTGCAACATGGAGGGGCCTCCTCCAGCCCTGTTTATTAAACACCAACCAAATAATTTGAAATACCTCAGCTGAAAATTGCTCTGTGGGTTGCTGGGAATGGCTGTGCTGTCACTGACTGCAATCTCTGATAACAGCTGATGGACAGAGCCCTGGGAGGGACCATGAGAAATCCTTGAGCTCAACACCCACCCCATTGCAGCACAGCATGACAGCCTCATGCCTTGTTCCTGTGCTACCAGCAAGGCATTAATTCCTGGTGGAACAACAAGCTTATCAAGTAATCATGACAAAAAGCATTAACGACCTTGCCTTTACTCATGCCAAGACATTCTTAATGTGTATAACCAATGCAAGCAATCAACATGGCTAAAAACACAAGCAAGAAAACCCCAGTCAAGTGAATATCACTCTGTTATTCCAGAGCTTCTGACAGCATCCCATTATGTCAGGCTGCATTGGGTAAGGTCACATAATCCATCATAACCTGACTTAATAAGGCAATTAAAAACAAATGCATTTCATGGGCAAATTGCTTGCTATGCAGCCCTTTTCTTATTCCACTTGGCTTCACAATTTTTTAGGGGTGAAGAGTCCAAGACAAACTAAAAGGAGTAAAGAAGCTATTTATTTAACTTCCTTTCAAGTACATAGAGCATAAAAGTGATACTCTCCTTCAAACCACGGGTAAATAGCTATATACCTGATACCAGAAAGGTTTCCTCAGAGCTGAACAGATCAAAAATACACAACAAAGGCATTTTGATTCCTTTTTTTTTTTTTAATAACATAAGGGCAGGATGACAGCTAGGCTCTGCAGAAGAGTTGAACAGAACAATAAATTCCAAAAGCATCACCACAGATTGGTACTGCAAACCCACACAGTTATGTCACCACAGCAGGATTACCCCAACCTGAAGCCATGGCATGTCTGGAAATGCAGGGGTTTGTTATTTTTTCTTCAGTAAGAATAGCACAGAAGGCTCCTCACTTGCTCCTGCACCTACCTCTTACAGAAGACACAGCTCCAGCTAGAAGCAGTTTGGCTACTTGGAGTCAGAGAATATTTTCCCTTCATGTACCACCCCTGTGTGTTGGTACATCAGTGGGTAATCTATTTTTCCTGTAATGGATTATTAGTCAGTACAAGAGAAAAGGCAGCAAACTATTTGGGTTGACCACCTGGGATTCATTGTGCTTTTCCACTTTTTCCTTAAAAAAAAGCCCAGACATGTTGGATCCTGCTCCATTGCCTTACATTGGACTCAAGCAGAGCACTCCTCACTGCTCGTGATTTTTGGATAAACACAAACAGCAGCACAGCTGCTCAGCTTGTCCAGCTTACCACAAGTCGTGTTTCAGGCAATTACAGGGGAAAGATTTAACTTGTCAGTGAGGAAGATGCAGCACCCAGATGTATCCATCACTTCAGTGGGGCACACCAGCAGAAAAGCCTCTGAGGCACAGGTACCCCTTTCTGCACTGCAGTGTAATCACTGGTGAGAGCTCCCAGCTGATTTGCTGGGTCATTTACTGCTATCAGAGGTGACACTAATGCACTGCTCAAAACTCACTGGAGACATCCCCACCTTCTTCCTCATCCTAAGTAGCTTGAAAGGAACAAACCTGGTACTTCCAGCACCCAACGTAATATAGACTCCAAAGTGACCCCAGGGCAGGCACAGCATTCATACAGTACAGTATGGACACCCACAGGTCACACAAACAGGGGCTACACAGCCACAAATAAGCGCCACTCTCCAGAAGGTGAATTGGACAATTCTGTGCTGATATAGCTGGGAATGCATTGTTTTGCTTTTTAAAAGCTGAGGCATCTTCTAACATTTGCTAGTAGCCCTGGTCATTTTTTCTTTCAGAATCTGAGGCCCAAGCCCAGGTTCAACAAAAGGGGCTGCTTTGGCCACAAATTACTGTGAAGGTATCCACTGCTTCAAGACACATGAAGGACACTTTTGGTGGGAGAAGAGATGGATTTGCTCATCCTTTGCAGAAAAGTCAAGCACTTTGTAACAATTTGAAAAAACAAAGTTTAGTTCACCATGATAAGGGAGACAGAAGAGGTGAAATGGAAGCTTTACTCCCCTCCTGTGGCCAGACCAAGGCTGTGTCCCTCCCTATTTTGAACCACAAGGAGAGTGGAAGGTACTTGCAAAGGGTGGAATGAGCTGCAGCCTGGCACAGAGCACTGCATATTTCCATGGATGTACAACAAGGCCAGCACAGTTGCATATGCAATACACAGAGATTATTAGCAGAACAAACTGTGGAAGAAATGTATTCATTTTCCTAGCAAAGTAGTTACTGCATTTATTTTGCCCCCCCAAAAAAGAAAACTACAGAACTTCAAACAAGCAAGAATTCCTGAGTCCTCAAATATGCTCATAGTTATTGAATTGGGTGACCTGAAAACCACCTCTCACTCAATGAAGAAATGAGATTTTTATAAATACATGTATCAGCAAATGAATATTTAATGTTTTCTGTGCATATCAATGTTCAAGGTCTGCAATATTTGAGCTATCAGACTTGTCAGAAAATGTAGTAGCCATGAGATAATTACATCTCTGGGGTATTTTGATGCATAAAGGGCAGTCAAGTGTTTGTATTATGTCAAGATTGTGATTATGTCACAATTGCAACACCATACAGAAATAAGTTATAACCAGTAAAAAAAAAATCCTACAGGATGACCACTCTGTAGCTTCCTTGGTTCAAAATAATAGTATGTTTTGTCATTATAAAAAATAATTACACTACTGTTGTCCCTGCAACTAACACAATATTTGCACAATAATTAGAAGCTGCTTTCCGCAGTAAAATACATTACTTAACATACAAGAAGTTCTCAGCCTAAAATATCTTTTCTCCTGTTTATCCCCAAATGTAGAGCCAATTATACTTCTAGTCAGAAGGAAACCATTTCTAAAGTGTTCCTCTTCATCCTTTCTGATATTTCTGAATAAAAATAAACGTCCCCTGTCAGCAAAATGCTAACATATGGGCTTTAGGAAGAATTCAGCCATACTTAAGTCCTTTGATGAATCAGGACCTAAGACTTTTTCAGCTATCATAAGCCTAATTCTGCCCTCTCCTTTTATGCTGATGTCAGTCTAGACTAACCTCATTCCCTTTAAGACAGCTAAATCCAGACTGACATCAGCACGGTCAGACACAGCCTCCTGCTCTTCTACAGGCCTTTTCACTGCAAAACCAAAATAAAATTTGTTGAAATGGCAAATATCTCCCTTTAAACTCCTTGTCCAGCAAAGTCCTACCTTGCAGGTTCACCCTGCACGTGGGAATACCTGACAAGACATCATCCACATGCAGATTTACCAGTGCTGTGGACTCCTGGAAAATATTTCACAATTCAGGATTGCCACTAAGCTGAGCTGTGCGGGAGGCTTCTTTTTATGCAAGGGGAAAGCAGCAGTGCCAGCACAGATGTCAAAGCTTTGCCAAGCCTTTTTTCCGTGGTGGATCTAGAGGGAAGGGCTCTGCACAGTGGGTGGCAACGTACCCCCTGCTCGTCCCTGTGCTGCCCCAGGGATTTGCAGGGGCACAATCAGCTTCCCATGCCAGGGGAGAGCAACACAATCCATGCCACTGCTGAGCCACAAGCAGGGGAGACACCCATCAGGAGGCCCAGAGCTGTCATTTCCACCAGTATTTCTCCCAGCCTTTATAAATAAACGACTTACAGAAAATTGATACTTCCCATCCCTTTCAGGATGATTTTCACTAACCTCCTACAAGTCATAACTCACACCCTGAGAAAGGGAGAAAAGATTTACGAGAGTTGTGTAGGAAAAGAAGCAAACAAACAAACCATTTACAGCTTCCTATAGCAACAGGACAGATTGCAAGTAGCAAAAAAAGAACAGCCAGAGTGTCACAGTGAGATGGTTTGGAGACCATTTCTAAAAGCCAGAAGACTAGGACAAATCATCCTGGAAACTGAGATTGTAATCTCAGTGGGTTTCTACCCAGATAAAGAAAGCTAATAAAAAGGACCAAGCAGAGCCTAGGAACATAGCAGATGAACAAAACTTGCTGCTAACTTCCACTCAATTATCCCCTGTTCCTTTACCTTCGATTCAGGATCAATTATCAAGAGCATCTAGTGCAAAGAAGAATATTGTTTTTAAATCATCTGCCAGAACAATGAGCAGGATCCACAGCAGGATCACATTGTTGCTGTGAGCAAGCACCACAGAAAAATAATCAATGTTATTGCAGAAAAATGCTCACTCTCTTAGAGCTATTTTGTATGGGGAAGGCATAAGATGAAAAAAAGAAAATCCTCCCCATTTGCAGTTTGCTCAACGCTTGAGTTGAGCAAACAAGTTGGGGGCTCATCCTGCAAGATGCTGAGCAGCTCCTGTGACACTCCAGGCATTATGTGTTAAGATTTCACACCACTAATTAATGACTAATTAGAATACTAAAGCATTCTGCCCTGTCCAGTGAAGAGAATCCAGCTGAGATTCACCTGAACAAGTGCTATACACACAACTTGCTGGAAAAGCCAGTTTTGTGGAAGGGGCTCAGAGCATCATTTAGCAAGGCACCACCGTGCTGGTACACAGGGAACCTGATCTGCTGGCCCAAGGCAGCTGCAGGCTGGCAGCTCCCACTTCTCTGTGCTCAGAAAGCCATGTGCACACACTGGCACTGCCTGCACCAGCCCTGACCACTCCAGACAGATTGTTCATAAAAACCACATGAAACAGAACCGGGTGCAAGAATATTGAAACTATAAACTGCATGATGAAAGACCTATGAAATGCACATTTAAGGGTTTTTATTACTTTAATTCAGCCTCTGAGTACATAAATATGAAAGTGCACGTTTTTAATTACAGGATATGTACTATTTTTAACTCAGAGTCTCATCTCCTTTCCATTCAGTGGTTTAATGGTGATAACCAAAAGGCAGCAGCCCTTCACATACACCAATGGATCTACAGATCCAGAGCCCAATTCACCTCACCCCAATCAAAGGCTGCTCTAAATCCAGAGTCCCATGGTCATACTTCCTCTATAGCAGTAAATCAATGTAGCATCCAAGTGTTTAACAATTATTATGAAATTGAACTTCCTTCTCAGAAGTGAAAGAGTTTCAGGTTTCCAACAAGGTCCTGCCACAGACAGCCAGAAAAGATGTTTCTTCTTCAAAGTCTCATTTCAATTTTCAAGAAAAGAAATAAAAGGAAGATTCACTTTTGCCTTGTTTTGGCCAGCAGCTGTGCAAAACTCTGCAAGAAACGGCTGCATGGGAAACAGAGCAGGTTTGGAGATCCTGCACTTGATCAACACAGAGACCATAGAGTCTAAGATATGTTGGTTCTATACATACAACTAAACAAGTTTTCCCTCTGATGAAATATAGGCCAACACGTTCCCCTTGCTCTCTTCCCCAAGAGGCACAAAAAGTTAATTCAGTCGTTTCATTAATTCAGATTTCACACATCAAAGTGAATTGCTCTGGGTTTGCTTCTGGATGGGACTGAAAATGTTCCAAACACCAGAGCCCAATGGGAGAGGGAGTTTAAGACCCAGTGTGAGTCCAGACACCCATGTGGACAAGACCTGCTTGAAGATGGCAAAAGCTGCTCAGGTGCAGGTGAGAGCATGGGGGACATTAAGGAAACCACCCTTTAAAGAGAACAAGTGTAAGTTCACATCAATCTCTTCTTTCCACAATTCACTTTTTATGACAATATCATGCCAGAGGCTGCTTGAGCCCTGCCATTCAGCTCTCAGGTCCTGTAGATGTCTAGTTTCCCACCTCAGTGAAAATACCACAACAATAAATGCACACACCGCTATCCCTGCTCCTCCTCCCAAACCATGGCTCCCTGTGTGCTGGGAGATGCTGCGTGAGGAAGAGCTCTGCTGCTGCTGGGCTGTCACAGTGGGACAGGAGAGATTCAGCAAATGGAAGGGTTAGGGGAATACACACAGGCAGATCCGGAAAGCAGGGAAATCCAAACATAGGAAATTCATTGATCACAGAAAAGATATCAAGTATAAAAAAATGCAACACATCTCATTTCTGTACTGTCAACAGGCTCCATGTACAGGCTACACATCCTGGTCTGTGCTCTGCAGCAACTGCACTGCTCAGTGCTTGGATGGTACAAGAAACAGGAAAAGCTGGAAAATACCTAGAAACAGGGAAATTTCTTAGAGAGAAAAACCAATTTCTTCCAAGAGACCTCTGAGCTCATCATCTCCTTCTTGTCTTCAAGAGGAGAAACCACATTGCCCGTGTTGCAGGAAGGTCACTGCTCTCACTGGTGCAAGCCACAGGCAGGGGTTGCACAGGACTGAGGCAGCATTGCAGGCACAGCAGCTGCCCCACTTGTAGGAGCAGGACTGTGTGAGTTACCTTCAGTGTCCCCACCACTGTCTCAGTTCCCAAAAACCCTCTTGGTTTCTGCAGTTCTCCTTCCCCTGCCTTACACCCTTTGTGATACCACTTCTCTTGGTGGTACAGCTCTCAACCTCTGCATATAAAGCTTTCCAATAGCTAAAATATGGCTCCTGAAAACAGCAGCAGCCTAAGATGCTATATTCAAATCCTCACTGCTGTCCTCCTGAATGGTTACATACCCAACTGCTGTGTCTTTGTAGGGCAGGATTTTTTTTATCCTTTAAAAGTAATGATGATTTCATAAACACACATTTGTCCCACCTAGGGACAAAACTTATCTGAATTCATCACTAGATCAACAGCAAAATATAGCAAGGAGAAAATAGAGTCCTCCCAGAATAGCCCTATGGACAATGCACTCACCTTAGTTATGGGAAGAGTTTAAGTACCCTGGCCAGCTTTACTACAGTGAGTAGAACCTGAATTTCCTGTGACAAGTTTTTGCACATTTCAGACTCCCATCATCTCAGTTTGACCTGCACTTTCACTTAGAAGCACAGACTCACTCCCAAGCACATCTACTCTCAAGTTTCATCACATCACCACCATGCTCTCTGCAACTCACTGTCATGGAATAAAGTGAGTGGTAAAAACACAGCCAAAGAGATAAGGTGCAAAAAGTCACAGAAGAGATGAAGGGCAGAAAGCAGAAATAAAACCTCAAGCCCCCACAACAATTCTATAGAAGGAAGATGACCATAAAACTGAGAACAAAAGCTGAAAGAACTGAAATGATCACATTCTTCCAAGCTCCCTCATCTGAATTTCCCAGCTTCGTGTAGAAACAAGAATCTCCATTCTGGAGAGTTGAACCGAGGGTTGAATCAGGGAAGACATTTCAACTGCAAGAGAGGAATTTTCAGAAAACACAGGAGAAGGAAGAAAACAAGTAGGCTTGGGAGAAGTAATTAAGCATTTTCAATCAAATTTGACATTTGGCATCTGCTCAGGTGTCTGCTGAGACTTGCTTTGTTTCCAGTTAATATGTATGACATAATGTGATTTAGCCTTTGGCTAAATAACTCTCGAGAGCCCACACTCAGAGAGAGACAGGCAGGCTCAGGGGTGGGAGGGAGGAGATGGACAGTGTCTTTTTTACTTGGCTTTTAACAATGCAGGGTGTCTGGCTGCATAACACCACATGCCAGACAGACATGTCAAAGAAGCAGTACAGCCTCATCTGAACTGGATTAGGCCCTGACTAAACGGCATGGCTGCAAGTGAGGGCAGCACTGAAGAGATTATTCTGCATACAAGGCTCAAAAAGCCTCTCCTGTTACTGGGGATGTTTCTGCACTATGAGATGGTTGAAATGAAAGAATTTGTCCCACAACTGATTACATACATCTTAAAGTGAGCAGTCCTCTTTGCCATGTAAAGCCCAAAATTTTCCAGATTCTAGCACTGAGCTTTGCAAACCTAAGCAAACATAAAAGGCTCCAGCTTAGTGTGGAAAGGCAGAAAGGAAGCATGCTGGTCACTTTTAAAGCACCTAGGAAAGCACAAGTCCTGTCCCCTGCCCCATAGCTCATGACCTCTGCATTCTCAGTTTGGCAGGTTGATCCAACCCTGTCACATCAGAAGCAAGCAGTGCCTCCCAACCACAGGTACTTGCCAAGATCAGGGCGTCCCACAGGAGGATGAACAGGTGTTTTGTGGTGCAAAAACAGTGATACAGTCATGTTATGACCTCACAAGATACCCAGATGAAGAAAAACTACCAGCCAAGAAGATTGCAATTAAGGCTCTTGCCATGAGGAATAAAGGTGAGACTTTGGAAGTCGCCTTCCTCAGCATTCACAGGAGATGGATCTGGAGCAGAGACTGGTAGTCCAGGCTTATTTTGCCAAGGTGTAAATTGGCTGCCAGTCCCTGTGCTCCCAGTCTGTGGGATGGACATGCAGGACTTTGCAGCCATTCAAGCCCCTAGCTGTACTTCCAACCCCATTCCATTCACTGCACCTCCTGCCCGTGTGTTGGCTTTGCAGGTGGCTGTTCCTTATCCCAGCTCACAGCAGCAAGGTAATGAAGCATCCCACATCCCCCCCTCTTGCTGCTGACACATGGGGTGCCTGTCCCCAACACAAAGACAGCTAATTAAAGCAGTTTTCCTTAATCTTTACCCCCCTCCTTGCTCATGCCAACAAATTGTGCCATCCATATTTATGACTCCAGTTTTTCAAGCAAAAGGGCTTCTGGAACAGCACAGAAGTATTTTTTCTGTGGCCCACAACTGTGTAAAAAGGGCCAGCCATAGACCCAAGGTAGACTTGAGGCACAAGTGCCCAAAACACATATGCATCTTGGAACAACAGCATTCACCAGTGGCTGAGATGTGAAGGAGAAAGGAATAAATCACGATAAAAGGGAGAAGCGCAGCATTTGCTCTGAGGTGCTTACTGCAGGCTAAACTGACAGCATCTGCCCCAAGCCCTCCTGAAAGTGTCTTTCATCTGGGTTTCTGTTAAATGCGTGATTCTATTTACATACATCCAACTAATTCAATCAAAACTGAACTCTAAATTGGTCCTCAAGGGAATCCTTGAAAACACTTTTTATCTTCATGCAGAAATGAAGATTAGAAGGAAAACTGGGTTGAAGAACTGTCTTCCCAAGCAGCTCAGACTGTAAAACTTGCTAGCAGCAGAACCTGCCTTGGCTTTAGGCAGGGTCACAGCTCAGTACACAAACACTGAGCACCAGCAAGGGAAGGACAAGGGCTTTGACACTCACGGGCTGAGGTGACAAGTGGTAGTGGCCATCTTCATACTCGTGAGGTTCCACTGCAGAGGGGCCCAGGCAGGACACCTCTCCTGGCCTTCAATATACCATTCTATCACTCACCTGACAGTGCTACAAGGCATCATTTGAAAAGCCACAGAAGTACTAAAAAAGGAGATCACCTAGTGAGTTAAATCCCACCTCTTATCCTTTGTGAAGCTTTACTCTTCCTAAGCAGTGTTGAGCTTCCCCAACCCTTCTCAAAGTACAGAGTGTGATATTTTCCTTTCATCCACAGCATGCCAAGTTATACAAAGGACCATTTTCCCTTGACTGCTCTTTTTTAACACTGAACTACAGTTCAGCATGCAGCAACTCTGCTGGGCTGGCAATGTGGAGAGATAAACTTTATATTGTGGCACATGTGGCAATGCAGCAGCAAGACAAACCCTTGGTGCCTCACCTGCTACAGCCAAGCTGATCTTCAGCACCAAAATCCCACTTGCCCTCTTTGCCTCTGTCCAATACATCTGGGTATCATACATAGATTTGCCCAGACAGGAACAAGTGGAGACTATCATGATACTTGATAAAAAACACTCAACAGCCTCGTTATTGTGAGGACCTTTTCCTGTGAATAAGCTGGTGACCTAGACTGAAAAGGTGGCAATTCAGCTACAAATCTCTTGAAACAGTGATTATGGTATTCAGTTAAATGTATGTGTTACAACATGGCCAATTTCTGATGCAGATTTACCATCCTTGTACAGATATATCCTTAGCAATTCAGTTTGCCTTCACAAAAGACAACCTCTGGATCACAGGATAATTTGTGAGCAATTTTGTACAGCAACAACAGCATTTCCAATGAAAGAAACACAGGGGTATTAATGCTAGAAAAATCTCAGTTAAAAAGAGGTTGCTATGCTAAGCAGTGTGGTATTTGGGCCAGCTGGAAAACAACAGGAACAAAACTTTGAAACAGAAAGAGAAGACAATACTAGTTGAAAATAATACATACAGGGAAAAATACATCTGCTTTTTTTCTGACGGACTTAGCATAGGGTTTTCTGTGTAATATGCTGATGCAAACTGCTATTGACTGACACAAATTCTGCCTTTTTCACATTTCCTCCTAAGAACAACAATGAACTAAAAAGGACTTGACATCCAAACAAGAGCTTAATCCTCTGTTGAATAAATCAGCAACTGTCCAACACCGAGATTAACTGAACTTTGCTGCCTTCAGCAGTGGGACAAGAGGATATCAAGTGAAGACCAGGAAGAGAGCAGGTGTATATGACTCCTGCAAGGAATCACCCAAGTTTTAAAATATCTTCTTGTCTTTGTTCTTCTCAGCCTGAAGTTGACCAACACATCGTTCCACCAGGCACCTCTCCCAGCTACATAGAAAAGTCTGTGAAGGTTTGTACAAACCTCCTGCATTTGTAGCAGTCTGAGGAAAGGAATTCTACAAGCTCACTGTGAACCACCTCCATTGGTAGAACTTGTCCCACTAACCACCATAAAGCATGTATGGGTTGAAATGCAATATTCTGTAATGGCCTTAAGCAAGAGTGGTTATGAAACAGAAGTCAAATAAAATTTGCAATGCTGAAATTCTAAAGGAAAAGACAAATGCATTTAATGAAGTACAACTGTATCCCCATTACCATTAAATTTTATTGCATTTCCTTGAAAGTTAGGATAACACAAAGCAGCTGACTTCTGCAGAAAAAAAGTATCATATGATGGAATTTTGGAACTGAAACCTTATAATGCACAATTCCTGGTCATTAGCTAAATAAAAACATATTGAATTCCTTAATCACTATGAAGAAGTGCAATAAAGACAACAAATTGTGACAGATCTTGTCAGTTGGATCGAAAAAACTACCATAAACCAAACCCACCACATCTGCACTGGCAGCTCCTCTGGGAGCTAAAAAACTCCTGTGTTACCTCCTTGGGATTCAAAGGGAAAACAAAATTTGGCAGGATCGCAGCAAGACTAAAGCACTTTACTGCTGTGTGGCCAAAGCAAAAATACCCCACCCCTGGAAGGGTTCCAGGCCAGGCTGGATGGGGATTTGAACAACCTGCTCTAGTGAATGGCATCCCTGTCCATGCAGAGAGCTTGGAACTGAATGCTCTTTAATGTCCCTTCCAACCCAAACTATTTTATGATTAAGATGCTCTTATCACTGACTGAGTAAGATGACCCCTTACCTGTCCTCTGTTAGCTCTTGCAATAGACTTGTCCAAGTTTTCCTCATTTCTGCAGCTACTGACCTGTTTAGGACTCAACCCAACCAGAACTTGCAACCCATACAAGCACTTCATGCCACTCCAGAAATCTTGGTTTCAACCAACATAGGCAGTGATTATGGGGGCCTGTCTGACATTGCTACTCATATCTGATACCATCTGCTAAATACATCCACTGGTGTTGTTAAATCATCTGGGAGATTACACAGAGCACTCACCATGGTGATTTCTGAATGCAGCAGAACAGAATGTGAGTCCTGAAGTTGGCCTGAAGGAAACTGGTGAATAATGCAGCTGACATCTCCCCATGCTCAGCCTCACTTCCCTCTCCCTCCCCTTCTTGTTGACCTATCCTTCTACCTGTAGGACTTCTTGCTGCCCATACTCAACCCATCAATATTGCTGCCCCATCACTTTCCAGTCACTTCAAATTAGGAAAGGCTCCCAGGTTGAGCTTTAAAGAGGGAATATGCATTGCTAATGACACACCCTCCCTAAGAAGTCTTCTGCAGGGAATAGTGTATGTCCTTAGTCCTGTAAGTCAGAAACTGCAGGCAGAAAAATCTTACCTCTTATTTCATTTGGTCTTTGCACTTTCTGCCTGTATCCCTACACACTGTAGGAATTTAATACTGAGCCCAAGGGTTTACTGATCATCTTGCTTGCAGAGTAAAGTATATCCTTGGCACATTAAGATGAAATAGTCAGACATTTCAGCTTACCTCTAAAATGGAGGTAACTCAGATATCCAATGAATCATTCCTAAGATACAATGCTCCCTTTGACAACCACCTGTCTGTTCCAAGCACCAATTTCTACAGAGCTGTCATAGCATTCAGACAGCTGTCATTGCACCAAGGACAAAGGAAAACCAAGCTAATCATTACATATTTATACCACATTTCCAAATAGAGATCAAAGAATATCTTTTGCTCCCTGTTTCTAAAAATCAGAACTGATTGGAGAAACTTCTCAGAAATCTACCAAGTAATTTGCCAAACCCAGAGACACCATGCCCTGAACTTCATGGTGTTCCAGTGCCTAGCCTCAACATAGCCCCACAAGTATTTAATTTCCAGTTATGACAGTCAACATCTTCCACAAAACTAATTTAAAAATTAACTCAAAAAAAAAAACCACTCCAAAACCCAGTTTCTTGACTTAACACAATAACTTAACTGACCAGTACCGTGTGGAAGTTTTAAACTGATTCTATTTTAAAACTAAAGCATTCAAAGTCTACTGCCAAACATACATCTTAAGAATTATATAAAGCCCATGTGAAGTCTAGAGGAGACCACAATTATTTTATTTTACTCAATCCAATTTCTATCTAAGCACAGCTCAGAGACCACAATCTAAAAAGTCTCAATCTAACATGGCAGGCATTGTGAAAGTGGATTGGTTCTGCTATGTGTTCAGTCAAGTTTGTTGCTGAATAATTGTATGCAAACAGAATAATTGGCAATTATTTTTATTTCACTTTTTATTTTTTATAAGATAAATGAACAGAAAAATAAAATCATCTCTATTTAGAAGGTCAATTAGATCAGGCTGGAAAAAAGAAAAATAATCAAATTGAGACATCATTTTAACAGTTTCCATTTATGTCTGCTGTTTGTCTCTGCACAAATTGCTGCTTATGAATCTCTCTGTTCTCCTTTGCCCTCTTTCCAGCACAAGTTACTTTACTAATCCTGTACCCAGCACACACAACGTGATGCTGCTGCTCTGCAGCTGAATGGGCCCACCACTATTTCATGTCTTTGGAAACCTTTTCTCTTTCAGAACATCTGTTTTCAGCTTAAAACCATGTTCTAAAATACACTGAATTGAGTTCCTGGGGAAGTGAGCAGAAGCCAAATCCACTGCACTCCTCCATCCATCATCATCCTGGGCTAGAACATAACAGCCCCCATCCCAGCACTCCCCAGGAACAGATCCCCCCCACAGCTAGTTGCCCATACTTAAAGTTTCAGTTTGAAACCTGCTCTGGCCACATGCAGATGACCTCTTGTGACTGGGAGTTAGATATCACAGCTGTAACTCTCCAAGCTCCCCTCTCCCATCACTGCAGCTGCTATTCACACAGTTATTTTCCTCTCCTCTGAGTAAAGTTACCCAACTGCTATTATATCAACATTGAGACCCTCTGACTTTTATATTACACTTACATTGTGGCTATTATTTGTATGTTTATTTTTTTTCCTGTGGGTATAGTTACCTGATACTATTATCTGTGTAGTTAGTTATATCTTCCTAGGGGTGTACTTACTTCACCAGCTGTGTTTAAATTGTCTTCCACAGCTGTAGTTACATTGTCAGATTTATATAAATAGTGTGGTTACAGTCAAGCAGGCAATACTGTAGTGCTGCAGTTATTTATACAGCAGAAGGATCCCATGGTATAAATACCTCACTCAGAGGTTGTTGCACTGCTCTGTGTATAAATAATTGGTGGGAAGGTGGCTCCCAATCACATGACTCTTACTTCAGAGTAAAGCACAGCACAGAGAAGGGAGATAGCAAGGTATTGGTCCCTGTACCTGCACATCCACAAGGGATGTGTTGGCTTCAGAACTCCAAATTTCTCAGCATTTCTTTTCTCAGACAGAAAATTTCTCATGCTCTTCAGTATCATAATTTTCCAGGTGAACTCCTGTACCTGCCTGAAGGACTTGTACTATTTCCATCACTGCAATATCTCAGTGCCAAGTTTTATAAGACAAAATCCACTAACATACAGGCTTAACTAGCAACAAGAAGGTATAGTGTGACAACCAGGCAACACTATGCACACTGGGAACTGAAAACTGATTTTTTACTCCTAAAGGATGAGGAGTTTCACTGCTACTGTGCCACCAATTCAACAGAAATGATTATGTTGATGCAGCAGGTTAATATATAGCAGATCAGATCAAAGGTCCATCTAAGCTCATCATTCCTTGTTATACAGCGACCTCACATTGCACCATGAGAAAAAAAGATGAAAACTGAACAAATCAAGTTGGAAACCAGT
Source organism: Acridotheres tristis (assembly GCA_037013685.1). Lineage (NCBI taxonomy): Eukaryota > Metazoa > Chordata > Aves > Passeriformes > Sturnidae > Acridotheres > Acridotheres tristis. The sequence goes on along the minus strand of CM072899.1, from coordinate 9,571,256 downwards.
TCCCTCCATCTCTGCCTTCAGTTCCAGTCACTCTTCCCCAGCCCATATTCATGTGTTCACCTCAATTAACATCTGCCCTGCAATGCTGTAAGAGCTGTATTTGCATAGATGCCTGGGATAGGACTCCACCAGCAAATCTCTCCTCACTTTCTTCAGGCACCAAGCTCTCTTTGGCTTCCAAGGGAAAGATTACACTGAGCAACACCTGCTGCTCTGTCAGAAGCATTTTCCACTAATATGAATCACTGTCCTTCCTGACAGCGTTCAGATCCACACACATTCTAAGAATTGGCAGAAGGGACTGCTGCAGTAAGAAAAGCCAGTAGCTCTGCAGAGGTTTGATAGTTTGACAGGGAATCTCCTCAAGGAAGCATCTCAGTGAAAAACATGCATGAGTTCAATGTGAGGGGTCTCAGAAGAGAGACCCTTAAATGATCCACTTTAAAATTGCATGTGAAACAGTTTGGAGGTGGCACCCTTGGAGCAGAAGTGGCAAGAGACTCTCTACCAGCCTACAAAAGAGTTCACCTCCACTGGTGATCTCACCAGTGGGGTCTTTGGCACAAGGAAGGAATATTTGCAGCTCTCTACTGGTACAATGGTGAAATAACAGCCCTTTTCTAAATAGTGATGGCAGAGGAAAAAAAACAACATTGTTTCTCTGCAAGTGTAAAATTCAGGTAGTGATCAAACATGCAATACTTTTTTGTTTCTCGTTTCACTGCAGCTTTCCACTGAAAAATCCCCAGGGACACATACTACATGTTGTGGCAGATGAGAATTTTTTTTTCCCATGTAGGATTTCCCCTTTGTGACACCTTCTGCTTATATAAGATTTTCCTATTAGAGGATTTCCTAGTAAAGCAACAAACTTTTAATTTTAATTGCAAAATTTAGTCTTTATAAAATAGGTGATTTCAAAAAATGTCCTTGAATTACAAAATAGTCATAAATTATGATTAATTTATATTTGAAATGAGACATCAGCATAAATGTTTAGACCAGGCTCATCAGATTGATGGAGGTTCTTTAATGGGATAAAAATTACTCTTCAGTTTTATCTCTGTACGTTCAGTCCATATGGAAATCCTGGAAAAATTAAAGAAAATACATTTCTCACCACCAGCTACCAAGTCCTCAGCTGCTTCAATTCATAACATCTGAAACCAGGAGACACCATTTGATAACCAATGACATCTCTCTTCTAACACAGATCATTATCTTTTGCCCAGTCTTCCTTATACTGAGCTCAGCAGTGCATAATTTCCTGAAAAATATCTTCTGGAAAGGCATTCAATCATGATCTGAAGGTATCGAGAAATGTTAACTCTCCTCTATTCTTTACCTCCTTAATCTCAATGATTATCTAAAATTACTCCTTAAAACATTCATCACTCTACTGCTGTAGAGTCATCTGGCTCCATCTTTCAGCCATTAATTCCTGTTATGCATCTCTCTGTTTGATTCAAGAGCTTTTCAATAGCCAGTATTTTACTATAGTAGGAATATTTATTTATAACCTGTAACTAAGCCACGGCAGAATTGTGTTGATAAGCAAACCAAACAGACTCAGATAATACTTCTAGGTGCAGTCAAGCATTTAGAAACTTTTCTGCCTTGGGTAAAACAAAGTTTGAAGCTCAGCCATCAATAGGAATTAAAAAAGGACTTTTCTTGTACATCTGCTGCAGGCTAAAATACTGGCTAATATAACCCATCTAAATCTAAATCAGAAAATCTCTCTCAATCTCCACCTCTCTCTTACACATTCATGACAAATGTCCAGATAAGAGATTTCTCTATATGAAGAGTTAGTCCTGCTTCCTTGATGCCAAGTGACCTTTCCTTCTTTCACACAGGCATATATGACACCCTAAGCTTATCAAGAGCATCCATTAGACTTGGATTCCCTTTAATACCCTTGGAATCAAACAGAATATTACCTGAATGCATTAGATCACCCCATCAGATAAATGCTTTTTATGCCTATAGATCTTGTGATCCCCAGGTAAACAACTGAAGCTACAGGTTTCTTTCTTAGTTTAAATACTTTGCTACAAGCTGTACTTCTCTGATCACCGAGATTAAGTCTCAAAACATCTGTAAGTGGGTACAAAATTTTATGCACCTGAAACAGTTCTCATGTGTCTGTGTTTGCAGGACCAAATATTTTAAAATCCCTGACATATATCTTTAATTATTATAAAAGTTTTGTCCAAATCTCAAGATTATTTCAAATGATACTGCAAGAACATACTTAAATGCCAAGAGATAAAAAAAACCCCTAACTTTTACCATTTTCTAAGCTTATTCAAGGACAAAATGCAATTATAGAACAATTATTTGGGAGAATCAGATTAGATAGTAACAATGGTAATTAGGAGATGGAATACATTCTGCTAATTGTTCAGCCAAAACCTGTGTACCTCAGTAGCCCACACAGAGATGTAAATAGGAAGTACTGAAAATGAGCTGCACTTCAGCTCTGTCCTCTTCTTACAGAGTGTCCATGCCCTGATTTATCCAACCATGATTAACAGACATGGTCAACAGGCAGGCTGGGCATGGCTGGCAGAGGACAAGAGAGCAGGGAGCGTTTTGATTGCCAGCTTTTTGGTCAGTTTGGGTGAGTAGGTGACTCTGCATCATCCACAGAAAAGTCAGTATTGCAAATTGAGAACAAAACTTCAGGTCAGCCACAGATTCCTCCCCCTCCAACTCACATCTGCTCTTTGCATTCCTCAGCAGCAGCAAATATGACAAAAACAATTATACCTAGTCAATCAGCCACCCTTCTCCACCAAATGCCAAAAGCCTGTAGCTTTCCAGGCCATAAAAATACAGCTGCAGCCTCCTCAGTTGACCAGTTAAATAAGTTGATCTGCCAAGAGCAAATTTAACCTTTCTGCCCACACAGCAAGGGCTGCTCCACAAGCCCAGTGCAGCAGAGTAATGCAGGACTGGCAAGCCTCTCCCAGGAGCCCTGTGGTTGCCTCTTACAGTGTCAATCCCCATGGTGTCCACACACTGCTAAAATCAGCAGGACTGCCCTCAGCACGACTAAGCAGCTGATTTTGCACAAATTAAATTTGGCAAAGATGTCAAATGGCATGGAGTGAGATAGTGAGATGGCAGCATTGCAAAAATGGGGGGAAAGCTCTCTTTCCATCTCATTGGGAAGAGGTATGCTTTGAGGAGATTTGCATGCAATTTGAAGCAGCAGAAAATACAACCAGATTCTGATTGTAATGGCTTGTTATAAGTGTTAAATGTGCCTTGTTGGAAACAAAAAACTGGCTTGCTACAGGTCATTTTCCCCCTCTTTGTAATTAATCGGGGCACTTCTGCTGATACCCAAGCCTGGCCAGGTGTGCAGCTCTAACAGGGGCTGGCCTGCACAGGTTTCTCAGGTTTGCACACATTCTCTGCCAGATTCAGCCCAAATTCAGAAGTCTATCTTGTTCAGGCTGCACATGCAAGAAACATTAGATGTAGCACATGTGCTAGACATTAGGCTTAAGAGAAATTTTCTTTGTGTCCTCATCTCCTCCACATTTCAATACCAGTTTTCTTAATTCTTCCTCTGCTCTTCAGCTGAATTTAAGCCACACCATGAAGCTGACATGGGAAAACTACCAGAATCCTACCCCAACTTATGACAATTTTTAGAGCAATTCTATCCTATCATCTATGAGCTATCAGTTTGGTTTTTTCTCCTATGCAACGTCTCCTACTCTGATGATAAAAAGAAGTAATTATCACTGACAATTTTTCTCTTTTGTAAATACTACAGAAGGGGAAAAATGGGCCATTTGATTCAGAGTTTCTTTGGAGAACTGAGGAAATTTCACTTTCAGATTTCCAGTTCCCTGCTCTACCATACAGTTCAGGTTCCTGGTCACTTCGAATTTCAATAAGATTTAAATGATACAAGAAACATAGTTCCATTCCATTATTTTCCATATTTCCAAACCCACAAAAAAACTGAAGGGTAGTAGTTCTGACCTCCCCAGTTCTGATACACACAGAGGCATATTTGTAGCACAGTTCAGAGTGTGTTCATTAGCATCTCACGTATCTCTTCCTGGGTGTCTCGCTGCAGTAAATGAGCTTTTCTTTCACTGCATCCAAAACCTAGAAAAGGCCTCTATCTCTGTCCACCTGCAAAGAGGATTCTCATAGAAATTAGGAAAAGCAAAAAGAAGCCTGAGGGACAGTTTTATGCTTCCAGGTCCTTAGGAATGACCCAACAAGCTGGTGCACAGCATGGTTCAGCACTTCAGGCAGTGGAGTTAATGTTCAGGAACATAACACAATGAGATTTATTTTCTCTCTACCAACTTTCATAAAAGACAGAGGACTGCTCTGAGGATTAAGGACAAGAGTTTCATAAAAGCTTCTCAAGCCAAGAACTAACAAAAATATGACTTATACAAAATGAAACTCCCATTATGGAGGTCCAAAGACCCAGACATGAGATCAAGGCCACTGTGGGTCCCACTCTGCAGCACAGAGGCTGCCTGGTGAATGGGACAGAACCCAAAAGCACACAAATCTCCCAGAGGTGATGAAAAGCTCCTTGCTTAAACCACAGCAGTTTGATCATGCACTGAATGTTTAAACAGAGCAAGGCTGCTGATCTGCCCCTGGCACAGCTATTGCCACCTCTGATAGCACATGACAGCATGAGAAACGTGATGTCACATGTGTGAATGCAGCAGATGTTGATAAATGATTAATATCAGGCAACTGAAAATAAGCAGAGGGGAAGCTACCAACAGAGGCTCTGTACTTAGGTCCTCCCCTTTGGCATCTTGTGGTTGAAACCAGTTATGCAGGGGGGAAAACCCAACTAATTTTTCAAAGCCTCTGGCAATGGGTCTGATTCTGATCTCTGTTCAATGCCAAGGAAAGCAGTTCCTGACTGCAGAGCTTGAACTGTTACATAAGAAATGCAGAGGCAGCAGACAAGGTTGACATCTGTGCTCCAATGATGCCCAAAGGGATTCTCTCAGTGACTAAGATGGAACAACAACCATCCCAGAAGTCAAAATTATTGCAAGGAACAACTTCTCAATATTCAGACTGTGCAGACCAGCTCTGAGAAAATTCATAAGTTGCTTCCTAGCTTGGATTTGTTTCTCTCTCTGTTGCTGACTGGACACACTTTTCCCATGTGAGAGCTTATATTCTGCAAGTCTCAGTGCTCAGTTTTGGAAAAAAATTCACCAGAAGCCTCTTAAAATTAATTCCTGTTGGATGAAATGCACCATTCAGAAGACTGTTGGCATTTAGCCTGTCAAATTAAAAATCTGAGGGTGCTCTCAGAGCAGCCAAGCCTTATGATTTTACTGTGAGTCTCAACATCTAGTATTTCTTTTAAATCTGCAGTTCCTGAAGCCAAATGTGGGAATCTCAGTTTTCATTTAAGAAAAAGCTGCACTTGTAAATTTCAAAATTACCAACAAAAAGGCTCTGAAAACAAACTCACTGTGGCTTAAAGGCTAAGGAATCATAACTTATATCAAGGACTCTAAATTTATTTATAAGAAAAAATAATTTAACATCTAAATTCATATTTTGAGGCATTAGGGGCAGCAAATATAGCTAAAGAGAATTAATTCAGTACTAGACAATGAAAGCTGGAATGAAAGGTGGAAGAGTCAAAAACAAGGCAATTTTGCACGGCTGAACAGAAAAACATAATACAAAACATTTTTCAAAGTTTTTAAGATAACAACAAACAGAAAAATATCAGGGAGACACAAGGCAGTGCAGAAGATCAGCAAGAGCAGAGGAAGGACACTGAGACACACCATATGCCTCTAATTCAGGACCACATAACCCGAAAAGATTGTTGTTCCAGGCAAGGGTGAACATGCAAAGACGGACTTAAAGCATTTCTGCATTCACACTACCATTACCTGAGCCAGGAAAAGCTGAGAGATTTCAGTAACTACATCTCCAGAATATTGATAGGATCTAATTCCTGATTTACCACTGTGCTGTTCTTGCACACAAGGGGCTGATTGGCTCTGGCTGAGGAGAGTTCTCACTTTTGAGCACACCACACCATCACTGCCTGTGAAACAGTTCCACTGTTCCTCAGCTTGGAGCAGCACCCCGTACTTGCACAGACAGTTCTGTTATTCTTGCAAGTCTGCAAGGCAGGAAAGGCCTCAGAGCCGGCACTGACTTTGGACACCACTGGCTTCTGGATCTTCAGTTCAATGGTCAAAGACCCAATTCCTGCAACACAGAACTTTTCACAAAGCATCTGCTAACCTAAGTGCTCAAAAGTAGTTTCCCCTTCTATAATTACTGGCGAGATCCTCGAGTACATTTTCATTTCTAGCCAGAGGATAAAACATGCCAAAAGCTGTAAAATAACTTTGGTCCCTGCAGCCACTCTGTACCACGTAGGTCCATAAATCACATCTGCAAATACTGCCTTTAAATCGGGATTTGAGGTGAGGCTGCAATCACAGCAATAACCCTTCAAACCATCCACTTGGTCTCCACCTCCTGCAGCAATTTGCAGAAGAGCCTCTAAGGTGCTCATCCCATGGACACAGAACACCACTTCAGCAGGAAGAAGTTCTGCAAGTGTCCAGCCTCTTTGAGCACACAAGGAGAGTGTTTTCAGTTTTAAAATATGCTATTGAAAGTGCAGGCTACCACCTTGTCAGCCTGAAAGGAGCTCTTGAAGTAATGAATGACTCCTGTTGTTCCTACCAAAACAGGGAATCACTCATCCTGACAGCATAATGTATGGGTTCCCCACAGCTATGCAGTGAGTGGAGCCACCCGAGCAATTCAGAGCCATTTTACAGTGGGGCACTACAGGGTTCATATCTTTATGTAGTTAAACAAATTCTCTATTTCTTTATTGTTCATTCAACACACAAAGATTTAGCCATTACCCAGTCCCACTTACTTGTCAAAAAAAAAATTAGATTTAGCCTCCTGGGCTCCTTTTCCTCCTGAAGAATTTGAAATGTGCACAAGCCAACAGAGCAGGAAAAGGAAAGCTGCTTCATTAGTTACTTTTCAAGGTGAAAAGTTAAGGGCAAAATTAAGGAGTCAAGTCTCTCCCAGCTCTAAGGCCCCTCCACACTTGATCCAACAATAATAATTAGCAGGTTTCTACCTCTAAGCCTCATTTCACACTGTGAGGTACAAGAACCTAGAGGTGACGACATAAAAACCTACAACACCCAAGTAAACTTCAGCTTCCCTAGGACCCCAAATCCCAGGAGTTTCCATAACCTCCAGGGTCAGCTTTCCCAAACAAGGGTTTGAATATTACAGGGTTGGTTGCCAGAAGTAAAGTAAATAAAGAATAATTAATTAGTAATAGCTTCTCGACATTAGGGTAAAAGCAGCAGCTGAGAACACAGACACCATCTCCAGAGCTGCAAAAACTTGCCTGGAGAGATGGGCTGCCCAAGTGGGAATTTGGTCAAGCCTCATGCATTCCTTGGCCAGCCATTGACCATGCTGTCTGGAACAATGGCAGGAATAAGGGAGTATGGAAGGCATTAAAAACCCCACTGAAACCCAGCTGATTTCGTTGCTTTTTTTCCTTTTTCACGTCCTCTGTTGCTCCTGATTGCCCTTCAGCAAATGCTGTGACTGACAGGTACACATCAGCTTTCCCGCTACCCTATCCAGGACCATGAAATTCTGAAAAAGTTACAAAGAGAATTATGAAATAAATATTCTTCTATCTGATCTACTACAGCTCACATGACAGCTACTGCTTTCCAGACTCCTCTTTATCCTTCTGGCAATGAACATTAAAGAAGCATCCTGGAAATTAAAGGCAGCTGAGAGAGACTTTGCACAGCTGGAAAGAAGCCCATGGCAAACACAATCCCAAGGAAGCCAGAGAGAAATGGTTGCACAAAAATCTGGCTGGTATATGAGCTGCACAGCCAGCTAAAAACCTTCCAATCCCATTGCTTTGGTCCTTCAGCATCCGCACTACTACCACTGCAGAAAAGGATCAAGAGTGCCACCGTGTCCCTTTGGTGAGCTAAACCAACTCCCTGAGCACATTTGTTTATCAAAGAAACTAAAGACTGTGTCATTTGCCATTACTGCTCCGTTTACACCACATTCAGAACATTAGGCCCTTTTGTTTATTCAGTACCATATGATTATGTGATTACTCTGATGTCAGGCGGGTGGAGAGAGCCAGGGCATGGGGAAGGGAGCAAGGAGGCAGAATTGCATTTATTTTCACAATTCCTCTTGGACAGAAACTCATTAAAGTTTAACTCACATCCTTCCAAGCAACCATAGCACATAAACAGAATGTAATATACGGTGCAAAGGAAGTTCTTTGGGGGAGGAAAGTAGCCCAGACTTAGTACAAAGCAGGAGGCACCATGCCCACGGTTCCCATGCAGCTCTTTGGACTGTGTGGTGCTGCTCCACATTTCCCTCTTTCCAGAAGGCATGAGGCCAGAGCCTCATCTCCCATAAAATAGTTTGACCTTGTCCTTGATCATTTTATATTGTCTGAGAAGATGACCCCCAACTTTTCACAGAATGAAGTCTTTGCTGATAAGAGCCAGACTCTCACTACAGTCAGGGAAGGAGGACAGGGTGTCCCAGGCAAACCTGAACACAGGCAATACTGCATTGCTCCTTGAAACTGTTCCAGTTTCCATGTAAAACCAGATGCAATGCAAGTTTGCCCCAGGCTCAGCAAGACATTAATCTGTTGAAAGATGAAGGCAGAAGGGGAATTCACAGCTGGGTGTTTTAATTATTGCACAGGGGAAGGACCAAAGGGCAGGAAAGGAGAGCAGTCACAGGGAAGTTTTCCTGCCAAGGGAAAATCTGGCCATCTCAATCAAAACCAACAAACACCAGAATAGCCATTTTACTTTCTTCTGACTCCAGAAAAGTCAGGAGACATCTTCATTTTTGAAACTAAGGAGAACAGGTGCAGAACAAAAGGTGGTTTTGGGCCACACAAAGTATTTTCTTTCATTCTTACTGCTGAAAGAATGCAAGGGAAGGCAAGGCAAGGCAAAACCTCAGTGAAAAAACAACCAACCAACTCTAGGCCTGGGGTTGGACCATCTAAGTTGTACACAGGTAACTATGAAAACAGGATGGAAATGAGAGCACTTGGGCTCCCAGTGATGCTGGTGGTATTTTGAATGTATCTTTACTAGAATTGCTGTCAGAGAGGCTAAAATAGTGGGACACAGCCCAGCCTCATGCCAGAACTCTGCTCCTCCATTTAAGGGAGGAACAGCCAGGGGAAATGCCCAAAGACACCTCCACACGTCAGCCCAGAAGAATGGGATCCTAATTCTTGCTACTGCAACTTGCATGCATCTTAGAACTATTGGAAAATTGATTCAATTGTCCTCCTATTGAAGTTGTTAGGGTTTTTTAATTTATTTATCCCTCCCTATCACTAAACAGTTCATTAAACCCAAGTCTTGCAGGGCACAATTTTAATTAGCCCTTTGCAGTCTCTAGGTGAAAAGAGACCCCTCAGAAGTTGGCAGGGACCGTTGCTTGGCCCTGTGCACACTGACTCACAGAGAATTGATGTTGGAAACTCTGCCACAATTATTCTCCTCCCTCTCTAACCTCAGACTATGTGGGACACTTTTAGGAGTGAATCTGCTGTGGATGTGGGGACACTACCTCAGTCAGGAACACAGAAACAAGGATCTGTCCTTTGCCTCCCTGGCTGGACACAACCTACCTTGGCTGCCACAGGGGTAAAGGAAACCAGCTACCCCTATTGATAAAGTTGGGTGGTTTTCCTAGCCCTAAAGCTCTCTCCTAACCTCCTTGTTTGCTATTTTAAGCCACTTCCTTCTTGTGTTATTCACTATGGATATGGGGGATTGTCCAGAGCTACTCATTTGCCTTCTGCAAACCAGACCTGATATATCTAAAAGATTATGCAGCCATGAACAGGAGGCAACTTCAAAATTTAACTGAAAAATTTCATTTTGTATGTGCTTGCAGCAGCTCTGTTCTACTCTAAAAAAATGCATACAAAGACATACATCATCACCTAGTAAATAAAGACATCCTAGCCATTACTAAGTAAAAACATCAAAGAGTATATGGAGAAAAGCTCCCTTCAAACTGTAATAAGCAACCTTTCCTGGCTGGAGAGTGCCTGCCTCAAACATATCAAACACAAATCTCACCAGGGAACATTTATAAAACTGCATCTTTATAAATGAAATCTTGCTCAGTAACAAGAACAGAACAAAACCTTAGAAGCCTTTCATTTAATCCTTACTCATTATGGATGTAAAATCTAGATCTCATAGTACTCAGATATTTCATCCCCAAAGGCATTTCCCAAGCAGGCAGATGAGGTCCAGCAGCCCTGGAGAAGAAACAGCCTTAACTGTTTATTGCTCTGCTGAGCTTCACATACTGTTTTTGCTCTAAAATCTCCCTCAGTTTCTGCCTGGTGACATTTATGTGTTTCTTCGACACTGTCTTTAAAGCATTTCAGCTTGTTGGACAGCACAAAGAACTGTAAAAGCAATTACCTTCAAGTTTTAAAGGAAAAAAAAAAAGAGATTTCAGCTACCATAGTGAAGAAAGCGTTCATTAGGCTACGTGTAAATTTTGCTGCCAGTCCAGCTCAGATTTTCTTCTTTGTATTCCAGATCTTTCATTTCAGACAGCTGAAACTGAATCCCTTGGCCTCAAACTCCCTGCAGAAGCATAATGACCCCCTCACACAGCTAATCTCTTTTCGCCTGTTCCATCTCACCTTGAAGTATAAGCATCTGTCATCATCCAGAAATCAGCAGCACTGTTAAAACAAGCAGCCTTTCAAGTCAGGTAGTCGGCTGCTCCTCGTGTCCTTCCACGAACTCAACCTACTTTCACCTCTTTAATTGCCTGCAAAGACTGAAACACGTTTACTGTGCGCTGACTTTGCAAACCACACGCTGAAATGGGAACACTTTGGAATAAATTACACTGAGAACTAACAGGTAGACAAAGAACTCGGGGAGCAACCTACAAGCATGAACAAATAGATTTGCTATGCCAGGATGCCATAGCTCATGAGTTAAAGAGGCACAATGCCCCTTGAGCATCCCAGTGCTGGGCTCTGCCTCCATGTAATTTGCAAGGCAGGAGTTGCTTTTCCCCTGATAAATGCCACATACAACAGCCACAGACAGTAAGTTGTGTTGCTGTTATGCCCAGGAGACAGATGCCACCAGAGAACAGAAGCAAAACTACTGTAATCAGTCTGTTGGCAATAAGAAAACAAAAATCAATGCTGTCCTATTCCCTTCAACACTGAAATGCATTATTTGCAATTCTTCTAGTCCATGTTCTACGATTTCTGCCTTGTTCCCTGCAAGCAACAACTATCAAAACCTCAGCCTATTAACTGAAGTTTTCCAAAATTCAAAGGCCAAGCAGGGAGCACAGAGCCCAGAACTATGGACTTATTGCACTTACCACTGAACTAACAAAACAAAATGCCACAACATAAAGAGAGTGAGAGATGCCAAATCAGCTCCCCAAACCCCGCTAGTTACTGGGGCTCTTTTAACCAAAGATGACGTATACAAAACCAAAAAAACCAGCATGTTAGTGAAACAGGGTTGTCTTTAATTTGATTTGTGGTTAGGTTCTGAACAGGGTCCATTTTTCCAGGCCCCTCATACAACTTTGAGTTGCTTGGACAGAAGGAAAAATCTGGTCCCACAAACACTTAACAGATGGGTTTTGATTTTTCCCAAGTGCTAAGCACACACATTTCTCTTTAAAATTTCCTCAAACTGTAGGAGTGCAGAGCTAGACTATAAATTCTATCTCCCAGGTTCCCTCACGTCTAGCTTAGTTATGCTGCATTTTATTTTGTTGCAATATTGACCTTAAACAATAATTGCAAAAATAAATCATTGTGGCTGAGCTGTGCATTCAATCTCATTCCTGTTCTGTGCTCAGAACAACTTTGATGCTACTGAGCTTTGCTTCTCGGGTACCCTTAAGCTGCACTGTTTTATTAGAGCATCTTGAAAAAGAACTAGCAATAGGAGTTTCCTCAAACCTCCTCTCTTACTACCTCAGTAGGGTTGCTCTTTGTTCTGCAAAGGTATGCTGTTTTTCCCTTTAACTACAGGAGAAACTGCAGTTAATAAAGTTAACCCAGGCTTGGAGGAAGCCTGGAGATAGTCTAAGAAAACCAAGAGCAAAGGGACTGGGGCAGATGCAGGAACCATGTAGGTTATATACAACTTGAAGGAGTCTCCTCTGTCTGAAAGAAAAAGATAAAGCAACTAAGAAGACACTTGATTGCTAGTGATTGACCCTGAACCAACCTATGGCACCAGGGTAAATTCCTTCTGAGGGATTCTGCAGAGAAGCACCAACCACCTCCTACAACCACGTGGAAGATTCAACTCCTATAGCAGGCAGGGACTTCAGGGTACACACTGCCCTATATTAGTTTGCATAAGGACAGAGTTTTTACATCCCCCATATATCTTTATCTAAAAACAAGAGTACATTTGAATATGGGCATGGCTACAGCCACTGCAGCTGTGCAGGCAAATGGCGATCTGCTCATCTCAGTTTTTCTCTGCAGCTTTGGACACCCATTTGTCAGACCTGTTCATCTGCACCCAAGAGAGGTACATGGACAATTTAACAGCGAAACAAAGTGGTTTAAGACAAAGAATAGGAAGCAAAAAAAATCATTGGAAATTAAGTAATATAAACTATTTCCTACATTTTAAAAAATCATTACAGTACTCAGAGCATGCCTGGACAACTACAGTCACATTTCACTTATTTACATATGTAACACAGCTGAAGGATTTAATCAGACATAGTCAAATGTCTGATAATTGCCACTTCCAAAAACCAGCTAGTGTCTCCTGTGGGATCTGGAACACATCATTAGTCCCTGCTGCAGAAAGCATCCTCCATCCACTCAGCTGTCCTACTGTCTGGCCTGACTCCTCATGATTATCCCAAAAGTCAGCCAGCAAAGGAAGAAGGGGAAAAAAAATTAAGTCAAATTCATAATTGGTAGGAATACATTATTTACCAGCATCACAACCTTCCAGATTGGAGTGATATGATGCCAACACTTGGCTAGGGAGAAATAAAAAATTTGCTGAAAGCAGGAGCACTCAGATATAGCTTTACCCATGCCCTCTTTTCCTCATTACCCAGTAAAATGAAAGCTTCAGGAGTTTGTGCTTCCTCTGACATGGACTGAAAGTACTAATAGTCCCCAAGGGTTTCACGGTTTTCTGCCACGTTAATAGGGTGGATGTAAAATATCTTTTTAAATATATAATTTCCATTCTAATTTTCAAAAAGCATTATTATAAAATTATTATTATTATTATAAAGATAACAACTTTCTAAAAACTAAGGATTTCCTCTCTAAAAAAAAATCCTGATATTCTCTTTCCCAACAAACTAATAGCTACCAGAACAGCACACTTCTTGTTGCACTAGTTGTTTTTATCAGATCAGTGCCAAAGGCATAAAAGTAACTGTCATTCCCCAAGCAAATATTTCTCTCTATATGGGCTCCAAGCAGAAACCTGTTGACTTCGTGGCAATAGTCAAAAAGTCAGCCCACCTTAAGACCTGTCCATATCAGGATCACTGACATGAAAGAGCACAGTCTGATACCTCTATCTGCAGTTTTAGTGCCTCCAACAGTTTCATGCATCCAACTAGTTCCTGGTTTATTACTCTTTGGCATCTCCTCTAGGATTTAACCCAATCTGCTGCTGCCTGCCTTATACACAGAATGCTTGGACTGAAACAGATGAGAATGTGAGTCCTTCAAGGCACCACTGGAATTTTGATCTGCAGAGATAATGAGTCTCTGGGATCCCATAACAGCCCTCCAGGATGTGCTCTTGTATCACACAGACAACCCCCAAACCATGCACACACAGCCCCAGGGTCGAGCTGGGCCACACTTGCCACAGTCTGACCCTTGACAACCATTTTCAACTGCACAGAGCCAGTCTGAGTCCATAAACATCTCCCATTTGCAATCTGAAACCAAGACTGGTTTTTCAAAGGTCGTCTCAAATCAAACCAGACTCGTTTTCAAAACAATGTGGCAGAGGGAAGCAATCACATTTTTTATTTCCATCAGGGAGAAAAGTTCATTCCCAACTTACAACTCCTGTTCCATCACTGTTACCTGTGGGTACTCTGCCAAATGCAAACTGAGAGCAGCTACTCACTCAGATACACTGAGTACTTGATTTGCTGTTTCCTGCTTCTTTCTCCCAGTGCTCCTGGGAGGTTTCTCAAAAGCTGCCAACTCGTCAAGGAACCCAAGTTGCAGGAAGGCTCCATAGGGCTTGCTGCCTAACCCACACCAGCATTCTAAAAGTCATTCTAAAAGACAGCAGTGGCACACCACACACCTCAGGGTGTTCAAAGGGGCTGTTTCCACCAGGTCTTTTTTAACTGTGTACCTCTCTGCTTATCCTGATTTCTGCTGCTGCAGGCATTTGCAAGATTCTTCACAAGATCTGAGCCCCTGACAAGAGATGCAGAAACAAGTAGACCTTAATGAATTATTTGCCTGTCATCTGCCAGCCTGCTCTCCTCTTCTCTGTATCTTCCTGTCACGCTCCAGCCTGGCTTGCACCAGAGAGCAGGAAGCACCCAGAGGTGCCATGTCACTTCACCTATTCCCACATACCTGGAGCATGAGAGCAGACCTCCAACAAGACCAAGCTTTCCTTAATATCAGTTCCTGACATTTTGCATGGAAAAAGACATCTTTACATGACTTTTCTGGCTTCCAGCAGATGTTAGCAAAGATCCACAGGTATCTTCAGTTGCTGTTGCTTTCCAAGCTCTAAGTGACTGGCAATCCCAGAGAAAAATTTACACTAATTCAGTAATCATTGAAAGGCTTATAATCTCCTGAGCAAAGACATTCAAAAGGCTTAAGGAAGGGAAAAGCTGCTGACAGTAGGACAGGCAAAGAGTCACTCATAGTGGCATCTTAAGAGGGTCTGTAATCAACAAGATACACATGGCACAGGGAGTCAGATTAAGCACAGCCGTCTTGCTAAAATGATTTGAACTGTGATGTGGGCATGAAAAGGAGGCAGGCAAATAAAAGCATGTAAAAAAGTGGGATAAAGATGGAGACAGGTCTGCATTATGATATTATACCAGGTCACCAATGAACATTTTGAGGCTGAGAGTCAAGCTGTCGGTTTCCCAGAGATTCTTCGGATGTTTCAGCTAAATGGGAATTTTCTTGTCATCTGTCAACATTTGGATCTGACTCACTCTTCTTTCTCTTCTCCTCATATGCACTGTGCACCCTTTCATGTGTATATGCCTGCACACGGGTTCATTTACATTCACACAAATATACCCATGTATTCTTGGCATACTCTGGTTATTCTAAGCCAAGAAAAGACCATTTTAGCCACAAAGTAGCTGCAGACTGTGCCCTGGTAGTGCAGTCTTTTCCCTCCCTGTCCTATCAAGGTGCCTTATATTTGATATGCTGAAATCACAAGACATCATTGCCTCTAGAACTGACAGGAGAGCAGTCTTCACAGTCCATTTAACCTCTCTATTCAAATGGCAAATCGATTTTTTGTGACGCAGACATCTGTCCCAGTAGGGACTAAACCAACACTCACCAAATTATTCTTCCCAGATTACAGAGGAGCTATCAGATAGTAAAGACTTCTCTGACAGTGACTCAAGCTTTATTTGAATCACTGCTGGAAAGATGAAAGCCTTCCCACTTCGTGAGACAAATGTGAGAAAAATCATCCCCTTGTGAAGAGCAGAGCACACAAAATGTCTTGTTCCCAGAGCACAGGGAACATCTGTGAACCTTCTGGGAGCTGAAGTGCTGCTCAGGCACACTTACATCACTCCTGAAGTTCACTTCCAGCATCCAAAGATTTAGGATCATCAGGGTGTTGAAATCACGTGGGAGATTCACTCAGCACAGAGCAGAATTTTATCCTTGCTGCACCTCGAGAATGAAAACCAAAGCCAAATTTCCTCTGGATATATTTGATCAGCCCTACATTAAAAACATCACTGTTCAGAAAGGAAAAGCCAAAAGCTCTCACCCACTGGCTGAACAAGCACAGTTCCCACATTGCAATATTCTGTGGGAGCCAACACAAAGACAATGAAGTGTCCCGTAGAGAAGATTGCCCAGGACTTGTCACTATTCAGAGTTCCCCAGTTACCAAAAGCCTCAGAACAACCTTCTCCAAGCACTTCCAGCACCAATAGCAAGGCATACACGTGGGCATCAACCACACATTAAATGCACTGAACAGTTTCTGGACTCTCTATCCAATGTGGCATATAGTCAGGATGACCAGAAAAAGTCAGACCAAGCTGCAACCTCTCCCAGCACCTTCAAAAGCTCACTGGTGACTGAGGTAGGCACAGTGCCTGCTAGTCACACAGTGTTTGTAGGAAAAGCCTCTTACCCGACAAGCATCTCAGCCAGACTTTTTAACTGCTTGCCCTCTTCCAAGAGTCCAGATTTATCTAAACTATTGCCCTTACATAGAAGAAGACAAAACAAATCAAAAGATCACTTGTGTTTTGTATGGATTACAAAAAATTTGCCGAGACTCAATGCTTTTAACAATAGGAAGAACTTTAGGACACCTTAACTACTTAAGTCACCAACCACCCACCAAAGAGCAGCACCTTCAGTCTCATTTTAGGAAGAAGGCTGAGGCAATACTTCATGCCACAGCACAGAAGAGAGTGGCAGTCCTTTAGCAGATACTGTTGAGAGCAGAAAACTATCACAAATCCTTCACAGTGTCCTCTGTATGATTTTTAGAGCACCCTCCAAAGCCATGCAAAGGACACCCATTAAAATTAAGGAGCTATGCATGGCCTAGGTGGGAAGGGAGGGCTATTTAAACAGATTGGCTGCATTTATGTCCTTTCTACTTTTTGATTAGGGTTTTTAAATGATGAAAGGGACGGCATATGGAAGAAATGGTTGCAGGAGCTTGAACACAAGAAGAGATGAGAGCTCAGACCTGTTTGGGCAGCCAGCACTCCCAGCCCTGCAAACTGCTGCTGTTCAGGGCAAAAAGTGTCTCCAGCACTTTCCTACAGTCACTTTCCTGCCTCAGAATCAGAAATTACCACTGAGTCACTCGTGGGCAGTGACTGGAGGAGATAATTCTGCAGTTATGAGCAAAAGCAGGCTGGTCTGTCTGCTCACAGTGGAGAGAAGAAATAATCTACAAGCAAATGTCTGCATTAATATGTGCCCCACATTTTTAACTTCTGCCTTAATTTTAAAACTGGTTTTCCGGCATTCTTCTAGTTATCTCCTATTAATTCTTTATTCTCTGCAGCAGCACCTTTCTCTACTCCATCTTTAATTTATCCTCACAGCATTCTCAAGGGAATGCTGTTAGCTGCCATCCTTATGTCAAAAAAAGGGAATGAAGCACAGATTCTAAGATCTGTTTCAGGTCTACAAGTTCACACATCTTGCTTTCATGTGGGCTGTATGTCCCCAGAGATGCAGCCCCAGCCAGGACCAGCTCTGGGTGCAAAATCTCAGATGGGGCTGATGCTTCTCTTGGTGATTTGTCCAAGGTCCGAGGGAACTTGTAATAAAGAATTGAATTAAACCAAAATCTCTCAAATACCAGCCAAGAAATGTCTCTAACAGACTCATCTTTTTATTATATTTCATACAATTACTGCTTATTTAATGTAACAGTGACCACTAGTGTCCTCATGTCTCCTGATACTGCAGGATGCACTAAGAGAGCCAGGACTCAGTTTGATCCTCCACTACCCCTCAAGAAATCAAACACCTACTGAAAATTTCATGAAATAGAAAATTTCATGTTTCACCACTGCACACAGCTGTGCTAGAGCTGGAGCCTCCTGGAAATGTTTTTTATAGTGTCACATAACATTAATTTTGCTCAGGGCACAGTCCTACCTACAAAGAGAAGGTGGAGCAGAATTCATCAGGTCCCACTTGCCTAAGAGAACCTGTGTGGTTTCATTTCTGAGAGGGTTCAGCCAAAATCAGTCAGTAACATCATGACTGTTGAGCCGCACTGTCATTTGTCAGAGCAGATACACACCTTCATGGGCTACTTTTAACCTTTTTCTTCCCTCTCCTAATTTAACCTTTTGAATAATAGAAATATTAGTACCAGCTAACACAGCTTGAGAAAACATTTGGTAACAGGACTTGACTGGTAGGCAGAGAGATCTCAAATATGAACCAAAACTGTCTCTTATTATTGTTTTCACTGTTGTTGGAAGAAAATGTCAGACACTCAGTCAAATGTCAAAGGTCTACATCAAAAGAGATAATGACAGTAATTTAGTTATCTCTGCAAAGCAGCAGATTCCAAAAGCTATTATTTTGACTGGTTTTCCCTCCCCTGGAAGCTTAAATATCTCAAACAGAGGCGGTCATAGAAGACTGCAGCACCTATTTTGAACTGAAAGCAAGGGCACAGGATTTGCTGAAATAGTCTACAGACAAGGGAATTGCTTGCTTTTTTGCTGCTGTTTCCCATCATATACACTTGAAGGGAAAAAATAGAACTAGATTTAAGGACAAAAATTACACTGATAGTTTTAACACTGAAGTAAACACTTCCCTCCAGTGGAGCAATATAGGATCGCTCTTTTTTTGTTGTAAACCCTTCTCTGACTATTTTAGCTGAAACCATGCATGCCAGTTTTTCTGGAGAAGACGGAATCTCACTTGTGCTGGAAGAAGGAGCTACAAAAGAACTGAGAGTGTCCAAATACAATTAAAAGAAAAGCAGTCACAGGTTTACTTCACAAATTAAAACACTAAAATAAAAACCAGACAACTAATCCAAGAACCATATTACAACTTTACTATAATAAATGTAGTAACTTCAACCAACACCCTTCAATTTCTGCTGGAGAAGTTGACTTTTGCCCACTTTCAGGCTGAAAACAGAACATGTCCAGCCAAAATGTTCAGGAAACAGTTCTTCATTTTTCAGTTTTGCTTTTCTCTCTCCTAAGTACTTCACCTCAGAAACTGAGGTGCAGATGCCAGAAAAGTCCAGTAGACAGTTACTCTGCAGTGTCTTTACTCAATGAAAAGGAGTGTACCCTCCTTAGGAAGTCTCCTCTCACATTTATTCCCAAAGAAATAGCCAGTTCAGAAACCACAACCCAGTCCTAACACTTAGAGAGTGCAGTCCTCAACTGAGCTCAAAACAGCTGGAATGTTAAAACAGGGAAAAGATTAAACAAGAGTTAATCCTACATTTTCCTGAAGTTATTGCTATTTTCAAGAAAAATTATAAGAAGCTAAAGGTGTCAACAGCACTGACTCTTGGTAAAAAAGGGTCAGATCTTTAGCGGAGATTCAGTTCCGGCTTATGTTAAATGCAAAAGCTCCTGTGGAGTTCTAGCATCATGAATAAATGCATAAATCCTCAGCGTGGTCTGGGAAACATGGGTCTAAACCTATGCACAGGTGTTCATCTATCATTTCCAGAGAAACCTGAAGGCAGGGAAACCATAGTCCCCCACCAGGTCTGAACTCCAGAAGTTACCAAGGACCCTTAACATTGCTATGCCCATTCCCCAATGCACCATCAGCTCGACTGCTTCACCTATGGATTAGTCCTTAGGAGCTCCTGTGTAAATACTGTCACCATTACAAAAGCAGTCCAGGCCCTTCCTCTACTTCCTAATCTTCTTGATCACCCCCCTAGATGTCAACAGCATCCTATTATTGTCAGAACAACTAGGACATCAACAGAGGATTCATTGTGGCTTCAGGTGGGAATGAGAGAAGATGAACTATTACTTGAGACATACTTTACATACAGTCTGACTAAACTCAGTCTGGCTACCCATAAAGGCAAGGCTCTGCCATCACACTACTAATGCCTAACAAGACCCACTGCTGCTCAATAAAATAATGAGCTTTTTTAGGTTTTTTTAAGTCATTATTAAGCACATTTTAAAATTTATGAAGTTTTGTGGTTTCCCTTTATGATGAATAGATTTGGTTATAGCTAGTCTAGTGTTACAGGATGAAAAACCGTATTAAACATGGGAACTCAAAAGAGCATCCAAAACCTCAAGACAGTGACTGTCACTGACTTTAGAGGAAGATGAGAAAACACAGGGCTGTCCTTGGGCCAGACATTACTACAAAGCTAGAGGATAATGATTTCCATTTCCACTAGAAACATGGTCGATTACCAGCTGGTGTCCTCCACACAAAGGCCCCTGGGGAAAAGGGATGATTTCCCAATGGACCGTGCTGTGCTGGCAGCCCCTGCCTCTGTGTCACCTGTCCCAGAAACTGCACGAAGGGTCGGGTGCCCCATACTGACGCAAAGTCATTATCACAAGAGGCTGGAAGTCCAGACACTCTTAGAAACCTGCTCTGTAAAGGAAATGCCAGCTGGAGCAGCAGCCCTGAACTTCTTGCCCAGGGTAGGTTATGCCACAGCCTCGCTGTTACATCATTATGGATTTTGCAGTCAGTGTAGCCTCTAAGCAAAGGTGCCCTTTGCTTGTATAAACTAATTGAGCACGTGTGCCTGACATTTCACGTGGCATTACCACCCTGTTTCCCATTCCCAGTGACAGTGTCGAAAGGGCAATCAATGCAGGCAAGGAGCTGGAAGTGCTGTGTCCAATAGGTTAGGCCTTTCAGCTGCCAAAATGTGCTTTGCCATATCAAGTGATAGTGAATTAAACCAAGTTAACAAGCTGTTATAAGAATGAACTGATATCTCTTCCGCCTATGTCCTTCTAAATTAAAAAAGTTTCCTAAGTCAGAAAACACAAAATGATGACACTTCAGGTATGACCTCTGTGAAACAATAAGTAAAGAAGCTCTGAATATCTCTTAAAAGTTTTTGATGGCCACACCTAGTAAAGAGTGCCTGGGAGAGAAGTTGTGTTTGTTTCAGTGACTGATGATCTATGAATAAATGAAAATTTGACTGATTTGGATTGGTGGGTTCTTACATATGTGTGTCAACCACACTGTGTTCCTGAGAGCACTATTGGTTTGGTCAAGGACCAGCTGGTTTCTGTGTACTCCTGCTCACAGCAGCATGAAGGCTGTGGGGAAGACTGCAAAGCATTGCTAGTCATGGTGTCTCCTGTATCAATAATGAAACTGATCTCAGCACTGCTTCTAGGCACCCAGTTTCTAGACATGTCAGTCTGAGAGAGCTTTGCCAGCTGTTTGCCTGATCTGGATTTGAGCCTCCAACCATTCTGAGCTTGGATCCTTGCTGCTCAAGAGCTACTTTTCTCTTGGATAATAACAGAGCTCTCAAGACTGGTTTAAGATCTCAGTACCCCCTTCATCAGTTCAGGAAGCACTAGGACATAGAACTGTACCAGCAGTTGTCTCCCTCAGATTCTCAGGCCAAGCAGAAAGGCCCTTGCTCCTGCACTGAACAGTTCAGTCCCACCTTGTTGAGACTGGAACTCACACCAGCATCCATCCCTACAGTTGCCACCTCCAGCTCCTCCAGTGTTCCCATCCAGTACTGACCACATCTGGTAAGCCACCACAGCCTTGTACAACTTAAAAGCAAACTCCAACAGCTACAGCATTTCTTACTTTTTCCCTTCCTAATAATTCTCTCATCCTATTTGCTCCATTTAAAGTCTCAGCATGATTTTTCCCGAGCTGGCAGCATTCAAAACAGCTAAGGCTGGTTATTGGGGTGGAGGGGGAAAGGGAAATCAAATAACTTCCTTTCTGCTTCATGCATCATTACCAAACATAGCGTTTTAAAAAAAGAAAAAAATCAGAACCATGCTGGCTTTGGCTTTAATAATATACAGAGCAAAAAGAAGCCAACCTACTCCCCCACAGCTCCAAGACACCAGCCCCATGGCACCGATGAGCTGGGATAACAAGGCCTGTAATTTTGCCTTAAACTAGCTCGACGTTTCTTTGAAGTTCAAAACTAGCTTAAGACTATTGGTTTTCTTGTTGATGTTTGTGCTTTGTCTTTCTCTGCATTTCCTGTGCCTATCTAGGAAAGGAAATGCAAATTTACAGTGTACAATCTCCCTAGCTAATCCTTCACTGCTCATCAGTATCGGTTTTCCACTTCACTTTTCCTCCCTAGCTGCCAAGTCTTAAAACCACTCATCCACGCAAAGGCAGCTCCGCCACGTGGCACTGCAGGGCTGCTCAGAGAGGTCAGCAACCAGAGATGTTCCACGGCTGTAGGCTGAATGTCACACACGCAAAAAAAATCAGTAATATGAACTGAAATGACCAAATCCTTCTGGCAGAGCTAAAAATACCAACAGATTAGAGCTCACATACTTTACCTATCTTCAAAGAGCACACTGGCTGTTAGAGCAAAACCATCTTTTGCTCCTCTGTGAGGAGGATGGGACACCCACAGAAGGGACAAAGTGATGCAAATGTTCTCAGCACTGGAGCTGGTTATTCCACTGTTAAAATCCAACACTGTCAATGAGCAACGAGGTTGCTACACAGTGTATCATGGGCTCAGAGGACACATCTCCTCAGTTTCTCAAGAGTATGACATCTCTGTGTCATAGAAACTGTTGTCACATTCAACTCCTTTCCTCAACACACTTCCTCCTTGCAAAAAGGGGATCATAATATTTTGCTTTTGCTACTTTTGGAAATATGGACTTGAAAGGACAGAAAAGAGGAGTTAAATTTGGTGCTGCTGCTGGGCTACTCCAGAGGTTGCACAATCAAGTGGGCTGAAGGACAGCCCTTAGTCAGGGAGAGAAAGGGGAGAATTTATAAAGCACAACACTGACACCAGCCTGCAGCAAGGTAAGCACAGTGACAAAGCTCTTAGCAAGCTCTTTCTTCTGTCGTAGAAGCAAATGCAGCCCATCTTGAAGAAATGGGTATAAAATAATCTGGAATTTGAGAAACAAATAGACAAAACACTCCTTCCTTTCTTTGCAAAGTCTGTGATGGCAGCTGCAGGCTATGGAAATACAAACTGTCTGTTAAAGGAAAAGCCAGTAATGGCAAGATGACGATTTGCCACAGCTTCCAAAGCCTGCAGGGATGATGTTTTGTGTTAGGTGATGCACAGGAACAAGGAGACAATGATAGAGGCAGAAAACAATATCATCCAGCTATCCTAAAGCTCCAGTGCAAGAGTCAAAGCAATTAGTTCCACGGCTTCACAAACCATTGCACCTTTATGTTAATGTGTCAGACTTCGTTATATTAATTGTACCTTATTTTGCTCTGGGAAAAAGATATACATATATATATGTGTGTGTACATATGTATACACACAGTGATTTATTTAGAGAAAGGGAAACAAAACTGTGTTATTTACTTTTATTCTTTGTCTTTTTGTTCTGCTACTCCTTGTATTTTATTCTTTGACCAAAATGCTCCTGTGTTGACATTTCCTACTCCATATACTCTTTTCCCTCCAGAGGCCCATGGAGACAGGACCGTTTTTATTATTTTCACAAGTGCCTCGTAGATTTATGGTAGATGATGCCAAAACACATCCTAAAAGTAAACATTTGTATCCATCATGGGGAAAACAAGGCATGAGAAGAGACCTGTCCAAGGATGCTCAAGAACCCAGTGACAGTCTCTGCTTTCACCACACAGTAGCACAGATATCCCAGTTAGTTTGAAAGCATCCTTATAAATAGGCTAGAAATCTTCACCAGTGAGTGGCTATAAGTGCCAGAGATCCAACTGAAGAGCTTGATAAATTTTAACATGTTATCAGTCCTTGAGGCCTTTCCAGCCTTTTCCTTCCATCCTCTGCTTTCCAGCCCTGTGCTACTGGAGCGGCTAAAACCAAGCTGCTCCCACAGCACTCATCTGCTCCACAGTGCAGTTTTGTACTCTGCTAAAATATGATGCACGTGACTAAAAAACAATATAGTCACCACAGTAAAGAGTTGCCACAGCTTCCCATGGTTTTATTGTTCTCATGCACTCTTCTCACCCACCACAGACAGGAGCAAACCCCCAGTGTGAGCAGGGAGTGATAACCCAGCCAGTTAGAGGAGTGCAGGCACTCCACACCTCTCCATCATATCCAGATCCTCTAACTACTCCACAGGCTCAGCCACTTCCTTCTCCTACATCAGCCCTCAGCAACTGCTGATCAGGCTGAAGTCCATTCTCCTTTTCCTACACACCTTTATTTCCTCAACAAAATCCTCACCTTTCCCCTCTTGTCCTCAAGTACAACAATGCTCTCAGCACTGGATATTCCCATTGACTGACCTAAATCATCATCTCCCTCCTCCCTGTCCTTTCTTCCAACTTTGTTTTTTCTCACAGTACCAGCTCAGATGCTTGAGCTTTACAGGTGTGAACACTCAGGCAAAAGCAAATTTTATACTCAGACACTCAAATATTTGCAGGCTACACATTTCCAGCCATCCAGCCATCCATCTGCAAACAATATGTGCAAATACACTGTTCCAAATTCACGCTGCTGTGGTCACATATGGGGAAAGTGCAGCAACGCCAGCTGATGTACACAGTGAGTTGCCACAACATGAATTGCAAACAGCTTGGAGGAATTGTTCAATTAACAGCTTCAGGCCAAGAACTACAGACTGAAAAAAAGGTTGATATTAAATGCAAACACAGAATAAATATGTGAATTTTGCTATTTCTCTACAGAGGGAAAAACAGAAGGAAAAGCTTGGAATAAATTCTGCACTATAATTATTTCCTCCCTTTCTCCTCCCACATCTTCTCTCCTGTCCCTTACTGAGACACACCATTTGTGGTTTTGGTTCCTTCACCCTTCCAGAGTTCTCCCAAGCTCCTGAAATTCATTTCTTGCTGAACATCTACAATACAATTTCATTTAGAGAACATCACAGAAGTTGAACTGAGCCATCTGCTTCCTAAGAGAAAAAGAAAATTATTTTTTTTATGCATCTGCCTATGGTTTGTGGGTCACCAAATTGAAATTACTCAGGCACAAAAGCATGTAAAGATTTGTTATTTTTAGAAGAACACACACAGATTTCTTTTCTAGGATAATTAACAAGCTAATATTAAAACAAACAAACAGAAGGAACAACCAAAGTCCAGCTGCAAGCTTCCATGCTGATGAAGATATTCCTCCAAGAAGGGCTGTCCTTGCTCAGAAATTCTGGTGGCACTCCTGTTCATCACGGTGGGTGCTGGGCAGCCAGTGGGGCTTGGAGCATCACTGGACATGGTGCAACCTGCATCACCCCTGTAGCTGCATTCTCCTGTGTAGGGGAGGAGCATGGGTGGAACACAAACACATAAAATGCTGATAATATGTCTAGGGGCCCTAGCCCTTGTAGCATGAGTGATCCAGTGATCCTTTCAAACGATCCAAAACACTGAAAAACACAGTCCAGTCAGTGTCCAAGTTACAGTCTGTGTAACACCCCTGCCCTTCATGGGGAGGAGTATGGGCCTGTCCATCAAAATATCTGTTAGGGACTAAAGCAGGATGTAAAACAGAAGAGCTCATGCATTTGGGGCTTTTCTCCTTTGATAGAGTCCATTAAGAAAATGAGAGTGAGTCCCCAGGATGTGCCTCTGTTGCTCTACCATAAGTTCCACCTTGGGGTTCCCCAGCACCAGCACTGAGTATCTCTATGCTCAGTTACAAATCCAGGTCCTTAAAATCCAGGACCACTGTGCAAATCCAGTACAAGCAGCCACAGTCCTTCAGCTCAAAGGGAGCAAGGAGGCAGTCTGTGGAGTTGCTGCATCACCAGCACAAATAACTGAAAACCTCTGCTAACCTTTTCCCACAGCACTCAAGCTTTTGTCAAGGGCACCCACAAGCGACTGCCTTGTGCTGAGGGCTGCTGTGGGGCAAAGGCTCACCCAAGGCTTGGCCACTACAGCCAGACACGCAGCTGGGAGATGGCACTTCCCGCTCCCATTTCCCAAAAGGATATTTAATGTGCTGGAAAGCTTTATTTTTCACAACAGAGCCAGAAATAAAAGCACGGGACCGAGACAGGCTCCTGCTCAGACCTCCCCTCGTGGATGCAATCGCAGCTGTCAGGAAGCATCAGAGCAGTTGGGCATCGAGGCCAGCGGCACCTCCCAGTGTGTCTCTGCACATGGGCAGGGCAGCCCAGAGCCACTGCCATATATCTGTGCCTGAAAAGCCACCCTCACAGGCAAAGATAAATCCCAGTTCAGCATCCAAATAGTGGAAAGGAGGAGGAAGAGGAAAAAAATACAGTGAAGAGGAAAAAGCAAAGAATAAAGCAGAGCAGCATTCAGTGTTTCTGTGCAACTGCCTCAAACAGAGCAAGGATAGGTAACACGCTGTAAATAAGCAACAAAATGTGCTCTCTACACCAATGGTTCATAAGGGAGGGAGATTTTTGCACATAAGCATGTGCACACACACATGAAGGTGGTCACACACAGAGATACTTGGGGGCAGAACCCAACCTCAGGTCTATCAGTAAATATAAGATATGTTTGCAAATATGAAAAGCTGGCAATGAAAGCAGAATGTGGCCCAGAAAGACCACAAGACGTAGCTGAATGGTTTCCTTTTTTCTTTGTGCACACAGGCATGTACTAGCTAGTGAAGAGAAATACAAACCAAAGCAATTCTTCAAACGTAAGGATGAGTCTCCAACAATTTTCTAGAAGTTCTGCTGAAAACTACTACCAGGTATCATCATGCAATAGCACAGCTTGAAAAATCTTCAGCAAAGACCAGGGATACAAAAAACATCTAACAGAACTCAAAATGCTTTTACAGTGTTTTGAAAAGCAGCGATTCTCCTACACTCCTTTGAAAACATTAATGGTTAGTCAAGCTCACATACTTCAATTAGCACTTTGTTCATTCCTTAATGACTAATAAATAGTAATTAATGAGTTCCAGTCCACGTATTATTATTTTCTCACCTCTTTATTATTATTTATATGCTTTGCCCATATAAGCCAACTAACTAACCACTTGTAAAGGACAAGTCTCCTTCAGCTGATAGGTGGAAAGTAGTAAAAATATTAATATTATTAGCACTCTAATCAAAACAGAGATGATAATGTGCTTATATCCAGGAATTAGCTGTTTCAGGGGGGTTATCTGGCAGCTATACAAACCATGAGATCACATCTTTTGTGTGCATGTGTAATGTACTGTACAAAGGAACTACATTATCCTGCATCTCTTCCTTGCATACCTTGCCTGGAGCAGTCTGCAGTGAGGTACAGCAGTGAGCTTGTGCTTGTTACCTCCAGGATCCTGTCCCACAACCTGACCCAGTGGCTGCCCATGCACCTCCCTCCATGTGCTCCAGGGAATCCATTCCTGATCTCCTTCCAAGCTGAATTAATGGAGAAAAATTTAATGAGAGGAGGAGGGAAATAGAATCCAATGATATGAGATATAAGCTCAATGACTCAAACTTTGAGAAGATCTGGTCAATAATGACCTTACAATTCAACTTCTTTAACATCATTCTGACAGCAACACATTCTAGACACTGAAATACCTTGGCACATACCTGTGTTCCCTTTAGCATCCCTGGCTAAAGGCTCCAGGACAGAAAACACATTAGACTAAGAACAGCCTAGAGTACAACCCCAATCTGCTTAGGCAGAGCCAGGGGAGAAACCCAAGAGAATGTCTTCAGTCCTGCAAAGCTGAAAAGCCACGTTCAGGTAGGAGTGCTACTGCCTCCAGGCAAGGTGGGCTTAAGGCTCCCAAGATCACATGAAAGCAAACACATTGAGGCATGACATGGTACAAATATAATTGAACACTTGACCAAGAACTCAAAACCTCTGCAAGGGTCTTTCTCCAAAGCTTCCTGGAGAAGGGCTGTAATAGGTCACGTATGTCCAACACTAAAATCTCCCTGACTACTTTCATATTTTATCTTCTCCACCTTGCATTCCTTTCAGACTCTCAAAGTCAGCCCTGTCATAAAACACATATAATCAGATTTGATACTATTGCAGTGGCAGTGTGAAAGCTTTCAAGCCATTAAAGTTGCCCTGCTGATCCCTATCATTTTATATACTACACCATGCTAATGACTGGATGGCAGCGTCACGTTCACTGGGCAATTTGGATTTTTCCTTCGCAGCACATATGCATCATGCAGATTCCAAAAGCCTGCAGAAGGAAGGTGGTAGGATGCTCTGCCCCAAAAATAACCCCATGCAATTGGATTCTTGCATCTGCAACAAGACAAACTGAAAACAAAGGCAAGAATAACACAGAGGAAAAGCAGTCAAAGAATGCAACAGAATATGTGACTTTTCTGTGATGATATGCTTGAAGAGTCTTCATGTCTCATTCCCTCTCTGCTCAGTGGAAGGAGGGGACTCTGCCAGGTCATTGTGCATGAAAGCTCACCACAAATGGGAGCCAGCTCGAAGGTCAGATGTGGAGCTCAGAGCTTAGTGGCCTGAAGACCATACTGGGTCAGGCTGGAAGAAACAATCCGAAGAGCACAGCCCTGCAGCTGAAAAAGAAATCCATCCTACAATTCTTGGAAGAAATGCAGATTCTTGATTTCATGTTTCGATTTGTCCTCACGTTTGAAGTGTGTCCAAGATTCAAGTATTGTCTTCTTCATTAAGCAAGCTAATCTGCACCATCATCTCTGTACCCAGCTCCCTGCCTCGCAAGAAGGCAACTGGAAGCAAGACCATGTCCTATAAAAGGGTAATTTCCCTGCCCCCTATTAATGATTACCAAGGCCCTGGTGCACAGAGTAAGGCTGTCATCTAGTGGCAAGCAAGCAGCCCGCAATTAAATCTCATTAAGAGACCAGCACATCCAGAGTTGTGCAATGTTATGAAAGTCCACAAGCTCTTTGCCATCCTTACCTCTCTCCTCTCCCTGGAGACCTGTGTATGGCAAAGACAGTAAGTCTTTGTGGCATCACTTCTTCAAAGAGAATTAATCTTTTAGTACTGTCTGATAGTGAAAATTTAGACTCATCTCCAAATTCGTCAATGCCCTTGAAAATGACCAGCTGCCACACAGAGCTTTGTTTTGTATTTAAAGCTACTTTGCCCCCTCTGTGGGGAGGCAAACTGCCAATCCAGTCAAGAGCATCCCAGGCCAGTTATGTGCAAAACAAAGAAAGAAAATATGGAATTTTTCCTCATTTCAGCTCTTGCTCATCCCACAGACAATACTCCAGTCATTAAATCAGTTTTTGGTGCTGCATCTTAGTGCAGTAATAACTCCTCACCTGCCTTCACTGGTGGAGCAACAGCCAGCACTTACCTGGCAAACCCCAGTGCTTCCAAATTCCCACCAACTGCTTTAGAGGCTGCTGTTGCTCCACAGGACAACTTTTTTGAGAGGATGTTTTATTAGTAGTAATTCTTTGTCAATGTCTCCTGTCCCTGGCACAGGCAAATTACCATTGCCTTAAGTATGGGAAGGACAGTCAATATCCTCTCCTATCTTATAAAATCAGATATGTCTAGAAGCACTCCAAAATCATCTTCCTACCCTTGCAGGTCATACAGTGGATATAATATCATTTCAAGATTTCACACAGCTGGTTTAGTTTTTTGCACAGCCTTTTTCTTAGCACCCAATTCAAAAAACTGATTATTTGCAAGTCTGAAGTTTTTTACTTTCTATATTATTAACCACTCAGGAGCTTTGCTGAAGAGTACCTGAGTGCAGTCTTCCTGCATATTCCCCACTCAGACATCCAAGCCTAGCAACATTTTTAAGACTGGGCAAAAATTTTCAAGCAGCACTGCTTTTTTTTCCCCCAAAAATAAAGTAATTTGCCCCCCCTTCTCTGAAAAAATACCTACCACCCACAAGCAAAAAACCTTGCATTCAGGCTCATGAAAGCAATGAAAAAAAGAAGCAGACCACTTCTGTGTAAAATACGAACCAATCCATATCTCCCTGATCTACCACTGTCATTCTCTTTTGGAAGAATTGCCATCCAGCTCCAGTCATTTTGTCCCTGTCAGGTCAAATTGGATCAGCTCAATGAGCGCTGCTTTTATTTGCAGTCATGTTTGAAACAGATAAATCAGGCCAGACATCAATGGAAAAATCCCAATCAAGTGAGTGTCTCAGAAGAAAAGTGTGTGTGTGTACAGGGCAGCAGCATTTGAACAGATTAGCAGGTTTATTGCTTCTTACACAGAACAGTGGATGTGTGCTCACTGAAGTGGGAGCAGTGCAGTGTCCTCTTAGCCTTAGGAGGGAGGGATCTTCAGCTCTCCACCACAGGAATCCTGAGCAGCAATGACTGCAGGAAGAGTTTGCCAGTCCCTGTGCAGAGCACAACTCAGCAAGTCATCAGATCTTCACAAGGGAGCAAATAACCTTTAACTCTATTCTTGTACCATCTGGGACACTCCTGGACCTTACAGGACACAGAGTCCATAACACACAATCAGAGCAAGGGTCAGGTTGGTCCCTGCCCTCCTGGCAAAGCTCAGCCCATACCAATAACTGTATGCTGCTCTTCAGAGGCAGGGACAATCCCAACAGATAATGTGGAATGCCAATACAGATACTTCAACTATCTTCAGCAATCAACAGGGCATGACATGACTTCAGACTACACACCATGAGAATACACTGACTCTGCTTTCACACTTGCTCCTGACTGGACACTAAGGGACTGCACCTCTCTCTATAGAAAGCACACTGGACATTACAGAGTGATGTCCCTGTGGCTCTGTGTGTGACGGTGAATAAGAACTGGTTCCACTTGATGACTGCAGTTTTCTTATCAAATAGTCTCTTGTCCCTAGGCATTCTGTCCTCAATCAAATTAAGAGACAATGGACTGAAAAAAAACCATACAGTTAAAAGAGCATTTTTCTGGGGAACATAATTTTCCTGGTGACTCAATCTGTGAAGCTCAATAGTGTCCAACACTACAGAATGCTTTGTAGATTCCTTCACCTCAGTGTTTCAAATGACAGATTTATCTGCTTTGTCTCCTGGGACAGGAAAATCACATCAGGTTCTCTCAGGGCTCTGACTGCAGAGCATTTGGTGGCCACTCACTGGAGTGAGGCTGACATTCCCTCTACGACAGGCAAAACCATTTACGAGGTGCTTCTTAAGACCTCTGCAACTCCACAAAGAAACAATTTTCAAGCTCTTCTGGACATCACCCAACCAGCGAAACCATGAGTCCAGAGAGGTCTGGTGGATCACCTCCTGTGTGCACTTCCAGCATTAAAAACAAAATCACATTTCCTAACCCAATGTGACTGGAGCAGGCCGAGCTACATGCTATTTCTGGAAACATGCCTTGAGCAACACTTTCATTAATCTACAGCTGTTTGAGCAAATTATTAAGGCTACAAAGCTACAGATCTTTTCCCTTTAAATCAGACATAATTGTAACTGAATATTTCTTGTGGGCTTTGAAAGTCTTCTCCTGGAGCAGGAAACGTGTAACAGCCACTGAAAGTACAATTTATGGTTGGATTTTAAACATAACTAAACAATGAAGGCATCCTACGTGCAAATATAACTGAAGCATCAGCCTTAGACACTCAGCAGATGGTAGTCTCCATACCTTTGCACTTAAACACCTGCAGTACAGCCCTCCAGCTAGCTCTAAATCCCACCAGGTTTGCCTCCAGGGTCTTCCCTTCTACCAAACGTGCTGATGCTGATAACTATGAGATGATGCACCAGGCAGCCCAACAATCCCTCTTTTTTGGGGCTGGTTCATACATTGTTTTGTCTTTTCCAGGCACAGTAGAAAAAAACTCCTCAGGGAAAAAAAATACCCCTTAATACATTTTTTTATGTAGCACTTGGCGCCATGGAGACTTAGTCTGAAACTTTTGGGCACCTCAGCTATGAAGAGACTAGACTCCTTTACAGTGGCAAGAGGCTTTCCAGGGAGCTGATAACAAGTGGCACTTTGAGAACACAGAAATCCACCCAAAAGCAGAAAGCCTCTAACAACCAGGTCCTGAGGAGCAGGAGAGCCCTACAATTCATCCTGACTCTGAAGCACCCTGCACCACTCCAGTCTCTGGGGCTGACTGCTGTTCTGGTAAGCCTCATACTACTTGTTTCCAAGAACTGGAAGGATAGGAATCTCCAGGAGAAGTTCGAGGTTTAGGAGTGACCCCAGGTCCATCCTGCAGATCCTTCAGCCCTTGTACCTCTGCTACAATGCACCTACTATCCACACCAGCCAAGTCTTGTCATCTTACACTTCCTGTGTTTCACCCAGAGGAAGACTCCTCTTTGCTCCTCTATCACACCCCTTCCAACTTAATCTCCCTTTCTTCTCCTGCTTCATACCCAATTCTTGCTTGCCTAGGGTGACTTTAATCTCTCCCACACAATGTCACACACAGGCAGCAATCCCTGCTCTTCCATATCAAACACTGTGGGTGTAATCCTCTGTTCCACATTTCTACAGAACTGTGTTCTTTCTCCTGCATCCGTCCTTTTCCCTCTCCTCCCACAGTCACACAGTCGTAGATGTTTGTGCTGAAGGGCTTGGAGAGTCTGGCCCACCACTCTGACAGGCACGTGGGATATCTACCCTTTCCTGCACACTTGCTACGACAGATAAGTGCAAGCCACAAGGATATGTTTAGCTCATGCTAAATTCTCCCAAAGAAAGCTGAGACTTCCTGTGAACTGCATTAGCGAAAATAAAATAAAATTAACAAAATTTCGTTTTCAAAAGCACCATAAATATTTTCTTGTGGTCCCATATCTAGTGCTCCTTGCTGTGGCTGCTGTTCCACAGAAATCCTCAAAGCTGCTCCCCCTTTCCCACCAGTCATGCCTGGAAACCACACAGCATCAGTAAGATTTGGGGGGGAGGGGGATATGCTTTCTCATCTCTTTTTATCTTTTTATCCCTTAGCACTTGCTCCATTAGAAGTTTTTCTCTCTTATGGCATTTCAGTTCAGCAAGCTGCACATCATCCCAGCCCTTCCACAGCACTGCTCAAACAGGGGCTGGAGACACCCAGTGAGACACCCACAGAAGGCTGACAGAGCTTTGATGATGTGGGTACAATTCTCTCCCTGCTCTTCTGCAAACCCAGATGACTAATGAAGTATATTACATTCTCAGCAAGTGTTTTGTGCTTTCTGTGTCCTATCTGATCCAACTGCTTGCTGCTTAATGAACTGGATGAAAAATATGTCATTGGAGACTTTGATCCAAGCTTCACTAAATTTGGTGAAGTCATATCAGCAGAGGCTTTGGCCAAAAGCTAGTAAATATCCTAATAGTCCAGAAAAACAAGGTATTTATTCTGATTCCAGGCATGCTGTCTTAAATTCAGATTGTTTCCACTGGATTAATTCTGTAAGGTGGAGGGGAAAAAATGCTCTTAGTGCTTTCTACAGTCAGTCTCAATCAGGCAAGGAACAATATTTGTCCCTTTCACAAAGGAGAGTATTCTCTACCTTACTAACCCTTTGAGCTCCCCAGTGTCACTGGTTATGGTGTGGACAAACACACCCAAGTCCTCAAGTCTTTTGCAGTTGCCAGCAAAAGAACAGTCCATCACTCTGATCACCTCGTCACTGCTAAATCGATAAAGTCTGAACCTAAGGCACCTGGAGACATCTGACATCACTAGAACTATTCCCTTGATATCCCAGTTCAAGCATCTCTCTCACAGTTGACAACTGAAACAAGATGCATGAGGCCAAGGAGAACACACATGACTTCTGTTTTCATTACACCCCAGCCAGCTGGGCTCAAACCTGCTCATTTCCCCAGCCAGCCTTCCAGTTCTACAGAGCAAAGGATTTAAGGCTTCCAGTAACATGTCACAATGCTCATACCTCAACCTCCTGATTGACCTACATGCCCCAAGAGTTACTCAGCAAGGCCAAAACTGGCATCATACCATTAAATTAGTTCCAGTTTAGACGAGGCTTTCACTGCTATGCTACTGTGAGGTGTGATCATGGAGACAAGGTTGGTAGGATCAAGTGAAGATCCTCAGTCAGGTTCCAGACTCTCATCACTTGTTTTTTCCCTAGATAAGCACAGACAGAGGCCAAACCTTTTCAGAAGCACTCTGCTGAAGGAGCAGGAACTTTCTTGACAAATGATCTTTCCACACTTGATTAAGAACATTGTACAGCACCTGGATGCTCTGAATGAGGAAAATAAGCAGCAATTAGATGCTAATGAAACCCTTTAAGATGAGAGAGAATGAAGATGTGAACAGAATCTCCTCTCAGGTAAGTACCACACAGGAAATCACGAATACAACCTACTTAGATATAAAGGCTCTTTCCATTACGCTTCCTTCCCCACTTGCTGGTGGTGGAAAGATGGGCTAAAAGATTCCTCTATAGCCCAGGCAGAGCTGAGAAAACTTTTCATTATCCTGAACCTTTACCCTTGAATCCTTCAGCATTGCAAATTAGAGCCACAATCCTTACAGTTAAACATTCATTCATTGTTTTTTCTTTCTTAAAAAAAAAAAATTAAAAATTACTAGAAGGGTTATTAGCAAAGGCAGCTTGTACCACCTGGGCCTGAATGGATCCATGCACATGAGTAATCAAAGACCAACTCCAGGACCCTGAATCCCACTTCAATTGTCCTCCTTTTCCTTCTCCATCTGCCTACTCCCTCTCACTGCTCTGCTGGCTACACTCAACATATAGCAAGAGGAAAAATTAAAATTCTAAGTAGCTTGCCAGTCTCAGCATTAGTTTCTTCACTGTAAGATTCAGAGCATAAAACTGCAGCCTACTCCTTCTCTCCATGATTTTATGTGCTGCCTCCAACACACTTCCTATCCTCCTCCACTGTCCCTCTTTCCTGGGAACCCCCTCATAGCTACCCAACTACTATTTAAAAGCAAGACTTCATATGTGGTATCAGACATTGATGCCTGAAAAGGCTGACCTGGAACAGAGACTAGACAGAGCAAAAGGAATAAAATAGGCATTTATCATGACTTGCAGCTTGCTCCCCAAGCAGAGGGCTGAGGGTGTGTGGGCTCCAAACACATCTCCTTCCTGCAATGTGGTCCATTAATAAATCAAACAGGACTGACAGTGCTGCAGTGTCTCCCAGCTTTGTCTGAACCCTGGGTGCCCCTTAGGAGGGCTCTGCTCAAACCCATCATTACTGCCTGGATACTTTTCCCTTCCCGCTGGGAGAGTGAGGAGTTAAAGCAGCATCTTCTTCAGTGATGCAAAAGACTCCTTTTTTTTCTAATAGGATCAGCATCTGCTAATGAGGTACCATTGTTTCAGACAAGTTCTGCCAGCCTCTTGAAAATGCTATTTTGATCCTTCCTGAGCTTGTACATGCAGCTTTAAAATTGCATGCATGGCTAAACAGAATCCACTTTCATCCACATTGGGGAAAAAAAAGGAGATGCCTGCCTTCCTCAGTGCACTGGCTTTTTCAAACTTAATTTCTCTTTCTAGTACATTTCTTGAAAACCTGACACATCTTCTACATGTTCCTAATAGACAGTCACTTTATATGTCCTGGGGTAATGTTCTTCCAATTTTCCAAAGTATAATCATCAGCAGAGATGTTCTCTAAAAC
The DNA here is from genome assembly GCA_037013685.1 of Acridotheres tristis. Lineage (NCBI taxonomy): Eukaryota > Metazoa > Chordata > Aves > Passeriformes > Sturnidae > Acridotheres > Acridotheres tristis. The sequence continues at coordinate 9,535,694 of CM072899.1, read as the reverse complement.
AAATCAGACAGGCACAACATACTGTCCACCCTGCTTTTATGAATTACACTCTTGCTGGGGAATGGTACTAAATTTATTTCATTCCACTAGGACAGCAGGACCACAACTAAGCAGCACCAGATATATTATCAGTATTATTAGTAAAATGGTATTAATATTTAACATGGCCATTAGCACCACCAGTGCAGGAAGGAACCCAACTAATATTATAAGGATTGTAAAAAGTGGTTCAGAAAGAGACTACACATGGCTAAATACCATCAGGCAATTCAAAGGATGAAGGAGGACTCAAGCAGAGGAGTATTATAATTAGTTGCAAATTATCCCAACTGGCTAAATTGGGATTATCTCTAAAAGTTTGTGTTTAGCTCAATTTTTTCATAGAGAACAGTAGGGGAAAAGTAGTCCCACAATCTTAAAGTGAATAGTGAAATACTGCTTTGGTTGTTGCTGCAAGGAGAAACTAGCATTTACCAAATGTTATTTATCTTCCTCCTCACACAGGTGCAGTGAGGCCATACAGGGGAATATACAGGAATTTTCTCTACCCCCTCCTGTACCTACCCAGCCTTGTTCCCTGGGCTGTATTCATGAAATCACCATCCACTCTGCTCTCCTACAAAACACTGGCACGACTCAGAGACCTAAAAGGTTTTTAAATCCTAAGACTGCTCTTGCTGTGCACCTACACAAGGAAGCCCCGAGTAAGGATCCCTTTAACTCTCTTGCTAGTTCTGTGATAAGAATCACAGAATACATTTATTTGGTGAAAACCACAGAACCAGTTAGGTTGGAGGAGACCTCAGAGATCATCAAGTCCAGTCTTTGACCAGACACCACCTTGTCAACTAGACCATGACACCAAGCGCCACATTCAGTCTTTCCTTAAACCCTTCCAGTTATGGTGACTTCACCACCTCTCTGGGAAACCTGTTCCAATGCTTTAGGAACCCTCTCTGTGAAGCAATGCCCCCTAATGTCCAACCTGAACCTGCCCTGACACAGCTTGAGCCCATGTCTTCTTGTCCTGTCAAAAGAGAAAGCAAAACACAAAACAAGGCACATTCCTGCCTGTGTTCCACCTTAGTTATTATAGGGCCAGGTAACAGGTTATCTGTCATATGTCATTTATGTGCCATGAGATGGGGAGAAATAAATTACCTGCTGGCCTCATCTATCCCCCTATGTTAAGCCATCTCCTTACCCTTTGGCAGAAAGCGATTTTCCCATGCTGAGACTGTGATTCTCTGCTTTATTTGCAGCTTCTAAACCTGGCTGCATTTGAAGCACACATCAGAACCCAACTGTCACAATTCAGAAGAAGTCATCAAAAGCTTGCCAGAAAAAAGAGCAGAGAGGTTTTGTTTGCTTAATTAAAACTGGCTTCATAATGGAAATCATCATGGTACATCTCAAATAGCAATTAAGAAAGCAGGATGTGACTGCTGGCTTTACTCAAAACATGAGCTAAGCCTTTTCTGGACTCCAGCAAATCTAAATAATGATGACTTAGCCCAGTATGGAGTAACAACAGCCCAGCACTGTCAGTCTAATTTTATCCCAAGTCACGCCACATTTTCATTTTCTCTGTAGTCCAAAATTTGTGCACACACAAATAGTGTCTAGTTTAGCAAACGAAATGACAGAAAAATCTTGAAAATGCGATCCAACTGCAGAGGAAAATTTCAAAACTACTGGTAAATTAAAAGAGAAACAGTTTTTCCTTTCAATTCCTTCATTTTTGATCCTGTGGCTTGAGTTTTCAACACTCTAGCCATGAGTTTTGAACTGGCAGCCCAGAGAATGATGCCATATAGGAGGACTGAGAGGGCAGGAGTCTGGCACTCCATGTTCATTCCATTAGCAAGAGCTTTGGCCTGAGCCAAGGTAATCCCCAAAGCCACTCTGAGGCTCCTGAACTAAGCTGATTGACACCAGGTAAAACCCAGCCATGGGCACTTACACACATGTCCATACAATTACACTTCCCTTTGCTCAGCCCCTGAGGGGACCAACTGGGAATGCTGATCTCCTGGAAACAGCGCTCCCAGCGATCCATTCAGCACAGCTCAATCTATGATATATGCAAGACATGATCCATTCAATGATGCTCAAGAGGCATTTTCCTAATTTACCGGACTCTGTGTTGTCTTAGAGCACTCTCTTTTCCATTATGAGACTCTGTCTTTTGCTGCTTAAATCTCCACCAAATTTGAATGGATTGGGATGACATTCTCCATGTCAGGTGTTTGCCTCAGGCTATACATACTCTGGCACATACACATCTGTGCATAGACAAAATTTGGGAGGAGGGGTGAAATTTCATGTGAAGCAGTTCAGCTGTTTCCCAGGGTAGTGATAGAAGGGCTGAGCTCAACCATGTCCAAAACATCCTTGTCATCCCAAACACTCCAGTCACCTGACATATCCCCAGACTTCAATTTTGCACCCAGTCACTTCAGGTCACTTTGCTCTCTGTCACATATCATAGTGCAACATTTTGCACACTGTCTGTACAGAGCATTCTCCCTGTCCCAAGAATTAGTTTGGCTAGCTGTAATTTTAGGGGTGCAACTAAGATCTTTGTTTCTATCAGCAACTGAAAGCAAGAAGAATTCTGTGGGTCTACATATCATTCCCTGTGATGCAGCTGAAACATGAAAGTGTTACAGCTGTGGCACAAGATTGGTGACAGATCACAGGTCTTTGTTGAGGATGAAGGACAGCACAGAGGTATAAAACACTTTGATAAAGCCTGATGTTAATTCAATTGGCTCTGCAAACTTTTAACGAGGACTTAAAATTCTTTTCCAGGGCATCACAATGCCCTTTCTCATCTTCCTTTCATGAAGTCACCAGGACATGTGGCAGGCACCTCCCAGACTCTTTTTATTATTTTCATTACTTCAAACTGCAGCCCTAATGAGCAAGTGTTTTCTCCCATCTCACTTCTCTTTGCTCTATTCTTTGTGTTTGTGCACGGGAACAGGATGCATCCCAGCAGCAGCAGATTTCAGACACGGATATTGAGAAGAGATAAGATAAATTTCTTAAAGAAATAGAAAAAGCAGGCAATAGCTTTTGACGTGATTAGATTGGCAATCACAATCTTGAGCTTTGAAACTCCCTGGATACAGAAGCAGTTGCTCATATGGGTCAGCCAGGAACTGAACCGGATGCAGGGATGTAGCCAATGGTAAATGTAGGTGGACAGAGCTCAGCCCTCTCCCATTCCAGGCCAGGTAAATTTTGTCTCCACAGAGCACAGAAGAGAGGGCACATTTGCCCTGCCACTGCTGCATCAATGGCCACAGGGTGACTGGTCTCACTAACCCATGTTCCTGGCAGTGCACACCTTCCTCCTGAACACAGCACCCTCTTTCCCTCAGTACAGTACAAGTGCCAAGTGATCCATGAAGTTCATTATTGAATCTTAGTGCCTTGATTTCAGAAGCTGCACTAACTAACAAAAGCAGCCATAAAACACATCAAATGTGACCATATTGCTTTTGGAAAAAAGTCCAACAGTCAGAAAATGACCAGCGTAAAACACCCAGAAACTGAGAGATGTGAACAGCAAACAAAGAGTAGCCTCATGCAAACTGAAGTAAAGACTCCCCATAGACTACAGAAGGCAATGAAAGAAATAAAAAGGAGACTCAGTCTAGCTTTGAATCTTATGTGCTCTTTTTGAGCCGCTGCTGATTTTTCCCCCCCTCAAATTTAAATCAGATATTCACTGGCACTGCTTTCAGTGCAAATAACCAACAGGCAACCTAAGAAACGTGGCACAGTTCTGTTTCATAGCTCATAAAATCCTGCTATTTCAAAAATCTGTGACTTACTGGGACATGTTAGAACTTGCCAGTCTTATGATACTGTACTGTAGGAAAGTACATCCCAGTTAGTAGAAGAGAAACAAAATGCACACATTCTTACTGTCTCTGATAGGCTGGTGAAAAGAAGTTTCTGAGAGAATTAAGTAATTTCTACACAACAGAGAAAGAACAGACTTTCAGCCCTACTACGCTTTCACTCTGCCTCTCTCAGTAGCACTGCACACAGTCAGATGAAAAAAATATTTTGCTTAGGGACCCTTTACCTCCCAATGCTTTCAATGAAGAACTGTGAGGTTGACACAGGTTTCTCACCTGAAATAGCTTATAAGTGCTCAGGTTAAGTGAAAGAAGGTCAGATGTAGCAGACTACTTCTCAAGTCAATGAAAACACACGGTAAAATAAAGGATGAAAACGATTAGTTGATCTCTCTCTTAATTTAACAAAGGGGGAAAAGAGCATCTACCACACATGTTCTGATTTTAGGAAACCTCATAACTTGTCTCAGCTTCAGAGTGCTTGCACCAAGGGATCACCCCAGCACCTCATGTTCTTCATCTTCCTTTCCTATATCAAAAATATAATGTGAGAAATGGAAGTCATTGGATAACATTTTTCAGACCCTTCAAAATCTACACAAGCAATTCATCCATCACTCACTTGAAATGACCAAAACGAAACAGTCTTAAACTAAGCAGTAGCACAGGGAAGTCCTGTCAGCTCTCTCCCAAACACCACAAGCTGGCAGTTCAGGGGTGGCACCACAGGTGATGCCAACACCAGCTGTCTGAGGTTCCTCTCACCTCTGCAGGTTTGCCCCTGGCACTCAGCAGGGCAGCAGTGGTCCAGGGCAGAGCAGGGCAGGGCTCACCAGCTTAGCAAGCACACGTGAGCATTAGGAAAGGTCACATATTCCATTAAGGGACTGTCAAAACCTATGACAAACCTCTCCTCCACTCCCTGCAAATCCGTTAGAGAGAGGGTCACACTTTGGTTAATTATGCTGAGCCCGAAGCAGCGCTTGCCAGGCTTTGCCTCCCTCTCATGCCATCCTAAGTGGTCTGAGCTCAGAGCCCTTTGATGAGAATTGAGCTGGAAACTGTGACTGTGCTTCCATGGGAGATCCCCTTCACATCCATCACCAGGCTAGATTCAGAATACATCGATAAATCAGTGACAGAGTTGGATTTTAGTTCATGATCTGGACGTTGGTTCCAACAGCTTATCTGAGGTCTGTTCAATCTTTGCTCTACCCAGTGCAAGGTTAAATAAGGGACCTGCCCCTGTCCTCTGATCACTTGGGAATCTTACAGAAGACAACCCTTTGTCTAGTACTGACATATTCCCTCTGCTTAGCTTCTCCCCATGAAAAGACCAGGAGAGACTGAACAGGGGTTACCAACAAAAAGAACCACAGTCATTGAGCGGGTGCATGGCAGCAGCTCATGCCTCAGTTGCCCATTGAACTCTATCTGGGAATAAATCTGAGGGACTCTAAGCATAACAGTCTCCAAATAGATGGAATGTAACAGTAACCCTGTTCCACTTCTTCAGCCACAAAAAAGATAGTTTGCTGCTGGGTTGTTCCAGTAAAGGGTAAAAGAGATTGAAACACACTGGCAAGACGTCCCAATACACTCTTTGAGTATAGATAGATATAAAATATATATTTCCATAAATGTTATGGACACACAAAATCAAAAATCTAAATGCTACAAAGAGATCAAGGATTCAGCACCATGTTGCATATGCAGCTACCCTATCCCTCCCTCTTAGCAACAAAACTTTGCACATCCAATGAAAGACACTGTTTTAGAAGAATATATATTGATTATATATTTTGAATATTCTCTTCATTAAAAATAAAGCACAATAAGCTTCCATAATAACAGCAAGACTAAAGGAATCTCGCACTACTAACCCCCAAACTAATTTTGCAATACAGATTCTTTTAATATTTTTTTAATCATTATTGTTTCTCTTTTTGGAAGGATTAAATCTCCAATTAAGCACTGTTTTTATGGGGAAAATAACTGCATCATTATTATTTCCACTTAAATATGTTCTTGCAGTTTTCTTCTATCTTCCTCTTCTAGGGAAACAGCAACTTCACAGCTAGGACCTGCACAGTTGGACACTGCACTGAGACAGGGCTTCACTTCCTTCCTCTGATTTTGCTTTGCTTTTCAGCAGAATTGCCTATTAAAAAAAAAACACCATCTTTCTTATTACTTTTGCTAGTTCATATAAAGTTTGAGTTTCTCTAGATGCTGATAAGGAACAACTAGATAAAGGATGGACATATTCCACTATAAAATCAAAGTCTGGAATGTTTGCATTTTCCACAGATTTCCTAAAAACAGGAATGAGCAACAAAAATGTCTTCCAGCAAAATATGAAAACTGAAATAACAAGTATTTTCAATAATGTTTTGCTTCATTTGAAAAATCATTTCTCCTAGAAAACAAATTTCGATTAAAATATTTTAATGAGACACATGGCCTTTCTATGAGATATAAGCTATGCAGTGTATATGAAAGGAGACTGATTCCTGGCTTTCTCACTGGGGCTTTCTACAATATTCTTTTGCTTTCATTTCAAACAAAGGTCAACATAAAGAGAAAAATATTGGAGCTGTTCTCTGCATGTGGGAAAATGAAAAAGGAAAAAGCACAACTGTCAAGGTTCTGGCAGAACAATCAATAAATTAAACACTGTTTCTGTGCCTGATAAGTGCCTACCAGTCTTGGTCTACAATCTGGTCTCCTGTGGGATAAGCACAAAAATATTAAAGCAATAATATCCCTACTGTAACAGTCCAAATCCTTCATTTCTGGATGAATATTGCAGATGAGTAGTCACCAGTGCAGAGTGTCAGCTGCTGTCAACAAAATCCCCATGCCTGCCACTGGGATGTCCCATCCTGCACATGCCCAAGTCAGCAGCATCAAGAAGGCTAAAGTGTGGGCAGCACTGGCCAAGGCAGCTGCTTTCCTTGGTTGCCAACAAAGGGCAGAGGCAATCCCACAACCCTGGAAGAATTGGGAGATCTCAGCTCGACATCATCTTCACCCTCATTCTGCTGAGGGCATCCCTGTCCCACCACCAGCACATGGAGGGCTTGCAGGGGTTTGCATTTTGAGTGACAGGCAGACAGATTTGATTCACCCCCAGTCAACTAAAATTTTTGCCTAACACTGAGACATCCCTGAATGAAAACATCAGCAGTGTCAGCAAGCCAGCCCCACCGAGCTGGCTTGAACTGTCACTGTACCTTGTCTTTCATGAGCAGACAAGCCAAGAGTTGAGGTGGCAAAGTTTGGAAGACAGAGGTGCCTCTTACATAAGCTCTGCTTTAGACAAAATCCAATAATTAATTTCCACCTAGCAAACAGAACTCTTTGCAATTCCATCCCACATAAGGTCAATACTACTTTCCATTTAATTTCCTCTGTGTCCAGGATGTCCCTCACTTTCTTCAGGCCACAGTTAATTACTGTAATACATTCCCTAGTTCTGCAGCTTTGATTTTTTTTTTTTCCAGCCACAACAAATCACTGCAAGTGCAATGCAAGCAGATCCCTCAGGTCCAGTTCTCAAACAGCAGCTTTTAAGACGTGTCAGAACTGCCTGGGAAAGTTTCCAAGCACTGTATTGGGGTATTTACCTGCTCTCTACCAAGGAGATGCAGCTCCTCCATCGCTAGTTTTCCTGGAGTCAGATAAAGTACAGGCAACAGGCACAGCTGGGAACACGGGATGCACGTCTAGCAAGCTAAGAGAGGAGCCCACTGACTTCCTACCAGCAGCACAGTCAGGTCATGATGAATCTTCCCTCCTTCTGGCACCCACATTGACAAGCACTTGGGCTCAAGGGGACTCGAGTGCTCCAGCTGGGTCCGTAGCACCTTTGGAATTCACCTGCACTGCCCAAGCCCTCAGTTGCACAGAGGCTGTTTGCAGTCATAACCCCCTCAGGGAGGGTGCTGAGGCACCACAGCTTTGTCACTACTACAGCATTTTATCTTCTCCAGCCCAGCTTAGTGCTGATTTCCCAGGTTGTCAAGAACTGGCAACTTAGCTCTGCCTGCAGCAGCTCTAGGAAGGATTAACCTACCCAGCAAGCTTGACCCCTGCTGTCCCCTCTGATACCCTTACACCATCTCAGCCCTGTGAGAAGTAATGGAACACACTCATCCATTTAGGTGGTTTAACTTTACAGATCCAGTTTTGCTCAGCAGATTTGATGTTCTTACAAACGTGAAAAGGAAACTGCCTTGCCTAACCTCTTATCTGTAATTCACCCCTTATGTGACATACTAGGGAATGGTGATTTTTGTGGAGGATTTCAGCTCAGCCCTGAGCAGGGGAGACAGTTACTGCCTGCCTTTTCCCAGCTCTATGTTCCCCATCTCCACTCCTTGACTTCCCTTCTTGGGCTCCCTTCTCCTTCCTGCACCAGCTCATCTCCACCTCCCTGAGCTGCCTTACTTAGGCCGCTTCAACAGCCCAAAGCTGAACAGAAAAAAGGAAATGAAGCCCAGCTATTCAATGAGACAACGCTCTCTGCATCCCTGGACACGATCACACTGCTTCCTGGACTGGGGGTGGCAGGGCATCCCCACACTCCACTCTAGCTCACAGAACACTTATCCCAAGTTAGACTTCTTGCACTGCCATGTCAGATGTATGTAAGGAAATGCAGAGTTCAGCTCAGTACATCCATTAGTTACACAAGAAAATACCCAACTCCATCCTCTTCTCAAACTAAAGCAAACATGGGGTAACTCAGCCAATGCTAGAAGACTGAGGGGTTTTTTTCCCCAGTATCATATTGACTTGGCATATACACAAGTTCACCAAGCTCAGGAGTTACATTAGCACAGAGAAAATCAGAAGGAAGGAGGAGCTAACCTCAAATTCCATTTTTAAACAGGAGAAATATGCCAGTATGTGGGTCCAGCATTAAATCTGATCCAAACCACCCACATCTCAGATTCCCAGCCACAGATTTGTGGCACCTTTAACACTTCTGCACTAAATCAAGGTGAACCCCCTAGGAGTCAGATAGGAAGAAAAGAGCTCTGCCCAATGGCTCCTGAGCATTTCATCTCTCCACAATACTTCTAGCTAGCATGTAGTTTTAAATATAATCTATCAACTCTAAGTATTAGATGTCCAGAATTTAATTAAACTCAATACAAAGCAGCAAGGAATAATACCTAGAGAACAAAGAGATAATATCAGTCTCTTCTGTTACATTGGCAAAAGAGGAACACTTTATTATTTTTGATCCAAAATTCCAGAAAAGACATGTATAGATATATATTTAAAAATATTAAAATAACTGACACCTTTGCAGGAACATAGTACTTATTCTGTAGCTGAGATGATATTCATTAGGCAATTCTTTTGTGGTTCTTGTATGGCATTGGCAAAGGCAATTTCTCTGTATTTTTGTGTCAAAGAAGCACAGACAGGCCAGTGTGTTAAAATGCCTTATGGATGGGGAAATGAGAAGTTATCTGAAAAAGACAAATTGTTTCCCCATGGGCAAGTGGAGCAGGGAGCTAGGATGTAGAGGTGTCTGCTGAGCAGAGAGCAGCAATGCCCACAAAGGCAAGTGATGCTCCCACACAGGACACACAGCAGTGCAGAGAACAAAATTCCAAACCACCGTTGACTCTTGCAGGTGAGATATTTCTGCCCAGCACAGCTGCCAGTCTCAGCTTCAGCACGGCATTAATAACTGCTAGCTGTGCCAGGGAACTCCTGGGAATCTCCATGGCACAGTGCTCCCATTGTACCTGGGATTTCCTTTTACAGTGGTGCTTCTGAAGGAGGGAACAATGAGTAACGTGCTCCCAGGCACAGCCTTAACCAGCATCTCTGGCCACAGATCTATCAGCTGCAGCCCAGCAGTACAGCAAAGACTTAAACCCCTCTGATGGGGATTTGAATTGCTACAGACTCACTCAGTAGCTGTGAGTCAGAGGACAAGTGATCAGAGAAATGGGTTTACTCAGGCTACAGAAAGTGGCAAACCTGCACAGCAAGAACAGGCAGCAAATACATCACCCCAACAGGATATAAACTCCTCACCTTTTCCATCCAAGACAGTCTCCAACACATAATCCTGCTACATCTAGATGTAAAATCAGTCAAAACAGATGGTTAAACTGTCAGATTAACCAGCAGAGGGAGTTATGGCAATACAACAAAACAACACTTAATTGACAACGCAAAAATAAAATTAATTGTTGCAGATATTAAAATATGAATTCAAGTGAGGAATCTTCCTTTTCCTCTGCACCAATCCTTTCAAGACATAGATAACATCAGGACAGCCATCCTGCTGCAGTACAGGTGCATGGAGAGAAAGCACCCATATAGCCACAGAAGTTGTGCACACTGCCATGAACAGACTTGTCAGCAAATAAAGCCCTACAAGTGCAAGTCTAGGTAATCAGAATGCAGCAGCAGATTAAACTCTGTGACTATCTCTTCAGTGATTCATTTAGCAAAAGATCTTTATCACAATCATGACCAAAAAGAAGCTGATGCCACCAGAAACATGCTGTGTTTAGAAGCTCCTGGCATCACATACCTCATCTTTCTGACCCTTCAGCTACAGTCACCCTCTTCTTCCTCATACTCCTAATTTATCATCCCAAAGGAATTCTCTGAGCCATGCTTAGCACAGTGGAAACCTGATCAGAGGCCCCCAGACACTGTTGTGATAGTGTTGATAAATAATTAGCAAAGGGGAGAGAGGACAAGACAGAGAAAACTTGAGTTTCCCACCAAGCTATGAAACAACACCCCATAGTCCATGTATAGTGCTGGTCTATAATAGCTATCCCTACGATCTACCCGAGAGTAGCTGCTGGTTTGGAGTATAAAGAGAAGCATAGTCACTGCCCTCAGGGAGGAAAATGGGGCAGAAATTCCATTAGATGCAGTTTGAAAGAGTTGGATTGAGCTTGAAGGGGGAGTGGTCTACAGGACCATTCTAAATCTCATAGTGAAAAGCATGGAAAAAATTATCGATGATATTTTGGTTGCTTATTTCTGTTTCTAAGGGAAAAAAATATATACTGATAGCAATTAAGGCAACACATTTTCACATATTTATTTCAGTTTAAATAATAAAAAGGACACAGATACCAGGCTGGAAGCAAGCCACTGGGAAGCCTTCTGAGCAAACACCAGCTCTGATGAGTAACTAAACCCAAAGCAATCCTGTTTGAGGCAGGGTGTCTGGGGACACACACAGACACCTCCATGAATGGTGTAATCTATAGGAAAATGAGGGGGAAGGATGGACAAGTGGCTCCTTGGAGGACAGGAGGAGCCTCAGGGAAATCTTGCCCCTATCCAAGGATGGTGAGGAACAGGCTGAGCCAGGGTTTGGGGCTGGGTGGCTAGTGAGCTCAGCCCTGGGGGCCCCTGTCAGCTGCAAGAAATGCTTCTCTCATTCAGGGCTACTCATTAAAATCACATCCCTGACCTCACACAGCAAAGTATGGCTGCAAAATAACAGCCAGCGATCTCTGCCAGAGCTGCTGATTCACATCAAGCTGATGGGATGTGATACGTTTGCAGAACGCTTTCCCAGGTCAAAAGGCAATTGCTCATCAAAATAATTGAGCACCTCTACGACTCAACGGCTCAGATGCTTGCTGGAGATGGGGCATGAGCAGGGTCAGGTCCTCTCCTTTCTGTGCCTGGCTTGGAGCTGGCAGGAGAGAACCACAAGGAACACTCCAACCCAGCTCCGTGCCCCCACGAGTGCTCTCTTCCCAGAGGGGACTGCATCTCCTGCCTTGGCACTTCAAGTCCTAACACACTGGGAAGGCTCCCAGTTTCAATTTGCACTGGAATTAACAGTCCTAAACCTATTCCTCCCACCAATGAAAATTCTGCTTTCAAGACAGAAGGAGGGGAAAAAAATAATTCCAGTATTACTGATATAAAATATCAATGTAAGGATTTAAGCCACAAAGATTATATATAGCTATAGTAAGTATATCTTCCAGTCTTTTTCCACCTAAAATTCTGGGACAAAAAAAAGCCTCAAGTGTTTCTTTCAGGTTTTTCCCTGGAAGAAGAATCATTTGGAGCCTCCCAGGTTTAGCAGCTGCCCACTCAACTGTTTAAATTCGTTTTGCATGTACAATACTGAGAAGAAAAGGGTGATATAGAATGGCAAGAAGGGAATAAGGAAGAAATGTAATCGTGTGTGATGGCACCACAACAAACCTTGCAAGATATTTTGCAATTACTTAGCATAACAAATCAAAACACACAACAACATACCCTCCAGGTAAAATCTAGAAGGAACACATTCATCTCCAGGTATCATCAGATGAAAGAGTATTTGCATCCATAGCCTGTATTTTATCAGCAAAAGGACTTTAAATCAAATTTAAAAGACCTTTTACTCTGCACCATAGCAATGCAGGGGTTTAAAAACGCTGTGCTGCTTTCATGTGCCCCCTGACGCTCTTTGATGCACTCATTAGTGACAGGGCATTCTCATTTCAGAAGAGGCTTTGTCAGGGAGAAAATTTCTCCCATATGGGATTGTGCTCCTGGAAAAGCATAATTGTACCCTCCATTATTAAGAAAGCAGCAGGATTCACTGCTCCTCACTGACAGGAGGAGACTGATGTTTCCATGGACTTTGCCCCCAAATCCTAGAGGGAGAGCCCTTTACCCTTTTCTTTCATCTCTACCTTGGGGCAAGGAGGCCAGAGCTCTACAGCTGCTTGACCCCACAGTGACAGTGGAAAGACCCCAGCTCTTTGCTGTCAGTGCAGACACACAGATTTGGACAGGACAGATTCCAGCCAGGGTCAACAAAAGCTGATGGCTTGCACTGAAGTGTCTCCGTGGTCCAGCAGCATCTTCCAGAACAGCACATTTCAGAGGCAAGGAAGCTGCCTGTCCTGCCTGCAGCCCTATCAGTTGATTAGCCCTGCCCATGCTGCCTATCCCTCAACACCCATTCCCCTCTCCACTATCCTCCTACCATACCACCCCAGCCTGTTTTGTACGGGTCCCATACATCTGACAGAGCTTCCCTTGCAATTCTCACCCCTCCTCCAAAGAGACAATGCAAAGACACTTAAATCATCCTCAAATCCCTGTGGCAGGGGAGCGATGCAGTATTAACGAGGCAACGCCAACGGCAATGAGAACACTTCTATCCAGCAGTGCCATCAAAAACAGCATGAGGCTTTCACTGAACGCTGAAAGCAATCCATTTACTTGAAGGACCCAGCCGGTCCCTGTGGATTTGTGGAGGAGAAGCTTCTGCATACCTTGTGATTCCAAAGTCTGGCACGGAGATGGGGCTGTTCATTGCTAAGCCCCTGGGGACTCATCAAACTCTTGACACCACAGGACTGCAACACATTTAAAGCAATGTGATATCTTACACTGTGCCATCTGAATTACAACACTGCCTTCCAGGCTGAGGTAAAGCAGAAGGTGTGGAAGAGGTGTTTGCTGTATCTCCTCTACTCCTCTTGCTAACCAATAAGATTTACCAGTAGCTTGGGACCAACCTTACTACCCTAGAATAAGAAAATAATCTCTTACTTGCAATCTACTACTAACCTTCAAAATCCCTTTACATAAGTCACAGAGATGTCTGATAGCAGTAACCATTTTTAGTAAATGAAACAGGCACAAGACTTTTCCAGGCAACATCATTTTTAGCAGCCACCTGTGTTTTGGATTTTTTGGAAGGCTGGAGTTGTTTCACATGACTACTCAGCCATGCCATCTTTAAGCCATTTGGAGATATTTGTGTTCAAAGCAGCAAAGTACAAAATAAGCTCTAATTAACACAGTAATTGTTGGATGTGAGGAGCAGGGAGTTGGACTTGATGATCCTTATGGGTCCCTTCCAATTTGAGATATTCTATGATTCTGGTGCCTTGAGTACTCCAGCTGCAAAGTGACAGAGAAAAATGGGAATGTATTTCCATCGGTGGGGGAGGAAGCACTTCAGAGTGAGGAACCCATGCATTTACAAAACTGTCCATGGAGCAATTCAGCTCAGAGATGGATAGCCGAAATCTCAGAGAATTTGGGTTTCAATCTCTCCCCAATCCTTAGCATGACTGGAAGTCATCACCAGCTTTATCTGCAACAGAGAAACAACTTTTGCTCTCCATGAAAGGTGTACATGGCAGGACATTGCACAGTTTTAAAGGTCAGATTGAAAGGCCATCAGGTAGGTGGACAGACAGATCAAGGTTTTCATTGCCGTGAGGGAAAAGCACCAGGCACCACCTTCACCCATAAGAATGGCTTTGCCACAAGGAGCACCTGGATGAATTACATCACCCAAATACACACCAGAGACAGAGCAGAGTCCACAACATTTCTGTTTTCAGTTTAATCCCCACAAGCATCCACACCCCAAATCTGAGTTGACCGCAGCACAGAAAAAAAGTAAATACTGAGCCACCATTCATAGTTTGGATCTGCAGACTAAAGAAGCCACAGAAAAAAGAAGACTGTAATTAACTAATGGGATTAATTCTGAGACAGTGCATTCTGTTTAGCAGAAATAAGCAGAGGGGAACAACCAAGGGATTACTGGCTAAAAGCTAGCAAAACCCATTTGCAACAGATAATTCCACCCATCAAAGGCACATATAAATCAATGAATTGTTGAACCATCACCTCAGTTTTCCTGATTACTTCTTACAATGCTTCAAAGCGCCCTTGGAACTAGAACTCCCACTCTGAGTTCCCCAGAGATCATCTGCTGTTCAGAGCAATCAGATCCACAGAGGACTTGGAGTTTGCCTGCTTTGTTTTTAACGATGTACATCACTGTTTATACAAATTATAAACCAGATTCACCATTATCAATCATAACAGTGACTTATTCCGTCCAGCAAAGAAACATCAGGCTCTTTTGTTTGGTTTTGCTACACTTGAAGGAAAAAGCCACTGAAGTGTTCTCAAGAAGCACTTGGCAGAGAGAGAGATAAATTAAACTGTAAATAGAAATGGAAATGCAAAAGCAAAGTCATCAGTCACTGCAGCTTGTACAGAAGTTTATCAGTCAGTCCCAAGTCGGGAGAAGCCAGGAACTGAATTTGGCAGACCTTTCAGCCAATGGCAAAGGCATCAAGCAAAATCGCAGGGGAAGGGGACACCTCATGAGCCATCTCACTCTTTCCTATCACCAGAGCACTTCTACAGGAAAAAAATTTTGAACTTAAAAAAAGAATACATACACAAGAAAGAGAAACCAAACCAGCAAAAAAAGCAGACATCCCAACTTGAATTGCACTACTCAAGGCTTCCAGATTAACTGGTTGCCACTTACTTGTTGCCATGCCCTTCTAGAAAGGTAGGGGAGATTATTCCACTCCTCAGTATTTGGGAATAGCCAACTGTGAATCATATTATATTTATGATAATATTACAAACTTGAAAGATTATCTCTGTGTCACATTCTTGATTTACAGAATCAGGCTGGTTTCTAAAGGTGAACCAAGACCTGAGCTCATTCCTAAGCTTTACTGAACATTCCCTGGAAGGCCAAAGAACTGGTGACCATGAGGTGCACTACTGGGCAAAAATAAAGAGAGGAGAAGCCATGAAATACAGCCCCCTGGAGCTCAATTACTTCTGACTCATCCTCTCAAATGAGCTCTTTGCCTCCATAATTCAGAGGGAACAGAAACAGTTGCACTGCTGAGACAGGATAATTATTCTTGCACTGTGTGAAGAGAAAACACACATGCTAATAGTGCCAGCTCAGGAGTCTGTGCTGGTGTGGACAGGGAAGCAAACATGCTTTTACACACAGAGGGGCCCACTGCAGCCTGTGTGACAGCACAGTCCTACCACACTCTGAGCTCAGAAGAGCCACAGTACTCCCCCTCCAGTCTGCAATCCAAGAGCCTCAGGATGATACAGAACAGGGGGACCTCCACAAAAGCAAGGTGGCTCAAACCTCATTTGCATTCATCAGGGTTCATCCTGCTCACTTTCACCTGCCTGCACCGGGAGGGACTTCACTTTGGCTGTTCATCAGGGAATTAGTGGAACATCCTGAAAAAAGGGCACAATTTCAGATGTGATGCATTTTTCCAGAGCTTTTCTTTCGAAGCAGAGAACTTAGCAAAATCCAGGACATTTGTGACCTTTTCTAACATATATAGGTTTTGATTTAGGAAACACTGCTGATCTACAAGCAGCAGCACACAAGAGAGAATGTGACTCTGCTGGTGCAAATGCCCTATCAATCATGTAAGAGCACATTGTTAAATATCTTCCTTTGCATGATCCCACACTCATCAACAGGCCAGTGGGTTATTATAAGATATTGCAAATCTTATTTGCCTTGACTCTTTTGTCTTGGATTTATTAATTCTCAGATTTAGAGAGAATTTCTTTAGCCTATAATTACCAGCTTATTTTCCCCATTATATTTTTTCATTACAACAATTCAGTAAAAGCCAATAGCAGACAAGTCTTCGAACAATTAAAAAAAGTTGTTCTAGTTTACAAATTCGGCCTGACAAAAAGTTATATTGTGGTTTTTCTTAGAGAGCAGAAGTCAACTTCCTCTGGGAGTATTGTGACTACAGTGCTCCCACCAGCTACCCCAGTTACTCTTTGGAAAGCTCTTTTTGACTGGCCAAGGCTAAATTTTTTGGCTTGCAGTTTGTTAACTGCAGGACCTCATGGGAGCTAATAAATGAGAAAGAGTGGAGAGTAATATGTGCATTTCTAATTTACACTAGTACTTAAAATTATCAAAATTTTAAGGCTAGAAAAATAGAGGCAAACGATCAACAAAAAGTGGTAGATTGAAGTCTGAATAAACATCGTGCATTGAAAAGCAATGTGGGATCTAAAAAAGGGCTGATGTTTTAAAATCAGTGTCACAAAAGCAGAGGTCAAGTCCTCTTGCTCACCCCTTCGTACATCACCAAAGTAATTCTGAGGGAGAGAAAGTTAACGGCAGCCAGGGGTAAATCCAAAGAGCTGAACCCTAACGGGAGAGCAGTTATAGTCTCAGCCTTGTAGAAAGCCAGACGCACTGAACATCCATTCAGCCTAATGTTTAGGGGAGCAGACAAACTCGGCTCATTAAAATAATCATTTATGCTCAGGGCAGCCATATGTCCTCAGCATACACAAGAATCAATGCAGATATCTCTACCGTGCCCAAACATCAACAAAACACCAGATAAGATGTTCTAAATAAGACCTGGCATCCACCTGGTGAGTTTTGACCCAACTCAACTCTACTTGACCCTCACTGTCAAGAAATCACTCCGTGGTAGAGAGAGCAGACCTGTACCTGAGGGAGCAGCAGCCAAAATAGCATGCACAGGGTGTAGCCCAATAACACAAAACTACAGTGGCACAGTAGCAACCTCAGAGGTAATTTGTGAAATGGACACAATTCTATTAGAATTAAAATACACTTTAAAAAAAAAAAAAAAAAAAAAGAAAAAGGCCTGACATGGTCCACAGCCCTAGTACTGGCAGGCACTCAGATCCCAGAAACATTTCATTCTGACAAGGTAACACTTGCCCTGAGCAAGGAGAAAGATCTCAGCTTGATGCAACAACCACTGAGATCTTCAAGATATCTGTCCAGATTGAAAACTAATTTAATTTGAAGGTTGTTCCCCCTTCCAGAGCTTCCTTATAACTTTTATCTTTTTATTAACAGAGATAAAATCCAGATACTGTGCTTGGAAGTGTACCTCATCCTCTCTGCTTCTTCAGTGTAAGCATGCCATGGCATGGGTGGTGACAAGAAGCAAAGCCAGTGAAGTCCACTCCCTCCCAGCCCCACTCTGAACAGATTTCAACAAGGTTAATGGAGCTAAATATCTCCCACAAGAGGCTGGGTCTGCAAGACACTCAGGTCTCCCAGGGAATGCTTCTCCCAAGACCTACACGCTCCATTGGGCTGAAGTCCCAGTCTCAAACCAAGCCAAAGGAGTGGCACATGTTGCCAAATGGCACCAATGCCACAGCAGCCAGACAACCATGGGCTGAACAGCAGCATTGTAATGTCAGTACACACCAGCCAGGGAATAGTATGAGTTACCACCCTACTGTGGTACACAGAAATCAAATCAGTTTGTCTCCAGTCATGCAGTCACGATTTTCTCTCCCAGGATACCTTTCTGCTGATCCGCCACTGAGTTAACCTTTCATTAAAAGCTTCCTAGACATTTACAAAAAGGCCACAGCACCCATGATTAGAACTTTATTTACATGCTCTGCTACAACTGCACTCCCCTCCTTGCAAGCAAAACTTGCCATCTTGCCCTTCCCCTGATGGAGATGAGCTACCAGAAATCACTCCCTATTTATCTTCACCATCTCTGATGGTTTTTACAGACTGCTGCTGTACTTCACCTTAGCCATTCTCTTTCATAAGTCTAAGAAACTTTGGTTTCCTTAAAAATTTCTGTTAGAAAAACAATCCAATACCTCTGATTTAACCTTGCTCTGAGCCTCTTTCCAGTTCTCTGGGTCTGTTCCAGAGCCAAGAGATAAAGAGGAAGAGGCAGTGCAAACACAAGCTTACACAGCTGCAGCATGTTTTCTTCCCACTGCCTTTACTAATAACTTCTAATGTTCAATTTGGTTTTGATCACTGCTGAACTCTGAGCCAATTCTACCACTGAGCTCTACGTTATAACCCAGAACCTCAAGCCCCCAGAGCCTGTTGGCATCTCACAGCTCATTGCCTTATGTACATTCAGAATTACTTTTATGTGCATCACTTCACATGTTCCTACCCTGAAATTCATCTGTCATTTTAGCATCCCTTCATTCCGTTTCAGAATATCCTTCTGCACGTCCTTGCCCTTTGCCAGTCTTTACCAGCCCAAATAGCTTGCTGTGCTGCTAAAACTTATTTCTTTCCTTTTTTGCTCCTTTTTCAAGTCTCTGATTCAAATTTCAAAGATACAAGGTCTCAGCGTGAAACCTTGCAGTATTCTGCTGGTGACTTCTCTCCACCTGGAAAATTCATTATTTACTTGTACTGTCTGTTCATCTTCTTTAAACCAACTATTCTTCTAAAACCCTCCCTCTCTTTTCCACTGCTGCTTCATTTCTGTAAACATCTTCTGTGAGGAACCTTGATTAATGTAATGGAAAAATCCAAGCAGGCTTTACCAACAGACCACTGTGCTCCACATGCTTGTTAACTCCTTCAAAGCAGCATTTTGCCCTCTCCTTCTCCATGTGTGTTTGCAGCTGCTTTCACTTGAAAGCAAATTCTGCGTTTCATGGGACACTATTGAGGGCAAAGCTTTTCTAGCTTCAGGTGTTTTAAAAATTCATGAAAAATGTGTCCCAAGTGTCTCTTTTGTCATCTCAGAGACACCTCCTGGACTCGTTTTCCCTTTATGTAAGGCCGAAAAAAATCCTTGGCCAAACATAACTACCAAGACTAATGCAAACCTTTTATCTTGAGTCTCTTTCTTTCCCTGTCTCAAACAGTACAGGGTGGCCTCAGTCTAGGTTTAATAAAGGCTTATGAATGTCTTATTGAAAATGTTTGTTTGGGCACTGACCCCTGAAACAAATCCAATTCATCCAGTTGCTGATTCAGGCAGCATTTCAGCTCCTAAACGCACAGATCCCTTTCTGCAGAGGCTGCCCATCCCTCACTGGGCTTTTCAAACCTCTTTATCACACTTCTCTTCACAAAGCTGTAATCGATTCGCATTTGCAGGGTAGGGCTTTCCAAGTATCCCCGGAGGGAACTAAATGCCACCATTTACAGTGATTTAAGTATGTCATTTCCACGGAGTCCACTGGAAATCCCGAATTTCACATTAACATTCACTTCTTCAGCACAGCCAGTAAAAGTCCCGCTTTCAGGAACCTCCAGCAAGTTGATCTTGATGGGCAAAATAAACACATCAAGCTGATACCACTCGCGCTACTCAGCACTACTGACTGTGTCTTCCAGCGTGGGTGCTGAAGTTTTGACTCCAAAACACTCTGTGCTTCCCAGTTTTATCTGTTTCACCCTAATACAAGACCCTTCAGGCTCAGTTCTTGGAGATGGACTGCCAGTTCTGCAAATGGCCCAGGCTGAGCCCCAGCATACAGTAAGACAAAGCACTTTGGGATTATTCCGGTGCCATCAGAGAACACAGATCACAACAAGCTGTTAAAAAAAAAAAAAAAGAGGAGCACAGCAGTGGGGCTGAAGAGAGAAGGGGATGTAGGTGAGGAGCAAGGAAATCACAGGAAGAATCTAGTGCTGATAAAACAGCTCCAAGACAGAGTCCAGCAGGGAGAGAAAGAAAACCACCAGAATTTTACCATACCTAACAGAGCTGTGGTAGCTCACCAGGGTGGCCACGCAGTGAACTGATGTTTCTACTGCTCTTACAGAAAGGCTCATGGATGCCACAGGACACCGAAGGGGCAGATGGATGGGGAAAGGTACTTCAAGCTCTGTGCATGCCCCAAATCCTACCTTAAATGCAAATCATTTGAACAAATTGTTTTTAACTTGAGAAAACGTCGGTTGATACATAATACTGGCCACTTAATTTCTGTTGGGGCTTTTTTCTGTTTGTTTTCCCTTACAATTATTGTACAGTCAAATCCTTCTGTAGAAATTGCCATTTTTCCCTAGAGTCACATGAACCCAGAGCTCCATTCCAGAACCATTTGGAAGAAAACGTTTTACTACGGGATACACAGTAGGGGCAAAATCTTTTCAGAAATGTTTGCAGTGCAGGGCAGGAACCTTTTTGTTAGAAACACATCTAAAGCTGACAAAATAGAAACTTCTATAGCACAAGCACAGCTGGGAGCAACAGTTGGTGTCAAATCTGGGAGAACAGCAGCAATCTATACAAAGACTTTCCGCACACATTCTCCAACAGGCTGACAAGGATCCAGAGTTCAGAGTTGAACATAGGTTATCTAGTATCACCCTTTATTGATTCTCTGGGGGAAGAGAATGCAGAGGAGGAAACAAGGTTTTCAGTATTTACAGACTTCTTTAGGAAACTTCTTTGACAGTTTCACACTTGGTGTTCTGCCACACATGGAGGGCTGAGTACAGTGCTCCCTCTGCTTCTCTCCTCCTTTTTTAAGCTAATTGAATAAACCCTAAAAGCAAACATAAAGTCTGCAATTTTAGCAAAATTGTCTTAAATGTGTCCTTTGGACTTTGCTCCCACTGAAGTATTATGATAATTTGCATGTTCACATGTCCATGTTCAGCCCATAACCACAGATGGTTTTCTGTGGCAGATGCCTTAACCACCACCAGCAGAACCACAAGCATGGCAGAAAACTCCAAGGAGAGCAAAACCTCTGTGTGTTAACCACGGCTTGAAACTTCAACCCGCACACACACTAGAAAGGAGAAGCAAAGCATCTCATCACAGACTCATCTGAATAAATTCCTGGAAATTCACTTCTGATGTATGACCTTTAGCACTTCATACACACCTTCTCTTCTGTTTTTAATACCCTCACTTTCAGAAAGTTTATGTATTTCACAGGCTTTCATCAACAATTAAATAAATAAATCAATAAAGGTAGCATAATGTTGATATTTGATGTTGGTATTTAGCCATAATGTCAACTTTACTAACTTCACAATTTGTCAGAAATGATCAGACACAGGGATCTTTCTAGATCAAGAAGCAAATATCATGATTCAGAGAGACTTCAGGAATATGCAAGTACATGTAGCTCTCAGACTGAGAGGAGGGGGCCTTGACCTTGCACCAGCGTCTGCCAAATGTTGGAATCAGGATGGATAAAAGGCATCCAGAGTATGGGAATTAAGTCCCAGATCAGAGCTTTATAGACCTCACTATACAGCTTCAGAAACCAATGCTACATCTCTCAGAAGTACAAAAAGCCCATTATCTCTGCATCAAGGGTAAAAGTACACCTAAACTTCCTTCCCCAAAAAGTGACAATTCCAGGACTTCCCACAAGAAGTGATTTTTCTCTAGCTGCGAATGCAGATTACACTCAATGAAGATGATGGCAATTGAAGGAAAGAAGGGCAGCTCATCTTCCAACCCATGAAATTGCAGACTGCCATCAGAAGCCATTTCCTTCAATTCAGAATATTCTCTCCTTTTTTCCCGTTTAACAATGGGTCCAGAAAAAGCCAGCGACATCTGTCAAACCCAGATGGCTCACTTGGAGAGTGACTGTGTGTCTGTTTATAGGGAAAGTGGTAGAATCAACAGAGAAGGAGTGGATATTTATGTATGTTGGAAGCTGCTCATCTCTGCAATGACAACTTGAACTTGCTCCCAGCTCCACAGCAGGCAGGACCAGAAAGATGTTGTTCTGCTAGGGAACAATGGGTCACATTTAAGAAAGGTGAGATACTGTGGTTGAACTGCTCCACCCTGCATTGCACCAAGGTCTCACCTCCTAACCAGGAAATTCCCCTTGGGAAAAGAATGTCTAGAGGATTATTCTGTGACTCTGCATGCAGAAGCAGCAAACTACAGGTCCTGGGCCCAGGTGTAAATAAAATGCAATTCTGCCTTTAAAAAGAAAGTGGAGGGGGGATAAAAAGGAAACATAATTCCATACTGAAAGAGTAATTTCCAGGGGATTAAGCTATTGTACTATTTGCTTGTGTCTATTTCAGCTGCTGCTCAAGATTTTAACCTCACTACTCCCAGTAAAGCAATGAAAATAACTATTATTCTGGCAATGGGATTTGCAGCTGAGAAGACATGCGTGTTAAGGAAGGAGAGAGGAGTCCTGCTAGGAATAACTTCTTCCAGTCCCTGCAGCACCCCATAACCAGCAAAAGTGCATTGTGCCTTGAACACAGTGTGTCAGCCTGGGTGAGCAGGCAGACACACACAGGGACAGTGTATCCACCAAACCACCAACCCCGAGGACACAACATAGATGTCACAGCAAGGAGAGCCTCTTAAAAGAAAATTGGATTGAGGACACCTGCTCTTGCTCAGAGACCTTCACTTTTACCAGCAGATGCTACCAAATTACTCTCACCCAGAGGAGAGCTTAAAGCCCTTTGGAGTGTCACTGTATGGCCAAAAGTGAGTTTTTTCCTAACCAAAACTTCTTTGGCTTGCTGGAAGCTGGGGAAGAGAACCAAAAGTTTCATGTGATAATGGTGGGACTCTGATCATCATAGTGGGATGCAAACACTGATGTGCTGGCTGCAGACGGCACACAGTCAGGAAGAGTGAGGATCTGAGTTGAGCACAGCCCCAATGGCTTCTGCCCTTGTGCTCTCAGACAGTGACACCAAGTATCCACACTCAATACCATTGCAAATTAAGTGAATTTAGTTCTTGCAAAAGTTGCCACTCTGACAGAGGTCAAGATGTGAAGCAGCTTCTGTAAAGACAGAAAAACACAACAAATACTGTTTCTTTCCCACTCTATCCAACTGTTGTGTGCTTCCCTGGCTCTCTGCTGGTAAGAGGATACCAGGACATAAATCCGTTCCTAACTCACGCTATTTGCTCTTTAAACAGAGACAGCTCTTGTCGCTTTCACGGCGATCCAATGACCCTCCACCAAGATTCAGTGTCACTCCAGGATTAGCAGCAGCCACACAATACCAGGGACCCTCACTCAGCACAGCCAACCTCCAGGAGGACCCTGCCATCCTCAGCAAATCTTTAGACTCTGCACGTTCCACCGAGCCAGTGACAGACAGGCAGGGACCTTCCATTACAACTTGCCTGTTTCCTTGCTGGTTATGCAAAGGGGTCACAGCAAAGACACTTGAGTAGCCTTGCTGAGTTCTGCACAACTTTGCAGCTCCCCATCAAGCTTTGAAGGCTGCTCTAACTCACTTTGGCACTACTATTTTTGTTGCCTGTTATGGGGATTGCTGAGGGATTGTGCAAGACAGTGCCTCTATTAAAAAAAAAAAAAAAAAAAAAAGATAATTTCACAATATCCTCTCCCCCCTATTTTGCCAAAGAAACAAGTACTACTGTATTGCCAGAAATTTGTCTACTTTGAAACAAGAGCATAAACCCATTGGAGTTAGCTATCAGGTAACTGATGATATCAGCCTGCTCCATCCTTCCACTTTCTTAGTATCAGGACAAAGGATTGAGCTGTTAATAGTAAAAAACAAACATTTCAAAGTGTGTTGCAACAGAGGCTATTTATTCTGGCCCCTCTGTTTCTGCACAGAGGTTCAGGAGCTGTGGCACACGCAGTTGCTGTGTACTTATATCCCAGTTATGGTCCCTGAAGGCAGGAGAGATCCACCATGCAAGTCCCTTGAGGCCATCCCACAAACACCAACAAAGAGCACTGCAGAGCCTCCTCTCCCAGCACCAAGTTACTTCCAGGTCCCCTAGCAGAATGTCCCCAAGAGCCACCAACCAACCGAGCCCACAGAGTTCAGATCCTGAACATTAACTTCTCAGAGGTCCAAAGAGCTCAGGCCTGCAGGGTCAGGTCAAATCCAACTCAAAGAAACATTTATTTTGTAAGTAAACTAAAGAGTCACTGTTCAGAATTACATTAAACTGAGAAGATGAGAATTCCATTAGCTAATCTAATTTAACCTGATCTGTTTGAATTTCATTATATGTGGCTGCACTGGAGACTCAGTAATGAGACTCCAGTATATTGGGATCTTGACGGCTTCTAACTCAATCTCCCAACCTGATGCAGACAGCTGTACTCGTGTTAATTAGCTGAAGAACCTGTGATGTAGTTCAGCTGAGCTCAGGGTGAAGAGAGAAAGATTAAAATGAAGCCAAATGAATGAAAAGCACCACCCTACTTGCATACAATTTACAGGATAGGAGTAACACACCCTGTGTGTGCACAGATGTCTTCCCTTGACTCAGATGGGGGAGGGCATTGCATTAGAAACAGTGTCCCTGGGTAAGATCAGTTAATTAGCTTGATAAATTAAAGGATGGGACTGAAGGTAAACAAATAATTTAAATAACCCCCCTACGAAGCCCTGTCAGCCATTGGAAGTTACACACCAAAGGTATTTTGGAAAACAATCAGATCATTGTTAATTCTAAAATTAGCTTATTTGGGTGGTTTTCATATAAAGAAACCATTGCTCTTACATTTGTCAGCACTCCCACAGAGATCAAGAAGATGCCAGTTTGAATAAGCAGTGGGACAGCCTAGATGGCAGCTTTTGGTCCTGATCTGTGCTCAGGGGAGAAGAGCCCGTGCTGCTCTCTACTAACACTTCAGGCTCAAAAACCAGGCGCCAGCTCTTGATCACAGCATGTGTCATCGCAGATTTTTCTGTCAAAAAGAACCTTTGAACTTCAGCACCACAAAGGTAGTCTGGAAAATCAGTGATTTTGTTGCTGTGCCCATAAATGCAGTTGTACTGGAACAGGGGAAGCACAGGCACACAGAGTATCCAAATTGCCAACTCTCACATGCTGACACCTGAGGAGAGCTGGCTCAGAAGCCACCCTGTATCTGAGCTGCTTCAGGTGATGAGGATGAAGGTCCTCCAGCCAACAAGTCAGAAAACAAGACTACACACGCCAGTGGCAATTAGCAAGACTCTTCTTTGGATTCAATGCTTATGAGGTTTTTTTTGGGGGGGTTGCCAAGCTTCAGCAGTTTGGAAGGAGGGTGGGAAGTTACAGAACTGCCTGGACTCTCCCAAAAGAGAAATTCTAAGGCCAGAGTCAAGCCAATTTCCTGATGAAACACGTATTTGCAAGACACATAACAACCCCTTCAACTCTCCACACCATGGTTGCTCTTTTCAGGTGTCCTAGATCTTCTCAGGGAAGCCCATCAGAGCCTCTCCAACCTTACTGAAGCCCAAGGCATTAATTCAGGCCAAGTTTTCTATAGTACAGTGATACCTGCAGCACAGACAGACATCTCTGAAGAACCTAAGCATTCCAGTTAGCCTCTTGGCTAACCAGCAAATGCACTACAGAAGCTTTAATGACTTGAGACAAAACCAGAGCATTGCAATGCTTTTCCAGCTTAAGGTCTTGAACTTTACCTTCACTGCAGCCCCCATAAGCCCCAGAGGAGCCCATTCCTGATGAACTCATCAGGAAGACACAGAGGTACCAATCATCCCAGCACACTCCTGCAGCAGTGGAGATATAGAGCTTGGAAAGCAGTGCAGGAGCATGTTTCATTGGGAAGAAACAGGATTTTGGCAGGGAGAAGTTTTGTAACTTTCTTCTGACCTCTCTCCTCTCCCACAGCCCTACTGGCAACTCAGAGCAACCTGCGGGTCAGAGAGAAAACCTCAGAGTAGCATCTGAAGACTTTGAGAAATACAATCTCAAACAACTTACAAACATTAAATGAACCCAAATGGTGTAGGGAAGGTTATTTATAGCTCGGGGGGAATGGATAGAATTAATCCTGATGTCCCATGGAACACTGGGTCCCACTTAAACACTGAACTGTTTGTGGTTGAACCTACTTCCAAGCTTTCCCGTTCTGTGCAAAAAAATAAGTCATATTGATTTCAGAATTGCTTTCAAATTACAAGTGCTAGCAATAAAATTAACTGCATGAATTTCAAGCATTACATTTCTCTTGCTATTTCAATTATCGATTAAGTACCATGGCTGAAGCATTAAGCCTTGAAATGTTAACAGTGATTATTACTTTGCTGCTATGGGGTTTAGGGGTCTTTTTTTATTGGTGTTTCCTTGATTTGTTGGTGTTTTTCTGAATTTTTAGAGTACTGCTTATGCTGGATACTCTGGGAGCTGTAGTTCAAATGCCATCATATTCCATGTAAGCTAAGAGAGAAATTGTTATCAATTCATGCAGATACAGTGAGTTTTGAAAGCAAAGAGTAGATAGAACATCTTTTACTGACCTGGAAGAAATAGCTTTGTAATTAGCAATGGATGGCCTTTCTGCTTTTAGTAACCACCACCCTCTGGGGGTTTCAGCAAATGAGGTGTCAGGGGTTTATTCACAGAGAAGCAAACAAATTTTTCAATCAGCTTGCCATGCCAAGTATGTTGCTGGCATAACTTCACTGGATACCCTGGATTTTTTCTAGAAAAAAGTGGCCCTGGATTGTTAACCATAAAAAAGAAAATTGAATATCATCTTTGCTACCTGCAGAACACCCACATAATTCACAATCTGCACTGACAGAGTGAGAGCAACAGGAAAGACAACAGACACGTTCCACAGAAAGAAAGCAGCCCAGTGACCTGAGGGCTGATCAAGCTGGGTCCAACACTCCCTTTGCAGGGGTGCTGCAGCTGCTTGCACTCACCCCTGACACTGCCATCACCGATGCCCCTCAGCTTTCAGCTTGGACACCTGCATCTCCCTAATTAACACAGCAGAAACTAATCCCAGGTGGGGAGCAATCACAGCACTGGTTTATCCACCTTCCTGCTTATCTTTCTGGAGCAGGTTTGGTGCTAGCTCAGGTGGGAAAGTTGAGATCTGGATGTGCCTGCCAACACACACCTATACGAGAGGATGGACACAGTCAGAGGGTTGTGCTTTTGTTTATCTGCAGCAAGCTACTGCAAGCTGGAGCCACAGGGATTTCCACAGTCTTGCTCCACTGCGTGCAAGTCACATAAAACTCTGCTTGGCAGCTGCCTTCTCTGACAAAGCTGGTCTCTGAAGGTTAGCCTCCATCACTCTCTAATTTCTAGTTCTTCCTAAGATAAGCTGATAAACTGTGCTGAACATCACTTCTGAAATCACTCAGCAAAATCTCACAGTGGGGCAGACAGTTTCAAAATTATCTCAGTGACTTAGATTTCTTTCTTCCCTTCCCTTGTGCTGCACTGAAAACATCATTTCCACAAAAATCAAGAGCCCATTTCCTCACATCACAGTGTAAGTCTAACAAATGCCAGTTTGCTCACTGACTGCAAGAGCTGCCCTACATATGCTCTGCAGGCAATAGAACCCACACAGGTAGAGCTCTATCATGTCCCTAAGGGCATACAAGCAGCTGTAGCCTCAGCACAGCAAACCAGTGCTTTTCCTAAGAGTTCAACAATACCCTTTTCACTTCATGGTTGTAGGGTAAGAGACCCCACATGCACATCAGGGCTCTAATGTGTTTTCATGTATTATAAAAATACACAAGGAAACTAGAGCAGCTTACAAGGGCATCCTATCTGAAGATAGGATGATTTTGGACATGAAATCCTCATGACATGACTACAGCCAGTCAGCCTGGATGTTTCATCAGCTAGATCTGAAGTCAGTACACCAGGAGATAGTTTCACTGCTAACAAGACCTGAAAGCTTTACAACTTCCTCACAGTGATAAAGTGAGATATGTCATCCTAGAAGAAGGCCACTTACAGGTAAGGACTTGGGTGATAACACTACTGCATGGATAAAAGGCAGTGCCCAGTCTTGGAGAGACTCTCTTCAGGAGAGAACCTGGGCTCACTCCTGGTTTTATGCTTCCCACTTGCTCCAGCAGGGAAGAAGTGCAGACCATGCCAGCACTCCCTCCTTCTACAGTCTCTCAGGGTGGATGATTTTAGTCTAATCCATAAAACCTCATCTGTTTCTTAGTGATAAATCCAGTTTGGAAAACTAGCACTTTAGAAATTAGCAATGTCAGATCTCGAGGGTAAGCTGTAAATCTCCCACAGTGCTTCCCTGCACAGGCACATGGCAAATATGACAAGCAGGAAGCATTCCTTCAAAAGCTGAGTTAGATCACAAGTCAGGTCTAAATCCACATTCCCCTCTTGCCTCCTTGGGTTTCATATTTTGCCTACTCCACAACCTGATCATTCATGCCCCCACAATATTTCCCTCCTCCCTAGGTATTTGGCCTTTTAGCTGGAGACACGGGTACCCTGGTGACTCAGGGGACACAAGGACAAATCATTTAAACCAAATGAAGGGGGCTGTTATTCTTGCACAGTTCACAGCTGCACTATGGAACTCACAGCTGAAGGATGGGGAAGGGGCTGAAATCACAGGTGGGATTCAATAGAGCATCACCAACTTGCAGCCAATTCTCAAGGAGCAGAACACCCAGCCAGGACGATGAGGCAGAAGCAGGGGAAAGGCTGCACACAAGGAATGAGCACCCAATGTACACATTGACACTGTCCCCTTTTCTCTGGCCATCCTTTAGTACTAGCAGGGATCAGATAGTGTCAGACCATCTAGCCCAGTTATCTTTTTCTTGGTAGTAAGACCATAATTCAAGCACATTTGAGTTCCCTGAAGACAGCAACTGACCATTTGAACACAGGTATGGCTGGTAAGTATGCAACCAACTCAAAACTGAAAAACCAACTGAAATAATCCCAAAGAACATTAGAACTAATATGAAAGTCTAACCTATAGGTAAGCATAACAGGGCATTTCAATCTGATTTATCTCAGGAACGTTATTGAACCAATTAGCTCTGTTTCTCTAGAGAGAAATCACCTCATCATTTACATACTTTGTTCATAAAGTACGGAGGGGAAAAATTATGAAAACACATGTGAAACATTTGGATATGCCCAACTACCAAAGATTTCATAATGAACACATTCGTGTTTCCTGATGCAAAGAGGATTTTGTTTTAACTAGAAGCGTAACAAGGAATTATAGCAGCTGTGCCTGTCATTATTCTGCTTAGCCTGTTAATGGAATTAGTTTGCTAGAACCAAATTAGTTCAAAAGATTAATTAAAAACAGGTGCTTCCATGCAGTAACTTCCCTGCACCACACTGAGTACTTCTTGTGGCTGAACCACCTCCACTCTTCCTTGTGACCTGAAGAAATTCCCTTTGCTCTTCTCTGAGACCAATAAAACAGTAATAAAATTAAATTCAGAACACTGCCTGTGTGACAGAGCATATTGCAAGAACCACCTTAAGAGAAAAGCCATGTCCAATGAACTAGGAAGGCTGGTGCTCAGGGGCCTTCTCCAAAGGATGGTGTTCCCTTCAGAATATCCTCCATGTCACTATATACCTCAAGGGATAGAGTCTTTGCATAAGACATCTCCAATGAGATTTAGAAATCAATGTGCTAGTCAACATGGGCTGAAGTTCATTAGCCTCAAAAAAGGGTGGCTTGAAAAAAGGTTTCCAACAATAAGCAGAGAAGTTTTCTCTTTAGAGGGTTTGTCACCATCTCTGCTGGTCACATGCAGCTCAGAACCAAGACTCCAGCCTGTGTCAGAGCCATGCTGGCTAAATTTCTGCAGGCAAGGACTTGCAATACTGCTCACACAGCAAAACCTAGTCATGCCAAAAAGGTTTGTCTGTTAATTGAGAAAAACAAAACATTTTGGGCCCAAGAACGGACTAGGAAGCAGAGAGTCTTGCTAAAAATACACAAAATTTCACAGTTGAGAGTCACACAGTCAGCGATGCTTCATTTACATGTGAGTCTCTTTAAAGGGAAAACCAAAAATCCCTGGCCTGTGATCCTTCAAACCTTGCTCAGCCACAAGCAGTTAGGATTACAGCAGGGCCAGACTCAGCAAAGAAAGCAGGCTCCAGCTCAGTACTTTGTCATGTCCTCTCTCATTTCAACTCCTAGAGGAGTGGAGGAAAGTAGAAAGAAAACACATTTGAAGAGTTGTTTCAATTTTGTTTCTAATTTGAGTCACAAGTGAGTTCCTCTTCTATCAAATAGTTATTAGGTTACCTCACAGGTAATTCCTTTGCTTATTCCTGCTTCACTGTGTTCTGTTTCAACCTCTCTGTGGATTGATATAAAATTCTGAGCAACAGCAATGTTTGGAGGGGATTGAGAAGTAGATGACAGCTGCACATGCCTTAAAACTACCTCACAAACCACGAGCCAAATGCAACAGTTCCAGAAGTGACTCAGTAGTTTGGTTTTCTCCACGAGTCAGCAGGACAGGACCTGTATCACAGAGGGAAAGCCTCAGGGACCATAGTGCCCTAGGTTCACTTCCCTCCTATCACCAGCATGGAAATATAACATTTATAGTACTACCAAACCACGCTTTCTCTTCTTTTCTAAGAGGTAAATCTTAAACTACAAAAATGTGGTGCCTCAGTTTTACTTTACACCAACGGCTGGGAATCAACAGTTATTGACTTTGCAGAATAAGCCAAACAACATAAAGCACCTACAGACTGGATGATCCTACTAAACTCCTTTCCCCATTGTTACCTGAGCCCCAGGTGTGAGCTGAGCACCAAGCTGGAGTGGTACACTGGTGAGCAATACAACCCTGGCAGCCCTAGCCTGCTGCTTCCATGCATCTCATGTCCTGCAGGGTCACCTCTCCCTAAAGCAATTACATCCCTTGATACAAATCTCACCAGCTCCACAACCCCTGTGGGATGCAAAATTAGCCCTCCCTTTAGCAGTAGCCTCAGCTGGGGGAAGCCATCCTTCATGGCCAAGCTGCAGGCCTGAAGTTTAAACAGCATCTGCAGCAGCTGCTGGAAATTCTCATTTCAACAGGGAGGTGAGAAATACTGCTGCAGTCCCCTACCTGCCACCCTGGGGCCAGGGAAGCAGGAGACTGGTTAAGGCAGGCAGCAGGATCCTCCCAGCTCCTTATGACAGACACACACCCAGGCCAGGCTGCACCCCAGCTCCAGTGCAGACAGAGCATGCAAGAGCCTCAAACCAATCAATCCTCTTGGGTTTGCCAATGTGCTGTCATTAAATTTGACTGCGAGGCCATGGGAATATCTTTTTACCAAAAGAGCCTTCATGCTATAGCAATTGTTCCCCAATGCAGATTTCTTTACTAGGGTGAGCACAATGCACAAGGCTCCGGATTTTCCCAAATTACTTTGCTGAAGCAGTACTGCTGTGAGAAAGCTGCATCTCTCCAGATAGGTGCTGCAGATGTGCTGCAATGGCCACATTGAGCCAATTTTCCTTTCAAACTGCACATTCTGGGAGGGGAATTTTGAACACATTTGTACAACAAAACCTTGCCCTTAATAAGCCTCTACCTGATACTTCATTAATCAGACCCACTCTTCAAAACACCTTAGTGTAACACCAAGGAATTATGGGTCCCTGTGTGGGAGGGTTTCTCCTAGCTTATAAATTTAGAAGAGAAATTAGTGACTATTATAAAAATATGGTCTAAACTGAAAGCAAAAATACAGCTTTAAAGAGCAGTGTCTGTGTATGGGGCAGATGGGATTTCCACAGCTCTAGAACGAGCTAGGGCAAAGACAAGCTTTTAACTTACAGCCATATTCTAAGCATATTCTGTGAAGAAATCCCACAAATTCAGCCCTGGCAGTACAGAACACACAAAACCACCAACAACCAACATCCACACAGCACCTGTGCCTCAGTTTCTACATTGCAAAGTCCCTATTGAATCCAACAGCTTCCTGCAGCCTGTTCTATGGAGGAGCAGAACCTTCCCCTAAAGAGACTGCACAAATCTCCCGTGGCTTTTTGCTTTAGCTTTAAAACCAGTCTTACGAATCTTGGGAGCATAAAGAGAGGAAATAAATTACTGCACAAGAATGTCGCAGTTGTGCTGGGAATATATATTTGCTCCTGCTCCACAGGGAATGTAGAGGTCAAGTTAAAAAAAAAAATTAATAATAACGAATATTAGTGAGAGATCAGAGGGATTCTGTGGTCAGGGAGAGAACACTGTAACTAAGTACATTTCATAGTCTACCAAGCAGCAAAACAAAAGGATGCTTGCGGCAGGATCTGTGGCTGAGAAAGAGATCCTGAAAAACACTGAAGTTTAATGAAATGAAACTCCATTTCAAAACCTACCCAACTCCTCTTGCACGACCACATGGCTCCCTTCCTTCATGGATAGGCTCACTTTGTGCATTTATGTGATTTGTGGTCCATCTCCTGCCCTGTTTGGAAATTCCTGCTGTTTGGCAGATCCCTACGATACTTACTAACACTCCACATTACCTTTCCTTCCTGTCATTAGCAATCCACACATGCTGGCAGGAAGATAGATCTCATTGCACTCAGGATCCTATCTCCAGGTTACCAGGTCCCTCTGTCCTTCCCAAACCAAACAGGTTCATTTGCAACCAAAAGAAAAAAATATAAAATATATCGTATTAAACATCTGAAAACTATATTTCAAGAGGCATTTTTTTTAAAAAAAAGGCCCAAGTTCAAACTGATTGTTTACTACCCAGCAGCAGATGAGCAGTTCACACACAGCCAGGTCAATGTTAGTGATTTTATTCACTTCTTTCATTCAGTCATCTCTTTATGAAATGCAGAGTTGCTAACTACATTAATGTCGGTATGGAAAGCTCACATCCTATCGTTCTTCTCAAAACCATTCTAACAGAGAACTCCTGCTGGAAAATAGGATAAAAATTTAAATTAAATACTGCACTAGCAGTAGTTACTTTCTGCCTCATTTTTCCCTACGTTTCTTTTTTCTATAGTCCAGTCTCTCTGTCCTTTTCTCCCTTCCACATCTTTACAGCCAAAATAGGAAAGATCTATTGAGTGCACTCCTTAAAATGCAGTCACTGATTTCCCTCATCTTTTCCTCCACAGGATAGAACTATGTTTTCCAGATAATAAGAGATGCACTTAGAGTGACAGGAGGGTGCTGTGAAGACTTTTTTTAACTAAAAAAAAATAAACCTAAACTACCTCCTTTTCATGCAAGCTGACAGTTTTCAGCTTAAAGTTTCTTTCTCCCCACCCATTAGAACACCTTGGCCCAACATTCCAAGGAAATCCCCTTATGGGTTTATTTTCGTGGGAAAATGATGCTCTTGGCTTTCTAGGGGGTTTTAGCTAAACAAAACAGCAACAAAAAGTTCAGGGAGTTAAGTCTTCAAAACATAAAAAAAGTTTCAATTAAGGAAGTTAGGTAACATCCATATCTTTCACACTAACATTCAGCAGGCTCTGCATTCGGTGTTGGAGGTTTTTAATCCCCCTTTCCTCTCTCCCTACCTATTTTTCTCTGGGCTGAACCTGCTGTAGAGGGTTTTGCCCTAAATGCTCAGAATACCTTACAGCACATCCTCACATCAGCAGCCCCCCTGCTTTTTTCATGCTTAGAGCATTCTCATGCTATTTTCAACATTTAAGTGACCTTTTGACTTGCATACAGGTGGCTAATACACCTCACACAGGTACATGCTGCACGTGGCACATGTCCTCCCGTGCCACACCATCTCTGCTCTGCTTCCTTCCTCTGCCTTGATGGTGGTTGGCAACACACTTGTGATCCTGCTGTACGAAAAACACTCCCTAGTGCTAGTGGGAGGGCTGAGAACATTATAAATATCTTTTTTTCTCTCCTTCATTAACTTCTCTACAAGTACTTCTCTTTCAACAACATCAAAATAATCAAAATCACTTTTCAAATTTTTTCACTCATTAAAAATCTAAATGCATTTTAAGGGTGAGCAGAGCATGCCAAATTGGATTTTTAACAAATGAACGAAATTCAGTGTTTTGAATTCACTCATTCTTTGCTGTAGCATTTCCAGAAGCAAAATCTATTTTTAGGTGCAAATTGTTTTATCTGCTCCACCTAACATCCAGACGAACACGTGGGCTGTTCCTTTAAGACTTTTTTCTCCCCGCTCGACTTCCACAGAATGAGAAAGATTGTATCATATTCACTTCTACCTTCAGTGTCATTCAGGGTTCCTTCCCTCACTCGCTCCCAAAAGCTTTCAG
This sequence comes from Acridotheres tristis, assembly GCA_037013685.1. Lineage (NCBI taxonomy): Eukaryota > Metazoa > Chordata > Aves > Passeriformes > Sturnidae > Acridotheres > Acridotheres tristis. Next base: position 9,501,228 of record CM072899.1, on the reverse strand, counting down.
TAGCCTCGTGTTTGCTGGTTCATTGGTTCAACTCTTCCTTGCTCAGCTTTCCTCAGCTATTCTGCAGCATGTCAGCTTCACTTCAGCCATCCAGCCTGGCCCCTTTCCAACACTTTCTTGAAATATGTCAGGCAAAGGCTGCCCTGTCTCTTCTGACACACTGCTCTGAGATGTGGAACTTCAGACAGCTGGATTTTACAATCAGCTGTTTTAAGATGACCTCTGTTTCCACCAGTAACTCCATCCTAGAAAAGGTGGTTTGGGCATGTCTGCCACATCCCTCTACAAATAATCACACAAAAGTTTTTGTGGGTTTTTTTAAGCCAGTCACTTCCCTTTATGTCCACAAATCCCCTCCCACTGATGCTCTTGAAGTTCTGCTGGCTTCCACCTCACCACCTGATCTGAGTTCCTATTCCGTGGCCATGGATGCACCTCAGAACTCTCTGCACTCAGGGTTTCTCCTTAGCCACTTTCCTCTTTTGCTGCCTCTTGGGCCAATGACTTTGCTCAGCTCACTAAGCCCCAGTGTCACTCTCCCACTGCTTTTGCAGGCATGATATAGCTGCAAAGAAAGATAATAGGGCACAATAAAGATTTAGGGTTGCTCCAGACTGAAAGAAGAGGGAGACGACAGAGGGGAAAAAGAGCCTAGAAGCTGTTTGCAAGGTGGACCTCATGAAGGTTTGATGCCTCTTGAGAAAGAATCTCCATCACACATGTATCCAGCAGCAGAGGCAGAGCAAGAGCCCAGTCTGGGTCCTCAGGGCCCAAAGATGATTTCTGAAGTCCCTTAAAGACAAGGATAAGAAGCAGAGATAGTAAACTGTGAGCAACCCTCCTTTCAGAGGAGAGGATCATGGGATCACCTTGAGTACCAGGGCATGAACAACCCCACAAGTCCCTGTGGGCTTGTCACTGAGTGGCATGTCTGCACATGGAACCTCAGCTCATTGAGAGTGTTCCCATTAGGAAGGATGTAAACAGAGCATGAATCTATCATCAGAGGCTATTAACGTTTTCTTAATATGTGAACTGAGCTAGAAACGGAGCAGGGGAAAAAAAACCAGAAAATTAAAGGTTTGCGTGGTCATAAATGGTGTCTCCCTTGCTCATCCTCTGCCACCCAGACTCTTGGGGACATTAGTAGCAGGGAGTGGAAGGAGAGGAATACTCCTTTGCTGCTGTCACTGCAGTTAGCCCATGCAATGCCAGCATCCTTTCCAGGGGGGAAGGGATGCTACAGCCTGCTCTGGCTGCTCTCTCATCTGGTCCTTTCTTCTACCGTTCAAAACCAGAGAAATTTGTGTCAATACAGGATCTCTGCTTCCTTAAACGGCAAGACTCCTTGCTGGAGATCAACAGCAGCCCTTGGGGCATGGGACCTGGATCTTTTTGGAAGATTACATCGTTACACACCACTGTCTCCAGTTGGAGGGCTAGAACAAGAAAAAGCAATGCATTTCTAGGCAAAAGTCAGTATTCAGAATGACTGAATTCATAGTGACAGACTTCATAATGACTACCTGAGCAGGTTATTATTTATCTAGGGCAGCAAGCAAGGCAGTGCCATTCTCCACCAGGCTGTGGGCACATGGTCACCCAAGGAAAGGACGGCAGCAGTGGGGCAGAGCCATGAGGCTGAGCCACCAGGGACGGAGTTTATTGTAAACACAAGGCACAGCCCAACATAGCAAAGTTCTGCTCTGGGACAAGGATCAGAGGCAGAGATGGTAAACTGTGAGCAAACTCCTTGTAGGGGCTAATGGGAACATGAGATGGGATTTCCTGAACACCCTCAGGGCTTGTCTTCATATAAAAGCTGCTTGCTTTTAATTACAATCAGTTACATTAGCTACATCAGTCGATTTAATTAAATTGCAAGGACACTCATAAGTTGATTTAACTCTGTCTCAAATGGATTTAGCAAAAAGTTGGCAAGAAACTAAATCAACATAAACCAAGATTAAATCAACTGAAGAGCATCCACACAGGATTTTGCAGCAATTTAGCACAAACCGATTTGAAGACCCATTTTAAATATAGCAGAGTAACTCATGCACAGAGAAAGATGAATTTCTGGGATGGAAGCAAAGTGTGTAGCACTCCAGCAGCCCTGCCTAATAGACTTGAGCTGTGGGGAGAAAAACCCAAAACCCTCCTTTCCCTCCACTTCCTGGAGTAGGCATGTTATTTTAATCCACATACAATTTACTTAATTCATGATCTTCAGACATGTTAGCCCACAGAACTCAGCAAGCAGCTGCCATTTCTGGGCCAGGCACACAGGTTAGAGGTCACAAATCATCCCCTATACAGCAAAAGGCTGAATGGTAAGAACACAGGTATTTGTTAAGGCTGTGAATTTGTGAGCATAAAATCATCTACTTCAAATTAATTCCCAGCTCTGAACACACCATTTATCTAATTGGTAGCTTTTAGCACTGAAATTTGCAGTACTAAAGGGGTCACACACTGGTGACAGATAACAAGACAATCCCATTGCAGGCAAGTTGCACAGCACTGCTCAGTCCTGCAGCAGTGGCTCCAGGAGATGTGGTGAACACTACACATCTTCAGCATGCACCTGAAACATCTTATTCTGTGCCAAGGGTCGAGTGATAGGAGGGTAGAAATACAGTTTTGTACAGGAAAAATCAAGTGGCCACTGAAGCACACTGCTGCATGCAGGCAGCACCAGGTGAGTCACCCCATTCCTGGCAAAAGTCATCCCAGAGACACCCAGAAACAGCAAAGCCCAGCAGAGATTCATAAACACATCCACTTTGATTAAATTGCTTCTTTTCAGCTCCAGGTTTGCCAGGACTGAGCCCTCCCAGCCAATACCAACATCTTGCTTGCACTGCACTGGGTTATTTTTTTCACACCTGCATTTAAGCTTGTCATCACAAACCAAGTACCTCTTCTGTGGGACCAGAATGGTCCTAACAGCTTTCCCAGCAAACCAAGTAATTTATGATCAGCTTAATGACACTTTTTATACTGCTGTAAAACTAGGATTACAGTTCAGTGACTAGTAGGAGTTAAAGTAAAGCTGCCACAGTTTCTTTAGTGCTTTGATGACTATTACAGCAGTCATACTCTGAGAAATGATGAGCCTGCCATAAAGTTTCAAGATCACCTTTTATTTCAGTGAGGAGACATTTCTAAGCCCAAGCTCTGTAGAACAGAAAAAAGCAAAACTCACAGCCTGAGAACAGCAGTTTAGAAAAGACTGAGTTGCCATACCACTTCAAACTACTCCAGCCAAAAATCTGTCCCCAGATCATAAGAACAGCAAAACCTCCTTGCACAAAAATCCCAGAAGCTGCAAAGCTTCTGGCTGTAAAGGGGGTCTCTCATGCCTGCAAGGAAGGTCATATGGTCTATTACACCATCAGAAATCGGGTCCTGTTACAGCTTTGCAACCTAGACAAATCTCTCCAGCTCCCCACATCCTACTTATAAGATGCATTCCACTGCTTTGAAAATTTTCTTGGTAATAGGACACAGCAGAAATACTGAAAAGCCAGCAATGTTAGAAATTAGACTCAGCATGCTAGATAGAGTCAATTCAGTTAAACATAATGAATGCCTAAATTCTAGTATTTACACACACCTATTTACATTAGAAGTCATGCGTCTGTATTCACTTTCTATGGGTTTTTTTTATAATTTACAGTAAAACTAGTACCTCGAAGTTTTGAAATTAATTTACCATGAAAATGTTATTTCTGTCTCTGGCCACACAACATAAGATTAGGTGTACAGCAACAAAGCAATGTGGCTCTTTTTAGCCACACACTGCATGATTCAGTAGTTGGCTCTTTTGACAATCCAAATGGTCAGTAATGACAAACCTGCCACTCCTAGGAAGGTATTCCCAAGAATATTTGGTTTGCAGCACACTCCTTACTCATCCTGGTGTATTTTCCTTTCTTAGGAGATTCATTTAACTCCATGCAGAAAAAAAATCCTAAATAGTGAAAACCAAGAGCACAGAAGTTGTTCTCTGCCTGTGAGTGATCTAAGGGATGTATGAGACATGGGCCCAGGAATGGATCAGTTCAATGGATGGAACATCATGTGAACCTCTCAGCCACAGAGATCAGGCTTGTCACATGTCTATCACCTGAAGCCATTTCACTGATCTGCATGGAAGATTTACCAGGCTCTGAAGAATGAAGGCCTTTCATGCTGCTGATGGAGGAAGCTATCCAGGCCTTCTTCTCTATTTGGAGCAAAAAGCTCTATCCTTCCTTCCTTGTTACAGATATCATTAAGAGGGGAAAGACAAAGATGACACCGTGCACAGAAATGTTCTGTTGCCATATATAGCAATGCCATTTCTTAGCATCTCTGTTACTGCAAACAGCTCACCCCCAAATAGCAGGGGATGATGCACTGCACTGAACAGGCTGGTGGCAGCTCTGTGTAGTGTCACATCTCAGCTCATGGGCATCAAGAACTGATAGAGTAACTGAAAATAGAGTAACTGAAAAAAAATAGAGTAACTGAACACTCCTCCAATTTGTTATTCCCCAGACTGGCCATTGTGGTACACATTTACTGATATCTTTTCTTATTTATCTCCTTTCTGGGCTAGATTCCCTGTCTTTCACTTCAGAAAAGCTTTAGCATGTCATTAATTCTTCTTCCATCTTCTAAATACTCACTAATTCTGAAATATGTTTTCTGGTATGGAGTGACCATCACCCACTGGTGCAAATAAGAGGTTCAACAGATGAACGCATTATGTATCTTGACATAACTAGATTAGCTATTTCAGATACCACCTACCATGGGTTGTTGTGTTTAACACCCCAGAAGCCTGATCTGGTAAAGCAAATCTCTCAGGAAATCCTGGCAAGCCACAACCAGAGGACCAGACTGCTGCACTTCACAGCAATTTCATTCCCACAGCATGGTCCAGGGGTCATGCTCACAGTCACTGCAAAGGCACCCAACAGAGTGATGGGGGCAGCCAGCACATGGCACAGGCATCTCCATTCTTTTCTGTGTGGGTTTCATGGCTGGCACCTTCCCAAGGGGCTTGATTTTTTCGTGTCCTCCTTGTGCAATCAAGCTTTAAATATCAAAGAGCGGCCTTCCTACCTCTTTCCCCAGGGGCTTATTTCATTGTTTAAGTGATCCTCCAGCACAAAATGCAAGAAGCTGTCAGCAGCACAGCTAATACAGTCATCATCCAAAAGCCAGCAGCCCTGTTCTGTGCCGATATTTGTATGTTATTAAATAAGCTTCGACAGGATGTGAAGGTGGCAAGGGACTGAGATTTGTGAAAAAAAACTCCACCATGCACCAAAATATCCTGAAAAGAGAGAAATTAATTATTAACAGTCACAAAACCCCCAAGAGAATAGCAAGGAATAGTTTGCTGCAGTCTTCTGCAGGAGATACCAAACAGAAATAAACTGTTTCCATGTCATACTAAGGATGGGGAGCACCAGCTGTGACTGTCCCTTCAAGGCCACTGCCCCTTCAGCAAGGTCCATTACTGGGTCATTTTTCCTGAGACATTTGGCTTGGACTTTCCTGAACAGCTAATCTTGGCAGCAAAGCAAACACTCTGATGTTGCCCTGGTGTTTCTGGCCTTCTGATGAGGACATATTCTTTTACACTTCCTCACACTCTTTCCTGATAATTAGGATCGTTTGCATTCCTGTTTGGAGGAAGAGAGGATTGATGGACTTGTGATGGAACCAATGGAGTCAGAGGTCTCTTCATCGCTGTCCAATCCGTGCTCACTGTTAGATTTCCATAAGTAGACATATTATGTAAATAAAGAAGAGGTTCTTTTCCTGCTCATCCAACTTGGAGTCAGGTGTGTGTCTACCTCCCTCTCTGTGTGCATCACAATGACCACACTCTGCCAGTAAATTCTATCCCACTCTTGCTTCCTCCAGTTCCAATGAGGTTTTTCTGCTGTTGGCTCAAAGCAACAAATCTCAATCACAAGCCCAAAGACATCCCTTCCTCCCACATTAACCCCTTCAGAAGAGATTCAGTGACACAGGGCTGAAGGACACGCTCCTAATAAATGCCAAGCATCAACACATGCACCAAGAAGGGAAAGCCAACCCCAGGACTGAGTGCAGGCACTGGAACTCACACACCAAAACCCTGGGCACTGTCCCCTAGCCTCACCCACCACCCCTGCAGTCAGGCATCTCCACCAGCAAGCTCAGAAGCTGTACAACCTCCTTGTAGCTCTAATAGAAACTCTATAGCCCAGCCTACTTGTACCTGCACTTCCTAGGATTTAGGAGCAACACTTACCAGGCAACATGTCCGGCATCACAGCATCCTGACCATTGATGGGACATCCATAAAAAAAAAAAAAAAAAAAAAAAAAAAAGTCCAACAAAAACCCAAACCTCCTCAAAACAGCAACAACAACCCACCAGTCCAAACTCTGCTACTTTTCAGTGCTAGGTCACAGACTTCCAACATAAGATGGAGAGATCACAGTTACTGCACACAGCGTTTTAGGGTCAGTCCCTAACTCAGCTTGGCACTGCCTGGGATAAGCATTCAGCTATAAAGGCTCCCAAAAGCCAGCACTTCTTGAGAGAAGAGGCTCTGCAGCCACAGTGTGTTCAGCAAAGGGAATGTACAATATGAGACCTATTAGCCTGTGGATACCTGGCTATATACCAAGCAATCTGGACTTGAAAACCCTCCCTGACATCTTGTTCCCCTAATCAGCTTTTATTACAAAGGAAAAGCCAAGCTCAGCTTTCAGGAGGGGACAGAGGTGACAAAGAAGGGAAATACATGACAAAGGTGGCTGTTTACTGGTCACCCCTTCTGACCTCCTGCTGACAAAATGAGCTGTGTGATAGCATTTGATGCCATAAACCAGTGCAGAGGGACTGGTTCTGGTTTGTAGGCACATTTCTTCCTTAGGCAAGGTCCTCATCACCTCACCACAGCTTGCCTGTCCTTCTCATTTAATAGTACAGATACATTCATAGCTGAGGGGGAACTAGCAAAGCACAGGGACTTTTGGGAATGAAGAGCAACAGGAAAGGAGGATAGGAGCCACTTGTAGATACACTGCTTTTCCCACTCAGCCAATATAGACTTTGATCAATCCATTTATCACAAACCAACTAAATACAATATCAGAATGAGCAAAAGAAAAGCTCCTTGGTGTGGTGTCATCCTGCCTGCATCCATTACAGTGGGAATTATGCCCGGGAGATGCACTGTATGCTTCCCCTAAGCAAATACAGAACATTGACATGTGCTAGATCTGTTCAGCCACAGTGCCATTTACAGCTTCCACTAGGTGCTAAACACTGGGGACTCCCATATCCCAAAAAAAAGCATGACTGTAGGGAAAGCTGTTAGAGAAAAAAGGTTAAAATACAACATGGGACCAAGAATAAACTTCCTTGTCTCAGACAGTAAGCTGTTTTCCTAGTCTACTTGAGAAGTGCCATCCATGTGCCCTTGGACTGGCTCTTCTTCTGTCCAGGAGACTCAGATCAATACCCAGGAATAGCACTGATCAATTTTTAAGAGGAATAGCAGCCATCTCACCCCTTCACTAAACAGCTGCACACACATTACTTGCAGTTGTTGCCAAACCCCTAAAAGATTCACTAGGGACCATACTAATCAATTTTTATTTCTATTAAATTGATGCCTGCAGCATGCTGGAGGAAACATGGGCAGAAGGGACTACCCTAAATGAAGATCTTTAAGAGTCAGCACTACAGGGATTTACACCATGTAGTTGGTCTTTTGAGTAGGTCAACAAAGATCAAAGGGCAATCTACCAGTCAGCCAAGACACTGCTCCAACTTGGGATGCCAAATGTTTCCATCATTCCTTTTCCTCTGCCCTTAGCCACCATCACAGGCCTTCTGCTTTGAAAGTGAGATCTCTGAGGACTTGATAAGCAAGGTTAAGATTTAATGGACTGACTGGCATATCTGAACCCCTAATCACAGCCTCCACTGAAGAACAAAAATTTCACTTTTATCAAAATGCCCAGTTCTATTCCCTCCTGCCTCAAAATCAGCAAAGGGGAAGCTTGGTTGGGGACACCCAGCCTCCATGGATGGTTCCACCTCATTAAAACACATTAGTCTTACAGAAGGCTTGGGCCTATTTGTTCCATCCATCACTTACTAGCAACCATGCCTGGCCAGAGCTGTGGACTTGACAATGAGGGTGTCTCCACCTCAGGTGGTCATCCCAGCTCCTTCACAGCCAAAGGGGGAAGCATGCCCTGCAGACATGCTGCCCATGGGTGTACCAGGTATCTGGATGGGGAAAACAGAGATGAACCCCTGGCTTCCCTTCCACAATGAGAAAGGAGGGCAGACAGGCAAAATTAGGCAAACACATCCCATCTAACAGCATTTTCACTTCCAGATTGCCAAGAAGAAAAACCTCCAACCATCTGCTTAGAATGAAGTGTTGGGGAAATATAAAAAAAGGAACCCAAGAAGTAAATGATACTGACAGCAAATGAACACTGACAGGACTGTAGCTACATGTGTGTGATGAGCTATAAGGATGCTGGTGCATCCAATACCTCATAACCTTGCACAAAAAAATAAACCCCACTAAGACAGAAAAGTGTTATCAAAGGGGTGGCACAGGACTAAGGTCCAGGTGACGTCTTGGAGTGGCTACCTAGAACAGAAGCTAGACAGAGTTAAAAGAAAAAAAGTGGGTATTTATTAAAGGCCTTCAATAGATATACCTTGGGCAGTGTAAAAGCCTTGCAGAGGCTACACCCAAGATCAGTGGTCACGAGTTTTTCAGAAGGATGTAAGTTTGGTCTATTTGTATATTAGGGGTTAATTCTCCAATTACAGCTTCAGGTAATGAAGTCATGCCCCCAGTTTACTCCCTCCCGATTCACTTTTGTTTGTACTTTTCAGGGCCTGAGGCAGAAGGTGTTCTTGGTTCCCAGGCCCAGAAGGACTGTTTTGTCTGACCAAAATGTGAAGAGAGCTTACTAACACTCTATATGGAGTTCAGAGTCACACACAAGAGCAGTACAGGAGCTGAAAAATATAAAAGCTAAAAACTTAAGGCAACACAGACAATAAGTTCAGGCTGGCTGATGATGCTCAACAGTTAGATACAAGAACAATCTTACATATTTATTTCTGCTTGCTTCTGACCCAAGCTGTAACTATTTCTCAACAGTTTAAGAATTTTACAATGCTTTCAGTAAGGAGGCAGGGTGATCCATTTTGGAGGCCAGAATAAGTAAATCATCACTTTCACAAAGTTAAACTATCAAGTGTAACAATATTTCTAAAAGGTACTCCCACATCTTTTCACCATGAGATAAAGCCAGCAGTTTGCTTTTATCTTCTTGCATTCCATCCAGACTTGGTCTTCTATTGCCTCATTTCTGCAAGATGCAGCCTTGAAGCTCTAGAGAAAGCTATAGAGCTCCCTCTTTCAGGTCACAGTATCCATCAGAGGTTTAGGACACCAATAAAGATGATGTAAGGGCTTAGCAGACAAGGAGCCATAAAAATGAAAAAACTCCCCAGAAGAGGTCCATATCAACTTTGAGAATAACATGAAGTGAGTCACATTAGATACTCCAGCATCACCATGCCAAGAGCAGAAGATGGGTGAGGCCATTGGGACCTGCCAAATCCCTTGAGTAAATGCACAGACAGATCGGTGAGACAATCTGGCTGGCAGCTATCTGGAGTCACAGAGACTCTGGACAGGCAAAGGCTTGACCCATGCAGTGCGGGCTACTGTGCTCTGGCACTGACCTCAGATGACAAATGCTCCTGTGATGGGTTAGATGAGACTGTGGGCAGGGAAGACTGAAACACCCACTGGAAGACGAGACTGAGGTGGTGTCAGGGCACAAAAGGGACAAAGGCCCTGAGAACTGTTTGCAACTCCATGTCAAGAGAGACACGTTGTGCTGCTCAGTCTCCCAGCCAATTCAAACAGCCTCAAAATGTTTGTATTCCCTCGTTTTACACCAAAATCTTCCTACCAGACTTAAGTAGTTTGCTGCAAAACAGCTTTCATAGTGGGGAAAGTCTACTTCAAGGTTTTTAATGCTTAATCTTGTTCCATTCCTTCCCAAAAAACAAAAAAAATAACACCCCAAACACCACCAACCTGATAACTAAATGATCTGTTGCTGGGCTGCTTGCAAGAATTTATTTTGCATTTCAGAGTTTATTTCAGTACTCAGATGCTCCTCTGCTTGCTTTGCTTTTTGCAATGCAGTAATTTATGCTGCTGGAAACTATTCACTGCAGAAGGAGTACTTGGAGCAGCTTGAAGGTACTTTACTATTCCCTTTTTTCTTGGGTTTTGGGTTTTGTTTTTTGTGGTTTTTTATGGATTTCTGGTGCTTTGCCTGAAGCAGCCTACGCATATAGGTAATGTAGAATGATGGCACCCTGCTGCAGGTGTTCAGGATGGAGATACAGGGAGTTAGGGATTCGCAGAACAAAGATGCCTATCTGACCTCACATCCCTCCACCAGGTTCAACTTGTGAGTTTCCCTCTGCTCAGGAACCCTTACAAGTGCATTGCCCTTAAGTCCATCTGTCAATCTTTCTCCTCCAGAAGCACTTCAGCATTCCTCCTCCAGATTTCTTGGAATTTCCCTCACTGCTCACCAACAATGGCATTTTGCCTAGTGCAGCTTCTAGTCCTGGCCAAGAAGATCAGCACCAGTACTTCTGCTCATCTTGTTCATTGTGGTCTCTTCTTCTCCAGCATTAAAATTTATCCCTCTCACACAAATATTTGCAACACTCAGGTAAGCACTCATTCTGGAATTACATTGCGAGTTTTTTGGTGACAACTCCTCCTGCAGGCTAGAGGAACTCAGGACTCATGACCATTCTACCATGAACAGCAGCTGCATGCAGAGAGAGCTGTAGTAGCAATGGCATTCCAGGGTGTAGGTGGTTAAAACAGATACATTTATGCTTGTTGTGTCCCCGGGCTAAAGATTGCGATGGCAGTCATCACTGTTGGCAGAGAGAGAAGATTTCAGGATTTCATCTGAAATCTGGCAGTACTCACATAGATAATGCAGTGCCCACACCAGCACTGCACCACTGGGAAAAGCTGGCAGGTAATACCTATGCTGCTCACAGAAGTGATTTAATGTGACCATTATATATAATTTTATATATATCCCACTATCAGTTATTGAGAGAGGGAAAAGCAGCAGTCTCCCAGAGGACTCAGTAGGCTGGGAAGAAGGAACAGATCTGTTCAGCTCTACATGTAAATGCAAGACTGCAGCTTGAACAACACAATTTTTTAGGATCTAAAATACTTACACCAGAAGAATTCTCTAAAGGTTCTTTGTTCCATACCATAGAGATTTGTATTCCAGAGAGTTTAGAGACATGGAAACTATGTCCACAGAGGAGCCCTGAGCAAGCCCTCACCCTCCCCTCCAGCAGCATTGCTTCTCCTGCCCTGCTTCAGTTCCACACATACCAGAAACTCGCTAAACTAATTTGAGAGCCTGTAACAACCAGACACTGAAAATTAAAGAGAAAAGGGGTTTTACTAACATTGGGAAGAGCTGAAAAAGCAGACACTCCTAGCTTATTATATGAGCTTCTTTTAGCAGCTGGAATAATCCTGCAGAATGGGAATTCAAGGCAAGATGGGGGAGAAACTGGAGAGGCATTTGCAGAAATACCTGGTAGACTCACACCAGCACCCTCCTGTCTTCTGCTCCTCCTGTCCACAGGGATGACCACACAAAAAAAGAGCACAGTACACGGCACTGCTTGCACCTATATTGGCCTCCATTTAATCACATTGCTGCCAGTAAATTTGGCACTGGTGACAGTAAGATTACTCCTAGATCAGGCACAGCAGACAAGGAGACAGTCTTTCATTCAAGTGACAGCTGCTTCCTGCAAACACAGATGTCTGCAGGCATAATTTTAAAACACACATCCACATATAGGGAAAAAACCTAACCATACAAATGACCACAAACATAACATCAATTCCTCCTTCAAACCATGCAACACTTGGATGCATCATCAGAAAAGCTGTCCTCCCATAGTTCAGTTACTATTGGGGCAGGAATTTCTTCCATATTTCTGGTTTTGTACCAACCACATACAGCAATTACTCCTGGAAAAACCATGTTGGCACTTTCACAAGGAAGGTATTTTTGTAAAGAAAGATTTATTTTTTTTCCCCTCTAAGGAAAAAGAAAAGTCACACAAAATCTTTGCTTTCTGTTTAGTAACAAAAAAAACACAACCTGAAAGCCAAATTTCTCACATCAAAATTAATTTTACACAGACTCTTCATATCAATATGCAGAAGAATAGTAAACACAAGTTGGGTGAATTAGGATTAAATGTTTTCCTGACAAGACAAATAGATGGGACAAGAGGGGAAGTGGCTCATTTATATTTATATCGTTACAGGTAGCATTATGGAAATAGTAGAATTTTGTATGACACTTTATTTCACTTTGAAAAATCACAGTAAGAAAAATGACAGTCAAGCAAAGAAGAAAAATGATAATTTGCTCACAACTGGATTAGGGGATATGTCCTATTTTAAAATGTGTTATGCTTTCAGGGGAAAAAACAAATAAACAAACCAAAACACACAAAAAATCACCACCAAAAGAACCACCGATCAAAAACCCTCTCGTTAAAAAAACAACGACACAAACCTAAAAAAAAAAAGACACACATACCAAAGCCAAGTGTTTAAATTCCAGATTCAGATGAGTACTTGGTTCTTGTGGAACTGTAAACGTGGAAAATAATCAAATAACATCCCAAAAAGAGGGTGGCACAAAAAGCACAGATAGCTCAGGTCTAAATTTAAACCATTAAAGGATAAATACAGCTTCCAAACAAATTACTAGGTAAATCCAATTTCAACAACTTTCTCCTCTTGATGGCTGCATTGCCAAGCAGCACAGAAGTGCTTTCTCACTTCATCCCCCTTTTTTCTGAGTAAAAAGTTCCTGATTTATACAAGAACAAATGCAGTCCTCATGTATCCTCCATACCTTGCTTTTCCTATAAAGTCATGGAAATCAGAGAATTTTCCTGAGACTGTCCCAAGAGATCAAGCCCATGCTCTCTTGACCAGTGTTTTTGTATCATCTTTATACTTGCTGCCATCCTAAAAATTCAACGAGTATATTTTCTTTCTCTTCAGAAGGTTATTTTAATAAGGGCTGACTTTTACCAGACCGTCAAAAGATGCCAGGGGAGTCTCACTCAGTTTGTGGATGGTGACAATGCATCACCATCCAAGTAAGACAAGTACAGTTTTCCAGCCACACCACATTAATAGCTTCATCCAAACTGTCTTTCTACAGCTCATCTTCTCTAATTCTTCAAAGGAAGTTAAAGGCATTAACACAAGAACCAGCTCATGCTGACTGAGAATGTTTCTGGTAATTTATAATCCCAGTTTTGCTCCTAGCAAATTGGCCAATACTTAATATACAACCTTATCTGAGCACCTCCACTGCAGAGCTTCATAAAAACACTGAGAGATAACAATCATTGAATTTTGAAAACATAAATTACAGACCTATAATGGACGGTTTAAGTCTCCAATTCCCTTGGAGAAGAAGAGAAGCTATAAATTTGATGAAATAAAATTGAAATGAAATAATTCTTCTGCAGAAGAATACCTCTGTGCAAGACTTCATATACCCAGAATAAATTTCCATTTAAGACAGGGGTTGATCTGTTTACTTTCCTGAAAAATGGATGCTACAGAATAGATCTATCTAGAACCTGATGTATTATTTCTTCATATATCTTACTGGACAGCAAGAAGACCATAATTAGAATTAGCTGTAAGGCCAAGATATAAAACACAAACACTCTAGAAGTTGCCCCACAGGCTTTTTGCTAAGAGCACGGGTAACAACTTCACAAGACATCTTGCAAAACAAATACAAAGATCCAGATTCCTTGGAACTATTTAGCTAAGTTCTATTAAAAGTCTACTTCTCCATTTTTACCTGGACCTCTAAAGCCGAAGGCTACAAAGCCATAACTCCATGGTCCATGTAGAAATTTGTTGCCTTGAAATGCATGTAGTTTTAAAGCAACTAAATAGTTCAAACTGCCAGCATCTGAAAAGAAAGTCATTATTTTTATAGTGATCAGAGGTGTCCAAAGTGCTTCAGAGAATACAAAGGAAGGCAAAATCCCTGTGGACCTTACAATCCAATTAACTTAATTAACCATGTTATTCCCCTAGTTCCTGGTAACTCCTTAAATCAATGAACTAAGACTTAATAGCAAAGTACATCACTAGCAGCTTTATTGATCAAATCTGCATACAACACTGACTGAACTTCGAAGTCAAGGCTTGGCACAAAACAGAGAAGTCTTTTCAGCAGCAGACTTCCACTTAATAAACCAAAGCCCTGTGCAGGTACCAGAGATAGGAAAGAAGTGATCAAGTGGGGCCTGGCATTTAAATAATGAGAAAGCAAGTAACCATGGGCTCAATGTTGGTCTACAGTGCAAGAAGCAAAAAAAAAAACTATTACAGAGTTATTCGAATTTAAAATTAAAATTTTACATTTTGTTCATCACCTCTCAAAGCTGAATCCCGGAGTATTTTATGAAGGAGGTCAGACCTCAGGTCTCCACATCTCCACACTTCCAGTGGCTACCTAAAGAACAAGCAAGCAGCTCCTTGGCCTGAGCAGGGGGGATCAAAGAGGGCAGGCACAAGTTCTCCAAGAAAAAATCTTGAAGGTAAATTCCCTGCTGATTAATGCAGATATCCCCATTCAAGGGGATCTCTAAAGGGAGAGGTGCTTTACACCAGCTCCAATTGCACAGTCCACCACTGCCACATCTCCACAGCAAGGGCATAACACCCTTTCCTTGTCTGTAACAATCACAGCAGGACTAGTGAGGATTAAATTTCAATTACACTCACAAGAAGCTGTTGGCTTTTTATATATAAGGTGTGCTGCTTCTTTACTTGTAAAAAAAAAAATTGAGTGAAACAGCAGCCACACACAAGGTAGAGCAACAGCAGGCACAAGGAGACCCCTTAATCCCCTTTTACCAGCTCTTGTCCAGGATGATCTATTACCAGCTCCTAATGGCACTGAGGAGATTGTTCATTTTCGAATAGGTCAGTGACTCATCATTTTAACTCACTTCCCTCCGCTAAAAATCAATGAGCTCCTGAAACAGCATTATCCTGGATGATTGGTGTTTTAACGTCTCACTTGCAGGGAAAGTAGACCCCAGAGGTCCCTTCCAGTGCTGGGTCACCACAGTCAGCCAGGAAAATGGACTTACTCTCTTAGCCAGAAACAAATACCTCCTGGAGAGAGAGCACCTTTCTACAAAGACTTTTTGTGGAGGATGGGTGGATTTGTGTCTGTCTTCTCTAGCAGTGAAGTGTAAATATTACACACTAGAGGAGAGTTGCTCCTCCCAATACCTCCATCTAGTCATGGCACAGTGTACCTCCATCCTCTTGCTTACTTCGCTACATAAATTAGTTTTCCTACTCCCTCTATCCATCCCCAAATTGTTGTTTTTCATTCAACTTCAAATTTTTATGAATAAAAAAGAGAGAAATGTATTAAAAAAAATCTCTTCATGGACCTCTGCTCCTTTACTCACATAATACTCCCCAAAACACCATCAGCAATACTCTCACAGCATAAATCACAGTCTAATAAGGTCTATTTCAACTCTGACTTGTGAGCCTGACTAACTCATTGTGTCAAAATGAGTTAAATAGCTTACCAGTGGGTAACCCACCCAGCTGGTTAGTGGCAGGCTGAGGAGGTGACAGGTACATAGGAGTCACACATGGACTGTCACATTGGCTCAGAGCAGTGACTCATCACAGGAAATCTGCTGGGCTGCAGCAGGAAACTGAATGAGAAAAGCTGTAGATGGGGAAGAGTTTGCAGAGGAGCACAGTGCCCAAACATGAGTTTGAAAAGCTGTCATAACTTTAGGGGTTATGACACCTTGCTAGATGTCACTTATTTAGTGTTGAAGTTCAACATGTCAAATGCTGGACTACTCCACTGTACAGGGCCACAGCTAATAAAAACATCACATTATCCTACTATACTGAGGGGCTATGAAAAGCCTCTAGAGCCAATTCATTCTAGACTTAGAGTCACATTAAAAAACTTGCACATGGTCATATACACAGGGAATTCCTCGGCTGTTTTGAAACAGCAGAGGCTGCCATCATCACCCGCTCCTCCAGTGCAAGGGCTGCTTTGTCAGTGGTTTTGCTTTACACAGTGCTGAACAGGCCTCCCCCTTCTCCATGGGGGCTTTGCCAGCATGCCCATCACACCTGAGCATGAGGGATCTTCCTGCAGAGCAATTCAGCACTGCTCACCCTGCACACTGCTGAGCAGCACCTCCCGCCTACAGCCAGCTGTGCTGGATTTCTATAAGAAGCTCACAGCTGCAGAGGGAGATAACAGTGAAACAAGCACCCTCACTCTGCATTCATCCAGTCCCTGTCCCTCACTCCCACCTCTGTGCTTGTCACCAGAGCATTGAAACCAAGAACTACAATTGCAGCTTGCAATTAAAAATCATGGCATGAATTTGCACAAAAGAGAAGCACAGAAAAAAGGCACCCCAAGGACTTAAAGATCTCTAAGTATGTCAGTGGCAAAACAATGATGGGTAGTCAGGAATCTGAACCCCCTTGTCCTGCTCAGAAGCCCCTGGAGACAAGCAGCTGCTCCAAGCTACAGTCAGGGAACCAGATGGGTGGCAGAAGATGGCCCTCCCTGGCCAAAAGCCACGATCTCCCTCTTAATTATTCAGAGACAGAAACTGGATGGCATTTGTTGCAGTATTGACTGTCACTGAATCTCTGCAGGCAATACATGACCCTTGGCAAGGGGCAGCCCCAAAGAGCAGGGGAAGGCCAGCTGCCACAGCAGCTGGGGCTCCCCACAGAGCAAGCCTGGCTCAGCGAGCCAAAGGCACACGGTGCTGTACAGCTCATCCCCAGGCAAGGACTCCCTACAGCCAGCAAGCCCTAGAGAAACCAGCATCCCAGCCTGGTTTGCACACATTTCGCTTTCTGATCCCCCGCCCACTTACTAACAAGTCCCTGTATAAGCACAATAACAGTGAAGGAATTATACCAAAGAAGGACAGGATACACCAAAAAGCCAATTACAATGGATATTCCAAGAAAACAACCCAGGAGCCATCTCTAGACACGGCCAAACAGCCTTGGCAGGTGGTGGGTGGAAGAAAAGCAGAATAAATACAATTAAAGAAGCAAGACAGTTCAGCTTTGTGTTACATGTGAAATGCAGTCTCCAGAGGCTGAGGAAGCAGTATGACTGACTAGGGCAAATTTTGAAATTCCTCA
The DNA here is from genome assembly GCA_037013685.1 of Acridotheres tristis. Lineage (NCBI taxonomy): Eukaryota > Metazoa > Chordata > Aves > Passeriformes > Sturnidae > Acridotheres > Acridotheres tristis. The sequence goes on along the minus strand of CM072899.1, from coordinate 9,483,833 downwards.
AAGGCAGGTTGCCTAGATGTGGAGCCACAGCCAGGCTGACAGAAATGCTGCTAACAGCACCTAATTTGCTAGAGGATTATCACTTGGTGTAACGGATGGAAACTAGATTAGATAGCTGGTAAACTCACAGCACAGTTCATTACTGTAGAGGGAAATTTCTATCCATATAAAAAGAACTTTTTGTTCTGCCCAGCTCTATGCTGCAATAGATTTGCAACTCTGTGCCAGAAGGACATTTTCTACCTCATTTTTGTTCAAATATTTGGCACAACTGGTGTAATTATAAATATGAAGTTACTATGCAGAGTAAGACAGCCATGAAGTCACATTTAACTGCACTTCCATATCTGTTTTGATCTGAGCATCACCACCTTAAAAAGTGTAGTCATTATCCATGTTCTGCAGACACAAAGACTGGGGCATGCAGAGGTTTTCAGAGTGGCACAGAACCCCTCGGTCCCACTAGTCTCAAGTGACAGAGAAAATACCCCATCACTCTGGGAAACTAAATGATACAATTATTTTGCTGCAAGCCCTGTGCTCAGTCAGGAGCACAGGCACAAGACCAAAAGGCCTGTGGCTCAATCCCCAATACCAACCAACTCATTAGTAAGTGCCAGCCACACAGGAATTGCTGCCGTTACCACTGGGCTGCACCCTGATCTGTTGGGGAATGTGGCACCTATTTCATGCAGCCAGGTGCTACTGCACAAGGTGTTCGGATAGGATGCAAAGGACACAAGTCCATGAAAGATTCTAGAGTAGCAAAGTATGGCCAGTGAGCTGGAGCATGCTCACAGCATCAATACCTCATCTAAATGCCTGCCATGGGATTTGCAGCATGCCTGAATTTTGCTTTTGTTTGGAACAACTTGGAGGCAGCACACCAGGCTCAGCTCCCTGTGGCAACAGAGCCCAAGAATTTTACCTGCAGCTACCTTCCAACTGAGAAGGAACCTCCACAAACAACTTGAAGGGCAGAACCAGAGTTGAAGGAAGGTTGAAAAGATGATGCTCCCAAGGGGAAGAAGACTGAGACAGCACCGCCCCACCTCACACAGATCTACCTGCTCCCTAACCTCAAAAGGAAAGTTTGTGAGGGTGTTTTTACAGACATGACTGCATGTACAGTATTGAGATTGACAGCCTCCTATTTCAAGATGAAAGAAAACAAAGAACATTTAATCTAGAAACAAAATATTCATTCCCAACAGTGCCCTCTGTTCAGGATTAACACATAGCCCTGAGACAAGCTGCTATGAATACTAACATATCCTTCCAGTTCTTCATTAAATTAGTCCCACTTTGACAGCCTCAGGGAATTTCCCTTGACTTCCAATAATCAGAAGCTATGGATCTGGGCAAGATAGTTTTAACGAGGAGCCCCCATTCCTGGAAACATCATCATTTTCTGAACACATAGAAAAACTGAACCAGAAAAGCACATTGGTACCAAGTAAGAAGAGAGGAACTTAGCATCACTAATTTCTGCAAAACTGTCACACTGCCTGACAGTTTGCCTTATTATCTTATTTTTCTCCTTGTTTCTTTGCATCTCATTTGTTGCTAAATCTTCAAGGCCTGCTGCAAGGGGATGTAAATGAGGACAAGCCCTCCACCCCCAACTCTACAGTCTACATCCTGCTCCTGTGGTTACTGCTCTCATCAAACTAGGACCAGAGATAAGACTGTAGTCCCCTGTGCGTTCAACTTAACTTGGCCTTGAGAAGAGATATGAATTTTTTTATAAATTAAAGACAGAAGAAAAAAAATCCAGCAGCTAATCTCAGCTCCAGCCCAAGGGACCCAAGTGAGATCTCTCAGGCTTTATATAAGTAGCAGCTCCTCTCTTGGGCTGTATGAGGCAATACTCAAATGTGAGCTAGGACCTTCATTTCTTTGTGCAGTTGAATGAAGTGTCATTAGGATGACTAACGGTATCATATGTACAAGAAAAGGCAACAACACCTATAATCCAAATAAACACCTTGAAAAGCCTCTGACTGGCAACAAAGCAGCAGCCAATATTACTATAATTGCTAAAACAAAAGCTCTGTAGTGCTTTGTTCACAGTGGAAATGAAGTCATTAAGCAAAAAATTGTGTTACTTCATAGACAACTTGAAGAATGGAGCATTGAATTTATTTTGTGGCCTCAGCAAGAGGTTTCTACTTGTCAAGACACAGACGCTTAGCTGGCAGGGTCACTGACACCTCCACTTAAGCAATAGAAGACATGGATCTAACCCCATCCTAATGCACTGCATTTCCTTGAGTTCAAATACCATGATAACCCCCTCCTCCTTCAATGCAGTGTGGTCTTGATGGCACATACCTGAAGCTGTCAGAGGAAAATGCTTGACTTAATTTCCCAGTAGAAAGCAGCTCTCCCAACACTATCAGTGAAATCAGCAAATTTTGCCGAAGCCAGAAAATAGTTTTGGTTGAAAAGTAAAAGCCAGTAATTACTAGATGCCAAGTTCATCTAACATTAATGAGGGCGAGAGTCAGTAACAGGGAAATCACCATAACTGCTAAAACAAATACATTTTATGAACTTAAATTCCTTTATTTTCCAAAGACAAAGAAGGGGAAGAAAATTTGAGAAAATAAAAAGGTAATTCATTCTTTTGACAAAACAAGCAAACTGAATAAAAATTCTACTTGGATTTTTAAATAGAAAGTTTCATTACATTTTTGTCTCAATGCGCAGAGCACACAGCAAGACCAAGAATAACTGGATGAAATGCAGACCCTTTCAAGAGGGAATGTCCCATTCCACTGTGTGGTTCACCCAGGCCAAGCACTGCAGAAGAGATGCTCCCATTTCCAACAGAGACCATCAGCATATGATTTATTTTTTCCAATCAAATGCTGCCCATGTTCTACTCCCAGTCACACCAGTGTCAGTGCACAGCAGCTATACTCATTTCAGGAACACAAACAGATATTTAAATGGTATGACTGCCTTTGGCATAAGACATGCAGGAGCAGTTCCCATAGGCATAGGATCATCACCAACATTCACTGGAACATGAGATGTGGTCTCTCTGGGAAAGGAGACCATCAAAGGAAAAAGTTTTCACCTTCCTCTAGAAAACGAGAGACGTTTTCCTAGAAAATCTAAGCCTTCTGCACATAGATCACTGCTCTGAATGTCAAAGGTTAGGTCTGGCTTTTGAAAGAAATGGCTCCATTTATATGATGCAGAGCTCCAGAAATGCCTGATTCACTGTCCTGGGGCTTGTGTACAAAGAGGTAATTTCAATAGAGTTCTACCCCTATAATTATTCTACTATATTCGTACATCTAAATTCACTTCATTTTCAAAATAATGACTTTTATTCCATTATAATGAAGTCTAACAATTAACAAAACAGTCACTAAAATGAGACACTCGTAGGAAGGCCTACACAATCTTAACCATAGAAAGAGAACCTGGCCTAGAGCTCATGTCCTGGTGGACAGCCTTCTTTTGCCTACCACTAAGCAGCTCTGCCATTTGTGTCTACTTAAAAGAGACAAACAGAAGTGAAAAAAGGCACAGCAAATCATTCACCTCAGACTGGCCACACATCTTGGTTTAACCTAAGCAATCTTCCTCTCAGTGCAACCCAGAGCATCAGAAGATCTCTAGGTCAGTAGCTGCAATCACAGCTCAAGACTGGAACCTGTGGTTTCAAAGACCACATCCATTTCTTGGAAATCGCCCACGTGTTTTTCCACTACACTTGGCATGACTCCATAGAAACACCAACAGGTTTGGAGAATATCAAGCATGGCCTGATTCCAGACCGATCTAGCAGTTCTTTGCACTCTGAAATTTTCCTGGCGACCACAATTCATGGTTTCCATCAAGGTCTTCAGCATCCTGAAAGGTTTCCCCCCACACTTTCCAACCTTGGCAGCTCTAAAGGAAAAGCATGCCAAACCACTGCAGCTGATGCTTTTGTCAGCACAGAGCATCATCACTCAGTATTGCTAATAAAACTTCTTCACAAGAATCCCCATGGAGTTAACACAAACAAGAGAGCAGAAACCACAATGTCCATACAGTTTCATAAAGCCAAAGTTGACAGATATGGGAGAACATTCAGGTTATAAAATCTGGCAGATCACTTGAAAAAGCAAAATAATGATCAATCTCGCTCAATCAAATTTCAATGAGACTTTGGAATCATTTCATAAAACCTTTGTGGCTTCATCCCCAAGTTGTGCAGGACTTCTCAATCAGACCTACAGTTTTGGACTGAAGAAGTACAGGATCAAAAGGAGCAGCCCAAATTCAGACCAGTGTGACAGCCAGCAAGGAAGGGAGAAGGGAGCACAGTGCTTGGGTGCAGTTATTACTCAATCAATGTGTGCCAAATCCCCATCAACATATTAATGAGAAAAAAAAATCAAAAACAAAGTCTAGCAGGATTTGCTCTGGCTGTTCCATCAGGTTGATAAGTGAACATTATCCCTTAAGCATTGCCATCACAGCCTTCATGCAATCCTAATCCCCACCACACTTCATTGGAGGGTCAGAACCCCTATTTTTACATTATGTTTAAAAGCAGTGGCCTGTATAATGAGCATTGCCAACAAACAGCAGCCCATAAGTTCTTGAGCTCTGTGTGAGCAAGTCCCCATCTCTGACAAAGCTTGGACACTGTAAAGCAAGAGTATCACATGCAAAAATACATTAATAGCCCACATACAATGGACAAATGTAACAGGCCTTCAGCTGTAACATTTCGCACACTACTTAAGTGACAGCTACACCGACAAATGTCTTTACTGAAAATTAAGCACCAATATAATAGATCATGTCATTATAGGTTTGGACAAAGGGACTCCACAAAGCAATGTATTAAAATGGAACAGACTCAACCTGGCACTGAAAGATGGTCCTAAGACAACTTAATAAAAACAAAAAACCTTTCCGAATGATTGAATTGTTTCTGATGTGGCAAGCACAAGAAAAAAAACAGTATATTTTAAACAGCAGGATAGTTCAACTGATTTTAAGTTATGCACACCCCACCATTTTCAAGAACAAAATGTTTTTGGGTAAGTAAACAAAAGACAATTCACATTATTTTTAGCAGTTATTCTATTTTAGTTATTCTACACATCACATGCATATCACAAACAACATGGAACCCATTGAAAGATTTAATTTTCTGTTAATCATGCAAACCCAGCAAATTTCCATCTTAGTGGGATGTTTCTCCCTGTTGTATGTGAATAAATAAAGAAGAATCCCATTTCTAGTCATGGACATAGTTTCAGAGCTATTGAGCAAAACTCAGTACATAAAAAAATCTCAGTACATAGTTTTCTGAAGACTGAATAAAAACCTGATGTCCATAACCCGGCTGTTGTAAGCCTCCTCAAAACAGACTCTTAAGATATTTTTACCTTCCTATTATAAAAATTTAAATAGCTCTGCCAAAACCATGAAAATCCACCCCTCCGCTAAATTTTCCCCAGGGTCCCATTCCTGCCAAACTGTACCTGCAGCAAGACAGGGCAGCCAAGAAAAGGAGATCTTGCAATGAGTTTTTACTTTGTTGCCCTCATCCTGCAAATCAACCTGCACCATAAAAGATTTTCCTTTCCATGCACCACAGGACACCTCTGCCCACGGCTGCACAGCAGCAAAATGCCCCTATATGCTCGTACAGCTGTTTCCAAGGTAACAATCACAGAGCCGTATACAAGGGAAGGAAGCAAATAGCAGCAACAAAACCCTGCTACATTGTCACTTTTTGAAGCAAGTCTGATTTATCCTTTTTCCCTTCCCTTCCACCTGCCTCATGATTCAAGCAGTGGTTGGATAACTCACTTCACATTTTATAATTCCATTTCCTCAGCCTTTCATAAGGTTTGGTTTTGATTTTTATAAGGCATCATACTAGAGTTTTAAAGGTGAGAGTCAAATTTTCTGCTCAAGAAAAACCATCTGGGAGAGGAAGGGGAATTGTATCAACAGCCTAAATTTACACTCAAACTCTGTATTCCCTCCCTCTAGAAATAGAAAACATCTCAGATTAAGCAAAGGGTGTCTGCCCACAACCATGGCCCATCATACACAAATCCTATGCATCTAACACTCCATTTCACCAGTTTGGATAAAAGTATCTCCACTTCTCAGTCTGCACATACAGTTTATCCTTTCTAGACACACAGTTGCCACATCCACTCAGATGTGCCAAAAACAGGGAGACTTTCCCACCTGCCCACATACATTCTTGCCACCAAAGCAGAAATTAGCCTTGGCTTCTTCTGCTACTGAAAACCTTGGCACAGCAAGAATGCAATTCAAATCCTTCAGTCCTCACATAAAGGACAGAAACATGAGGGGCGGCAACTGAGATAGAAAAGGGTCTGGCACGGCCAGCTAGCTCTCATCACTGTCTCAAAAGAGGATGAGTTATCAGGGAGAGAAACCAGCACAAGATCTGGCCACACAGCGGGATAGAAAGCCAGACCATATGCTTTAACCTCTTCTTTCAGGTCTGAGACAACCCCACAGTAATGCAGGGTGGAGCTGATCAACTCCATGATTTTGGATAACTCATCTGTTATCAATGCAGGCTGGAGGGAACACATTTTCCACCAAGTATTTCCAAGTCATTGACATAAATTCTTTTTTTTTTTCCTTGCATGAACCAGAATAAGCAATAGGATGTAAAAGTCTCTTTGTGGTAGAGAAAACCAACACATTATATAATGAAGCATTCTGCACACTGGCCAGAAGTCATTCCCATCTTCCAGGAGACAGAAGTTTTAAGGCAAAACATGCATGAAGAGACTCACTGTAGATGGTATTTTGAAATGAGAATCATACTTCAGCACAGTTTGTGTATGTCTTCATTTCCCTATGTGACTTACCACAGCTGACCTTTGCTACCAACTGTGATTAACAAAGCTTCCAATCCATCTCTGGATGGCTGCAAATTGCAAGAGGTGCTCATCACATTAATATTCAATAACTAAAATATACCACTCTTCTAATTACAATTGTGCTCCTGCTGAATACCAGGACATTTCCTTTGGAAGCTTAAGTACTGTGGTCCTCAGAGGAAGCGAGCAAATTGATGGGCCAGAGTATGCACACAAGCCTGCGGGAAAAGTTCTCCAGCTTGGGCATTTAAAAAAAAGTTCCAAACCTATCACAACTGCATAGGCATAGAAATACCAACAAGGCAGACATAACTTGCTCTTAAAAAAGAAAAACAGAAGTCAATATTTCTTCATATACTGGTTGGAGGTCAGTTTGCAAAATCAAAATCTGAACAGTGCAGACATTTCTTGCAGTGTTGTTAAAGAACAGTTTGGGTTGGAAGGAACCTTTAAGATCATCTAGTTCCAATCCTCCTGCCACAAGGACACGTCATGATGCAAAACCTTCTCTAACATACCTGTTAACACTGCAGTGCTACAAGAATATTACCAAATACTTCCTCTACTGCCCCTGCAGAATTAAATGCTATAACACAACCATCAAACTGGTTGCCTTGTGGAAAAGGGAAAGAAGCTCCCTACAAGCTCCTCTAATCTTCCTCTACACAGTATATCAGCTCAAGCCTGCAAGATTTATCCATCCAGATAAGCCATTCTGCAATTAAATGGCACCTTCCTAAGACTGACTACTCTTTGAACCACTCACACCAATAAATGCAGTGTACTCAAAGGGATGCACACCAGCCACAGACTCACTGCAGTGCTGGGACTGAAGTCAGAGGGAAGGGAGACGAGAAGGAAAGGCATTACGTAGAGCCAGAGACAAGAGCCAGTACACACACATATGAAGTCATAGAGAAAGTAACCCAGCAAACACTAACCCAGTACAGCCGTACATCAAGAGGTTCCTGCTGTGAATGTTTAATAAGGCTCCCAAAACCACCTTGATCCAATGGTGCAAAAGCATCCATGCCAGCTGCAGTAAGGCAGCGTTACAAAGCACTGCACCATAACAAGGCTGAATTCATGCCAACAGGTCTCAGTGTGTTGAGCAGGGGATTGAGTCACTCTTCCACAGGACAAGATTTTTAACAGCTCTATCTGGGGTGGATGGGGGCTCCAAGGGGAAGCCACGGTCCTAGAGCAATCCAGCAGCAGAAATAGATGGTGTTCTCCCAAAGCAGTGGGAGCCAGGAATTAGCATCAGAAAGGCACAGCAGCTTAATGACTCTGTCCTAACACCTTGCAGGGGATCTAACAGCACAATTTCTCTCTGTGCTTATTAACCAGGAGGTTCAGAGAATTCCACGATTCTTGCATTACTTACACGAAATGCTGCAACAGTGCAACTTCATATATTTGTTAAGTCTGTTTACAGACTAGAACAGTCTAGAGAGGTAGTCTGGGAAGGGGTCCAAAGGAAAAGCCTGTTATTAGCTACTTTGCACCAAAGCAGCAGAATTTCATAAAACACGCATTCCTGCTTGTTTCTGCCTATCCCGGATCAGCTCCTGTACCTGAGTCCCATGAGAGCACAGGAGAAACGCACTTGATTTCAGAGACATAAACTTTCCCCACCACTCTCATCCCTGTTCATCTACAAAGGCAAGAGCCGAAGTGCAACGTTTAAACCGCCCTTACGCTGTGCCACCTTGTGGATGTCTTCTCATGACTTTTATGAGCCGCAGGTCCAGCATTTATTTAACATCACATTCTTGAGCATGTAAACAAAATAATTCACAGTCACTGCGAGCAACAGTGAGCGACACAATAGGAATCAGATTACCGTGACACATCCTCTATGCAATTTACAAACCCTTTATTGCCCAGGTGGAGTTGGCACTGGGGAAAATTACCAGCTGAAAACAGCATCACCAGTGGCTTTAGAAAGTTGGGGCTTTGATACTGCAAGCCCCTCTAAATATCCAAAAAGGACCACGCAGCCGCCTCGGGCTCAGGTTTGCCCCCACCACTTGAAGAAGGAAAATAAAAAAAAACAAAAGCAAAAACCAAGCAAGCCCAGGGATGGAAAGGAAGATTGGCTGCGGCAAAGTTTATCGGCACGAAGAGCATCCCCCCTCCAGTCCCTTCATCCGCGGAGCTCCATGCCAGCAAAGGATTAACCCCCTCCCAGAGGGACACGCACCACCATCACCACCCCAAAGAGTAACGGAAAAGGGGAGGCGGAGGGTAATTCCGAGCACCTCCAGCTCTCCTTTTTCCCCGCCGCGCTCACCGTCCTCTTGCATCCGCTGCAGGCACAGGGCGAGGCTTTTCCTCCAGCCCGGCATCGCGGCAGGGGCAGCGCTGCCGCCCCCCGGGGCAGCGGCGTAGCTGGAGGGGCCCGGGGGGCCCGGCGGGAGCGGCGGGCGCTGCCGAGCGCGGCCGGGCTCCCCGGCGCTTTATGGCCGGGCGGTGCATGCGGCGGCGGGGCCGGGGCCGGGCGGGGGAGCGCTGCCCGCCCCCGCCTGCGCACAGCCCCGGGCCGCCCGCCGCGCAGGTGCGCTCCCCCCGCCGCGGAGGGCGGGGAACGGCAAACGCGGGGAAGGGAGGCGGGGGGGGTACAGAAATTGTGTCAGTATGTTTATATCGGGTGTTTTTTTCACTCGGGAGGGTGTGTGTAGATAGGATGGGCCCCGCCTGCAAACAGGCGCTGGGCTCCGACCTACACCGGCGCCCTGCGGGTCCCAAATCTCTGGCTGACGTTGGGCAGAAAAATGCCCAGGAACGATATGGAGAGCACGCCGTTCCCATTGTACATTCTCCTTACAGTTGTAGCCTGGCGCCTCTTCCCTTCACCGAGTGGCAGCTGCCTGGCAGCCCCACACAGGTGCGTGCATTGACGCGTGTGTTTATCCTGAAGTTGGGCTCTCTGCTAAATAAAGTTGCACAGCAGCCAGGCTGATCTACTTCATTTTCTTCACTATCACTTGCAAGCAGCTGAAGTGTATGGGGAAGACCTAAAAGCATCTTTTCAATTTCTTAATAGTCCAGAGGTTTCAGCACTTTTACACGGACACAAAGGAGATTCTTATTGCATATGCCAGGGCATTCGTGTTTTTAATTTCCTGGGAGCAACATATCTCTGCAATCACTAGCAGCTTTTTTTGTTCTTCATGAGGCCTTTTCTTTTATTAGCTATCTAGTAGGTTTCATTCTGCATCTCTGCCTCCCTTTGTGAGAGTTATTATATTATGTGCAACATCTGCTGTAATCGAAAATATTAAGGACCAAGCTCTCCTTGGGATAGCATGAGCTAATTCCAGTTTCAGACGCAGGTGTCTCACACCACTCAGGTGGAACAGGACAGCTATAATAGCAAGAGAATACATCCATCTCGATGCATCCATATGGTCCTTGGCTTTTCAGTTCAGCTTTTCTGTCCCTACCTGCATGAAAAGCAGTTGCCATAGGACAGGCTAGCACTCTGCCAAGGGGCAGCAGCTTCACCCTCTGTGCTCTGCTCATATCTGAGAAGCATTTGCCATTTAGGGAGCTGCCAGCTAAGCGTGGTGTGGCATATGCCAAGCTGGACAGCAGGAGTCTAGAAACCTTTCCAGTGCCTGGTGGAAATGGAAGTGGCTCAACACAAAGGTACTTTGGAATCTTCTCCTAGAGCTCTGAGCATACCAAGGGAGAAAATCTGTTTCTCCAAGAAGGGGCAAAAGCAGAAACCTGTGACTTTAGGGCAGTCAGGAGATGAAAATCCTGAGATATTTGAATTAAAGGCCTATAGTTACACCAGCTTCTCCCCCTACCCCTCCCAAGTTCTTGAAGAGCAATATGGGAGCTGGGCTGCAGAAGGTCTTTGGAAGTTACTATTGTAGCATGCTTTTCCACCAAATTAAACTGGGATAACCATAAACTCTGGGAACAAACAGCCCTCTTCATTTAAGCATAAGAGTTCGCAACACTGCAGAAGCAGACAGCAGTATGCAATGCCCTAGAACTGCATGAGAGGTTCCAACCACAGCAGAGAGCAGTAGTATAGAGGCTGATTCCCTTCCATGTTTCTAACCAGAGTTACCCATCAGTTTAAAGGACACTGATGGAAGTGATGGCACCTGAAGGCTCATTCCAGCCAGCTGGAGCAATCACTTCTAAGAGAGATTTCCTGAGGGCTATTGGCAGCAGGAGCACAGATATAGCTCAGACCTGCTATACCCCACTAGCAGCACAGAAAAAAAAAAAATCACAGACATAAAATATATTTGTGCCCACATTCACCTTCAGACTAGAAACATAAGAAAGGATTGACTCCCCACCCAGCTACAACTTCTTAAAGAGCTCCTTTCCTTGTGCTAAATACAGCACATTTGCACAGCTTGTTCCCTGGAGGAAAACACAACACCCCCCTCCACCCCTTTCCTGCAATTTCTTTGTACTTTTGGGACTCACAACGAATTACAATCCATAAATCCACAGCTGGACTGGATAAGGGCACATCATGCTAATTTATAGAAAGTTTGTGATATGCCCCAAATATTCTGATACCACAACTCAAAAGCTTTTTCAAGAAGGACTAATCTGAAGCCAGGATGCATCCTGGGGAAAGGAAATTATGCTTCTTCAATAGTTAAATGCAGCACACGGAGGCAAGTGCTGTTGAATTATATGACTAACTCAACCACCCACACAGGCAAATCACCTGCCCTTTCTGTGCCTTGATTTCCTCAGCTGTATTTTATAATTGCATGATGATATCCAGAGTCTGGTATTAGAAAAGGATTTCCAGAAAAGTGATGGCTATTGATCTAATATTGCTCTCAGGAAAAGTAATGAGAATCTGAAACAAACCTGATAGAGGAAGAGGCTCTTAAAAGTGAGGTTAAATTGACACTTTTTGTACCTAAAAGCTCATCTGGTTTTGCCATTTACACTGATTGTTCTCACAAAAGACTCTTTCCCTGAAGTGTCTTTAGACTGTCACGGCTACAACAGTACTGCCTTTTAAAGGACACTGCTACCACAGAAATAATTAAACGTGAAAATAGCAAGCATATTACTAGATGAAAAAGCAGCTCAGAGGTCTTAAGAATTGAATTTGACATATCCATTATTGTAGAAAGAGCCAAAGCTAGTGTGGTGAGATTTTCTCAAGCACTAACTTCAGTACTCATGTGGGAAACTGGGTTAGAGAAAATGAAACATACCTAGAAGTACCAGTAGGGAATTCATAAGCAGAGTCAGTGTAAAACAGATGCTATGGTACTTCTTTGGAGGGGAGTCATGGAGGGATATTTCAAGCAGCAGGAAGTTCATAGAAAACTTCAGAAGTGAATAGACATGTCACTATAATCTGTATAACTGAAATGTCCAGATGTAGGATTTTAGGCACCACTGTGAGATGAATACTGCCACAACTTTAGAAGGCACTGCTATCTTCCCCCATCCTACAGCAATGATTGTCAAAACAAATTCATGAGGTAGAGATTCCTCTTTGGCCACATGCCCCAGGACAGGACGACCTGGTTTGAGCAACTGAGGACTTTACTGTGCCCTGCACATTGGCTGTTTCAGCAGCTGGTGGCCCTTGCCCCACAGAGACTAAAGTCCCAGCTGCTCCTAAGCTGGGCAAAAGGAAAGGTCCCTGCCCTGAAATGTGTGCAGCCTAAATAGGAAGCATGGCTCAGTACAAAAACCAAATTTTCCTTGCATGTATATTGGGCTATCTTTCTAGGGCTGGAGGAACAATGGGAGGTCTTGAATTACAGGTTTGCTCTTAATGGGTTGTAGAGAGTATGGTTTCTATGGTCCTGGGTAGCTTCAAGCTCTGCCTCTCCCTTCCAGCAGTTTTCAGTGGCACATGAGAGGAGACACGAGTGTCCTTGAAGTGCTTGAAATACCACTCTAGCCGTAAGAAAAAGAAAAAATGAAAGCACCAGGTTTTCCAATTTCAGGAGCTGGCTACTGAGCAATGGTTCAGGCCTGTCACAAGCCTTCAAACCAGGATTTGCAAATGGGATGGATCTCACCCCTCCTGCATGCTGCATGCACATGGTAGATGAAAGACAGTGATGCCACTTGTGTGGTGAAAGGAGGCTCCCATGTAAAAGTCCCATTTTCCTGAAAGGGAGAATGTCCAGGCTTTTTAGCTTCCATTTTGTCCTTGAACTCTGCCTCCAGATTATCTCCAGCTCAAACTCTCCTGTCATGTGTTCCCTCACTCTGAGGGTCACTCATTTCATCGTCTCACAACAAGAGTAAGCTTGCTCTCTGCAACAAGGAAAGTCAGTGAAATTGGTCAATCTTCACTTTCAGCCCCAAACCAAGTGACTTAAGAGGTCCTCTCTTGCCATTTCTGAATCTGTGAGAATCTGGCACTTGGGAGACTCTTAGTAGTGATGTTCTGTCTGCCCACCATTCCCAGCAGCATGAGTGCAGATGTTTCACTAGGAAGGTGGCACCCTCAAGGCTGCATTAATTTGACAGTGAACTGGAGGCATCATGAAACCCTCTGGGGGAAACAGAGAGGACTGTCAGCTCCCTCCCCTCCTTATTGACCTGGTACTACTGCCAGGCAGCATTCAATAGTTAAGATCAAGCTAGAAATTACTTTCACCTATGTAATCCTACACAAAGGAAATCTATTTAGGTGTCTAGAATAATCTTTTCCTTTCTCACTCCCACTCCTAGACTTAATTAAATAAAATACAAATTTTCTTTCGCTACCAAGGCTGGGCTACTTTGCTGAGCATTGAAGCAGTGCACCCTGTATCCTTACAGCTCTACATGGAGAAGGCAGGGACTATAGGAAATTTATTTCCATCTCACCATGATATGTAAGTAGCACATGGTTGCATTAATGCAGAACCAGTCTCTACTTTCACGTCTCAGGCTCATAGAAGGATAGTGGGGATACAGAGCATCAATCTCTGTCACAACACAGTGTCACAATGGGTTTGTCTCACTGGCTGCTACACTCACTTTTATACCCATACACAGCAGTGAGATCATGGAATTTAATAATGATCCTGTCATGGTAGAAGGTTAAAGGCAATTTTAAAATTGATTATCTTCACTTTGCTACCACCAGAGGTTGATTAATAGCAACTTTACTTACTAATCCAACTTGGTTCTGTTTTTGTCTTAAATTCAGACAGTGCAAGCAGTTTATTTGTTTTGTTGCCTGCTTCTTGTCAGGCACTTCATACTATGGATTTCCACAGAAGTGTTCATGTCCAACTAGATTCTGAAGGCTGGAAGCAATCTGTCATTTTGCCTCTTCTGGGTGATACTCATCTCTCTGAATGGCTGAATACCTCTTAGACAGATGTCTTTGGATTTCACTGACACAAGTATACATCGCACTTATGGGCTCCATGAGGATATGGTCACCTCTGTGCTCTGTTCGTGCTGGAAGGGAACTCAAGTACTCCTTGTTTCTGTCCCAAAGGCATACTTGGAGTCAGCTCAGGAGCTGCCTCTTCACCTCCTGCCTTGGAAATCACATCATAAGCACAAAGGGGCTCAGACCCACCCCTCACCTCCATCCAAAGCTGTCTTCTTTCTACAGGAACCCTACAAAGTGCATGTGCAACAAGCTCTGAGTGCTGAAGCAGTGAGGCTGCCTGAGGCTAGCCAACCATGGGGTTTCTCTACTTGGTTCTCTGCTTCCTGCAACATCAGTGTCAGCAGATCTCCTCTCCTGGGAACAAGGCCTCTCTTTGCTGGCCTGACTGCTGGGCTGATGCTAGTGCTGAAGCTTTTATTTTGCTTGCCTTGAGGCTTCTTAATTTATAGATGCTCTTTAGAGCAAGCCACAGACACCAGCCAGTTTTTCTGCCAACAACACGACATTGGCTGCCCACCTTGTTCCAAACCTAATCTTGCCACTTACTTGCCAATGCCCCACCACAGAGATTATCCCCATTTACCTACCAGTGACTCAGCAACTCACAGTATTGTGCTGGAAGGACTACAGTGTAGCAAGACGTGAAGCTTTGCATCTTCCTCACTTCATGCCCCAAAGTATCAATGTTAAAGTATGACTTCAAGGTCATACTTTAACATGCCTTTAACATGCCCCTTCCCCTGCTAACAGGAGGGTCTAGAGCCCTGCAGTGCCCCCAGCTCCATTGCAGCTGCTGCCTATTGATTTCGAGGCTACTGAAATGTCAGAAATTCAATATCCAAGGTGGCCGTGCATGCTACATGTTGCTCTGTGTACTACTCTCCACATCGAAGCAGACAGTAGAGTCTGAAGCATTAGCAGCTGATGCAACTGCTTAATACTGTTAGTATTTGTTCACAACCATGCAACATAAGGGACAATACTTTTGGTCCCATCCTGTGTGAAAATCTCCTCAATTCAGCCAGTAGACAGCTTTGTCTGGGTCACTGTGAAGTTGCTGTGTGATCTGGAGTGTTACATTGGAAAACAGGAGAATTTTAAAACAAGACTGAACTCGGTCACAGCAATGAAGAGCCATTTGCTAACTTTTGATTGAAGACAGAGTTGCTGGAAACATGTTCTTTTTCCTTCAAAACTGCTTTCAGGACACCCTCCTTCCCTTTATCATATTAATTTTTCCCCTGCACATACCATTATATTTTGCTTTGGACACACACACAGCATCACTAAAAAAATGTCACCATTTGCACCATGTCCAAGTGTTTACCTTCATAAAGCCACATAATTCTCTCGGGCACGAACTGTGCTTACCACCCATAGCAGAAATCTCCATACCATCCCACTGCTACATAGAGGTTTTCATTATAGGCATCCACTTAGCAGCAAGATTTGCCTCTGGCTATGTAAGGTTTCATCTCTGCTCCTCATTGCAGAGGTGCCCCAGGGAAATTTTACAGATCGCTTAAGTGAAAGAGCTATCAGGTATAGGATAGCTGGCTCTGCACCACCCAGAATGCCAGGTACCAGACAGCCTGAGAAGGTTTCTCATTAGGACATGCTCTACATTTCACTTTGTTTTCCTGATTGACAAATTGCTCTTTATGGGAAAGGATATTTAAGCTGCTCCTGCACTCCCAAATTGCATTTTTCTTGGTTACCAGCTGTGCAAGAAAAAAAGTTAATCACCAGGGATTTGTCATTTCATCCAGGAATAGCTCAGTGTCTTTTAACAACCGTGAAAGAAATACACAATGGAAGTACTTCTGTGCCTTCTATTAACGTGACTGCAATATCTGCCATGCCCAGAAGTCCATTCAGAACTACAGTGGAAGGGAAGTCAAAGCTGATATAGCTGCTCTGGAGAGTCAGACTCAGGGTAGCAGCTGGCAGGTTTGACTCCCAATAGTTTGGCCCTGCTGATCCAACAGTATACAGAATCCTATGAACCAGAAGTTATGGAAACTGCACTTGATAGTAAGCAGACAAACACTGATTATCCGTCTCTCAGTGAAGCATATGACTGTTTGAATCTCATAAAAACTAATTTCAATATTGCCATTAGAAAAAAAAAATACATGGTTTTCTTTTTTCTGGTTGATGAACAGAAGCAGTTCAAGCAAAGAGCAGGGTGCAGAAAGCAACACTACATCTCTGTCAACATATGTTAAAAGTCGTTACTATGACTGTCTTGCCTCCTCGTCCCTCTCATTGTGACCCAGCTCCAGCTGTCAGTAGCACATTAATGACTGCAGTCTATTTCAGATCAGAGAAGGAAGCAAGATAGTTGTAAATTATTGATATTGACTGTTAGTCTTAATGGAAACACTGTAAATTTACATGTACATTCAAAAGGGATAGAAAAATACAATAATTGCCATTTCAGTGTTCTGATGTCTCCCAAATCAGCTGGCAAGGAAACAAGCACTGTGGACAAGAGCTAAAAAATGTGAAGCCCCCTTCACTTCCTTGCAGTGTGGGCTCCCTCCTCCAGCGTTTCACGAAATACTGGAATTCACATTTTGTGTGGCTCCTTGGTATAGCTGAGGAGTTGCCTGGCGCTCATCAAGGCCTTTAATAAAGAAATCATTGGACTTTTGCCTGATGTAGTTATTCATTTTGAAGTATTATTCTAGTTCTCAT
This sequence comes from Acridotheres tristis, assembly GCA_037013685.1. Classification (NCBI taxonomy): domain Eukaryota; kingdom Metazoa; phylum Chordata; class Aves; order Passeriformes; family Sturnidae; genus Acridotheres; species Acridotheres tristis. The sequence goes on along the minus strand of CM072899.1, from coordinate 9,466,886 downwards.
TCCACTTGTCTATATTTGACTAATAGCAGCAGTACCACACACACTTTCAAGCTCTCTATATGCACAGAGATTCAATATTTATTTTCTCAATTATTGCTGAAATAACATTTACAATCACTCTAAGCTTTCATGATACATATAGCAACACTTTGGTGCCTTCTGGGCTTCTATTTTAAGTAACATTTGTATCAGAAGGCTTGTATGGGGAGTAGCCTTTGTATTGGGGGCTGAAAGCCTGTTCAACAACACAGGGCTCACTCAAGCCAAAGGAACATGGATTTCCTTACGATGTGGTTTTTTGTGTCCCTGGAAAGCTAACAACTCTTTTGGAGAACTCCTTACCTATTTAATCTTCAATCTTAGCCCTTGCAAAGCCATTGCCAGCTGGGATATTGAAAGGATGGCTGCTATTTCAAGCCACTTAACATGCAAGCACTTGGCCAACTTCTATTGCAGAGAGCTGGCAAAGTAGAACCCAAAATTTGAACCCCACTAACTCTCACCAAACTTACTGGCATCTGGAAATCTGGGGCCAGCTCTTCTTGCAGTTCTGGGTTCTCCACTTGTCTTATTTCTCACCTAACTTTACATGTATGAGACCGGAAGAGTGGGGAGAAGAAACCAATTTACCACTCCAGTGCTGGCGAGATGACAGAGAAGTGCAGGGGAGACGCTGATTTATGCGAGCTCGCCTCCGCCAAGCGCTCCCGCTGTCGCTGAGACGGGAATTTCACAGCTGCAGTCACAGTCTCGCAGTGCCATCTACCGCCCTGAGGTCCCTCCACCAGCGCGAGTGACACCTCCGGGACATTGCTGCAGAGGGGAGCCGCGAGAGAGCCATCCGCAGCTATTCCTTTCTTCCTTAGACGCTGCTCTCTCTTTTCCTGGGAAAATTACCTTAAACAGCCTTTCAAGGCTTTCCTCAAACACGCACAGCACTCTGTCCAGAAGGACAACTTACCTCTTTCACTTCATGTTTTTGGAAGAAATGACAGGATGATGGATAGTGAAAGAACACTTTATTGCAGATAAATCTCACTGTAGAAAATAAAGAGGAATCCAAACTAAAGTAGACCAAGTCTTTGAGCTACGGTAGAGGAAAAAAAATCCCTTCGTCCTAAAACATCTAACAATAGCTTTTCACTACCAGAGTATCAGAGAAGGATTATATATACAAGATAGTTTTGTTCTCTTAATAAATTAGTCATAGGTGCCACTTAGCCATCTTTGCAGGCAGATGGTAGATGACTGCTAGGTAATCAATGCCCATCTGGTAGAGAAACCCCATCCCCAATTATGCTAATTTAAATCTCTTTGGTGCATCAAGGTAAAAATGATCCCATGCCAGAGGTGTTCTGCCCAAGTACACAAATTTGATCCTTCCAATGCATCGGGAATATGCATATACACACAGCAATAATTTGTTCAATTATGCCAGCCCATCTTCTTCTCAGTGTCAAGAACCAGACCCTCCATAAACAGTAAGTGTGCAGAAGTGAAGTCTTCATGTCTGCATCTCGAAGTGCAATTCAAAGATCACTCATAAGCACAGAAAAAAGATTTATGTATACATATATATATTTATTCTTAAACAGTCACATCCTTTGCATTTCTGCATTTCTAGCCTAAGAAGACAAATGAAAGACCTCAGGATAGAGATTTCTGTTGGCCTAAGGGGAAAAAAATACTGTTTTGTACTGAAGTGAAATCCTACCCTGTTTCAATTTTAATTGCACCATTCAGTATATGTTAAAAAAGCATCAATTGCAATTCAACATTATTGTAAAGACTAGTAAATTATTTGCAAAGACTAGTAAATATAAATTATTCCCCCTCCTCCAAAGTAGCCTAGTAATGTGCTATAGGATCCAGATTTCTGCCACCATGTCAGAAAAGCTGAATCTGCTGCCATGAGCCTGCTGTTTCAAAATAATTCAGCTCAAACAAGGGATATAAACAGAAGCATTTTACAAGAAGTTATATAAATATGACTTACATCATCGTTGTGACACTAAATGAATATAAATAACAGGGTTTAAACTCACTGCTAGAAAGTAGCCTCTTTGGAAAGTTACAGCTACAACGAGCACGTGTTCTCTCTACCTGACACAATCAATAGCCCAGCGTTTTCTTTAAAAGAAAAACAGACCATAAATTAGGTACATGAGCTTTAGAGTTCCCAAATGTTATGCTCTGGTAGATGTTTTAATAGACAACTTTACCACCACAAAAGCTCTGTTAGGCCAGGTTCAGATTAAAGCCAGAGCTGTAAGCAAAGCAGGTGTGCATTCACTAACAGCATCTAGACCAGCACTTGGGAAGTGAAACAGATTTCAAGCTGAATATGTACTTTCTTATGATAAAGCTACACTGTGGATTTGTTTCTTTTAAATAAAAAGGCACAAGTTTTTGAATGGATCCTGCAGCTTTAACAATATCAATGAGCAGAAAAAGGAGCATTGAACACAACCCCTTCCCATGGGCATCCTCGATTATAATCTCCCCTTTGTTGTCATATTCCCCTCTTGCCTTACCTCTGTCCTGCATTCTCCGTAGACAAAAAACAAGGCACTTCCTCCAGCCTGGCATCCCAGACCTAGAGACAAAGAAATACAAGTCTGTAGTGTCTCGAAGGAGTTTGCAGATGTGCAGCTGGAATACAAAACCCAGCTCCTTTACAGGGCTACACCTTGGCAAAGAGGTAAGTCCATCCGTGCTTGCAAAGACAGGGAAACTCTGCTGCATGGAAAAGCCTGACTGTGAACCATCCAGGCTGCATTTTGCTGCAGGCATGGAGCAACTTCGCATGTCCACAGTGGAAGAAGCAGATGGTGAAAGAAGGGTGGACAGATGAATGGGTAAATCACAAGGAGTTGAGCAATTCCTTAAAGGGCATGTTTGTCTTTTATGCCAACCACACAGAAACCACAGACAACACATGCAGTCCAACAAATTAGAATTCCTGTTCAGGGGATTAAAATATCCACAGTCACCCACCAATGAAATTGATAAGCCAATTAATTTCCTTCGGAAATTTCCTTTTTACGTCTCCAGTGTAGAAAATCCATCTATTGGTATCTTTTAGTACAGGAAAACAGAGAAAAAGCTATTCTTCTTTTGAACTCATGCTCAATTTTTTTCTTATGTCCATCAGGCTTATGAATATGCACACATTCCCCAGAGGAGGAAGGGTCAGCTTGCTAAAATGCATACTAAAAAATTCATGGCTATCAGTAACAGTTTTCTAAGCTAATTCTGGTTGCAGTAACTATGTCACTCCTACAGATTCTGTTGCAAGATGACATTAAGCCTATTTCTGATTGAAGCTGTTGGATGCTCTTAGGAAGTTCCTACTTTCAAGTTGTATTTGAGAGGAATTACAATTTCTATAAAACGAGCACATAACAGCATTCCTTTTCTCATAACATATATGAAGAGAGAAAAGAGGACAACACTGTAGACACAAGACATGATTTAAAGTGCATTATAAAACTTAACATAAAATACAGGCTCCCACAGAACAGGACAAAGCTCCTTTAGATCTCCATTCAATTTAGCATTAAGTCATCATCAGATTGTTTTGGGGTTTTTGGGGTTTTTTGTTGGGTTTTTTTGTTGGTGGTTTGTTTTGCTTTGTTTTTTTTGAGTAATTTTTAGTTTGCAAGCGAAACTAGGATAGCACAAAAGCAATCTGGCATTGCAGCTTGTGACCCAACAGGCAAAAATCCAGAGCCACACACATGCCAGTTAAACACTTACTATGTACCTCTTCTGGTTTTGACTTTCTGGCTAGGATAATGCAAAAGAGCTCAAACATTTATCAAACATTTATCAAACATTTATCAAACATTTACTTTGGGGATTTTTTCTCCTAGTCTGCATACCTGTCAATTACCTACCCAAATTATTCTAACTTTTAGTCTTCCTGAAAAAAACACCACAGTGTCCATCTAGACTTTCTAAAAGGGCTAAACATTTCTAAAGGGCTTTTGGTTTCCTCCTTTGCTTGTTTGTTTTGCTGCAGAAACTGCACATTTCTGAAAATACAATACAAAAATACAAAAGTCTAGACTATGTTTCAGGTCCCCTTAGGAAAATATAGAGAAGTCAGAAAAAAAGATACGCTGGGACTTGATTGTGGGAAGAGATGTAATCTTTTCTAGGAAGAAAAGAAACACTTCTGGACCTCTGATGCTGCAAAAATTAGTTTGCAGTTTTGCTTGTTCCACAGTCATTTTTGGCTTCACACACACTAAGACATGCAAATTCCACAAATACTCCAGCAAACCAAGATTATGCAAACTATTGAAAGCAAAAAAAATCTTGCTCTCTTTTAAAAAAAGATTTTTGTTGACATAACACAAATTCTTTCATACACTAATTTCTGAGATGAAGAGACTGGGAAAAAAAAATTAAAAGAAAACCAGAAGGAATTTCTGCATCCCTCAGGAAAACACAGATAACTTGTCTTGTGTTGAATGGCTCTGAAAGTATATGAGGACACAGTGCCCTAGCACTAGGGCTTATCTCACAAAATGTCCAGCTGTTATTTACTCACAGTTTTATTTCACCTTAAAGCCAAGATGTAGAAAATAAGATAGAATATCAAGGCCTTAGGGTAGGATGAAACCTTAGTGTCTGAGATAAGAGAATCAGTCTCAGGAGAACAAAATCTCCAAACATCAATATCATTTGGTCTGGTGCTCCTGAAAGTTTTGGTCGGGGGGGTGTAGGAGAAATCCACACCAAAGCTTTGCAACTGATTCATTTCAAGTTTGTGCAGCATCTCTCACCAATTTCATGAGACAGTGAACCACCACTGCTTTATAAAAAATCCCCTTAGAACAATCCACTGTGATCCTCAATCTTCCTTAAAAATAATAAACAAGCTTTTTGTGTTGATGCAGCTTTGTGGAAACAAACACAATTAGACTTCACGCTAAAATGAGCAGCATACTAATTGGAAGTGCTGAATCAATTATTCCCCAGGAATTCAGGGCTATCAGCAGTCTGAGATCAGATGTCACAAATAGCTGTATACAGCTTTCAAAATTCCTGATAAAAAATAAACACAGCACAGTCACACTGAACTTCTACTGTACACTGAAACAGATTCCTACCCTTCCTCACCATATTCCTTTACGTTAAGCTGATTTTACTTCAGAATTTGAAGTGTTCTTATTCCTCTCTCACTGGCATTTTATGGATTCCTGGGCTGGATTTTAAAAATGCACAGAATAACCTTTCACAGGTTAGAGTCGACAGGAAGCCTTTCTGAGGGAACCATATGTGTGAAAGCTTGTCAGTTCTTGGGCTGTAAATCCAAGACCACTGAACCGAGACACGCTGCTCCCAAAGCCATCTGTGTGCGTGTGCTCTCAGTGCCGAATCCCAAGCGCGGGGGAGCCGAGCAATCCCAGGGCTCCGGCAGGAGCAGAGTTCCCCTCTGCCTGCTCCGGGTGTTTCCCCGCCCGCCGATGCTACACGAGAGAGAACGTGAGCTGAACTTATCTCGTCGCACAGGTCCCTCGGCTCTATACAGCATCACGGACGATGACTCAATTCCTAACCGAGGCATGCCTAGCCAGACCTTTGCTACTCACAGAACAATCCACTGCTTCTTGCAAGAACACAAATGCCAGTTCTGCAATCCTCACAGCAGCAGAAGCCAGCTTGGAATTTCTAGGAATAATTCCTTTTCCACATCCTGTCAGTAGCACAGATTTTCCTTACAAACTCGGTGATGAATCTCACCCTCAACCAGAAAGGAACATTTCAAGAGCCAGCCCTGGCCTGGGTTTGGGCTGTTTTTCATTCTCTAGTGTTGTTACTAGGTGAGGTTTGAACAGGCAATAATAAACGATTTGTTGAAGTGTGATTTAATTAGAACAGCACAGATGTTTTCATTCATTTGTCCTATTTTTCAGTAATGAGAGTTTCTCTTCTTCCATTGCAGATTAAAATACTTTATGGCTCTAATACGACCTGCACTTCTCTGTATCTGATATCTCTCACCAATTCCCCTTTTAAACAGCCAAAACCAAGACAGCTTCACTAGGGACAGAAATTGCTCTTTCTCAATTGCACACTTCACACTCCCTGGAATACAGGTGCAGCTTTCTTAGCAACTGATTATCTCAGTCAGCTTAGCAATTCTGTGTCCATAAACTACTAAATGCAGCCATGACTCAGTTTGCCAAATACAAAAGCAGTACATTTCAAAACTCAGAAGAGCTGAGTGCTCTTCTGATTTGGTATCTGGTGCTTCTATCAGCTGTCACACTGCCAAGCAACATCAGAGCACCTTATATTTTTTCCACCTTATTAAAGAAAAGTGAGAGGCAGCTTCTTCTTGCAACCACAGATAACTATGATTTTCAGTATTTCAATTAAAACATATCAGATCGTCCTTTTTCTTCATGGAGATGAAAAATGATATAAAGAGTTAGCCAGTATAATTAAAACTCTGAATCTCACTCCCCAAGAGCACTTGTGCTTCTCTCTGGGGTTGCAGAGCTGGATCCATCACTTGTAGCTGGGTTTGTACTTGGCTGTTATGTTCAGGTTTCATCTCTGTGGCACTCACTTATCAACTAGGGCAGGAAAGAGTTTTAGTTTGGGTTGGTTGGTTTGGGTTGGGTTTTTTCCTGGTTGTGTTTGGGGGTTTTTTGGTGTGGTTTGTTTTTTGGGTTTTTTGAGGGTTTTTTCCTCTTGATGATACCAAACCCCTCAAGTTTGGAGGCTCTCAGGGTTTTGATAGGGGGTTGAGTCAAACTTTGCTCTTTTTTTAGGTGTTAATCAGTAGCTGTAGCTGGATGGTTATGATGAAGCAATTGCATCGTGGGCATCATATTTTTACCAATCTACTGTTTCAAGAAAAAGAGAAGATGATCCCCAAATGGATGGGCTGTCTGGATGAGAGGAACCAGGAGTGAAGTCAGAACTGAGCAGTACCTGGGGAAAGGTGATTGTGACAACTCATTGACCACCTTCTCAAAACGGGCCCCAGACTCAAATGGAGGGAAGAACTGTGCCTGCAGACTAATTAGCAGGAGAAGCAAGAGACAGAACTAGCAAATAGGGGAGTTGAGTAATCTGTAACCGACGAATTTTGATGCCTATGTTTATTAAGTTGTATAAATAGTGTGAAGTTTGGATGATCAGTGAATTAACCTTGCATTGCTCAACACCCCACTTTGCACAAATGAGAATAAGAAATAGGAATACTTGGCTTCAGTGTGTGACTAGGCACTGGCACCAGGTAAGGAGCCCACACTGATGCCAAGCTTTAACCATGTACTTCTTCATCTAAGCCCCACCCCAGCTCTGGGCCAGCCTGCAATCCTGTCAATTTCTGGCCATAGCGGCCACCCCCAGCTCTGTCACAACAGCAGCAGCTACAGCCCCGCGGCTGCACTAGGACACTTCCAGTGGGACACCTGAAGGATTTGTCCCTCACCTGCCAGAAATGGTCATTTTCACACTCAGTTTGAATACAGAGATTACCCAAAGCCAGGGAAGTCGCGGCCGGGAGCTCTCGGCCCCCGCCTAACTACACCAGACCGAGCGCCCCCGACCTCCCCAACATGGCTGCAGCGCCCGTCCCCAACAGCACTGTCGCGATAGCGCCGCGCTTCCGCCGCGCTTTACGGCAGAGCCGCCCGGCGGGGAAGGAGGCGGCGGCGGGGCCGGTCCCACCATGGACCGGAGGAAGAAGCCGCTGGACGTGGCCGCGTCCTCGGTGAGTGACTGAGCGGGGAGAGGCAAAATGAACCCCTCCGCCTGCCCAGGAGGCTTGCAGGGCTGTGAGGTGCGCTCAGCCGCGGGGCTCCCGCGGGCGGAGTGGGCCTGGCCGGCGCAGGCCGTGAGGCTCGACCCGGGAATGCGCTGGTGCCTCCGCTTCCAGGGCAAAGAGCACACCTGGGAAGTGCTGGTGTCCTGTCTCCTCCTCAACCCCACTGCGATGTGCAGTCATTGCAGCAAATGCTGGATTAAAGGGCTGTGGTAACGCCGTGCGTCGCATATCGGGGCTGTGACAAAGTCGGGGCTGGGATTTTGTCCTCTCACCTTCCTGACCAGGTACACGCCCTGCGCTCCAAACCCGAGTCTGCCGGGCCTGGCCTTGCTCGCATTCCTGATGTAATGATAAAATTAGGCCATAACAGGGAAAAGAGTTTTTCCTAAGGAGCAGGAGATCTGTGCTGTGGCAGATTAACTTCCCATCTTTAGGGATGGTGAGGCGCTGCCCCTCGCTGCTCTCCAGGACACTCATGAGAGATGCTGCCAAACACTTCGGATGAAGAGTTATGTAAATAGTTAATGCACATTAATAGTTAACTGTGAAATACTTTATATTGAATTTTTGGATGATCGTCTCTAAGCAGAAGGTAGAACGGGTGATTTTTACGACACTGCACTTCGTTGTCCCAGGGACTTGAAAAGCAAATGCTTTAGTGTTTGGGACAAATATTAATACCAAGGTCTTCCACTTTCCTGGTTTAATGTACGTCTCTGAAGTTTGTCATCTGTAGGACTTGCAGGAAAAGTAGCAGGATATCCTCTTCTAAGACTAGTTTTGTAATTCCAAGATAACACCTCTGCTGATGACATTTCTTAGTAAAAGCTGAGATGGACCTTGGTCAGAAATGGCAATGCTACTCATCTATTTATTAAAAAATAAGAAGAAAGAAAATCTAAAACACTTCATAAAGCAGTGGGGAAACTAGATATTTTCTATGACAGCAAACTTTTATCCATTATTTTCTAAGACAGGATTTTATTAATTATCTAATGGTTAAAAGTTCCGTTTTCATATTCAGTGGTGTTTTTCATTACTCCTTCTCTATTTGTTTGCTATTAGGAGGCTGGTAAAGTCTAGACAGAGTTATGCCTCTCTTATCCTCATTATGTGGCAAACGATCAAGGATAACTTTGGGGGATATTTTTGGGGATTGTTTTAATCTCTAATCATAACTTGCATTCTGTGGTTTTCTATTTTGTTTGCTGTAAAAAGAGATCTTGGTGATCAGATCAGTGCTTCAAAATACCACATGCAATCAAATGCTCTATAATGGTAAACAGCAGGTTATTTCCTGAAATACAGTTATTTATTGCAGTAACTGATGTCTGTGCATGTGATCTGTTGTTTATGTGTTGTTTTGCTCGTGATGTAGCTGGTAGATCTCAAAGCTGAACTCTTCCGAAAGCAAGAGGAATTCAAGAAAGAAAAGCTATTGAAAGATGCTGGTGTCTTTGCAAAGCCCAGAACATCTAACAAGGTAAAAATAGTCTTCCATTGTTGTTTTTGTCAGTCTTTCTCCTGAAAGTAAGGAAGTTAATATTCAAATCTAAATAATTGTGAATACTCAGAGCTGTGTTTCTAGTCAAATATAAGATGTACATGAATGAGAATGTTCTTTAAAGTTCATTTCTAGAAGAGATTCCTGTGCACAGCAGAAAGCTTAGTCTTGTGCTTATGCCCATCTAAATCCCCACTTAATCTTTATGTCCCAAGAATCCACACCGTCTAATTGTAGGAAAAGATGTTTCTTTCTCTATTAGAGGATTTTGTATGATGCTGCAGGATGGAGGATGAGAGATTCTTCCTGAGTCACTGAACCTCTTTGATAAATGCTCTGCTATCTGTTTGTGGTGTACAATAATGAATACACAATTATCTCTCTTGTTTTGTTCATTCTGTAGCTTTGTAGAAGCAGAATGTGCTGTTCCTACCAAATTTGAAGCACATGCAGCATTTACAGTGTTACACTGCAAACAGGCAAACTGATTGTATTTTTTATCTAAAATGGATGCAATAGAGAATAGAAACAATTTGTAGCTTTGTTAATACATATTTAATCAGCAAGATTGCGTGATTGGGTTTTTGGGTTTTTTCTTTGCCAGAATAGATTTTGTCTAATTTCTCAGTGCCTTTGGATTTTTTAGCTTCTCAGCTGCCCTTAACTATGATACTATCCTGCAGCCTGTGTTAATTCAGGACATACCTGCTATATCCTTGAGACAGGAACAATCTCAAATCAAACATGTGTAAGATGTCATTCACAGAGTCTTCCCTGATTGATGTGCATCCTTTGCATCATAGAATTGAAATGTTTTTTTTATTGTTACCATTTTAATATTTTAATCTATTTGTTGTTGTTACAAAATTGTCCTCTGCAGAAACCAAGTATCTGGACCAAACAGAACACAGGAGTTGTAAATCGAGCTGCGAAAGATGTTGAGGAGAAAGCAGAAGAGCAGGATATATTGGATAAATCAAGGTAGCTCTTAGGCTCTGTAAGAAAGAAATGTTCTGCAGAATTTGGTTTTTGGTATTTAGAAAAGCACAGAAAGAAGTTTTTTGGACTAGCAGTTCTCATTAGACCAACCAGTAATTCCAGCATCATCCATAGTTTTTACCAGTAGTGTACAAACTGCATCCCAGCAGTCTCATGCTCTCGTGCCCTCACATTATCACAGCTGTCTAAATGTGTGAGGTTGTTAATTTTTTTTTTAATAATCTTTAGAATTACCAGCCAGTGCAGCGATATGTTTTAATTCTATAGCAAAGGGTTTCTTGGGCTTGACAGAAAATGACTCACTTTTTTCAAGAATTTTCCAAATGGGTTGGTTGTACAAAAATATATATGTTGAAAATGCAATTTTTAAACCATTTGCTGTGCTTCTGTAAGCAGTTCCTTGCTCTTTGAAATTCCAGAAATTAGCTAAGGCTTTCTCTTCCGTTTCTAAGATCAAGTGTAACTTTGTGTTATCTTTTTTTTTCCTGTAAAACTGTCTTTCAGTATCTGCAAATAATGGTTTAGCTTCCAATGTTTATCTGACAGACAACTTAGATAAAGGTGGAATTCTTGTAACATCATGTTTCTGCCTACTTGACAAATAACATTTGAGATTAAATTTGTAACTTCACTATAATTATTTTCAGTATAAATTCTGGAACTGGAAAAGATTATATCTTCAAAAATGCTAGTGAAGGTTCAAAATATAAGCCAGGCATAAGTCAGTTTCTAATAAATACCTCAAGCACTCCCAGGATTTTCCTGCTCCATTTATCTAAGGCTAAATAGGTCACTTTAAACTGTGCTTGGAATTGGTGGGATTGCAATGTTAATGTTTATCTTCTTTTTCAGGAAGAAGCTTGAAGAGAAAGCAAAGCTGTATGAGAAAATGACAAAAGGAGACTTCCCAGGTGAACAATACTAATCCAAAATTACCAAGTAAAGCATTAGGGGCTTGTTTCACTCATTAAGAGGGTGGACTATATTCTGGTTTTTCAATACAGTATCTTAAAAAAAAAATGTTCTCCATTGTGCAATCTTTGGATTGCGTTGCTGATGCTCTGTCCTGCATCCTAATTGTTTGGCCTTTATGAGGAGAAGAGGATCAGGAGAGGAGTCTGGCTGGTCCATATGTGAATGCCAGTCATGCAGCTAATAGGGTTAGAGAATGCTAATCTGTTCCTTTATTCTCTCACACATTCAGTCCCTTTCAAAAAGTAATTATTAAAATAGAATACAAATCTCCTTGCAGTTAATCTGTTTTCTTTACCGGTGTCCATCTCCATCCATATGACCCCACCACTTTCCTCTACTCTTCTAAAAAGTACCCTCATGAATGCTTGGCTCCTGCCAACATACCAAATGTTAAACAGCAAAACACTATTTGAGCTGTTACATGACAAGTCCTTCGCTTATGAAATAGTTAACAAGCAGAGAATGTTTTGCTGCAAAGAACACGGAGCCTTTTTGGTACTGCACACAATGCCCTGAAACTTCGATTGAGAAATAGACGGAGCCAGTTGATAGCTCTGGGTTTGTTTGGCACTGAATGAGATTTAAGTGCTCCCCAATAGTGTGGTCAAGGGCATTGCAGGCAGCTGAAAAGCTGATTGTAGCTATTTGGTATTGATTTTCTGCTCAGTTCTCTTCTTTTCATGGCTGTTCTCTAAGAATTGATTTTCTGCCTTAGATGAAGAAACTGAGGATTTGTACCTGGTGGATTTCACTCAGAAGATCATAGACAAGCAGCACGAAGTACAGGAGCTGCATCAGAGTGAAGGTACTGGGAAGACTTCAGAAAGAGACACAGATGAGGAGGAAACTCAGCCTGAAGCAGACATTCCACCGCCAGAGGACCCAGATGAGGAATGGTTGGTGCTACTGATTGGGCTCATCTGTCCTGGCCAGCTTATTCTTGAGAATTGCATGAGAAAATATTTTCTTTTCCAAAATGTGTGAAGTGGCACCTTTGTTTTTCTTTTTTGTTTAATACTGCACATTGATAAGGAGGTGTTAAGAGTCTTTCATTTCTCCTATAAAGACAGTCCCATGTTACATTCATTTCAACATAGGTAACGCTGCAATAGAATCTATACCCAGGATCTCGAGAAATTGCAATGAGGGCAGTGTACTATAGCAGGTACAACATCATCTCCCCTTTTATTTTCTTGCATAGTTTATGTGAGTAGTCATCAGTATTGGTACCATTTTATGCTTTGATGTGCTGAATTGAAATGTATTTTAGCAAAACTTGAGGATTTTATGGTATTCATCTTCCCTTCTTTAATTATGAGTGACTTAAAAATGAGCAGTCATTTCACTGTACAGCCTTCCCTTAAAGGAGATAAACTGGTTGGAATAAGAACACGATTTTCAACACAGCAAATAGTCTCTGACAATTTTTTGTGTCATTCCAAGTAACCACTAATTTTTCATCTGAGACATTAGGAATAATTATGAAACCACTCCTGACTAAACATTTTCCTTGCCCATTTGTTTAAAATGCTTGTGGAATAAGAGATTTTACTTCTGGTAATCAGTTTAAACCAGAAGTAACCAATACAAAACAGCACATCCATTCTTCAAATAATAAACTGTAGATATCCTCAGAAACTATGTAAAAGACTTACTAAAAGCACAGATCTTTAAAAGTTTGGGCGTTGGGATTGCCAGTCATATTTTTTCAGATGTAATATTGTTTAGAATGGGATAATTGAGGCAGCTTGATGCTAAAGAACTTTCTACATCACAGGACGATAAGTGTAGCTCTTAACAGCTTTTTCAACAACTGTAAATCAGGTGTTCAGTACTATAAAGAGTTGAATAAGAAGCATAATAGCTTCAGAGGAACATTTTACTTGTGTTTTAGTCAGCCTTTGTTATGCCAGTTGAATGCACACTATCAGTCTGTTCTGAATGGAATTTAGACTGATAATTGAAATGTATTGTAGCGATTTCATATCCACCAGAAGTCAATGCTGCATCATTATCTTCACTGTGGGAAGCAAACAGTAGGCTGAGTACTATTTTATTGTGAAAACTACGTGACATTATTACTTTTGAACATTTTTTACACCATTTTATTGCCCAGGCAAACAGGGGTCTCAAAGGGAGATTGAATAAATGCCTGGTAGAATTGTCAGTATGCCCCATTCAGAACTGTCCTCTTAATCTGGGAGTGTTAAGTGAAAAGTTGGAGCAACTGTCACACACAGATAGACTGAGAGGTGACAAATACTCTTTGGAAAAAAGGGTCACTGCTTCTGTCTTCTGGGTAAGACTTCTGTCAATCTGCAAATAGTTTTGCATCATGTTTCTTTTTCTTTCATTACAGGGTTGATTATGTTGATTTCTTGGGCCGATCTAGACGCTGTATGAAGAAGGATTTACCAAGTCTACTCAAAATGGATCAGGAACTTCAAGGGAAAAGGTGTGGTTTCTCTAATGGAGCTGCATATTCCTCTCAGTAGTTAACATTTTTTTATGAGAAGGAAGAGAGGTTGTGATTTGTCACCCTGTTCTCAATTTAGAGTTGATGTTACTGCTTTCTTTAGATTTGCATAATTTGCAGAGAAAGGTTTTAATGAATTGATGTAGCAATCTTAGATATTCGTTGCATCTTTAAAAACTGGGGTCCTTGTATTACATTATACCTTCCATAAAATGCCAGGAAAGTGGTTCCTGGTTCTGTTTAACGTGGAAACTGATGATAGTCTTTTAGCAATTCCAAATTCTTCATGATGTTCAAAGTTAATTTTTTAGACCTCCATTTGTTTGGTTTTGTTCTTCTGTTAAACAGCCGTTTAACAGCTCTTCTGTTAAAATTGCTTCCTGATTAATATTTGGGTATTAATATTTGAATTAATATTTTGTGTGGATCTCTTGGGTAAATGTTTATTACTTCAAATACCTTTCATTTTCTTGCATTAAATCTGAAATGTTCCTATATGTGATTGCCGGAATCCCCAGAGATGCCAAGAACTGATTATTTCATCTCCCATTCTGTGATTTGATAATTATTTCATAAAGCTTCTGAGAAGGGATATGATTTTATTTGTCTTTTAATAACACATTCTACCAGTACCTTGTTTTAGAGGCTGCTTTGTATTTCTATCTCGATCAGGTACCATAGTCATCAACATTGTATCACTAGGTAGTGTCTATAATGATCTGTGTTTTGTGGAATCTGCAGTAGTGGATCAGACCAAATCATACTGGCTCTGTTTGATACTGACAAACTGGTAAATTCTGCTCTGTAATCCTCATTTTTTTTTAATTAGACAAGAACCTGATGGGAATACTCTGTTATCTGAAGACATGAGAAGAGAACTCCAGAGGCAGCAGTGGGAAAAAGAAGAAGAAGAAGCCCTTAGAAAACCCATGGGACCCATACATTATGAGGACATCCGAGAAAATGGTACACTGCCATCCTTTACATCACTTACCTTTGTATCACCAAAGAGATCAGTTGTAGAGGGAGCAAGAGAAAGTTACTTCCTGTGCCTGTATGGCCAAGTGTAGGTGTGTGTTAAGTCACTAGTGAAAGTTACTAGTACATACATCTAGATTTATTTTTTCTTCAAATTGTATTTTTCTCAAATGTTTCTCTCCCTCCTCATGTGTTCTCCTTCAGGAAGCTTCACTTTATGTATCATCCAAAGCAAGCCTTTTTTAGCCATCTAAAACTAATGCAATGTAGGGAATAATTCCATGCCTGAAAGCAGGATGCCTGGAGGCTGTAGTTGTTGTCAATTATAAACTGAATCTAACTTAAACCGATTATTTCTCTCCTTTTCAGAGGCCAGGCAGCTTGGTGTTGGTTACTTTGCCTTTTCTCGGGACCAAGAACTCAGGCATAAACAACGGGCGACCCTGGACATGCTGAGGGAGCAGGTATGAGAGTAAAGAGCAGACTGGGCTGCGAGGGCAGAGTGGTTTCAGTGGTTACTGTCTTAGATTTATTATATAAGTACTGTATTAGGTGATGCCTGCAACTGACTCCAGAGAAGCCAAAGAAACTTGGCTTCTTTTTTCCTGT
Source organism: Acridotheres tristis (assembly GCA_037013685.1). Classification (NCBI taxonomy): domain Eukaryota; kingdom Metazoa; phylum Chordata; class Aves; order Passeriformes; family Sturnidae; genus Acridotheres; species Acridotheres tristis. The sequence continues at coordinate 9,451,550 of CM072899.1, read as the reverse complement.
TGAAACCTGGTACTTAATTAGCATTGCTTTTAGTTGTTTTGTGAAGGAAGATATGTACTTGTTTATAATAACAAAGGAAGATTAATTCATGTTTTTCTTTGCTGTTTAGACACTTGATCAGAGAAATAAACGTGAACAGCTGAAGGAAAAGAGGAAGGCAGCTCTAGATGCAAGGCTGTCCAAACTTCGAGCACGGAAGATTCAAAAGTTAAGGGAAGCTGGATTAGAGGAAGAGGCAGAAAAACTGGAGAATGGAGGTATGATCTGTTGCCTTTTTAAGTTAAATACTTGCTATTTCACCTTGTTCTTGATCTATGGACAGACAGATTCTAATTTGTGTTTGTTTAGACATTCAATATATTGGTATTGTGTGTTCTATATATATAATTAACAGAACTGTTAGGATAGTGAGAGGTGATATAATTGTGTGTAGATATAAAATCATGGCAGAAATAGCTTAGTAATGCAGGTAGAAATATGGTATGTAGATTGTAGCCTTTTTTTGATTCACACCTGACAGCAGGAATTACATAGGTTAATTATGCAGGTTGAGGTTAGAGCTGCTGACATTGTACTGGTTTTTTCTTCTATGAAGAAGAGCTAGAATAAGTAGTAACAAGTCAATTTTGATGTCATACTATATACACTGTGACAGTTTCAGTGCAGTGTGTGAATTGGAGATACAGCTGACTCTAGGATTTAGGATTATGAATTTGAATTCTAATCCTGTCTCTGTGCTGTCTCCCTTACGACATTGATAGTCAACTTGTACTGTCTGTCTCCCACTGGAAAATGTAGCTAATATTTCACTGTGTCAGAATTCCATGCAAGTGATTAACTGTGAAGTGTTCTGGAAATGAAGAACAGCATCATGCCACTGCTCACTGTTATGGTTGTTCAGAAGAATAAGAATGCAAATTGCTTTTTCCAGTAAATGCAATAGAGATACTGTTCTTATTGGAGATATATGGAAATAAATGTTCTTATTTTTACCTGTGAGGGTCATGCAGATTTTGTTCTGTAACTGACAGTCTCTACTATCTCTTCCTGTAACACAGAGGTGAAAGGTGCTGCTGAAGAACCAGAACCTCCAAGAGTTACTGCAGCAAGTAGGAAGGTAGAGGTTATCATCCAGGAAAGGAGAGATACAAAGCCTGGAGTGCCTTATGTCCGAGAGTGGGATAAAGGCAAAGGTAAGGAAATGTAGATTCAGGAACATTGTTGGGAAAGAGCATGTACACTTCCACTTTCATTTCTATCTTGTGACCAAAGTAGGATAAGACTGAGAAGCACTGAAATCCCTTCTGTCTTGGTATTGATGACTCTCCAGTGTCCAGGGCAGTGACTGACAAGGATGCCTTTGTGCCACTAGCTGCTATAATGTCCCCAAAATTTTTCTTCTATATGAGTTACTGCATTTCTGGATGATCTTGGCAGGTTGACAGAATGACAAATTCTGTAGTTCATAAGATGTACAGTGTGATCTTTTTTTGATTTATTCCTGTGGTTTGTGCTACATGACAGCAGGATGTATCACACAAACAGGTACAGCACGATACTAAAACATGATGCAAGCAGAGACCACTTCAGTGCCTGTGTTCTGTTTTGAGGCATCTTCCTTGTCACAAAGTGATGGCTGTAGGTCCTTCCCAAACCTATTAACTCATTTTGCACTATTAATCTAAGCTCATGCACATTCTTCTAATCTGATGCCCGACTTCTAAGTAAAAGCAAACAAGGAATAGACAAAGCACATAAATGCTCGCTTTCTTCAGTACTATAATTAACACTATTCCTCTTTTATGCAAAACTGGTATTTCCAGAGTTTTTCTTGCTTTTCAATCTTTATGTTCCATTAATGAACATCACTATGGGGGGAACTTCATGGTTCCATTAAAACCCCAAACTTCCAGATCCTATCTCATAAATCTTTATCCTGCCTGACACTATTTTTTTCCACCCTCTGAGGAAGCCTGGTATCTCACTAACACCCAGGCAGCAGTGCAGCAAATACTACAGTCAGAAAGCAGAGGACAGCTTACTCTAAAATGCATAGTGAACTAAGTGTGGTTCACTGAAGGAATCTGCACTAGATTCTTTTATTTCCATGTAGTTTGAGGTGGAAAAGGAACTTCAGGTGCCTTTACACACTTGCATTTTCTTTGTTTGCCAGTTTATTTTCCCTCCTATCTGACTGACCTTCAGACCTTGATATCTATGCTAAATCTACTATTTTCCTCTTTCTAACAGAACTGATGTTTGGACAATGGGAAAAGAAACAGGAAGAACTTAGAGATGAGCGAGACCCAGAATTTGCACCACCTTCTGATTACTTTTTGGGACAAAAGAAAGATGATTATTACCGAAGTCGGAATTTGAACAGTTCTGAAACCTCCTCTGAAAACCTGGAAACGGAGAGAGCACAAAACCAACAGAAGCCATCAGTGCAGGGCAACGGCAGCAGCACTGGAGATGTGCCACCATCAGCACAGGCTTCCAACAACAACATTCCAGATAAGCCAGGGTCAGCAGAGCCCAGTGGCCGTGACACTCAGGGCGTGTCATCAGCAGAGGATGACAGCAGTGAGGACGAGGACATGCTACCACCAGCACAGGCTTATGGCTACGGTGCCCGAGGTGTGCCACCACCACTGCGGGGTTACAGCTACAGCACCCAGGGTGTGCCACCACCCATGCCAGCCTATGGCTACGGCACCCCCGAGGTGCCCTTCCCCGTGCAGGCCTACGGCTATGGAGCACCAGGAATGGTGCCACCAATGCACGGATACGGCTATGGCACTCCTGAGATACCCTTTGCAATGCAGGCTTATGGCTACGGCACCCAGGATGTGCCACCAGGAATGCAGAGCTGTGGATGCAGCACCCAAGGTGTGCCACCAGGAATGCAGAGCTGTGGATGCAGCACCCAAAGTGTTCCACCGGGAATGCAGAGCTGTGGATGCAGTGCCCAGGATGTGCCACCAGGAACACAGGTCTGTGATGTCAGCAGCCAAGATGTGCCACCAGGAATACACACTTGTGGATGCAGCAGCCAAGATGTTCCACCAGGAACACACACCTGTGGGTGCAGCATCCAAGAGATGCCACCAGGAAGAGACACCTGTGGCAGCAGCACCCAGGATGTGCCACCAGGAACACAGGCCAGTGGCTGCAGCACTCAGGATGCAGCACCTCCAGTGCAGACTGACAGCAGTGACACTCCAAATCAGGAACCACTTTATCAAAGTTTAGATGATATGCTCTCTTATTATAGACAAGTGACTTGAGATGAAGAAAAAGATAAGCAAGAAGCATTATCTAAAGAACTGAAATATAATTATGTGCTCGGCAGAATATTATTTTCCCACATATGGGAAAAGTAAGTTTCTGTAAGTACATCAAAATAAATCTCCTGGACACCTAAGCTGTTTTACATCACAGCTATATTTTGCCTTGTTGTTTTTTTTTATTCTTACCTCTTTACTAAAATTTAACTCTTTGACACTTACACCTGAACTTAAGGGTATATTAATTACTTGTTTTCACAAGATAAAGTCCTTTAGTTGGTTGCTCCCAGCTGGCTTCTGGTTTGGAGGTACTACAAGTTCTGTGACATCCACAGAAACAGTATGGAAGCGGTAGGCCCTCTGCTGCCAAATACAGAATTATTTTGTTCCTTAATCTCCTGTCTTTTACACTAGAGAAGTTTCCTCTTCTAAGACCTCACAGAATCAGTATCTGGAAGCCATTCAGAACAGGGTATAATTTCCTTGGAGCTGAACTAACTCTAAAGAGTGGGCAAAGTCTTTTCAAGCAGTAGAGCTTGACTTGAATTGATTACAGCAATCGTATCCTTCAATGGATTTCCCTACAAAGAATATTTGTGTCTATTTTGCTGCTATTTTGACATCCATTTCCAACTGCCTTTTGGACTTTGTCTTTTTCTGTGCCCTTCAGACTGTGATAATTTTATGTATATCAATTTAGGAGTTGTACTGTATTTGCATTAATTTAAGATTGAACTGGAGCTGCAGTAAGAAATGAAATGCCATTTATTACATAGTATTATGTAAAAAGATACAAAGTGTCGCTTTGTTTAGCTTCATTTCTACAGCCTAATATTAAACAGGAGGACTCTTGGCCAGGAGGGCAGTTCAGTGCCTACATTAAAGTTAAGTCTATTGAGAAAAGCTCTCCCACTGCAGTGATCTGTCACTTTGCCATTTGGTCTCCTTCCATCTTGTCTTGCTTTTTTGCTGAAATGCTTTCTGCATATTGTCTCATGCTGTGGAGCACACATCGCTGTTCACTGCCCCTCCCTGAGACCACCTCAAGTTAGCTTGGCTGGGATCAGCAACCTCATTCATTTCATTCACTAATTCCTGGGGCAAACAATTCCTTATTGATACATTGCCAAAGTTTTATTTATCTTATATTTTGGAGTGTGTTGTCTCCCTGTCCCTCTTCTTCCTCATTTAAACCACCTCCTACCTACTTTGACACCAGTGGAGATGGGGGTGCCCGTGGGCAGTGTGGGCAGGGATCTGCCACTGATGGGAGTGAAGCCAGCTTGGGCTCTGACTGAGCGTGCACAACTGTGAGCACACTCTGCCTCTGGTTGTGTTTCATGGCTGGAGCCCTGCCCAAGAGGTACCAGTGGTGGCTTGTGTTGCTTTCAGTGTTCTGCACAGATGCATGGGCAGTCCCTGCTCCATCTCTAAGGCAGCTTTGTCCTACATTTTTGTGTGAATAGTTTTCTGTTACCAAAGGTACCTTTAGCCAAGATGCAAGAATGATGCAATCATGAATTTCAGCCTTCACACGCTGTATCTGGCTGGCGGGACTCAATCTGATGTCCAGAAAAGTATTGTTAGAGAACGACAGTTTTCTCAGTATCACCAAGGGCTGATTTATCCCCTTTTGGAGGGCAGCAGGGATCTGTTCTTCCTATGAACCCATTGGTAAAAACCGCGTGGCTGCAGCTGTGTCAGCTGAGGGGCCGAGGCTGCAGCGCTGGCTGGCTCCTCAAGGCTCGGGAATACAAGGCGAGGCCTTGAGGGCAGGAGCCGCCCGTGCCGTGCGGGAGCGGCGGGGCCGAGCTCAGGGGCCTCGCCGGGGAGCGCTGCGCATGCGCAGAGCGGCGGCAACGGGTCCGCGCTCCGCGATTCCCGCGGCCGCCGCGCGGGGGCGGCAGAGCCCGGGGAAGGCCGGGACCCCCGCGAGCGGCCCCGCCCGACCCCGACCCTGGTCCCGGTCCCGACCCCGACCCTGGTCCCGGTCCCGACCCCGACCCTGGTCCCGGTCCCGGTCCCGCCCCGTGGCACAGGCGCTGCTGGCGGCCCCCGGCACGGGCTGATGGCAGGCGTCCAGAGCACGCGCCCTGCTGCAACAGAGCTTCGCGTTTCAGAGGCAAGGAGGTAACGCCCCTAAACCCTCTAAAAATGTGTTTTTAACAAGGAAACCCTTAGTTGCACGCTGTGCACTGAACAGCCACCACCTGCGGTCTGTTCCTTAGGAACCCAGCCCGTACGAGCCCAGATTTCCCGTGTAACTCCTCCCGCCGTCAGTCTCGCTGTTCTCAGAAGCTATTCCCTCCCTGCAGCCATCAGCTGCCTTGCCTGACAGCAGGAACAGGCTCTGTATCACCATTTCTCTTCAGTAATAAGGCCTTTGAATTGATTCTTTCCCTGTCACTCCCACTTTGGGAACAGCATATTCCTTCCTTCACGTCTCCATAACCACTGTTCAATCACTGCCATTCATTTCAATAACTCAGCTATAGTCTCAAAAGCACTGCTCCCCTCCCCTCTCCACCCCAAAGGCATTCCATGAGTGTAAAGGAGCTGTGATGTCAAGATGTATCTCAGGAAAACGGTGTAGTGACAATTTGTAGGACAAAGGCAAGTGTATGTTCAGCAGGCAGTGGGACTGTAAGGCACAGCAGTGTTTTTCAGCAGGAACATTGAAAGGAGTGTTGTTTTGCAGTGGCTGACCCCAAGGTGCTGGTGATGGAAGTATAACCCAACTTTTGTTTAAAGAAAACTTATAGCACTGATATAGCCACATCTCAGACAACTGAAGCTAAACCTAAGCCTCCAGATTAAAACTCTGCAGATTTTAACACTCAGGCTGACTCCACTGTCAAAAGAGAGGAGAAGTTGAAATTTATTCTCATAAATGACAACCAAACCACCAGATGCACTCAGGCCGCACAAGGGTATACATGGTCTTCAGTAAAAGTTTCATTTCCAGTATAAAACAGTAAAGCCATTTTTAAACAAAACCTACAGGTAAAGAGCAAATATCACATCTTAACAAAAAGGATTTATTCTGACAAAACAAAATGTACAATGTTTCCCAAATGACAGAGTGTTTTCAAGACTCTCTGAAGTCTGCAGGTCCATTGAGTAACTTGATCACTTCTTACCCCACAGTTTGATCAAGCTACTTTTTGCCAGACTTCTTTATTCCACCACTGGCTGCCAAAAGAAACAACACAGCTGGTCAGGTGACTGTGACAGAGCTCAGCTACAAATGCAGTTCCTCATAAAGCTGAATCCCCCATTAGACAGCCTGCACAGCCCAGGTCCCCACTGGTGAATTGTTTCTGCATGTGTGACTACTCCTGTGTGGTTTTGATCTCACACACTTTACTGTGAACAGTGATTTATTTAACATTAGAAATTAAGTTTCTTCTGGAACCAAATATGCCCCATGATTCTACAATGGAACTAAATATTCCAGCAGTTACTTTGTTTTTCCATTTAATTTTTTTTAATACAGCAGAAGCACAGTCTGGTCAAATCAAAACCAAGGCTAAGGGAATAAAAGCAGTTATCCCTACACCAAAGCCCCCAGCTGGGATCAAAGCTCTACAGAAGCAGGTACTGGAACTCCTCTGTTCTATATCATATGTACCTGCCATAATCTTACTTATCTCTGTCAAATAACCCAGAGGCACCTGCCTTTTTATGTTTGTCAAGCAAAAACATTAAATTTTTGAAGCCAGCAAGGCCCCCATTTCTCCTGCCAGGATGGCACCTCACTTACCCAGGGGCCCTTTTCCAGCAGCTTTTGCTTTCATCTCCTCAAGTTTCTTTTGCTCTTCCTTTTGCTTTTGTTTGAATGCCAGATCCGTCTAAAGGAAAGAATAGCAGCATTTTTAACATCTCTTCCACAGAAAAATTCAAAAACATCTGAGAAGCAATGAAAAACAAATGTAACATTCCAGCAGCAGCAAATACCTGACTGGACCAAGGCAGGATGGCTGAACAATGCTAAACATGCAGAACATTGCAGAACTATCACCAAGGTTTGTGCTGTACACAAACTAAACTTTAACTCTGTATGTTTGGTGTTTCTGGAATTATTTCCCATGGTATAGTCTCATTCTGAGATTTTGATTCCTCTGACTGGTAGATGTCTGCACTAACACCATTCATTACCATGGCCTCAGCAACACATGAAGCCCAGCAAACAGACACTAACAAACACATTTAGACTATAAAGAATGTAAATAAAGTAAGGCTGCTTTCACATGTAAAAATCTTAATTATTTTAAAAATCCTCCCATGCATACATCATTTTTGCTGGGGTTAATAAATTTGTATTAATTCCAAGAAATGTAATGAGACTGACAGCAAATTGTACAGGCAAGGCAGTCAAGCCCCCTTGCTGGATGAGCCTCCAAATCCAGAAGTCAGACATACTCTGTCCTTTAGACACCCATTCTTCACAGACACCAAGGCTGAAAAGGACCCAGATTTTTAACCTGGCACTCAGGACTCCGGGGTAATTGAACTGAGGACCCTGACAAGTGAGATTCCACAGATTCTTCACCAATCCAGTCTATGGCTCACCTTCACAACTGCAAAGCTTTCCTCTTCTTTTAGCTAAAGCCTCCCTTGCTGCAATGTAACCATATTACTTCCCCTACCTACCCCTCAGAGGACAGAATAGTCTCTTTCTCTCTGCAGGTTTGCCTGTCTCCTGTAGGCTAATGTGTCTTTCTCAGTAAATCAATCCCTCACATTTATCCACTTCTGTGGGTTTTTCTCTTGCAATGTGTTGCTCCCAAGTGCTCAAAGTATTGCAGGGCTGAGTCAAAAATAAATATTACATCATTTGACATACAAATGTTTATAACTTGGATCCTTGTAAGTACTTCATTAGTTCTATCATTTCTTGAACAATAAAGTTTATTTAGAAAGCCATGATTTTTTTTTTCTTTTCCAAAGAGATACTGTATTTGCCTTTGTCCAAACAGTGGCACCTCATCCATCATACACTATTCTCAGAAATAGCAGCTGACATCCATGCTTAAATGTACGGGTTCAGAGTATCTCTAACACGCAATTCACTAGTACTTAATTTATCCAAGCTAGACAATAATCCCAGGCTCCTGGGACCACAGTGATTGATCGATTTCAGATCGCAATCTGATGTTCTGGCAAGGGCATTCCAAGCTCCTCCGGCAGCCAGCACTGCTGCATCCACCAGCACGGTGGAACAGGCGGGATGGAATCAGAGAACACAGAATGGGGTTTGGCTTGGAGGGGACCTCAAGATAATCTCGTTCCAAAGCCCTGCCATGGGCAGAGACACTTTCCACAAGCCCAGATTATTCTAAATTTCGTCCAACCTGGCCTTGGACACTTCCAGGGATGGGGCAGCCACAGCTTCTCTGGGCAGCCTTGTGCCAGGGACTCACCACTCTCACAGGCAAGAATATCTTCCTAATATCGAATCTAAACCGCCTCTCTTTCACTCTGAGCCCATTCCCCCTCGTCCTGGCACTACCTGCTTCTGTAAAAGCCAGCAGGAAGCCCCCAGGCAGCCGGGCCCGCCGGCTCCCACGGCCGGGGCTGAGCCCCCGCCGCCCCCGGGGCTCTCCCGCCGCCCTACCTCATCCAGGTCCTTCGTCTGCTTCTTCGGCTGCTTCAGCGGCTTCTTCTTGCCGCCTGCAAAGACAGAGGAGACAGTGAGGGCCGGGCGGGGCCGGGCGAGCGGCACCGGCAGCCCCGGGCCCGGCCTTACCCTCCCGGCCCGACATGGCTCCGCTCGCTCCGCCCGTTCCCGCCGCTTCCGCCGCCGCTTCCGCCGCCGCCGCTTCCGCCGTCGGCCGGGGCAGGTACGGGGCGCGCCGGGGCCGGGCCGGGGCCGGGCCGGGGCAGGGGCCGGCCGGGAGGGCAGCGGCGGCTCGGCCGGGTCGGTGGAAGGGCCCCCCCGAACAGGGAAGGAAGGAAGGAAGGAAGGAAAGAAGGAAAGAAGGGGTCGGTCGTGAGGAAGGAGCCGGCTGCGGGATGTGGGTGCGCGGTGGCACCTCGGGAGTGCCGGGGCGCGCTCGGCCGCGGCACGGGAGCGCTGCGGAAGGCGGGACCCGCGGAACCGAGTCCCGCTCGCCACCGGCTCTGTGTGCGCGGCAGCTTTGGGAGTGTGTTTGGCAGAGGCTGCAGGCAGAGGAAATGCTTCTTGCAAGGGAGGCGAGAGAGGAACCAGGCACGTCATCTCAGATTAAGCTTTCACAACTTTCTTGTGTCCTCTGAGCTCAGGCTGAGATCACGTTCATCAGTCTGTGACCGTCTGCTAGAAATTCTTCAAATCTCAACTTTCTCTCTCTTATTTTTCAATACTCCAGTAGCCTGAGTATTTGGTTAAACTCTTCAGGTAGTAATGCAATTAAGAGGGGAATTTTGCAGTCTGGAACAGACAAAATTGAGCTGATGTTTATTGTGGCCGGCAATGTAGAGTAGGTGTTGAACGCTGCTGTTAACAGGAGGTGTGTGAGTGGTGCTGGCAGGAGAGAGAACCTCCTTCATTTTCATGTTCTTGTGGGTTTGATCTTCCATGTCGTTACGTGTGTAAAACAACTGTGTAAGATTTTCATAATGCTACTTGGTGTTATTATTAGTTGTTAGAATTAGTCAGCAGGGAATGAACCTGTGGTGGTCAGAATTTTTCCAGCTGGTACAATACTTTTTTGTGGAGATGCTTGTATTAACCACCTAAAATTAACAAGGAAAGCTGTTTTAAAATAATTTAAAATATAATATAATGTAGCAGCTATCAAGTGCTCTCAGTAATTCGTGTTTTCATATTATATTAGCCAAAACCTGATATAGTTGTACTCAAATTTCATATAAAACCTGACTGAAAGGTTTTCCTGTTTCCAGTTTTTAGAGGAATATGCTTCAGTAGAACTCTAAGATCATATTCAAAATCAGTAGACAATAAACTATAACTAGCATCCTGTTTTTGCAGGATAAGCAAGAATTTTAAGCTCATTTTAAAATGCAGCCCTGTGTGTTAGAATGCTTGCGTTCACTGCCTGAGATTTTTCTCTTCCTGTGGCTGTCCTAGTTTATTATTTTGTAGGCAGTTTCATGGGAATACTTGTGTTCAGTTCAGCACTTCTGGGTTTTCCCTCTGTCCTTTGTGTTTTTGTCTTTGCATCCTTCAACACTTCCTGTATCTGTGCAATGTAAGATAAAGAGAATGATCGAGCCACACTTCTTTTTTATCAAGATTTTGTCCCCTCTCTGCCTTTTTTCCTTTTCTGTTATTTTGCAGAATCGTGAGTACCTGAGGCACAAACCACCTGGTGCAATCACTGCTCTGCTGAAGCACTAAATTTCTCTGAAGTTACTCTTGCTGTTACTGGCTCTGCACATGATCGCTGTTCACGCTGTGGGTGAATTAGTAATCAAGAAGCATGAAGCATGGTGGGAGTACTTCCTAACAGAAAATCAGGAATCTGTGGCACAATTGCACTTTGTTGAAAATTGTGAAAAGTTCTCTAGGTAAGCAGTGGTGTAAAAGCAGCATCTTGAATTTATTCATTTTGGCACACGTGTAGTTAAGAGCTATGAATCAGCCATACTTCAATAACTTCTCTTCTTCCTTGTAGCACTTTTATTTAGTGATTAAATTCAAGACATGGGGCCTATGAAATACAAATCAAGTGTGTCCTCAGTGTCCTGTGGTCTGCAGTATCACCATTCATTGATGAAGTGGAGTCCAAAAGTGAATTTACACGTGGTGAGGACTTACTGCCCATCAGCACCCAAGAGGCCTGAAGCCAAGTCTGCAGTGGAAATGGCCATGGGTCTCCTTCATAGGATCACAGAGTCAGGGACTGTTATGGGAAAAAACTCCCTCCAAAAAGTGTCTGCAACATGCAGGAATTGGTGGGACAAATATGAAGAATTTGTTGGAATCAACGAAGTTCGAGAGGCTCAGGGAAAAGTGACAGAGGTAAACATGGAGATAATGTGGAATTTTTAAAATTATGAATGGAGCTATATGAAGCATAAACACTGTGAGATAGAAAAGAGAATTATGTCTTTTTCTGCTTTGGCTATCTGTGCAGGTACTGTGAATGTGTTCTAGGCTATGCATGTAGTAAGTAGAGCTTATCCTCTAAATTGAAATGGAATGTGGTTTATTTTGTTGTTGGTTTTTTCCCTCCCTCCACAAAAAAAAAAAAAAAATTAGTAGCAATTTAGATCTGTATGGTAATAAATCTTTAAAATAAATGCTCTTTTTTTCTCAGGCAGAAAATGTCTTTATGATAGCTCGAGGGATAGTACGAGAGGCTCGTGAAAATGTAGAAGCCCAACAGATTAAACTGAAGGAAATTCGGGATCGCTTGGACAGAGTCTCTCGGGATGACACCCAGTATTTAGAGCTGGCTACTCTGGAACACAGGTTGCTGCAGGTAATTTGTTGGTACTTAAGCATTGGTGAATATGTTGAAAATTTGTGCTAGTGATTGATTGTCTTTGTAGATGCAGATCAGTTCTGAAATGTGATCTGAGTTAATTTCTTAGGATACGTGTTTTACTTAGTTATTAATGGTTTGATCATCTGTGCAAATGTTATATGTTAATGCTAAAGTAGAGTAGTAAATTTGGAGAATCAAACTGAAGATAAAGAGCCTAGCAAATTAATCGTTGTAGTGGTGACCTGTACATGAGTAGTTAATAGAAAGCTGCCATTCAACGAATTAACTCTCCATGAGATGAGAGAAACTCCTTTCTGGTTAATCCATGGAAGTTCTCTCAGCTGCCTTCTGCTGATGTCTGGAGAAGTCAGCAGGGCTGAAGCAGTGAATATTATGGGGAGTGAAAGACCTTGCTCCCTCATATCCACTTTCTGTCATCACGTGGCACATTCTCATATACAGGATTTTCAGCTGTGATTCCTGATAACCTTTTCCATTTCTCAGACTTAAAATGATGTCTCATTGACTTAAGTAGGATTAATAAAGAAAATCCCACATTCAAGCGAAAATTTCTGAAACTTGTAATAGATGTTCCCAATTTCCATTCCTTCATCTGCACTGGGGTTTGGGAGTTGATTTGGGGTTTTTTTCCTTTAGTATAGACTTTATAGCTTTATATTATACCTTCTCTTTTCATCACTGTATTTCTTGCAGGAAGAGAAGAGGTACCGAGCTGTATATTTAAATGCAGAAGAATCTGAGAGAGAGAAATTCTCTCTCTTCTCTGCAGCTGTGAGGGAAAGCCATGAGAAGGAGCGCACAAGAGCTGAAAAAACAAAGAACTGGTCTATTATTGGCTCTGTACTGGGAGCCATTATAGGTGTTCTTGGTTCCACCTATGTCAATCGAGTAAGGCTGCAAGAACTGAAAGTATTGGTGCTTGAAGCACAGAAGGGGCCAGTAAATTTGCAAGAAGCCATCAAAGAACAGGCCTCCAGCCATTACTTGCAGCAGAAAGATCTCAGTGATGTCATAGAAGACCTAAAAAATGTTCTGCAAACAACAGCATCAGGGGGAGTGAAAGAAGGGGCTTTGTTAACTAGAGAAACCAGGAATGACTCCATAAAAATAGATTCTCTTTTAATGCCTTTAAATGAACAGCTGAACTACATTAAACAAGTCAGTTCATGTCTAGGGAGTTTACAACAGCAGTTTAACAGTCTGCAGGAAAGTATCACACAGGTGCTGTCTGAGCTGCAGAGTGTCAAACTCGCCATCCAGTCCCGACCTACAGAAAGAGTGATGCCAAGACCTTCAGGAGAGGGCAAGGGCCAGGCTGCTGCTGTGAGAGATGTGATTTTGGAATTGTGTGACACCGAGCGGAGACTGGAAACACAAATCAAGAGAAGTTCTATTTACAGCACTGCACTGACATGTGCTATGTTTGCCATTACTCTGCCTGTGCTCTATATCATACTGAAAGGGAACTGATCCCTAATTAATTGCCGCAACTTATTAGATTAATAAAGGTAAACTTGCACTCCAAGTACCTGGAGTACAAGTCCAAATAAAGCTGCTGTAGTGTTCCTCATTATGCCTTCTCCTGTATATTTGGAAAACTTGAACAGCCTTAGTCCATTTCTCTGTTACACTGTGCTTTTTAACAAGCAAAGGAAATGCCACAGTTTGATCTGTTCGTTTCATTCAGTTTCACTCTGACACTCTGTATATCAAGACAGCACCCAAAATGGCCCTCTTGACCCCAAATTGCATCTGCAGGACCCAAAATGGGCCCCTTCAGACCCCAAGTTGTACCCCTGGTTGCTCCCAGTGCCCCACAGCATCCCATAGTGGTCCCAGTTGTTCCCATCAGGCTCTAACCCACCCCAATGGGCCCCAGTTTGCATCCCCAGTGGCCCCAGTAGTCCAGGACAGGCCTGTAGTGTAATCAGGTACAAATCCTGACACACAGATCCCTGTACCCAGCCCCAAGGCCACTCTGCAGCCCCCAGCCATCTCCCAACCCCTTGAGATTGTGAGGTTCAGACACATTTATTGCTGGACCTGACCCATGAACTGAAGTCCCTCCATCCCCACTGTTCCCCTCTCCCCGAGGTGTGGGCACAAGGAGGTGTCTTCTTCCAGATACACAGTGCCAGAACTGAGCTGAGGTGATCCCCCCAAATCCTGTGTCCCCTCAGAGCCGTCAGTGCTCCCCTGTCACCTCCTTCTCCCCCAGGACACCACGGAGTTCTATTACATCTTCACCACCCGACACTGTGGCCACTACCAGGCCAAGTGACAGATCCTCAAGATGGACATGATACAACTGACAAAATATACAGTGATTTTTCACCCTGGAGCTGGATTTGTGATTTCCTGTTCCCATGATTCCTTTGCTAGGAATTGATCTAAATGCCTCATATATAATTCTCTATATTTTGCTCTTTATTTCTTCATAGTTTTGCCATTTGTTCATTCACAAATCAGGAACTATTTTAATGAACAGCCAGATGATGAATTTAAAATACATTGAAGCTACACGTCATAACCTTTTCCTAGGATGGTTTGTCATGAAATACCCAAAACATTTCTGAAGCTTCAGCTCTTTGTTATTGATATCTGCATGTCCTTCAAAGCTTGCAGGCAGGAAAGGAGACAGAGTTCAGATACACAGCTGTATTAAGTATGATGGTGTTTATTCTGACAATATAAGCCAATTATGCTTTCTTTACAGACTCCTTAACCTGTCATTCCCAAGGTATTTTGTGGTTTTAGTAATCATCTATGGAGCAATCACTTTCTTATCCTTTCTAATATCTCATTGGAACTTTCTCCAGGTTTGTTGTTTTGGTTTTTTTCCTAATTTTGTCCTGCCTGGAAATTGAAATGCTACTCTACAGCAGGTGCTTTTAAGCCAGTACATTAGCAGCAAGACACAAACTCCTCCAAAATAATATTTGGAAAGAAGTGAAAGGTCCAGCTGCCTGTTTTCCCTGAAAGGATGAAAATTGGCTGATTGAGGCAAAACAGTTGCCTGAACAGCTAAACATCAGTATCTGTGTGTGGCCTCACACAAGGTTTCTGGTATGGCTCAGATAAGGAACAGTTTTCTCCCTGTGATGGCAGCAGATAAGCAAATCCAACGTGGAGCTCCTGCTTCACCAGCACTTCTGTGGGACCTTTGCAGACAAAGGAGCAGCATGCTCACTTCATGTTGTAATGCTTTTGTGTAAGCAACTCACCTGTCTGGTACACACTGCTGTGGTGGGACTTCCTCCTGTTTTAAGAGAGTTTGAGGTTTTGATTATAAGCTTCTAAGACTGCAAGATCTTTGGGACAGGGATGTATGTGGCACCAACTTCATTTGGTATCACTGGATGTTAATGACAGAATAAAGAAACACTGTTAGGAATGATCTTTGATGATTCACTACCTGTAAGAGAGATGAAAGTGCAAAAAGTGGTTTTGGGAAATGCCACTGCTGATTTACACATTGATTATTTGGAGTGTGAAGTGAGTAACAAGCATTTGTCAGGGAAGCAATTTAATCTGCTGGCTTCAGAACAGAGATAAAAATTCACATACACTTACCTGTATCAAAAAGTGTGCATACAGATCAACAGAACTTTTCAAATCTTTAGTATTTTATCATTTCACAAATATTTTTACAGGTAATATTTCTTGCAGGAGCTTGATGAAAATCAGACAAATGTGTAGTTAAAGGGGAAGGACTAGTACAATGGTTCTATTTGTAATTTTCCACACTAGTCACTGAGAATTTTGTTCTGGTTTGGTATTTGGGTGTTTTTTTCAGTTTAACTACATAAAGTTGGCCTCCCTTACTATAACTGGCTGAATGTGTTATTTGATATCACTGAACATGTGGATTATATATATCAGCATGGTTTTTAAATGCTGAAGTTTAGGCAGCTAAACTTGAAAGTCAGGGCAGCACTCACTGAATTGTACTCAGTGGCATCAAAAACGACCAGGGTTCTGAGGCTAAACTTGTATACAGTAAATGAGAAAACAAAACCAAGGGCTATTTATTGCTCTAAAGAGATCTGCTTTTTACCCATTTAAAGTGAGTATTATGATAGTCTGTAGCTTTAATTCTATGTAGAGTTACAGAAAGAAAAAGTCAGTCAAGGACGGTATGAACAGTCAATGAACAGTAGCAAACAAATCTGTGATAAATGATTGTTTGAAATAACACCTGAAATCTGAGAAGAGTGGGAAGGTGTATGTATCAAGATGAAAATAACTGGATCTTGTCCTTTTTAGGGACTTTCCAAGACTAAAGCACAGATCCTGTGTGTAGCTGGCAGAGCTCTGTGTTACAAGTAATTACCATGGCTCGCTTAGTTCTGCTCTTCCTTGCTAAATCCTCCTATGTGAAGTGACAGCAGAATAATTTCAATTAGGAAAAAACCCTTGTAATTAACTGTGACTATATAATAATTAGGAGAGAAGATTTGTGTATTCCCTCAATCCTGGATTAATCATCACTCCATTGTGGCAATGATCTAAATGTGGAGCTTGGTTCTGCACTGTATGTGCACCCCAAAGCCAGAAAGTGTGGCTGCAGCAGTGGCAGCTGTACCTGAGCTGGCTGAAGGCAATATCCAGGAAGATGCTATAACATGGACTGTATGTATAATCTGTTTAGTACTTTGTGCTAAACCCTTGTCATGGTAACGCAGGCAGCAAATACACGAGTTTGAACAAAACCAGCACAGCTGTACAGGGGGCGTTTACCTGGGCACTCACCTCAGTTCGGGTACATTTGCAGCAGTGATTTACACAAAAGCACATGACATCTCAGTGCATGTTTCCCGATGATTCAGCCAGGTCTAATTGAATACTTTGTTGCCTGTGCTCTTCAGGTCTATTCTAGTAAAAACAGGGGAAAAGAAAAAACAGAAAAAAAGCCCCACACACACACAAAAAGTTGCATACCTTTGGGTTATTGAAAGGTTTATAATAGATAGTTGAGTTTCACTTTTGGAATGAGGTCTCTCAGCAGATCCTTTCTTCAATTAGTAATTTCTGCTTGCTAAGGTATTTTGAGACTTGAATTCTTACTCTGTGAGCAAAGACTTCTCTAGGCAGGATGGCTCAGCCAGCCCTGTGCCCCAAAGGCTCATCCAAGTGGGATGGTGGTTTCAAAACCATGGTGAGGCCAGGGACTGACCTGGGTACTGTGTGTGGGCTAGGGGAAGCCAGTGCTCATTCAGATTAGTTACTCTGCCTGGCAAGACACAGAAGCTGAGCTAGAGAAAACCTGGTAAGAGCAATAGGAAGCCCTTTGATAGATATTAACTACAGAAAAATGGGTGTCAGTGGCCTGAGCTTGGCCCATGCTAAGCTATTTTGAGTTCTTACTGCTCCTTGATAAACCACCAGTAACTCAAAAGCAAACAGCTTGTGGCTATGGAAATAACTTTGAATGAGGTCACTGCAGACTTCTAACAGTAGGTGCATTCTGAAGAGAAAAGTTGCCCTTCCTTCCATTCATGAGAGCACTAGAAAATGTTGCTTAAGAAGACAGGACAAAAGCATTTAGATGTAGTGTCACAATCAGGATGTATATTTGTTTATTAAGACTTGGGTTTTGAATGTTCCAACATTCTGGGATCCTGGTCGGAAATTGCAGGTGCTCCTGTTGATTTCTTTCTATCTGTTTGTTTGGAAAAGACAATTCCTTTCACAACATACCTTCCATAAACAAATACTTCCCTCTTTGTGGAGCACAGGAGTGGTAGAGATGTCCTGTTTACCTCAGAAACAGGTTTGAGATTTGCTGTAGGAATGAGGTTTGTGAGCCAGGAAAAGGCATAAAATGCTGTATTTGTCCATAATATATTTAGAACTGTATTTTATTGCCAGATTTTTGCTAGCAAGTTACATTCATGACCTCACTCATACAGCATAGAGAAGTGAGATTTCTGGAGCTTGGCAGTTGTATAATTTGAGAATGCCTGTGCTTAAACACAGCAGCACAGCTCCAAGATAAAGGCCTTGCCACAAGCATCCCAAGCTTGTTTTGCTGTGTTCTGCAGGGAGAAAAGCAAACCTATGCAAATAGGTGTGTGCTCAGTCTCTTGCTCTACCCCTGCAGGTTCTGGGGTGTTGGCTATTTTTTGTACTCAAAATCAGATCCTTGAACATCAACAGACTGCTGCCAGCAGATCTGTAGGTGCCCAAATGGCCATAACAAAGACCTTAATGGTATTTCTAAATGTTCTGACAACTAAGAGCTTGAAAGGAATGGAGTCAGATATGAAGTAGGGTAGATGTAGTTAAGCTTCTGTTGGTCACTGAATTACTTTATTCCCAGAAGGTATAGACAGTACTCACATATCCCTTGTGACTTTCTTAACCCGTCTCATCCCCTGCTTGGAGAGGAGGAAGAGTAAAAAGGAAATCAAAAGGAGCATAAGCAGCTGCTAGCCTTGTGATTATCATAATAGTTACATAAGAAACTTAGCTAACCTGCTTAGAACCAGACATTAACAAGGGTTTTTACAGAAAAGGATCCTTTAGGGATTTAAATATACTAAAAACAACACAACAAAACAAACCTTCTGAACAAATGGAAATCAAAAATTGTTTTCATTTGTTCCTCAAGATGTTTGTTCTTTGTGTGACACCATTTTCAGCTGTACAATATTTGAGAATTAGCTTTTTCTATGGTTTGATTGGTTTGTTTGGGGTTTTTTAAGAACTGCACAATTTTTGTGCAGACTGATAAAAACTCTTCCCAGAAGGGGGAATGGTTAATCCCACAGTGGTTTTATAATACCCTTGTCACTCAGAAGGGCTGTAAGAGGGGTGGAAGGGAAGCACTGCAATATCCCTAACGTGCACAGGAGCTCTTCTTGCCCTACTCTCACAGCAGACTCTGTATCCAGTTCTCTGC
This sequence comes from Acridotheres tristis, assembly GCA_037013685.1. Lineage (NCBI taxonomy): Eukaryota > Metazoa > Chordata > Aves > Passeriformes > Sturnidae > Acridotheres > Acridotheres tristis. Next base: position 9,432,903 of record CM072899.1, on the reverse strand, counting down.
ACCAACCCTACCATGGGACAGAAGGAAAAGCTTTTCCTTTGAAATGCGCTCTCAGAGAGTTTTTTGCTGCTTTTTAAGTGAAGCTTGCAGATGTTTTTTAAGTGAAGCTTGCAGACAGAAGGGGCTGCAGGTTGGGACTGGCTCTGGAGGAAAGGCTCAAAGGGGATTAGTGTTTTGAGTCAGGAATGGGTTGGAGAAAAGAGAAGTTAGGATGTTTTTTTTTTTTTTAAATGCTCTTAGTCACCAAAACTGAATTTTGGCAGATGCAATTTGAGTGCAGTTAAAATGTCTCTGATTAGTGAGATGATAATTCAGTGAGCTCTAAGCTAAGAGCAATTCAGTGGGTGGGGTGTGGTAATAGGATGGATTTTTCTGTAATGGGAGAAGAACAAGTAAGGGATCATCTCCTCATGGGAGTCCTCGTGGACTCTGCATACAGCAGGCTCCAAGGACTCTTCAGCATAAGGAAGGGGCAAGGAGCAAAGGACCAGGGAGGCAGCCAGCAGTTGCCTCTGGAATAATCCTTCCTTTGGGAGACCATGGTCATGCTGCCAGATCCTGGGGACTGTTCAGCATCTCTAAACTTTCAGACATATTTTTTCCTTCATAAAATTTGGGGGCTGGGAGTATGAGAGACTGATGTATTGTAACAAAGACAGTAGATGTTTAATGACACTTCTGGACGTGGGATTAGTACCAACTATGTCCCTCTGAAATGTCAGAAATGCACGTGGGAGGAGAGCCCGATTCAGACTTTCAGAGCAGCATTATGTCTTCAATGGAGATCTGTAGCTTCATCCATACCCAGAAAGGAGAAGTGATGGGCGCCCCAGCATAAGGCAAATTCTGTACTTTGCACAGCCCAGGCCAGTGCATTCTTCCTCAGTTTGCTTTTACCTACAGCTCCTGAATCACTTCTTCACATCCTCAGAGATGTTTTCTTTCCTCCACACAGAATCTGGGTCTGGGTGCTTAAGGCATAACTCCATCTTTTGTCTGGGATTGCCAAACATCTGGCAGTCAGCTCAGCAGGCAAATGACCACTACTTACAGTCAGTCACTGCATGTATAGCAAGCCAGTTGTTAGACTAACTGTATATTCACTGATCAACAACACAGCAGAGCACAGCACATCTGGGAAACACAGAAGTTACAGTGTGACCGAGAAAAATGGGAGCATTAATTCTGTCCCTCTGTAGAGCTGTTACTGACAGAACTTGCCCCTAATTCAGAGAGAGGATTTTATGCAGTCAGTTCTCAGTGCAAGAAATGCCTTTGTCTGTTTCACAGAGCACCAGCCTCTGCTCTGCCCATAACTGGAGCTTCCAGCTTCACAGGAATAAAAATCACAAAACCAGCAGTCAGTTTATATTACACATATCACTTCAGGCGCTTCTGCTTTATGGTGCTTTTGTCTCCACCGACTTTCAGCTAGAATGGTATGTCCTTCGCTGTTTTGCAACTAGAGATAACTATGCTTTTGTCACATTCTTCAATCTCGCTCATGTGCTGGTTCCCACATACGCTGCAAATTTGGGCTGGGCTGTGCCTAAGCCTCCCGATGCAGTGTGTACAGGGGAACAAACTGGGTTTGCTGTCAGGTTTTGATGTCAGGATTGCTGCCAGGTTCTGCTCCCTGTGCCCCGGGCCCGCTGCAGCTTCGCACCCACTCGCACCTCTCGGCTGAGGAGAGCCGAGCACAAAGGCTTGTCGAGCCTAACTGCAAAGTCACATTGCTACAAACGCAGAGAGAAGAGAAATGCTGCGATTTCTTCCAAAATATAGAGCTGAAAGCCCAGCTCTCCTATCAGTTGCGCCGCGGGCCCTTCTGGCTTAGCGCTGTGCACTCGGACCGGCCAGCAGCCGCCGCTTGTTTCGGTGGCAATGTCCAGAACGCGGGCCTTGCCCGGTAAAGGCAGAGGCTCGAGTACCGAGGGACACAAGCTCCGCGTCCGCTGCCGGCCCTCGGGATGGGGATCCCGGCCACGGCCCGGGGCGCGGATGGTCCGCTGGCCACGCCCCCTCCCCGCGCCAGCCAATGGGATCTCGCTGCCGGCCGCGTGCCGGGGGGGGCAGCCGGATCCCGCGGGGCGGGGCCGCATTGGGGGCGGGGCCTCAGCGGAGCGGAGCGCTGCCATTGGAGGAGAGCGGCCGAGGGGCGGGGCGGCCGGCAGGAGCGGGGAGCGGGGCGGGGCGGGCGGTCCGCGGCTCGGTGCGGGTAGCGCTCGGCGGCGGCGGCGGGAGCGGAGCGCAGCGGAGCGGAGCGGGGCGGCCGCCCGGCAGGTGAGGGGCGGCGGGCACCGGGGCCGCGGGGAGGGGGGACGCGGGCTGCTGCTGCTGCCGCCGACGCTGCGCCCGGCTCGGGGCGAGGAAGCGCTGCCGGGGGTCAGCGGCCGGCGGCAGGTGCCGCCCGGGGGCCGCGCTTTGTCTCCGCGTGGGGGGATGGGCGCGGCCCCTCCGGAGCGGCGGCGCCTCCCAGGCGGGGCATGGGGGCTCCGGTGGGCTGGGAAGACCCTCGCTCCGAGCCACCCCCGCGCCTGGCTCTACGGCGAGGAGGGCGGGGGTCCCCGCGGCTCCGCGTCCCGGAGGAGCAGCAGGAGCGGGCGGCGGGGCTGGCGAGCCCCTCCGCCGGCAGCAACACCGCCGGGATGCGGGGAGCAGCGGGACCGGGCGAGCCCCCCGTGGCCTGGGCAGGACTCGGTGGGAGGTGACACCGGGCTGGGGTCGGGCAGCCCCGTGGCCGCGCTGGAGGAGCTGCCCGGCCCTCGCCCGCTCCTCGGAGCGCACTGGCCGGGTAATTCCTGCTCGTCTGGAGACCTCGTTCTCCACCTTGAGCACATTCCTTTCGAGAGAGTTTGCAGCAAGTGTTTGGGCCCCTCTGAGCAGGTGTGTTTTGTGTTCCAGGAGTTGCAATTTGAGATCTTTCTTTTCTTAAATCTAAACTTTCTGTGACTGCTGCTTTATCTCAGGGCAGCAGTCTGGAACAGGAGTGGTCCTGGGAGAGTATCTGGAGTGCTGCTGTAGTTACAAAGAGGAAGGGGCTTACAACCCTGAGTGTTGTAAAACAGTGGGGTCAGTATTTTACTTAAACAAGTGCTCTATTCTGTGCGAGGCTGAATGTGATCTGCTCATTTGTGACCTCACTTTTTGAACCGGGATCACAGAAGTGCTCTGCCTTGTGTATGAAATGCAGAAATCGATGACTTTTATTAATGATGTGTCCCTTTGACGTCAGGGGGCTAAGCCAGTGATGGAAACATTCACCTTGATTCAGGGGGAAGCTGATGCACTGAGCTGCTTTGCTACGTGGTCCTGCATTGTAATAGGGAAATCGGTGTTTCCCCTTGCTACAAATGGGGCATGGAATTTCACAGGTTTTAACAGGGTCACTTTGAGAAGCCAGCAATGCCTAGCAGAATCACAGGAGAAGAAAGCAAACAAGTTATGGATGGAGAAGAATCTGGCAGGGAAGGTGACTGGTAGGTAGTTTGGTGCTGAGCAGAGTGTTTCTATGCACATGCACACCTGTGTGCAGCTGAACTGGAATCTGCAACCCAGCGACTTGCCCTGAACTGAGAGTTGGCCAGAAAGCATTTACTATAGCATGGTCATATATGGAATTTTCTCTTTAAATTTCTTCCAACATGTGAAAAGAGTTAGGTTAGTAATACGATTAACAATATCTAATAAGATTAAAATCACCAGCATAACTCTTGAGAAAGGTGGGTGCAGACTGTCAGCGGTTGACACTTTTAATCTCTACTTTCTCCCATGTGAGTGCTGCAAAGAGTTCAGGCTCCAAGACTCTGCTTGCTTTTCAGAACAGAAAAATTCTGCCCTCGCCTGCTGACAGCTCAGGTATTGCCTTACCTTTCATGTCCACCAACAGCATCATATTCCCAGCGGGGCCACGGGATGTTCCCATATAAGGGCAGAGGGAATAGCTGACAGAGGGCTGTAATGAGTGTGCGGAGCCGTTCCCTTCAGTGCCAGTCTTTGTGTGAAGCGGGGCTCTTCTGGAGTGTTGCTGCTGCTGGCACGCTTGGGCTTTCCTGGCAATGCCAGCAGAGCCTGCAAGGACTAAACGAGTCTGAAAAGTATCTGTTGCTGCCGAAGGTGGCCCCGTGAGCCTGGAGAGAGGCTGCCTGCCAAATTAAGCAGTGCCAGTTGTATGTTGGGTGTGCTCTGAAGGAAAAAGCACCCACCCAGGTTGCTTGTGTGGGGTGTGTGCTATCCAGCACTGTCCAACAGAAGACAAAAGTAATTGCACTTTCTGTCTTCCACTGTTGCTATTTGCTTTCTGCAGTGTTCCTTTAGCCAGCAGTGATGGGTACAGGGAAGCATGGTGTCTTTTTCAGCGTAAGTTTCAGTGTCAGCTGTAGAGGGAGAAAAACAGAGGAGGACCAGTTCAGAAGGAGATGAAGCAGCCACTCCCCAGAAATGCTTGAGATTTTTTTTCTGGTAAAAGCTTTACTGCTGAATTTGGTAGATTGACATTATTTCTCTTCTGTCATCTTCTTCTCTGCCTCAGTCCTTCCTGCTGCCTGTCAAAGCAAACTCACAAGGACTTCAGTTTCTTCTCCTCACTGACAGCCTCTCCATCTGTTCTGTTTTTGTTTGTAGCTGTTGTTTTTTTTTTCTCCTGAAACTTCAGATTGTTTGTTGTAGCCAAGTTCTGAGCTAAACCCTCCCAATCTTGCATAAGGGCATCTTGGAGGAAGATGATAGGAGTTGGATTCATCTCATCTTGCAGGCTGTGCAGGGTGGTAGCAGTCAGAGGAGGCATGAGCCTGCCTGCTTCCTTGTAAGAATTAGCCCTCTAGATACAAGCTAGTTTCAGGAAGCAGGGGTTGGACTGGTGCCCTTTTTGCTCACCTGGATCTTCTCTGAAACATCTTTGTGCTCTGCATGCTGAGATCTGGTGCATTCTACTGACTCTCCTTTGCATTGCCTATAAGCTGTTAAAGCCCTGGATTTGATTTGCATTTATTTGTGGTTCTTGTGAGTATCTGATTGCAGGATTACTGTATCTGAAAGGATTCATCTTCTGCTGTTCATGAAAACCACAGGAGGGCTGCTTTTGCCTTTATGGGAATGTGCCAGCTGGTCTTTCACTGTGCTGGTATCATTTTCCCTGTCCTATTATTGGAGGTGTCTTTGATGACCTGATGGTTGTGATGATGTCTGTAGAGAAGATTCATATTGATCCTTATTTGAGCTTTGTCTGGTTTCGTCTCAGTGCCAGAAGACAATTCCTATAAATTCTGGCTGTGTTTTTCAGAAACAAGCGATTGAGGCAGTAGGAGCATGTGCACAGTCTCGTGACATGATACTGCTGCTCCGGAAGGTAGAGTAGATGCTTAATTTAATTGGGAAACAGTAAACTCATGTGTTGCACAGTCTTTACTTCAGCACAGTGCTGAAAGCCAAAGGACTTTTCCCAGTGGCACACTGAGTCTAGGAGACTCTTAAAAACAGCGTGGAGGGCGTTTGGCTACCTGCATATTTCTCTGGAACCATGAAGAGTCAGCCTGCGTGCTGTGGTTTGCCACAGTGATAACTGAGATGCTCCCCTGCTTAATAAATTGGCCGGGGTTGTAGTTTCTGGAGCTCAGACTTGCTAAGCTGCAAAGGTGCAAAAACATGAAGGAGGATGTTCCAACCTGTACCAACACGCAGCCCTGACTAATGGGAGAGCCGCAGTGCTTTGGTGTGAGCTCTTTAAGGCTCTGCCTCTTCTCCCCAACTGCTTAAGTAATAAATGCGGAGGACTTGTTTTCACTGCTAATAATTTTTTTTCAGCCAAGTAGTAACTAAGGCATCTGAGCTATTCCAAGGTTCCAGGAAACAATTTAGGTCTTCTTTTTGTTAACTAGAAGTAAATGCTGCCTCCCAATGCTTGTGAGGGAAAGAAAAAAGAAGAAAAAAATGGCTTCAGTTTAGGTCAATTTTTTTTGTTGTTGGTTTGTTTTGTTTTGGATTTTTTGCGCTTTTTTGTTTGTTTGTTTTGTTGTTGTTGTTGTTTAGTGTTTTGTTTTGTTATTGAATAAATTTTTAAATAGTTTCTAATAGCCTGAATTTTATACCTTCACTTTCATGTTCTGCCTGCTGATGTCAAGAAAGGAAAAGAGGGGAAAAGAAAGTAGAAAAGAAGTTTATAGTAGCATGATCTGATTTTAGATGTTGATGAAAATGTGAAAAGAATCTTCAAATGAAACAGATCCGAAGGAGATTTCCAGATGCCATTCTTAATTGAATGTGAACTTTAGTGATTTGCTTGTAGTATAAAAGCTAAAAGTACTGTTAGGATCATTTCTTCTGTGCCTGGTAAACGTGGGAGATTTTGCTTTGCTTTTGGCTCTGAAGCTTAACTGTGGAACAGCCTGGAACTGTTGAGTTTCCCCAGCCTCTGCTCTGCACCAGCGCTGCTGCTCTGAAAATTCTTGCAACTTCATAGCTACTCCCTTTTAGAAAATGATAAGTCATTTCCCTTCTTAAAGTATCTGAACACTGTAATTTTATCTTGCTACTTGTATCTATTCCTGGTCTATCTCATGTGGGAAGTCTCTGGTCCCTGTGCCACAGGCTGGAAGGGGATTGATCTTTGTTTCTGGTGGTGGTTTAGCTTGGCTGGTTCTGTACTGGGGACTGGAATTGTGTCACCACTTGCTCCAAATACCCACATAGAATCTGTGGTGAGCCATTGGGATATGCAGCTGTAAGGTATTGACTAAGTGCTTTGCTGCTGCTTTGTATCTGCAGGTGCAGACAATTTCAACTCATCACATTCTCCCTCTCTTTGCACTTTTTCTTAATTCTGAAATTAAAGGCAGTGCTTCTGGATTTCAGTGAAAAAAAACATGTGTGTCAGCTTATCTTGGCATAATGTGGTATTGAGTCACAATGATGGGGTTCATCCTGCTGCTGAAGTTACTCCAGGGAGAATGCAGTCCTTGTGTCCTACCCTTCCCTGCAGCTCTGCTGTGGCAGGAGGGTAGTTGTGTCTGGAACTGTGCAGGTGGAGGAAGCTGATTGTATTCAAACATTTATGCTGATGAAACTTGTTTTCTAACTAAATTGCATGTCATTCTATAAATAGAATGGGTATGTTTGACATCTTACCCTGTTATAATAATTCTCAAAATTACTACATAAGATGTACTGTTTTCAGCTGAGGGTTTCTGCCCATGCATGTCATTTCAAAATAATTTTCGTTTCAATCTCTGCCCTTTTAGCTTTCCCGTACTGCACCATCTCACAGTTTGGTTTAGTGGCTTCCCTGCTCTTTGTGTGGAGTTTCATTAAGAACTGGAGTGCCACCTGCCTCCCCACTCTGATCCTGACTCCTGAAGATTCTGTGCTCTTGAAATCCCTCTGTGCCTACAAGTGCCCATGCCCTCATCCTCCTGTGTGAGACACTGAAGAATTTTTGGGTTCTCTAGTTTCCATAAAGAAATGCCAATGTCTGTGAACAGCTGGCCAAGCAAATGCTTGAGAAAATGCTCCTGGCATTGCCTGCTGAGTGTTCTGGTCAGTTAGAAGTCCTTCAGACAAGAAAAATTTAAAGCAGAGAAACCATGGCTTCAGAGATGGTTCTGCCAGACCAGGCTTTGTCAGAAATAATGTCCTCACTGAAGTTGCTGTAGGGTTTTGGACAGCTTGGGGTTAGTTAATGGCCCTAAAGCAACTTTTTCTTTAGCACTTTCAGCCTTGATCCCAAGATTTTTTTGCATTGAACATTCTTAAAATGCTGGAGAGAGTGATTGTGATAGTGAATTATGAAATTATCATATGTGAGAGCATTTTGGTAACATGTGTGATGAGCATTTTGATCATCTGTTTGCTGTCTTCCACACACCAGAGTCATAAGCTCTTCTCACCTCTTATCTACTGTCTCCTAACGTAGCCAAAAGTTGTATATACTGGAGATCTCTAGTGCAGAAGCAGTTCCTGGACTTTTTAATCACACTGACATAAATATTTTGATCTTTATTTGCTTCCTGCTTGACTTCTTGCATACAGATTGCAGTCCACTACTGAATGGTTCTACCCAGGAGAATGGTAAAGCTGATGTGCAACTGAATTAATTGCATGAGATCTGTGTGCGCCACTCTGGGAAATGGATAAATACAGGGGCTTGGTTTATTTGCCAGATCTTTTCAGCATTTTGATAGAAATTGATGAAATGAGACTGCAGAAATGTTGAAGTATCTAGGGAGATTATAGCATTTGTGAATTTATATTCTGATCCTTAGCTGAAACGTATTTTGAATTGCATTTTATGTCAGCCTGAAACTTGAGAGAGATTGAAGACAAAGATTGCAAGGGTTTTTTTGCTGTTTGTCCTGCGTGGCAGTGCAGCTTTCTCATGGCTGTGATGGAGAGGTGTGGTTCTCTTGTGCGACTGTGCCTTCCAAGGCACTGCTGTGGCTGTAACGGGTAACACTGACTCCTACTGTTTATTTCCTCCTTTGATGTAATTTTTTCCCTCTCTTTTGGGGATTTGTAACCAGAAACTGTTCTCCAGATGTGTGACAGCCAATAGAGGTGCATGTGCAATTTCAGAATGGCCCTGGGTGATTGCTACCAGCTTGTCCTCTTGGCACCACAGGCAAAATTTGAATTGGCAGGAAGGCAGAGCAGCCCCTGCAGCACTGCCATCCCTGAGTGAGTCGATGTGCTGAGCTCCTTGGCCTCAGTAACAGGCAGCTGCAGTCCCAGAGCTGGAGTGTCTGGTTGTGCTTTGTGCCCAGCACTGTTGAGATGAAGCAGAGCTAAAGAAAAAGGAGTGGTGGGGTAGAGCAGCTGCCATGCAAATACGGTTCTTGCTCTCTGTACTGCCCAGAGGGCAGGTATCTGCAAGATTACCTCCCACAGCAGCACAGATGGGCAGTAGGGACTGTGTTGCTGACAGTATGGCCATATGAGCAGCTGCACCAGACCACATGAAAGAGCCATTTAGCCTGTTTTGCTTTCTCTGGGCTTGGGACAGTCAAGTCTCTGTCCTCACAGTGCCCAAGTCACCATGGCCCCTTCCTTCTCCACACTGAGCTGGTCTGCAGCAGAGGTGAAAGCCTGTGTCAGTAGCCTCAGTAACAAGCTCAGCAGAGTACCACAAATATAAAGGCTTCTGACAATCATGCTTTCTTGCTAATTGTATTTTATAGTTATTCCTGTGTGTTGTAGTGGCAGTACTGTTCTGGGTACTTGAACTTCGTAGATGCATTTTCTGGGCATAGAACACAGGCAGCCCTCTGCCATCTATGGTCTTGCAAGCAATTGTTCTGTTTCACTGTGGCTCTGATGCCTGTCTGTACAGGGTAGTGGCATCATGAAGTTTTCTTTAAAGACCTGTACTGATAATGGCCACTGTTCATAATGTTTAGTGAACTAAATTAGGCTTCACCACTGTGGAGAGCTGTCTGTTGAACTCTGTGAATAAGGGTTGTGAAGAGTAGAAAGAGTAGGCAAGCTGATGGACATATCACAGATCAGTGTTATTTTGGATCCAGCCATCCAAATACACCTACAGTATCTCACCATCACAGACCTGCTGTAGCAGAACTCTTGCCATGGATCTGTGAATGCCAAACTCATTAGCTACAGACAAATAACATCAGAATAGTGTTTACCCTCCAGTGGATGACAGGGATAGGTGTCCTGCTGGGAGGAACTTGTATGCTGGTGCTGCTCACACAGTCCCAAGAACGTTTCTGTTTAAGCACTTTTGCATTTCAGTGTTCCCTTGCTGATCAAAGGTTTGTGCCTGTGCCTGGTGCAGGTGTTTAGCATCCACATGCGAGTTCCAGGGTGCTGCTGCAATGAGCAAAGCTGTTACAGGAGGATGACCTGCACTCCCAGTTCCATGGTTTCATCCTTTTCCTGAATGTTTGAAAGCCATTGGGCTGTGCATCTGTTTCCCTTCCTCCCAGTGCTGCCAGCACAGTCTGATCTTAACGGGTGCTACAGTGACAATTACAGACACTGTGTTTTCTGCAGGCTGCCAGAGCCTGTTTGATCATCAAAACACAAATGACACCTGGCTGTTCAGCTCTAGGATTGTAATCTGCATCCCCAAATGCACCATGTAGGAAGTACCAGAAGGCACAAGGCCCTTTCTTGTGGAATGAAAGAACTTTGCCCAAAACACAATGTGTTTATTTTAAGCAGGTAGAAATTATATGTATGCAGTGATTCACAAATGGTCTCAACCAGTATAAACACATGGACCATCCTTGTTATTCCACTCAATAATGAAAAATACATCTCATAAACCTCTTCTCTGTATAGAGAAAGAATAAAACTTTGTGCTTGTAAAATTCTAATCTCTACTGTGAACTGTACTCTGTGTTTCTGCTTCACAGACTGAAATAGAACTGTTAGCTGACAAAGGAGTACTGATGTCTTCACCACTTGGTGACCTATAGGAAAGCTTGTGTTTGTCTTCATGCTGTTTTTTGGTGTATGCTCTGAGAAGTCTTGTGCCTTTATTTTTGAACAGTAAGGTGAAAAGCTCAAGTGGAGGAATGAGAATTGATCTTACGAGAGCTGCAAGAAAAAATAAAGTATTGCAGGACTTTTCCTCTAAGGGAGCAAAACACTCCCTTTTAAATGAAGACTCTGTTTACATGTGCTAATTCCCTTTGGATTTTTGTGGGATGGAAAGGTCACTTTGTATCTATCTAAGCTATGAAAAAATCAATTGTTTAATCAATTTCTAAAGCAGATTTAGTCAAAATGACTACTGTGGTGTGGCTTGGGCTTTGATGTGTGAAGGTGTCCCAAAAAGCTGCTAGAAAAGTCAATGCAGGGCATTGCTGGAAATAAACTTACAGAAATTGTAGGGGAATTTTCTGTCCCATTCAGTATGTCCACGGGGTGTATTTTTTTTTCCCTTGTCCAGTCCCAGCATGGCTTCCTCCTGGTGTTCCTACTGAAAGAATGGATCACTGCGAGCAGATCAACAAAGCAGTCATGCAGTTCACTTGAGCGGTCATGCATAAATATGAGCAGACTTTCTGCTGTTAAAACTGATGGGTAGCCTTCCCTGAAACCAGTTTTCCATAGGCTTCTTGTTCCTGCTACTTGGAGCTGTCTTGGTGATCTTGTCCCTGGCAAACAGCCAGCTACTGGTGTTCCTGGGCCGGGGGGTTCACAATGGGAAATAAATTTCTTGCTGAAAATGCCAAGGTAAGGACTGGTAAAAGCCACATGTTTCATTCTACTATTGCCTTGGAATTATCTTTTCCAAGTGGTGTAACACGCAGAACCCTTCCAGCTGTCACACTGACCCACACCCAAACCTGGCCTGTGCATAAGCTCTCTGCCTTGTGCTCTTTGCAAACTTAGATGTGCATTTATTGTATAACACAGAGTGAGAAGTAACACAAAATGGGAAGTGCCACACAATGGAAATCTGGTTAGAGGTGGAAGTTCAATGGTTCTCCTGCTAGAACAGAAGTAGAGGAAAGTACCAGTCCCCGTGATATGGAGTGCCTGGTTAACATCTACAAGGGATTAATGCTTTTCATGCAGTCGTCTTGAATAAGTCAGGTCTCTGGGGAGGTTTGAGATGGATAGTTATAATCTTGGTGCATACTTCAGAGGATATGCACCTCTGAAGGGATGGGCTGTGTTAAGTGTAAGAAAGTGCTGCTGGAAAGAAACAGGGCAGCAGGTGACTGTTCATGTAATGTGTTTCTTGGATGTTTGACTTGGAGTCATAGAATGGTATGAATAATTGATCTGTGCCAACACCAACAGCATACCTCATAATTATTTAATTAAAAGAAAAGACTGATGCTTCGGAAATCATGGGTTACTGGTTACATTTCAGAAAGTGGTATTCCTAGCAGATGACTTCAGCAAGTATCAATAGTGTATTCTGCTGTTCAGTAGTTCATCAGTATTCTGAAAATAAGTCTAAAGCCACTGCTAATGTTGATTCAGCAGAGAAGCAGGCCATGCTGAGACAAATATAAAACCATGGCTGGAAATGACAGGAATGTTGGGATTTTCTTGCTTGAATATTCTGAATAGTATGTAAGTTTTTGGCAGAATGGGGGAGGTAATGAACTTTTCCTTAGAGGTTTTGGAGAAATTATTAAATGGTGATTAAGAAAGATACGAACTTCTTACACCCAGAACAGTCAGATAATTGACTCCTAGTGAATTGATACAATCTTTGTAGCCTGATTTCTGTAGCTCCTCTGTATGCTGTAAAACGGGTCCAGTGAAATTACATCCATCTGATACAGGCAAGTTTGGACTTCTGTATGCCAGAGATGCTGATTTTTCACTGATTGTGCCTCAACAAAGCAGTGACCCTGAAGAAGGGGGCAGAGGTGGGGGGAGGAAAATCAAATTGATATTTTAAAACAAACAAAGTTAAAAGCTGCTCAAGGACTCAAGAAAAGATGCCTTGTACTGAGACATTGACAGGACCAATCTGTTGATTGCCAAAAAAGCTATTGAGAGGTGACTTGGTTAAAACATGTGCATAATTGACTCTGAGGAGCTCCTCTTTAATCCAGCAGAGAGGGAATTAATGGCTCAAGGCAGAAGACAAACAAATAAGAAATTAGTCTGGCCTCACTGCCAGCAAGAATGATGGAGCCATTGTAGCAAACTACTAGCAGAGTAGTGAACTTACATTCTGACCTCCAAAGGCCTTTAGTCTGGATGCCATAAACCACCACATTTCACAGAACCACTTAATGGGCTTTATGGAGGTGTGAGTGGATAAAATGGAACAGTGCCTGTGTGTTTGGCAGGAAATCAGAGCGGCTGTACCTTAAATTATGTGACTCTGACTAGTCCTGGTGCAATTGATTGCTCTTTTTCTGTGCTTTAGAAAAAACCCCAAGACCAGTTCAGTCGTGTTCTTCATCCCTGTTTGTTCTTTTCCTTCCAAACTTTGTCTAGATGTTTTATGCACCATAAATGGTACATCCTGGATGTAAAGAACGCTGTTCGTGACAGGACTGTCAACTTTAGGTTTGTGATCAGATATCTCCCGAAAATGAATCGTTTTTATATTTTTTATATTTCTTAGAATTATCAGTGTAATGGTAAAAGAAGTAGTGTATTTCACCTGTCTTGCGATGTTTATTTTATTGATTAAACTTTCTAGGAGAGTAGAGTTTTATTAAGCATTTCGTGTGTAAACCCATGTACTCTAAGGAATAATGTTAAATTCCAATGGCATTTAAGTAATTCAGTTTAATAATCTTCGCTTGCATTCAATGTGAAAATCCTTACAAGAAGTAAATCTGTTGAATGTTGTAATTTAGCCTCTGATTGTTTCAGAATAACTTGTGATTGTTTACAGGCTGAAAACTAAAGAGTTTTACAAGGCTGAGAAATCACTGAGCTCATTTAGTCTGTTGCTGTGTAAAGCAAGGCAGTGGCCTTTCTTGAATTTAAGCTAAACAATCAAGTTGAGACTGAATGTTAACAAAGAGAAGAGTTGCAAGTGATGGAGAGCTTGCCCTACTAAATACATTTCAAAATACCTTTGAGAAAAGAAGCTTGAAAAACAGACCTTGGTCTGCTCAGGCCAGAAATATGCAATTAGCAAATTATTAACCTTGTTGTGAATGGTTTAAGTAACGTGGTACTTGTTCTGTTTCACTTCTGATTGACTATATAAAAGCCACCATCAGCAGTCTCTGCTGTGTGCTGGATTGCAAAATCTGCTAATTAACACATTAGTTTCATATTGCTGCTGCCAATGTTTGCATTGAAGAACGTTGCTTTTTTTGGCCATATGGATGGGTGGGAATATCAAGATCGTGTTATGGCTCTGTGCTCATTCATGTGTGATGCTTTGTACTCTGTTTTTCCCAAGACATCTAATCAGGCTTGGGGCTGAGCAGTGCCTTTTTGGAGAATCTTTAACTGAAAGGTCAAAATAAGCACAAGGCCCAGAGACAAGTCTTGCTGTCACTCTTCCCAGCCGCCCCCCGCCCTCCTTTGTGTGTGTCTCTCTCCACTATACATATGTAGGAGTCCTTCACCCAGCACATTCATCTGGCATTTCTGTCCTCAGACTAGGGGCTTTTAAGTGCCACTCACATCTTCCCAAACAGAACAGAACTCTGCCAGCTGGATCTCCCTGAGGCTGGGGGGGATGATTTGTGGTGTGAGAGGTCCTGGCACTCACCTGCCCACGGGGCTGCTGGCTTTGCACCATTGCTGTGCCCTGTCAGCTGCCTGGCATCTCTGTGTCTCAATTAACCAAGTGTAGGTAGATCAGGATTTTACCCTAAAGGCAATATTTGCTTGGGGACTGGTGGTTCTTCAAGGGAGTGGGAAGGAAATTGTGCTTTACAGTGGTCTCAAAGGGAGGGTCCATGATGCCATGGATGCTGAAGACTTGGATTTGCAGTCCAGATCGGGTCTGACATAAGTAAATTTGTTCACACCCTCTGCTACCTCCCATCCCTGCACTGAAAGCGTTACCAGGAAACTCTCTGTGGGAGAGCATAACCATCAGGAGGGGGAGATGGTAAAATCTGGGTATTTATTCCAGCTCTCAGGGTGCATCTGAGGAAGATGCCTTTGTTTGATTGAATGAGAGATATTTTATGGTATTGATGGGCTTGTGTTTGTTGTAAGAGCATTTGAGGCAGTCAGCTATTTTGCTTTTACTGTCACTGTTTCAGCCCTGCTTGGTTTCTCCTTTCCCTTACTCGCCAAGTGCAACTGAAAATGAGGTACTGAAGCAGCCCATCTAGTTTTTTGTATGCAATCTAGCAAATATTAGTGCTGGAAACTGGGCTCTTACTGCTGTTTGTCTGGTAACATTACCCTCTGTTGTTTCCTTGTGCTGCTTTTGAAAAATGCTAGTTCGGTTTCTGTTTGAGAGGTGGTTGGCCCATAAATGTATTCCAACCCACCTAATAATTCTTCTCTCAAATCTTTCATCAGTTTTTTTTGTGTTATATAGTTTTAAAAGAAAAAAAAAACCCAAATGCCTTCCTTTCCCCCTGGAAACAGCAGTCGTCTTGTTCTGCTGAGCTGAGTGCTGCTCATACTGATCACTGCTGTTCCCTTTGTCTTCGTTTATTTTAGAGCTAAGTTATAAGCTGTTTAAGACTAGGCTATTCTTGTTCTGCAATTTTACAGGATCTTTTACATGAGTCTTCTAAACACTAAAATAAATGCTCTGAAAGGCAAAAGTACCATGTGTATCAGGGCAAGATGGTCATTGCTCTAAAAATGAAGTTTTGTGGGTTTATTCTGATAAACCATTTTGGCAAGCACATGCCTGTACAGAGGAATGCCTGTGTTAGGGCTGGGCTTATGACCATCTCCTGTCTGTTTGCTGGGTTGCCCTTTCTCAGACAGATGCCTTAGGATCCCACCTTCTCCCTCCTTCCCTCTTTTGACAGTAGCTGTGGTGCTCAGCAGGGGCTCCCTGGCTGTGTTTGCTTTAGCTGGAGAGGTGTTTGCCTTCACTGCAGAATTCCAGTTTCCAGCTGCCGGGAAACCTGGAGCACTTTTGTTGATTTATTAGGCCACAGTGCACCTCAGGAATGCCTTTGCTAAGGAGCTGGGAGTGATGGAGGGGATCCTGCCTGTTGCAGTGTGAAGTCTTCTTGTTTCTCTTTACAGGAGAACCAAGCAGGAATCTTCCCAAAGCAAGGCTGGGAAAATTGCTCAATCGTCTGACTATTTTGGAGAGTGTCAAAGTGAGAGTCAGGTTGCCCTGGCACAGAAGTAAGGAGATGAATGATAACTGCAATTTTAAGTGAATTTTTGTGGGAGATGATACTGTGACTTTCCCTACCAGAGGGTTTGTATGCATTTGGTTGATGTTAAGAGCTGGCATTCCTGAGCCACTGACTAGGATTTTTTTCTGGGACTTGGCTTTGGGCCATCTAAATCTTTTGCACTTGGAAGAAGCAAGTTTCAACCTCTTTGGATTTGCAAACTTCTAAACATTTTACAGTATGGATAGAACAATGGATTTGGCTTTTTAATTCTCTTTGGAGATAACAAAAGTCTATGGGCTACAAGTTTTAAAACCACTGATGTGAGTATATCTTCCTGTAGTGAGTTCAGTAAAACACCTTCACCTCTCTAATGTGTTGCAGCCATCTGATGTACACCCGTTTTCTTTGCTTGTATTGCATGCACACACAAATACACATTTTCTTTCATTTGAGATTTTCAAGGCTGTTGCCCCAGGTGATTGAAACCAACACCGAGGAAAATGTTTGCTGTTTGTACAGGGTGGGGTGGTCAGCTGGTCACTTTGTGTTGATCAAGTGTTTGGTAGTTGCAGAGTAGGTTGTGTTTATGGGGCATTGGTGCTGAGAAGGAATTTCCTTTCCTGGCTGAGGTAGAAAGGCTGTCCATGTACAGCTTTATTCCTTTGCTTTAGCATTCCTTGAGGTTGTTTCCCTATTTTACAAATGCATCTTTTGAGAACTGCCAGGAAAATGTCTCTCTCAAATGGAAATGGAAACTTCTGAGCTCACAGGAATGAAAACCTTTGGGTCTGTGCTCAGAGTGAAAAGAGGATTACCAACCAGCCATTCTCCAGTGTGCAAAGCAGTGGAGCAAAGTCTGCAGAGACCCTCTGAAAGTTATTGGCTTTCCCAAGGAAGGGTGCTTGTGAATAGAATTGAATAAGGTTGCTTGTGTCCCTCTTGGCTTCCCTGCTGCAAGTACAGAAAGCAGTGAAACTTGGAACTCAGTAGATGCCTGAATAAAATGGGATTTTTTTTTTTTTAAGTAGATGCCTTGTGAACAGGTCTAGAGCCAGTGTTCTTGCATTACTGTAAGAGAATAAATGGGTTTGTGACTGCATTTAGGCCTGAAAAAGCAGGGAGGCAATGCTGATTTTTCCAGAGCTGCTTGAAGGATTCAGAAATGAGGATGGTGTGCTGGAGCAGATGCAGATGGCTTATTTTCACTGGGGACTGCTAAACCTGCCAGAGTGTAAACTGCATCTTAACAGGAAGATGTGAGACAAGGCCTGCACATCTCTCCCTCCTAATTACTACAGCTCAGCTGCTGCTGTCTCTTATGCTTACACATCTGAAAGGTGACAATGACAATGTCTTGAATGGCAAAGCAATAGCAAGTAGGTTGGTTTTTTGTGGTTTTTTTGGTGTGTTTTTTTTGTTGATTTTGTTTTTTGGTGGGGTTTTTTTTGCTTTTTGTTTGTTTGTTTTGGGGTTTTGTTTGTTTTTTCTGTAGTCTGGAACAAAGACGTTATTCAACCAATAGTCAAAAATACCCCTATGAAAATTCTTTCTCCCAGAAACGACATCTATTATTCCAGAAGATAATCAGAATTTCTGTAGATCTTGATGGCTTGTCTCCTGAGTAACTACAGGTAAAGCAGCAACCAACTTTCTCCTCTTTCCCACACTGACAGCCTCAGGAATATTCACCACAGCAGTGGGACTTCCATTTTTGCTGTCCCTGCAGTTCTGCACTGGGTTGCCTCTGTGCACATTGTTTTTCAAGAAGCTGGAAAGCTCTTCTCCCCTGTTCTGGCAAAAATCTCCTGTAACATTTTCACAGCAGTTAACTTTAGATGGCAAAACCCAGACTTTCAGATCCTCATCATTCATGGCATGCAAAAGATGAGGTAGTTTTTATGACCTCCCCTTAGAGGAAGAGATACTTCAGTGGGAAAGATGATACTGTGGTTGTGATTGCATTGCAGTGGTACAGCAAGAGTGGAGGCAGTGGCAACTCCCAGCTGGGCTGCATGTGATTGTTGGATTTGGTGTTTCTCCCTGAAAATCTGTTTTAGGTCACAGTCTCTTGTGACAGTCTTGCTGGTCAGCTATAAACGTGTTCAGTCTTCCCTCACCCATGTTCCCACTCTGTTTCACTGTATCCCTATAAATCTGGTTTAAGAAACAGCTTTGTGGAAGTTTGTCTTCCTGTCTCCCCACCTGCTCTGTTTAGCTCAGGAGAACATGCTGCCAGGGCAGGACAGGCTCTGATCAGACACTGCAGGGCTGATGGGGCTCCTCTTCTCTGGGGAAAAACACACAGCAGGAAAAATGGCAAAGCAGTGTTAAAACCACCCTTTTTTTTTTTTAGGTGAGAGGAGAATGTCCTTCTTCATAGCTAGTTCACAAATAGGGAATAAAAGCTGAAGCAAGAGGAGGCCTGTCCATTTCTATCAGCCTGGGAAATGGTGGATTTCTCTCTTGAGACTTTTGCCTCAGGCATCTTGCCAAAAGGCATCTAGTCTCTATTCACTTCAAACATATACAATTCCTAAGCCCGAAATGTGCAGAAAGCTCATGAACTGTGATCAGCAGAAGGCCAGAAAGCATGACCTCGTGCTTCATAAAAATCAATGAATTGAAGAGCTGTGGCTTCTGGATGCTTTGGAAGTGTGAGCAGCACCTGCTGTGCAATGTGAACCGAAAGAGCATCAAAGGGTAATCAGCTCAAACATGGATCTAACCTAGCTATGGTAGGAAAGTATCCTGGAATCTGTGCTGAAAATTAGAATTTGCATATGGGAAGTGTTTTGGCAAACACATGCAATTACTTTTTTCATGGATCCTATGTATGGGCTTTCATTCTTCAGAGCACAAAGATTTCAAGATAAATTTTACTTTGGAGCTAAAAGGCAAGTTTTTAGCAAAGGCAGTGCAAGCAGTGTTGTGACAAACTCCAGGTCTTTGGTGTTCCTGAAGAAACACAAACAACTGCAGAGAAGGGTATAGCTCAGATCCTTTTGCCAGCATGCTTAGCAGGCAGCCCTGTACCAGATCTGGTTCAGGCTTTGACAAGTGACCTCTGTCACTGAACAGGAACATAAAGAGCCTCAGTGAGCTGAACTAGGCTTTTGCCTGTCTGCTCTGGAGAGAGAGTAACCTCAGTGTTGCCTTCCCTCCCTCCCTCAGTGTGTCTGTGAAAATACGAACTTGATTTAGCTGCCAAAAAAAGACATTTGAAAAGTATACATAGCTCTCCTGTGTCCCACCTTCTGTAAAATATGGGTTATGGTTGGTTCCTGTATATGGCACTCATAATTTTACAGAAGAGAAAACGGCACCACTGCAACTATCCACAGAACACTTAATACAGTGAGGTCTTAGTCTGTGCTAGGACTCCAGAGTGCTATTCTGGGCATTATGAACCCGATTATATTACACATAGAGCTCAGATGGCTCAGAGCCACACTCAGGATATTAACTGTTTCTATTAAGCTTTGCATTTAGAGATCCTTCTGTCAGAGGAGGGGGCAATGCTGGACGAGCTGGCATTCCCACAGCAGAACAATGTGTGTGAGTATGGTTAGGGAGTGTTTTGTATTTCATTTGCCTAAGGGGTAACCCGAGTTCCAGAGCTTGCTAACTTATGGATGCTCAGTATAATAATCTTTTCAATGTACTAGTTTTGTAGCTGCAGGTGTTGTGGATGATTGTACATCTACTTACTGATGTAGATGTACAGGAGTGCAGGAGAAACTTTACAAAGTGCTATAAATGTATCATAAGGGGAAATCTATACGTAGTATGTTATCTGAGAATGTGATAAAGTGGCATTGACTGTGATTACTTGCGATTCTTAACAGCCTGTTCCCCTGAAAGAATGTTTTTAAGACTTGGTTTAGTTTGTGATGAAGGTGGCAGAAGGAATAGTCAAGGTCCTTCCATTTCCCTTTAAAAAAAAAAAAAAGGGTTTCTTTTCATGGTTTTGTTTTGTGTTGTTCCAGATTTTGTAAAAACAAACACCCTGAAAGCCCAAACAACAACAATAATAAAAGAAACCCTTTGTGGATCATCCCTGTGATCCAAACAAAGCTGATGAGTTTCTCACTGTTTGAATACACATTGTCTGCCAGGTGGGAACTGTGCAGCTCTTCCTTCCCTCATCACCCTGCAAGTGCAGGAAGAGATAAGAGGAATTTATTTAATCCTGCCCTCACGCTGGCTGAATTTGAAGCACACTACCAGGCAGGTATGCTGAATTTGGAGCCTAAATGTCTGCCTTCGGTAGGAAAGGGGGCAGAGAGTATGGCTGTTAGGGATATGAGGCACTGTGCTATGCTAGTGGGAGAAGAGGGGTGCTGCACATGGTAGCACGTGCTATTGGGAAAGCATCCTCTCATCTTGCATTTGAGGTAATGAGAATTTGCCTCTTCCCAGTGAAGCAGTTTGCAGCTCCTTTCTTTGTACTGGAGGAGATACAGTGGTTGAGCAGGGACTGGCTACTGTGCAGAAGTTATTCTTTGCAGGAGACAGAAACCAGTGGATGGAGGTATCCATGTGCCATGTGGATCCACGTGCCACTGTTCTGTTCGTGCTTTGGCTGATGGAGAGGGGTTGAGTTGCATGTTTTACTGAAGAATATCCCCTTTTCAGAAAGCAAACAGCTGATATCTTGACCTTGCAAAGGCTTGGACATATTTACCTTTTGAAAGCACTGCTCTCCAAATGCGGGTCTATAGTGCAATGAATGCACGTGATGACCTTGGTCTTCCTGAGCCGCCTTGGCTACATTTTTTTGTCTTGGATGCCAGTGACCCTGAGATCTGCACATTTCCCGCTGCTGTTTTGTGTTAAAAACGAAGAACAAACTGTAATGTGTGGAAGCAGTTTGTGTGATGGAACCTGTCAAGGTAAACCTGAGGAGATGGCGGTGGTGGTTGAAAGAGCTTGGGTGAAACCTGGTAATTGAGCTGGATATAACGAAAAGGGCAGCCAGGAGGGGACTGAATGGAAATCACTCCCCAAAATAAATATTGCATGAGTGAGGCACGAAGAGATAGAGTCTCGTCAAATTAGATTCTGTGCCTGAGCCTTCCTCCAGAATTTCCTGCAATTTAGACAAATGACCAACTTCAGATTTTTAAGTGGTGTTTGTGCTGAACACTTGCAGGCGCGCGTTCCCATCCAGCTGCTGAGCAGAAATCCTTGTTCTTCAGTCTTGCTCTGCGCTTTTTTGTGGCAGCAGCTTTGGCAATAGGAGCCCCCCCGGCCCGGGATGGGTTTTTCAGTGAAGGAAGGCAGCGCAGGCAGGCAGACATTCTCCCGTGCCGGAAGGAGGGACCCGGGCTCCCTGGGGAGGAGGACGGGGAGCGAGTGATTCATTGCAGCTGGCTGCAGCTCGGCCTCCTCTCTCTCTTTGCCCTGGGTGCCAGGGAGTGACAGCTTGTGGGCAGCAGGCCAAGCTGTGAAAAGAGGAGTGTGTGAGGCCTTTAGCTTTCTCATGCTTTATCAAGCTGCAAAGAATAGCTCGATATTCAGCCAGCGTTGGTGCAGGTCAGGAGAATGGAAATGCGAACTTAACTCCTGACATGCTGGCTGATGGCTGACCGCAGGCTCCGCGCCCACCAGGGCGGCTTTGTATCGCAGCATCTGCGGCCAAAGGGAGCAAATGTACCTTGGTGACACGGTAAAGATAACTTCTTG
This sequence comes from Acridotheres tristis, assembly GCA_037013685.1. Classification (NCBI taxonomy): domain Eukaryota; kingdom Metazoa; phylum Chordata; class Aves; order Passeriformes; family Sturnidae; genus Acridotheres; species Acridotheres tristis. Next base: position 9,411,499 of record CM072899.1, on the reverse strand, counting down.
TTGGTTGGGCAGCCTCTGGGACTTGCAGGGAGAGCGGAAAGATGAAAAGAGGGCTTTCCTCTTTTGGCTTGCTGTCTGTGTGCTGCTGGAGGATGGAAACGCTGGGAAGTAGAGCTGCAGGAATGAATGACGAGCGTGCTGGGAAAGCGAGAGGGACTGTGGTGGACGAGGAGCAGGTCTGTCCCCTCTCTGCTGGGGACTGCACCGGGGCTGTGGTGTCAGTGGGAGAGCAGGACAGAGCCGTGTCCCGCGATGTCCCCGTGTGCCGAGGTCCTGCCAGCCTGTGCTCAGGGCTGCCCGCCGGCACGCAGGGAGTTAAGCTCCTCATCGCCCGGGGGTGAGCCTGCTTGGGGGTGTTGAGCTCCATTCCCACGGCTTTTCCTTTCTGAGGGCTGGGGGAGGGATCGCCTGGAACAAGTTAAATGCCTGGAGGCTGGAAAACAGCACCCCGGCCCCTCCGGCCTTGTGTTGGTCTGGGAGGGCTCTGCGCTTCACGGCAGGCTGGGCAGGGGCTGCCAGCCAAGGCTGGGGTCTGTCCCTGCTGGCAAGAGCCTGCGTTATTTCTCTCCTTTAGGCGAAGAGAAATGGCTTTGCAGGCAGTGGAGTGCCTGCCTGGGGACTGAAATAACAGAATTCTCAGCTGGAAGGACATAAAGTAAGAATGAAGCCCGAGCAGCCCTATGGGCAGATCACAGCACAGGTTAACACAAAGGTTTTGTGGCTGAGAGAGCAGCAATGCTGGGTTCCCTGCAACACGTGCACGTTTCTCAAAGACATAAGGCAGTGAGTCCTTCCTTCCCGATGTTGACTCTGCCTTCTCCTCCTGCATCACTTTGACGTGCTGAGTTGAGGTGTTTGAAGCCCTGAGGAGCAGGAAAAGAGCAGCTGAAGGTCTGAGAGGCTGGCTAAGGGAGTTGTCGGGTGCTCAGAGCACAGCCTGCAACTGCCTGTGAGCCTAAATCCCATCTTCCTCCATCAGCTGTGCAGGGGTCTGGGAGAGCAAGAGAGCTCTGCCACATCCCAGTTTGCTGTGGAGCTGAGTGTATCTGTGTGAGGGACTAATCCTGGCCAGTACCTATCTCCCACCAGAGGGAGAAGGGAGTTTGCGTACTTGTTCAGCCCCTAGAAAGACTCTAAAGTCCCCTCTGAGGTCTAAGGTGTGCAGTCCCTATTCTCAACAGCTTTTTAATTCAAGGCAGGGTGAGCTGATGTGAGCAAATGGGACCCAGCAGCAGCATAAAGGAGAGATGGGCTGCAGGCTTGGAGTGCAGTTGCACAGTTTGATTCTACTGGGCTGTGTTTGCACTGTATAGACCAGGTTATGCCAAAGGGCCGGCAAAGGTGTGGCTAGAGACTGGATTTTTGCTTGTGCATTGGGTGTCTGGCCTTGCATTTGCCCCGATCTTCTTTGCAAAGAGTGAAGTACTGTGATCCTCCCACTTGCTGTGCTGGGTCCTGTGGCAGCAGGATCTGGAGGGGAGAGGGTTTGAGAAGCAGTATTGCCTATGTGAGCAGAGACTTTGTGTAGCTTAGGTTAGCACCCAGATACAGACCTTAGTGATGAAACAACAGGGTGCAAATATTCTGCAAATACCAGACTCGTGGTGGATCTTGTTGATTGTTAATGCCAAAATTCTAATAAAGACTAGTTGGTAGGCAAGAGTCCTTGTTGTCTTTTCTGCAGCCAGGCACCTAATGGTCGCTGAGCTCTGCTGTCGAGTGTTCTGCAGCTCTGTCCATTTATTCACCCAGCACTGGGAAATGTGGCTGGAGTGGAAGCTGCGATCCCGGGCTGATCTGAACCCTGTGCAAGGCAGACCTGCAGTGGAGACACAAAGAGAAACTCGCTGCGAGGTAGCTTGGGACCCAGGTGCAGCGAAGGCAGCAGCGAGAGCTGGCTCCCCTGCAGGGACAGGGGGTGTGTTCCCATTGTGCCTGTTCTGGTTTGCTCCTGTCTAGCCTCTTCTCATTATTCTCGCCTTGAGCTGTCTCAGCCCAAAGGCAAAGCGCTGCAGAAAGCTCTGTGGGCTTTCCCTTGAGAGATGCGGGGTCCTTGGAGAGTGACTGTTAAAGGGAAGCACTGCAGTGGGTTGAATTGAGGCTGTTTCAGGCTGCACAGCTCTGAGCTAATCTCCCAGAGGCAGAGACATTACTCACCAATCAGGAATGTGTCTGTATTTTTCCTAATGAGAACAAAACATTTTATCCCTGTTCATTAGCGGAGAGTTAGCGTGTGCAGTTGCTATGCCAACAGACTCCTCTCCTCCGCAGACACACTGGGGGTGTCCTCCATGCCATGGTTAGAAGGGTGAACAGGAAGGCTGGTTCTGGCAAGAAAAAGATCCCATTGTTTTCCCAGGGCTGCCTGGACTTTGTGCAGCTGGCCAGACCATGCCTTCTCGGGGGAAGGGAACCACAGCGGGAGTCAAGTGCAACAGATTTAATTTATTGGAAAAGTAGTCTTTGCATTTCATGCTCTGTTGTTTTTTCCAGCTTGAGGCACACTCTTCAATAAGAGAAATGAAGGTGTCTCAACGTTCCCAAGAGTCCAGATGGTAAGCAAAATGTGCCGGGAGTCAGCACTGGGATGCCCATGGACTGCTGCAGCCCGCTGGGCTCCTCCGTGTTCCTGATCACCTCCGTGTGTGTGGCCACTGTCATGCTGGGCAGCCTCTGGATGCTGCTGCGTGACGAGCCCACCTGACCAACTGTACCACCTGTGATTAGCTGGACGAGTTCTCCAGGCACGTGGTCTACTGGAAAGAGTGAGTGGCTGTATGTGGGAGTGTTCACTTGTTCTCTTTGCAAAGGGAACATTCTCTTTCTGCAGGGAAATCCTGTGAAGGATGAATGACATCTCTTCAACAGAAGCTCTGTCCTCTTAGAGTTCTGCTGTAAGCACATGTGTTTACTCCAGAGGTTCCTTATTTGCTTGTCATTTTTTTCTTTGTTGCCCCAACTTTCTTGAGAGAGTGATTGGGAATTGTGGGTTGCAGTGCTACCAAAGTCAGGCCACTGTACACCCTTTGCAAGTCTTCTTGGCACCTCTAGTGCCAAGAAATATAAAAACTAACTTTTAAACTTTGAATTTTCTGTGGAAGGAAATGAATTTAACCTACAGACAGAAACAAACCAAAAAAAACAAAATAAAACCATGACTTTCTGATGGTGATCTGTAAGTAGAAAAGGGGCAGGTGAGTGTTGCCAAATCTGAAGACAGACTCCTGGAACAGGAGTGACGTTTGTCTCTGTCAATCAGCATGGAGTGTGATGAGCTGCTTTGTGCTGGCTGAGCTTTGTGGTGTTGACAGCTATAGACCCCTGAAGAAATGTCTCCCTGAAACTGAATTCTTTCAGGCTCTTCCTATTAAACAGGATAGTTGCAACTCCTCTGTCAGTTTCTCTGGCAAAGCACTCTGTAGGTGAATACATGGAATTTGAATATGGGAATTTGAATATCAAATGTAGGGTGGTACACCAGAGATCCCAGACTGAATGAGTTGCTGGAGATCTGCAAATCTGCATGAACTGGCTGGGAAGTGAAACCCTGACACCTGGATACTAGGAGCTGATGTAAACAACTTACTGACTTTTGCACTGGAGAGATGAGTGTCACGTTAGAGCACTGGGAGTACTGGAGCCCCTCCTCAGAAGGATGTCTATTTGCTGGATTTGCAGCTCTAACATCAGGAGAAATAAAATCAGCAGAAATAAAAACAATGAACAAAATGAAACAGCAACCCCCAGCCCAGACCTCTCTGGGGTGCAGTCTATGTGTTTCAGTTTGGTAGTAGACCTGGATGGAACTCTTAGATAATAAAGAGCAAGTTTTCAGAAAATCTCTTTCAATCTGAAGCATCCAAGAATAAATCCTGAATACATATAACAAATATACAAAGATTGGAGAGTCTGGTTGCCTCAGCTTTGCATTGCTCTGGGTGGTACCAGTAAAACCACTAAATCAAAGCTGTTTGAAATAGGGAATGAATAAGTACTTGAGATGACTTGAATTCAGGCCAGTCTCTTCTGGATCCATGCTTTCAAGGTACATAAAAAAAATATAAGATTGTAAGGAGGCCAGAGGACTTTTTGTTGTATTCTTTGAGATACTGAGGTGATTCTGTCCAGATCCTATTGAAAAAGTGCTCCAGCAGAAGTGCACTAGAGGACATGCCTTTTAGTACCTTAAAGTGTGAAAGATCATGTCTGAACAAACTAACTTCTGAAATGTGAGTTACGGTTATTACCTGAGTCGCGCTTGACTTCATTCCTGTGCAGCTGGAGTAGCAACTTGGTGTTACCTAGGAGAGTGTTACTTGTTCCCTCCTCTTCCCTCCCCTCTCCTTTAAGCAGTTCAGGGACTGATTTTCTGCCCTATTTTCTGTGCACCACCAGTTTTTAAGAGTAAATATAAACACACAACTGCCGTGCTGTGTACAAGAATTCTTCAGGAGAAACATTCATCTTTGCCTCTGAAAACACCTCAGGTGCTCATAGAACCTTGGGAGCAGGGTTCTTTATTTTTATCAGGACCAGTTATGGGCCATTTGTGGGGTGAGGTGTGTGGTTCAAAACCCTAATTGTGGGGTAGATTTATATTTTTAAGAAGCTGTTAGTACTGATTATTGTAACTCTAGGTTATATATTGTTCTGTTGGGTTTTAATGGCCTTCATTCTCTTTTTTAATTCCAATTATACTTCTACATATCTGCATCTTTAAAAAACACTTATTTGACTCTTAATAGAAAAGCTGGCAAAGTACAGAGTAAAGCCAGGAAAATTATTTCAGCCTGACAGGAAGGTTTAGGTTGCTTAGTCAGCTAAGCATGTATTATTAACAAAGTTCTATATCTCACAAAGAATGTGGGAAGCAATTAGGATTACTGCATTTGTGGAAGAAATCACTCAGGATTTTTGGGAGTCATTATACAAACAGTCTCCAAACCCGAATATTCTTATATGACTCTGCAGGAGAACAAGGTCTGATAACAGTATTGTTCTGTGTAGCATCAGGAAATCTATAAATACTGTGCCTATACTTGAGGAAAAACTGCTGGATAGAAATGCTCATGAAGAACGTATGACAGAATAAAGCTCCGGCACACCATCTTGAGGGACCTACCCTACATCAGGGCAGGCTAATTCAAACATAAGATTATTTGTATTTTCAAAGAACTAACAGGGATAGAAAGTTTTTTAAAAATACACCCTGTTCTGGTGGAAGAAGGGTGCAGCTGAATGCTGTGGCTTGAAAGTAAACTTGCTTTTGAACAAAATCAATTTAAGAAGTTAGACTGAATATTTTAACATAGAACCACCAGACAGGCAATTCACTATAGAAGTGGGGAATCCCTGCTGTATTTGATAACCATCATACTAGTTCCTCCAGCTCTTATGGAAGTTGAGTTTTCTACAGCTTTAGGAAAACCATTGCCATCTTAATAGAGGTATCCAGTTTTTAGAAATGGAACAGCAGCAGCAGTGAACAGAGGTGAGTGTTACCTTCCATACAAAGCGTGACAGAATAAATTGAGATCGTTCCACCTGAAAAACAATAAATGACAGTTATCTTCAATTCCTGAATCACATGGAAAGTTTAGAGGGGGAGCAGCCTTTTTTTTTCCTTTTCCATTAGAAGTATGAATAGATATTGCATGGAGACAGCATGTAGTAAGCTTAAAACCAAGTAACAACTTAGTCCTTGATGTGTTCAGTTAACCTGGGAAGCTTCTTGCCACAGGATGTTGTGAATGCCAAATATCTGTGTGTATGTGAGAACATGGGGCAGATCTGTAGAAGAAAGGGCTATTGAAGGTTACTAAATGCATAGAAACCACCTTTATCCCAAGAAGTCCCTGAGCTGCTTATTGTTGAAGCCTGGGAGAATATTCAGGGAGGTAAATTTCTGCTATGTTTGCTTCAGTCTGATGTTTGAGGCCACAACCAGACAAGTGCAGCCTGGTTTGTCAGCATGGTTTGGGAGGGGAGATGCTAATAAGACTGATAAAAAAAGAGACTGCACAGCTTGTGTTCTAGGTTGGTTCTGTGCTGCTTGTGATGTACAGCATGCATCTCTTGCTTGCTGAAGGCACTGCCTTGGGCTGCTGGAGTCTGCAGGCTGTTGACTTGAATTTGAAGAGAGGCAGAGAGTGTATTTCTAGAAACTACACAGGTAGGAGAAGTGGTGGGTAGATGAATATTGTAAGCAGAGAAGCTTACTTTTTCCTTTTCTCTGTGGCATATGCTGTTCCTGCTATTATGGGATGGTAGGTTTTATTGAGATAGAGAGACTGCCTTACTGCTGATAGCCTACATCTTATTTGTGTTAATTTCCCTCCTTTGAAAGGGTGTTTCTTGCTTCGTAATGGACTCTTATTTAATTTGAGCTAAAATGGGTGATAAGCTGATGCATGAACAGTAAAACCTCTGTTCCAAAGCTTTTTCAAACTAAAAATGTCATGGCCTACGTGAGGTTCATACTCTTCAGAAGTACTCAAAACACTGGTCCTATTTTAGGTCCTGTCTAAACATTTAAAAATAACTCAAAAACAGAACTCACTTCTAGATGCTTCACCCTTGAACGTCAGCTCTTGCACTTGGTTTTAGATGCTTACCCAAATGTGCAGAGGGCACAGTACAGAACAGCCCTAGTTGTTCCTTTGAATTTTAATTTCAGAAAGAAGAGAACAATATGAGGCTATCCATTGTTTTGTCTCTAGAGACATGGTCTCTCCTTTTAGGCAGTATCCTTTTGAGTTTTGGGAAGGGAGGGGGATTTAAAACTTTTTGTTGACTGACTTTGCTGCTGTGCTCCCTGGGGAAACAGCTATGCAAAGCTAACCAGTAGGGAACTGTGGTGCTGTGTATTCTTGGAGGCAGACTCTTATGACTGAAAACTGAGTTGGTGTATTTTGGGAAGCTATAGCCCCTCACCAAGGATACAGAAAGAGTCTTGTGTGTGTATCGTGTTCTATAGTGAACATGACTCCGTGGAGTGGCTGAGGAATTGCATGCTCCTATTACAGCTATGGGGAATACAGACAGGCCTGGGGCTAAGGGAGAATCCAGGTGGAGTACATACAGGATTAGGACAAGGGTCACGTTGGGAAAGACTGGCACCAGGTGGAGGGGACTGAAGTTCCTTTCCTGTTGATTGCTCCCCCATTACCTTGATTTAGTCAGCTCTGATGCAGGGAGAAATTTCTATCCCAAACCCTGAGTTGCAGAGTAGCAATGGGCTCAGTTGTTACTGCATTTACAGAGTATCTTTCCTGGTTTGTTCTCAGTTTCTCAGTTATTTTCATCAGTAGCTTGGCTCAAGCAGTGATTCTCTCTCAGCTTGTTCCTGTGTGTGCTGGACTTGTCTGCCATTCTCCAGATAGTCTGTCCAGATTAGATTTAGTTTGAACCCATCTTTAGCCAGTATGATCTTTTCTATTTCTAGCTGATCCATGATTTTACCTAGTGTATTTCCCACTAAGCCCTGAGAAGATTTAAACTAAAACTTTTTTATGAGGCTAAATTTGTGTCAGCCCCACCATAGTCTCCTGAGTTGACATTGGGTGGCCAGTTGCTCAGTTTGGTCCATGTATAAATCTGAAAAGTGCTGTCAGAGTCACACTTTCCTGGGATTTTGATTAGTTACCTATGCATGGCAGAGTAAACTGTTTCCTTTCCCAGAGGAAGGCACAGTCTGCTGTGTGTGAAGTACACAGCTTAAAATGACAGAAGAGGGGTGCCTGGAGCTGGGACAGTCTGCAGATAGAACTGTGCTGACCACAGGCTATGGTTTATCCTTCTAGCACAGATGTGCATACTTCTCCCTTGTTCCCTACCAGTCTCTCTGTTCTATCTAGTTGTTCCTTCAAGCACAGGAGCAGCCACTCAGCTGTAGAACTCAGTGCTGTTCCTAACAAACTACTGTAAATCTGGTTTTCCTGTCTCCTGGGCACTTTTTTGCCCAGGGGTGACCCTGGCAAGGCAGCAGGGTCTTGAAATGCCAACAGTCAGCCAGTTATACTGGCTGAAATTCCTGCTCATAGCAGTTTGCATTTCAGATTGGCACTGCAGACGTGTTTAGAGCATCTCTGCAGCCCTAGGGTGAAGGTCTGGGCTTCCCTGAAAGGGGAAAGGATGAGCCAGTTAGTCCTGCTCAGCCAGTGGCTGTCAGACTGTGCAGGTGGGAGGGTAGCAAACCAGATGAAGAACAGTCTCAACCAAAAAGTCTTTAAAATTCATGGCTTTCATGAGCAGGTAGCTGGTTCTGAGCCTTTGTGCCTCTAGGATAGCACCAAAGTATTCTCAGCCCTGAACCAGGAGCTCAGTATTTTGCCAGAAAACGTTAGGATCTCCTTAATCTGAGTAAACTCGTGTCTGTAAATCCACTTGAAGGTATAAAATTGGAAATTATTGGAAAATTTTCTTGTTATAAAATTCCTTGTTCTGGATAAGCCATGACTAGATGTCTGAATGTTAACAGAACAACTGGAGAACTCTTGCTCTGCATGGTTTATTTCTCTGAGTACCAAATCTTTCAGGGTCCCAGCTTCTGCTTCCTTTGCCACTTAAGTTTCCTGTTGCTTATTTTCATTCCTCCAGGCTATGGACCCTCTGTGGTATGAAGGGAGACCATTGCCTGATGGCTTGTGCTCAGTGATAGTTCTCTCACCTCTCTCTGTCTGCAGTCTGGTGCTCTGAATTTTATCCTTGAAACAAGAACTTCCAAGTGTGGGCAGTGTCTGGCATGGAGGGCTGTGATTGTACAGTAGAAGAATAAGGCTGCATGGCTGCTGCCAGCCTATGACTCCTCAGCCATGTGCACCTTGAATGCCCTTCATGGATGGTTTCTGGGCCACCATTCCATTTGAAAGCACTGAATATCCAGCCTGCACGGAACAGTCTTTGTTCAGAGCTGTTGAGACTGGGGTGAAGTTAATAGTGGCTCTCAGGTCTGTGCCCAACCTGTTCAGGCTTCTGCAGTAGTGTGGTGGGAGCTGTTGTTTGTTGGATGTGTTATGTAGGTGTGAAGCTTCCCAAGCTTGGGAAGGTCTCCAGGCTTTTTGAACAGCATGGTGTGTTGTTATCTCTTACTGGCTTTATGAAAGCCTTGGCATTGGGTTCCTGAGGTGGAAGAAAATGTCTGGTCACCTCAATTTGGATCATTATCTAACAGACCTGTGTAACCTAATTGCCAGACTATTGAGCCTAGTAGTTCACAGGTGATGACTGAGAACCTTCCAGGCTGAGGCACTAATTCATGGCAGATAATTGATCAAAGCGTCATTTCTGATAATGCTTTAGCATAACTTGAGTAATACAAGGTAGAATACACCTCATTTTGGTTTGAAGGCAAACCACAAGCCGATTGTGGTGGTGATGTGGAGTTCTGTTTATTCTGCTGTCTCTTCTGGGTGGGAGGGGATAGGTACTCCTGTGCCTGCATTGCATTAAATGTATTTGCATGTTACTGCCTGTATTCATGGCTATAGCCAGAACTGCTGACACTCTTGGAGTGAGAAGGGAAGACTGTCAAATTGCTGTTGTATGCAGGATGTATGGTTCTCCAGAAGATATGGGGAGGGCAGAAAAGAAAAACACCAAGAAGAATTCTTCCTGTCCACTCAGGGCATATTAATTCTTTATAGATCTATTGTGATACTGAGATTTCAGGTGGGTCAAGAAAGTTTCTTTAACAGAATAGAGCACCCTACACTTCTCAATGTCTGCAGAGCAAAAGGATTTATTCAAGGCAGACTGCAGTGTTTAACATTTCTCATTTGCATCTTGACAACTGGATGGTGGAGCTTGGGATGTGGTCCTTGTGTGTTTGCCTGTGGTCTATACCACTGCTGGCATGAGCTCCCTCTGTGGTCAGCTTCTGTTCTCCCTTGCACTGTGCAGACCTGCAGGGCTGAAGCTGGCAGGGAGACCGTGGGGTTTCCTCTTGGAGTGCAAGTGTAGGACTAGTGCTTTTTCACAGGAGTTCCGTAGGATTGTTTGAAGCTTCTCTCTTCTCTTGCTGGGTTACTCCAAGGCCAGGCTGGATGCTAAAGATGCCTTGGGGGTGTGGCCTTTGCCTCTGTGAGAGCTTGGTTAGGGGTCACAGTCCTGTCCTCTGGGAAGCATGTGCTGGTTGCAGAGGTCTTCTCTCTCCCTTCTGCAGGGCATCCTGCCAAGGAAAATAGACTCTAAGGCAGAAGCGATTACACTGAGATCTGTGCTGTCCTGGCTGTTTCTGGATGAAGCAGCTGTGCAATTCTACTTTACAGAAATCGGCACAAGACAGCTATGGCAGAGCAGGATTCTGGGTTTTGTAGCTGGTGGAGCCAAAGCTGAGAACAGGAGGATCCTGGCTGAGGCTGGGAAAGGTGCCCCTAATGACAGGGAGGGCAGTGTGGTTGGGAAGGTGTGCCGTGTTTGAGGTGGAGGCCGGTAAAATATGAATCACATCTGTTTGAAGTAGTGATGAAATCCCAGATGAAGGTTTTCTGTAATACCTGGCCAAACAGTCTGGTGTGCTCCAGCTTTCCTTTCTCCCTGGTTAGAACGGATGGTCCTGACCTACTTTTAGCAATTGTGGTTCTGCTGAGCGCTGCCCAGGGCTTGGCTGTTCCACACACGGATCTGCTGTGTTCACTCTGAGTGAGGAGTTTCCATCAAATGCTGGGCAGACAGGGAAGAGCTGTTCCTGAAAGAGGGACTGTGGGTGCACTTAGCTCAGATCTGCCACTTCTCTGCTCTGTGGCTCTGGCCCTGGGTTCGCTTTTCCCATGGTGTGCATTAACTTTTGTGTTGCACTGTCAGGATTCAGTTAGATGGTATCTAAATGTTCACATGAGAGATACTGCCTTTAGAAACAGAGCCTTCTAAATCTGTGATTAGGCAGGGCTGGAGTACATTCTTAATATTTAAAAATAAATGAAGTCTATAAATGTACCATAAAATAGAAGTTTAAATAGAATATCATCCTGGGGCAAATTGCAAAGCTCTGTGTAGCTCAGTGTCCTGCTTTTGACAAGATCCAGAAGCAGATGCTTAATGAGGATTGTAAGAAACAGGGCATCTGTAATGTGGTGGGTTTGTTTTGGCTTTCTTTTTCATTTTCCCCCCCTCCATTTGCCTCCCAGCTTATGACCATCATCAGTTTAGGGACCTGCTGGGCGAGGAGTTGTATCTTATCATCTGATCTTGACTATATCTATTCTCCATTAATTTATATAATCCCTCTTCTCACTTGTTTATGTTTCTGGTCTCCATGACATCCTACAGCAGCGAGCTCTACAACTTAATTATGCATTTTAAATGTTATTTGAAATATTCTACATCCAGTGACAATGTCCCTGAGCTGACTTTGGAAAGTTGTCTGTAACTTTCGTGACTGCTCTCTTGTTTCTGCATTGTAAAATATCGTAGTATAACCATGCAACTCCATCAATAACTCCATGCTTTTCATCTTGACACTGTCATGTTTCAGACTTCTTGACTTTTCCATATCTTCCCCCCTGGTTGTTTCTTTGTCTGTCCAAAGTCCTGCTCAGCTTGATCTCTCCTTATATGGAAGCTGCTCCATGCTTTTGGACATCTTTGTTGTCCCTCTTGTTATTGTCTCCTTTTTCAGATGTGGGAATCAGAGCTGCCTTCAGCATTCGACAGCATAGTGGGGACATGTTTTCTTTCCTAATTACTGCAAAGGCTGTATTTGCCTTTTTGCTTGATACTCAATACTGAACTGACCTATGAAGTTTTCAAAGCTTTTCTGAGTGATAACAGCTAGTTTTGATCCTATTATATTTATGTACTTAGAATATTTTTTGTTGGTTTTGGTATTTATTGACATTCTAAGATATTGTGTAGTTCCTTTAAAGTGCATGAGTTTTCTTTTTACAGTCTTCTCTGAATTTGATTGTAATTACTAATTTCTTTAATATTAGAATTTGTCATTTCTAGACATATTCCTCTTCTCAGATCTTATGTGAATGTACTGAATAGTGCAGATTGCAGAATAAGTTCTTGGCAGATCTCACTGATAACCCACATCTGACAGGGGAACACCTGTCTTTTAACTACTTGCTAAATTATGATAGGGACTGTGACTTTAATTCCACAATAGCTTAACTTTTTTTTGAAGAGTCTTAGCTGACAGTTCTTTTAAAATCAGTTTAGTTAATATTAACTAGATGAAAAATTCTCTTGGATCTCAGTTAAACAGAAATGGGAAATCTGCATTTGGAATTTCCTGGGTGCTGCAGGGGTTTCTCTCTGCTCCACATATTCATCTACACATATTCATCTATATTTTGGGCAACAATTGGCTTCTTGAACTCTTACAAGCAAATTCATTTTTATGTGGAGTGATGGGCTTAGATTTATGTAGATTATCATAGAAACAGAGAATTTGCTCAGCAGAGCCAGTTGGATGACTAACTTCAGTGAGCCCTGTTTTCCTACCAGGGTTTTATTACAGCTGTAAAACTGTCTAGGCTCTTTGGATATACTCTAAGAGAATGGGACATTTTTTTCCTAACTAGTTTCTTTTTCCCTAATGGAAAGAATATTTAAGTCACTGATGGTATTTGTCCACATGCAAACATAACATGATGTGGCAGCTAGAAGATCAAGGCGTTCTTGGGTGGGTAAATGGAGAACTGGTGGGCTCAAACTGGGGAAAATAACATCTGCTCTGAGTGCAGTACTAGCCAAAGGAGTGGCCTGTCTGGGTCAGGTCCTGTCAAAAGGGAATGCTTATCCAGGTCAGGTAGCTAAAAAAGTAGAATGTTGATAAATTGGGCTGAACTCTGAGAGCTAGTAGAAAAATTAAGTATTTCTGACTGAAGAAGCTCAGACCACTTAATGTATCCATCCAAAGGATTATATGTGGCTGCAATCTGTGATTTGGGAAAGCTCAAAGCTGGCAGGATGTGTAAGGGAAGGATTGTATTATGCTTCGTCTACTTCTTAGGCATCTATTATTGTCTGCTGCTGCAGCTAGGGTTTCTGTGTAGGTGGACCTCTGTCAGAGTTAGAATAGCTGTCTTTATCTTCTTGCCCAAGGAGGATTAAGAAGGAGGATTAGTTTTCAAACTGTTCATGCAAAAAGTGACTAGAAGCTTCTTTGACTTGGAAGATTTTGTGACAAGTAAAGTTAGGCGATATGACAAGGCATTTTACTTGGGGTAAAGAACCCTCAGGCATCAGTTTGCTGGGTTAAGGTGGTAGTTTCTGTAACTTAGGAGCCCTAAGAAAAAATCCTGGTATCACTAGGAGACTTTAGTCAGGAGCTCATGGGCCAGAAAGGATGTTTAGTGGTGTTCTGTGGTTTGATTACACAGAAAGTTGGAGCAGATCCTAAAGGACTTTAATCTTCAAATGTGTAACACTGGCAGAACATTATCTTGTGGGTATGTTAAGGTGCTGTGAAACTAACAGCTGGCTTGATTTCTCCTTTTAAAAATGCACATGCAATGTGGTCTTGAGTTCACACTGAGTTAGTGTTTGAGAGGACAGTCAAGTGGAAAAGTCAACCCTTGATTTGCAATGATAGAGTATATAAGAAGAAAGCTTCTTCAACAGTGAGCATCTTGTGGTTAATTTATATTCCTTATAAATGTTTGTGTAGTAGGTCTTGGTTTGTAAAAAGTTCACTATTTAACATTTTATTAATCATTTACACTTCATTGACCAGTTGAACTGGAAGCTTAGTGTTTATAACACATTTTCATCAGTGCAAGGGTGAAGTTTGGTTGTGCTAGAGCTGTTTAGAAGAAATACCTGTTTACTACCATCATTTAATTCCAGTATGGCTGAAATTAATATTTAGGTAGCCCCAGAGATGTAGAAGCACTTGCTGCAGTTTTTCCAAAGAGCAATACTCGAGCATTATTGAACTATCACATAGTTGACAATATTTTGTGCGACATTCTTTTAGTATAACTTCAACCCCCATCCATTTCATTGTAATGTTCAGCAGTAACTATCAAGGGTTTAGAAAACATAATTTTCCCAAGTATTTATCTAAGAATGCTCTTAATTCTGTAGTACAGAATTTCTGCCACCTTGCCATTTCACGTTTGATATTGTCTTTACGGATTGGGCAGTTTTTATAAGTTATTTTGACCTCAGCTTTAGTGTTACTCACATCTGGTATAACAGAGCTCCCTTGTCTATGCCAGCCCTGCTCTGACAGGATTGCTTGGACTTGGAATTCTCCTTGGGGTCAATTTTACTTGGAAAATAGAGGTTTGTGTTCATCTCTGCTGAAGCTGCTTGCTGCAAGTCTTCTTAAACAACAGAGCAGGGAACTGGCCTGGTAGTAGTAAATAAGACTCAAAAAAGATTTATTTATTTAATGGGAATGCCGTCTTTCACAGCAGAAAACAGCAAGTCTCTGTTGAGCATATGAAGCTTAGAAGGGGACTATAATTCAGGGCTTTTGTGCAGAAAACATAGCAGTGGTCTTCCTGCTGCTGGGCCATTTGAATGTGCTGGAGCACAAGGGTCGTCGTGCAGCTGGAAGAATGGGGCTTTTAATTTTTAAATCTTTTAGTGCTCACACTGCAAGTTGGCTCTGCAAATGATATGGTGGAAATTGCAGGTGCAGATTTCAGAGACCCAATTTTTTTCCAAGGCTAATTCTGTTGGGTTTGGTGGGGAGTATGAAATCTAGCCTAGATTTCTAATCTAGAAGTTGGAACAGGAGCTGACCTCTCTATGTTTGGAGGATAGAATGTGGTATTAGGGAAATAATCTGTGAGGATTGGAATAATCTCTATGTGTTGATACGCTGTTAAAATGTGCCCAAATGAGTTCTGGGTTTGTTTCTTTAATAAATAAGTAAAGTTTCTCAGAGGGATACGTGCGGTCAGAGAGGTAAAAATAATGCTACAGAAAACAGGGTCTTACTTCAAATTTTAAGTAACAAAGAAGTGCCATTGCTTTAATGTTACTGGTTGTTGTTACGTGGCTGTGATATAAATATTCTGTGGCAGAATTGACTAATCCTCCAGCCCTTCTGTTGTGATCCAGATTAAATAAATGAAACTCAGCAGTATTATTTGGATATTAATATTTTGCGGTGAGTTAGAGGCAATGTTCAGAGTATTGTCTGGAGTATTTTCCTATTTAACGAGAATTCATCAAAAAAATGGGATATTTAAAAAGAATCTTTAAACCTTGGCAATTGCATTCAGAATTAATTAAAGGCTACACACTTTTAGTGCAATCTGTCTGCAACAGCTGTGTGATACACTAGCAGTGAGCACAGGAAGCAGAATGGTTCAGTAAATCCATAAAGAGCTCCGTAGTGTAGCCTGTCATGAAACCATCAGATTTAAATGTAGGTTATCCTCCTCCTTCCTGTCCTCCCGGAGAGGTTGTGATGGGCTTAACTGAAAGGCAAGCATAAAAAAGGCAGTGATGCCTGTGCTTGAGCAACAACTTGGAAAATGGAATAAAAGACGCTGCTGGGGTTATTTTCCCCTCTATTCTCTTGTACGGTGCAAATGCTTCTATACTGATAGCCGCACAGTCTTGCTCATTTCTAATGTATGTTTACTCACCTAGCAATAAATACAAGTTCATTTGCTAATGGGTCTGTAGTAAAGAGCAACAAAGAGCATTATATTCAGTGTTTATCTATTGTGCAGGGTGATTAGAACCAGAACATGCTGTACTACCGTTTTGGTTTGTTTGCTCTGTTCTCACAGTCATGAGGACCAGACAGTAGTTTCTTACCTGAATCACATTTAAGGATTAACTCTAAACAAAGTGACTTCCAGGGGGATATTGGTGACTGAAAAAAGAGTAGCTATATGTTAGAGCCTTGACCACAGCAAGCTCTGATTATAGTCTGCTGGAATTAAGGACTAGTTGATTTTCCAACCTCTTTCCAGTAGAGGTGCTCCAATGGGTAAAATGCTTTCAGTGAGATATTTGGGATAGGTTCAAATACAGATCGATGAGCTTGTAACAAGATCCATGTTGCTGGAGTAGTGTCATGTGCTGGGCTTTGAGCTGAAGTACTGGTTAGTTCTACCCTGGTGGTTGCCACTGGGGCTCTGTGGGACACAGAGCAGAGTCATGCAGCTTGTAGGCATAACCTCTAGCCAGAAAGCCACTGTTTCCAGAATCCATAAATCCTGGAGACACATGCCAATTTTACTGTGTAAGTGCTGGCAGAGGAAGGTTGCATTAGCTGAAAAGAAGATTACAGATTCCTCAGAGTGGTGTAGTATAATGACGTCTTGTGATTCTCAGCTGCTTCCAGATCAAAGATCCTCTTCTCCATGTCATTGTTGCTGTTCACAACATAGTCAAGCTCCTGCTGTTGGATGGCCATCAGCCTATTGTTTTGTTTGCAGCATTTTCAGCTTTGAAACTGAGGAGACTCCAGACAGTCGCACAAGCCATTGTGACATCTGCATGATGGCAGTGCAGAGGTACAGAGATAGCTGTGTGGTTAAGGGGTTCCTTAAATCAAGTACTTTCCAATAGAAATAGTGAAAAAGCATTGAAAATAACTGACATGTGGGAGTTGGAGCAAAATCTTTTCTGCTGATGTAAACCTGAGGGGATAGAGTCAAATGAGATCTCCTTTCTTCAGTCTGTCTGTATCTCCTTGCTGGCTTTTCCCATGTTACATCTCCCAGGTGCTAGAATGCATTCACTTACCACCCTGGAAAAGAGACTGCTAGGGTAGTTCAGGGCTGTTTGCCAGTCTGGGTGAAGCAGAGTGTGTTCATGGCTCTGAAGCAGAAAGCACTAAGTGTCCATTATCAGGGCAAACAAAAACCCCAGTGTGCACGTAGCCTAAACACGGCGCTGGTGTGGTGTGAATCAGTGGCTGTGTGCTCTGGGGGAAAGCTGCCAGCCCAGAGCCGGCATTCCTGAGCCTGGCCATATCCTGACAGTGCTGCCTACTTACCTACAAGAACCGTGTGAAGTGGAGCATTTCCAGAGCTTCACAAAGCCTATATTTAATAAAGTCTTGTTTTTATAATACCTTCCATCCGCTGGATTTCACAAGTAAACTAATCCTCTCAGCTGGTCTTTAGGTAGAGCAAAGATGCCAGTTTTACTGACAAAGGAGCTGGAAAGCAGACTTCTGTGGGGTTTTTTTTGCTATAGCAAGGAAGTAGAAGATGGATCTAGAGTCTTACAGCTACTGTTCTCAGCATTGCTACTGTGTTTTCTGCACATTGTGTGCTGGGCATTATATAGAATGAGTATAAGACAGTTTTTGGATTGAGAAGTTTGTGACCTGAATTGGTGAAGTTCTGCAGTAAGTGCTGGAGTAGTTTACTCTTTAAATGCTGCAGATCTTTTTTACCTTTGTGCTTTAAGCACTTCTCAGCTTAAAGCACTTTCAGCTTACCACGAAGACCCAAGAGGGCTGATGCCCTAGGAGGGAAGTGATGATAGTTTTCTTAACTTTAACTACAAAATTAATATCACCCCTGAGGAGCTGAGTTGCCAAAATGAGCACAGCAGATTACAGGCCAGTTCTGGAGGAGATACTGTACTCATCAGCTCCGTGGAGCCTCTGACCCAGCTTGGCAGCTGTGTAGCTCTATGCAGCTTTGATACCCTGTCTGCAAGAGGGAGGGAGGGGAGGAAGGAAGTAGATTCACAGCTGCATCACCACCTACTTCTCAATTTAAATGAGGTGGTGCTCATAGTAAATTATTGAGTACTTGCAGCTGTTTCCTTTCTCCATGGGGAAAGCATTAATCTAAATGTTGCAGGTACTTATTACTGCATTTCTACCGTGCTGTGAGGTTCCCCATATTGTCCAGAGCAGCTGTTCCTATCCGTGGCATGGCTTGAGTGGATCACAGTAGGTTTCAAAAGGAGTTGATCTAAATATCCTCTGGAGAGGAGTTGAACAGGTCTGATGGTTCCCTGGGTCTGTCCAACATCCACCCTGCCTGGCCTTGCTTGCACCTTGAGACACGGGAGAGGGAAGGAATGGAGCATTGTCCACAAAACAGGCATGTTTAAATCACATTTCACAGTATTAGGAGAAGTGCTGTGGGGAAATGAGTGCCAGTAAGAGATTTCTACCCCAGAGAGTGCAGTAACAGGTGAACTGGTAAAGGTGGTCTGCCCCTCACGTGGATGTTCTGTGTAACTTCCCAAGGAGACAGGATCCCACAGAGTCTGGCTTGGCCAGACTGGAGGCAAACTGGTGGCCCTGGGGAGAGGCTGGGAGCTGATGTGACTGATACTCCAGAGGCCTCATCCTGGCACCCAGGTTCTGCTTGGGTGGGTGATGCTCAGTGGCAGAGATGGCATGGGAAGGTTTCTTTTGAAGTGTGAGTGGAACAGCCTTAGACCCACAAGAAGCTGTTGATAGCCATATGTGATAACAAAAGAGAGGGTTTAATTATGATATCTAGATCAAATACAGGGTGAAGGGCTTATAAGTTTGCTCTACATTGGATCTCAGCTGCAGTTTATTTAAACAATGGTCCTGCAGGTTGTGTTTGTCTTAAAAGTTTGTTTTGCTGTGGTGTTGCTCATTAACACCATATGCAATGTGCTGGCTCCTATGGAAATTTGGTCCTGTCCTGGAGAACTTCCAATACAGCATCATAGCTCAGCTGTATAGGAGTTGAGTTAAATGTGGATTTTTCTGATGTTACAAGAGTAGTAGTCAGCTTCAATGTTGCATTTACTTGCAGTATTGCACCTTCTCCTGAGAATGCTGCACCTGTCATCTGGATGTGTAGATGACTGAATTAAATCTGTGGTACTCCTGAAGGCCTCTTGCTGTGGGTGCTATTGAAGGATTTTGAGTGTTAACCTTTACTCTTGGCTCCAAGGAAATATAATAGCCTTTCCTCTCTTGCAGAGTGTTTACCATGCCTCTGGGAACATTCTTTCTTCCTGTTCTCTGTTTCTTGGGAGCATCAATTCCACGGGGACTGCAGTATGTCACATTCTCACACAATGCTACAAAATTCCTCCACCTGTCCATGGACTTGGAATCTGGGACCATTTACTTGGGGGCCACCAACTTCCTCTTTCAGCTGACATCTGACCTGCTGTTGGAGAACATGGTTCAGACTGGACCAGTTCTGGACAGTAAGGATTGCCTCCCCCCGGTCTCAAAGCTGGAGTGCCCTCAGGCACACCACACTGACAATCACAACAAGCTGCTGCTGGTGAACACTGTGCAGAAGGAGCTAATTGTGTGTGGCAGTGTCCACCAGGGAATCTGTGAGAAGAGGAGCCTGGCGTCCATCGACCACGTCTTGTTCCGCCCAGAGAGCCCTGGTGACACTCAGTACGTTGCTGCCAATGATCCCAATATCACCACTGTGGGACTCATCGCCTACTCGAAGGATGAGGTGCCCTTGCTGTTTGTGGGACGAGGGTACACCAGCCGAGGAGTGGGAGGAGGGATTCCTCCCATCACAACCCGGAATCTCAGGGCCCACGGAGGGGATGTTCAAGCAACTGACTCTCACTCCATTTTCTCCTATGAAGAAACAGCAAAACTGGCTGTGGGCCGGCTGTCAGAGTACAACCACCATTTCATTAAATCCTTCACTTACCGTTCCAGTGTGTATTTCCTCTTCTACCGACGGGACCTCAAATCCCAGTCGCGGGAGTACAAGACCTACATCTCGCGCATCTGCCTGGATGACTCCCACTATTACTCGTACGTGGAGTTACCTCTGCTCTGCCAGAGCAAAGCCAACACTTACAGCCTCTTGCAAGCAGCCTATGTCACCCAGCCGGGAAGGGAGCTGGCCCAGGGGCAGCTGGACACCAAGGGGGAAGTGCTGTTCGCAGCTTTCTCTGCCTGGCAGGCTTCTTCTGGAAAACTGAGCGAGGAGTCTGCACTCTGTGTCTACGCCATGGAGGAGGTGGATCGCCTGACCAACTGGACTAGGGATGTTTGTTACATGAGAGATGGGAAGTCAGAAGAAGGGACTGAAGTGGCATATATTGAATATGATGTCAGTTCCAACTGTGTCCAGCTGCCAGCGGTAAGTGGCTTTGCGCTTTTGAGCAGCCTGCAGCGTGTTCTTGTGTTGTTCCTGAAGTTATCTTGCTTACACAGATGGTTGTTGAAATCTGGGTTAAAAGCCTTTGGGCTCAGTCTGTTGTATCCCACATGGGCAGGATTCCTTGCAGAGGGAGAGGAACTGTATGTGGCAGTGGGAAGAGCATCTGGTGTGACCTGGCCCTGAGGCTTGTCCTGTGGCAATACCAGGCAAGAACACTGAAGCTGCTCTTCAAGTCGTTCTTTATCTGTGTCATCTCCTGCTCTGCACTGCAGGGAGGGAGAGGAGCATGTGTACGTGCTCCTGGGTGTTAGGAAGGGAATTTTAGGGGTGTGCTGGGTCTCTGTTGCTTATGGTGAAGTGCACCTCACAACAGCTTCCTGCAAGGGCACTTAGGAACAAAAAGGAACATTAGCAAAACCAAGTGTCAACAAAGACATGTTCTGAACCCTCCTGGATGTGTTCCTGTGTAACAGGTTTTAAGTGACCCTGCTTTGGCAGAGGGGTTGGACTAGATGGTCTCCATAAATCCCTTCCAACCTTAATAATTTTGTGATTCTGTGGAAATCGCAGTTTGTTATAGACTGCTTTAGTCCTGCAGAAATTTTTTGGGCACAAGAAGGACCTTTTCCTGAGATGTCTCTTTTTCTCCAGAGCTGTAAGAGGTCATAATCCTTTAAGTTCAGTGACAAAAGCATGATGGGATGTTGCAGGATAAAAATATGTCCTAAAGTGGCTGTGACCCTGAATTCTCACCATCTGGCAGCCACACTGGCTGCAAAATCAGGAACAGTGATACAAACACAGGGCAGCAGCACTCTCCTGGGTGCAGTGTCCTGGTATAAGGCTCTGTGACTATGAGCACCCTGTTTGCACCAAGGGTATTTCAGGTCCTTAGCAGAACAGTATGTTATCTTGTATCTTCCCTCTACAGAACAGGCTGTCCAGAGAATTGCTTCTTCCCAGCCTGGTGCTGCAAAAAGCAAAGTGGTACCACAGAGCTTTAGAAGTTTCTGGGGTTGGGTATGTGGTTCAAAACCAGTCTTAAAATTATGGTTTTCCTTTCAGTAGCTAAAGCTGACTGTAGAGTACTTGTGGGACAAGGGAAGGGTAAAGAGCAGACTTGGAGCAGGATGAGTGTAAGGGTAGGAGGAGTATGTAAGAGTTGGGAAGCAGGAGACTGCCCAGCTTGATGTCCTGCTATCACTGTATTTCATAGGCATGCCCCATGAGTCCTTGGAAAGGCCACATGGAAGGATTTGTCACAAGTGATTTTTAGGGGAGCATAAGGGAGTTAAATGTCAAACAGGTTTAAGCAGATGAGAAAAATCCTTCCTTCAAAATGATGTAGAGTACTCTTATACCATTTGATCCAATGGAGAAGTGGATTCACAGGGTGGGAGAAAAAAGCAGTTTCTCTCTGTGATTCCTGGTGCACTATCCCAGGGTCCCAGCTGGATGGTTTGGCTTTAGTGGGCTGACCATAGGGTGGTGTCTTGTTAACAAGTGTGTCCAATGATATGTAAATGTCCTAACAAACCTGATCCTCTGCCATTCAGCACACGGTAGCGGTTGTCGTTCAAATTGTATCTAACATCGTGTAAAGGTCTGTGCCAACTCCTGCCTGCTCCAGTCAGGGCTGAGTGGAAGTGGCTGTCAATGGACATTTTATGCAGGAGCAGTTTTAACTCGTTTTCAGTGGTGGCAGCTTGTGCTGGGTGTAAGGATAATGCTAATTGAGTTCACATTTTTCTGCCTCCAAACCAACTACCACATAAGGTATGACCTTTTCCTTAGCTCTGCCTCCAGGTTTCAGCCCAAAAAGGGAAGCTAAAATTGAGTTTTACAGTTCAATACAATCTCTTCAAGTGGGAGAAAAAGCCCCCAGCTGGTTTTTCTAAGAATTTCAGACCCAGTTCATTTGTTCAGTTTGCTGGAGATTGATTAGTTCTGAGATGCAGGAGGCTATGTAGATGCTGTTTAGTGACTTGAGAAATTGGAAGTGTGAAACGTGTTTCTACAAGGCTTGGAAAGGCTCTGTGTCTTCTGTGGGTGTAGTTTTCAAGGCACGTATCTTGTCCTTTTGTTTTTAGTCTTCTTCATGCATGGATAGAGCTTGTCCTATTGTTGTTGCCTACCTGTGCAGACAGGATACACTCAGCAGAATTCACAGCAGCAGCTGCTGCATTTCATTAAGACACTGGGTGATCCCTCAAGTGCATTTTCTGCAATGTTGCCAAGATGTTATTCATTGCAAGCAATTCAAACAGCTTCTATGTAAATTTATATGAGTACTTTATGCAGACAGCCCCTGCGAGGCCATGGCTGGGCTGTGCCAGTGCTGGGAGAGCTTGGTGTTTTTAGGTCACGTTGGTTTATGGTAGATAAATGTTGTATGTGAAGTGACTCGCCCTTGGCATCACAAATAGGCAACAGCAGTGCTGAGCACAACTGACTTACAAATATTTCTGACTTGTATGTGGACTTTTTTTAAGAAGTCTTTGAAAAATCAGCCAGTAGTGAGGTCATTAGGCTCCAGAATTTGTACAAAGGTTGCAAAAGATATCTAGAATCCTGTTTAAAATAAGCACTTAATGCTTTGAAGCATGGAATTTTGGCCTGCATCTTAATAAATCTTACAGGAATTGAATAGCTGGAGAAATAGAAATCTTTAAGTTACAAGATGATGATTGGAAGCTTAAAAATCAAACAACAGGTGGTAAGAAAAACGTATGCCACCAAAAATGAATGATGGTTTAGAGGATGGTAAAAACTAGCAATCATTAAAAGCTATAACCTCCTCAGACTTTGTCAGAACCTTATACCAAGTGTGCAGAAAAATCATTGAATTAATATTTGAAAGAAAAACAATGAAGCACTGGACTGAAAACAGTGCTAGTCTGACTGGCATGGTTTTTAATGGAGCTGCTGTGTCAAGCCTTGCTTTCCTGCTAAGATAACAATGCATTTGAGAAGGGAACAGAGCTGAGCAGGTTAAATATATTTTGCTGTGGAATTTCCATAGACGTTACCAAGAGCTGCTGATTGCTTCTAGTTTCTCCAAGAAGCAGTCAAATATTTTAAAAACAAACAAAGCCAACAACAACAACACAAACATACCGAAAAAAAAAAAAAAAGAGAGATCAAGAGAGAAATGGGAGGAGAGGGGAGAAAGGGCCAGGTTTTCCACGGGATCAGTGAGTGGAGATAAGCAGAAGCCTCAGGAATGCCATGATGTGCTGTTATCATGGATCTCTGACGGGAGCAGCTCCATTGCCTGGTGCCGGTTGGTACCGCGCAGCCTGAGCTGCCAAATGCAAAGCCACAGACATCAGACAGAAGGAATACATAACCCTGCTCACAAGGAGTCTAAATTGAATTGCCTGAGGCAAGAGAGAGAGCTGGAGTCAGTATGGACTGCACGGTTAATGTGCTGCTCCACGCTCAGCTTTGTCAGAGTAATTAGTCAGGGGCTGGAGAGGAGAGTGAAAACATCCATAAGGGATTTCGTGATGAAAATCTTGAATTTACACAAGCTACATTGTTTGAAGACAAGCCAGTGATCAATTTAAAAATGGTGTTTTAGGTATTAATTGTTTGGTGAACAATCCTGCATTCAGTCTCCAAAAGGATACTGTAAAATTGAAATGGACATGGAACAAGGCACCAAGAAAGATATAAAGCAACAGAGGAGCTATCCTAGACAAGACTGAGTTTGTTACTTTGGAAAAAGATGAATCATAATGGGATATCTTTTCTCTGCACATAACAAATAGTAAATAAGTTGGCAGCTTTTATTGTCCCTCTTTAGAATGCAGTAAGTGAAGGTTTGGTGGCACTGGGAGGGAACTAACTGGAACAGAAGAGTGACTGTTTCTGCACAGAGCAGTGGAGTTAATGTTCAGAGCTCTCACAAGAATTAGGAGGATTGAAGCATTGTGCAATGATGTCTCTTGTATGTGCTCTTTGATTCCTAAGTCCAGTTAGTAAGCTGTTAGTAAGGGTTGTGTCCCACCCTGTATTTATGTATGTCCTGATGCATTGGGATTAGGACAGGCTTAGAACTTAACTTGTAGGTGTTACAGCAAAACCATGCTAATTACTTGAGGTGAAACTTGTCACTGGAAACAGAAATTCTCTTATTTTTCCTTTGTTCGAAAAAACACAATAAATCTTCCCCAAAGCAGTATCGTGGCAGTGTGTAACAGTAGTGTTTTTTGGAAAACTTGAGAGAGTTTCAGCGTATTTCATTACTGACACTGAATGAACTGGCTGAAATGTCTGCAGGATTCTGTGAGACTACAGACAGCTGACATACCTAAACTAATTATTAAAATATAGGTGGTTTTGCCCTCAGTAAAAAAAGCTTAGAGGAGCTAAAGCTGAATTTACTGCTGGGGAATTGGGTAGAAGGGAATGGTGGGAGGTGTTAAATGTGCCAATGTTATTTGTACCCATTTTTTTAGTACTGATTTCCTTGTTCTTTTCACTCCTCCAAAAAGGACACCCTGTATGCCTACCCCTGTGGCTCTGACCACACTCCCAGCCCTATGGCCAGCCGGGTGCCCTTGGAAGCAGCCCCACTCCTGGAGAAAACTGAGGCTCGTCTGACAGCTGTGGCAGTGAATGTGGAAGATGGCCACACCATTGCTTTTCTGGGAGACAGCAGAGGAAGGCTGCACAAGGTAGGATCTGCATACAGCAAAAAAGATAAAACTAACCAAGGATGCTCAGGTAGAAGGGGAAAAAGGTGTTTTTTTCTTGGGGAATTGGGTTCCTACTAAAGATTATTATTATCAGTCTCTTCTCACCCTGTACTGCCTGTGGAAAATGTGAATGCCCCAAATGTGGCCATGTTGCCTTTGGTTACATCTGCACTGAACCAGCAGCAGGGCTGGTGCATCCTACGTGGTTTGCACAGGTATTTCTGGGCATATGCTTTGTGTGGCTGAAGTCACTGCACCGAGGTTCAAATCCTTGCACACAGCAGTGGCTCCAGCTTGCTCCTGTTGTAGAATGGGTGTCCCCAGCTCCTGTGGTGGTGCTTTGCCTGCTCACAACTGTGACTCTCTTGCAGGTGTACTTGGGAGCCCAGGGAGAGGCACACACCTACACGTCGATATCTATCCAGGTGAACAGCATGGTGAGTGGGGACCTGCTGTTCGACCAATTGCAGGAGCACCTCTTTGTCATGACCCAGTCAATGGTAAGAGCAATACAATCCCCTCCACAGAGGAGCTGAAAGCACTAGATGTCCAGACAAACTGCTCACAGGGGAGGGGGAGGCAGGGAAACTGCACCTGGCTAAGCCAGTGCTGGGCAGCAGCTGCCTGCCAGTCTTCTTGCATGAACAGGGACTGACCTTTCCCAAAAGCTGGAGGAAGCATGGAGAAAGCCCTGTTGCCCTAATCCATGGCTTGTTTGTGTGTGCATTTTCTGAAGTCTGTCAGGCTGTATCAACAGTGATGGAGGAATGTGAACTGCAGGCTGTAAAAAGCTGCTCTGCTGGCATGAATACAAGAAACCACCAATTCCTGGGTTCTACTGTGTTGAGCAGGAACTGTTTGGACAACAGTTTGCATCTCCATTTGAGCAGAAGAAAGCCTCTGGGTTCACATGTGAACCATCTTAGTTTTGCAGGAGATTGAAAAGAGAAAAGAGAGATTTTGTTTAATCAAAGTGTAGCACTTCTGCTTTTAATCAGTTAAAAGATCAAGCTGTTCTTCTGTAACCTACAAAAAGCAGAAATGTGTGGGAAACGCCTTCAGACAGCAGAGGTGTTCTCTGACCAGGGATATAATAACAGTCTTGCAGATAAAATCAAGCTGTGGAAGGACTCGTGTGAGGCACCTTTCTCTTTATGCCTGCTTTCTGTAATTCTCTTTGTGCAGTTGGAGGAGAAGAGGCATTGCAGTGCCTCAGGCTTTTGGCATATTGGTGTCTGCTGAGTAGGAAATCCAGCCATGGATACTTTATTTGAGAGGATTTGTACCACCACTCATATCAGCTCCTTGAGCTGGAAAGAAAAGGATCCTCCTAGTAAAGGAAAAGCAGTCCTTGAGTTACTCTGAAGAAAAGAACAAATAAAAATTGAGAGCCACTGCTTCCCTTCACTCCCCCAGTGCACTTTGAGATACTTGTAAAATTTGTTACACTTCAAAGCAGGAGTTGAAATCTGTGAGTGGAAGAAGATTAGGGAAATCTGAAATATATCCTTAACAGTAATTGTTCTGTCAATTAAAAGATGCAAATTACATCATGTACTTAGCTAAAGTAATAGGTCTGGGATTAGAAGTTGGTATTTCAAAGTAGCTGACAGTAGTAGCTGAAGTGTTGTAGCAGATTAAAGAGGGCAAGAGGCTGAAATCAGCAAGAATGGTAAGTTAAAGCATAAGAATTTTGCAAGTAAAATTTACCCCGAGATGGCAGAAAGTTGTTCCACATTGATCAAAGCTTCAGGGTCTACTTTCAGTCAAAATGATAATTTTGCCAGGTAGAGCTGGGCAAGTGCAGATGGATTCAGAGACCTCAGCTGTAGCTTCTGTCTCCAGCTTCAGTCACCTTTGTGACTGAAGAGATGATCTCACATGACAGAGTCCAGAAAAGCAAAAGAGTGAATGATATTCAGTTGGCTATTCTGTAATTCACTTTGTTAAAATGCAGTTTTATGACTAAATAAAATTTCTTCCTTGCAGAATGTGTTGCAGAATAACCAATGAATAGCAGGACAGTTTGCTTGCCTCTGTGCCTCTCTACAGCCTGATGTTTAGATGTCCTTCACCAATATGTGAAATGGCCATTCAGATGGGCTCTGGAAACTTATTCCTTTTTTCTTTGTCTTTATGGGAGGATAAACTGAGGATCAAAAAGTTGTTTTGATGAGCATGCAGATGATGGGACTTGCTAGTTAGGCATAAGAAGCCGGTGATCTGGGAGTTTTGTTGTGTGTGCTGTGTTTCCCACTTTTCATTTCTTTTTCTGACAGGTGGTAAAGGTTCCCATAACAGAATGTTCCCTGTACTTGGACTGTGAGTCCTGTCTGGCACTGAAAGATCCCTACTGTGGCTGGTGTGTCCTTCAAGGAAGGTAAGATAGATCCCTGTTCACCTGTAAGGATTTTGGAGGGACAGTGCCTAGGGATTGTCTCTGCTTACTCTCTTCCTTATATCCGTGTCTGGATTTAGTTTATTTTTAGTTCCTTTATGGGATATTTGGTCTAACTTACCGTTCCTCTCTCTGCTTCCCTAAAACACTGCCAGCAGCAGTAGCAGTTGCACACAGGGGCATCTTTCCATTGCCTTTTGGGTCTTCAATGAGACATGGTTTATTCCAGTGTGTGTCTGCCTGCTGGCTCTGCTTCCCTGTAGAAACTACTGGGAGGCTGGGACTTCAGTGGTTGGTGTAGCAGCTTCCCCAAGACTAGCAAGGCTTGAGACAGCCAGTGTCTGCTTGGAAGCCAAACACAAACTGCTGCTCAGGTCTCTCACAGGGCTTCTTGCTGCTTCCCTGCAGGTGCAGCCGTCGCTCCGAGTGCTTGCGGTCCAGGTTGAGTGAGCAGTGGCTCTGGAGCTTTAACTCTACACAGCAGTGTCTGTCTGTCCAGTCACTAACTCCAGCCAACATCAGCAGAGAGGAAAAGAGAAATGTGAGTGGTGGTGATCCTCTGATGATGCTCAAGCTTATAGAAAGGCCTCTGCAAACTAAGGAGTCATAAGTTTTTCTGTTGCTTTCACTGGGGTGCTGAAACACTGAACCTTCAGGCACGTTGTCTGCCTCACATGAGGGACTTATTTCTTGGTACAGCCAAGCTGTTAATTCAATTGTTCGGTTGTTTCTTTGTTTTCCCTAAAACTAAATGTCCTTGCCTGCAAAGAGTTACTGGGTATTCTGGAGTATGTGATGCCTGCTTGGATGGGGACCCTCCTAGTTTTAGTATCTATAAGGTGCCTCTGTCTGTGCTTTCAGTGTTTCTGTCACCTGCTGTCAGGAAGGCCTGAAAGTAGTTGCCCAAAATTACAGCTCCTGTCTGGCATGTGATAGCTGGCAGTAAAGCTAGGAAAGTGCTGGAATGATTTGAAGTCTGTCATTGTGTCAGGAGGTGGCAAGAACCTGTCTTTTTCTAGAGGCTTGGGCAATGGGGGAAGTTGTCAGTTGCTGGAGGGGTGCCAAGTTCAGTTCAGGAATGGCAAGAGATGATGAATGGAATAGTCAGTCTTAGGAGACATTATAGGAAAATGAGTGTTTTTGTAGATAACTACTTTATGGGGTTCTTCCTTTAAAAAAACAACCAAAAAATTATATTAAATGAAGGCAAAATATTTACTGAATATTATTGAACTGACAGATATTCCTGGCCATCTCTGACTTACCTTCTCTGCGTGAGGAAGAATTTTACTCGTGCTATTTCGAAGATTACGAAAGCCCAGCAGTTCTGACAGAGTCAGGAATCATGTGTCCTTCTCCAGATCCCAGCCAAGCACCAGCTTTGCCAACAGGAACAGGTTAGTGAAATGCTTTAAATGGAGCATGATAGCTCTGATAACATTGTTGGGAGAAAGTATGTTGTAGGTCATCGTGTTGCCAGGATTAACAGCCATGAATGTATGTGGACTGTCAGCAGGTGTTCATTTCATTCCTCATAATATCTGTTTGCTTTCTACTTGTGTCACACACATCCTGTGCTGTTTTGGGCTGTTGCCAAATTCCAATGCCAAATTCTGATGGTTGGAAAGGAGATCCTGTTTGAAGGGTTGTATGTAAATCTGAATGTGATCTGAAATGCTATCTAGAGAGCTTTTGGCAGCTTTTTCATAAATCTGGGGAGAAAATGCTCATAAATATTGCTTTATTATTAAAACCAAACAAAACGCAGCCTTCTCAAAATCCATGTTGTAGGAGAAGGAAGTACATGTATGGAAAGGAAAGAAGAGACCTGTGGTCCTTAAAGATAGAAATAAATCTGCAATGCAGCATAACCTCAGAAAATACAGTCAGCCTGTGAACAATAGCTGGCTGAGTATTACTGATTGGCCACTCTAAAGACCTTGGAAAGTTCTCAGTTTGTTTTCTTTGCATTGGATTTTACCCAGCCTGTCAGTGCGAGCTCTGATGAGCTGATCTCTTCAAAGAGGTTGTTCATCTGAAGTAAAAGGCAGGTGTCCATTGGGACACATTCCACACCATTCACCTAAATTGCTAAACGGATTTTTCTGTGCAAGAATGCAGCTGCTGATGGGTATAAAGCAATCTCCATGGACATAACATGACACCAGAAATCAGATAACATGCTCATTCAATCTCAAACTGCTTCATTTTCAATATTATTTGCAGTATTTTAATATCTGGCTTTCACACTGCTTTAATCTGGAACAAACCTACCAGGTGTCCATTCAGGGTGGTCAGGCTAAGAAGGAAGAGGGCTTCATGCACTGCCACTGCAAGCAGAGTGGGCAGGATTTGCTTCTCTGTTTAGTTGTATGTGCCTGAATTTAAACACAGTTGTGAAAAATCGGTGTAGATAAAGCCACAGTCTAGTTCTCATTGTTCTAGGCTTCAGATATTCTTATCAAATCCTTTGTAAGTCACTCTTGCTTTTATTCCAAGATGCTTACCCACATTACATTCATATTGTGTCTGAGACTTATCAAGTGGCTCCTGCTCTGCAGCATAAACTTGCTCGTGGATGGTTTCTCTCTGTTTGATCTATTTGTGTTGTCCTTTTGCTTCCGCAGTGCTTCTCCCACTCAATGAGCTATGGCCAGGTGTTCCTAGCACAGAGTTTTGCTGTTTAACTGTGCCAGCTTCTTCTTCATGTTCTCTTGTTCCTCAGGCTTCCTCTCTCCTTGACTGTATTGTTATTCCCTCTCTGCATGGCTTCTGTACTCTGCTAAGATGGATTTGAAGCTGGTAACCAGATTCATACACTGTTTTCTAAATGAGATCTCATTAGGGCCTTAGATACCAACACTTTCCTATTCCCATTTATTATACTTTCCCCAGTTCACTAAAATATTTGCCGTTTTCCAGCTTTATTTAAAAGGTTATGTACCAGCTCATCTATCATATGTAGCTGTTGAGCTCCAAGATAGTAGCACAAACTCTTGCTCTCAATCTGCAAGTGCTCAACCTCATCTTCTGTACTGTCAAACAGAATTATTGGCAGCCATGGGTAATAATGGCTTTTCTGGAGAAAGGAGTATTTATAAATACCGTGTCATAACCCTGAAATCCTGGGAGGTGTTAGCCCTTCTGCCACTGCCAAATGCAATCAACTCTATGACAGTGATAGGAGTTGGCAGTATTGCAGTGACTCCAGCTACATAGGATATACCCTCATTTTCTGCACATCCTGGGTTTCAATACATCCCTCATCACTGGTTTGTTAGCATACTGCTTCCCTTGCTATCCTGTCAGGAACCCAGCTTAGATCTGACTGGTTCTTCACATGTTGATTGTTTTGTTGTGACTAGAGATTGCTTGCAAGAGGAGCTCTGAAATCTCATTCTGAGAGGAACAGTGCACAAGGTTCTTGTTGCTTAACTTTTATGGCAAACTGCCTCAGAGAAACAGCAGATTCTGAGGTTGAGCAGAGAATTCAGTATGTTCCCATTATTTGGAGAACTAATAACCAACTCTAAGGTTGAAGGCATTTGTCTGGGACAAGATTAGTTAGCTGATTTAGTTGTATGCAAAATATCTCCTTCCAGCTGATGCTATCAGCTGCAGTAAGTTTTGACCATCTCTGGAGCTCTTCGGTCTCTTTGCAAAGAGAACAGGGCTATCCTGAGGCTTGTAGTTGATGTGAGACCTGGATTTTAAAGCAGATTAGCCTTCAGTCGTTGCAAGTGAGATTACAAATCTTATAAACCTCTTCCCTGACTCACTTCTTAGTCTGGTCATAGTATAAAGCTCTCAAGGTGAAGGCAGCATGTGAAGGGCACATCAGTTCTAAGGGTTTCATTTTCCTTTGGATGACAAAAGACGACAATCACCTTTGAACTTCAATGTTACTTCTTCCTGTAATACAGAGATGGCAGTGGAATTAGAGATAAAGATGGACAGATCTTCAGACTAGGCTTCTTTCCCATGGGTTGGCAAGAGCTATCATAAACTACTCCTGATGAACTTGTCCGACCTGTTTTTAGTGTCCGTAGGATAATCCAGTGATTGAGGTGCTAAAAGCATGGAAGGGAATCTGTCTCAGTGTTTGACAAGTGTCTGTCCTAAAGCACGCTGTGTCTCCTAACAGTATGGCAAACTTGTAGGGGCTCCATTTCTAAGAAATTTTTATTTTCATTTTCAGATCATGTCACCATAAAGCTTGTAGTGCGTTTCCATGACATCTTCATTGCTTCTGTGGACTTCTCTTTCTATGACTGTGCTGCAGTGGCCCTGCTGTGGAAATCGGCACCGTGAGCACCTGCTTTTTCTCTTCTGTAGTTTTAGGGAGGGTGGCTGTCCCTTTCTGGGTTGTCCTATCTTAGCAGCTGCTTTTCTGTCATTTTTCCAGGTGCCAGAAGTGTGTGAGCAGTCTCTGGGGATGTAACTGGTGCATCCAGCAGCATCTCTGCACCCACAAAGCAACCTGTGAGGAAGGAACCATTATCTACAATGAAAGAGTGAGTCTCCTGCTCAGTCCTAGTCCTGTGTGCTCTCACAGCCTCAGTGAGTCAGATCTCAGGTAAAACAGCAGCTGTCAGTCACATCAAGCAAGGAGTTGAACTTATGGAGCAAAGAAGAGTTCCCTTTGGAGTGACACAAGGCTCTGCATCCCTGATACTACAGCTTTCTGGGCAAGTGCCTTCAGATGAAACAGGTCACCCTTGCCCTGGGGCTATGCAGCCAGTGTTGTCAAAGTGGAAGGACAAGAGCAAGCTGGTAGGGAGGCTGTGACAGGGAGATGAAACAGGTGCCCAGTTTGTGGCTCTCACAGGTGGCCTTGCATTTTTGTGGAGGATGAAGACTTGCAGACCTCCCTCTGAGAGGAGGCCAGTGCAGGCATCTGTGGGAAGAGGGAGTGTTGCTGGATCTTCTGCACTGTGAACATTCCCCAGTCCCATTGCAAAGGATGGTGTAAGATGTAGCTCTCATTAAAATCCAGAGGGTGAAACAGCCTCTTGTCCATGGGAAGTCATAAGGAGTGTTTTTCTGCTTGGATTTTATTCTTTTTCATTTCTTTCCCTCTTCTCATCCCACCATGTTGTTTCTTTCTAGGCCCAGATCCCAACCTCGAGTGTGTACCCCTCTTCAGCTGCTCCCCTCACCAAGTCCTCTACCACAGCCCCCACCATGGCCACAAAAGCTGTCAGCACCCCTGTGCATGTGGGCCCGAGCACTGTGCCCCACACGGAGCCCGTCCATGTCACGCCCTCCGCAGCCTGGGAGACAACGACGGAGCCAGTGCACAGCCCCAGCTACACCCACCTCACCCTCTCCACCGAGGCCACCTCTCTCCAGGCTGCCACAGAATCCCCCCTGCCACCACCAGCAGACAAACCTGCTGTCGCTGTGCCAGAGACAACTTCTCCTGCTGCATCTGTCCTCTCCAGCTCATCCAAGAACATGGATCACATAGCCTTGCCCACTGAAGGGCCAGCCACAGCCAAGGATGCCCAGCACACAGACCCACCCACCACCCTCGGGGGTAGCCCTCTGCACACCTCTGCAGTGGCAGCTGTAACACCTTCCCCTCATGTAACGAGTTTCAAGTGGCCTCCAAGTCCTTTTCCTACCACGGAAGCACTGACATCTGCCATCTTATCTCCTGAGACCCCCAGCCAGGTGCCAGGGAGCCCTGTTGTCTCTGACGATGCTCCTGCATTGCCAGGAACTGAGCTCCCTGTTTCAGAGCTCCCAACATCAGCTCCCCCGCAGTGGCTGCTGGGGGAAGGCACAGAGCTCCAGGACACAGAGGACTGGATGGATTTGCTGCAGGCTGAGAATGACACATCTCTTTTCTCTGCTTCTACTCTTCTGTCGGGTGATGGCGATTCTTCAGAGAGGGACATCCCTGACTTTCCCAGGATCCTTCACCCTGACCTCGATTATCAGTATGATGCCCCTGAGTTTTGGGAGGAGGTAAGTTACTGGCCTTTTATAGTTCACAGTCTAAGACTGTAACTCTTTAAAGTTTTCTTACAGATTGCCAGTCTAGTATTTCAGCATACTGGAGGGGTTGTGTCCTGTGGTTTTTTTTTCAGAGTGAAGAGCCTAGCTGGGGTCCAAATGCATGTCCCTGTGTACAGGGAATCCAGGGATCTTCGCTGTTTCCAGTCAATGTGGCAAGGAAGATAACCCTGCTGGGAAAGAACTTCCACCTCTATCAGGTAGTCAGCTCAGTGCCATCACCATCAGGAAGTTGCATTAATGCAGGGCACTGTTTGGGCAACCTGGCCACTGGACTGCTAAAATATGTATAAGATACAGGTGTGACTCTGCCTGGGTTTCTCCTAGAGGAATAAACTATTTCTGTGCATGAAGAATTCCATAGCTGGATATATTGGTGTGTATAAGGTCACCCAGAGAAGGGGAGAGTACAGGTGTGCACCAACCTGCTGGAGAAGATCTGCATGTATTTGGATTAAATTGCACCTGTGCTGCACTGCAGGTGTAGTTCTTGGAATAACTTTCTGCTGAATCCGTCCTGTGTTAGTGTCTCCGTAAGCTAAAGACAAGTCATCTGTTTCCTTTCCTTTCTGGCATGCTTATGTTAATGTGGCTATTCCTGCCATACCTGAAACTTCTGCAGTGGGGGAAACCACCCTTGACAGCTGATTCTTGGGTGTGCCTCTGATAAAAATTCTCTTTGCTTCTCAAGACAGAAGATGATTTAGTAACCTTTGACAAAAAAACAACTCAGAACATGCAGCCCACAGTCTAATTGTTACTTCGTACATTAAACCTGACATACTGCACTGCTCAGAGGAGCAGAGCTGGTTCCAGAGAGATGCATATCTAGCTTTTTTACAGGAAGTATCTAAGCAATTCAGTGGAAAGTTTATAGGAAAGAGAGAGGGAGGAGAAATACACTTACTGTTTTTGGCATGCTCTTCCCTAATCCATGTACTCTATTCTTCATTTCCAAGCTAGTGTTTCACAAGGATGTACTGGCATAGCTTCAGTCCCGCTGTTTTTTTGTTTTTTTTTAATTTCTCTCTCTGTGCTGAGTTCTCTGCACAGTGACACACATACTCCCTTCTAGGTGTTTTGTGTTGGCTTGCCTTTCATACATGGAGGCAGTCACAGCATAGACAGCCCTTGAATACAGCATAGAGTTGGCATAATGAGGGGAATGAGAGGAGCACACTGCTGGCTTGGTGGTTTGAGGAAAGGTGCTGAACTGGAGAGGCAGGAGGACACTTGTGCAGCCTGGAGCTCTGTGTCGCTGAGAAATGGTGCCGTGTGTCTCCTCCTGCAGGACCAGCAGTGGGACTATGAGTGTGTCTTGAATTTGGAGGGGAGAACAGTGGTGATGGAAGCTTATGTGGAAGGAGAAGAAACAAATAAGTCCCTCTGTTATATCACCTGCCAGATGAACCAGGTGAGTGCTGGGATTACTGTACCATTTCACAATTCACACTGATTTTGCTCAGCAAAAGAGTAGGATGGAAGGCAAGCTCCGGAGAAAAGAGCATATTTTGCAAAAGTATTAATAGGATATTTAACACTCTGGGGACCTCAGCTGCAATGCTGCTGCCTCCCAGTACTGTCACCTTCAACCTCAGGAAGATTGTGCAGTCTGAGCCACATGACCTGTTGCTGCACTGGTTGTAGCAGAGGATGATGCTGTCTCTGAACTGGCCAGCACAGTGCCACTCCTGCTTTAGCTTGAGGCACTGTTGTTTGTCATCCTCTGCATCATTGCTCCTGTGATGATTGTTCTTTTGTGTGAAGAAAAATGCTGTTAGTACTGATTTTGTCCTTGGTGATAGAAGCAAGACTGTGGATTGTAAAATTATCAGGGAAAACTAAAACAGACGTGCACTTCTGGATACTGTGTGAATTTTACTTAAGGCAAGATTTGCAAGCAGAGATGTTATTTTTAGTTCACAAACTCATATATTTAAGAGAGAAGAATGACACAGGCTTTTGTGCACATGAGCTGTGCAGACCAATTGTGATCCTACAGCATCAGCTCTACTGAAATTACATAAATGCCAGCTTGAGCAGCTTTCTGAGCAGGTGGCTTGTAGACAGGAATTGGCCACTTAGGAATGCAGTTAGGAAGTTATACAAGTATTGTTGTGAGCACAGATGAACACTGAAAAACAAGTCTTAGTGAACCAAAACCTACTACTCTTTATAGAGCAGATTTGTGACTATGAAGCAGTGAGGACAAGCCTGTGCTGCCACTGCCCCACCTAACACTGCCTTGTCTGCATGCATGGAAGCTCCATGTAGGCTGTATGTGCTATGCACTATTCAGTGTGGATGCTGGTGCTTTTTGCCTATTCAGCTGGTTTGGTTTTGCCTCTGCTAAGTCCTCTTGATCTTTGTCTTTGCAGTACAGTTACACAGCACCTCAACTGGAATTCAATGCTGTGGTGTTTGTACAGAGGCGACGGCACCTTCGAGTGGACAGTGCTGCAGATCTTCATGGTAGGAGTGCAACACCTTCTCAGTAAAAACACAGCAGAGGAGGTGGAAGGGAATCGAGAAATCCTCAAATGAGGCTTTTTTGTACCTGTCGTAGTCTTATCACAAGAAAACTAAGGAAAACAGAGCTTCACTTCTGTTGAATCTCATGGGGGCAGGAGGAAGAGTGGGGTCTGTAAAAGCCACCAGGTTGCTGGGTTATGCTGTGCCCTATGGGGATGTTTGCAGGTACCTCTGAACTTTTCTCCTTTGCAGTGACTTTTTACAACTGCTCTGTGGGACACACTGATTGTAGCCGCTGCCAAACAGCTGACTCAAAGTACAACTGTGTGTGGTGTGGAGGTGACAACCCCAGCTGTATCTTCAGGGGCTCTTGCAAGGAAGAAATTGAAGACCTGTGTCCAGCACCTCTCATTCACTCCGTGAGTAATTTGCTCACTGGTGTACTGCACACAGGGCAAGGAGGGCTCTATTCTGCAGTGGAAATCAAAGGACTGTGAACTCAGAGTGCAAACAGTGCAGCTCATTAATTTATTGACCTTCTGAAGAGGAAGTTCAGTTGGGGTCCCTCAGTGTTGTGAGGATTCTAGACTGTTGTTGCTGGGCTTTGTTTGCTGGTAGAGAACAGTGGGGAATGATTAATTTGTATCTCAGTTGAAACTGGTACCCCAGAATCATTCAGGAGCTGGGAAATGGTCTACAGGATGGATTCTTCAACTGTTACGAGCCAGACCCTGAAACAGGTTGGCGCAACTAAGCCTGGGGCAAAGGAGGGTAAAACCTAATGACAGCAGCACAGCAGTGATGAGAAAGGCATGACAGGTTACTGGAATTAATTATTTCTGTGTGTTTATTTTAAATGTTTCTTGCTAACTGCCACATGACAAGTGTCTGTAGCCATGTGTCCCTTTTGCTGTCAGCTTGTCCTCCCTTCAGTGGCACACAACATCCATGTGCTGCATCTTGTCTAAGTTTACCTTGGATGCTGCTCAGGGACAGAGCTTTGACATTTGTGCAGCATGCAATTCATTGTCGTCTTGATGCTGAGGGGGGAATGGTGCTTGCTGCTTCAATACTAGTAACATGTATTGGCTGTGCATTCCCACTCTTCAGCAAAAATACCCTGTGGAGTGGTCAGCATGTTGATGGGAAGGCAAAGCAGGGCAGTCTTTGCCGTCTAAGTGGATATCACCTCTGGGTGGGGACTGCTGGCAACAGCGAGGTATGGGAAAGAAGGCTCCAACTGTGGTGTTCTTTATGGCCTTTCTTCTGATGAGACTGCAGCCTGAGACTAGTCCAAGCCAGTAAAAGGAGTCAACAGCAGTGACCTGAGCAGGCAGAGTTTGCACCAGGCAGCTGAAGGGCCCTGTGCTGTAGATCAGTCACCAGACTGGAGGTCTGAGATACTGTGACATTGACACGTGCGCGGATGTCTTTGCAGGTGTACCCCCTGTCTGGACCAGTGGAAGGTGGCACTAGAATCACCATCACTGGCTCAAACCTCGGGCAGAAACATCAAGACATTGCAGAAACTGTCACTGTTGCAGGAATTCCCTGTGCCGTAGATGCTCAAGAGTATGAGATCTCTAGCAGGTAGAGTATCTGTGAAACCTCCTCCCAGAGGCAGGCGCTGGCTTTTCCCTTGGCTGCTGACCCAGCCTGAGATGTCTTTGCC
Source organism: Acridotheres tristis (assembly GCA_037013685.1). NCBI lineage: Eukaryota > Metazoa > Chordata > Aves > Passeriformes > Sturnidae > Acridotheres > Acridotheres tristis. Next base: position 9,374,221 of record CM072899.1, on the reverse strand, counting down.
TTTGCTGTAGTAGATGTTGAGCCCTGCCCATTCCCAGGGGAAGCCCTGAGTAAGGTCACTGTGTGAGTAGTTGCTCAGGCAGTGACCCTAGAGAGATAAGGCTGTGTACAAGCCAACAGCCAAACAGTGATGCCATATTCCAACCATGCTGCTCAGACAGAACAGAATCCACAGTCAGGTCAGGGAGTTGTGGGCTCAGAACCCTGCAGTTTCATGGGTGTTTCACTGAGCCACAAGAGAGCAAAGGGCATGGCTTATGCAAGTGTCACTGATAGGGAAATGCCTGACCATGTTAACACAGGGTGAGGATGGGAACGCGTGGCTGAAGGCACACCTCCACACTGTTGGTCTTCACTTGCTAGCAAGACTTCCCCCCCAGGAACAAGCTCAAAGAAAAAATCCTCTCTGCCAAGGACAGATGAGGAAGTCCTGATGGGCCCAGTGCCACTCTTCTGGTGGCTAGGAGTGCCTGACAGTGCTTGTAAAAGTAGTGGCAAGGAGAAGGATGAGAAGCAGAAATACTCCTGAATCTGGCTCATGTCAGTGACACAGAATTGTGCAGCTGGTGTGTCTGGCCAGGACAGAACAAATTAATAAAGCAGTAGCTAGGTGTTTAAGAGGTATGAATTTGGGATAACTAGGAAGCAAGGAGAAAAGGATATTTGTGTAGTTGGCCAGTGGCAGGGCAGGTAGGTGGGAGCTTTGGACAAGGGAGGGAGAGGAGCCAAACAACCGGCAGGAGGAGAGCAATTGTGAGTAACCTCTTATCAGAGCTATCACAAACATGTTTTTCCATTCCATGGTGGCAGTAGTTGTAGCACCTTTCCCTCTAGGAGCCAGGTAAGATCCTGCTGGGAATGGCCTGCTGTGTTGAGCAGTGTTGTCCTGTCTGTGCAATTTGTTTGTCTGGATCCATCTGCTTTCTGTTTTCATCCTAGAATTAGAGCATAATCTTTCTGGGGTTAGCACTGTCTGTGTTCTGCATCTGTAAATCACCTGGCATCACAGGGTCTTGGCTTGGACTGCACTGTATAAGTTCAAATTCCTCGGCCTCTTTAGTTGAGGGGATATAGCTGTGAACCTGGAACCTGCTCCTGAGCAAGGCCCAGACAAAATTAATCTCCTGCTATGCAGGAGGCCTGGGAAGCCTCCTGCAGATTAGCTTTTCTGTTAGCAAATCAGTGCTGTAAGATGTGACTCCTTGCTGCTCTGTTCTAAGTAGAGTTTTACTTTTCATCTTGTCAGCATCTCCCGTAGCAAATTATATCTGGAAAAAGGGCTGGGAGGAATGGCTGATGCAGATCAGGGGATCTGGCTGGTTGCAGGCCAGTGGCTGAAGACCAGTGGCAGCTAAACCCAGGTCTTTAGTCTTCTGCATCAGACACAGCACTAATGTGTGGATTGACCACTGCTGGCCTGAGGTCCCTCCAAATGCTACTAATTTTGATCAACTCTGGAAAATAGAAGAGTTCTTGGACTCTGTGCATCTGTGACACAGTGGGATTCATCCTGTCTGTCCCAGAAGGAATAATCTTAGATAAGATGGGCCTGTTTGGAAGTGGTCCCTGCTTTTTTCTACTGCACCTAACCTAGCTTTTTTTAGAGATGTTTCTTGATGCTGGTTGGATATTCTGAGCATCAGATAGGCTGGAAGAAGGGAACTTCGGTTGCTAGATGATTTTAGGACATGCTGCAATGGATGCAGCTCCCCTGCTCTCCCCTGGTGTGACTTTATTCTTGGATTGTCCTGCAGCATCGTGTGCGTCACCGGCGGCAGCTGGACAGAGAGGTTTGGGCATATTGTGGTGGAAGTGCCTGGAGGAGGTCGTGGAGTTTCTGGTCATGTTTTCACTTACCAGGTAACATAACCATAATATCTCCCCTGTTTTCCCAGTATCTCTGCTAAATGGCTGTTTATTGCATGAACTTGCAGGACTCTACCAGGTACTTGCTGCTGGTATTTTTATCTGATTTTTCTGCTGCTTGTGTTGTGTGGTACTGGGATTTTTTTTGCTTTGGTTTGTGCCTCCCTCACCCTCCTTTAGATTATAAGAACAGCTGTACTGGGTAATACTAAAGATCCTGTAGTATAGCGGTATTATTTCTCTTTTGACAATAGTATCTGTTAAATACTTAAAGATACACTATATTTTTCCTTTGTTTCCAGCTTGATTTTTTTTTTTTTCATTGATGGCTTAACATCTTCCTAAGACATCTGACTTTTCTTTTGTTAATATGCAAATTGCTGTTTGAACATGCTTTTATCTTCTGACCTTCAGCAGCTGGTGGCAGCAAGTCCAAAATTCCTGTGCATTGTGTGGAGAAATGTTTTCTATCGTTTTTAAACATGTTTCTGATAACTTTTTGATATCTTAAACCCAGCAACTATGAAATAATACTTAAGTAACTTTTAAATGCAATTGCTCCTTTTTTTTCTTTTCTGTGTAATTTACAAGTTATGTATCTAGTTGCATGTCCCCCTCTCCTATGGGAAAGGGAAAGAGATTCTGTCAAGTCTTAAGCTCTTCCATTTTTGGCTTGATAGAACCATTTTATGTACTAGATTATGCTTGTTGCTCTTCTCTTGGTTATCACCAGGATGCTGTTTAGAGACTAGCAATGCTGTACATGTTTGGTTTTTATGCTATAGTCTGCATCCTCCTTCCTACTTCATGGATCTTACTTTTTGTTTGTCAGCAGTGACTTACTTGTGTTATTCTGCTTGGTTTCTCTAAATTTCGCTGCAGCTCCTCAGTGGTACTAATTTTTTTTTTTTTTGTTACAGCACAGGTCTCAACAAAAATTCATAGGGCTCCCTGTTGTTAATCTTCTCATTTGCTAGGCAAACAGGCAATTTATTTGCTACCTTGTTTTTCCTAAACTGAGTTATTAATCTAATTACTGATCTGAACAATCCCTTTGGACTGTTAATCCCTGGGTTTGTGTGTGAGGCTCACAGCTCTGCTGTTTGCAGCATCCATATGCCTTTGGCAGTCTGTGGAAAGGTCCTTGATTCGTGGTTCTTGCTGGTGTGATTGATCCCTCCTCTGCTCAGTAAAGTAGCTGCTGGAGTATAGCTGAGGCTTGCCTGTGGTTTGGATCTATAGCTTCTATTTTCCAAGCATTGGAGGACACTGAACATATTCTGCTGTTTTCTTTCCTTGTCTTATCTTTTGAGGTCCTTGTCACTCACTTCCTTTTTTTTTCCACCTACCTATTCTAGAATCCAGAGCTGAAATCCATTGTTCCAACTCAGGGTCCCAAAGCAGGAGGAACCTGCCTTACTCTTCTAGGCTCGAAGCTGCTGACTGGGCATCCTAATGAGATCAGTGTCCTGCTTGGAGACCTCCCTTGTCAAATGTAAGATCAGAACTTGCCAATGTGCTAGCTGTGCACTGCCCTGAGTCCTTCCCAGAGCCTCCTAGAGTGTGATGCTGCCTGGAGCAGCTGGAGCTCTGCTTTCCTCTGTGTTCCAGGGGATCTTCCCCATGAGGATCATAGCAGCAACCTCAACCATTTTAGACTCCTGCACTTTACCTGGATGTGAGCAGGGCTGCACACCTCTGTTCTGCTTTGTACCTTGACAGGACTGTAACCCATCCTGACACTCTGCTTTTGCTGGTGGGGAGCTGCAGTTGGCTCCTGCAGCCTGATCCCAAGAGCTGCTTGTTCTCTTGCATCCTGAGACATGTACACCTGCCTCACCTCACTGCTGTCCCTCCTCCAGTCCCTTCAGCCTGGACAGTGGCTGTACCTGTTTTTTGTCCATGTGCTGCTCCTGACAGCTGCCAGCAATTATTACTTGCACAGATAAGGCACAAGAGCTTTTAGCATGAGATTTAGGAAAATAGTAAAAGAGGTTTGCAGACTCTCTGCAGAGAGAAAGGCACAGTACTATGAAATCTGTCTCTGCAGCGGCTGTGTTAATCCCTTGTTCTTCTTGTCTCTCCAAGCCTCTCTGAGATGACAGAGGATCAGCTGGCATGCCAGACAAGTCCCAGCAATGTGTCCACAGAACTTCCAGTCACCATCAAATATGGGGAGCAAGAGCGGAGATTAGAAGGATCCCTCTTTAGATATACTCTGGATCCCAACATCACTTTTGCAGAGCCACCTAAAAGCTTCCTCAGGTAAAAAGAAAGTGTCCCTTCCCCTGGGCAGTGTGCTGGGGCTGCAGCACCAATGGCATCTGAGTGGCACTTTGGGGTAAAGCCAGGCTTGTAAGAATGAGCATAAACAGAAGGCTGAAAACATGGACAAAATTGAGCTTATGAATAACAGGTGAGTCAAATCAGCTACTTTTGTCTTTCAGTGGAGGGAGAGTGCTCAGAGTTCATGGATACAACTTGGATGTTGTACAGAAACCAAAGATCAGAGTTACAGTTTCTCCATCCGAACGCCGGCGCCGAGGAGTGGGGCGATGGCGAAGGATCATCCCAGACTCTGAGTGTCCTGAGGATTCTCTGTGCAGCATCCAGCAGGTAGCACAGCACTCAGTGGGGATGTGGGTGCACAAAGGTTGATGTTCCACCTCTGAAGAGATGGACTTTCTGCCCCTGGGGCTTTTTTCCGCCCACCACTTGCTTTTATCTGCTTGGATTGTACTAACAGTCTTGGCCCATGGAAGTGTTCTCTGACAGATTGAGAGGTTAAGTACTTTCACAAACATTTCCATGGGCTGGGTCTGCCTCTGCCTAGAGATGTGCAGGATTGTGAAGTGGGACAGAAATAGCAAGGCAGCAGTGTGGAGATAAAGGAATCAACATCTGAGCCAAAGAGCTTGTGTGGCTCAGTTTGTCTGTGCTTCAGATTCTTCCTTTTGCATATTTCAGTCTGTCCCTATAGTTCCTGGGATGTCTTTCACTCAGATACGAAACCAGCACCACAATCATTCTCTGCTCTCCTGCTGCCAGTCTGCTGAGATGGGTCATTACAGAGGTATTGATGTGGTCACCAAGGTCACAGAGCATGCAGCAGAATTTGCAGAGGTAGAGAGTGGTTTGGCAGCCCAAGTACAAGAAGGATTTGCATTATTAGTACAAATGATGAAGGGCTTCCTGTGTATAAATGTGCTCTTGATGCACATGCATCAATAACAGCTGGTTTTATCAATGTTCTTAGGAAAGATTTGTGGCTGTAGGGCAGAAAAAAAAAAGACTGTAATACTTTCACCCAATGTATAAAACAAATCCAGCCAGGCATGGGAACACTTTCACAGAAGCATTCAGACTGGGAAAACAGCCTTGCATTGAAGGTATTTGGTCCTATTCTCTCAGAGCAGGGAAATCTAAAGCTGGTCTCTCTCCAGAATTTGCTGCCAGGGGAATGTCAGAGCTGATTCCCACTGCTGAGACCTTCCAACAAAACCAGTGCTATGAAAGCTTTCCTTTAGAGGAACATGGGGAATTCCTCAGATCTTGGATTTTTCCCCTTTACAGTTGGTTAAGCAGAGTTCTTCTGGCATTTCTCCAGATTAGAAGAATGCAGACTGGCCCCAGATTGTTTGGGGTGGAAAGTATTGCCAAGCTTCAGGAGAAGCACTGGTATTCCATTACTGACACTTTTTTTTGCCTTTTCCACTTAGTTTGAAGAACCATGTCTTGTTAACTCTTCCTACCTGATCCTGTGCAAAACTCCAGCCATTAACCTGCTGTTGAGGAGTGTCCGTATCAAACTGGAATTTATTCTGGATAATCTGAGCTTTGACTTCAACTCACTGCATCCCATGCCTTTCTCTTATGAAGTCAACCCCATCCTAAAACCATTGAATGCTGAGGACCCTGCCAAACCATATCGTCACAAGCCAGGAAGTGTCATCTCTGTGGAGGTAAGACAAAAACCAGCTGAAATTAATGTTCTTTTGAGAAGGTTCCTTTTAAGTTAATGTCATGCAGCATCCAAGGTTTTTAAAGTATTTGACAGGTTACAGCCTGTCACAGTACATCTGCTTTGGCCTGTGAGAAACACTACATAAGGAGAAGGAAAAGCATGCATCAAAAAAGCCTCTTGAGTCCATAAATCATTGTTAGGGGCTTCAAAGGGCTTGTGGAAATTTCGGTGGTTTGTGCTTTTGGGGTTTTTTAATCCTAATAAACTGTTTGTATATGAGATATTAGTACTACATTATCCCCACATCCTGTTCTCAGCTGCTGACTCTCTCATAACTACTTCAGTTTTCTCTAGTAGTAAATTAGGAGTAGAAGAATCCTGCCAGTGGGGAAGACCTGTTACTAAGTGAAAGCAGGAAAGTTCCTCACTAAAGATGATACAGAAGAGCACAGTGACTCTATTTTTATTGTACATGCAAGAAAAATTTCTGAGGTATCTCTTTTGTATGGAAAAGTACTTTTCAGTGCAGTACTCAAAGAAAGTAATGGCTGTAGCTGTAGGTGCAAATTCTCCACATGCTCTTTTTGCATATGGGTAAAAAACTGTGAGTATATAAGAGCCTACTGCCATTGGAGTTGAATGCATCTTGGAAATGTAGGGCAGTTTGAGAAGATTGGAAGAGAACTTTAAAAGACAAGGAGATTATCTGTCAGGATACCCTGACAGAGCTCTGGGCTTAGAAAGCGTTAAAGCATAAAAATGGAATGAACATCAGTCAGCATGGTTTTATTAAAAAAAGAGAAAGTCTTAATCCCCCAAAATTAAAGCAAATAAGCGAAATGGTACAGATATGTTACACCTTTGAAAGGCATTGATTGACTCAGCTGAGTGTGCAGGTTAACTGACATGAGACTACCATTTTAAATATACAGAGTGAAGAGCTGAGCTTAGCTGTGTTTTGGCTGAAGAGCCTTAAGAGGACAGGCTATTTATAACTGTACTCACGCAGTGTGCTACAGGTCCTAAAGCTAAGTCTAAATCACATGCAACTGAATTTTTTAGCTTACAGAGTTAACTCCTGCAGCCTATTCACATGTGAGCCTAAATGAAGAAGAAAAAAAGGTTACTTTCATCTCATGGTATTGGTCTCCTCCATCTTCTCTGAAGCCATGGCAATACATAGTTGTTTTTAACCTGATCTCATGTGCTGTCCAAATCTGTTTCAGGGGGAGAATCTCGATCTGGCTATTTCCAAGGATGAAGTCATGGCTATGATTGGGGAAGGAATCTGTGTGGTGAAGACACTAACAAGGAATCACCTCTACTGCGAGCCCCCATCGGAGCAGCCGGCTCCGCGGCACCGCACCAAGCGGGAGGGCACGGACCTGCTCCCGGAGTTCACGGTAGGGAATCAGCAGCACTGCCAGAAATCCTGCCTTTTCTTGAGCCATGTGCAAGAAGTGGGAGTAGGATGTGATGTTAGGAAAGGTAGAAGCCCTGCTGACGGACGGGGGAGGTAACAGGGCTGGCAGGGAGCTGGTCTTGTTCTCAAATTCTGCTCTTAAAGGCTTACGTTGCCTGAAAGTGAGCAGTATAGCTGGGTTCACTGTGCTGTGGGACAGCTCTTCTAGGCAGCTGTGTGCCCCCTGTGCTCATTCTAGAGAAGCCCTGTGGCTTTGTATTTCATTCCTGCACAGAGGAGTGGAATCATCATGGCAAATGCTTTCTTCTTACAGGTTCAGATGGGAAACCTGAACTTCCTCCTGGGCCGGGTGCAGTATGACACAGAAAGCCAGCTCACCTTCCCACTGGAGGCACAGATTGGTTTGGGTGTTGGTGCATCCTTTGTGGCACTGGTTGTTCTGGTCATCGTCTTCATATACAGGTAAGAGGTTCTGGCATGGATGGGGCCTTTAAGTTCCTCACAATGTTTTTCAGTGGATGTGACTGAGCGTGTACATCTTGGACCTAAACAAGGTTACAGTTTTCTTTATTTTGTGTCAAATTCTGAGCCCCTGCTGGTGTTGGATGCAGGAGGCATGTTGCATTGCTAGTCAGTCTATACTGTGATTCATTCAGAATCTAATGGGTGCTTCAAGAGACACATCTAGTTTATGGAACACTGTGTGGTATCCTGCAAAGATAATGCTCTGTAGAAATCGCCTCAGCACCAACTGCCCTGGAGTCTTCGGCAGCAACACAGCAGTTGGCAAGGACAGTCCCTGGGCAAGTGCCACCAGGAACAATTTTGCTTCTTATTGCAGGAGGAAGAGCAAACAGGCTCTGAGGGACTACAAGAAAGTTCAAATCCAGCTGGAAAATCTGGAAACGAGTGTTCGGGACAGATGCAAAAAGGAATTCACAGGTCAGTCACTGAGCTCCTGGATTCTTTTCAGCTTCAGGGAAACTTGGAGAACCACCCTCAAGCCTACCTCTTTTCCCATTCCTGTGTACTTGTCTGCATAGCTCAGAGCACGCAGTAATTTATCCTGTGCCAATGCATAGAAACATAGAGCCGAATTCTTCCTTTTAAGTGACTGAGACTCTAGTCCCCGGTTAACATGTGAAGGAGTGAGGAGCAGGTCTCTAAAACTCTTATCTTTGCTGTAGGTAATGCCTGTAACCACAGATGTGTGCTGAATAGTGGCTTCCTCTTCATAGAACTGGAAACCAGCTCCTGATTGGAACTTTCCTCATGCTATTTCTCCTGCTGCCTAGTCTAGTTTTAAGTGTTCTAGCAATGAGACCCCAATATGCCTCTTTCTGATTGGAAACATCCTTCCTCTTTCTCAGTCCCATGCTGCTGGCCCTGGTTCCTCCACTTATCTCATGCTCTGCACCGTCTGTTGAGATCATGTCAGTTGTGTTATCCTCATGGCATTTTCCTTTCCCTCAGACCTGATGACTGAGATGATGGACCTCACAAGTGACCTTGTGGGCACAGGGATCCCCTTCCTGGACTACAAGTCCTATGCAGAACGCATTTTCTTTCCGGGCCACCGTGAGTCACCACTGCAAAGGGACCTGGACATCCCTGAGTGTCGACGGCAAACAGTGGAGCAGGGTTTGGTCCAGCTCTCCAACCTCCTCAACAGCAAGCTCTTCCTCACCAAGGTAATGTCTCTTTCTCTGCTGGCAGCCTGCCCTGGGGCCAGAGCCATGCCACTGGCAGCAGGAGGTGGGCAGTGTCTGTTAAAGTTAATTCTTTAATAGTTCCCTGCACCACTTCTTCCAAGGGCCAGCAGCTGTGGCTTCTTTGTTTTCAGCACATTCACACACTGGCTTATCTCTCTCCCCACCAGTTCATCCACACTCTGGAGATCCAGCGCACTTTCTCTCCAAGAGACCGGGCCTATGTGGCATCACTGCTCACAGTGTCGCTGCATGGGAAGCTGGAGTATTTCACTGACATCCTCAAAACTCTCCTGAACGACCTTGTGGAACAGTATGTGGCCAAGAACCCCAAGCTGATGCTGCGGAGGTGAGTGAGCCAGCTGTGATCCCACTGGCAGCTACCTGAGGGCACAGAGCCTTTCTGCCTGGCTGGCAAGCTCCGAAAGGCCCTGCTCAGTTTTCTAATCCCACTTTGCTATTTAGACGTCCCTGGGTTCACAGTCATGCCATGTTTGGAAGCTAAACTGAGATACCTCCCATGTTTAGGTCCCAAATAGCCTCCTCTCTGGTCCATCCTTCTGGTTTAAACACATTTCCCTTGTTTGAGACCTACCAGAGGCTTTCCACTGCTCCCTGCTTCTTGTCTCTCCCATTCTGTAATTTGGTGCCTCCTTCAGGCTGACAAGTGCTTCCAATAAGTAATGTCAAAAGCATTAACTCTGCTGGTCTCAAAAGGCTTTTTTTTCTCTCCACTCTGTATCACAACTTAGTGTGTTCTTCTTCCAAAGGGAGTGATCTTTACCTCTAAATCTCGCCCAGTTCTGCACCACATTCTTGTGACCAACCTGATGCTCTCTTTCAGGACAGAAACAGTGGTAGAGAAGCTGTTAACCAACTGGATGTCCATCTGCCTGTACGCGTTTGTGAGGGTGAGCTCTTTGTCCTGTGTTGATCTAGAGGGACCAAAAGAGGGGAGACAGGCACAGCTTTGCTTTGTGCCTCACTCGTAGCTGAAACAGTGCCAGGGTCATCCTGTACTTCAGGGTGAGGAATAAGAGCTGGGCTGCTCGCTGGGAACAGAGATCCTTAAATCAGCATCAATACCTCTTGTTTCCAAGATGTGTCACCAGGTCATGGAGGCCTCAGTGTAGCTCCTTTATCTTGAAATACACAGGCCACAGGCTGGTCTTCGCATGGGAGGACAGATGCTGGTATAATTCCTTTTCTGGAGGGCTGGGGGAGGCAGAAAGGATTCTCTCGGATTAATGACACAGAGGCAGAGCAATGCCTTGGTCATGTGGATCTCTCTGGTAGCTGGACAGTGTACTTTTCCTGAGTATGGCTCTGTCTTTACCTACTGTGGCTCAGCTGCTGTATCCTCAGTCCTGCCTGATATCCATGTTTCCAAGCCTGGGGCTCTGCTGGGAGGAGCAAGCTGAATTTCTCTCCTTCCTTTCCATGCCAGGATTCTGTTGGGGAGCCCCTTTACATGCTGTTTCGAGGAATCAAACACCAGGTGGACAAAGGGCCAGTTGACTGGGTGACAGGGAAAGCCAAATACACCCTGAATGACAACCGCCTTCTGAGAGAGGACCTGGAGTACCGCACTCTGGTAAGCTCCAAATCATCTGTCCTCTGTGGCAGGACAGGGCTGAATGTCTCTGCTCCCGTAACAAGGCACAAGTGCAGCATCCTGCCACTGTCTCCTGGGAGCCAGGTTTGTTCTAGCAGCACAAGTGTGTAGATGATGAAGAGCTCTGCTAAATTAGGCGCTTTTGCCCCAGGCTGATAGGAGCCTTTACCACAGTCATCTTGCTGTACTGCTGTGCTGTGTCTAGAAATAAGGGGATGACATTGCTGACGGCACATCGAAGCTCCTCCCCGATGTCTTGAGCTGGCTTCCAGCTCTTGACACAAGGCCAAGAGCGCAAGACCGACGTGTTTAACATCTGTGATTTTTTTTTTTCTGACTCTCCCAGTGAAAGGACTAGCTGTTAACTTGCCTGAATGCCAACCATCAAAGGTGTAAATGTGCCAGATGTAATCTTATCAGCTGAGTAGCTGTGACCTTTTCTTCCCCAGACCTTAAATGCTTTGACACAAGCAGGAGTTGGTGCAGGAGGGGCAGAAGAATCTCAAGGGATTTCTGCAAAAGTGCTGGACTGTGACACCATAACGCAGGTGAAGGAGAAAATCCTAGATCAGATCTATAAAGGGACGCCATACTGTCACCGGCCAGACCCAGACACGCTGGACCTCGGTGAGCAGAGCTCTTTGGTGACAAAACTCAGTGAGGAAGTGAAGGAATGGTGGTTTGCTGTCTGTGCACAGCACTCTGGCACTTGTGACATTTGTCATTGTCTGCTGAGTGTGTAGAATGTCAGTGTGCACTGACCACTCTAGCTGGACACAGCAGGGAAGAGGCTGTAACAGAAAGAGGCAGAGGTGGGAAAGAAGCAATTGGGTTCAGCCTCTCTCACTTCATGGTGTTTTTTGCCAGACTCACACCACAGCAATGGCTTGGGCAAGGGGATATGGAATAAAGAGTATGGAAAATGTGTAGGAGGGGAGGGGGATTTGAGTGCAGTGCAAAGATGCTGTGGGCACAGACTGGCACTTCCCGGCAGTGAAGTCAATGGTAGCCTCTTAATAATAATATATGTCAGGGAAGATTTTGCCCATGGTAGATAATGAATGAATGGTAGAACTTACATTGAGAGAGAAAACACTCAGTTTTCCGTCTTCTTAATTCTGTTGATGAATAGTGGTGACATTTAGGGACGAGAAGATACTGAGGAAATAGTAACTGCTAAGAACTATGGATGCGTATTTGTGGTTTGAACCATCTGCTTGAATTGTCACAATCTGACAGAATTTGTAGGAACATGACAGGTGGAACCTGGGAGGCCATGAGGCCACCTGTCCTTGTGCTCAGAGGAGTCTGTCCTGTGACTGCAGGACTCAACATCATTACAAGCACTTGCTCAGGTTATGTTGTCTGTGAAATAGCACAGGTAAAAGTTGATGAGGACCAGAGGATGTTTAACGAGGTCAGCCAGGTTGACGCACAGATGCCTCGAATTAACAGCTAATCCTTTTCATTTTCTGTGTTTCAATGGCTGTAGAGTGGAGATCAGGGCTGGCAGGTCATCTGATACTGTCTGATGAAGATGTGACATCTGTTGTTCAAGGAACTTGGAAACGTCTGAACACTCTTCAGCATTACAAGGTCAGAACTCAGTCTGCCATTGCCTTATCTCTCCTCTTGTCTTCCTACACACCGTCATGCTCTGTTTATGGCTCTGGCTCCTGGTGGACTGCTGTCAAAAGGTTGGACCTTTCTTGCAGAGCATATTCAAATTAAGTCAGTGCTCTGGCTGCAGCCTGACTTCAGCAAACACAACCCTGTCCTTATCCCATAAGAATAAGGACATGTGGACATATGTAGGGCTTGGAAAGATAGGCACAAGTTCATACTGCAGTGAAGGACATGTGCTGGATCTGTTCCTGTTCCAGGCTGGATCACATAGGAGGTCATGACACACTGAGCTGTCAAGTACCTTCTAACAGTGGAAAAAAGGAGTTTTTTAATTACCTTGCCACCAGTATGTTGTACCTTGCACCAATATGTCAGTACCTTGCTGCAACATGTTCTAGATGTGAATGACCTCAGTCTCTGAGTATTATCTTCATTGTACTTTGAACATTTGTTTTTTAATTGGTACAGACAAGATTTTCTCACCCTCGGGAAAAACAGTGATGATGCCTCAAGATCCCTGTTTCTGTCCCTATTTCTAGTGATGGTACAGCCTGTTTTGCTCTACAAGCACTTGCCTATTGTGCTGATGAGAAACATGCCATTTACTTGGAATGTTGTTGTTTTGCTTGTGTGCAGGTGCCTGATGGAGCAACAGTAGCACTTGTCCCACGCCTGACCAAGCACATCCACAGGGAAAATCAGGATTACATCCCAGGAGAAAGTGAGTTTGTCTTGTTCTCATAAAATTATTTTAGAGCACTTGCCAGTTAGTGGAACAATTCTCTTGCTGTAGCCCCAGCTTTATGCTGATGTAGAAGGCTGACGCATGCCTTGGACCCTCACAGGATTGTCAGGAAGTGTGAAAGCTTGGTCAGGTGAGGTCAGAGAAAAGCAAAAGTGAGAGAGCAGAGGAAGGCTGGGCTGGGTGTGAAAATGCAGAACAAGCACAGTTGTCTGACTCTCCAGGGCTCACCACAAGTCTGTGACTTGCAGAAATCCTTAATACCTTCAGGTGTTGAGCATGGCCTGAAGGGGATGATGGGATGCCAGGCAGTTTCCTTACTGCCTGGCAGAGTGAACTACTCCATGGATACTCCTGTGGCATGAGGGATAATAGCCACAGGCTGCAGCTTAAGAGATTCAAATTGGATATGGAACAAAACTTCTTCAGCAAAAGGGTGGCTCAGTCCTGAAACAGAAACAGACTGGGGTGGTGGGGGATCTCTGTGAGAGGAAGTTTCCAAGACCTTGAAGGTTTTCGGTGAACAAAGGCAACCTGCTGTACTGTTGGCAAAGGTTGTACTCTGGAGAAGGCTGGATAGAGGCAGCCAGAGATTCCTTCCCATTTGTTTTTCTGTTATACTGGGAAATCTTGCTTGCTTGTGGCTCACCTGGCCGAGGTCTACTGTGAGAGGACCAACACTCATCTGTAAACAATTGCTTGGTTTAGAAACACCAATGCTGGAGGATGCAGATGAAGGTGGGATCAAACTTTGGCACCTGGTAAAACCAACAGAAGAGCCAGAGCTTCCCAAGCATCGCCGTGGGAGCTTAAGAGATCGGGAGCGGGCCAAGGCAATCCCAGAGATCTATCTGACACGTCTGCTCTCAATGAAGGTGAGAAGAAGCACAGATTGTGTTGTGCTTGGGATCTTGCCTTCCCTCATATCCTCCAGCAGATTGCAGGGATGTGTGTGAAGATGAAGCAATACCCTTTACCTGCAGTGGCTTTGAGTACCTTTGAGTCTCCTCATTATTTTGCTGCGTTCACGAGGTTCTCCCTGGCCTCTGTTCCACAAACCACAGGGCCTCCTTTCTCCTTTTTTGCTGCTCCCTTCAGTGGGGGTGGAGTACCCTTGGATGGGTGAGGGGCTGTCACTAAGAAGAAGAGACTAACCTCTCATCTGTGAGGCTTAGGCTCTCTACTCTCCTCTGCCTGTGCTGACCCTGTCCTACTTGATTTTCCACAGGGCACTCTGCAGAAGTTTGTGGATGACTTGTTCCAGGTGATCCTCAGTACCAACCGCCCTGTTCCTCTGGCAGTCAAATACTTCTTTGACCTGTTAGATGAGCAGGCCATACACTATGGGATCGCAGACCCTGAGACCATCCATATCTGGAAGACAAACAGGTGAGGTGTTCCTGAGGGTCCTGGAGGAGGTACTGCTGACTTGCTTAGAGCTTGCAAAGTGACAGCCACCTCTGCCTACTGAGGGGCAGTAAAAGTGCAGGGCAGCAGACCATAGGGTGAAGAGTTGGTTTTGCTGGGAGGGCAAAGCAGAGAGATGCAGTAACATGTAGAGTATCTTTTGACACTGTAGCTGCTACCTTTGCTGATGCCCTTTTGCACTTCTGTCCTCTCTACAGCCTCCCCCTGCGGTTCTGGATCAACATTATCAAGAACCCCCAGTTTGTTTTTGATGTGCAGACATCAGATAACGTGGATGCTGTGCTGCTGGTCATTGCACAGACCTTCATGGACTCCTGTACAATAGCTGACCATAAGTTAGGGCGGGTGAGTACAGAGGGAGAAGGGAGCATGGTTGGCACAGAGAGTTGAGCAGTGCTGCCTTAGAGAGGTAATGTTTGCATAGCACTGTGAGGACAGCAGGCCAGGCTCCCCCTGGCTTCCATGTGCAGCTGGAGAGTAATGGGGGCTCCTGGGAAGAGGAGGGAGAATCAGATTTTGTTTAGCAACAAGAAATTACTGAGGGCTGCTCTTTAATAGCTTGCAGCTACTTAGGGGACAGAGCTAAACTCCAGTTGGCTGTGGCAGACAGTGAGAGTCACAGGATGCAACTTGGTACATTCAGATTGGCCATTAAAAAGACTTTTCACCATCATTACTCGCCCTGTGCTGGGGATGGAACAGTCCTGCACAGGTCACCAGAGATGGGATGGAGTACATCAGGCATTAGCTGTGCAAAGCCATAGCCAGTGTGATCTCATACTGGTGATCACACAGCTCTAAGGGGAAGGCTGGACTGGGGATCCCAGGGGTATATCTCAGGGTACCTCAGACTGCATTACTAGGAGAGCCTGCTATTTGAAACAAATGGCAGAAAATAGAAGTGATGGTGTTACCTGCTGAGGTTAGTCCACAGCACAGTAAAGAAACCTTTCATAACCAATTCTGGCTTTGGATGTTCAAGGACTCTCCAATCAATAAGCTGCTTTATGCCCGGGACATTCCTCGCTACAAGCAGATGGTGGAAAGGTAAGTGCTGGATGTGAGGAGTTGTCGTTTCAGCAGTGGGGAGGAGGGACCGTGCACTAATTGCCTGTGTGCCTCTGTTTAGGTACTACGCAGACATTCGTCAGACCATCTCTGCCAGTGACCAGGAGATGAACTCTGCCCTGGCTGAACTATCACGGGTAAATAAAACTATTTCAGAAGTCACCTGGCCTCTCACCTGTGTATCCAGGAGAGAGTTATTAATGCAAAGATGAGATATTCCAGCTGAGTGTGCAGTTCTGCTCAGGCACACTGACTGTGCCTGGTGGCTGTCCTGCACCACAGGGAGGGTGAGGGTCTGCCCAGGTAGCACTGGAGAGAAGAGGGGGTAGTCAAGGATTCAGGGCAAGAAATACATGTGTTTTTTCCTTTGCTAGGAATTGTTGGTGAATTCTCTTTCCTGTTCCTTTCTTAATGAGTTGTGAGGGCACAGAATTTGACAGGACAATTGTTACGTGTCTCATAGTTTTGTCTAATTTCTTCTCTTATAAACAGAATTACTCAGGTGACCTCAATTCCCTGGTGGCTCTACATGAATTGTACAAATACATCAATAAGTACTATGACCAGGTGCGTGTGTGTGTTTCCAGGAGGTATGAATATACCTTTCTTCTTTTACCACTCTAACAAAATACTACAAAAATTAACAATTAAGAGCAGCCAGACTATTCCAACACTGTGTATTGTTTCATTGGCATGCTTAACTCATGTCATGAGTTTGCTTTATTCTTATCAAAGAGCAAGGGAGGAGATCAGCAAAAAGAACTTATCTCTAACTTGGATCCTCTTGGGATTTCATATGCCCTTCTTCATTTTTACCCCAATATCCAAATACTCTACTTAAAAAAGAAATGCAGTTAATTCAGATTAATTTACTAAAGATATAATTTTCAGATGAGAAGTTTAGCATTCTTTTTGCCCTATGAAGTCTGTAAGTTACTACAATGAATCTAGAATACTTATTTTGTGGTTAATTTGAAATTAATTACTACATACCCACTCTAGACTACAGCATGCTTAATTCCAGCCTGAGGTTCTCCATAATGCCTAGAGTTCAGGAGTTGTGTGTTCAGCTGGTTGGGTGTTGTGTGCTGGAGAAAGGCTGCCCGTGAGCTCTGTCTCGTTGCAGATCATTACTGCCTTGGAAGAAGACCCAACGGCACAGAAGATGCAGCTTGGATATAGACTGCAACAGATTGCAGCAGCTGTGGAGAATAAAGTCACAGATTTGTGACAGGCACAGACAGACTGCTCTCCCCTGGCTGAATGGGGACAGTGCTCATCCTAGTTGATAAACAGGGTGTCCTGCTGCCATTGGAACGAGACTCCAAGGAACCTGCAGGTGACATGAGCAAGGGGATGGCCAAGGCAGTACAAAGTACAGGCGTCCTTGCATCTCAGAGAATATTTTTTTACAGTTTTTTTTTCTTTTTAAAAGCAAAATGAAACAAACAAAAAAAAAAGGACGAACTTTGGGTTTTTCCCTGGCAGACTGCTGAGGGGCCACACAGGTCCTTCCTACAGATGTTACATGAATGTGCCAAGTTCCCAAACCATGTTATTGAAGAGTCAGGTGGTAACACCGAGCACAGTTTCTATGGAGTCCTCAGCCTTGCACAGATGCCCTTCCCAGTGCTGGAACACTCCCTGCTGCAACCACTCACTTCCTTGGAGATCAGGAAGTTTTCCTGGGTTGAGCACTGTGCTAACCTCTGTTCCCAGCTAGCAAGCACTCCTGAGAAACTCCTTTCAGCCATGTCCCTCCTGGTCCCAGATGTTGGATGTAGAAAAGAGTGTCCAATGGTGAAGGTCTCTTGTTCCCCAGTGCTCTGGTCTCTGAGAGCAGGTGTGCCACCTGCTTGGCTGGAATGTGCTCACCAGCATGGGTACTTGCCATGGAGCCCACTGCAAATGAACAGCACCCCTTCACCCTTTCCCTCAGGACAAATTCAGTCGCTACCTGGCTCCCTGCGGACTCCACTGACTCAGCTCGGATCTGTCTTCCTGGTTCCTTGTGGTCAGAGGTTGCCCTGCTCTTTGGAAAAGCACAACAAATGCCTTGTGCCACTCCCCCTTCCTCCAATGTCCAGCTGTTCTGCTGCTCTGAACTGGACTTGTAAATACCCTCAGAAAGTTAATGTATTTAAATGCTAAATGAGAATGTTTAACTTCGTGGCTTTGAGACAAAGCTTTTTCTTGGAGAAGTATCTCTGTGCACTTCTACTGACAAACGTCTGTCAGCACTGGAGCAATTTTCTCCACTGCTTTGTCTGCAGGGTTAACTTGTAGGTGTCTCTGTTGTCGTACCAGCAGCTCGCCTTTCCCCACAGCTCAGTCCCAGCTCTCTTGTGCTCTTCTCTTAGGCTTGCCTTACACCTGACTCTCAGCTCCACTGCTCAAACTCTCCTGTTGTGGCACATGCAAGGGTTATTTGGTGAGCTGTGAACTCAGAGGAGCTGTCAAGCACAACCATGATGTTCCCAAGGAGGGTTAGGTGACCTGCAAAAAAGAATGATTTGTGCACGGAGGAGAGGCCTGGAGCAGGCACAAGCAGTTAGTTGGCAGCTGTCACTGGGCAGCTCCTCACTGCTCCCTCCTTAGTTTCTCCACTTTGTGAACAGTCCTCTGCCCATCTAGGAGCTAATTTATGAGAGTGCTTTACTTGTTCTTTCCTCCCCTGCAAATTCCACGCTGATGTCCTGTGTGCCTGGGGCAGGTAGACAGGTCTAACTCCTCTGTCACTACTCTGAGATGGTGATTGTGTAGGCCAGGAGGTAGCAGGGCTAGAGAACAGAGCAGGATCACATCCCTACCTCTCTTTACATTGCATATAGCAGTAATTCCAGGCCTACTCTATCAGCCTCTATCAGCCCTGTGGTTTTGTGTAAATGCTGTGCAGTTGCAAAATTGTTCTTGGAGCAGGCTAATGCTGGCCTCTCTCACTACAAAGCTGGCTCTGCTGTGACCCTCTCTCAGAAGTATAGCAGTATTCCCAGGTTCATGGTGTGCCCAGAGTATGAGCATCCCTGTGCAACCTTCTGCTCCTATCCTGCTATATGGAGCAGCAGTGGCTGGCTGGCTGGGAAAAATCTGGGGACTGCAGAGTTTGCTTCTTTCCCCAGGTGAGGGCCAGTTAGGGTCTCACTCCTGCCCGACCACCCATTTCCACAAAACTTATTGGAACTTAGCATCTCTGAAATCTTTGTCTTGACTAAATCTGATTAAATTGGTCACCCCAAAAAGCTGAGTGGAGGAGAGGACTGCTGGAGGGGAAAAAGCCAATGCAATGCATGTTAGTAAAGTCCATTCCTTTAGGGACTGCAGGAGGAGATTCCTTCGTTTGAGGCAGGTGCAGGCACAGTGGTGGAGTAGCACTGTCCCCTTGTGTGTTGGTGGATGGACTTTCTTCCTTAGGAAACAAGGCCTGGTTTGTGGCCTCTCCGACTTGCTGAGTGTCTGCCAGAAGCCACAGAATCTCTGCTGGATTTCTGGCTCTGCAGACTGTCAGTGTCTGCCCCTATTTTGCAGAATTATCTCTGCACTTTCCCAGAACAGGGTGGCTTGAGGCTTAGTTCTCATTCCACCTCCCACTGATATCCACATTTTCTCCCTGCTTCTCAGTAGTGTTCTTAAATGTTGGAAATCATCTGCTTTCTCCAAGTGTATCTGTGAAAGTCTGCTTTTATTAGAGCAATAATCAAGACTTAAAAATAGAGCTAAACATGAGTGATTGGCTTATTTAACATCTTCAGCTTGTCCTTGCATGGCTGGACAGGACATACTGCCCGGTGCAGGTGCAATGAGGATGGAAAGCTGGTAGTGCCCATCTCCTCCCATCCATCTGTGCTTGGTGTTCTAGATACCAGCATCCTCCTCCCTGTGGACAGGCACTGAAGGCCCTCACTGTGATCAGCTTGGGTGTTTAGGCATGGCCCCTCTTATCTCCGTCCGCGCCCCTCTCCTGTGGCAAAATCAGTTTCTGTGGCAGAATTAAATTTGCACAAAACAAGTTTTATTATGAAATTCCCTATTGCAGGGAAAACTTATTTATTTATTCCTCGTGATCCTTCCAAGTTTTTTTCCAGTCTCTGCCTGATTCCACAACCAACCGGACATTCCTTGTCAAGGACAGAGAATCCTGTCTGGATGTTCCTGTTTGCTCACAGGTAGCAAATTCTGTGGGCACCAGCAGAGAGAGCCCTGCCACCGCTGCTGTGGGACACAGGGATGTCACTGCTCCAGTGGGACTCCCAGGAGTGGCAGGCACCAGCTTCATTTAGTGCTGCGGTCAGAGGGAGGGACTTGCTGCTGCCGTGGTCTGGGTGAAAGGCTGAGAACTGATCAGTATTAAGATAAATCTCCGTTCGTGTATTTGAATGTTTCTCCCTTTGGCACGATGAAGCACAGCTGGCACCCACGTGATGTAGATGTGAGAGCTCTTGTTTTCATCTGTCTGGTGGCAAATTTAGGCTGTACCTGAAAGCTTTTCTATTTTGGTAGAAATTATGGCTGATTTTTTTTTATTTTTAATGAAAATAGAGGGTTCTTCTTGGATGCTGCTGCCTTGGTGGAATGCCATTTCTTTTTCAGGGTGTGCCCTGGTTGCAGCAAGATGCTGCTCTTTTTTTTTTTTTTTTTGTGTGTGTGTGCCTTTCTTGTGGGGATGATTATTTTGGTTTCCAGAACACCCAGGGCATTTGCTCTTGCAGTCTTTTTCTTGATCCTCTGTCGTGATGACTCTGCCCTCTCCCAGCCTTGTGACTTGGTGTCTGTCTGTCTGTTATGGTATGGCCTGACCTGCATTTATGCCCTGCCACACCTTAGGTTCTGCTCAGAGCACCCAAGGTACTGTCTTTCTCAAGTTTGAATTAATAATTAATATAAAAAGCTTGAAAAAAAAAAAATTTTGTTACATAGTGTAATAACTGTTTGTAGATACTGTTCTGAGATGTAGGAATCTATTGGTGATATAAGAGGTTTTGTCTGTAAATAATCAGTTTAGAGTCAAAATGATTTTAATAAAGAGAATTCTTACACAATAATTCAATAAATTTTAATATACAACCTGTGTGTCATGCTTGTATTGCATGATGATGCAATTACGCAGAATGTATTTGCCTCTTTTTCATCCTCTGTGGAAACTGTGTGCTCCTAAGCACCAGGACCCAGAAGCTGTGCAAGGAGCAAGGCTTTTCCCTCCTCCCTAGGCTGTGTTTCTTTAAGATAACCTTGTGCCAGCTTCCACTCTCTGCATCCCTCTGCAGTTTCCAGAGCTCAGTCACCATCCCTGCCCACGGGAGGAGGCAGTGTCCCTGCACAGACACTGGTGCTGGGCTGGCACTGGGGACACACGGTGTGTGGCAGCTCTGGTTGTGTCTCTCACTGTGGGTAAAGTACACTGTTGTCACTGTTGGTCACTTGTCCACCAGCGTGAGGCAGAAGCCAGTGTTCTTAATTTACCAAAAGAAATGATTTCACAGTTCTTCCCAGACAGCAATCTGACTCCTGGTCCATGTGTCCTCTTTTCTTCCCTCCCCTTCCTTTACTAGCAGAGTTTTTTAGAGTCTGCTTCTCCCCCTCTTTCAGTCCCTCCTCTGTGTACTCTGTGTGTTCTTGTTGCCCTTTAAGGGGTCACAAACCACTTGTCCCCTGCACGCTGCCCCGCAGGGCTCAGCACCCGGCCTGGCGCAGCCTCTGCCCCCGCCCTTGGTATTTTTAGTGCAGGGAAGGCAGGTGAGAGCACAGGGGCACAGGCAAGGGGAGAAGCGCTCTGGGAGGCCCTGGCCTGGGTTTGGCAGCCTGGAGCTGCAGCAGAGCTACTGCAGGCAGGGTTAACCCTTTGCTGCAGGGCTGGGGCCAGCTCTCGGCAGCCTCAGCCAGGAAACCCGAGCTGTGCGAGCCCAGGGCCCCAGTGAGGGGGAGGCCAAGCCATGCCCAGCTCCGGTGTGAGGCTTGTGGCAGTGGGGGGAAAAAAATGTGATTCTTACTGTGTGTGGCCTTTTCCTCCCCAGTGTTGCATAGCGTGGGATGCTCGAGCCCCCCCCCCAGGGCTGTGGGGAAGATGCTGCTGTGCTTGCTCTCCGAGAGAGAGGAACAGGGGAAGTGTGGGCTCTATGGCCACCAGCACCATGCTGTGATGGTGTTTGGCTGTGGGCAGGCACTGCTGCAGGGACTGAGGTTCCTCAGGTCCAGCAGTGTGGCACACGGATTGCTCTGGGAACAAGGATGGCTCTGCCAGGCAGAAGATGGTGCCACAGGAGCAAGTCCTGCTGGCACTTCTGGGAGCCGGGGAAGCTCAGGCAGCCCCACGGTTTCTGGGTCTGGAGAAGGCAGAGCAGAGGGGGAGGATTTCTCTGTTTCCATCTCAGTAGAGCTGTGAATTTCCCGCTATAAATAGTTGCTGTGGAGACTGTGAATCTACTGCAGGCTGACAGGCCTGCTGCCAGGGAGGCAGGGAGAGGCCAGCAGTAAAGTGAATCCACCGCAGCTGTCTGAGGTCTCCTGCTCTCCCAAAGCCAAGGTTGTTCCCAGAAGTGGTGCTGTGATCTGATACCCTGCCCCACTCCTCACCACGTCCATCTAGCGATGCAGAAGTTTGGTGGGCTCAAGGACATCCCTCCTAGGGCAGTGCAGACTAAAATCAGAGCAGGACCAGCTGGTATCTCACTTTGGGGAGCTCCAGAACGAGCCACATGACAAAGGGAATGGCGTGTCCTGCCCAGGAGCTGCTGCATGGTGAGTCTGTGCTGGGCCCTGGGGCTCAGAGCCCCACAGGGTCGCTTGTGTGCTGTGACTTGCAGGGATGCTGTGCTCAGCAAGGGCTTGTAGGTCTGTGGTGGTGCAGAAGCTGAGAGTGTGTATTGCTCTGGTGAGTTCTCCCACTCTAAAGGTCCAGTGTCATAAGGCATGACAGGTGTTGGGCAGCTCTGTACACTGTTCCATGCAGGTTGGGGGGAGGAGTCCAGGCCAGATGTGAAGCATCACTCCTTGTCCATGGCTCTCACAAGCCAGGTAGGAACAGTTCTTGGGCTGAAGTTCTCTGAGCTAGTCCAGGATTGCAGAAATTCAGTGGGTTCTGCACAAAATAGTTGTAATGACAAAATCAAAATAAGTTGTATTTAATGTGAAAGTGTCAAGAAATGAAGGATTAAAAGCACCAATTGTCCTTTATCACAAAGCTTAAAAGAAGTGCATTTCACTTTCCTGTACCAAGTTGCATAGCAACACTCTTCATCTTTTGCCAGTGCTTCCATCCGGAGAGGGTGGATGGAGGTAAATCTTGCATGCCTAAGGATAGACTTGTCTTGCCTCTGCAGCAACAAGGCCACCAAGGCCCAGTGACTGGCCCAAAAGCTCCATCAGCCCTAGGGCTAGGATGAATCTTACATTTTGGGTTTGCCTCTGGATCCTATTTTCTCACTGAAGTCTCTTATCACCAGAGCACTCCACCAAGGGAAGAAGCTGTTGAATATCCACACACTCATGAGTTTTCCTTTGGCAGGTGAATGGTTACCACGTAATTAAACCTTGCTTGCTTTCAGCTCAGGCCCTGCTGTCCTCAGGATCTGAGTGAAGAAGGCTCAGGCAGATGCTGGTGGTGCAGAAGTGTGAGGGTACTGATAAGCTTAATCTATGCACTAATAAGGAAATTTTCGATTTCAGTTTTGTTTCATAGGTAAGATGTCAGCGAGTATTTGCTGTAAAGAGTGGCCATGCAGACATGCATCATCTGGGAGGTTTATACCTAAAGAGACTGATTCTAAACAGCATAAATGCAAGGGTTAGAGGTGTAGAAATGTGAGGAAGGGGAGGCATTTTGAGCTCCTTTCAGACTTCTATGCAGGCTTGGGTGAACAGAGTAACGTCAGTTCTGGCACTTTGGGTTTTCCTTGACTGGATGAAAGTCTTGAGCCCAGTCTGACCCTTAACTAGAACTGTGTTGGAAGCTCACTGGGTGCCCAAAGGCAGGCTGTGCCTCTGGCTGCTGTGCTGAGAGGAGCATCAGCACATGGAAAAAAACTTTAATGTTTTGAGGAAGTCAAAACATTGAGTCAAAAAGGTGCTCTGTCTCAGCACCTGGAAGATGTTACTGTTCCAGAACAACTCCCTGCCACCAGCAATGCCAGCCCTCTGTAACTATTTCTGAAAATCCTCTGGTTCAGATGAGTTCTTAGCTTTAGCGACCTGTTTTGGAGGATTTAAAGTTCAATATTTCTACCTGTGCTAACGGTCTATGGGCATTACTATCACCTGTCTCGAGCTCTGACTGTGTGTTAGCCTGAAGCTTCGGCTGTACAGCAAGTGACATTTCCAAACTATGAAAGGCTGGATTGGGAGTGTCATAGCTACTATGGCTTAAGACTGTATTTCATCAGCAACAAGGGCTCTGGGCTGCTATTTCAGGTGACCAGTACTGAAGCCAGTCCTAGCTGGCTGCAGCACTGGGGGACAGCAGTTGGATCAGTCTGTCTGTGCTGTCTTGGTGTTTATGGCTTGGGCTGTCATAGTAACAAACCCCAGGAGCAGCCCCTTGCCAGGATGTCCTGTGGCCTTGCTGGGATGTCACAGGATGGTCAGTGATAAACCCATGCTCCAGCCCCAGGGCTGGACTGTGGGCAGAGAACCAGCACTGTAGTGTTTAGAATGCGAGTTCTCTTTCACACCCCTCTGGAACAGAAGCCTCCTCCTGCCAGCCAAAGCCCAAATTCCTTTCTCAGCCAGGATGGGGATAGGGAGGGGGTGCTTTCCCTGGCTGTGGGAGGGGATCCCACAGATCCTGCTAAGTCCCTGAAAATACACACTAGGAAACCTGAGACTCCCACCTGGCCCTGGCCTGGGACTAGCCTGCCAGCTTTCCTCTTCTGAACTCTTAAAATAATCCCTGTCTCCCTGAAGTGCCAAAAGTCTTTGTAACAGCCTGACTCCAAGAGCTGCTGAAGGGAATGGGAAAGAAAGGGGTGAGGGCACAGCAGAGGTATGGCCACCCTGCAGCTCTCGAGCTCTCTTGAAAGGAGTAATGTGCTGAAGATCACACCACCCGTGTCCCACAGCTTGGGGTCCCACTGCCTCCATCCCCTCGTGCCAGGATCTGCCATGCTCCAGGACCATGGAGGAGCAGGTGCAGCAGGAGATGCCATCAGCCCAGTGCACAGGTCAGTCCTTGGGCATGAGGCTCCAGAGATGAGATTGTGCCAGGCTCCTCCCAGGCTAGAGGAGGCCACTGGGACCTGTCAGGCTGTCCTCAGCTGCTCGTTCAGTCTAAGAGCATTTACAGATGTCACTAACACCTCTTGGTGATGGTTTTCCACAGGAGGCCACCACCCCGTGCAGGAGGGAGAGGTGTTCAACACGAGGTACCAGGTGCTGCACAAGCTGGGAAGCGGCACCTTCGCCACTGTCTGGCTGTGCCAGGACATGAGGTGAGGGGCTCTGTGCCATTCAGGGAGGTGGGAAGGCGTGGCTGATGTCCTGGGCGGGGCTGGCCCCTCTTGCAGAAGCAGCAGAACACAGTCTGGGAGCATGCCAGGCATCCCTGACAGCAAGATCAGTGGGGTGCAACGAGCAGAGCTGGTCCCCAGAAATCAAAGAATGTAAATGAGATCAGCCCTTGCTCTGCATTTTCTTTTCTCGGTTAGACCCTGCAGTATCCATGTTCTTTTTCTCTCCAGTCCCTAGCTGGTCCCTGGGGCAGTTGTGCTGCCAGATGCCAGCAGGAGGGATGCCCAAGGGCCTGGCGTGCTGTAGACCAAGGCCAAGGGTGCCTGCAGAAGGGCAGCACCTTCCCTGGCGAGCCTAGGGCTGGCTGACTGGGAGAAAGGGAAGTGCTGCTGGTCACAGCCACTGACATGCACTGGATGACAGCTGTGGTTTGTTTC
The DNA here is from genome assembly GCA_037013685.1 of Acridotheres tristis. Taxonomy (NCBI): domain Eukaryota; kingdom Metazoa; phylum Chordata; class Aves; order Passeriformes; family Sturnidae; genus Acridotheres; species Acridotheres tristis. The sequence goes on along the minus strand of CM072899.1, from coordinate 9,348,909 downwards.
CCAGGAGGAAGAAGCAGGTAGCTGTGAAGGTTCTGAAAAGCAGGGAAGGCTTTGTTGAGACTGCCCAGGACGAGGTTGCTTTCCTCCGCTGCGTAAGTAAATTCTGAGGGTCTGTGCTTTGCTTAGTGGGCAGCCACGGTGTTCAGGTTTGACGAGCAGCCTCATCATCCCCTCTGCCTCCAGGTCTCAGTCCAAGGAGCTAGGTGAGGAATAGGAAAAAAACCCCAGAAACCGGGGAATTCATAGAAATCACCCTGGCTCAGCACTGGCCTCTGAAACAGGAAACTTTTCCTTCCTCTATCATACTGGGACATGTTGGCTGTATCCCATTTGCCCTGTCAGCCCACTTCTTTTATCTGAGGCTAAAATCCAGCAAAAATGAGAAATCTGCAGAATGATAAGGTGGATCATCAATAGAAGAAAGTGGTCATGTTCTTAAGCAGGAGATAGGAACATGTCTGCTGTACTTGTGTCATTCACAGAGGAACATCACTCAGAGAATATTGCTGTATCACAACACTGATACTGAAGTAAAAGAAAGTATCTGCAATAGAAAAAAATATGGGATATCAAAATACAATAAATATCTGAAGTCAGCTTCTTCTGGCCTCTGCTAATGGAAGTGGTAATTAAGTGTCTGTATCTGGGTTGTAGCAAGCTGCCTTTGAAGTTGGCTTGAACTGCTAGTTCTAGAAATCTTCAATTCTTCAAGTTTGCTCAAATACAAAGTTACATCGGCTTCAGATGAGTAAAAGCTATTAAATTCTGCGCTCTAAATTACTCTGTGACCCTTCTCCAGAAGGTTTGAGAAAGGTTTAGTTAACACCTGTAAATCTGTAGGCCCTATCTAAAGGGAGATGAGCCAGATGCAGTGATGCAAGAGGAAGTACCAAGTGGCACTAATATAATCAGAGGGCTGCTTTTCTACACATCAGCACAACCCTGTATAGAGAGTGAGCCTTACCCCTAATTTATTATTAATTCTGAGAGACATGCCTGCCCATTCAGTAGCACACAGCTGGTTCCCAAGGCTGCTCCCACCAGCACTGGGAGGTTAGTGCCTGCAGAGCTGCCAGGAGAGATGATCTGATCTCTGCTTTCAGGACTGCTCACTTCTATTGTGCCAGAACAGAGTTTATGGCACTGGTACAGGTGGATCTGACATCTGCAAAATGAGCCAAGCCAAAACCTTGGCAGCTGTGGCCATGAAAAGAGAAAAAGCATCATGAATTGCTGTACCAGGATAAGTGCTCTGGGAGAGCAAGCCCCTGGTGCTCCTTGTCACACAGGTGTGTGGTGCTGGGGGTGCTGCAGCACCTGTGCCTGGAGGTTCACTCACCACAATACCCTGGGTCAACAGCACATGTCCAGGTGGGTGTAAGGACAAGCTGAGCACAGGGTGCTGCTCCCACTGAATGCTCCCCTGGCCTGTTGAATTTTCCAGCTGCAGGTTTCTCAGGCCAAAGATGATGCTTGTGTGGGCAGGAATTCTCAGTGGATTTCCCTCGAACCCTTGCAAACCCCTGTGACATTCAATACCCACAGCCCCATGTTACAAGAACTGTTCCCAGTTACCCATGTGTTGTGTGAAGAACCATCTCTGCTTTGCTTTTGGACCTACTATATGCTGGGTTTGAAGACCTTGGCTCTAGTACAAAAAATATGTTCACCCCCTCCACCACCCCTCCATATCCTATAGATTACTGTAGTACTTGCCCACAGCCAACCCTTTTCCAGCACAAATAAGCCCCCTTCACTGGGTTCTTCCAGTTGTGAAAGCTGCTCTCTACCCTGATAAGACAAGTAGGACTTGAGAGGCCAAAGACAGCCACTATGTCCCTGCCTCTCTGCAACCCCTCGAGGGAAATTGCTGAAAGGCTGGTGCGAGTCAAAGCCATTGATGCTGGGAGCAGGGAGCTGTCTTCTTGGGGGAATCCCCTTCCAGCACAAGCAGGAGCACTTTCTGGGTCTGCCTGGAGAATATAAGCAGCAGGAAATGTGCTAAATACAATCAGCAGGATTGGTGTGAGTGTGGTAGTTCCACCTGGTCAAGAGCAAGATAAAACATACAGAAACTAATTCCTGGCTTTCCTGATGTTGTTTTCATGGGATTTGTCAAGAAGTGCCAACTCCCAGAAGAGAAAGTCTGTCAGACAGGATAAAACAGGTACGAGGTGTCCTTGTGCATATATATGTCTCTAATTGCAGCTTTCTTGGAATCCTCTCCCTCAGGTAAGCTGCATGAAGAAGAAGGACCTGGCAGGAGAAAATATTGTCTGTTTGTTAGACGACTTCAGAATGATTGGAGAGAATGGTTTCCATATCCTTCTGTGGAGAGTGCTTTTCTGGGTTAGCAAAGCCTAGGTTTGCCGTGGAGAGCCACAGGATGGTATAAACCTGAGTGCTGTGCTGCCATGAGGAGGATGAGCAGGGTTGTAGCTGGACCGGGGCACATGGGCATGGCTGGAGAGGAGAGGCTGAATTAGGAGAAATTTGGTTGCTTTGGTGAAAGGCAAAGGGTTGGTGGTAACACCTTTCCCTGTTAGTGAATCCCTAACTCTTTCCCACATGCGTGCCTGGTATTTGAGGTGCTGGGTCCTTCCATGCGATGTCTGATGGGAAACTACACAGCCCAGGGACTGCCCTTGCCTTTTGTGAAGAAGTCTTTACAGCAGGTGGGAACTTAGCTGCAATCAGGGAAGGGCACCAAGGGGCTGTTACAGTCTTCTTCCCAAGGGGAAGAGCTTGGGGGTTACTGCTAAGCCTACAGCCTCATCAAATTTGGAAAGGAGTCAGGGTCACAAAGCAGCCTGCAGGTGTACACCAGAGATTTAGGGCTGGCACTTCTGTTCTCATCAGCTCAGTAATTATTGGGTTCTCTGCTGCTTGTAGAAGTAGCAGGGGACAAACAGCCTGCCATAGTTCTACTTCTTGTGGGCAAATCATCTCTGCCCTCATGCTGCCCAGAGAAGTCCCCTCTGGCAGTAATGCCAGACTGCTGGATTTGCCTTGGCATCCAGCCACGGGCAGCACTGCCAGCTCCAGCAGCTTTCTGCATGGTACCACTAAAGGCTGCTCAAAATCTCCCTCCCATCTTTACACGAATTTCTAGATTGCTGATTTGGTCAGCTGGTTCTCTTTCCATGTTGAGGATTCCCTGTGCAGAGCAAATTTTTCCTTCATCCCCTGTAAAGATGTGTTGGGCCTTACATAAGGATGTAAGGATGGGTGAAAGCTGAGTTTCTTCAGGGTTGGCTCTGCTGAAGGAAAGGGAAACCTGAGTGAGGCTTCCGAATAGTTAACATTACTTCTTGCCTCTCGTGCTGAGATTTATCAGAAGGCTGCACACTTGCCAAGATGAAGATTTACTAACCTGATTCCTGTGCCCTTCTAGGGATACTAAGAAAGAAAATTGCTTCCTCCTTCATCCTATTTTCTATTATCCTACTACAGAAAATAAGCTACTACAGAAAGCTTCTCCTTTCTCTAAAGAAGCTCCACTAATACTTGAATAAGTTACACAAAAATGTATTGGTATTACCTCTGTGCTCCATTTCACACTCAGGCTTTTGGTTGATACATTATCTGCTTTAATTGTAAAATCTCAGATCTGTTTTCCCCCTTCAGATCAGCACTGGGGCAGTATTTACTTCTGATTCATTCCAGTTTAGTTATTTAAATCTTCCCCATGTTTCACAGTTACCATTTAAGGCTGATATTTCCCTGAGGCTGGTGTTCATCCCAGAATAGAATTTGATAATACAGAGAATATTTACCAGTCCTTTATGACTGACCAGAGTGTTAGAAAACAAACTGAAATCTCCCCATAGCATTTTTTCTGTTACTGATTTCTGATAGTCACTGTTCATCTCTGGTAGGTATTGTTTATCTCTCCCCTGTGACAGGCCAGGCTCTCCCTGCTGCATCATAAGCTGTTCTTTCCTTACATGACTCTCCTGCAGGGCCCTGAAATCCTCCCTCTGCACTCACTCATGATCTCTTCCCCTCCTGTGTGTGCTAGCCTGTGTCTTCTTTCCTTGTACAATGGGACACCCTCCCAGGCCATGTCGTTGTCATTCATATGGAAGTTGGGGGCTGGTTATAATCAGCACAGAGGCACAGAGGTCTCAGGACACAACAGCCATTAAACAAGAATGTTTTTTCCAGGAGAAAGTTCAGCTTTGTAATCATAATGCCTCCTCATAGCCCCATCCTCTTCCCACCTCCCTGGGCTTGCCCATCCATGCTGATATCTGTGGATTGTCACACTGCCTTTTACTGTGTGTCACCTCAAACAGCCTTTTCTTCATTGGGCTGTCCAGGCCTCCAATTGCTCCTGGGGCTCTGCTGCCTTATGGGGTGATGAAACCCTTGTGCCTGCTCCCACAGGCCACCCCAACAGGAAACCATTTATTGCCAATAGTTACCATCAGTGGTCAGACTGTCCCTGACTTCACTCCTTCTGTGCCTGCCTGCTCTGGCAGCTGCTGGGGCAGGATAGGCAGTGGGGACCCTTTCAGGGCTGGTGTGACAGTGCTGCCTCATTGTCCAGGTGTTGGCAGGGCTGCACTTCCTGCACAAGTGCTGCCGCATCATCCACGCAGACATCAAACCAGAGAACATCCTGCTGTGTGGATGCAGCAAAAGGCTCCAAAGGCTTCTCATGGATACACTCGACTGCGACCAGGGAACAGGTGAGCAGTCCAGGTCTTTTTTAACAAGAAAACTTAGGTTTTTATTGGCAGGGGAGAAATGAGAGGCAGCAGGTACATATACATTAGGAAAAGTTCACATCTCCTGCAACAGCCAGTATAAAGCATTATAGTCAGCTTATGCTGCTGAAAGGCCTCTCCTTTCTCTGCTTAACACAAACACAATGTTGGACTCAAGGCACCTACAGAAATGTGGTCCTGCAGGTGGGTTTGTGTGAAGGACAACTACAGGTCACAGATACCTGTTAACAGCCCCACCATGACCTCGGAGCTCACTCTCAAGACTTTAGGTACAGGACAGTTCCACATATCTGATGTTTTCAGCTACTGAAAGGTTTACGTACAAAAAGGCTTGATCAGAAAGCTGTATGACTCTCCTGCTCTTTATTTCCCTCATTTCTGAGGTTTGTGGCAGACTTGTATGTGCTGCTAATCTTCAAGGCCTTCTGAGACATAATTTATTTGCACAGAATGGTGTGAATATTGAATAAGATGTAGGGCTGGAGAGTTTCTCGAGAGATTATCTCATCTCCCAGCAATGAGACCTTTCATATTATCCTTGCGCTGTGTTCTCCTGTGAGTGTTTCTCCCATGACAGTGTTGTTTTGTGTCTCAAACTCTGGGGCAATCAGGGAATGCTAAATTAGTGACCGAGTCTTTTGCTTGGAGCAGAAAAGCACAATATTAAACATAGGCTGACAGCTCACTGTAAGTCACTAAACCAGGAATTACCTTTTTCTGGGATCATATGGAAGTGTAAACTCCACGTTGCTTGCCAAGCAGTTTGTGTCCAAGGTCTGTGACAGCCAGGATTGCTGAAGGCTGAGGAGAAATTACAGATGTTTTGGTTCTGACTGGTGCTCTCCTCTGGGCCCACATTAATTTAACCTTGGTATTAGAGGAACCTTGCAGCAGGACAGGAGTATATGGTCACACTGTTCCACTCCAAGCTACTGTTCTCTCAAACATTCTCTTGTGTTTTTACTGGATACCAGGTCTTCCTTTGTGTTCCTTCAAAAAAGAGGGGTGGCATTGATTTATGATAGAAAATATTTAGGACCTTTTGGGCCAAGAAACTTTAAGGGAAGGCAGACATGCCTCTCCTGTGGTAAGTGGTGTGTACCTGCTGGTTCAGAAAGACCTGATTTCTCTTTGTCCTTTCCATCTAGGAGGTGATCTTGCCAATCAGTTGGAAGAATCTGATTTAATGAGCATAGAGGTGAAAATTGCTGATCTAGGAAGCGCATGCTGGACAGTGAGTCTGCTCTGAGTCTCAATCCCATGACAATGTGGGATGCTGTGTGCTTTTTTCCATCCCACACTGTGTGTCTGTCTGTCCCTTTACAGCTGAACAGCTGTTTCAGAGATGCTGATATTGGGGGGTGTTATGTTTGGCACTCTCAGCTCCAAGCTGTGCACGGTCTTCCTGAGACACTGTCAGCTTTGGACGTTTCTCCAATTTACAGTTAGTACCTACAACTAGAAATTTAGAACCCTGATCGGTGTGAAGTGGTGGGAGGTAGATTCCCACTGGTGTCAGTGGGCCACGTGCTGGCCGTGTCCTGTACAGAGCTGAGAACACACATTCATTTGTGTCCCCAGTGTCCTGTCACTACACAAGAAGCTTGTGACCACCAGCGTTGCTGTGACTGGCTTAGAGACACCAGCCATAGGGCATTTGTTTCTATTTTAGTACAAGCCTTATTCCAAGGAGATCCAGACCCAGCCATACCGTGCCCTCGAAGTGCTTCTTGGGTTAGACTACGGCACTCCTGCGGATATCTGGAGTACAGCCTGCCTGGTAGGATGGGGACAGCACTGTGTGTGCAAGGGGAGGTGACAGACATTACCTGGCCAGGGCAGCATGTCCTTACCATCCACCTATCCATGTAAAGAAAGCTTCCTTTCTGAGAAGGCAAAAGGGGCTGTTGACACTCATTTGCCTTAGGGCAAATGTCTGCTGCTGGTACAACCCACTCCTAATTTAGTTTGAGCTCTAAGGCAATTCACACTCCATATAGATTAGTTCAGAGGCCTGCCTGCATCAGGCACATGCTGCTTTTCATTCAGAGCTAAAGGTGTTGTTTCACTGTGGTACAGATAAAGCCAGCGTATTTCCACATTTTAGGATCAGTTTTGTGTGATAAAGAGGGCAATTGGTACTATCAGTTAGTGAGCAAGGAAATCTCTAAGACAATTAGTGCATTAACAGTGCTACTCCATTTCTAGGCGTTTGAAATGGCAACTGGGGAGCGTCTATTCGATCCTCAACCTGGGAAATACTTCTCCAGAGACGATGGTAGGACTCCATCAGTTTTATTCATTTCACCAACAGAAGTGTCGCAGTCTGTATCTAAATTTGTCATCCCTCCCTCCATCTAGATCATGTTGCTCGTATTATTGAACTCTTGGGAAGAATTCCTACTGAAATTGTTTTCTCATGGAACAAGTCAACAAAATTTTTCAGCAGGCCAGGTAAGAACAGGCATAAGGAAGTTTATTTTTAAAATCGCTGCAGATCTCTGACACACTCCTACTCAGCTCATGCTGAACTCCCCCAAAAGTTATGCACACACAACGCAGGCTACAAGCAGGGATGGAACACAAAAGGAAATTTCATAAAGAGAAGTAACACTCCCTGCCCTGCCTATCTTTGCAATCCATGAGCATTCCAGGGGTGAATGCAAAATCCTGGAAAATGGTCATAGAAACACCCAACAGGGAAAGCATTTCCATTCTTTCTCCTTTGGATTTGGAGAAAATGGAAATACAGCCAGGAAACGGCTCCATGCCAGGAAGGTTCAGGAGTGTGTAACAGGCTGGATTTCACCCATTCACTGGCAGAGAACAATGATGACCAGGAATGGGGTACTCATATCCTTCCAATGTGTCTGCTATATTTAGTCGTCTGACCCAAGTGCAACATCTCTTCTGTTTTATTCTCCCCAGTTCCCTTCCCTTTGACTCATGAGTTTTGAAACCCTTCTTTAACCACAAGGCATCACATGACTCCACCCTTCTGCAGTTTGGCCTATCATCCTTCTCTGCTTTCATGCTTACCAGCCTATCCACAGTTCATTCAATGCTTAGTACTGGTACCATGCTGGACTTTAACAAGCAACTCCCTGCACATCCACATGCTTTGCTCATACTTAAGTCTTCTATGGTTCTTAAAAGAAATGAGTCAAAACTAGTTCTACATTCTCACTCTCCCTGTGAACCAACCTGGCCTGACCACACAGGCCTAACTTGAATCACTGTATCTATACCATGCACTCCCCAGGATGAGGACTGCTTTTCGCTCATACACTCTGCTGGGCCCCACAGAGCTGGCTGGCACATAAATTCAACAAGAGTGTCTTGCTAGCTGTGACACTGAAATAGCATGATGCATTCGGGTGCACAGGGTACAAGCAGCAATGGCTCTGGCATGGTTATTCTGCGAACACTTTGTGCACTCTTGGCACATTCTCAGCATTCTCAGCTAAGAAAAGTACTCAGGAACAGGGAGACTCCAAACACGAGCTTGGAAAGGTGACTCCTGAGAAGCACCCGAGAGCCAAATCTGCAAGGGGCAGCGAAGGTGGAGCTTACAGAGAAAATTCCAAGAAGGCGGCAAAGATCTTTCAGTACGCTTTGGGTTAATTCTGAGGCGAGGCGCGGCAGCCTCAGCCGCGCAGGTGTGACTGAGGCGCTGTGCCCACGGTGTTTCTCCCAGGCGCGCTCCTGCGGCTCTCCCGGCTCTTCCCCCGTAGCCTCCCCGGCATCCTGGCGGACCGGCACGGCTGGACACCGAGGGAGGCGGCCGCCTTCGCCGCCTTCCTGCTGCCCGCGCTGCACTACGCGCCCGAGCGCCGCACCAGCGCCGCACAGAGCCTGCGGCACGCCTGGATCGCCGCACCGTGACCCGACCCGGCTGTCCCCGCCTCGCGGCTCAGCGGGACCCGCCGCAGCGGCTGCACCGCCCTCCCGCGGGGATGGCGGGGCTGGGCCGGCTGCCACGGCGGGGGCGGCCGCCCGCCCGCAGCTCCCCGTGTGCCGCCTCTGCCGAGCGACCCCGGAGCGGGGCGGCGGCTGCGCAGCCCCCGCCGTGATCCCGCGGCTCCCTCTGCGCCCGGGCTCCTCTCTCTTCCTCCCACGTCCCTGCAGCGCGGCGGACCGCACGCATCGCTCACTGCGAGCGGCCGCAGCCGCGGTACACCGGCACCGGGCTGAGCCCCTCGGCCGAGAGCGGGCACCGAGCTCCCCGGGGCCCCTCCTGCCCGGCTCGGCAGCCCCTCCTACCGCGGAGGGGCCATCCCTCCGCCTCCCTGTCCCGCGGCCTTTGTTCGGGGCTCCAGGGTCGGGGACCGGCCGGCCCGGCCCGAGGAGGGGCGGTCTCAGCCATGACGGGACCCCTGGCCCAGCCTCCCACCCCCCCGCGACACCCGCGCGCGCGGACGTGCCGCGCGGCAGGCCCCGCGCGCGCGCCGCCGCGCAGGCGTCCTGCTTCCCCCTCCGCCCAGACCTCCCGGCCGCCCCCCGCCCCGCCCCTTCGTTCTGCCACGTGTCCCGACGCGGGAGTTGCCCCGCGCCGAGCGATCGCGCCCCGCCGGCCCCGCCCCTCGGCACGTAGCGCGGCTCGCCCGGCGGGCGCTGCCGCAGCCCTCCCGCCCCGCACCGCGTCGACGCTGCCGGCGGCCGCCCCCCCTCCTCTCCGCGCCGAGTGGCAGCGCCGCGCGCCAATGGGACACGGGGACCGCGGGGCGCGCGGCGGGGCGGGCGCCTGGAGTCCAATGAAGCGGCAGCACGGGCGGGACCGCGGGACGAGGTCGCCAATGGCGAAAGCGGGTGGGTGGGGCCATGGCGGCGGCGGGCGCCCCGGTGGGGCGGGACGCGGCGGCGTGACAGCCAACGGGGAGCGGCGTGGGCGTGCCCGGGGCGCCCCTGGCGCCGGCGCCGGGGATCCCCGTGTACCCAGTGCCGTTTCCGCCCGGCCCGGGGAGAAGCTGCCGCCGCCGCCGGGGGAGGGGCCGCCGCGGCCGAGCGCTCGCTCTCGCCGGCTGCCCGGGACACGCCGTGGCGCCGAGCCGGGCCTGGTGCCGCGCAGGGGCCCGGAGAACGGGCCGGCCAGGTAGGCGCGGGCAGGCGGGAACCGGCCGTACCCGGCGGCGGGAGGGAACGCTGGGGCGGGTGGCTGGGTGGACGGCTGCGGGGGCAACTGGCGCGGCCCGCGGTCTGACGCTCTGCTCTGCGCTGCCTTGGCAGCCCGGTCGGCAGCGCCCCACCATGCTCCCGGAGGCCCGGCCCGAGCTGACCCGGTCCGGCGCGGTGTGCGGGCATCATGGCGGGCCCGGCGGTGCGCGGGCTCGGGACGCTGGTGGCCGGTGCAATGCCAGGGCCGGAGTTGAGGCTGGAGCGGCCGCGGGGCTTTGTCGGTGAAGGCGAGCGCCGGGGAAGCCCCGCTGCAGCCCGGCCTTCTCCGCGCCCCCGTGTCTCTGCATTGTCCCGAGGGGCCGCGGGAGTCGTTGTCCGGCTCGGGGCAGCCTCCGGGCCGTGGCTGCCCGCTCCGAACCGCCGGCCCCTCCAGGCCTCAGGGGAGGCGGTGTTTGACCTGCATTTTCTGCTTTCTCATGATGCCCGTGCGGCGCCTTCCTCCGTAACCCCCGCTCCCGGCGCCGGCGGCTGCAGCGCGGATCCTCCCGCACTTCCTCGCCCGTCACCGCGGCCACCGCTGCCGCCGGGGGGGGTTCCCCGCCGCGTTGCCCGCGCCTCGGCCCCGCTCCGACCCTCGACGGCACCGGCAAGGTCACTGTCGACCGGCGGCTCGTCCTTGGGTGCCGGTGACCGGAGTTCAGCGCCGGGCCGGGTGGGGAAGCGGCGCCGGGCAGTGTCTCGCCGTCCCGGGGGAGGGAAAGAGGCGAGGCCGCGTGTGGCCCTGTGGAAGCGGGGAAATGGGTGTAGCAGTGAGGGGGGGGGGTTCGCAGCCCCTTCCCGGCCGTGTCCTCGTGTTCCTCTGACACCAGCTGAGATCCTGGGTGTGCTGCTGGTGGGGAAGAGGGTGTTCTGCGGGGCTGGAGAGGTGACGGGGTGCTGCAGGACTCCTGTGGCTGCTGCGGGCTCGGGCCATGATGTAATGAGAGCGTTGGGACTACGGTGGGGGCGAATCCCTCTCCTTGGGTGAGGGAGGAACTTGATGTTGGTGTCTGATGGTGTGCTGGTACATTACAGATTTCAGGCAGTTGCCCCCACCCTGACTGGATGTTGCTGCCGGAATCTAAATCCAAAAAAGGAATTTCTTAATTTTTTCAATAATCAGAGATTCCTCTTTTCACTTATATAGGAAATACTAGGATTTCTTTTTTTCTGCTTCTTGTGGTTGACCCAGGAAGTCATCTTGTTGCTAGCATTCAGGTTTTTTGGGGTTTTTTTGCTATAGAGGTGCAGGGAGGAGGGTGTTGCTGTGCTCTGGATCCTGTGGGTAAGCGTTGAAGGCAGTGACAGCAGCTGCTGTTGGCTCTGGAGCTCTGGTTGCTATGAGAGAAGCTTCACTAGACTTGGCTGCTATCTCCAGGGAAGGACAGCAGAGCAGCCTCCATTAGTGTGGTGGTAGAGGGATGGCTGGCTCAGTTCAGCAAAGGACTTTACTTTTTGGGCCGTTTCCACAGGCCTAAATCAGGAGCAGGGGTATATTTTGGTCCTGTGGGACAAAAATGTCCAAGGTGGGTTTTATTACTGTTCTTGAGTTAATGGAATTACATTAAAGCGTGTGTTGGAAGCCCTAAGTTACCCTTTCCACATATTTTGGTCTGTGTGAAAAGTAGGGCAGCAAGAATTCATATGATCTTCCTGTGAAGTGAAGGCTGCAGTTGTGTCTTTTTTGAACTCCAGTCTCCTTCCCAGCCAGTAACAGAGCCAGATGCTTTTCTTATTGTTTGTATGTCTCCTTCCTCCCCTTCCAGCGCCTGGGCCCCACTTGCCTTATTGACTGGAATTTCTGCTGTGTGCAGTGGGTGTGTGCAGCAGACACCAGCCTGCTAGTGCTGAGGAGGGATTTTCCATTCACAGACCTGGGAACTGTCAAAATAAAGTCCCGACTCAACTTTAGGACTTGAAACAGAAAGTGGGGAGAGGGTTTTTCCTCTGCTGCAGAGTACAGTTTATTCTTTGAGCTTCTTGCATGCTTGTATGTCAAAATGTACAGGAAATGTTGCTCTGCTGTGAAATAGGGAGATAAAACTCCTGTGGATAATGGGAAGGATTCCTCCCTTTCGATTGACTCAAATGCTTGAAGGAACAGTTTGCAGGAGGCCATTTTTGACGTGACTCTGTATTGTGGAATCTGCCAGCTCCCATCCACACTCTGTCTGCCTGACTGCAATAGCTTCCTTTTTTTTTTTTTTAAAGGAAGAATGAGTGCCTTTCTTATCTGCTTAACTAACCATTTGGCACTTGCCCCTGTCTGTATGATATTGTGCTGTCGAGTTGGAGCTATCAGCATATTCCAGTGTGTTTGTTAGAGATGAAACTGTTAGTTGAGGTATGCAGAATGGGAATACATTAGTATTAGAAAACACTGCCATCTTTGTAAACTAACACCTATCATGGGGAGCCCCTTGCCCTGGCCTGAGTTATCCAACTCAGAATTACTATGAGCTCGAAGCAAAAAATTCCAGGACCAGAATAATGTGAGAGAGATTAAAATATGCCCTTAAATCCGCTTGACTGGCAGCAATTGTATGGTAGATGCCAAACTCTGGGTAGCTTTTATATTTGAGGATCTGTAGCACACAAATTGCCTCATAAGGTGAACAACTTTTAACCCTCCTAAAACACATCAGACTCTGGGGCTGGAGGTGTCCTCTGCTGCCTAACCTGGAGTGACATGACACTAGTACTGAACTCTGAATTTTGTCAGTATGAAAACTGCTCCTTGTTTTAATGAAATACAGAAAGTGATCTTCATGGCCCCTTAGTCTTTGTTTACAGTCTCTCTGTAGGTTGTTTACAGTCTCTCTGTAGGTTATAATGGGGAATTGGTCCATTGCCTCACATTCTGTTGGATAACTGGCACTGCTTTGACAAGGCCCTGGCTCTTCATTTTACTGTCAAATCCCAAGTGACCTGAAAGTAATATTCCTTAGCTAATGTTGTCTGATATTTCCCTACTGCAAGGTGGGGTGATGAAATCCCAGGTATATTTAAATCACTTTTTAGAAAGAACCTCAGTTACCGTGAGATTTTATTTTAAAACTAATAGGTCAAAGTTGAAAACACTCAGGAAAGGGATGACATTGAACTGGAATCTCAGAACATGCAAAAGTTATGCTGTTTTTTTCTGGAGGAGGAAAGCCCAACCAGCAATCATTGATTTAAATTTTCCAGATGTTCCTTGAAGGAAAAAAAGATATTTTTAATTCAACGTTCCAGTGTAAAGTGTGCATGGGAGAACTAAATGTGTGATGTCTTAGACACGTAGGTAATTTGTTCATCTGTCCTGTGTATGCATTCTCCCATTTTGGATGATCAGACTTTTACAAACTTGTGCTGAATGATATAATGAGATAAAAATGTTTCTATCTATTCTGGCAATATTAAAACAAACATAATGCCTGTTCAGAGGTTTGAAAATTCAAAAATCATTGTTTTCATGACATTATTGCTGTATTACAAAAGCACATTTGTGTTTTTACTCTGGTGCTGCTTGTGTGTGTAACTCTGAAATTTTGCCAATGAAATGCTGTGTTGTGTGTAGTGTATGAGAAGGATTGCAATAGGCAAAGTGTTCTTTATGTGTACAAAATGTAGTAGCAGTGCTTGAGTTGAAATGTTAAACCTGCTTAAGTGTGTAGTGTGTGCACTGTTAAGTATCAGTTGCCCCTATAAAACTTAAACTGCTATTTGATTGTAAAATAAAGATTTTGTTGTGTTTTACTTGTCTATTTAGTTTTTTTTCCCCTCTTCCAAATTTAAAGAAAAATGGCTATGGATATTAGAGCTGTTACAGATTCTACAGCCAGTCTTTGGTTCCCATGACTGACGTGTGGCAAGAGTTAGTGCACAGTAAGTTTGCACTTGCATTGTTAGGGACCAGTTTGTATAAATCTGGCTTAACCTAAACCTTTTGCTTATTTTGATCATGGAAAAAGCCTCAGACCATAATGCAGCAAGAGTTGAGCATTTTGAAACAGTGGGAGCTGAGATTTTTTCCACTTTTTCCTTTTAATTCCTTATTGAAGTTGCTTGGGGGATCTTGGTTAGGGTTGGTTTGTTGTTTTGTTTTGTTTTTTTTTCCACAGGATTTGCTATATTGGTGGCAATTTTCCAGTATTCCTGTAGCAAATCAGCCGAGCTGCAGCCCCTGTCCCTGCTGAGCAGGGAGAATGTGCAGTGCTCCAGGCCTCCCCGCTGAGCTCACGCAGGGGTGGGACTTGCTAAGCTGCTGAAATCGCAGCTAATGCCCACTGAGCATGCTGAGAAACAGTTTTTCAACTGCTCCTAGTTTAAATTTTTTTTTTCTATAATTAGCAAAGATGCTCTTTGTCTTGAAGGATGATCTACAGGACAAATCAGGAGGTTCTGGTTCATCATCCCCCTTCCCCTCCACCCGAGCCAGTGGTGAAGTAGTATTTTCCTGTAACAAAAATAGCTAAAGGGATTTTTCCCTCACTTCAACCAATGAGTCTGAACTTGAAAAGCTGTAGCCCAAAAAAAGAAACCTTCAACAAATAATAGTCTTAAAGCTAGTTTTTGTTGCCACAAGTCATATAGGAGCATCAACATGGTTGTTTAAATTGTAAAACTGCACCATTCTGACCCTTAAATCTAGTTTAAATGCTGAAACAAGTAGAACAAACAAACTATATTTTAGATAATATATTTGAGAAAGAAAGTATTTCTTGGTGAGTTTTATTTTCCTCCTGCCAAACATGCACAAACCCCAATTACTTTAATGAGCAATATGGGAAATATTCAGCAAAGTGTTCTGATGTACTCAGACTTAAAGGTGGAAAAATGTGGGAGGATTTGTCAGCAGTTTGAGTGGCAGGCTTTTAGTGAGCGGGAGAAGTAATTTCTTTTGTGGTCAGGAATCTAATAGTCCCACATTCACCAAACATGAAGAAAAAGGGGGGATGAAGAGAGAGGAACGTAGAAGAGTGGCATTGAGAAATGGCCAGGAATTTGACTTTTAGAGTGAAGTTCAGAAATGATCTGTTGTTTATGCTAAAGTGTAATCCTTATAAACTTGATAACGTAGACAGGTCTTGCATTCCTCCCTGAGGGTCACAGAAGGGCTAAGTTTAGCAAAGGAGAGGTATCCCAAACACTCAGATATATCTAGTTTTCAAGGCAGCAAACTTTTCTGTTTTCATCCTGTTCTAAGCATGCCTCGTTTTTTGTTTTGTTTTGTTTTTTTTCCACTTACAAGCAGCTTTTTGAGGCAGAATGTGAGTTAGCTGTAAAACCAAAATGCCCTAAAATATTTCAAAGTAATTTCATAGTAGAAAGGTCACGGTGCTTTTGATGTGTTCATATTTAGAGCATGATTACAATTACAATCATACACATTGACAAGAAGATATTGTCTGGATTTGGTAGCTGCTCATTTAGTGACTCAGGCCTATTCCTGTTGTCCTCACAGAACTCATACAAGGATTTTCTTCTGCAGCCTTGCTGATTTACAGGACAAGATGTTTTCAGTGACTGTGCCAGCAACCTGGAAGACAGTTTGAAGTTCTTTCTGATACTTTTTTTCTTTCTTGACTTTAAAGCAAGCAGTTTGAAATGCAGCTTGTTGATAGGGAAGGCGTGTGAGACCCTGCCACCAAACTTTTTAACAGAACATGCCTGCTGCTACTGATTCAGTAAAGGAAAAAAAAAAAAAAGAAAAAAAGAGGATGCAGCTTGGAGTTTTAGTTCGTTGGCGTCAGATTATGTGGCCTCTTGGTTTTGCATGACTTTGAATCATGAAAATAAGTGGCAGAGAATTTTTGAGGATTATGTTGATGGTCATGTTTGGATGAGGGAGCCCACATAAGACAGTATTGCTCACCCTGTAGGACAGAAGGTCGCTTCTTGCTTCTGGGTGCAGAATATGGGAGGTGCAGAGGTTATAGCAAGTGAAAGGATGGGACCAGGAAGACTGAAACTTCTCATCGCAGCTCCAAGTAGTGCAGAGAATGGGAACAGAGGCATATTTTTCAGTGTGGTCGTGTTTCCCAGCGCTGCCTCTGCCCAAATTACATCTTTCTGGGAATGCTTTAAGTCAGATTTTAGGACTGGAACCCCTGCAGGATGCTGGTGTGGAAACTGCTGCCAAGGAGCAATTCTCAACTGTTTTTATGGGAGAGAGTGAGGAGGTGAGAACGTATCCTTGCTTGTAGGCAGGAAGGAGTGCACTGGGAAAAGTTTGAGAACCAGTGATTTGGGAAACTGAAGTGCCCTGGGGGTTCAACATGGAGCCCTTAAAATAGCATGCCTCAACCTGAGCTGCACTATCAATTTATAGATACTTGGAAGAGTTCACAAGCCTTTTGCATTTGTGTGGCCTTTAACTAAAAACACTAAAACATTTTCTGCTGTGTTTCAGTGGCACTGAATTGGAGTAACTTAAAATGTTACGAGAATGCTTTCAGTAATGTGGCTGTAGATTAACTTTCACTACAGCAAAGATCTGGAAGCTTCCTGTATAAATACATCTAAAGTGAACCTTTGAAGAAAGGATGACTGCTTGATTAAGTAGGCTCTGTTTGACTGTAAAGGAGACTGGCTTGCTGGTTCAAAGTTCTCTTGCAGTTTTATAAACTTAAGGATGCTGGGGTTCAAGATGGCCTGGAAGTTAAGAGGGAACAAGGATACTTGCAGGGTGAAAGTCAGGTTTTGAGCTTGTCACAAACTCACTTTGTTGTGCAGTTCTTCTAATTTCCACCTCAGAGTTTGCTTGTATATGGAAATTTGCGTGTTAAACTGGAATGTGTGTTTATGGCGCACAGTATATTCCTTGTACAGCTTTGTGCAGGTTTTTGGTGCACAGTAGTGTTCTGTGGCAGTTCAGACTGGCAGCCCTGTTCTTCCCAATGTCACTTTTGCCTCTGTTCTGGCCCATACCTGCCCCAGTAGTCAACTATTTAGGAAGATTACTATTCAGAAAACAACTGCATTTCATTTTTGAAAGGAAGAGTTTTCTGCTGGCTTCTGCCGGAACTGCTTGACTGTGGGGTCAGGTTAGCACCAGTGCAGGGAGGGATGGAGAGGCTGCGCTGAAGCCGTGCCAGCTGAAGTCAGCTTGAAACTATTGCAGAACTGCACCCTGCGAGCGAGGTTACTCCGGGTGAAGTTACACGAGACAGCTGAGCATATCCAACTGCTCTGCTGCTGAATGGGGGAAGTTTTGTTCCCCCTTGCTCTCTCACCCAACGGGGAGTTCTGCCTTTTTTGTTTGCCAGCTCTGGTTCCTGCTGGATTCCTTTTCTGAACTCCTCCAGCTTGCTAACCCAGCAGAAAGCTGTGTTAGGGTTATTTTATGTTTTGGGTTTTGCTGGATTATTTTTTTGCCAAGATAGTGAACTGAACTGGCTCACTGAGAGATTTGTCAGGCATCCAGAGCCCTCACAAAATAAATAGGGGAGAGCATATGGGTGGAAGTGCAGAGGATGTGGTGGGGACCGGAGAAGGGGAACAGGGTCTCCGCCTTTCGGTGCCGCACCCAGTGCGGCCAGCTCAGACTGTCCCCTGTAACTTCACACTCCTCTGAAAGGAGAGTGAGCCACCATCCACTGCATGCTGACAAACCTGTGCCAGTCTGTGAGTTTTGTGCCCTTGATCACTGTGTGTGGAGTGCTTTATTTAGACAAACCCTTAGTTGTCTGCTTTTGGTGATGTTGTCTTGCATTCATCTGTTCTTGTTTGTCTGAGAACTGGTCAGATGTGAGTTTTAATGTAGGTTTGATCTGTGATGGAGGAGAAGTGTTATAGCCTAAGCTTGGTGCTTAACTGTTTCAAAACAGTAAAATCTTGTAGGTATACTTTTGCAGAAAGTCAGTACAGCTGAAAGGTGGAGTGGTGGCTCATTTTGGAAGATGGCAAAAAGTTAATTAGTATAAAAATATTACTAATCTGTGTAAGTAAATGCACCACACAGTGTTTCTTATCTTTTTTTAACCTACGGATTAGGATGTGTTTTATATTGCCAGTTGTTATGGGTAATGAAATACCAAGGTGTGCAGAAAATTACAAATTACTGAAGATACACTGTCAAATGGATAAAAAAGATAATGGCATGAATTCCATATAACTTCACTGAAAATATATATAGTATGACTGGAGCAACACAAAAATGTAATTCAGCCAAGGCCAGTGCAGCAAAAACTTCAATCCTATTTCTTTAATATGGAAAACTTGGTTATAGCAAGTTTGAAATAAAGCAATTGTCTGTGCACTGCAGATCCTGTTGTGTGCTGCTCTGTCTGCGAGCTGAGGCTTTGTCTCGTACCTAGTGAGACTATTTGGTCTAACAGAACTTGAGGCAGCATTTCGGCTGTTTTGTTTGAATAAAGGTATTTAAATGTTAGCATGTCATGACATCTCTAAACACGTATTACTGTGCAAAAAAAATTCATGATGGGTGTGAGCAGTATGTCTCATAAGCAAGAAATCTCATCTGTTGCAAGGGTAACCTTTTATTTAATGAAAACATTTGCAAATAGCCCCAAATCAATCACTGCCATAAAGGAACCAAGCAGAGTGTATGTGCTGTCTTATCCTTGCAGCCAACAGAGATTGTTCTGACTTTTTGCAGTGTGGCAGCTGAATGGCCAGGTGAGCACTGGGGTGATGTGTACAGAGAGCTCTGAGAACTCCATCTGAACGCTTGTGTCTGCTCCCCACCCATGCCCCAGGATAAGGACTCAGGGTTGGAACACATCTTATCTGTGACAGTGGCTGGGCAGGAGGTGGGAAGTTACACTAGGACGTTGCATTTTGGGGTATGGCATCCCAAATCTGTCTCTTTAGATAAGTCACTTATCAGTAGGAAGATCTCTGCTGAGGTTAAAGCTGTGACTTGTGAGATACTAAAAGGAAATACCTTAACTCTACCCTGCAGTGGGACTGTTTGGAGGGGCTGTTTCTTATATGTTCTGCCTGAGGTGGGAGGCATTTGGATGCCCAAGTCCCAGGCTGTTGGCATTCTTTTCACGCCTATGGAAATCATCATTAGTGCTGCTAGGAGTGGTGCTTTTTACCTTCCCAGCTTAGCTCCTGAAACACTTGCAGTATGGTGTGGGTCACTCAAAGTCAAGAAGCTGAGCACAGAAGTGTTTGCATCTGACAACCCAGGTTTGATCTCTAGTGGGTTCTCTTGGCCACTGCAGGTTCAACGTATGCTTTATGAAATGTTCAGGTACAGAATTTGTAAGATAAAAAACTCACAAACTAAAAAAAGACTTTCCCTACAAGCTGCCATGGAACAACGTAAGAGTTGAAATTGATGTGTCACAGTTCCTGTTTCCTGCTCCGCATTTCTAAGTCTTACATGCACAGACAGCAGAAATAAATTAATAAAGAATAAAGCACTGGCATCTTCTAAAAGTGAGACTATACATTGAAACCTGCAGTCATTAGTTAAGCCTCTCTTGTGTGCAGCTTGGGACTGTCAGCTTGAAACTGGTCAGCAGAAATTTGTTGAATCACACATGGAAAGAGGATCTCAGGGAGAATGAAATGGGATGTCCAAATGTTGATATAAGTTCTGTGGTTTTTGCAGAACTATATGAAAGTATAACCAAGATCCTCTCAGTGAAATTATTTGTTTGAAAAATTATTTTTCTTTTTTTTAACAGTGTTGCACACCAGAGATGGATGGGGGGAGCAGGCTGTTCTTGTAAGCAAAGTTTGTAGCTTTCTGTTGTTCTTCCACTGTCAGAGTTTAGGCGTCATTCCTTTTTCTGAGTAATAGTGAAGCAGTCTGTTCCCATGAGAGTCACTGGGCTGGGGCAGTACTTGAAAGGAATTTTAAAATTTTCAGTTTTACATGAAGGGAAGGTTGTGAAGGAGGAAAAAAGTGGCCTTGACACATACTTAAAAAATGATGGAAACTTTTTGATGAAGTTGTTGAGAAATGGTTGTTACTGAAATGGTACTAGTTTAAAATGTAGAAATTAATCTTGAACAATGGGATGTTCTATGAAATTTTGTTAGTACTGAAAAGGTATGATTTAGCTTAGGTTAAAATCTGCAGTTACACTGGTCATCGCTGATTTTTGGAGTCTGCCCCTTCTCTCCAAGTATGCGTGTGTGGGTCCTTACTGACCAGGAATGAAACGTGTGAAATGGCCAGTGACTGAATTTTTTTTCAGGTGCTTTTTGCCCCCTGAAAGTTCAAGATGAAATGCTGGCAAGGTGATGTGTCCCTACTCCTGTTCTGCTTAAAGCTAGATCTAGCCCTGGCTTTCATGTCTAGAAACACTGTTATGTGACATCTCAGGAGTGGTATTTTGATTTTTCTGATAAAAATATTAAGGCACCAAAAAGGAATAGGCTCACATAGGATATCTTAGGTGGTGTGGAGATACAACGTGTTTGGTTTGGGTGTTTTTTTGGCTTCTGGTCTAGTGGGTGCGAATTGCAGTTTGAGGTGGCTCTCTCACCCACGCCAGTCATCATCTCTGCTTACACGTCCATGTTCTGTAGTGTTGTGTTCCTTCTCTATAGATCTTCAGTTCCTTTCAGTAAAAGCTGTGAGTGTTTTAATACTGCTGTTAGTAGGTGTGGTGGGGAGTGCATTAAATAGTGGATACAGGTGAAAATATCTGTATGAGTTGATAATAGGGAAGCATGGTAGTATGAGCCAGGGTGTTTTCCCTGCCTGTTTTCACTAGCTTTGTAATGCTCCAAGGTAGTTTGGGTTATGAACAATGCTGCTACTGATTTGTAGCCACAGGACTGATAAGCCATGTAAAGGGGCCTTCAGAGTACTTTGGCAAACTGTGTTTGGATGTCTAGTATGCACAAAATCTATCTGCATTATTCAGGAAGATAATTCCTGTCTGTACTGTTTTCCTTCTGTGTTGAGATCATTCTCCTATCCAACTGTTACCCAGCTGAGGTCTCGATAGTTCTCAGTTTTTCCATAATGACAAAATCAAATTAGCCCTATGATGAGTGGTGCATGTGAAATTCCTTTCAGTTAAAGCACATTGCCCTGAATATTTTCTGGCTGTTTCTTTTTCTTGTGAGAATTCAGCATCTTGTGTTTGAAAGAGAAAGGAGAAAAGATGCAGATGAGGAAGTGCTGTTGTTTAAGGTACAGGGAGGAATGCATAGCTTGTTTCTAGAACATAATCTGTCCAGCTGTGACTTAGTCATCTTCAGTCTTATATAAAATGTGTCCAATCTAAATAGTTGAGCATCTCCCTCCTGAATGCGGCAAGCCTTTTATGCTCATATGAAAATGTGAAGCTGTAACAGGCGTGAGCCATCATCTTCGGAGTACCTTCATACTTGTGAACCTGCAGCATCCATCATACTGTCAAGCCTCATTTACTCATGTGATGGGATTTTTTTTATTTTATTCTGTTCCACATTTTTTTGAAGCTTAAAGAGATTCCTTGCTATTGGCAAGGAATACAGCACTAATAATTCCAGACAGGAGAGCAGAGAACGTAACGTGAGAACAAGGTTGACTCTTGAATCAGATTGAAGATTTTGTTCATCTCTGACAGGGCCAAAAATTGATGTTTGAGAAAGAATGTAAGGTGAGGAGATCACAGGACCTTTGCTAATGTCTAATTTCAGTGTAGTAGTTCATGCTGTTACATTACATGAAGCCCTGTTCTTAGTCACTTGAATTTCACTTAGCTGTTCTTCAAGGAAAGGGTGATAACTTCACTATTATGAAATGCTTTTATATGGATAAATGTATTTCCACATAAGTCCTTTGTTTATATAATTATGGAGGTTTTGGAGGGGTGGGGGAGATTTTTCTTAGTGACAAGCAGGAACTTGTAAGCTTTGTAGGAACTGGCATGTGTGAGTTGAGAGATACTCTGTGCTAGTAAGGGATGATGGACGGCCTTGTTTAGGTAGTCAAGAAAACCCATGTTGTGAGTGTGTTGTTAAATAAATGTATTGCTAAAGAGAGGTTCTGATAAATCTTATGATAGTGGACATGGAAGATGACATTTAAAATTCTATCAATACATTTCCCATTAATACATATTTCATGAAACTGGGGAAGCTGGCATCTTCAGTCACATATGTATGCAGGGGAAGGTCTACTTAGGAGGGGTACTTGTAGCTGAGTTTCACTTGGGTAGTTGGAAACATTCTTCAAAGGCTTCTGAGAAAGTGTTTGATGTAGTTTTAGTTCTTAAAAAAAAAAAGTTCTCCACTTTTTTATAAGAAATACAAATACACAGTGCTCACTGTGAAGACTTAATGGCCTGGGTTGATGCTGCTTGGGGACCTCAAGGCTGCAATGCATTGCATGATTTTTGTGGTAAATCCATGTATTGTTTTTCAGGCTGTGCTTGACAAACGTGGCCTAGCTCTCATGTAAGATGCAATGCCAAGTGTAAAAATGACTAGGTGAAATTTTCCAGTCTTTGTTAGGTGTAAAGTCAGATCATCAGGAGATTATTTTTGGCCTTCAGATACATTGTAATGCAAAGAC
The DNA here is from genome assembly GCA_037013685.1 of Acridotheres tristis. Classification (NCBI taxonomy): domain Eukaryota; kingdom Metazoa; phylum Chordata; class Aves; order Passeriformes; family Sturnidae; genus Acridotheres; species Acridotheres tristis. The sequence continues at coordinate 9,326,547 of CM072899.1, read as the reverse complement.
TTAGTGGCCCTGGAGAAGAAATGAGCAATGCCCTGAGCAACTGATCCAAGTTGGCCCTGCTTTGGGGGGAAGGAGACAGTGTTTCAGTGAGTTTAACCTTCAGGGGTCCTTTCAAATCTGGATTATTCAGTGATTGAGTGCAAGTTTGACTGGGTGTAGGAGGTGTGGGGGGACATGCCTGTTTTAGGTGGAGAGGGCAAAAGATAGGAGGAGGAAGAAGGCTGTACTCTGATACTGGAAATGTTTTTGCTGGAGAAATTGCATTAACAGTGGAGACCTGAAATATCTGAGACTGGAACTTGGCAAGGACACACCTAGCTTTATAGAGGGTTGTGAGATGAAATCAGATTTAAATTCACTGTTCTTTAGATTCTTTTTATCTGGATAGCATAAACGATTTGATGATTCTTGATCACTAGAGAGTTGCTAGTTGGATAGTAAAACATATTTAGGGATCTCTGAGTTGTTCTGTCATATTTCAACAAAAGATGTGAATCCATCCAGTTGCAAGGTGATGCATTTGTTAGCAAAATTGCAGACCCACCTATAAATTGTGAAACGGCATTTTGGAAAACAGTAGCTCAGAGGGCTTTAAGGTCTTTCCAGCTTGTTGCCTCTACATTGTACTTGGGCCATTATTTTATTTAAAAGGGTTAATGTGATTCTTGGGCATATTGAGGAGGAGAAAAAAAAAGTGGGGGAAAGGAATGTGAAGCAAAATAAGTAATCTTATAAACACAGCAATGTTGAGACTGATACTGGAATTGAATTTTGGTTTCCATGCTTCAACAAGAATGCCAGTGTGTTTGGAGAGAATTCAAAGGACAGCTGCAGAAATGATCCAGGGACTGGAAAATAAGCCTCATGATGTGAGGTTTAAAGGAGCTCAACTTACTCAGCTTATTGAAAAGACAATTGAGAGAAGACTTGATCTTTCTCTAAAAGGACTTGTGAGATTTGCTGACAAAGGAATAGCAATATCAGCTGAGGTTAGACAAATTCAATTTTGAAGTACAGTTTCTTAGCGATGATAGTAATTAAACATTGGATTTGTTTACAGGCGAGGGGAAAGGAACAAACATTCATCTTAGTCTTCTACGAAAGGCCTATGTTGCAGTTTATTTTTAAAAATTAGGATAATATGCCTTTCCTGACACTGGAGTTTAAGAATCTTTGAAGATTTTGTGCCATGATCAGGCGCATGAACTTGCAGTCACAGCCAAGATCATGAAATCAAGATTAATTTAGACGAGAAATAGTTAAGCTGGTGCTAGAATACTGTCTTGCATAACACACATAAGATGTGAAGGGAACTCTGAAATGTAATGCTTTGTGGTGTGCATCATTGGAACACAGCTCTTTCCCATACTATGTTGCTTCAGATGTTTAAGATATGGTTAAGGCTTTCTGAAAGCCCCTGCAGAGAAGCCCTGATGTAACTGTGTACACTCACTGTATTCAGATGAGCATTCCTGCATTCCGGTTGACCGCAGCAGAAGTCTGTAAATCTTTTTCATCCTTTTTTAGAAACAGTATGAAAAAAATTGCACAATGGCAATATGATTATAATTCCTCTGAAAGTAAGCACAGACTCTCCTGGTAGGTTTCATTCTTAAATGAATGTAGGATATTCTCTATCTCTCAAGTTAACTGTACTTGTTCAGAAAGTTTATTTGTGTTTGAAACAAATAATTGTAAGAATCGGTGTTCTAATGGCACTTGTTTGCTGGTTTTCGTGCTATCCAAATGAGAGTACTTTAGCAATTCTACCTGTCCATCACTTTGTAAATTCACCTGGGGAATTGAGTGACTCAGTTTGGTAATGGCTCCAGATCATGCTTCTACTTTTTATTTGCAGTTGTGCATTCCACCACTCCCTTGACAGCTGCCAAGTTTCTGTATTTCCACAGATTACCTTGTTCCAGATGCCTTTGCAGACATGCAGAGCTCTTAAATTCCCTTCTGGTAGCTCTCAAAATCTGCTGCTTTGTGCAGGTGGAGCTCTCCCGGTTGGTTCTGCCTGAGTGCATGCTCGTCCTTGTCTGTGCAGAGGAGGACGTTTAGCTACCTGGGCTGCTCTTTTCTCCTGTGTGGCTGCATTCCTGCCTCTCCTCTCTTCCTCCTCCAGGTCCAGTCAGGGAGGAGCCCCATTGCTGTTACCTCTGCAACTGTGCAGTAAGAAAATGCTTCTATGTCCTATGGAAGAAAAGGCAGCTGAACATTTTCTGAACATTTTTTATCAATTTGTCACATAATTGTGCCGTTTCTGAAGTGGGAAAGAAGTTGTCTGGCAGCTGGAAGTTTCCTTGCTTAGGGCTAGAGGGATACCAAACTGCAGGAACATGTTGGGGCACTACCCAGCACAAAGCAAAGACCTCCAGCTTCGAGATCAAGTGCAGCAACCCCTGCTACTCACCTTGTCCAGACAGCCCTGTCTGCCTTAACCTGCAGGAGCGGCTTGCAGGAAGTGCTGCACACAAAAGAGGTTGTGAGCTTAGTTTAGAAGTAGGGAAATCTCCTTCCTTGCCTTCCCTCTCAGCTGTGTCATTGTCCCCCTCTCCACAGCTGAGGCTGATGGAGAGGGCCTGCTGGAGGAGGCCTGTCAGTCTGTTCAGCCTGGGCAGCTTCTTGCACTTCCACTTCTTTCCTTCATTGTGTGGCTCTACATACATGTGCTTAGTTGCATTTATGATAATCATGAAAAATATCCTGAATGTATTACTCTGCTCGTAATTCAACATTAAAAAAAGATGGAGGTAGCAGATAGCATTACAAAGATGTGTTACAGAACCACTCACTCAGCATTGCTTTCGTGTGAGCTCTATGTGAGCACTCTTGGCCAACTGTTTGATGTCAATGCTCCTGTGTTACCACCCACAAGCAGTTAAGGTGGTTGATGGTGTGCTGTGCTCTTCTCAAAGGAAGAAATTACTAATTTATGTGCAAGTCATCAGAAATAAATCAGGTTTAAGTGATTTTTGTCTTTTTTCAGTCACTGATAGCAGGTGTTTTACTGCTAATTTTTGGTCATCTGCATTTACTTTGAAAATGTGTTCAACTGGATTATCTGCTTTTTATCTTGTTAATAAAAAAATGGGCTATTCAAAAAAGGGATCATGGCTCTCAGCACTGTCTCACCAAGCTTTGCATTTCTTGCCAGCATTTAGGAAGTAGATATTTGGGAGTTTCCTGAATAAGCATTACACCTTTTTCTCTGTGATTGTAAGAGCAAGTCTGTGATTATATTTTAAGTTTTTTGTAAAACTTACTGAAATAACTTGTAAAACTTTATATTCCTTAGGTCTGGTTGGCCCAATATATTGCTGGCAGCTGTCTTACTCTGTAAATCTGACTACTAGGTGAACATCCACTGTATGTGGAGGATCCAACATGCAGAGCTGAGGCATGCCAGGTCCACCTGCATTTTGGGATCAGTGCATATCTTACCAGTGCCAAAATACCATATAATGTGAGATGCAACTCATCCAGAAAAGTGAAACACGATAAAGAATATCTCTTGGACATTGTTCAGCATCACTGAGTGGTTGGAAGCGCCAGAAGGGGAGCTAAGGGGTTTTGACTGATGCTGCCTTTGGGCCTCATAATTGCTTTCCACCACTGTCCTACTGACTCAGTCTGCTCTCTAACAGGTTTTGTGCTGGGAAAAGCACATCTGCCAGAAGTGTGTGAATTTGCTAGGGGTCCCAGAACCATCTTACATGACCAAGAGTGCAACTGGGCATCAGGTCCTGGGCTAGTGCTACAGTTTGTGATGTCGGCTAGAAAGATGTCCCTGAGAAGGGGATGTGGTGGGAGAGTGAAGCAGGCTGAGCCTTGAAACCTGTCAATAACACGGGAATATTGCCAAAATCCTGTAAAACTCATTTATTTTAAAGCATAGCAGTGATTATGTAGCTCAGTAATGGATCTGACTCTTGTAGGTGCTTTTGTCACCTGATTTCTCACTCGAGGCACATCGGACAGACCAGTGTTTGTGGAATGCAGCTCAAGAGCATTACACAAGCCTGGAGTAACTTCCTTACAACACGGAGAAAAATGTATTTGCATGATCTCGAGCCCAGGTGCAAGGCTGCAAAACTTGCCAGCCACAAACCACAGAGGCCAGGTTGGAGCTGGAATAGCACTGGGTGATGGTTTGGGCAGGGGGGGAAGGGTCAAAACGAGCCCTGTAATGGAAAGCAGGGCTGAATCTTCGCGTGGGAGCTGCGGCTCCATAATTGCCACACTGTGTGATGTTGCCATGGCTGCCCGGGCAGTCCCTGCGTGGTTTCCTGATGTGTGAGAGCAGGCCGAGGCTGCTGGCGAGCGCAGAGCTGCCCTACGTGTTTGGGGAGCTCAGGCGTGCGCTGGCAAGCCACGGCGATGGGAGGATCCCTGTGTGGGAGACGGGAGGCTTTGAGCTCAGTCTCTTCCCCATCTCTTCCCTCCCAACAGATCAGAGAACGAGCTGTGATTTTTGCAGGACTTTGAAACACCTTTTTTTTTCTTCTTCCCTTTTTTTTTTCTTTTCTATTTTTTTTTTCTTTTTTCTTCTTTCTCGCCATTGTAAAGTCCTTCATTCTGCCTTAAGCCGGGGCCGTGCTAGGAGCGAGGCTGCAGTGTGAAATGGAGAATCCTGAGGGCACGAAGGAAGGCCTAGGGGAGCTTGCCGAGCCTGGGGGGCTCTGGCATGTTTTGATCCGAGAGCCTTTGGCTGCCTTGCCATCTGCATAGCCTGTGAATAGTTTTCTCTGGCACAGACCTTGTTCCTTAGTGTTGCATCATCTCTGGGAGAAAGGCCAGGTCCGGAGCCCCAGCACAAAGGCTTTCTGAAGCCGATGAAGCTTGTTCTGTGTGCGGAGCGTCTCTCTCCTTCCTGTCGTCCTTTCCATGGGATTCCTGAAGCGGCCTCCGTCCGAGAGCCCCCTCGTCAGCAGCTGCTTTTTCTCCGCCGCTTCCTGCACACCTGGCTGATGCAACGTCTGCCCTGGGAGCGCTGCCGGAGTGGCCTCTGAAGCTGGGTTGTTTGCCCCGGCGGGGAGTGGCCGGGCAAGCAGCCTCGTCACGTGGGGGCCTTAAATAGATGTATAAAGGACGTACAGCCAGACCTCGAGGCACAGGCACAGAGTATTTAGTGGGATTATGCAGAAATCTTTTTTCCGATACTAGGACTGGAGGTTGCAGTCCTACTCTTGGCAACTTGTTAGTGGTTAGCCTTCCACTGGTTGTAAGTTCGGGATACTGCTCTGTGCCAGTAAATTCTGCTGATTCCCCTTCTATATTCAGCGACTTCCCGTGACTCTGGACTGTCTGAATTCTCATGGGAACTGTAATTCTCTGGCTTTGGATTTGATCCTAGTTATTGCCCTTTATTGCTGAGTTTCCCTCTGACCTTGCATGTGGCACAGGCTTTTCTCTCTGAAATACCTTCAAAACGCAATTTCAAGGTCTAAAGGTTCTTTCTTTTTTGGGGGGGATTGTCTGACAAGCTTTTAAATTTAAGGTTTGTCTACTTAGGAAAATTTAATTGTTGCATGGATAAAACCATTCATGTGAATGCTAACATCCACAAGCAACAAAAGTTAAAACAAGGAAGCACTTTGGTCTGCTAAGATTAAACCAATGTTATTTACATTATTTAAATTAATCTTACCTGATCCGTAGCCATTTTCTGGCGTAAGCAGGTCTCTTAAAACCTGAAAACATGGGGATATATATGGACAAGGTGTGGTGGGCCGAGCAGTGGTGATTCCAGTATTACTGTTCCTAGTTATCAGCCCCATTGCAGAAATGTATTGCCCCTAAAAGGGAATATATATTTTACCTGTTCCTGCTTTTAGTCCAGTCTTCTTGGCATCAACTGCAATTGATGAGACATGGCAGTGTTTCCTTCCTGCCACCTGTTTTGGCAAAGACTTAGAGGAGACAGTCGCAGCAGTAACATCAGCTGCCACAGCTGGATTCACTGGAGGTTGGTTGTCAAACTCTTAATCTCAGAGTATCTGTTCTGAACCTTTTTGTTTGCATTTTTGTGACATACAGACATTTGACTGTTCTCCTTAACCTCATGGGAAAAGACAGCAGCAACCTCACAGTATAGGACCAGCATAGCAATTAGGATGTGTTCTCTGCACTGCAGAATAGTTTTGCCCCATTACTGTTACAAAATCAAAAGTTCGTGGAACTGGAAGAGAAAAAGGATATATTTCCTCTTTTCTATTTCATGTACTTCAGTAATTTTTGTATCTTGAAGTGTGGTGCCTTACACGTAATCCTTTTTTTCCTCACGTATTACTATGTAATTTCCAGAAAATAGTAGAGAACAGTATTTGCAAAATTAAAATGTAATAAATATAATAAAATATACTAAATTTTAAAAAATAATTTAAAATGCTTCAGTGTTAGAAGAATTTGTCACCTTCACCAGCAACTTGGAATGCTGTGAGATAGAGCCACTGTAAAGCAATGTTTTTAGCATAGAAAGGGGTTCTTTTTGAGTCTATGGGATATTTCTGAATTCCTCCACTAAAGATCTTTTAATTTTATTTTGATGATTTCAGATTTTCATAGTGTTGTGATGTTTTCTTGAAGACTTCCTCTGTTTAACCCTTAAAGATATGTGGACTTTAATATGACGTTCTTGGTTGGGACAGTCCTTTTTGTATGACATTGTTGTCATTCCTTTAAAACATCATCTGTGTCACCTGCTCAGCACACTGTGTGTGCAGACCATGCAAATGCTGACAGGTCCCTTCTCATCAGTGTGGGGTGCAGGCAAAGTTCTCTGGCATGTGCCTTCCACTTCTACATAAACATACCTCAGAATAATTTGGTCTGCCATGGATCACTGCCACTCTATAATTTGCTTCTGCTTTCTAATGTGGCATTTTTATGGAATTATCTTTATATATGATTCTTCAATCAATTTAAAATCAAGAGAAAGTAAACTTTCCAGTAAGGTTCTGTGATGCAAAAAGAAAGTCCAAACAAACTCTTGTGTGACATCTTCACCTCTGGAGCGTATTGAACTATCAAGGATGTGATTGAATTGTCCAGGAGAAGGTATTTCTGGAGACAAAGTCTTACCTGCCCCTTTTTTATCTCTTGTTAAATTTCTCGTCTGTTTTTTAGCATAGTATCTGAAATCTTTAAAGATTTCAAAAGAAAAACAGGATTTTTTGGTTTACCTAATGTCTTGACTGCTGAAGCAGCAGCAAAGTTTTGAGGTTATTCTTTTTGCTTTTCAGAGTAATTTCTACGGTCTTGGGTCAGTTGCTGAAAGTACTTGAACTATGCATTTTGTAAATCCTCTGCTTGATAGTTTAATTTCTCTCAGTTGCTCTCTCATCATTTGTAGTCCCTTAAGGTGTAGTTCACAGAGGAGTTTAACTAAAATTGGTGTTTTCTTCATGAGATGAAATGATGAAATCCTGTGGATGGATATGGCGAAAATTGCCTTAATATGGCTTAAACCTAGTTTAATTTTTAAAATTAAATTTACTTACTTTCCATCTGTTTCTAGATTTTATCAAAATCAGTTTAACTTTTTTATAGTTCAGTTTTAATAATGGCTTACTTAGCCTTCACTGAACAACTTTATCATGCTGACGTTAGCTAAGTAGGTGTATTCATAAACGTGTTGAGGTAGTTTGTAGTGCTTTCATAGAGCACTTCAAGAATAATGGGAATTGTTAATATGATTTCATATCTTGTATGGAACAACTTGGCTGATGCATAGACCTATGGATACCAAAAGTGTTTTAAATCACTGAAAGCAGTAGTCTTGCCATTCCCTGATCTTTGACTCCAGTGAGTGTGGTGAGCAGGAACAGGTCTCACTGGGCTGTTGCTTTTTGACACTTTACAATTTTAAAATGCTGTTATTCTTGTTCTAAGAGCTTGTTGGTGTTTTGTCAAGGTTCTCTAGATCCCAGAGAGCAAAATGAACCCTGAACCAAATGTGTACATACAAGCATTTCTTTTTGCATATGGCTGCAAACATATAAACCAGGAGACAGTTTTGAGAAAGGCCTAAGACAGATAAATCTTTAACCACTGCGCTATACTTGTCAAAAATTTGGTTATCATGGTATGCATAGCTAGTAATGAATACCAGTCTTGCCTGTTACTTTGATCCTTTCTGTGGTACACCAGGACTGAGTTCTTCCAGACCCCGTGGGATAGAATTGCTGTCTTGCTTTGTCAGCCCACTAGCAGATGATATATGGATCTAATGATAATATCTTATATCAATAAGGTCTTATATCAATAATGATAATATATTATATCAATATTTCATTCTTTAAAACTGGCACAGTTGTTTCCTTGCTGCTTAGTGAACCCAGCTTGTTTTCAGAGCAGAGCTAAGCATTTGTATTGGTAGATTGAGGCACAATGCAAGTACTTTTAGCAATCTGTTTCACAGTAAGTTGGAGCTAAATGATTTAAGGATTTATCTGCTCTGTCACTGTTTCTGTGTAGAGGTCTTAATAGAACAACATGTCTGAAATTCAGGGAAGTTGATGCATTTTTGACCTGTTAAACACAGAAAACCTTGCTCTGATTGTGTTTGCTCTAAAGGTGCTTTCCCTTCTGTGAGGATCTGACCTTGACATGAGGTTTGTGTGGGTACAGGCAGTGCCTGATTGGACTCAGGTGGACTGTGCTCATATTTGAGTGGCACTGGCTGATGAGAGGACGTTTTCAGCATGGTAATGGAAGCTGTTCCTGTTTACATTAGATGTCCCATAGATTTTGATTGTTCTGAAATTTCCAAGGGAAAAGATGAATGAAGAAGATCTAAGATGTTAACACTTGTTACATTGCTCCACATGCTGAGTGATTTGCCACTAGTGCAGATGACAGTCTAAGTATGAACTCATCAGACCTTGCTGTTTCTGTCCCAAATGAGGCTGGTGGAGAGGATGCCAAAGAAGACTGCATGGCAGAGCTGCTATTACCAGTTTTCCACCAGCTGTGGACTGGCCTGTGGCAGTATGAGGTGCAGGAGAAAAAAGTGCTCTGAATTTGATATGACTGGTAATGACGTGGGAGCTTAAAGATGTGCAACTCATACATGGAGCTTCATCCTTTGTAGGTGACTTAGAGGCCCATTGCTGAGCATAGAGAAGATGATGGTGGTTATTGTTCAGACATTAGTAATTCTGGGTTGTCAAAAGCCTGGAATCTGTTTCCAGTTTGGGAGTTCAGTAACTGGAGTTGTTGGAATTGTAGGGAGAGGTAAAGGAAGCATTTTTCTGTCCTTTACTATCTGCGAACAAGAAGTGGTCACTATCAGTGCACATGGAGGTGATTTCCCTGTTCTCCCTGCCCTGGCTCACGTGTTGAAGTTTTGCATATTCAGAAAAAGCTTTTGTCAGGTTGTCCACGGTACGTTTGTACCAGTGTTACCTTTTTTATCTTTCTTGGCCATGCTTGAGACACTGGATGCACAATGGTAAATTTTTTCAGGCTCTCTGTGGACACAGACTCACAGATATACACTGACTCTGCAGAGGAACGGGATGAATCTCTGTCCACCCCCTCTTTGGTAACTGCTTTGCCCTTGAATCTGTGACCGTGGGAGGGTGCAAGGGACACGTTCTGTCCCCCCTGAGATTGTACAGCATCACCTGAGCACACCAAAGGGTGATGGAGTCTGAATTTAGGTAGCATATGCAGTCTGTGAGGCTGTGCCTGGGGTTTTTTGTCTGCAGGTGAATTTTTCATGACGCTCACAAATACTTTGTAGAGTCTGTCACCAAGTGTTGCGCACTATGGGTGCCCAGAGGTGTCTGTATGACTGGGACACGAGTGAAAACAGGAACGACCACATCTTGAAGGAGGAAGCTCTGGTGAGCTCTTTGACTCACCGTGCTTGATTGTCCCTGTTAGTACAGACTTTTAATATCACAAGTAATAGAGTTTCCAGCAGTAAATTTTCTGCATCTGCTTTATTTGTACATGGATGGCACAGGGTGTGGAAGTGAGCCAATGCAACGCTGCAGCCCTTGCATCCTAAACAGAGTTCTAAAAATTAAATTCATTGTTACAGGAGCAGGTGTTGCTTAACCTTCACTTGGCCAGCTTAGATTTATTACAGTCCTTTCTGTCAGTACAGGATGTTACCTGAAATAACTGAATAGCATATATTCACAGTGTAGCCAAGACAGCCACTCACAATGGGTCAGTCCCTTGGCGTGTGACCTGTGCTGAGAGCTGGATATCCCAACTGGGGTGGCTGTGTGGGTGGATGCTCGTGTGGGCTGTTCTGATGATGTTGGGGAAGACCAGGTATCTTTATACCGGTATGACTGGTTAAGGAGACTAGTGTGTAGGTGCCAAATGTAGGGGGGGAAAAAAAAAATCTTAAAATGCTGCATTTTCAAAACGAGCTAAATATTATCTACCTAATAGGCCATCAAAATTCCCATTTCCATTGGATTTCAAGAAGAACTGTGTTGTAAGGGAGACAGATTTGTGCTCTGGTCTGAAGCTCGTTAGATTTGAATTAAGACTTTGAATTTTAACAAAACGTATTCCACTGGCAGCAGAGAGAACTGGGTGTGATTTCTTTTTTTTTTTTCCCATACAGCTGTATTTTTGGGATAGAAGTAGGAAGGACCCTGAGGATTGAATATACAGGAAATTGGCCAGTTTGATAGGTGAACATTTAGATCTCAACCCCAGCATTTTCTGTCAGGATTATGTTTTGCATGTTAGCAGGACGAGCTTCATGGAGTCCAGACTGTAATGTAGCCTGAACGTGATGTGGTCTTGGACAGCACTTGAAGTTGATCTCAGCAATTCATTTTCAATTATCACATTGTCAGAGTTGAAAGTACACATAAAATAGCAGCACCAAACTGTAAAATCTGAGCATGGGTGATAGTTGGGCAAGTATTGCTGGGTCAATGCAAAAGTGAACTGGAATTTGCCTTGTTTAACCTTCTGGTTTTCTAGTTCATGTTTCTCCAGTAATCTTCCCAAAAATGAGAGCTATCAGTGCAGCAGCGTTTGTACAGTGCTGATAGAAAGAGGGTTTCCTATGAGAAGTGGGTGAAAACTTTTCCCAGTTACTCCTGGACTGACCAGGTATCCTGTGACTCTCTAGTCAAGAAGCTGCACCTGAAATCCTCCAGTTTTGCTGAGTCACAGGCAGGCGGGAGGCTGGAATTTGTCCTGATGAAATGTCGGGCTGCTGCCAGCTGAGTATGGTCATTGGCAAAGGCATGAGATCAATAGAGGGAAAAACATCTAAACAAGTATTTAGAAAAATTACTGGGCGTGAGGAGAGGAAGAGTTTTCCATGTCCCTTAAAGGGAAGGGTGCTTCAGACACTGAGAAACTTGTCTTACTTCTTTTAACCTTCTGCTAGAGTTTTACATGACTCGATTGAAGCAGGGATTGATGTCTGTAGCTTTTACCTGTATTTTAGGAGCAATTTGTCTCATCTTGTGTCAGTGTAGACATCACAACTCTTGTCACAAGCATGAGAAAGGGTAAATGAGACACTTCTGGAAGGTCCTTTTATTTTTCTTTTATTTTTCTTTTATTTTTTTTTTTCCAGAAGACACACTCAAGGACACTGGGCTGTCTTGGGTTGGAACTATTTGTGAGCTTAGTCCTGCCTGTTTCCTTTTTCATCTCCCACCTCCCCGTGAAACCATTGCTTTGGGGCATAACAGGGAATTGCCACAGACCACTTGGAAATCTTTATGTGCTACTTCTGTAATTCACTGTATGCCTGTCATACTGTCTGATTTTCCATAGGGATGTATGCTGAAGAAGGAAAGTATTTCATTGCACCAAGAGAAGTGGCCTGCCTTTTAAGACAGGAAAAGGCAATATAGCATGTAGCATTTAAACTTTCTGACTCTCACTCTTCGTTTGCCCTTATAGTGAGTGTGTGTTTTTGTCTTTCTGGGGGTTTTGTGTATTAAACAATAGCTGGACTGTGGTGTTCAAAGGCAGTTCCCTGTGAGAAATTCACTACCCACAGGAAAACTTGGCTCACGGCCTCTGTAGCCCAGGAGGGTTTGCTGGCAGGGCCCCGAGATGCCGGGGAGCATGTGACAGCAGGCTGGCTTGTCTGTGCTGCTGGAGCCAGGGAAAGGCAGTGGAAAGTATTCGAGACTGCCCTTAAACTCTAACGTGCAGAGAGGGTGCTTGTCACCATTTTTCTTTGGTTTTGGAGCTACCTTTGCCGCGTGCAGAAATGCAGCTTCTCTCTGTGTTGGGGGCGGGGGGGAATGGTCTCTCGAGCTGTGTAGAATAATAGCTCCTTTATGCTCATCTGTGTTATCGAGGCTATTTACATAACGAGGAGCTGATCCCGTTTCACCTCCGGCCGCCATCCGACCCTAGGAAGGCCGCGTTTATGGGCGATTTCTGTGGCGGCCGTGGCAGAGCGCTGTGGTCAGCAGGGAAGGTGGAGCCCGGGCTTCCCCGGCACGGCGGCGGCTGCGCCCCGGGGCCGCCGTGACTCACCCGGCTCCCCGCACACAGCCAATGCACACAGCCAATGCTCCCGCCGCATTCCCCGCGCCCGGCCGTCTGACGTGGCTCTGCCGTGGGGAGGTGTCAGGGACAGTCAGGCCCGCTGTGTCAGGGCTCCCTGAGCCGCCCGTGCAGAGTCCAGGATGGGCCTCGTGGCCAGGGGAGCCATCGGTGGTGTGGGAGCAGCTGCTCTGCCGCTCACACTCACCTGTGCTGTAGGCCTAGTGAATGCACATACAGGCTGATCTCCAGGGAGAGTCTCAGCTCGGTCCACCCTGGCATTGTCTAGTTGTCCACAGAGATGGGATTTTGCCTGCAGCTTGTTTGGAGAAAGAGTTAGGAAATGCTGTTGGAGGGCTGTGGGTGAGAGGTGACAGCTGCTGCTTATATGCAAAAGGACTTAATAGATTACTTATCTGATAATTAGTCCTAAATTTACTTGGGGAATGGGGGGAGCTATTATTATCACTTTAAGGCAAAGCAGCTCATTACATGTCAGTCCAACACTGTAAAAAACCCCCAACCTCCCCACCAAACTACTACCATCTACCTCTTTCATGGCCCTACATATGAAAATTAAGTAAAAATGATGTGGCATGTCACTGATGGAAATCTATTTCTGCTTTTCTTTGCTGTGAAAGCCTTCTTTAGAGGCATCCAGGGAGACCTCATCCTGTAACGGAGATGCAATGCTTTGTTTCTACCCCGGTAGGTTTCCCCATGTCCGTGACGTGTTGGCCGAGGCTCTGCGGCTCCTCTCCGCCCTCGGAGCGGCCAGTCGCTGCCCTCTGGACTCCGTGATCCCCGACGGGCGTCATGAGCATTGCAATCCCTCTGGGAGTCACCACACCAGATACGTCCTACTCCGACATGGCTGCAGGATCGGAGTGAGTGTTACCCCACGGATGAGGAGAAAGGAGAATGGGAGGGTGCCAGAGGGCTGACCTGGAGTTGGGCTGTAGGATTGGTGCCAGTTCTTTCTCCAGTCGGGAGAAAGGGGCTGCTGGTCCAGAGATGGGTGTATGAGAGATGGGTGTTAACAAATGCAGTGTTATGGGAATTGGTAAGTTTGATAGAGGATATGGGGAAAAGGAGAATTCCAACGGTCTGAGGCACTCAACCATATGTTTTGGATCAGCTTGACTAGTAAATCTACGCTCAAGTGCAGGCAGTCGTGCGTTTGCTGTACACAGGCTTGACGTTGGCATGGTACAAGCTCCTTTTCCAGCAGCTGTAATGTGAGGGATCAGCGTGCTGAACCTTCCTCTCAGTAGAACCTGTTAGCTCAGACTTGGTACTAGTTTTGTATGACTGCTTTGTGGACACCTTTGGAGTTTGACAGAGATGTGAGACAGCATCAGCCTGGGTAGGCACCTTTATTTTGTTTCTGCTCCTGAGCAGACTCCAAGGAGCAACACCTCAGAGAGCATCCTTTGGAGTTCCCACCACAGGACCACGTGCAGGGCTCTCATTGCAGCTGTATCTCTGAGGCCTGTTGGAGGGGACTTACATTTCTTTTAAAAGGCTGCTTCTTCAGAGTCAGAGCATTTCAAAATCAGGAAATACTGCATTGTGATCTCTTCGTAAAACCCTTGTTAGGATGATGTCAGCTAGGATGAGAGTATGTTTTTGTCAGGGATGAGAGTGAGGGCTGAAGTTTATTTCTGTGCGCTTCTACCTCCTGCTTGCCTGCATCCTTCTTTGAAGCAAAGGCTGTAGTATCTCTTTATAAAAATCTACAAATGACGTTTTGGAGATAGGTTTCTCCCATGTATTATTTAAAGGTATCTACTGTGCAAATACCTGTATGTCAGCTGGATCAGTGTAGAACAGAAATTTCTCCAGACTCTGTTAATTTTGATCTGTAAGAGCAGTGGGCTACGGTATGAATCATTGTTTTTCCCTTCCATCTCACCCTGATTTGACTATGCATAGAGTTTGACTACGCAGTGTACTCTCTGCAAGACTGCTAATGCTCTTTTTTGTCTGTCTTGGCACTGGCCCCATTCTAGCCATTCTTCGTGATGCTTCATTCCATCCTAAAGCCCACATTTTTACACGTTGTTTTGAAACGGGGAATCAGAATCTAGTAAGTCACTCATCTGTACTGGTTACATGATCCTTCACTTTTCAAGATCTAACATTTAGTATTGCTTGTCACCCTGCTTCTCCCACAGCAGCACTTTGAAGACTCAACATGCAGGAATTTTAAACTGTTTATGACAGGAGGAAGAGTGCTAAATAGTTTGCTCATGTACTTTGCTTTCAAAGCTGAGCGTGGTAGGGAGAAGAGCCAGATGTATCTGCGCATGTGTCCCTTGTAGCATTTAGGTATCAAAAAGACTGACTGTAAACCTTGGGCAAAGCATTTTCTTTCTCCCTTGTAAGAAATTTGTAGGACCAACTTGAGTCTAGGCTGGAGTGCTTTGAAACAAGGCATTTGAAGATTTCTGAATTCGTTTCTCTGCCTGTTTTGTAAAAATTGGGAATGCCAGGACTTCATTCTCTGGGCTTTGCATCAATGCACTGTTACTGCTGAAGCGTCCTTCAGGGGTCTATTCAAAGTTAAGGCTGTCCTTCACTTTGCTTCTGAAACTTTCTGGTTTGATGCATAAAGTCTGGAGTACCTGAGCTTCGTACCTCTTACAAGGAATTGATTCCAAGATATGCATCATGAAGGCAGTGGGGAAGGTAAAACTAGCTGATCCTCTTTACAGGCTGAGCTTTAGTATCTTCCCCGGCCTCTGATACAGAAAGGAGGTGAAAATGGTGTAGAGTGTTGCTGTTCACCTGAGGGTGACATGGAGGCTGCAGAGTAGTTTTGTTGTGTTAGTCTGACTGCATATTGGAAGGTGTGGAAACTCCTTGGCGTGCTGCTGCTGAGGAAGCATGGGCCCCAGCGTTGTTGCCCCTGGACACCGTTGCACCAACAATCCTGAAGTTTTATTGCTAATGCTTGTGGCAGCATTGCTGGTATTCCAGCCTGTGGTTAGGAATGTGGGTGACTTGGACAGAGGACGTATCTGCTGCTTAGACTGTTTAGGCTCTTTTCCTTCTAATATTGAAATATTTCTGAAAGTGTTATTAAACCTGAATGGATTTGACACAGTACCAATCTGAAAGTCCTAAAGGATTGTTGCAAAGGCTGGATTATGTGGCAAGCTCTACATGGTACCTTTTATTAAGAAGTATATCCTTTGAGAGAAATCATCTATATCTCCTGCTTCTGACAGTTTAGCTGGCTGTAGTCACATTGAAAACTAACTGAATTTATCATGTTGTGCACCTAAATCCTGAGCTACAGAAGTGTTGTTTGCATAGGTGTAACATCTTCTGCTTTCTGCAGTCCTTTGTACAATAAATTATTGCTCCTTTATGTTGCAAAGACAGATCCACCTTACTCCAGAATAATCCAGAAGCTCAGACGTTGGTGCCTTGGAGAATAGATGAGGTGGAGTGCCAGGGTGGGGCAAATTTCAGTGCAGCAGAGATTTCAAGAGCTAATAGGAAGTCCAAAGGGCAAAGGGTTACTCTTCTTGGGTGCCTAAGCCCTGCCCCAGGTATGATTGCTGGCCATTGTTTGATGGTGCCTGTTTCACACTGACCATGTAGGACCCACTGAGAATCCTGTGAGATCTCACCAGAGCAGCAAAAGTCCGAGGTAAAGTTTTCCTTTTCTGTATTTTTCTTCCCTGCTTCCTCTGCTCCATGCTGTAATTTTGATAAAGATTTCATATGCAGACATGATTCAGTAATATTATGCCATATTCTGATACAGGCTCTACTTCTGATCTGTGTAGAGGTTATCTGACTTGTATCTTCTACTTGTAACAGAAGACAGTGTGTTTCCTTGCTGGTGTTCTGTCTGTAGCCTCATTATCTAATATCCCCTGCATTGAATTGCAGCTGTCCCTTCTCTGAGTAGGGTTTCTGCAGCTTTCTGCTGAGGATATACCTTTGATTTTTAGCTGTTTTTTTTCACCACCCTGTGGTGGAAGAGTGCATTGTACCTCAGCAGCAGATTTCCTGTTAGGCTCATTGCAGGCTGCTGTATAGAAAACACAGGGTGAATCTGATCTGTCTGTGGCCACTGTCTGACCAGGTCATGGATTTTGTTGTCTCTTTGTAACAGGAATCTCCAATTCCTGGTAGTTGCTGTCAGGATAGCTGCAGTTTTCATGCAAGCTTTATCACAGGGTGTTGGACTTAGTAACAATTGGTATCTGAGGGAGAGAGAACAAGCGCAGGTGCAGGAAAGCTGCTTAGCTGCAGTTGAAATAAGCTGTTGCAGAGATAAAATGGCAGTACTGTTCAGTGGCTTTGAGATTAAGCTAGCTGGGTTCAGATGCGAATGCTGAACTAGACCCAATTTCCTCAAACAATAAGGAAACTGAGCTTCTTACATGCTAATTACCTTTTTAACTTCCGAGACTAAGACCTAGTTTAATGAGCTATATAGGGTGGCCCTTACTCAGTTCCTTACCTCTGAAAGCAGGTTCATCCTGTACAGCTTCTGTACACATGATGCTTGGTGAAACGCATGACACCACCTCGATTTTATGAAGTTTCTTCATTTTGAGCTCATGTGTTCAATAGAAAAGAGCAGTGAAATACTGGCACTAAAAAAAATGATGTTGTATTGATGGGTTTTACTTCTGGCCCTTTCTGCAGCCCAGAGTCTGTGGAAGCTAGTCCAGCTGTCAGTGAGAAGAATGTGTACTCCAGCCACGGCTATGGGGCCACCCAGAAACACAGCTATCGCGGGCTGCCTTACGCAGTGAGTACTCTCTCTGCAGTGAATCAGCTCTTTACTGTCTACTTTTACTCTTTTCTCCTTGTTCCATAGTTCTTTGCCTATTAAGCCTTAAGAGTTTTGGCTTATTTATTAGGGAACACTAAGTTAGAGCTGAGTTCTGCCGTACATTTTTCATTTCTGTGTTTATTGTTTGTGAAGCCTTGCATACTCTACAGCACGCTTTATTAGTGTTCTAGGTGATAGATTTTTAACTGAATGAAGTATATGAATGAAGTGTGAATATATATGAATATATAATTTTCTGGTAATTTTATGTCCTATTTGGTTAATTGTGCACTATTTATACTTGTTTCAACTGCGCAGATTTTCACACTGGTAACTTAAAACAAGGATAATCAAGGAGCAGTCAGGAAGAGTGGGAGCATGGCTTGAAGCTATGGGATAAACAGGGTATCACAGAATCACTGAGGTTGTAAGGGGTCTCTTGAGATCACATAATCCAACCTCCCTGCTCAAGCTGACTCTGCTTGAGCAGGTTGCTCAAGACCATGTCCAGTTGAGTTTTGAATATCTCAACAGACAGAAACTCTGCATCTCAGAGCAGCTGGTTCCACTGTTTAAACACTTATGTCATCTCAGATTATTAGCAGTACAACAGTTAATGTCGAAATAGCCTGGTTGTTTTCATAGGTTTTGAGTTTAATTTATTGGTGCTGAAGGAAATAATTTACATGTTTCAGAGCTATTACTGTACTTTCTTGGTAGGTTGAGGAATTCAGGCTATTGTTTTACACCAGTTAAATATTAACCTGGGAACTGTGGATTTGGGACTTCAGTTTCTAGGCATCGTATCTTCACATTAAAAGTAGTACTGCAAATACTCATTTTCAGGATCATAATTATGGAGCCCCCCCTCCTCCAACGCCGCCAGCCTCTCCTCCTGTCCAGACCATTATACCTCGCGCAGAACTGAATGGCCTGCACTCGCCTGATGAGGAGAACTCCGGGGATAGTGAGAGCTCCTCAGAAGGAGAATCAATTCCCACTTGGTGCCACTGCAGTGTCTCCCAAGATGGTTTCCTCCTCAAGTGTGAAAAGTGCAGGTAAGCTTTGGTGCAGTGCAGGTCTGGGCTGCTCCTTGTGTTGACTGCTCTTAGCGAACCGTGTCACCTTTGGGCTGTGGGACAGACTTCCTTTTGCTAACTGGAGCGTTCTTTCCAGTGCTTTACCCAGTATTGACCCTCCTCCTTTGCGTTGTCAGCCTGACAAGTGTTGGTGGCACCAGGAGTGGAGATGAGGATGTTAAATCGATGTTCTTATCATCCTGGGCCCCACTGAGGGCACGCATCTTGTGACATCCTGTTGAATTTCAAGTGACTTTACTCCTACAAACCAGCTTCAATTGTGCATTCTCCTTTGGCAGAGGAATGAGCAGGGGGAAGGTGATCAGACTCCGCCGCCGGAAGCAGGACAACGTGTCAGGTGAGTTTGAGGTTATAATTCAGATAATGGTGACTTTTATTTTCTTTCTACAAGACCTTTGTCTTTTGGATGCTGTAATCATCTAACTCTGATCAGTGCCAGCTAATGTTCTTTGCCTCCCGACCACTGGGATTTTCTCCTCTCCTTACGCTTCACCTCAGTTAGCTCTAGGGAAAATCAGATTATCTTGTGAACAGAAAAGGAGAATTTTCATCAGTGCTATTCTGTGGCATATCAGAAGTTTGGAACACCTGTTCCCAGTTCGGGTGGGAAAACAGAGTAGATGTAGTTCTCTCAGGGAAGAGCTGTGCAGGGGCAGCAAGTTGTCCTGATGAAAATGGACATAAGGGTAAGCTGTGCTCTCAGGGATGAGAAGCTCATGAAGCACTTGTCTCTCTAGGCGGGGACAGCAGTGCCACTGAGAGCTGGGATGAAGAACTCTCTCCCTCCACAGTGCTGTACACGGCCACGCAGCACACGCCGACCAGCATCACGCTGACCGTCAACCGCGTCCGCAGGAGCAAACCCAAGAAGAGGAAGAGGAGTACAGAAAAGGCTCGTGCTGCTCCAAAGACCAAAAAGATCAAGGTATGTGGAGTGAGATAATGTTGCTGCAGTTCCTACCAAATGCTGTGCAGAGTGTTGTTAGGAGCAGGTTGACAAGCTGGCAGTAGACAAGAAATTTTTGTTCTGTCAAGAATTGCTCTTTGGGGTGTAATAATGGGACGCCTTGTATTTGTGACCTGCTCGGGTACGTGGCTGTTGGTTTAAAAATTACCTTGCTGGAACTCCACCCTTATTTCCCAATGCTGTCCATTCATGCTCAGTGCGTGGACTCAATTACATATTTTTTCCTTTTACTGTATTAGGATTTGGGGAAATAGCTTCTGGAGTCTGGCTGTTTGTGCGAAAGGGTCAGTCTGTGAATTGAATGAAAAATGAAGGGAGCATGGCATTTTTTAGCAGGCTTTGTTGAGGAATTTGGACTGCAGAGCTTCTTGGCTCTGTTCTTCGGGGACAGAGTGCCTGTGTGGAAAACTATGTAGGTAGTGATGAGCATTTGTTGAGGGATGACTTTACTGTCTTGTTTGTGAGGGTTTGGGGACTGAAATAATTTTGAATTGCTTATATTGGAATGCAAACATGAGAGCAGCTGGTTCTTTCCCATCATCTGCCAGCTTTACCATGATTTTCCACAGGTTAGGTTTCCCTTGAAGTTCTTGTGGTAGGCACTGGTTAAACAAAACTCTGGGGGCAGGAGCTACGTGAGGTCTGGAGGGGTTATTTTTTTTATTGTGAACCACCTTGATTCTGTTGCTGGACTTGTATGAAAGCAAGTGGAGTTAGTTGGGACAGTTTGGGTTTTAATCTTGGCATTTTTACTAAGTGTGAGGCATGTTTTTTAGTTCAGAAATCCTGGCCATCAAGCTTTTCAGCAGTTTCCACTGGATTTGCATTGCAGTCTCTTTTTGTTCAGGTCCATTGTTTCTTGTGTAGGTTTTCCTGTAATTCTTCCTATCTTTTATTAAGGATTGGAGTAAGATCTTGTGTGGTTTTGGGATCCTCATTCTTAGGAAATCTATAATACTTTGTTTTTTCTCTCTCTCCTTGTCTGGGGGACAGGCTTTTCGAGAGGGCTCGCGAAAGTCTCTGAGGATGAAGGTGAGTAGAAATTACAACCCTCTGTGATGGTGGTGGGATTTTTTCCCCTTTATTTTGTCCCTTTTTTGGTTTGCCTGGGCAATTTCTGATTGTGGGGCCAGCCTTGTAATAGACTCAAACCTTGCAGAGGCCTATTCAAAAGGGTATCACAGGAATTGCCCCTTGAACCTTCCATTTGCTTCTGATAGCTTCCAGTCAGATAATGCAATCCAGTTCTGAGAGGTGATTGATTCATGGCACTTGGGAGTGGGGTGTTTGATGTAAGGGATGTAGAACTGGTTGTGGCTGCTCTTCTGTGAGGGCAGTTATTGTTTGATTGCATCAAAGCTATTTCAAGCTTGGACATCAAAGTAGTTCACAAGTTTAATATTGGGAGTCCCTAATAGTACTGCCTTGTTTCTCTCCACATCCTCTTAGTAGGGATGGATGGACAATATATTTACCTCAGACTTCCTGCATTAGTGGTAGGTGTGGCCATTGAATAGGAAGGTTACTTGACAAAAAAGTAGACTTGAACTGTGAGCTGCATTTGTTTCTAGACACACAAGAGGTGGCTTAAGGTTTGCTCAGTTCCACCTGACCCCAGTCCTGCAGCTGGCAGTGGCTTCTAGCAGGTGGCTCAGAGGAAAGAGGACAATCCTGTGGTGTCCCTATGCACCATCTCCATAGTATACAAGTGACTTGGGAGGGTAAAAATGCATGAAACTCTTACTGTTTTTAATATATATGATTAAAATAATGATTGCTCTTCACTTGTCCTTGTTACTGAGACCTCAGTGTCATACATGTCTCAGTGCTTTATGAAACCAGTTGAGTTACTGAGCTCTGGAGTATTTGTTGAACTACTTGAACTATTACCAAGTAAAGAATGAAGCTTAAGTGTTTTTCCTTCTACCAGCTTCTGCTTTCCCCTCCTCTACAAGACAGTCTAAACGGATTACCTGATTTTGCCCTCTCTTCTTTACTCTGCTTAAGACTTGCAGTTTTAACTCTCTGGGTATTAGCTTATGCTCTACATTCAGTTTCTTGAAACTCTGGTGACCATTTAGCTAGAAGGTTCAGGACTATTTTTGGATCAGTTGCTGCAAAGATTGAGATGTAGTCAGCATCATCGAGCACTGTGTTAGCTGTGAGTGGGTTGACTGTAGGACAAGCCTACATGAGATTTATTTGCCTTTGTGTATTCTGTGCCTTTGCTTTTTTAATGTACTAAATTATTTTTCCAAAGTGGCTTACAGTTTTTTTTCTGGCTGCGTGCTAGCCTAATTTTATTTTATGTAGCAGTGCCAAATACCAACTTTCAAGAGATCTTAGCTCTGCACAGAAATCTCAGTACATTTCTAAGTGACACTGTTGTACAGTGTTCTGGAGGGTGCAGATGCTGAAAAATGTGTCCTCATAACCAACAGTTACATAGCTCGGAACAGATTTGCCTTTTTTTGTAGCTTATTCATGTGCTTGGAGCACTGTGGATAGGTTTTCCTGCTGTGTACTATCCATTCATTCTTTGCTGTTTGGTGCAGAATTCCCCTTCTGAAGCACATGCCTTGGATGAAAACACAGCTGAAGGGTGGGAGAATCGGATACGCCTCTGGACGGACCAGTACGAGGAAGCCTTCACGAACCAGTACAGTGCTGATGTGCAGAACTTGCTGGAGCGTCATCTAAACTCTAATAAAGACTATGTGGGCAAAACTGCCATGCTGGACACAATCAACAAAACAGAGCTGGCCTGCAATAATACTGTTATTGGGTCCCAGATGCAGGTAAGAACAAGCAGGACAGAGGTGGAGTGGGTCAGGGCATGGGTGAGCAGTATTGTAGCTCAGACATAGGCACAGGTTTGATACACAGTGAGCCAGAAATTATGCCAATACGGAGAAAGATTCACAAATATTTGCAGTAGACTAAATCAGTGTTGCTAAGTTGGGGATATTTTGCACATTTCTGGGATGTGGGTAACAGGTATTTTACCATAATGCTTTGGTCACTGAATGGCCTGAGGCAGAACCAGATCTGTCACTTGCTGGAGATAGGAAACTTCCTGCTTTCCTGCTTAATTTATTCTTTATTTCTCCACTCATGTTGTGTGAAAGGCTATTTTATTTTAAAGAACCTTTCAACATTATTTCAGTATTTTGGATTATTTGGACTCTTGTAACTTCCAAATAATGAACAACTACAACTGATTTTAGGAAGCTGGTCTCTCCCCAACTTTGCAGCTATGAGCAGTGGTTGGTGTCTTGCCATCAAACAAGCAGAAACAGGAAAACAATGTGTTTGTGTGGTGTATGTCCTCCCCGCTCATACTCTTCTTAGCTGTTGTTTCATCTTACCTGTGCTTTATTGAACAGAGCACGGCATTCCTACACAGTTCAGGCTTTTCTGGGCCTTCTTTGTCCAGGAGAATGGAGATAGTTGCATCTGAAAGGGTGGGCTCCAAAAAGTGGGACATTTCTTCTGTATAAAGGGAGCAAAGTGAAAAACCTGAATATCAGGTATATGTTTGTGCTTGAATCATTCTTGTTTATATCAGCTGACTCACTCAGTGAAGTTCATGTGCTCCCTCCCACCTTTCCCTCTGCTTTCATGCAGGTGAAGCATTTCAGGCAGAGCACAGATACTGCCAGTAAGGGAGAGTGCAGAAAGAGAACTTCGGACCAAACTTTCTTGCATTCTTGCCTCTGGTTTTGCAATAAATAAGATTTCTTGGCAGGGAGGGTGTTGGGGAGAAACACTTCTTGCTGGCTATGTGAGTAGCCTTTCTAAAGAGGAAATGCAGGAAAGAAAAAGTTCTACTTCTCTAGAAATCTTAGTCTTTTTTGAGACTAAATGTAACCAATTCTGTCTACCTCACATGGATTTTAGGAAAAGTCCTGAAATAAGTAATAAAACACATGCTGTGTTTCTTGATGTGTGTACAGCACGACACAAGACTATAAAAGATACCAAACATAAATGTACTTGTTCTTGTCATGATCTCTCAGCCTCTCCCTTCCCAGTACAGACATAGGTTTTCCCATAGGAAAATGTGGCCAGCATTCCAAATCAGAAGACTCCAAATATGATACATACCAAAGAAACAAAAAAGTAGGAACTTGGAAAACTTCATAGTGAGCTGTAGTTACTGTAAACAAGCTGTTGGTAGGTACTTGTCATTGCACATGCTGGGAAGGTGTCAGGGGACTTTGTGGCTTTGTAGTTTCTCCTGGACCCTGAGGAAAAACCAGGTGTCTGTCCTGGGTTGCTGCTTGTCAGCTCCTATATCCTGTTGTCTCTGCTCAGAAAGTGGCTGTGGAGTGTTGTGAGGAGGGCACCTGCATAGATGTGGAGCACATGCTCTCATGCACTGCATTCTATTTTTGTTTCACTCATTTGTCTCATCTTTGGTAGGCAAACTGAGAAGGCTTCCTGTTTGCATCAGTTGTCTATTAAGTAGGTATCATTATTGAGCACAAAAATAGCTTTTTGCTGACATAAGGGAAAATAGGTGCTTTGAGTTAGAAAAAAATCAGGAGGCTGTGTCAATATACATTTGTCAACTATGTAGAAATATTGTTGCTGCTCTCTTTGGCCATGAAGACTCTGGAGAGAGGAAAAAGGAATAAAAATAATGTTTTATATGCCCTGCATACTCTTAATAGTTCAGAGAGTCCTTTGACTTAGGTCAACAATGAGGCAAGTATATACTTAAAAGAGATTGAGATGTGACCTAAAAGCTTCCTCAAACCAGGAACAGTAGGGAAAGATGAGTTAAGAGTTATACATGGAGGATATGGGATTCTCTTCATTGGAATATTTGGGGTAAGACAAGAGGAAATGGTCTCAAGTTGCACCAGGGGAGGTTTATATTACATATTAGGATTTTTTTTTTTTTTTTAGCAGAAAGTTTATCAAACTGGAGCAGGCTGCTTGGGGAAGTGGTGGAGTCAGTATTCCTGGAGGTATTTAAAAGACTTGTGGATGTGGCACTGAGGGTTATGGGTTAGTGATGGACTGGACAGTGGCGGGTTAACACTTGACCTCGATCTTAGAGGGCTTTTCTAACCTAAATGATTCTTTTATTTTATGATATACCAGTTCTCAGCTGTCCTCATGATGCAAAGTGAATGTTGTGAAAATATGAAGCTGTTAAGTGTTATGAATAAAATCATCTTAGTCCTGGCTACTGCCAGTTGCTCGACAAACTGAAAGCTGTGAATCACTTTCCCGACTGTTGTTGCCAAACCAAACCCAGGGTTAGTATTTGCCCTTTGTTGCCTCTGATAATTGCTGACTTGAGCTCAAACCCCTGACTGATTTCACATTCTGAAGTGAAGAGCAAAAGGGCCTTTATAAAATAAAGCCACTGAGTATTATGCAGATGTTGCTCTGCAAACATATCAGAACAGTTTTGGCTGATTAGCAGTCAGCAGTCCCTAGCCTGTGACATGAATAAAATCATTTGTTCTTTTCACACATGAAAGCATGGCAGCTAATCCACTTCATATTTCTAAATTCAGAGAATGAAAACAAGCTGAGCTGTGTCTTACCAGAAGAGCTGTGAGATCATTCCTGTTTCACCAAACTCAGATTAATAAGTTCTACAGATGCAGAGCTTCTCTTTCCTGCACAGACTTTCTCCTCCTTTGACCACCCCACCTTATCCCACTTTATCCCAAGCTATTTTCTGGCATGAGGTGAAGAGTAATACAAGTCAGTCATAGGCCAAAGGTGAGAGTGAAGGCTACCAGACATTAACTTGAATCTCTGAAAGATATGGTCTCATTATACTCATCAGAGTAGTAGAACAGTTTAGGTTGGGAGGAGCTACTAAAGGTCATCTGGTCCAGCCCTCCTGTGTGGGGCCAGCTTAGGTGAGAAAGTATAAAAACAAATTGGTGATAGTATAGAAACAGAATTATTCAGCTGGAGACACACTGGGTCCTAATTCATCTAATAACTTCAGGTACTTTCTTCTTCTTCTGTCCTACACTAGGAAATCTGGTCCCATTTTTTTATTCCTTGTTGTCACAGTTGGATAGTACAAAGTGCTAAAAGTAATTTAGCCACTACTCCATGTAGTGTAAACAGTCTCATCCTACAGTTTGCTCATGTCATGGGTTTGCTGATCAGAAATCAAGACCAACAGTGCAGTTTCTTAATCTGGAAATAACGTGTTTCTGTTATGCCACTTGAGTGGACTTAAGGAATTCTTTGTGAGCTTCTATCAGGACCCAAGTCCTGAAGAGATGAACACCCTGAAAGGCTCTTCAGAGCCTCCAGTACATATATCCAGGTTTTCCCAATTGCTGGCAGATAAAGTGGTATAAGACAGATAAACCCCATAGGCATGACAAATTTAGCACTGGATTGTATCTCAGGAGGAGCTCTGGACCATTACTCCCATCTGAATAGATTTCAAATGAATATTTTTTTAAAGCTGTCTTTACCTTCGATCTGAGTGAGAGAAGTCAACAAATAGATCTTAATTTATTAGCTCATCCAAGATCTGCAGTATAATGTCTTATAGAAACAACAAAAGTAATTTTCCTGAGGAGGTTTTATACAGAGGAGATACTAGATACAGTCAGAAAAAAAGGTTTAAAAGATCTGTGGTTTAGTATTTTCATGTGCTCAGTACAAGTGTTTTGCTGGGTTCCCAGTGCTGAGTGCTGCCTTAAGACATCAACTTTTATATCTGCAAGGTGTGTTCTGTCATTATTCATTAAGGGGCTGAGCCCCTTAAACTAATTTTTACCCATTTCAGCAGAGTGCTCAGTAGCTGTTTCTAATGAGAGCTCTCTCAAGAAAAGTTGGGAACTTGCATTCAGTAAAATTTTGTGGTTTACTCCCAGTTTAGATACATGACTGTCATTATTACTGAAGTCAGAACACTTAGGCTTCAATTCATTCTGGAAAAGTATCAAAACTGGGCCCTTATGAGCAGTGAATAGAATGCTTAGGAAGTAAAAGGCTCAGCACTGGTGGTGAGGTTGCCAGTCATCTTCACATAATCTTTACTTGCAGAGAGGTTCAATCTGTTAAGTAAGAAAAATATTTTGTTTTTATGGAATAAGTCTCTCCTATATAGCCTTCCATTATTCCATAAAATATGTCATATCTGGATGTCTGTACTTAATGAATGTTGTGGTTTCATGCTGTCAAGACACATTGTTGTGAAAATCCATTGTAATAGAGCTGCAGACTTTAACATGTGTTTTAATGAACTGTCACTACTTCATTAAAAATTTATTTCCTCATGTTAAAAAAATTTAAAATCAACAGCACTAGCTGAGCAGAGATATGTAGAGAAGTTTCTGGATGGAGATGGAGATGGAAGTTGTCAGCTTAAGTCTTTGGCCTGTTTGTTGGAATTTACCATCCTCTGCAGAAGGGAAAGCTTGCATTTTTGTCCTCTGAATGTGTGACAACCGCAATTTAGGGAAGATCTGAATTATTCTGGCTGTGAAAGTGGCCATTATTGCAAAGCAATTCCCAGTCAGTACCAACTGACAGGTCTGGTTCTGCCTCCTAGCTGCAAGACTGAAATACTTGGTCTCATAGATTTGTCAGACTATCGTTGGAGGAAAGGAATAAATACTGTTTGCTTTTGATAAATATTATCAAGGTTAGTGGACATTACTAAATTGTTACAAAATAAATTATATTTCACCTGTGTTAATAATATTTCTCTGTGTTGCTATTAGAATATTTTTTTCTTTTTATCTAGGTAAAATATTCTTCATGAATTAGAGGCCTTTGGTTCAAATTTTCCTCTTTTGCTCTGGTTTTTGTTACAGCTGCAGTTGGGAAGGGTGACTCGGGTTCAGAAGCACCGGAAGATCCTGAGGGCAGCAAGAGACTTGGCACTAGATACCCTTATAATTGAGTATCGAGGGAAAGTTATGTTACGACAGCAATTCGAGGTCAATGGGCATTTCTTCAAAAAGTAAGAGTACTATGAAATGATTGGTATGAGAGCATCGTGGCACAGTGAGACTGGTGTCTCTATGGGATAGTGCTCACTTACAGGGTCCTGTCAGCTGTGCCTTGCATAAAAATGGGAAATCAAATATATCACCTCAGCTTGATGCTCTGCTTATGGACCAAACCCTATGAAATAGACCTTTGAAATTGTTGGAAGTGCATAAGCCTCCAGAGTAATAGTGCTGATGGAAGTGCTGCTTCCAGTGAAGTGAGGGATACCTGTTAACAACAGTGCTGTGGGAATTGGTATTTTGGGATTGAGATGTTCTGTTGCTTCTCCAGGCCATATCCCTTTGTGCTGTTCTACTCCAAGTTCAATGGCGTTGAGATGTGTGTAGACGCCCGCACCTTTGGTAATGATGCCAGGTTCATCAGGCGGTCCTGCACTCCAAACGCAGAGGTAAATTCCCTCTTCATCATCACTGTAATTGCAAATACATGTTTTACATAAGCTTAGTGCTTTCCCTAACTTAAGTGCACTAAATGCAGGTAATTCTCTGTCTCTCTTGCTCGTTTGCTGGTTTATACTTGGAACAGGAGGGAGATTTTTTTGGAAGAGAAAGATTTCTTTTATGTCTTTCTTTTGGCTGCACAATGATACTGAAGGGTAAGCAGGTTGTAGTAATTGTAA
The DNA here is from genome assembly GCA_037013685.1 of Acridotheres tristis. Classification (NCBI taxonomy): domain Eukaryota; kingdom Metazoa; phylum Chordata; class Aves; order Passeriformes; family Sturnidae; genus Acridotheres; species Acridotheres tristis. Next base: position 9,298,549 of record CM072899.1, on the reverse strand, counting down.
GTGGAAAAGCACAGTATGACAAGAGCAGTGAAGCAGGCTTTTCCCTATGGAGAATTTGGGATAATTATTCATAGAGTAGAATAAGAGCTACTTTTCAAAAGCTTCCATCTTGGAAGTAGGAAATGCAACCTGTGGAGACGTCAGTTTCTTTCTACTTTGTTTAACAAGGTTCGTCATGTGATTGCTGATGGGATGATCCACCTGTGCATCTATGCTGTTGCCACCATTGCCAAGGACACAGAGGTTACCATCGCCTTTGACTATGAGTACAACATCTGGTGAGTCCTTCACCTCGCCCGGGAGCTCTCCACTGCCCTCCTGGACTGGACATCTTCCTCCAGCCCTTTCCTCGCATTCTACATATTGCTCCGTTTTCTACTGAATTGCATTTCCCGGCTATTCTGTCCAGTTCTGCTGGCATATTCTACAATAGAGGCCATAAGGTAGCCTGCTGTCCTTGCTTTGGCACGTGGTGAGATGTTTAGTAGGAGATGTATTGAATGTCTCTGTGCAGGGGTTAAGAAATGAAGAGTGACACGAATTATGTTTGTGTTTTGGAGCAGCAATTATAAAGTGGACTGTGCGTGTCACAAGGGGAACCGGAATTGCCCTGTGCAGAAACGTAGCCCAAATGCTGCAGAACACCTACCTCCACCTGTTTTAGGCACACTGATTGGGGCAGAAACACGCCGGCGAAAGGCCCGCCGAAAGGAGCTAGAAATGGAGCAGCAGAGCATTGCGTCGGATGAGAACAGCAGTCAGCAAACTGAGGAAGTTCCTGAGGGACCTGCAGCAGTCAGTGACAATGAGGTAAAGTATTTGGTCCCTTGTTATGTATGTTACCATTCAGTGCTGCAGTTGTCTGATCCAATAGCATTGGAATCCTCAGAATGGAAACTGCAGGCAGCCTTTTTTTAAATTTTAGCACCTTAAATTATCAGAGAAATCTTGGTAACTTCGAAACAGTACTGGATTACTAAATCCGGGTTTCTCTCTCAGGTGCAAGAGAAGGAGGAGAAACAAGAAGGGGAGAAAGAGGAGCCTGTAGAGGAACAGGGAGCCTTGGTTCACAGCAGACGGGCAAGTACCTCTCTCTCTCTGGGTTTCACTCTCTTTAGGACTTGCTTCATGCAGTGACCAACAGGTCCAGTTGGTTATTTCACTTGTTTGAACTCAAATCCCATCTGTTACTGATCTTCAGTTACGTGATTAACAGCAAAGGAAAAAAAAGTGTGGGGGGTGGGGGGAGTAAAAAACCACCCAAGTTTGGTTGACTTCGAGTCACAAGATTTATGTTAGGGTCCTGCAGATTAGGAGATACACTATAGATTTGTTTCCTCATTGAAAGGCTTAACTGTTACTTTCAGCACGGTTCTATAGTCTAAAATACACCTTTAGCAAAACCATCAGCACCAGATTCCAAAAAGGTAATTGGACGTTTTTTATGTTCCTGCTGCCCTTCCTTATTGCCAGTACAAGAATTTATGGCACTATATAGAACCATAGCATAGTTTAAGTTGGAAGGGACTATCAAAGGTCACCTAGTCCTACCCCCTCAGTGAGCAGGAATATCTTCAATTCAATCATACCATGAATCAGAACCTGATTTTTCTTAAAACTTGATCATTTTTGCTAGGTTATATTTGTAAACAGCTATCTGTTCAGTGTATGGTTTCATAAACATGTTGCCATGTGGGGAAAGATGTAGGATCAAGTTGCAAAGTTAGTAAGAGGAGTAGACCACCAACAGTACTATTGGTGCTTACTCAGGAAATCTCTGTCTTTCCAAGTTACTGTTGTCTTAAGCAGTCTTCTTGATCAAAATATATGTTCGTGCTCTGGGATCTTTGGTAATACAGTCCTTTTTAGCCTTCATCTTTACTGAGTAGAGCTAGTGGGTTTTTTTCATGTGTTACTTATGGCTCCTGGGATTGCTGCTTGGATAAGAATGTTTTATGCATGTGAATGGAGCCATTCTGGCTTTTAATTCATTAATTTGAATAAACAAGAGAAAAATTTTAAAAAATGCAAATACACAATTAAAACAACCAACCAACCAGAAACCCAAGGAAGAAAGCCAGAAAAATTGCTCCCATCCTTTTACCAGCCAACAAATGTATTGAAGCTAGGAATTCTCTATTTTTCTTTGCTCACCAGTATCATAATCACCTGTCTTCCTCTAATCAGAGATGTGGATCTGCCAAGTGTAAATTTCCGGAGCATGCTTTAAGTGTTAAAATAGTGCAGCAACTTGGAGAGCCAAGGGCCATCCAGTGGAGAGATCCTTGGATTAACTGATGGATTTTTTTAGAACAGATGAGATAAAGCAGCCAGTTTCCACTGAAATTTGAATGAGAGCAGTCATCCATCAGATTGGCCTTGAAGCTTGGAGGGACGATTTCATTTTAATGCAGGGAGGCTGATCTCTTTTTGGGACAGAATAGTTCAGTAAGCCTAAGTGAAGTGTTAGTTTCCTGTCAGCCTGTAAGCCCTGTTCCTGTAGGTTGCACCAGTTAATCTGCTTTAATGCGATTCAGTTTTCTATACTTGGCATCAGGTAAATACCCATATCTGTAGTTTCCCCAGTCTCTCTTCGTGTGTGTTTGTGTGTAGTATTTAACAGAAAACTGTAAAGGCCAGGCTGTGGGCTCCAAGATACTTTCTCCATGACAAATCTTAGAAGACACTTGACCTCACTTCTTCAAACCCAGTTGATTCTTGCCAGTCACTGCAACATTATTGTGCAGGGCTTTTTATATGCATAATTACCAATTACTCCTGACACAACCAGGTGATAAGATTTCCTGTCCTTTCTGTTTACCTACTAAATTGACTGGTTTTACCTCTCTATTCTCTCATGTTCTGTTTTTCTTATCCACTATGTAAGCTGCTTAGACCAGAGCTTTTATTTTTGAGCTGGGTCATCTTCTGACATTCTTGCTGTAAAAAGAATGAATCTGGAACATTTTAATCAGCTTGTGTGGTGTATTACACTTGCTGCAAATTACTGATTCATGTACTTCTGTTGCCCCTGGCTTCTGTTTGGTTCTAACGTTTGGTCATTAGCAAATAACTCTGTTTCCAAGTCATCTCTTCATTCTACTTATGCTTTCTTACGGTTTTTAGTTCTTCAAAATTAGGCATTTCCTTGTGGCTGTTTTATAAATATAACTCAATAGTATCTAAGTGGTCCTATTTAAGAACAAAGTTGAGTTCTTCTACTTGCGCTACAAACACATGATTATGTTGTTATTCTGGGAAATTTGCCATATTGAAAAATGCAAATAACTGATAAGAACCGCTTCTCTCTGTCCTCTGCCTGGCTTTTGTCATTGCTGTTTGGCAGTTGTTCTCTTTGTGCTGCTTCCCATATCTGTTCTTGCCTTGTTTATGTGCATAATTCACCATGCTTACTTCAGTTTACCCTTGTGTTGTAGTCTCGGGAAGACAGGAAGGTAGAAGCCATCATGCACATGTTTGAAAACTTAGAAAAGAGAAAGAGGAGACGAGAGCAACCATCAGACCGTAACAGCACTGATGCTGAAATCAACGTCAATTCTGAAGCTCCTGAGGTGGAAGAAGTAAAAACAGAGACTCCTGAAACTGAAGATGGAAGTTCAGCACTGAGTGCTCCTCCTCCTCCTCCTCCTCCTGTTTCTAACAGTACCAGCACTACCGGGGTGAACACACGGCGGTCCTCACAAATAGCGGTAAGATGAAGATAGAACTGTTTGCTATCTTGTACAAAGCTCAGGTGCAGCATTTCTGATCATAAGATTATTCAGGTGGGAAGGAGCTTTGTGGGCTCTCTAGTCCATTCTGAGATAGGGACAGCTCTTAAGCTAGACCAGGCTGGCCAGTGTTTTACCCAGTCTTCTCTTGAAAACCTCTAGGGATGGAGATTGCACCTCTTCCAGTTCATGACTGTTAGGTTGACAGAAATTTGTCGTGTATCCAGTCTGAACCTCTCATTTCAGTGTATGTCCACTGATGCACCACTGCATCTTATTAGTGGCTTCAGGCTGTTTGTAGGAAGACTGCTGTTAACATCCCCCTCAGTCCTCTCTGGGCTGAACAAGCCCAGCTCCTTCTCCAGGTGAACCCCTTTTGTACTGGTGTGAGCTTAAGTTGGATGCATAAGTGCAGTGATGGAAAGTTCTTTTCTTTTTGGGTTTTTTTTTGACCCGGTCTTCTTTGGATGCATGTGTTCCCATTTTATGGCAGGGCTTAGACACTTGCCTGGAGTACTCCATGTCACCTCTGGTCAGGAATAAGAGCAGTTACCTTGAGACAAGCAGCAAGTTTCCTATTGCTGCTTTCTTCCTAAAGACCCATGTTCTGTCCTTTAAGAATGCAGAAGACAAAACGATAATGTGCCAGTGTTGAAGGGTCCCCAAGGCCATCTTATGAACCAACACAGAGTCCAACAAGATTTTGAGAGTCAGGTAGTGTCAATAAATAAATCTCAATTCTTGATCCTGTATGCAGAGAAAAGGAATACTCTTAGAGGTGCTCAGACTAATGACAGTTTATTTTGTAGGATGCTGTCCCTGAAAAAACAGTGACTAAGCCAGCTCCAGCAAAACCCTCCAGGCCCCGACCAAAAAGTCGCTTCTCTCGATACCGGACCAGTTCAGCACAAAGACTGAGAAGGCAGAAACAAGCTAGTTCCCAGCAAGCTGAACTCACACAGGCTGTCCCAGAGGAAGGAAGCACTGCCAGCTTGGTAACCACAACAGATGTCAGCAGTGTGGAAGGGCCAGGAGAAGGCAGACAGTTGACAGGATCTGACCCAACTGCTATCCTGGCTACAGGATCTCAGACTAATCGAGCTGCAGTAAAGTACCCCAAAACAAAAAAGGTAAATATGATCAAGTGCTCAAGGTTGGGATGCCAGATATTCGTTTAGGATGCAGCCAAGAGTTTAACTTTCAGCTTAGAATTGAAGACCAAGAAGGAATGTGACTGCAACAGTCATGTACTAGCTAGGATAAAGTTGGAAAGGAGGAAGAATTGCAGAAGCTAGCAGGCAGCTGCCACATACTGGGCATAAATTAGCTATTAATACATTTAGTTTTGTGTCTAGAAACTAGTTTTGAACAGGGTGATCGAGTTTTTGGAGAATCTTCTAATAAGATGAATGGAGCATAAAATCGAACTACTTCTGTGACATTGGGTTGTCTCCAACAGGTGAGAATTGGGTTTGACACAGGAAGTCCTTCCTGTTGAGAAGGAGGGGGGTTTTAGCATGTGGGCTGACCTGAGCATTGCTTCCCATACACCATTTTGCCATATTGCCTTTCTTCTTCACCTGTGCTGGTTGCACTGACGTGTGTTTTCTCCTTCAGTACCTTGTTACAGAATGGCTGAACGACAAGGCAGAAAAGCAGGAGTGTCCAATTGAGTGTCCTCTGCGCATTACTACAGACCCAACAGTTTTGGCAACTACCCTAAATATGTTGCCAGGTCTCGTGCACTCCCCGCTGATTTGTACCACACCTAAACACTACATTCGCTTTGGTTCACCTTTCAACCCTGAGAGACGTCGAAGACCCTTTCTGTTGGATGGCATTTACAGCTCCTGTAAGAAGGTATGTTTGCTCGTGTCTTACCTTTACACAGTGTACACGCATCTCACTGGCCCCCTTGTAAAGCTGTTGTGTCCTTTTGGAGTTCATTTCCGTGTAGTCCTGCTGAGCTTATGTGCTGATAGAGTGTCCAGGCTATGACTGCTGGCCTCCTTGCCAGAGTTCAGTTTTCATCCTTGCCTTTTACCATGGTAGAACAACTGTCCTGTGTCTGCCCTTTTAGAAACATGTACTTTCAGATCAGCAGTGGCTGTTTATTATCCAGCATACACAATTCAAAGAGTGTTGATTGCTTCCCTTAGAAAGTTTTTTGTTACTACGTTCACAGAGGATGGTTGGCATTGTGGGGATAGGACTGTGTTGCAGAGGACCTCTAGAATCCAGTGCCTCAGTTAAGATCCATTGTCTTTGGAGAGCCTTTGTGGTTTAAAACCTTTGAGTTTTTCTGTTCACAAGAACAAGTCCACAGCTCTTTGTTTTTGCATCACAGACTGCCTATCTACAACAGATACTTGAGGCCATGCAGGAAGCCTGAACCAGGCCCAGCTAAGGATTTAGTTCCTCCAGAGATGATCAGTAAATGCCAGTATCTGCAGGGAAGGCAGGGTAGTTCACTCAGTGAGATTTGTATCGAAATCCATCTTCCCTGTTGGTTTTGCTCAGAGACTTTCCAGTTACTGTGTGATTACCTGAGAACAATTATACAGAAATCTTTTCTGCTCTCCCTGTCTTGGTGGCTTTCAGGTACCATGTCCTGGTTTCAATGTTTGAGGCTATTTTTCCAGAGAGAATCTTTGGACTTCACTGTTTTCCACCTTCAGCCAATTTGTTGTCATGCCCTAACAGTCTCTTTAGTATTTCCTTCATAGGTAAAGCTCTTCATGGTTCGTATGTAGATGTATGACAACACCTTGTCTGTTTCTGTGTGCCTGGGCAATCTCCCTCATCATCTTTAAGCTGAGAACTGCAAGGTTTGAGCTTCTTTTGAACCTTAACAGTGTCTTTGAACTCCAGGGAAGAGAGAACCATCCAGAGCAAAGCTGGCAGAGTTATTTGTGCTCACTGTGCTCAGTGCAGTTGCCATACAACTGGCCAGCAAGCTCAAAATTGAGGGATAACTATTCTCATGGAACAAGTCTTCCAATCTGTTGCATTTGACTCTTTTCTAGTCAAATGATAATTCTCACTGCTGGATAGGGAGTGGACTTGTCTCACTATGGATGATTTCCATTTAGTCCACACCTTCCTTGAAGTTGTCTCCAAGACTAGATGTTGTGTTGCAGCTGGGACATTTTCAAAGCAGAAAAGTTGCTTTGTGTCTTCTAACCTGTACCCATTTTGTGCATCCCAGTATGACTTGAGTTTTCTTTGACAGGTTGATTTAAACTTATGTTCAGTTTGTGATTTTGTATGTTTGTTAGAACAACCCATTAGTTTTATAGCCTGTAGAATTGTTTGTTCTAGCCTGTGCTAAGCTGTGTCGTGTTTTTCTCTATCCATTTTCCAATTTAGTAGGAAAATTATTAATGGTGGCATTCTTATTTCTTAATCTGAAAACTTAAATACGGTGCCTATTCCATTAAATAGTTAATAAAGTACTGAAAGTTGCTGTGTCCAGAACAGATGTTGCAGAAATAATTAGATTTCTACTTTTTGATGTAAGTAATTGTTAACTGTTCCAGTGAGGGGTTTCATCCATTTCGTAGGAGATCCCTGGCTTTTTCTTGGAAAATGCTTTTTAGCATTTGGTGGTTTTATGACTTAAGAGTCTGGAGATGTAGAAATCTCCTCATGTTCAGGAATGTTTAGAAAACCCACAGGGAACACCTCCTTTTCAGCCAGCTGAGGTCTAGAAATGGTCCAGAACTTGATGATACGCTCTCTCAAGACCTGATCTGTGTCTTGTCTACTTTTGACTACTCAGCCAAGGAGGTTGATTTATAAAGGCTGTTGAAATAGATCACGTATTTTCTTGGATTGTCAGCAGGCCTCATCCTTAAACTACTGAGAACTGTGCCAAAAACTCAGCTGATGATGTCAGTTTGCATCCAAAGCATGGCAGTGTCTGAACCTCGCAAGGAAACTGAACTGTAAGCTGCTCTCACGTTAATCACACACTGTGCAGTGACTTGGCTGTCAGATCAGATGCCACGTTTGAGGTAGAGGTGCTCCAGACTGGCTGGCACTTCTCCCTTTTGCTGGCGGCCACAGTGGAATCCTTTGAGTTCCATTTGAACAGAGAAGAAGCGTCTGCAGTACAGTAGCGAAGGCCATCAAAATAGATCCTGTCACCTGCTCTTCATCCTCGCATTGACGTTTTCACTTTGAGGATTGTGGCCACTGAGTTTGTGATGTACTTTCCTGATAGCTTTGAGGAACCATAAGACACACACGTGTATCTCTAATAGGATACACATTGCTGGCATGCAGATGAACTGTGGATTGCTGAAAGGTAAAAGTACAATTTTAAACCTCTCTAGGACAAGAAGAGTCTAGTAAAGTGAGTCCCGTGGGTAAACTACACCAATGAAAATTGCTGTTTGCTTTTTTCCTGCAGTTTGCCATCATTTCACTGGATCACCCGTGTGTTTTCCCTTCTATTGTGGCAGTTACCTTTATAGTGGAATAAGCAGAGATTCCTGCCTGCCATCAGGAGTCAGTTCGTATCAAGATACAGGGCTAGCACACCCACTGCAGCAGCTGATTTGCTGAGGCTTCAGTTCATGTTCGCTTGTGTGAGATGTGAAACATCCTCAATTGTCCATGTTCAGAAGACTGCAGTGACTTATCTTTTTTATTAGTAGCTGAAGAAAAGACTTGCTTTTATTATTTTTTCTTGGTTTACCCTCCTTGAAAACTGCTGCTTGCATTTTAATCATTTTTTTTGCTCAAATTTGCTCTCTTAGGCAAGAAACAAATTTTTTGCAAAAATCAGTGGTTGTAGATAGTTCATTATATTTGTGTCCCTTTTCTTTTAAATTATTGTTTTAATAGTTTTAGGTGCCACCGTTCTGCATTTTTATATTTATAATTTGCTGTTTATTTATCTCTGCTACTGCTGATGATAACTGCTCCCAGAACCCATGTCAGGAAGGGCCCAGCCCCACCACAGTAGATGGTGGGCTCAGTGCTGACAGCCGTGTTCTAATGCACACCAGCGAGGTAACAGCAGGCTGCTAAGCCGCCTGCCCTGCTCCACACAAGTGTAGGAGTTGGAGTGATTCCTGCAGGATTGCAGAGAAAGTACTCGAGGAGTTTCACGTTTATGCAGTCTCGTTCTGTTTCAGCGCTGGATCAAACAAGCCCTGGAAGAGGGGATGACTCAGACCTCACCAGCTCCACAAGAGAACAGAACCCAGTGTCTATACCAAAGCAATGACAACAGCAGCTCCTCCAGCATCTGCAAAGATGACACAGGTAAGTGCTCAGCACCATCAGGGCAGCTTGGGCACTGGAGTCAGGCTGGGGGAAGGTGCTGAATATTAAAGGCAGCTGTACTAGTGACATCTTAATGTGTCCTGCTGCATGATGGCACAGTTTATGGGTAGGTGAGAATGTTGCTTTGCCGTTCATTCAAATTTCTGCAGACCCGTTCTAGCTTGAGCATCTGTAAAGTTTCTCAGTATTTTCCTGTGAAAAGATAATCACTTAACATTGCATTATCAATCTCAGTGCTGAGGGATGTTTTGTACAATGGAAGGGAGGGGGTAGAGGGAAGAGAGCCCAGGATCATCTCTTTTCAGCAAGATGCTGTTGAAAGGACAACTAAGCACTGATTATAGGAAGATGTAGCAAAATCTTACAGGCACGTGTGTAATAAATTACTAAATCTCAAGGATGGAGAAGTTAAAATCTGTGAATAAAGAAGCAGAATGCTTAAATATTATGTCTGAATTTACAGAGAAGGAGAGTGAAGATCAGCCCAGTCAGGGATCAGTTTTCCAAGGATAACAGACAGGAAGCTAGACATCACACAGATAATACAAATTTGATTATTGAAAGGTTAGATGAGTAGGAATTAAACAGAATGCCAGAACCAATACATACACTTCTCGAGCAAGACCTAACCTGTAGAATTTACTGGTGAATTGTTTTTGTTCTTTTTTAAACTAAGCATTAAAAAAGATTATTATTTTGAAGAGAGGCAGGCCTGAGGGAAAAGCTTTATTCTTTTGTGGAAGTGGAAATGTGCTTGGGCTGTATTGATGTAGCTTATAGGAAACTATTAGGTTCAGGTAATGATAACTGAGCTGCCTCTGATTTGTTTGTAAGAATCACAATGACATGTCCTCTGACTTCTCTATTGTCTCCTCTCCTCTCCTCTTTTTAACCTTTCCTGTCTCCCTTTTCCCTAGCTCCCTCTTGTGCTTGCTTCTAGTTGAAGTATTTGCTTTCCTTGTTCACTGCATGTTCCTAATGATGTATTGTTCTGTTACCAGTATCTAGAAATTGATGTAGAAGTAATTCAGAGGTGCTTCATTTTTAGGAGTCTTTTGTAGTTGCATTGAAGACTCCTGGGCTTCATTTGGGCTGAGAGTAGGGGGAAGAAGACAACATGCGATTTGCTCATGGTCAGTGTTTCAGCCGTGTCCTCAGCTCAGTTTGTGTTTCAGACTTGCTGAGTCCCCTGAAGAAATGGAAGTCTCGCTACTTGATGGAGCAAAACGTTAAGAAGCTGCTGCGGCCGCTGTCTCCTGTCACGCCCCCGCCTCCCGTCCCTTCGGTCCCCGGCGCAGCGAGCCCGCAGCTGGCCACGCCCTGCTCGTCGCTGCCCGGGGAGGAGGAGACTCGCAATGGTTACGGCATCATGTTCTCACCCATCCCCTCTCTGGCTGCCAGCCGCTGCAATACTCCACTACAGTTCGAGGTAAATCTGCCCGGGGCTGGGTGTGCTCAAGGGAAAAGAGCAGCAATATTTGTAGGCGAGGTGGAACTAGGGACGCCTTCCTTTTTGAGTATGTATTCCTGAGCAGCATCACAGTCTTAGCCTCAAGAGCACTGCTGCCTTTCTCTTCTACTTCACTTCTGGGTAGATCCCCTGCTCTGTGAAATGTCAAACTTTGCTACAGCTCAGCCTCCCCTCACTTTGTAGCTATCAGTAATATTAGTCTTATCTTTATTTCTGCAGAGTAGCTCCTAAATTTCTTAGGTTTTTCAGTGATCTTTAATCATCTCCCCCACTTCAGATCTCTGTGCCAATGGGGTTTTCAATCCTTGCTGCTTCCAAAGAGTACAAGTATTCCATTTCTCAGAGGCTGTAAGACATCCATGGCTCCTCTTTCCCCAAACTCCTTTCAGTAACCCCAAGTATGGTAGCAATACTTCATGTCATCTTCCACTATATTCTCTGGTTTTCTTTAGGTGGACTAGGTAGAAGGAAATTGCCTTAATACTATGGATTTCTTGATAGTTTCCTTCTGCAAAAATTAGCAGAATTAATGAGCAGGCTGTGTAGGTGGTTTCCATAGCTCTGAACTCTGTGGGAGAGTTACCAGTATTCATCCAGTCAGGACAATCCATTCTGTGCCTGTGAATAGGGATCATGCTGTTAGCAGGTTTAGTTTTATTTTTTAGTATTGCATATTTTCATTTAAAAAGCCTCATGGAAGACTTCAGGACAGCTGCTCATACTCTGCCAGTTAAAACCATTTTAAAAAATGGTGCAGTGGTGGCCTGCTTCATACCAGGGACTGACTATCCTGCAGGAATCCCTCGTCTCTTTTGCAACAGGGCAAATATTCCTTCCTGGTACTTTCAGCTTAGTGTGCTTTGATGATTTTGGTTGAGAGCCCTTTCTTGTAAGCTGTTTGAGAGGCAGGTCTGTAAAGTTTAGCAGCGAAGATTGTGGAGCATTGAGGAGAGAGATGAAAGACTGTTTCAGGTGGAAAGTGGTTGAGGTGACAGATCAGGGCAGTATTGCCATGACCCTCCACAGTCTAATCATTCCTTTCCTCTTTGGTGTTAATTGGCCCTGATTTTGATAGTTATCTATAACTTACTTGCCTTTTACCTTTTTTCCTCTTGAAAAGACTGTAACAACTCACTGGACCAAAGTTTGAATGAGTGAATGCATTTCTCCAAGTATAAACCTGTGAAGAGAGCAACAGAAAAATTCTTCCATCAGTTCACAAGTTTCCTCAAGCAAGCAGAAGTTGTGACTTGCCATCTTGTCTTGCTAGGAAATACATTTTTTAAGAAACTTCCTTCTTGACTGATTTCCTAGCTGCTCTTTATAAGTATCACAAGCTTCTGAAGCTCTGTTTGTCAGGTTTTTACAGATTAAGGTTTTTCAGACTCAGTTTTGTGATCTTTTTAGATTGGAAACAATTTAGAGGATGCTTGGCCCCTCCATATCCATAAGAGTGACCAGAAGCATGATGACATGCCTCTGCTATTTTTGTGGAGTTTGTCAAAACTTTTTGTTAAGAAATTTCTGAGATTCCTCAGTTTTCTGAGGTTTTCTACATTGCAGAAAACAGCGACTCTTGCTACATTCCTCTGATAGCAACATAGCTCTGGGAATCCTGCTGCTCTGATTCTGTTTTAGGCCTGCTCAGTAGCATGGAAAGGGAAGTGCTTGGGAAGAGCCCTTAACTGTGCTGTCACATGCATACACTGCCTTCACTGATAGGTGCTCGGATGATACAACATTTCATAAAGCTGCCTGCTCACACCTCTTCTCTTGACTTGAGCTGGAAAGGTAGCCCACAGTGGATTGAAAGAGACACGTTTGTTTTATAGTATATGTCTATGAAAGGTCACCTTAAGTCTTTGGGGATCTTAGTTTACTTCCTGGGCTAAACCAGCTGTTCTTCTCTCCCATGTTCTCAGACTAAAAACCAAAAGTGTCTTTCTCTATACTTCATGGTGCAAAATCTGTCTGGCAGCATCAGAAATCTAAAGAATTAGCTGCTGCTTTTCTTAACATTCATGTGCTGTTTTGGGTACTAAGTTGCATCATGAGATGCAGTAACCCAGTCCTATTTGTGCTTCTAGGAAGCTTTAGAAACTACTTAACCAACCATGATGCTGTACAGGCTGGGGTCAGTTGTTGGGATAGTTGTTTAGAATCACCATTGCTAACCTGTGTACTTTTGTACGTTGTAATTGCCTCTTGACTTTGGAAGTAGATGAATAACTAGATGCTTTTCCCTCCTCTAGAACGTATCCTCCCCTGAGAGCTCCCCTGCGCATAGGCCCGAGTCCATGTCACCTGAGGTAGTTATGGCACCTGAGCATGTGGGCTGTGTGTGTGGTGGGGAGGGGAGGGAGGAGGGTGCAGGCACTGGGAATAAGGGTGGAGCTTTAATCACAGTAGGCTGAGGAGAGTTTTCAGGGTTATCACAACAAAACAAACAAATTGAAGCCTGGAATTAGGGCTTGTTGGCCCTGGTGGGAAACAGACAGTGCAAAGACTCAGTATGTCTCAGCTGCTGAGGTGCAGGCAAGAGATTGGGGACCCTGGAATTACCAGCACCAGTTTCAGACTCAGCCCAGCCCATGAGTGGTGTGTGAAATGTACTGAGTAGTGGCCAAATGGCTGCTGGGGAGGGAAAGCATTCACCATAGTTTTGACTCACAAGCATACAGTGGTACACCTGACCTGCTCTCTTCAGCCTTGACTTACCACCTACTCACTTGCAGACTGAAAATGCTGAGGAGATGGTAGACAGTAGTATTTTGCTTATCCTGACCTGTTGTAAAAGATGAGATCAACTACTTTGCTCAGTGACTGTTTCATAGTAGAAAATATGTGCTCATCTCCAATGTGGTGGATTACTTGGAGCTGTAATACAGCAGGGGAAATGTTCTCAGCAACAGCAGGAGAGCAGAGTTGGTGCCTGGTGCACTGTAGTCCTGCAAAGAGGATGAAATCTTGTCAGTTATACTCATTGTCTGAGGTCCTGACATATTAATGTGGTGAAGGAAATGATTATTCTGCTGCCCTGGAGGGGTTTTGGCACTTTAAGTAGATAAATTAATATACTGTTGTATCATTGCCTAGTGCTCCACAAACTCTTGACAGCGCAAAGATGATGCCATTGTGGTTTTGTTGGAAATGTTAAAATGTAAAAATGCAGTAAAAATTAAATGAATGTACTATTGTTAGAGATTTCCAAAGCTCACAATAAGTGAAAACAAATGGCTTAGAGGTCCTGGGTATTCTATTGTTAGGAAGTTAGTAGTGGCTGACTTGGGACAGGCAAGAACTTGGCTAATAAAACAGCAGAAGGACAGCAGGTCTGTTCTATTCTCTCCTGGCTACTGCTCTGTGTTAACATCAACTTGGGGATGTATGAGGCAATTGAAAATGCTGAGTTTAATTCATTAACTGCCTGGGGATAGTGTTGAGCTTTATCCTCTTGCTGCAGAAGGACTGCTGAAGAGGAAAGGGCATCCCATATTGGACAGCTGAACTGATCATTGTTTAGTCTCAGTCATTCCCCTGTGGAACGAGCAGAGCAGTGCAGGAAAGAACCAAAGGGGTAATCAGAAAGGAACGGGGAAACAGGAAGGTAGCATTGTACAGAAGGTTTTCTGATTTAAATTTCTGTCCCTACCCTTGCTTGACCCTTTTCTTGACTACCCACCCCCCTCCTATATCCTTCTCGAATTTTCCAGGTCTGCCTCCGATCCGACCTGGATTTGAAGGGTGGGTACCTGGATCCCAGTGCAAATACCTGCCAGGAACGGCCATCGCTGCTCAGCTTTGCATCCTCTGATGTGGCTCCACAATCCTCCATAAACTCTACTTCAGAGATGAACTTCCCAGGGAAAAGTGGGGAAGCACAGATGCTGCTACGAAGCTCTGATCAGGCTTTTCGGACAGAGTTTAATTTAATGTATGCCTTCTCCCCACTGAACGCTATGCCACGTGTGGATGGGTTGTTGCAGGGGTCTCCTCCTTTGGGAGAGAGGAAGCCAGTGAATTCAGAAGCAGGATGCTGCAGCTCTCCTGCAGAAGGGTATTTCAGCAGACACGAGTCAGGGCTGCTCAAAGAGACAGTGCATGGATCCATGTCCCCCTGCAGCGAGAGGGCTTCTGATGGCACCAGAGCTGCTCCCCAGAATCCGCCACAAAGGAAGAAGGCAAGTACTCCTGTAAAAGAAATTCTTAGATTGCCATGATGTTTACAGTTCCCATTCAGATAACTGCAAAGACTTACAAGGAGAACAGAAAGAGTCTGGGCAGGTTATCCAGGCATCCAGTGCCTGGGTGAAAACAGTTGTTACAAGAGAGAGAGCTACCCTTTAGGCAAGATTTTGATGTGAAAAGTGGAAAAAAAGACACCACAGTGCAAACAACATCTTCTGGGATCACAGAAAAATGAGCAGGATGCTGGCAGCTTTCATTAACAGTTGTTAAACTGAGACAAGACCCAGAGCAATAACACAGTGCAGCTGTACAGCTGGGGGAGGTGTTATTTATCAGGATGAAAAGGGTCCTTACTAGGAAAGAGGGTGTAATGTTTCAAAAGAAAACATAGGCTGTTTACTAGAACATATTAGAACATTTCCATAACATTGCAACACAAGTAAGATGAAGGTTATTTAAATTTTAGCTCTTTGAAACTGAAAACACATGAACATAGTTTAACAAAAGCAGAATACATACTTGTTTCTTACAGCAGGCCAGTGACTCTCATGAGACTAAAACTGAGGTAAAATGTTAAGTCAAGGTAGTGCTGTGATAAAATTGGGTACTCATGGGACAAATATCATTGCCTTTTCCTGTGCTTGGATCTTTTTTATGGCAAGTGTGGTAACTCAGATCACTTGTATAAGGGTCCAGATGCATGAAATATCTTATTTCCTTTCCATTTCTGGAGTCCTTTGATTTTTTTTCCTTTGGTTTTTCTTTTAAAATTGCACTTTACTTAAAACCTTCATATGTTGAGTTACTTTCGGAAATGCCCTGCTCAATATTTTAACATCATAAAGCCTTATGTACGGGCATAGCTGATAAATTCTTCAGCAGAGCTGCCTTCTGTGAGTCCTTTGTGGCTCCTTACCTCATAATAACTCTGAGGGAAGGCTCGCTGAAAGGTAAGTGCTCAGCTGGAAATATTTGTGTCTTTTTGGTTCTGTTGACTTTGTCTTCCAAGGCTGCTTTATCTTTGGTTGGTGCCTTTGACAAATCTGAGACTGCTTTGCCCAAAATGCATTCTACCTTGGCTACAAGCAGTTTGTTTTGGTGGTAGTGCTGGAGGTTTGCAATGCCTCCATAGCAGAAACCTCCTCTAAGCAAGTTAAAATTCTGGGCAAGGCTTCACCAAGCTTTTAGTGTTAATGTGGCTGAACTAGTACAGATGAATTGGGCACTGAAGATACCAGCTCTGTGAAGAAGACTTTTGTTGCCTGTTTTGGGGATGTGCAGATACTGAAAAAAAATTACATAATGTCATGAACCAGAGAGAGTGTATGGAGGGTTTTGAGAGGAGGGAGGTTATGGAAGATTGTTGCTTGAATATGCATCTCCTGAAGTAAAGTGAAAATTCAGGTGGTTAGAAAAATAAATGAGCTGGATATTTCTGCTGATTCATTGGTCATAAAAAGTAAAAGATGGGTGATCATGGCAGTCTGAATTTGCACCACTTAGCTCTTTTCTGGAGTGCCTGCAGATCCAGTAAGAGTTGATAATCCCAATATGCCTTTTCATGTTTTACCTGCAAACCCAGAAGATTTCTTGGACGCTGTGTGGCAGTTCCTCCCCCTGTCCTAGTGCTCTGTGTTCCCTGCCTCAGGGCTGTATTTTCTCCCCAGGTATCTCTCCTGGAGTACCGCAAGCGGAAACAGGAGGCCAAGGAGGGCGGCGATTCTGGGCGCGGCGCAGGGACCCCCACCCGGCAGGGCAGCGGCGGCTCCGGGACTGACGGGGACGGGAACGGCCTGCCAGGCTCTGCAGCACGAACTCCGTCCTCCCCACAGAGTGGCTTCTCCCCTTCTCATCCCTCCCTGCCTCACATAGAGGACATCAGCCCACCAGACTCGAGGGGCTCTAGTTCCTCATCATCGCTCAGTAAATCCCAGGAGAGCATCAGCAGTAGGTGGTGAGTGTTACCCTTCCAAGCAAGCCTTCCCTTCGACAGGGAAGGACCAAACTTCCCAGGGAGCACATCCATAAAAATATATGCAGTGAGATGGATTCATTTGAGTCTCTTGGCATTGTTCTCTTTCATAATTGCTAAACAAACTTAAGCAGTTGTTGCTCTTCCACCAGTTCCCTTTTGAGATCTGGGATTGTAAGGTCCTGCCCAGGCAATGTAAGTCTAATCCAGGTCTTTTTTTGCTGAACCTTCATTCTTTTTGGACACGAGTGGTACTCAGTCCACTCCTGTTCTGAAGGAAAGCTCACAGGCTCTGTAGCTTCACATTTGAGAAACAGGGACTGTGCAACAAATCCAGCTTTTCTGGTTTACCAGACTCTGGCAGTGGCAATGCCTAAGGCATTGACGAAGCACCTTTATCATGGTTACCATGAGAAGGTTTGGTAAAGGGAAAGTCTTCAAGCATGTTTGAACATGGTCCAAAACATGAAGTAGTACACTGAACTGCCAAGTGTGGTATTACAGTGCCAGTGATGGCTGGGAGGTTCTCCTGACTGGGGCTGTGTAGGGCACTGGCTCTGCTGCTCTGGAGTCAGGTTCTGGTCGTGCACACCACCAGCAGGAAGGCACACACAGACACACGCCACCCCTTTCCTCATGCCGATCTCCACATACATGGTTGGGTCACTGCTTGGGTAATGGCAGAGGGGTGGCATGAGGAGAGATTCAAAGCAGTGCTGAGGGCAGTGAGAAGTATGAAGTTGTGTTGAAAGCACTTGGGTGAATTTGGAGGAGTAATAGATCTGTTTCCTTCCTTTTTCCATCACTTTTCAAGCAGAGTTTAATAGAAGCAATTTGTCTTTTACCTCTCAGACCATTTTCTGTCTACCACGTGACCTTCTGCCAGATATTGGGACTGGCCACAGCTGAGGCAGTCTGCTAATGATTAGTTTATCATCATTATTTTATTTTCAAATATTGTATAAAAGTGGTAATAGCCCATGTTGTTCTCCTCCTGTGCTACTTCCTTCTGCCTGTAAAAGAGTAGGAAAAAAGCCAACCAGCTGAATGAACTAAAACTAGTTCAGGGTGAGGTGTCAGCGTGGCATCCTTGTTTTAGTACCATCTTTTGTGTTCTGTGAGCTTCATCTGCCGCTCCCTCAGCAGGTCCTGCTCTGGCTTCAGTTTCCCACGTGCTTTCAGGAGTAAGAATTGTGTGAGAATAAAGATGCTATTGTTACGGGACACTGGCTATAAAGCTGAAACCATGCTGATACATTCTGAAGTGGGTTTAAGCAGACTTGCTGCCTTTAAAATTCTTGGGTTTCTGTGTTTTAATGGGCTCAGCTGACAATGTACACTCACCTTCTACTTTTAAAAAATCTCTTAGAACCTGTTACTGAGGTAAAGTGACCCAGTTTCATCTTTTACTCCATGTGCTTATATATCAGACACATTTCCAGACATTCACAATAATGTTAGGAACAGAAGAAATTGATGGGAACTAAAATTCTATGCCTTAATGTGTAGAGTTTTCCAGATTTTTGCAGAATACTGCAATAATTGAGAATAGCTTTCTTTAAAAAAAAATAGTTTTGTCTCTTGCAGTTGCCAGGATAAAGCCATCATAATGTGCTGCTGCCCAGTAAACCCAGCCTTGCAGAAAACAAGTCTCCAAGCAAACAAAATAATAAAAAAATCCTAGTGGAAAACACAGTTTTCAATAGATTTTAACAAAAATTAAATATAGAAATCAGTCAATATGCAGTTAATCTGCATGCTTGCATCATATGCAATGCATTTAATAAAATCTACGTATTTAAATTCAGGCATTTTTAAGGCACGAATTCATCAGTGTTCAGAGTAAAGGCATTGTAAATCCCTGGTCGTGATGATGCTGTCTATAGGTTAAAAGACATTTTCCAAAGAGATTTGGATGGTCCTGTGTGTAGTAGATGGAATGTAGATGGAGCCTGGGGTTTGTCTGTAGCTCTGTTTCTCTTCAACAGTTTGGCTTTAGGAAAGCCATTTCATCTCTTTGTCACCCTTAGACAAGACACCTATAAAATGGAACAATATCTAGCATTAATATTGAGTGGAGAGTTTTCACACTACAAAATAAACAAGACAAAGTGGTATTAGTGGGCAAAATGTCCCAGCTAGCTCTACTCAGGAATATTGCAGTATCCAACTATACTGTCTTGGCACTGTATTATCATAAAGATACTGAATTTGCTTCTATTTAGTTTGGATGAACATAATTATGCAAAATAACTGCAGTTAATCTTAAGCCAATACCAGGATTTTCAAAAAGGTGTTGAATCTCAAAACAATTTTTCTGCAACAAGGTGATTAACTGAACTGGATGATTATACCATGTTTTTGATTAAAGACTTGGTCTTCTGAGGGCAGTGGCATCATGATAGCTGGGACCAGCGGTCTGAAATCCCACTGGAGGTTTTTTACATGGCAAAAGCAGTTCAGAAGTTTGTTCCTCATCTATCTAAAGAGCTGGTGGTCTCTGATCCTCTGTGCATCAGTCATGTTGCTATGTCACAGCAATGCTGAGCTGTTCCTGGGTTTTTGTTGCAGGATGGTCCCGACGTCAGTGGAGAGGCTGCGGGAGGGCCGGGGGATGCTGGAGAAGGTTCTGCGGAGCGGTGCAAAGGTGTCCCAGAGACACGAATCCTCCCCTACCCAGGACAGTGCTCTTGAGAGAGATGCAGGTAGGATGGTGAAACTTTGGGACATTTGCCTGGTGGCAAGTTATGTGCTTGGATAACTTTGCCAATTTGTCTGTCTAAGTTGGTTAGCTGTACCTTCATTAACGTAATCAAAGCTGCCTTCTGTAAACCAAACTTAACTGTTACTCAGATATTGCTTGAGCCTGTGTCCCTCTTCTGTTAGACCTGGAAGACCTCTAGATCTTTTCCAGGGATTGAATTCAAGATGCCTGCACCTTGACTCTGACAGGGACAGCTTCTTTATCCTTGGACAGATGGGTTAGCACCTGCTATGCTCTGAAAGAGCTGTCATTTAATGGTCATTGGGTGAATTCAGACATGTGTATTACCTTGTTTCTGAGCAGTTTAGGGCAAGTATGTATTTCCTTCATTCCAAATCAGACTTTCCCCCAACTGCAGTAAGGTGTGTTTGAGACCAGCTTTAAAAATGGACTTCTCATTTGGAGTTCTCCTGGTTTTGTACACCTAAGCACATTTTTTCAGTGCTTTTTCTTCATCTAGTCTTGAGAGGAAGTCCTCTTGCCTATCAGATTTGTCACAGTTTCATGGGACCCCACTGGGAGTCTTTTCTCTGTCTTTCCCATACCAGTGGAAGTGGATTTCTTGGTTATTTTTTAGAAGGGTAAGCAAAATCCAGGCTCTTGGAACAGGTCTTTGCCAATGCAGCCTGTACAGCTCTGGCTCTTCAGTGTTACCCAAGAATTAGGATGGAGTTAAACTTTCATCTGCAGTGATAAATTCTTTCTTGTTACATAAACCCCATCCCATTCTGAGTTGTGAAAACCTAATGCTGCAGCTGACAAAAGTCATCTTGTCTCCTTCATCCTAGCACAGCAAAGTACATTTTTTCTTCTTTTGCTTGCTCTGGCAATTTCTTCAGCAGCTTGTTTAGATTCTTTGAGCCATCTCCCCTCCCCAGTTGCTGCTCTGCTTCTTAGTGAAACAAATGGGTGGCTGAGTCCCTGCTGTTCCTGGTAGCACCTGGAGGAGTTACGAAGATGCACACTTTCACTTCATGTTATAGCAAATAATATTAACAGGAAGTAAAAAATCCCAAAGTTGGAGGGTTTGCTGAGGAGGCAAATAGCAATGAAATGGAATTTGTGTGCATTGCACGCTTCTGAGAACTGCAGCTGCTCTCAGCAAAACCTGTCACTTCATATATGCTTTAGGTTGGCACAGGCCAGTACAGCCAAGAAAAACAGTTATTCATGTCCTTCCTTTGTGCAGGTATTGAGAATGGGGGAGGAAGATGTTGGTCTAGCTCTTAAGTTTACATAAAGCAAATTCAGGAAGGTCATAGTTTATTTACCCTTTGTAATTTAGTCTTTCAGTAGTCTTTAACTTGTCAAGGTTTCTTTTTGGGAACAGGCAGTGCCAGTAAATTGTGCAGCCCTACTGGTGTGCCCAGCCTTTTAAGAAACAGTTTCTTGCAGAAATCTTTAGATTTCTTGTGATTCTCATACTCAACTTCTGTTAATCACACTGATCTCTGGATTAAACAGCTTTTCTGTGCATGACATTTTAACAAGACATGCCCTAAACGTCTGAATTTTGCCATTCTGCAGTACTTGGAATGTCACCAAACAGCCCCGTGCTGCATCAATGGCATTTCAGAAATGGAAGGTGGCACAGGACACATGCTGGAAGCTTCACTTCCCAGTCTCTGTACAGGCCTGTGCCCTGAAGGAATGTCTGAGCTTCAAGAACAGAGAAGAGCTACATCCAGATTCATGTTAGCTAAGCCAGCACTGTGGTGTAGCACAGAGAGGACAATGGCAGCAGAACCACGGGCACTACTGGCACTGATGCTTGTGCCAGTGCAGCTGGGGCAAAGCCAAGCATGTCTGGCAGAAGTACAGAGCAGACTGAGGCAGCGTGTCCTGTTTCATGACTGAGACACATCTGTCATATAAATTTGATACTAATACCAACACTGTTTCACCAAGGCATTTCAAATATGACTGCTGAGAATCCCTGAGATGCTGCAGATAAACAGTTCTGTCTCATTAGTCTGCAGGAGAACTCTGATGTGAAATCATCTAGTCCTAGCAGCTTCACCCCTCCTGCAGAAAGCAGGATGACCAGCCATGTTACAGGGGTAGCAGCTGAAGCACACAGGTGGCACAGTGGCTGTGTCACTGCAATAAGTACTTCTTGCCTACCCCAGGTCACGTTCAGTAATATGGTAGGACAAGAAGCTCACCCATCCTTGAAGTACAAGAAAGGCTTACTCTCTCAGGAAATATTTTATTCCTCTTGGTCTCTCACATATCTGAGGTGGATCAGTGTGTGATGTATGCTGCCAGTGTCCTTCAGACCTCAAAGCATTTTCATCATCTTGGCCTGTTAGAAAAGCAGGCATTTCTGAGTTCAGGGAGTATCTCTGAAGCAGCTCAGTTGGCTTGTAAACCATAGTCCCCAAAATGGCAGCACAGAATGTCTGTCTTTGGAAGCATCTGGATCTGCCTTTGAGGAAAACACACCACAGGATCCTGCTGAGAGCCCTCTAAAGAAGGGCAGTTTTTTCTCCTGAGCTGTAACTGTATCCTGTATCCAGTGTGGATTCCTATAACCAAGACTGTGTGAGAAATGGCCAAATCATCTTCTGCCTCTCATATCCTACTGAAGAGCCAGGGGAGCCCTGGCTGTGTCTGTGCATTATCTCCAGGTGTGGTCATTCAGACAGACTGGTCCAAGGCAGGTGGGCTTTGTGATAAACTAGAGCACAGTGGTGTGAGGGGAGTAGCCACCCTTACACATGTGGCTGCTGACACATGTTAAGGTTTCCCAATTGCTTTTTGCTGAGTTTCTCAGTTTCTGAAATGCTGGTTGCTGGGGAGGCTGCTCTGATCCCAGCTGGTGCTGAATGCAGAACACAACGGCTGGACCGTGCGGTGTCACTTGAGAGGGAGCTGCTGTCACCTCAGTCAGTGGGGTGAGGTTTAACATCTTGCCTGTACATTGCAGATGCAGCAGAAGGAGACACTCCAGAAGCCCACAAAGGACCAGCAGTTTACAGTCCTTCTCGATACAGCTACCAGGTAAATGCTTTCATATCTCATCTGCCCATTCTGAAAGAAAGCTTTTATAAGGAGAGCTTAGCTGCCATTGTTCACAGTGCTGTACTAAGCACCTTAGGATGAGAAACTGGTAGGAAACAGGGAAGTCAGCCTGACATGCCTTTTCCTTTTTTTCTGCATGCCTTGTTCAGCTGCTGCAGTCTGACAGTCCCCAGGCAGAATCACAGACCCTGCTCCAGCAGAGCTCCTCCCCGTACCGAGGGCACCTCGCTCCGTCTCCTGGATACAGCTACCGAGCAGCAGCACAGAGGACAGGACACAGCCTGTCCCATGGTTCCTCGGAAACATCCCTCTCCTCCACCTCATATTCCAGCCCTGCCCACTCAGTCTCCACAGACTCCTCTGCCCTGTTTGCAGGGAATTCGGGGTATTTCAGCAGCCAGCAGCACTCTGGCAGCGTCAGCAGCAGCCTCCTGAGGAAGAGCTGCCCTGCGGCTGCCAGCCCGGCACAGCAGACAGCTGTGGACTCTCTCTCCTCGGAGTCGGGCTCCCAGCCCTGCACAGGCGTGTCGGGCTCTTCCTCCGCTCCCCAAAGTGCTCGGTCACTACAGTCAGACTTGCGGACTATGAGCCTGCCGAACTCTGGGCAGTCTGTTCTCTACCAGGGCTCCCGGGGCGCTGTGATTTCCAATGCACAACACTATCCGCACCGCGGGGGAGGCAGTGTCCATCAGTATAGACTGCAGCAGCTCCAGGGTTCTGGAGTAAAGACTCAAACAGGACTTTCCTAGGACTGCCTGGACTTCAGGAGGACAAAACTGCCCATAGCTCCTTCCAGTCACCTCTGGAAGTGGCTCCTGGGCCAGTGTTGGGAGCTTGCACCTGATGCTGGGGTACCAGGGGTCAGAGGCTGAGGTCGAAAATGCACAGGTGAGATTTGTGAGCAGTATTGGCCTCTGGCCTGGTAGGAGAACACAGATTTCTCTGAGGCAGAGACTGTAGCAAAGCAGTTCCCTGACATGTGGGTACATTGCAAAAACAAAAAGAAACAGACAAACAAAAAAAAAAAGAGAAAAAAAAAAAGGAAAAAAAAAAAAGCAAATGGTTCAAGTGCAATGACTGTGGCACAGCCTCTGTCTCTGGTCCGTGCCCATGGCCACAGTCACTCATGCAGCACGGACACAGTTCTGAATTCAAAAGCAGTTTAAAGGAAATGTTGGGGGAAGTTAACTCCAATCTCTTTATAGGTCAGGTTCTCAGTGCGTTCTGGGGAGGGCTTTAATCCAGATCATTCCAGTCACAAGCAGACGAGCGCACACGGCTGCCTTTGGGCTTGGGTCGCCACTGCCGCTGTCAAAGCTTTTTCCAGGACAACAGAGCCTCTGCAAATGCAAACAGCACGAGAGGGGTTTGGAGCGTGTGCCCGTGGCTGCAGAGGATCCGGGGTGCGCTGTCGTGTGCTGCTTCATTGCAGGTCTGTCGTGAATGAGTGTTTTTAAGGTCGCCTAAGGAATCTGTGAACAGGAGCACGGCTGGGGCCGTGCTGCCACGTGCTGCCGCGCCGGGGCTCTCTGGCTGCTGGTGTCAGTGCACAGGGGATGGCCAGGGGCCTGATCAGTCAAGTGATGCTGCAGCACACGGGGGGCTGCAGGCAGAGGAGCGGGGGCGCTGCAAGGGGCAGTGCTGGGTGGGCACCCCGGTCTGTGCCGAGCCAGAGGCTCTCCAGGCAGTGCCATGTGGGGTCTTTCCCAGCCACTGTCACCCGCTGAGCGTGGCAGGAGAGCCAGCCCAGACACAGTGCGCTGTGTGTTCAATTCCATACGATTGCCAGCTTCTTTCTCACTTGTTTACTGTAATATCGGGCGTGTTTTTATTTATCTAATTTTATATTCAGTTATAACCATAGTAGGTTAGCTAATATATGACAGGTGTCATCCCTGGTGCTGCAGTGGAACTTCTCCTTTCTCTTGGATAACATAATGCTGTGAGTCTGTCTCCCCTCTCCTTGCAGATGCACAGTCTTCTTCCTCTTTTTTTAGGACTGTTACAGATTTCTCTAATTCACAATTGAAATCAGGTGTTTGTTCAGCCTAGGGGAGACTTTTAAAATATTGAAACAAAGAGTAACTTTCTCACACTGTCTGGCTGTGAGCGTGTTGGGATGGAACTTGTCACCCCACCGTTGGGTGTCTGTATACTGTATAAAATAGGTGTAAACTTCACTTGGCTTAGCCCTGGAGGTGCAGCCTCCCCTTTCGTGCTCTGAGCAGCACGGGGCAGGCGGGCTCTGCCCTGCCAGGTGGAGGGAGGGTCCAGGGAGGCCCTGCCCAGAGGCTCCAGCACCTTCGGGCGCAGCAGGGGGGGCAGGAGGGAGGGACCCTGGAAAGCTCTAGGAAAGGTGGGGGCTGTAGCTTCTTACTCTAGTGGAGTTTTTACACCATGCTGTAACATTTGAACTTTCACAAGAGATGTAATAATTTTGATAATAAAAATACTTAACTTGAAAACTAGTATTGTTGCATTTCTTACCACCTTGAGCGCTGGGCCCAGGACATAAGGCAAGGGGGTGAGGGCATGTTAGTCTCTCTTCCCTGTCTCCTGCCGGGTAAGAAAATCCTTGCAGGAGCAGGTTTGCAGACCTCACTCCTGCCTTCTGCCAGGTGAAGCTAGGTGCTGCTGTGGGAGCTGCTGTTCCTTAGGAAATTCTCTGAGCTTCTGACTGGGGCTGTGAGATTTTTGGTTCTGCTGCTGCTGTTCTTCTAGCCCAAGCTCATTTGGGGAGGGCATGGATAATAGAGTATGTCCCCTGCACCACTGCACCTGCTTTAAAACCTGTTTTCTGCTGTGCCAGAACCTGGTATCCAGGGTTTTCATACTGCTTGCCTCTTCCTTAGGAAGCCTGGCGTGGGGCCTGCCAGGTGTGTCTGCAAATGCTGTTTTGAGGTGCCCATGGCTTCTGGTCTTCGACTGCTTTCACTGTGAGAATGATCCCCCTGACACTGTGGGAGAGCATCTGTCATGGTTCATTCTGTCCTTCTGCATCCTCCAAAGGGTGGCTCCATCTCCACTACTCCTTCCTGAAAGCAACTGTGGGTAGCACCAACCCCACTCTTTTGCCATCTGCAGGGCTCACCTGGGCTGTGAGGGGGAGCTAGACCTGGCCAAAGCTCTCTGCAAGTCCCAGAGCTTCCCCATGCTGCCTTCACACAGCCTGGAATGCTCTCCCCACTCCTCTACCAGAGCATGCCGCTAGACCGACTGGCTATGTAGTTTTTTTCCCATCAAGACACTGGAACTTGATGAATTTCAGGAAGTTCCTATCAGTCTGTGTTAGTCAGTGAGCTGACAGACCACACGTTGTGCACTGTGGACAGGCAGAAGGGACGAATTCAAAGAGTCCTAGGGATGAATGGGATCCCTGCCCCCCCCCCCCGCTTTGCCAATGGGACAGACACTTTCTCTGGGGAGCCCCTCTTTGGGTGCCAGCCCATGTGGGTGGAGACTCAGCTCCTCAGGCTGCAGAGTGTGCTTCCCATCACAGCTCGAGACATTCACAGGGGCTTCTTTATCCTCCTTGCAGACCACCTCTTTTGGTGATGGCCAGGAAAAACCCATCCCAACCCTCCTCACAACACAGGGCTCCAAGCTCATCTGGTTTGAATTATATTTTTCAATAAGGTTTTGTGAAACACTGTATCAAACTTTGTACTAAAATACAGATATATTACAGCTACTGTATTCCTTTCTCCACTGATTTTCTTGGTTTGTTTTTCCAATTCAGCTGGCAACAGCACTCGCAAGCTGGCAAGACCCGGGCGCTGTGGGTTCCTGTGGACCTCATTCTGGGGGGCAGCTGTCAGAGGGATGTGGGCACCGCTGGGCTCGTGGCTGGCAGAGGGCACTGGAAGGAGTGCTGGCACCCACTCCATCCCGGGTGGCTTTGGCTCCCAGATGGTGTTTTGGCACAGCTCCATCCCCCACCACCACCCCGCAGGGCCTCAGGGCACCACTTACCTGCTCCAGCCAGCCCCTGGTGCCTGGTGCGGCGCTGGGTCCTGCAGAGCCCCTCACTGCCATCCCCCAGCAGCCTCCACGCTCCGTGGCCCCATCCCAGGACCGTGGTCCCACTCTGCTCCCTGCTCCCACTCACCCTGCTCCCTGGCCTTGCCCAGTGCCTGGGTCCAGCCCTGCCAGGGCCCCCACAAAGCCCCTGGGGGCCCTGCCCTGGGCCCTGCAAGGAGCCCCAGCTGCTCGCACTGAGACACGGCCAGTGCTGAGGATTTTATTGCATTGCGAGGGCTGTGGTGACCCAAGCCTCCGTGGCCAGGAGAAGCCCACGCACACACAGCAGAGGCACAGCCAGGCTGCAGCCGCCCGTGCCGGGGTGTGGGCTCTCGGCTGCTGTGTGTGGCCTTGGAGGCCGCCGGGCTCAGCGCTGCGCCGGGCAGCAGCCACCAGACTCGCCGCACGCCATCACAGGTACAGCCAGGAGGCCGGGTGGGTACAGGAGTGCTCGGGTACACCCGGCCACGCCGTGTGGCAGGGAAAGCCTTGCTGTCACCAGTGGAGATAAAGCACCGTATGGGCATGGGGAGGGAAGGCGTTTGGCAACAGCCCGCGGCCGGCTCGGGGTCTTGGCGGGGGAATCCTCCTGTGCCCGCCCGGGGGTTTTGCATGTTCAGCTGCTCCCACTTACCAGGGCTTACATTCAACGGCGGCGCGAGTCGGGTGTCCCACGGCCGGCAGCAGCAGGGCCCCTGCGGTCCCCGTGCTGAGGGGAGCGAGCAGCCTGCGGCCCCGGCCACGCACCAGAAACACCATGTCCTGGGCTGGACTCCCGGGGCCGGGGGGAGAGGGGGCTCGAGTCACTTTACCCTGTTTAGAGAATATGAATTTACATGTAAAAGTAGGGGTTGGGCCCCATCCCGGCCACCGAGTCCCCTGGCTGTGGAGACAGGATCACGGAGCTGTACAAAATGGAGCGGGGAGGGGTCCGGGACCCGGAGCAGCCGGCACGGGGCGTCACTGGGTGCGCGTTCGGGTGGGAGGCAGCAGGTCAGGAGTCCTGGGGATGTAGAAATCTGTTAAAAACTCCAAGACTGTTTTTTCTTTGAAACAAAACCGCAGCTGGATTCTGTTCTTGAACAAAGCGGGTTTGAGGCATCCTCCCCCGGCGGCGGCCCGCAGGCAGCGGTGGGTACGGAGCTGGCAGGGGGCGTGGGATGGTGGTGCCGGCGTGGACATGGAGGTGGCCGTGGATGCGGCGGGCGGCTGGCGCATCCCTGGCACGAGCGCCGGGGCCCGGAGGGCGGCGCGGGACGCTGTGTGGCCGCTGGCAGCAAATGAAGGGCAGGACAGGGAGGGAGCGCCCAGGCTGCCGGCCATGGGAAGAGGGTCCTGCTGCGGATGGTCGGCCTTATATCCTCTGCGGGGAAAGCACAGCAGGTTGGAGATGGTGTCGGGCAGGTCTTACTGCACCATCATGCTACTTGCATGTGCCAGGCATATGCCTGTCTCCCATCCCTGCCACTCTGTCTCTGCTGCCTCCCTTCCCCATTGCCCCCAACCCTGCTGCCTGCACAGCCAAGGTCCCCCATCCCATCCCATCCCATCCCATCCCATCCCATCCCATCCCATCCCATCCCATCCCATCCCATGTCACGTCATGCAGACACCCAGCACAGTCACACCCAGACACCACAGAGGGACAAGGGACAGGACAGTGACACTCAAGGCTTACCGCAGTGCCAACAAAATCTGTGGAAGCAGAAGAGAGAGAGGTCAGGCAGGGCAGAGAATCAGCAGCTCCTTCCCACCCTGCCCAGCCTGGCTTGCCTAGTAGGTGGCAGTTAAGCCCCCAGGATCCTTGCCAGGCTGTTCCCACCCAGGATCCCCCCAGTAGCATGGTGCTCACCTTTGCTCTCTGTCTTGAGCTCCTCGTGCAGCAGGTCGTTCTGCCGGTTGCCGAGAACAAAGGCCAGGAAGGAGAGGATAAGGGCGTTGAGGATGCCGATGATGGCCAGGATATAAGCCCAGCGTACGGAGCAGTCGCCCAGAGAGTACTTCCCTGTCTTCTCCCCGCACATGTCCCGTATGGTCTCTGCATCCCAGCCATCGGGAAAGATCATGCAGCCCAGCACCAGGCAGAGCGCTGCAAGGGGGAGAGGAGAGGGGAGCATCAGAGACAATGGAGTGGCAGTGCTGGGTGCTGACCCCCAGTCAGTGCACGAGTGTAGCCCACGTCTGGCACAGAGCCCACCTTGGCCCCACGACAGCCACCACTGCCTCAGGAGCTCCAGAGACTGCATTTTTGGCTGGCCCAAACCTGGCTGACACACAAATAGGGACTTCAGGCTCTTGGTTTCTACCAGCATCAGCCACAGGCTTTCCTCATCACCACAAACTCCCTGCATGTGGGCAGGAGCTACAGGTGCACAGCAGGCAGGGATGCTGCCTGTGGAGAGAATTGGCATCCCCAGAAGCCCCCACACCTGACTACCACCCAGCACCACTCCCAGAGGGGTCACCTTCCCCGCAGGCCTCCACCCAGCACACTGTGCTGAGCAAGGAGATATCAGGGAACACAGGGATGGAAATACCAAGACAAAGCCTGTGACTGTCAAGGTAAGGATGTGACTTTTTCTGACTACAAGTACAAATGCTCCTCACCCCATATCAGCTGGAAAGGCTAAAAATAATAATGATGTTGGCTGTGGTGCCCTGCAGGTACTTTTCCCCTGAATTAAGGAAGAAACAAGAGGCTTGTGCCCACACCACTAAGAAGCTATCTCTCATCCCTTACAGCAAACACCCTGCAAACTGGCAGCTGGCAGTCTGACATGAGCTTTCTGGGTGCTGGCATGTGTTTTGAACTACTCTGGGGAAAGGAAATCCCAGGAGAGAGGGAAGTGCCTGCAGGGCATCACATCAAGAGTAGGTACAGCCCTTGAATCACAAAGAGCTGCACCCAGGAAAGGATAGGGACGCTGTTTTGCAGCAGCTGCTGCCTGGTCTCTGATTCCTCTATCCATATAGCAAAGCTCTTGGTAAAAGTGTCTTTGTGGACAGTGGCAAGCCTTGCATACTGATTACTGCAATGCACAGCCCTGGTGCCACCCCAGCACCACACGGCTGCACAGAGCCAAGCTGGTGTCTCCAGCACATCGTCACCAGGGACTCCCAGCCAAGCACAGCCTGTCTGCGGGAGCTCCTGCTCACTGGGACTGGGCCAACCCAAAACCAAACCTCTGCAAGGAAACACAAACAGCACCAATACCATGCACTGTATGGTAAATGGTGAGGAGCAGCCTGGCCTGCTGCTGACCTGTGCACCTTGAAATAGGATGGCATTAATTCAGCTGAGAACCTGAATTAAAGGGGATCAGGTGTAGCAGACCTGTGCCAGCGACCGTTCCTGTGAAAGCAGAGATGCTAAGAGGATTTAAGGATCCTCTGAGCTTCCAGTGCAGTGCAGCTGTGAAACAAGCTAAGGTGCACTGTGGCAATCCCCAGCAAGGGGGTGGGTTTCCCCCACAGCACTGCTCAGGCTGGCAATGGTTGTAAGAGATCTGCTGAAATCACTGAGGAGGAGAAAAGGATCACAGGTACAAAGTGAGGCTCAGGGAAAGCACAGAAAGCATCAGGCCTCAGCAACAGCCACTCTGGGCCCAAAGGAGAACAGGGCTCTGGTAGGCAAATATGAGTTAAAAAAATCAGGCACCAGTTTTATCTGCACCAGCAAGGGCTTGGGCAGGCTCTCAGCCTTTGTGTACAGCCCTCAGTCAGTCCTTCACAGGAGCAGAACAGCAGCCCCTGGGTCTGTCCTTGGACTCTTCAGGCATTGTATGTCCTCTGCATTTCTAAGCTATTATTCAGGGTCCAGGTGGGCCCAGCTGCCCAGGTAAAGCAGAAGCCTTCCAAGAGCTCACTGCTCTGAAAACACCACAGGTGTGAGGGTCTCCCAGGACATCTGCATGCCCCAAACATGGCAGGACAAGCAGTGATGCATCAGGCAGTGGATTAATATGCTGGAGAGCCACGATACTCATGGAGGACATGAGAGACAGAGTTTAAGGCAAAAGTAGGGTGGCTAAAATAGATATGGGAGACACTCGTGCAGTGGGTTGTCACAGCACAGTCACAGGGGACAGGCAGTGATGGCCACTGTCAGGACACTACCTAGCTCCAGCCTGTGTCTGCTTGTTCTGATCCCTCTCATCCCCATGTGCCTGCTCTGTACTGCACCAGGGCAGAGGGAGTCTGTGCCCTGTCCCACCGAGCGGCTGCAGGATCTCTGCCCAAGCCCTCACAGCCCATTTGACAGAATTAAACAACAAATTTACTACTGGGCAGAGACATACATGTGCCCAAGTCACCACACGTACCCAAATGTCTCTGCCTGAGGGTGACTGGCCTCTTCCCAAAACCCCCTCACTACTCCACAGCTCCCTGGGAAGTGGCTGAGGTGGGGCTGTGCTACTGAAGGCAGGTCCTCCCCTGGTGAAGAGCAGCTCAGTGCTCTCTTCTTCCTATCTACCCCACGTGTTCCCAGCAGCAAGCCGAGTCCTCTGCTCTGTCACAAGCAATTCCTTTTCCTGCATGACCCCAGGCAGTGCAATGTCCTGGAAACACCTTTCTATGCCTGGAGCAAGGAGTGACTTTGAAGAGCAGAGCAAGAACAAGGAGGGGATCCCCACACAGTCCACAGGCCTCAGAATTGCCCTGTCCAACAGGTCTGAGGGATATGGGGTCAGGGCTCGGCCTGTTCTGCCAGCACCTACCTCCGAATGTCCCAAGACCCCTTGCAGACCTGCAGGAAAATCTTGGGTTTTGTTTACAGTAGCCTATTTCTATGCCTTGCAACCACAAGAAAAGCACCAGGTGATGACTCCTATGAAGAGCCACTATTAAAGAGGAAAAAATAACTTAAATTCTTGTCCATTTTGCTTTTAATTCCTGTTCTTCTGAGAGGGTGGTGCCAGTCCTCACTGTCAGAGGACCCAAGAATGGCTGGCTGGTCTGTCATATCCCATAGATGCCATCCTTCCCCTAGGCCCTGGGCTCCAACTCCCTCTTCTAGAGTTATCCCAGTTGTAAAGACAGTTTTGAGAGCAGGAATTTCAGTGATCACAGGGACAAGGTGTATGTGGAGGGAGGATGATCCTGCTGGGACTCTGGTCCCATAAAGCTGGCATCTCTTGGCTTGGTTTTACAGCTGGTTCATGGCTTCTCACTCCTCAGTGAGAGGAAACACAGCTCTTTTGTCAAGGTCCATTAGAAACAACATGGGCATCTCAAGGGCTTTTGATACCCTCACAAAAGAAATTAATCAAAAGAAATGCAATGTTATGACTCAGGCTGCAACCTTGGAGTGAGATTTGAGCAGAAAGAGGAGGCTTCTCCTGGCAGAATAACATCTCCTGGTACAAGGTGCATTTAGCTAATTTGGACTGAGTAACCCCCATCTTTGCTGAGTACTACTGCCCCTGTCCTGAGCAGCTGTGCCTGCAGGATTAAAATCTGATTTTTTATATTACTTCTTCTGACTAGTTTAGTCTGCAGGTGTGAATGAAAACTGCCTTTTCCTGCTCTTGCCTGCCATAGGTAGAAGGAGCTCAGGATGAGCCCTGCAGCTGTGACCCACCCCAGTGCATCACACTGCCACAGAACACACAAACAGGAAGATGTGGGGTAATGGGGTGAAAACCAGCAATCACTGGGTCCAAAATGGCTTTTTAAACCTGGAGTGGAGACAGCACATCCAAAAACTCCAGGGAACAGGGGCTGGGCTGTGTTGTCGGGTCTAGGGTGGCTGCTTCTCACTAGAAAACCTCCTGAGAGCTGAGCAACAAGAGGAAAGAGGACAAACAGAGTCCCCTTTCCTCCCCCTAAAAATTGAAATCCCTCAAAAATAAATCAACACTAAGGGCAGCGTGCTCAGGACGGCAAGCACCGGCCATTTACACAGACACGAGCTCCCTTTAGGCGTTTTGCTCCACAGGCTGTTTCTGTGCCAAAAAATCAGCAGGATTCAGAATAGAGTTATGAGTTTGTATGAATCAGAACTGACAGTTACTTTATCTGGAACAACAGTTAAGGGATGTAAGCTCCAGGACACGAGCTCAGCCCCTCCCCGCGAGTACACAGGCACATTAACAGCCGCGACGGGAGGGCTGCGCTGCCGCGCAAAGCCCGCGGCTGCTGCTGCTGCGGAGCACACGGCGCTGCACGGGTGCAAGGGATGGGCTGCAGCCCGGCTCCTGGCCCCTTTGCAATACCTGAGTAGGGGAAGAAGAAGAAGGGCATCTTCAGGAAAGCTTACTTTGGGGTCCAGAAGACAGTAATTCAGCAAATGCTGAGGGTTTTTGCAGTGTTGTTATTTTTGCTGCAAGGTCAGCAGGTGGAAGTGGTTCATATAAGGGCAATATTTCTTCCTTTGACAGAGAAAGAAAGGGCTTTAGGATAAACTGCAGAGTCACAGGACAGTTACGGTTGCAAGGGACCTCTGGAGATCATTTAGTCCAACCCTCTTGCCAAGGGTTACCTAGAGCAGGTGATACAGGAACATGTCCAGGTGGGTTTTGAATGACTCCAGAGACAGAGACTCCACCACCTCCCTGGGCAGTCTCATGCTCAGCAGCTTCTCAGTTACACTCCAAGCCGGTTTGTAGCAGTGGTATCTGCCTAATATTTTTTCATTAAGAATTTCAGTTAATGACTTTTATATCCATGAAAACAATACTTTGAATCTTCAAAGTCTCTGAAAGGAATTGGGTCCCCAGCAAGTCACAGTCAGGAAGATGAGCCTGTCCTGACGTGGTTCAGTAGAGCCACTGCATTACTGCCAGAGCTAGGGAGGTATTTGGGACCGTAGTGCTCACTTATGCCAGATCCTGCTTACCCTTAGAGCTGAGGCCACACTACCACACAGCTCCACCATGGAGCAGCAGCTGGCAACAATTCCCTCCCTATTCCTCTCCATGGATATGCCAAAACCATGTCATGCAAGGGGTCCCCACTCAGACAGTGGCAAACACAACTGAGGTGCAGATGATGAAGCCCTGCTTAGGGATCTGCCTCTGCTCTCAGGCCTTGGAAGGGTCCATCCAAAAGGTGAGTGTAGCTCTGAAGGCAGTCTCCTGAAGGAGAAAAGAGCTCAGATGGATATGTATCACATTCTCCATCAGGCAAGGTGGCTGGATATGGCACGATCAATGCCAAAATGCCACTGATAAGGACAAAGCCCAGCCCAAAGCCCAAGAGCATGGCCCCAGGTGGGAAGGCACCCCATGTGTTGTGTATTCCTAAAGGAGGGAGTATGAAGGTCTCACCACACTGACTGCTAGACCTGGAGCACAGGAAAACACCTTAAAATGTGGCCAGTCAATTCCTCCATGCAATGGAGATGTGCTCAGCTGGCTGTCTCTATTGACCCTCAACAGACTCTAAGTATAAAACTAAAGACCCTCTGGAAACAACCCTGGACCTACTTGAGGTAATCATCCTGATGGGAGGCACATGGATGCAGTGTCACACACACAGGTGGCTGGGCTGTCTTGCAAGGGCATTAATGCTGGGCACCAGGACAATTTTGTTCAAAGCTCAGAGTTACCTCATAAAGGTGACTGTGTTATGCTAGAGCAGAGTGTTGGGGAATCAGAGGAAATGCTCAGACTCCTGGGTGGCCTGGTGGTGGTGTATTCCTATGCTCTGCTTTCCTGCAGATGAATCCCAAAGGGGATCACCCTCACAACCCATTTTTCTTCAAGTAAGCGTCATCCCATGGAACTTTCTGAAGGCTTTCCTCCACTAATTTGGAGTACTGGGGTGTTCTCAGTCATATAGTTGTTGACATGCTCATGTTAAGGGCCTATCTCTGGTTTTGTAACAGAAGGATTTAGCAAAATCTCCAGTTTTGCGTTACTGGGATTTTGAACAGGGCAGATGGCCAGATTTCTATTTCTGATAAAGCAGAGTCTTTCCTCTTAATTAGATCCAGTTGCCTCCTGAGGGGGGCAGTGGCTTTTGAGCTGGAGCTTTCTGTCAAGCTCTAATTAAACCCTGCCTTGATTGTTGTCCACTAAT
This sequence comes from Acridotheres tristis, assembly GCA_037013685.1. Classification (NCBI taxonomy): domain Eukaryota; kingdom Metazoa; phylum Chordata; class Aves; order Passeriformes; family Sturnidae; genus Acridotheres; species Acridotheres tristis. The sequence continues at coordinate 9,264,062 of CM072899.1, read as the reverse complement.
TAGACATCGATGATTTAAAGTCGGTTGTTTTTTAGGTTTTTTTTTGAAAGAGATCCTGAATTCCTCATCCTCCTCCCCCCACATTACTGCACTTGGTTTTTCTCCTCTAAGGAGCCCATCCATGCCCACAATCAGCAGCACTTTAATCTGCACTGGCCATCCCACAAGGATGGGGTGAGGACACCTCTGCCCAATCCCTCGCCCATCACCTGCCTCACCTGGCTTTCACCAGTGAGACCAAGAGACTTTGGGCCTCACAGTTGCTTCTGCCATAGTAGTGCAAGTCCTTCTTCAGCTAAACCCTCACTGAGGCAGGAGTAATGTCCTTTCCTTCTCTGTTCCTCCAAGCTCTCTGCTCTGGCAGAATCCACCAACCTCCCAGCCAGGTGAATCTCTGAAGTTTGCCATCGTCATGTGCCAGAGCCTGCACCAGGCTGTGTCCCTGCCCTACCCATAAGATCTGGCCTGTGATATTCTCCATAGCTCACGGCAGCTCCTTCTCCATGCACAAGTTAACACATCCACCTGTGGCTGCCTCAGATGTGCTCAGGGAAGTTCAGCCTTGCCTGACCCCTGCCAGACAAGACTCTCTCTTACTGGGACACATCACACCACCACCTCTGTATCTAGGCCCTCTCTGACAGGAACATCAGCCTGTCCTGTAGCCTGTCCTGTCCAGTTCTCTCATGCTGTCCTGTCTCAGGGCAGGGTGGAGTGCCAGTCTCTGTTAATGCTGCCTTGGACTCTCCCTGACAGAGAAGCCATGGAGCTGTGCTGCTCTGGGAGAGTTCCAAGCCAACTGAGCTGAGCACGAGGGTTCTCACAAGTGCAATTGTGGGTAACACATGTAATTACAAGGTGCAAATTACAACTACAAGAACAAACCCCAAGGCAAGGTGAAGGGTACCCAGAGGTGACAACAGCAAAGTACTGTCATGGCCACCCAAACCTGAGCCAGGACAGGACAGGAGGCAAGGGGAGAAGACCCAGGGCTGCCTCCAGTGCAGTGCCCTCTGCCACACAGCTCCCTGTGCAGCAGTAGCAGCTGGGCACTCCAAGCCACTTGATTAAGCTGCCGACAATCGGTAGGATTTGGGCTCTGAGCTTGCATTAAACTGATAAATCTTCAGGACGGGGAAAATTAAAGATGAGGGAATTTCCTGATAAGCCAAGGCAGCTCCAGGTCTGGCTGTGGTCCTGATCTGGGTAAGGGGAGGTCAGGCTTTCCAGCCCTCACACAGAGAGGCTGTATCCTTTCATATCAAGGACTGGGGCCCTTCTCACAGAGGGGATGAATGGGGTCCTTTCATTAGGAATAAGGGGCACTGTAGATCCTTCCAGTGGAAACTCCAGATCTACTCACATTCAGTATGCAGTGGAGAATAAGTTTGTCCACACCTGGTAAAACTGGGCAGAGAAGGAAGCTAAGGATCTTACTACCAGTGGAAGCTCAACATCATTCCTCAGGATCTTTCTCCCAGAAGGACAGAGACCCTTGGACACCTTGGAAGTCTGTGCATAAGGGGATACTTGGGATCTTTCTCAATATAGGCATCAGGTCCCCTTCTGGGGAAAGGTTTGGGTTATTGTACAGTGTCACTTTGAGAAGTGAGTCTGTCAGGGTCTTGGGTACATCTACAGTGGGGTTTCATTTGTGGAGAGAGTTAAGGAGGATCTATAGACAGGGTCACTTTTGGAAGGGTTAATTACTGAGCTTGAGTGGTCATGTCTGGGGAGACATCGAGGTAAATGTATGGTGCTCCCATGTGGGAAGCACTGGAGAGAGCTGGGAGATGTCTGTCCTTACAACCCTTTCATGATGCAGGAGAGAGGGGGCCTGGGTACAATATGTCTTTAAGGGGGAGCTGAAGAGTGCTTTTACAGGGGTGGGGGATCCACGCATGGGCTACTTCCAGTGGTGGAGTCCCTTTGGGGAGTGTTCCCCTAAAGTGACTATCTCTTGGGGACAACCCCATGTCTCTGGGGTTGGCAGGGAGGCTAGTCCCTGATGTGGAGTGTGCTGGGGTGTCTGAATCCCCAGGGATTCAGGGGGGCTGATCCAGCGTGTCCTAGGCCACCTTGCACTTGGTCCTTGCCTTTGTGCAACAGTCCCTGTTGTAGGGTGTCCCAATGCTGGTCCTTGACTGGGGTGTACTGAGGTGCCCCAAGGTGGGTCCCTAGCCCCGGATGTCCTGAGGTGCTCCAGACTGTCCAGACGTCCCAGGGTCAGTGCCTGTTCTGGCATCGCCTGAGGTGGGTCCCTGATCCAGCTCTCTGGCAGTGTCTCAGGGAGCCAGCACCTGTTTGTGGCACTCTGTCAGTGCCAGTGCCCAGCCTGCTTGTCCCAGGAAGTCCTGGGATGTCATAGGGCCAGCTCCTGGCTGGGATGCCCTATGGATACACAGTACCTGTACCCAGCCCAGCTTTTCCGAGCAGCCCTTGTGTTCCTTGTGGCCAGGGGATACCACAGAGCCCTGTGCGCCAGTGTTCCAAACTGGTGCCCGTTCCTGCTAATCTGTCAGCACCAGCACTTGGCCTAGGTGTCCCAAGAAATTGTGGGGCTGGATCCTGGAACCACGGCTCTGCAGTGTTTGGACTCAGCCCAGCTTCCTTGAGTAACCTTGGTGTTCCCTGTAGCCAGGGACTCCCCTACCACTGCCGGGGGCTCCCGGGGTGCCGCACGCTCAGCGCTGTCCGCATCCTCCCCACCCGTCCCCCGCCGCCAGGCCCGGGACAGGCCGGTGTTCCCGGTGCCGGTGGTTCCCGGTGCCGGTGGTTCCCGGTGCCGGTGTGTACCTGCCAGCAGCTGCATCCAGGCGCAGATCTTGTAGACGGTGGCGGTGTTGCAGAAGAAGAACAGGGCGAAGCAGGTGATGCAGCCCAGCGTCAGCACCATGGAGAGCAGCACGAAGAACGCGGCCGCCTGAAAGGCGCCCGAGGGGATGGTGCTGAAGTCGGTGAAGGAGCCGCGGCACGACAGCTCCCGGCCCGCCAGCCCGCTGCCCACGCAGTAGTGGAACAGCCCGAAGTACCCGGGCTTGGGCGTGTTAACGCTGTCGCCCACCCAGTAGGGCTGGATGAAGACCACCACGTTGATGATGGCGAAGCAGATGGTGAAGATGGCCCAGAGCACGCCGATGGCGCGCGAGTTCCGCACGTAGTTGTCATGGTACAGCTTGGAGGCTTCCTGCGAGGGCAGCATCCTGCCGGCCGCCGCTGCCGGAGGGCGGGAGGGGCCGGGGCGGCGGGGAGCCCGCCCGGGGTCGGCGGGGCGGGGGGGCCGCGGCCTAAGAGCGCCCGCGGGCTGCCGGGCCCTGCGACACCCGCGCCGCCATCTTGGCTGCCGCCTCTGCGCCCCGCGCGCTCCCGCCGCGCGCGCGCGGCCGTGCGCCCCCCCGCCACTGCGGAGCCGAGCCCAGCCGAGCCCCGGTCCAGCCCAGCCGAGCCCAGTCCAGTCCCGTCCAGCCCAGCCCAGCCAGAGCTCAGCTGAGCCCGAGCCGAACCGAGACCCTCCGAGCCCGCCCCCCGGGTATCGGACCCCTCCGCCGTCTAGGGCTACGCTCGCGTCGGGCTCGGCCGAGCTGGGATCGGCTCGCGACGGGCTTGTCTCGGTTCGGCTCAGATCCACTCAACTTAGCTCGGGTCGGGACCATTCCTCTCCCTCGGTCTGACAGGACCGTTCCCCGGACCAACCCCGCCCGGGGCAGCGCCGGGGCATGGCTCCGGTAAGTGCTGGAAGGTCTCCGCGTGAGTGCCTTTGGCCGGAGTACGCCCGCAAAGGAGAGCGTCCATCCTCCCGCACCCTTCACGAGTCCGCGGGTTGTCGGCGTAGCCCCCCGGACGGGCAGCAGCCCTTCCCCACCCTCTTGGCGGGGAAGGAGCAAGTAAGTTGCCGCCACTGTGGCTGCGCCTGCTCTAGGGCAGCAGGAGTCGACCCAAAACCTCTGACAGAGCGAGGCCAGGTCCACGGCTGTGCCAGGTCAGATGTGGTGACAGGGCTGGGGCACACGACGTGTGCCACGCTAGGTGTGGTGGATGACTGGGCTGGGGTAAACGGCTATGCCAGTAGTGTCACACAGGCTGTCAGTGTCACTTGAATGCCGGCAGGTGCCCTTGCGAAATCCTGCCAGCGCCCCGTCAGCCTCACACCGGTCCCAAACCCAGCAGAGACCAGACCATGTCGGGCCGGTTTCATTCTCAGGCAGCGAGATGCACCACGTCAGCTGCAGCTGAACTCGGCTGTCATTAAATGCTTGTGAAGATTCATAGCTGATTTGCAAATCAGACAAATGCAGATGAAAAACACATTGTGCTCCCCTGCGAGAGCTACGGAGCCGTGTGCCTCCGGCGGGGCAAGCCCGTCACCCTCGGCACGCACAGTCCGAGCTGGCTCCGTGACACTGCCCGGGCACATGAGCCAGTGCCGCCCGCCGCCGTGTTCGGGGCAGCGATACCGCTCACCCCGCAGCTCCTCTGCCACGGGCTCAGTGCGTGCGACCACACTCCCGAAGGGGCTTCTTTAATTAAAACCCGCCTCGGGACTCTTTCTTTAGGGCAGCGCCCTGGGCACGGCGGCCAGCGCCACGGTCGGACCCACTCGGCGAAGCCTGACAGCGTTTGCCGCGTCTCTCTGCAGGCCAAAGGCGGGGCCGGAGCAGAGCCCGGTACCCCCGGAGCGGGGCTCGGTACCCGGGACGGAGCGCGGCGCGCCCCGATGACGCCGGGAGCGGGCGGAAGGGGCGCGTCGCGGGCGGGCGGAAGCGGCGGGCGGGACGATGGGCCCGAGGCGGCGGTGAGCGGCGCGGCCATGGCGGCGGCGGCGGCCCGCGGCTGCCCCCCGGCGGGCTCCGGGGACCGCGCCCTGGCCGAGTTGCTGCTGGAGTTCTCCCGGGCACAGTACCGCGCCAAGGACGGCGGCGGTGCCGCCGCTGCCAAGGTGAGGGCACCGGGGCTCGGGGGACGCGGGAGCGGGGACTGGCGCGGCGGGCATTGAGAGCTGGCTCTGCGCAGGTGGAGCGGATCGAGCGGCGGTGCTTGGAGCTCTTCGGCCGCGATTATCGCTACAGCGTGATCCCAAACGTGCACGGCGAGATCTGCGCCCACTACCCGCGGCACATCGTCTTCCTGGAGCGCGACGCCGGCGCCAGCCGTGACTCGTAAGGCCCCCGGTTCCCGTGTCCCGTCCCGTGCAGCTGACGCCCGGTGGAGTTACTGTCCTGGGGAGCTTCCGCACCCGGCGCTCCGAGGCTCCTGCCGGCCGGGGAAAGCCCTGCGGGCTGCGCTGCGCTAATTATAGCCGGTGGTGTCACCCGCTCCCGGGACTCCCCTCGCTGCCTGCTGGGGCTGCCGAGCTCCCGTGGGGCTCCTTCCAGGGCTCTTGGGCTGCCCTGGTGAAAGCTGCCAAGCTGAGCCTGTTACTCGAGGGTGTGAAGGAAACGAAGGTGCTCCGGGGCAGCACCAGCTCCGCTGCATGTGGCCCTGGAGTAAACATGAGCAGAGCATTGGTTCCTGGTGATTGTTAGGTTGCAGCTTGCCCGGAGGCTCAGGGTTAGGAGCTGTGATGCTGTCCCTGTCTTGATGAAGTCCCTGTGGTCTTGAACAAAGGCCTGTGATGTGGAAAATTCTAGTCTGTAAATCATCTTGGGGTAGGGGGTCTGATAGGGGCTAGGCAGACGAGACACTTTAGACAGATATTTGTGTCATTCCAGGTTATTTCGTCTCCCCACCGTGGTGAACAGGTCAGTGGGTGCTGAGGGTTAGTGAGCTAATGGGAAATGCTTGTTCAGTTTGGTGCACATCTGAGCCAACACATCTCTGGACTTTGACCCACAAGTTCAGGATCACCTTTGTCTTGCTTCTGGCTGAGTATGAGCTGCTCATTCCAGCTCCAGCCACAGCCTCTCATTTTTACTTTTTCTTTCAACAAAACATAATGTAGTTTTGCAGTCTTGACTGTATGTCCATGACAAGAGTAATGTGTTCAAAAGGAGGGTCAACAAGTCCTTCTCACATGTCCAGCTGCTTTGCCTGAGGAAGGAAAACTATCAGCTGCTCTGGTGGCATGTAGGCTGGGTGTTATAGAAGGGGGTCTTTGGAAACCAGCCACAACTGACTGCCAGGTGGGAGAGTTTCTGCCTAGCAGTTGGATGAGATTAGAAAAGATGAAACCCTTTGCTGCAAAAAAACAGGAAACTGAAGTTTGAAGCTGTTAAATGTAACTAGGGGAAGCTTTAAGGAAGAGAAACTGAATGCTTCTGCTTTTCCTGCTCTTGCAAGAGGAAAGGATGCTTAAATTTTTCTGACAGGTATTCAAAACAAGAGTATTACACTTGGTGCCCCATTTTCTTCTGTGACCTTTGCAAGCTAGCAGTGACAATTAACTATTTATACTGATTCTTACCGAGTTTTAATTTACTGTCCCAAAGAGAGTCACAAAAACAGACTACACTCCATTGTCGCTCTCCTGGTTGCAGGGTGATGATTTTTGTAAAAGCTGCCAAGTGATTTTTAGACGAATGCAGGCTTTAGTTTAATAATTTTATTCCTATGGAATAATTATGGAATAGAGACAGTTGCACCTCTTCTGCTATGGAAGGCAAGAACCTCTTCCAGTGAGCAGAACGCTCCATCTAGGACCAAGTCTCTTTGGCTGCCTCTTCTGGAACCACAAAATGATTTGAGTTGGAAGGGACCTTAAAGATCATCCAGTTCTGACCCCCGCTGCCATGGGCAGGGGTAACTTCCACTAGATCAGATTGCTGAGGGCCCCATCCAACCTGGCCTTGAATGCTTCTGTTTTAGTCTTTGTAATGTTTTCAATCAGCTGGTAAGTTCTACTTGAAGCTTCACACCTCCAAGAATACTGAGGTGCTTTGGAAGCAGTTTTCACATGTACAACCTCTTTGCTCTACCATAATTTCTGCCAGTACAGCTGCTTTTGGGGCCTTGTGGGGAAACAGCAAAAAACTGGTATTTTTAACACAAGTCAGTTCATTCTGTAGTTGGGCAGCTTGGGGGAGAAAGGACGTTGCTTGATCAAAGTTTGCTAGCAGTACTCTGAAATCCAGGGAGGTGCAGGAGGAATTCTAAGTGTTTTGAACCTTTTTCTGTAGATTTCACTCCAATTTATGCTGTATTTAATTTAGTTCCTGTAAAAGATTTACACCTGTTCTTCAGAGCAGCTTCCCCCTTGCAACAGGAGTCTTGCTACAACTGTGTTTGTTTACTTACCATGTTCATCTGTTGCATTACTGAGGTTGGTTATTGAGATGAGAAGATTTGAGAGCCTTATTTGTAGCACAGCCACTGTGGCAGATGTGACTGATGGCAGAGCAGGTCTGTCCAGAGTGTGTGCAGGTTTCCCAAGGAGCAGGCATGGTGTGTCTGGGAGAGGGGCTTATCCTTCCTTGTCCCCAATGGGGTGCTGGGCTTCCTGCTCACTCCATGTCCTGGGCTCCTGCCAAGCTGCTCAGTCTCATTCCCAAGTGCTGCATAAACCTCTCCAGGGAAGTGTAGTGAGTGAAACCTGTTGTCTTGTCTCAGCTCCCAGAGAGGTCCTTCTCTTATGATTTCTGATCCTTCAGGTATTTCATTTCTGCTGATTCTCACCTTCTGGACTTGAAAGCAGTGTCATTGAGCTATTTGGGTAACACTGCATTTAAGTTCTTGTTTCCCTCCATATTTGCTTTTGCAAAGAAAGCATAAAGGAAACTGGAGCAGAGTGCAGGTTATGATATATCTCTTAATTGCATGCATTCATTTAAAAACAGCCCCACAACCAAATGTGCGCATCAGAATCTTTTGAGTTTCAAAATAGTTTGGTGTTGGGAATTATGCACGAAGGCATCTCTTCTCACACTTGCTCACATTTTCCTGTCTTTCCAATTAGCACTCTCATGTTCATGTACTTTAGAGAAGATTAGCTTGGGTTTTTGTTCTTTAAATTCTGGTATATGTCAAAGGTCTTCAGAGCTGGATAACAAAATAATTGTATATGAAGGAAAACACGAAAAAATTTAAACCACCACTATGAATTCTGAGAACCAAATCCTCCTTTAAAGAAAAAGAAAGGGATTTGAAAGTCTTGTTTTCTGTTTCCCTGCTTCCACTGGTACCATCCTGTATAATATTTTCCATAAACAGATCAATTTCCATTTTAATAATAGATTAATTTTTTTAATCCTTCTTAGAAGGGCGGCTGCTGGTACTTTGCTCCACACTCTCTGTGATTCTGGAGTTTAGCAACTTTCATTAACTTCCATTGTAAAGATATTAATTTGTTCTTAGGCCAGTGTTGTCCTTCAGGTTTGAGTTCTCCTCTTCCTCCATTGTACTCTGCTTCACCCTGATGCACATATTGCTGTGCATCTGCTCATCTTCATCTTCTCTTCCCATCAGACCCTGGTGGTTTCTTTTGCAGCATAGACTGTCCATTGGCCATCCTACTCATCTTCCTGTGCCTTTACAGGCAGTGGTGGGGCATTAGAATCAGGTGCTTTATCTCAGCTGTGAGCCTGTGCTCTGCACGGTAATGCTGGTACTTCTACATCCCTCTAGGGAATTTCCCATGATCTTATTTTTCCCCTTTTTCTGATTTACCGTGTTGATATTGTATTAACATCCAGAGATCAGGCAGTTCATCTGGCTCTTCCTCTGTGCTCCATTACTTGAAAGGGCTAACTAGAAATTCTTATTAATCATCTCCAGGTGCATGGCCATGCAGTTTTGTATGTCCAGACTTCACCTGGTTTCTAATATATCACTCTGGATGCTTCTCTAATTCTACCTCTAGTCCTCTCTGTGTCGACAGATTCTCCTGGAGGTCTGTGTAGGATTGGATTCCTGTCAAATGTGAGCTGATACTTGGACAAACTGGAGCAATTTTAACACGTTTCCAAAATGTCTCCCGTTATGAAACAGAACTCCATTTTAACTTCAACAAGAAAACCAAACAAAATTAAGTTCTGCAGATGCAGCTGACATTAATCTAAGTACTCTGCTCAACCCACTAGCTGATTTAGTTGTTTAATTACCTGGCAACACAAATGCTTGAGGATCATGGAGTGTTCAAGATTTGATTTTCTATTATATTTCATTTTTTCTTGTAAAGCTATCATTCTTATAGTGAATTCACTGTGATGGTAGTGTTGAGCTGCTTTTGAATGGAAAGGTGATAGGGAAGAAAACAACATTTATTTTTGTAGACACTGACCGTCCTTCCCTAGTAATCCACATGTTAGTCTGTGGCAGACCCTACTGATTGTGCTCATATTGCCAGTTCCTGAAGGTGCTGTCACATACTGTGCACTGATACTTCAAAATAAAGAAAAGGAGTCAGAAAAGTGCCCAAATGTGTTGTACAGCAGCGGAAGCAATTCTCAAGGAAATGTTTTCATGCTTACTAACTTCAAAGCTGACTTCCAGGGAAGGGAATGGGATTGCAGCCCAAGGTGTCTGTGGTGGCTTTGCTGAAAGAAGTGTGAGAATATATTTTGTGTACTGACCTAAATCTCTGCTCACTAGGTATGAGAGCAATGTGCAGGTTGGCAAACTGCAGGACCTCATCAACCGGAGTAAGATGGCCAGGTGTAGAGGACGCTTTGTTTGCCCAGTCATTCTGTACAAGGGAAAGGTAAAGCTTCATGGGTTATCTGTCTTTACTGAGAAAATGACCTTTCTCTCTGCCATTTGAACTGTGCAGCCACGTCTTCAGTCACTTGTCACTTTTCCAAATGGTGTAAAAATCTGTGCTTAGGTACAAGCAGGCAGCCTGTAACAGCAGGTAGCATTTGCTGTCTAGGCTGCGTAAGTTGTCTGTGGGCACTTCAGGCTGTTCTCCCCCACCAAGTCATGAGCCTTGCATCAAAGAGCTAACTATCTTTTTTCTCTCCTATTTATGTCCCTTCTAAAGTCCTTAAGATATTTTGCATTTCAGAAGGGAAAGATAATTATTGTCCCTGTTTGTCCCTTACTCTTCCCAGCAGCTCCCTTTGGGTAACTTTCCTCTCTCCAGAGAAGTTTCCTTTGTCTGTTCCCTCGAGAGGCAAGATTGCATAAATGGTCTTATGAATGTGTGGGCTTGTCTGCAAGGGGATCTGTAGGAAAGTGAAATTAGATTCATTTTTATGTGAATTACTTAAACTGTGTTGAAGTCCTGTAGGAATAGTCTAATTTAGAATTTAAGTAGTTTAATTCAGATTTCTTAGCTGAATTTAGAAACACTGAATGAATAGCAAAATCATACCTGTGACAATTTTAATCTATCTTGACTGAAGCCATCATGGGCTGCATCTGCTGACCTTTTTCTGCAGGACTGAACTGCCCAGAGTCGTCTTGGGACCATCTATAATCTCAGAGGAATGTGGAAATAAGGCTCAAGCAGGGTATTAATAGAGCATGTGTTGCTAACTTGGCAGGAACTGACTGTATTAATGCATTGGAGAACTGGAGATGAAAATATGATTTAAAAACTAGCTACAGATAAGGGCACTTGGGAGTTTGCTGTGTTTGGAGAACTCAGTCTGGACCAGGGTTGCAGGGCAGACAGCTGAGAGGTGATAGCTGTAGGTACCAACCCTTTCTATGTAACCTGACAGCAAGCAGGCATGATGAGGGAAAGACTCCTGGAGCCTGTGTGATTAATAAAAAATTTTCCTCCAGCATATTTGCAGATCAGCAACACTGGCTGGCTGGGGAGAGCTCTATGGGCGCACTGGCTACAACTATATCTTCTCTGGTGAGTGAGGAGCCATTTGTCACTGTCTTCATGGTAAGGCTGGTCAGTGCTGGGACAGAGACCTACACGAGGCCAAGCTCTTTCCAAGACCAGTGAGAGCTCTAGCATGGGCTGCTTGTATCAGACTTAGCATAACAGAGTGAAGGCTGAAACCTCTTGTCCTGTTTCCAAGCACTGTACTACGAGACAGTGCCACAGCTCATAAGAACCTCAGTGACAAAATAACTTGAGGTTGAAGAGGGAGTTACAGGAAACATATAGGAAAATAAAGGCATCCCAAAGGATTCAAGGTACCAATTCCCAAACACTGGGGATGGGAATAATGGAGGAAAGAGGATTAGAACTTGCTGTTGCTTGACTAATCATTGGGAATCAGTGCTGCTAATGGTGAGATATACTGGACTCCAGAGAAAGCTCTTTAGGGGTGCCTGTAGTGTGGGAGCTGAAGCTTGGCTTAAAAAAGCACTGCATGCCATTTTTGAGGTGTCCTCTGACTGTCAGTCACGGGTTTTACCTGACAGGTAGTTTGCAATGACAAGGAAAGAGTGGGCTACATTAGAAAACAAAATTTTCAGGAAGTGGAAATGTGGAAAACCACACTGAAGTGTGAAGAGAAGGCACCAAACCATGACCTTTTTGTTTAAGTGCAAATAAAAAAAAAAGCCCTTGTCAGATTGGAGATCGAGTTAGTTTACAAAAGCTTCAGTTCTCAATGACTTTCTTGCAGGAGGTTCTGATGATGCTTGGGCAGATGCAGAAGACATTTCCGAGGAAGACTCTGCACTTAGGTTTGTATGCATCATTGGGATGAGGAGAAGGGAGTTTGGACATAAGCTGACTGGCTCAGCCTCTTAGTTCTGCTCTTCTCTAGTTTGGGTTTTGGACATAGGCTTTAGACCCATCACCAGGCTCAGGGTCTTATTTTCCTTGCTTTTGGAAAAGACTCTTGAGTATTAATGGCTGGCTGAACCTAGTGTAGCTGAAGCCTGCTAATCTGTTGCCAGAGGGAAGGGCTGGAGACAGGAATAGGTAGAACCATTAAAAAAGGTATTTGAAGGACAAGACTGTGTTTGCTTCATCAAAAAGTACATCTCCAGGCTGTAGAAATGGTGTTGTATCTTATGTGTTTGTTGCAAAACGGAGTGAGATATGGGAAGGGACGATGAGCACAAAGCTAGCAGTGTCAGTTTGCAGAGTCTGCCTCAGACCAGTGGAGGCAAGGCTGGTGCTGTGCTTCTTATGGCTAGAAGTGGTTCAGGGAAGAACTGTGGCTCAGCTGGGAAGAATCAGACTCTCAACTTGGTCAGTCTTCCATGCTCACCTTGCTTGCCTCGTTCTGTCTTGCAGAAATGCAGATACCCAGCTGTTTGACAAGGTCAGAGGGCATGACATCAAGCTGCTTCGATACCTGTCTGTCCGATACATCTGTGACCTGATGGTGGAAAACAAGAAGGTGAAATTTGGCTTGAAGTGAGTCTTTGTTCATTTGTTTTTGTGCAGGCTTTGGTTTGCAGTGAGTGAATTGCTTACATATGAATTGCTGTCAGGTGTGCACTCAGCATCCCGGGAGCAGTCCCTGGAAGAATCCTACAGCAGGATAGCTTAGTTGATGTTGTAAAGAAAACCCCAAGGTTTTAGGCGACAAAAAACTGTATCAATGGGCAACATAACTGCTTTCATCTGTCCTCTGCTGTCTGAGTGGTTTTTCCATGTAGAGCTTACAGTAATGAGACAGTCACCCCTTCAGAAGGGAGACAGCAAAGGAGCCCTCTGTGCATAGGAGCAGAGGGAGATGTTTCTCCTACTTACCTCAGAGAAAACCTTTTGGTTTTGGACTGTACATATTTATGTCGATGTGTTGAGTAAGTTCTGCTCCTGCTCACAGCTGAGTCAAGTCATAGCACAGGGAGATGCAACAGGTAGTTTTTTGGGTGCTGGTGTCTGTGTGAAAAACACTCTGTAAATATCTGCTCTTCTCCTCTCATCCTGTGCAGTGTGACGTCTTCTGAGAAGGTGGACAAAGCTCAACGTTACGCTGATTTCACTCTTCTCTCCATCCCATATCCAGGTACGGGAATGATGTCCAGAGGGATTCACAAGGGACAGGTGACAATCCGTTTCTGGGAACTGGGAAATAACTGTGTGTGTGTGTGTGGAAATAACTCTGTGTGTGTGTATATGTAGATGAATATGACTTGCTGCATGTTTCCTATGTTCCCTCTGGAGAAAAACTCCTTTAAACTGAGAACAGTGCAATGAACCTGGATGTTCTGGCAGTGTGAGTCAGCATTAGGCACTTTTTGAGGTGGCAAAATAATTTCCCAGCAGTCCTTATTAATTCAAGCACGGAGGAAAAGTCCCAGAGGTGGAGCTAGTTAAGATGGCCTTTGACATCTCTGCAACTCCAAACTACTACTTGATGCAAAATATGTATCTTGTTCTCTGTTATGGAAAATCCCAATTCTTAAGGGTAATTTCTAGTCTAGTGTTACAGAACTCCACTGTAAGAAATCCTCAGTGCTTGCAGAGCAGTTCACCTGAGCCTGCAGTGTATGACAGAGGCAGCCCTTTGCAGCCTGTCTCCCTGGCTATATCCCTCCCTGTGCCTAGCAACCACTGCTGGGTCACTTGCACTCTTACAGATGAACTGACTATTCCTGCCTGCCTGCTGATGTCAGGCTTGGCGACAGGATCAGATGCGAGGCTGCTGTGTTTGAGGTCTGTCTGCAGACTCTTCTTTCTCCCTAGTGCACAAGGAAAGAGAGAGGAGAAAAAATCAAAACCCAGCAAAACTCTGGTGGATGATCCAGACCCAGACTTTTCCTTGATTGCTACTTGTTGCTCTTAAACACTTTTAAAAGGTGTATTTCCTTTTATACATAAATTCATGACAATTCAGAGAAGCTGCATGAAAATTTGTATTGAGTTTGCCATGCAGGTTGCCAAAGTGTACAGAAATAAGCATATTACTGGTTTCTGTAGTACGTAGCACAGGTATATATTGCTGCTGCACATATCACCAGACTTGGAACATGAGGAAGACTGTGTACACAGGTCTTCTGTAGGGCTGAAAGGAATGAAGAAGTGACTCTATAGAGTTAAGCTGCAGAGTTGTTTCTGTATGGGGATCTGCATATGGTAAGCAATATTATTCAGTGATGTCCCACCTCTTCTGCCCTCCGGGACAGCTGCTTTCTTTTAGCAGCTCTTCACTGCCACGCTAGAGATAAACCTTATGAAACTGCAAATATTCCCTGCAGATGTTGCCTGATTTCAGCAGTGCTGGTCCATGGGGGAATGTTGTCATTCTGTTAAGTCTAAGACTTACACATCTAAGGATCAGCAACCCCTCTAGTGACTGGCCAAATGCCGTGATACATTCTTACTGATGTTTCCAGGGTTGCACTGAAAGAATTTCTGTTTTGTAATTTGTTTCTGAAGTTATTCTGAGATCCTGTCGCCTTAGGTGAGCAAGGCAGTGTCCAAACAGAGTCATAGAATTGGTTGGAAAAGACCTTTAAGATCATTGAGTCCAATCATTAACTCAGTGCTGCCCAGTCCCCCGCTAAACCATGTCCCTGGGTGCCACATCTGCCTGTCTTTTAAATACCTTTTGGGCTGTTGACTCCACTCCTTGCTGAAGGTGGACTTGATCCCCTCATCCAGATCATCAGTGAAGATATTAAACAGGTCTGACCCCAATACTGAACCCTGGGGAACACCACAAAACCTGGGGACCACACACCAAATGGATTTAACTCCATTTACCACCACTCTTTGGGCTCAGCCATCCAGACAGATTTTACCAAGCAAAGAGTAAAAACTGTCTGGAATGAAAGACTTGGGTTAAAATGGGGTAGAAACTGTAAAAGCTTTTGGTATTTGTGGATGCCAACACTTAATGCCATAATCTCCCATTCTTGGGATGAAGCTGTTGTTTAATTTGAATTAAATTTCAACTGACAGACTGTGTCCTGACTGCATATTTGAGGATTAGTCCTGTCCTTGCACAAATATTCTTTTCTTGTTTTTTTTTTTTTTCATTGAAGTTACTTGTGATTTGCGAGGTGGGAATCTCTCCATCTTCTGTGCCTGGCACAGGGGTGTTGGGGTGGTGTGGGCACTGTGGCACTGCTGAGGTGTACACAGCACACTGGGAGAGGTGTTTTATGTAGCCTGCAGGCAGCCGCAGTGCTAATGGTGCTACTCGGCTGTGACTAAGTGCCTGCAGCTTGCAGCAGAGACTTCAAATAGTTGTTTGAGAAGAGCTGAGCCAGAGGGCACACTTCAGGATGGGAGGGCTTGGGGGACAGCTTGGAAGTGGTTATGTACCCCCTTCCTTCAGATGAGGAAAGAGAAGACTTAAATGTGAGAGAAATGAAGCCACTTCTGACAGCCCTTTCTTGTTACCTGCAGCAGATGCCCTGTGAAAGTTGGCTTTCCCCGGGGCTCTGCCAACTCCTTCTTTGGTGGTTCCTTCTCACTCAGCCTGTCAAACTGGTGCCTTAGATCTGTGCAAAAGTCCATGGCCCTGCAAAACATAGCTCCTTGGTGAAACCTTTTGTTCAGGAAAAAAATTAAATCAGTCCCTCAAGCTCCCCATTTGCTGTATTTGGAGTTTGCCCTTTGCTGTGTGAGTGTCTGTACTGCTAAGTGCCCTGGGCTGTTGTTGCTGGAGGCTGTGCTACACAGTGTACTGAGGATTACTATTCTTCTCTTCCCACAGGCAGCAGTTTTGATTGGTTTGGATTTCTGGAGCCTGGGGCTGCCAGCACTCCTAGTCCCACAGGGCACTTCACTTGTTAGATACCAGTTAGCTGAATCGTTGTTCATTATATTCTTTTCTTGCAGGCTGTGAATTTTTTAAGGACTACAAAGACCGGGATTATACAGCTGAAGGTCTCATATTTAACTGGAAACAGGTACATGGATGTTAAAAAGTGGAGAGCTGTCTGTTTTACTGGGCTTAAGTCTTGCCTCCCAGTTCCTCAGTGATGGTGTCTGTGTCATGTGCCCATTTCTGATCACAAGGAGGAAATCAGCCGGACAAACAAAACAAATAGGCAATGTACTAAATTTTTGATTGTAAAATTCATATGTAAAATAAGTGAATCATTATCCTGACGTCTAGGATACTTGACCTCTCGTGGAAGGTATAGGTTGCTCCCTGTTTTGAATTCTGACCTTATTGATAGCCTTGGTTCTCAGTTCTTTCTTCATATTCTGTCTTCTGCTAAGGGGATGGTTGAGTGGCACAGTCTTACAGAAATTCAGACTAATATGCCCAGCTTTCACTGTTGGGAGCACATAAAAGCTCCTCTTGTCCATTAGTCCTTCCAAGAGTCTGAGTTTATTCTTATGTTTTCAGGATTTTTTCATCCAAAGATGCTTTGCTGAGATGTTTTCTTCTCATGCACCATTTGGCATTTGTTGTCTTGTTTTTTTCTTGAGCTCACTCCCTTCAAGTCATGACTTTTCTCTGACCAATTGTGTTTGGGTTTTTTACAGGACTATGTAGATGCTCCATTAAGTATTCCAGTCTCTCTGACCCAGTCTCTGAATATTGATTGGAGCGAGTACCAGGTGAGCAAAGTGGATGTCTCTGTGGGAGGTCAGGGATATATTCAGGAAGGATCAGGAGATATTTGAAATCTGACTTGCTCCTATTGCTGTAATCTGGTTCACTTCATAGCATCCCAGTGGGGGCGAGGCTGCTTGACAGTTCAGAACAGCAGTGGAAATCCTGTACCCAAAAACTCTGTGGCTTGCTGTGCCCCGAGGCAGCTGACTGTAAAGTCAAACCTTCTTCTGTAGCTTTTGAAAATTTGCAATCCATTAGGGAGACAGGTTGCTAACAAAGGTAAGGAACAAGACAGGAAACAGAAAGCAGTATTACCTGTTTTCAGTCTCAGCTGAACATGAGCCTGCCCTGAGCAGACTGCCTTGGCTGTGAGAAGTCTTGAGAGAGGTCAGCCTTCTCCTCTGTGATCAGAGCCAAGGGACTGGGCACCTTCTTCATGGGTATGCAGGGTGCCTTCCTATGGGAGAGGAGCAAGGAATCATAACTGACCATGGCAGGTCTCCACTCCTTATTATGGACAGCATGGCAAACCGTAATTGAACTCTTCTGTTTGTTCAAGCTTCACAGTCTACCTTTGTTCTCACCAGGGAGTATCACCTTATATTAGTGATTAGTATGCTCCATTTCACACATCAGTGGATCTACCAGATTTTGTGGGGATTGACTGTGCTGGAGCATGTCACGTTATTGTGCCCTGTGGCTGGAAGCACCACAGAATCAGCAGAGCTCCCTGTGCTGGGCTAGTGTTGTCAGCAGTATAAATACTGTTTAAGTGCCAGCATAAGGAGAATCACAGAAAAGTTGAAGCAGAACTAATAGAACTATAGCTTGTGTATGACTAGAAACTTGTTCACTAGAATACTGAGCAGCCAGTATTTTTAAAAGGATATTAAAAATTGAAGAAGGTGTAATAAATAGATGCAGAAATTATTTGAGGCCTGGAGAACATGCTTCACTCAAAACTCTGTCTGTTTAGCTAATCACTGAGGTGATGGAGGGTTGACTTGATTAATGTGTAACTACATTTGTAGGGAGAAAATAGTAATTCTAAAGTACTCTTCAATCTGGGGAAGAAGAGCTGCACAGGAAGCAATATCTGCATCTGAAATCAGGCCTTCAGATAAGGAAAAGCAGTCTTGGATGTTATTTTTGAGGATAATCTGCTGGAACATGCTGCCAAAGGAGTAATGAGCTGTCACCCCTATTTGAGATGCTTCTCTGGGCAAAAATGTTGCTAAGTGCAAGCTTCAGGCTTTACTTGGGGCAACTGAAGAAAACTTTCTTCTTCATGATGCAGAGAGATCAGACTGGATAATTGGATGATGCCTTCTAAAATAAGCAGAAGATGGATTGAATTGGGCAGATAAAAGATTTTGTAATTATGTGTTTTTCTGCTGCAGGCTGACTGTGTTCCCCGTTTCCCTACTGTTTTGTGGCTCTGCAAGCTTCACAGCTGAGCAATACGTTATTTGTCTGACACTAGTCTTCAGTGTGGTTACACACAGATGTGCACATATGCAAGCGCACAACGATGGTTCTATTGCTTGTGGTCACATGTCACTTCTACCACTAACACTTCTGCCATGAAATGTGTCCCACTCTGCTTTTTCCTTGCCAGTGCTATCTTACTTTTCTTGAGATAGTCCTGATTCTGATCAAACCACTGAAATATCCTGCATCTGCTTGTGACATGATAGTCAAGCGACAAGCTTGGGCTTGTTCTGAAGTTCTTCACCTGTATGTCCTGTAGTACTGGAGTTCTCTGAGTTCAGAGCCCTTCTGTAGTTCTGGTGCTACTTGGGGGTTACTGAAGAAGTGCAGTGCCTGTCTGGAGGGTGGGTGAGGGTCAGCCCTGTGCCAGCAGCCTGCTGAGGACATTTTCAAGGACCACAGAGTTTTGAACTAAGTGCTTGGGTTGTGGGAACAAGCCGCTGGCCTTGGCCTGCACATCCCATCGTGCTGCTGGCGTTGCACACATGGCTGGAATGTGGCTCTGCCTCTTGCTAAAGTGCACATGTGCAGAACTGGGTCAGTGCTCTGCAGGTGTTTGCTGCCTCTCTGAGCATAGGCTGCTTGGAGCTTTGGGGCTGCAGGCAAAGCAGCTCCTCTACCAGCCAGGAAGAGATAGAGATGGCCTTTTACTGTTTTATCTGCCTACCTGGTATCTTCTGCCAGAGTGCCTTTTGCAGAGAATGGGGGGATTGATACAAAGGGGAAGTCTGCCACTTTGAGGAATGACCACATGGTTTTATCTGTTTCGCTGCTGTTCTGGATAGAGAAGCTGTGAACTCCAGAGCAGTATTTTGCTATGGGCAGACCTTTACTATTAGTTTTCCTCTTTCTGCAGAGCTGGGACCTTGTACAACAGACACAGAACTACCTGAAGCTGCTGATCTCCATTATCAATAGTGATGGTAAGGCAAATTCCTTGCTCTCAGCAGGACACACAGCTGATGGTATTAGTACCACTGTGGATCAACTCCCAATACAGAAGTCACTTTTAATTCTCTCCCTTCAAAACAGGGTGATGGTCCTAGCATCTCAGAACTTCAGCTCCCCTCTTAGAGAGAGACTTGCTGATTCCTTGAAAACCCTTTCTTCCTGAACATGAAGGGATATCCTAAAACTTAGTCTATTGTTTTACTACTTTAAACCTGAAGAGAAGGAACATTATGACTTTGTTTTTTGACTCTTACTCTTGTTTTGCTGTTTACCTGTGTTTTGTCTCCCCAGAAAAGGATCTCATTTAAGAGCCCCTTCCACTCCCTTTGATTACAGGCACTCCAGCTCTTTGAAGAGTGTCTGTTGCCCCGTGTGGCATCCCATTCCCTCTGAGCACCGTGACCTAGCACTGATGGATGGAGCCATGGCTGGCTCTGATGGCATGGCCAGCTATACTCTCCTGCAGTAGATGTGTTGGGGCACACTGTAGGTTTTCTGTAGGGTGTAGGATTTGTGCCTTATGTGTGCCTCTACTCAATGTGCAGCAGGAAGGTTAGTGAGGCTGAAAAAATATTCAGTTGGAGCTGTTTTCTCACCAATATAGGAATAGATTATGATAGTGGGTTACAGCTGGGTAGGTGCATATTCAGGATAGTAAAGTGATGTTCATACCTAATGACTCTGTGTCCTGAGCAGCTGTCAGGACTAGGATAGCACATCAGCTGGTGCTGCTGACAACTCAGGACACTCTGAGCAATTTGTTGGCTGCTGTATTTAAGACAGAATGTTCTGGCTGAGCTCTTCTCTTGAGCCTGGGCTATGGATACAGAGAGTAGCTTGTCTCTACAGATTTACTATAAAGAAGTCATTCCTCTTGTTGCAACATCCTTTTTTTTCCTTCTTCCACCCCTGGAACAGATGACAGCGGGCTCCTGGTGCACTGTATATCAGGCTGGGATCGAACGCCTCTCTTCATCTCCTTACTGCGCCTCTCCTTATGGGCTGTGAGTACCTGGCTGGTCTCCTCTGTTTCTGGGGCTGATTGCTTGGAGGAAAGTGATGGTGGAGCTACTAATGTTCCTTCGGACATGCTGTCACAGGCAGGAAGAGGAAGAGGGGCACCCTGGATCACTGTGACAGTTTTTAGCAGATCATGAATTCCCAAGTTTAGTCCCCAGGGCTGCTGCCTGAAGGCTGTGTCATTTGCTTTGCAGGATGGGCTGATCCACACGTCCCTGGAGCCATCTGAGATCCTCTACCTGACAGTGGCCTATGACTGGTTTCTCTTTGGGTAGGCATGATAAGTTTTACTCGCATGTGCATCCCTGTGCAACAGGGAGAAGCCTTGAGGGGTCATCTTTGATGTTTGTTCACAGCCAAAGATTGATGCCTGAGCAGCTCCCAGTGACCTGGGACAAGAAGGGCCAGTGCCTTTTTCTTTACCTGAGGACTCAGGCATCTGGCTGTTCTTGACAGCTTGTACTCTTCTGCTGATTCTGGCATGTGACTGAGCTTCCCTTGCTCTCTTTCCAGGCACATGTTAGTCGATCGACTCAGTAAAGGAGAAGAGGTGAGTGTTGGATATGGGACAGTGACTGAACACTGCTTTGTGTTCTCATGGTATCTGTTTATGGTAGCAGCATTCACTGCCTGCTCCTGGTAGTATCAGTGGTGTGGAGTATCAGTGGAGCTCAGTGGCTGGACTCTAAAAAGATTTTTCAGATGCTAGAAATATGAGGTAAGAGCCTTGCCTTGTCACTTTGTGATGCATAAGTTGTGGGGTCACTTCTCTCTCAGGCTATGGTTTTGTTGGGAGGTGTCACTCCTGCCAGTTTCTCTCCTGTGCCATTAATGTTCAGGCCCCACAATAGAGGGTTCTAGGACTTGCTGTTCAGCTCAGCAGTGAGAAAGGATGCTTAAGGTGTGTGATTTCTTGAAAATAAAGCTGGATAGTCTTGTGTGCTTGTCCTGAGTGCCAGCCCTCCTGCCTGGGTGCTACAGCTGCATGTGGCTTGCATGCCATCACAGGCTCATGGAGCAACTTGTCCTGGTTGTGCTGGTTCCAGTGTGTGAATTTGGTGGGATGTGACTGTGGGTGCACTTATGGGTCTGCGACACACTTAAAATTAGTGGAAGTAATTCTCTTCAAAATCTTTCACTGTTTAGCAGCAAAAAAAAGATTGCTCTGACTGTAGTTGCAGTAGAGTACACTATCATTTCTGAATGGAAAAGAGGTGGGGTGTGTATCTAACCCTGTTGCTATTCCCCTCCTCCTCAAACTCTCACCTTACTAAGGAATCTTCGGCCTTCAAACAGCAGAGACAGGACCCTTGCCTCTTTTCCATCTTTCAGGGGTACGGAATCCCCTGAAAGATTTAGTATCATTGCTCCTATTCATTCCTTTCCTGGAGTTCTACTGGCTCAAGCCTGAGAGCTCTGCTCTGGTGCCTGCTTGGTCATGGGTGGAATCAGTAGCTGCAGCAGGAGAGGGGGTGCCTGGCTGCCTCTGGCACTCTCTGCTCCCCACTTCTCCCAGGAAAAGGGCACAGCTCTGCTCTGGGTGGGTGAGATGGCAGAGGCGCAGTGGGGTGAATGATGCCGAGCAGACTGGGGTGTGGCAGGGCACAGGCTTGGGGCCACAAATGCTGTAGGTACCTCATGCTTCCAGATGTGGTACAGGTCTGCTGCTGAGGTGGAGCATGTGGTTCTAACCATGCAAGTCCTGCTGGGTTTGCTGCTTACCTGGTGTATAAGCAGCTGCTGCCATCTCGGTTCCATTCTGCACTGATGGCCTAAGTACCTGCTGTGGGCTTGCAGCATGTGTGCAAGGCATTGATAAGGAGACTTCTTGTTTCCCTTCCTTTGTGGGCCTCCCCGTGGCAGGGAGCAGAGGGGCAGTTTACATGGAAGAGAAGGCCCAGGATGGGATGGTGGCAGCCCATGGCACACTGGAGGCTGGTAGCTGCAGATTTTTTGCTATCTCCTTCCTGCCAGCATCTCCTCACCAAGATAAGAGGCTGCATGGAGCCTCGGGTTCATTCCTGAACCGCTCTTTTCTTTCCCTTTGCTCAGATTTTCTTTTTCTGCTTCAATTTTCTGAAGCACATCACCTCTGAGGAGTTCTCTGCTCTGAAGTCACAGAGGTAAGGAGCCTGTGCTTGCTGCTGCATGGGCTACAGAGCCAGGGAGCTTGTTAGTGCTGCTTCTTTGGGGAGATAGAAGCCCTGGTGTCCTGGCCCAGTTTTCTTTAATTTATTCTGCACTCTGAAGGCTGCAAAACGGGGCCGAGGCTTGTGAGGTGCCACGTTGTGCTCTGAAAAACTGTCCATGCTGAAATGTGCCTTCTGCTTAATGACTGTCTGTGGCTGCTCTAGCACGGATGAACCCAGAGATGTGTGCTCTGGCTCAAGCAGACTGCACAGCAAGCTCCATCAGGCACTGGTGGGCACAGAGGGGTGGCTGGTTTTTAATGGACTACTCAGCATAAGCCCTTCTTATTTCAGGAGGGACAGAAAGTAGCAAAACCCACCCTGGATGCTCTGAATAAGCACATCATGTGCAGTGTTGCCTGTTGCCATCTTCTCAAAGCATAGGGAGTTTGGGTTGGAACTGTTAGGAGTCAGACAGTGGCCTATCCTCTCCCTTCTGCCCCTGTATAGCTAAACCCCACTACTCTGATGTGCTGTGTGTGACAGAGACCTGGCTATGGACAGCCTCCACTGCTCTGAAGTGTGCCTGAAGTAACTTTGTCTTTCCTTCCCCAGAAGGAAGAGTTTGCCACCTGGCTTCACCCTGGAAGAGATCTGCATGCTCAGTGAGTGCTGCTGTCAAGCATCAGTGCCCCTGGGTGCTGTTAATGGTTCATTGCTTGTGGGCTTGGATTCCCAGCTTCAGGATAACCCCAAATGGGTGTGCGGCCTGTGGGACCTTGCAAGAGCACAGGGCACGGGGAAGTGCATTGCTTAAAGGTATTCAGGTAGTGTTCAGGTAGCTCTGTATTCAGAGCTGGTATTCAGGTAGCTCTGTTTTCTTCTCTCTAGAGCAGAAAGACCGAGGCAGCACCACAAGCCTGAGCAGTGACTTCTCCCTGGGGATGGAAAGTTCCCCTGGAGCAGCTGGGAGCTTTACCTATGAAGCAGTGGAGCTGATGCCAGCAGGAGCACAGGCTCAAGCAGCGTGGTGAGGACATAACCACTTGGTGGGCTGAACAAAAGGGGCTGGCTCTGGGCCTGACAGAAAAAATATTTCTGAAGTGTCTTGCCTTTCAGGTCTGCTCTCTATAGCATGGATTCCTTACAGTGGAGGGAGGAATTTGGCTGTCAGAAGCTTTCCTGCAACTTGTACTCCAGAGCTTCTGCACCAAAAATTGGAGGCCACCCCATTTTAAGAGGCTGTCAGGCTTCTGCAGGGATGCTTCTAAGTTTGTACATAGATGAGAGTAAAGCACATTTGTTTCATTTTCACTAGTTTCACTGTTAAATTTCATCGACAAAGGATTTCATTACTTTTAAAAGATGGTTCCCAACTACCAGAAAAATTACATTTGACAGCAGCCTCCCCAGGGAAAAGTGGAGATGGTTTAGCTGCCTAAAATGAAGCTTAATCAGAGTTTAGGAAAGACATTATACATGGCGAGTGTCTGCAGTTAGTGAGAGTTGGGCTGGGTGGCCAAGAATTCCCTCTAAATTTTAGCTTCTCTACCAGCATGAGGCATTTGAGCTGAAAGCAAGTTCCTGCCTGCAGCATTGCTTACAGACATTTCGAGGGGAGAATACAGAATTTTCAGTAGTGCCTCTTGACAGGGGGTCACACAGGACTTGCCTGGGGATGCAGATGGCTGTCTGGAAGCAGGGAAGGTGTCTGGCAACTCTCCTACTCTGGGACAGGTGTTGGACTTGCTTGTGGAGTTTCTGGTGCTGTTTGGGGATTTCAGAGCCTTGCTGTAGAGTTGCCCCTCTCAGTTTAATTTTTCTCTCCTCTCCCTCAGCACATGTGAAGATACTATTTTATATTGCAATTATTTTAAATTAAATCTGGGTTGTGCTGGAGGCATTTGAAATCCTCTGGGACTGAGCTTGCAGCCATGCTAGTGGCAGCAGCCTTTCTAAAGCACATTGTGTATTCAGTTTAAAGTGCTGAGAAGGGAAAGGAGAATATCCCTGCAGAATCACAGAATGGAGATGGAGAGTCCCAAACTCTGCCAAGTGAGCAACACGGAGTCCTCTAATACACAGAGCCTACCTATCCACATCAAAGCAACTGCATCAAGTAGAGAACAACTTTCCACTTGCAGGGCTGCAGGATAGTGAACTGGAAGCATTTATGTTGCTCTGAGTGCTCAGGACACACAGACTTGATTCTACTGCACAGAACCTATGTGCACTTTGTACAAGATGTGAAGTGACCAGAGCATGCTGGAGGAGATAATTGCACTTGTGTGGATCAGGGCTCGATGTTGCAATGTGTTTCCTAGCTCTGGGTTGCTTTTATTTCTGTAGGAGGCATCAGGCTGTGTTGGGGCTAGCAGCTGCTCCACAGGGATGGTTTGGGCCATGCCTGAGGGGCATGAGCTTGAGAAAAGGGAAGGTTGTGAGCCTTGCCATGAGTGCTCAGTGAGGAGACTGGTCATGGATGTTTTACTGCAGGCTGTTGTGGCTCTGTAGTCCAGAGAATACACAGAGCTTGCTACAACCTGGATGAGCTGGGCTGTGCATAGCATGAGAGGATGCCCTAAAAACAGGTGGCCTCACAGTCTCTGTGAAGGGAGAGGCATTTGATTTTTAGCTGTTCAGACCTGTTTCTGCAGGCTGTACTTGGAGATGTTGGCAGTTATGATAACATGAGATGAATAAAGCTTAAGAGAGGCTGTGGTGTGATGTTTGAGGGTGGACACCCTTCAAGAAATGAAGAGAGGATATCGCACTTTCCACTATACAATGAGCCTGTCTTTAGTTGCACTTGGTGACAGTGCTTGAGATCTCAAAGCTGAGATACCCATCTATGTTTTGGGAAGAGTAACATTTTTTCCACTTGAGTGTGTTTGCTTTAGAATTTTTCTTTTTTACTTTTTTACATAGGGAGGTCTTTGTCCAATTCAGTGTGGTCTCAGAAGGGGAGAAATTCTTGGGACTCTTCCCAGGGAAAAAAAAAAAACAAAATCAAACAACTGACATAAGAAGGAAAACCTGAACGTGGAGCAGCAGTGATGTGAATTAGTCCCAAATGTGTACTTGTTTGGTATATAGTACTATGTAGTACTTGTTTGGATGGTACTGTGAGCTCAGGCCTGATGCACCAGTGGACAGTGAATTATGGCTGAGTTTGAATGTGCTGGTTAGGAAAGAAGCCAGAGCAGTTTGGGCCATCAGCATAGAAAGGGAGAGAACTGAGGCGTACCTACATCTGGAGTGACTGTCAGCTGTAAGCACATGGTCAGAAGTGTGGTCAGTGGTGCCCAAAAGGAATTGCTAAAAGGGAAAATAACACTGGTGGTGTGTGCACGAACGCCCACCTGGGCTGATACACACTGTGGAGTTGAAGCAGATTGAAATGGTCTTTCCCCGCTGGGAGGCCCCTTGCTCAAGGCATTTTTTGCTGCTAGACTAAACAAAGCAATCGCTGTGTGTGTGTGGGCTGGTGCATTCTCCCGTCTCTGATTTCCAGGTCACGTGGATGGTGATCTATAAAAGAATGGGCTAAGATGGGTTGAGCTCAGTGTACCCCCTCCCTGAGTGTTTACCCGTGACTCATGGTTCCTTGGGAGGGAGGAGGGCGGGTTCGGGGGAAACAAGAGCTTGTAGCTGCTGGGCTGAACTCCAGCCTGTGGTGGAAAGGCTTCCTAGTTGGAGTACATAGAAAAGTAATTTTTCTCACCCACGTCCTCTGTCCCTCAGGAGGAAGAGTTGTGCATCGTCACCGCAGGCCGTGCTCTGGAGCAGAGCACAGCAGTCTGAAGACAGGCTGCCTTCCACGGGGTTGGTTGAAGTCAAGTCCTCCAGCTCCTCCTCATCAACCCATTCTGATAACTTCCTGAGGATTGGAAGCAGCCCGCTAGAAGTGCCCAGATCCAGGTGAGATGGGATGGAGCAGGGCATTTCTCAGCAAAATGAGTGTCTGGTAGAGGGAGTACAGGGCTGCACTTGTGTGATTCTGGAAACATTGGAGTACCTGTGTTTGTATCTATGGACAAACCTTGGGAGGCCTGTTCCTCTCTAGTCTGACCTTGTCTGAAGTGCTGGCTGTTAAACCCAGACGCTCCTGCCTGAGCCCCTAGAGGAGCGAGGAACTGTGCTGATAACAGCCAGCTGCTGTCTTGTGCTTGTCCTCAGTGCATGCCTCAGCTCTGAGCTCTGGCATCTCTGCATCCTGCATGCTTGCAGCTCACAGCACTTTCTCTGTCTAAGCATCCACCAGGGTTTGAAATGGCTGTGGTGTTTGGGAAAGGAAGCTTTTCAAACCAAGCAGACCTCACTCTGCATCTATCCTGTCCTCCTTTTCACCTGCTGACCCTCCTGATGACGCAGGTTGGAAAAAACTGGGTGCTGGTGGTAAGCAGAGGTAGGAATCTGCTGGGAGCAAGCTGCAAGTATTGTGCCAGCACAAAGGATTCTGCCTGGAAGGCTGTGTGTTCCTGCTGGGGAATGGGGACCCTGCACCTGAGCCTAATCACACACCACAACAAAGGCACCCTCCTGGAGTCTGATGCTGCAGTAGGGCAGAGGCGAGCAGTGAGCTGGCCTAGGGAGGAAAGAACAGAGCCTGTGGAGCAAACACCATGTGTTTAGGCCAACATTGAATAAAGAGACTCTGAGATAAGAGGTTGCTGTTAACAGCATCAAATGCTTGTGTAGCCTCTGCAGGTTTTCTGATGACTCTTTTTCTAGTGGTTCTGAATCAGCCACCAGCAAAATCTGAGTAATCTCTCATCATATGGAAAATAAAATGACAAACAAAAGTAAAGCATTGAAAATTTATAAGACTTTCTTAAAAAGTGTCTCTCAGTTCCAGAGAAAAACCCCAGTGTCTGACAGCTTTCATAAATGATACTAACTGTTCTCCCCAGGGAAAGACATCAATAGAAGGGGTTTGAATTGTTGCTGGGGCCAACCTCTGTATTTTTTGTAAGATGAAAAGAATGTCCCGAGAACAAAATACAAGAAGAAAACGTCTTGAGAGCTGCTTTGTTCACAGTGGTAGTGCCACAATTCCTGTGTGTGGTCCCATGCCATTCCCAAGGTCTGACAGGCTGTTCAGTGCTTGCTGGCAGCAAGCTTTCAGCAGTGTTCAGGAATAAGCAGTTTGTAGTGCTTCAGGCAGACTGTTCTGCAGGAGCAAAGGGAAGAAACAGGAGCAGGCAGAAGAGGACCATAGTGAGGGTTAGGGTTGCCTTATCAGACACTGTCATGTGTTGTAGTTTCTGGGTTCTAAGCATAGTGTGTTTTCTCCTGAAAGAGGTCATTCCACTTGGCCTTCGGTCTCCCTGCTTCACTTATGTTAGTCTGAATTGGTCTGGTAGATAACACAGTACCTTCAGCCACCATTTTCTACTCCGAAGGAAACAATGAGTCCCATTTTGAGTGGAGAACTGTGATGGAAGGAAGAGGTAAATTGTCTCTCCGCCTCCTGAAAAATTGTGGTGCTAAGATGGAAAAGCAAGAGCACAGAGACTGATCAGGATGCCAAAAATACCTTTATTCCTGTGGTGCTGCTGGCAGGTCAACACCCAAGGCTCTTGAAATGAAGAAACCACTGTACTTGACTTCCTAATCCTCTGTTTGTGTGGCCATAGCAACAAAACACTTTCTTCAACTGCTGCTGCAGTGGTTAAAATGGTTGCTTGTAAAATGCCAGCAGGTATCCTTGAGGTAGTTCAAGTCAACAGCCCAATCCAGGTGCTGGCAGGCAGGGGAGCTGTGGAGGGAACAGAAAGGCAAGTCAGCAGGAGACATGAGCAGGGCCTGGGAGTGGGGAACTGGGCTGTCCTTAAAGAAGGGGTCACAAACACCCTGTCAGACATTAGGAGCCAAGGCCCTCTACTGCCCAGGCAATGTCAACAGGCTGCTGCTCTCACATTACCAGCCCATCTTGTGAATCCAGGTCTGATCCAGAGGTCCTGGGTACGTGTAAATCCAAGGATGGTCCTTGTTAGGCAAAGCAGTACAAAGGCAATTCCTGTCAGTCTTTCTAGCTTATTCCAACATGATGGTAAGATCACATCTGTGGAGGACAAACACACGAAGATATTTACATAGACTGTTTGCAGAGTAGGAATAGGTGCTGCTTGTTCTACAGAGAGCTCTGAGTATGGCAGTCAATATTCCTCAAATTGAACCCCCTGCATGTGACAGGATTGCAGTTTGCAAACCTTTTCCTGTATTTGCATTTGACACTAGCAGTCTAAGCGTCCCATGACACTGCAGAAAAATTCTGTATCTGTGTCAGGGATTTAGCGTGTGTCTACATAGCACTAATGTGGATTAGCAGCTGGATAATCTTTGGTTGAATGTGCTTTTGCTAAGTCAATTAAACAAAACCCAAAGTACCGTGATCTAGAGAGTGGAGATGTGGAGGAGTTAAATTGCAGAGGATCTGCTTTGACCAGCAGTCAGACAACTCCCTTACTTAAGGGCTGCAGATGGCTCAGCTGTGAGTCTGGAGGGAGCACAGTGAGAGCAGAGTGGGACAGAGAAGCTGCTGCCCCTTGGCTTTGGGTGTTTTGTTGGTAGTGAGAAGACTGTGTGTGTACTGTGTGTCTTCCTCCTTACAAGACCTCTCTCAGAAGGTATATCTGCAATTGACAGCTTGGGGCAGTGACCACAGCAGGAGAGGAATTGTTTACAGGAATGTTTTCTGGAATTATTGCATGACCATGCCACAAAATGGACTTGCTGGCTGGCACATGACAATGTGCTGCAATCAGAAATGGTGCTCACAGAGAACAGGCTGCTCGGGCACTATCCCAGCCTATAGATAACTGTCTGGGATTCAGCCAGGGCTCACAGTTCTTGGCAGGGGGCCATGCTCCTTGCCAACATTTCCCACGCAAAGGTGGGAAGGGCTGCCCTTTACTCCAGGTTGCCACTGTCTGCCTGTACATACAGAACTTACTTAATGCTTCAGTTTGAGGGAGGAGCATATGCTGGCAAATGAGCTGCTTCCCAAATAGTCCCAGGTGTGTGGAAATATGTCAGGTGAGCGGGGGCAGCATGGGGCAGGATGGAGCCTAGCTGTTGGCACTTAGCACTCATCTCAGTTACATATTAAGAAAGGGAAGGATCCCTGACTGTTTCTCTGCCTCCAGTATTGACTCTTCTCTGGCAGGCAAATGAGTGTCCATGTGCTCTGAAATACTCTGTCTTGTGCAGCATGTTGCATGGGAAGCACTGACCTAATTAAAAGGAACCATTCCAGGTTAGGAGCTGCCAGTTTATGGCCTGCGAGAGGTCCCTTCTTGTGTGAAGGAACAGCTTGCAGCTCATCTCTGTTTTGCTAATCTAATTTAGTTAATCTTGCACTTTTGAGGGAGTTTCTTCCCACTCGTGGACCTGAAGAGGTGGGTGTGTGAAGCTCACTTTGATTCTTTTTCTGTCTGCCATTAGATGTATGTGGCAGAGACAGCAATTTGAAGCCTGGCAGTATCTCATCTCCTCTAACCATGTCAGCTTTGCTGTGGTTGTCCGGCTGCTTCCCGAGACTGTGTGCTGCCCTGGCTCCTAGCCAGCCTCTGGCATGGCTGTCATGTATTGCAGGCATGCTGTTCTTAAAGATTTGGGATGGGGTTCTGCTGTCCCAGCAGTTCCAGCTTGTTCCAAGGGCCTCACTGAAGCTTTTCTGAGGCCTCTCCAGTAAGACTTTACAAGAAGTATTCAGGGTAGAAATTACAGGAAGACTTTCACCTCTAGCACTGATTGGATTGCATTGGGGTGCAGTCAGCCTAGACTCTAGTCTTGGTCTCAAGCCAAACTCAACTTCTAAGAAGCTCTGCTGCCATTGCAGTGCAAACACAAAATTTCCCATGCTATGTCTTCCCAGGCTTGGTCCCTGCTGTCTCTTGAGGCTGTTCAAGATGCTTACTGATTGTGACGTTTCCTCAGGAGCCTCCCTTGAGAAGGTTTTGGGGATAGCAGGGAAGGTCTGCCACAATATCTTAGCTCTGCTGGCCAGTCTCAGATCTCTGGGCCAGGAAAGAAATTACTTAGACTCATTGCAGAGTCAATCAGTTGATTTAATTAATCAAGAAGTGTTTGTTCTGCTGCCTGGAGGCAAGACACAGAATTGACTGCCTTGAACTCCCTAGACCCCAGTGTTGTTGCATTAGATGAAACCTTACTAAGTTTGCACAGCTGCTTGACAGGGTTGGGGACCCCAGGATGATACACAGGCCTTTTACCAGCCTGTCCATGGCAGAATTCAAGAGATTACTTGATCCATCCCAGGAGGTGGTGTAAGATCAATCTAATCTTAGCTGACAACCATGGAAGGTGACCAGCTGGAAGCTGGGACCACACACCCAAAGCAAAAAATAATTTTCTGTTCACTTTCTCTTTAGACACAGACTTATCTGATTGGTGTAGTTGATAATATTGAGCAGAGGGACATTTTTCCTGTCCCTGGTGCCCTGGATCATGGCTTGCTATGTGGGCAGAATCACCTGAGCAGGCTCCAGATACTACTCTCCCTTTGCAAGAGCTGCAGAGCTCTGCTCTCAGAACTCTTCACCTGGAGATCCTGCTAGAGTCCAGGCCCTCCTCTGCCATTCATGCTTGCCCTCTCCAAACCTTTGTTTCTGTCTGGCTACAAACCTGTCTTCTGTTCAGCAACTCACTACTTTTTCTGGCAGAATCCTGTCTCTGCCTACTTTCAGCCCAAGCCTATTGCCTACAGATCTCTTTACTCCTTTAGCTCAATTTCGTGTCACCATGTGTGACACTTCTGTTTTTCATGTTTGCCTGTGCTGGGCTCTCAGGGAGGTGACATCTTTCTCTTCACTCTGCACTGAAGTAGCATTCCTCCATGCTTCTCCGTGGCATCCTGCACTGTTCCCACTGTGCTTCCATCATGGCTTTGTGTTGTGGCACCAAACACTCTGCCTGCTCCCCTTCACACTGACTTCCTCCACTTTATCTTCCAAAGGCATGGAGAGAAGTAGATGTCACTGAACAGCTGCTCTCCTTCCCTTACAAATTCCTTGCTTTCTAGGGAAGGTTATCCCTGTCTGATCTCCTGAAGGTCTTTCTAACAGTATATGCTTCTCTTTTGCTTTCAGTGAAGTGCCCTCATTCTTACTTGGGCATTACGGACCCCAGGAAAAGCACCAAGACAGGGTTCCTCCAATACTCTGACCCTCACTCCTCAGTTCATTGAGCAGCCATATAACAAGATCTGTGTGACACAGGGGAAGTTCTGCTCTTCCTGATCTCTGCTGTCATGAACCTGAGCTGCCAGGCAGGGGTATTACCCTCAGACTGCAGCTATGATGGGAAGCTGATATGTAGGGAATTGTGTGATTCCCTTTCTGTGCTTGCACAGCCAGCTCAGGACCACATTTCACACTGCTCAAACTTGGCTGTATTGATCAGACTAATTAAATGGCAGGCCTGGAATTAGATAGAGATTGCAAATAGGTTTCCTGCTGTGCATCTCTTCCCACCTTTGCCTTCCAGTCTAGCTCAGGTCCTTCTTGCTGTGGGAGAGCCTGCCTTTCTAGCTGTTCTCTGGTCCCTTGGGGAGCAGCTGCAGTGCGCCACTGCTATTCTTAGCTGTGAAGACAGCGTGCAAGTACCTGGCCCAGCAGAGCTGGAGCACTGCTCTCTGCCCAGCAGAACTCAGATAAATTATCCAGAAGATCTTGGTAGTGTGTAATTGAGCAGCTCTGCCACAGGCTGTGCTTCCAGCTATGTACACTCTGCTGTGCAGCAAGGCTTAATAATTGCTTGCTCCCTTGGAAGCCAAGAGCTCTGGGTTTGTCTCAAGTGATTGTGCCCTCTTCTCTGAGATTTTGGAGGGACTCCTCAGATTCACTTACCGTGTTTCATGCTTCTTTCTTTCCTGCTGAGAGATTGCATACATCAAACAATTATCCTTCCTTGGCTATTTAGCCTGTCCTAAAGATGATTTGTCACCTGGTTTCTGGCAGAGCCCTTTCTTTAACACAGAAATGAAGAGATGTTCAGGTGCTGGGGGTAGGTGTCCTGAGTATGCCTTGGTTGGCTCTGTTCAGATCTGGTGGTAATGCTCAGGAGTGTTCTGCTTTCTAACTGCTGCCAGGACAATGATCTGTAAGTCTTTCCCAGCACTAACCAAGTCACAACCTTGACTTGCCCTGCTGCCCTGAAAAGTGCTAACAGCTACAACAAGCAACAGGGGAATGTCCCTTGTACAGCACAGCTTTCACATCTGTGAAGGATTCAGGGCAGGATGTGCTGTTCCATCTCACTAATGGGTTTCTCAGTTCTGCATGGCCATCTGCTTCATGCTCGCTCTCTCCTGTCCAGCTTCTGGTGTGCTCCTGCTGCTTTATTGGCTCCAGCCAGCTTGGCTCTCTCTTCACTTTCAAAGGAAAGGCTTGGTCTGGGGCCCAGCCCGAGCTGCATGTTGCACCCTGGTCCCTGAGTGTCAACAGTGCTGGCACAGGCGCTGCTGGCCACCTGCCCGGCAGGTCCCTGGCAGTAGCATCAGTAAAAAGCACGTGGCTGAATGATCTGACTGATCACGCCGTCTCCCTCTCTCTCTGCCCCAGATCGGCGGACCATTCTCTGCCCGGATCTTCCGTTTCCACAGACTTTGGCAGCTGGCAGATGGTGACAGGGTGTGGCAGTATTCGGGAGCAGGCAATCCTGAACGCAGACGCCTCTCTCCCTTGCAGCTTCCCGGATGAGTTCTCTAGCACTTGCCTGTAAGTGTCTCAAACGCAGGATCTCTCCTTGGGTCTCTTGGCTGCCTGCGAGTACTGCAACTTTGTCACTCTGGCACTTTCGGAGAAGCCTGGGAGCCCATAACAAACTGTTCCATCTTCTCTGCCTCGATGTTTTCTATCCACAAACTCAGTACCTGAGCACTCATTGCTTATGCTGAACACGGAAAGAAAATGGCACTTTCTCTTTCTAATGATGGGGGAGCTCTTTGCTTTCTGTAGGAAGAAGAGGTTTTTCTTTCTTCCTCAAAGATGTTGAATTTGGGCATAATTGAGTGCAGTGGAGGATTCATGTTTGTCAGGACAGGACTGGTAACCCAGATTTCTTGCTTTTCGATTTTGCTCACCTACATCTCCCCACTGGGGTCAGATCCTTGCTGGAGTAAGAGAAGGACTTTCCTTCTGTAACCCAAATTTTGTCTGGCCTTGTGCAGCATCATTTGCAGGTGCTGTGCCTGGCCAGTGCAGAGCCACAGAGACCCTGTGTTCTGCCACATCCTGCCATGTGAAATGGCTGAGAGGCAAATGTTCCTCCCCAAATAGAAATACACCTCTGGAAGCTTGAAAGACTGGAGATGCGCTTTAATTGCTGTTAGAGGAGAACCTTGGTTTGTGCCTTCAGGCTGCAAACTCTCTATCAAGAAACTGAAATGGCAGATCAGGGGCTGCTGCTAGCAAGCAATGCCAGAGCTGTGCTGCCAGATGCTCAGTCCCTTACTGAGATCTGAGTACGTGCTTTGGAGGCAGAGGGCAAGCAACATGAAAACCCGTGTCTCCTGTGAGACAGGCTGCCTGCCCTGGTTCTGCGTCTCGTGTGGCTGCGTGCTGTGCTGCTGAACAGAGCAGAGCAGCTGCCTTCAAGTTACAGTGAAGCTACAAGATCCGTGAATTGCCAGATCAAAACATTGCAAAAGATGTTGGACGTGGACTGGCCAGGATTTGTTCTCCTTTCCTGAGGACACACTGAGCTGCTCCTGCAGTAGTTTGGAGATGGGCAAGTGGGAAGGGACTGAAGGATGGGCATCTGAACAGTGACTGCTTCACTGTGTCCTGAGCTTGGCTGTGCTTGCTCACTGATGATCACCAGCAAGTTGTTTCTGCCCCTGGAGTCGGATCCAATGTCAGAATAGGGAATTCAGTAGAGAAACATGAATCAAAGTTGATAGGCCTTAGGCTTATGCAGTTTGGAGCGTGACTGCTTGGGGCAGTGGATTCAAAAGAAGGAAAAGAGTGGTGGTGTTTCTCCTGTGGGTGCTCTGCCCTGTTCAGCTATTCCCTAAAGCTGTGGGTTGCTTGGGGGCTAGGGACTACTCAGCTAAAGGTGCTGGGACCAGGAACTTCATTGAAAGGATGAAGAGTTTCCAGCAGTGTCGTATTGAGCTTAACCCAGAGCCTCCACCCCCTCTCTGCTCTGCATCAGCCCTGTTTGTTTAGGACTCCATTGTGGCTTTTTCCCTGTTTTTGCAGCCCGACACAGTATGATTTTTTTTTTTCTTTTAATTCCATTTAAGTTCCCACTTTGCATCTTCACTGGCAGCAGCTCGATGAAGGTATGCTTTTCACAGCCTACTTCTTGTGCTTGTGTGGGGCTTGTCAGGGCTTACTTCGAGCTGGGGCTTTGACAGCCTCCTCTCATCCCGCACCCCAAGCTGCAGGCAAGCGGGCAGGCTGTAGGAAGTGTAGCGGGGCAGAGTGCCGTGGATTTGGCAAGGCAGCACGACCTGCCTCCGCGGTGAACCGTTCAGGGTGAAATGCTGCAGCCGGTCTGCAGGGCTTGGTGTGGAGCAGTGGCTGGCTGCTTGACCCTGTGCCTTGGAGTGTCTCACTCCCTGAAACAAACCGAAAAACCCAAATACAAAATCTGCCCTGTAAAGAGGTGTGAGAGCCACAAGACACGGGACCTAACTGCTGCACGCCCTCGCTTACCTCTGCGCGTGACATCTGAGATCGCTGTGCTCGGGTGCAAGTAAGTCCTGCCCTCACGGAGTTTATTTTAAATGCTAGCAGGTTTGCGAGTTCCACGTCCTAATTAGGTTGCCAAAAAGCATCGCTAACGTGTTTAGATATGTTGTTGCCTTTTTTTGCCCTCTGGCTTCTCTTTATTATCAGACACAGTAAACAGCGGCCTGGTTGGCTGCCTCGGCATCACTTGCTGTTTATAGGCCTCCCACCATATCCTCTTGCTGCTGTTTCCGGACCGAAGCTGTTGGCTGTGGGTGGTTAACACTTCCATTCAGATGAGCTGTGCCAATTTATAGCCAGCCCAGGCGCTGGAAGATTAAAGAGAATTTTTTATGGGGAAAGTTCGCACTGTGCCCTTGGAGTGACCTTTGAGGAATGTCTTAATCTCTCTGGGAACCACTGGCATGTCGCAGAGGCACTACAGCAAGGATCATTTTAGGCTGGAGAGCTTGGAACAGCTGCCTCTGGGTCCCAGTCTTGCTTTCCCCTGCTCCCTCAGCTGAAGTCTTGCCTTCCTTCTGCTGTTTTCCCCTGCCCCTAACCAGGTGTGTGGATCAGCAGATGAGGAGAGCAGGTCCCATGGGAAGTCATGCCCTACTCTGCTCCTGTTTGCAGAGAGCAGCCATGCTGAGGAGCAGAAATAAAGTGCTGCTCAGCTCTCCTCTTCCTGTTGTTGGAGTGTTCCTTGGGGCTTTTGTCACCTTGTCTGCTCCCTCTCATCCCCACTTCCACAGAGCTGTCTATGCTGGCACAAGCACACAAGGCTGGGGCTAGTGTAAATGAGGGATGGTTGCAAATAGGTTGGAAGCCACTGTCCAGGCACAGTATACATAGACAGGCTTCATCTGTGTGAGGAAGGGAGGGAATTGGCGCAGGGACTGATGTCAGCACCCACTTGGCCAAAGCACCACTTTGTTTATGAATTGCAGCCTTATGAGCACCATGGTGGTGGGAGAAACGGGGGGCAGTGGAGTGTGTGAAGGAGGAAACCCCTGGGGGAGCAGGAGACTCAGGCTGCAAGTGGCTCTGTGGGTTGGGTTGGATGAGGAGGCAGTGGCACCAGCTGCCACCAGCTCTGTGGGCAGAGCCTTTTGGGACTTGCACTGCCTTAGCCACTGCAGCCCGTTGAGCATCACAGCCCTATGTTAGAAGTGAGAGCTGGGATTTGCAGAGGGATGGCTGCAGTCACTGACCTCCCCTTCTCTCTCCTAGACTGGTGTCAGCGAGTGACCGTGAGTCTCGTCTGGAGGAAGTGCGTTCTGCCTTTCTGGCGAGCTACAGCCGGACCATCGGCCTAAAGGCCGTGCCCCCCAGCCCCTCAGGGGCCATCGGTGGCCTCCTCGAGCAGTTCGTGCGGGGAGTGGGACTGAGAGGCAGCAGCACCCTCTGAACACGGTGTTCCCAGACCACTGCCGGGAAAATTTGGGCTGGCGCGTCCCCCAGCAGAGTCCTGGGACGCTCTTCTTGGTGCGGGCACCTGCTGCACCTAGCGCCCGCCGCCAGCCCCCCCTGCCTGGGGCTGGGGGGTGCGGGGTCTTCGGCGAGTCTCTGCAGTAAATGACCCGAGCTGTGCCCTCTCCTGCCTCCTCTCTGGGCTGCGGGCGGGGGCGGCGCGGGGGAGCCGCGCTGCCGGGGGCGCCGCTCACTATAAATAGCCCAGCCCACTCTTCGCGAGAGTCGGCACCGAAATAACACCGAGCCGAACCCGGGAGGAAGTCCCTGGCGGGGCGGGATGGGAGCTGAGCTCCCTCTTGGGAATCGCGGGCGGGACGTTCCGGTAGAGCTGAGCCCCAGGAGCCGAACCCCCTGGTGTCTGGGTTGGTGCCCCCGCTGCCGGCAGGGAAGGGCCGTCGTGCTCGAGATGTGCTGAGCCGTGCCGCGCCGTGCCCGTGCCGTGCCCGCCCCCGGGCGCGCCTCCTCGGCGGCGCGGGAGGAGGCGGCGCGGAGCATCGGCGGCGCCCGGGCGGGGATGGCGGCTCCGGGAGCGCTGGAGCCGGCGACCGGCAGCGTGCCGGGCACCAAGGTGGAGCTCACCGTGTCCTGCCGGTGAGCCGGGAGCCGGGCGAGGGAGCGGGAGGGTGGTGGCTCGTCCGTGGACACGGGTGGGACACGGGATGCGCTGCGGGGATGCTCGCTGCGTCCCGCTGCCCGCCGCTCAGCCCCTGGCTCGAGGCTTTGTGAGCTGCGCGTCCTCCTCTCTCCCCGGGTAGCTGTCGGTGCCAGGGTGTATGCCCAGCGTCCCTCTATCCTACTGCTACCCGTCCCGTCCCCTTCTTGGGGTCCCATGGAATGCTGTCACCGGGCACGGTTGCGTGAAGCGACCCAATGCCCTCACCTGGGGCTGGGGCGCGGGATGGTCCCCTCGCGGGGCGATGCTGGTGGGAGGTGGGTGATGCCAGCGGGCCGGGGTGATGCCAGCGGGGTGCGGGATGCTGGTGCTGGCTGCGAGTGGCTGCCCGGCTCGGTGAGCTCAGTGCAAGGCAGCAGGACCGAGAACGTGGCAGCGGGAGAGGGGCTGCTCTGTGCCCCAGCTTCTGGCCAGGGTCCCCCGGTCAAGCGGCGGGGGTTGAGCCGGTCTGCCGGCGGCTAAATATAGCCCGTCGGAGACACCGCTGCTTGCGGCCGGGGGTCCTGCTCGCAGGGACAGGCACCGGCGTCCTGCTGGGGGGTAGCATCTCCGTGCCGTGGGTCCTGTGGCACGGAGCGCCCCGACCAGGGTGAGTACCTCCAGCACATCCCCGAGCTATGCAAACTCTGGGCCGGGCCGGGGGCTGTCGTGCCCTCTTCCCGCGGCTGAGCCCTGGTCCCCGCTGCCAGCTTCCCGGACGGCAGGCAGAGGGACTGTGGGGCCGCAGGACCGGGCAGCTCCAAGCAGGAACCGGGAGTCACACCTGGAGACAACACAGGGCAGGGGCAGCCTTCGGCTTCACAGCCTCAGGACCCAGCCCAGAGCAGGGTGCGGTCTCTCCCCTGCGTCTGGGGCCAGGGGAGCTGGTTTAGCCCTGCAGCCCCCGGCCGTGCCCCAGCCCGCCCTGTGCTGCCACCCCGGGGGTGCGGGAAGTACCCCAGCAGAGCCGGTAGCATCCCCCGGCACTCTCCGGTGTCACACCGCGCACAGGACGACGATCAATCGTTCTGCCGGTAGGTGTGTCGGGGTATGCCCACTGGCTGCTCAGCCCCTGCTCCAAGTGTCTCCTTTCTTCTCATTTCTGCACCCTGCCATTAGCCAAGCTCCTGCTGCCGGGGCGCAGCGGGCACTCAGCCGGCGCCAGAGGCACCGGGAAAGGTTTCATCCTGTAAATGGGTTCCCTGTCATATTCAATCATCATCAGCGCTGGAGACGCTGCTCACTGCTCGCCCTGCTGCCCCACCGAACCTTGCAGAGGGGGCCAACGTGTCTCCTTGGGAGCGCCGATGCTCTTATCCATGGGTGCCAGCACGGCCTTCTGGCATGGTGCTGACCTGTGATGAGGAGGTTGAACATGAGGACCCGTTGCTGGGCCAGGTGGGTGGCGCTCAGGGTGGCTCACGCCTGGCTCTTCCCCCAGGAACCTGCTGGACATGGACACCTTCTCCAAGTCCGACCCAGGTGGGTGGCGGAGCGGGGCAGAGGGCATGGCATGGCACAGACACGGCACGACACGGCAGCCTGGCTCTGCTCCCTCTCTCCGCAGTGGTAGTCCTCTTTGTGCAGGTCTCGGGGAGCAGCGAGTGGAAGGAGGTGAGCGTGGCCCCCTCTCCTGGCTAATCCCCAGCTGGGTTAAACGAGCCCATATGGCCACCCGTGTCCACGCTAATGATCCCTCCCCGTCCACGCTAATGATCCGGCCACGCCAGCAGCGCTAATCCCCCACCGGGATTAGCGCCGAGGCAGCTGCGATGGGGACGGGTCCTGGGGGGGCCCACCCTCACCCCTCTCCCTGCAGTTCGGACGCACCGAGGTGATCGACAACACCCTGAACCCCGACTTTGTCCGCAAGTTCGTCCTCGACTACTACTTCGAGGAGAAGCAAAACCTCCGCTTCGATGTGTGAGTAGGGTGGCCAGGGAAGGGCTTAGCCTAAATGAGGGTGAAACAAAGCACCGAGTCAGTAATAAATAAGGATAATAAATAAGAATTCAGTGTCGAATAGCCCGGATGGGTGGGGAAGCAGAGCTGTGTGCTGGAGCATCCCTGCAGGCACCAGCTCAGGGCTCTGCTCTCCCACGCCAGCTACAACGTGGACTCCAAGAGCTGCTCCGCTTTAAAGCAGGTGAGCACAGCGTGTGCCGGGGGGACGCGTAGTGATGCCGCGGTGTGATGCCATGCTGGGACACCCCGAGGCTGTGCCCTGTGTGGCTGCTGTCGGGGCGGGGGGGAACAAGTGCCCCTCAGAGGGCTCTAACCTGCTCTCCATCTCTCCGTGCCCCATGGGGACTGGCAGAAGGTAGGTGCCTGCCACACACCAGCCCCTGCTCTGCTCTGGGAACCCAGCCCTTACGGGAGTACCTGGTGGGGCAGGATAGGGCCAAGACACTCCATAGGTTTGGCTGTTGAGGGGTAGGATGTGTCTAGGGTGGCCCAAGGGGTCCCAGACAGGTCAGGGCACTTAGGGCAGTTTGCGGGGGGACACAGGATGGGTCCAGGGATATGGGCTGGCCCTGGTGGCACAGAATGAGTGTAAGGCACATGGAGTGGGGCACCTGGGGTAGTCCTAGGGATGCACAATGAGTCCTGGTTTGCGAGGTGGCTCTTGGGTCACAGTGTTGGTTCAGGAAACTTGAGGTGGCCCAAAGTCAAGTTGGTGACAGGTCCCATGGGTGCATTGGGAGGGAAAGTGGTGGGTGTGAGTGGTGGGGGACTGGGGCAACAGCCCTCCAGGGTTTCACAGTGCTTTGTTTGGGCCACAGGACTTCCTGGGGCAGGCATTTGTGGCACTGGGAGAGGTGATTGGGTCCCAGCGGGGACGCCTGGAAAGACCCCTAACGTGAGTCACACCCTGTGGTGAGCTGAGATGGGAGGGTACCACACTGTGTCTCGACCACCTGCCCCTCTAGACCCCTCCCTGCATGTCCTGTGCTGGGGATTCTAGTCACAATGCCAAGCACCACCAGCTGTGGACAGAAGCCCCAACCCTAACTTCACCTCTTGCCCCGAACTCTCCTCCTTGTCCCCAAGCTGACTGTGTACCTCTGATTCCAGGGGTGTCCCAGGGAAGCGGTGTGGGACTATCCTGCTGCTGGCTGAGGAGCTGAGCAACTGCCGGGTGAGTACCCGTGACCAGCTGCAGTGTGGAGAGGGCCACATGGTCCCTCAGTACAGAAGCTGCTGGTGCCAGGGGTGAGGAGGTGGCCAGCAGTGACAGTCCCTGTCCCCAGGATATTGTCACAATGCAGCTGTGTGCCAACAAGCTGGATAAGAAGGACTTCTTTGGAAAATCCGATCCTTTCCTCGTCTTCTATCGTAGCAATGAGGATGGCACGTGAGCACAGGGACCCAGTGGGGCAGACAGGGTGCCAATGTCACCAGACAGCATGGCCCAACCCTGCCCTGTCCCCTCAGCTTTACTATCTGCCATAAGACAGAGGTGGTGAAGAACACACTCAACCCGGTGTGGCAGCCCTTCACCATCCCCGTGCGTGCCCTCTGCAACGGCGACTACGACCGGTACAGGAATGGGGATGGGGGCAGGGACAGGGGCAGCCACGGGGCCAGAGCAGGGTATGAGCAGTTCTTTGTGGGCTTGGCCCCACAGCGGCAGGCAGCTCAGAATTGGGTCCCGATTGGGTTTTTTTCTCTTTTGCAACCCAAATTACATAAATGCATCCCCCTCCTTTACAGGGCCCCCACCATGACCCAAATTTCCCGCTCCCTCCTGGCAGAGGTGCAGGCTGGGCAGGCAGGGCGGCTCTACTGGAAGCTGGTGGGCAGGGTGCTCACTGCAGTTTGGGCTGTGGGGCTGCGTGTCCCCAAATCAGGGGCTGGAGGGGCTGTGCCAGCCTAGTTGGTGGCTCACCCACTATGTGCCTTCACTTTCAGGACGGTGAAGATAGATGTGTACGACTGGGACCGGGATGGGAGGTGAGGGAAGGGGCATCAGGGTGCTGCTGAAGCTTCCCAGGGCACTTCTCACCCAGGTGCCTGGCCATACTGACCCTGTGCTCCTTCTGCAGCCACGACTTCATTGGGGAATTTGCCACCAGCTACCGGGAGCTCTCTCGAGCACAGAGTCAGTTCACAGTGTATGAGGTAGGATGGTAGGTCAGGGTGAGGGCAGGGTATACTCCACACTGGGACTGACCCACCTCTGTGCCTGCAGGTGCTGAATCCCAGGAAGAAATGCAAGAAGAAGAAATACGTGAATTCTGGCACCGTGAGTAGGGCTAGGGAGTTCCTGGGTTTCCTGCCTTCCAGGAGCTGGTGCTGTTCCACCTGCTGTGTGTTCCAGGTTGGGGAGGCTCCAGATTTGATCCCCTGTGCCCACAGGTGACACTGCTCTCCTTCTCCGTTGAGTCTGAGTTCACCTTCGTTGACTACATACGGGGCGGGTGAGTGGGGGACCGGGAGCTCCCTGGCTCCTCGAGATCCCCCATAGCTGAGGGTCTCAGGGCAAGGACAGTGGTGACATGAAGGTTCAGTGAGGGGGTGAAAAGGGGGCCGTGGGGATGGGAAGTAGATGCAGAAGGGTGGCATGGGACTGTGGGGTGCTGGCTGGGGAAGGGGGGCCCAGGCAATGGGTCTGGGCAGGGGAACACCGGCACTATGGGGCTGGAAGATGGTATCCCTGTGCCGTGGGGCTGGCAGCCTCCCTCGCTCTCCCCCTAAAGGACGCAGCTGAATTTCACTGTTGCCATTGACTTCACGGCCTCCAATGGTGAGTTCACCTGGTGTCTGGGGGATCCCCATCACCGTGGGGGTGGCCATGGGGTGGGTTTGATGAGCACTGTGCCGCAGGGTTACCATCACAGCCCACCTCGCTGCACTATGCGAGCCCCTACCAGCTGAGCGCCTATGCCTTGGCACTGAAGGCAGTGGGGGAAATCATCCAGGACTACGACAGTGACAAGCTCTTCCCTGCCTATGGCTTTGGTGCCAAAGTTCCACCTGACGGCAAGATCTCCCACCAGTTTCCTCTGGTGCGCCCTCCCTGTGGGACAGGGCTGAGAGTGAACCCAGGCCCCCTGGCTGTGGGGCAGAGCTGGTCTTGGGGTGCCTACAGCAGCTTGTTGGGGGAGAGGAAGCACCCTGGCCACATTCTGCCCCAGCATCCCACAGCCTGGGGGACACCAGGAACTGTGGTGCTCCTCCAAGTGCCTATCTCTGTCCTCCAGAACAACAACATGGAGAACCCCAGCTGTGTCGGCATTGAAGGCGTGCTGGAGTCCTATCTCCAAAGCCTGCGCACTGTCCAGCTCTATGGTCCTACCAACTTTGCTCCCGTCATCAACCAGGTGGCTGGGTGAGCACTGGTGCACTGTCCCCTTTGCCATCCCCAAATGCCATCTGTCCCACAGCAGGGTTGACTGCCCCACACCAGTGTGGTGCTTGAGGGACCCCATATCCCTTTTCCCCACAGGACAGCCGCCCAGGTGACCGATGGCTCACAATACCACGTCCTCCTCATCATCACGGATGGTGTGATCTCTGACATGCTGCAGACCAAGGAAGCCATTGTCACCGTGAGCGCACCCTTGTTGCTCTGAGTTCACCTCACATGGGCACTATCCTGGCTGACACCCTGCCTCTGCTCCACAGGCTTCCTCCCTGCCCATGTCCATCATCATCGTGGGAGTAGGTCCAGCTGAGTTTGAGGGTGAGTTGGGACTTGGGGACACCAGGGAAGAGGGATGGAAACATCATCCCTTCCTCTGGGATGCCAAAGGCATCCAAAGGGCTGGTGTTTCCATCCCCGGTGTTCACCCTACCGAGGCTTGGTGACACCAGCTGTCACCCCCAGCCATGGAGGAGCTGGACGGTGACGAGGTACGGTTGTCTTCCCGGGGACGATATGCCGAGAGGGACATTGTACAGGTAACTCTGGCATTGAATCCAGACCTGCCATGGGTGAGAGATGCCCAGTCCCCCTTGTCGAACCCCACAACAACAGAGTTGTTTCCAGCCTGACTGCAAACTTCTTGCCCTCAAAGTTTGTGCCATTTCGGGATTATGTGGACGACTCAGGCAACCAGGTGCTGAGCATGGCCCGCCTGGCCAAGGACGTGCTGG
Source organism: Acridotheres tristis (assembly GCA_037013685.1). Lineage (NCBI taxonomy): Eukaryota > Metazoa > Chordata > Aves > Passeriformes > Sturnidae > Acridotheres > Acridotheres tristis. Next base: position 9,221,224 of record CM072899.1, on the reverse strand, counting down.
CTGAGATCCCCGAGCAGCTGCTCTCTTACATGAAGACCCGTGACATCAAGCCCCTCCGGGCAGATCCCAAGTAGCTCTTCCATGAGCCATGGGACTGGCTGGTGGGGCGAAGACACGTCACCTTTTTTCTGGCGGTGGACAGGGCTTAACCACGGAGATATGGCCCCAATTAGGGAGATAATCAGTTGCTATGGTTAGTCAAAACAGGGCTGGGACCCGCTTCTGGCGGTGAGACCACAGGGCTGGACATCCTTGGCTGCCTGTTCCTTCTGCCCGATGTCCAGCAGCAGGGCGGGACTGTCCCCCGACCGTGGCAGTGCGGGCAGGGCCAGCACCGGGGGACACAGTGTGTGCGTGTCCCGGAGAGCAGCCTGGCGTCTGTCCCAGAGGAAGGCTGACCCCGAGTGCCTGCTGGGGGTCTCAGCCCCGCTGCTCCTCGGGGCAGCGGCCTCGCCCTGCTCCTGCCCGCGCCCCATTCCTGCCTGCATCCCGCTCCTGCCTGTGCCCTCTCCTCCGGCTCTGCTAGCCCGGGCTGGCCGTCCTGCCTCGTGCCCTGCCCCACGGCCGGGGCTCTCGCCTCCGGGGGCTGCCGGGGCGGGGGGCAGGCGGGTCTCTACTGCGTTACCGACTGTAAATAAACTGCTCAACCGGGTCTGCTGCCGTGCTGGGCCAAGGGGGGCGGGGAGACCAAGGGAGACGGGAGGAACTGGTGGGGTGGGGGAGGCCAGGGGGCTGAAGGTTCCGAGGGGCTTGTAGCCGGGCCGGGGGAACCGGGAGGGCTTTGGAAATTAGGTGACCTGGGGGACCGACGGGTGCGGAGGGATGGGGAGGACCGAAGGGGCGAGGGGGGCCGGGTGGGGCGGGGCCGGGCGGCGGCAGTGGGGTTTGTGATTCGAGACGGCAGATTCGCCACTGCCATCGCGGCGCGACCTGGCCCGGCCCCGCCGCTCCCGCGTGGCCTCCCCGCCCCGTCGCCGCCGCTGCCGCCGCCTTCCCCGTCCCCTGCGTCCTCGCTGCCGCCGCCGCCGGCCGGTGCTGCTGCCCGGCGGTGCCGTGGCGAAAGTGCGGTTGCTAAGGGCGGCGCGGCGCTTTACCCAGCGGCCGCCCCGCGCCAGGCGCCGCCGCAGCTCCATTGTTGGGGCCGGCCCGGGCCCGCCGCCGCCGCTGCCGCCGCCGCCCATGGAGCCGCCCGCCCGCTGAGCGCGGCCCCGCGCCGGGGAGCGCCGCCGCAGGAAGGGAGCGGGTAGCGGGGAGCCAGGGCAGGGCGGCCGGGGCCCGGGGAGGGGGCGGCGGGGCTGGGGGCCCGGCCCGGCCCGGCCCGGCCCGGCCCGGCCTCGGCCCCCCGCGGCCCCGCCATGGGCGTAGACTTCGACGTGAAGACCTTCTGCCACAATCTGCGGGCCACCAAGCCGCCCTACGAGTGCCCGGTGGGCACCTGCCGCAAGATCTACAAGAGCTACAGCGGGATCGAGTACCACCTGTACCACTATGACCACGACAACCCGCCCCTGCCCCAGCACACCCCCTTGCGCAAGCACAAGAAGAAGGGGCGCCAGGCCCGAGCCGCCAACAAGCAGTCGCCCAGCCCCTCCGAGACCTCCCAGTCGCCCGGCCGAGAGGTGATGACCTACGCCCAGGCCCAGCGCATGGTGGAGGTGGACCTGCATGGCCGCGTCCACCGCATCAGCATCTTCGATAATCTCGACGTGGTGTCCGAGGACGAGGATATTCCCGAGGAGGTGCCCGAGAATGGGAGCAATAAGGAGAGCACGGAGACGCAGAGCGTCCCGCCCAAATCTGGGAAGCACAAGAACAAGGAGAAACGCAAGGACTCCAACCACCATCACCACAACGCCTCGGCCAGCACTACCCCCAAGCTGCCCGAGGTGGTGTACCGAGAGCTGGAGCAGGACACCCCTGACGCCCCGCCTCGCCCCACTTCGTACTACAGGTATTGTCCGTGGCTGGGTGCAAGGCGACTCCTAGGCTCGTGCTCTGGGTTTGGAGGTGGAGTTGGCCCCACTCTGTTCAAGTGGCTTGCCCGTGGCTCCTGGAAATGGTCTCTGTTTGCCTCCCCCAGGTCTCACACAACTGGCTGTTCCATGGCTTCAGCTCCTGGGGCTCTGCCTGGTGTCACATCACAGTTCTGAGGGGTCTGTGCATCTACAGAACTCTCAGCTGCTGCTTAGGTCATTGCCAGCAGTTTGATTGCTGCCCTCTTTCCTTTCTGGAACAGCATGTAAAATCAAAACCCAAATGCGTCCTTTTGCCTCTCATTCTGCTCTTTGGAGGTATGCTGGGATATTTTCAGAGCCCATCAGCACCAAGATGTACCTGTAGGATCTGTCTGTTTATGGTCATAATTCTTAATTGTTAACCTACAGTACTCCGTGAGAGATTTGGTGGATACAGTGGCCCCAGTTAATACCTCAGGCAGAAGTTAACAGAGCCCCCTAACCGGAATTAATGAAGCATGGCACCTCCAGTCATGGTTATCGTGTCTTGGTTGTGAGGCTGCTGCCTCCAGAGCACTGGCACTTGCTGAGTGTCCCGTGCAGGCCCCCTCCTTGCACTGATGAGTCTCCAAGGCCTGACCTTGCTCCTTAGACCAGTTGTTTTGTCTTCAAGCTGCTGCTGTGCTGCTGTGTTAGTCAGAGTGCAGCAGCATCTCCTGCTTTTGCACATTCCTGCCTTGTCCCTGTTTCTTTATTTTGACTTGTGGCTCAGCTGCAGCGTTTGAACATTCCCTCAGTCACAAACAAATCCTGGAGTTGGGGCTCAGCAGCTCCAGCTGTGTCAAACTTGCCCTTACTTTCCCATGCTGTCCTTCCAGGTACATTGAGAAGTCGGCAGAGGAGCTGGATGAGGAGGTGGAGTACGACATGGATGAGGAGGATTACATCTGGCTGGACATCATGAACGAGAGGCGGAAGAACGAAGGCGTGAGTCCTATTCCCCAGGAGATCTTTGAGTACCTGATGGACCGGCTAGAGAAGGAGTCCTACTTCGAGAGCCACAACAAGGGGGACCCAAACGCCTTGGTGGATGAGGATGCTGTCTGCTGTATCTGCAACGACGGGGAGTGTCAGAACAGCAATGTCATCCTCTTCTGCGACATGTGCAACCTGGCTGTGCACCAGGAGTGCTACGGGGTGCCCTACATCCCCGAGGGACAGTGGCTCTGCAGACGGTGCCTGCAGTCACCCTCACGCGCTGTGGACTGCGCCCTCTGCCCAAACAAGGGGGGAGCCTTCAAGCAGACGGACGATGGGCGCTGGGCACATGTGGTCTGTGCCCTCTGGATCCCGGAGGTGTGCTTTGCCAACACTGTCTTCCTGGAGCCCATTGACAGCATCGAGCACATCCCGCCCGCACGCTGGAAGCTGACCTGTTACATTTGCAAGCAGCGTGGCTCTGGGGCTTGCATCCAATGTCACAAAGCCAATTGCTACACTGCCTTCCATGTCACCTGTGCCCAGCAGGCCGGGCTGTACATGAAGATGGAGCCCGTCCGGGAGACGGGTGCCAACGGTACCTCTTTCAGTGTGCGCAAAACCGCCTACTGCGACATCCACACACCGCCGGGGTCTGTGCGCAGGCTCCCCGCCCTGTCCCACAGCGAGGGAGAAGAGGAGGATGAAGAGGAAGAGGAGGAGGGGAAGGGCTGGAGTTCTGAGAAAGTCAAAAAAGCAAAGGCCAAATCTAGGATCAAGATGAAGAAGGCAAGGAAGATCCTGGCAGAGAAACGAGCTGCAGCACCGGTGGTTTCTGTGCCCTGCATCCCCCCCCACAGGTACGACCTGCTGCCCTCCCTGGACTGGGGAGAAATTTCTCCTTTCGTCCATGCTTTGTGTCCTGCTTTCCATGTGGGCATTATCCTATTCCTCTCGTTAACTTTCTGCCCAGGTACTTCCCACTTTGTTGCCACAGAGGGCTGTGGTGGTTTCCTCTGGCAGTCCTGCAGAGAGGCAGGGCCATGCACTGCCCCACAAAGGTGTCTGGGCCCTCGGCAGGGCAGGAAATAGCTGCTGTTAGTTTAACAGTAGAGAATAAACTTGGCCGGATGCATCAGGAAGCAGCTGGAGGTTCCCAGCACTCCTTTCCTGTTGTGCTGACCTCAGGCACTGGAGTAAACGAGGCGGAGAGGAGGGAACTGCTCTCTTCTGCCGATGACGGTTTTCTCCTGAGGCTGTGTCAGGCAAAAGACAGAAGTGTGAGAGTGATTCAGGCCTGGGAAATGGGCTAACCCTGGGGTTATTTTGGCTCTGGAGCAGAGAGGTTGGGATCCCTGAGCAGAGCTCATCCATCCCAGCAGCCACGTACTCTTTGCTGAGCTTCCTCGGTGCTCTCTGCCAGGCACAGCAGCAGCTGCTCCTTCTCGGCACTGCCTGTTGGAGCAGGGCCTGGCAGCCACGGGTGCTGAAAGCTGTCTGTGAGGACGGGTGGCTGGAGAGCATCAGGGTTCCTGCCTGCCAAGGAACACCGAGGTCCTAAGGCTGACTCCCCAGCATGAGGTCTCCTGAGGGGTTGTGTTTCTGTCACATTCCAAATCTCTGCTTCCATGGGAAGGTGCAAACACCCTGTATTTACAGTTGAAGCTGTTTTGTGCTTTGGTCTTGTTAGATTGTTAGGCTGGCGTGCAAATCCCAAAACAAGAGCATCTAAGAGCCTTGCCAAAATTTGTAGTGTAGTTTATAAGTCTGGATGTCCTCAGCAGCATGTGAAAGCACATAAGGGCATCTTAGGATGTTTTTGGATCTCACTGTCACCCTGCAGCAGGTGACACCTAGTTGAAGCACAGGTTGGGTATGGAAGCGTTTACTTTTGTGGTGGTGAGCCACCAATCCTGAGCTGCTGAACTCTCCTCCTTCCTGTGGCAGGAGCTATGCTGAGGCTGTGACCATAGAGCACTGTCAAGACCCTCAGACCCTCAAGACTTACCTCCTGTGCAGTTGGAAAGGAGCACATGGAAGCCATGGGCTATGCTGTCTGGGCAGCATTCTGGTGACTTGGGAAGGCAGGTCTGCCACAAGGCTGCTGGCTTTTTGCCACGGTCTGTTTGTGTTCCAAACTTACATTTTTGTTCACTCTTGCTCTCCATACCAAGAGTCTGTTTTCTTATGTGTGGACATGTTGGCAGGCAGTTTGTAGGGTCTTGCTGCTATCACGGTCATAGTGAAACCCACACTGAGCTAGAAGCTGTTAACCTCTCCCCAGGCCTTCCTGTTGGGATTAATTATTCTTCAGGGGCTGTTGCCAGAATGCCACATGGTTTCCTGTGGGAGCTGTGCTTGGCCAGTGATGGCATATGAGGCTGCTGTCCCCAGTCTCTTCAGCTGAGGCTGATGCAGGTTGGGTCATCCCCTAGGAAGAGCTGTCCCTGGGACATGGGGAGAGGCTGAGCGTTCGTCCCTTTGTCTCTCTACTAGCAGGGTATCCCTGTCCAACTCTGCTGAATGAGGCTGTCCCAGCCCCTCCAGACCATCTGCTGTTGTAGGAAGTAAGCAATCCCTTTTGTGTGTTTTGAGCTGTTTTGGGTAGCCTTGGATGAGACCTCTGTTGTACTCATGCCTCCTGCTTCCTCCTCGTGCTTTTCCAGGGTTTGAGTTTCTCTGATAACATTTGGCCAGACCCCTGTTGCAGCAAGTGTCCCTTAGCCAGGTAAATAATGGTTTTGGGGTAGTAACACCGTAATAATCATGGTCTCGGGGACCATGGGAGCTGGTAAAGGTCCAGCCTCCAGTGTGGCTGTCTTGCAACCCAGGCTGCCCCAGGCTTTGCCCAAAAGTTGACAGGAAGTAGAAAGGAACTCCAGTGTGTTATGGAGAGGCAAGGCTGCATATTTCCTGGCATCCTCTGTTGTGCCTACTCTGTGTGTCTTGGTGTTACAGAAAGTCCTGCCACAGAAAAGGATGTTCTCTGCCTGCAGGGCTTCTCAGCTGCTCTCAGGTGGCCTTGCTGCTACATGTGCCTAGCCAGGGCTTCTCCTGCAGCAGCCAGGCCTGTCTCATTGATGGACTCTGTGGTTCTTCTCCTTTCTTCAGGCTCAGTAAGATTACAAACCGTTTAACCATCCAGAGGAAGAGCCAGTTCATGCAGAGGCTGCACAGCTACTGGACTCTGAAGAGACAGTCCCGTAATGGTGTCCCCCTGCTCCGCCGCCTTCAGACACACTTGCAGTCACAAAGAAACTGCGACCAGGTAAGGGCTGCTTGTTGGGGGGCTGCAGGGAGCCCTGGCTGTGTGCGTGCTTCTTGCGCCTTTGGAGCTGTGGGCTCGGAGCTTTTGCTGCATGTGATGCCTGCAGGTGCAGCATGGGGGTTAGGGGTATGAGCTTTCAGATGAGGAAAGGGCAGCCCCAGCTGCTTTTGCTGCTTCACTTTCTCCTCCACTCTCAGTGTTCAGAGAATTGCCAGGCAGTGACTCCACTGGCAGCCTGCCACAAGAAGGGAATCCTTCCCTCTCAGGCTGCCACGCTGAAGGTAGTTCCTTTCTTGTGCCTGCATTTAGCCAGTGGTGATGGCAGACCTGTTGGAAATGACTCTAGTATGAGGCTGCTCTGTCGGGCATTGAGAGAGATGGCCAGGGATCTCCAGAAATAGTCTGGAACAAACCAAGGCCTCGCTTCCAGTTCCTCATACTGCTCCAGGAATGCTCCCTCCGGGTGCTGCTTCCAGGCCACAGTCAGCACTTCACACATGTGAAGTCTGCTGCCAGAGAGGAAGATTTTTCTTCTGGCTCCCCATCTGAGCTGTAAATCTTTCTTTCTGAGCCCTTTGATGACTGTTACTGGGCAGGGGTTTCTCCTGCCTTTGTCTGCTCTTATTATTTGTGCTGGAGAAGAGTTGAGACTTCTTCTGCTCAGTTTTGGCTATGGCAGGATAAAAGCTTTAATTTTTTTGGTGCTCCAGAAATGAAAGCAACCAGAGCTGCGTTCCCTTTTTGACTTGGTGCACGTTTTCGGGGCTGTGAGCAGCAGCACAGACCTCTTGGGCAGCTGCAGACAGTCAGTCGGTCATGTTAGGAATAATATTTCTAGAAGCTCAGGATGTGCACCTCCTGACATCCTAATGGCTTGGTGACAAAGACGCAGGTATTTAGCTCTCACCAGAGGTGAGACTGAATCACTTGCCTAGGTTACAAGAAAGGAGCTGTGACCTTTGCTGCACCAGCGGGTCATGCATGCTGGTTCCCTTTGTTCGAGAAGAGCCCCAGCACACAGCCAGGAAGGTGGAGATGGGAGCATATCTTCTATCAGCTCATGGTCTCTGATGTTCCCACAGAGAGACACTGAGGATAAGAACTGGGCCCTGAAGGAACAGCTGAAGTCATGGCAGCGCCTGCGCCATGACCTTGAGCGTGCACGCTTGCTGGTGGAGCTGATACGCAAGCGGGAGAAGCTCAAGAGAGAGACGGTAACAATTGCCCCTCCTTGGGGAGCCGCTGGGGTGGGCGTCAGCAGGGGCTCCTTAGAGTGCTGTAGGTGTGCCGGGGTCCCCTCGGCTGTGCTGTGCCCTGCTCCGATGGCTCCGAGCAAAGGTGGCTGCTCCGCAAGGCACAGGTGGGACGCACAGGTGCTGGAGCCGGTGTTACACCTCTGTTACACCCCCAGAAACAGGGGGGAGGGGCGGTCCCTGCCCCTCAGCAAGGAGAGAATAGGGGTTGCTGTCCTGCAGGGCTGCACTGCTGCTCCCTGGGTACAGTCCCCACTGCCTGGCTGGCGCCAGGGGCTCAGCCCCGCTCTGTCCCTTTGTTTCAGATCAAAGTGCAGCAGGTGGCACTGGAAATGCAGCTGACTCCCTTCCTCATCCTCCTCCGCAAGACACTTGAGCAGCTGCAGGAGAAAGACACAGGCAACATCTTCAGTGAGCCGGTCCCTCTGTCTGAGGTAACAGAAATCTACGAAGTAAGAACCCCCTCCCCAGATTTGTACTTCACTCAAACTTGTCCCTTGCTCGTGCCAAGGGCTGCCCAGAGTGTGCTCTGGTCCAGAATATCCTTGAGCAGCATGGTGCTGGCTCTTGCACCACTCACTCACCCGAGAGGGGTGTGCAGCAGTGCCCCTCCTGGGTGAGCCGAATACAGAACAGCTGAGCTGGTGACAGCTGGGGCACAGCACTTGGCTCTTCCTCTGCATGTGTTACTGGTGACACCCCAGGGTCTGTGGGTAGTTGGGGATTCTCACTGGGAAAGGCAAACTGCCAGCCCTTAGCAGTTGGCATGCTCTTACCTGTCCTCTTGTGAAGGCCTCTGCTAGATGACTGAGCACAGCACAGTCTAATGGGTTTAACCCTTAGACTGCAAGCAGGGGAGATAATTCTTGAGACTGTCACTGAGTCCCTGCCTGGGAATATGGTGAAAGTCCACATCCTCTCTGCAGGGTTCTGGCAGAAGGTCAGCCTGGAGGCATCTTTGCAGATGGGGAGGAAGGCTGCACCATCTTACCTGTAGCCAGTGCTGCCACCTGGAAGGCTCTGTTTTACCTTTCTGCACTCACCCTCACCCCTGGGGCTGCATTTGCAGCTCCCTCTCCAGGGAATAAAGTGTAGCATACTGGATCCCAACTGCCTGCAGACAGGAGTTGAGGACAGGATGCTGGCTTGTGTGCTGGAGCCATAAAAATGCTTCGGAGTGCATATCCGCTCTAACAGGTTGAGCACAGCACATGGGCTTCCTAGTCTGGAGGCGTTGCTGTTCCTCAAGCTGCAAAAGCAGACGGCATTCCCCGATGTGCATTTGGGCAGAGCACAGGGAGTGATACCTGATTCCTCTAACAACTGTTTTCTTGGAGCAGGTACTGCTAACTGTGGCTCCTGGGCTCTTAACTCCCACTCTTTCCTCATGCAGGTCCCAGACTACCTGGATCACATCAAGAAGCCAATGGATTTTCAGACAATGAAACAAAATCTAGAAGCCTATCGCTATCTGAATTTCGACGACTTTGAGGAGGATTTCAACCTGATTATTAACAACTGTTTGAAATACAATGCCAAAGACACGATCTTCTACCGGGCAGCCATCCGTCTGCGGGAGCAGGGAGGTGCTGTGCTCCGGCAGGCTCGCCGGCAGGCAGAGAAGATGGGCATTGACTTTGAGACAGGCATGCACTTCCCACACTGTGTAACCGTGGAAGAGGCTCAGATCCAAGACATTGAGGATGGTGGGTACTCGTTCCCTGTCCTGGGGTACGAGGGCTACTCAGAGGTAAAACCTGGGCAGAGTCAGGGCACCCAAGAGTCTGATCTGCCTCCTCTGGGAGGTTAAGTTGAATTCTAGGCTGTGTGTCCTCACTCCCTGGACAGCTGGTGGTTTTGCTAGCCAGGTATTTATCAGCCCTGTTAGGTTGGTTCTAGGCAGTGGTTTGTCTGTGTGTCCTTTCTTTCCTGTTTCATCCTTGTTCCAGACAATGTGAGCCCCGGTATTCTCCACACTGCTCATCAGCCTGCTTTCCCCAGTAGTCCCAACTGGCTGACTTTCCACAAGGCTCCTTCTCTTGGTCTTTGAGGGTAACTTCCGCAAAGGGTTCACAGGTGTTTGGTGCCATGTCAGCTCCTTCTTTCCTGCAGGGAACCTGGATTGACTCATGCCCATTCAGGTAGAGGAACTCCAATGAGCTCCTGATTTCTTTCATCCATCTGCTCCTCTTTGTTTCCCCAGAAGATGTGCGGCTGCTGCTCTCGGAGAATCAGAAACACCTGCCCTTGGAGGAGCAGCTAAAGATCCTGCTGGAGCGGCTGGACGAGGTCAACGCAGGCAAGCAGAGCATAGGACGGTCCCGCCGGGCCAAGATGATCAAGAAGGAGATCACAGTCCTACGGCGGAAGCTTGCACACCCACGGGACCTGGGCCGGGAGCTGGAGCGGCACAGCTCCTCTGCCAGGGGAGCCCTGCAGTCCCACAACCCCTGTGAGAAGGACCTGCAGACAGACAGTGCTGCAGAGGAGAGCAGCAGCCAGGAGACTGGCAAAGGTAATGCTCCCTCCAGAACTGGCAGTCTGGGGAGCCAATGGAGACCTGCTTCTGGACAGGCCTGTCTGGGGAGAGGCTGCCCTGGCAGGTGCATCCTGAGGCAGGAGGACTGTGTGGGCAGCTCCCCACAGTCCTCCACTCCGCCATGGGAATGAGGCAAGTGGCCTTTCATGGGACAGTCCCTTATCCCACATGCCCCTGCGGGGACTCCTCCTTTCCTGTAGTGCCTCCCTTAGGGGTGGGTGCCGAGTATATTTGTGCCTCCCCAGGCTCCCACCCAGCATGCTCATTGGATAGTTTCTAGTGAGCTGTGCCAGCCAAGCAGGGGGAATTGGATGAAGTAGGCCGCATCCTGTGTCTGGAACAGCCACAGCCTGGTGTGTGTGTTTGCCCCTGGGGAAGGTTGGCAGGATGCTGGTGTTCACAGCTGTGGTCAGCACTCACCTGGTGAATTCACCTCCTTGTCAGTCGAGGAACTGGACGCTGTTCCAGAGACTTGACAGTTCCAGCTGTGTGATGCGGAGCATGAGGTGGATTGTTTCCTCCTGACAGGACCTGCCAGCTTGGCCATGTTGCCTGGTTTCTAGGGCCATTATGGAGCAGGGTGCCTTTGGTGTCCCTTCCTGCCGGAGGGCATGGGAGGGAGTTGCAGGAGCAGTGACTGCTGAGCTCCAAATGTTCTCCCAGGGCCGAGAGTCAAACTGTCCAGATGCCAGCTCCGTCAGTGGAGAGGCCGAGCTGGGCTCTGTGGGGAGCACAGCAAAAGCTCCTGGCAGAGCTGCCATGTCCTGGGGGTTTGCTACCTCTGCATCCTTAATCACTGGGAAAAGCAAGTTCTTCCTGCAGTGAGGGAGGATCTTCTGAGATAATGTTCCCCAGAAACGAAGCTGTTTCTTGAAATCACTGCCATGCAGTCCCTGTCATCAGAGCTGCAGCTGACACCTTCTCCCTCTTCCAGGTCTGGGTCCCAATTCTTCTTCTACCCCAGCACATGAAGTTGGCAGGAGGACCTCTGTGCTTTTCTCCAAGAAGAACCCTAAAACTGCAGGCCCTCCAAAACGTCCAGGACGCCCCCCAAAGAATCGAGACAGCCAGATCACTCCTGGGCATGGGAGCAGCCCCATTGGGCCTCCCCAGCTGCCAATAATGGGGTCCTCCCAGCGGCAGAGGAAGCGAGGGCGAAGCCCGCGCCCCAGCTCCAGCTCAGACAGCGACAGTGACAAGTCCACGGAGGACGCTACCATGGGTGGGTGCAGCTGGGCAGCTGTGGCCCCACTGGCAGCACGTGGCAGGCTCTGGTGCAGTGGTAATGCTCTTTGTTGGGGTGTTTTTCAGACCTGCCAGCCAACGGTTTCAGCAGCGGGAACCAGCCCGTGAAGAAGAGCTTCCTGGTGTACCGCAATGACTGCAATCTTCCCCGGAGCAGCTCTGACTCGGAGTCCAGCAGCAGCAGCAGCAGCAGCGCTGCCTCAGACCGCACCAGGTACTGCCCCTGGCCCAGCTCTGCTGACAGCAGTGCTTCCCAGGGTGGCTGGCAGTGGGCAGCTCTCAGCCTTGAGTTTCTGGATGAGCACCCGGTTTGGTGATCCCCATTTCGCTCATCCTGAAGTTCAGCTGCTAATCCCTAGAAATCTGTGGGGTTTGTGCCTTTTTTAATGTAAAACCTAAAGTTGCAAATGTGCAGCAAAGGGCTAGTAGGAAGCATGAACTAGGAAATTCCCTATTGGCTGCTCTGTTATTGGCCCTTCCAGCAGCCAGCACCAGCAGGTTCCTGCCTGTGCCTCTAATTTGGATCAGGGCACATCTTCTGGTCCTCCCAGGTGGAACTGGGTAAGGGTCTGGCTTGCACCCTGGCAGAAGCACCATCTTACCTTTCTGCCTGGTACCCCTGCCAAGTCCTTCCCGAGGCCAGCAGTTGGAGACCACAAGCCCTGGTGTCCTACCAGCCTGGCCCTCTGAAAACGTTTCTGGAAGCTTAACATGACTCCTGCTGATGGCTCTGCTCCTTGTCTCTGCAGCACAACTCCCTCCAAGCAGGGCAGAGGGAAACCCTCCTTCTCCCGAGTGAACTTCCCAGAGGACAGCAGTGAGGACACATCAGGGACAGAGAACGAGTCCTACTCCGTGGGCACAGGACGAGGTGTGGGGCATGGCAGTAAGTACTATGGCTGTGCAGCCGTGTGCCTGGCTGGCACTATCACCTATGGGGGACACAGCTGACTCCCCTGTCCTGCTGTACAGTGGTGCGTAAGGGCATGGGACGTGGCGCAGGGTGGCTGTCTGAGGATGAGGATTCTTCCCTGGATGCCCTGGACCTGGTGTGGGCTAAGTGCCGGGGTTACCCGTCCTACCCGGCGTTGGTGAGTACTGCCTGTCATCGGGGCCTCTGAAATCCGTGTCCCCTCCCTGCAGGCTGGCTCTTGGGGTCCCTGTTCTCTCAGCCCTCCCCTGCTCTTTTCACAGATCATTGACCCCAAGATGCCGCGGGAAGGCATGTTCCACCATGGTGTTCCCATCCCCGTGCCCCCCTTGGAGGTGCTGAAGTTGGGGGAGCAGATGACTCAGGAAGCACGCGAGCACCTCTACCTTGTCCTCTTCTTCGACAACAAGCGCACTTGGTAAGACCAGGGTGCCGAGGGCTTTGGGTGGGGGGGTCCCCAGAGACGATTGTAACCCTCAAACGAGGTGGCCCCCCGCTCTCCGCAGGCAGTGGTTGCCCCGGACAAAGCTGGTGCCTCTGGGGGTGAACCAAGACCTGGACAAAGAGAAGATGCTGGAGGGCCGCAAGTCCAACATCCGCAAGTCGGTGCAGATCGCCTACCATCGCGCCATGCAGCACCGCAACAAGGTGCAAGGCGAGCAGAGCAGCGACTCCAGCGAGAGCGACTGAGCCGGTGCCGCCGGCCGCTCCCCCGCCGAATCTCAGGGCAAACGGGGCTCGGTGACCCCCACCCCGTGCAGCTGGCCTGCACTCACGGGGGGCCGGGGGAACCGGGAGAACCGGGAGGGGTGGGGCCGGTCCCCCGTGCTCCCCCCCCCACTCTCCCATTCCCGGTGCCCGCTCCCCCCAGCCAGCCGCTCCCGGGGCTGCTGTTCTGGCCGCCGCCGTGCCCCCGGGCGGCCCCTCGCGCCCCGCACCCCGTGCTGCCCCCCAACCCTGGGCCCAGCCCCTGGCCGGCCCCGCGCTCGGACGTTGTTTGTATTTATTTTGAAGGAAGAAAAAAAATCTATTGATTCTTAGAAAATAAACCTCCGCTGCGGAGCCGCGGCCGCTGCGGGCGGGGAAGGGAGAGGGGCGGGAGCAGGGGCAGGGGCGGACATGTGCGGCGGCGGCACCGGCCCCGCTTCCGGCCGCGAGCGGAACTGGGGCGGGGAGCGGCGGCCTCTCCGCCTGCGCGGGTTTCTCTATGGTGGGAGCTGGCGGGGCCGGGCGAGGAGCTGTAGGACCGGGAGCGCTGGCTGGGGGCTTGTGAGGAGGTGTGGGGCCGGGCCGGGGCTGTGGGGCAGCCGGGGGCGCAGCGTCGGGCGGTGCTTTGACCCCGCCGCCCCCGCGGGCAGGGGTGTGCAGTTGCTCCCCGACCCCCATGAAGCTGCGGGACGCCCCGTCTGCCTGCCCGTCCCTGTGGCGCTGCCTGCCGTGCCCGCCGGCCGAGCTGCGCCTGGACCTGGTGCTCTCCTCTGGACAGAGCTTCCGGTGAGCCAGCCTGGGGGTCTCGCGTGTCCCCCGGCCCGGCCCAGCGCGTCCGAACCGGCCCCGACCCCCCCGTGTGCGGCAGGTGGTGGGAAAGCAGCCCGGGGGCCTGGACGGGTGTGCTAGGGGGCCGCGTCTGGACACTACGGCAGGACGGGGATCGCCTCTGGTACACGGTGTACGAGGAGGAGGAGGACCGGGATGGGTGCGCCGCCAAAGCAGCCAAGCTGGATGCTGCAGAAACGGACCGGATCCTGCGTGACTACTTCCAGCTGGATGTGGGGCTGTCGGCCCTGTACCGTGCCTGGGGGGCGGCCGACCCCCTGTTCCGCATTGTGGCCAAGGACTTTCCAGGTGAGGTGGCCCCACGGAGCTACAAGGGATGGCCATAGCACCTGTCCGGCGTTCTCTCACCTCATCCTGCCTGCAGGGGTGCGGGTGCTACGGCAGGACCCCGTCGAGTGCCTCTTCTCTTTCATCTGCACCTCCAACAACCACATTTCCCGCATCACTGCCATGATCGAGCGCCTCTGCCAGGCCTTCGGCCGCCGCCTCTGCTGCCTCGATTCTCGGCCCTTCCATGCCTTCCCATCCCTCTCGGCACTCACAGGTCCACCACCACTCCGCTACTGCCGTTTGCCGCACCTTGCCGTGCCCTCACCTGAGCCCGCTCACGTCCCTCTGCTGTGCCCCCGCAGGCGCTGATGCCGAGGCCCGGCTGCGGGCGCTGGGTTTTGGGTACCGGGCCAAGTTTGTCAGCGGGAGCGCGCGGGCCATCGCCGAGGGGCTCGGCACCGAAGGGCTGTGCCAGCTCCGCACCGCGCCCTATGCCGAGGCCAGGAGGGTGCTGTGTGCCCTGCCTGGTGTAGGTGCCAAGGTGGGTGCCAGGACGGGGGTGGGACAGGGAGCAGAGACCGGCACTGGGGGCTGACTGGGTGCTGCTGGTGACAGGTGGCGGACTGTGTCTGCCTGTTGTCCCTGGACAAGGCGGAGGCGGTGCCGGTAGACACCCACGTCTGGCACATCGCACGGCAGCGCTACGGCGTGGCACTGGGTGGCAAGAGCCTCACCCCCCGGACCTACCAGGAGATCGGTGAGGGCAGGGCTGGATACTGACGTGGGACCCTCAGGGATGGTGGATGGTGCAAATGTACCTCCAAACTGGCGTTCACACTCTCTCCACAGGCGACTTCTTCCGGGGGCTGTGGGGCCCTCATGCTGGCTGGGCGCAGGCAGTGAGTACCCCCGAGTACCCCCCTTCCTGGCACTCTTGCCCCCCACCCCTGCCACGCCCACCCCATTATCTCCCCACTCCAGGTCCTGTTCTGTGCCGATCTCCGCAAGGGCCAGAAGCCAGCCAGCAGCCAGCATCAGGCCTGGGAAACCTGAGGCTGGGACAGCTATGGAGGTGGGCCCTCTAGAGACACCCCAGGAGGAACAGTGACTTCAGTGGGACACTGCAGCTGCTGCCAGCCCTGATTGGAGGGGTGTGGGCAGCTGCCTGTCACCTGCCCACTGTGTGCATGGGGAAGCTGCTGCCCTGGGCAATGAAGCTGGGGGGGCGGGTCAAGGCTGTGTCCAGCTCCTTCAGTGCAGAGCTGAGCCAACCACCTTTGGCCTCTTGCCTTTATTAGAAGCAATAAAATAGAAACATCCATTTGGAAAATTGTCCTTGAACATGCTGGGGTTGGAGGTGTGGGACAGTGCCAGGCCAGGCGTGGAAGGACGGAAGGGGTATGGGAAGGGGCCCGGGACAAAGCCCCAAGCTGGGGGGTTCTGTGGTGTGCTCCTGCCCTGATGCAGAACTCTGCTGTGAGGCTGCAGTGGGGGCAGCTCCATATAGCCAGGACAAGATGAGCAGGGTGCCTCCACACTATCTCCCCTGCTCCTGCACTGCAGAGACCCCCACCCCACATGGTGCCCATGGGGGGCTGGATTCCCCTGGGCCCACTTGGAGGCAGCTATGTGGGGCCATGCTCAGTCTGGTGGGACACGCTGAGCTCTGCTTGTGGGTAGGCGCCCACACTCTGACCCTGCAGGGAGGAACAAGGTGAGATCCTGGTGGCAGCCTCGAGGGGTGTGGGATAGGGATAGGGGATTCGGGGCTCACCATTGCTGGTCCCCCCGACTAATCGTTCGCCAGGGCTGGTGGGAGTTGTCTGCCCAGGGATGTCCTGGCTGGTTCCCAGCTGCAGCTTTCTCATGTGTCTCACCACCGCCGTGGCATTGAAAGCTTGCTACTGACCCCACAGTATATGTCAGCTGGTATAGGGTGCCTGAGGGGCTGCTGCACCCCCAAACACCCACCACCACCCCACACTCACCTTCCACTTGCTCTTTGCGAAATTCTTCTTGATCTGCTCACTCACTGACTGGTGGATATTCTTGTCCAGGGCTGTGTCCCCAGCAATCCTGGAGCAAGACAGAAGTCAGCAGGGGCTCCCCTATCCCATGGCTGCTGTGGGGTGAGTTGGAGACGGGGGCAGACAGCAAAAGGTCTCCCCATTACCAGGGATGCTGCAGGGCTTGCTCACAGGTGAATCGCTTGCTAGGGTCCTTCTCCATCAGGTGCTGGATAAAGTCCTTGGCTGGGACAGAGCATGGAACAGCTCTGAGTGCCTATGTCTACCATTCCTCTGGGTACTGTGAAGCTGTGCCAGGCTCACAGGCCTCACTGCCCTGGTGCTCCCAGCTCACCTGAGTCCGAGATATCATCCCAGTATGGTGAGTCGAACTCATACTCGGCCTGCAGGATCTGCTCAAAGAGCTTGGCATCGTTCTCATCATAGAAAGGAGGGTAACCACAGAGCCTAGGGGGGCAGTGGGGAGGACGCTGGTGGTCCCAAGCAACCCCAAGGTGCCAAGCCCCCAGGAGGGTAAGGGAGTGGGAATACATACAGGATGTAGGCAATGACTCCGATGGACCAGCAATCCACTGCTTTGCTGTAGGGTTTCTGTGCTAGCACCTCAGGGGCTGGGGGGGATGGCAGCAGTGAGGGGGGACCCCAACCTGTGGGGGGATCCCAACCCCACACCTAGGGTGGTGGCAGCCCATGGCAGGCGCTCACCCACATAGCCAGGGGTGCCACAGGCTGTGGACATGACACTGCCACAGCCCTCGATCTTCGACAGCCCGAAGTCGCTGATCATGATCTTGGAGTCCTCATCCATGCTGTAATAGAGCAGGTTCTCGGGCTTCGAGGAGAGGAGGGAAGAAGGAGGGGTGACGCTGGAGTCTCCTCTCGCCACCACCATGACAGTGCTGTGCATGTCTCCCCTCAACTACTCACCTTCAGGTCACGGTGGACGATACCCATATCATGCAGGTATTTGACAGCATCGAGGATCTGCCGGATCAGGGCGCTGGCATCCCGCTCAGTGTAGAAGCCCTTCTCCACAATGCGGTCAAAGAGTTCCCCCCCTGAGACCCTGCAGGGATGGGCAGCACTTGTCAGCATGGCCCTCCCACCCCTCTGGAGCCCCACAACTTCACTCACAGCTGCATGATGAGGTAGAGGTGAGTTCCGCTCTCGTAGATATCATCCAAGGCCACAATATTGGGGTGCTTGATTCTGCAGGGGGAAGCACAGGGGGGTGGTGTGAGGGCACCAGGCTGCCCCCACCCCAGCCCCAGGGGACGGGCAGCAGCACTGCAGGTCATCACGCGCCGCTGGCTATTTTGGGCACTAGCAATGACATGCGGCAATGAGTGCTGGTAGTGGGGGGCTGTGCCGGGTTGGGGGGGACACAGAGTGAAACCTCCACCCTGGTGCTGGGACGGCCCCTACTTGTGGAGGACGGCAATTTCGTTCTCAATGCTGGTCTCCTTTCCCTCCAGTGCCTTCTTTGCAATGCACTTGATGGCCACGAGCTTCCGCGTCGTCTTCTCCTCCGCCAGGACCACCTCGGAGAAGGCCCCCCTGGGGGGGATGAGGGATGAGCAGGGCAGGGGGGCCACCAGCCGGAGCTGCCGATGTTGCCATGCCATGATTGTCATGGCGACAGGCAGAAAGTCCAGCTATTTATAGGAGAAAAGCAAGCAGGAGCGGCCCGCTGGGATGGCCGGACGTGGATCTTGCCAGCGATAGGATGCCTGGCACCCTCCACCCTCCTGGTGTGGCATCCCCATATGAGGCAGGATAAGGCTGTTGTGTTGCCAAGGTCTAGCTGTGCTGGGGCTAAGCCCCATGTGAGCTGCAGTAGCCCTCTGCTGTGCTATCCTGTAGCACCCAGGGCCACCCAGGAGCCAGCCAGAGCCGTTGGCAGTGCCCAGGGGAGGAAGAGACAGGAGTGACAGGCAGTGAGTGTGCTTGCGCTGTGCTGGGCCCTAAGTCTTGACGTAATTAACCTGCTAATCCAGCCTAAGAGCCTTATGGTGCCATGGGCACCGCCAGGAACCCCTCTGCCAGCCAGGGGACCACCCTCAGGTACCCTCAGCACAGCATAGGGAACCAGCCAGCACCAGAGGGAGGTGGCACCTGTGCCCCAAGCATGTACCCTCATATGCAAGTGCAGGATTTGAGCTGGTTCCACACGGCAGGTTGGGCAAAGCCTGAGGGGCCAGACCCATCACTATGGGTGGGCTGTCACTGGTTGTCACCCCAGTCTGCAACTCACGTGCCCAGGACATCTCGGAAATCATAGATCCGCTGAATATCCTCGATCCTCTTCTTCCAGCTGGGCCCATCCTGCCCCAGAGGCATGGTGCCCTGTGGGGCCACCCACTCTCACCTGTGACACGAGTGGGGACACGCTGTCAGCGTGCTGGGATGGCACAGGGACACGGGGGAGACAGGATGCTGTGGGGAGGTGGTTGTCACCGTGGGGTGATGGGAACAAGCTGTGTCGACGCAGGAGTTTTGGCGTAGATTGCCCCAGTGAGGAACCATGCTGGGACCCCCCCGATGCCCGCCCATGGGGCGGGTGCGGGGCGGGCAGGCAGCAGGAGGGCTCCAGACACACGCGTAGGTGCATGGAGGGGGGTCCCCACCGCCATTCCCCACGCCCGCCAGCTGGCACAGCCGCTCCGGGCGCGACACGCGTGGGAGCAGAGCTGCGCGGCGCGGGTGATGCGCAGCTCCGCCGCCGCTACTCAGTGTCACGCGTGGGCACGACCTCCGCGCGTGGGCACACCGCCCCCGCCCCGGCCCGCCCTTACCGACGGCCCCGGCCCCGGGCCCCGCGGCAGAGCAGCGGCGACTCCTCCCGGCGCGGCGCCGCCGGACAGCGCTGACGTCACGGTGAGGGGCGGGAAGCGCGCGGCCGCTGCCAATGGGAGGGGGTGGCTTGGCCGCGGTGGGAAGAGGGGGGGACACGCGTGACCGCGGGCGCGCGTGGACTCGCGGGAAAGGCGCGGGGAGGGCGACGAGCGCGGCGCGGCATCACCCGCACGCTCCCCTCGGGCATCTGTTGTGGAGATGCGAGGGCATTCCCTGGGTAGACACGAGTGGGGGACACGCGTGGAGTTCCCGGACAAACCCAGCCCCGCCCCTCCTCGCCCCCCGCCCCAGACTGAGCTCAGCACCAGCAGGACCCACCCCACAGCCGAGCAGGGCTGTCCCCCATGACGACCCCAACTGTCACCACACTATCACCTGTGCACGGCTGCCTTTATTGCCCATGCTCGCGGCAATAGAAACCACCGGTACATGGAGAGCTTGGCCATCCACCCATCGGGCCCCCCACCCCTCCAATCTCTTCCCCTCTCCACTTCCCCACTCCTCCCAGTCCAGCCATGGAGGCTGAGATCTCCCCCTGCCCCGCATCACAGAGAGGGACAGGGGACCGTGGGAACCGCACCATCACATCTGGCCCCTGCAGTGACCTGGCTGATGTCACCCGAATAACAGGGGCATGCAGGGGGCACATGGGAGTGGAAGCCACCAGCCGGGGTGGAGGTGCTCAAGGGAAGGACCTCCACAAATCCCCGTGGTGCCCAGCTTGGGTCAGTGACAGCCCCACACAGGGAAGGGACAGCAGCTGGGCTCCTTCATCCGGGTAGGGAGGCTGAGCAGACTCAGGGCACGGGGGAAGCTGTGCCAGTTCTGTCCCGTGGTGGCAGGGCTCAGGCAGGGCAGCCCCCTGCAGGTGAGGTCCACGGTCCCTGCTACCCATCCAGCAGCTTGAGGATGCTCTCCCGCTCCTTCAGGGTCTTCCAGGCCTGGTCCTTCTCCTTTTTGGTGGGTGTGCGCTTCTTCTGCCGAGCAGCCATGATCTTGCGGAATGCATCCATCACCTCGTTGTCAGCCATGCGGACACGCTGCCGCAGCTCCTGCCGGTGCAGTTCCTCCTTGGCCAGCCTGGGGGGCACAGGGGGGGGTGTCAGGCCCTGCCAGGCAGCCCCCAGCCTTTACCCATCCCAGCCCACTGGCTCTCACCGCAGCAGCTCGTGCTTCTTGGTGCGGTTATGTGCGCTGAGTGCCTTCAGCTCTGCCTGCCTTTTGCGTAATTCAGCCAACACCTCGTCCTCCGAGTCCTCTGCTGGACGGTCCTCTGACTCCAGCAGGCCCTGGGCCACCAGCTCCTCCTTGATCCGCCCCTCCAGTGACTTGGTGTGGGGGACACTGCCAGGATAGAGAGTGGCTGCTGCCCACCACACACCCTTTGCTCCCTGTGACTCACAGTGGCAGGTAGCCAGCAGCGTGCTTGATGCACCCACGGGCAGTGCTGAGCTCCAGGCCCGCCTCAGCTGCTCACCTGAAGGGCTTGTTCTGACTGCGGGGAGATGTGCCAGCACCGTCAGCTCCTGAGTCCTTACCAGTGATCTCAGGGATGGGGGAGTCCTCAACAGGGGAGATGATGTTCTCCTAGCAAAGGGAGCACGAGGGAAGGGTTACAGTGGTTAACTGGGTCTTGGCAGCAATGCCCCACAGTGTCAGGCCACCATGGCATGGCGCCATTGGAGCCCCTCACCTCCACAAGGGCCTGCAGGAGACGCTGTGTCAGGGGACCAAAGGGACACCCATCCTCTGGCTGCTCATGCTGGGCTTCTGACTTCTTCAGGAGGGCATCAACATCTGGGAGGAAGCAGGAGAGGTAAAAAGCAACCCCAAAGACACAGAGATGAGCAGCAGGGCAGGGCAACCTGTCTTGGGCTTGGCTCCACTGGGCACAAGCACTCCCAGCCCATCTGGGCAAAGGCAGGGGTGGGATTGGGGCACCTTTAGTGTCCAGCTCAGTCAGCGGCCCCAGGACACCTTTCTTCTTGTCGGCAGCAGCTGCTGCCCGGGCTCCATCCTTCTGCTCCTCCAGCAGGTCCTCTTGTGCCCAACGCTGGGAGTAATGCTTCCCCAGCGGTGGAATCTGCAAGAGCAAAGCTCAGCACAGCTCCTGAAGCCTCTGCCTTGCCTCCCACCTCGCCAGTGCCACAGCAGCATCCCAGGCAGGAACAGTCACTGTGAGGTGCCAGAGGGGACGGGGAGAGAGGGCAGAGGAAGGGGCTTAGGAGCTTTTCACCTTGTAATGCTCAGCCTCATCCTCTGGTGGTTTGAGCAGCTCCTCCAGGACTCTGACCTCCTCGTTGGTGAGATCAGCACAGTATGGCTCCACCGATGCCCAGAACCTGCAAGGATGGATGAACTGTGAGAGGGAGCTGCAGGGCAGCACGTGGAAGGTGACACATGTCCCCCTTCTCCCTGTGGCACCTCTTCTCTCCGGCCAGAGGCAGCTCCTGTGCCATGTGCTCCAAGGAAAGAGAAAGATGATCCCAATGCCTCCCAATACCCACACACCTGTTTGGAGCATCATTTTTGGGGAGGCGGGGCACATCAATGGGATCATCCTGGAACTCATATTCCTGGATCTTGGGCTGCAGGTTCTTGGACTTGGGCCGGCCAGGCCCAGGCCCAGTCCCATGGCCCCCTTTTCCCTCCAGCTTCTGCTTCTTGGGCTTTCCATGTTTTACAGATGTGCCCACATCGTGGTCCTTGCTCAGCTTCAAGAAACGCCGGTCGCCCTTCTTATCCTGCCAGTCTGTCAGGATCTGGAAGAGAGTGATGTCTCATCCTGTGCCCAGTGCTGGGCAGGGGCAGACCAGAGGCAGACCCTTGGTGGAAAAGAGCCAGACAGTCTGTCCCTGACCCAACGTGGCCCCAGCACCTGTGTCTCGGCCTCTAGGACGCGAAGGCGGCGGCTGGCAGAGGACAGCAGGGTCTCCAGCTCCAGCTGCAGCGTGTCCAGCTCCTCGATGCCGATGCCATCGTCCTCCGAGCGGGCCAGCACGGCCGTGTACCGGGGACACACTTTCACGTGGTCCACCGACTTGAAGTCATGGAACTGCAGCGGGCAGTCCTTCAGCTCGCTCATGGCGGTGGGGACCGTGCACCGAGTGGACTCTGGAGGACCGACGGGCGCACGAAGGAGCCGGGGACAGGGGAAGCCGGGAGGGATAGGAGTGAAGTGGGGAGCTACGGAGGGTCGGGGGGCATCGGGGCTCTGTGGAACCCGGGATGAGGGATCACCGGGGCGCCGAGAGGAACGTGGGGAGAGTCACCGGGGCGCTGAGGGAACCAGGCGGGGGGATCGCCGAGGTGCCGAGGAACCCAGTCGGGAGGGGAATCGGACGGAGATCACCGGGGGGCTGCGGGGACGAAGCGGGGGCGGCCCCGGGGCGCAGCGGAGGCCGCGGGGCCGGGTCTGGGCCGGGCGCCCCTTCCGGCCCCGCGGGCGCCCCGCCCCGCGCTCCCCATTGGCCGCGCCGCACCTCGCGCCGCCGCTCATTGGTTCAGTCCGCCCTCCATCTCTCTTTCCTAATATGGAAGCGCTGACAGGCCCGTACCAAGCGCGGCAGGGCGTGGGGGGGAGCCGCGCGAAGTCTCGGCGCCGCCACCCGTCTCCGTGCCGCGGGGGGGCCAGGCCGCAGGGCGGGAGCCTCCTGCCGCCCCCCCCTCCCTCCCGCCGCAGTGGGAGGTGCCGCGCATCCCGGAAGAGGTGATCAGCCACTTCCGCCTGCCAGGACCGGAGCGCCGCTGCCACCATGGTAGGGCGGGGGGTGCCCCGGGAGGGGCGGTGGCAGCGGGGCGGCTGGGGAGGCTCGGAACCGGGGCTGGCGGAGCGAGCGGAGCTGAGGGAGCTGCGGGAGCTGCGGGCTGCTGGTCGGGGGCTGGGGCAGGGGGTGAGACTCGACCTCCGGGCTCCGGTCGGGGGTCTGACGCCGCCGCCGTGTCCCTGCAGACTGCCACACTGCGCCCGTACCTGAATGCGGTGCGCGCCACGCTGCAGGCCGCGCTGTGCCTGGAGAACTTCTCCTCGCAGGTGGTGGAGCGGCACAACAAGCCCGAGGTGGAAGTCAGGTACGGGGGCGGGAGGGGACACCGGGGGAGCCCTGAGGAGCCCTGGTTACCCGCCTTGGGGGCCACTGGCCCGTTCCTGCCGTGCGTTCGGCACCCCCCAGTCCTTAGGCACAGGGCCGACAGGGAGCTGGGGAGCTGCGGGGAGGAGGAAGAGCATCAAGCTTGGGACCGAGGGAGTATCTGCCCTGAGGAGGAACGTTCGGGACGCGGGAATATCCTTTAGCCAAGCCCCTACATCCGCGTGATCCTTGCGGCTGCCCTTCCCTGTTTCCCACCAGTAAATGCTTCCTTCTGAGTCACTCTTGCCCTCCCTCTGTTTGCAGAAGCAGCAAAGAGCTGTTGTTGCAGCCGGTGATCATCAGCAGGAACGAGAAGGAGAAGGTTCTCATCGAGGGCTCCATTAATTCTGTGCGCGTCAGCATCGCAGTGAAGCAGGTGAGGAGGGGTTTGGGCAGGGGGTTGGCGGCTCAGTCTTTGGGGAAGCCTCACTTCCCTTTTCTGTTTCCAGGCTGATGAGATCGAGAAGATCTTGTGCCACAAATTCATGCGCTTTATGATGATGAGGGCTGAGAACTTCTTTATCCTGCGCAGGAAGCCTGTGGAGGTGAGGTGACAGGGAGGGGACAAAGCAACTCCTGGCTCCGCTTCTGGCACTGAGAGGGTGTCCAGTGCAGAACTGGGATGTGAGTTTGAATGGCCAGTGATTTGGATGCTAAACCCTAGGGTGCTTCTCTCTTGTACAGGGTTATGACATCAGCTTCTTGATTACGAACTTCCACACGGAGCAGATGTACAAGCATAAGCTGGTGGACTTTGTCATCCACTTCATGGAGGAGATTGATAAGGAAATCAGTGAGATGAAACTCTCTGTCAATGCAAGGGCCCGCATCGTGGCAGAGGAGTTCCTTAAGAATGTGAGACTCTGAAATGGGAGGAGGGGTCTCTGATTTTGGGAGTGGGTGTGGGGTCAAAGCCAGTGTGGCCCTTGTGCCCGGAGCCCTCCATCCCATTAGTGAGGACAGTGTGACATCCTGCCCAAGGAACCTCCTGGGGACAGGGAGGAAAGGATGCCAAAGGCACTTGTATCCCCTTTGCTCATGAGGTGCCAGCTTTTGAGACCCCCAGAGTTTGTTCAGTGGCAGCAATAGTCTTGGGGGGATGAGACCCTTTTGGTGGGTGCTGAGATGGATGTACAGTGCCTGAGGAGGCAGTGGGAGAAGTTGAGCATGAATCTCTGTGAACAGTGGCCACCCTCGGCCTCCTCCCAGGTGCCAGGAGGGTGGTGAGGGTTCTCGAAGCATTGTAAGCAGGGACTAACAGCCGTCTGTTTCTCTCCAGTTTTAGGCCGTGGTGCAGGACCCCGTGGCTCCCTGTGCTTGTGCCCACCGGGCATTGTGCCTGTGCCTGCTCCCGTTTCTCGAGGACCGCTGGGCGGGGCCGGGCCCTGCCCGCCCCTCTCTGGGCTTGGCGGGAGCAGCCTCCGCTTGCGGCAGCGCGGCCCCAGCCGCTGCCTCTGTCTCGTCTTGTTTTTTAAACGGTCTTGTTTGCTGTATCTGGCGCCTCTGTCTCCTCTCTCCCGCCGCTCTGAGCCACACCGGGGGATTGGGCGTGGGGGAGGAGGGCACTGTGGCCCTGGGAGGCAGATCATGGAATGGAAGCAGGACATGGAACTGGAGGGGCAGAGTGGGCACAGTCGGCCTGGGGGCAGCAAGGGGCTTGGGGTGTGAGGCACAAAAGGATTTCGGGCAGGGTGGAAGGTTTGAGTGGGGGATGGCTGGCTGTGGACATAGGGGGCTGTTTGTGTCCCCCCTTCGGTGTAGTGGAGCTATTGTGGTGGCTGGAGCTGGGGCTGTGACATCACAGCCATGCTGGGGTTGGGGGAGCCACATGCTACATTCTAACATCAGTGGTAACAGGGTTTAGAGGCCATGTGCTGCGCTTGACTCTGGCTTCAGTCCCCAGCAGGACAGGGAACAGGACAACCTATGTGGCACAGAGGAGGAAGAGCCACCCACAGGTCCCCTCATCCTCAGGCAACCATGGGACAATGGAACATAGAGAGCAGCACTGCAGGCACACAGCCCCCCAGACAGGGACACTTGAGGAGGGTACACTCCAGCTACCTCATGGCCCAGCAGATTTGGGACAAGGGCACAGTGGGACATCCTGGGACTGTGTGGTGCAGCTGGGACACTGGCATGAGGCTCAGCAGGTCGGAAACTGCCTTTTCAAGGGCTCGAAGCTTGGTCAGGCAGAGGCAGGCAGGTCAGTGCTTTCTACCTCTCCATGTCTGTCCTGTGAGACTGGGGACAGTGGGCTCAGACAGGGCTGTCCTCACAGGGCACTCGGCAGCCACCACCACCAGCCACCAGGTTGGCTGCCAGCACTCGCTTAAGCTTGAGCAGCTCAAAAAGGCCAAGCTGCATGTGGAGATGGCCATTAAGGTGAGGGACCTGATTTCACATCCCTCAAATGCCACCTGCTTGCATTTCTGGCTCAGGAGAGCTGAGCCAGAGGAACCAGGACTTGAGCAGGCTGAGCCCACTGGTCTCTGCGCAGGAGAAGAAGATCTTCATGGTACAGGGCGACTACCCCGTTATCCGCCGCCTGCTGCGAGCCCGGGGCTGGGTGGAGAGGAAGCTCCCTGGCACGGGCAGACGGCTGGAGCAGCATTGTGGTGACCAAAACAAGCAGCGGCCGAAGACACGGCCAAGTAATGGTGGTGCTGGGCAGGGGGGGGCACCGCTGAACCCTCGTAGTGCGGCACAGCCTTTTCTGGGGACCACAGAACCCCCGCACTACCCATGGCTGCCTGCTGAAGAGGAGGAAGAGGATGAAGAGCAGTGTGATGACCCCAATGGCATCCATGACCTCATGGTTAGCAGAGAGGGCTGGGGCTGAGCTCTGCCACTGCCCCCAGCACCCTTCCCCTGGGACCTCCAGGCACGGGCTCAGCCTTGCACAGGGGATGAGGGTGGGATGGGGGCTCTGTATCCCACTCTGGCTTCCTCACTCTGCCAGTCCTACCTGGTGCGGGACCGGTTGCCAAACTTCATCTGGACCAACTTCCTTGAAGCCACTGATCGTCAGCTGCTGCAGCAGGACAACGTGGTGAACCACTATTCCAGGGTGGATGCATTCACCACCAAGGTGGGAGGCTGGAGCCCTTGGGGAAGGGGATGGGGTCCAGTAGGGACTAACAACCTCCTCTAAACAGGAGGGGCTGTGCCTCAGCCTACAAAACCTGCCGTGGATTGAGCAAGCTGACCCAAACACCTTCTTCCCCCGGTGCTACCGGCTGGGGAACATGGATGAGCGAGAAGCTTTCATTGGTGAGCTGAAGGCTGTTGCCCTCCTGTCCCTCCCTGTGCTCCCACTGCTCCAACGTCCTGTGCAGGACTGGCTGGTGATGATGTCTCCCTCTTGCAGATGATTTCTGCTTGACAGCAGCACGCAGCCTGCTCAAACTGGCCCTGGAGGAGGCTGGGGACATGCCAGTGAGGCCTGAGCAGGTTCCAAACTCTGCCAAGGGGGCAGGTGAGTACATGGAGCTGGGCCTGGGGGGATGGCAGAGAATAGAGTTAGGGACAACTGATGGCTGAACTTGAAGGCACAGCCTCTGCTCACAGCTGTGGCCTGAGATCCCCCACTCCCTCTACTAGCTCACCTTATTGGTGCTCTGTTCCCCACCCCGTCCCCATGCACCTAAAGCCACCCATCCCATAGGGAGGCTCTGGCCCCAAGGCTGGCATAGGAGTCACATCTCTCACCCAAGCATTCCACAGCATGGCCAGGCTGCGCCCCGTATCCTGAGCTGGTGGAAGAAGCCCTGGAGATCTGTAAGCAGCACCTGAGTGTTCTGCAGCACCAGGACATCGACAGGAGCACCCCGTCCCCCTGCAGGACATGCACTGACTGGGACCACTTCCTGCAGGAATACTACCGTGTGGCACAGTGAGTGCTGAATGGGATGGGGGGACAGGGGGCATGATGGCAGGGCTGATGCTGAGGCCCCCTTCCCCCCACAGTGAGGGTGCAGAGCTGGTGCTGACCAGGCAGCAGCGGAAGCAGTGCCAGAACCTGCTGCAGCGCCTGGCAGAGCAGCTGCCCCAGATTGACATGGAGGGCAAACTCAACGTCTGGATCGTCAAGCCTGGTGCTGAATCCCAAGGCAGAGGTAAGGCTGGGAGAAGTGGGGAGCACATAGAAGCTCCCCTTTTAGGAAGGGTCCCACTATCGCTGTGTTCCCCAGGCATCATCTGCACAACACGGCTGGAGGAGGTGCTGCAGCTGGCATGGACCTGCACAGCACCCTCGGTGCAGGTGGGCAGATGGGTGGTGCAGAAGTATGTGGAGCGGCTGCTGACCATTTTCGGCACCAAATTCGACATTCGGCAATGGTTTGTTGTGACTGACTGGAAGCCACTGACTGTCTGGTTCTACCGAGAATGCTACCTGCGCTTCTGCTCCTGGCCCTTCTCCCTGTGTCACCTGGAGCGGTGAGTGCCCCCCACCCTGGCTCCCCACACCCCAGCACCCTGGCAGCCCCTGACCTAGCCTCACTCTCCCTGCCCCAGTGCCAGGCACCTCTGCAATGTCTCCGTCCAGAAGTGGTACAAGACGTCACCAGACCAGGACCCCCGTGTACCCACTGACAAGATCTGGTCCAACAAGCAATTCCAGGAATACCTGGCACAGATGGGGCAGGCAGATGCTTGGCACCAGGTGCTGGTACCCGGCATGAAGGCGGCGATCCTGAACACTCTGCGCAGTGCCCGGGATCGGGTGGGCTTCCGCAAGGGCAGCTTTGAGCTCTATGGGGCCGACTTTCTTGTTGGGGAGGACTTCCAGCCCTGGCTGCTGGAGATCAACTCTTGCCCCACCATGAGCCCCTCCTCAGCAGTGACCCGACGGCTCTGTGCCAATGTCCAGCGGGACACGCTGCGCCTAGTGCTCGACCGCAAGGAAAACCCCACCTGTTCCATAGGAGCGTTTGAGCTCATCTACAAGGAGGTAGGCTGGGGGATGGGGGGCAGACACCCCACAGGCACCCTGAGCCCTCACTCCCTGCTGTCTCCCCACAGGCACCTGTGCCCAAGCCTCTGTCAGCACGTGTGAAGCTGATGGTCAAAGGCTGTTCCCTGAAGAAGCTCCAACCAGCAGAGGAGCAAGCCCAGGCCAAGGCCCTCCACCACCCTGTGTCCCCAGGGGCCAGAGCCACCCAAGTACCCAAGCAAGCACAGCATCAATTCCCCACCACTGTGCCTTGTGCCCCCAAGCTCCCCCAGGGAGCAGAACCAGGGGGCAGAACCGCCCAGGTACCCCAGAGCACACGGCGTCGATCTCCCACCACTGTGCCCAGTGCTTTCAACTTGTCTGTGGCCCCAGGGGGAAGAACCACCCAGGTGCCCCAGAGACCACGGCCTCGACCTCCCACCATCACCGTGCCCAATGCTTCCAAGTTGTCTGTGGCCCTGCGGAGCAGAACCACCCGGGTGACCCAGCCCAGAGCAGCAACAGGGAAGCTGCCTCCTCTGGAGCAATGGAGCCACTGCTCTTCTCCCAGCTCTGACCCCCCAGCACCACCACAGCCTCAGGCCTCCTTTGCTGGGAGACAGGAGCTGCCAGGACTCAGTCGCCCGGCTGGGCAGTCCCAGATCAATGGCTGTCCCCTGAATTGGGTGCCTGTACCACCACCCCGGGGAACTCCCAGCAACCCCTGGCTATCCCAGGGTTGTGTGCGCTCCTTTCCTCCTGCCAAGCCCCTGTGACAATCTCTGTCTGCATGGAGTACCAGGACCCCATTCCTGGAGTAGAAGCACACGGCAGCTCCCATTGGGATGCAGAAGACTTGGGACACTGAGACACCCCCAGGTGGGGACAGCACCCTGTCTGTCCTTGCTGGACCAACATTGCAGTACCAGGCTACCTCTCATCCTAAAGAGCTCCCATTGCTGTGTTGTGGTACCTACCTCCTCCCTCATGGGCATTTTAAAATAATTCTGTGATAAGGTGTGTCTCAGACTTTCTGTGTGTCAGAGTTGTGGGGAGGGTTTGGACTCCCTGGGATGGGGCTGTGGGCGGGAACTGGGGCTACCAGAGCAGAGAGTAGGCAGGAAAAGCTGCTTGTAGTCGCCCCTGCCAGATGAAGCTGCGGTAGGTGATGACACTGCTGCATTCTAGAACTGGGAACCAGGGCAGGTGCCAAAGTGGTGGCAAGGCTGGTGCCCCCAGCAATGCCAGAGGGACAGCCAGGAGAAATGCATCCTCTGTGTGCCAAGAAAAGAACTGAGTGCTGAGCCACCCAGGCAGCAGGGGGGGATTTTAATGGGATGGCAGAGGGTGGAGTGGGTGTCCCCCTGCAGCACTAAGGCTCCTAGTGCTCAGGCAGCCCCAGACAGCGCAGAGTGTGCAGAAAGTAGGGTAGTGGTGGGGCACAGAGGGGGCCCTCAGGCAGCATTAACTCCTGCAGGTGGATGTGGAGTGGGAGGTGATGGAGCTGCCGTGGAGAAAGACCCAGCCGGGACAGCAACTCCTTATCCAGTACCTGCAATGTGAGTGGGCACCTCAGTGGAATCACTGAGGGCTGTGCTGAATGCCCCACCCAGCATCCACCCTGGCCACGTACCTGTGTGCGGGCTGGGGCGGTCTCAGGGGTCAGAAAGAAGGGCACTCCCAGCACCCTGCCCACTAAGGAAGAGTGCTTGTGGTCGCCCAGGGCTGGGCACAGCAGCAGTGCCAGGTGCACCTGGAGCTGTTCTGGAAAGGCTGGGGAGGAACAGGGAGAAGGTGAGATTGCAGGGGTCAGGAAGCATGGCTGGGGTGGTGGAGGTGTTGGGGGGCTACTCACCTGTCCTGGGCTGGAGCTGGAGGAGGGCACAGCCCTCCATGGCGCTCAGCACCCGGTAGCGTGTCAGGGTGCTCTTCACATCCTTCCTGGCCAGGCTGCAGCGTCCTGGGGCTGGCACTGGCACCACCAGCCGAGCACAGCCTTCAGCACTCCCTGGGGTATCTCCTGTATCCTCAGCCTGCCGGCACCCCCTTACCATGGTTCTGTCCTCCTGCTGCTGCCAGCGCAGCCCAGTGCAGATCTCCCCCTCCACCTCCGCCGGGACTCCCACGGTGATGGCACTGCAGGGAAGGGGTTGAGAAGGGGACAGGATCCCCAACGCCAGCATGGCAGGGTCCCAGGGACTCACCGATATGTGGCAGGGTATTGGCCTCTCCGGCGAGCATTGGTGAAGAACTGTTGGAGCTTCTTAGTGGTGTGGTAGCAGCTGGACAGGAGGACAAGGCCAGAATACTCCCTGTGGGACATGGCTGCTTGAGACCTGGAGGAGGAAAGGCAGCCCCAGCTCCACCCCAGGCCCTCCAGGCTGGAACCTCCTACCAGACCTGGCAGGAGCCTTCACCACATGGAGCTCAGCAGCGAGGCCCAGGCGTCGTCTCAGTGTGGGCAGCAGCGCATCCAGGCTCAGGTCCCCAGGGCGCCCTGGGGAGATGCTGGCAGGTCAGCACCCACTGCGCTCCCCACCCCTGCAGCCCCCCATTGCTGTCCTGTACTCACCCAGAACGGGGAGGCCCGGGGGCTTGTTCAGCGCCAGCAGGGCTCCTAGTGAGGGGAAGTCTGGTCAGGATGTACGTCACTCACTCTCGTCTCCTTTACCCCCATTCTCCCCTATCGCAGGTACCTTCCCGGTGCACCACGGAGCCCTCCAACAGCCTCAGCGTCTCCTTGGGGCCCAGCAGCCGCCTCCACCTGCAGGGGATGGAGTGGGCAGGGGGACGCAGGTGGGACTTCCCTCAGTCACCTACCTTCACCCCACTCTGCATGTCCATAAATCTCACCCACCACTGTCCGCCCTCCTCTCCACATGTCTCCGCACCCTCATGCTTCTCCAGCCCCTCTGTGCTCACACATCTGCAACCCCACAGGTATGTCCCTAATGCACAACCCCCCATAACCCCAACTCATAAGCCCTCTGCCCCCACGCGTGTGCGTCTCCGGGTGCCAGCACACCCCAAGTACACACGCACCTTCTCCACACACGCACTCCACACATAAACGCCCCCAGGTACCCTACCCTCCCCTCCCCTCCAGCGCGCGCCTCCGCGCCCCGCTGACCCCGCAGTGCGCGCTCCCGGGCGCGCCAGCCCGCGCGCGGCGGCGGCAGCAGTGGCGCTCCCGGTCCCCGCCATGGCGGCACCGCCGCGCCTGCGCCGAGCGCTCCCCCCCGGCATCCGGAGCCGGCGGCCGCGGCCGTAGAGCAGCGGAAGCGCGGGCAGAGGGTCCCGCCCGCAGGTGCCGAGAGGCCGGGAGCGGCGGGCCGGGGGTGTCACCCGCGGGGAGGTCACCCCGGGGATGTCCTGGAGGGCTGGACGGTCACGAGGAGGGAGCCCCGGGGCTGTCGCTGTGGGAGGGAGGCCCGGGGGGCTTGTACCGGGGCTGCGCTGGGGAGGCGGGCAGAGAGAGCGGCCCCGCCTGACGCTGTGTCTCCCCAGGACAGCACCATGGCCTCCCGCGGGGGTCCCCGCGCCGCCGGCACCGATGGCAGCGACTTCCAGCACCGGGAGCGCGTGGCCTCTCACTACCAGATGAGGTAGGTGTCTCCTTTCCCGGGGTTCCGGGGGGACATGCGACCTCAGCAGGCCCTGATGGCCCCCCACTCTCTCCCCAGCGTGACCCTCAAGTCGGAGATCAAGAAGCTGATCTACACGCATGTAGTCATCTGGCTGCTGCTCCTGGCCCAGATGGTCGTGGGACATCTCAAGCTGTTGCCCCACGACCAGGTGGCCATGCCCTACCAATGGGAGTATCCCTACCTCCTCAGCATCCTGCCCTCCCTCCTGGGCCTCCTGTCCTTCCCTCGCAACAACATCAGCTACCTGGTCCTCTCCATGATCAGCACCGGCCTCTTCTCCATGGCTCCCCTCATCTACGGGGCCATGGAGATGTTCCCCATGGCACAGCAGCTCTACCGCCACGGCAAAGCTTACCGCTTCATCTTCGGCTTCTCGGCCGTCTCTGTCATGTACCTGGTGGTGGTGGTGGCCGCGCAGGTACATGGCTGGCAACTCTACTACAGCAAGAAGTTGCTGGACTCCTGGTTCACTAGCACGCAGGAGAAGAAGAAGAAATGAGTGGGGATAGGTGGGCTCCGTGAGGTGCTGAAGCTCTGCAGTTCAGTCCTGTGGGGCAGCGCTGGCGCAGCTCCGGTGGGTGGGGGATCCTCGGGGACCACGGGGTGGGTGTCTGAGCCACACCACCGCCCCAGGCACCCATACAAGGGGGAGACCCCCGAGGGCTGGGGCCGTGCAGGGTCCCTGGGGTGCGTGCCCCTTTCCTCCGCGTGTTGCTCTATGGAAATAAAGCACCGTCCGCGCTCCCACGCGTGTCTGCGCCACAGGAAGCGCCGCCTGGCAGCGGGGGGGGGTGGGGGGGCCGGCGGGGCCGCACGTGCCGGTGGAGGAATGCGGCGGGGCCGGCCCGGGGCGGGGCGGGGAGCGGCGGCGCTCAGCCATGGGGCGCCCGCTGCTGCTCGCCGCTGCTGCCGCGCTGCTGCTGCTTCTGCCGCCTGGGACCGGGGCCGCCGTGACCCGCCTCCGGGTCTCCGCCAACTTCGTGAGCACCGGGGAAGGGAGGTGGAGGGAGAAGGTGGGGGCCGGGCGGCGCCGCGTTCACCCCCGTCTCTTTGCTTGCAGGAGTGCCGGGCCACCGGTGAGTAGCGGCGGGGCAGGGCTGTCAGCGCGGGGCTGCTCCGGCCCGGCGATACTGGCTCCAGGGTGCAGCGGGATCGTGGGGCTTCCCCTGCCCGCGGCTACTGGGTCCTGGAGGATGGGTGGGGGGGGCGCTCCCGGTTTCCGGGGCACCCCGCTTCCGAGGACTCCCAGTCCCCGAAACTTCCTGGCCCCTGGGGCTCGACGCTTCCAAAGACTCCGGATCCCCGGGGCTCTCCCTGTTTCCGAGGACTCCCCATTCTCAGGGGTTCTCGCTTCCGAGGACTCCGAATTACCGAGGCTCCCAGTTTGCCCGGACTTTGAATCCCCGGGGCACCTCCCTTCCGAGTACACCTCCCCGGGATTTCCCGGGGCTCTCTCCCTTCCAAGCACTTCCAATCCCCGGGGCTTCTGCTGCCTGCGGGACCCCCGGCGCACGGCCGCCCCCCGTCTGCTCTCCTCCTGCAGCCGACAGGACGCTGAGCCGCCCCCGCTGCCGCCGCCCTTCCCGCCCCGGGCCGCCGCTGGAGCCGCCCGCCCTGTCGCTGAGCCGTGCCCGGCTGTGCCTGCCCGCGCAGCCCTGCCAGCCCTGCCTTCGGGTGCGCCTGGCCCTCCCCACTGCAGGTAAGGGCGGGGATGGCGGGGCCGGACATCCCCGCGGCAGGGGATACACACCATGTCCCCCCACTCATGTCAGCCAGCACCCCACGCCTGTTTCTCGCAGAGCTCGGCGGTGTCCGAGGACTGCAGCTCACCTTCCTGGAGCTGGGCTCCAACCGGGCTGGCTGGCTGCAGGTTTGGCAGCGACGCCGGATGTTGGGCAGCTCCACGGTGAGTCTGCGGTGGGCGGTGGAGCCGGGGGACACCAAGGCTCGGCGTACGCCCGGTGACCCCCTGCTCCACGCAGTGGCAGGTGCAGTTCGACTGCTTCCCGGCAGAGAGCGGGCGGCACGTCCTCGTCTCCCTTCGCACGATCCCAGATCGGGGCTTGGCCCTAAGCTGCAGCCATCTGGTTACCGCTGAGCCACCCGGTGAGACTGAAGGGGTGGGAAGTGTCCTGGGGGGACGCCGGTACCAGCTGACCCCCTGCCTGCTCTGCAGGGCCTGTCTTTACCCATGCTTGGGTCCCTGAGGTGCGGGCCATTGAGGTGTGGGTGCCCGCGGGTCCTGCCCTCATGGTGCGGCTGTGCCACCAGCTGGCCCTGGAGTGTGAGGAACTTCCCCGGCCCTTCCACCAGCAGGTAATGGCTCTGCCCTCCGACACCCCCATCCCAGATGGGGGACACAATCCCTGCCAGCTGATGGACTCAGCTGATGCTCCTTCCATATTGCAGGTGCTGGTGCCAGGAGGCCACCACATCTCACTGCCGTACAAGTTCCTGGTGCCCTGCCTGTGCATTGAGGTGGGTTGCCCTCCCCTACAGCCACCAGAGCCCCTTCCTCTGCCCTCGCATGAGAGGTGGGGGCATATCCTGCCCTGACTGTCCTGCTCTGCTGCCCCAGGCCTCCTACTCCCACCACGACAGCCCACGGAGAAAACACTGCCCCTTCCGTGACCGGCCAGATGCTTGTGAGTGCCTGGTGCCTGTGGGGAGGGGTGCTGAGTCCCAGGGGTGTCCCTCGGTGTCTCCCCACCACACTGATGTGGTGCTCCACAGATGGTCCCGAGCTGTGGTCCTCAGTGCACTTCCACGACTACAGTACCAGCAGCAAGGACCAGATGGCAATGGTGCTGAATGCCAGCTGCCCCCTGCACCCACGGGCCACCCTCTGCTGGAGGGAGGCAGCAGATGAGGCTGCACCCTGTCACGACATCCCCAATTCCACAGCCAGTGAGGATGAGCAGGTGAGGGCTCCTGATCTTGAAGTGTCAGAGGACGTGGGACTGTGACACTGGCTAGGGCATCCACTGGATCTCAGGGTCCCTGTAGAGCAGTGGGTGGGCACTGGAATGCCTGTGGGCTATGTGGGTCAGAGATGGTAACTGTGATATACCCACCATTTGTTCCAGGTGTACGTACTAGACAAGGTGGACGTGCACCCCCAGCTCTGCTTCCGAGTAAGCCCCTCTGGGTGGGTGGGCATCATCTTGGAAGGGGCTGGGGGGCTTGGTGGGTGAGGGCAGCTCACCCTGCCCTTTGTTGATCCCACCTCTCCTCAGTTCTCCTACAAGAACAGTAGCCATGTGGAGTGTCCCCACCAGTCAGGTGAGCCCTATGGGCAGGAGGCAGCCCTGGGTTAAGCACAGCCCTGCCCCAGGGTCCCTTGCACCCCTCACCCTTATTGGGCATCCTGCAACCTCCCCTCTCTCTCCGGTGGCCGCAGAGACTGCCTGGAATGTCTCAGTGAGTGTCTGGGGGCTCCAGCTGCGCCTGCACCTCACCTCCCGCATCCCTGCAGCCTTCAGTGCAGCCCTGTGTCAGCACCGGGGTGGGCAGTGTGAACCCGAGGCCCCACTCTACACTGTCACACAGGTGAGTGGTGCAGGGCTGGGGGGACATTGTGGGGAGAGACCCAAATTGACCCTGCCCTTGTGCTTTGCAGCCGGAGGGCTCTGCTCCAGGGGAGTTGACGCTGCTGCTGCCAGTGCAGGTCCTGGGCAGCTGCGTGCTGGTAAGGTGACCCTTGTGCTGTCATCTGTGCTATGGGGGACCCAACGTGGTCCCCCTCTTACCCAGCCCCTTCCCTAGGTGTGGCGCTCGGATGTGCATTTTGCTCGGAAGCAGCTGCTCTGTCCCGATGGTGAGAGGGGGTCGTGGAGGGGAGTCGGGGCAGTAGGAATGGGAAGACACCCCCTTTATTGCCCCTCTCCCAGTCTCCCACAGGCACTTCGGGCTGCTAGGGCTGGTGCTGGCGCTGGGACTGGTGGTGACTGTGCTGCTCCTCAACTGCCGTGGTGCCTGGAGGCCAGATGATGGTGAGGAGCACTCGAGGGGGCTGCCGAAGGGATGGCAAGAGGGGCGAGAGTTCCAGGGGGTGCCAGTTCCTGGGCTGCAGGGGGTCTGAGAGTGGTAGATGGCAGATGCTGTTGGGTGCCAGGGTGTCTCCAGGGGATGCCAGTAGGACACGGAGCTGAGCTGTCACTGCTGTCCCCTCCAACCTGCAGGTGTCCCTGGTGGGCGCCCCGTGCTGCTGCTGTACTCGCCAGACTCAGAGGAGCACCTGGGGCTGGTGTGTGCCCTGGCCGAGCGGCTGCGCGCAGGGCTGGGCTGCGATGTGCGCCTGGACCTGTGGGAAGCGGGTGGCTTGGGTCAGGCGGGCGCCTTGCCCTGGCTCTATGCCCAACGGAGCCGCGTGGGTCGCCAGCGTGGCACTGTCCTCCTCCTCTGGAGCCGGGGCAGTGCCCGGCTCTTTCATCGGTGGCAGGTCGGGATGGCCGACGGGACGCCCGGAGATGCCCATGACATTTTTGGGGCAGCCATGGCCTGCCTGCACGGGGAGCTGGGGGCGGCGGGCCGCGCCGGCGGGTGGGTCCTGGCATACTTCAGCCGGCTCTGCAGCCCCCGCGATGTCCCCCGACCCCTTCGGCCCCTGCCCACCTACCGCCTGCCCCGACAGCTGCCCGGTCTTCTGGGTGCCCTGCGGGGCAGCCCCCCGGCTCCTCGCCGCTGCCGTCGGGGCAGGGCGGGGGGCCTCCTGCATCGGCTGCTGGAGGTGGGGGCTGGAGAGGGCAGTCCCCCGCCCCGGCCCTCCGAGGCAGCTTCTGGCACCTGAGTGGCCAGGCTGGGCCTGAGCAGGGCATGGCTGCAGGGGGTGCAGGGCTGGGCACAGCCCCCCGGTGAGGACAGGGGTTCTGCCAGGAGAAAGAAGGGCTCAGGTGAGCGTGTGCCCATTGCGGCAGCAGGAGGGGTACCCGTGGGTGCCCCGGGAAGGGGCTGCAGGGGTCCAAGCAGGACTGGCTTCAGTCAAGGAGTGTGCTGCTGGGGCTGGAGCGAGCATCCACCTGATCATCTGTGGCCAGGAGCAGAGATACTGTCCCAAGCAGGGGCAGCTTTATTCCCACACAGGGACCTGCTCCAGAGGAGAGACTAAAAAAGCCCCTTTGGACGCCACAGCCAAGCAAGGGGTTGGGGTGGTGCAGGAAGAATCTGCTAGATGAGGAGGCTCCCTGCCCTGCCCAGGTGCAGGTGGCTAGAGGGACAGGTGCTGGGCACAGCCCAGCCCTACTCTTTGCCCTCGATATTGCCAGCAGGACTTGGTCTGGGGTGGAAGCAATAAAGGTGTCATTTCACCCTGCCCTGTTGTCTCTCTGGTGTACCGGGGGGATTTGTTGGTGCCCTGGAGGGTTGGGGGCTGCCCAGTGCTCCTCTGCGGCACGGAGGGGCAAGAGGACGCACCCGGCTGGGCACAGCCCGTACCGGCACGGTTGCCACACCATGTCCCACCGCCGCTGCGCCTGGCTGGGGCCAGCCTGGCACCGTGCCCGTGCCATGGAGCCAACTCGTCTCTGTGGGGCCCCAAGCCCTCCCAAGGGTGCCGGGACACGGAGCCCTCCGAGGTCGGTGCGGGAACAGGAGGCCCCACCCCAGGGCGGTTGCTGACGCCACGCAAGGACCCGGGTGTCCGGGATCAGAGCAGGAAGCAGGAGCCGGCGGCGGCGGTGGGGCCCGTGGAGCCAGGACAGGGGCTGTTGGGGAGTAACCAGCGTGGGGCCGGGGCACCCCGAGGCCCCGGCCCCACCATGCAGGCACTGGGGCAGCTCCTGCTGGTGCTGGTGGTGGGGTCGGCGAGTGGCCATGGGGACCCCCGCGACACCCTGGCCTGCTCCCAGGTAGGTTGGTGACACCAGCGCGCTGGCTTCGGGCACCTGGCACCACCACTGGCCTTACCCCTGCCTCCCCCAGGGCCTCACCTGCCGCCTCTTGGGTAAGTGCCATCACCATGCCATGGCCCCCACCCCACCCAGGGCATGGGGACTCCTCCCCCATGCTGCCCTCTCTGTCCCCCCAGACACCGATGTGCTGTGCGGGACAGAGCCCCCGGGGCCCAGGCACGGGCTGGCCCTGGCTCGTCTGCGGCTGGAGCCGGCACTGCGCTGCACGGAGCCCATGGCCTGCGTGCCCTGCCTGGAGGCACGCGTGCGCCTGGCCTTGCCACCTGCCACCAGCCCCGCCACCGAGTCCCGCCTCTCCGCGCAGCCTGGCACCTCTGGGACACAGGATAGCGGTGATGGGGGACAGTGGTCACCAGCCAGTGGGGCCACCTCATCCCAGCCCAACGTTACCGGGCTGCTGCTTCTTTCCGGGCACGCATATGCCTCATCCCGCTGTGTGGCTGTGGAGGTCTGGGCACCCTTGAGACCCACGCTGCGTGGCCGAACCGTGGTATGTAGATGCGGGTCACCAGGGACGGGTGTCCCAACATTGTCAGACCCTGGGCACTGGGGATGTGGGCGCTGGCATCAGCACATCTCTGTGGCATGGGGGTCCTGTTTCCGAGCCACAGAGAGGTGGGTGCTGGCGATGCCGGTGCCTCACCGCAGTGGGGTGGTGGTTTTCCTGCCTAGGGTTGGGTGATCTTCCGGTGCTTCGAGGCGCCGCTGGGCTCTGAACTCCACGTCTCGGCATACATGAATTCATGGGGCCAGCAGAGGCTGAGCCAGCAGCAGCGGGTGCCAGGTAAGTCCCGGCCGGTCCCCTGCACTGGCCGCAGCCCCCCTGCCCACTGATTCGTTGTCCCCACAGGCTGTTCGTGGCCCGCAGCACAGGCTGCTGTCCCCCAGTGCCAAGGTAGGTGCTGGCGTCACCCCACCTCGGTTTGCATCCCCTGGGGGGAGCCAGGCAGTGGATACCAGGGGTGAGAGTGACCCTGGGGGTGCCGTGCCCTGTGCCTTGGTGCTGGGTGGGCAGTTCCAGGAGCTGGGTGACCTGAGCTGCCTCTGATACAGTGCCCAGACTGCGGGTCTCCCCGGGGAAGAAGGAGGTGGTTGTGGAGGTGCAGGGGGCTGCAGTAGGGCACAACTACACACTCCGGCTCTACCGCAACCATAGCCATGGCACCAGTGGGCCAGGGCGTGCAGTGACCGCGGTGAGTATGCACCCTGTTCCCTGACCCCCCACCCGATCTGTTCTCCCGTCACTGCCTTCCTCCCATTCCCGAGAGGCCGTGTCTGTGTTACAGGCAGTGTGCTGGGAGAGGGTCCCCTGGTCACCTAGGTGACCCTGCTGGTGGCGATTTGCCACGGGGTGACCCACATCTGGTTGCTGGTAGCAGAGCAGTCCCATGAGCTATGTCCTGCCCACCGATGAGGTGCTGCCCTGCCTCTGCCTGCAGGTGGGCATCCGACCGAGCACTGCAGGGGTGGCAGGATGCCACTAAAGAGGGGCTCCAAGCTCCATATATCTCCCTCTGGCATCCCAAGGGGGCCAGCCAGGTCATGGTCACACCATGGCTACTTTTCTTGTCTCTCTCCCCACTTCCAGGTCTGGCCGGAAACCCAAGACCCACTACGGGCCACCCTGTGTCCCTTCTCTCATGGTACCTTCACTCTGGGCTCTAGGGGGATGGGACACAGGGGGACCTGAGGGGACACCATACGAAGTGACATCCTTCTCCTGGTGCTGCTGCAGATGCTGAGGCCTGGGAGCGCCTGTGGGCGCAGAGCCGGCTGGTCCTACACATCGACGAGCATGTGCTGACCTGCTCCCTCTCAGCCCCCTGCGACCTCCCGGCTGAGCTGGTGCCTTGCTGGCAGCCAGTGCACTCTGGGCCCTGCCAACCCCTCCCTGGCCTACAGCAGCCTGCCAGAGGGCAGGTGAGTGAGGCTCAGTGGGGCTCTGGGGGCTTTGTGAAGGATAGTGGTGACAGTTATGGAGCATCACTTCCACTCACAGGGACCCCAGGAGTTTGGAGGGCTGCAGCCACACCCCAACCTCTGCGTGCAGGTAGGACACCACTCTGCCCCACAGCTGTCTCACGGGCAGCCCCACATTACCCCCAGGCACTATTAATCCACTCTCTGGTGCAGGTGTGGAGCGGTGGGCAGGTCCGGCTGACCCAGTGCCTGCGGGACCGTGAGTACTGCTGGGGTGGGAGGGTAGAGGCTGTGGGTCCAGCTGGGGGGAGCCCTCCTTGGCCTCCCTTCACCACCTACCCAGTCCCCTGGCACATTCCCAGGAGCACTGCCTGGCCGCCCCGATGACCTCCTGCTGCTGGAGCATGGGGGGAATGCCTCACTGTGTGCCATGGAGTGGGGTGCCTGCACACCCCTTGCCAGCTTCACCAGCACGGTAAAAAAGAAGGAACCTCCATGTCCTGGCAGCAGTGGTGCTGGTGGCACAGGGACTCCTGTGTCTGGCAGTGGTGGCACCACTGTCTGACCTGCTGTATTGTTGCAGGGAGCAGGACACCCTGGGCTGCTGGAGCAGGATCTGCAGCAGGACGTGGCAGGGGGGCAGTGCCAGCAGGTCAGTGTGAGCAGCCACAGTGTGCAGCAGTGGGCAGGGACTGGGCAGTGTCTGACATGTCCCTGTGTCCCCCACAGCTGTGGCACCCATCAAA
Source organism: Acridotheres tristis (assembly GCA_037013685.1). Classification (NCBI taxonomy): domain Eukaryota; kingdom Metazoa; phylum Chordata; class Aves; order Passeriformes; family Sturnidae; genus Acridotheres; species Acridotheres tristis. The sequence continues at coordinate 9,181,057 of CM072899.1, read as the reverse complement.
CAGCACTGGAGTTGTGCTCTGGGCCTGTCCTCTGCACAAGTGTAAGTGTTGACAGCCATGGTGGGGTAGAGGAGGGATAATAGAGGGCTGAGGGAGGGGACCCCGCTGTGGAGCCACTGGAGACCTTTGCTGGGTGCTGGGGGCCCTTGGTAAATGCAGATCCTGCCCTGCAGACCTGCGTACCCACTGGGCACTGGTGTGGATGGGGGTGCTGCTGGGGGCCGCCTGTCTCCTACTGCTGCTCTTGATGAAGAAGGAGGATATGAAAGGTGAGTGGTGCACTTCTGGGGGCTGTGCCTGGCCTGGGACCGCTCCTGGGACCTCACTGCCTCTCCTCCCCACAGGATGGCTGAAATCCCTGAGGGCTGGTTATGGCTCCAAGGGTGAGTGTGGGTTGAGCCTGGGGCCTTGAGGGGGGCAGGCAGTCTATGCCTATCCCAGAGGGGTCAGAGGACAGAGTGAGGGGATCCCCCACCCAAATTAGTTCATGTTTGCCTGCCTGACAGGGTAGGTAGGGGTGTAGGGAAACAGAGAAGAGGGTGAGAGCCTTATGGGGGATGGGAGGGGTCAGATTGCTACCTGCCTCTCACCATGTCTGTCCCTTAGGGTAGATAAAGGATTCGGCAAGGGGACTGGGGGACTCACATCAATGGCGGTCTCAGCTTCTTTCCATTGTGGATGTTCTTTAGCTTGGGTACGGGGGATGCTGCGGAGCTTGGGTGACAGAGGCAGGAGATGGTCTCCCCCATGGTGGGTGCTTCCCAGCATGCCTCGCACCATAGGGTGGGTACAGGGTGTCTAGACGGATGCACTGATGATTTCCCCCTCAGGTCCACTGCAAGGCCGGCGGGCACTGCTGGTGCACGCATCAGAGCCGGTGGCAGAACGGGCAGCGTGTGCCTTGATGGCAGCTCTGCACTCACTCGGGCTGACAGTGGTGGCAGCACCAGGAGGTGGCAGCGGGATGGCGGCTTTGGGGCCACTACCCTGGCTGCATGCCCAGCACCACCGGGCACTACGTGACAGTGACACCATCATCCTCCTCCTCTCCCCGGCAGCCGTGGCTGCTGCACACCAGTGGGACACCAGGGCTAAGGTTGTGCCAGAGTCCGGGGCTGCTGAAAGCAGCCTTGGGCCCCGGCACAACCCCGACCCTGATGATGTCCCCACTGTGGCACCCTGCGAGGTGTTTGCCGCAGCTCTATCCTGTGCCATGCCAGTGCTGGCAGTGGCCAATGGGCACTACGTGGTGGCCTGGCTGGAGGCCTTGGTGCCAGCAGTGCCCCCAGCGCTGCGGGCAGCCCCTGCCTTCGCACTCCCCAGCGAGACGGAGGGGTTTTTGCAGGCACTGGCAGGCCCAGCTCGGCAGAGGGGCCGGTGGCTAGAGTCACACGTGGCGGCGGTGGCCGAGGCTCTGCAGCGGGCGGTAGGGGAATAAAAGGGTGACTGCTTTTGCTGAGTGTGAGTCCAGCTCTGAGTCCAGCAGAGACTGGGATGGGTTGGGAAGGGATGATGGGATGGGTTCGGATGGCATGGAGAGGGATGATGGGGAGGTATAGGAGGATGGGGACAGGAAGGGGGCTGGGCTGTTGGGGGCGTGAAGGGGAACGGAGTTGTTTTGGTTGGAGGGTGTATTGGGAACTGGACCAGTTTAGGGGTATGAAGGGGAACTGGACCAATTTGGGGTGGTGATGGGGCCAGCTAATTGGGAAATGATTGGCAACTGAGACAGTTTGGGAGAAAGTGTGAGAAGAAATGGAACCAGTTTAGGGTGAGATGAGGGGGAACTGGGCAAATTTGGGTACAGTGAGGGGGAAGTGGACCAGTTTGAGTGGAGGGGGGAAGGTGAACCGCCCTGGTTTGACTGGGGATGTTTGAGGGTCCCGCCCAGAGCAGGCGGGGACCGGGCCGGTGCGCTCCAGGCAGCCGGCCCCGCTCCATGCGGGGTCATCTGTTGCACCCACCCGCACAGCCCCTCCCCGCCCTTTGCTTGCGGCCCCTTTAAGGCGCGGGTGGGCGTGCCCGGGGCGGGGCGCGGATTGGCTGAGAGCGGGGGCTGGCTGTGGCGGCGTGCGCCCATTGGCGGGGGCGGCGGGCGCTGAGTCAGCGGGCGCGGCCCACGTGGTGCGGGGCGGGGCGGGGCGGGGCGGGCGGATGGATGATGGGGCCGCTGCCGCTGCTGCCGCGGTCGTCCCGGCGCAGGGGGCCCGGTCTGGGGGGGGCCCTTCTGGGGGCCGCCCTTCTCGGGGGGGTCCTGCTGGTGGCTCACGCCGATCCTGACCCCCACCGAGATGGGGCCGAGCCGTGCCGAGCCTGCCGCGGCCTCGCCGACAGCTTCATCAGGGTGCGGGGCGGGGGGGGCACAGGAATGATGGAGGCCGCGGCGAGGGGGCACACGGGGGGTAATGGCACCGAGGGGTGTGGGGTGACACAGCCGCTGCTTCGAGGGGCAGCTGGGGGCGAGGGGACAGTGACGAGAGAGGCCCACGGGTGGCAGACATGGAGGACACGGCCTGGAGGTGACAATGAGAAGGGACGAAGGGGATCCTGGGTGGGGTGATGTGGTTGGGGGACCCAGAGGCATCACAGGCCCGGGGGTAAGGGTGGTGACAGGGCACCGTAGAGGGGTGGTTTGGAGTGTGGAGGCACTCCAACAGCATTTCCAGGGGCACAATGACTGGACTCTGGGGAGGGGAGAAGGTGGCCGGTCTCTGGAGGTGATGTGTCTCGTGGAACCCTATGTGTAGAGGGGTTATTGGGGGGGTCCTATGCCTGCACTGCCACTCCCCCATACATCCAGGGCCTGGAGCGGACAGAGCATGAGGGCTTTGGTGGGGGTAACACGGCCTGGGAGGAGGAGAAGCTGTCCAAGTACCAGCACAGGTAAGTGACCCCAGTGAGGGGCTGTGGGAGCCCAGCTGCTCCAGGAGTCATATCCCATACTGGCTCATGTCCCTGCAGTGAGACCCGTCTGCTGGAGGTGTTGGAGGGTGTCTGTGCCCCCTCGGACTTTTCCTGCCACCAACTGCTGGAGCGGAGTGAGGAGCATGTGGAGCAGTGGTGGTTCCATGAGTGAGAATGGGGACAGGGACATGTGGATGGCAGGGGGAACAGGGGGATGGCGGAGGGCTGAGTATTGTATCTTCCCCTCCCTAGGCGGCAGCAGCACCCTGACTTTTTCCAATGGCTGTGTGTGGACAGGCTGATGCTTTGCTGCCCACCCGGCACTTACGGCCCAGACTGCCGGTGTGAGTAACTGTGGGATGAGCGGGGTGTTGGCAGGGCTGGAGGGGCACCCCTGGCTGCTGCCCCCCGCCCCGGCTGCCAGCCGGCTGGTCTCTTCCCATGCAGCCTGTGCCGGTGGGCCCCAGCAGCCCTGCAGTGGTAATGGGCAATGCGATGGTGATGGCACACGCCGCGGCACCGGCCTCTGCGTCTGCAGCCCAGGCTATGGTGGTCCCTTCTGTGCCGAGTGTGGTGACGGCTACTATGAGGCTTCACGGAACAAGAGCCACCTCGTGTGTGCTGGTAGGTGGGGACTCTGCCGTTGCTGCCCAGGCAGTGGGTACAGGCAGCTCCCCCCTGCCTGTGTCCACGTTGCCCTTCCTGCCCACAGAGTGCTACCAGGCATGCGGGCGCTGCACAGGGCCTGAGGACTCCAGCTGCCTTCGCTGCAAGAGGGGCTGGGTGCTGCATGAGCACCGCTGCATTGGTGAGTGAAGGCCAGAGATGAGCTCAGGGCCGTGGGGCTGCATCCCCGGAGCTGAGGCTCAGCAGAGCTGTCCCCATCTCTTCTGCAGACATAGATGAGTGTGGCACAGAGATGGCGCATTGCCGAGCCAACCAGTACTGCGTCAACACAGAGGGTTCCTACGAGTGCCGAGGTCAGGGGGAGGTGGGGGCTTATCATACAGGTGGCTCTTCCCTGCTTGGAGCCAACCCTGGCTAGGCTGGAAAGAAGCTCTAGCAGCAACCCTGACTCCTTTCCCTGAGGCAGACTGCTCCACGGCTTGCATCGGCTGCATGGGTGCTGGGCCAGCTCGCTGCAAGAAATGCAACAAGGGTTACTGGCGGGATGGAGCCAAGTGCCTGGGTGAGTGCCTCCCATGGACTGGGGGGCCATACTGCCTCCTCTTCACTGCCCAAGCTCTGCCTGAGCCCTGCCTCCCCCCCAGATGTGGATGAGTGTGCCAATGCCGAGGAGCCAGTGTGCACAGGGGTGCAAGAGGTGTGTGAGAACACAGAGGGCAGCTACCGCTGTGTGTGTGCCCAAGGCCACATCCGCCGAGACGGGCAATGCGTTGAGGACAAGCCCCCTGGTATGGCCTAATGCAATACAAGGGGACATGGGCGTTGGGCAGGGGGTGTGGGACATAGTGGGGGGCTCTTGCTGGTCAGCTGTGCCCTCCCACGGGTGTTGTCCATGCAGATGCCCCAGAGAAGGGCTTCTTTGATGACGTGACTGATGACGAGGTGGTGGTGCTGCAGCAGATGTTCTTTGGTGTGATGATCTGTGCCCTTGCCACACTGGCTGCCAAGGGTGACATGGTCTTCACAGCCATCTTCATCGGCGCCGTGGCCGCCATGGCTGGCTACTGGCTTTCTGACCGCAGTGACCGTGTCCTCGATGGCTTCATGAAGGGCAGATAGCTCTGGAGCTGCTGGGCGCAAGCTGAGGGGCAGACTCAGCTTGGGGTGCAGGGCCTCCCCCAAGCAGGGCTGGCTGCCAAGGCCGCATCCTGCACATGATGCTGTGCCCTGCATGCGTCCCCCAGCCCCCCCTTAGCATAGGGTCTTGTTTTCCCTGTCCCTGCAGAATGAGCCAGGAATACCTGATCCTGGGGGCTCTCACACAGCCCACTCTGGCTGGAGGGGTGATGCCAGGCAGTGCAGCATCGTGTGGGGGGCACAGCATGCTGCCCCCAGCTCCTTGTGCTCTGGAGGAGAGGCCTGGCATTGTGACAGGTGAGGGGGTGGAGGGGCAGGTGAGGGAGGGAACCTGCTATCTGCCCCCAGTCTGGGGCTCCTGGCCCCATAGGACTCCCCTCCCATGAGGCCATTCCCTGTGGGAGAGTGGGGGGCTGGGCCCCCCCCATGTCCTGAGCTGTATGGCTGGGAGAGCTGCCCCCCCCCCATCCCTGGGCAGAGCCCATCTCCCCTCGCAGGTTGGGGGGCCAGGGGTCCCTTGCCACTGGCAGGGTGCTGTGACGGTGAGGGGCCCCTGCTGGATGCATGAGTGTGGCCATTGCATTTGTCCGTGGTTTGTCCGTCGGGGTGTGCCCATCTGTCCATGTGTCCATATCTCAGGAAATAAAGCTCTGCACACCCAGCTGATGCTGCCCACCACCGCTTTCACATGCCAACAGGACCGTCTCCTCCCAGCATAAACTCTTTATTTCTCTCGTTTGGCACAAATGGAACCGCCCCTGCCCAGCCCTACAGGAACGCAGGATCAGACCCCCGCACACTGACACTGGGCTCATCGTCCTGCGCCCCCAGTCTCTGCCTGTCCCGAGCTCAGAGCTCAATGGTGTCGCTGGAAAGGCTGCGGGAGTCGACCGCCTTGCCAAGGGCTGGGAAGGTGCGGGGACCCTCGCGCTCCCAGTCGGGGGCTCCAGCGGACACCAGGAGAGGGGCCCGGCTGGGTGCCTCGTCCAGGGGCAGGCTGTCGGGAGAGGACAACCCATGGCGCCAGGGGTTCCAGCTGATCTTCAGTGAACTGCTCTCCAGCGAGCTGGCTGAGGCGGTGACGGTGACAGTGATGGTGCCGGGGGGCTGGCGGGGACCGGGGAGCTCCGTGAGCGAGCTGCAGCGCACCATGCGCCCCAAGCTGGGGGTCGTGTCAGGGGCTGGGGAGCCGTGCAGTGAGGAGCCGGAGCCGCGGCGGGGCCGGCCGAAGAGGCCGTCGTGCAGGAGGTGGCGGCGGCAGAGCGCCTGGTCGATGCTGCGGCGCAGGTCGATGGGGGACGGCGGGCGGAAGATCAGCTCCCCCAGGGAGGGGGACGAGCCTTGCTCAAAGGCGGCGCAGGAACGGGCGGCCAGCATGTTGGGGCACTTGGGGCTGAGCCCCGGCATCCCGGTGCCAGCTGCCCAGACCTCGTTACTGTCCTTCAGAGCCCGCAGGGGCAGCTGCTCCGCCGGGTTGCGGATGAGGTTCTTGGAGATGTCGTTGGCGGGTGTCCGCTCCACACCGGTGCCGCCGGTGCTGCCGCCGGCCCAGTCGTAGCAGTTGTTGGGGTATTCGGGTGCTTCGGCTTTGCGGCCGGCGCAGAAGTAGCGCAGTGCCTTGGCCCAGCAGGAGTGGCCGGCGGGGCTCCGGCGGCGACACCGGCAGCACACAGGTTCGGCGGCGGCCGCCAGCAGCGCCACGGCCGTGCCCAGCTCGCCGATCCGCAGCCAGAGCTGTGCCGCCCAGCTGGGCAGGGAGAAGCGCCCGTGGGGCCCCAGGACCCCTCGCAGCCACACGGCGCTGTAGAGCTGCAGCCCGCAGACCGGCAGCCCCGCCACTGCTGCCACCAGAAGAGCCCGCGCCCCCGGCTGCGGCCCCGGCCCCTCGCAGGGCGCCCGCAGCACCCGCCAGCACCCCCAGAGCCCCCCCAGCAGCAGCAGAGCCCCCGCCACGCAGCCCAGCGCCTGCAGCCCCAGCGCGGCCGTGAGCCCTAGCCGAGGCGGCAGCAGGTCAGCGGCTCCCATCACCGCACCCTGCAGGGCAACGACAGCCCCCAGCGCTGGCAGTCCCCGCAGCCGGGATGGCAGCATCTGAAGCTCCGCCAGGCGCTGCAGCCGCTGGAGCAGGAGAGCAAAGGCGGCGAGCATCAGGGGAAAAGGGGCTGTGTTGAGAAGCAGCAGGGCCGGAGCAGGCAGGCGGCCCCGTGCCCCGTAGGGATCCAGCAGCAGGAAGGTGGCCCGCAGCAGGCAGGCGGCCAGCAGCAGCCCATGGGCCCCTACAACGTGGAGAAGGTGTGGGGGCCGAAGGATGGCTGTTCCTGCCAGCCCGGCCAGGCAGCCCAGAGCCAGCAGCAGGAACATGGCAGCCACTCCATAGACGTGGGCCTCCCAGGAGAAGCCCAACTGGTGCTGCAGCTCGGCCCAGCGCAGCCCAGTCGCGTTGGCCCGCAGCGTCGGGGGAACACGGCTGGACTGTGGCTGCGGTGATGACGGATCTCGGGGGACTGCCTGAGGCGTCATCCCTGCTCGTCGCCACGTGGCCGAGGGGGTGGCAGTGCTGGAGGCTGTGGTCTCCGTCCCTGGCGTGTCTGCAGGTAGGAGGGAGGGGGACGCTCAGGGGGAAGTGGGGGGCTTGGTGGCACACACTTGATGGCCCACACCTGCACCCCACACTGGGCTGCATCAGCTGCGGCACCCCAACACTGCTGCGGGGGATGTCCTGTGCTGGCTGGGGCTATGCCCACCGGTGCCTCCCGGGATTCTCTGTCAGGATGCGTAGTGCAAGGGTTGCCACATCCCCGGTCACGTCCCCCACCCACTTGGGGAAACCCCCACCCACCGAGCATTTAGCGCTAATCCCTGCGGGCAGGAGTAGATTAGGGCCGTTGTCAGGTGGCAATCCTGATTGAAGGTGTCACTGTGTCCCGGCTGGGCAGCTCAAGATATCTGCCATCCCCGCCCCCCACCAGCCCCGACACCCCAGAATGGGCTCCCACAGCATCTGCAGAACGGATGGGCTTGGACGCAGCCCTGTATCACCTGGGTGCTTTGTCCCGAGCGTCCCCGTGGTGGGAAGTGCCGTTGGTTGTGGGGTCGTCTTGGTAGCATTTGGGACGCTCACAGGACCCACGGCGCCCCGGACCTGCTGCGGGGAGCCGACGTCCTCCTCGGGCAGCAGCCCTGCGAGAGAGAGCACAGCAGGGCGCTGACATCTGCGGGGACTTGGTCCCCGCCAAGGAGTCCCCCCGCACTGCGCTGGCTCCTACCTTTGCTCGGGGTACCGGGGGTGGCCGTGCTGGAGGCGGGGGGTGGCACAGGGCCGGTGCTGAGGACAGACCCTGGGACGGACTGGGGTCCCCTCTGCCCCGTAGTCTCAAGGTCCGTGCGGGGGGCTGCATCGCCAGGGATGGTGGTGGCGTGGCTGAGTGGGGCCCTCCGGGTGCTGCGCTGGTGGGACGGGAGCACTCGAGTCCAGGGCTCAGCCAGCCCCCAGAACATGGCTGTGTGGCGCAGCTGTTGGGCAGAGCTGGGCAGAGCCGGGGAGGGGCTGGGGGGCCCTCCCGTGTCCCCCCAGCTGCCCACCAGCTGCGCAGAGCCAGGGCTGGCATGGGGACTCCAGGCTGGCCCCGTGCCTGTGGGATCGGAGACAGAGGCTGTGCCCAGTGGGACCGACTGGCTGCTAGCTGAAGTGAGATCCTGAGAGAGACCCGAGGCCACTGTGTGTCCCTCTGCCGCTGTGTGTCTCCCTGTATGGGCATATGCTGTCCTCATCCCTGCCGCCAGCGTGGGGTCCAGGACAACGGTAGATACGGTTGGCTGAGGGCTGGGGGTGCCGACTGCCTTGGAGACACTCTGCCTAGACGGGAACAGGCCCTGCCCTGCCCAGGGTGGCCCTGGAGAGTCTGCCCCTCTGTCCGTGAGCGTCTCAGGGCCCAGTGTCCCCTGTGCAGAGCCGTGGGGGAAGGAGCTGTCCTGGACTTCAGCCTCGTGTCCTCGCCATGCAACGAGTGGCTTCTCTGCCACAGCCGGGACTGTGCTGCCGTCCCTCCAATCCTTGGTATCAGCGCTTGTTATAGTGGCTTCCATCTCCAGGGGTGCCCTGGTGCCATCCCCTGCCTGCGGCGGCAGGGACCAGTGCACGGGGTGCTTGACTCTCCAGCGCTCACTCCTTGGGGGCCCGGCACCGCTCGGCTCCCCCGATGCCTCCCATGTGGGGGATGGGCCTGGCCACTGCTGTCCCCAGGCAGGGCTGTGCAAGGGGTCCCCACCTAAGGTCAGCACTGCCGGCAGCACCCCCTGGGCCTTGGCAGGGACCCCGGTGGCCAGCAGCATCCCCCAAATGATGAGCTGTGCTGCAGCCATGGTGAGTACCGAGTCGACCCTGTGGGGATGGGGATCTGGTGAGCCAGGATCCACGGCAGCTGCCCAGATAACTCGTGCAACTGGCCGTGATGCTGCTGTGCCCTTGGCCACCCACTGCCCAGGGAGAGAGACAGTGGCTTGGCCTGGGCTCTGTTCGCAGCTGTCCCCCTACCCAGTGGCCCCATTCCCAGTCTTCCCTTTCCCAGTGTCCCCTAGTGTTCCCTATCCCTGGTGTCTCCGGTGTGGGTGATCCTTGGTGCTTAGTGGTCCCGACCCCCAACATCCACGGTGTCCCTTTCCTAGTGTTCCATCCCTAAAGTCCCCTCCCCGGTGCTCAATTCTGGTGTCCCTCCTGGTGTCCCCTCCCCGATTCTCTATCCCCGGTGTCCTCGCCCGATGTCCCCGCCGCCGGCGGCCCCGCTCCGCCGCGCACCGTTCACCTTGGCGCGTCCCAGCCGCATCCCGGCAGGGATGCTCGGCCCGGTGCCCCGCGCTGCCGCCGCACACACGGCTCAAACCCGCCGGGCCGGGAACGGGGCCGGGACCGCCAGGGTGCTGCGGCGGTGGCTCCGCGCCGCGGTGCGGGTTACTGACAGGGCTGCGCTGCGGAGTCGGGCCGCCGCCGGTGCGGGACCACAGCGGGGACGGTGCGGCCGCCGCATCCCGCCGACCCCGCCCGCAGCGCGCCGAGCCGGCTCCGCCGCTCGGTGCCCGGTGCACGGTGCGCGGGCCGCGGTGCCTCCAGCCCCCTCCCGCCGCCCGCCGCAGCTCTGGCGGCCCCAGTACTGGTGCCCCGGGAGCCGCAGCCCCGCGCTGACCTGCCGGTGCCGGTGCCGGTGCGGGCGGGCCGGGCTATGCGGCGGAGCGGGCGGCGGCGGCAGCGGCAGCCGGTCACGCGCCGCCCCGAGCCGCGGGCACCCGCGCGGGAGCCCGCCCGCACCGGGAGGGGGGGCGCGGGGCATAGCCGAGGCCGCCACCGGGACGGGATCCGCAGGGCCGTACACGGGGGAGGGCGGGTCCGTGGGGCTCAGCTGGGGTGGACTCCCGGGCACGGGTTCCCCGTGGCACAGTTCCTCCGGGACGTGGATCCCGGAGGGGCACCAGAGCAGGTTCCTGGGGGCCAGGACACGGCGGGGCAGCGGAGGGGGGATGCTGCCCGCGGAGCAGGCAGGGTTGCCCGGAGCGAGCAGCGTGGTGGCAGCGGGCTGTGGCCGAGGCTGGTCCCGCGACCTCCAGGGGTAGGCGATTGGAGGGAGAAGTCGGACCCACTAGCAGGGTTCTGAAGAAGGTCTGGGTGAGCCCTACCCGACACCTGCCCCAAACCTGCCCCACACTTGTCTCTCAACCATCCGGCACGGATATTCGGCAGCCACTGGGCTGTGGGACCCTGCCAAGGTTCAGGTAATTAGTTAATCTGCTTAATTGTCCGGCTGGAAAACTGCCCACCCTGCCAGGGCTTGAGCTGGCAATGGTACAACCACGACGCCAAAATGTCAAACCAGCTCAGGACTCCACCTTGCATGGCGACACCTGCACTCCACTCCCTTCCTGCATCCCTGCTCCTTCCTGCCTGCACCTCTGCAATGCTCGAGCCACCGAAGCCTTGGCAAAGTGCTGTCATCATCATCGTTCTTCTCTCGCCAGGCCAGTAAGTACATGTGTCACCTCAGGTCCCCATGACAGCACCTGTGCGCTGGCAGTAGCACACAGTGTCCCACTCCTGCTTCCTGCCACCTCTCCATTCCCGGGGCACTGTATTCACCACTAGCGCCTGAGGCATTTCTGGTTCCCACTCCTCTGTGGGGTCAGGACGCTGCAGCAGCCAGCTGAGCGCAAGATCCAGGAATTTGGACAATGCTGGTACACTGGGCCCCAGAAAGCAGGCAGGGCAAACAGCTAGTCTGGGGATTAGTGCTGCGGAGGCCGCACAGGGGGACAGTGCATGTGGTCCTGCACTGCACCATGCACTGCCAGCACTGGGCACCTCCACAGCTGGATGGTTCCATCCTAAGGAAGGTGTAGCTGCAGTGCTGAATGTGCAGAGTGACTGTGGGAAGGGAGCTAGCTGTGCCCTATACACCATAGTCATTGGAGCACCTTTAGCACAAGGCAGGGGCACAGCAGCCACCTCCACATCCTCGGTGCTGTCAGAGGTTTTCTCCTCTGCCAAGTGACTCACTGGCAGATTAAAAGCTGAGCCCCCTGCTCTGTGCTGCTGCAGCAGCCGCCTGCCTGCTGCCTGCACAGCTGAGAATGCTAGGTGGAGGATGCACCAATTCTCTCAACTCTTGTGCCCATAGCCACCCGGGTGTCACAGGCTTTTGATCACTGTTCTCCCCTTTCTCCCAGGTTCTTCAGGAAAACTCCAAAACTCCAGTTTCAGAGTTTCAGAGAAAATTGCCCCAATTAAATGCTCTCAGACAGGCCAGAACCCAACTTTTCTGCTTTTTTTTTTTTTTTTCCTGACCACTGTGTGTGTTTTATGGTTCTGCCCTGTACCCTCCACAGTTCTTCTTGGCTGTGCTGCAGAGGAACCATCCTGGCACTTTCCCTGGTTTAAGGGTGGGACAAGACCCCTACAAGCACTCGTACTGGCAGCTCCATGGAGGCAAAGGCCAGGAGAAACCACACATACCTGGGGTATGGCTGATCCAACAGGGAGTCAGTGACGGTGAGCTAGAGGTAAAGGCTGGGAGGCAGGACCAGCTCCAGCAGGGTACAAGCAGAGTGTCTGGGAAATCTGCTGCCACGCACCATGCATGCTTCCATTTTTGTCCAGCAAGGCTGGGAGACGAGCTGACATTGTCACAGCCATACTGATACAAATGCTCTTGTTGGCAGCTAAAACCCTGGAGGAGATCCTGAGTGGGAATAGGCAGGGCCAGGGCAAGGCACCCCGGGGCTTCGTCCCATTCACCAGGGAAGTTGTCCTGTGCGGGGGGAGGCATTGCTGGCTGCTCTTACTGTTACACCTCCATCTCCAGGGATTTTGTTTTGCACTGTGTTCCAGTGTGTGTGTGTGTGTGGCAAGGAGCTGCAGGGGTCCCCAAGGGCAGCCCTGCATTGCACCCCACGGCATTAATGCTCCATCTCGGGTGCCAAGGAGCCAGTCCCTGCTGTGCCTCTGCACAGGGGCTTGCAGCAGACACCTCCAGAGGTCCCTCCAAGCTCAGCCATGTGCTGCCGAGCTCCCTGCATCCAGACCAGGGGATGCACAGAGACCTGCACCGGTCTTTGCCAATCCCGAAGCACACGAGGTGGCAAGCCCACCAAACAGCTTTTGCCCAGCGAAGGCCGTGCTGGGGCTGCTGGGGAGGCAGGTACACAAGGGCAATGTGAAATAAGCAGTCACTGCTGCTGGCAGCCATCACCAACCCCTTTGCTGACAGAGGGTCCCAAGGTCCCAAGGCTCTGGGGGTTCCCCATATCTGACTACCCCCCCCCCGCTCCTTGTTAATTAGCATCACTGGGCCAATGTTAAGCTGGAAGGGTGAAGGTTTCCATCATTAAACACCAAGAAGGAGCTAAAAGAAGAATTCTCCCAATTCCACAATCCAGGGGAGTTAAACAGCTAAAGAGCAGCTGCCTGTTCTCCTCCTAGAACAGAACTCTGCCTCTCCCAAAAGAAACAACATAGAGACACTGGGTTTTGGTGAAGATGAGTTTATTAAAGCCAAAAAAAGAAAGAGATCCCAGCCATTTCCTTTGGGATGACAAAGCTGGACAATTTGAATATGTGGCAATATGGCTTTGTCAACATCAAAATATTTCTTTTGCTGGTGACATTTCAGATCAAAAATCAAACGTGACACAAATGCCCGAAGCAGTGGGAGCTGCCCACAGTCACAGCTGGGTACCCTGAAAGAGTTTCTCTGTGGGAATTGGGACTGTCCAACATCTCATCTGCTGGATCTGCTTGTTGTATCTTTGAGTCTGAGAACCACTGCCCATGAAAAGGGTATGTTGGAGAATTCCTTAATCAGCCAAGAGATACAAAACTTCCTGGAATCTCTGAAATTGAGGAATTTCAGCCTGTAAGGAGAAGAGATACAATAGTGGACGAACCTAAGATGCTGTGGTTTGGTTTTCCTCAGTTAAACCTGTCCTTGCCCAAAGTTCACTAACAACTCCTGAGACAAACCTGAACCTGATCAAAATCAACTAGAACAATACTACTCTACTAAAAACCTGAACTTTTACAGAACAAACTAACAGAGATACTATGAGTGAGAAACAGTGAAGCCTCTAACCACATAGACAGCATTATGTTGATCTAGCTGAGGAGTTTCCAGTAGATCTCAGTGCCAAATCTGACTAAGCTGACTGTCTGCTCTGCCAGCCCTCTCCTCCTGGGAAAGTCAGGTACTTCGCTGCTGTGTGAATGCTGTGGTAACTCAAGCCCATAGCATCTCTGCTGGGAGTGGGTAAGTAAAACAATATAGATCCCCTCAGCTTTCCAAGCCAGAGGAGAGCCCTGCTTGGACCCCATGTAGTCCCTTACAATATTTCTAACTGGACAATAGAACTTTCAAGCATCCGGCCTGAGTCTTGCCTCTGACTAAGCAGGTAACACACCTAGAGGAATGAACTGCAACTGAAATGGTCATCCTGCACTAAGGGCTCCGAGCATGAAACAAACCCCATCAATCAGAAGAATCACAATCAAACAGTAAAGAGCAACAGGCTGTGTTCTGCTGAGCCAGCAGATTGACAGGATGTGGTTTCTTGGAGCTTGAGGAGCTTTGGAGGCTGAAGCAGCTCATTTGCTTTACACCTGTTGTGCTACACAGGGTAAGTACATCCTCCTCAGGAGAAGAATCCAAGAGATACCTTTTTACACGGGAAACATTCATTGTTTTTTTAGTTTCAAGACTTCTCTTTCTTCTGCTTGCAAGTTGTTGCAGGCTTTTATCAGAGCGTGGCACTGGTGGGAAATTCTTTGTAAGCCCCAGCTGAACACTGCTAAGGATCTGCTGATGGGGAGCTGCAAAACCCGGGTCAGAGTTTTCTGAATTGAGATCAACCAAGTATTTGGGAAGGGAATTTTTTCTGGAGCTTTCCAAGTCAATAATCCCATTTGCCTTCCTCTGCTTCAGTCCACTGTCAGCACATCCAAAGTGTTCGCCTTTCCTCTTAGTGAAGTACACTGTCTTTCTCCCTATGGCTTTTTTGCAGGACATCCTTCCTGGACTCTGTTTTATTTTGTTCCCTACAGCTGCCTTCTCCACCTCGTGGTCTGTGGACCAGTTGCTGTGTCTTTGCCCAGGTGTAGCTTTCTGTGCAGAATGGTGGCAAACTTGAGGCTGCTGCTGCTGTGAAGGTGTCAGGGCTTTAAACCCTCGAGTGCCTCTCCTGAAGGCCTTCCTCAGTGGGGTTGGTAGAGGCATTTCCAGTGGTACAGGAGAGTGTTTCTTCTGACTACTCCCCAAAAAGTGTCTGCCAGCCCAGCACACGCAAAGATGGGGAGCACAGCTCTGTGTCTCCAAGCTGCATTTCATCTCCTGCAAAAAGGTGTTTGCTCTGCCACAGGCTTCTGTAGCAATGGGGCTGGCTTTGTCTCCTGAGGTTTGGTTTAGATCACCCTTAGATGTGCCATCTCCAGTGACCTGGTTCCTTCCAGGGGAGTCTCCGTGTTGCTGCCCCACTGTCACACAGGGGAAATGAGACCAGCCTGAGCAGCTGCAAACTCCCTTGCCTGGGCAGCATGGTCTGTGTGGGTACTCCTCACTCAGGACACAGTGCTGGCACAGCCCAGGGGAGGTCTGGACAGACTTATCTGCCGTGCGATGGGGCAGGCTGGCAATAGACACAAGCGTGTGCTGCTCAGCTGAGGTATTACATAGGTTCAGGAAGCCAAGTTCTTTACATGTTTTCAGGAACTGCTCATTCAGCTGGGCTGGCAGTGACTCCTGACCCTCCTTCAGCAGCTGGATACTGGATTTCATATCCGAAATCTCCACATCTTTCTGGGGAAGCAGAAAGCAGGGCAGAAGCAGTAAAAACCACAAAAAGGCACAATAGTAACAAAGTTTTAGGTACCATGTGTCAGTTTGAAATTGACCCAAAGAATAGCAATTTGTATCTTCCTGTGTAATAGATATCCTCAAACTGTCCTACCAAGGTGAGAGGTTTGGGACTGGAGCATCCCCCTAACTCGCTCCGTACCCTCTCTCCTAGGAGCACTGCCTTCTCACACACTGGTGTGACACATCCTTGCCAAAAGCAATTCCTGCAGCAGGGCCTTTGGAGAAACCAGCCCTGATCAGGAAGTCTCTGACATTTAATTCTTGTGTCTCTCACATCCACTTGTTTTCTTTTCATGTCTTTTTTTTCTCTCCCTGGGACACACCTGGCTGAAGGGACAAGGTGCTGCACTTCTGTGAGGTGCTCTCCCCTCACAGGCATGCACTGCACCATCTTCTCTAGCAAAGGCCTCTGCCAGGTGAGGAAGCAGTGAGTGCCCCATCACAGCCTGCTACATCAAGGCACTGTTAGCTTCTCTTACTGACCAGGGCTTCATCAGAGCTTACAGCACTGTTATCCAGCACCTGGGTAAGCCTCTGTCAGTATCTGGCCTAGAATTAGCATTTTAATATTTCTTTCCCCTTTCATTATAACAGGAGCAGTCTGCTTTATAATCCACCATATGAAGGCAATTTAATATTCAGTCAGTATTTTGAAGAAGCAGGAGAAATTCAGAATGAGGATTCAGAATAAAAGATTAATTTCTTCACTTACGGCTGCAAGTCTCCTCTCCATTTCCAGCAGTGCTTGCTCCATTTGGCTTTTATCTGTCAAAGCTTTCAGCACCAAGCTGGAGTGACTTTGAAGAGCATCTTGCACTAAATGGGTAAATCAATAAAAACCACATTTGGTCTTTCATTTGTAAATGTGAATAAAGTACTATCAGTACTATTGCTACTTCCTGCATGGCTTGGCATGAATCACCACGATTCTTCTGCTGTGATCTCCCCAAACCCCGAGCAATGAACAATGGGGTGGATTTTTAAAGCAAGACACTTGAAATTTATAAGATGCTGCATAGGCCAAACCTCATTTACTCCCCACTGTTAATGTGGCAGCTAGAAAAGAGAGGCTGTGCAGAGCTGCAGAATTTGGTAGGCTGAATCCAGGGAAGGCTGAGGCTTGCTTGTCTGCCAGGTGCACAACAGGCATGGCCAAGGCAAGGGAACCCCAGTATAGCTGATCCACCCCTGTATAAACAACACTCTTATGCAACCAGGTGATGGTAAATGTGGCTCGAACAGGATGGAGGTGTAAAAGGTTAGTGGCCAAGAAGTGCGACCAGAGAAACTGTGTCAAATATGCACAGGAGGCTGAAAACGGAAGGAAAACTGCTGGAAGGAATAGAGGGAAATTATTAAGGAGTGTGCAAAGAATTGGAATTTCCATTTCCTGGTCTTGGGAAGAAATGGGGTCAGAAATCACCTGAACCAGGCAGCTGTGCCCAGAACTTGGTAGTGGGAGCCACGGCAGAGTCCTGTGGAGGCACAGGCTCCCTGGGAGGGTTTTAAATTGGAGCAAGTTACTCTTGGCTTCAGTCAGTCTTGTTGAAAAACTGATTAAACCCCAGGGATTTGTGTTACATGATTGGATAAAAATATAACTCCCCCCATACAGCTTCAATTACTCTTATAGGTACCACTGCTGTGCCTAATACACTACAGGATTGGAACAGAGTTTCAGTGTCTGTGGAGATGAAAAATCTTTAGCAATCTTGTGGAAGTCTACTTTAAAATTGTAAATTAGGACAGAGAGAAAGAGCTGAGAAAGAGTGGAGAGAAAGAGCTAAACATGCCTAGTCTTTGCTGTGAAGGGTGCAGGAAGGTGTATACAGATGGTGTGGAATGTTGGCTGGTTGGCATAAAACAGGATCCAAAGCACTCTTGCTAAAGTAAAGCACTGCCAAACCAGTGGGCCAGGATAACTGAAACCCTGGAGTGCTGGAGGACTGCATACCTGAGAAAAATCAGAATAAAGCCTACGTTTCAACAAGTTGCTACAAGAGCTCTGCAATTAATTAATCTTATTTTGCTACAGATCCAAGGTGTTTGACTTCAGTGTCAGAGGAGCTGAGAGCCCATCTGAAGCTGTTCATGTTCACCAGTGTTTATCTCAGCTCCTTGGTGAGCACCTCTTGCCCCACAGTGCTGTGCTCACAGGCTGCAGAGCTGCAGGGCACTGGGGATCCCTTCTCCTCTTGCTCAGACATTTTCATTAAGCTTCCAGGGACTTAATTATCTCAGTGAGCTGTGCCCTTCTGTCAAACTGTAGATGGAATTGGTTAAAGAGCTAAAAACTATTAGGGAGCGGCAGGCAGAAACTGATTGTACAGGCTTTGCTTCTGAAAAAACAGGATGTTTTAAAATTCTGAGAAGGAAGAAAGAAAAAAATCTGAGAAGTTATGGGCTTAGTAATTTGTTCTCATAGGGTGTAAGGTTTTAGAATAGACTTTGAGGAGAAAAGTACTCAACGATATGGAGGAAAATGGAATAAGAACAAGATTTTGTAAATGGTGGATTGTGATTTAATGCACTAAGACAAGGCAGGTGACTTCTTTGACAAAGAAAACACAGTGGCCTTTCTGTAGATTCAAACAAAGCTTTTCAGTGGAAATTGTCAGATAATATTAAAAAAAGGAGAAAATATAAGGGGAAACTTAAAAACTAAGCCTCAACTAAAGGGAAAACACCAACTTTTAAGGGGCAATGCAGCTCTGAAAGGTGCTCATCAAGGCCTTCTCATGAGCCAAACAGGCTTAAAATCTGCTGTAGTCACCTGGGTGAAAAAGCCAAAGGGCATTCAGTTAATTAGCAAGGATGCTAATGCCAGCACCAAGGCTACAGGTGAGACAGGGCAGTGTGATGCACGGCAGTGCACCAGCTCTGGCTGACAGAACTGCTATGCACCGCAGGATGTCTGGAAGCTCACAAACCTTCCCAGCTGTCTATGTGCAAGGAAGGAAAGAGACTGAACTAAGACACGGGCAGAGAAAAGCTACAAGTTAATTAAGTGCTTACACGGTAATCTCCTCTTATGAAAGGAGATTGAAAGTGTTTGTCTCATTCAGCCACGCAAAGCAGAGGTGTGGGGTGGCACAGGGCTGGAGGTCCTGCTCAGGGATGAACACAGGGAATGGCACCTCCTGGCAACAGGAATCCCCTGCACCCAGCTGTGTTTTTAACTTTGCTTCCTCCAAAGGAGCCCTGCTTGGGCAATGTGCACACAGCTGTCATCTGGAAGAAGGAACCCCGCAGTTGTCTCATCCATGTATCATCCTCACACACATTGAATTAAAATCACCTCCCAGACCTGAGCTCGAGGGGAATTTCTCCGTTATTTCAGAACACACATCACCACATGGCGTTGCCTTGTTCTCTGTAGGAGCTTGGCTAATTTCTGAGGATTATCTGCACATATTTCAAACAATATGCTGTTGCAGACAATTTGGTTGCTGTTTTTGATCTTTTAGTGTTTTGCTCTGGCAGATTTAGACTGTTTTAGAAACCTGCAAATCTGTAACTTGCAGAATGGGTTTGTAACGGGGGAGTGAATGTATGAGTGGGCCTTTTGGACTTTTCATCTCCCTGGTTAGACACAATCTACCTGAAATCTGAGAGCAGATTTTTGGGGAGCCTGCCAACCTACAAAGAGAAGGAAAGCAGCAGTGACTAAAGGAAGAAACTCCTTTCATGTTGCTTTATCACCTTCCATGTCTACACAGCAGAGACACAGGAAGCTCAACATCTGCAAGCTTACCTTACCTTGCTGCTCTTCCCCATATACTTAATTTTAGCTCAGAAATATTTTTAAAACTTTCTGGTTTCCCTAGTCTGTCTATTCTTCTTCAACATAGTATTCTCAGTCTAAAAATAGTGCTGCATCCACTGGGCTTGTGATCTGCACATTCATTTGACTCAGCACAGCATGCTGCCGGCAAGCAACCAGCAGCCAGCCTTTTGAAAGCATTTCGTTTGTACGTGTAGGAGTATTCTGCAGAAAAAACTCTCAGTACAGAGGAGGGGCACCCTCCTTCCCTGCCTGCTTCCATACCCAGAGGAGTGTTCAGACTTGTCAAACACTAAAAACAAGGGAAAAATAAGTGTTAATAAAGGCTTACCAAAAAAATAGGCCCTGAGATGGCCAAATTAGATCAAATCAAGGACCCTGTTAAGTCAAGTCTCTTTTCTTTGAGTATGATCAAGAAGGGCTGCTTCAGAGGTTCTCTTCAAATAAACCCTGCAGCAGATAGTTATTGAATAACTTGATCACAGACAGAAAATCTTTACTCAGTTAATGGGTGACTTATTCACAGACTTGTGCCTCTCTTGAGGTAATTTAAACAAAGCAGTTTTTTACAATCTGAAACATTGCTGTGTTTTGATTTGCTGTACCCTTGTCTTCGGATGCTACTGTTTACAATAATAACATTTGGAATGTGAAATCTGGCATGAGATAAAAGGCTGAAAGACCTCGGGGTAGGGCTGCCACCCTGTGCTGCAGAGAGTTTCCTGCAAATCAGCCTGTAACTGGGTGCAGCTGCTCTCCCAGCAGCTGAAAACTACAGCCTGATCAGTCAAGGGAGAGAGCACCAGCCTCCCATCCGAGGAATATGAAACAGCAACTGCTTCTGATGTCTCTCTATCATCATCTATGCAGCTCATCCTGAGACTGGCACTAACAGCACAGAGGCTTTAAATAACACTTTGGAAGGAGGTTGGTTCCCCCACGCCCAGATTCAGTAGGGGAAATTGGAGGTGCTATAAACCTGGTGAGACACAGGCAGGGAAGACAGCTCTGGAGCTCAGCAGAGCACTGCATGTTCTCCCTGGATAGCCATGGAGCTGTGCCAGAGAGTGAGATGTTGGGCTATCATGACTGCATCCTGCTCAGATATACTCCAAGCAGTCAGCTGGCAGGTTTGTGCTGGGTCCCGTTCCACAAGACATCAGATAGCACCTGCACTGGGGGACTGTGAGCTGAGCTGCCCCTGATCTCACCCTGTGCTACAGCACACAGTGCTCCAAGCCTTGAACTGTGACAATGAGGGATTTCAGTACCTACTGGAATATCCACGCTTCCTCTCACCATCCATACTGAGATGTTTTGGAGCCTGGTTAAGTTCCTCACCTCTACAGTTTTGTCAGGCACTGCTTGGCTAGTTAGCAGCTACATGGAAAAACCATTTTTAAAATCAGTTTCAAACTTTTTGATTTTTCAATCCATACAGGGCATAAGGGAGTCTGAATTGGGTGTCCCAGTCTGAACCATGCTCCTCAAAGTAAACAAGCTCAAATCCCATCATTTTAAATATAGCCATCTCCCCTGGAAACTTTGTCAGCAGCTGCTGGGCCTGGGGAGTCTGGAAGCAAGTCAGGTTTAAAAACTGCTCACTGGGCACTGCAGCTTGTCAGAGAACTGCATCACCTCTTCCCTCTGTAAGTGACATATTGCACATTACTTTGTCACCCTTGATGGCAGTGCATCAGAGGATTGCCTGTGGCATGCTGGCTGGGAGAATGCTGCTCATGTGCGCTGCAGACAAGGTGTTGTGGAGGATTTGGCTGTTCTGAACTGTCACAGCTGGAACAACCAGATACCAGAACAGCAAAGCAGTGCAGAGAGGGCTAAGTGGTGAAAATTGACATTTGTATAAAATTTAGAAGGTTTTGATAGAAGTGCGGGTATATAATTAAAATGTGAAAAATATGAAACCATATGAGCTACAGGAGTGGAAACCAGAGCAAATAATGAGTAGGCAAGTCAACCACAGAAACTGGTATATAAGGTGGAAGAACTGAGGCCATAGGGTCTGTCTATCTCTTAAGATCCCTATGCACTGCACACCGAGATGTGAGCAAGACACAGAGCACCTGTGTTTCTGTGGAAGCTGCTCAGCCAAACCTTTTCTCATCTCCAGTGCCAGACACAGCTCTATCCACTGTGGACAAGCACATATGGACAAACACTCAAAAGAGAACATTTTAAAAAATCTTCCTGCACAGACCATGCCAACAGCATTTGGAAATGCTTTGGAAATAAATTTTGAAAAATATTTTCTGTTTTGTTCTTTTCTGGTGGCTATGCAGACTATGCCAAATGTGCTTGCTACCCATTGCTAAAAATGCAACCTGAGATACTCCTTATAAGCTTTTGATGAAGACAGACTTGATTTCATGTTCCACCTTTGCTTTTCAGAGCTGTTAGAATGTCCTGGTGCACTTGTACTCTTTATCTTCTGCATTCCTCTCCTACCTGTGAAATCCTCCACTGCCAATGATTTAACATGTCTGCCATGTCACCCACATCCCAAGGAACTATATCATCACTCCCTGGCATTCAGAACTTTATTAGCTCTGAATTTAGCTCTTTCACCTGAGTTTTGGAATTTTATACCAGTTTTTCAAGGGGATTGCCTCTTTTCAAGGCACTAGCGTAGGTATCTATTTAGTGGGAACTTAATTATCCATCACTGTGATATCAGTCAAATGACAGTGTTTATCTGCAATTAACCAGTGACAGATGAACCTCCCAGAAATATAAAAAGAACAACATTGTGCAGCATGTGATGATTTTCATTATATATTCAACATTCTGCAGCATGATGCATTACAGAAAGTGCCAATTTTTCTTTTCAATTGCTTTGAAAATCTAGCAGCATGCACCTCTGGGAGGTTTCTCATTTCATTCAAGGCACATTCATTGAAAATGGATATGGAGAGGAAACAGGACAACTGAGTAAATGGTATGGAATGAAGAGGGAGAGTCATGAACAATAGATTTGATTTTCAGTGCCATGACAACAATTTCTGTACGTGAGGTATGTGAATTAGGCAAAGTCCTGCTGCAGAGTGGACAAGTTGAGACACTGAAGTAATTAGGCGATGGGAAAATGTGTAATAGGGAATTTGCTGTGCTGGCCAAAGCAGACAGATTCTTGTTTACGTTAGGGTCCCACCAAGAGCATTTGCCAAGCACAGCAAGGGAATGTTCTTAGTACAATGAGATTGGTATTTCAAATGTACAGCCTATCATGGCCTCCAGCATAATGCATCAGATTCCACTCTTTTTGCCTGAGAGGGCTCTGTTGATTTAAAAGCTGTATGTCAAAGATGTGCTTTGTGGAAGCCACATTTTGCCACACAGTGAATACTATTGTGCTTTTGTGAAGGTCTGCTGCCCTCATCTCACAAGATACAACTCACTTCACATTTCTTGTGTGTATTGAAAATGGCCTCTTGCTCTTGCACAGAGCAGAGCAAGCTCTGAGCAGTCCTGACAGGGTGTTGATAAAGCATCACACCAGCATTAAAAATTAATGTACTCTCAAAGGCTCAGATCTAAGCTAAATTAGAAACAATTTCATGAAGCATTTTCCCTCAGTAAAGATTTCTGTGATTAGCCACTTGAAAGACAGAGTTGTTCAGAAGTATTTTACATTATTAGCTTTTCTGGAGGTCACCCTTTTATCATGGCAATAGTGTGCTTTGCTATGCACTTCTTATTCAAGACATGAGCAGTACTAGTTTTGTTTATATCAAAAACTTAATCACTTCAAACACAGAGGAGCAATGGAAGACTTCAAACTAACATATGAAAATCTGAGAAAGCCCTAAAAACTGAAACCGGATACTCAGGATATAAATATCTAAGTTATTTTTACCGTGTATTCCATTAGTACTCCGGATAGTCTAAAAATGATCATATTCTAGGCAAAATACAAAAACAGAGGTGTGTTTATCTATTTGAGCACAATGTCTAACCATGCAACACCTAAGTACAAGAAAGCAGAGAGAGTAGGAATGGAGAACCTGACAAGTCCATACCATGGATAAGTCTTATTTTCTCTCTCCCTCAGGGAGAACAGCTGTGAGTGGCATGACTTGCCCTGTTCACCCCAGCCTCCAGACAAAACTGACATTTGGCAGTTTGACTGTGCCCTCTGCTGTTAACAGGAACACAGGAAGGACTTACATGTCTTGGAAAAGGTTTCTTGGCAAACCAAACTGGATTTGAGTTTGGAATCAAACTTTTCTTCAAACTTCTCAAAGGACGCTTGCAGCTGCAAAAACAAAGGTAAATGGGAAAATTAAAATATTGCCTTTTCTTTGTTTGCAAAATCACAGCCCCAGATGCCATAGAACAATGACTGCAAGTCATGGAACGGAACAGCCTGAAAATGGTTGTTTATCTGTTACTTGAAACAATTTGTCCAGCTGCTGGTTGGTTGCAACCCCAAAGAAGATCTGGGATGGCTCAAAAGGCTCATGAAATCTGAACAGATTTCAGAAAAGAGATAGTGATCTGTAAAATAGGATTAATAATAACTAATAAAATTAATTAGAGAAATGTTTGGGGAGAAACATTCACCTTCAGACCACAATGACTAATCCTGAGAGTAAACTGCTTTCTTCAGGCAGAAGGGAAAAAGAGCTGATATTTGCAGGCTGCCACTACAGCTTGTTTTGCTCCAGAGACCCAGAGAAATTCCACCGCTGGGTCTGAGGCAAGTCCCTAAAGACCTTGACCCTAAGGCCACAAAGGCAATAGTATATGCAAAAAAATTTACAATTGTTGGTTTAAAGTATTTGAGTGCTTAAGACACACAATGTAGTATTTTAGATATCAGCATAGTACAGGAGAGTAAGTGAACACTGAATGGTCTTTGGTATTTCTAACTCTTCATTATTTTACATTCTGAATTGGAAGTAACTTACCTCTTGAAACCTGTCTTTGGTGCTGGAAATAAAGGAGCTTAGGACTTCACTAAAATGTAAAAAAAAAACCAAGTATGAACCAGAAACGTAAGTTACTGAAATGTCAAAAATTGAAAAGATCACTGTAAGAAAGAGACAGGGAAACACTGTAAGGCATAGTGTAGTATGAAATGTTAGCACAGAAACGTGATTACTTAAGAGGGCATAACCCTTCAAAGCCACCTCAGTTGTTTTAGGAAAACATGGACTCTGCAATGTAAAGTAAGAAAAAAATACATATACACACATGCCTATATATGTCATATACATGAAGTTATGGGGTTTTTACTCTCAGATTTTTGGCCTCTCTCTCAAACTTTTAGTTGGCATTTGCACAGCTGTCCATTAGTTGCTGGGTGTGATCACCACGTTATCTGCTCCGGAAGGACCCAGCCTGTGCAGTGACGTGCCAGTTGCTGTGATACACGGGTATTGTGTTTGGACTAAAATAACTGTGGGAAAAACATGGGGAAAGCTTCAGCATCAACAAAGCCCAGGAAGAACAAATACTGCAAATCCTTTTCTCCTGAGATTATGCCTGTGGTTTCTGTTATCTGTCCTTTTCAGTTGAGCCAGGAACCAGCCTATGATTAACTTGCCACACCAAAATGCATAGATGGTTGCTAAGCAAAGTGATAACCTTTTCCTCTCTGAAGATTTGGGACATTTTAAGTCAATCATTTGAGTGATCTAAATTACAACAGCCAAAAATATGCAGAGGTCAGGTATTATCTAGTTATGAGAATTAGGCAGTGCTTCTGAAATTTCTCTAGCCTTATGGAAAGCAAGATACTAATTTTCTTAGTCAAACTTGAGGGGGCTACAAATTGATAAATTATACACTTCTCTTTGCAAAGATAATATAGTTATTTCTAAAAACAGGCTTCTAATCTGGGAGCAAGTCTGGAGTGTAGGAAGGAGCATAATCAACTTAAAGAAAAAATAAAGAATAATTATGAGTGATGCCTAAACATTTAAAACTACTTTCTCATTTCATCTTCCTTTAATAGACAATAGAGAATAAAATTTTGTCTTATCAGAAATGTAGTGCCCATTGAAAAGGCAGGAGAGACACCTAGCCAGATTTGATCAAAGGCTTTTTAATAAAGACACACTTCACTTTGGATGTTACATTACAAAATCTACAGAATCTAGGAATTATTTATAGGTGCACTAAGGTGCCATATTTAATTTTTGAGCTTCAAATTGCTGGCTTGTTCCTTAAAGTCCTTCAAGACCTACAGGTATGTATAATTCTTGACATCTGACAAAGAGCAGATGCACATTACATTAGCAAATAACACTTGTCTGCTACCAAAAAAAAAAAAAAAAACCAAAAAAAAAACCCAACAAAAAAAACCAACAACCCAAACATAAAAATCTGGTATGGAAATAAAATTCCAGACATATGTGCAGGTTTATAAAGATGCAATCTGCACACAAGTGTGTTTGGCAGTCCCCTCATCTGACCCAAATGTGAAGGCCATTCTCAGAGTACCTTTTATCAGTCTCCACATAGCCTATAAAAATTCTGAGAAAAAAGGGCTTTAACAGAGAATCAATTCAGAAAAAAGAAACCATGCTGATTAGATAAAGAAAGACAAAGGTAAATTCACATTAGAGTTTTGCTGTTCTGTGGGGCTTACAACTGAATGTTTACATAAATTTGTATATGTAATACATAAATGTACATAAATTGCAGATAAACACCATTCTCTTAACTTGCTACTCTTTCTAATTAGAAATTATTTAAAATCTGAAAATACTTTTCTTGGACAAATATGCAGCTATGTCATGTATAATATGTAAGAGGAGAAGAAGAGCTGCAGGGAGTGATAACCACCAGAACGGAAAGAATTTCTGATGGATGTCTACATACCGGTCATATTTTTCCTTTATTTTGTTCTTATTCACTTCATAATTTTCCAAGACGCTTTTCACTCTTCCTGCACCAAAATTAAGAGAACCTTTTCCTCTTGTTTCTTCATCAAATAACTGTGGTTTTGTCTGGTATTTGGTAAAAATACTGGGCTCGCTCTGTGACACAAACAAAAGAAAAATGTTGAAGTACAAAAATAATCAGAATATTAATTAGAAGAAGCCATTTGTTTTTCCAGTTCTATGCAGACAGACATCACAGTGATTGGACATGACAGATTAGATTGGATGAGGAGATTAAGAATTTTTTGAGATTATGCCTCATTTAGTGTGCCTAGTTAGATCAACTCGCTGTGGAACTGAGACCCAGCCCAAATTTCTCCAGACACAAGCTTTTCTCTCATCTTGAGGATTTTCAGTTTGCTACAATTACAAGGTGTGCAGGTTTTCTTCCCTTCTATGTTCAAGACAGAGACTATAAATGAATTTTGGTGTTCCTGGAATTGTGGAAAAGTTCAAGTTGTCAGTAGAATCTCCCCGTACAGGAATCTAAAACAAAATCCTATTGAATTTCCTGGTGGATGACATCATTTTGCTGCCAACTAGCCACATCGACAGACTGTAGATGAGTTTTTCACATGCTTCAATACACATTTTAGAACAAGAAATTTAATATTAATATGAAAGCTTCGCTCTACAAAATTTCCAGACACTGTGTGACCAAAATGGAAATGCCTTTTCCTTAAAATATAAGAAAATGCAAATTCCATTACTTTTTTTTTTTTCATCGTGTAAAGTGAATTTCCTGTTTTGTGTCTGATGAAAATCGCTCCTAGGCAAAATGCATAGGACAGCAGATGGCATCTGGAACTGAAGGAGAGCCTGGGGCCTCCAAGCTGGCACCACTGCTCTTTCCTAATCTTTGCTCCAAGTGTGTTTATTCAGATCTAGTTCTCTCTGCTAGCAGTGCAGGAACTATTTTAGTGGAGGCTGTTAACATCAGAAACCATGAACTGTTGGAGAAACACTGTGAGCATAGAAACTCTTCATCCCTACCCAAAATCATCCAAGCATCTACCATAACAACAATGCCACAGCCACAAGGTCATTGTCAGTGCAGGGAAGCAAACACTGAGTAGCTCTGTCATTTTTGTGGAAAGTTAAGGAAGTGAAACACATCATTTGTGAAAGAAAAAGAGATGAAATATTCTAAGTTGGCTAGGTAGGGGGTCTAAAGACATTAGCTTGAAAATAATTTCATATTATTTTAGTAACTTAAAAAATGTGATTGAAGAAAATAATACCTATCTCAATCCTAATTTATAACAATCTGTTATAAATACCACGTTCATCTGACCAGGCTGCTACTTTGTCTTGTCGCAGTAAGTATGTGTATGTAGGAAGAAGATAACTTGATTTCAGCAGTTACTGACATTTGCAAATGTTACCACTCAATTTCAGCATTTTCCATTAACTTTGAATGGTGGCTGTGTGCCTGCACAGGGCTGACTGAGAGCGAGACTCACATCCTGGGAGTTCTGCTGTCCCGGCTGCGTGCCCAGCTCCAGCGGTGCTGCTGCCGACTGCACATTCTCCGGGCAGAACTGGGAGCCAAAGAGCAGCTGAGAATCACTCAGACTCGAGTAGTCACTGGCAGCGCTGCTCCTCGTGGAAAACTTATTAGGCCTGAAATGGTGGAGAGAGGGATGTGAATGAGTCTAGAGCAATTAAAAAGCCAAACAATTTCTGTTGTAACTCAGATGTTGCTTCGATTAATTGGAAGGCAGTTCCAAGAGAATAAACCTTGCTGACTAATAGTTGACATTTGGGCATTTATTCTCCAGATGCCTTAAGTCTGACACAGTAGAACAACAAATAAATAGAGGTAGCATATGGCTGGATGAACTGATATGAATTGTTGGAAGTATTTCAAACATATTAACATGCTACTCAAAAGTGCTGTTCTTTCCCTTGAGCATTACTCAAATAAATCATTTCTAGTTACCCTTGATTTTCTTCTGTGTTGC
This sequence comes from Acridotheres tristis, assembly GCA_037013685.1. Taxonomy (NCBI): domain Eukaryota; kingdom Metazoa; phylum Chordata; class Aves; order Passeriformes; family Sturnidae; genus Acridotheres; species Acridotheres tristis. The sequence goes on along the minus strand of CM072899.1, from coordinate 9,153,345 downwards.
TCTGATTCTACTCCTCTTCAGAAACACTCTTATATTCTTCTCCTACTTTATGGACTAGGCTTGAGGCATGGGATCTGTTTCCCTCAGACAAGGGTTCCCCTGCACAGCTGCACTACTTCTCATTGTGCTGGAGGCTGGCTTCAACTTTTTGTTAGCAAAAATACATACAAAAGACTTCTTTCATTTTTCACAAAGAATTGTAGAATGGTTTGGGTTAGAAGGGACCTTAAAGATCACCCAGTTCCAACCCTCTTGCCACGGGCAGGGACACCTTCCACTGTACCACGTTATTCATAGTGCCATCCTTTCCAGCCTTGAACATTTTCAGAGATGGGGCATCTATCTACAGCTTCTCTGGGCAATCTGTGCCAGTGCTTCATCACTCTCACAGGAAAGAATTTTTTCATAACAATCAATCTAAATCTACCATCTTTCAGTTCTTGCTTTTTTTGAGCTGCCAAGATGGAGAAATGTATTGCTGCCTTTGGAGCTGGGACTAGAGATGAAAATAAATGAAAATAATTAATGAAAAATATACACAAGGTTTTTCTTCCTATGAAATTATACAAGTAAAGGAGAAGGAACAAGATAATAACTCATGTGTATAACAAGAGATGATCACCCCAACATTTATTAGCAGTGACGTGTTTTGGTTAATCCCTAGTTTTGGAAGGAGCCCAAACATCATAGACACAACAGGGAAAGGATTTAGCAACAGTACTTGAACTGCTCAGTCTCCATTATATAGTAGTGTCACTGACAATATCATATTAATACTTTTGTCTTTAAGCTCACTGAGTACACTGAGCTGCAGGCAAAAATAGATGAGGTATGGGTTTCTGGATTCTCAAAAGACCTGATAAGTCTGTCTGAATTCGAACCTTCTCCCTTAATCCCTCTCTGGACCCCAAATCTGCTAAGAAAAAATCTGAATACAATTTTACTTGCATAGCTTCTTGTTTCCATCTCAGCTAAGCTTCATAAAAGAAAAAAATTTCTTAATATACAGGCAGTATGTGGGAGAGAGGTGAGCACATGGGCTGCCATGACCTCACACAGGCAGAGCCTCTGCCTGCAATGTGAGTAGTATATCTCCTGCACCAGTTTTCTAAATCCTCCTGTCTTCCAGCCAAAGTAAGCTCCCTCTTAGTTTGAGGAAAGGTTTTTAGAATCTTTAGATGCTCTACAGTCTTGACAAACCGCCTCTGAAAGTGTCCAGTTGGTGAATATCACACCCCACAATATGCTCATTTTCTCAGATGCTTCATGCTATTTAATACCTGAAGCACAAGATTCTTATAACAAAGATTTTATGAGGAGTATTGAGCTGAGAGGACTTTATGAGCCAAGTTACTTCCTAGGCTTACCCTGCACTACAGCCAAAGGCAGCTGTTGGCTGCTCTGGAGCCCAATTTTTCTGTCTGAAGTCCACTACCTCAGCAGTTGGTTTAGGAATGATGGCACTTTTGCAAATTAGAGGGGGAGGTGAAACAGATGTCTCTTTTGAATACATTCATTCCCCTGAGCAATGGATTTCTTTCTCCCTTGCTTAACACTGCTGGCAATTAATTTACTAACAAGACCATCTGGGCAAGCCATCAGCCTGGCCATGCTTGGCCCAGGCCTGTCCCTGACAGAGAGATCAGAAAACTGTGATCACATGTGGGATCAGATGTGTGATCAGGCAACTCCAGCTCTTCTAACCACCTGACCATTCCCTTCAGAAGGCCTGAGATGCAGGGATGCATGTTCTGTCCTAAATATAAACCCTTTCCCATAATCAGCAAGGAAACATCCCAGGTATGCAATCTCACTTAGCAGTCCCTCCTAAATGAGGAGTGCAATAGTTTACCTCAGGAGAACTTCTGGCTTTCTGCTATCATGAGCCATGCCCCAAATGTGTGTTGGTGCCCATAACATTCCTTTGGTACTGGCACTAGCATACGCATTCAAAGCAAAACCAACTTTAGATATGTAAAACAAGTTCTTGTTAGCTCCAAAAAATGGTAAATCATCCTCTGCTGACTGATGGTCAAATGACTTCATTCTCCTACCTAACTTAATGCAAGGTATTTCAATATTGGCAGCTCCAACCCTTTCTCGTGACATGAGTGTGATCTAAAAAATCTGCAGTGTTCTGCATATGTGGGGGGTCAGCTAGATCTTCCCAGTCTCTGTTTCCTTGTTGTCAGTGGAAATTCCCCCTTTATAGGAGGAATTAGAACTTCCAGGAGCTTCTTTCATTTTTCTAATTTTCTAATTTCCACTCCAAATATTTTAGCAAAATCACATGCAAACATTCACCTTTCATTCAAAGGTTCAGCCTTGCCTCAAAACAAACATGGCATGTGATTTTCTCTGGTTCTGTCATCCCCACTGAACCTGTGCCAACATCCCTCTTCTTCTCAAGCACTGTGGGTGAAACTCACTTACTCCTTTCTGACACATTTCTTCAAAGTGCAGTAAAGCCTCTTTCCCAAAGAAAAGATCTTTCTCTCCTAGTAGCAGTGTCTTGAGTAGGATCAGTGCCATAAAGTCTCGCTTCTCCTGATTCCCCTCCAGAAAATGTCACACCCCGTTCTGCTCCTCCTCATTTAGGAACCAGGGCTGAATCACAACAAATCCAAATTAAATTCTGGGAGCTGCTGTTCACCTGCTCTTCTTCCTGGCTTTAGCCTGTATCTATAGGAACTGTCTCTAGCTCTGCTGTACTGCTCTCATCCTCACTATCAGCCGCCTGCCAATGTGCCAATGTGCTCAGCAAATGAGCAAGGATCAGCCTTGGCTTTCGGTGCAGGGGAGCTAGAGGAGTTTAAGTCAAGGAGTTTTAGCTGCTATTGCAGCCTCCAGCCATTTACCATCTCTTCACTGGAAACAGTCATAGCAGAAAATTATTCTTCTGCTTCCCATCCTCTGGAATGGCACGACCTGCTTGCTGCAAATAATTTGCACCATATCCTAAAAGGAATTTCTATAAACAGATTCTGGCACTGGCCCTAATGCATAACAACGATGAAATCCCTTTCAGTTATTCAGCTTAAACACTGCCTCCAGTTTCCAGATTTTAGGTTCAAAATCCCTCTGATCTTATTTTAATTTCTCAAGGTCATTTTTACTTTCTGTGAGTTTATTCATTATTCATTCAGCTGTGATTCAATACTGCCTAGACATCCTTACCTTGGAATCCATGCTTTGTCCTGAGCTGGTTGCTGGTTACAACAGAGCCTTTTCCTTAAGAGGAGATTGGGATTTCTACAGAGTAGCCCTGTTTGGTCCCACAAAATGCATTCCCAACATATCAAAAGTTAGGCATCTGTAGACCGGAATTTTTTTTGCCACCCCCCTCTCTATCCTGAAGCCATCTTCCAACCTGCAGTTACAGACCCGGTTTCTCAGTCCTGTGAGGCTCTGGAATTTTACAGCTGTCCTCCTGGTCTTTGTCCTGGCTGTCTCCCTCATTTTCTGCTTATTCTTGAACCTTAATGCAACTTCAAAATATGTGATATGGGATGGAATTTCATGGGATAATGGATTGAATGAGGTTTTTAAACTTGGAAGTTACTCTCAACAGAAGAAATAAACCATAGAGAGAAGTGGCCCAAGTAGGCCTTAACTTCAAGCATCCGTTTAGAGTGCCTCTGTAATATTTTCATAATTTCTTGGCCTTACACACTCTCTGGCAGGCTTTCTGCTTCTGATGTCTTTGGAGGTCAGTATATGAGTAGCTTTTATGCATTTAGTAAGTTACTTCTTTTCTCATGATACAAGAAATTTCTCATAACTTCAATTTCAAATCTAAATAATCAAGTCTAAACAATCTTTCTGCCTCAGGCAAGCATTTAACCCTTCAGGCTGTACAGTTTAATTTATTTTTCATGAGGTTTCTTATTACTATTTCTGTGTCTTTTTTCTTTTAATTAACAGATTTTTTGGCTTTGCAGAGATACTGACTCAGTTCCCTGCTTCCACTCTCATGGTAGCACTACAAGAGTAGTGCCTGAACATGGATCTTGTTCTCAGTTCAGGGCCTGTGAGCTCCCTGGCCAAGGCAGTTATTGATGGTGTCTGAAAATGTGCTTTCAGCATCACACCCCTGTGATGCTTATCCAGTCACTCAAAGGCTGCTTGAAGCATCACTGCTTTTGTGGCTGCTGTTCTTGTATCCTCTGTGATCTCCCTCCATCAGCCCTCCTGGCTGAGCAGGTGGCAGCACTGCTCTAATGTGGCACTTTTCTCTATAATGAAGGCTGCATTTAATCCATAAAAACCGTGTGCTTTGTCAATACACTTCAACTGAGACTAAGTTTTCCCAATATAGCTGTCATGTGGCCCCCTTCCACCCTCTAAAATAACTGGCACTCTGATATGATTGTCCAACCTGATAATCTTTCCTCTGCTTCATTTCTAGTATCTATTACGTCAATATTCATACATAAAACCAGGTGGAATAGAGGTTCTGGTTCCCCATACCCTATTTCTCAGGCTGTTACAGTTGCAGAGAATCACTTGTGTGTCTGACAGATAACAAATAAAACCCAGAGGAGTTTTGGGCTTGTGCAGAGCTGTGGCTGTGAGGGCAATGCATCACTGGAGCTCTGCGTTTCCTGGGGACGTGGTGGCAGCTGCTCTCAGAAGTAACACCCTGACTCAAACTTGCAAAGAACTCACACAGTGAGTCATACTCTGCCTAGATTATACGCTGATTTTATGTTTCATATTAAAGCTCCCTGAAAGAGTTTTCAGGGGATTAAACACCATACCCTGCTGTGGTGGGAAAGGTTTCTAGTAATAGAAGTGAGCCAGGGAAAAGTAATCAACACTTTCCCCCCCTTTTTCAAATGCACACACACACACATTCACATGTTCCTGTGGGAAACTTTTCTTCCCTTTACAAAAAGTTAATTGTCTAGAGAAAATTTTCTCCCCCTTCTTACTTCCTCCAAAAACTCAGCTGCATTTCCAGTAACATTTTATGCCCTATTTGACCCTTTTGAACTCACTTGTAAAAAATGTGGAATGCTGAGGAGTGGGCATTAAAATCTTGCCTATATTTTCTTCCTGTATTAATAAATGAGTTAAAAGGGAAGACATTGTAGGTAATAGGCTACTTTGGAGGAGGAAGAAATTCAGATGATCCTTTTCCAAACAGGCCTGTACTTCTTCCTTCCCTATGGCACAACTCCACAGAATCATTTCTATATTTTAAAAATGTATCTTATATATCTTGTATATAATATAAAAACGCAATTATATATTTTGTATATAATATTATGTCTTTTTAATATATTCTCTATATTTTTCCTTCCTCAGTCTCTGACCGGAAAGAAAGTCACAGGTTTTCAAACTTAGAAACAACTTACTAAAAACTAACAAATCCCCCAAAAACAAACAAAATAAATCTGCAGGTACCAAGAAGACAATAGAGTTAAGCAATGCGCAATTATAAAGACAAAGCTGTGACAGATATAAATACATTTTTCCCTGAATTGGCTCCCCTTTGCCCCCTGCATCTGTGCAAAATTAAATTAATTCATATCTATATGACAAGCATTTTTATAATGGGCAAGAAAATGACTATTATGTTTTCATTATCATCCATCATCGTGGTAACATCTGGCCAAAGAGACAGTATGACTAAAACTGTGAATTTGAACAAGTTAGTTATGTAAGTGGGTTATTTAACTAAGAGAGGGTCAGAGTACCAAATTCATCAATTAGCTTTTCTGGAGTCAAGCAGGGGATGAGTCCCACTGCCTTTTTTAGCCATGTGATATAAAGGATGCTCTGAAGTACAAATTGCAGCTTGTCTTACATATTTGCTCTCCAGATGTTTACATCTGAATATTTGTTGTTTCACTGTAGATTGTAGATGTGGGGAATTCTACCCTCTGCTGGGAAAAAAAACAAGCCATGTGTATAAATGCAGGATATGGAATAATTTTTGAGTTACATAATGTGCAATAATATTGCACATCATGATTCGTTCTATCTGCCCTCTGCACAGGCAAGAGGAACACTTAACTTATCTAATGAGATGAGGACAGCTCACAGGGCTTCCCCAAATGCACCCTGAATGGAAAAGGGTACAGCCTCCAGCCCATGCTGATTTTTAGATTCTCACCAATGGCGGATCTATGGCAGTGCTGGCAGGCTAGGGGAATAAATATGAACCTAGGGCAGGCTAATGAACTCTCATTAGATTTCCCTAATTAGCCACAGATCAGTTCTGGACATGTTTCACCTCACTGCCATCACTCCTGCCACGTGTTTGGTTTTATACCTCATCCCCTCTCCATTTCCCCCCCACTCACACTCACCCGAGGGCTGTTGGTGTGCTCAGCATCTCCTTGATGTTCCACACATTGAAATTCATGTTGTTCTCAGGGCTGACACCCCGGGAGGGAACCCCTAAACAACACCATGGTCCCGGCCCTCATGGCCTGGCCCCGGCCCTCATGGCGTCTCCCTGCCAGCAGCAACCATGGTGCCACAGTGCCCTGCAGGGAGGAGGAAGATGGAATAAGATGACCAGCCCCACTCAGGGCAGTGTCACCTGTGTCCTGTGGCTGTGGGGACAGCCCAGGGGGACACAGCCTTGCAGGCCCAGGGCAGGCCTGGCCTGGGTTCTCCACACGCCTGGGATGCTGCCAACGCTTGGGCCTGCCCACCTGTGGGGCCTGAGGGGCCTCGGTGCCCTGGGGCAGTCCCTGGGCCTCACCCCAGGGCTGAGGGTCCCTGGGCCTCACCTCAGGGCTGGGGGTCCCTGGGGTCAATCTAGGTCTGAGGGTCCTTGGGGTCACCCCAAACTGAGAGTTCCTGATCGCACTCTGAGGCCTGAGGGTCCTATGGGGGTCTCTGTGTCTCATCCCAGGGCTGAAGGTTCCTGGATTTCACAAGGCTGGATCTCACCCTGAGGCTTGAGATACCTCAAGGTCCTATGGGGGTCCCTGGGGTCACCCTGGGACTGAGTGTCCCTGGCTCCTTCCCTAGAGCTGAGGGTCCCTGTGGTCACCTCAGAGCTGAGAGTCCCTGGATCTCACACTGAGGCTGGGGGGGTCTCTGGATCTCACCCTGGACCCTGGATCAGTCCCAGCTCTGCAAGCCAGCTCTTGCCCCTCACCTGGAAGCACAAGGTCATCGCAGGACACTGGAAGAGAAAGACGAAAAACTTGGAACCTGGCACACTGAAGGCTGCTCCCATGGGAGCATGGCAGCCACAGTACCCGTTTCCCTCCTTTCCAGAGGCTGTGTGGTCTCTCATGTACATACCTCTGTCAGAAACGCAGAAGGATTTAATTTCACCCATCAGCAGTATGACAAAAATAACCACCATCTAAACATTCCCCAAAGAAACATTCTCAAATATGGTTTTACTGGATTTTTTGCTTTGTGGTTCCGTAACCCCCATGTTTAGGAATGTAAAACAGGCATGTTTACTTGCTATTTTTTCCTCCTTTAATTTAAAACTATTTCAATACTAGCTAAAATATTTGTTTCCTGGCTCTGAAGATACTCCATAAGCACTAAACCACTGCAGAAATAAGGCTGACATAAATTCATGGATAGATCAGGCGGATTACTTACATTCCCCTTTATTCTCTTTTGCCTTTAGTATTAAAGGCAGCCTGGAGCTCAGGGATGTCAAAATAATGGCTTTCTTGATGTATATATCTGGTTTCCTAATAAAATCCCATGTAGATAAAGCTTTCACTTTAGATAAAAAAATAAAATTCTAGCATTTTACCCATAAAAAAACTTATTGGAGTGATTTCTCTGCATTGCTTTGCTTGACATTAAAGCACTAGAGTTGGTTTAAATAGCTTGGATTAATTAAGGCAGCTTGATACCTCCCAGCAAAATGAGAAGACTCTGATGGGTAGATTTTCAAGGACCAGAGTAGGGAGTTGCAGTTTGGACTGTGTTCCTACTTCAGGGATAAGGTAGTGGCTGGGCTGTCCAAGGCAGCTGTGATATGGAAAGCAAACCTTCCTCCAGAGTGCCAAGCTGATGGAAATGTTGATTTTTTTGGTGATTTTTAAGTAAATAAAAGCCTTGTTCTGCTCCTGAACTGCCTACGGCTCTGTTGTACAGGCCAGTACATGGCACTACTGCCAAGAGCCTTGCTGTGCATCTGGGCCCTATATGGCCCAGCATCATTAACAGTGATTTTCCAACATTTTATTGCTCATGATTGAAAAGTTGGCCCAGATCTCCCTGCAGAAGAGACTGTAGAGGTCCAGTGCCCATTTGCAGTATTTTCATTGCCATTAGAAAAGGAATTGCTGGTGCTATGCGCACTGGTGATAAGGCTCAACGTGTTATTTTAGGTACTTAAAAAGAGCTATTCCTATTTCTGATGTGGCTGGAGCCTTCTGGTCTAGCAAGTTTCTGGAATATGATAAATGACATTTTTGTGTTTCCATCTCTCCTGACAACGGAAAGAAATTTCTATATGGAAACACATTTTTTTAATTATAGGTCTGACAGCTACCTCCATTTCCATCTCCCCCATCCATAACACGCTCTGGAGAGATTAACCACGTTGCCAGGAGCTGGCTCATAGCTCTCCTTATATCTGAAATAACAGTCTGTGCTTCTAGTATTAGGGAGGGTAGCCAGATACTTGTAGTCTTTCCTTAAGTAAAAATTAGCAGAAGCTTCCAGGAGATAGACAGCAATATTGGTACATCCTTCAACTTTTTTAACTTCATACCACATTTCATTAGAAATTCATAGGATCTCTTAAGTTAATACATAGCAGTCTGCAAAAGTGGTCAGGAACCTTACCTCTCCATTCCTGAGATGTCCTTGAACATTTTCCTGGTAACGTTTCTCCCCCCATTTAAATGGGATCCTGGTCTTGTGCTCAAAAGCAGAAATAGAAAAGAATGAGAAATCCACACTAAATGAGAGGTCATAGATTCCTGTTCCACTCAGGTGGAGAAGCCAAGCTAAAAGGCACTCCAGTTGGTCAACGTGCCATGAAAGTGTTGCAGGAGGCAAAGTGCGGCTGACAGAGGGGTAAACTCCTGTGGGGAGGGGATCATCAGCCTCACTGCTGGAAACATCACAACAATGAGGGGCTCCTGAGCTCCAGCTTCCCCCTCCAGCATCCTCTGGCTCTTGCAGCTGCCACCGCCTTGAATTTAGAAAAGTAGCCTTGGGCACTCCATCAGCAGCAGGGAGCTTGTGAAGTTGGCACATAGGGATGTCAATTTGCTGGTGACTCAGCATCTTGATTTATCCCATTCATGCAATGCTCCTGTGGGAAAAGCTTATTAATCAGGCCTGTGTTTCCAATGCAGCTCCATGATTTAGGGTCCCTCAAGACTAAAGGTTTAGCAGGAGTGGAATTCTTACATGCCTTGGTGGCTTCTGGAAAGAGCAGTCAGGGTGGGGAGACATACCAAAGTGGGAGCAAGGGGTCTATCACCTTCCAGGACCCTGAGAAGGACAAGTCCACTAGGGTTTGAGCACAGGCCAGGGAGTGCTGTGAAATACTCATAGAAGGCTGGAGCACATTATGCTCAGAGGAGGTGTTCCTCTGTCCAGCCCCCAACCACAAATCACTGACCTCCTCCCCAGCTGCCAGCACACCCTCCCGGCTCTAATTTGGGGCTCACTGTTGATGCTGGCTCTGGCACAACGGTGGTTTCTATGGCAACTCCAGAGGCAGATGCAGAGATGCTTCCAGCTGAGGTACCATCAGCCTAGGTATCCCAAGTTGTTCCTCCCAAATCACAGGCAAATAGTCATGCAGTGCATCAGGACGGACCCTGCAGTCACTGTGTCACGTAGGCACCAGAGGCAATAGAGCAGAAACACAAAAATATCTTCTGAATGCTCTTTTATGAATAATTTCTGACTTTTCCCATACTGTGATGCCCCCAGGACATGGCACAGCCTACCCCAGTGGTGTCAGATGCTGTCGCACTCAGATGGGATTCAGTCTCCTATCTCTACGGCCAGCACGAGGCTCAAGCTGGCTGTCTTCTCTGAAAGGTCAGGCATCTGTAGTTGATATTTACATGGACTTGTGAGATCTTTCTAATGTACCAATGAAGGATCAAATCCCTCATCTGCTTTCTGTTTTGGGTATGGGACTCTGTGTGGAGCCAAGAGCAGCAAAGCTCAGGTGAGCCCATTGCACTGGGTAATTCAAGTGTCACCGCCCTTGATCTCACAGTGCATCGCTAACCACCACCCATAGACACCACCAGTTTGGAGCTTACATTCCTTTCCTGGTTGCCAGTAAGCAGGATTGCAGTACTCCTGCCTACAGAAGCTGGACACAGTTGGACCCAGCTCTCTCCCACACCAGCCAAGGTCCATCCTTTGAGATGGGGCTGTGGTGCTGGTAGGGCCCACAAACCCTGACATTAAGCATCTCTTATTTCTTCTCAGTATCCTGGCAGCCCTCAACATTCCCTGCCTCTCTCACATGCTGGCTCTCTTTAAAAAAGTCCCTTTCCTGCTGCTGCCTTCACCCCCTACAGCCTCTTCACCCACAGGAGGCCAAACAGGAACAAGGCTGTGCCAAGGCAGGACAGCCACTGCTTAGCTCCCCCTCTCCAAACAGGGACTGGATCTCTACATAACATTGCTCCGCTCACCCTGGAGGTGGGAAGAACAAGAGTTACCCCAGCTCCACAGTATGGGGTCACTGAACTCTACCTTGGGAGGAGTTTTCCTGACAGGCATGTGTCTGCCTGGAGTAGGATAACCAGAAACGACATGACTCCAGAGGGATAAAACTCCACGTTTCATTTATTTGAGGTGCTACACATCACCTCCCAGGCACTGAGCTACAGGGCACCTCTGTGCTACATGAGACATCGACTGGGTCTACGACGACACAGCACTCACTGCTACACACACGGCACGGATACGCCGTGGCACAGATGGGCCGGGCAGGGCAGTGAGGCCAGCGCCAGTCCTGCCACCACTGCTCCCGCCACACTTCTGGCGATGGCCATCCCACCAGGCAGGAGTTTGCCCTGGGCTTCATTGCCACAGCGCTGCAGAGCTGGGAGTTCCCAAAACCACAGCTGCTTTGATGCCTGGCATCATGGGATAGAGGTTTCCTGGAGCCAGGTCACCTTGGGTGAACACATAGGTGCTCACACACCTTGTCCCTGTCTTCAGGCACTTGGTGCTTGGCCAGGGCAGGTCCTCGGGGTCCTGCTCAGGGCACATCACGCAGGCACAGAGCCTCGACAGCGCCACTGGGACCCTGGGCCACACCGCCGATGATGAAGAGCAGGCTGGGTGCTGGGCAGCTGGAGCAGGAGCAGCGGCCAGTGGGCATGGGGGGCAGTGGCTCCCACTTTTTCTGTGAGAGGCTGAACCCTTCCACTGAGTCCAGTGGGCAGGACTGGTTCCCTGTGGAAGACAGAATGACATCAGCCCCCGTGTGGATCCCTGCCCCCCACTCCAGGCTCTGCCTTTCCCCCTCCACATCCCTTTGATGCCTCAACAAGACCCCTAAGCTGCACAGGCTTTGAGATCCCAGAGGCAATTAGTGAGGGCACATGAGGATTACCAGAATCCCCATAGGGATGGCTGCTGGCACTAATGCCACACCTGCTAAATCTGCCCCCTCAGCCATTCCTCATCTTCCCCCCTCCCCATGCCAGCACTCTGCAGGGATAAGGGAGGGCAGCTCTGGCTGCAGCAGGACTCGGGAGCAATGCCACACTGCAGGGATGCAGCCAGCACCATTCCCTATTCCCACAACGATCCTGGGAGTCTGGCAGCCCTCACTGCAGAGCTGGGATGCTGTGGCTGGCACCAGGCTCCCCAGGCAGCCCTTCCTGCTTTATCCCCTCTGCTGAGTGACAGCACTAACCTTTCCCCAGCTCTCCTGGGAGAGGAATGCAGGCAGCACTGCAACCCTGCACAACGGAGCTGAGCCACAATGTGCTGTGTGAGCCCAGCATGCTGCACATGAGCTGGGAAAAGCCTGATTGGGGGGTGAAAGGGGCAAGGAGCACAGTGGGTCAGCCAGTGGGACAGGGCAGTAGAGTCTCCCCAGCACTGGTGAGCGCATAGAGACATGTTGCTGCAGACGGTATTGCAGTAACCCCCTGGCTTTGCACAGCCAACCTCCCTATTGCCATGCCGATCACTGATGTGCCACAAAGAATGGGGATGGGAACACGGCCACAAGCCTACCCCCAGCATTACCGAGGCCACCCACAGCCACCACTCTTCCTCCCAGGCATCCAGCCACAAAGTCGGCTCTCTTCTCTTTCATACGGATGGTGCGGCTTGGCTTTCTCCACACACCTGGGTATGAGAGGGAGTAAGCATCGTCTGCTGGGGTTTCCCCTCTACATACCAGTGCTAGGACACCCCCAGGTTAAGCACAGGGCAGGATTCACCTAGGTGAAAGGGGCTGATGTTCAGAGCCCAGATACTCATGTCCCACAGACACCCCTCACCAACCCACAGAGTCATCCTGGACCCACAGAAGATGCTCCCACCTCACCCAGAGACATAGAGCTCACCCTGTGCAGGATCAAACATCTCCACGGTGTTGACAAAATGGGGACGGGAATAGAAGTTGTGGGGCCCTGGCTGCTGCAGCCCTCCCAGGCTGAAGACAACCCCATCAGCCATGGCGCAGGCGGCGAAGGCGCGGCGGCTGGGCACGCTGGGGTAGCGTGTCCAGCTCCTTGTCTCCAGGTCAAAGGCTTCAAAGGCAGTGACAGGCAGCTTGCCTTGCCGGCCTCCTATACACAGAGGACATATAGCTGCCAGTGCCCCAAGCTGGCACTATTAGTGTGCTCAGCAAGCAGGATGGGGCCCACTGGCTGCAGTGCTGGGCAGCATGGAGCCACCCTGAGGTGCACCAGGTCATTCTCTGACCTGGGAACGGAGGAACTAGAGGGTAGAGGCACAGGAGATACTCGGTTTGCCCCAGCAGCACCTACCCAGAACAAAGATCTTGTTTCCCTGGAGGAAGGCAGAAGCTCCATAACATGGGGTGGGCATGGAGGGTAGGGGCTGCCAGTGGTCCTTTGCCGGCTCATAGACACGGACCAGTGCCTGGGGAGAGGTGTCCGCACCCATTCCCCCCAGCGCGTAGACAGCCCCATCTGGAAAAGAGGCAGTAGAGAGTCAGGGGGATCTGTGGGCAGCACTGAAGGGCTGGGAGTCCCTCCATGCCCTCCAGGGCAGGCAGCACGAGTACTGCTAAGCCTCACAGCCAGACACTGCTCCAGGGCAGCCGGGGGATAATGAGTACAGCCAGGCCTGAGCCCAGCAATGCCCTGACTGCACTGGGACCCTCTCGCCCCCCTCTCCATCCCATCCATCAGGCAGAGAGAAGAGCACAAGGCCATCCTCTCTAATTATTCTCGGCAGTATCATCTCCCTGGAGACACCATGGCAACACAGCCATACTGCCAAATCCTGCTCTTGCTTCCAGTGCGGCCGGCACCCCTGCCCATTCCCATCACTGTCCTGACATCTCCTCTGCCCTGCCCACCACACTGCAGCCTGGCCATGCCACAGCATCCTTGTCCAGGGAGCAGACATGGGGGACCAACCCTGGTTCTTGGCATGCTACGTTGTGGCAAGACTCCAAGGATGCTCAGCAAACTTTGGGCAAGAGTCACAACATGTTGCTATCCCTCACCTCTCTGCACAGCTGAGATGCCCATGGAGGGCTGAGCCAATGCTGCCTTCTTCTCCCACTTGCCCTCATCCACATGGTAGACCTCAACGGAGGCGAGAGGGCTCTGTGCCGCATCCACACCGCCCACCACCAAGATCTGCTTGCCCAGGGCGAGGGCGGCAGCGCCAGCCCGAGGCGTGGGCAGTGGCGGGAGAGTGGTCCAGCGCTGGGTTGGCAGATCGAGTACCTCAGCAGTTCCCAAGGCTCGCCCGCCGCTCCCGCAGCCGCCCAGCACGAAGAGCTGCCCGTCGCGGTGCGCGGCGCTGCAGTACACGCGCCGCGTGGGCATGGAGGGGAAGGTGGCCCACGCGAAGGCGGCCGCGCCCGCCGCCATGGGCCAACTCAGCCGCCCCGGAGGTCCCCGGGCTCTGGCCCTGCCGTGCCGCCCATCCGGCCCGGCTCGGCACTGGTCCGGCCCACGGCCTCCTGCGGGGAGAGCATCCGAGTCAGAACCCAAGCACCCGCCGCTCCCCCAGCCCCAGCTAGCCAGCTCCCCTTGGCGGTGCGACAGCTCCTGCTCCGCAGGGCTCCGCGCTGCACTCCGGGACTGCCTGCCCACCCCCTCCGGGCTCCCCGTCCGTCCCTCCGGGCTCCCACTCCCTGGGGCTCGCTGCCCGCACGTACCAGTGCTCTTGCTTCCCGAGGTTCCCGCACCTCGGGCTCCCACTACCCGGTGCTGCCGGTACACAGCCTGCACTCACTGGGACTCTGGCGCGCCCGGGGCTCTCTGTCCACATCCCCCGGGTCCGTACCCCGCCGAGGGTTCCCGTTCACAATGCAGACCCTGCCAGGTTCCTGCTCTCAGAGCATCGTCCTCACCCCTGGCGCTGCCCGGACTCCCGTCCGCAGCCCGCAATCCGCGGGGCTCCGGCGCACTGCCCCGCAGCCCGCATCCACAGGGCTCCCGCCCACAGCTTGCAGGCACCGACGTCCCCCAAGCTCCCGCTGCAATACCCGCGCCCCTGGCACTCCCCGGACTCTCGCCCGCAACCCCAGACGGCCGCTCCGCCGTGCCCGGACAGCCCGCTCCGCCGCCGAGAGCGGGACCAAGACCGGGACCGGTACCGCGCTCACCGTTCCGCTCGCTCCGCCGCTCTCCCCGCCGCTCCGCGCCTCCGCCCGCCCCGGGCCCGCCCGCTGCCAGTGGGGGCGGTGCCGCGTCCGCCCCGGCCCCCCTACCGTGCCTCGCTCCCCTCCGCCCGACCCTCCCGGTGCCACCGGCCCGCCGTGCCTCTGCCGCGTTCACCTTGACGGGAAGGAACCATCGCAGGGAGAGTGGCTGGAGAGACCGTGGCTCTGCCCTCCCTTGCTTCACGCTGCCGGTGCCAGAGGCACACAGTGCCGGGCTCAAGGAGTCGGGAACCCACCGTCCTACTCTGGAAAGGACCCCAGTCCTGTCACCACTGCAGGGACAGAATATGAGCTCAGACCTATTCTGAGCACGACCTTGCTGGGGTCTCTCAGCAGCATCAGGAAAAGTGCACATGGGTCTCAAAACCTCCACCAACACTTTTGTCCCCACTTGGCTGAGCCAGGCAAATGAACACGCTGGGAAAGGCACTTCCCACCCACCAGCACAGGCAGAGCCAAGGGCAGGCAGGAAACTCACACAGAAATGAGCTAAAAAGGTTTGCTTTAAAAACAGACAGAAGTGACAAGGCATCCGCCGAGAACACCATACCACAAATGCCACCTGGGGATGTAGCTGATAACACTGCACTCATCCTGGCACCTGCTCTGCACCATCACTGCAGGAGCGGGGAGGTGCAAACACTGCGAGGCTGCCTGCATCACAGTATAGTGGAAGTGACCTGCCTGGCGACTGCAAGGGGACAGTGAGCCCCAGCCCTCACGCAGAAGTGGGCACCACAGGCAACACTGCCAAAGAATGGAAAATAATTTCCTCCAAGAATCCCATCACACAACCTCCCAGGACACTTTGTTTGCTCATGGAAGCTCCCGATAGGACTGAACGCCCACACTGCACATTGGAGACGTAACAGCTTGAAGCAGGAGCCTGCCTGGGACTTTGCCTACATGCAGCAGGAAGCAGATGGTGACCCAGTCTGGAGCAACTCAGTCCCATGAGGTGGTATCACTGTCCATCCCACTGCTGGCTTGGGGTGTCCTCCATGCAGGCCAGGTAGTGGTCGTAGTTCTCCTCACACCTCCTCACACAGCGCAGGAAATAGTCCTCATCAGCAATGGCCTCCAGCAGATTGGTTTGCACCAGGCAAACATTGTACAACTCCGAGGTGGGCACGGTCCTGGGACTGCTGCTGCCTTGTTCTGAGAACACCTGCAGGGAGAGCAGAGCCTGGCAGTAAGTAATGCACGTGCCCCACGGTGCATTCTCCCCTCCTCTCGGCCAGGTGCCTCCATGCTGGCTGTGTGTCAGGGGCAGAGTGATCCTATCTCCACTGCAACAACAGAAGGTGAAGTTTCTTGAGACTTCTCCCTCTCCCAGAAAGTGCCTCTGACTCTGAACCAGCATGTCACACGTGCCTGGTACTCCCTTAAGGAAACAGGCCACACCATGCCGCTAGAAGAAAATGGCTCTGTGGAGCAGCTGACCCCAGGCAAACCTTTGCCAACAGCTCTTCCTTTAGCTGCCACAGGATGGAACAGGGACTGCACCTTCTGGTCTTCACTACGGCCTGTTTAAAACCACCTGGCAATCTGTTTCACTCCTAGTGCTGCTCTGTCACCACTGCTGACATGGGGACAGCCCTGCAGAGCTAGTGACACAAGCAGGGTTCCACCTACTGATCCTGGCTGCAGGACAGCAAGGTCCCAGCAGTGATGATGAGCCCTGCTGGGAAGATGCTTGGCTGCTGCCCAGGCTCCCACGAGGCCTGCTGCTACCTTAACCTGTGTGATCCAGCGTGAGAGCAGCCCCAGGGCTGGCTGCATGGCTGCCATGAGATTAGCAGAGCAGCCTGACCAGCTGCACAGGCTACGAATGCCAAAGGAGGAACTCCTTGATCAGCCAAATAGCCTGAGGCTGAAATGCAGCAAGTGTAGCTGTGTGAGCCATGCTCCAGCTGCTGCAGATCTGCATGCAGCAGCCATTGCAGAGGCTCCCCTCAACTAGGTATGGCACAGACCAAATCCTATTCCTGACAGGTGTGTCCAGGCAGTAACAATTCCTGCCACCAGCTACAAATGTGCAAGCTGAAAGAACTCGTATGGAAGGGAATATCCAATGAGCATCCCACCCCTTGCCATTCCCAGGCTGAGAGGCAAACACTGCAGACAATTCACTGGCTGCCACGTTTTCCCCCCTGCACTGTCTCCATATGGATGGAAACAAGCAGAGACTGAGGATTGCCCCTGCAGCTCTTGTTTGAGCATTGACAGCTGTCCAATGGGCAGGCACAGTTCTGTCTGCATAAACATTCTGTTTCCTAAGTGTGCTCCCCACAAACACTGCCCTTTCATTCAGATGGGTGACAGCCAGGGCTGGCAGCCCTGATATCACTGCTGCTGCCTCCAGGCACGGGGCTGAGTCAGTGGGGAGCAGAGGCAGCCAGCACCTGCTGTGCATTTGCTGATGGCTGATCTCACCCTCCCTGTGCATCGCTGCCACTGACACTTGTGGCACAGGATGGAGTGACACCAGGGCTATGCCTTGACCCCCACTTTGCAGCCTCATGCAAAGGGGACAAAACATTTCTGACCTTGTCAGGGATACCCCTAGTGCAGGCTGCTGGTGCCAGAGAGGCCTTCAGCCACCTACCTGTGGATGAACAATGGTGTCTCCATCGTCCAGCCGGATGTTGTCATCAATGAAGATGTGGTGAATGTCAGGATCATGGGGGTCTATCCACAGGGGCTTCCCACCCTGGGAAGAGAATTGATTTCTGGCCCACCTGAAACAATAAGTGGGAGAAGAAACAGTCAGGGGAGGGAGAGGTGACAGCTCCCAGATAATGGCAGATGTATTGCAGGCCCAGGGCACCCTCTGAGCCAGGGAAGCAGGACAGAGAATGTCCTGTCCTGCTGTCCATGGCCTCACAGGAACGAGGCATTATGCATCAAGGTGATAAATCAGGTGGTCTTTGGAGAAAAGCAGGAGGTACATCAGGGGATGGGGACCTCAGGAAAGGTGTGAGAGTCTCATTAGTCTGCCCACAGGCAAAATGGGGAATGCCTAAGTGATAGAGACCCCAACATCATAAAGGAGTCAAAACTAAGAGTTATCCCAGAAACTAAGAGAATCCATCAGGAAAGAAGATAATGTCCAATCCACTTCCTCAATGCCCTCTTTCTCACCAGTCAAAGTGGTCTTGGAAGCCTCCAATTCCCTCAAAGGAGCTGAAGTAGTTGTAAAGCTTTCTTCTGCCTTCTCGGGTGGTCAGACGCTCTGCTCCCCGTGTTAGCACCACCTCTCGCTTGCTGCAGCGTATCTGGCCAGGGGTAAGGTCCACAGGGAGCTGCAGGACCACAGAAAACGGGGAAGGAAAAGTTTCCAAAGCAGACAGGTTATTTCATGCACTAGCAGAGACACCAAGCAGCAGGGTGGAGACTCCCCACCAGCACAGTGTGGGAGGATGGTTTTGGGAAGATGACAAGAGGAGGCATGGAATGCATCCAAGCAAAATCATCCCCTCCCCAGGGATGGAAAGGAATGACCTCCTAGCTGCACATTGCTCTCTTTTCAATCTCTGCTACCTGAAGACACTCCAAGGAGTAACTAAAGCATCTTCTAAAGCTCATTCCCAGCGCTCCTGCCCAGTATGCTGCCAGTGGGAGGAGAATGCAGCTCTGATCGGCTCTGGGCCAGGGAGCTCTGCTCTGCGGCAGCAGCCCCTCCTCAGTAGAAGGCATGCTCTGACCAACACGGGATACCCCAAGAGGATCCCATTCCACATAGTATGTGCACACACATGCTCCCCCACAGCTAACAGCTTCATTCAGAGAACTCGATGCTTTTAAAAGCAGTCTGGCCAAGCAGTTGCAGAACAGTCTGACGTGGGGGGAGTTCTGTGGGACCATCCGGCTACCCTTCCCCATCACGACGGACCCTCAGGATGCCACTCACCGCCACGTCCCGCAGGGCAGGGAACTGGGGGTGCTGCCCTTCCAGAGCGCTCCTGACGGCCTGCAGGGCGCGGGGCAGGTCGGTGCCGAAGGTCCTGAAGACAACAGCGAAGGCCCTGCCATCACGGTGCAGCGTGTCCAGGAGACGGAAGAAGGAGGGCAGGATCAGGTGGTAGCGTTTGCCGGGCTCCCCTGGCACCGACAAGGCGTCATGAGGCCGGCCCGGCCACTCCAGCAGTCGCAGGTGGCGGGCGTGGAGGTCGCGGAAGCGCCGGCCCGGCCCGGCCTCGGTGAAGGCGGGGTCCCGGCCGTGGCGGCTGTAGTAGCTGAGTGCGCCGGGGCACGGGGGGCGCAGGGACGGACAGTCGCTCACCCACTCCCACTCGCCTAGAAGAGAGGAACGTGCTCAGCCCCCGCACTGCCACACCGGGTTCCCCGTACCCCCGGCCCCGGCGCTCACCGGCAGCTCCGGCACGGCCCCAGGTGACGGTGCTGAGAAAGGTGTTGAGGGCCGCTCGCGGGGCCTGCCTCGTCACCGTGTCCGCTACCACCACCGTGTTGTTGAGGTCCACGTGCAGAACCAGGCGCCGCCGTCGCCCGGCCCCGCCACTCATCGCCCCGACCCCGTTACCTGGTGACGGCGCCGCTTCCGCCCGCGCCGCTTCCGCCGGCGGCGCCCCCTGCCGGCCCGGGGACGGCCCGCGCCGCCGTTGCCGTGGACACCGCGGGGGCGGGGCGGTACGCGGGGGCGTGACCGAATATGCTCCGCGACTGTGGGCGTGACCGCGGCTCGCGGAACGGGAACGGAAGCGGAAGCGGGCGGCGCTTCCGGTGCCCCGCGGGCGGCCATGTTGGAGCAGCGGGCGCGGCGCAGCGGCGGGCGCGGGTCTGGCGGCAGCCGGTAGGTTGGGGCCGGCGGGCCTGGGCCCCATGCCGACTCCCGGGCGAGGGCGCTGCCGAGCCGCCCGCTGGGGCGGCTTCGGGGCGCTGGAGGCGGGGCCGCGGCGCTGAGGGCCCCGCCCCCCCGGTCCCGAGAGCCGGCGCGGGCCGAGCGCGGGTGCCGCACCCCCTGTCTGCACCAATCACCTCCCGTAGCCCTGCAGGGAGGGGCCGGCCCAGGCGGCCTGCTCATCCTGGGGTCCCTGCGGGCCGAGCCTTGGGGAGGGTGCAGCGGGAGCGAGGCACGGGCGCTCGGGAAGGAGCATCGCCTGCGCCGAGGGGCGGGCCAAAAGGAGTGGCTGCGCGAGGACCTGGCCACCCCGTCGAGCCCTCCTTGGGACTGAGCATCGGCCTCCAGCTCTACAGACTGCCCCAGGCCCGTGTCTCGGCCCTGCCGGCAGCCGCTTCCCCCTGTGATGCGCTCGGAGAGTCCTTTCCGTGCTCGGACAGCCGGGCCTCTAAATCCGAGCTAGCATCGCCCTTCCGGTGCCGGGAGCGCTGTGTCCCCATAGCCTCCTGGTCCCCCAGCAGTGTGTCATGTGAGGGAACCTGCTGTTGGGAGGGCAGACTGTCCGGGGGTGCGTCTGCAAGTGGCTGGCTTTCCTCCAATACACCTGGCACTGCACCAAACAGGATCAAGTGGATGGATGTTGGAAAGTCCTGTTCCCATGAAATGTCACAGCCAGAACACCCCATCAGATGTCCCTGCTCCTGGGCTTGCTGCAGCCTGAAGATGATCCATTTTGCAGCCCATTGAGCACACGTTGTTATTTGTGCTTCTTCGTTGATCTCTGCTTCACTATCACATCAAAATTAACATTACACCCTCTCTGGCTTTCCCGTGCCTGGCGCTGCTTGGTCACTTTGGAGGTGATGACTCCCTGCTGCCTGGTGACACTGGCTGGGGCTCTGTGGGATCACTTCCCTGCCTGCCTCCCCTCCTTCGTGGGAGATCCCCCGCCTGCCTCTGAACAACTGCATTATCCTCCTCCAAATCCCTCTTTGGCCATGACGTCTGTAGAGCACTTGACTGAGATTAGTCTGTCATGTGGAGGTTCTTACTCCCCCACTGACCTGTGCTTTCCCTTCTGTGGCTGCTCTTGCCTTGTGTCTCTTCCCTGTTTGTGCAGCTGGCGGCAGCACAGGCTCTGCTCCTGTGCTGTGGTGAGACCAGAGTTCTGGGGGGAACATGGAACATAAGTCGTTCCTTGTTCTGTCTGCTCAGGCACTAACTTCTCCATCACAGCTTTCTTGACTGTGCACTGCCCTCTTCAAAACTGTCTCTGACACCTCCTGCATTTCCCTGATCAAGGTTTTTAAATGAATCTACATTATTATTTTGAGCGGTATCAATAAAGCTAAAGATTTTATGCCTTGTTGGTCTAGCATCCAGCTGTGGAGCTGTGAGGCCACCAGGATCAGAGTTCTCTCGGGTACATCCTAAAGTCCTGCCTAGGCTGTCCTTCATGTCCTCCCTGGGCTGCCCTTTAGTGCCTGTTTTTTATTGAAAGCAATAATTGATGCTTTTATGCTGGGCAGGCAGCTGCACAGTGCCCCGAGTGTGATCCCAGTGTTGTCCCTCAGGCCTTTGTACACTTGGCCCTAGTGATGTGTGTTTCCTTCATACCGCCCTGCTTGAATTTCCTGCTTCCTCCTCACTTGGCAGCAAGTATCCTTGGATCAACACCAATTTGCTGTGACAGCAAGTTGTGCACCGTTGTTCAAACAAGGGAACAGCAAGGAGCAGTGCTGCCTTGCCACAGCATTCAGCATCAATGAAGCACAACTGGAACAGCCTCTAGCCCTGCTGCCAGGTCTCCAGGAGGAAGCTGCAGCTTTGGCAGGAACTCAGAATCAATTTTTGAGCCTCATCAGTTAAGAAGCTGAAAAATTGAAGGTGGTGCTGGGATGCAGTTGAAGTGCTTAGGCATTTCTTAGTGTTGAGATGGCTCGATGGTGCTGCTTGTGGTGTGTGCACAGGGAAAGGGTTCAATGAGGGTTCAGTTTTTCCCAGGGAAAATGAGATGCAGTGATCCAAAGCTGGGGTGGGTCAAACTCAAACTGGAAACGAGCTGCAGATTTTGCTTTGTTAACTGTTGAAGTCCTTCATCTTGGGGTGGATTGGACAGGATTTCCTGAAGTCTTTGTTTAGGTTGGAAGATATTTTTGTGAGAGATGTTTTAGTTTTATTTCAGAGATGAATGAGTGACAGGATTTTCTTGATGGCACTTCTGTCTTGGCTTGAGCCCAGGATCTGACCCAGTGTTTGCAACCAGCCACGCCTGGGCTTAATTGTTCCAGTTCCCAGTTTAGAAACTTGGGCAATTTCAGTTGCTGTAAGCTAACTGTCTTCTTTCTCCTTTTGAGGTGTCAAGGGTTGTTTTTCCAGTAATTTGGACCTTTTTGAAGCACCTGCTTGCCTAATGCCATGAATATCGCAGTGAGCAATGGGGAAGAAAAAGCTGTCCATTCCTGGTCAAGAATTTCCTCTGCAGGACAGAAGGTACTGGAGGAAGCCCTCCGAGTCTTCAACCCGATGTCCAAGGACCTTTCAGACACAGAGACCCAGCTGGTGGCCTTCATCCAAGGCCTGAAGGAGGAGGGCTACCAGCCCACAATTTTGAGGAGTAAGGATGTGTACGGGTATAGCTCGTGCACAGCAGTCACACCAAGTCAGATGGAAGAAAACGCACAGTGCAACTGTGCCAGCACCACTGAGTCCATTCAGAGTCCAGCCAGGAACTCAGTGGCAAAAGTGGCCCCTTTTCCCACCAGCATTCCAGTGAGCTCTTTGAAAGTCTCCAGTCGGCCAGTCTCCAAAGGGGATTCCACAAATCTCCTCTTGAGCTCCTTGAAGCAGACAAGATCTGGCACATCCAAGGCAGCAGCTGTGGGCTTCCCTACAAGCATGTATCCTGACGTGTATCCAGCTATGAGACTGTCAGTGGTTTTGGAAGCCCTGGTGCCACTGAAAACTGCAACGTCCTGTTTGGAGTCCAAGTACACACAAGGGCGTCTTGGGATCTCTCCCTCAGACCTTAAACTCCTCAAGACTTCAAGTCCACCAAGACAGTTTTCTTCAGGCAAGAGCACTAAAATAACCGAAGGCAAGGGGTACAAGCGTTCGGTTAAGAAAGCACCAGATTCTGCCACCCGTGCTTTAAAGCTTCTGAAGGGACCAAAGGGTGGAGTGCTGCAGGAGAGCAACGCCTGCAAGGCCTCCGGAGTTCTCAACGGGAGAGTCACAGGCAGCTCATCCCAGGACTGCACCACAGCACCACAGCCCAAGACCTTGAAAATCAAAGATAAGGAAGCTCTGTTGGGAAAAACAGAGTGGAAGGACAGCAGCGCTTACCAGGAGAGCACTGGGCAGAAGAAGAGAAGAGCTACAGAAGCAAAAGAAGCACCACAGAGGAAAAAAGCAAATACCATTCCTGTCCGAAAGAAAACTCGGCAGGCTCAGAGCACTTTGAACCTGCTGAAATTCCGGACCATCAAGGTGGGCAACTCTTCCTCTGATGATGAAGTGAGGAGGAGAGCACAGAAGATTCTTAGGGTCAACCTGTCCCCTGTGATCCAAATTCAGCCCTTGTCCCATTCTCATAGTGTTCCCTGAGTTTCTTCACTTTGTCACTTTTTTTTTGTAAGTAAGTAAATACAAGCCTGGCACCAGAGCACAGAGAGGTTTAGGAGTGACTCTGTCTCTGGTGCCAATATGCTGAGTTACCTGCAGACAGAGCAGCCCACTCATGCTGTTACTGCCTGTCTGCCACTGCTGTGCAGAACTGGCTGCAGAAATCCAAACGCCTGTTTGGGAGTGCAGGACGGCGACTCTGGCCTGCATCGAGCTGAGCAGGCTAGAGAGCTCACTTCCCACCACGTGCCCCTGAACCTGCTCTTGTGCAGGGGAGAACATAGGACTTTCTCATGACATTGATGCACTGTGATATTGCTCTTTTTCAAGCTGTACATTTACTGGTTTTATTTTGATCAAATTTTATAACTTTATTATCTATATATCTATATATCCATATATGTGCATATGGCCCAGGAACTGTGGGAAGATGCACTTCCTCCATCCCTTTGGGATTGGGTTTGATAGCTTTTGTTCCTTCTTCCCTTCAGCTAGTCTTTTGTTGAAAGGTGCCAGGATTCCTTTGTGGTTCAGTGTTGTGACAGTCTGTCTTGGGCTTCCTTGAGCAGCTCAGAGGCAGCAGTGTTGTAGCCACTTGTTTGTCTCCAGAATGCCAAACAATTTGGAGAATTACCAGCTGGTAGTTTTAATCCTGTTTTTGGTATTACCTCTGCATAACAGTGGGGGAGTGTCACAGGGCTGCAAGTCTGTCTGTTGTCTTTAGGCGCCTCCTCCCTTTGTGGGTAGCAGAAATTTTGAACTCATGGTAGGGATTTCCCTCCGAAGAGGATTCTTCCTCAGCACCCAGCATTACTCTGCTGTCCTACACCCCAGGTGCAGCTATGGATCATGAACTGTGACTGTTGGAGCCAAAAGGCTGGAAACGTTAGCAAGAATTGTGTAGTGTCCTGCCTACCATGTAACTGCTTTGCTACTGCTGGGTGTTCCAGGAGCAGATTCCAGGTGCTGGTGGAGAAGACTGTTGGTTTTGGCTGGAGTTAAACCACAACAGAGACACAGGCTGTGTTTGAATGTATTAGCTACATCCTACTAGTCCCAGAGCTCAGTGGGATACTTGAGCCTGAGTTAAAGCAGAAAAGCAAAAAATTTGGGAGGGCATATACCAGCACTTAAACATAGAGAGTCGCTTTCTGTGGTTTGTGGGGATGAAGCAGTAGAAGGAGAGATGGGCACCATGTTGTGATGGGTGGCAGCCTTGTTTTGCTGTCAGGGATGTTGGGAGAAGGTGTGTGGCAGGTCTGAGAGCTCTGTGTGGAAGGAGTGCAGGAGTGCAGTCCCCAGGAGGCACTGCAGAACCACTGCAGATGGCTGCTGTCACCTCCTTGCACCAGGGGCACGCTGTTGGATCGGAACATGGCTCTGTGCCATGTGATCTACTAATCCCATGAGAAACACCTCATTGGAGCAGTTAGTGCTGCTGCTGTCACCTGGAAGGGACAACCAGGTGTCCAGGGGAAAGGAAGAGGTGTTGGTCTGGGCTCCATACAGCGCCATTGTATGCTCAGATCTCTGCAGCAATAGTGTAATCCACTCATTCTCTCACCAGCTCAAAATACCAGTTGTCTGACCTAGTAATCTCTGTGAACATTGGCTGAAGGGATGAGCTCCCCAGGGAAGTCTCAGCTCCTTACATTTAAGCCCCACCCCTCAAGCACCTGGTTGAATTTCAGTGGTTTATAAGAGGAGTTGGTGTCTGATCCACAGCGCAGAAAGGGAGACTGTGGTATGGAGAGAAGAGAGGAGGTTCAGGACGGGGTGAGAGGGAAGTTGAGCATTCTGAGGTGCATCTGGGTTCTCGTCTCACCCACACAGGGCAGGGTGGAGGTTCTCTTTCACTGAGCAACCTGTTCTAGTGGAAAGTGTCCTGCCCATGGCAGGTTGGTTGGAACAAGATAATCTTTAAGGTCCTTTCCAATCAAAACCCTTCTGTGATTTTATGATTCAGGGCATGACTGCAAGCCCTGAACCCCACTCTTGGGTTCTGAGTTGCTGTCAGAGGTCGTAACTTGCAGTGTTTGAGACTGATCTGTGAATGCCACTGCTTGGCTGCCGAGAAGGAGGAGGAAATATTTTCTTCTGCTTCTGTGTTTTAAAATGCCCTGGCAGAGAGTTCCCTGTCCTGACCTGGTGCTGGATGAACAGGGGCTCTCCATCACTGTCAGTTGGCCAAAAATTGCTTTGCTCCTTTTGTTCCCACTCCTTCAGACCTTTCTTATTCCCACGCTCTCAAATGCCAGGTCTTGAAGTCCTGCACTGCTGTTTCTCTTTTGGGCTGTTTCCCGAGGAGGGCTCGTGAACTTCTGCCTGCGGTATTGGTGTCAGGCTGCTCAGCAGCTTCCCTGTTCCCAGACCCTTATAAGGGCACTGAGAACTGTCTTTGGAGCCTCCTTATGCAGCACAGACGTCCCAGCTGAGCACTTGGCCTCCACTGGGAAAAACAACGTGCCTCAACAAAGCTGAATCCAGGTCGAGGTCGCTTTTCCTCCAGCCTGAGCGGGAAGCTGAGCACCTGAGGCCAACTTACCAGGCCACATCCCTCCTCATCACTATGTGTCTTCCCCCAGCTGCACTGCTGCCTGCTTCCCCATTCTTTTCCATCACCTCTTATCTTTCACAGCTTAGGTCTCAATCAAGGATTTGACTTGTACTGTTGCTTAACACATCCAGCACAGCATCCAGCCTTAGTGCTGCCATGCCTTTTCCACCACTGAACTGAGTTCTGTGTATGCTTGGTCCTGTGTTTGCCCTGTGTCCTTCCCAGGCCACCAGCAAAAGGTTTTCTGCTCCATAGGGAGAGACAAGCTTTGGAAACGCCTCTGTGTCACTGAGACTCCTACCAGGGAAGTGAGCACTCCATAGCTTTGTGCTCAGGGACTTGCTCAGCACCAGTCCCATCTCTGTCAGCTCTCCTGCAGATCTCTAACAGACCACAGGGCCCTGAGTGATAGGCCATGAATGCTACACCTCAATTCTTTGCCCTCTTGTTATGTCTTCCTCTTGCAGATGCTCCGTGAACTTGACTGAAAGGATTGCAGGTTGTTACAGAGGAGCTTTACAGCCTCTGTGCCAATGCCAGCAACTGCTGCCCATCAGGCAGTACTGGCAGAGGGGCTTCCTCAGTCTGGCATGGGTTGGCTCCACCATCCTTCAACTCGTACCCAGGTGTGGATGCTCCTGGTGTCCTGGGCATGTAACACTGATGTGCACAAGGCTGCAGAGGGGCTCTGTGTGGATGCTGCTCTCTGCTGATTAGGGAAGATTTAGGACTTGATCAAACCAGAGCTACCTAAGACCTGATCTCCCTCACAGGTCCCTTCCATCCTGTGTCATTCTGTGGCAGCTGAATAACACTTCCAGGGAAGTGTGCAACAGTAACTGGCGGGGCCCATAGAAATGCATTGCCCAGAGCACTGTGGCCTCTGCTGAGCATGTAGTATGCACCTTGTTCAGACCTGTTTCTGTATTAGTCACTTTGAATTCATCCAAGTGCCTAACCTGGCCTGTGTTGTTCTGGGCACTGTGACAGCCGAGAGCTTTGGAGACTCTCTTAGGAATGCTTTTAATGCATGGATTTGTGCCACTGTCACTTTGAGAAACGATTCAGCTAGCGGTCAAAGGGCTGTTCTTCCAACTGATTTTTTTGGAAATCATTTCTCCTTTTATTCAGCTGCCAAGAAGCAGTTTGTGCTTCCCCTCCACCAGGCAAGGTCCTTGAGCTTCCTGCATGCTTCAGATGTCCGTCAGCAAGGTCCATGGGGAGCGTAGCTTGTCCAGCAGGCAGCTGAAACTGACATCAGATACCATTGAAATCACAATGTTAATTGGTAGAAATATTCTGAAGCTCATATCCACTGTGATCAGATTTCACCATCTGCCCCTCCTTATGGCTGTAGAAGTTTCTCCTCAGCCTCTTCCCTGCAAGCCATGTAGCGTGTTGCTGCTGCTGCTTCTAAACTATTTGCATCCCCCCTGAGCCAGCTGCTGTCGCAATCCTTGTACAAAATTTCTTAAGCACTTTTTTGCAAAATAAGAAGGGATTATTTTGTTGCTCCTGCTCGGCAGCCCATGAGTGGTATTTCAGTGTGTGGAGGAGGTGTGCTCCCTGGATTGCTCACCTCACTGGACAGATCTCAGAGCAGTTCATACTAACTGGTGGGCTGGGGTTAGTGGGCTGAGATCCTCTCCATTACCTGGTGCTTTCTTGCATGGAGTTCAGCCATTTGCCAGCTAAGAACATGGCAGGGGAATCGGCAGCAGAACAGCACAGATGGGTGATGTTGCACATGTGGCTCCATGGTCCTGCTGCAAAGCTACCCATGTTCTGCACCCTCTCCTCCAGGCCCCCCTGGTATACCAGGAGCACTTCTCCACCCCAGCTTCAGCTGTGGCAAGAGGGGCTGGGAGGCTCTGGGTTTTGGAATTGAGCACAGAGTTTGTGCCGTGTTCATGACCAGAACTTGCCAGCATGTGGGGAGTTCGGTCACGCCAGCAGTTCTTTCCCTTTGGATCCAAGTTCCCTGCCCTGTCTAGGAGCTGAGCCTTTGGCCATGGCTCAAGGGATCCCTGGGTATGGAGAGCAGGTTTGTCTCTCAGCTCCAGCTGGGCAGTGTGACTCGAGCTGGGCAGCTTCCCAGTCAGGAAGACAGATTTCAGTGGGAGGATCCTTTTTTTGGCCGTGGTTGGCAAGGTCAGTGCTGAGCTGTGGAGCACCGGCTGCTCAGCCAGGGTGGTTGGTTTGTGTGGAAGTGACACAGTCTTCAGAACGGCATTGGCCTCTGTTCCTGTGCTCAGATGGGCATGGCCTTACAGAAACTGAGGTGGCCCACAGAGAGGACAGCAGTTTTGAGATATCTGACACCTTCCTGAAGATGCTGCAGCCACTCAGCTTTGCCAGCTGGGTGGGCTGGCACAACCTGTGGAGAGCACATCAGGGCAGGATGCTCCTGAACCTTCACATTTGTTTCTCTGCTAGAGAGCACCATGCTAGGGTTTCCCTCTCCTTGCAGCCTGTTCTGCCTGGAGCAAGATGCTGTTAGGAAGGTTCCAGGTGCTTTGGAGGAATCTTGTCCCAGAAGACATGAGAGGCCAGCCTTTGTCACTAGGTCATCCCTGAGTGTGGACTGAAGCTTGTCTGTAGGTGTGACACTGCTGGAACTTGCAAGTTGGCCAGCAGGTGCCTCCAAAAGCATGGTGCTGAGGCCAGACCCCTCCCTTTGCTTGGGAACACCAAGGAAGTCTGGTGAGAAAGCGAGAAGCTGGGAGTGGGGAAAGCTAAAGATGCCAGCAGCACCTGGACAGCCAGCGGCCTGCAGCTTCTGTGTCTGCTGTAGGAGATGTGCAAACAGAGGAGTCAAGGCTGTGGCATTCTGCAGCACTGTCTTCCCTCCATCCTTGCCCGGCCACAGAGCTTCCCCTGCCCTGCCTAGCAGCAGTACATGAACACTGTTGCTGTAGGTGAGGAGTCCCGTTGGAGACTCCAAACCCTTCATTTCCATCCTTCGTCGGTCTCACAATCTGGCACTGCTTATGTGGCCTCTGAAATACCTTCCCCAGGGAGTCCCTTAAAGGCCTTATTATCGTCTGGGACTCTCTCCTTATTGTCTTAATTAGTCCCTTCCGTTCCTGTGTTCCTGTGGCTACAGGCAGCCCCTGTGAGTGTCTGGTGATTCCCACAGACACAGTCAGGCACATGGTGCTGTTTTAGGAGAAGGTGCCTGCAAAGCTACCCCCAGAAATACCTGCCCTCCTGCCCCTGCTCCGCTGCACTGCCCGGGCTTGGACTGGGACAAAACGAGTACCGGTGTTTGTTCATAGAGGGGAAGGCACCATATGATGTCCTCCCTCCTCCTGGGTCCAGGTGCAGCACTCCTAAGGAGTAGCATTTTCTGAGCAGAGGCACGGCAGCTGCTCTGAGTGACACAAGAGCTCTGGGTGGACACTGCCCAGCCGCTTGTGTTACTCTCTGCCAGCCGGCATCTCCACGAGAGCCATCTCCACACCACAGCATGACCGACCTGCTCCGGCTGAGACCATGCCATGGGCTCCACTGTGGCATTCCCTGGTGTTTGGGCATCCCAAGCAACGGCTGGGGAGTAGCAGCTGCAACCCGCAGAAGGGCGAGTAACCAACTTTGTATGATGATTTTACAAATGACCATCTTGTTCTTGAGTGAACTTTTTACTGTTTCATTTGTTTGTGTAGAATGTTTCTGAAGTTCTAATAATATTTAATGTTAATATGAAGCTGGGCTGTTCCACACTCAATGTTGTATATTTTGGAATGGCATTGCTTAGTGAAAAGACAGTTAGTATTATTCCACTCTTCGTAAGGGAATGGGACAAAAAACAGACTGGTTTTTTTCTTAAATGAAGTGAACTTTTTGTTATGAAGTCCTAGCAGGTGTCCAGCTCTTCAGTAAAATGGTGCTCAAAACCACCCAATGTGTCCAGCTTTTCTTTGGGCTATGACAGACTGCTCCTCCCTGGGCTTCTGCTCTCAGCCCTTGTCAGCTCCATGGAATGGTATCTCCCTTGTGCCCAGCTGCTGCATGCTGCATGGGGCACACTCAGCTGCAGACCACACCCCTAGCTCTTCTCCCCAGTTTTCCGAGGGAAGTTTGGCATTACTCAAACTCCATTAAGGATTGCCTGGTTTGGGGTGGGAAATACCCCGGATGTGTGTCACTGGTGCCAAACTGCGATAAATCCACATTCCTGGTTAGTTCCTAGAAACATACATGGTGGTACTGTGCTGTGTGGTGCTCTGCCAGCCCCAGCCTGCCTGCTCACCCTCCAGCTTCTCTCTGAATCTGCCCACTCTGCAGCCGGTACCCTCTGGCTGGCTAATTCAACAGAAGCACCATTGTTCCACGGTTTGCGATCTGGATCCAGTTTGTGCCGCAGGGCTGTCAGTGCACTGACCCAGCACTAATGGTGGTGGGACCGTGGCCCTGGGCAGACAGCAGCTCCGGTGCCGTGCTGGAGCTCATTCCTCGAGAAGGGAAGTGGTTAAGTAATTGTCTGCTCACTAAGGATGTTCAGGAAAGTGTTGGCTGCCTGCTGCGCGCACGGAAGTCGGTCCAAGCAGGGCTGGCCAGGCATGAGAGGCTGCCCCTGTAGCTCGGGGGTTCTGCCGAGGATGGGTGGGGAAGGCCTCTGCTGCCGGAGTGATCTCTGAATCGCTGCTGAAAGGTGCTGGGGGAGCGAGGCTGTGGGCGCCCGAGGGAGCGGGGGCTGCTCGGCAGCCTTGAAACGCTGGTGATGGACGGCAGAGGTGCTGGCAGATCTCAGGCCAGTGGAGCTGCCCCCAGACAGGTCATCTCTCCAGGCAGACCCGGGCCACCCCCACGCTTTCAGCTCTGGGGCAGACAAGGGGATTGCAGCATGGGAAGTCAGAGCAGCCTTCAGGGAGGTGCCTGGACATGGGCATCCGACTGAGGATCCCTCCCACTTCGCTTTCAAGGCCAGAAGTCCTGTTACAGTTTCCTTTATGGCAACAGTATGCCTTTAGGCCTCCTCAGAACAGATAAGGTTTGCTTGGCAAGATCCCTTGACGTAGACTCGCTCGCCGGTGCTAATGGCTTTTTGACAGCTCATCTCCTGCCTGCTCTCCCAGCTCAAAAGGTGGTGGCAGTGCCTGACCATCAGCCTGCATTGCTGGAGCCCCGCCGAGGACAGCCTGGCCCCTCCTCCAGGCTTCCAAGTGCCTTGCATGGCTATGGGGAGCTGGTAGGGTACTGCCCACAGCATCTTTTGTCCTGCTAACGTGCCTGGCTGTCTCGAGGTGTCCCTGGGGTGTGGGTTTTGGCATCCTTGTGGCCGAGAGCTGCTTCTTTGTCTGCCCATGACCTTGCTTTGCGGCAGGCGGCCAGAGCATGGCCTTGGCATGGAGAGCACACGGCTCCTCTTCCTTCCTTCGGCCTCGGCTAATAAAAAGCTCTATCCCTGCGTGACAATGAGGTCTCTGTGGAACCTGGCCCTGGTGCACAGCCGTGCTCCCTGCAGGACTCCAGGGCTGCCGGCTCAGCACCCAGCTAAGCCAGTCCAGAGGATCCCAGGCAGCCCCGACCAGCACAGGGTGAGTGGGGCATGGTGGTGCCCACAGTGCCAGCACTGGGCGTGAACGGGATCCATCTGGCATGGGTGCCGGGGTAGTGCAGTGCAGAGCTCCCGGTACTGCAGCTAGAGATGTGCCCTGAAGAGGCACAGACGGGCTGTGCCGTGCAGGGCGAGTCCCAGCCAGGCTACCTGTCTCAGCAGCCCCACGTGCTGCACAACTGGGCACAGCAGCCCTATGGGAATGCTGTGCCTTCTCCCGGCCAGCCTAGGCACAGGACACTGCTGTGTCACACGTGGGCCACCGCCACCGTGTACCTTCCACTGCCTCACCTTGGCTAAATCTCGGTGTGGGCAGGTCCCTCCCCTCGCCTGGCACGGCTGCCGGAGGAGGAGACAGGCACCGGCCGCCCTCCTCCAGGAACAGTAGCTAAGCTCAGCCTGAGCCCAGCTTGAGTCCAGCGGGCCTCCGACTCCGCAGCCCACCTGGGCCACCAGCCACCTGCCCAGCACCCCAGGCTCCCACGGGCACAGGTAGGAGCCAGTGTGCCGTAGGGGAGACCCTGGGCACGTCACAGCTCTAGGGCATGGCACAGCCTTCGGCACACGGCACAGCCCCATGGCACGGGCTGGGTTCTGGCAACTGGCATGAGGCAGCACACAGGGAAGGGGCTGCGGGGCCCCTTGGCAGTGACAGGCTGGATACCCCTACCCCTGCCATGTATTTCCTGTGGCTGACGTGTGCCGGACTTTGCCCAGGGAGCTGTGGCAGTGGGGAGGGACAGGTAACTTGGGAGGGACGTTCCCATCCGGCAGCATCGTGGCCGTGCCCGGGTGAGCTCCTGGTGGAGCAGATGCCCTGCACGGCTCCACCCTGCAGCGTAGCCTTACAGGTGCCTTCTCCTTGGGACATCCTCAGCTGGGGCAAAGACTGATGCGGTGTATCTGCACCCGCCGGTTCCTGGAGCATCAGGCACCCATCCTTCCATGCCACCCCCCACGCCCCACTGCCAGCGGCAGCAGGCACGTTCCTGCTGCGCCGTGACGGCAGCCCAGGGAACGCGGAGCCTCTGGCTCGCCAGCCCACGAGGCGCCCTTTTGTTCGCCGGCGGGGCCCACCGTGCCGCCTGGGGGCCGGGGCGTGCCCGGGCTGCCGACGCCTGGCCGGCCTGGCCTCCGCGGGCGGGCGGGCGGGCGGGCGGGCGGTGGGGGCCTCCAGGCAGAAGGAATCGGCAGTGACATTCCCGTAGCCTGGAGACCGCCGTCCCTTTCAGCGGGCAGCCCATTTGAATAAGAATCGTACACGGGGAAGGGGGGCCACCAGCCGCCATCCCATCGCTGCCCTTGCCCCAGCTCATTTCTGCGCGCCCAGCCCAGGGGCAGCGGGTCCCACGCCGCCCTCGCCCCTGGCCTTGGTCCCGCCGGACGCCGCAGGACGCCA
This sequence comes from Acridotheres tristis, assembly GCA_037013685.1. Classification (NCBI taxonomy): domain Eukaryota; kingdom Metazoa; phylum Chordata; class Aves; order Passeriformes; family Sturnidae; genus Acridotheres; species Acridotheres tristis. Next base: position 9,120,532 of record CM072899.1, on the reverse strand, counting down.
GGTACAGGGGGTTCGCGGGGCTCGGGGACCCTCGTGCCAGCACGTGGCTCTGGA